>CM060923.1:645548706-650548706 GCA_030737875.1 Allium sativum
GCTAAGTGACCCTCTCGCCCACAACTATGGCATTTCCTCTTGTCTTTAACCTTGTCATTCTTTTTGCCTTTCTTCTGTTGTTGTCCCTTCTTGGGCCACACCTTCTCATTTTGTGTTGCTTCCTCAGCCTTTTCTTCCTTCTTTTTTCCCTTTTCTTCCTCATGCGTTAGGGCCATATCAACAAGTTTTTCAGAAGTGGCTTCCATTGGGATATGGGACATGGCTAATCCATGAGGGGTTCGTTCAGTACGTTAGCAAACCGTAAAGCTTTTTTGTGTGGCGTATCCACCAATTCTAACCCGAACCTTGCTAGCTGGTTGAATTTGTTCACATATTCTTTCACCGTCAAGTTTCCTTGTTTGAGTTCTAAGAACCTCTCCATCTGTATGTGTAACGCCCCACTCCCGCTATGATCACTCACTAAGGGAATGCCATAGCATCGGTGGAGTATTTTAGTGAATATAGAACAGAAAAATTACAACAAGACAGATATAAATAGTACTTGAAATTTTAAAACATCATCTCATAACAGCGGAAGTAAAACATGTCTGGTTACATCATAAAACCACAATAAAGGTCAAGTACAATATCCATCAAAATAAAGAAGTACATAATCCCACTCTCATACAATAGCCAAACAAAAGAAAAGATAACTGGATAACTGGAGCTTTACATCTATCCAAGCTCCTAAAGACTGGAACAGCAATCCGATCAAGCTCCACTACTGCTAGGATCCACCGTAGGACCTGAGGGTTGGGAAAAAGATAAAAACAACAGGGTCAGACATAAGTCTGAGCGAGTCCTATAACTTTAACAATACAATCGTTAAAGTAACCAGAGAAGACATAAACTGATATACGGTAACATATAGGGATGAATGGCTACCCTAAGCAGTCAACTAAACGAAGATAAAGGATAAAGACGCATCTACCCTCCCTAAGGTAAATTACTAAACTGCACCACACCAGTCGTTCCTAACTTAAAGGTTGATCCCACCCAAGGACTTATAAAATTTACTAATTAGTACCTGCGTACCCCTAGGTGACCAAGTAGGCGCCACGGGGCCCTACAATCCACTAGGTGTACACACTACTTCCCATTCGATCGGCTCCCTAACGTAGATACCCGTGCTGGCCCCACCGTGGGATGTATCATTCCCCAATGTGGCAACCTGATGAAACTAAAGGTGCACGGCTTATATCTACTCGATGCAACAACGGCTTACCTACCAGCCCGGGCCCACTCACGCATATGAAGCCCGTTGGACTTGCGTTGCCACCGCTAACCCGTTTGCCTCTTACAGTCAAGCCCAGTATGCGTGTCCCGTCCTCGACATGGGTCGAGCCCACAAAGATACGTATGGGTTACTGGTTGAAATGGGCCTCCACAAGCTACCCACCTAAGCTTGTCCCTTTTTCTAGTATATCCCACTTAACCCTTTAATCATGTTTTAATTACATGTTCTATTTTGGTTAAGTATTCTAATCGTATTTTCTATTGCCACCCAAGGCAACCACTAGATTTTCTCATGCCACCCGAGGCACCCACTTAACCCCTCATGTCCCTCTACATGCTAATGTGGTTAAGTGTTTCTTAATTAATTAATTAAGAACGTAACCTTTGTAAAGACCTCTCACATTAGACTGTCTTTTATGACCGCTGGTTAAGCCGGTTGGGTCCGGGCAGCCTTATGTCATAACAGAGTCTAACCTCGTGTCTTTACATTAATTACGTATTTAGTTTGTGCCTAAGACCTCTCACATTGGGCTAACATTTGTAGCAACTGGTTAAGCCGGTTGGGTCCGGGCAGTTTTACGCTACAACTGAGTCCAACCTCGTGTCTTAGTCAATTAATTACACCTAATTAATCACCCTCATAATTTTATATTAATTATCCCTAATTAATCAAGTTTTCTTAACATGGGTAGACCTAACTTAATAGGTAAATTCCCATGGGGTAGACCTAACTCAATAGGTAAATTCCCAACACATAGTATGGGTACACCTAACCAAATAGGCAAATTCCCATACTATGTTTATTTATTTTGTGTTATGCATAATTATATTAATTTCACACAATCTTATTAACTTATGCATTTAATTACCCCATCGTTTCCACGTAATTTCGTTCATGATATAACACATATAAAAGGTGTCAACTTGCATATGAATGAACATGTTTCAAAGGTGCCATCTTGCATATTAACAAACACATAACTTGCATATGAACTTGCATAACATGTCACATAACTTGCATATAATATGTCACATAACTTACATATTCATTTTGCATAACAAACTTGCATATTAGCTTATAGACTTGCATAATGTGTCATCATGAACTTGCATATTAATAAACATGTAACTTGCATATTTACATACATGTAACTCGCATATTAACAAACATGTAACTTGCATATAAAGAAACATGTAACTTGCATATTTACATACATGTAACTTGCATATTAACAAACATGTAACTTGCATATTAACAAACATGTAACTTGCATATTTACATACATGTAACTTGCATATTAACAAACATGTAACTTGCATATTAACAAACATGTAACTTGCATAGCATATTACCATGAACTTGCATAACATGCATATGATTACATAGCCCACAACTTGCATATTTAGCATCATGCAAACATAACATACATCATATTAAACTTGCATAAGCTTACGTACTCAACATGCATAAACATAAGATTAATGCTAACATCATATCATATGATTCAAAGCTCATTAACCCACATACAAAACCATAAATCTCATCACATCTCATCTAATTAGTTTACCAAAAGATCATCAAAGTGATAGAAACTCACAACTAGCAACTTTGAACACCAAATGAAGAAGATTAAGATGCTAAGAAGGGATTAGAAGTTGATTAGAGAGTGATTAGTATGCAACCCTCTTCATAAAATTAGTGGAGGCCATGAGAGCTAGCATTTTGCCATAGTTTAGTCACTAGGTTTAATTATGAATGAATTAGGGTAGGTTAGGGTCTTATTTATAGATTAGGCAAGTGTTTTAGGCCATAGGATTAACCCTAGATTCAATCCAAGCCATCAAAGCATGTCTTGGGGAAGAAGTCAAGTGTAGGAACCATCTAGGGCCTTTAGATTAAAGATGGACCATGAGAACCATTCAAATGCAAAATCTGCACTTGAGCGAATCGGCCCACGGGTTGACAGCCAAACACCCTGGATTAACCCCTAGTCGACCCAGCGAGCTCGGGTCGACTTCAAAAATCGGCCGGTTCGGTTATTCCCCTCTCCCAATTCGCTGTTTTGAGCATTTTTGCATATTTATTTATTAAATTTTCAATTATATATATATATATATCAATATATATATATATATATATATATATCTACACAACCCATTTCACTTAATTAAGTATACTTTAATTTGGGAATTTTCGTGAAACTTCGCGAGGCCATATCTTGGTCATACGGACTCCGATTTTCGAAAACTCGGACTCTATTTCGCGTATTTTTCCGAGACGAACACAATGGCATAGCCCGTTTCCCTTGATTCCCATTTTAGAATTAAATTCTGCCTCGATTTATGTTATTACAGGTTATTGAAAATACGGGTTGTTACATTCTCCCCTCCTTAAAGGATTTCGTCCCCGAAATCTTCAAGTTAGGAAGAACGTATCCTACCATCCAATCATCCATCTACTCAAAGCATCATCCACGAGCAATCATTGTCCTTACAAGATTCTAAATGCTGGATGGATATATGCAAAAGTGTGTGTATATGTACTTACCTAATGCGAAAATCAGGCGGTTACTGATACAGTAAACCTCCTTAATGCAAACCATGATAGTGCCATGCATCCAATATGTATGCGAAACCCTATTGACACATACAAATTTCTACATGCGTGCACAACCATACACAAAAATGCATCATCCATATGATAACACAGCCATGATACATCCATCAATCTAACTACCACATCCATTTATGCAATATGCAACATGAAGTGACTGAGCCGATCTAGTGCCTAATGTGTGTGTATATGCATCCACGAGCAACCACTAGCAAACAATTGCATCCATATGCATCCATCAACCATAACATGTTTCAAACACATGTCTCAACCATAGGTTTTACCCTATCTAAAGGTCATAGGTATTAGCGAGAGGATATACTAAAGATAAGATAAGTACTAGACAAGCAATAAAGGAGAAGTTAAAAGACATACTCTCAAAAAGAAATGGATACAAAGAACGCATCTTTGCTTCCGTCTCCCAAGTAGCATTGCTTTCGTCATCTCCCCATTGCACTTTAACTAGCTGAACTTCTCTGTTCCTCAACTTCCTAGTTTCTGACCCAAGGATGCGAGTAGGAGCTCGTCGAATCGTCGCATCACGCTCTACCTCTACATCTCTAAGCAAGCTCGGCTCTACCACCTCCGCGGTCTCATGTAAGCACTTCCTCAAATGTGATACATGGAATACATCATGAACACCACTAAGTCTGTCGGGCAACTCCACCCTATATGCCATCCGTCCAATCCTTTCCTTAATAGGAAACGGCCCAACAAATCTCGGTGCTAACTTCCCTACGGACCCAAAGCGAACAACATTTCTCAATGGAGATACTTTGACAAAAACCATGTCCCCAACCTCAAACTCAAGATCCGTCCTTCTCCGATCCGCATAAGATTTCTGTCTATCTTGCGCTGCTTTCATCCTTTTTCGAATTAAATCAATCTTCTCTGAAGTCTCTCTAACCATATCCGGCCCAAGCAAGATCTTATCCGTAGATTCCCACCAACATGTAGGAGATCGACAAGGCCTTCCATAAAGAGCTTCGAAAGGAGCCATACCAATACTGGACTGAAAGCTGTTATTATATGCGAACTCCACCAAAGGAAGATGTTCTTCCCATGTACCTCCAAAATCCAAGATACAAAGCCTCAAAAGATCTTCTAAGATACGGTTCACCCTCTCGGTCTGACCGTCCGTCTGAGGATGATATGCGGTGCTCAAACACAACTGAGTCCCTACCGCCTCTTGCAAACTTCTCCAAAACTCACTAGTGAAAATAGGATCTCGATCACTCACAATGCTGGATGGTACGCCATGCAATCTAACAATCTCTCTAACATAGACTGAAGCAAGCCATGGAGCGGTCCTCTTACTCTTTACGGGTATAAAATGGGCACTCTTTGTAAGTCTGTCTACCACAACCCAAATTCCCGTATTGCCCTTCCTCGATCTCGGTAACCCGTCGATGAAATCCATCGAGACACTATCCCACTTCCACTGTGGAACTTCCAATGGGTGTAGCAACCCACCGGGTTTCCTTTGCTCCACTTTAACTTGTTGGCACACTAAGCATCTAGCCACATACTCGGCCACATCTTTCTTCATACCGGCCCAGAAGAAAACTCTCTTCATGTCTTGGTACATTTTGTCTCCACCGGGATGAATAGTCATTCTTGAACGATGTGCATCATCCAAAATAGCCTTCTTCAAACCCTCATCTTGCGGTACACAAAGTCTACCGTCTCTATGCAACCATCCCTTATCATCTATGGTGTATCTACCCAAATGGCTGGACGACTCCCCTCTTATAAGCTTCTCTACCAACACAACCAACTGTGGGTCGTCTCGCTGAGCCTCGCCAATCCGTCTCAAAAGAGTAGGTCTAACCTCCAAGGATGCCAACAAACCAGGTACAAAATCAACAGAAGGTCTGAAGTCAAACAAAGAAAGAAACTCCAAGCTTCGTCGTTCCACGAACAATGGACTCAAAGATAGCCTTTTTCTACTTAAGGCGTCTGCCACCACGTTACCCTTACCAGGGGTATACGCTATCTCGAAATCATAGGATGCTAAGAACTCCATCCACCTTTGCTGTCTTAAGTTTAAATCCTTCTGAGAGAATAAGTACTTCAATGATTTATGGTCGGTGAACAACTCGAATCTCTCACCAAGAAGATAATGGCGCCAAGACTTAAGTGCGAAAACAATCGCGGCCAACTCTAGATCATGGGTAGGGTAATTCTTCTCATGCACTCTCAATTGTCTCCCTCCATAGGCTATTACCCTTCCCTCCTGCATCAAGACTGCGCCTAATCCTGTTCCACAAGCATCGGTATAAACAACAAACAGCTTATTCCCATCTGGAAGCACTAAAACTGGAGCGGTGGTCAAAGCTCTCTTTAACCGTCGGAAAGCATCATCACAATCTACATCCCATGAGAAAACCAGATTCTTCTTCGTCAAGCGGGTTAATGGGGCTGATATCTTCGCGAAGTCTTTGATGAACTTCCTATAATATCCTGCCAACCCCAAGAAACTTCTTACCTCGGTAGCATTTCTAGGAACTTTCCAATCCTGGATAGATACTATCTTTGCGGGATCCACAGCTATCCCTTCCTTAGAGACCACATGCCCTAAGAATCGCACTTCTCTTCTCCAAAAATGGCATTTAGAGAATTTAGCTTTAAGACTATGCGCTCGAAGAGTCTCCAACACTTCCTTGAGATGTAAGGCATGCTCTTCTTCATTCTTGGAAAAGACCAAGATGTCATCCACAAAAACTACTACAAACTTATTCAGATACTCTCTGAACACTCTACTCATGAGATCAACAAAGTATGCGGGGGCGTTTGTCAACCCAAATGGCATCACTAGCCACTCATAAAAACCATCCGGAGTCCGGAAAGCAGTCTTCTCTATACTGTCCTCCGCCACTCTTAACTGATGAAACCCTGTAGCTAAGTCCATCTGCGAAAATACTGACGCGCCAACCAACTGATCAAAGAGATCATCTATCCTCGGTAATGGGTGTCTATTCTTCTTCGTGAGCTTATTAAGTTCCCTATAATCCACACAAAGTCTGAGGGACCCATCCGCCTTCGTGGCAAACACTACTGGAGCTCCCCACTCCGATATACTTCGCCTTATGAACCCCTTCTCAAGCAACTCCCCTACTTGCTTATGAAGTTCTCTTCTCTCACGAGGAGCCATGTGGCGTACTGGCAAAGACACTGGTTTGGCATTATCCACCAAATAAATTCGGAAATCTATCTCCCGCTTCGGAGGCAAACCCTTTACTTCTTCAAACACATCCGGATATTCCCGGACTACTCTGACAGAACACAAACTCTCGACCGAAGCATCGAGCGATTCAAGATAACTTAGCAAAACAGATTCCATGGGATTGCAAGAGATCTCGAGAGTGTTACCCAAGCGGGTCATGAGCCTGACAACTCTCCTTTCGCAATCAAGAACGGCACCATTACTGGATAACCAGTCCATGCCCAAGATCAACCCATAGCCCGTGAAGCCCAATACAAAAGCATCACATCTAAACTCAACGCTAAGTATAGAAATCTTCAAACCCAAACATATCATAGACAGATATATGGAGCCCCCAATTGGGTTTGAGACAACCAAGGGATCATCAACTAGACTGGTGTCTAAGTGCAGTGACTCAACTAACGATGATGAGATAAAAGAATGCGATGCGCCAGAGTCAAACAAAGTACGAACTGGATGATCAAACAGAAAAACCAGACTTTCAACGGAAATAGTTCTACCTCTCTGCTGAATCGGTGGAACTGAGAGAACCTGAACTTGCCCCCCTGACTGAGGTGGTGCTATAAGAGCTTGCACCTGGCCTCCTGAGGTAGACCCCGTCTTCTGCCCCTTCTTTGGGCAGTTTTTCACAAGATGCCCTGCTTTACCACAATGAAAGCAACCGGTCTTCTTCTTTTTGCGACAATCCTTACTAAGGTGTCCTGGTGTTCCACAATTGAAGCACTTCATCTTCGTCTTCTTTTTGTCACCATTGCCTTTTCCGCCCTTGCCTTGTTGTTGCTGTTGCGGTTTCTTCTGATCCCCCTTTTTCTCTGGTGCCTTAGAATTCTTATCATCCTCATGCATAAGTGCCATGTAGACAAGCTTCTCAAAAGTGGCCCCCATAGGAATGTGAGTCATAGCTATTCCTTGCAATGGTTCGTTCAAGCCTCTAACGAACCTCAAAGCCTTCTTCTCCGGTGTATTCACCAACTCTATGCCAAACCTTGCTAATTGATTGAATTTGTTGACATATTCTTTCACCGTGAGATTCCCTTGCTTCAAATTCAAGAACTTCTCCATAAACAGATTCTCTTCCGCCCTTGAGAGAAACTTAGCCCCAAACCTTTGCTTAAAATCTGCCCAAGAGTCAACAGGGCGTTCTCCATTAGTGACCTCCCACCAGAATGAGGCCTCTCCCTTCATTAACCAAGCCGCCAACTTGACTTTCTTTCCCTCTTCCACTTCAAAGATATCTAGCAACTCTTCCACTTCCTTAAGCCAATCTCTAGCCTCTACGAAAGTCTCTGAACCAAGAAAAGGTTTTCCTCCTATAGCCTTGAACTCCTTGCAAACCTTAGCAAAATTATCCACTCTAGGCTGAGGAGGAGGAGCGGTTGTCTCTGGTGTAGTAGCATTGGCCGGACCCGCAGCCGCGGCCCTAGCCTCTTGCAACCTCCTATACCATAGTGGTATAACTAAACCCTCCGGGATGTTAAGATCTTCAGCCATGCTGAAACGAAAGAGGAAAGATTCAAAAAGGAGATTCCGAAAGATAAAGATATGGCTATTGGGGATTATGCTTTTCTTTTTCAAAAACTTTTTCTCTTAGAAGACATGCTTTTAAAAATCCTTTCTTCGAAAATACTCTTAGAAAGTAGTTTTTCTCAAAAATTTTATCTGTTCTGGTAACCTTAAGCTCTGATACCACGTGTAACGCCCCACTCCCGCTATGATCAGTCACTAAGGGAATGCCATAGCATCGGTGGAGTATTTTAGTGAATATAGAACAGAAAAATTACAACAAGACAGATATAAATAGTACTTGAAATTTTAAAACATCATCTCATAACAGCGGAAGTAAAACATGTCTGGTTACATCATAAAACCACAATAAAGGTCAAGTACAATATCCATCAAAATAAAGAAGTACATAATCCCACTCTCATACAATAGCCAAACAAAAGAAAAGATAACTGGATAACTGGAGCTTTACATCTATCCAAGCTCCTAAAGACTGGAACAGCAATCCGATCAAGCTCCACTACTGCTAGGATCCACCGTAGGACCTGAGGGTTGGGAAAAAGATAAAAACAACAGGGTCAGACATAAGTCTGAGCGAGTCCTATAACTTTAACAATACAATCGTTAAAGTAACCAGAGAAGACATAAACTGATATACGGTAACATATAGGGATGAATGGCTACCCTAAGCAGTCAACTAAACGAAGATAAAGGATAAAGACGCATCTACCCTCCCTAAGGTAAATTACTAAACTGCACCACACCAGTCGTTCCTAACTTAAAGGTTGATCCCACCCAAGGACTTATAAAATTTACTAATTAGTACCTGCGTACCCCTAGGTGACCAAGTAGGCGCCACGGGGCCCTACAATCCACTAGGTGTACACACTACTTCCCATTCGATCGGCTCCCTAACGTAGATACCCGTGCTGGCCCCACCGTGGGATGTATCATTCCCCAATGTGGCAACCTGATGAAACTAAAGGTGCACGGCTTATATCTACTCGATGCAACAACGGCTTACCTACCAGCCCGGGCCCACTCACGCATATGAAGCCCGTTGGACTTGCGTTGCCACCGCTAACCCGTTTGCCTCTTACAGTCAAGCCCAGTATGCGTGTCCCGTCCTCGACATGGGTCGAGCCCACAAAGATACGTATGGGTTACTGGTTGAAATGGGCCTCCACAAGCTACCCACCTAAGCTTGTCCCTTTTTCTAGTATATCCCACTTAACCCTTTAATCATGTTTTAATTACATGTTCTATTTTGGTTAAGTATTCTAATCGTATTTTCTATTGCCACCCAAGGCAACCACTAGATTTTCTCATGCCACCCGAGGCACCCACTTAACCCCTCATGTCCCTCTACATGCTAATGTGGTTAAGTGTTTCTTAATTAATTAATTAAGAACGTAACCTTTGTAAAGACCTCTCACATTAGACTGTCTTTTATGACCGCTGGTTAAGCCGGTTGGGTCCGGGCAGCCTTATGTCATAACAGAGTCTAACCTCGTGTCTTTACATTAATTACGTATTTAGTTTGTGCCTAAGACCTCTCACATTGGGCTAACATTTGTAGCAACTGGTTAAGCCGGTTGGGTCCGGGCAGTTTTACGCTACAACTGAGTCCAACCTCGTGTCTTAGTCAATTAATTACACCTAATTAATCACCCTCATAATTTTATATTAATTATCCCTAATTAATCAAGTTTTCTTAACATGGGTAGACCTAACTTAATAGGTAAATTCCCATGGGGTAGACCTAACTCAATAGGTAAATTCCCAACACATAGTATGGGTACACCTAACCAAATAGGCAAATTCCCATACTATGTTTATTTATTTTGTGTTATGCATAATTATATTAATTTCACACAATCTTATTAACTTATGCATTTAATTACCCCATCGTTTCCACGTAATTTCGTTCATGATATAACACATATAAAAGGTGTCAACTTGCATATGAATGAACATGTTTCAAAGGTGCCATCTGGCATATTAACAAACACATAACTTGCATATGAACTTGCATAACATGTCACATAACTTGCATATAATATGTCACATAACTTACATATTCATTTTGCATAACAAACTTGCATATTAGCTTATAGACTTGCATAATGTGTCATCATGAACTTGCATATTAATAAACATGTAACTTGCATATTTACATACATGTAACTCGCATATTAACAAACATGTAACTTGCATATAAAGAAACATGTAACTTGCATATTTACATACATGTAACTTGCATATTAACAAACATGTAACTTGCATATTAACAAACATGTAACTTGCATATTTACATACATGTAACTTGCATATTAACAAACATGTAACTTGCATATTAACAAACATGTAACTTGCATAGCATATTACCATGAACTTGCATAACATGCATATGATTACATAGCCCACAACTTGCATATTTAGCATCATGCAAACATAACATACATCATATTAAACTTGCATAAGCTTACGTACTCAACATGCATAAACATAAGATTAATGCTAACATCATATCATATGATTCAAAGCTCATTAACCCACATACAAAACCATAAATCTCATCACATCTCATCTAATTAGTTTACCAAAAGATCATCAAATTGATAGAAACTCACAACTAGCAACTTTGAACACCAAATGAAGAAGATTAAGATGCTAAGAAGGGATTAGAAGTTGATTAGAGAGTGATTAGTATGCAACCCTCTTCATAAAATTAGTGGAGGCCATGAGAGCTAGCATTTTGCCATAGTTTAGTCACTAGGTTTAATTATGAATGAATTAGGGTAGGTTAGGGTCTTATTTATAGATTAGGCAAGTGTTTTAGGCCATAGGATTAACCCTAGATTCAATCCAAGCCATCAAAGCATGTCTTGGGGAAGAAGTCAAGTGTTTTAGGCCATATAATTGAAAATTTAATAAATAAATATGCAAAAATGCTCAAAACAGCGAATTGGGAGAGGGGAATAACCGAACCGGCCGATTTTTGAAGTCGACCCGAGCTCGCTGGGTCGACTAGGGGTTAATCCAGGGTGTTTGGCTGTCAACCCGTGGGCCGATTCGCTCAAGTGCAGATTTTGCATTTGAATGGTTCTCATGGTCCATCTTTAATCTAAAGGCCCTAGATGGTTCCTACACTTGACTTCTTCCCCAAGACATGCTTTGATGGCTTGGATTGAATCTAGGGTTAATCCTATGGCCTAAAACACTTGCCTAATCTATAAATAAGACCCTAACCTACCCTAATTCATTCATAATTAAACCTAGTGACTAAACTATGGCAAAATGCTAGCTCTCATGGCCTCCACTAATTTTATGAAGAGGGTTGCATACTAATCACTCTCTAATCAACTTCTAATCCCTTCTTAGCATCTTAATCTTCTTCATTTGGTGTTCAAAGTTGCTAGTTGTGAGTTTCTATCACTTTGATGATCTTTTGGTAAACTAATTAGATGAGATGTGATGAGATTTATGGTTTTGTATGTGGGTTAATGAGCTTTGAATCATATGATATGATGTTAGCATTAATCTTATGTTTATGCATGTTGAGTACGTAAGCTTATGCAAGTTTAATATGATGTATGTTATGTTTGCATGATGCTAAATATGCAAGTTGTGGGCTATGTAATCATATGCATGTTATGCAAGTTCATGGTAATATGCTATGCAAGTTACATGTTTGTTAATATGCAAGTTACATGTTTGTTAATATGCAAGTTACATGTATGTAAATATGCAAGTTACATGTTTGTTAATATGCAAGTTACATGTTTGTTAATATGCAAGTTACATGTATGTAAATATGCAAGTTACATGTTTCTTTATATGCAAGTTACATGTTTGTTAATATGCGAGTTACATGTATGTAAATATGCAAGTTACATGTTTATTAATATGCAAGTTCATGATGACACATTATGCAAGTCTATAAGCTAATATGCAAGTTTGTTATGCAAAATGAATATGTAAGTTATGTGACATATTATATGCAAGTTATGTGACATGTTATGCAAGTTCATATGCAAGTTATGTGTTTGTTAATATGCAAGATGGCACCTTTGAAACATGTTCATTCATATGCAAGTTGACACCTTTTATATGTGTTATATCATGAACGAAATTACGTGGAAACGATGGGGTAATTAAATGCATAAGTTAATAAGATTGTGTGAAATTAATATAATTATGCATAACACAAAATAAATAAACATAGTATGGGAATTTGCCTATTTGGTTAGGTGTACCCATACTATGTGTTGGGAATTTACCTATTGAGTTAGGTCTACCCCATGGGAATTTACCTATTAAGTTAGGTCTACCCATGTTAAGAAAACTTGATTAATTAGGGATAATTAATATAAAATTATGAGGGTGATTAATTAGGTGTAATTAATTGACTAAGACACGAGGTTGGACTCAGTTGTAGCGTAAAACTGCCCGGACCCAACCGGCTTAACCAGTTGCTACAAATGTTAGCCCAATGTGAGAGGTCTTAGGCACAAACTAAATACGTAACCTTTGTAAAGACCTCTCACATTATATATATATATATATATATCAATATATATATATATATATCTACACAACCCATTTCACTTAATTAAGTATACTTTAATTTGGGAATTTTCGTGAAACTTCGCGAGGCCATATCTTGGTCATACGGACTCCGATTTTCGAAAACTCGGACTCTATTTCGCGTATTTTTCCGAGACGAACACAATGGCATAGCCCGTTTCCCTTGATTCCCATTTTAGAATTAAATTCTGCCTCGATTTATGTTATTACAGGTTATTGAAAATACGGGTTGTTACAGTATGCTTCTCTCAGCTTGGGAAAGAAATTTCATTTCGAACCTCTGCCTAAAATCTCCCCAAATTTCTACCGGTCGTCCAGCTTGGGTAATTTCCTACCCAAAAAGAGGCTTCGTCCTTCAGTAGCTAGGCGGCTAACTGAACCTTCCTCATATCCTATACTTCAAAGATCACAAACAAGTCCTCGGTTTCCTTGAGCCAATTTCGAGCTTCAATGAATGTCTCATTCCCATGGAATGGCTTCCCTCCCATAGCACGGAAGTCATTGTAGATCTTGGTGAAGTTATCTTCTTTTGGAAGGGGAGGAGGAGGGATGATTGGTGCAGCTAGGGGAGGAATGTATCTTTGGCCTTCGGCAGGCGTCGTGGCCTCCAAATACCTATGGAACCATCCGGGTATTGTGACACCCTCTAGGATATTAGGAATGTTTTGTTCCCCAGACATGCTGAAAAAGGAAAAAGGAAGAAATTTTGATAAAGGACCGAAGGATATTACATATGGCTTCTTGGGGGAATATTTTCAAAATAGAATTTTCTTTTTGAAAATACATTCTTTTAAAACCATTTTGAAAAATAATTTTCAAAAACTTTTATCTAATCTGGTAACCTTCAGCTCTGATACTAAGTGTGATGCCCCACGTCGGTTAATGTCACTCACAAAGGGAATGCATTAAGTTTCGTGAAGCGTTTAGGTATATAGACACAGAATTTTCCAGGATAGATATAAAAAAATTTGCAGGAAAATAAACAACTTTATTAATCATCAAAATACCGTGGTCCAAAGCATCATTTGTCTGAAATATAAAGACCCATTACAACATAAAAACCATTGTTTTGTACTTCAGAAATATCAGAGTACATAAAAGAAAGAAAATTCCCTAGTAACGAAATATAGCCGTTGTAATGAGAATAGGAGCTTGATCCATACATATCAGCAGCTCCAGCAATCAAGCAAAATCACGATCAAGCCAGAGAGTTTCCTCCCTAAGAACCTAGGGGGGGACGGAAGAAAGAAAGGGAAACAAAAATGGTAGTTTTAGGTGTACTCTGTAAAGGGTTTTGACCCAAACAGAACTGGTACCTAAATAGAAATAATGGGTGTTAGCCCAGACAGAAACACAGGTACCCCACTGAAACAGACATGACTAGATGTACCTTATTTACTACCCCCAATCGATCGGCTCCCTATTCCGTAGATACCCTATGCTGGCTCCACAGTAGGGTGTATCACTCCCTAAAGTGGCAACCCTTTATTATCCTGATGTGCACAACCAAATATACTGATGTCACAGCGTCTTATCTTCCTCAGCAGGCGAAGTCATGCATGCATATGACCCCATTGGAATGCGGCGTCAACACCGCCTCTACTTTTGGATCTCTTACAAT
This sequence comes from Allium sativum, assembly GCA_030737875.1. Classification (NCBI taxonomy): domain Eukaryota; kingdom Viridiplantae; phylum Streptophyta; class Magnoliopsida; order Asparagales; family Amaryllidaceae; genus Allium; species Allium sativum. The sequence goes on from CM060923.1 coordinate 645,563,497, forward strand.
CAACTTAGTAAGCCCTACTCCGACCTAGCTCGGAGTACTCGTTTGATACCTATTTAAGGGTTACTGATTGAAATGGGTCCCACACAAGATGATGCAAGCTCTCCTCTTTGTCTTGCATCCCCACTACTAGGTTTTTAACTAGTTATGTTTACCTAAAAGGTGTCTTTATTTACATAACCTTATCAGGTTAAGTTTGTGGGCCTATATATACTAATCTTACCCACCTACCCAAGATTTTGTTAACCCTCCCACTGATTCAAGCATGTTTATTTAATGGTTATGTTTGTGGGCCTATACATACTAATATTGCCCACCTAACAAAGATTTATTTAACCCTCCCCTTTTATGCAGCCAAGTTTACTTAACCCCCAACTAAAATTTAAGTTCATACAATCCCTATGGATTAACTTAGCTTAAGCAGTCCAATTCACTACCATGTCCATTTAAGGCTACAATGGACTAGACCTCCCACACTAGGCCTACAACATGTGGATGTTGGAAATGTCGGTCGGGTCCGGGCAGTCTTATTCCATAGTTGGGCCTAACCTTGTGTCTTAGCCCGATTCGTATTTACGTACTTAGACCTCCTACATTAGGTTCAACATTAGTGGCTACTGGATATGCCGGTTGGGTCCGGGCAGACTTCGATCACTAATGTAACATAACCTCATGTCATAAGTACAATTACAATTCCTAATTGTAATTACTAAACATTCCATTTATTAATTAATTTACCAATTAATTAATCTTACCTTTTTGGGTGTTATTGCCCATTCTATCAACAATTTGAATTACTAGTCCAAAAATGTTTATTTCCCAATTATGCCAATATTTACTTTTTCCCCCGTTTCTAACTAACGTCTTCACAAAATGACTACATGCCTAGGCTAAATAATTAGCCTAACCATAAGCGATGAAAAGGAAAGCTAATAGGGATGTATCACAAGTGATCATTGAATATGATTTGATATAACATAGATTAACATAGTCATAAGGTTGTCATATGAACTTGTGACAATTTCTATGATGTCAAAGTGAACAAAAATGAGATCTAAACCAATCATTTAAATATCCAGCAATTCAGATCCAGCATAGTAAGGGTGACACAGTAGCATGTTTAAAACTAAGGATAAATTCACATGTCCAATTTTATAATGTATCCAAATTTATCATAGTATGACAGGTGTAAGGTGATCTACATAACGAACTAGATCTAATCAACGTCATAACTTGTCCAAATTAACATATTCACCCTTTCCATAATACAATTACAAGTCAAGATCTACATAGGCAACAACATAGATATTTCAGATCTAGAGAAATAGATCTATCAAGATCTACATAGGCATCATCATAAAATAACCATAATTATTTCAGATCTACATAGTTTAAGATTTAGTACTGGCATAGGTTCATACTTTACAACATATCCAATTCATTGTCTTACACGATTTACTGTCACTTATTTAAACCTAAAAGTGAATAGAAACTCACAACGTTAGGTTTAGAGAATTGAGAGAGAATAGATCTGAATTCTGAGTTTGATAAGCTAAACATTTGTTGTAGGATTTGACTCTGTTTCAGTTTGCAACTCGACAGCATATGGCTTCCATGATCTTCAATGAAGAAAATAGGAGAATAGGGGACCATATTTATAGCCTAGAACCACTGAATCAGACCCAGAATCAAGTCTAGGTACGTAAAACGAATTCTGCCAAGATCTGCCCCGGGGGTCGACACCCCTACCGAGGGGTCGACACCCCTGTCGACACCCTTGGGGGGGTCGACACCCACGAGCGGGAATTTTCCCACTCAGCCCGTTTTGGTCGGATTTTTGATTGTTGAACTATTTTTGAAGGTTCTGGAACTATTTTATTTTTATATATTCTTCCTTATGTGTTTACAAACTTCTAAGGCTTATAACTTCTCCATACGATATCCGATTTACGCAAACCCGGACTCTGTCCCAAGAAGAATTCTGAGATGAATGCAATGACGCAGCCCGTTTCCCTTAATTCTTCATCTAAAAATTAAGTATTTTTTAATTTGTTAATTTAATATTTTAAAATTACGGTGTGTTACAACATGCATCGGTGTAAACGGTAAACACTTTATTTCCATCAGGTAAGGTCAAGACTGGGGTTGTTGTAAGAGCCCTCTTCAGTCGTTGGAAAACAATGTCACAATCTATATCCCATGAGAAAGCCAAGTTCTTTTTTGTCAGCCTAGTGATTGGGGTTGATACCTTTGCGAACTTCTTAATGAACTTCCTATAGTAACCTGCCAACCTAAGAAAGCTTCTCACCCCGGTTGCATTTTTAGGAACCTGCCAATCTTGCACTACAACCACCTTTGTAGGATCTATAGCTATCCCTTCTTTAGAGACTACATGCCCTAATAATCTCACCAATTTTCTCCAAAAATGGCATTTGGTGAACTTTTCCTTAAGCTGATGGTCATGGAGAGTTTTCAAAACTTCTCTCAAATGCTGGGCATGCTCTTCTTCACTTTTGGAGAAGACCAAAATATCATTGACAAAGACTGCCACAAACTTATTAAGGAACTCCCGAAACACCCTACTCATCGGATCGACAAAATAGGCGGGTGCATTCGTTAGACCAAAAGGAATAACTAGCCATTCAAAGAAACCGTCCGGAGTCCTAAAGTCAGTCTTATCTATGTTGTCCTCAGCCACCCTCAACTGATGGAACCCCGTGGCCAAGTCTAACTCAGAAAATACCGAGTCACCAACAAGCTGATCAAATAAATCATCAACCCTTGGAAGCGGGTGCCTATTCTTCTTAGTGAGCTTTTTCAGATATGCTCGGAACCATCTGCCATAGTTGCGAATACCACTGGAGCACCCCATTCAGATATGCTTTGTCTGATAAACCCTTTCTCAAGTAGCTCCCCTACTTGCTTACTCAGCTCCCTCCTTTCCCTTGGAGCCATGTGGCACACTGGTAATGCAACTGGCTTTGCATTGTCCACCAGATATATGCCAAAGTTGATCTTGTGCCTTGGAGATAAACCCCGAACCTCATCAAAAACTTCAAAAAATCCCAGACTATTGGAACAGATTGTAGATCATCGATAGATGCATCAAGATACTCTAGGAAACTAAGCATAACCGACCATTGTAGGTCACACAAAATCTCGAGGGTTCTCCCATGACAAGTCAGAAGCCTAACAACCCTCTTCTCACAATCTAGAATGACACCATATGTGGTAAGCCAATCCATTCCCAGAATCAACCCATAGCCCATAAACCCGAGCACATACGCGTCGAATTCAAACTCGATGCCTAACACAGATATTTTCAAGCCCCGACAAATCATAGATAAATGGACCGAACCACCAATGGGGTTTGAAACAACTACGGTATCTACTACCATACTAGTAATTAAGTGCAGAGATTCAACTACAAAACTTGATATAAATGAATGTGAGGCATAAGAATCAAAAAGTGTTCTAATTGGATGGTTTGAAAGAAAAATTAAACCTCCCACAGAAATTTTTCTACCTCTATCAGGAGCACTGGTAACGAGAGCATGCACCTGCCCTCCAGAATTTCCTTCCCTATGACCTTGTCCCTGTGATCCCTGTTTCTTCGGGCAATCTTTATCAAAGTGTCCGACCTCTCCACAGCGGAAGCAAGAATTCTTCCTTCGCTTACAGTCTTTAACCAGATGACCTTCCTTTCCATAATGGTGACATTTTTCTCTTATCCTTGCCTTTGTTATTTTTTCTGCCCTTTCTTGGGTCGTACCTTTTTATTTTGTGTTTCCTCGACCTTAACTTCTTCCTTTTCAGATTTATTCGAAATTTATCTATGTTCTCTTCCCGGGCCATCATTTTCTCATCCTTGGGTTGTACTCCTTAGCCATATCTTCCTTATTGTGATGACTACCCATAACCCCCGCACTATAAAAGAGAACTAATGCGCTGAAAGTCAAGGCTATCATGGACGATCATCAGAGTAGGAAAACACAAGCGGAACCACTCGTAAAACTCACAGTGCAAGGATAAAATATAATAGAACATATACAGCAGGTAATAATAGTGAAGCAGAAACACTGGACTTCCATACAACTAGAAAGTAAGATCCATAAACTTGGAAATAGTGTTTATACAAAGTTGCCTCACTACATCACTCAGAAAAGCAAACAGCGGAAATCCAATTATTAGCTAGTAGTAAAACTGGTACGTGAGCCCCCTGCTCGCCACCGATCAGCATCGTCGTCCTCACTAAAGCATTACCTGTAACCTGTTACTTAGACTTCCCATCCACAATCAGATGAATAGTCAAGGTAATAAGAGGATACATAAAACCTTGAGTCGGACAACAGTCTTAGTGGGCGATCAAACAGCTAACAAACTTCAATGATAAAGTGTATGAGAAAGGATAAATAAACATACTAATCTACCCAAGACACCAGAGAAGAACTCAACCTTATCTCCCCCACATCGGACAGTGATAGCCTTTACTATAAACAATTCAACCATTCATCCATGGAAATCAAAACACCCATTCAGTCATGGAAAACACTCATAACATCCAGTTTATATAAGTCTCACACAGACAACCCTAATCGATTTTAGCATTCCCCAAGTACTCTCCCCAGAGGCCTAAACCAATATTAGTTAAGCACTCAAAGAACTTTTCCCTCGATTTTGGATAATCTATGTGAGATAGTACAAACAGAACAACCAATCATCCATGACTGGCTCTGGCTATCACCGCCAATCCTGCTTTGAAATTACCGTTAATCATATGACGGCCAACCTTGTTATATGTCAAGGGCTAATGGTAACCCCAGTTCTAGCATAAACAACATATGTCCAACCTTAACAACTAGGCCTTTCAATGATACCCAAGGTACTCGACCAGCAACCTTCCGGTCTATTGGGTGCCTTCATCGTACCCCTGCTTTGAGCCTGCTAGAACTTACGATAACGACGACTTCTCGGCCTTCGCATCTCCAGTCATCCAACCTTGACAACATTTCATAGCTCAAGCAACCTTCTTGAGCAACCATTATCCACCAACTCACAACCTTTGATTTGCCACATCATTCGTTGTTCCATCTTGATCAACGAACGCATTCAACACTTCGAACCTTCCTACTTGAATTTACTTCGAAGTCACATCATCACCGAGCCAATTACACCATTACGCTGCAGCTAGGGATCGGGGGAGTTGCCCCCAAAAAAATATTTTTTTTAGACCTTTTCTCTAAATCTGAGTCGTACCCAAAAAATGTACTTTTTCAGAAAATGACCATGTTGGAAACAAACCATAGCATCATCACTACCAACCACAACGTTTAAAGCGCTGTTAAAAACATGAACGATCCGCTCACATTCAGACCGACCCGATCCAAACTAGGCCGACGCGATCCAGTGCCCTTCTGGCTTCAAACTCGACCGATCCTACCAACACAACCGACCCGATCCAATCACCTATATGATCGACCCGATCCAAATATGACCCGGTCCAAATATGACCCAATCTGAAAATGACCCGATCTGAATATGACCCGATTCGATCCACTCTTGTCCGATCCAACATTGTTTCAATCCGACTTCTGGCCGAGTCAACTCCTGGCCGATTAAACCTATGGCCGAGCCAATTTCTGGCCGATTCAACGTATGGTTGAGCCAATTTCTGCATATTGCAATTCAACTATGATTTTGACCAAAACTTCGCCAAAAGACGAATTCGACGAAACTGACACTGCCAAAACCATCAAACATAATCATAAACATATCACAATATTACTAACCACATAAATATGACGATTACCACAAAAATGATGTAAATCTCACCAAAAACCATTAAAATGAACATATGATCAAAATGAGAGATCTAACTAAAAAACATGTAGTATGACATGAAATTAACGAGTAAAACTTTTTAGATTAGATCATAGGGCGATGCATATGAAATGAACATGTAATTGTCTAGATCTATGGTAAAACAATCCAGTTTGATGAGAAACATGCACAAACACTCATATACTTCATTGCATTCATGTGAGAGATGTAAATCACTCACCGATTTGCCGAAACAATCTAAAACGATAGAACTAAGAATCCGAACAGCGAGCACTCCGAATCAAACCCCTCGATCCGATGAATTTGCCTTTGAAATGATGTACATCTTGCCTTAGATGGCGTAGATCTTCGATTTCCTCCCTTAGATTTGGATTTTTAATGGTGGAAAGGTGTAGGAGGAAGAAGGAGATCAAATGCCTTCAAATGAGAGAATGGAAAAAAGTAAACCTTTTCCCTCCACTCTCACCCCCTATTTATAGCATTCCACTGAGGATCCAAAACCTGAATAGTCAACTGAAAAATCTTAAAACAGCGATTTCTCCCAAATTGCTGAGCCAAATCTTTAAAGTAACCACATTACGGAAAGGCAATCATCAATTCCTTTCCAACGGCATAGGTCTCACCCTCTGATTCAACCTAAGTCAAAAGTTATGCCCTGTACAAGGCTGACAGGGGCAAAATGGTCACAAACAAAATTGGTAAAAATTATGGACATGTCTCACATCCCCATAAACAAAATATTAAAATATGAGAATGATCCAACCCTTAGAGAATAAAACAAATATATTTTATGACCTTCTGATACGTAAAATGCAGGCTGTTACATTCTCCACTCCCACCCCCCCCCCCCCACAAAGAATTTCGCCCCCGAAATTCCAAACAAACCCTAGTAATCACAACGATTCCGCATGCCTATCATTCATGAAAATCCAATTCTATCATCCAAAATAGCATACATCAAGCCATGCATCCATAGCCTTATCCTAGCACGTGGAATTCTAACAATCAACAACAAGATACAACGATATAATGAAGATACGATATCAAAGGGTCCTACCGACGATGAGTTCTGGATGAGTCGCTCTCATGCTCTCTTCCGTCTCCCATGTACAATCGTCTCCATCCTCACTCCATTGCACCTTGACTAGCTTAACCATCTTCCTCTTAAGCTATTTCGTGTCATACCCCACAGCACGAAGTGGCTTACGAGGTTTCGAAATTATGGTCTCTAAGTCTGCGTACTGCTCTGGAGATACCACTATATTCGAATCATGCACGAATTTTTGTAGAAATGACACATGGAACACATTATGCACACTCGACGTCTTCTCGGGTAACTCCAATCTATATGCGAGCTTTCCAATTCGCTCGACTATAGGAAATGGTCCAAAATACCTTGGAGGTAACTTTCCTGTCTTACCAAATCTAACCATGTGCTTCAATGGCGAAGCTTTCACGAAAACCATATCGCCCACGTCGAATTCCAAGTCCTTACGACGCTTGTCGGCGTAACACTTCTGATGGTCCTGGGCTTCCTTCATTCGTTGTCGAACTGTCTCGGTATAATCCGAGGTTTCTCTAATCATCTCTGGCTCAAGTACCAACTTATCTCTAGTTTCTAGCCAACATGCTGGAGAATTGCACAGCCTTCCATACAAAGCTTTGTATGGTGCCATCCCAATGCTAGACTTGTATCTATTATTATATGCAAATTCAGCTAGATGTAAATGGTCTTTCCATGATCCTCCGAAGTCTAACACACAAGCCCTAAGGAGATCTTCCAAAACTCGATTGACTCTCTCGGTCTGACCATCAGTTTGGGGATGATATGCCATACTTAAGCACAACTCGGTTCCCAAAGCTTCTTGTAAACTTTTCCAAAATCCACTCGTGAATAATGGATCTCGGTCACTCACTATACTCTTTGGGATGCCATGGAATCGAACTACCCATTTCACATAAAGTTCAGCCAATTTTGATGCCGTCCTAGTTGACTTGACAGGAATGAATCTCGCACTTTTGGTCAAACGATCCACGATGACCCAAATCCCTTCGTTTCCAGCCCTGGTTCTAGGTTGTCCATCGATACCTGCTCCCACTTCCATGTAGGAACTTCCAATGGCTGAAGTAAACCGCTCGGCTTCTTCTGTTCAGCATTCACCAACTGATAGTTCATACACTTGGAAATGAACTTTCCAATATCTCGCTTCATCCCTCCGCAGTAGTAGACTCTCTTCATGTCCTGATACATCTTATTTCCACCGGGATGAATCGTCAGCTTTGAGTGATGACATTCTCTCAGAACCTCATCCCTCAATCCGCGAATATCAGGAACAACTAATCGCCCTTGCTTTCGAAGCCAACCTTCTCAATCCACCTCGAACTCTTTATTTTCTGGTTCCAGTTTCTGAATGAACTCGACAAGCTTCGCATCCTTCTTTTGGCTCTCGCCAATCCTTTCGATAAGAGTTGGTCTTATCGACAGCTCATCAACAATTCAGGTTCCAACTCACACCTTGGCCTGAAATCGAACCTTGCCAAGTACTCGAGGCTCTTCCATTCCGAAAACATCGCTCTCAAACTTGCGTGTTTTCGACTTAACGCATCTGCAACTGTGTTGCCTTTGCCTGGAGTATAGGCTATGCCAAAATCATATGACACCGGAAACTCTAACCATCTTTGCCGCCGAAGATTCAAATCCTTTTAGGAGAAAAGATACTTCAACGACTTGTGATCTGTAAACAAATCGAATAGAACTCCCAACAGGTAATGTCTCCACATCTTTAGAGCAAATACAATCGCCGCCAACTCCAAATCATGAGTTAGGTAATTCTTCTTATGTGGCTTCAGCTGTCGACTCGCATAAGCCACAACCTTATTCTTCTTCATTAGCACTGCTCCAAGTCCATTACCACATGCATCGGTATATACCACCATCTCTTTATTACCACTTGGAATGGTCAACACATGTGCACTCATCAATCTCTCCTTCAGGATTCCAAATGCTTGTTCACACTTTGCACCCCATGTGAACACTTGGTTCTTCTTCATCAATCCTGTCAACGGTGAAGCTACCTTGGAGAAATCCTTGATAAACCATCAGTAATATCCTACCAACCCAAGGAAACTCCGAACATCCGTCGCATTCTTAGGTTGATCCCAGTCCGGGATTGCTGCAACTTTAGCGGGGTCAAACGCTATCCCTTTTCCAGAAACTACATGACCTAAGAACCTCACTTCATCGTTCCAGAAGTGACACTTTGAGAACTTAGCCTTAAGCTGATGCTTCCGCAAGATTTCTAACACAACTCTCAAGTGCGTCTTATGTTTTTCCTCATTTCTGGAGTAAACCAGAATATCATCCACGAACACAAGCACGAACGTGTTCAACTGATCTCTGAACACTCTATTCATAAGATCCACAAAATACGCTGGCATATTAGTCAACCCGAATGGCATCACCAACCATTCAAAGAAACCAGAAGGTGTCCTAAAAGCAGTCTTTGGCAAACTATCCCTAGCCACCCTCAACTGGTGAAATCCTGTCGCCAAATCCATCTGAGAAAACACATTGGCCTCGTGAAGCTGATCGAACAAGTCATCAATCCTTGGCAACGGATACTTGTTCTTCTTATTCACCTTGTTCAGCTCACGATAGTCCCCACACAATCTTAACGAGCCATCTGCCTTGGTTGCAAATACGACTGGTGCACCCCACTCGGAAACACTCCACCGAATGAACCCTTTTCCCAAAAGGTCACAAACTTGCACCTCTAATTCTCGCTGTTCCCTAGGCGCTATCCGCCTAAGAGGCATAATGATTGGTCTAGCACCCTTGACCAAATCGATTCTAAACTCGATCTCACGATGCGGCGACAACCCTTTGACCTCGTCAAAGACATCTACATACACTTTAGCGATCATCACTGATGACAGGTATTCTTGTGGAATCCCAAGCGAATATAGATAATTCACGAAGACCTCGTCTTTGCACTTACTTCTAATCAACACATTTCGCCCTTCCATACCCCCGACCCTCACCTCCAACTTCTCGCAATTCACCCTTGCCACATATCTTTTGAGCCAATCCATGCCCAAGATGGTCCCAAACCTAGTGAAGTTAAGAACAAAGCAATCACACACAAAAGAGCAACCATGACGCGACAACACTAGACCTCGACATATCATGCAAAGATTTAACGAACCCCCAATTGGATTAATCACTACGAAGGGTCTATTACAAATCTCATGTTCCAAACCCAAGAGACACACAAGCTCATTGCAAATGAAGGAATGCGATGCTCCAGTATCGAAAAGCAAACAAACTGAAACACCACTAACAGAAGGAGTACCTTGCACCACGACACCCTTTCCCTTCTCCTCTACAGTAAGAGCTCTCAAAGAAGATGGCATGGCTTCCAAAGCGTATGCCTTCACAATCTGCTTGCCCTTAGCTAATTCCGGACAATCCTTCTTCTCATTCCCAGGCTTCCCACATTTGAAGCACTTCTTCACAGCTTTGAGGTTCTTACACTCATTAACAAAACTACCTTTCTGCTGGTAGTTAAAGCAAACCACCTCACTCTTGGGTTTCTTTTGGCCATCTTTTCCCTTTTGCTGTTGCTGCTTCCTCTTCTTATTAGTACCACCATGTTGTGGTTTCTGAGCCTCTTTGGTGGCAGTGACAACATTTGCTTCCTTAGGAAACAAGCTCTCACGACGAATAGCTTTTTCCACAATCTTCTCAAGTGAATCATCAAGATGGTCCACTAGCGGCTTTCCAATATGAGCATTCAAACCCAAGACAAACTTCTCGTTCTTCTGATATGGTGTATCAATGTATAAACGAGCATATCTAGACAATGCTTCGAAATCAGAAATATAGTCAAGCACGGAACGACTATTCTGTTTCAGCTCTACGAACTTCTTGAATAGAGTAGATTTCTGAGCTGTGGAGATGAACTTTGCTTCAAACTTAGCTTGGAATAGCTCCTATGAATTTCTTCCTCTGGAGTCTAGAGTGTAACAGAATTCCACCATTACATGGCCCTATTCTGCAGTTGCCTTGATGCAAGTTTTCTCTTTATTGCATCCTCGATACCTAATCTCCAAAGATTCGAACACATAAATCCATTCACCTCTGAACCTATTCAGCTAGTTCAGTTCCCTTGAATGGTTTCCCCCCTAGAGATGTAAAGTCCTTGCACAACTTTGCAAAATCTACTACTCTAGGAACTCGCACACCAACATCTACCGTTGCCACCACTAGAGAGGGTACCCTTCGCATAATTGCTTCTTCCATGGCTTCAAACATGGCCGGGTAGTTAGGTTCAACACCATTTCCCCCTCCAGTATTGGCTCCCCTAGCAGCACATCTTGTTTCTCGTCTACTCATTCTAAATCTGCAATTTAGAATAATTAGCCACCTTCAACAAAAACTGCTAAAGGAAAACAACTGCTACTACTATATATGCTAATATATATAGTAAGCATCCAACTAAAATCTACAAGTATATCTCTCATACCTTATTACGTCCTTGAATTTTAGCCAAAAATCGTTGACCAGAGCTCTGATACCAAAGGTGACGACCGCCCATAACCACGCACTATACAAGAGAAATAATGCGCTGAAGGATGTGCAAGCCTGTCATGGATGATCATCATAGTAGGAAAACACAAGAGGAACCTGTCGTAAAACTCATAGCGCAAGGAAAATATAATAGAACATATACAACAGGTAATAATAGTGAAGCAGAAACACTAGACTTCCATGCACTAGAAAGTAAGATCCTCAAACTTGGAAATAGTGTTTATACAAAGTTGTCTCACTACATCACCCAGAAAAGAAAACAGCGGAAATCCAATTATTAGATAGTAAAAATAGTACGTGAGCCCCCTGCTCGCCACCGATCAGCATCGTCGTCCTCACTAAAGCATTACCTATCACTTGTTACTTAGTCTGCCCATCCACAATCGGATGAACAGCCCAAGGTAATAAGAGGATACATAAAACCTTGAGTCAGACAACAGTCTTAGTAAGCGATAAAACAGCTAACAAACTTCAACGATAAAGTGTATAAGAAAGGATAGATAAACATACTAATCTACCCAAGACACCAGAGAAGAACTCGACCTTATCTTCCGCACATCGGACCGTGATAGCCTATACTATAAACAATTCAACCATTCATCCATGGAAATCAGAACACTCATTCAATCATGGAAAACACTCATAACATCCAGAATGTATAAGTCTCACACAGACAACCCTAATCGAGTTTAACATTCCCAAAGTACTCTCCCTAGAGGCCTAAACCAATATCAGTTAAGCGCTCAAAGAACATCTCCCTCGATTTTGGATATTCTATGTGAGATAGTACAAATAGAACAACCAATCATCCATGACTGACTCTGGCTATCACCGCCAATCCTGCTTTGAAACCACCGTTAATCGTATGACGGCACACCTTTCCATATGTCAAGGGCTAATGGTAACCCTAGCTCTATCATAAACTCCATATGTCCAACCTTGACAACTAAGCCTTTCAACATTACCCAAGATACTCGACCAACAACCTTCCGGTCTATTGGGTGCCCCCATCGTACCCCTGCTTTGAGCCTGCTATTACTCACGACAATGATGACTTCTCAGCCTTCGCATCTCTAGTCATCCAGCCTTGATGACATTTCATAGCTCAAGCAACCTTCTCGAGCAACCATTATCCACCAACTCACAACCTTTGAGTTGCCACCACATTCGTTGTTCCACCATGATCAACGAGCACATTCAACACTTCGAACCTTCCTACTTGAATTTACTTTGAAGTCACATCATCACCGAGCCAATTACTTTGAAGTCACATCATCGCTGTGTAGACTTTTTCTCCAAATCTGAGTCGTACTCGAAAAACGTACTTTTTCAGAAAATGATCCTGTTGGAAACAAACCATAGTATCATCACTACCAACCACAGCATTTAAAAGCACCGTTAAAAACATGACCGATCTGCCCTCTTTCAGACCGACCCGATCCAAACTAGGCCGACCCGATCGAGCGCCCTTCTGGCTTCAAACTCGACTGATCTAACAAACACGACCGACCAGATCCAATCACCTATATGACCTACGTGATCCAAATATGACCCGATCTAAATATGACCCGATCCGAATATGACCCGATCCGAATATGAACCTATCCGATCCACTCCGGTCCGATCCAACTTCGTTTCAATCTAAGTTCTGGCAGATTCAACCTATAGCCTAGTCAACTCCTGGCCGATTCAACCTATGACTGAGCTAATTTCTAGCTGATTCAACCTATGGTCGAGCCAATTTCTGCATATTGCAATTCATATCCAATTTCAACCAAAGCTTCGCCAAACGACGAATCCGACAAAACCGACACTACCAAAATCATCAAACACAATCATAAATATATCATAACATTACTAACCACATAAATATGACGATTACCACAAAAATGATGTAAATCACACCAAAAACAATAAAATGAACATATGAACAAAATGAGAGATCTAACTAATACAAACATGTAATATGACATGAAATTAACGAGTAAAACTTGTTAGATTAGATCATAGGGTGGTGCATATTAAAATGAACATTTAATGGTCTAAATCTACGGTAAAATATTCCAATTTGATGAGAAACATGCACAAACACTCATATACTTCTTTGCATTCATGTAAGAGATGTAAATCACTCACCGATTTGCCGAAACAATCTGAAACGATAGAAATAAGAATCTGGACAGCGAGCACTCCGGATTAAACCCCTCGATCCGATGAATTTGCCTTTGAAATGATGTAGATCTTGCCTTGGATGGCGTAGATCTTCGATTTCCTCCCTTAGATTTGGATTTTTAATGGTGGAAAGGTGTAGGAGGAAGAAGGAGATCAAATGCCTTCAAATGAGAGAATGGGAAAAAGTAAACCTTTTCCATCCACTCCCACCCCCTATTTATAGGATTCCACTAAGGCTCCAAAACCTGAATAGCCAACCGAAAAATCTTAGCGATTTCTCCCAAATTGTTGAGCCAAATTTTAAAGTAACCACATTACGAAAAGGCAATCATCAATTCCTTTCCAACGGCACAGGTCTCACCCTCTGATTCGACCTGAGTCAAAATTTATGCCCTGTACAAGGCTGACGGGGGAAGAATGGTCACAAACAAAATAGGTAAAAATTATGGACATGTCTCACATCCCCATAAACAACATATTAAAAGATGAGAATGATACAACTGTTAGACAATAAAAAAAATTTACGATCTTTCGATACGTAAAATGCAGGCTGTTACATTCTCTCCCCCTTAAGAATTTCGCCCCTGAAATTCCAAACAAACTCAAGTAATCGCAACGATTCCGCATGCCTATCATTCATGAAAAGCCAATTCTATCATCCAAACTAGCATTCATCAAGCCATGCATCCATAGCCTTATCCTAACACACGGAATTCTAACAATAACCAACAAGATACAACGATATAACGAAGATACAATATCAAAGGGTCCTACCGATGAAGAGTTCTAGATGAGTCACTCTCATGCTCTCTTTCATCCCCCATGTACAATCGTCTCCATCATCACTCCATTATACCTTGACTAGCTTAACTGTCTTCCTCCTATGCTGTTTCGTGTCATTCCCCACGACACGAAGTGGCTTACGAGGTCTCGAAACTACGGTCTATAAGTCTTCGTACTGCTCTGGAGATACCACTATATTCGAATCATGCACGAATTTCTGTAGAAACGACACATGGAACACATTACGCACACTCGACATCTTCTCGGGAAACTCCAATCTATATGCAAACTTTGCAATTCGCTCGACTATCGAAAATGGTCTAACAAACCTTGGATATAACTTTCCTTTCTTACTAAATCTAACCATGTGCTTCGAAGGCGAAGCATTCACGAAAACCATATCGCCCACATCGAGTTCCAAGCCCTTACGACGCTTGTCGTCGTAATTCTTCCGACGATCCTGGGATGCCTTCATTCGTTGTTGAACTGTCTTGATACAATCCGAGGTTTCTCTAATCATCTCAGGCCTAAGTACCAACTTATCTCTAGTTTCTAGCCAACATGCTAAAGAATTGCACGGCCTTCCATACAATGCTTTGTATGGTGCCATCCCAATGCTGCACTGGTAGCTATTATTATACGCAAATTGACTAGATTAAATGGTCTTCCCATGATCCTCTGAAGTCTAACATACAAGCCCTCAGGAGATCTTCCAAAACTCGATTGACCCTCTCGGTTTAACCATCATTTTGGGGATGATATGCCGTACTTAAGCACAATTCGGTTCCCAAAGCTTCTTGCATACTATCCCAAAATCCACTCGTGAATAATGAATATCGGTCACTCACTATACTCTTTGGGATACCATGGAATTAATCTATCCATTTCACATAAAGTTCAGCCAATTTTGATGCCATCCTAGTCGACTTGACAGGAATGAATCTCACACTTTTGGTCAAACGATCCACGATGACCCAAATCCCTTCGTTTCCTGCCCTGGTTCTAGGTAGTCTATCGATAAAATCCATCGATACCTGCTCCCACTTCCATGTAGGAACTTCCAATGGCTGAAGTAAACCGCTCGGCTTCTTCTGCTTAGCTTTCACTAACTGATAGTTCATACACTTGGAAATGAACTTTCCAAATCTCGCTTCATTCCTCCCCAGTAGTAGCCTATCTTCATGTCCTGATACATCTTATTTCCATTGGGATGAATCATTAGCTTCGAGTGATGACATTCTCTCAGAACCTCATCCCTCAATCCGTCAATATCAGGAACAACTAATCGCCCTTGCTTTCGAAGCCAACCTTCTCAATTGACTCGAACTCTTTATTTTCTGGTTCTAGTTTCCAAATGAATTCGACAAGCTTTGCATCCTTCTTTTGGCTCTCACCAATCCTTTTGATAAGAGTAGGTCTTATCGACAGGCTCGCCAACATTTCAGGTTCCAACTCACACCTTGGCCTGAAATCGAACCTTGCCAAGTACTCGAGGCTCTTCCATTCCGAAAACATCGCTTCCAAACTTGTGTGTCTTCGACTTAACGCATTTGCAACTGTGTTGCCCTTGCCCAGAGTACAGGTTATGCGAAAATCATATGACGACAGAAAGTCTAACCATATTTGCTGCCAAAGATTCAAATCCTTTTGGGAGAAAAAATACTTCAAGGACTTGCGATCCGTAAACAACTCGAATCGATCTCCCAACAGGTAATGTCTCCACATATTTAGAGCAAATACAATCGCCGCCAACTCCAAATCATGAGTTAGGTAATTCTTCTCATGCGGCTTCATCTGTCGACTTGCATAGGCCACAACCTTATCCTTCTGCATTAGCACTGCTCCAAGTCCAGTACCACATGCATCGGTATATACCACCATCTTTTTATTCCCACTTGGAATCATCAACACAGGTGCACTCGTCAATCTCTCCTTCAGGATTCCAAATGCGTGTTCCCACTTTGCACCCCATGTGAACGCTTGGTTCTTCTTCATCAATCCTGTCAACGGTGCAGCTACCTTGGAGAAATCCTTGATAAAACGTCTGTAATATCCTGCCAACCCAAGGAAACTCCAAACATCCGTCACATTCTTAGGTCGATCCCAGTCTTGGATTGTTGCAACTTTAGCGGGGTCAACCGCTATCCCTTTTCCAGAAACTACATGACCTAAGAACCTCATTTCATCCTTCTAGAAGTGGCACTTTAAATATCAAAGCATGGTTACACCATATATCTGAAAATACATAAACTCGGTATATCATTAAAACTTCTTTCTTGTACTTTAAATATCAGAGCACAATAACAAAGAAAGCATAATCCCCAAATATGAGCCATAGTAATAAAGATAGAAGCTTGAGCAATACATCTAGAAGCTCCAAGCAAGACGCTAGCAGAATCCTGACTAAGCCTGAGAATTCCTCCCTTGAGAACTTGAGGGGTGGAAACAGAAGAAAGAAGGAGAAACAAAAAGGGTCAGACATAAAGTCTGGCGAGTCCACTTACTTTTAGCCAGTAGATAAATAAAAGTAACATGATATGTATACAAAAGTGGATAAGGGAGATTACTACATAAATGGTTGGTGTGACAAGGTAAGCAAAATAAGGTGTACATGACTCACTAATGATTACTCCGCCCTTGTGCTGGCCCCACAATAGGAGGTATCACTTCCTAAAGTGGAAACCCCTTGTCGTAACAATGTACACAACCATATCTGCAGGTGTCACGGTCGTCTTATCCCTCTCTGCCCAGCTCATGCACGCACATGGCCTGGTTGGTTTGCGCCGCCCACACCGTCCTCCATGTTTGGATCTCTTACAATCAGTCAGTAAGCATGCCCTTCCTCCGCCTAGTACATAATACTTTGTTTGATACCTACTCCGGGTTACTGACTGAAATGGGTTGCACACAATATGATACAGGCCCTCCCCTTTGTCTTGTATCCCCCACTAGGTTTTCACTGACTATGTATACCACTAGATGTCTTTTATTACATAGCCTTATTTATTTCTACCGATTATGCTTACCTATAGGTGCCTTTAATACATAACCCCTAATCTTCCAACCGGTTATGCTTACCTATAGGTGTCTTTAATTACATAACCCTATTACTTCTTCAAGTTATGTTTACCCTAAGAGGTGTCTTTAATTACATAACTTTATTATTCCCACCAATTATGTATACCTCTAGGTGTCTTTAATTACATAATCTTAACGGGTTAAGTTTGTGGGTCTATTACCCATCCCCTCTTCAGATTTACCTAACCCACCCCTCAACCATGTTTACTTAACCCCCAACTTAAATTTAAGTTCATACAATCCATGTGGATTAACTTAGGTTAAGTGGTCCAATTCTTTACCATGTCAATTTATGGTTCCATAATGGGCCAGACCTCCCACATTAGGCCTACAACATGTGGATGATGGATACGCCGGCCGGGTCCGGGCAGACTTATTCCACAGTTGGGCCTAACCTCATGTCATAGCCCGATTTATATTTACGTACGTACTTAGACCTCCCATAATAGGTTTGCCATTAGTGGCTGCTGGATGTGCTGGTCAGGTCCGAGCAGACTTCCACCACTAATGCAACCTAATCTCATGTCATAAGAAGAATTGCAATTTTTAATTGTAATTACTAGGCATTCCATTTTTAATTAATTAATCAATTAATTAACCCTTTCCTTTAATAGGTTTCAATACCTATTTTTCCCAATAATTTGAATTTCCTGTTCATAAATGTTCAAATTCAAATTATGCCATTTTTAATAAATTTACCAATTAATTAATCCTTTCCTTTATATGTGTCAATACCTATTTTGCCCAAAAATTTGAATTACATGTCCATAAATGTTCACATTCAAATTATGCCATTTTTATCCATTTTTCCCCCGTTCCTTAACTAGCGCCCTCACAAAATTGGCAATATACCTAGGCTAGACAATAGCCTAGTCATAAACGATAATAGGGAAAATAAGGAGAATATACTAAAATGATCATTTTGGCATAAACGTAAAGTTGTATTATAATAAGGTGAATATACATACTAGCATGGACATGAAATTTTAATCATAACAAGGTGGACATAAAACTGATGAATTATAATGTCACAATATCTAAATTAGCCATTTTAGATGTCCAATCGATTTAAATCTAACATGATAACATAGGGTGACAATTTAGATCACATAAAATAGATCTAACACGAATCATAAGGTGACAAATTTAAATCACGTAGCATAGATCTAACATGAATCATAAGGTGACAATTTTAGATTACATAGGATAGACCTAAGGAATCATAAGGTAACAATTTTTAGATCACATAGGATAGATCTAACCTAAATCATAAGGTGACAAATTTTAGATCACATAGGATAGATCTAACATGAATCATAAGGTGACAAATTTAGATAACATAGGATAGATCTAACATGAATCATAAGGTGACAAATTTAGATCACATAGGATAGATCTAACATGAATCATAAGGTGACAATTTTAGATCACAAAGGATAGATCTAGCATGAATCATAAGGTGACAAATTTAGATCACATAGGATATATCTAACATGATAATTTTAGATCACATAGAATAGATCTACATACATCCGCATCATAGCATATCACAAAAGTTACAACCCAAGATCCATAATGGTAACATAGTAGAACAATTGAATTGGATCCAAAGAAATAGATAAATCATAATATAGCATGAGATCTAACAATAACATAGATTTAAAGTCTACAATGTATCCACATCATAGTCTTTCATAATTCCACTGTTATTTATCTAAACCTAAAAGCAACTAGAACTCACTGTGATTGGATTGCTAAGATGATAGAAAAGGTGCTGCGTCTATGCTTGAATCTCATAATTTGATATGCTTTAGTTGCTAGAAGAAGATAAGAAACCCTAGTTCAGTTCAGAATCCGACATAGTTTGGCCGCCATGACTTCTAATGAAGAAATATGTGAAATGGCCATATATTTATAGCTGCAGAACCATTTGGAACTGATTTCCACATAAGCCCTAGGGTAAATCAGGTCGCGGGTCGCCTCTCACTTGGGCAAGGGCCCAAATACCCAAAAATACTATTTTGGGCGCACTTTACAGGTGCGCCAGTGTAAAAATACATGGGCGCACTAGTCAAGTGCGCCGAAAAATTCCACTTTTTCTGCCAAACTTCTATCGTCCATAACTTCTTCATAAATTATCCGCTTTACGTAAACCAGGCATCTATCTTGACCAGAATTTCGAGACGGACGCAATAACGTAGCCCATTTCCCTAAATTTTAAATATTAAATTAATTATTCTTTAATTTATTCATTTAATATCGTTAAAAATTAGGGGTGTTACAGATAATGAAATAAGAAAATTTTCATTTGAAGATCTGGTTCACTTTTGTATTGATTTAACCAAGTCTATTAAAAATTTCAAACTGAAAAATAAACTTCTAAAATCCTGAAATTCTGAGTTGACCCGCAAAAATAATTTTTTGAAATTAAAATTTGAAAACTTCAATTGCAAAAATTGTTTTAATTTGACTCATCTCAATCAAAATCTTCAGAAACTTGAAAATGAAATTATTGTTTTGAAACAAAATAAGGATGAGCTAACTTGTAAGAACCATACTTTGCAAAAGGAGTTGGATAATATTAATTCCAAATACAAATTTTTTGAAAAGGAGAATATGATGAATGCAGAATCAATTTTGAATGAACTTGAAAAAGAAATTGAAAATTTCAAGATTTTTGAAATGGAAAAACAAAAAAAAATTGATTTTGATTTTTCTGAATGTAAATCCAAAATTGAGAAGCTTTTAAATGATAATAATTTTCTGAAATTAAAAATCCAAAATCTTGAGTTGAGTTTGAAGCGTTTTTCAACCAGTGAAAAATCTTTAAACATGTTATTGAAAAATAATTTTTCTTTTGGAAATAGAAATGATCTCGGTTTTGGGAAAATTATTGATTTTGAAAATCTGAACTCTTGTGATCTTAAATATCCCTTAATCTATTTTGAAAAGAATTGTTTTGGAAATTTGAACTCTGATAAATTCAAAGGATTTTTAAATCACAAACGAAATCAGAACTTGTTTTGTTACCAACCGTCAAACAGATTTTGGTTCCTAAGGGTACAGAGGTAAATTCGGATGGTTTGTTATATAAGCAGGTTTGGGTACCTAAAGCTGTGAATAAAACTGTGAGTGGTTTTATAAACTTTATTAGACCACTCGATCCCCTAAACTGTTAGGTATTGGAGGAGGCTGAGGAACTGCTTTGCTAAAAGGAAATTGAATTCAAGCCATTCCATATTTCTGTATCAGTTAGAATTCCTTAGCCAAGACGGATTGAGTTAGAGATTCATTTTCTTACATCGATTTCAGGTACGATCTCTAAACTCATATTTGTAAATATTCTCTGTT
The DNA here is from genome assembly GCA_030737875.1 of Allium sativum. Taxonomy (NCBI): domain Eukaryota; kingdom Viridiplantae; phylum Streptophyta; class Magnoliopsida; order Asparagales; family Amaryllidaceae; genus Allium; species Allium sativum. Next base: position 645,584,309 of record CM060923.1, read on the forward strand.
TTTATTCTCTTTGTTTATTCCTCCTTCTACCCCTTCTACTTTTGTTCTGTTCTTGATTTGTTACTACCATATTTTTTGTTTCCTTCCTCTTAAACTTCACTAACTTCCAATTGCAGAATATTTTTTTGGAAATTCGCTTCATTTAAATAGAACTCTGATGTTTTAATCTTTTCCAGATCTTTAATTTAAACTTGTAAATATCTGCAATTGTTTTCAAGTTTATTTTCTGAATTCCTAACAGTGTTGATGTATTCTGGTCATTTCTTGAACACTGTTAATTAGAATTCTAAATTTTTGAAGATCTGAAATTTTGATGAAGTTTCACACAACTTTGCAGATTTGAGTTTCTTGTAATTCATTTTTAGAAAAGCTTGAAATGTTATACTCATTACAGCACACTGTTACCTCTCAGTTGTGATAATTTCATTGATTTTCAGATTGGCTTGGATGTTTTGAATTGTCTTGAATCACAGTGATACATCTTGAAATTCATCTTATATTCATGATCCTTATGGCTGAAATTTATTTGTTTGAATTCATCTGAAATTCCTGATATTTTGAATATCACACACCTCTTAAATTTGAAATTATCAACCTTATGTTAATAATTCATTATATCTCAAACTTGACATTGATTCAACTGATTTCAAATAAATTATTTTTTAATTTTTTGGATCATGAATACCTCTCAAACTTGATGTAAATGATTTGAAATTTCTCTTATACTTGTTAGAGATAATTTTGAAAATTCTTTGGAAAAAATGGTCATAAAACTCTCTGTTATTTCATGATTATTTGATTTGAATATCTTTTTGTTTAAAATCATTTGAAATTATTGATTTATTGAATCACACACATATTTTGGATCTGAAATTAATAATCTGGTGTGGCAAATTCAGTGAATCTCAATCTTTTCATATCCCTTCAAATGATTTAAAACAAACCATATATTTAATCTTGGATCATGAACCATTCTTTGACTGTCTGAAATATCTTTGAAACATCTCTTTGTCAAGTCTTCTTTGAAAATGATTTTTGTACTGCTCAGATATTGTTCTTGAAAATATTTTTTGGTGACTGCTTGTTTTGGTATCAAATATATACCATGCTCTGATAGATAAAATTAATCTGGTTGATTTGTTAACCGTGTCTTCTTAGGCTTTGTGATTAAGATTCTGTTGTCTGCGATATCTTTGTTTGTCTCCAGTGTTTTAATTTTTCCTCTTGAATAGAGACATCAAGTAGTATCAGTTTAGAAGTGCTGAATATTTTTTTGTATATATTTTTTTAATCCCTCTTGTCTTGTATAGATCTTTTCAAATCCCTCTTGTAATTAATTGACTTTCAATTTTAAAATTATTTATCGATTATTCATTCAGAAATTGAAATCAATAACCAAAATGAACTGTATTTATAATTCATCAAAATTATTATCATCTTTTGAAATTGTGATGAATTTCGACTGCAGTATATTTCACAACAAGAGGAGATTTTATTTAGATTTTCATGATGGTTGAATAATTATTATAATATCTTTGAATTGGCGATTATATCACGACCATCTTCTTTGTCTACCATTATTCTTTCATCCGTCATGTTTTTTATATTAATATGGAGAGTTTAATATTTTTTAAAAATCTTTTTGAATGAACAGTGGAAACATTTTTAATAGAAATTGGACTACGTTATTATTCGAAATTAGTGGTAATTGAAAATTTTCAATGATCCCGGTATAGTTGAGCATATTTCATAATATAATTAATTTGGAAATTTATTTCACGGTCTATTTCTGCACCTACCACATTTCTATCATCATATTTGTTCTATATACTGAGGAGTTTTTCATTTTGAAACTGAAAATAGTAAATATATAATATTCATAAGTGTTTCTCTAACCTCATTTAAAAATCCAGGCTTTGGTTATGCATGGTTATGAGATTACTTATGTTTAAGCTGCAACTAATCTCATTTAAAAATCCGAGATCAGGTTATGCGTGGTTTGTGTGCTCTTAAATAAAAATAAAAGAAAAGGGAAATAATGTGCTATAAATTAAAATAAATCTGAAATTCTCCTTTGCGTATAAAACCAGCCTATCAATCCACCATCAAATCTGTGAAATGTATTAATATTTTAAGATGTATTATGATTTGTTGATTGATAGCTATTAGGATTTGAGATTATTCGATTTTTTCACTTAAATTGAATTAATAATTATAGTCCAAATCCATCACTGTTTTTATGCTCATTTGTATAAAATTCTTTTGGAAATTAATTGGAACTCATTTTTTCAACTCTCTCTATTTTTATATCATCGTAAATCAGTCATTCTCTAAAATGTGAAATATGCCACTGATTATCAGTTTATTATGATTTTTGTTTGACTGATTGAGATTTATGGTGATCGTTCTTCCTCTTCAGCTGAAATTATATTTATTAGTCACCTTTCATTTATATTTTAAATTCTATATCCTTTTGATGATGACAAAAGGGGGAGAATGGATTGAGATTTTGATTTATGGGTGAATATTTTATAAATATTTTCATTTTGAAAATTCATTTGATTTTTTTTACTCATGCACAGTTTAAGGGGAGTTTTTGTTGTACGGGGAGCTTTCAAATGGGGGGGGGGGTTCTATTCTTCACTGTCAAACACATTTATTGGATTCAAAATCTTAATATTTGTTTGTCATCATCAAAAGGGGGAGATTGTTGTATATAACGTTGTTGTATACACAATTATATGATTTTTGTTTGATGACAACAACCAAATATATATTATCTTAAATGTATTTGTTAATGTACTGTTTCATATATACATCACTGATAAGAGTATCATATTTATATTTAAATAAAATACAACTGTACAGACATTTAAATAACTACACAGTATTTTGTTTAAATATAATATTTTATTTCAATATTTAAAATAGTACAGATTAACAACTCCACTATTTGTATATATTCACTGTTATACAATTTCATATACTTTTCAATACATTTTTTCAGTACACAGTTCCTCTCTACAACACTCACACTCAGTTTTATATATACATTCACTCATATACAGAATCAACACTGTCTTCATCTTTAATCTTCTGTCTTCACAACATCTTCACTGTCAGTCCAGTCATCATCAGCTTATCTGTCACATGAAACACACATAGTACACTGCAATAGAAATAAAAATGAATACATGTGAATATAAATTTTATTTTTAAAATTTTATTTGCCTCAGATTTCTGGTGTGTTTCTCATTATTTTTCATGACTTGATCCGATTTATCTGTGTCTAGACAGCTTATTATATTCACCACAAGGCAGACAGTTTGTATATGTACATGGACAGGAAACTTTTCTGATGATCTGCAAATACACACGTGCATATATATACACGTGTGAACTGCCTCGCAAATCAGTGTGCAGCTGAGGAGTAGCCACATGGACCATCTCAACTCAGTGCAACATAGTCAACAAAGCCAAGCGTCGAGAAAAGCAATAATGGAAACTCATGCAAAACCAAAATAGCAAAAACAAGGGTGATCAAGGCTAAATGGTCGAGCCATGTATATGAATATGTTTAGCAAATTCAAAACAAAAATGGTCAATGCAGTGTGCATAAGAATGGACAAGCATTTCAGTACAACAATGTGTACAAGACATAGTGAAACAGCAAGTTCAAGTGCAAAATCTTTCAAGTGTAATGTGAATGCATGGCCAAGTACAGTGGCTCAAAGTGGGACAAATGCATGGGTGAAACAGACCAGATTTCAAACCAGAATGGCACAAGACAGTGAATCAAGCAGCTAAATGGCCGAGAAACACAAATATGGTGCAACTCAAAAATGCACAGCATTCAAGAATGCAAAGTTGTCAGCACAACACACAGGTCAAGCTACAAGTGCAGCAAGTATTTGATTCATGAATGGTGCAGCATATGTATGAACAAGCAGGAAGATCGCAAGTGCCACATCAAGTCAAGGTGACAAAATGGTGCAGCTATACATGACAACATTCAAAACAGTGTGTATGCAGCAAGTTAATGGAATGAGCATCTGCACAATTTCTTTTCAGCAATATAGTGGACAGGGAGTTCATGTATACATGGTTCATGCATATGACACACAGCAAACAATGGTGAAGTAGAAAATGTCAAGCCAATATTTGAAGTTCAAGTGCACAAGGCCTGACCAGATCCGTATAACAAGCTATATGGTTAAGCATAAGGCAAGTCAAGAGTTTCAAAGCCAAGAAACATTGAATTCAAAGGTGCAGGTTCATGACATGTGCAATGGAAATAATGAAAACATGAAGACGATCAGTATGGCATATAAGAGCTTACAATAATTCAGACAGCATCAATATCTAACAGGGAAGCATATATAAGCAAGTTTTAAAACCATTGGTCAAACATCGACAAATGGCTTGGCAATAACAATATGGAACCAATGAATGTTTTCATTGAACACAGTTTTGGGGAATTGCCAAAATCCACAAAAGAAGCCCACATAACAAATTGGGCCACAAGTATCAGGCAATGAAAACAGTAATACAGCAAGAGGAAAGAGTTTAAATATCTGCATGAATTAAATTCTTGGATCGAATAATTTTTGGCAATGTTTTTCAATCCAATATTTATGGCAAGAAATCGGTGAATGTGTTTTTTAGAAACATATTTTTTTAAAAAAGACATGAAACCATTTTGGGGAAAAAAAATAATTCAACAGTCTCCAGAAATATTTCATGCTTTAAATCTTCTCAAAGGATGGCAAGATAGTTCAAATTTGTTTCCAAAAATACACAAAACGTTTTTTGGCAAGATTTTATTGTGGAAGCAGATTTCCTCTTGCCTGAAAACCATGCATAATTCAAGGCAATTTGAATGCAGAGCAAAGCATTACAAAACATGCAACAAATTCATACCAAGGATCATTTACTGGACAAGTGAAAAACAGGAATACATTCATCAGAAAATAAATTACTTAAGGGACCAGGGAAGCACAATTTATTCCACTAAAATTGTCCAACAAATTGTTGTATATATGGGATGATTAATCCATATGAATCATACTGGGAAGTTATATTTTTCCACAATATCAGTTCAATGCAATTTCGACCAGATTCATAAAGGAGTTTTCTTTTTTAAGACTAGGTTCATCTCAACATGTCAAAGCCAAAGAACTTTAAAGAAATCACGCAAGCAAAAAGGGAAAATACACGCAATCAGATCTGAGCCGATATTTAGAAATCAGAGAACATATAGGGTTTTATTTTACCCTGTATATATCCTTTACATCATCGGCATAGAAAACGAATCTAACTCAATCAATTTCAAGCATAGAAGAAAAATCAGAGAAACTTATTTTCTAAAGGGATTCGATCTCCATCCAAATAAATCAACGAGAGAACAAGAAAGCTTCGAGCATCAGAGAATTCAATTTCGATTTATCCAGCATCATGATTCGATTCGGGAAATCATAAGAAACCCTAGAAATTTATTCTGCTGCCACCATTTTTTTGGGCTTTGTTAATGACACCCCCTTTTGGGTAAGGGGCATCATTTTTTAAGTTCACACTCATCTAATATTTGAGTGTTAAGGGGCAATAGCAGTTATACTTTTAAGTAAAAAAAATAACCCTGTAAAAATGGTAGGAGTATACAATTTTTATTTAATAAAAACAGTATCATTAGACCATCTTTTCTATCTCTATAACAAACTTCAAAAACAACGAAAACAGTAAGAGCATACCATTTTCAGATTAAGGGTATTTTTGTCTTATTATTATGTATTGTTAAGGGGTGTTTAGACTATAGTGTACTCCCCTTAATAAAATTTTAAAAACTAAAATTTCGTGACACCCCTTACCAAAAAACAAGGTGTCATTAACAAAGCCCTTTTTTATCTCTTCAAAAGTAAGCAAAGTGATCGGGTAAACCAAAGAAAAATGGACCAGCCAATATGAGTTAAAGGGACTATTTTGTATTCAAATTGAAAAAGGGGTTTCTTTGTTTTATCTCTATTTGTTTTGTTTTTCAATTACTTTTGTAACAAATTCGAACAGTTCTAGAGTCTGTAAAATCTACGGGGAAACCATTTAGGGTGTTAATTGGCAATTTACCAGAGTCTGTAAAAACTAGGGTTACTAGTTATAGAGTCATAATCTGGGGAAATCTGATCTAGGGGATTAGATCAGTCTAGGGTTTTGAGAGGGTTAGTACAGGAGCAGGGAGTGCGAGTTTACAGGGTCTATAAGCGGGATATATTATTAACACCTAGTAGAAACCTTAGGAATGCAGCAGTAGGCAGGATTTTGGCGAAGCTGGGTATATCTTGTGTCATTTACTTTCTGCATTTCAATTTCTTCTATATTCTGTGGTCTGTGAACATTTTAATATCTCACGAAAATTCAATAAACCTTATTCACCCCCCTCTAGGGTTAATCTAGATCCTACACTTTTAATTTCTAACCATACTGGTGAAGTACGGTTTATGTACCTTTGGTGTTGAACCATTTTTGGTTTAAATATTTGGCGCCCACCATGGGGCCACGTTCGCACTTTCTTCTCTCAAACTTCTCACAAGTTCAAGAGCCTTGCATTGGAGTTCAAAGCCTACTTCTACCATAGATTCTACAAGTCTAAGATCTAGGCCAATCGACGAACTCTCTTCCAAATTCAAAGCTCTATCCGAAATAACGGCCATCTAAGTTGTAAAAATCAGTCATGGCATCGAACCATTCATGCCGCACACATTGTCATACTTAAATCGTCGTCGTTCATATTGCCATATTCATGCTGTTATTCTTATGCCGCAAATGTCTTCATGTCGTGACTCGAGCGTCAAGTTCCCGTAGCCTACGTTGTTCACTTCAGCACTATCTAATGCATGGATCAATGTGGCGGCTCTTATCATAAATGTGTACAACCAAAACTAGGCACGTGACAGCCATATAGGCTATCTGTTCATAAAGCAAACAAAGACCATGGTAGTTCCACGCGAACATAAATGCATTGCTCATGTCAAAAGGAAGAAGAACTTCGCCACCGTCATGTTAATCTCTCGAGTAGTACAACCATGCATGGGTCGATCGTCGTGGCTTGCACGCTTACTTCCTCCCAGCTACAGGTCATTCACATCTGAAGATACCTTACCATGTCCGTCATGAATGAATCTCGGATCGTTCAAGCCTCTTCAGTCCAGTCGTGCATTAACAAGTTCTGGCCGGTCATGCAAGCAACAAACTTACCCTGGTCGAGTTGAACACCATCATGCCATCACAGTGGGGCACGCTTCTAGCGAAGGATCGAGCAGAACTTTTTCTTATAAGTTGAGCACCTCTTAAGGCCTGGGTCTTTCTTCACTAATGCATGGTTCATAACTTGAAGATTGAACATGCCGCATTGGCCCTTCCCTTAAACATCATTCAGATCATAGGGTACACTTATGTCATGAAGAGCCAAGACGTGGGGACTAGTGAGCCATTCATATCATCAAAAAATCACCGAATCGCAAGCCTTATACGGATACTTCCATGAAATCTATCTCATGTCCCATAATTCATACTGTTCAAAGGATATTGTCATGAAGTCTGTGTCACCACTTACCAACCGGTTAGAAGTAGGAGAAAAATCAATAAGTGGAGCCGGAGTAACCAAAGTCGAATTGGATGTCGTCGTCGTCACTAACTTGATTCAACAAATGGAAGCCTCCAACAAGGCTTTGATGAATGCTAATAAAACACTGATGGGGGTAAAATAAAAGGTCAAGCAAATCCCGCTCCTCCTCGGAAAATCCATGTCAACCTTAAAGAGAATGTAGTTTCCTCAGCCTTCGATCATCATAATGATAACTTAGAAAGACTTTTTGACAAAGATGATGCTAATATGGAAGGCCAGAGGTTGAAAGCTAAAAAAACCATTCCGATCGAGATAACGGACGAATTTCAAGTCCCGCCAAGGGGGCACCTTCCAATAGTGGAAGTAAAAGAACTGGATCCTCTAAACGCGATTGCTTGCCCCGACGAGCATCTGGAAAAGAGATCGAAATTCACTCTCTGGAATGACACAACTCGAAGGAATATATCATGGATATGGTAAAGCAAATCATGTAAGATAACGTGGCTCGCAAGGATGGTGAAAGGGAATGGAATTCTCCCTCACCAAAAATCCAACCACAAACAAGATCCGCAAAGTAGAATTCCCCTGGAAAAGTTCCGCTCATCCTACTCTTCCTCCGTACAATGGAACCTCTGATCCGAATCACTTCTTATACAAATACGAGTGGCACATGAATACAGCCAAGGTGACGATCGAGATCAAATGCATATGCTTCCCTCTCTATCTTAAAGACCTCGCATCATTATGGTTCCCCGGGCGGGGGCACTTAATCCCTAGTCCTCCCCGAGCGGGGGCATTAAATCCCATGTCCTTCCCAATTGGGGGCATTAAATCCTAAGTCCTCCCCAAGTGGGGGCATTAAATCCCAAGTCCTCCCTGAGTGGGGGCATTAAATCCCAAGTCCTCCCCGAGCGGGGGAATTAATTACCAAGTCCTCCCCGAGCGGGGGCATTAAATCCCAAGTCTGGCATTAAATCCCAAGTCCTCCCCTAGCAGGGGTCACAAAAACCCAAAGTCCTTCCCTAACGAGGCCACCAAAAATAAGGCCTACCAATTAAGAGATTGCCAGTTCCACTGTAGAGGCACCTTCTTAAATGAAAAGGTCCAGGACACTAGTTCTTTAAATCGAGAATTCGATAAATGAACTAGCATCTATCTCGTGGGAAGAAGCATACAATCGGAAAGATCGATAAAACCAAGGTTGGAAGTACCAGTCCTAGTGCCAGAAGGACCGACAAAGAGCTTAAAGGACAAGAAGTTGGAAGGACCGACAAAACCTAGGATAGAAGTACCAGTCCTAGTGCCGGAAGGACCGGTAAAGAGCTGGAAGGACCAGCATTAACAGAAATCCTAGCCAAAATGGGTATCCAATTTAATCTTCTCAATTCGAAGTTAATCAGAACAGACAAGATATAAAATTGGATTAAACTTACCATGTATTTAAACCTAATCTCCGAAGGGCCTGGACTGCCAGGTTAGTGAGAAATACGGTTGAATACATATATAAAAAAACAACCCCTCTTTAGAGGCATGCATTTAAGTCTATTCTTCGAAGGACCTGGACTTCCAGTTTAGTGAGAATATGACTAAATGCATGATGAAAAGTGGCGTAAATCGATTAATTAAACTGAACTCTTACTATAACTAAGAGAATTTAGAATAGTTGATCGCTTCCAGCCTAGTAAAGTTGTGACGAACTTTGGTATGGGCATGACCATGGCATCAAAAGCAAACCAACAATGCCAATTTTGCATACCATAAGTTCGTTACAACCGTGTAATCAACAAATTGTACCGTGATACAAGTGTACCGTGATGCAAGTGCAACACGCGGTGTACAAACAAAAGACCTCTTTGGTGGCATTCGACAAAGTCAACAGGTGTCTGAATTATCCAGTCACAACGAATAACGTATTTAAAACATCTTCCTTGCGCGAGGATAAATCAAAAAAACCTTCCTTACGTGAAGGTCAATCTAAAGTCTTCCTTACGCGAAGACAAACCTAAATTTTTTTTCCTTATGCAAAAGCGCCTAGTCAAATCTTGGACGCCATTACTTGGTCGGATAAAATGAACGCAAGGGCAACTCAACATTTTACTTACACAAAAAACAAAATCAAAAACCTTTCTCGCAACGTTAGAATACGTCCGCACAGTTGTAATCAAAATCTCCTATGCCTGAGCTACCTAGTTATATGGAAGATAAACATTGGGCCCAAAATATAGGACCTCTCAAGGAGGGGCCCGAATGCTGAGAATCTCTTCAATCAATGGCAGGAGTCTTATCAACCAAGCTAAATTTCCTCGTTAGACGACAAACTGAAGAGTTTCAAGCGTAACGACGAAAGCAAGAAGAAAAATCATTAAAGCAGGAACTTCCAGTATTTTAGCCGTAAGTAAGGGAACCTAGTAAAAGTTGATTACACCTAGCCTAAGAAGTCCATGACAACCTTTGGTATTGGAGCATCACCACTGCATTAAAATGGGATATTAGTGCTCATAATACATACCACAAGCTTTTCATGACTTTACACAAAAGACTTGTAAAACATGAAGAAGATAAGTGCATAGACAGAAGAATACGTCAAAGAAAAAGCAACAAGTCTTAACAAAGTTCATAAGAATGGTAGAATGCAAATTCTCACTTGTTAATACAAACTCTCCAGTGGAATTTTCCAGTGCAGCATCTCCGTCAGAGGCTGCGGCATCCAGTTCCTTAGGCGTACAACGGAAATCAAAAGGTATTCTTCAAGAGGGAAAGGATTCAGTTGGTGCAAGTGGTTTAAATTCACAAAGAAACCCTTTTGTGATAAGAAAATTCTTGGTCATGTTTTGCTTGTAGACAGCCTTCAAAGACTCAAGCACATAGTCGTCTACTAGAGTCAGATTTCCTGGATATAGCGGCATGGTCAGAAGCTCTAAATAACCCGGTAAAAGGGAAAATGCTTTACCAACAAATTAGAAGCTTCTACTGCGACAATCTGAATCAAGGAAATTTGGCAAGGTTGACCACGTTCATCTCAGGTAATTCGTGATGACCCGTGATAAAAGAGTAACACAACCACCTCAAGATTAGACAATGTTTGAAAAGCACACCATGGGCTCATCACAACATCAGGATAAGGAAAAGTCATCTCGCACTTAGCAAAGGGAAATTTGAGAAAATCGATATGATTCAATACGTCGATAAAACTCATTGCACTATTGAAATACAACCTTGAGAATCCAGCAAGTTAACGTCGATCAATTGCAAGCCTCAAAAAGTAGTGAATATGAATACATTGCTCAGTTACATTGAAAGTAACCTCTTTTGAGAGTGAATTTCTTCGCTAAGAAAATTAAGAGTCTTTCAACACAAAAGCTTCCTCGTCTGCAAAACTTATATCTTTTATAACTCAAAGAACCTTATGGAATATGCTTCAAACCCAAAGATACATGATGCACATGAGGCGACTATGCTAATATGGCATAACTCAAATCCTATAGGGCGATAATGTTTCTATAGGAATTGAAGCTAATATCCATCAGCGGTATCGGCATGAGTTATAAAAAGGTTGTGCAATAATCATGCGTTGGGGCAAGCCGTTGTCAAGTAAAGATTCAAAGTTATAGCATGGGATAGTCCATGGTGATGGATATCGTCACAAGGGATGACAATTCCATGAGGTTGCGTTAACCAAAAAAGCATCCCAGAGTACGGAGAAATTCAATATATGAGCGAACGCAAGAGGCGATTCGTTACTGCACAACATCCGAGTTCTAAGGCCTAGTTCCAATGTTCGAGGCTTTCGAGATGGATATTACAAAAGCAACATATAAAGTGCCGGCCCGGTACAACTTATTAAGTGATACATGTAAGCCATTTAGTTTTCCGAAAATCTATGGTCATGGTCACTCAAGAGGATTGGCAAAAATCACGAAACAAGCTGACTTGGGGGGGCATCACTAATAATTGTGTGAGCCAAGCTGAACTCAGAATTCCTTCAGATAAATTGTCAGTGTGAACTGTATCAATGAAGTCATAAACTCCCAGATAAAAGCAGCTTCACATTGATAACACAATCAAATCTACAAATGATTCTCATGATTTATTCCTGATTACTAGATTAATCCGTTGTCGTCTTGAACAATCGACAACGAATTCACCGCCGAATGCGTGCAAAAGCTTCTCATTATAGGTTCCCTGGATAAGCAGATATGTCAACAGAAACTCTTCGGTAAAGCTGGGTCGATATCGCGCCATTGTCCATCGGAGTAAGACAAAAGGGGGCAAACGAGTCCAATGCGCATCATCAACTAATTCAGAAACCATGTGCAAATTAAAAGTGCATACTATCGAATTTAACAAACATCGAGAAATCTAGGGGTTATTGCAACAAAGTCACAAGGCGGAAAGTTAGCAAATTCCTCTTTCCCCGAAAATTTTGTGCTAAATTCGGAAATACCAAGATGGACGCACGCTAGGTCAAAAACAAATCGAGCTAGCATAGAATGGCATCTCTCTGAATGATTGTCAAGGTAAAGGGGAACAAAAAAGGACTAATCTACTTCTAACATTAAAGCTGCAATCGCTATATCCTCAGGAGCTCAAATAGAAGCTTCAATGCTGGTAGAGGTGACTTCCTTTTTCAAGAACAATAACTGTTTGTCTGTATGATATTCACTTTGCACACAGAATCTTGTTTTGAAGAGCTGCAAATAGGAAGATGTACCACTTCCAAAGTTCCAAGTCCAAAATTCAAAGTATTTGCGCATCAACAAAGCATCGATAACAACAAATATGAATTCAAGTATCAATCAAAATAGATGAACTCGTGCAACACTGCAACTTCGTTAACCATCAATGCGTTCGTCATCAACATGCCAAAAACCAAGTCTTGATCAATGCTGACGTGTTGAATCCATAGTTCAAATAGTGGTGTGCAGGCGGTTTCAAAATAACTTGATGAAGCAAGTTCTAACAGTCAAAGGATTTCGAGACGATTCCTACGGATTTTGGCTCCGAGGGATGCAAATTTCAATGCCAAACTGTACAGTAACATGGCACAGGGTTGGCATCGAATTAAAAGCCCAGAAAGGTTGTTTTAAAGCAGTAGGAGGCTGGAGCACATGACCAACGTCATAGAACAAGGTCAGGATTCAACCAACAAAATACAATCGACAAATGGTTCACAATACCATACCATGCCGAAACATGCGGATTATAAACCACCTCTCCATAGTAGAGGCATCCAATGTAATCTTCGATGTCAGAACTGATCGACAAAGTAGACAAACGCTGAGCAATGAAAGCCTTTCCCACAGTGAGGGCTAATAATAGCCCCTTAGGCGAGAGCACAACCATTCAAAGTTCTTCCAAAAGGGAACATAAGATAATTCATAGATATGTGTCCCCCAAATGTGAAATATCGTGAAAACGATGATGTTTGAAATCCATAGTTGGCTTCAGTCGATTAATTGATTTTAAGCATTAATATGAATACGAATTAGAATATCGCGTTTATGCAAAAATATTCGATAGGTTACAAACCGTTAAATGAAACAAATTCGGTGAAAACACATTATTCAACTCAAAATATAATTCGCTATAGATCATTTTTATGACTAACTAATCCATTATTGATATGGACAGTCGATGGTGAGTATAAGTCCACAACCATGCAACCGCTTGTTTTAATTACAGAACAGGTGGCATGAAGCATATGAATTCAAAAGAATGATTCACTATTGCAAGCAAGGAAATATAACTGGATCTCAATGCAAAAATATATCAACGACAATGATCATTTCGAATCCCGCATTTCTCGCAAGAAAAAAATACAAGCTTCGAGGGGCAAATGTCAACCCCGCTATATATAAACAAAATGGCAAGTGAGTACTTGGCACGTGCATGGAAATCAAAGGGATGGGTATAATTACTTGAAAGCGTCATGACTTGGCAACACAAGGAGCAAGTCTTCACATTAATCAGGTCGTGCATACTCTACATGCAAATCATGAATTAAGAGTGTGCACACATGGCGAGCCAAGGGAACTTGCATGGATCAACTATTGTGCAAATAATGGGTCGCTCCACCACCTGTTGGCCAGTTGTTCACTCCTTGGTCGATCATACAAGTCATTTGGTCGTGCAGACATATTTGGTTATGCTCATTAATTTCAGTCACGCACTAAAATTTGCTCACCATGTGTTGGAATTTGGATACTTAAAACGTGAGTTAACATGCATATAAACTTGAAAATATAGATGCACTACTGCGATCGTATGGCGAAAACATGTTGTAGCAATCATATGGAGATATTGAGACACGTGAAGCCACTCTATGATGGGAATAAGGTTATGCAGATGGATTATCATAGCTGGATATATAATACGGTAGCGCAATTTCAATAGAAAAGGCAAAAAGCGATGACATGCCAAAAATATATGTGAAGTGTGTGCATGCACTACTTGGTCGGTCCCTCCTCCAAGCCGCTCGAACGGTCAGCCTCCACCTGCTCATGTCGAGCAGCTTGAAATGAATGAGCAGGTTTATAAAGTGAAGTAAAATAAGTCAATGGCAATATTCTGATTACTGAACCCATATTCAGAAGAAACAAAGTGGCAATTCGTTAATAATTATTCCTATTTTTCATATGAAGACAATCTGCATCTATGGATGCGCATGGCAAGGCATGGGAGCTGTGCACCTGTAAAGGACATGGGATATATTATATATAGAAGTTGGTCATTCTTTCCATTCAGACAATCTGGTCGTTCATATGCTTGCCCGCTCGTTCATGAATTCCTACCCGCACACTGCCTTTTGGAGCGGATGCAATCCCATGTACAGATGTAAAGTGCGCTCCACCAGCTATCCAATGGCAATTCTGTAAATACACCAGTGTGCGACCCGTACCTTGTTAGCCATAATTACAACTTTGCCACTTGGTCCAAACTTCTCCTATGAATACCCCCTTTCACCACACTTCAAGGGGGGATTCTTTGTAACACCCCACGTCCATTAATGTCACTCACAAAGGGAATGCATTAACTTCCATGGAGGTTTTAAGTGAATATAGAACAGAAAAATTACAACAAGACAGATAATAAGTGGTACTTGAAAAATCTAAAACTTCATTTTATTGCAGCGGAAATTAAACCTGTTTGTTACATCACAAAACCATAAATCGGAGTCAAGTACAATATCCATCTTCATAAAACAGAATACATAATCCCATTACACAATTAGCCATTAAAGAAGATAACAAGCTGGACTTTACTTCAAGGGTCCAAGCTTTCCAAAGAGATGAAGCAATCCAATCAAACTCCACTAGAGCTGGGCCCAACCTGAGGACCTGGAGGGGGAAAAAGGATAGAAATGGAGGGGGTCAGACATAAAGTCTGGCGAGTATGACAATTCTAACAATACTATTATCAAAATAACTAGACTAAGACATAAGCTGGAAGACAAGTAAATGTCTATGAACTATTAGGTATGGAATGAACAGATAAAGGTAACGTGAAGGATAACGTTAAAGGCTTACCTAATTACTATCGAATAATTACTACACTGCACCGCACATTACTACACTGCACCGCACCAGTCACCCTAAAGGTTGATCCCACTTGCTTCACACAGAAACTATAGCCTTGCGTACACCTAGCTGACTACATAGGTGCCGTCTGCCCCTACCTCCACTAGGTGTACCCCACTACCCACTTTCGATCGGCTCCCTACTCGTAGATACCCGTGCTGGCCCCACAGTGGGGGGTATCACTCCCCTAAAGTGGCAACCCGATACAACTGAGAATGCACGGCTTATACCTACATGATGCAGCAACGTCTTACCTACCAGCCCGGGTCCACACACGCATATGAAACCCGTTGGACTTGCGTTGCCACCGCTCCCCATTTTGGCCTCTTATAGTCAAGCCCAGTATGCGTGTCCCGTCCTCGACTTGGGTCGAGCCCACAAAGATACGTTTGGGTTACTGGTTGAAATGGGCCCCCACAAGCTACCCACCTAAGCTTGTCAACAATAGTATATCCCACTTAACCCTCTTAGTCATGTTCATTTACATGTGTGTTTGGTTAAGTCTTACTAATTGTATTTCTCATGCCATTAAGGGCACCCACTAGATTCCTCATGCCACCCAAGGCATCTACTTAACCCCCATGTCCCACCTTACATGTTTATCTGGTTAGGTATTTCTTAATTCATTCAGGCCATAACCTCGTAAAGACCTCTCACATTAGACTGGCATTTATGGCAGCGGGATTTGCCGGGCGGGTCCGGGCAGTCTTACACCATAAAAGAGTCTAACCTCATGTCTTTACAACTGTTATGCTTTAGTTTAGGCCTAGGACCTCTCACATTGGGCTGACATTTGTGACCAATGGATTTTCCGGGCGGGTCCGGGCAGATTTACGTCACAAATGAGTCCAACCTCGTGTCCTAAGCATTGATTATCACTTATAATCTTTTACCCCAGTTTTAATAATTCCCTATCCAAATTATTAATTAAGTCCACTTTTATTGATGTCCATAATTGACTCAATTATGGTCATCCACTCATGGTATGCAAAATCATATCAATTGCACCCCAACATCTTATTATAAAATCCTTAATATTACCCCTACCCCACGTTTATACGTTCGCTTATTCAACGCATAATATAGGCTAGACTTGAATAGTCTAACACATAGCACAAAGATAAATTATCACAACATATAGACAATTAAAATCAATCTAGTCATAATAGGGGTGAAACTTGCATAAACTACGCATGTTAAGGATCAAAAGGTGTCAACTTGTTAAATGTCACAATTTACATGATATGATCATAGCCCAAATCTATACATAAACTTGCATATGGGGTTTTTAGCAACATAATGATGGTGTGAACTAGCATAGGGTATCACATATGTAATAGCATAATCCTAGATGTCATAATAGATGTCATGGCATATGTTCATAACTTTTCTAATCAATCTAACTTGCATATGTAACTTGTCATATAGATCAACATAGCCCAAACATGATGATTTAATTAATACGAACTAACTAGCATAGATGGCTTTTTAACATGTATGATTCATCACAACTTAGCCTAGAAACTTTCAACATACATTTCATCATCATAGCATGATTTACAACATATAGGATATCATCACCACATAGCATAGGATTAATAACATACATGATAACATATACGACAATTCACATCATCAACTCATAATCCATTCATGACTTAACCTAATTAAAATGATAATAATCTTGTTAAGACTATCATACTCACAATTTAGAGAAGAAAAGAGAGACTTTCTTTGCTTTAGAGTTGATTAGAATTAGAATTGAATTAGCTTTTCTTCCTTCTTAGTTGGCGGCGGCTCCACTGATTTCCATGGCGACGGTATGACGGTAACTATTCTATTTTTCTTATGAATTAGGGTGAGAGACTACCTAGGTATTTATAGAGTTAGGATTTATTTTAGACCGTCAGATCAACTCAGAACTAATCCCCGCCAACCATATTAGGTCAAAACCCTAATGGGTCATTACTCAATTAAAAACAGGTCAGCCAGAAACCCTAGCCGCCAGACCAGGTCGACACCCAGGTCGACACTATAGTCGACCTGGGGGGGGGGGAGTCAACACGGTAGTCGACTGGGGGAGGGGGGGGGGAGGTCGACACTAGTGTTGACTCCCCATTCGTCCTGCCTGGGCGGGAATTTTCCCGCCCAGCCCGCTTCTACATTTTCTGTTTGAATTTTAAATTTTCTACGAGCTGTTTTGAATTTTCTGAAACTTCCGATGGCCATAACTTCTTCATACGAAGTCCAATTCACGCAAACTCGGACTCTATTTCAACCAGAATTCCAAGATGAACACAATGGCGCAACCTGTTTCCCACAATTCTCACGTCTGAGATTAGTTATTCTTTAATTTGTGAATATTAATATTAACAGAATTACGGGGTGTTACATTCTCCCCTCGTTAAAGGATTTCGTCCCCGAAATCTTCAAGTCAAGAAGAATGTATATCCTAACATCCAAACAACCATCTACTCAACCATCAAACACAGGCATCCATTGTCCTTATAGACTTCTAATGCTTTCATGTTTAAATGCACAGTGTGTGTATATGTCCCTATCTAATGCAAAATCAGGCGGTCCACTGATTCAGTTGACCTCCTTAATGCAAACCATGATAGTGCCATGCATCCATTATGTGTGCAAAAGTTCCTTAATGCTACATATTATCTCTATATGCGTGCACAATCATCATCTGAATGCAGCATCCATATGATTAAACAATCATCAAACATACATTTTACTAAATACAGCCATTTATATGCAATATGCAGTATGAAGTGACCGAGCCGATCTAGTGCCTAATAGTGTGTGTATATGCGTCCACGAGCAACCACTAGTAACCACTTGCATCCACTTTGCATCCATCATACATAACATGTCTCCAACACATGTTTCAACCATAGGATTATCCTAACTAAAGGTCAAAGATACTAGCGAGAGGATACGCTAAAGGTAAGATAAGTACAAGATAAGCGATAAAGGAGAAATTAAAGGACATACCCTCGAAAAGAAAAGGGAATCTTGAATGCATCTTCTCTTCTGTCTCCCAAGTAGCGTTGCTCTCATCATCTCCCCATTGTACTTTGACTAGCCTGACCTCTCGATTTCTCAGCTTCTTAATCTCCGACCCAAGAATGCATGTAGGAGCTCGTCGAATCGTCGCATCACGCTCGATCTCCACCTCTCTAAGCAAACTCGGCTCTACCACCTCCACGGTCTCGTGTAAGCACTTCCTCAAATGTGATACATGGAATACGTCATGTACACCACTAAGTCTCTCCAGCAACTCCACTCTATACGCCATTTGTCCAATCTTCTCCTTAATAGGAAACGGCCCTACAAACCTTGGTGCTAACTTCCCAACGGACCCAAAGCGAACAACGTTCCGTAATGGAGACACTTGGATAAAGACCATGTCCCCAACCTCAAATTCAAGATCCGTCCTCCTCTTATGCGCATATGATTTCTTCCTATCTTGCGCTTCTTTCATCCTCCTTCGAATCAAGTCGATCTTCTCCAAAGTCTCTCTAATCATATCGGGCCCAAGTAAGATCTTATCCGTAGATTCCCACCAACATGTAGGTGAACGACAAGATCGTCCATAAAGAGCTTCGAAAGGTGCCATGCCAATGCTAGACTGAAAGCTGTTATTATATGCGAACTCCACTAACGGAAGATGCTCTTCCCATTTACCCCCAAAGTCTAGGATACATAGCCTCAAAAGGTCCTCTAGGATGCGATTCACCCTCTCGGTCTGGCCGTCCGTCTGAGGATGATATGCGGTGCTCAAACATAACTGAGTCCCTACCGCCTCTTATAAGCTTTTCCAAAATTCGCTAGTGAAAATAGGATCGCGGTCGCTCACTATGCTAGAAGGAACACCGTGCAAACGAACTATCTCTCGGACGTATACAGAAGCTAACCATGGAGCAGTCCTCTTACTCTTCACGGGAATGAAATGGGCGCTCTTAGTAAGTCTATCAACTATAACCCAAATCCCCGTATTACCCTTCTTCGATCTCGGTAATCCATCAATAAAGTCCACCGAGACACTTTCCCACTTCCATAGTGGAACCACCAATGGGTGAAGTAACCCACCGAGTTTCTTTTGCTCTGCTTTTACTTGTTGGCACACCAAGCATCTAGCGACATATTCGGCCACGTCCCTCTTCATACCGGCCCAAAAGAAAACTCGCTTCATGTCTTTGTACATCTTGTCCCGCCGTGATGAATGGTCATCTTCGAACGATGTGCATCGTCAAGAATAGTCTTCCTTAGGTCAACACCTTTTGGTACACAAAGTCTACCGTCCCTACGTAACCAACCCTTATCATCTTGGGCATACCTACGGAGATGGCTTGATGACACCCCTCCTTTGAGCTTTTCTACTAACTCAACCAACTGTGGGTCGTCTCGCTGTGCCTCGCCAATCCGTCCCAAAAGCATAGGTCTGACCTCCAAGGATGCAAGCAGACCGGGTACAAAGTCAACGGAAGGTCTAAAGTCAAACATCGAAATGAATTCTAAACTTCGCCGCTCAACAAACAAAGGACTTAAGGATAATCTTTTTCTACTTAAGGCTTCTGCCACCATGTTACCCTTGCCAGGGGTATAGGCTATTTCGAAGTCGTAGGATGCTAAGAACTCCATCCACCCTTTTTGCCTTAAGTTCAAGTCCTTCCGAGAGAACAAGTATTTTAAAGATTTGTGGTCAGTTAATAAATCGAATCTCTTGCCAAGAAGATAATGACGCCAAGACTTAAGCGCGAAAACAATAGCGGCCAACTCTAGGTCGTGCGTGGGGTAATTCTTCTCATGCGCTCTCAACTGCCTTCCACCATAGGCTATTACCCTACCCTCTTGCATTAAGACTGCGCCTAGTCCCGTCCCACAAGCGTCAGTATAAACAGTAAATGGCGTACTCCCGTCTGGAAGTACTAAGACTGGGGCTGAGGTCAAAGCTCTCTTCAAACGTTGGAACGCATCATCACAATCTACGTCCCATGTGACAACTAGGTTCTTCTTCGTCAAGCGTGTTAATGGAGCTGATATCTTTGCGAAGTCTTTGATAAACTTCCTATAGTAGCCAGCCAACCCCAAGAAACTTCTCACTTCGGTAGCATTTTTAGGAACCTTCCAATCTTGGATGGCCACCACCTTCGCGGGATCAACAGCTATCCCTTTCTTGGAAACCACGTGCCCTAAGAATCGTACTTCCTTCCTCCAGAAGTGACACTTAGAAAATTTTGCTTTAAGGCTGTGCGCTCGTAGGGTCTCCAACACTTCCCTAAGATGTAGGGCATGCTCTTCTTCATCCTTAGAAAAGATCAAGATGTCGTCTACAAAGACTACCACGAATTTGTTAAGGTACTCCCTAAACACCCTACTCATCAGATCAACAAAGTATGCGGGGGCGTTTGTCAAACCGAAGGGCATCACTAGCCATTCATAGAAACCGTCCGGAGTCCTAAAGGCAGTCTTGTCTATGCTACCCTCAGCCACTCTCAACTGATGGAAACCAGTGGCTAAGTCCAACTGCGAAAACATTGAGGCGCCAAATAACTGATCGAAGAGATCGTCAATCCTCGGCAGTGGGTGTCTGTTCTTCTTAGTAAGTTTATTAAGTTCTCTATAGTCCACACAAAGTCTAAGGGACCCATCCGCCTTCGTGGCAAATACTACTGGAGCACCCCACTCCGATATACTTCGTCTTATGAACCCCTTCTCAAGTAACCCCTTCACTTGCTTATCGAGTTCCCTCCTTTCACGAGGAGCCATGTGGCGCACTGGCAAAGATACTGGTTTCGCATTATCCACAAGATATATTCGAAAATCTATCTCCCGCTTTGGAGTAAGCCCTTCACCTCCTCAAACACATCCGAATACTCTCGGACCACTCTAACAGATCGTAGATTTTCCTCAGACGCGTCAAGCGACTCTAAATAACTTAGCATAACGGAATTTATGGGATTACAAAAGATTTCGAGAGTGTTGCCAAGGCGAGTCACAAGCCTAACTACTCTCCTTTCACAATCAAGAACGGCCCGATTTCTGGATAACCAATCCATTCCTAAAATTAGCCCATAGCCCTTGAAGCCCAACACATAAGCATCACATCGAAACTCAATGCTAAGTATAGAAATTTTCAAATACAAACACTTCATGGACAAATGAGCTGAGCCCCCAATTGGATTCGAAACAACTAAGGGATCCTCTACTAAACTGGTGTTTAAGTGCAGTGATTCAACTAATGATGTAGAGATAAACGAATGCGATGCGCCCGAATCAAATAAGGTACGGACAGGATGATCAAACAGAAAAACTAAGCTTTCAACAGAAATGGTTCTACCTCGTTCTTGCAGCGGCGGGACCGCGAGAGCCTGAACTTGTCCCCTTGCCTGCCCTGGTACTATAAGAGCCTGCACCTATCCTCCCAATGTAGCCCCTGCCCTCTGCCCCTTCCTTGGGCAGTCCTTCACTAAATGTCCCGCATCGCCACAATGAAAATAGTAAGTCTTCTTTTTCTTTCGGCAGTCCTTGCTGAGATGGCCTGGGGTCCCACAGTTAAAACATTTCTTCTTTCCCTTGCCATTATTGTCTTTACCACCCTTCTTGTTTTGCTATTGGGGTTTCTTCTGATCCCCTTTCTTCTTGGATGCCTTATCAGCTTTAGCACTTTTCTCCTCGTGCATGAGCGTCATTTCTACTAGCTTCTCAAAGGTGGCCCCCATAGAGATGTGGGTCATGGCCAACCCTTGCAACGGTTCATTCAAGCCATTCACGAACCTTAGAGCCTTCTTCTCCGGCGTGTTCACTAAGTCCAAACCAAACCTTGCTAGTTGATTAAATTTGTTGACATATTCTTTCACTGATGAGCTTCCTTGCTTCAATGTCAAGAACCTTTCCATATATAGATTTTCTTCTGCCTTAGAGAGAAACTTCGCCTCGAAACTACGTCTAAAATCCGCCCAAGAGTCAACAGGACGCTCCCCATTAGTGACCTCCCACCAAAACGAGGCCTCTCCCTTCATTAGCCAAGCTGCTAATCTAACTCTCCTCCCTTCTTCCACTTCAAAGATTTCTAGCAATTCTTCCACCTTCTTAAGCCAATCTCTAGCTTCCACAAACGTTTCTGACCCTTGAAAGGGTTTTCCACCCATAGCTTTAAATTCCTTGCACGTCTTTGCAAAAGTATCTACGCGAGGAGGAGGAGGAGGAACGGGTGCAACTGGTGGTGGAGGAACATTGGCTAGACCCGCAGCAGCCCTAGCCTCTAACAACCTCCTATACCATCCTGGTATCGCTACACCGTCCGGTAGGTTAAGATCTTCAGCCATGCTGAAACGAAAAAGGAAAGATTCAAAATGGAGAATTCGAAAGATAAAGATATATGGCTATTTGGGGATTATGTTTTTCATAAAAACTTCCGCTTTAAATTTCTCATTAAAACATGTTTTTGAAAACATTTCTTCCAAAAATACTTTAGAAAAATGGTTTTTCTAAAAAATTTATCTGTTCTGGTAACCTTAAGCTCTGATACCACGTGTAACACCCCACGTCCATTAATGTCACTCACAAAGGGAATGCATTAACTTCCATGGAGGTTTTAAGTGAATATAGAACAGAAAAATTACAACAAGACAGATAATAAGTGGTACTTGAAAAATCTAAAACTTCATTTTATTGCAGCTGAAATTAAACATGTTTGTTACATCACAAAACCATAAATCAGAGTCAAGTACAATATCCATCTTCATAAAACAAAATACATAATCCCATTACACAATAAAGAATATAACAAGCTGGACTTTACTTCAAGGATCCAAGCTTTCAAAAGAGATGAAGCAATCCAATCAAACTCCACTAGAGTTGGGCCCAACCTGAGGACCTGGAGGGGGAAAAGGATAGAAATGGAGGGGGTCAGACATAAAGTCTGGCGAGTATGACAATTCTAACAATACTATTATCAAAATAACTAGACTAAGACATAAGCTGGAAGACAAGTAAATGTCTATGAACTATTAGGTATGGAATGAACAGAGAAAGATAACGTGAAGGATAACGTTAAAGGCATACCTAATTACTATCGAATAATTATTACACTGCACCGCACATTACTACACTGCACCGCACCAGTCACCCTAAAGGTTGATCCCACTTGCTTCACACAGAAACTATAGCCTTGCGTACCCCTAGCTGACTACATAGGTGCCGTCTTCCCCTACCTCCACTAGGTGTACCCCACTACCCACTTTCGATCGGCTCCCTACTCGTAGATACCCGTGCTGGCCCCACGGTGGGGGGTATCACTCCCCTAAAGTGGCAACCCGATACAACTAAGAATGCACGGCTTATACCTACACGATGCAGCAACGTCTTACCTACCAGCCCGGGTCCACACACGCATATGAAACCCGTTGGACTTGCGTTGCCACCGCTCCCCATTTTGGCCTCTTATAGTCAAGCCCAGTATGCGTGTCCCGTCCTCGACTTGGGTCGAGCCCACAAAGATACGTTTGGGTTACTGGTTGAAATGGACCCCCACAAGCTACCCACCTAAGCTTGTCAACAATAGTATATCCCACTTAACCCTCTTAGTCATGTTCATTTACATGTGTGTTTGGTTAAGTCTTACTAATCGTATTTCTCATGCCACTAAGGGCACCCACTAGATTCCTCATGCCACCCAAGGCACCTACTTAACCCCCATGTCCCACATTACATGTTTATCTGGTTAAGTATTTCTTAATTCATTCAGGCCATAACCTCGTAAAGACCTCTCACATTAGACTGGCATTTGTGGCAGCTGGATTTGCCGGGCGGGTCCAGGCAGTCTTACACCATAAAAGAGTCTAACCTCATGTCTTTACAACTTTTATGCTTTAGTTTAGGCCTAGGACCTCTCACATTGGGCTGACAATTGTGACCACTGGATTTGCCGGGCGGGTCCGGGCAGGTTTACGTCACAAACGAGTCCAACCTCGTGTCCTAAGCATTGATTATCACTTGTAATCTTTTACCCCAGTTTTAATAATTCCATATCCAAATTATTAATTAAGTCCACTTTAATTGATGTCCATAATTAACTCAATTATGGTCATCCACTCATGGTATGCAAAATCATATCAATTGCACCCCAACATCTTATTATTAAATCCTTAATATTACCCCTACCCCACGTTTATACGTTCGCTTATTCAACGCATAATATAGGCTAGACTTGAATGGTCTAACACATAGCACAAAGATAAATTATCACAACATATAGACAATTAAAATCAATCTAATCATAATAGGGGTGAAACTTGCATAAACTACGCATGTTAAGGATCAAAAGGTGTCAACTTATTAAATGTCACAATTTACATGATATGATCATAGCCCAAATCTATACATAAACTTGCATATGGGGTTTTTAGGCAACATAACGATGGTGTGAACTAGCATAGGGTATCACATATGTAATAGCATAATCCTGGATGTCATAATAGATGTCATGGCATATGTTCATAACTTTTCTAATCAATCTAACTTGCATATGTAACTTGTCATATAGATCAACATAGCCCAAACATGATGATTTAATTAATATGAACTAACTAGCATAGATGTCTTTTTAACATGTATGATTCATCACAACTTAGCCTAGAAACTTTCAACATACATTTCATCATCATAACATGATTTACAACATATAGGATATCATCACCACATAGCATAGGATTAATAACATACATGATAAAATATACGACAATTCACATCATCTACTCATAATCCATTCATGACTTAACCTAATTAAAATGATAATAATCTTGTTAAGACTATCATACTCACAATTTAGAGAAGAAAAGAGAGTCTTTCTTTGCTTTAGAGTTGATTAGAATTAGAAGTGAATTAGCTTTTCTTCCTTCTTAGTTGGCGGCGGCTCCATTGATTTCCATGGCGACGGTATGACGGTAACTATTCTATTTTTCTTATGAATTAGGGTGAGAGACTACCTAGGTATTTATAGAGTTAGGATTTATTTTAGACCGTCAGATCAACTCAGAACTAATCCTAGCCAACCAGATTAGGTCAAAACCCTAATGGGTCATTACTCAATTAAAAACAGGTTAGCCAGAAACCCTAGCCGCCAGACCAGGTCGACACCCAGGTCGACACTATAGTTGACCTGGGGGGGGGGGGGGGAAGTCGACATGGTAGTCGACCGAGGGGGGAGGTCGACACTAGTGTCGAATCCCCAATCGACCTGCCTGGGCGGGAATTTTCCCGCCCAGCCCGCTTCTACACTTTCTGTTTGAATTTTAAATTTTCTGCGAGCTGTTTTGTATTTTCTGAAACTTCCGATGGCCATAACTTCTTCATACGAAGTCCAATTCACGCAAACTCGGACTCTATTTCAACCATAATTCCGAGACGAACACAATGGCGCAACCCGTTTCCCACAATTCTCACATCTGAGATTAGTTATTCTTTAATTTGTGAATATTAATATTAACAGACTTACGGGGTGTTACATTCTTCCACCCTGAAGGGCTGTCCAAATCACTTCTCTACCATTTTTAAGAACTCTAAGCTCTCTCCAAACTCCATTAATGGCCGCCAAGGCTCACTTCATCTTCCTCTATCATCAAATGGATCAAGTCTCCTCCTTCCTCCATTAGAGATCAACTCAAGGTCTCTCCATCCTTCTCCATCTCCAAGCCAAGATCTACCATTCCAAGTGGAGATCCGCCATTTTGCCTCTCTGAAAACCACCATTAATCCTTCTCGGAGCTTTAATTCACATCTCAACCGCTATGGATTCATCATTTATCTACTAAATGCTCAAATCATGGAACAAGCACTCCCACGCTCATCGCATTAAAAGGATCCAACCACTTCCATAACGGTCAAGAGAGAATCAAGTCATTAAATAGAGGAAAATCATTGTAAAAAGAGAATGGACAAAAATGAGATGTCTGAGATGATTAGCTTTATAAACATATAACATGATAATGAAATGACTTCCAAAGTGGACGTAGATCTACTCTAGATCGAACCACTATAAAAATCCTTGTGCATTTATTTAATTTTCCCTGCTCATTTTGCGATTGTGGCTCCTTTTAATTTCTAATCATATTGGTGAAGTACAGTTTACAGACCTTTGGTGTTGAACCATTTTTGGTTTAAACATTTTGCACCCACCGTGGGGCTACATTCGCACTTTCTTCTCTCACTTCTCACAAGTTCAAGAGCCTTGCATTGGAGTTCTAAGCCTACTTCTACCACAGATTCTATAAGTCTAAGATATAGGCTAATCGATGAACTCTCTTCGAAATTCAAAGCTCTATCCGAAATAATGGCCATCCTAGTTGTGAAAATCAGTCATGGCATCGAACATTCATGCAACACACAACGTCATAGTCAAGTCATCGCCATTCATATTGCTATATTCATGTTGTTATTCTTATGCCACAAATGCCTTCATGTCGTGACTCGAGCGTCAAATTCCCATAGCCTACACTGTTCACTTCAGCAATATCTAATGCATGGATCAATGTAGCAGCTCATATCATAAAGGTGCACAACCAAAACTGAAGACGTGACAGCCATATAGGCTACCTGTTCATAAAACAAACAAAGACCATGGCAGTTCCACGCGGAGATAAATGCATTGCTTATGTCAAATGGAAGCAGAACTTCGCTACCGTCATGTTAATCACTCGAGCTATACAACCATGCACGGGTCGTTCGTCATGGCTCGCTCGCTCACTTCCTCCCAGCTATAGGTCGTTAACATCTGAAGACACCTAGCCATGTCCGTCGTGCATGAATTTTGGATCGTTCAAGCCTCATTAGACCGGTCGTGCACTTATGGTCGTGCATCACCAAGTTTTGGTTGGTCATGCAAGCAGCAAACTTACCCTGGTTGATTTGAACACCATCATGCCATCACGGTCGAGCACGCTTCTAGCAAAGGATCGAGCAGCACTTTTGCTTATAAGTCGAACACCTCTTATGGCCTGGATCGTTTGTCACTAATGCATGGTTCATAACTTGAAGATTGAAAATGCCACGTTGGCCCTTCCCTCAAACATCATTCAGATCGTGGGGCACACTTATGTCGTGAAAATCCAAGACGTGGGGACTAGCGAGCCATTCATATCGTCAAAAAACCACCAAATCGCAAGCCTTATATGAATACATCCATGATATCCATCTCATGCTGCATAATTTGTTCTGTTCAATGGCTATTGCATCAGCTCATGGAGTTTGTGTCACCACTTACCAACCGGTTTAAAGTTGGAGAAAATTCAATAAGTGGAGTCGGAGTAGCCAAAGTTGAACTAGATGTCGTTGTTACTAACTTGAGTCAACAAATGGAAGCCTCCAACAAGGCTTTGATGAATACTAAAAAAACACTAATAGGGGTAAAATGAAAGATCAAGAAAATACCACTCCTCCTCCGAAAATCCAAGTCAACCTTAAAGAAAATGCAATTTCCTCAGCCGTCGATCATCATAATGATAACTTAAAAGGACTTTTTGACAAAGATGATGCTAATATCGAAAACCCGAGGTTGAAAGCTAAAAAACCATTCCGATCAAGATAACCGAAGAGTTGCAAGTCTCGTCAAGGGGGAACCTTCCCATAGTGGAAGTAAAAGACTTGGATCCTCTAAATGCGATCGCTCACCACGACGAGCATCCAGAAAAGGGATCAAAATTTGCTCTTCGGAATGACACAACTTGAAGGAATATATCACGGATATAGTAAAGCAAATCATGAAAGACAGCATGGCTCGCAAGGATGGTGAAAGGGAATGGGACTTCTCCCTCAGCAAAAATCCATTCACGAAGAGGATCCGCAAAGTAGAATTCCTCGGAAAAAATGTTCACTCTTCCTACTCTTCCTCCGTACAATGGAAATTCTGATCCGAATAACTTCTTATACAAATACGAGTGGCACATGAATGCAGCCATGGCAACGGTCGAGATCAAATGTATGTGCTTCCCTATCTATCTTGAAGACCTTGCATCATTATGGTTCCCTGAGCAGGGCACTAAATCCCAAGTCCTCCTCGAGCAGGGGCATTAAATCCCAAATCCTCCGCGAGTGGGGGCATTAAATACCAAGTCCTCCCCGAGCGGGGGCATTAAATCCTAAGTCAGGCATTAAGTCCCAAGTCCTCCCCTAGAGTGGGGGTGGGGGGAGGGGCACTAAAAGCCCAAAGTCCTCCCTTAGCGGGGCCACCAAACATAAGTCCAACCAATTAAAAGATTGTCAGTTCCACTGTAAAGGCACCTTCTTAAATGAAAAGGTCTAGGGTACTAGTTCTTTAAATCGAGAATTCGATAAAAGAACTAGCGTTTGTCTCGTGTGATGAAGCATACAGTCGGAAGAACCAACAAAACCTAGGCTAGAAGTACTAGTCTTAGTGCCGGAAGGATTGGCAAAGAGTTGGAAGGACCATAAGTCGGAAATACCGACAGAAACTAGGCTGGAAGTACCAGTCCTAGTGCCGGAAGGACCGACAAAGAGATGGAAGGACCAGCATTAATGGAAATCCTTGTCAAAAGGTGGTATCCAATTTAGTCTTCTCGATTCTGAGTTAATCAGAACGGACAAGATATAAAATTGTATTAAACTTACCATTTATTTAAACCTAATCTCCGAAGGGCCTGGACTGCTAGGTTAGTGAGAAATACAGTTGAATATATATATATATATATATATATATATAAACAACCCTCTTCAGAGGCATGCATTTAAGTTTAATATCCGAAGGACCTAGACTGCCAGGTTAGTGAGAATACAACTAAATGCATGATAAATATAAATCCTCCTAAAAGGGGACACTGAAAAGTGGCATAAATCGATTAGCCAAACTGAATTCTAGCTATAACTAAGAGAATTTAGAAAGGTTCATCGCTTCCAGCCTCGTAAACTTGCGATGAACTTTGGTATGGGGGCATGACCATGGCATCAAAAGCAAACCAACAATGCCAATTTTGCTTACCATAAGTTCGTTACAACCGTGTAATCAACAAAGCGTACTAGGATACAAGTGTACCATGATGCAAGCGCAACATGCAGTGTACAAATAAAAGACCTCTTTGGAGGCGTCCAACAAAGTCAACAGGTGTCTGAATTTTCCAATCACAACGAATAACAGATTTAAAACAACATCTTCCTTACGCCAAGATAAAGCAAAAAACCTTCCTTATGTGAAGGTCAATTTAAAGTCTTCCTTACACGAAAGCAAACCAAAATGTTTTCCTTATGTGAAACGGGTAGCCAAATCTTCGACGCCATTACCTGGTCAGATAAAATGAACGCTTGGGCAACTCAACATTTTCATTACATGAAAATAAAATCAAAAACCTTCCTCACAATGCTAGAATGCATCCGCACAGTTGTAATCAACTCCTATGCTTGAGCTACCTAGTCATATGGAAGATAAACATTGGGCCTAAAATATAGGACCTCTCAAGAAGGGGCATGAAAGCTTAGAATCTCTTCAATCAATGGCAGGAGTCTTATCAACCAAGCTGAATTTCTTCATTAGCCGGCAAATTAAAGAGTTTCAAGCGTAACAACGAAAGCAAGAAGCTTAATCATTAAAGCAGGAACTTTAAGTATTTTAGCCGTAACTAAGGGAACCTAGTAAAAGTTGATTACACCTGGCCTAAGAAGTCTGTGACAACCTTTGGTATGGGAGCATCACCACCACATTAAAATGGGATATTAGTGCTCATAATACATACCACAAGCTCTTCATGACTTCACACAAAAGACTTGTAGAACATGAAGAAGATAAGTATATAGATAGAAGCATACGTCAAAGCAAAAGCAACAAGTCTTAACAAAGTTCATAAGCATAGCAGAATGCAAATTCTCACTTGTTAATACAAACTCTCTAGTGAAATTTTCCAATGCAGCATCTCCGTCAAAGTTCGGGGCATCTAGTTCCTTAGGCATACAATGGAAAGCAAAAGGAATTCTTCAAGAGGGAAAGGATTGAGTTGGTGCAAGTGGTTCTAATTCACGAAGAAACCCTTTTGTGTTAAGAAACTTCTTAGTCCTATCTTGCTCGTGGACAACCTTCAAAGACTCAAGCACATAGCTGGCCACTAGAGGCAGATTTCCTGGATATACCGACATGCTCAGAAGCTCTAAGTAAGCCGGTAAAAGCGAAAAGGCTTTGCCATCAAATTAGAAGCTTCTACTACGACAATCTAAATTGAGGAAATTTGGCAAGGTTGATCAAGTTCATCTTATGCAATTCGTGATGACCCTTGGTAAAAGAGTAACACGACCGTATCAAGATTGGATAATGTTCAGAAAGCACACTATGGGCTCATCACAACATTGGGATAAGGAAAAGTCATCTCACACTCAGCAAAGGGAAAATTGGCAAAATCGATATGATATGATACGTCGATTAAATTCATTGCACTACTGAAATATAACGTTGAGAATACAGCTAGTTAACGTCGATCAGTTGCAAGCCTTAGAAAGTAGTCTAATTGCATTGAAAGAAACCTCTTCTAAGAGTGAATTCCCTCGCTAAGAAAATTAAGAGTCTTTCAACACAAAAACTTCCACGTCTGCAAAACTTCAATCTTTTATAACTCAAAGAACCTGATGGACTATGCTTCAATCCTGAAGATACATGATGCTCAGGAGGCGACTATGCTAATATGGCATAACTCGAATCCCATAGAGTGATAATGTTTTTATAGGAATTGAAGCTAATATCCATCAGCGGTATCGGCATGAGTTATAAAAAAAGGTTGAGCAATATCATGCGTTGGGGCAAGCTACTGTCAAGTAAAGTTTCAACGTTATAGCCTGGGATAGTCCATAGTGACAGACATCATAGCAATGGATGACAATTCTACGAGGCTGCGATAACTGAAAAAGCATCCCCGATTACGAAGAAAGTAAATATATGATTGAATGCACGAATAACGCAAGAGGCGATTTGTTACTCCACAACATCCGAGTACCAAGGCCTAGTTCCAATGTTCGAGGCTTTCAGGATGGATATTACAAAAGCCATACAAAGTGCCAGCCCGGAACAACTTATTTAGTGATGCACGTAAGCAATTTCATTTTCCGAAAATCCTACGGTCGTGGTCACTCAAGAGGATTGGCAGAAATCACGAAACAAGTTGACTACGGGCATCACTAATATTTGTGTGAGCTAGGATAAACCCAGAATTTTATCAGATAAATTGTCAGGGTGAACTGTATCTATGAAGTCATAAACTCCCAGATAAAACAGCTTCACATTGATAACACAGTCAAATTTCCAAATGATTCTCATGATTTATTTCCGATTACTGGACTAATCCGTTGTCTCTTGAGCAAGCAACAATGAATTCACCGCCGAATGCGTGCAAAAGCTCCTCATTATAGGTTCTTTGGATAAGCTTCTGTGCTAATAGATACTCTCCAGTAAAGCTGGGTCGATATTGCGCCATTGTCCATCGGAGTAAGAAAAAGGGGCCAAACGAGTCCAATGCGCATCATCAACTAGTTCGGAAACCATGTGCAAATTAAAAGCTCATACGCCCAAATTCAACAAACATTGAGAAACCTAGAGGCTATTGCAACAAAGTCACAAGGCGGACAGTTAGCAAACTCCTATTTCCTTGAAAATTTTGTGCCAAATTCGAAAATACCAAAATGGATGCACGCTTGGTCAAAAACACATTGAGCTAGCACAGAATGGCATCTCTCTGAATGGTTATCAAGGAAATAGGGAACAATATAGGAATATCTACTTCTAACTGTAAAGCAGCACTCGCTCTATCCTCAAGAGCTCAAATAGAAGCATCAATGCTAGTAGAAGTGACTTCCTTTTCAAGAACAATAACTGTTTGTCTGTCTAATATTCACTTTGCACGTGGAATCTTGTTTTGAAGAACTGCAAACAGAAAGATGTACTGCTTGCAAAGTTCCAAGTCCAAAATTCGAAGTATATGTACATCAACAAAGCATCGATAATAGCAAATATAAATTCAAGTATCGATCAAAACAGATGAACTCGTGCAATACGACAACGTCATTAACCATTAATGCGTTCATCATCAACATGCCAAAAACCAAGTCTTGATTATTGCTGACAAGCTGAATCCGTAATTCAAACAGTGGTGTCCGAGCAGTTTCAAAATAGCTTGATGAAGCATGTTCAAACAGTTAAAGGAATTCGAGATGATTCCTACGGATTTCATCTCCGAGGGGTTTGCAAATTTCAACGCCAAACTGTATAGTAACACGGCACAAGATTGGCATCAAATTAAAAGTCTAGTAAGGTGGTTTTAAAGTAGTAAGCGGCTGAAGCAAATGACCAACGTCATAGAACAAGCTCAGGCTTCAAACAACAAAATACAATCGACGAATGGTTCACAGTACCATACCATGCTGAAACGTGCGGATTATAAACCACCCCTCCATAGTAGAGGCATCCAATGGAATCTGCGATGTCAGAACTGGTCGAAAAAGTAGACAAACACTGAGCAATGAAAGCCTTTCCCACAGTGAGGGCTAATAATATCCCCTAAGTTGGGAGAACAACCATTCAAAGTTCTTCCAAGAAGGAACATAAGATAATTCATAGACATGTATTTTCCAAATGTGAAATATCATGAAAACTATGATGTTTGAAATCCACAGTTGTAACACCCCGTATTTTTAATGTAATTAAAAATGTATATATATCCACAGATAGGATTAATATGGTGATGTATAATGAAAATTAATTAATATATGAAAAAAAAAAGATTGGTTGCATGCGATGTAAATATGTTGCATGCACTGATTTGCAAACAT
Source organism: Allium sativum (assembly GCA_030737875.1). NCBI lineage: Eukaryota > Viridiplantae > Streptophyta > Magnoliopsida > Asparagales > Amaryllidaceae > Allium > Allium sativum. The sequence continues at coordinate 645,617,327 of CM060923.1, forward strand.
AATGCATTAACATTAAAAGAAAAAGATTCATGCATTGGTTTAATTTAAGTATTGTAACTAACATGAAAAAGAGAAGTAAGGAAAGAACAATAATTATCATTGTTCTAAGACTTATTAACAAAAGACTTTGTAGCTCAGTTGGTTAAGGCATTGGATTTGTAACATGGAGGTCGGGGGTTCGAACCCCGGCGGCAGCATAATTTTTATCTCTGTTTTAAAGAGGGCCAACAGAACATGCAAATATATGTACATATACAAATTCAAAATTTGAAAGGATAAAAACGTACATATAAGGAAATAAAGAAAATATATGTATATACATGAGAATATATATATATATATATATATATATATATATATATATACAGAAATATATGTATACGAAAGATAAAATTTGAGATAAGGCTATAGTAAATGAAATATGGCAAGAATTAAATAACGGTGCAACATCGTTTGAATTTTGAAAATAAAATGAAAGTTGTGGGTATATTTATACTCGTAAAATGGTCGTTAAAGGAATTATATACATATAAGAATATTTCATGTGAATAAAACAGTTAAATAAATTCCAGAAATTCAAAAGTTCGAAATTCAAATTTCTGCGCCAAAACAGCTTGTGGGACCCAATGCTGACTTAGCACTGCATGTACGATAAGATTTGGCTAGATTCATCTGCGAAGCTGGACTATTTTCTTAACTAGGTTCAATGCTGACTCAGCGCTGCGTGTACGATAAGGTCTTGAGCAACTATATAAACAGCCCCGGTCTTCTTCTCTATTCACAATTCTTCTCTACCCTTATGCTGCAAAGATTCTTAGTAAACATGGCTTCCTCTCCTCCTCTTAATCAAATAATAAATAAAACAATATATATAAAATAAATCAGGACGAGGAGGTGCTGCTCAAAGACTTTCAAAGAGGAGATTCAAGCTAAGATTCGAACGATTGCAACGACCGTTTTTCTACGAATCATAGCAACGCCATCTTTCTATTCTAATCTAATCTTTGTAAGTCAGTTATTTCTAGATTTGAACGTTTCTCTTTTCGTGACATGAAATTAAAGGAATAAAAGAGTATGCCAATTCTTTCTATTGAATCAGTGCCTATTTCTTTGGACCAAATTAAGAACTGTTATGATTTCGAGGACAAATAAGACTGTAACTATGAAACTATGGACCTTAGAACCATATGCCTCTTTGACTATGAACATTGCCTAAGACTATGAACATTGGCTAAGACTATGAACATTTCCTAAGACTATGAACATTGCCTATGACTATGGACATTGCCTATGACTGTGACTGTGACCATGAGAATTATTTCCATGACTATAGCCTATACCTTTGATTAGGAAGCAAAACTATTGTCTATGACATAAATGGGATAGCTATGATTAAGCACCTATGGTTCATGACTAGGAAAGTGTTTAAAATTTTGTGACTGTGAACCCGATTATCTATCTTGTCTGTTCTTTGGTTTTAGACCTTGGGAATTTACCTATTAAGTTAGGTCTACCCATGTTCTTGAACCTACGCCTTTATTCTGTCTATTCTTGGTTTTAGACCTTGGGAATTTACCTATTAAGTTAGGTCTACCCATGTTCTTGAACCGACGTCGTTATTCAACCCTTTTTATGTCAGTTAGTATGTCTATCTTTTGCATAGCATCTTTGGTTCATTCCCTATTTTCTACGAGCCTAGCTTTATTTAGAATATAGACTGAATCACGATTACACGAACGGTGGGAATGAGGTTTGGGCAAAATATGAAATTTACTAGAAACATAGTTATAAACTAGGAAATTGGCATAAATTGGGAACATGTATTATGGCATGTTCATAGAAATGCAAATTGGATAAATTTGACATGAATTATAAGATGTGTAATTTGAATCAAGTATGACATGTAAATCTAGCATTTACATGAATGGTGAACTAGAGTAATAAGTCTAGTTTGACGTAAATTAGAATGTTGAATCGAAATTAGATTAGCTAATTTGGCATGATAAGTATATTGGCATAAATGTGAAATTGGCCATAATTGAGAATAACTGTTAGGATTAGAAAAATCATGGTTAGTGACACTTAATTTGGTAAAATCCATATACCAAAAAGCATAAATATGATTTAGAAGGGGAAATGGGCCATAAGAATAAATGTTGACAATTTACATTAAAAGAGTAATTGGGAAATAAGTAAATTAGGATAAATTTACTTATAGAATTTTTCCTAAAAGAGGATATTTAAATTTAGACAAAATTAAAGGTTTATTAACGGCATCTCTTTTAATGACACACCAAAAAGTTCTAGGGTGACAGAGAGGATAGTGTCTAGGCTTGAGTTTGGAAAATACAAGTTTCCTGCTCTCCCTGGCTATCCCTAACTGATCCGACGAACGGGATGGTTACTTTCAAAACTTGATTTGAAAATAAGTTGAAACCCTTTGGACTTAGAAAACACGAATATGCCTAACCCGAGGTTAGACTGAGTTGCGATGTAAACCTGCCCGGAACCAACCGGCACATCCAGTATTCGCAACAATACCTGTCTAATGTGAGTGGTAGTGGCTTTAATTTATTTAGTTAAAGCTAGAACAAGAATAGTAGGGTTAAGTTAACTAAGACACTTAACCAGTTCAACATGATAACTAGACTGATGGGTGGGGTTAGGTTCAGACTGACACTTAACCATTAATAATAACATGATAGTTAAAACAGACGGGCCAGGTTAAGTTAAAAAGGAAAACTTAACAAACACAGAGTAAATGGGTAGGGTTAAGAAATAAATACTTAACCAATATAACTTGGTTTGTGGTAGGGTTAAGTCAACATGAGTTACTGACAACACTTAACCAGTTTAACAGGGTAAATGAAGAGGGTTAAGTTGGCTTGAATTGACTAATGACACTTAACCAATCCAAATTGACGGGAAAGGGAACTAAGTAGAAAACCTTAGTTAAGAAAACAACGATTCTGGAAACTAAGTGGTAAATCTTAGTTAGTAAAACTAAGTAGTAATTCTTAGTATAACACAGGAAGGAGTGAATGTCCGTCTGAATAGAAAGAAGGCTCCAACGAATTGGGTTACGAAGCCCGAGGCTTCAAGGGGACGTGAGGGTACTCTTGGTATCCCTCTGTGAGGCTGCAGATGATCCGCCTGGGCCCACGGAGATTAAGGTCTGCGTAGAAGAACCAGGGGTATGCCTTGGTTGCAATACATGGCAACCTAAAGACTAGGATGGACCGGCGTGATTCGACGAGCAAACGGTAGCCCTGTGATAGCGACTCGGCGTCTACCATCCATCTTCAGTCAATCGAGATACGTGAAGCGGAAAGGCGGAGAACTCCAAAAGACCATATACTTGCTATCTAGTTATGGGTGAGGATGGCCATAGGATAGTGGAGCACCGGGGGCTGGCGTATAGTTCTCATTTTACAAGGTGTGCCTTTCATTAGTTGAGGGAGGGGTCAAGTGGGACCATAGCCACTAAAATAAAAACAGACCTTAGCATCTGCATCGGCAGATATCTGAAAGCTCCCGACCGAGTTCTGTATTCCTTGATTTGCCCTGACACAGGACTCGGACCGCACATTACAGGACATGGCATCTAGACAAGCGATAATGATTCACGATACATGCGTGGGAAAGTATAGGAACATATACCACTCAAGGTAGTGTGTCCTAGACTTGGGACATCGTTCGACAGGTAGCATAATTCCTAGTTGAACTAGGTGGCATAAATCCTGAATCCGAGAAGCATTCAGCAAACATCATAAACTCTAGTTAAATCTAGAAAGCACTCGATAGAAAACCCTAGATTAGATCTAGGTAATAAATAATAAATGTATGCCTGAAGGCAATGGAAATTTCAGGGGTTGGGATCACGTTATTGATACTAGTTGGAACACTAGTTAGGTGGTGCAGAGATAATAGAAATCCGTATAACAAGGAAAATGGCGAAGCGGCGAAAGTATTAGAGAACATCCAGTTTATCTTATCTTAGCATATCTTGTGTTGATCTCGTCTAATCTTGCTGACCCTATCATCATGGTGTTATCTTGTATTCAGTTAATTCTTGTCGTTTTGTTTTCCATGTTCACATGCTAGAAGTTATTGAACTTACTCAGGCTTTATGTCTGACTCTGTGTTTCTTTCGTCTTCTTTTCTTCCGTTCCCCCCCCCCCCCCCAGGTAGTAAAGGAGGGAATAGTTTAGCTCAGGTTAAGTTGGACTGTCACCCTTTCCAGCTTGAAGATTTGTCGAAGTTTACTTGGATTCTCTTTTCAGATGCTATGGCTGGCTCTTGCAAATATCGGGGAATATAAATGTTGTTTTTATGCTTCTTTATTTTGTAAGACAGATGGTACTCTGATATTGTAAAAAAACCATTGTACATACTATTTTATCAATACAGCAAAGTTTTATTTTCTACTGTTTAATTTCTGTCTGTCTTGTAATTTATCTGCATCTTTTACCCTAAATGCTCCACAGAACTTAGTGCATTCCCTTTGTGAGTGACACTAATGGACATGGGGTGTTACACGTGGTATCAGAGCTGAAGGTTACCAGATCAGATAAAGGATTTTAAAAATTATTTTCAAAATGGTTTTTAAAGAAGCATTTTCAAGAGAAAAGATTTGTTTTAAAGACATATTCCCCAAAGCCATACGCACTATCTTCTCTTCCTCTGTTTAAATTCTTGTCTCCTTCTTTCTTGAGTCTCTGGGGCTCCTGGCTTTCTGGGAGGTAACCTCATGGAAGGGCAAAGTAGTGCCCGGCTTCCATCCATAGTCGTAGTTGTTTCATCTACGGGAAGTTTTCTTTCAAAGCTTATAAGGTTTTCCGGACGATGGAGGCAGTTTTTGAGAGATTTGTCAACATGACTACACACGGAAGGGGATGAGGAGTTTGGCTAAGGAGCATAACCCTAGGATGAGGAATTCATGGATGTAGACTTAGCACACGAAGGAGGAAGAAATTATAAAACCTAACACAAGACGAAGTATCTTTACTAGGGTATGATAGGGCATATACTTAAGGACAAGGGCAAGAACGAGGACGAGATTTTCAGAAGGACAAGTACATGCTTTCGCCACCAAGCGTACCTAGGAGAAAGGTAGTCCAGTTGGAAGAGTCTAGTTTTATGTTCGTGCTATTTCCTTAGGTTCTAGCGCTTCTCATTTGTTCATATCCACTTCCATAGTTGGGTCTCTGCACCATAGTACTTGTATAGTAGAAAGATCCCACTAGAGTCTCAAATCCAATTGGTGGTCCGACCAGTTTATTTTTTTGTTAGTAGGGATTTGAGAATAGCTATCGAGTTTGCTTATATCATCTCACGTAGATCGTCTAAATTCGGGGGAGATATTCCTTGGGTTCTTGTCTGATATTGGTTTAGGCCTTTGGGGCTTGTACTTGAGGAATGTCGAGTTCGGTTTGGATGGTTTGCGGGAGAGACAAATAGTTGTGGTAAGCACTCCAAAGAGCACGTAGTGACCTTTCGACTCTTATAGTTATGGCATGACGGATAAGAGGGAAACCTCTAATCATCTTAGTACGTATACTTGGTACCGTGATTGACATCTGTTTATTTTGGAATTGGAGGTCGGAAACTTCACAATCGTGAAGTTAAATTAGTTAAGATACAGTGGAGTAAAGCTCAAGAAGGCAAGATACTAGCGTCATACCCTTTTTCTTAAGGGTGTATCCTTGATTTCTTTGTTTAGGAGCTTTGCGCATAATTGTTTATCTCTTTCCAAAGTATATCACCTAGGTCGTATCTTCGATCCTTAGGTAGAAGCCAATGGATGTAAACATGTATTTGAAACATGTTATGGTTGATGGTTGCAAGTGGTTGCTAATGGTTGCTTGTGAATGCATATGCATACGTATTAGATAGTAGATCAGTTCAGACGTTTTCATATTGCATTTACAGATATGTATTTAAGTTGAGCCTGATATGTTATCATATGGATGTTGCATATGGATGAATGGCCGTGCACGCACGTAGTATTTACGTAACTAGGGATGCTAGCATACATGATTGGACGCATGGCACCGACATGATTCACATTAAGGAGGTCGACTGAATCAGTAGACCGCCTGATTTTACAGTAGATAAAGACATATACACACACTATCCATATGAACATGAAAGCATTAGAAATCATTTAAGGACAATGGATGCATGTGATTGGATGGCTGAGTAGATGGGTGATTGGATGGTAGGACACATTCTTCCTAACTAGAAGATTTCGGGGACGAAATCCTTTTAAGTGGGGGAGAATGTAACACCCCATATTTTTAATGTAACTAAAAATGTATATATATCCACAGATAGGATTAATATGGTGATGTATAATGAAAATTAATTAATATATGAAAAAAAAAAGATTGGTTGCATGCGATGTAAATATGTTGCATGCACTGATTTGCAAACATAATGCATTAACATTAAAAGAAAAAGATTCATGCATTGGTTTAATTTAAGTATTGTAACTAACATGAAAAAAAGAAGTAAGGAAAGAACAATAATTATCATTGTTCTAAGACTTATTAAAAAAAGACTTTGTAGCTCAGTTGGTTAAGGCATTGGATTTGTAACATGGAGGTCGGGGGTTCGAACCCCGGCGGCAGCATAATTTTTATCTCTGTTTTAAAGAGGGCCAACAGAACATGCAAATATATGTACATATACAAATTCAAAATTTGAAAGGATAAGAACGTACATATAAGGAAATAAAGAAAATATATGTATATACATGAGAATATATATATATATATATATATATATATATATATATATATATGCAGAAATATATGTATACGAAAGATAAAATTTAAGATAAGGCTATAGTAAATGAAATATGGCAAGAATTAAATAACGGTGCAACATCATTTGAATTTTGAAAATAAAATGAAAGTTGTGCGTATATATATATACGCGTAAAATGGTCGTTAAAGGAATTGTATACATATAAGAATATTTCATGTGAATAAAACAGTTAAATAAATTCCAGAAATTCAAAAGTTCGAAATTCAAATTTCTGCGCCAAAACAGCTTGTGGGACCCAATGCTGACTTAGCACTGCAAGTACGATAGGATTTGGCTAGATTCATCTGCGAAACTGGACTATTTTCTTAACTAGGTTCAATGCTGACTCAGCGCTGCATGTACGATAAGGTCTTGAGCAACTATATAAACCGCCCTGGTCTTCTTCTCTATTCACAATTCTTCTCTACCCTTATGCTGCAAAGATTCTTAGTAAACATGGCTTCCTCTCCTCCTCTTAATCAAATAATAAATAAAACAATATATATAAAATAAATCAGGACGAGGAGGTGCTGCTCAAAGACTTTCAAAGAGGAGATTCAAGCTAAGATTCGAACGATTGCAACGACCGTTTTTCTACGAATCATAGCAACGCCATCTTTCTATTCTAATCTAATCTTTGTAAGTCAGTTATTTCTAGATTTGAACGTTTCTCTTTTCGTGACATGAAATTAAAGGAATAAAAGAGTATGCCAATTCTTTCTATTGAATCAGTGCCTATTTCTTTGGACCAAATTAAGAACTGTTATGATTTCGAGGACAAATAAGACTGTAACTATGAAACTATGGACCTTAGAACCATATGCCTCTTTGACTATGAACATTGCCTAAGACTATGAACATTGCCTAAGACTATGAACATTGCCTAAGACTATGAACATTGCCTATGACTGTGACTGTGACCATGAGAATTATTTCCATGACTATAGCCTATACCTTTGATTAGGAAGCAAAACTATTGTCTATGACATAAATGGGACAACTGTGATTAAGCACCTATGGTTCATGACTAGGAAAGTGTTTAAAATTTTGTGACTGTGAACCCGATTATCTATCTTGTCTGTTCTTTGGTTTTAGACCTTGGGAATTTACCTATTAAGTTAGGTCTACCCATGTTCTTGAACCTACACCTTTATTCTGTCTATTCTTGGTTTTAGACCTTGGGAATTTACCTATTAAGTTAGGTCTACCCATGTTCTTGAACCGACGTCGTTATTCAACCCTTTTTATGCCAGTTAGTATGTCTATCTTTTGCATAGCATCTTTGGTTCATTCCCTATTTTCTACGAGCCTAGCTTTATTTATAATCTAGACTGAATCACGATTATACGAACGGTGGGAATGCGGTTTGGGAAAAATATGAAATTTACTAGAAACATAGTTATAAACTAGGAAATTGGCATAAATTGGGAACATGTATTATGGCATGTTCATAGAAATGCAAATTGGATAAATTTGACATGAATTATAAGATGTGTAATTTGAATCTAGTATTGACATGTAAATCTAGCATTTACATGAATAGTGAACTAGAGTAATAAGTCTAGTTTGACGTAAATTAGAATGTTGAATCAGAATTAGATTAGCTAATTTGGCACGATAAGTATATTGGCATAAATGTGAAATTGGCCATAATTGAGAATAACTGTCAGGATTAGAAAAATCATGGTTAGTGACACTTAATTTGGTAAAATCCACATACCAAAAAGCATAAATATGATTTTGAAGGGGAAATGGGCCATAAGAATAAATGTTGACAATTTACATTAAAAGAGTAATTGGGAAATAAGTAAATTAGGATAAATTTACTTATAGAATTTTTCCTAAAAGAGGATATTTAAATTTAGACAAAATTAAAGGTTTATTAACGGCATATCTTTTAATGTGAGTGGTAGTGGCAGAGAGGACAGTGTCTAGGCTTGAGTTTGGAAAATACAAGTTTCCTGCTCTCCCTGGCTATCCCTAACTGATCCGACGAACGGGATGGTTACTTTCAAAACTTGATTTGAAAATAAGTTGAAACCCTTTGGACTTAGAAAACACGAATATGCCTAACCCGAGGTTAGACTGAGTTGCGATGTAAACCTGCCCGGAACCAACCGGCACATCCAGTATTCGCAACAATACCTGTCTAATGTGAGTGGTAGTGGCTTTAATTTATTTAGTTAAAGCTAGAACAAGAATAGTAGGGTTAAGTTAACTAAGACACTTAACCAGTTCAACATGATAACTAGACTGATGGGTGGGGTTAGGTTCAGACTGACACTTAACCATTAATAATAACATGATAGTTAAAACAGACGGGCCAGGTTAAGTTAAAAAGGAATACTTAACAAACACAGAGTAAATGGGTAGGGTTAAGAAATAAATACTTAACCAATATAACTTGGTTTGTGGTAGGGTTAAGTCAACATGAGTTACTGACAACACTTAACCAGTTTAACAGGGTAAATGAAGAGGGTTAAGTTGGCTTGAATTGACTAATGACACTTAACCAATCCAAATTGACGGGAAAGGGAACTAAGTAGAAAACCTTAGTTAAGAAAACAACGATTCTGGAAACTAAGTGGTAAATCTTAGTTAGTAAAACTAAGTAGTAATTCTTAGTATAACACGGGAAGGAGTGAATGTCCGTCTGAATAGAAAGAAGGCTCCAACGAATTGGGTTACGAAGCCCGAGGCTTCGAGGGGACGTGAGGGTACTCTTGGTATCCCTCTGTGAGGCTGCAGATGATCCGCCTGGGCCCACGGAGATTAAGGTCTGCGTAGAAGAACCAGGGGTATGCCTTGGTTGCAATACATGGCAACCTAAAGACTAGGTTGGACCGGCGTGATTCGACGAGCAAACGGTAGCCCTGTGATAGCGACTCGGCGTCTACCATCCATCTTCAGTCAATCGAGATACGTGAAACGGAAAGGCGGAGAACTCCAAAAGACCATATACTTGCTATCTAGTTATGGGTGAGGATGGCCATAGGATAGTGGAGCACCGAGGGCCGGCGTATAGTTCTCATTTTACAAGGTGTGCCTTTCATTAGTTGAGGGAGGGGTCAAGTGGGACCATAGCCACTAAAATAAAAACAGACCTTAGCATCTGCATCGGCAGATATCTGAAAGCTCCCGACCGAGTTCTGTATTCCTTGATTTGCCCTGACACAGGACTCGGACCGCACATTACAGGACATGGCATCTAGACAAGCGATAATGATTCACGATACATGCGTGGGAAAGTATAGGAACATATACCACTCAAGGTAGTGTGTCCTAGACTTGGGACATCGTTCGACAGGTAGCATAATTCCTAGTTGAACTAGGTGGCATAAATCCTGAATCCGAGAAGCATTCAGCAGACAACATAAACTCTAGTTAAATCTAGAAAGGACTTGATAGAAAACCCTAGATTAGATCTTGGTAATAAATAATAAATGTATGCCTGAAGGCAATGGAAATTTCAGGGGTTGGGATCACGTTATTGATACTAGTTGGAACACTAGTTAGGTGGTGCAGAGATAATAGAAATCCGTATAACAAGGAAATGGCGAAGCGGCGAAAGTATTAGAGAACATCCAGTTTATCTTATCTTAGCATATCTTGTGTTGATCTCATCTAATCTTGCTGACCCTATCATCGTGGTGTTATCTTGTATTCAGTTAATTCATGTCGTTTTGTTTTCCATGTTCACATGCTAGAAGTTACTGAACTTACTCAGGCTTTATGTCTGACTCTGTGTTTCTTTCATCTTCTTTTCTTCCGTATTCCCCCCAGGTAGTAAAGGAGGGAATAGTTTAGCTCAGGTTAAGTTGGACTGTCACCCTTTCCAGCTTGAAGATTTGTCGAAGTTTACTTGGATTCTCTTTTCATATGCTATGGCTGGCTCTTGCAAATATCGGGGAATATAAATGTTGTTTTTATGCTTCTTTATTTTGTAAGACAGATGATACTCTGATATTATAAAGAAACCATTATACAGACTATTTTATCAATAAAGCAAAGTTTTATTTTCTGCTGTTTAATTTCTGTCTGTCTTGTAATTTATCTGCATTTTTTTACCCTAAATGCTCCATAGAACTTAGTGCATTCCCTTTGTGAGTGACACTAATGGACGTGGGGTGTAACAACAGTCGGCTTTAGTCGATTAATTGATTTTAAGCGTTAACATGAATACAAATTAGAATATCGCGTTTGCGCAAAAATATTTGACGGGTTACAAACCGTTGATTTAAACAAATTCGGCTCAAACACTTTATTCAGTTCAAAATATAATTCGTTCTAGGTCAATTTTATGATTAGCTAATCCATTATCGATATGGACAGTCGATGGTGAGCATAAGTCCACAACCGGGCAATCGTTTGTTTTTATTACAGAACAGGTGGCATGAAGCATGTGAATTCAAAAGAATGATTCACTACTGCAGGCAAGGAACTGTAACTGGATCTCAATGCAAAATATATCAACGACAACGATCATTTCAAAGCTCGCATTTCTCGCAAGCAAAAATACAAGATTCAATAGGCAAATGTTAAACCCGTTATAACGCGGTTAAGGAAATAATGCAACGACTGATAACGATAATTCAGACACATCTCAGAGCGTTCCCGCATAGTATCTCGGTCGCACACTTAATAGATCGCTCGTGCATGTTCGAGAAGCATGACTCGCTCGCTCGCACACAAAAGCTGGGTCGAGCGAAAAACATTTGGTCGTGCACCACGTCTTACTAAAGGGTTGAGCAATACACTTGTATTTAGCTCGTGCATATAAAGCGGACAAGGGTCGAGCAAAGTACCATGAATTGGAGTGAGTTGGACATGTTAATGCAGAGACTTGAATTGATAGATGGTTACATAGACAAATATAAACAAACAAAATGGCAAGTGAGTACTTGGCACTTGCATGGAAATCAAAGGGATGGCTATAATTACTTGGAAGCATCATGACTTGGCAACACAAGGGGCAGGTCTTCCCATTAATCAGGTTGCACATACTTTGCATGCAATTCACAAATTGAGATTGTGCACACGTGGTGAGCAATAGGAACTTGCATGGATCAACTATTGTGCAAATAATGGGTCGCTCCTCCAGCTGCTGGCCAGTTGTTCGCTCAAGTCTTTTGGTCGGGCAGACATATTTGGTTGTGCTCATTATTTTCAGTCGCGCACTAAAATCTGCTCACCATGTGTTGGCATTTGGGTACTTAAAACGTGAGTTAACATGCCCATAAACTGGAAAATATAGATGCACTACTGCGATCATACGGCAAAAACATGTTGTAGCAATCATATGGAAATACTGAGACACGTGGATCCATTCTATGATGGGAATAAGGTTTTGCAGATGGATTAGCATAGCCGGATATATAATACGGTGGCACAATTTCAATAGAAAAGGCAAAAAGGGATAACGTGCCAAAAATATACATGAAGTGTGTGCATGCACTGCTTGGTCGGTCCCTCCTCTAAGCTACTCGAACGGTCAGCCTCCACCAGCTCAGGTCGAGCAGCTTGAAATGAACGAGCAGGTTTATAAAGTGAAGTAAAATAAGTCAATGGAAATATTGTAATTACTGAACCTATATTGGCAGTTTGGTAATAATTATTCCAATTTTTTATATGAATGACAAATCTGCATCTATGGCAGCACATGGCAAGGCATGGGAGTTGTGTACGTGTTAAGGACGTGGGATATATTATATATAGAAGTAGGTCATTCTTTCCATTCAGACAATTTGATCATTCATATGCCATCCCGCTCGTTCATGAATTCCTACTCGCACACTACCTTTTGGACGCGGACGCCATCCCAAGTACAGCTGTAAAGTGCGCTCCACCAGCTATTCAATGGTAGTTCTGTAAATAAACCGGTGTGTGATCCGTACCTTATTATCCATAATTACAACTTTTCCACTTGGTCTAAACTTCTTATATAAATACCCCTTTCACCACACTTCAAGGAGGTGATTCTTCCAACCCGAAAGGCTGTCCGAATCACTTCTCCACCATTCTTAAGCACTTTAAGCTCTCTGCAAACTCCATTAATGGCCGCCAAGGCTCACTTCATCTACCTCCATCGTCAAATAGATCAAGTCTCCTTCTTCCCCAATTAGAGATCAACTCAAGCTCTCTCCATCCTTCTCCAACTCTAAGCCAAGCTCTACCATTCCAAGTGGAGATCTGCCATTCTACTCCTCTGAAAACCGCCATTAATCTAGCTCCGAGCTTCGATTCACATCTCAATTGCTATGAATTCATCGTTGATCTACTAAGTGCTCAAATCGTGGAACAAACACTCTCACACTCATCGCATTCAGAGGATCCAACCACTTCCATAATGGTCTAGAGAGAATCAACCATTCCATATGGTTGATGTGTGTGCCTCCAGCGAACAAATTGATGTTTACGGATGTTTCTTTTTTTTTGTAGCTTTTAATGTAGTTTGTGAGCTCTTACAAATTTGATAGGGAAGATGTAGACATTGAAATAGCTAAAGCGGAGGCAGCCATGTTAAGTGAATTTATCAGAAAAAAGCAACCTCGTCATGAAGAAGTTATTCGGTTTCTTGGGACAAGAAGCAAGAGTCACTTGAAAACTACTTTTGAGCTTTACAAGCAAATCCGTGGGAAAACCATTATTGAGGTACTTTTATACACTTAAATTCTCAAAATGATTAAGTATCAAAGATTTAAGTGTATATTTCACAAAAGTTAAAATATCTTACACTATTACTATATTTAGCAAAGAGATGTTTGTGTTTTTTCATTATCACTGCATATCGTTAGAGCTCAAATTTAACAGGACATCGACAAATATAATGGCAGCGATGCATTGTTCATTACAATATTGAAAGTCGCTGTTGTGTTGTATTGAGTCCCCAGAGAAGCATTTTGCCGAGGTAATTTCCTTCTTATTAGCTCCAACGTTTATTTATTTATCCCAAAAAAATGTTTCAAAATTGAAAAGAAAATTATTGGCAAAATTAGTTGGTTTTGAATTTAATTGATTAATCTTAGCAAAATGCAACAGTCTACCTTTCTGAGGGGCTATCAGTTGCACATCAAAAGTTAATAGTATTAAGCTCAACTAAGATAGGAATACATATATATATATACACACACACACATAAAGTTGCATATAAGTCTTTAATGCACATAGCCCGTACTTAAAATCGGAACAAATTGGAGAGCTAAATCGAAGTATTAATGATATTATGGTTAGGTTATGGAAAAGCAATTCTGGGGTTGGGAACCGATGAAGACTCGCTTACAAGAGCAATTATAATGAGAGTTGAGATAGACATGAAGATGATCAGAGAAGAATACAAGAACTATAAAACCAGCATTAATGATGATATCATCAGAGATACTTCTGGTTATTACAAAAATTTCTTAATTACTTTGGTTGGGTGATCATCATTTTGGGTTAAAGTACATGGATAAATAACTTGTGATTGGATTGGCATTGTGCTTATTTGTTTCTTATTCTCAGTGTTAATATCCGTTTGTAAACTGGAAATTGCTTGGTGGATGCTTTGATGTTTTTTGGGTTTGTGTATAGAAGCTTTCACATGTGTATGCATTGCTTAGTTCTGAAATTTTTGTTAACTTAGGCCACTTTTAGAGTTTAATTATGCATTTGGCCCATACTTAAAATTAATTACAAATACATGCCAATTTTTACATGTCAACGTATTCGAACATGAGACAAGAAAAAAATACAACATAGACAAGAATACACAGGAACATGGTTCTTCAAACACGAGATAACAAACACAACACAAAACAAAACTATTACATAAGGCTAATCAAAATTCCTGGATGGAATGTGAAGCTTAATAGCCAAATTCCTTCTCTAATTTCCATCCGAACACATCTCTTGATCTGGTCATTGGTCTTTGCTTTGCTTCCATTAAACACATGAGCATCTCTCTCTCTAAGCCGTATACCTGAAATTTTAAGCATAAAGTTAAGTAATCTGCCTCTCACTCTTCTCCTTCTAGTTTGATTGAGTAGATTGTTCCATTGAATAGCCGCATTTTGATATGCATCATTCCTCCTAATGTTGATCATCACCTCATTACATAAACTAAAGAGAATACGATATTGGAAAAATAAATGTTCAATGGACTCATTCTCATTTCTACAGAAGACACAAACTTGATCACATTGAACACCCCTCAATTGTAGCTTGTCTTTAGTAAAAATGGATATGTTTATAACTTTCCACATCATGAGATTTTCACGTGCACAGTTATCTTTTGCCCAAATTTTTCTACTCCATTTGCTAGTCGGCATTGCAGTAATACCAGTAATATTATCCTACAATCTTTTTATTTGGAGATTATTTCCATGATCACACCAAATAGTCACATTTGCTTCATCACTGCTTAATTTAATTTGTCTAGCTTTAGACCACATTTGATTAATTGTAGTAACAGAAGAAGAAGGAGGAAAACATATAATTCCATCATGTACATAATCAATAACTTTGGCATTGCGATTAATACCAGTAGAAAGCATTTCAAGATGTGAGAGGGATTTAAAATTAATCCGTTTTCTAACCAGGGATCATCCCACAATAGCACTTTGGAATCAAGGGATATCGAATATCTGAAACAAGGAAGAATGATTGATCTTAACTTGAAAATGTATCTCCATGTCCAGCTGATCTTCTGAGGCTGATTCAAAGTCTAGAAATTCTTGTCTTTTATCATATTGTGCTTCGACCATATAACCCATAAACTGTCAGTTTCATTGAGTAAGTCATCCATGTGCTTAATAAATGCTGATCTGTTCCACTTTTTTAAGTTAACAATTCTAAGGCCTCCTTTATGAATTGGACTTTCAATTTTTTATATGCAGTTAGGGACAAATATTTGCCGTTAGTTTTTCCTTTCCATAAATATCTCATAAAAATTGTTCGAATCATAGAAACAAGTATAGAAGGAAGAATGAATGTCCTCGACCAGTAGACTTGCATTAAAAAGATAACTGACTTAATTAGAGTTAAGGGTCCATTTGGCACAAGTCCCTATTAAGTTTCAAAATTAGGCTTACATTCAGTCATAAACTTATTGTAAATACGAAATCACTTTTTCATTCTTTCATATACTAGGGGATTTCACTTGGAAAAGAAAATGTTTAGGTCCCTATTTTTCGAAAATTAGTTAAAAAAAATACATAAATTCATATTTAATTAAAACAGGCATTCGACAAAATTTATAGATCAAAACACCATCTAAAAACAAGTCAAAATCAAAAAGCACACAAAAACAACGACAATGCATCGAAACGTACATGTAACGACCCAACTTTCGAACACCTCGAAAGTTGTATCATTATATAAGAATAAAAGATGGATAGAAGATAAAACTAAAGAAAACATCAGAATCTCATAGCGGAACTTGAACATAACATAATAACCCAAAATATTGCATATCATAAGTCAAGTACATTAGAGTGCTTCATACATACGGATACATGTCATCACAAACTACATACTAGAACATTTGTGATAAATTAACTTGTAGATAATTATACATAACATCATGGATAAACCAACTTGTAGATAATTATACATAAATATGATAGATAGGCCAACATTCAGATCCTTCCCATCCAACTACTCCATAAGTTAAGTCAATACCTGGATCACTTGTCTACTCATAACAAGTGTTATGAGTACCTAAGAGTTTAAGGAAAACACAGGAAAATAAACTCTGGGTCAGTCGGGGACTGGTGTGAGTAAACGATTTTAAAACAAGTTAAGAAATAAAATCATACTCATAAGACCACCCCGTAAATATGGAATGGGTTTTTACCTTATGAGAATCAAGTAGTTTGTATAATTAAATCAGATAATGTCTAGGGTTTCCACAAATAATTTAGAATCTAGTAGAAATGTTTGCATCTCACATTGTACTTACATAATATACAAACAAAATCGCTTAACGCTTATGGATAATGGATTTCCAACTATGGCAACGTATGGAACCACCTTCCTAAAGTGTATCTTTAGAGAGGAATACACCGGGTTCAACAAGAACTTCTTGTAACCCAACCAGACATGACCGACCACTCATTTCTCTTGAGTGTATCGAATGTATATCACCAATGGTTGTGTACGGCAACCATTCCCGAATGGGACAACATCGATAGAATATGGAATAAAAGGAATATATCTAGATAAGTGATAATACAACCTAATGGGAGTTACCCACATAGCCATGCTGCTTGCTCGATTTTTGTCATTTCCTACTTGTGAAGCTTGAGGCTAAACTTACCTTGACAAACACTTTTTATTTGCTTTGAATGCCATATCGTCAAAACGCGCTAACCACTAATTGACTTCTCCAAAAATATATTATGAGTATAAAGCAAGTTAAACGAATTCCTCTGCAACGCATAACTACGTTTCAAAAGATCAATGTACGTGATTAGTTAGGAATACTCTGTCAGACATTTGTCCATACAAGTTGCCCTGGGACTGGACAAACCGAAGATATTATTTTATAAACCAATCTTAGACAATTCCTACCTAGGATTTATAAAAAAATTCTGGCCTAACTCCATCTTTTATTATCTTTGAAAATCTTTGACTCGTACTGTAAAAATCGAATCAAATTGGAATATATATTCCAGACTCTTCGAAACGATCGATGTTAATATCTTTTAGGGACAAGTGATACTTAAATAGATCAGATTATTATATAAATGGTTTTCCAATATTCATCTGCATTTGATTTTAGAAATATATTCTTGACATTGGAAAGGGTATCACCTTCCCTTTTATTACGGTTGATTTTTGAGTTCAATTCAATACATCCACTTTAATTTATCACTTAGTCTTGAAATAATTTAATAAATTCTTTCCTTTTTATTTATTTAAATTTATTCAAATCAATAGTTTACATTTCATTAATACCAGTTTCGATTCTCATGTATGTAAGTGTATATATAAAAATCTATCTCACAGTTCGTTTACATCATCCCTTTATACTATTTATTTTTATAAAGATAGCAAGGTTATATTGTAAATTTCCTTTAAAACAAAATGTTTGTTAAGTTATTCAAAATTTATTTAAACAAATGTCTTAAACATGATCAAACATTAACTTCCATTCCCTTTGTAATTATAATGACCCGAACATCCCCGGTCTCCAAAGAGAAGAGAAAGAACGGATTGTCTGAGAACAAGACTAATCGGAACACAAACAGAAGAACATTCCATTACTTATTACAACAATTTACATCAGAGTACAAGAATATACATAGTATCAACAAATAATATACATTTGATTAACATCAGAGATTCACAAGTTACAATGCAGCGGAAAATAATACAAAACACAACTAAAAGGAATATACAGATACTTCTGAATATCATTCCAGTTGTAAAACCAGGATCCTGTGAATCTAAATCTGCAAAACCAAAACTACTAGCTACCCATGTGGAAAATAGGGGCACCCAGAGTTTAGGTTAAAACAATAAACTCCAAGTCAGTCATGTGACTGGTGTGAGAACTAAAACAGTTATTTGAAACTTTACTTCAAAATCAAATATATCAAGGGACCACGCCGTATAACACGAAACGGGTTTCCTCCCAAGAATACCAATGCATATAACAAAATAGCGCAATGCTTTTCGGAATAAATGAAGCTATTATAAGACCCAGGTCCCATCACACAATGCAATCCGGAGGATAGGGTTTTCCCTTATAATAGCCAAACATGATTGGTACGTTAAAACAAATCATTTGATACTATTATAAGTGCATAGTGTATAAAACCACTTCAAATATAAATGTATCAATCCTAGACGGCATGGTTACCATATATCATGTCGCCAACACTAGGCTCTACAATCAAAACCGCAAATGTCACGTATTGGAAGTTGGATTTCTATCTGTGAACCAAGGAAAGGGATCGTCCTTCCCTCTTCGAGACTCTCTAGCCCGAGCCTCAGGAACAGCTACAACTGCACCTTGGATTTTCAGGGCCGGTCCACACAGAGTGGATTAAAATGCCCGACCAATGCGTTTCCCCGCCTATGGGGCGTAAACTAGTCATATAACGACCAAACCATCCATCGGGACCACAGTGACCGATATAATTGAGGCGCCTCGCTTTCCATCATCCACATAAGTAAAACGTCTGGGCTTGCAAAACCCGGACACCACCCCTAACTAGAAAGAAACGCATATCCTCCCTGATGTCCTCTCCAGTTTCTGGTTCACACTAGGGTGTGAGGCTCGCAAATTAAAGCTATACACAAATCTATGCTATATTAAAGCCGTGCTTTGATCATCAACCACAAGACTCTGCTTTTCAACAGAAGCCTTGATCATTTGCATCTCAGCATGCCACATAGGAAATTCACGCTATGCAACCGATGTCTATCAATCACACAGAATGAAATCCGATGTCAGACACACATTCATTTACAAGTTCATTCTGGGTCTGAACGAAACTGGAGGCACCTTATTCCTCGTCCCATATGTCCAATACAGGGGAGAGGTCCTCGCATATCTGGTCGATCTCCAAGTACGTTTGGACGATCACCACTTATTACCTCGTCTTGGGTGTACAGCCCAATCAAGACATCAGTAATCATCCAAATGATGTGAAGACCTCCGGTCTTCAACCACCGTCTTCATCGTCGACTCATCGCCAATTCAATTATTCAGAATGGGATAAACCCGGTCATTCCGAATAACTCTCGTATATAATAGACAAGTGCTATAAAAACACAACATACTCCTCATTCTAATTCTGAATATTCTTTTATTTAAATATTTATATACTTTAGGAAAGGTTCCTATTAATTTTATCAAAGATAAATTCTTTAAATTTATTCTTTAATCTTCCCTTGGATATCAATTCAAACCAAATTATGGTTTATCCAAACTAGTCGGGATTAGCGCACATTACCAAAGTAATCATTTATTATATTTCCCAATCCCAACCTATTCATCCCATGAAGCAAAACTAGTAATACTTCATATCTAACACCATGGTGTTATCCGTAAATTCAATTGCCATTTCACGTTCAAATCTAATTAAAGATTTAACTATCGTCTGGAGTAAAACTGGTGGTACTCCGTTCTCGATCATTTCTTGAATTTGATAATTTTAGTTGTCAAATTCACCTTTCAATCTATTTAAAGATTCATTAAAACTCTAATTCAGTTTTAATTTCCAAAAATCATTACTTAATGATTATTCAATGTTAAGAAATTAATCTTATCTTTAACTGGGTTAAAGAACTAATGTCATTTAAAACACAGCTCACGATAAACCCAAAATCTCATTCCATTAACATTGGAATCTTCACGGAAAACAGATCAATATATATAATCGACATAAACTTCCATATCCAACCGATAATATAAATGGAATAACAGCAAAGCCTTTTTAATTCCATATATATTAACAGTCTTCCTTTACAGAAGCTCACTTCGATTATTACCAAATCGAATTCCATTTAGTTCCAATTTAATATGTTAAGTTGGAAAACTTTACTTTGGAAAATCTCCTTTAAATCTTAACAAAAGATTTATAAATTCCAAATCACATTTCACTGTAAATCGGGTTAAAGAAAGAATGTCGTTAAAAACACAGTTCACGATAAACCCAATTCACATTTCATTGTATTCCAGTTATTAAATATAATTAGAAACTCTAACAATCTTAATTAAAAGATTTATTCTCTTCACATGGAGTTCAAGAAAAGTGTTACTAAAGACACCGTTCACGACAAACCCAAAAATCAATTTGATATTAAATACAAGGCTCTGAATAGAAAATATATCGGCTTATATTCAATATCAAATTCTACAACCAACAAATAGCGTATTAGAAATAACGATATAAATATATCTTTTAAATTTCCATAACAATATCTGTATAATCACGAAATCCAACATCAAAATATTCCGAAGACAATTATGATTCAAATCCATTCCAATTTATATGTTGTAAATCCTGGTTATTTTTAAAACCATTCGAAATCAAATTTATTTTATTTAAAAATTATTGGATTTCAAATCTAGATAATAAATAGTTCATTTGATAAAAATATATTTTTATCTTTTTAAATATGGAATTTTTCATCCCAATTCTTTCCAAATCATTTATTATGATTTTACATAAATTATTGATATTTTTAATAATTTTATCAAGGCCTGTACAGTCGATTTCCATAAACGGTCATCGAACTGCACTTACCGCGACCTTTTCCAAATTTGATTTGGACATAATTCCAAATCCAACTACTAGATTTCAAATCTCTCATATTCGTTAGAAAGCTCTTTTCGATACAAACCCAACGGTCCCGGTTTCAGGAGAATCCAACGGTTGTATCTCCCATAACGTCAACTCGAAGTCAATGGTCGAAATTCGTGAATGGTCGTGGCGCGGCGCGTTTTATTCAGGCCATTTAATATATATAATATATATTATATATATTTCGTCAATTTCCATTTAAAATGTATTTTATAAATCGTTTTAAAAACGATTTCAACTTCATATTCAATTTTAAATCAAAATTGAATATACCATACATTAATATATAAATGATAATATTTTAATGCATCAGATTTTGAAATCACTTCCTTTTCGATATTCATTATAAAAATGAATAAAATCGATATAAATATCGTTCGCATCAAAATGGCGCCTAACTAATCAACACGGTTTTATATATTTAAATATTTTCGTGTCCATCCTAAATCGGACATAAAAATCATATTTTGATTCTTTTCTAAATATTATTTTAAAATATTAGTTATTTTAAAATATTCCTTATTCGCCATTTTAAAATATTCGTTCCTTCCGAATTGGAATTAGACACAGTCAATCACCATATAATTTGATTTATACGCATTTCATACACACATGTACACAACAATAATCAAACATAGTCAACCATCATCCAGAGTGGATTACACAGCTGCATAAGCGTTAAACATAAATAATTAACGCTTACAACAGTCTGTCAACCCATCGATTGACATACAACTAAACAATTGGGATTAGTGTACGTCAAATATCATCCCAACACCCGTATGGGGTTTCCATACAACAAATACTGATTATTATTTGTGCAGTTGGGCGATGTGTAAAATATATCATCCCAATCAATAACAGTCAAATGTGTGTACATATACAAATCGTCCGATTTGTATATGAATATTTATTTTCAACACATGACCATTTTATATGGTTCATATATTCAATAAAATATATTTTTTTGTTGTTCAAATATTTTATTCCATACATGAATATTCTATATATTATATTCATTCAATAAAAATGATATTTTTATTATTCAAATATTTCATTCATCACATGAATATTTTATACATTATATTTTTTTCACATCACAATCACAATCAATTTTCACAACACGATACAATCAAACAAGTCGTCCATGGTCTGCGGACGACGGGGAGCAGTTCATATATGCAGTTATAACATAAATAACTGTACAGGAAGTTATAGTGAGAAGTTATCACTTTTGGTTTCCACTCCGCCAGTTTTATTTCTGAATTTCTGAACAGTTTGGATTTGCTTCTCGACCTTTCCATCGCAATCTGTTTTACGCGGTATATGTTAAAAATCACATTTTTAATAACACTTCATATATTTAAAATCACATTTTTATTACAATGTTATATTTATACAAATCATATTTTTTTATACTGTTCTATATAGTTAAGAAAAAAAATCATATTCTTATAACAAAGCTATATTTATAAAAATCATATTTTTATTCATGCTCTATATATATAATAAAAACACATTTTTATATATGTTATTTATAGTAAAAAATTACATTTTTATATACGCTATATATATTTAAAAACCATGCTATTTATATTTAAAAACCAAATTTTTACATCTTGCTTTTCATATAATTTTTTTTATTTGATGTCCTTATATATACAAATCATATTTTTTTTTTCCAATGTTATTTATATTTTTAAAAACAATGTATATCTTTATTTTTAAAACAATGTATATATTTATTTTTAAAACTGAATTTAAACAATGTATTTATATTTTAAAACTGAATTTAAACAATGTATTTATATTTTTAAAATTACATTATTAAATATTTACATAAATAAATAAACTAAATATATGGTATGTATAAATTACACTACGTCTTCACTGTACTTCCTGTCGTCTTCTCTACATAGCCCGACATCGTAGAAAGCTCACAATCTAGGGCTCCAATTAGAACTTGAACCAAGGCGCCAGTCAACGATCCACAAGCACCACGACGAAGGCCATAGGGTGCGCCAGCACCGCAAGGAAGGGAAGGGAACTCGGTCGCTACAGGCACCGGAAAATCAGGCGCGATGGCAGCTCCTTTGAGCCTTTAATCCGTGAAATTGACACAACCATATTCGATCATACTTGCATATATTTGAAGCCCTTCCTTTTCTCTTTTTTTTTTTTATAAGAGGGATTTAATTCGAACGGGTTTGAGATGATTTGAAGAATTGAAATGGAAGCTTTTTTCGCCGTTAGTTTGAATGTGGCGGCGTGTTTCTATTGAATGGATTAGGGTTGGGGAAATAAACGTTTATATATTATATTATATTATTATTTTAATTCTGTGTATTCCTTATAAGTGAATTTCACATCCGAGCTCAAATCAAACCCAAAAACTGACGTTTCTAGCTAAATACCCCCATTTCGGACACAATGGGATATGTTTCGTAAGCTTATTCGACTGTTTCCATCAGCTATTCTTCAAATTAAAATATATAACATTCAATATTTAATTTGAATGTACATTTTAATTTACAGAGGCCACATACTGACTCCAAAAATTCCAGAAAAATTATTTCTAGCTTTGTTTTGACGATACGGTCCTAACAAAACTAATTTCGATGAATTTGGGGATCGTTTGAAGAACAATCATTTTTCAGTCGATTAAATTTAAAATGAATTGACCAAACACGTTTAAATTCACCATGCTCACATATTGATTTCAAAAATTATGAAAATTGGAATCCAGCAATAATTTGACATTCCGGATTCAACAAAAGTGGTCTCGTCGAAAACGGAGGTCGTTTGCGAAATTGCAATTTTTAAGGGCTATATTTCCATAGTGACTATTCTGAATTTTCAACTGGGCAGAACATTTTATCCCCGTTATGAAATCTGGATTTTTCACATCCGTTAGAAAGATATTTTTGAATAGATTCAAATATTTCTGGTTTCACTAAAATCCGGTTTATTTTGAATCCGGTATATTCATTTGAAATTTGACATCGAAATTTCAAACTACTGTGCCATTTTCAATTCCTTTTATAATTAAAATAAATATTTATATTCTAATTTCGAATTAAATAAATTTATACGTTCTAATTCTATTCAAAATACATTTCTAGTCCTTATTTTTTAAAATAAAATACTTAAGATATTCAAAATTCACTAAAATAGCCAAAATAAAAAATTTAAATTGGTTCTTATTTTTCGCGTTGTTACAGTAATTTTCTAACTAGGCCTATTATACACGTTTAGTCTACCTCTCCTATTCTTATTTCTATTTGATATTTAAACAAATTCGCAGCCCACTGGGCCCATTTCCGTTTCTTACATTTTGATTTTGTTTTTAACTAAAACAACGTGGCCCAATACTCAGCTCATTTCCTCTTCATTGACTCACGCACCCTCTTCTCTTCTAAATTCTTGCTTGGGCCGCCAGATTTCAGTCACCTCTTGCTTTGTTTCATTACTTGCGAGACCTGTTATATTCCCCCACAACGTTCAACTTCTGGCGAACTGTCTCCACCATTTTACAGACCCTCCACCGACCTCTCTCTCCCTCTCTCCTTATTATTACTGCTGTAGAAAAACTTCACCATACATCTTTTTATTTTTATTTTGTCGAACCCTGCTAGTATGAATTCCTCTCCATACCTCCTCTCCTGTTACACTCATTTCTCTCCTTCTACTTTATTTGCTTCCAGTTTACACTTCTCGACACTCCCCTATTGCTTCCCATTTTCTATCCCTTTTTAAACAACTGATTAATAAAAACTATGCTTTAAAATTTCACCATGTTATAAAAATGCATAAGGCAAACCGTCCCAGTACTCCCTTATTAATGTCGTTACTTCCCTACTTCTTCATTAATCCCTTTGCTTCCATCTCTTTCTGTCTAAACTGATACTCCTCCATAATGTTTCAAGCTCTGGTGAACATCCGCACTCTCTGCCATCGAACTTTCACAGACCTCAATTGCATTCTCTCTCTCCCTCTCAACATTATTGTCATTCATATCTTCTGCACCCTTGTTTTCTTAAAGCTTCACCGTGCATGTTATTGGGTGCACATGCATATGCGGGTTAACTTTGTCTATGCTAATGCTTTAATGTTATTTTTGTGTGAAATGTGATGCATTGGACTCATCTAACTATGTTTCATAAGTTTTCAGTCTTACCAGTTGTCTGTGAATTCACAGTTTTTTTTTTTTGAATTCGCTGTTTCCATTTAGGCAATGCAAACCCAAGCCTATTGCTAAATCAATAACCCCATAGCTTATACAACTAAAAAAACAATTGCTTTACGGATCGACCTTAATAATCCTTCTATTCAGACATATCATTATTCAAACAATTGATAAAATTATGAAGTGTTAAGGTTTATAATGTGTACTCCACCCGAGAAAAGTATGATCAAACTTTATTATATCGCTGTATACTTCTAAACAAATTAGCCATTTGTAAATAGTTGTATGTTTGGGAAAATGGGATGTATTTCATTGTCTTTAGTAATTACATTTATGATTGCCATAATAGAGTCTTTTGTATGCAAGCATTATTACTGTGCACGCTTTAATCTGGGCATACATATACAATCTACTCGAATGGCTTATGTTTAATGTTATTCAAAAACCCGAATGAACTGTTTCATGAAGAAACCAAAATAAAATCTATACTGGAAACAATGATATGGGAATGTATAACTAAACATAGTAATGCTTTAATAGGTGTTCATATACACAGATTATACCCTGTTTTGAACTCAAAATATCTCAGGGTATTGTTTAACAATCATGGGTTCAGCAATATGGTTTTCAATACATACATACAGGTGCAACATATAGATTATATCAACAATCATGCATGGATTTATAAGAAACGGACAGTCAGTGTTTACTCACCTTTTTCTTTTCCTGCTCTAACCTTGGCAAACTGGTCCACTGGTTTGAGTTTTTTTCAATTTCGAGGATCGACTGTTGTGTGAAAATATGTGTAAGTGTGCTCCTATTATAGTTGCATAATAATAAACTAATAATGTACATTAATGCTAGCATGGGGAAAGCACTCGTTTAATATGCACATGAATGTTCAGATGTAAAGAAATGAACGGTTTCTCCTATACTCGAGTAACTGATGCCTAGTTTTGTTTATGACTAGCCTGCGCATGTTTACATTTGTGCACTAAATACACAGCAAAGAATCAAAGTTTTACAGATGAAATATGTTGGGATTTTGTGCGCAGCGGAAGCTTAACAAAATACTAAGAAAAATTGGATCTTTATTACCCAATCACTTGAATATGAATTTGATTGGAAAAAAAAACAACACAAATAATATCGGAAATATGAGCACACGATATTCCACCCAACCACCCTCTTTATTGATTCACTAATAAAAATTGTTTACAAACGATCTCAACTGTCATTACAAACAATTACAACTTGAACCAATAACCTTATTGAGAAATAGGTAGAGAATATCTAATGGCTAAAAATTTGAGGAGAAAGACAATGAAGAATAATGGCAAATTTTCCACACCTAATGAAGAGATTAGCTAGCCCTTTTTATAGTGAGAATTGCTTCATGCCCAAGAAAAACTTGGCTCCCAAATATCTTCATATATGTTATAAAACTATTTGGTTAAGCACCAAATATCCTTGCAATAAATGTCCACAAATATAGCAACCAATATCTCTCCATAAAATCTAGCACCAAATCTCTTCATCAAATCAAACAACAAACCTCTCCACAAAATATGTAAGATTATTTGTTGCCCAAAAATGTGATTTGCGTATCACCAATTTCAACACTCCACCTTGATACCAAATCACATCTCCTCCACTCAAACAATAGCCCCTTAGCTCTCACTTTCAACCTTTCTTTCTCAATTAACACCATTACAAACCTCCACCATCGCCCACTAATGATGCACCTCCCTTATCCGTTCATCATGCCACTAGCGACCTTCAAAAGCATTTGTAATACCATAAAGACCTCCATCTCATCTTTGTGGATTTCACAACTCGATATCCGTCTTCTGCTTGACATGATCTCTTCATCTCCGAGATCCCTCGAGCATCATCAACATCTAGACCCTTGTCGATACCATGATCCTCCACCATAGGACCATCAGAGGTGACCATATTAACCTCTCCACCTTGCTGTGGACTAGGTTCTTCAACCGTCACCCGCCTTTCATTATTGACCACCGAACCGACCAAACTATATAGGTTTCCCTCCTCCAAAACTCCTCGCATCATCACACGACCACCCTTCTTCACTCCCAAAACTCCACCTCGAGTCTCATAAGTGCAACCGCGGCGATCTAACTGACCGAGAGATATGAGGTTATGCGAACAAGTGGGTATGTGCCTCACACTGGCCAATTCTCTCACCACTCCATCATGCATCCGAAACCTAACAGCTCCAACTCCACAAATTGGTAGCTCTACTCCATTGGCCGTCTTTATCATGCCAACACTCTTCTCATATGAATAAAAACTTTTCACATCACGGCATATGTGAAAACTTGCTCTTGAATCCATCTTCTAAGGCTCCACAACACTAAATAGGACATCACATGAAGAATCACTTTCGGTACCTTCAGCAAAACCTGCTTGTCCCAAATCATTATTATTATCGCCTTGCGCCTTCTTCTTATCCCTCTGATAAGCATAACAATCATTGCGCTTGTGGCCTTTCTTACCACAATAATAACAAGCACCTTCATCATTAGCCTCTTTCTTCTTCCTTCTTGTATCTTTCCCCGAGTCCCTTGCTACCATCGCCTCAGTTTGAACCGATTTCAACTCCGACACTTTTCTCCTTAGCTCCTCGTTCAAAAGAATGCTTTGAACCGTTTCTAAAGAGATAGTTCCATTAGCATTGGAATTACTCAATGAAACAACCAAAGTCTCCCAACTTTCCGAAAGAGAACTCATCAACAAAATATCCTGCAACTCAATCATCAAAATTGACCTTCATATTTTCCAATTGATTGATGACATCCTGAAACTCGTTCAAATGCTCTGCAACAGACTTCTCCTCATCCAATCGAAGTTGCACCAACTTCCGAACCAGAAAAGCCTTACTTGTAGCACTTCTCGACTCATACAAAGATACTAATTTGTCCCACAACGCCTTCGCGGATTCACAACTAGCCACACGGTGGAATACATAATCATCCAAATATTGGTGAATCAACACAATCGCCTTTTTGTCCATTTTCTTCCACTTTCCCTCATCCATATTCGAGGGCTTCACCCCATCTCCATCAATGGGATCATGTAAATCATTGAGATATAGAATGCCCTCTATCTTCGGCCTCCATATACCCCAATTCTTCCCATTTAAAATAGTCATCTTTGAAAACGTCATCATCTCTGACATCTCCAATTTTCAATCCAACAAACACTCCAAGCTATGCGATGATCTGGCTCTGATACCAAACTGTTGGGATTTTGTGCGCAGCGGAAGCTTGACAAAATGCCAAGAAAAATTGGATCTTTATCACCCAATCACTTGAAGATGAATTTGATTGAAAAAAACAACACAAATAATATCGGAAATATGAGCACACGATATTCCACCTAACCACCCTCTTTATTGATTCACTAATAAAAATTGTTTACAAACGATCTCAACTATCGTTACAAACAATTACAACTTGAACCAATAACCTTATTGAGAAATAGGTAGAGAATATCTAATGGCTAAAAATTTGAGGAGAAAGACAATGAAGAATAATGGCAAATTTTCCACACCTAATGAAGAGATTAGCTAGCCCTTTTTATAGTGAGAATGGCTTCATGCCCAAGAAAAACTTAGCTTCATGCCCAAGTAAACTTGGCTCCCAAATATCTTCATATATGTTATAAAACTATTTGGTTAAGCACCAAATATCCTTGCAATAAATGTCCAAAAATATAGCAACCAATATCTCTTCATAAAATCTAGCACCAAATCTCTTCATCAAATATAACAACAAATCTATCCACAAAATATGTAAGATTATTTGTTGCCCAAAAATGTGATTTGCGTACCACCAAGTTCAACAAAATACTGTAAAACTGAAAGCAAACTTTTATTGAGTAGAATTTTTTTTCATATATATTACGAGATGTGAAGCCCAGAATATATATATGCAATGTTTACTGGGACATAGGCTAAGATGTTATTGGATACAAGGTAACGGTTTGGATAAATAAAACGTGTGGTTGATGATGATTGTAATGAGCGGTATAAAGGGTGCCATGTAGGCAATCCGTGTGAGATAAGATTAACTCTTCATATGCCATCGGGTGTGTTTTCTCTTATTCATAATACACCTATAACACCCCGTGAATTCTATAACGTTAAGCTTCACGAATTTAAGTATAATTAATTATAAATTATGAAATCAAGGGAAATGGGTTACGCTATTGCATTCGTCTCGAAATTCTGCTTGAGATAGAGTCCAAGTTTGCATAAAACGGATATCGTATGAAGAAGATATGGACGAACGAAGTTGGGCAGAAAAACCAGAAAACGGGTCAAAATGCACTGGCGCACATGGGAAGTGCACCAGAACAGAAATGAACTGGCGCACTTGGGAAGTGCGCTAGTACATTTTTGTCCTGGCGCACCTGCTAAGTGCGTCCAGGTCAGAATGACCTGCTGGTCAGGTCTTGGCTGGCCTGGTCAGGTCTTGGCTGGCCTGATCAGGGTCTGGTCGAATTCTGATGCTTGGCTGAGTCACTAGGGCTTACATGTCACTTTTTGATTGGCTTCTCTTGAGATGGATGGTCGTGATTTACTCTAGCTTCATCGACGGCTCTAATTAGATTGAAATCCTATAAATACAACTCAAACCTAACCCTAAACTCACACAAATAATAGAATACAATAGCCGTCATGCTGCTGGAAAGGAACTAGGAATGGCCGTCAATTAGAAACCCTAGAGACAAGCCAACAAGCCTAAGGGACGAATCAAATTAAAAGAAGATCAAAGCTTAATCAATTCATTCAACGCAACTTTGCTACCCAAAGGAGAGCATCTCCAAATCAAAATAATAGAAATCAGAAAACAAGAATTCATCACACGTTGTAAGTATAGTAACCTTTCAGAATATGAATAAAAACCGTGATGTGATTCGATGTATATGAAAATAGAATTGTGTTATTATTCTATGTATTGTGATGGTTCTATCATGACTTATGTATTAATGTTTGTGGCATAAAATTGATTGATGCAAGCCTATTGAATGATTGTACTTGCAAGTTTGTGGCAAAAATTAGAATTTGATCATTTTATGTATATGGCGATGTCATGGACTATGTCTAAGTTGGAATTTATGTAAACATGTTATAGAACTTTTATGCCTACATGATCCAAAACCTATGATATTGTTCTTATTGTTATTTGCAAGTATAATTAGATCTATGATTCATAAACTATGCAAGTTCATTTGTAAGTATAATTGGACCTATGTTTCATCAAGTAAAATTAGATCTATGTTTCATAAACTATGCAAGATTTTGTTTATTTGCAAGTATAATTGGATCTATGTTTCATAAACTATGCAAGATTATGTCTATTTGCAAGTATAATTGGATCTATGTTTCATAAACTATGCAAGTTCATAGGCTATATTATTAGATGTTAAAATTGTACATTTTGGTGAATATACATCATGTTAGTTTTGTGTTTGACATTATGCCAAATTAAACATGTTTAAACACAAGTTTGTATTAGCCTAAACTATGTCATCTCATATGTCCCTACTTGTAACACCCCGCAAATTCTATAACTGTGAAATTAACAAATTAAAGTATAATTAATCTGAAATCAAAGAACTAAGGGAAACGGGATACGCCATTGCGTTCGTCTCGGAAAAATACGCGAAATAGAGTCCGAGTTTTCGAAAAACGGAGTCCGTATGAAGAAGATATGGCCTTCGGAAGTTTGAGAATCAAGTTTAAATTCAAACAGAATAAATCAGGTTTAAATTCGAAAATGGGGCCCAATGGGCCAGGGCGGAAAAACACCCGCCTGACCCACCAAGTCGACTGGGCTGTCGACCTGGTCTAACCAGGTCGACAGGCCTGTCGACAGGGCTGTCGACAGGGGAGTCGACCTGGTCCAGACCCAGGTCGAGCCCAGTCTAACCCGGCTGGCCTATTCTCTATGTGGTCGATTTTCTGTGGTCTGCTTTGTCACTAGGGCTAGGTGGCAAGTTTTAATTGGTCTCTCCTTAGAATGAATGGCTACGATCAATCCAAGCAACATCAATGGTCCTAATCAGTTCCTAACCTCTATATAAACAACCCTAGACTAAACCCTAATCTATTCATTCAAAAATAAGAACATAGCCGCCATGTTGCTGAGGAACGACTAGGAGTAGCCACCAAATTGGAGAGAGAATTAGGAGGAAGATTCTAAAGCTTAAAGCAACCTAAACAAATCAATTCAACAAAGGAATTTGCGTCTTCAATCCCTAAACTAGAGAATTCATCACACCATTGTAAGTAGAGTATTACTTTGGTATGAATAAACAATTGTGTTGGTTTGTATGCTTGAATTGTGGCAATAAAGTTATTCATATTTGTGCGTTCTTATCAATTTGAAATATTATATACGTTTGGATATTCTTGAATTATGTTATTCATGTTATAAAGAACTACATGCGGTAGTTCTATGCAAGTATACGTTTGGAATATTTCGCAAATTATGTAATCCATGTTGAAGCTACATGTATGTAGTTGATTTAAATTTATGCAAGTTTGGGGTTTTGCTTCTATGCCACCATGATGTATATTTTTGTGCATAAATCATTTTGTAAGTAATTGGAACAAGTTTGGTTATTATAATCCATATGAAATTATGTTGAGAATTTGGCATCATGTATTAAGCCATGCTTTTGTACTAGAAAACCTATTTGCAAACTTATGAATATGGCTAGGCTATGAATGATATTTGGCATAATTGAAATCCATGATTAAGTCTATCTTGTTTACAAGAATTATATGATGACATATGTGGTACATAGTTAGGATTAGATTCAAAATCCCTTTTTGCAAGTTTACATGACTAAAGTAAGAATCATGATTTCATGTTAGAGATATTTATGCCATGCTTATGTTTGACATTATGCTATGCTTATGCTAGAAATATTTATGCCATGCTTATGTTTGACATTATGCCTAAATAAAAATATAGGTTCATGTGACAATAATGATATCTCAATTACAAGTTCACATGCTTTGATTCATGTCACCTATGTTACCACTATGCAAGTACACCAGTTTCTATTCTGTATTTCCAACATCGTATTGCAAGTTCATGCGCTCACATTCCCCTCTTTGTGTATGTAATTACGCTTTAAGCCTCCCCTTTTCGCATGGCTAATTTGGGCTTTAAAAGGCTAAGCCCAAAATATATATAAACAGACGTGTTAAACGGGGGAAAATAGCGTTGGGTTAAAATTACTAATGAATGAAAATATAAAATAGAAGGGCCCAAGTTCAAGTATGGGTTGGGTCCATGATTGGTGTAACCTTTACACCATTAACTTAATAATGGGCCGCAAATATTTACATATAAGAAATAAAGAGGAATGACAAAATATGTAAATGTAGAACATACGATGTGTTTAACCCGAGGTTGGATTGAGTTGTGATGTAAACCTGCCCGGAACCGCCCGGCTGTCCAGTAGTCACAACAATACCTATCCAATGTGGGAGGTTAAACATGGAGCCCAGCAAGGACCCGAGGTTAGACTGAGTTGTGGCGTAAGACTGCCCGGAACCAACCGGCAACAGGCAGCCACAACAATACCTGTCTAATGTGAGAGGTCAGGGCCTTAATAAGACAATTAAGGCTGAGTCAGGACTGATAGGATTAAGTGAACTAAAGACTTAATCAAAATGGAACATGCTAAACAAAACGGACTGGTGGGGGTTAGGTTAGGAAACACTTAACCAACTTAGCACGTTGGCTAGAGATAGAAAACCTAGTAACGGGGGACCCTTTTCAGCAGTAACCCTAGAAGGTGTATCAGGATACCCTGAAACTAGGCAGGGTGGGGCACGATTACTGGGCTGATTGTAAGAGGTCAAATCGACGGCGGTGGTGTAGCAGTGTAGGTTCTAACGGAGTGCGGGCGTGCACACACTCCGGCGCAGAAAAATAAGGCACTGGACACCAGCAGCATACCTGTGCACTCTAAGGTTGTGTCGGGTTGCCACTATGGGACTTGATACACCCCATGGTGGGACCAGCATAGGTAACTACAACATCGGGGGCCGTAAGACACATGTAACTATGCGAGTAGGAGCCGATCATTATAAAGTGGATCACATCACCCTGATTATGGGGTGCCAGTTGGAAACTAGTTTATATGGGTTCAGAGATCAACATGGGGTACGATAGTATATTCGACCCTAGACAACTTAACCAAGTTTATAGTGCATGCCCACTTCTTGTTTATACTTATCATACCCAGTTCTTTATTCATAGACAAAATAGTACTAGACTTACTCAGGCTTTATGTCTGACTCTACTTTTCTTTCGTGTTCTTTCTTCCGTTCCCCCCCCCCCCCCCAGGTCCTCAGGGAGGGAACACAGCAGCTTGACCAACCTCAACATCCAACTTGAAGAAGAGAAATGTATTGCTTGGACTTTCCTGTTTTGAACTATGGCTTTGGACAATCCACTATGGGGCTTTTGCAGTTTATCTATGTTTTATTTACGCTTCTTTAAATAATGTACTCAAGACAGATTATGAAAGTGTTATGTTATGTTTTTGGGAAAGGATGTTGTTGTAACACGTATTTGACTTTATGAAATAAAGTTTGTTGTTCTTCCGCTGTTTACAAATATGTGTTCTTATATCTGTCTTGTATATCTGTGACTTGTAGTTATAAACCTCCACCAAAATTAGGGCATTCCCTTTGAGAGTGACCCTAACGGAGGTGGGGTGTTTCACTTGGTATCAGAGCATAGGTTTACCAGATAAGATAAAAAGTTTTGAAAAAATGTTTTCAAAAAGGAAATTTAAAGAAGCATTTTTAAAAAAAAAATATTATTTTATTTTAAAAAGGCAAAGTCCACCCCCCAAAGCCATAGGAACTATCTCTTATCCTTCGTTTTGAATCTATCCTTTTTATTTCAGCATGTCCCAAGAACTTAACTTGCCGGAAGGGGTACCAATACCTGGTTGGTTTAGACGGTTCTTAGAAGCAAGGGCCAATCAGCCAGGTCCTACCATTCCTCCTCCCCCAGCTGAAGGAAATCATCCAGCCGCAGCGGCACCTTTTCCTCCACCTCCTCCTCGGGGAAACACGTTTGCTAAGATATGTAAAGATTTTAAAGCTATGGGAGGAAGGGATTTCCATGGAACTGAGTCCTTCGTAGCAGCTAGAAATTGGCTGAAAGAAACTGAGGACCTATTCATCATCTTTGAGGTAGAAGATAGACAAAAAGTACAGTTGGCAGTGTGGCTATTGAAGGGCGAGGCTTCCTACTGGTGGGAAGTCACTAATGCTGAAAGACCAGTGGAGACATGGGAGGACTTTAGGGCAAGGTTTGAGACCAAATTTCTCTCAGATGCCGAAAGAAGTTTGCAGTTGGAAAAATTCTTATTTCTTAAGCAAGGGGACAAGACAGTCAGAGAATATGTGAATCAGTTCGATGAGCTGGCTAGGTTTGGGCTTGACCTAGTCAACACCCCGCACAAGAAGGCTCTCCGTTTCGTCAAAGGGTTAAATGAGCCATTACACAGTTTGGCCATGACCCATATACCCATGGGAGCCACGTATGAAAGATTGGTGCAAATGGCATTGCTGAATGAAGAGGATAAGGGCAAGAAGAAAGTGGGTTTGCAACCTAAAAAGACAGACTTTAAGAAGGGCGGGAAAGGCAACAAAGAGAAGAGGAAGTGCAATTTCTGTGGCAAAGTAGGGCACTTAGTAAAGGACTGCCGGAAAAAGAAGGCCAAGGAGAATGGTGGGTGCTTTTCTTGCGGTGAGACAGGCCACAGGGCTAAGGACTGCCCAAAGAAACGAGGACAGGGGCAGAGGGCTGGATCCACCCCAGGGGCACAGGTCCATGTGCTAGAAGCGCCACCTCTGCAACAGCGAGGTATAAATACTTCTGTAGAAAGTGTAGTTTATCTTTATGATCACCCCGTTCGCACTTTATTTGATTCTGGCGCATCACACTCCTTTATCTCGTCTGCTTTAGTAGAATCTCTGCACCTAAAAACTAGTATGGTAGAGGACCCCTTAATTGTTTCAAACCCAATAGGGGCCCAGCTCATTTGTCTATGATCTGTTTGGGATTGAAAATTTCTATTCTAAGTGTAGAATTTCAATGTAGTGCCTTTGTTTTGGGCTTTTCGGGTTATGGTTTGATTTTGGGTATGGATTGGCTATCCAGTAATGGGGCCATCCTTGATTGTGAGAAAAGAGTTGTTAGGCTCCTAACCCAGCTCGGTAATACTTTGGAAATTTCTTGTAATCCCTCGTATGCGGTTATGCTTAGTTATCTTGAATCGCTAGATGCCTCTGTTGAAAATTTGCAATCAGTTAGAGTGGTCCGGGAATATCCGGATATCTTCGAAGAGGTGAAGGGCTTGCCTCCGAAGCGGGAAATAGACTTCCGCATATATCTTGTGGATAATGCAAAGCCCGTTGCGTTGCCCGTTAGACATATGGCTCCACGAGAAAGGAAAGAGCTCAGTAAACAGATTAAAGAGCTTCTAGAAAAGGGGTTCATTAGGAGGAGCATTTCAGAATGGGGCGCTCCGGTGGTGTTCGCTACAAAGGCGGATGGTTCACTCCGTCTATGTGTTGACTATAGGGAGCTCAACAAGCTAACGAAAAAGAATAGGCACCCTCTCCCTAGAATTGACGATTTATTTGACCAGCTTGTAGGAGCGTCTGTTTTCTCCCAACTCGATTTAGCGACCGGTTTTCATCAGCTAAGGGTGGCTGAAGATAGCATCGATAAAACGGCATTCAGAACCCCAGACGGCTTCTTTGAATGGCTTGTCATGCCTTTCGGCTTGACAAATGCACCTGCTTACTTCGTGGACCTGATGAGTAGGGTATTTAGAGATTTCCTCAACAAATTCGTAGTGGTCTTCGTAGATGATATCCTTATCTTCTCAAAGAATGAAGAGGAACATGCTCAACACTTAAGGGCAATCATGGAAACTTTGCGAGTCCATCAACTAAAAGTCAAGTTCTCCAAATGCCACTTTTGGAGAGAAGAGGTGAGGTCCCTTGGGCACATAGTATCCAAACAAGGGTTAGCGGTGGACCCTGCTAAGGTAGTAGCGGTACAGGACTGGAAGACACCAAGGAATGCAACTGAGGTCCGAAGCTTTCTAGGACTAGCGGGTTTCTATCGAAAATTCATAAGGGATTTTGCGAAAATCTCAGCTCCGCTCATGAAGTTGACCAAGAAGAATCTAGTGTTTAATTGGGATTTGGATTGCGAGTTTGCTTTCCAACGACTGAAAAGGGCTCTCACAATAGCCCCAGTTTTGACGTTGCCAGATGGGAGCAAAATGTTCACAGTTTATACGGATGCATGTGGGACAGGGCTAGGCGCCGTCTTGATGCAAGAAGGAAGGGTAGTAGCTTATGGCGGGAGGCAATTGAAGGTGCACGAAAAGAACTACCCAACCCACGATCTTGAGTTAGCCGCCATCGTCTTTGCACTCAACTCTTGGCGACACTATCTCCTAGGTGAGAAGTTCGAACTTTACACTGACCATAAATCGTTGAAATATCTTTTCCCGCAGAAGGATCTTAACTTGAGGCAACAAAGATGGATGGAGTTTCTTGCCTCGTACGATTTCGAAATCTCCTATACTCCGGGCAAAGGCAACGTAGTGGCAGACGCGTTGAGCCGAAAGAAATTGACCCTAAGCCCGTTGTTTGTTGAAAGACAAAGCCTAGAGTTTATAGCCAGCTTCGACTTTAGGCCTTCCTCCGATTTCGTACCGGGCTTGCTAGCATCTCTCGAAGTGCGCCCAACTTTAGTGGATTCAGTAGGGGCAGCACAACGCGAAGACCCTCAGCTTGTGGAAACAATCGATGGGCTAATTAGGGGTGGGACTTCAAGTCACCTCAATAGATACTCCATTGACGATAAGGGTTTGCTAAGGCGAGACGGAAGACTATGCGTCCCACAGACAAAAGATTTAGTAAGAAAGGTTCTCGAGGAAGCGCATCATTCCAAGATGACGATACACCCAGGCGGAGATAAAATGTACAAAGATATAAAAAGGACTTTCTTCTGGAACGGCATGAAAAAGGACGTGGCAGAATTCGTTTCTAAGTGTATGGTGTGCCAACAGGTTAAAGCGGAACAGAAAAAGCCTGGCGGACTACTACATCCTCGGGAGGTCCCGCAGTGGAAGTGGGATAGCATCTTAATGGACTTCATCGATGGGCTGCCTAGGTCTAGGAGAGGCAACACTAGCATTTGGGTAATAGTGGATAGGCTTACTAAAAGCGCCCACTTTTTACCTGTCAAAAGTAAGAGAACTGCCTCATCCCTAGCATCACTTTACCTCAAGGAAATCGTTTGACTCCATGGAATACCATCTAGCATCGTTAGTGACCGAGATCCCATCTTCACCAGCGAGTTTTGGCGGAGTCTGCAAGAAGCAGTAGGAACACAGTTATGCTTAAGCACAGCCTATCATCCCCAAACCGACGGCCAAACAGAGAGAGTGAATAGAGTTTTGGAAGACCTCTTAAGACTATGCGTCCTTGACTTCGGAGGGACATGGGAAGACCACCTTCCTTTGGTAGAATTCGCCTACAACAACAGCTATCAAGCAACCATCGGTATGGCGCCCTTCGAAGCTTTATATGGAAGACCGTGCCGATCGCCCACTTGTTGGTGGGAGTCCACGGATAAGCTCATACTTGGACCAGATATGATCCGAGAGACCTCAGAGAAAGTAGACTTAATACGAAGAAGGATGAAGACGGCCCAAGACTGACAAAAGTCCTACGCCGACAAGAGGAGGACCGACCTTGAATTTGAAGTTGGAGACAGAGTTTTTCTCAAGGTATCACCGCTAAGGAACGTTGTTCGTTTTGGAACCACAGGAAACTGGCACCAAGGTTCGTAGGGCCATTCCCTATTATCGAGAAAATTGGGAAAATGGCCTATAGATTAGAGCTACCCGAGAAGTTGGCTGGAGTCCACAACGTTTTTCACGTTTCACATCTCCGAAAATGTCTACATGAGTCTGCTGAAGTGGTAGAGCCAAATATACTCGAAGAGGCCGAGGTGGAATGCGAAGCAACCATAAGAAAAGTTCCAACTCGCATCTTAGGAATGGAAGTGAAGAAGCTACGCAACCGCGAAGTCAAGCTCGTCAAAGTTCAGTGGAGCGACGCCGAGGGAGACGCGACTTGGGAAACTGAAGCTAGAATACGTACTGCCTACCCTTTTCTGTTCGAGGGTACATCCTTGATCTTTCTTTTTCCTTAAGTTGCGCTTTTATCTATCTTTTTAGGTATATTTCCTCGACCGTATCTTTTAGGTAGAAACCCTTTGGATGGAAACATGTAGTTGAAACATGTTATGGATGATGGTTGCAAGTGGTTGCAAGTGATTGCTAGTGGTTGCTCGTGGTTGCATATACACACACAATCTAGGTTTTAGATCGGCTCAGTCACTTCATGTTGCATATGCATATATGTTTGCATTCATATGTGGTTGAACTTTAATGTGTTGTCATGTGGATGTTGCATTTGTATTGAATGGTTGTGCACTCATGTAGAATCAAGAATAGGAAAATTTGCATACATGATGGATTCATGGCACTTACATAATTCGCATTAAGGAGGTCAACTGAATCAGTAGACCGCCTGATTTTGCATTAGATAAGTACATGTACACACACACTTCGCATATGATCATGAAGAATTAGAAGTCTTTTAAGGACAATGGATACTCGTGTTTGATGGATGAGTAGATGGATGATTGGATGTTAGGATATACATTTTCCTAAACTTGAAGATTTCGGGGACGAAATCCTTTTAAGTGGGGGAGAATGTAACACCCCGCAAATTCTATAACTGTGAAATTAACAAATTAAAGTATAATTAATCTGAAATAAAAGAACTAAGGGAAACGGGATACGCCATTGCGTTCGTCTCGGAAAAATACGCGAAATAGAGTCCGAGTTTTCGAAAAACGGAGTCCGTATGAAGAAGATATGGCCTTCGGAAGTTTGAGAATCAAGTTTAAATTCAAACAGAATAAATCAGGTTTAAATTTGAAAATGGGGCCCAATGGGCCAGGGCGGAAAAACACCCGCCTGACCCACAAAGTCGACTGGGCTGTCGACCTGGTCTAACCAGGTCGACAGGCCTGTCGACAGGGCTGTCGACAGGGGTGTCGACCTGGTCCAGACCCAGGTCGAGCCCAGTCTAACACGGCTGGCCTATTCTCTATGTGGTCGATTTTCTGTGGTCTGCTTTGTCACTAGGGCTAGGTGGCAAGTTTTAATTGGTCTCTCCTTAGAATGAATGGCTACGATCAATCCAAGCAACATCAATGGTCCTAATCAGTTCCTAACCTCTATATAAACAACCCTAGACTAAACCCTAATCTATTCATTCAAAAATAAGAACATAGCCGCCATGTTGCTGAGGAACGACTAGGAGTAGCCACCAAATTGGAGAGAGGATTAGGAGGAAGATTCTAAAGCTTAAAGCAACCTAAACAAATCAATTCAACAAAGGAATTTGCGTCTTCAATCCCTAAACTAGAGAATTCATCACACCATTGTATGTAGAGTATTACTTTGGTATGAATAAACAATTGTGTTGGTTTGTATGCTTGAATTGTGGCAATAAAGTTATTCATATTTGTGCGTTCTTATCAATTTGAAATATTATATACGTTTGGATATTCTTGAATTATGTTATTCATGTTATAAAGAACTACATGCGGTAGTTCTATGCAAGTATACGTTTGGAATATTTCGCAAATTATGTAATCCATGTTGAAGCTACATGTATGTAGTTGATTTAAATTTATGCAAGTTTGGGGTTTTGCTTCTATGCCACCATGATGTATATTTTTGTGCATAAATCATTTTGTAAGTAATTGGAACAAGTTTGGTTATTATAATCCATATGAAATTATGTTGAGAATTTGGCATCATGTATTAAGCCATGCTTTTGTACTAGAAAACCTATTTGCAAACTTATGAATATGGCTAGGCTATGAATGATATTTGGCATAATTGAAATCCATGATTAAGTCTATCTTGTTTACAAGAATTATATGATGACATATGTGGTACATAGTTAGGATTAGATTCAAAATCCCTTTTTGCAAGTTTACATGACTAAAGTAAGAATCATGATTTCATGTTAGAGATATTTATGCCATGCTTATGTTTGACATTATGCTATGCTTATGCTAGAAATATTTATGCCATGCTTATGTTTGACATTATGCCTAAATAAAAATATAGGTTCATGTGACAATAATGATATCTCAATTACAAGTTCACATGCTTTGATTCATGTCACCTATGTTACCACTATGCAAGTACACCAGTTTCTATTCTGTATTTCCAACGTCGTATTGCAAGTTCATGCGCTCACATTCCCCTCTTTGTGTATGTAATTACGCTTTAAGCCTCCCCTTTTCGCATGGCTAATTTGGGCTTTAAAAGGCTAAGCCCAAAATATATATAAACAGACGTGTTAAACGGGGGAAAATAGCGTTGGGTTAAAATTACTAATGAATGAAAATATAAAACAGAAGGGCCCAAGTTCAAGTATGGGTTGGCTCCATGATTGGTGTAACCTTTACACCATTAACTTAATAATGGGCCGCAAATATTTACATATAAGAAATAAAGAGGAATGACAAAATATGTAAATGTAGAACATACGATGTGTTTAACCCGAGGTTGGATTGAGTTGTGATGTAAACCTGCCCGGAACCGCCCGGCTGTCCAGTAGTCACAACAATACCTATCCAATGTGGGAGGTTAAACATGGAGCCCAGCAAGGACCCGAGGTTAGACTGAGTTGTGGCGTAAGACTGCCCGGAACCAACCGGCAACAGGCAGCCACAACAATACCTGTCTAATGTGAGAGGTCAGGGCCTTAATAAGACAATTAAAGCTTAGTCAGGATTGATAGGATTAAGTGAACTAAAGACTTTATCAAAATGGAACATGCTAAACAAAACGGACTGGTGGGGGTTAGGTTAGGTAACACTTAACCAACTTAGCATGTTGGCTAGAGATAGAAAACCTAGTAACGGGGGACCCTTTTCAGCAGTAACCCTAGAAGGTGTATCAGGATACCCTGAAACTAGGCAGGGTGGGGCACGATTACTGGGCTGATTGTAAGAGGTCAAATCGACGGCGGTGGTGTAGCAGTGTAGGTTCTAACGGAGTGCGGGCGTGCACACACTCCGGCGCAGAAAAATAAGGCACTGGACACCAGTAGCATACCTGTGCACTCTAAGGTTGTGTCGGGTTGCCACTATGGGACTTGATACACCCCATGGTGGGACCAGCATAGGTAACTACAACATCGGGGGCCGTAAGACACATGTAACTATGCGAGTAGGAG
Organism: Allium sativum; assembly: GCA_030737875.1. Taxonomy (NCBI): domain Eukaryota; kingdom Viridiplantae; phylum Streptophyta; class Magnoliopsida; order Asparagales; family Amaryllidaceae; genus Allium; species Allium sativum. The sequence continues at coordinate 645,659,043 of CM060923.1, forward strand.
CCGATCATTATAAAGTGGATCACATCACCCTGATTATGGGGTGCCAGTTGGAAACTAGTTTATATGGGTTCAGAGATCAACATGGGGTACGATAGTATATTCGACCCTAGACAACTTAACCAAGTTTATAGTGCATGCCCACTTCTTGTTTATACTTATCATACCCAGTTCTTTATTCATAGACAAAATAGTACTAGACTTACTCAGGCTTTATGTCTGACTCTACTTTTCTTTCGTCTTCTTTCTTCCGTTTCCCCCCCCCCCCCCAGGTCCTAAGGGAGGGAACACAGCAGCTTGACCAACCTCAACATCCAGCTTGAAGAAGAGAAATGTATTACTTGGACTTTCCTGTTTTGAACTATGGCTTTGGACAATCCACTATGGGGCTTTTGCAGTTTATCTATGTTTTATTTATGCTTCTTTAAATAATGTACTCAAGACAGATTATGAAAGTGTTATGTTATGTTTTTGGGAAAGGATGTTGTTGTAACACGTATTTGACTTTATGAAATAAAGTTTGTTGTTCTTCCGCTGTTTACAAATATGTGTTCTTATATCTGTCTTGTATATCTGTGACTTGTACTTATAAACCTCCACCAAAATCAGGGCATTCCCTTTGAGAGTGACCCTAACGGAGGTGGGGTGTTTCACTACTTAGTTATATTTTGATTTGAATGCAAGTTCACATGACCCATCATTTATGTTAGTATCGCTAAATTGCAAGTTCATGCGCCACACACCCTTATATGTTGAAAAATATTACATGTTCTTGATTTCCTCTTTTCTTACGCTTATAAGGTTGGGCTGAATTGTGTCAAGCCCAACACTTGTTATAACATTGCGAACGTATAAACGGGGGTAATAGCGTTGGGTGTAAAACATGAAAATATATGATGGCATGTTTGGCACATGCCAATGACAATGACATTTAAAGCGGTATGAATTAATATACCCAAAAATAAAAGATATGACATTTACATATATATATATTTGAGAAATAATAAAATATGTAAATTTAGAAAACACGACATGCTTAACCCGAGGTTGGATTGAGTTGTGATGTAAACCTGCCCGGAACCGGCCGGTTGTCCAGTAGTCACAACAATACCTATCCGATGTGGGTGGTTAAGCATTGAGCCCAATAATGACCCGAGGTTAGACTGAGCTACGGTGTAAACCTGCCCGGAACCGACCGGCATATCCAGTAACCGTAGCAATACCTGTCTAATGTGAGTGGTCAGGTGCTCCTAAGAGGCTAAGGACAGATGGTAGGGTTAAGTCAACTATAACACTTAACCAAATTCAACATGTCAACAAAAGTGGATGGGTGGGGTTAGGTAAATACAGACACTTAACAAGTTTAACTAGAAAATCCTGGTAACGTGGGACCCGTTTCAGCAGTAACCCAAGTTAGGTATCAACGGTACCCTGAAACTAGGCAGGGTGGGGCACGATTACTGGGCTGATTGTAAGCGGTCAAACGACGGTGGTGGGTGCACAGTGCAGGTCTAACGGGGTGCGGGCGTGCACACACTCCGGAGCAGACAACCAGGGCACTGGGGACACCAGTAGTATAACCTATGTCTTCTAGTTTTGTGTCGGGATCGCCACCATGGGTCTTGATACACCCCATGGTGGGACCAGCATAGTTATCTACAATTCTTGGGGGCCGTATGACACATGTTAACGCGAATAGGAGCCGATCTTTCGAAAATGGGGATCACTTCACCCTCACCATGGGGTGCCAGTTAGAATAAACTTAAGTAGATATAGAGATATAGTATGGGTGCGATAGTACATTCGACACTTCCTTAGCTTGTGACACCATCCTATTTTCAGTATATATCTATCACACCCTTTTCTTATTCACATACTGAAGAGTTACTAGATTTACTCAGGCTTTATGTCTGACCCTATTTTCTTTTCGTCTTCTTTTCTTTCGTCCCCCCCCCCCTAGGTCCACAGGGAGGAAACAGCTCAATTCAGTCAGGCTCTGTACAAGCTCCAAGAACGTAGATGTATGATTTGGGTCTCTTTTGCTCGGACTATGGGTTTGGATATCACTTTGGGGATTTTTGTCAATTTATTTATGCTTTGTGCTTCTTTAATAATCAAGACAGTTTTGAGGTTGTAATGATGGAAGTATTTTGAGACAATTATGGAATGTTATGTTTTGAACACGTATTGATGAAATAAAAAGTATGTTTGGTTTCCGCTGTTTAAAATATGTTTATTTATATCTGTCTTGAGTTTATCTGTGGCTTTTACTTATAAACCTCTACCAAAATTAAGGCATTCCCTTTGTGAGTGACCTTAATGGAGGTGGGGTGTTTCACTTGGTATTAGAGCATAGGTTTACCAGACAAGATAAAAGTTTTTGACATTTTTCAAAAAGAAAGTTTAAAGGGGCATTTTTTTTTAGAAAGAAAAGTGTTATGTTAATAAAAAGACAAAATCCCCCAAAAGCCATGTGCCATATCTATCCTTCTCTATCCTTCGTTTTGAATCTTTCCTTTCTGTTTCAGCATGTCTAGAGACCTTAATCTTCCGGAAGGAGTTCCGATTCCCGGTTGGTTTAGGAGGTACTTAAAAGCAAGGGCCAATGGCGCGAGCCCAACAAACATCCCTCCTCTAGTGGCCGCGGTTCCTCCTCCTCCGCCTCCTCTTGGAAATGCCTTTGCAAAAACATGTAGAGACTTCAAGGCTATGGGTGGAAAAGACTTTTATGGGACATAATATTTTGTTGGAGCAAGAAACTGGTTAAAGGAGACTGAGGATTTGTTTGTCATCTTTGGAGTGGATGACAGACAAAAGATACAACTTGCGGTGTGGTTACTTAAGGATGAAGCTTCCTATTGGTGGGAAGTTACTAATGCTCAGAGGGCGGTGGAAACATGGGAAGACTTCAGGACAAGGTTTGAGATGAAATTCCTCTCCCAAGCCGAAAGAAGCCTCCAAATGGAAAAGTTTCTAACTCTGAAACAGGGAAGCATGACGATCAGGGAATATGTTAATTAGTTTAATCAGCTGGCCAGATTTGGGCTAGACTTAGTAAACACCCAACACAAGAAGGCACTTCGCTTCATCAAGGGATTGAATGAGCCTCTACACAGCCTTGCCATGACCCATGTATCCACGGGTGCGACTTATGAAAGCCTGGTGGACATGGCGTTGCTACACGAGGAAGACCATGGCAAGAAAGAAACTAAGGGGGAAGAGAAGAAAGAAGGTCTACAAGCAAAGAAAACAGACTTCAAGAAAGGAGGGAAGAACAATAAGCCCCGTGAGAAGAGAAGGTGCAATTTCTGTGGCATTGTTGGCCATATATCAAAAGACTGCCGGAAAAGGAAGGCGAAGATGGGTGGTTGCTTCCATTGTGGAGAAATTGGACACCAAGCTAAGGACTGCCCAAAGAAGAAAGGGCAGGGACAGAAAGCCGGATCCACTTCAGGGGGTCAGGTTCATGCGCTAGTGGCACCTCAGCAGGAACGAGGTAGTAATATTTCTGTAGAAAATGTAGTCTATCTTTATGATCATCCAGTTCGTACACTTTTTGACTCTGGCGCATCACACTCTTTTATTTCATCTGCCTTAGTAGAATCACTACATCTAGAGACTAGCATGGTAGAAGATCCCTGAGTAGTTTCAAATCCAATTGGGGGCTCCACTTACTTGTCAATGGTTTGTTTGGGTTTGAAAATCTCTATTCTCAGCGTTGAGTTTAGTTGTAATGCCTTTGTTTTGGGCTTCTCGGGATATGGTTTGATCTTAGGCATGGACTGGTTATCCAGTAATAGTGCCATTATTGACTGTCAGAAAAGAGTAGTTAGGCTCTTGACTCGGCTTGGTAACACTCTAGAAATTTCTTGTAATCCCTTGAATGTTGTTTTGCTTAGTTATCTAGAGTCGCTTGATGCCTCTGATGAGAATTTGCAATCAGTTAGAGTAGTCCGGGAATATCCGGATGTCTTTGAGGAAGTGAAAGGCTTACCTCCGAGGTGGGAAATAGACTTCCGCATATATTTTGTGGATAACGCAAAGCATGTAGCTTTACCTGTCAGACACATGACTCCAAGGGAGAGAAAGGAGCTCAGTAAGCAGGTTAAAGAACTTCTCGAAAAGGGGTTCATTAGACGGAGCATTTCAGAATGGGGTGATCCAGTGGTGTTCGCAACCAAAGCAGACGGTTCGCTTCGCCTTTACGTCGACTATAGGGAGTTAAACAAATTGACCAAGAAAAATAGGCACCCTCTTCCCCGAATCGACGATTTGTTTGATCAGCTTGTAGGTGCGACGGTCTTCTCCCAACTTGATCTGGCAACTGGGTTCCATCAGCTAAGAGTAACTGAAGACAGCATTGATAAGACAGCGTTCTGAACCCCAGACGGTTTCATCGAGTGGCTTGTCATGCCTTTCGGCTTGACAAACGCACCCGCTTATTTCGTAGACCTAATGAGCAGGGTGTTCAGAGAATTCCTCAACAAATTTGTGGTTGTCCTCGTAGATGATATCTTAATCTTTTCAAAGAGTGAGGAAGAACATGCTCAGCATCTGAAAGAAATCATGGATACTCTCCGTGCACATTAACTAAAATCCAAATTGTCCAAGTATCACTTCTGGGGAAAAGAAGTAAGGTTTCTTGGGCATATATTGTCCAAAGAAGGGTTGGCTGTGGATCCCGCGAAAGTGGTGGCAGTACAAGATTGGAAGACACCAAGAAATGCAACCGAAGTTCGAAGCTTTCTTGGGCTAGCCGGTTTTTATCGAAAGTTTATCAGGGATTTCGTGAAAATCTCATCCCCACTCACAAGGCTAACAAAGAAGAATCTGGCATTCACTTTTGATTTGGACTGCGAGTTTGCTTTTCAACGATTAAAAAGGGCTCTCACAACAGCCCCGGTTCTAACTCTGCCTGACGGAAGCAAAATGTTCACAGTATACACGGATGCATATGGAACAGGACTAGGCGCTGTCCTAATGCAAGAAGGAAGGGTAGTAGCTTATGGCGGAAGACAATTGAAGGTCCATGAAAAGAACTACCAAACCCACGATCTTGAGTTGGCGGCTATTGTCATTGCACTTAAGTCTTGGCGCCATTATCTCCTAGGTGAGAAGTTTGAATTATACACTGACCATAAATCGTTGAAATATCTCTTCTCCTCGAAGGATCTTAACTTGAGGCAGCAAAGATGGATGGAGTTTCTTGCCTCGTGTGATTTTGAAATTTCCTATACTCCCGGAAAAGGCAACGTCGTAGCGGACGTGTTGAGCCGAAAGAAACTGACCCTAAGCCCTCTCTTTGTGGAAAGGCAAAACTTGGAATATATAGCCAGTTTCAACTTTAGGCCCTCCTCAGATTTTGAACCGGGATTGTTGGCATCTCTCGAAGTACGCCCTATTCTCTTAGACTCAATAGGGGCAGCACTACGTGAAGACCCTCAGCTTGTTGATGTGATTGATAAACTTATAAGGGGAGAGACTTCTAGTCACCTCAGTAGGTACGCCATTGATGATAAGGGTTGGCTGAGATGAGATGGAAGATTATACGTCCCACAAGCAAGGGAGTTGACAAAGAAGGTTCTCGAGGAAGCACATCATTCCAAGATGACTATACACCCTAGCGGAGATAAGATGTATAAGGATATAAAGAGGACTTTCTTTTGGAACGGCATGAAACAAGACGTGGCAGATTTCGTTTCTAAGTGCATGACCTGCCAACGGGTCAAGGCGGAACAAAAGAAGCTTGGAGGACTACTTCACCCTCTAGAGGTCCCACGGTGGAAGTGGGATAGCATTTCAATGGACTTCATTGATGGACTGCCTAGGTCGAGGAGAGGCAACACTAGCATTTGGGTAATAGTGGATAGGCTTACTAAAAGTTCCCACTTTATACCTATCAAGAGTAGAAGGACTGCCTTATCTCTAGCATCTCTTTATCTCAAGGAAATAGTTCGATTCCATGGGATACCCTCCAGCATTATTAGTGACCGAGACCCTATTTTCACAAGTGAGTTTTGGCGGAGTCTGTAAGAAGCTGTAGGCACACAGCTATGTTTGAGCATGGCCTGCGTTCTTGACTTTGGAGGGATGTGGGAGGATCACCTTCCTTTAGTGGAATTTGCCTACAACAACAGCTACCAAGCTACCATCGGCATGGCACCCTTCGAAGCCTTGTATGGAAGACCGTGCAAATCACCAACTTGTTGGTGGGAGTCTACAGATAAGCTTATACTTGGGCCAGACATGATTCGAGAAACTTCAGAGAAAGTGGACTTGACACGTAGGTGAATGAAGACAGCCCAAGACAGACAGAAATCCTACGCCGACAAAAGAAGGACCGACCTTGAGTTTGAGGTTGGGGATAGGGTTTTCCTTAAGGTATCCCCTTTAAGGAACGTCGTTCGCTTTGGATCCACAGGAAAGCTAGCACCAAGATTTATAGGACCATTCCCTATCATCGAGAAGATTGGGAAAATGGCTTATAGAGTAGATCTGCCTGAAAGATTGGTTGGAATTCACAACGTCTTTCACGTTTCTCATCTCCAGAAATGTCTACATGAATCAGCGGAAGTGGTGGAGCCAAGCATTCTAGAAGAAGCCGAAGTGGAACGCGAAGCAACTGTGAGGAGAGTTCCCACCCGCATCATAGGAACTGAAGTGAAAAAGCTACGCAACCGCGAAGTCAAACTCGTTAAAGTTCAGTGGAGCGACGCCGAGGAAGACGCAACTTGGGAAACTGAGGACGGAATACGCGCTGCCTACCCTCTTCTTTTTGAGGGTACATATTTGACCTCTCTTTTTCTTAAGTTGTGCTTGTATCTATCTTTTTAGGTATATCTCCTCGATATTATCCTTTATCCTTAGGTAGAAACCCCTTTGGATGTAAACATGTATTTGAAAACATGTTATGGTTGATGGCTGCAAGTGGTTGCTCGTGGATGCATATACACACACAACCTAGGTCTTAGATTGGCTCAATCACTTCATACTGCATATGCATATATGTATTCTTATTTGTATATGGTTGTAAACTTGATATGTTGTCATATGGTCGTCGCATTTGTATGAATAGCTGTGCACTCATGTAGAATTATGAGTAGGAAAAATTTGCATAAATAATGGATTCATGACACTTACATGATTCGCATTAAGGAGGTCAACTGAATCAGTAGACCGCCTGATTTCTGCATTAGATAAGGACATGTACACACACTATGCATATGATCATGAAACATTAGAAGTCTTTTAAGGACAGTGGATGTCTGTGTTTGTTGGTCGAGTAGATGGACTGTTGGATGGTAGGATATACGTTCTTCCTAACTTGAAGATTTCGGGGACGAAATCCTTTTAAGTGGGGGAGAATGTAACACCCCGTGAATTCTATAACGTTAAGCTTCACGAATTTAAGTATATTTAATTATAAATGATGAAATCAAGGGAAATGGGTTACGCCATTGCTTTCGTCTCGAAATTCTGCTTGAGATAGAGTCCAAGTTTGCGTAAAACGGATATCGTATGAAGAAGATATGGACGAACGAAGTTGGGCAGAAAAACCAGAAAACGGGTCAGAATGCACTGCCGCACTTGGGAAGTGCGCCAGAACAGAAATGAATTGGCGCACTTGGGAAGTGCGCCAGTACATTTTTGGCCTGGCGCACCTGCCAAGTACGCCCAGGTCAGAATGACCTGCTGGTCAGGTCTTGGCTGGCCTGATCAGGGTCTGCTCGAATTCTGATGCTTGGCTGAGTCACTAGGGCTTACATGTCACTTTTTGATTGGCTTCTCTTGAGATGGATAGTCTGGATTTACTCTAGCTTCATCGACGGCTCTAATTAGGTTGAAATCCTATAAATACAACTCAAATCTAACCCTAAACTCACCCAAATAATAGAATACAATAGCCGTCATGCTGCTGGAAAGGAACTAGGAATGGCCGTCAATTAGAAACCCTAGAGACAAGCCAACAAGCCTAAGGGACGAATCAAATTAAAAGAAGATCAAAGCTTAATCAAATCATTCAATGCAACTTTGCTACCCAAAGGAGAGCATCTCCAAATCAGAATAACAGAAATCAGAAAACAAGAATTCATCACACGTTGTAAGTATAGTAACCTTTCAGAATATGAATAAAAACTGTGATGTGATTCGATGTATATGAAAATAGAATTGTGTTATTATTCTATGTATTGTGATGGTTCTATCATGACTTATGTATTGATGTTTGTGGCATAAAATTGATTGATGCAATCCTATTGAACGATTGTACTTGCAAGTTTGTGGCAAAAATTAGAATTTGATCATTTTATGTATATGGCGATGGCATGGACTATGTCTAATTTGGAACTTATGTAAACATGTTATAGAACTTTTATGCCTACATGATCCAAAACCTATGATATTGTTCTTATTGTTTATTTGCATGTATAATTAGATCTATGATTCATAAACTATGCAAGTTCATTTGCAAGTATAATTGGACCTATGTTTCATCAAGTATAATTAGATCTATGTTTCGTAAACTATGCAAGATTTTGTTTATTTGCAAGTATAATTGGATCTATGTTTCATAAACTATGCAAGATTATGTCTATTTGCAAGTATAATTGGATCTATGTTTCATAAACTATGCAAGCTCGTAGGCTATATGATTAGATGTTAAAATTGTACATTTTGGTGAATATACATCATGCTAGTCTTGTGTTTGACATTATGCCAAATTAAACATGTTTAAACACAAGTTTGTATTAGCCTAAACTATGCCATCTCATATGTCACCTACTTAGTTATATTTTGATTTGAATGCAAGTTCACATGACCCATCATTTATGTTAGTATTGCTAAATTGCAAGTTCATATGCCACACACCCTTATATGTTGAAAAATATTACATGTTCTTGATTTCCCCTTTTCTTACGCTTATAAGGTTGGGCTGAATTGTGTCGAGCCCAACACTTGTTATAACATTGCGAACGTATAAACGGGGGTAATAGCGTTGGGTGTAAAACATGAAAATATATGATGGCATGTTTGGCACATGCCAATGACAATGACATTTAAAGCGGTATGAATTAATATACCCAAAAATAAAAGATATGACATTTACATATATATTTGAGAAATAATAAAATATGTAAATTTAGAAAACACGACATGCTTAACCCGAGGTTGGATTGAGTTGTGATGTAAACCAGCCCGGAACCGCCCGGCTGTCCAGTAGTCACAACAATACCTATCCAATGTGGGTGGTTAAGCATTGAGCCCAATAATGAACCGAGGTTAGACTGAGCTACGTTGTAAACCTGCCCGGAACCGACCGGCATATTCAGTAACCGTAGCAATACCTGTCTAATGTGAGTGGTCAGGTGCTCCTAAGAGGCTAAGGACAGATGGTAGGGTTAAGTCAACTATAACACTTAACCAAATTCAACATGTCAACAAAAGTGGATGGGTGGGGTTAGGTAAATACAGACACTTAACAAGTTTAACTAGAAAATCCTGGTAACGTGGGACCCGTTTCAGCAGTAACCCAAGTTAGGTATCAACGGTACCCTGAAACTAGGTAGGGTGGGGCACGATTACTGTGCTGATTGTAAGCGGTCAAACGACGGTGGTGGGTGCACAGTGCAGGTCTAACGGGGTGCGGGCGTGCACACACTCCGGAGCAGACAACCAGGGCACTGGAGACACCAGTAGTATAACCTATGTCTTCTAGTTTTGTGTCGGGGCCGCCACCATGGGTCTTGATACACCCCATGGTGGGACCAGCATAGGTATCTACAATTCTTGGGGGCCGTATGACACATGTTAACACGAATAGGAGCCGATCTTTCGAAAATGGGGATCACTTCACCCTCACCATGGGGTGCCAGTTAGAATAAACTTAAGTAGATGCAGAGATATAGTATGGGTGCGATAGTACATTCGACACTTCCTTAGCTTGTGACACCATCCTATTTTAAGTATATATCTATCACGCCCTTTTCTTATTCACATACTGAAGAGTTACTAGATTTACTCAGGCTTTATGTCTGACCCTATTTTCTTTTCGTCTTATTTTCTTTCGTCCCCCCCCCCCAGGTCCACAGGGAGGAAACAGCTCAACTCAGTCCGGCTCTGTACAAGCTCCAAGAACGTAGATGTATGATTTGGGTCTCTTTTGCTCGGACTATGGCTTTGGATATCACTTTGGGGATTTTTGTCAATTTATTTATGCTTTGTGCTTCTTTAATAGTCAAGACAGTTTTGCGGTTGTAATGTTGGAAGTATTTTGAGACAATTATGGAATGTTATGTTTTGAACACGTATTGATGAAATAAAAAGTATGTTTGGTTTCCGCTGTGTAAAATCTGTGTATTTATATCTGTCTTGAGTTTATCTATGGCTTTTACTTATAAACCTCCACCAAAATTAAGGCATTTCCTTTGTGAGTGACCTTAACGGAGGTGGGGTGTTCCAACACCCCTCTGGAAACTAGGGTTTCCCAAACCCTGGTTTTCACACTAATCATGGCGGAGTTTGCAAATTTCTTTCAAACTGCTTCACTCTAGCTTTATTGTCTTTTGATTTGAGTATGGGCGAGTGTTCATCGTTGTTATGCTTGCTCAGTCTTCTGTTTTTGTCGGAGTTTGGTTCGGCTTCATCCCTGAGTTCACCAACGTTGAATTATGAGCGGAATCAGGTAAAGCTCTTCACACTCGTTGCTTTTGTTAGTACGTCGGCCTTCTGGTAAGTACCAGGTATGTGATTAACTTCGATTTCTCCTCTTTGAACCATTTCCCTGACAAAGTGTAGATCTATCTCAATATGTTTCGTCCTAGCATGTCGTATTGGATTCTCTGTCATGTATACTGCACTTTTGTTGTCACACCATAGTACTGGCTTTGCTGTAGTTGTGATTTGAAGTTCTTTTAGCATAGATTGAACCCACTTTATTTCTACCGCCGCCTTGGCTATGTTTCTGTATTCTGATTCTGTACTCGACCTTGAAATTGCAGTTTGCTTCTTAGAGCTCCATGAGATTATTTTTTGACCAACATAAACACAGTATCCACTAGTGGATCTTCTATCGTCTGGATCTGAGGCCCAATCAGCGTCTGCATATCCCACTATGTTCAGATGTTGACTGTTTCCTAGTACAAAACCGTAGTTGATAGTTCCCTTGAGATATCTTAAAATCTTCTTAACTGCCTTCCAGTGTATGTCCAATGGTTTCTGCATAAACTGAGATACTTTATTAACACTGTAGGCAATGTCAGGCCTGGTTATAGTAGCATACTGTAATGCCCCTACAACCATTCTACATTCTGTGATGTTTAAAATAGCTTCTCCTCTAAACTTAGAATACTGCTGACTGCTTATCATAGGAGTTGGTTGAGGATTACCATTCAACATCTTTGTTTTATTGAGTAATTCTGTGATGTATTTTCTTTGGCATAAAAATATCTTATTGTTAGATCTGGTTACTTCTATGCCTAAGAAATACTTGATGTTACCCAGATTTTTAATAGAAAATTGCTTATCTAAATATAGTGTTAATTCATCTATGTCTTTACTGTTGTCCCCAGTTATTATCAAGTCATCTACATATATCAATATATTCGTTGTAGATGACTGATTAATTTTTCTGAACAAAGAATTGTCTAATTTGGTGGACTGAAATCCTAATTTACTTAAGGTGTTTTCAGTCTATCAAACCATATACAAGGGGATTGTTTCAGACCATATATGGCCTTGTTTAGTTTACAGACATAGTTTGAATTGACACTATATCCTGGTGGCTGACTCATGTAAAAATTTTCCTTGAGCACACCATTTAAGAAAGCATTATTGACATATATATGTCTAATATGCCAGTTTTTACTTGTAGCAATAGTCAAAACAAGTCTTATAGTTATTGGTTTTACTACTGGAGAAAAGGTTTGGTTAAAGTCAAACCCATACTCTTGTGTAAAACCTTTAGCTACGAGTCTGGCTTTATACTTATTTATGGACCCATCAAGATTCCTTTTTAATTTGTATCTCCACCTGCAACCTACTATGTTTTTATTAGCAGGTGGGCATACAATGTCCCAAGTATTATTTTTAATTAGAGCATTATACTCTTCATCCATTGCTGCTTTCCAGTGCTGGTTTTTGATTGCCTCATCAAAAGATTTAGGTTCATCAACACTGGATGTAACAGTGAATAATTTGGGTTTAAAGATACCACTTTTTGATCTGGTAATCATTGGATGGCCAGTAAAAGCTGGTTGTCTGGCTGGTGGTGAGTCATTGTTGCTTTCAGATCTTTCTGAAGTTGATTGTTGATTGTTGGGCTCATCATCTCCTTGATTTTGACTTTGTGCAGGTGAATGAGAGGTCACACTGGGTGGTTCAAAGCTTTCATGGTCATCATTGATTGGTGAGCTTTGAGCACCAGATTGTTGATGACTCTCTATTTGCTGCCAACTTTCATTGATATGGGGCACAGCAAGTATAGAGATTTTTGGATTTCTAACCTTACTTGTAGTGCTTATATCTTTTGTACTACATGGAAACATTTTTTCATCAAACACAACATGCCTACTTACATATATTCTTCTAGTATTATCAATGCACTTATAGCCCTTTTGGTTAGTGGCATATCCTATAAAAGTGCACTGTTTTGATCTGAAGTTCAATTTATTTGTGTTATAGGGCCTTAAATATGGAAAACACAGACATCCAAACATTTTAAATTGTTTGTAATCAGGTTTTACATTGTATAATTTTTCATGTGGGAACATGTCCTTTAATACAGAGGTTGGTTGCCTGTTAATTACATAAACAGCTGTATTAAAAGCTTCTGGCCAGCTTGTGCAAGCAATGTCAACCCAGATTCAACTAAGTGTCTGTGTTTTCTTTCCACCAGTCCATTCTGCTGTGAAGTATATGGACAAGTAGTTCTGTGAATAATGCCCTTTTGCTGAAAGAATTTATGTAAGGTTTTAAACTCGCTACCACCATCGGTTTGAATGATTTTAACCTTATGATCATACTGCTTTTCAGCCATGGTAATGTAATTTATGATAGCATTATGAGTTTCTGACTTGGTTTTTAAAAAAATATATCCATGTAAATCTAGTATAAGCATCAACAAGTGACACATAATACTTATATAGCCATAGTCAGAACAAACCGGTGATGGACCCCACAAATCTATGGCAATTAATTGTAAAGGTTCAGTATATATGGTATTAGAATCAGTGAATCGTAATTTGTGATTTTCCCCATTTGACAAAATTCAAAATGTAAAGTAAAGATACAGGATCAAACTTGATATGATTGTCATTCAGTATTGTCTGAACAATTTTAACACTAGGATGCCCAAGCTTGCAATGCCAAAAGTCAAGTACATTCATACTATTATCAGTTTTAATGTTCATATTACATGTGGCATTGCATTTTCCTTGGTTAACATCATTCTTGCACTTAACAGAATTAAACTTGTATAGACCATTTGCCAGTTCACCCTGTAAAATGATTTTTCTAGTTAGAATATCCCTGACAACGCAATATTTAGGGAAAAATTCAAAATAAACGTTGTTATCCCTAGCACATTGGGATACACTAATTAAATTCTTGGTGATTCTTGGCACTCTAAGAAGGTTGCATAAGTGTAATTGTTTACTGCCATTTATGTAAGTGTCTCCAATGTGAGTGATTTGAATGTGCTTACCATTAGCAATAGAAATAGATTTATTACCTCGATATTCCTTGCATCCAACATTTAGATTGTCCAGACTGCTTGTGAGATGATTGGTTGCTCCTGAATCAGGGTACCAGCTTTCATCTTGCAGGTGCTCTGCTCCGGCAGTATCATTCCCTTTGTTTTGACTGCTTGATTCTTGATCTATTTGTGCAACATTTGCATCAGGATTGTTGTTGTTTTTCTGAATTTGACTGTTGTTGGAATATCTAAAGTAACATTTCAGGGCAGTATGACCAACTTTCTTGCAGATCTGACACTTAGGTCTGTTATTTTTGTTCCGTCTGCCTCTGCCTCTTCCTCTGTTGGCACCACCACCTCTCTGGTAAGATGATTCAGTTCTGTTACTTGTGTATTGATTTTTTTTCTTTCTTCCTATGGCAAGATTTGCATTAAGATCGATTTCTTGAATCCTTTTGCTGCTTATTCTTGATTCATGGGATAATAAGATGGCATGGACTTCGTCAATAGGAGGAACAACTCTTTGTGTAGTGATAACTGCAACAACTGCCTCATATTCCTCATTTAATCCGTTTAATAAGTAAAGAACATGATCTCCATTAGACACTCTATTGCCTGTAGCACCAAGTAAATCACACAGCTTCTTAACCTTAGCTATGTACTCTCTCATGTTCAGGTTTTCCATTTTTATATTTTGAAGTTCTCTTTTATAATGTAAAACCTTTGCCGATGACTGGTTATTGAATTCTTTCTCTATAGTGGTCCATATATCATTGGCAGATGAACATCCAATAACTGTTGGTAACATGTCTTCACTTATTGAAGATAGGAGCCAGGAACTTATTAATCAATCTTATCGATGATACTGAACATATGCTTCATTAGCTACAATTTTGTTGTCTTTATCAGTAATGAATTTGGCAAGAACAGGAGTGGTACGAAGTATAAATCCTTCTAGACCGTAGCATTGAATGGCAGTTTCGACTTGTGGCTTCCATAGCAAGTAGTTTTCTTCTTGTAGTTGAATGGTAGTTATCTGAATTTGAGGACTTATGTAATAACCCGAAAATCTGGGCCAGTTTAAAATTTTATTTTGGCAATTTTAGCAAATTTTGATTATTTCAAATGAATTATTTTAAATAATATTGACGAGAAATTTATTTTGAATATATTTAGAACGTATATATTATATACGTCGTCGTTAGAATATAAATAATTATATATAATTATAAAAGGAATTGAAAATGGCGCGGTAGTTCGATAATTCGATTTCAAACTTCAATTGAATGTACCGGGTGCAAAACAATCCGGATTTTAGTGAAACTAAAAACAATAGGATCTATTTGTGAATATCTTTCCAACGAATCCGAAAAATCAAAATTTCATAGCGGGGATCAAAAGATATGTCCAGTTGAAAATTCAGAATAGTCGCTATGGAATTCAGGCCCTTAAAAATGGAATTTTTGCAAACGACCTCGGATTTCGACGAAACCACTTTTGTTGGATCTGTGATGTCAAATTATTGCTAGATTCCAAATTTCATAATTTTTCGAATCAATATGTGAGCGTGGAAAAGGAAAACGCGTTTGACCAGTTTCAGTTGATTTTAATCGACTGGAAAATGGCCATTTTTCAAACGGTGTCAGAATTCAACGAAACTAGTTTTGTTAGGACCGTATCGTCAATACGAAGCTAGAAAATATTTTTCTGAAATTTTTCGAGTCCGTATGTGACTCCAGTAAATTGAAATGCGCGTTCAAATTCAATATATAGAGTTATACGTTGATTTTAACGGAAACGGATCGAAACGATCAAATCAGCTTGCGATACATATCCCATTGTGTTCGGAATAGGGGTAAAACGCTATAGACGACAGTCGGTGGGCTTGATTTCGACTTCGAAATAAAAGGGTACTTTATAGAAGAAAATTAAAATAATAAATATATTATTATATAACTTCCTTTTACCATCCTCTCTCCCTGACCGTTGACCATCTTCAGTTTAAAAAAAAGAAGGGGGAAAGAGGGAGATCGACGATTTCACCGCCCTTGCCCCCTCCGACGCCGCAGGAGGGGCGCCTCACCCTAGCCATCGTCGATCGGTGGCGCCCTCTCTCTGGCCCCCCTCGCGATGTCCTCCCTCCACTCGAACTCCGTCTCCTCGAATCCGCAACCCCACTGATGAATGCACCTCCTCCGCCAACGTTAGCCTCCAACCCTCCCTCCTCCTGAAGAGAAACCGCGCCTCCCCTGATCTTGCGAGACCCCCCTCTTCCCTTCCGAACCCTAACTACCCGCGTCCCCTCCTCCAGTCGATCGAGCCCACACTCCACCTTCGACTGCTCCGCGACACCCTGACCCCCCCTGGCCAGCCAACCTCGACTCCGGCGCCTTCTAACTCATTTTCGATTGTGAGTTCTATATTTAATTTCAGTTTACTTATTAAAAGTATTGTTTTCTTTTAGATCTTTAATTTATAAAAGGATTAGGAAATATATATATGATTTTTTTTTCGTGGATAGATTAGCTTAGGAATAAAGATCCTATTTTTAATATGAAGTCGAATCTATAAAAATTCGATTTTTATATATTGAATAACATAGTGAAAATTCGATTTTTATATATTGAATAGCATAGTAAAAATTCGATTTTTATATATTGAATAGCATAGTAAAAATTCGATTTTTAAATATTGAATGGCGAAGTAAAAATTCGATTTTTTTATATTGAACATCGAAGTAAAAATGTGATTTTTATATATTGAACATCGAAGTAAAAATGTGATTTTTATATATTGAACATCGAAGTAAAAATGTGATTTTTATATATTGAACATCGAAGTAAAAATGTGATTTTTATATATTGAACATCGAAGTAAAAATGTGATTTTTATATATTGAACATCGAAGTAAAAATATGATTTTTATATATTGAATAGCGAAGTAAAAATTCGATTTTTATATATGTAGTGGCTACGGGAGAAGAAAGTGATAAGAGGCGAGAACAGTGAAGATTTCCTGCATTTGAAGTGTCGTGGAGTTAGGATAGCTATTTGTGAGAATTTCTCAACTTTCAATTTCTTTTTCTAGTTATATATATATACTAGGATGCAGACGGTGCTTAGTAGCACCCGACACAATCGTCCACAGACCATGGACTTGTTTGGTTGATTGCAAAAATTAGTTAGATTATTTGATTGAAATTGAATTGTTTGGTGAAATGAATGGATTTGATTGATGTGTGAATGGCGTGGGCCTTCACTAGTCCGGGGATAAGGCTAGGCCTTGTCCCGTTTCTAGTATCGTGCCATTATGCCGCCGAAATTTTCTAAAAATAAGTTAGAAAAATAAAGATAACATTTTATTTAATAAATGAACCGAATAGAATATTCATAGGTTGAATAAAATAGTTTGATCATTAAAAATATAATTTTTAACGTGAATGAGAATAAATAAATATTCATTTACAAACCAGACGGTTTGTTTGTGCACACCTATTTGAAGGACATTGATTGGGATGATAAATTTTACACATCGCCCAACTGCACAAATAAAAATCTGTGTTTGATTGCTTGAAACCCCACACGGGTATTGGGATGATATTTGACGTAGACTAATCCCAATAATTAGTTGTATGTCAATCGATTGATTGACAGGCTGCTATAAGCGTTGAATATTTATATTCGATGCTTATACAGTGTAGAATGCACTTTGGATGATGGTTGATTATTCATCGTTGTTATTGTATACATGTGTTGTAGAAAATCCATATAGTTAACTTTATATGGTAATTGATTGGGCCTCATTCCAGTTTCGAAAAAGAAGTATGTGAAATAGAAATATTTGAAATAGAAATAAAAGAAATATTTGAAATAGAAATATTTGAAATAGAATATATGAAAACAAAAACATATGAAGCCGTGTTGGTTAGATTGACGCCATTTTGACGTGAACGATATTTGTATTGATTTTATTCATTCTTCAATGAAAATTGAATAGATTTGAAATTCGAACTATGTAGAAATGAATTCGAATTGAAAATAAATAGAAATGAATTCGAATTGAAAATAAATAGAAATGAATTCGAATTGAAAATAAATAGAAATGAATTCGAATTGAATTTGAATATAAATGAATTCGAATTGAAATCGATTTGAAAAGAATTTAAAACGAATTTATATTGGAATATTCAATTTTGATTTGAAATTGAATATGAAGTTAAAACCGTTTTGAAAATGAATTTAAAACGATTTATAAAGAACGTTTTGAATTGAAATCGACGAAGTATATATTCTATATATTATATATATAATATAATGGCCTGAATAGAACGCGCCGCGCCGCGGCAGTTCGCGAATTTCGACCATTGACTTCGAACGGATGTTACGGGAGATCCGACCGTCGGATTCTCCTGAAACCGGAACCATTGGGTTCGTATCGAAAAGAGCTTTCTAATGAATATTTGAAATTTGAAATCTAACGGTTGGATTTGGAATTATATCCAAATCAAATTTGAAAAAGGCCGCTATAAGTGCAGTTCGATGGCCATTGATGGAAATCGACTGTACGGGCCTTGATAAAATTATTAAAAATAATAATAATTTGTGTAAAATCATAAGAAATGATTTAGAAAGGATTGGGATGAAAACTCCATATTTGAAAAGATAAAAATAGATTTTTGTCGAAATGAACTAGTTTTGAACTAGAATTATAATCCTATTTATTTTTGAAATAAATAAATTGAATTTGAAATGATTTTGAAAATAACCAGAATTTCCAATGATTGCATTGGAATGGATTTGAATCGAAATTGTCTTCAGCATATTTCGATGTTGGATCTCGTGATTATACAGATGTTGTTATGGAAATTTGAAAGATATAGATATATATATATATATCGTTATTTCCCATACGATATCTGTTGGTCGTAGAATTTGATATTAAATATAAGCCGATATATTTTCTATTCAGAGCCTTGTATTTAATATCAAATGTGATTTGGGTTTGTTGTGAATGGTGTCTTGATTAACGCTGTTCTTGAACCCAGTTGAGAAAAGATTAAATCTTTTTATTTTGATTTAATGAAGTGTACCAATTAAATGATATTTAATTGGAATTGAATTGGTATTGATTTTTGGGTTTATCGTGAACAGTGCTTTAAATAACGCTTGTTCTTTAACCCGAGAATTAATGGAATGTGATTTTGGGTTTATCGTGAACCATGTTTTAAATGACACTGATTCTTTAACCTAGTTAACGATTAAAACTAAGTGGAGTTTTAATGAATCTTTAATTAGATTGAAATAATCGAAATGGAGTATCACCAGTTTTGCTCCAAGCGTTAGTTAAATCTTTAATTAGATTTGAACGTGAAAAGGTAATTGAATTTACCGATAACACTGTGGTGTTAGATATGAAGTATAACCAGTTTTACTTCATGGGATGAATAGGTTGGGATTTGGAAATTAAAACAAATGATTACTTCGGTAAGGTCCGTTAATTCCGACTAGTTGAATCGAAATTCAAAAGATGATTAAATAATAAATTCAAGGAATTTATCTTGGATAAAATTAATGGGAACCTTTCCCTATGAATGTGAAATTTAGAAACTAACTGTCGGTTAGCTAAGCAGAATGGTTTTCTAGATATTGATCTAATGTTGGTTTCGGCCTTCGGGGTTAATATTTGGGGAATTGTTCTCTTGATTAATTTACGGTTAGCGACTAATGAATTGGAATGAGGCGTATGTTGTGTTTGTGTAACACTTATTTAAAATATACGCGAGTTATTCGGAAAGACCGGGTTTATCCCATTCTGAATAACTGATACGACGATAAGTCAAAGATGAAGACGGCGGTTGAAGACCGGAAGTCTTCACGTTGTTTGGGTGATTACTGATGATCTTGATTGGGCTGTACACCTAAGAAGATGGAAACAGTTGGTGATCGTCCAGACGTACTTGGAGATCAATGGATATGCGGGGTACTAGGTGCCTCCGGTTTCGTTCAGACCCAGAACGGACTTGTAAATGGACTGTGTGTCTGACATTGGATTTTGGTCCGTGTGATTGATCTCTATTAAATATATATCTGTTTGGCGGCGGAGAATTTATTCTCTTGCTTAACGCCCTTCTCTGAGACGTACGAGCTCAGGGGTTATACATTGATGGATATCAAACGCATGGAGTGGATTGCCTGTGTGGCATGCCTAAGTGGCAATTGATCGAGGCTTCTGTTGAAAAGCAAAGTCTTGTGGTGATGATCAAAGCACGGCCTTTGTGGCGTAGCTTTGTGTAACGTTTACTTCGCGAGTTTCGCACCCCGGTTGTGAACCAAAAACGGGAGAGGACCTCAGGGAGGGCATGCGTTTCCTTCTAGCTAGGGTGGTGTCAGTGACCTACCACCCCTGACATTTATATACTTTTCACCTGTGTGGTTGTTGCTGTTGCGAGGCGCCTCGGTTTGATCGGACGATCCGGGTCCGATGGAGTCATTCATTGGCTCATTGACGCCCCAAAGGGCGGGGAGATGTAGTGTTCAGGCATAATAATCCACATCGGTGGACCGGCCCTGACGATCCAAGGCTTGCCTGCGCGCTTGCCTGAGACACGGGCTAGAGCGTCTCGAATCGGTTGAGGACTATCTTTTGCCTCGGTTCACAGACGGAAATCCAATTTCCAAATACGTGACATTTGCGGTTTTATTTGTAGAGCCTAGTATGGCGACATGATATATGGTACCCATGCCGCCTATGATTGATACTTATGATTTGAAGTTGTTTTATACACTATGCACTTATAATAGTATCAAATGATTTGTTTTAAAACGTATCAAGCATTCTTTGGCTGTTATAAGGGAAAACCCTATCCTCCGGCTTGCGTTGCATTGTGTGATGGGACCTGGGTCTTATAATAGCTTCATTTTTCTTTATTTAGCATTGCGCTGTTTGTTTTATGCACTGGTACTCTTGGGAGGAAACCCGTTCCGTGTTTTACGGCGTGGTCCCTTGATTTACCTAACTTTGAAAATAAAGATTAATAACTGTTTTAGTTCTCACACCAGTCCCATGACTGACCTGGAGTTTATTGTTTTGACCTAAACTCTGGGTGCCCCTATTTTGACACGGGCAGCTAGTAGTTTTGGTTTTGCAGATTTATATTCACGGGATCCTGGTTTACAGCTGGAATGATATCCGCAAAGCTTTGTATCCGTATATCTCTTCTAGTTGTGTATTGTATTATTTTCCGCTGCTATGTATTTAAATGTAATTTAAATCTCTGATATTTCTGTGTAATATTCATTTATACTTTGTATATTCTTGTAATCTGATGCATTATTGTAATATACAATGAAATGTTCTTCCGTCTGCGTTCTATTTTGTGGCTTGTTCTCGAACTATCCGCTCTTTCCTTTACTGGGAAGTTACGGGTTTTTACATTTGGTATCAGAGCTTTGGTTTACAAAGCAGAGAACAAGACACATTAGAACCGTACGAAAGAATTCATCAGATATTGGATTAGTAATATCCAACGAGAATGACTCGTTAGTGATAGGATCAGTAGTATCCTAGAACGAGTGTGAAGAGTATATTTTTAAAATGAAAACAAATTTTGTTTTGAAAAAATTAAATCAACTATTCGTATTTGATTATTTTTTCTATATAGATTTGGACAATCCGATATATAAAGATTTTGCATATATGTCTTGCAAACGTGTATTCGAAGTTTTAATATACTGGATAGTTATAGAATCATACTCTAGTGCCCGGAAACAATTCTGGTGATGGGGCACTGTCGCCAGTATTTATTTTCGAGTAACGAAAGTGAGATTTCTATATTTCCTATTGATTGGTGTGAGAACCGAAATTAGATAGGGCTTATTGTTGTGATTTGGCATTAAAAACATGATTTTTGTATATGTATCAAAATTATGAATTTGAAACTCTAATTCACTAATTGATTGATGTTTGTGTTGTTTGTTTATTTGTTTGATAATTTTGAACCATTATACCTAATTGAATCAAATAGTGAATTGTATTGAAAATTGGTCACATTTGCTTGCATATACATCTACTTACATTGAACAGGTCATAGCAAGGAGGCTAGAGCAGAGAATAAAATTTGTTTGCCCGACAAATAGGTACATGTTTACTATAATTTACTGTTTCGTTTGGGTGATGATGATTTTATGAGCCTATTGGCTAGCCGCTTGGCTTTTTCTTTTTCTTTTTGAGATCAGAAGGCCTATATGGCAATTTCGGGATTTTCTCGTGGCTCCCGGTGCAGGGGAGGTTATGACGAAATTTTTCGAAAATTTAGGGTGTTAGCCAAATTTTTGAAATTTTTGAAAATTCTCAGAAACTGAAAAGTTGGAGAATGGAAGTCAGACCGAATGTAGAGTTGATTAATCAAACCACTTTCGACTTTGTTCCTTTTCGGGGACGAAAAGTTTTAAGTGGGGGAGATTGAAATAACCCGAAAATCTGGGCCAGTTTAAAAATTTTATTTTGGCAATTTTAGCAAATTTTGATTATTTAAAATGAATTATTTTAAATAATATTGACGATAAATTTATTTTGAATATATTTAGAATGTATATATTATATACGTCGTCGTTAGAATATAAATAATTATATATAATTATAAAAGGAATTGAAAATGGCACGGTAGTTCGATAATTCGATTTCAAACTTCAATTGAATGTACCGGGTGCAAAACAATCCGGATTTTAGTGAAACCATAAACAATAGGATCTATTTGTGAATATCTTTCCAACGAATCCGAAAAATCAAAATTTCATAGCGGGGATCAAAAGATATGTCCAGTTGAAAATTCAGAATAGTCGCTATGGAATTCAGGCCCTTAAAAATGGAATTTTTGCAAACGACCTCGGATTTCGACGAACCACTTTTGTTGGATCCGTGATGTCAAATTATTGCTAGATTCCAAATTTCATAATTTTTCGAATCAATATGTGAGCGTGGAAAAGGAAAACGCGTTTGACCAGTTTCAGTTGATTTTAATCGACTGGAAAATGGCCATTTTTCAAACGGTGTCAGAATTCAACGAAACTAGTTTTGTTAGGACCGTATCGTCAATACGAAGCTAGAAAATATTTTTCTGAAATTTTTCGAGTCCGTATGTGACTCCAGTAAATTGAAATGCGCGTTCAAATTCAATATATAGAGTTATACGTTGATTTTAATGGAAACGGATCGAAACGATCAAATCAGCTTGCGATACATATCCCATTGTGTTCGGAATAGGGGTAAGACGCTATAGATGACAGTTGGTGGGCTTGATTTCGACTTCGAAATAAAAGGGTACTTTATAGAAGAAAATTAAAATAATAAATATACTATTATATAACTTCCTTTTACCTTCCTCTCTCCCTGACCGTTGACCATCTTCAGTTTAAAAAAAAAAAAAAAAAAGGGGAAAGAGGGAGATCGACGATTTCACCTCCCTCGCCCCCTCCGACACCGCAGGAGGGGCGCCTCACCCTAGCCATCGTCGATCGGTGGCGCCCTCTCTCTGCCCCCCCCCCTCGCGATGTCCTCCCTCCTCTCGAACTCCGTCTCCTCGAATCCGCACCCCCACTGATGAACGCACCTCCTCCGCCAATGTTAGCCTCCAACCCTCCCTCCTCCTGATGAGAAACCGCGCCTCCCCTGATCTTGCGAGACCCCCCTCTTCCCTTCCGAATCCTAACTACCCGCGTCCCCTCCTCCAGTCAATCGAGCCCACACTCCACCTTCGACTGCTCCGCGACACCCTGACCCCCCCTGGCCAGCCAACCTAGACTCCGGTGCCTCCTAACCCATTTTCGATTGTGAGTTCTCTATTTAATTTCAGTTTACTTATTAAAAGTATTGTTTTCTTTTAGATCTTTAATTTATAAAAGGATTAGGAAATAGATATATGATTTTTTTTTTCGTGGATAGATTAGCTTAGGAATAAAGATCCTATTTTTAATATGAAGTCGAATCTATAAAAATTCGATTTTTATATATTGAATAACATAGTGAAAATTCGATTTTTATATATTGAATAGCATAGTAAAAATTCGATTTTTATATATTGAATAGCATAGTAAAAATTCGATTTTTATATATTGAATAGCATAGTAAAAATTCGATTTTTATATATTGAATAGCGAAGTAAAAATTCGATTTTTATATATTGAACATCGAAGTAAAAATGTGATTTTTATATATTGAACATCGAAGTAAAAATGTGATTTTTATATATTGAACATCGAAGTAAAAATGTGATTTTTATATATTGAAAATCGAAGTAAAAATGTGATTTTTATATATTGAACATCGAAGTAAAAATATGATTTTTATATATTGAATAGCGAAGTAAAATTTCGATTTTTATATATGTAGTGGCTACGGGCGAAGAAAGTGATAAGAGGCGAGAACAGTGAAGATTTCCTGCATTTGAAGTGCCGTGGAGTTAGGATAGCTATTTGTGAGAATTTCTCACCTTTCAATTTCTTTTTCTAGTTATATATGTATACTAGGATGCAGACGGTGCTTAGTAGCACCCGACACAATCGTCCACAGACCATGGACTTGTTTGGTTGATTGCAAAAATTAGTTAGATTATTTGATTGAAATTGAATTGTTTGGTGAAATGAATGGATTTGATTGATGTGTGAATGGCGTGGGCCTTAACTAGTCCGAGGATAAGGCTAGGCCTTGTCCCGTTTCTAGTATCGTGCCGTTATGCCGCCGAAATTTTCTAAAAATAAGTTAGAAAAATAAAGATAACATTTTATTTAATAAATGAACCGAATAGAATATTCATAGGTTGAATAAAATAGTTTGATCGTTAAAAATATAATTTCTAACGTGAATGAGAATAAATAAATATTCATTTACAAACCAGACGGTTTGTTTGTGCACACCTATTTGAAGGACATTGATTGGGACGATAAATTTTACACATCGCCCAACTGCACAAATAAAAATCTGTGTTTGATTGCTTGAAACCCCACACGGGTATTGGGATGATATTTGACGTAGACTAATCCCAATAATTAGTTGTATGTCAATCGATTGATTGACAGGCTGCTATAAGCGTTGAATATTTATATTCGATGCTTATACAGTGTAGAATGCACTTTGGATGATGGTTGATTATTCATCGTTGTTATTGTATACATGTGTTGTAGAAAATCCATATAATTAACTTTATATGGTAATTGATTGGGCCTCATTCCAGTTTCGAAAAAGAAGTATGTGAAATAGAAATATTTGAAATAGAAATAAAAGAAATATTTGAAATAGAAATATTTGAAATAGAATATTTGAAAACAAAAACATATGAAGCCGTGTTGGTTAGATTGACGCCATTTTGACGTGAACGATATTTGTATCGATTTTATTCATTCTTCAATGAAAATTGAATAGACTTGGAATTGAATAGATTTGAAATTCAAACTATGTAGAAATGAATTCGAATTGAAAATAAATAGAAATGAATTCGAATTGAAAATAAATAGAAATGAATTCAAATTGAAAATAAATAGAAATGAATTAGAATTGAAAATAAATAGAAATGAATTCGAATTGAATTTGAATATAAATGAATTCGAATTGAAATCGATTTGAAAAGAATTTAAAATGAATTTATATTGGAATATTCAATTTTGATTTGAAATTGAATATGAAGTTAAAACCGTTTTGAAAATGAATTTAAAACGATTTATAAAGCACGTTTTGAATTGAAATCGACGAAGTATATATTATATATATTATATATATAATATAATGGCCTGAATAGAACGCGCCGCGCCGCGGCAGTTCGCGAATTTCGACCATTGACTTCGAACGGATGTTACGGGAGATCCGACCGTCGGATTCTCCTGAAACCGGAACCGTTGGGTTCGTATCGAAAAGAGCTTTCTAATGAATATTAGAAATTTGAAATCTAACGGTTGGATTTGGAATTATGTCCAAATCAAATTTGAAAAAGGTCGCTATAAGTGCAGTTCGATGGCCATTGATGGAAATCGACTGTACGGGCCTTGATAAAATTATTAAAGATAATAATAATTTGTGTAAAATCATAAGAAATGATTTAGAAAGGATTGGGATGAAAACTCCATATTTGAAAAGATAAAAATAGATTTTTATCGAAATGAACTAGTTTTGAACTAGAATTATAATCCTATTTATTTTTGAAATAAATAAATTGAATTTGAAATGATTTTGAAAATAACCAGAATTTCCAATGATTGCATTGGAATGGATTTGAATCGAAATTGTCTTCAGCATATTTCGATGTTGGATTTCGTGATTATACAGATGTTGTTGTGGAAATTTGAAAGATATAGATATATATATCGTTATTTCCCATACGATATCTGTTGTTCGTAGAATTTGATATTGAATATAAGCCGATATATTTTCTATTCAGAGCCTTGTATTTAATATCAAATGTGATTTGGGTTTGTTGTGAATGTTGTCTTGATTAACGCTATTCTTGAACCCAGTTGAGAAAAGATTAAATCTTTTTATTTTGATTTAATGAAGTGTACCAATTAAATGATATTTAATTGGAATTGAATTGGTATTGATTTTTGGGTTTATCGTGAACAGTGCTTTAAATAACGCTTGTTCTTTAACCCGAGAATTAATGGAATGTGATTTTGGGTTTATCGTGAACCATGTTTTAAATGACACTGATTCTTTAAACTAGTTAACGATTAAAACTAAGTGGATTTTTAATGAATCTTTAATTAGATTGAAATAATCGAAATGGAGTATCACCAGTTTTGCTCCAAGCGTTAGTTAAATCTTTAATTAGATTTGAACGTGAAATGGTAATTGAATTTACCGATAACACCATGGTGTTAGATACGAAGTATAACCAGTTTTACTTCGTGGGATGAATAGGTTGGGATTTGGAAATTAAAACAAATGATTACTTCGGTAAGGTCCGTTAATTCCGACTAGTTGAATCGAAATTCAAAAGATGATTAAAGAATAAATTCAAGGAATTTATCTTGGATAAAATTAATGGGAACCTTTCCCTATGAATGTGAAATTTAGAAACTAACTGTCGGTTAGCTAAGCAGAATGGTTTTCTGGATATTGATCTGATGTTGGTTTCGGCCTTCGGGGTTAATATTTGGGGAATTGTTCTCTTGATTAATTTACGGTTAGCGACTAATGAATTGGAATGAGGCGTATGTTGTGTTTGTGTAACACTTATTTAAAATATACGCGAGTTATTCGGAAAGACCGGGTTTATCCCATTCTGAATAACTGATACGACGATAAGTCGAAGATGAAGACGGCGGTTGAAGACCGGAAGTCTTCACGTCGTTTGGGTGATTACTGATGATCTTGATTGGGCTGTACACCCAAGAAGATGGAAACAGTTGGTGATCATCCAGACGTACTTGGAGATCGATGGATATGCGGGGTACTAGGTGCCTCCGGTTTCGTTCAGACCCAGAACGGACTTGTAAATGGACTGTGTGTCTGACATTGGATTTTAGTCCGTGTGATCGATCTCTATTAAATATATATCTGTTTGGCGGCGGAGAATTTATTCTCTTGCTTTATGCCCTTCTCTGAGACGTACGAGCTCAGGGGTTATACATTGATGGATATCAAACGCATGGAGTGGATTGCCTGTGTGGCATGCCTAAGTGGCAATTGATCGAGGCTTCTGTTGAAAAACAAAGTCTTGTGGTGATGATCAAAGCACGGCCTTTGTGGCGTAGCTTTGTGTAACGTTTACTTCGCGAGTTTCGCACCCCGGTTGTGAACCAAAAACGGGAGAGGACCTCAGGGAGGGCATGCGTTTCCTTCTAGCTAGGGTGGTGTCAGTGACCTACCAACCCTGACATTTATATACTTTTCACCTGTGTGGTTGTTGCTGTTGCGAGGCGCCTCGGTTTGATCGGACGATCCGGGTCCGATGGAGTCATTCGTTGGCTCATTGACGCCCCAAAGGGCGGGGAGACGTAGTGTTCAGGCATAATAATCCACATCGGTGGACCGGCCCTGACGATCCAAGGCTTGCCTGCGCGCTTGCCTGAGACACGGGCTAGAGCGTCTCGAATCGGTTGAGGACTATCTTTTGCCTCGGTTCACAAACGGAAATCCAATTTCCAAATACGTGACATTTGCGGTTTTATTTGTAGAGCCTAGTATGGCGACATGATATATGGTACCCATGCCGCCTATGATTAATACTTATGATTTGAAGTTGTTTTATACACTATGCACTTATAATAGTATCAAATGATTTGTTTTAAAACGTATCAAGCATTCTTTGGCTGTTATAAGGGAAAACCTTATCCTCCGGCTTGCGTTGCATTGTGTGATGAGACCTGGGTCTTATAATAGCTTCATTTTTCTTTATTTAGCATTGCGCTGTTTGTTTTATGCACTGGTACTCTTGGGAGGAAACCCGTTCCGTGTTTTACGGCGTGGTCCCTTGATTTACCTAACTTTGAAAATAAAGATTAATAACTGTTTTAGTTCTCACACCAGTCCCATGACTGACCTAGAGTTTATTGTTTTGACCTAAACTCTGGGTGCCCCTGTTTTGACACGGGCAGCTAGTAGTTTTGGTTTTGCATATTTATATTCACAGGATCCTGGTTTACAGCTGGAATGATATCCGGAAAGCTTTGTATCCGTATATCTCTTCTAGTTGTGTATTGTATTATTTTCCGCTGCTATGTATTTAAATGTAATTTAAATCTCTGATATTTCTGTGTAATATTCATTTATACTCTGTATATTCTTGTAATCTGATTGTTGTAATATACAATGAAATGTTCTTCCGTCTGCGTTCTATTTTGTGGCTTGTTCTCGAACTATCCGCTCTTTCCTTTACGGGGAAGTTACGGGTTTTTACAACTTATACCTATCCTTAAATAATTAATGTACAGGTCCAGATGGTGGATTTGATGGGTTTCCTAGATTAGATGCAGCGTCTGTTCCTGTACCTGATGTAGAAGAAGTGAGCGTGTCCACCACGATGAAAAGATAACAAGAACTTCAAGAAGTTCAAGAAATTTTGAATCAAATATCGTTTTTGATCGAAAGTAAGAAATAGATGATACTCAGAGAGGAGGAGCCTAGGGTTTGATGATGAGATAGGTAAGAACAATTACAGAAATCTGATGAGAACTCTTTGGCGAGGCTTGAACTGAGTTTTGGTGAGTTTCTTTTACTTTCTTGAATTGGATTCCTTGTTATTGATGTAGAATTTCAATAGGTATAGTATGTTTTATCGAGATGTAGCCAAATTCTCAGTAATTTCAGGCATGCACCAATGATCATACTATACTTTATTCTCTCAAATGATGAAAATTTAACTGATGAGAGAATTTATACCCAAATGATGAAAACTCTCTGATGGGTATATTATCACTGAAAAACTTACAAGAGTTTGATGCCGTTAGGCTCTGGAATGGCTCTGATACCAAATCAAAGTTTTACAGATGAAATATTGTAAAACAGAAAGCTAACTTTTATTGAACATAATTGTTTTTCATACATATTACAAGATGCGAAGCCCAGAATACATATATACAATGTTAACTGGGCCATGGGCTAAGATGTTATTGGATACAAGGTAACAGTTTGGATAAATAAAACGTGTAGCTGATGATGATTGTGATGAGTGGTTGAAAGGGTGCCATGTAGGCAATCCGTGTGAGATAAGATTAACTCTTCATATGCCATCGGGTGTGTTTTCTCTTATTCATAATACAAAGTCATCACTGTCCACTCTTGTTTATATTTTTCAACAAGAGTTAATGCCATGGTCCTTACGGAAATAAATAAAAGTTCTTCTTACACATTTTGATGGAAATATATATGATAGTTTCTCCAGCTAGCTAGATGCTCTGTTCTTTATTCTATCATACGACAGCAGGTTTATTTTCCATTATTCATATGTTTAGCTTTAAATTCATTCTCAGTGGTTAAGTATTTTTACATTAAATGCTCCCTGGAAAGAAGAATATCCAGTCTTTCATGAAATGGGAAGACAAACTAACATCCATCGATCTTGTTTTAAACACTTTAATGTTTATTTTTCAAGTCACCATTATCCTTATGCATGAAGTAACCACTAAAAAATTTACTTAATTAATTTAGTTCTTGGATAAGTTTTAGAATTAATCTAAAATGTGAAGCTAAGATACATATTTACTAATACCCTTATTTCATACATGCACAAGTTAGAAATTTTCATAACACTTCATATATATATATAAATACATATGTATGTAGTTTTTAAAAGATAAATAAATCTTTTCTTAAGTATTAAATCAAATTATACAAATTTAAATTAGTTATTTATGCGATCATTGATTTACGGTTTAGTAAAAATTATTTAAAAACCTCGGGACATTACAATTTAGGATGCACATATTTAAAATAGTTGCATACGTTTATGCACCTATTTTAGTTTTGCGTCAAACTACAGCATACATGCAT
The DNA here is from genome assembly GCA_030737875.1 of Allium sativum. NCBI lineage: Eukaryota > Viridiplantae > Streptophyta > Magnoliopsida > Asparagales > Amaryllidaceae > Allium > Allium sativum. Next base: position 645,689,207 of record CM060923.1, read on the forward strand.
ACCTATATGCAGATTTCATGAAATACGTGCATGTTTTCGTGCAATAATTCAACTTCCACATGTAAAACAAGCATAATTGTATATTTGCATACTAGTATGCAGTTGTACATAAAAAACTGCATATAAGTATGTAAATATTGTCATGCCTTCGGCCTTCAACACATTTGTGCATACTTGTATGTGGTTACTATGAATAACTACATACTTGTATGCAATTGTTCAGAAGACGTGGACAAATTCTTGCATGGGTATTCAAATATTTGCATACGCGTATGCAACTATTGGTAATAGCTGCATACATGTATGCAACTTTCTTTTATTTCCGTGGACTTCTGGGAACGTTTCCAGAATTTAGATTTTTTTTACTAAGTGGCACGTTTTCTTTAGGTAAAAAACGTAAAACACGGAAGTTAGAAAAATAGGGATCGGGTTTGCATTTTAAAAACATAAGAGACGTGAGCCCAATTAAGTTTGAAAATAGGGATGTGTGCCTTATATTCACTAGAGTTAATCTCCCTACTTGGCTCAGCATTCTAGAAGTCCACGTGTTTAGTCTAATAGTAATCTTATTGAAAAGGGGTAAGCATTGACTAACAGTTATCTTAGTTGCGGTGAGAGAAAGGCCAAGGTAAAATAAAGTTTCAATACTACTGGTTAAACCAGTTCTAACCTGAATTGCTTGAGTTTATAGTTCAGTAATACTAGCAGCTTTCATATTGGATTTCTGAAAATTAACGCTAAAGCCAGTCATTTCATAGAATTCATTCAGAGTTTCAAAAATAGAATTAATTGTCTGCACAGTAGGATTACAAAATATAACCAAATCATCTGCGAACATTAAAGAGGAGACTCTGGGTTCTTGACACTTAGGGTGTAATTTAAACAAACCACCATCAATCTTTTGATTTAGCATTTGAGTTAGCACCTCCATCACAACTATAAAAATGTAAGAAGATATCGGATCACCTTGTCTTATACCCTGCTTACAATTGAAATACCCTATACCAGAACAATTAATGAGAATAGAGAAGTGTGCCGTAGAAATGCATGAAACAATCCGAGCAGCAAAAAGATGTGGGAAGTTCATATAACCCATAATTCTCACAGTAGAGTCCCACTGAAGCATGTCGAAGGCTTTCATAATGTCAAGTTTAAACATAGCTCTTGGACTAATATTAGAGTGCGTATAACCATTTAAGAGTTCACGAAAAAGAAGAACATTATGTAAAATATTACGACCAGGCAAATACGTTGTTGATTAGAAGAGATAATGGAAGGAAGTACTTTTTTGATCCTTTTTGCAATAATCTTGGAAATGCATTTGTAGAGATTATTACAACATGAGATAGGTCTAAAATATGATACTCTAGTGGCATTCTTCATCTTAGGAATTAGAGCAATACTAGTGGAATTGAAAAGATGGAAACATACAAGATTTTAAGAAGACATGTCTAACAGCTTTACACACATCATTGCCTATGAATGTCCAATAAGAAGAACAAAAGAAGGCATTGAAACCAGCTGGGCCTCCAGATGAGTTTTTATTGAGTGATAGCATCGCCTCTTTGACTTCATAATCAGTCACTTCATTACACGGAGATCGGTAATCAAATGTTGATAATTTAGGTAGTATGTAGAGGTCAACCAAATCAATGTTAGGGATGAAGTTATCACTATTTCCAAACAGTCCAGAAAAATGTAATAAGAAAGTGTTTTCAACATCACCTTTTTTCCAGTGTTAAGCCATTCTTGTCTACAATTCGACCAACGTTTTCTCTGGATTGCTTATTCTTGAGAGAAGCATGAAAATAAGCATAGTTGTTATCTCCATCAATTTTCCATCTGATGCGAGCCTTCTGTTTAATCATAGCATCTTTAAGGGTTAGAGCACTTTGATATTGCTTTGTTGTATAACTCTCAATGTGTAAATGCACAAGGTTCGTAGAATCTTCCATCGTTGTTATTTGAATTTGCTTCAAATTTTCTCCCTAGAATGTGCTCTGCTTACTGCCACTACCATACTTTTGTTTAACCCATTCTTTTAGCTTGTTCTTCGTATTCATTAGCTTTGCCTTCAAGATGACAAGTGGGTTACCAAAAGTAGGTTTCTCCCAAATTCCTTTAAGAAGGTCGAGGAATTCATGGTCATCAACCCAATTATTAAAAAGTTTAAAACTTGAATGTCCTTTCATGTCAAGCTTACATAGGTGAAGTACGATAGGTGAATGGTCTGAAAGAAGGGGGCATGTTACAGTGAAGGGCAGGCCAAAAGCTGAGAGATTTAGCATTGCAGAAGGAATGGTCAATAAGAGAAAAGGTTCTAGGACCATCCCTTTCTTATTATTCCAAGAATATGGCATACCAATACATTTGATATTTATAAGATCAGCAAGTTCAAGGGTGTTTCTAAGAGGAAGAATTTCAGAGATGGAGAGCGGATTACCTCCAATTCTTTGAGTGGTTTCAAAATAGCAGTTAAAATCACCAAGAAGGAACCAAGGAAGAGTTGTCTTAGTGAATGTATGGTTTTGAACAAGTTTTGTCTGGGAAGGTAGCTATTAGCTGCATAGATGAAACCCTTTTTGATAGATAACCAGATCGAAAGCATTGAATGGATGAGCACGGGACAAATAAGACAAAGCAAATTGGATGATTTGAGTTCTAGTTTGAATGCTGATTTCTAAGCCGTGGCATTAGTATTTTTCTGAGTCTTATTGTGATTCAAAATCCATTTTATATTTGTGAAAAAAAAAGTCCTTGAGAAAAATTTCATTTATTATAGCATTTTATAATTTTATAATTAGACACAACATGACAAGTATATTTAATAAATATCAGTTGTTTCATTACAAACAAAAATAAAAAAATGTTAAATAGTCATGATTCAACTGTTTTAAGTTTTGAGAAATAGAAAATGTTCATCAAAAAACAGGTTGAAAAGATGAACATGGAAGGCAATCAAAATTTGGTTTAAAAAGGTTATGGATAACTTACAAATTTGGAATTAGAAGGATGTTTGGGATCCCAAAAATGGCCTAACGCATGCTTTTGATCTTTCATGTTGAATAACTACAATAAAACATTTGTTGCACATCGTCGAATATTTTATCATTTTCCTCTTTATATATTATTATATCTACAACTTAATAAATAAACATAGATGGTTTTGGATCCCGTCCATTTCAGGGTAACTGTTTTTCTAAGATCGCATTTTTTATTCCTGTTGTTTCCTGTCTTTCGTGTACTATTGTTGGACTTTTTGATTCTATAGTCGAATCATCTCAGGGCATAGTGATATTGTATTCGTGAGACATCGAAGGAAGACATTTTCCCTCCTCTTTGCTTTATATTCCTTCATTCAAAAAATAATTATTATTAAACGTAGGTAATAAAGATTACAAGGTAGACTCGTGCACACATGCACGTGATGTGTGCATGGCATGTGAGAGTGAGTGTATGCGGCCTTTGATGGCGCACTTAACACTTGGCCGCAATGAAATAAACCCGATTTTCTTTTGCTTTTCTCCTTGTGTCTTTTCCTTTTCCATTTTTCAGCTTCAAGAATTGTAAAGATAGAATCTTTTATTCGTTTATCTATTAATTTTATAATTAATTTAATTTATAAATGTATATTAAAAGAGTTGCCTTTTCATTTTCTAATATGTTTTCTTGCAATTTAAATTCTAAAGTGAATTTTTCTACCCTATTTATATATATATATATATATGTATGTGTTTGTACATACATATACATATATATATATATATAGACCGAAAAGTGGTACTAACACCTAATGCGGTGTGAACACAGATCACGAAATGCAGAGAATAATAAACAACAGGGCACACACACGATATTTCTGTAGTGGTTTAGCTCAAACCAAGCCTACGTCCACTTTAGAGCTTCTTAAATCCTAAGAAGTTACAAGTACAAGTCTTACAATTCGTAAGTTCCAACTACACGCAACATCCTTATGTTTCAATGAGAAAAGAGAAGAGATCTATACATGAGATCTTCGTGTTAATATGATTGGAATTGGCTCGATTATGTCGCAATATTCCTTGCGTTGAGTAATGGTGGATTCCGTGAAGAGTTCGGATAAAAGATCCCTTTCAAATGCCATGAAAACGTGTATTTATAGGCAATATACAGGGTCAGGTAGAATGACACGTGGCATGCATCCAGTGGAACCCGAAGTTGTAGAGGAAGATGTGGAGAAAGTTTCTTTAGATTGTGAATTGCAAAGCGGAACTCGATATAAGTTATTAGCCTATAGAATAGGTCAGGTAACTGTCTAGGTCGAGTCGGGTCGAATATGTTAGACCTGGATGGCTAGACCCGGACGGTTGCTTCATCAATGCAAAGTCCATACTTGTAAACACTTTATTATTTCATCCAAGTGAATGCCAACCATCGGTAGTTTATACTCAAGTCCTGAGTAGTTCTCTTGACAGAATTCGAGTTATGACGACCTTGCTGAAAGGCATGTCAACATTTTCCCCCACATAACGTATCTTTCTTGAAAAAGGAAGATGTATTCTGGACAATCTGAGAAATCCATAACCCATAGAAATCCGATGCGACTAGAAGTCCATACAGTTGTGATCACCCAGGATCGTATTATGTAATAATATAAAGCAAGAAATCCCATGATCATGCAAGACCATATTATAGGAAGGCCAGAAAATGACGATCATCGAGGGTCATATTAAGGCCTGAACAAAACCCTGAAAACCAGGGCCTCACTAGGCCCATCTAGCAGCGAGTATAATCCATACCTGCAAGGAAAATGAGGATAACAGATGTGTCAAATCCTAACCGTACTACTTAACCTTTTCGAGCATAAACTATGCTTGGGACTCAATTTTGAGTATAAACCATACTCGAGCGACGTTTAAACCATCCTGCCAAATCCTGGCAAGGGGACCCAACCTTTCAGGCATAACCTATACCTGGAGATTCAGACTGAGCATAATTCATACTTGATTTTTATTGAATTCCTTTGTCAGATCCTGACAATACAATTCTAAGTTCATGAGTATAATCCATACTTAGCAATCCAACTAAGCATAATCCATACTCATATTGAGGCAGGGCTACAATTGCCACATCCTGATAGTCTGTCCCATGGCATAATTCATACCAAGGGTTCCGAGATAAGTGTAAGTCATACTTTAAGTTGAGATTTAGAACCTTGCCACATCCTAACAAGATACTTAATCTTGCCATATACAATCAATACTCGAAAAGTACATTTTATTCAATTCAAAAACTATTACAAAGCCAAAATAAATTTTGTTTGGTTTATCATTGAATCCAGAGCACGCTTAGGGACTATATCCTAATCACGTATGTGTGTAATTCAATTTAGCCATTTATTCGTTGAATGGTTTTATTTTCGAGAACAGAGTATGTATGAGGATTAAATCCTGATCCCCGTACACATGTGAGTATGTATGAGGATTAAATCCAGATCAGCTAATAACGATCCCGCGAGTACTCGGTCCAGGTTCATTCCCTCTCCGGGGAGAAGGAGGTGGCAGCGCGGGTGTAGGCGTTGTTGGTTGCTTGACGTACTCGGGTAGCTCTCCGTGTCTAACTCATTCCTCAATCGAGTCTCGCAAATGCCTGCAGTCGTTTTTGTTATGACCGTCTATCTCATGAAATATGCAATGTCTTCCAGAATCATGCACTTTCGGCGTTGGCTCCCTCCTGGGAGGCTTTGGATAGGATACAACCTCCCTTGTATCCAAGTAGATGTCAATTGGTGAAGCACTAAGTTCAGTGTATTTATCATATCTAGGCTCTCTCCTGGGTTGAGCATTAAGATCGTTCTTAGCCGCGGCTTTTCCTTTGCCCTTGTCGTTGCCTTTTCCAGAATCAGACGGTCCTCCGTCCTTGACCATGTTAACATCGAGAATTTCCTTCTTAGAATTTGCATCTTATTCCCGCGAAAACCTGTTTGCTTCAAAATAAAATTCACCAAGATATCCCAGCGAATCTCGTTGCAGCGAAACTTTAAAGTTCTACTTATCCAAAATGTTGAATACAATTTCCACCAATACCATAGATGGTTCAGGCCGATCAAGTGATGCTACTACAACATTGAATCTTTCCAGGAATGAACGCAGGGTCTCGTCGGACCTTTGTTTGATTGAAGTGAGCGACATGACATTCTAGGGTCAAGAGATGTGGACCCGGAACTATTCAATAAAGCGAGTGACCAACATGTTCTAGCTGTTGATCGATTCAGATTCCAACTGCCTAAACCACATAATAACTATATCAGTCAAGAAGAGGGGAAAGCATTTGGTCATGACATTATCCGACGTCGATAAGATTTCTATGTGTCACATATAGCACATCAAATGTATGCTAGGATCTATTCTACCATTGTATGGCTCGAAGACGGTAGCTTGAAATCTGGAGGATCATTGGAATTCCCGATTTCCTGTGTGAATGGATTGCGACTGACGTTATCCACGTCATTCTGAGAATTATCGCCTCTCATAAAATGCCAGATTACGTTAGCAATGTGATTTCCATCAGCCAGCAACTGTCGCCAGTCGCCCAATCCTACGTTGGTACCCCTAGCATTGTGTCCAAGAGAGCGAGGGAGTTCATGCTGAGTAGCCTGGTTTGGGTCAAGAGTGTGCCAGGTCGTGGTTTGAATTGTTCGACCTAAGAGGGTTCGTTGTCTTTAACCCGGGATGCTCAGCCTAGAGTTGCGCTACTCTAATGCTCTATTGTCCATTCAAACCGAAGCGGATGTTGGTCAAGCTTGACTTGAGTCTCCGGTTGATCTTGCATTTCCGTTGAGAGTAATATGCATGGATTCATCATGTTGTACCTTTCCAGAAGCAAGGCGGTTGCCCCTTGTTACATTTAAATAAACATTACAATCAGTTTGACCAGGGGTCTCATGCAATCCGACCCACGGGTCTGCTCCTGGTCGAGCCAGATTTGTTGCTCTTTGAATTCCCACGGTGCTCTTTCCAGCGAGTAAATCGGTGTTGTTCGACCTTCCATCCATCCAAGTAAAGAAGTAATCCATCATTTCACGTTGTTTCTGGAGAAGTCCGTCTTGCCGGGACATCTGATTTCTCAATTAAGCAAGAACACCATCATTTCCTCTCAATTCAAGTATAATGATGGATCACCTTGAGAGGAAGCCTCCCGACTTCCGTCGTTCCGAGCGCCTTTTATGCCAGCATCCTCAGGACGAGAGAAGGGTCCGTCAATCTTTCATTTAACCATCTATCCAATAACCAAGCAATCGGCTTCCTTTCAAGCAAGAAAAAAAGTAATGGCGTGTGCCCCTTACCTGGCGTGCCAAAGTGTTAGACGGAAAAGTGGTACTAACAACCAGTGAGATGTGAAATCTTCACAAACACAGATCAGTGAATGCAGAGAATACTAAATAACAGAGGATACACGATATTTTTATAGTATTTTGGCTCAAACCAAGCCTACGTCCACTTTATAGCTTCTTAAATCCTAAGAAGTTACAAGTACAAGTCTTGCAATTCATAAGATCCAAATACATATAACATCCTTGTGTTAAAATAAGAAAAGAGAATAAATATATACACGAGATCCTCGTGTTAATATGATTGGAATCGGCTCGATTATGGTGCAATATTCCTTACGTTGAGTAATGGTGGAAGCCGTGAAGAGTTCAGAGAAAAGATCCCTTTCAAATGCCATGAAAATGTGTATTTATAGGCTACATCTATGGTTGGGTCGAATGACACATGGAACACATCAAGTGGAACCCGGAGTTGTAGTGGAAGATGTGGAGAAAGCTTCTTTAGATCATAGGTTGCTAAGTAGAACTCGATCTGAGTTATTAGCCTATAGAATAGGTCTAAATCCACGTTCAGGGAATCGTCCAGGTGGGGTCGGTTCGAATGTGTTAGACCCGGGTCGAGTCGAATAAGTTAGACCTAAATGGATGGACCTGGATGATTGCTTTATCCATGAAAAGTCCATAACTGTAAACACTTTATTATTTCATCCAAGTGAATGCCAACCATCGGAAGTTTATGCTCAAGTCTTGAGTAGTTCTCTTGACAGAATTTGAGTTATGACAGCCTTGCTAAAAGGCATGTCAACATAAATATATATGTGTGTATGTGTGTGTGTGACGAGCATTCCGGGACACCCTTGTTTTGCAGCACCCCTAACCGTTCGTGAACTACACCAATCCAAATCCAACAAGAATTTGTAGAAGTTCGATCTACGCATATATTATCATTCATCAAAAATTTGAGCTCGTTCCAACATTCGTAATATTTTCAAAATCTTAGCTCAATTATTCACCATTCAGATATTTATTGGAACCGTTAAATTTAAACATCAAATGTATTATTCTACAAATGTTGGAACGAGCTCAAATTTTGGATAGATGAAAATATATACGCAGATCGAACATATACTAATTCTTATTGGATTTGGATTGGTGAAACTCACATAGGGGTAGGGGTGTTGCAAAACAGGGTTGCTCCGGAATGTTCCTCTGTATACATATTTATCTTACCCATTCATGAGCTACACCAATCCAAATCCAACAAGAATTTGTAGATGTCTGATCCATATATATATTATCATATATTCAAAGTTTGAGCTTGTTCTGACAAATATTTAAATTTAATGGTTCGAATATATGTCTGAATGGAGAATAATTGAGCTAAGATTTTGAAAATGTTGCGAATGTTGGAACGAGCTCAAATTTTGGATGGATGATAATATATATGTGGATCAAACATATACAAATTCCTATTGGATTTTGATTTGTGTATTTCACGAACGGGTAGTGGTACTACAAAACAGGGGTGCCCCGTAACGCTCTTTATATATATATATATATATATATATATATGTATATATATATATATATATATTGAAAACTGGTACACTTTATTATCCGAAAGAAAAGTATATAGCATGGTTAGCGCTCTAACCTGAATTACATATAGAATATACATAGAATCTACATACACACATAAAGCTGTAAAAAACTAATGAAAATAAGACCCATGATGAGGACAGAGAAACCCAAACTGGTACACTTTATTATCCGAAAGAAAAGTATATAGCATGGTTAGCGCTCTAACCTGAATTACATATAGAATATACATAGAATCTACATACACACATAAAGCTGTAAAAAACTAATGAAAATAAGACCCATGATGAGGACAGAGAAACCCACTGCTACAAGTGCTCCGCTACACTTTAACACATACCCACACATTCTGTACAAATCAACTTGTGTATATCTAGATACCAAGAGCAGTATATTCCATATACATGTTCATAGCAAAAACTACTTCAGATTGGCCTTCCTAGTTTAAGAAAATGGAAAGATGGCTTTATGCATGAATCCATGTTCTTGGAAAGTCAGCATAGCTTCCATATTGTAGGCACTGCTTAATGTGATGGTTGGCACATTAACATTAATAACCGGATAAAGGAAGAATTCAACAATCCAAACATGAAGTTGAGCAGTTGAAATCCAAACAATATGTTTAAGGACAAGTCTCGAGGAGAAATGGACATTGGGGAAACAATGGCTGATATGTAAGGCTTTCCAAAAAAGAACTGTAGAAATCTTAGCATTCCTAAACTGCTATTCAATATCATAAGATGGTACACGACTTCGAGCAATCCGGAAAACATTCTACATGCACATGAACCAAGCCATTACAATTATAAAACACCTGTCAATCCCATACAATATTCTTGGATTTCCAAAATAGTGGCTTGTTTTACTTCAAATGAGTAAAACAGTTGGATAAAAATGAAATGCACAAGGATCGTGCATCAGAAAAATTGGTTCGTTTTACACGTAAATGTGTAAAACAGTTTAAGAAAAACTTTCCTGATAAACCGTAAAATCTTGATTAAATCGAAATCTCTATGAAATTTAAACAAGACCAAAATTGAGTAATCGAAATTTAAAATTACTCCAAATCATAGAGTAAATAGAACAAATTACCTTTTTGGAACCAAATCTAAGTCGAAACAATATTCCAAATTAATAAAAATTGGTTGGACGACTTAGAAATTTTGATTTGAATTGTGCAATTAAAATGGTTTCTCTTAATCTCACTTGGTCCACTGAAGGCTTGATTCTCAGTGAAGTGGCTTTATTTCGTGTTCAAAAGGTAAGCATGATGTTCGGAACATATATATATATATATATATATATATATATATATATGAATAGAGATTTAATAAAGGAAATGATTCTTCTCTTTAAAATCTTAAAAAGCTCCTAAGCAATTGTCATTCCGCACCTCTCTAATTTCTTCAATAATGAGTAAATAAGTTTAGAGGTCGTTGTGTTAATCTTGTAGAGTGGGTGGTAAATAACGATTGCATCATACTCTTACCCGAAGTCTCCTTCAATTCATTGGATTATCCATGACACAACCACTCTTTCCACTTTTTAATAAATCTTTTTCCATAATTTGAAAGAGAATTTCTCAAAAGAGTAACGACCCTTCCAGTTAACCATATACTTCATGATGCTTCCAAATTTGTAGCTTCGGATGGAACCAACAATAAATGTTGGTTCTAAAAATTACTCTCATTTTCAAGCAATTAGAGATCGATTATGTCCCTTATACAAAGCCACAGTCGAGGTTTCTAAAAGTTATTGTCATAGCCATAACTATGCATGCACAGTAGGTCGCCATTCAAAAGGAGAATGAGGAAGCGAAAATTTTGAGAAAGACAACAAGCTGGCAAAGGGGCACATGTAAGCGTATTTAACGACATGTAATTTAACGGTGAATATTCAAATATTTTATTTAAATATTAATTATTAATTAGTTAATGGTTCCAAAATGTGATTATTCACATACGATCGATGAGAACTCCAAACCACTTCCGTTGGGTTCGGATGGATTGTCACGTGAGTAAAAAATATAAGGATTACTGTATTTCAAAGTTTTACCCTTTTATGGTCCAAACGATTTTGAAACATGGATAAAATTTTCATTCTTCAATCTCGAATTACGATGAAACTTATACGATCGGAACCATAACAATGGCGTGATGCACATCGTCAAGTTTCTAGCGATCAGATGTAACATTTGATCATACAAAATTAAATTATGCGTCGACTTTCTGTTGAGATTTTGAATCATTAAAAAAATATAAGTACTATCACAAACCAAGAATCATATTGGTTGGCTCATGCATCATCCCCTTTCTTCATTTTATTATTTCATCTAAGATCATTACTGACTTCTTCCAATCTTCGAAAAATAAAATCTATTGATATACTCATCGATACGCCATGTTGTTAGACTAACCAGTTTCATGGGGAGGAGCATTATCTTCGATGGTGCTTTGGTCATGTTCGATGATGAGCAGCGGAGAATATTCCGAACTAAGGTCCGGATTTTCTGGAGTGTTGGTCGGAATTAGGGTGTGCAGTGGCCGACATCGGAAAAGGGGCAAAGTGGGCACCAGTGCCAAAATTTTTGGAAGTTCAATCATGTATTTGTGGAAGGTGATGATGGCGAGGCCGAAAGCCCTAGGGCTGTCACAATTCTGGTCAACTCGTGGGTGCATGCAACCTTGTTGTTGGTGAGATGAGCTCCGGACGGTGGACTCAACAATGGAGACATCTTCGGATTTCATCGATATTTTCTTGGTGTCGGTAGGAAAGATGCATGGAATTTATTAGAGAGCGAGGGGAGGGGGAGAAGCACGTTAGAGTATTTCATGGGAAGGGGAAAATAATCAAGTAATGTCATTAGCGATTAGTTATTTAACCAAGTCAGTAGATTTATTTATTTGATGTCGAAATTTATACATTGCATAAATTTTAATTCGATGTTCATTTTGAACATTGTTTCTTGTGTTTGACTCTAGTGGCGAGCTCTACGCTTCAGGTTTAGGCTGATTTAGTTGAATCGAGTGATTTTACTTTCACTTACTATGATTGTTAATATAGTATAAAACTGATGTTTTAAAGCGATTTCCAACTTTAAAATAGGAATTATGCAATAGTTAAATCCATACACTAATTCATACAATGATTGAAATAGCATATTAAATAGTTCTAAATCAAATATCACATATCATCCATTTGCGTGTTGTGCGATATTTGACAATATGCTATATTTATGCTACTTGGACACTTATCTCACTTTGATTGTTTTAAATATGTTTCACTTGTTTTATTGATACTATTATTAACGTTTGTATGCTTGTTCAGATATTTGTATAGAAACTAGTCGCATGGTTGATCAGTTAGCTAAAAACATCATTTGTAAGGGACACAGGATTAGGAAGATCTAACTAATTTGATGCTTATTGATTAGAAGCATAAGATGATGCATATTGATTAAGCCCACAAGATGATATACTCGAACGGACAAGAAAAATTCATGAAGGAGTCTTGGGGTGTGTAACAACCAAAATTTTTAGTTATTATATTTTAAGTATTTAAATAGTTGGATTTTTTTGTTTTTGGCAAAGCCTACGAGGTTGAATGGCCCCTACCATTACATTTATATTTAAAGAGTGCTTACAATATAAATATAGAGATACAGATAGAAAAAAGCAGTAAAGAAAATAATGTGGGACAAAGAGTTAGCTCCGTCTGTCTAGCACAGCAATGCTAAAGGCAAAGGGAGAATAAAGTAATGATCTCTTAATGTTGTTGCTGATCTCATGAAGGAGTTGCAATCTTGTCTTTATCTTTCCATTGAAGATTCTCTGATTTCTTTCATTCCATACTTCCAATAACATGCATTTGAACATTATCAGAAGCATATACATTACGTTTTCTCCTCTTTCCATCTTGTTGCCATGAATACCATTCTTCTTTGCTATCATATCTCACATCATTGTAACCCCCCTTGCTTTGATTTTCTTCCATATATAGCCAGTTAAAGAACATTTAAAATACAAATGCTCAATGTCTTCAGATGAAGACTTGCAGAATGTGCATGAGTTAATCACATTAATACGTATTGCCGCAAGTTTTGATAGAGTGTGCAAAGCATTATGTTTTACCTTCCACAGAAAGAAATTCAGCCTCTCATCGCATTTGTTATTCCAAATTCTTCTGAAGATCTCATTTTAATCATGTTATTTTCCTCCATCAACGCAGAATAGACCATCCCCGCGCTATGCTTCACTGCATTATCAGTCCAGTTGTATTTTCATTGTGTTGAAGATTATACGACATTCCATTACTCATCACTCTAGACATATGGCTGCCGCTAACATTTGGGAAGGTAATCTTACCATTGCAAACATAGGATATGACTGTAGCATTAAGAGGTATACCACTCATCATTATATCACCATGAGCGACAACATTCATAAGAATCAATCCTGGCTTTATCCAAGGGGAGTACCAAAATCTAGCATTACTATTGTATGCAATGTGCAGCATTGAGAGGGGTAATAACTTATCACGTACCTTAATAATTGTTTTCCATACCCAGCTGCTCGCAAATTTGGGTTTTACAGTCCAGTTATCATCACCTTTAAGATTGTTGCTTATGCACCATTTAACCCACAATATGTTCGATCGAATGACAATATTCTTATATTGTATAGATAGAGCAGCATACTTCGATACTTTAATGCTTTTAATTCCGAGACCTCCATATCTCCATGGTTCTCCAATTTTATTGTAGGCTATAGGAGGTAGCTTTTTAGTATAAATGGTTGGATTTTGAAATTCAATAAGTTGAATTTCAATTTATTGGTAATCTTAATATTGGAAATCTATCTAAGTATTAACTAAACTGAACTCGGTAATTTCATTTATCATCGTTTAGTTAATCGATATTAATTATAAATTCTTAACCGACCTTTTGGTCCGGTTCCTAAAAGTACACAAGACACACTCGACTAAACACGTCGCGTGACCTTAAAATCTGAAGTGTCGCCAAAAAACCTGGGATCCAAGGCCAAGAGATGTCGCGTAAGCACAAGCCTCACAACTTCTCAAAATAGTGATCAACCCATATTTTCTTATCCCTCCATTCCGAACCCCTTAGGCTCGAATCCCTCAAACTCGTGCCCGAAACATTCGAACCCCTACAGCTCGAATCCCCTCATCTCGGCTCCCCCTTCTCGGAAGTTTTCAACACATATGAACCTCGTACCCCTTGCCTTCCCTAAGCTTCGAATCCCACGTACAACTTTCAAGCCCCTTGCCAAGTCGGCTTCGGACCTCGCGACACAATGCAATTAATGTAAGCTTGGCCCAAGAATTCACCCCGTCCCATGAGTAAGTTATAACTATTTTAGTATGATGCTAAGGGCAACCCAATATGTTCTTCCTAACACCGCGACTAAAAAATACCATAAAATTAGTATTACACTCTTCTTAATACCACACACTAAAAAATACGGGTTACCACATTGTTTTACCCTATTTCTATTTTGCTCGATATTCGTTCATCCTCATTTATAAAACACAACAAGGAGCTAAACCCTAGATCTATAACCTATTAACGAATTCGACGCTGCAATATACAAAAGTCGTGAATAAGGTTTGAATTAAGCAAACTAGAACAGGAAGTGAGAGATTAGGATTTTTAGATCACCAAACAATTGAGAGATTACCATACGAATTTGAATTTTCCCACGAGAGATGCGAAGAAGACAACGATTACGAGAGATTATGGTATTTAGATTAGCTTAGTACGTGATTAGTTCAGCAAATAATGACTGATTCAGAAATTAGAATGAAGAGGTAATGTGGTATTTGGAAGCATAAAATTTTTAATGAGTTTTATTTTTTTAATTGCGTTATTCGGAAGAACATATTGGGTGCCCATAGCACCACACTTAATTTATCCTATAGAAAAGAAAGGGAAATGCCTGTTTTGTTAAGAAATAAAGAAAAAAAATCTCTATATTTTTTTTTCATTTTTTTAAGAAACAAAACAGTAGTAGGATGGAATTTTTTAATTCTACTTCCCCTCAAAAGCCTAGGAAAGTTAAAGATCTTTGATACTATGTCCAATTCCAAAGTTCATTTTATACATATGACCAGCAACAAGAAAAATAAATGCAATAGCTAAATGGTGATGAGCCATATCGGTCAACCATAAACTTTGCGTTTGCTGATGGAATCCCCCAAAAAGGGATATGAGTTCTTCTGAGCATTGCGAGGGCGATCCAAAATATTCGAGGCCTGCACTCAAGGATATGAATTGTACTGTTGTGGTCCCCGAATTCTACCTGCTCCCACCTAACCTCTCAACTATAAATACCCCCAAGCTCACATTTCAAAGGGATTGGATATTGGTTGATTTGACACCTTTTGAGAGCTCCAAGTGACCTCTTTAATGACATCCTTGCTTGAGGAAGAAGAAACATAAAAGTTACTTTTCCCAATGTTTATGTATGATAATTATGACATCAAAATGCTTGGAAATGTTTGTAAAAGGATGTCATGAGATAGTCCAAAGCTTGTAACTTATTATTATTAATAAAATATCACCAACTCTTCTAAAGTGGTCGTAGGACCCTCATGATACCGAACCACAACAAATCTACTGTGTTATTTACTGATTTCTGCACTTATTTTTCCACGCGAAACGTAATTCTCAAATTAATGAAGAATCTTTAGGTGTTACAACATTTTTTCCATCAACATTCTGGTGTTTTCACTAAGAAAACTCGGATTTATTTCTTTATCGAGCATTCCCATCTCGACTTCGATGCGCTTTAGGTTCCTTTTATAACCTGCCACCAAGTTCGCTTATGATGGCTAAGCGACCAAAGAATCAAAAGTCGGCCAGTCTTCCATAGCTGACGCTGGTACTTCTCAGCAACCTCATTCGGCGAACAACTGATACTGAGCTTCTTCTTACTATGGACCCTAAAGCCACCGTGACTCAAGCGCAGATCCATGCACTTAGTAAGAAGTCTGAAAACACAGCTCTTGAACTCAACCAAACATTGAAATACAACATCGATCTTATGCATCAACTTCAGACAACAACGCCTGACCATGGCGTACTATATTGAAAACCTCTTCTTCTGAATCGAGGGGTCCACATCAAAAAAGGAGGTTCAACCTCATCAGTAACGTCGTTGCCCGCCCCTACGCTCATACTAACGGGAACAACAACGAAAATGGAAGTGGTGATCGAACCACCATCACTTACAGTGGGGTAACGCAGTACTGTGACCGTTCTCAGTTGATCATCAACGACGAACCAATTCCGAGTAACTGACCCTATCCTCGACAGAACTCAACTGTCACTGCTCAAAACCTGGGGCCCATGCTTTCGAAAACCCAGAAGGCCAAGTACCTCCGGATTAGGATCCACACCAGCCCGTTAAACGTCACCAAACATACTAAAACCAAGCCAACGATGTCAACGACATGGAAGAGGACGAGCCTGACATGCATCATAGAAGGCACTCACGGAATAGAACTCCCAAAGTTCGCCAAAGCCAATGGGTTCCACCAGAAGGTCCCCATCCCGCATATCCCCCCGACATGGTCCGAAGGATCATGAGAGATATTTGAGGGAACGCCAACGACTCGTGGGAAACCCACTTGAGGTGTAACCCTTTCAGTAGGATCGTACACGAAGCCGAGTGGCCCGACGTTTCAACATGCTGCAGATGACGTCCTATGACGGCATGAATGATCCATATGTCTTCCTGAACCGCTATGAGTGGCATACAGACTCCAGCCGGGCCACCTATGCGGTCAAATTAGGGCTGTCAATGGGTCGGGTTTGGGTCGGGTCAAGTCGGATTCGGGTCAATTTTTAAACAGGTCGGGTCAACCCGTTTAATAAACGGGTCATATTATGTCATCCCATACCCAACCCGTTTATAAACGGGTCGGGTCGGGTCGACCCGTTTTGACATGTTTAATTTCGTAGAAATCCTTTTATCACTTACATTTTACAAAATAAAAGCATACTGAAATAGAATAATACATTGCTTAAAAACACAACACTTAAAAAGGCAACATACATGGTTTTACACTTAAAAATACCTCTCTGTTGGGCATATGAATTTCATAAAAATGATTTTATACGGCTTGGGCTTGATATGTTTTATATTAAACGGGTTATGATGGGTTAGAAACGGGTTCACGGGTCAACCCGTAACCCACTCATTTATTAAACGAGTCAGAGCGGGTTGATCCAAAATTGACCCGTTTATAAATGGGTTGGGTCGGGTCGGGTTTTTTTCGTGTAGGTTACGAGTCGTGTTTTGGGTCGTGTACGAAATTGACGGCCATAGGTCAAATTCAAGTTCTTCCCAGTCTTCTTATCAGGCACAACTTTGCTTTGGTTCTATCACCTTCCACTTTGATCTGTCAAAAACTTCAACCAACTGGCCACGGAATTGGTTAAGCAGTTCAGAATGCACGTTTCGACTCAAAAGAACGCCGTCACCCTGTCCAATCTTTACCACGGGCCTATAAAATCTCTCAAAAGCTATCTTGCACGATTCAATACTGGCCTTGCCGAGTTCGACGATTCGGAGCCTCGCGTCGCGCACTTCTAGCTTGCAAAATGTGTCCTTCCTACCTCCGAATTCGAAGCCTGGATCGATATAAAGCAGCCTAACAGCCTAGAGGATTTTTACGAAAAGGCTGGATAGTTCTTGTGCCAAGAAGAAGCGAGACGTAATTGATCTTCTCGAGGTAACCACTCCAACAATCCGCAGGCTGACACCGACGACGACAGTGTCAAAGGAAAAGAGGTCGGAGAACCCACCAATAAGGTTAAAGGAGTAGCCCCTTATGAGCCAAAGCCGAATAGCGGCAAGCAAGGCTGTTGCAATAAAAAATAGGCTCTGGAAGATCCGAAGAAGCACCTTCGCTACCAGAATTATGAGACCTACACTCCACTGAATCAAGAAATGGAGACAATCTATATGGAAACCAATAATATGCTCCAGTACAAGAAGACCAACACTAGGGAATCCACCAACTGCGGGAAAAACTCTGGCAAATATTGCTAATTTCACGACATGTATGGGCACAACACTAATGATTGTCGTCACCTCAAGGATGCAATCGAAAAACACATCTGCGAGAAACGCCTGGAACGGTATGTTCAAGATCCTTCTCCTCCAGAAGCAGCTACGTGCCTTCCAACATCTGTGCTTCCAACTCTTGCAAATGAGGCCCTAGGGCCGTCTAACCAAAGGACACGTGGCATCGTGATCAATACAATTTATGGTGGAACTCACCCCATACAGGACAACTTCCGTAAGATGGAGGAGTACGCCAACTCTATAAAGTATGCCACCTACGAAGCTTGCTCCACTTTGTACGAGTCCGTCCCCACCATGCTCTAAAAGACAACGCAGGACCATATCGTCTTCCATGAGAGAGACTCCATAGGAATCGATATCCCAACTATTGACCCTCTCATCGTCTCTACCCAGATCGGATCAGCTTTCGTCCATAGAATCCTCACCTTTGTGGTTATCGACGTCATCTCCCCGTACAACGTCTTCTTCGGACTCCCCTTCCTTGCGGAATTATGAGTCTGCATGTCACCATGGTCCCTTTTAGTGAAGTTCCCGATAGAAAATGGGATAGGCAATGTAAAAGGCTATCAAGCAACGGCTAGAGATTGCTACCTTATAGAATGAAAAAATGCGCGCAGTAAGGACAAAGGCAAGACCGTGTCTCCACCTTCTTGCGCCAAGACTGTCTCCGCATAGCAATCAACGGCTTCTGAGTCTTGGCTTAGACGCCACTACCGTCTTTCTGACGATCTCGATCCAAGGGAGGACGAAGAGCCCAATCTCGAAAGGGCTACCCCAGTAGAACCTACAGTGGTTGTTCCAATCAGCCCCGACGACCCGATGAAGGTCTTGAAAGTTGGATCGCAACTCCACCCCGCAGTAAAGGAAGATCTTGTGGAATTCTTAAGGGCCAACCTCGACTTATTCGCTTGGTTCCACTTTGACATGTGCGGCATTGATCCTGTAGTCGCTTGTCATATGCTAACTCTCAACCACTTGCAACCTCCAGTCAAATAGAAACGTCGATTCTTGGGAATCGAAAGATCGACTGCACTAAAAGAAGAGGTAGATAGGCAACTCAACAACAATTTCATCTACGATGCCTGCTATCCCGAATGGATCTCCAACCCAGTCCTGATCAAAAAAGCAAACGGCAAGTAGCGAACGTGTGTTGACTTCTGCGACTTGAACAAGGCATGTCCTAAAGACATCTTCCCACTTCTGAAGATCGACCAACTTATCAATTCAACCACCGGATACCAGCTCTTGTCCTTCATAGATGCCTACTCATGCAATAATAAGATTCCGATGTATCTTCCAGACCAAGATCATAATTCTTTCATAAGGAACCTCGGGCTCTACTTCTATCGCATCACGCATTTCAGTCTTAAGAATGCAGGAGCCACTTACCAACGACTGGACAACTTCATTTTCAAGGACCAGATTGGAAGATCCATAGAGATATACGTGGATGATATTCTTATAAAATCAAAGATGTCAAACGACCGTGTCTGTGACCTCTCCGAAATGTTCGATGTCCTCCGCCGATATGACATGAAACTTAATCCCTTGAAATGCTCTTTTGGCGTTGCTTCGGGAAAATTCTTAAGTTACATTGTCAAAAGGAAGCCAATCCAGATAAGTTCAAAGCTAACCGGGACATTCAAGCCCCTCAGAGCATCATGGATGTTCAATGTTTAAAAGGAAAGGTCGCGGCTTTATGTCGATTCATCTCTAAAGCCATCGATAAATGTTTCCCTTTTTGAATTGCTCCAAAAGGGGAAGCGCAACTTCGCATGGACCCTGAAATGTGTCACTGCATTCAAGGACCTTCTGAGTCACTTAAAGCGACCACCTATCTTGTCCAAACCTGTGGATCATGCGGAATTTTATGTTTACTTGACTGTTTCTATGCAGGCAATCAGCTCGGCGCTCATGCACATTGAAGATCGTGTCCAACGACCCATTTATTACATCAACAAGAGATTAACATGGACAGAAAATAACTACCCAAAGCTCGAGAAGCTAACCTACTGTTTGAAGATCTCATCCCGGAAGCTACGACCATACTTTCAGTCTCACCCCTTCAAAGTCTGCACTGACCAACCGCTACGACAGGTCCTGCAGCGACCTGAGGCGTCTGGATGACTACTAAAGTGGAATATAGAGCTGAGTCAGTTCGAGATCACATTCATCCCTCACCGAGCCATCCTCGGACAAGCCCTCGCCGTTTCATAGTGGAATTCACCATCCCGGAAGAGCCTCCTCTGGAAGACATCGAAGCTCCAAGCATTCAATGAAAATTGTTCATGGATGGATCTTCTAACAATAAGTGTTCCGATGCCGGAGTCGTGCTTATCACTCCAGAGGAGCGCCCAATATGCTACGCTTTAAAGCTCAACTTTCTTGCTACCAACAATGATGCAGAATATGAGGCCTTGATCGTTGGACTTAGAATTGCAATCGAACTTAACATCAAGACCATCCAAATTTACTCCGACTCACAACTTATCGTGCATCAGGTATGGGGAGAGTACCAAGCCAAGGGGGCATGGCTTGATCCCTACCTCGCTCAGGTTCACCAACCGCTCACCAACTTTGACCAATACATCATAACGCATATCCCCCGAGAACAAAGTGAAAAAGCTGCCTCATTAGCCAAACTGGCAAGCTCCGAGGATGCGCAGCTTATGGGACTTGCCTCGGTCGAAGTACTTGACTCTTCGAGAATTTATCAGATGCAGACTGATTCAGTAATGGCAGCGGAGACCAAAATCGAGCCTAAGTCTTGGATGACACCAATCAAGAACTACTTGCAACACGGAACCCTCCCTGGGCGCTACAGGGAAAGACAGGTACTCACTCGCCAATTGTCTCTCTGTATTATCTCGGATGGAGTGATCTACCGAAGGCGTTTGTCTGTCCCATTACTTCGGTGTGTAGCCCACAACAATGTTGACCGTTTGCTACTGGATGTGCACGAAGGCGAGTGGGGCGATCACACCGAAGGACAAACTATAGCAAGAAAAATTATCAGATATGGTTACTTCTGGCCCACACTCGACCAAAATGCTGCAAACTATGCCCGCAAATGTGATAAATGCCAACGGTTCTCGAAGATCCCTAGACTCCTGCCGATCGAGCTAACGCAAATGGTCAGTTCTTGGCCGTTGGCCACGTAGAGGATAGATATCATTGGGACTCTTCCAATGGCCGGAGGTGGCCCATGCTATGCCATCGTCTTAGTTGATTACTTCACCAAATGGATAGAAGCCGGAGCTCTCGCTACAATCACCACCAAGAAAGTGATCAACTTCGTTATCTGCAATATCATTACTTGCTATGGAGTCCCCCAAGCCATTGTCTCTGACAATGGAACCCAGTTTGAGAGCTCATAATTCAAGACTTTTTGCCAATGGCACAACATCGAAAAGAGATTCTTGGCAGTAGCTCACCCTCAAGCCAATGGGCAAGTCGAGGTTGTCAACAAAGTGATTAAATCCATCATCAACAAAGTGATTAAATCCATAAATCAGCAACTGGCCACACCCCCTTCACTCTTGCCTATGGATCCGAAGTCATCATTCCCATTGAGCTAAAGGTTCAATCTCATCGAGTCACCAATTATGATCTTAAGGCCAACCAAGACTTACTTTTGGAGTCACTCGACCTCGTCCTGAAACAGATCTTTCCCACACTGATTGGTTTCAGTTCTCGCTGGAAAGGTCCATACATCATGCAATGAAGGATCGAAGACAAAACCTTTAGATTAGCGAATATTGATGGATCCGAACTCCTAAGGGCATGGAACAATGAACATATCTATCTCTACTTCACATAACTTAATGTACAGTTTTCCGCTTTCCAATAATGTTTTGTTTTCCTTAAATTCAAGGCATTATAAAGGCTGATACTACCAAAGTTACTAGTGAAGATGATGTTCAGTTTCTCTGTGTCCTTGATGTGTTTACTTTCTGCATGATATGTTTGATTAACCATCACAACTAGCTTGCACACACAAACACCGGACTGGCACCCCGAGCATGGGAGCCGGTACTGCCACTCGAGCCTCGAGCCAACGACGAGGACGAGCATAAATAACATCGAATCAGCACCCCGAGCACGGGAGCCGGTACCGTCACTCGTGTCTCGAACCAATGATGAGACTCAGTATAAGTAACATCACTCGAGTCTTGAACCCGCGACGAGACCGAGTCTAAGTAACACCACTCGAATATCGAACCAAGACGAGACTGAGTATAAATCATTCTGTTCCTATGTCTCCAGACTTAGAGGCAGCCCACTAGCCAAGCTAGTGTGATACCGACCACTCCTGTGGCTCCATCTGGCCCATCGAGTCAAGATCCGGGTACCTCTGGAATCTTGAACCAACAATGAGACCGAGTATAAATCGTTTCGTTCCTAAGTCTCCGGACTTGGAGGCAGCCCATCAACCAAGGTAGTGCGATACCGACCACTCCAGCTGCTCCATCCGACCCACTGAGTTCTGATTCGGGTACCATTTAGCGAATAAACAACGCGCTCGAGCTCTAAACCCGAATGAATGATGGGAGACCCAAAAAAGACGAATTCACGATGTCCGTGTCATCTAACGACTTAGGACCAACGAACTCCGGGAGGTCTATGAGAGAGGGCACCTAACCTGGATTCCACCCGACTTGGGACTCCTGAACAAAGCAAAACCCTAGAGTGGAATCAGCGCATGACCTCCGCACGATTGGGGTATCCCCCAGGGCAGAGTCTCCAATCACATTTCTTTAAGTGCAATAACAAGTACGCTCATGCAAGTACAAGATGCTGGAAAGCATAAGACAAACATTCGAACACTTAACATGAAATGTGATTTAAGAAAAGTTAACTAATACTTTCATTTCACATAACAAAAGCAAACTACATATCTAATATCTTTCTTTCTAACGACAGGGTGTACATGAGTACCATAACATGCCTCCGAAGACCAAAAGTGAGGGCCCTACTCGCATATACTATCGGCATACGTAACCAAAATGTATGTAATATCTATAACAATTACTGATGCTACTTATTCTTCTTCTTTCTTTTGTTTTTCTATACAGAATCGACACTAGGTAGATCACCAGTTATGGATCTCTTCCTTCCAGAACCGCTTCCGCCTTTCCCTCCTCTGCCCTTCGCAGGAGTGACAGACTCATGAGACTCTGGTGTGCCTCCCACCTTCATCCTCACCACTTGTGATTACCGTGACGTCCCTGGGAGAAATACATTACATCATTTTAGAGGCAACATCAGAAGCAGTGGCCAACATGGCATCACCCTCTCCCTGAGCCTTCTTGGACTCCAAATCCACTCTTTTCTTAGCTTCTTTGGTGGCCTTCTGATCAACCACTTTCTTGGCCTTGAGCTTCACAGCATCATCCGCCTTAAGCTTCTCATAAGTATCCACGGCACTCTTTTTTGGATCACTGGTGGTTTTCTTTTTTCTGGCCTCCAGGACGACCCTTTCCTTCTTTGCCTCCACATCGGCCTTCTTCTTCGCCACTACAGCATTAACTTTCTCTTCGGCAACCTATCTAGCCTTAGCCTGTGCCTCCTATAGGGAAGCCTCATCATACTTCCACTTTTCATCCTACTCCTAAGACTTTGCCATAATCTTGGCCTTCTGACCTTCCACCATATAATGCATTGTGTGCACGCTCGCATCAGCTGCACCTATCACTTGGGCACTTTGGCCATCCATAACATCACCTTCCTCTAGAAGGTCCTTGTAAAGGTTGGACCCTAGCTCAACATCCGAGAACGTATCCACATGACCACTCTCCTCTCCAAATTATATCCTATATAACCCCAATCCAGGCCCTGATGTTTGGGGAAGCACGAGGGCAAAAACCGGTGTCACTTCAGCTTTAGGAGGGACTGCACATCAAAAAACAAAACTATTTAATTTTCTGAGAATTTAATACTCTCATCTCATTCAGGTATTCATGGTAATGGGACTTTACCTCTAGAAAGGAATGGTGTGGGCATGAAAGGAAGGGTGCTTGCTGTAGCAGTGAAAGTAGACCCCGCCGGTCCCAACTATGGATGCTCAGGATCATACTCAACTGAGACATGGACAGGGACTGTAGGACCGCTAGTCGTGCTAGATACTGGAACTGGCGACCGGTAAGAACTTCCATCAACAAACTTATGAGCAACAAGCATGCTCTCAGTGGGCACAAACTTTCTCACTTCAGTGGCACACTTTGCCAATCTCTCCCGCTCGACATCCTTCCGCAACAGTCTCCTCCCTTCCTCCAGCTTCTTAAGCTTATCCTTAATCAAGAGCTCCACCATAAGTTCATCCTCGTCTACTGTCGCAATCGAGCCTCAAATGACACTAACCTCTCCCATGTCTGAGCCATCTCTCGAGGACAATCGTTGACCCACAAGATCTCATGATACTTCAGTAGCTTAACATACATGCCTCGGATGGGTTCCTCTAGCGACGCCTCCACCTTTGCCTCGGTGTCCTCAATCTCCGCCTGAAGTTCATCCACCTCTCTTTGGTGCTCTCCTTTATCCCGTCTAACTAGCTCAGTACATCTTTATTGCTAGCTTCAGCCTCTTCCTTGTCCTTCTTGTCCTATACCAACTGCCACCTCAGCTCCTCATTTTCCCTCAGCAACCTCTGGACCCCCTCATTTTCTGTTTTCAACCTCTCATTCTCCAAAATCAAGGTCTCATTATCCTTCTTAAGCTGGTGTACTTTATCATTTTCTTTAGACAAATGGATGTTCACTTGCTCCAGATCTTTTTTTTCCTTCTTCAGTTGCGCATTCTGTGTCAAAACCGAAGCCATAGTGTCCTTAAAAGAGGAAGCAACCCGCTTAGAATCCTTCAGTAGCTTGTCATATTTCTCCTTCAACTCACCTATTTCAGCAACTTAGAATTAGCGTACGAATGCACCCGATTATGCATAAGTAAATATAGCATAAAATATATGTCTTATGCAGAGAGTCTTCCCGATTCCGAACAACCATCAGCTCATCCTTGACCTCATGTTTCAAGTTGGCAATCTCCACATTCTTCTGGATGACAAGTTCCAAGAGATGTCCCGAGTACATATAATACTCATTACATTGATAGTAATCGGAGTACACTTGCTGTAACACCGTCTCTCTGTCCTCCCGAGGAATAGGGTTAAGATTCGGAAGCCACATAAGTTCGTTGAAATAATGTTTGGGAAATTTCTCTTTCAGTAAGGTCTTCCTCTCTTCCACACTAAGTTCCGTAGCTTGGGGCGGCAAGGGCATTAGTCCATTCGGCTTTAAGGTCGCTTTCTTCTTCCTACCTGTGTGTACTAACTCTCTCTCTCCTTAGATGAAGCAATAGGCGGAGTAGGCAGGATGTAGTGGGAAGTTGTCGAAGTAGGACGCCCAACGCTAGAAGAAATATGCCTCGTGTCCATTCACGGTGACCGAATGTATGAGGGAGGAGACTCGGAATTCCGAGATCACTCTCTGCAACATAGTTGCTATTATGGTCATAAGGGGGCGGGGCTTATCAAACGAGTTAGTAATTCTCCTGAATTCCAAGATGAATCCACCCTTAGATGGTAGACGACTCCCATACCCATAGCCTCAGGCTCCTCTTCCTTGAGTTAAGTCACTTACAAAGGAAACAAATCCATGTTTAAACTCAAGCACCGTGTGTACACAAACAAATGTTGTGTCATGCAGTGTTCATTAACGTGTATCCTAATTGTTCTCTCAACATACTAGATAGTGGTCTGCCCGAAGGACTGATCTACCCTGCAGCTAAAGTTAGTTCTTCCATGCTTGTGGCATTGTGCCATGGAAACATTTCTAGCACGAGTTTATTAAGCTCATCAAATTGACCCTCTTTCTTGAGCAAGATGACAGTCTCAGAGGGAGTCACTGAGAACTATGGCATAGTCGATGCTTCTATCCGTGCCTTATCCATCGTAGGTAGAACATGAGCGATTGATGGACCCTCGTCCTTGGCAACTACCACCTCATCGCCGATCTCTCCCCTATCGGTTTCCTTCCAAATCTTTGCAGCCTTGCACAACTTAAGTTCGACGAAGGGCACTTTCCTTTTTCGGCTCGGAAAGCCTGCTTCTCTCCCAGTCTCCACTTTCTTCCCACCTTCGACGATGACTGGTCTAATTATCACCTGATCATCCGAAAGTAAACCTGCACGACGAAGTCGGTCCTGGTTTAGAACGCTCTCGGTGGAACGTGACTCAGCAAAGACTCAATACGTTGTTGATACACGATGTCTATAAGCGCCTCACGATTTCCTATCATATAAAAAATGAAGTAAAACTTAAGCTGCCAAACCCATGAATTTCAAACTATAAGTAAAGCAAAATGCTTACTTCCTTCCAACCATCTCCTCGCGAATCCAGGAGGACAACGCATGAAGAACCAATCGTGCTTATACACAGTCAGCTTAGTCCATTTCCCATTAAAGAACTTGGTGCTGGGCGAAGCTTCCAAGATATATTGAGATGGCGAAATATTGGCTCTCCTCTTCAACTAAAACAAGCATCGGATGTCATCTCCGGTGAGTTTTAATTACAGGTACTCCCGGTAGAGAATGTAGGTACCTAAAAGGGAAGTGTACGCATTCGGGTGGAGCAGCGTTTGTGCAAGGCAAAAGTAGTGTAGCATATTCCGAATAAAGTTGCTAGCCGGTGGAACACACCTAGTAATGCACGCCTGCCTATTCCAGGAAGTGTACCCTTCCTGTGGTGCGTGAGCCCTATCACCCTTCGCGGGCGCACGAACATCTTTCGGGGGAATGCTAAACTGCAATGCCATGCGCCTCACCGCTATTTCATCCATATGTGATGGCACCGAATTCGTCGGGTTCTCAAGTATAACCGCTCCTACCAAAATTTCCAACACCACTAACGTGCTTCCCTCAATAATATCTACGTGCTCTATGTCCTCATGCTCGACCGACGAGTGCCTTCTTTTAGGCTGCACCCCACGATCAGACGCTTCCGGCGAACCTATCGTCAATCGGAAGTCTCAAACTCACTGCCTTCTGAGCAAGCATCGCTAGTTGGGTCAGATGTGGATGGCGAATGCAGTGAAGCCTCGACTTTCAAAGTCTGGTATATCGTAGACCTTGCCTTCATTGCTAGCTATAATTTCAATATACTAGCGTTAGACATCGTAGTTGCATAACATGTAACCCTCGTGTTGGTACAAACTAACATGTGCGTGTAGTGTTGTGCAGTGCCATGCTAATATAACTGTAAACTGGAAACTTGGGACACAACGACGATCACAAGTCCCCGACACTGCAACCATCGTCGTAGTCAACCATTGTTATTATATTCGCATCGAGACTCAATTACGGTACAATTATAATCAATGAACAGGTTCGACGGCTCGTTAGTTAGTTCATGGCCTAAATATATGCTCTAATCCTATGTGCAGGGCTGAATTGTCAACTAAGTTTTGACTAACATAAGTCTCGGTTCAATCGTACAATGTAACAGAAAAAATGTGAATCCCGGAACAAGGAGTTGAAAAGCCAAAATCTCGGAAGAGGAGTGCCGTGAGTCAGCAGAGCGAGGCTCGAAGTTTGTAGGCCTATATAGAAATTTCGTATCCCAAAATATGTTACAAAATTTCGTACCCCGTTAGGGATGCAAGATTTCATGTCCGCCAAGGGTACAAAATTTCGTACCCCATTGGGGATACAAAATTTCGTACCTACCAAGGGATATGAAATTTTCGTATCCCTGATAGGTACGAAATTTCAAGTACCCAGCAAGGGATACAAAATCCACTTCTCTGGTCCCTAAAACTTCGACCCCCCTTCAACGATTCAACCCCTCTCACCAAGGAAAGCTTTTGGCTCCCTCCTCTCCTTCTTCTCCAACTCCTTCTCTCCTAAATTTATCCCTTCGCTGATCTCAAACGCGCCATAGCTCAGAGCAACCACCCGGAGATCGGCCTCGATTCCAATCTGAAGTCTGGCCTCAAGCTCCGGGAACTCTAACATAGAGCACGGGGGCACAGCCAACTTCAAATTCTTCTAAAAATCCACCCCACAATCATTTGAACACCATGGTCGGCATCGAATTGGAACTCGGATCCTCCTCAATGATTGAGATCAACGTTCAAGGCCCCAGCTGTTGTCCAAATTCAAAAGCGTTCAAGTTTTTCGGATCCCGTTTCTTTCTCTCTTAAATCGCAGGTTCAGGAAAAGTAAAAGAAGAATGAGAGAATGGGCATTCAAATTTATAGGGGAAGGAGAAAGACGGGCTTGGCCCGTGTCGATTCGTATCCCTCGCGGGGGGATACAAAATTTTCGTACCTCCATGGGGTACAATGTTTCGTACCGAGCCATGAGGTACAAAATCTTGTGTCCCCACGAGAGATACGAGTAAAAAAAATTGTGTATATATATGTATGTATGTGTATATATGTGTTGCATAATGCAATATTATGCATGTACATTTTTACATGTGATTGTGAATGACTTCTCACGCACGGTTCTCCGTGTCTCATAAGATCAAATACTCACAAACATGCATTTGCGTGCGTTCACATTCACATTCACTCCCGCATATATTACTTTTCATTTCTTACTTCCCGTGGTGTTGCGCAAAATTATGCAAAAAAATGTGCAAGCATACACACGATGTCATATTGGCAACAACTCATGTACGTTACAACGTAAACGAGAGTCGACAACTAATGTTTACTTACATAAGCCAACAGGAATCAAGCAGCTCCATCAACTCAAAGCACATTATGTCAGTACAAGACGTACTTTGGGGGGCAAATGTTAACCAGCCTTTTGGTTCGGTTCCCAAAAGTACACAAGACACGCTCGACTCAACACATCGCATGACGTTAAAGTCCTATGTGTCGTCAAAAAACTAGGGATTCAAGACCAAGAGAAGTCGCGTAAGCACAAGCCTCACAGTCCCTCAAAACAGTGATATCCCATATTTTTGTATCCCTCCATTTTCAAACCCCTTAGGCTAGAATCCCTCAAGCTCATTCCAGAAACATTCGAACCCTTACAGCTCGAGTCCCCCTATCTTGCTCCCCCTTCACTAAAGTTTTCAGATCCCTCAACATATATGTACCTCGTACTCGTTGCCTTCCCTAAGCTTCGGATCCCACGTACAACATTCGAGCCCCTTGCCAAGCTGGCTTGTGACCTCGCGACACATCACAATTAACGTATCCATGGGATACGCGTTCTTCTTAGCGTTGTGAGAGGGATCCGAAATATTTGAGGCCCGCACTTAGGGATATGAAGTGTACTATTGTGGTCCCCAAATCCTACCTACTCCCACCTAACCTCTCCATTATAAATACCTCCAAGATCACACTTCAAAGGGGTTGGAAATTGGTTGATTTGACACCTCTTGAGAGCTTCAAGTGATCTCTTTAATGGCATCCTTGCTTTGAGGAAGAAGCATAAAAGTTACTTTTTGCCAATATTTATATATGATAATTATGACATCAAAATGCTTGAAAATGTTTGTAAAAGGATGTCAAGAGATAGACCAAATCTTGTAACTTATTATTGTCAATAAAATATCACCAACTCTTCCAAAGTGGACATGGGCCCCTCACGGGACCGAACCACTATAAATCTACTACTTTATTTACTACTATCTGCACTTATTTTACTATGCGAAACGTAATTCTCTAAGTAACAGAGAATCTTTGGATGTTACGACATTTTTTCCGTCAACATAAATCCATTAATAATAATAAATAGTTTAGATTTCAATTGATATTTAGAACATATTTTAAAATAATATTTTTATATGGAAAATAGTCATTTTTCAAACGATCTCGGAATTCGATGAAACCTGTTTTTTCGGATCTGGAATGGTTAATCATTGTACGATTTCAATTTTCGTATCAATCGAAGTTATCTTGTAGTCATTCCCAATATAAATGCATATCAATAATTGATTTGAATTTGTAATTTGATTTTAAAAATAACTATTAAATATGTTCGAATTGGCTTACGAACAAGTTCCATTGTTTTCAAAATGTGGGATACTTACTATAAACGATAGTAGAATGTTTTGTTCTGAGTTCGAAACATTTTGACCTCGATGAATAGTGCTTTATGTTTTCCTACAAATAGAGCTCATAAGTTGCAAAGCTTTGGAGTTATAACCTGTTGGCTAGCTTTCTGACCAAGCCACCGAGGTCTACACACACGAAGAAAATGTGGAACTTCACTCCTCTAGCCATCGAAGACCCGATCAGATCGCCCTACCTCACCACAATCGCAATCGCCCTATGTCTCGCGATCACCCCATGTCTCACGATCCGATCCGTTCAACACTAGCTCGACCCGATTGAATTCCAGAAGCCAAAAAATGAAGACCACGACCTGTTCAACCACGATCCGAAATGTATGGATCTCGCGAAATTTGTCCACAACGGCTAATTTGACAATTTCTTCATCAAGATACGAACCAGTACGAGGTCCTCGGGATGTGTGCCATATATGATAGCGATCTGTCCGAAGAAATCGGCTATAAATAGCCCAGAACTTGGCATTTGTAAGGATCTTTTGGCAATTGAGAGATCTGACTCCTCCATTATCTTATCTCCAGTATTTCTACTTAGAGTTATCTAAAATTATTGAGAGAATCATAATTGTAAGAGTGAAATCGAGTGAAACTATTGATTGTATTTGCATTCAGCATATAATCAACTACCTATAAAGTGGACGTAGGCTCGTTAACGCCGAACCACTATAAATTTCGTGTGTTTTTCTGCTTTTTCTTCATATTGTAGTTATAATTCTTCGTAGATTAGAACAGCTTGGGTGTTAGACCCAATTTTGGATCTAACATTTTGGTGCTTTCACTGAGAACGAATTTTTAGTACATTGGATTGTTGTTCCGTTGTTCGGATAGTCAAGTCCGAAGAAAACAGTCCAAAACTCCACTGTTTCAGTTTTTGAAGATTTCAGTGAAATTTAGATATCATGGCTGGAAAGAAGTCTAAGGAAGTACGAGCTTCGCGGGCGAACGAAACTGAAAATGAAACAATTGAAGAAAGTGTGCACGAGCAGCCCGAGGAGGAGGTCACGGATCGCCGAGAGGAGGGGGCGAACCGATCCGTTGAGGGGATCGTGACCCGACCAGCTGAAGGGGTTGCCACACGCTCCCATGACCTCGTCTCGAACCATCCCCATAACACTTCCGCGATCCGATCCCGGGGGGCGCTCCGAGCCATCGAGGTAAGGATCCCGCGATCCAAAAAGACAAGCAGACTACGACCAGACCCGGAAAGGAGGTTATGGCTCGATCCTCCCGTGCTGGCACATCTGCTCGACCTAGCACAAGCTCTTTACGTATAAGGGAGAATGTTGGCGACCAATTTGACCCTTCTGCCCCGGCTACTAAAGGGGATCTCTCTCGCATTATTGACATGTGGGAGAGATTATTTGATGAGTTAGCTGCTCAGCGGCAAGAGAGTTCAGTATTGCGACAGAATCTGACTATTATGGACAAGCGAATTGACGACCTCATAAGGCAGAGGGTTTCCTCACCAACCCATCTTCCTTCCCCAGAACACACATCCTCGTCTGAGGAGCCCCGGAGAAACCGACGTTGGCCTCCGCTAGAAAGAGCTGTGAACATAGAGCAACTTCGATCTCGGGAAGAAGAAGTGCTTAACCAGAGAACTAGCAATCATAGCTTGAACGAACCTGCTTTACCGCTGAGGAATGGAAACGTGGTTGATCCTACTCAGAATCGACCCAATCCCCCCGCTCGCCGCTTAGTTCACCTCGGCAACAGGGGGCAAGGAAGCTCCGCCCGAATCCCAGACTTTGTAGCTGCACGTCAAAGAAATGCTGAAGAAGCCCATCGGGCAAGAAGTGCTGATCATGAGTCCACCTTGACCCGGGCAGATGTTGAAGCAATGATCAGGGAAAACATGATAGCTAGCTGAGGGTACAGGGATGAAGATTGGGGCATAGATCCCAGTCATACGCCTTTTACCGATGATATATTGGAGGTCACATTCCCAAGACGTTTTAATATGCCGACAATGAATCGCTATGCGGGCAAATCTGACCCAATCCAGCATCTGATGCGATATTCCTGGTCCATGAATGCCGTCGCAGCTACAGACGAGATAAAGTGTAAGGCATTCCCTATATTTCTGGAAGATATGGTGTTAGTGTGGTTTACCCGCTTGCCAGCCCGGTCGATATCCAGTTTCAGGGAATTGAGTGAGAAGTTCGTGAACCAATTCCGCCTTCACGCCCAGAGATCTAAGAATGTGATTGAGTTGTCTCTTATTAAACAGCGACCGGACGAAAGCTTAAGGTCGTACTTGGATCATTTTAATTTAGCAGTCACAGAAGTTAAAGATCCGCATGAGCAAACTGTGTTGATGGCCTTAATTGACGGTGTCGACAAGGATACCGAGTTTGGAAGATATCTGGCCGGCAAACCACCTCCAACCAGAGAAATATTTTATGAAAAAGCTAATGTCCGTTTATGACAGGAAGAGATATATGCTAATCGAAAAAGGAAGGCTACTGATAAGGAAGATATCCAGAGCAATGTGGCCATCAAGTAGACGGGAGATAGCTCAGGGAAGGTTGAAGTCAATGTTGGGAATAAAAATCAAGGAAATGGTTGCCAACTGGGAAACAATAATAGCAATAATCGGAAGAGGAACCGAGGAAATGATTCTCAGAGAAGATCTCGACCCAGGCCATTTGAGAATTTTACACCGTTAAATGATACATTGGAGAATATCTTCTTGGATACCTATAATGTCCTTCCATACAAAAGGCCTCCCCCGAGAGAGTCGACAGACAAAGAGCGCGAAACCGGAAAGTTCTGTCTATTTCACCAAATCCATGGTCATTCCATAAGTGAATGTCGTCACCTGAGAGACTTGGTCGAGAGGCTACTCCGAGAAGGAAAACTCGATGAGTACAGGGTCACACCCGGAGACAGGGGCAAGCCGCATATGCCCCCAAACCAAAATCAAAACCAGAATCAGAATCAGAGCCAGCCTACTCCCCGGCTGACTGCTCAACAAAAAAGGAATAACATTGTTATTAACACCATAGTAGGAGGGCTTCATCTGGCCGGGCATAGCTTTAGGGCAATGGACCAGTATGTCAATGCAACTAAACAACCCCTCATGGCAGGAGAAGGCAGTAACCCTGAGGACATTGGTCCAGTCAAACAACAGAAGACAATGACTGATGACATCATCTTTCACGACAGAGATAGCATTGGCGTTCACTCCCCAACCGAAGATCCATTAGCAATCACAACCGCAATTGGTCCGGCCATAGTCCATAAAGTTCTGGTAGATAACGGAAGCTCGGTCAACATTTTGTTCAAGAAAACGTTCGACCAAATGAAACTTGAGCCGAAGGATTTAAAACCATGTGAAGGGTGGATACATGGATTCAATGGAGCCTCAACTGCTCCAATGGGATATGTAGAGTTGTCGGTAACCCTTGGGGAAGGGGAGCGCCATAGAGTAAGAATCCTTCCTTTTGTGGTTCTGCATGTCGAATCCCCATACAATGCATTTCTGGGCCGACTATCCCTAGCAAAGTTTAGAGCTTGTATAGCTCCTTGGTGTTTATTAATGAAGTTCCCGACTGAAGCTGGTATAGGTATAATAAGAGGAGATCAAGTCATGGCCCGAGCATGCTACATTGCAGAGTTGAAGATGCTCCGCAAAGGAAAAGATGTAGTGACCAAAGGCGCTTCCTCCCCGGCAAGGGAGTAAACGTTATAGCAACTAAAGAAAATAACCATGGGAGAGTCGCCCAGAGAATTGCCCGAGGACATAGATCCCAGAGAGGACGAAGAGCCTGGGAGCAGAATGGCGACTCCCAATGAAACAACTGTGGATATTCCAATCGATGATGGAAACCCAGAGAAGGTCCTGAAGATTGGATCCCAGTTAGACCCTATTCGAGCTGGAGAGATAACGGATTTCTTGAAAGCCAATTTAGATGTATTCGCTTGGATCCACTCGGATATGTGTGGGATATCTCCTTCAATCATGAGTCATTCGCTAAACATCAACCCGAAGCATCCTCCTGTCAAATAGAAAAGGCGAATGCTTGACCCGGAGAGGTCAGCTGCTTTGAAAGAGGAAGTTGAGAAATTGAGAAGTAATGGGATCATCAGAGAGTCGAGATATCCAGATTGGATCTCCAACCCGGTCTTGGTGAAAAAGGCCAATGCAAAGTGGTGCACCTGTATTGATTTCTCGGACCTGAATAAAGCTTGCCCAAAGAACAGTTTTCCGTTGCCAAGAATTGACTAGCTGGTGGATTCGACGGCTGGCCACGAACTCCTCTCTTTCATGGATGCTTATTCGGGGTACAATCAGATCCCTATGCACGTCCCAGACCAAGAGCACACGAGCTTCATTACAGATTTGGGATTGTATTGTTATGTACTGATGCCTTTTGGTTTGAAGAACGCCGGTGCTACATATCAGCGATTGGTCAATATGATGTTTTATAACCAGATTGGGAAGACGATGGAGGTGTATGTCGATGACATGTTAGTGAAGTCTAAACAATCATCTGACCATACTGCCGATTTAGCAGAAATGTTCGAAATTCTCCGAAAGTATGGAATGAAATTTAACTCTTTGAAATGTTCATTTGGGGTAGCATCGGGAAAATTTTTAGGATTTATCGTCAATTCACGTGGGATCGAGATTAATCCAGACTAGATCGCAGTAATCCGGAATATTCAGAAACCTAGACAGATTAAAGATGTGCAAAGCCTCGCAGGAAAAGTAGCGGCATTGAGTAGATTTATCTCCAAAGCTACAGATAAATGTATCCCGTTCTTCGAATTAATAAAGTGAGGAAATCGCAACTTCGAATGGACCCCTGATTATGTTGAAGCATTCCAGAATCTCTTGAATCATTTAGAAAAACCCCCCGGTTTTGTCTAAACCCGTAGATCATGAAGAATTATTTGTATATTTAGCAGTGTCATCCAATGCGATCAGTTCGGCTTTGGTTAGAGAAGAAAATAAGGTGCAAAGACCAGTATATTATGTGAGTAAGAAGTTGGGGCCAGCTGAACGAAATTATCCAAGGATAGAAAAGCTTGCGTACAGTTTGTTGATTGCATCAAGGAAGATTTGCCACTATTTTCAAGCTCACCCGATTACTATATACACTGATCCCCCGTTATAACAATTTCTCAAAGGCCAGAGGCTTCGGGAAGATTACTTAAGTGGAACATTGAACTAAGTTAGTTCGATTTTAATTTTCAACCCCGGCGATCAATAAGGGGGCAAGTGCTGGCAGACTTTATAGAAGAGTTTACCATCCCAGAAGATGACACAATAAGCAAAGAAGTCGATCTGCCAAGGCTACTCCTCGATCCTAGTGCCTGGAAGTTGTTCACTGACGGAACAAAGAACGATAGACGATCTGGTGCCGGAGTGGTGCTCTAAACTCCAGAAAAACGGCCGATATACTATGCTCTCAGATTGGAGTTCCGCGCCACTAACAACGACTCAGAATACAAAGCCCTAATTGCTGGTTTGAAACTCGCAAAGGAGTTGAAGATTCCGAAGTTAGACATCTTTTGCGACTCCAAAATAGTTGTGAACCAGGTCATAGGAAAATTCCAGGCCAAAAGTCCTAGGCTGATATCATATTTAGAAAAAGTGAAAAAGTTGCTGGATGGTTTTGATCATCACACCATATCCCACATTCCTCGAACAGAGAACCAAAAAGCAGATAAATTGGCGAAAATGGCCAGTTCCGATAGTCCTGAAAATACAGAACTGGTCCCAATGGAAGTCTTACAGTCACCTAGTACAGATCAGATGGAAGTTGATCCGGTACTAGATGTTGAACCCGAAAGGGAGTCATGGATGACTCCTTTGAAGAATTTCCTAATGTACGGAATGCTCCCTATGAAGAAAAGTGAGAGGCGTGCAATAATTCGAAAGGCCTCTCAGTATGTGTTACAAGAGGGAGTCCTGTATAGGCGAGGATTTTCAATGCCCCTCCTCCGGTGTATTGTCCACAGCGATATTCAATGCGTATTGCAAGTAGTACATGAAGGCGAATGTAGAGATCACACTGGAGGTCAAACATTGGCAAAGAAAATAATACGGTATGGTTATTTCTGGCCAACCATAAATAAAGATGCGGCCAAATATGCGCGACGTTGTGACGCCTGCCAGAGATTTTCTAAGATCCATAGGGCCCCATCAAGCCAGCTGAAGATGGTGACGAGTCCGTGTCCCTTCACTATGTGGGGAATTGATATTATCGGAAGCCTCCCCATAGCAAAGGGCGGAGGAAAGTTCGCTATCGTTGCCGTGGATTATTTTACCAAATGGGTAGAAGCAGAGCCATTAACCATAATAAAAACCAAGCGAGTAATCAGCTTCGTTGTTAGAAACATTATATGCCGATTTGGAATCCCAAGAATCGTCATAACGGATAATGGAACTCAGTTTGACAGCACCGAGTTCAGAGATTTTTGCCGGAAATACCACATCGAGAAAAGGTACACCTCTGTGGCATATCCGCAAGCGAACGGCCAAGTGGAGGTGGAAAATAAAATGATTAAATCTATCCTGAAGAAGAGATTGAAGCGGGCCAAGGCCATGTGGATCGATGAATTGCCCATGGCACTATGGGCTTATAGAACGACCTATAAATCGGCAACGGGCCATACACCATTTTCTCTCGCCTTTGGAACTGAAGCGGTCATCCCGGTCGAGTTAGAAGTACCTTCTCACCGAGTCACCTGTTATGAACCGATGACCAACAAAGAGTTGCTCCTTGAATCCTTGGACATGATCAAAGAGAAGAGGGACGAAGCCGATTTATGTGCCTTAAGACATAAGCAGCAGATAGCTCAATATTACAACAAGAAAGTCCGAGCACGAACCTTTGAACCCGAAGACTTGGTTCTAAAACGTGTCTTCCCACACTCAGAGCATATAGGTCCGAAGTGGGAAGGACCATATTCCATCCTGCGAAGACTTGATAATGGAACCTTCAAGCTAGCAACCATAGATGGAGATGGAATCCCCAGAGTGTGGAACGCCCAGCATTTGCGGCCTTACCTGACGTGAAATCGTCAGTTTCATTCTTTTGTTTTTAGGACCATGTAAAAAGGCACGACTTGCCTAGAATAGTCTGGTTACTTGAACAAAAGATTATAAAGTGGACGTAGGTCATGATTCGACCGAACCACCATAAAATATCATGTGTCATTTACCTTTATTGCACCATTACCTATTTGCTTTATCTCGATTAATATCAATTATTGTTGTTTTTTGAGTCTGTCCCAAATTATGCAGCAATATTGGAACACCCAATGCACTGTGCCACAAGGTGAAAGAGGAACCATAATCGAGGACCACAAGGTGCGGCAAAGTTAATCACCCCACGATCAAACTCTAACTCCCCAGAATCAGGAGAGAGTATAAAGGACGTGAAGATGACGTCCGCAAGGCATGAAGGTGCACCATGATAAAACCGCCTTGCCACCACTCTAACCCGCTGAAGGATCGGGAGAGTGTAAAGGCGCCAGAGATTTAGCGCCCCCAGAATTTCTGCCCCGATGAAGGATCGGAGAGCAGACCTGAAACGAGCTCGAACTCTAACCCGCTAAAGGATCGGGAGAGTATAAAATTGTTAGAAATTTAGCGCTAAAAGAATCCTTTCCCCCCACCTCTCGTGATAGGGGGCAACACACACGACTCAAATCAATCATTAATAAGCCCTGGCCAAGCATCATATTACATGATTGATTGGGGGCGTATACACACACATCACATCTCTGCACAGAAATTTTAAAATTTTGCTAACGCGATTCACGATTTAATTTTCGATTAGTTATGGTTTAAATACTTGTGGCTAACGTGATAAATTAAAATTGCAGGTTCGCAGGTTTAGTTCCTCTTTTTTATGTGACTGGTCTATCTTGAAGGGAAACTCCTGTTCATATCACGACAAGGATGAAAGTCAAGGTCGACCAAGACGAATCATCCCCTCATGCCGTTATGTTGGCTACTCAGGAAGGTGCACAGAGATGCAAGGAACTTGGAATCACTGCATTGCATATTAAATTAAAAGTAATAAAAATCAACTTTTATTTACTAAGACGCAGGGATACAAGATAAGATAGATAAACAAAAGTGAGGGCCATTCTCACGATTATATTTTCTGGCCAGTGGAAAGTCTAAAAATCCTAAGAACAAAACATGAACTAATATCCGCATCCTACTCATGCTTGGGGGGCTATTTTGGCTTCTTCTCTTCTTCTGCTTCCCCGACTCCTCCTTGTCAACATCCAAATGATCACCTTTTT
This sequence comes from Allium sativum, assembly GCA_030737875.1. Lineage (NCBI taxonomy): Eukaryota > Viridiplantae > Streptophyta > Magnoliopsida > Asparagales > Amaryllidaceae > Allium > Allium sativum. The sequence goes on from CM060923.1 coordinate 645,727,575, forward strand.
TCCTCTTCCTCTTATCAATAAGAGGCTTTGGCGAAGAACTAGAAGATTGAGAGGCTAGTTGAAATGAAGTTATTGAACGGGAAGAGAATCTTATGACCAACCCAGTTTTGGGATCAATTTCAGAGATAGGAGGCACATATACTGGGTCCTCTTTCCCTTTCATAAGAAGCAACTACCTCTCCTCCTCAGCCCGTTGATCAGCCAAGGTTTCATCACCACCACCCTTAATTTCATCTGTAATAACAAGGTCATCCTCTTCATCCCCGTGACCACCATCCGTGTCCTTCAAAGCAGCAATAACCTCGACATCTGCAGGAACGTCAGTGCGGGGTACCACAGATGCCATGGTTACCTTTTCACCACCCTCAGTTTGCTTTGAAATCTCAGAAATTTCAGCATCAGTGCCTGAGGGGATGTCAACTTTTTCTGCCTCCGTCTTCTTTTCTCCCCGTTTTTCGGTCAATGTGTCACATGTATTATGAGAGGCACATGTTAGTAACTCAACGGGCTGCTCCGTAGAACGGCGAAAAGTCATAACTGCTTTGACAAATTGCAGGGAAAATATGGAAATACCTTCAGCTGACTTTTCGTCCAAACTTACAGCAGGAGATTCGACGGCCGGAGGAGTTGGGAGCAAAGGAATCAACGGATCATCATGACTATACTCCTCTACTTCAGAGGCTTTGGGTTCTGCCACTGATCTCGAGCCTTCGTCAAGTTTGTTTTTGCCTTTGGCCTCAGTCTTCTCCCTTTCCACCTCTTCTTGGATTAGGCGTCTCCCTTCCTTCAAATCCTCGGGTTCTTTTCCTTTGAGGAGTCTCTGCATTAGCTGGCCCTCATCAATCTCATTGACCTTCAATCGCTGCTTCTCATCCTCGACAATTGCATCCCATATGTTGGCAAGAGTAACGTGGTAGTCTGGGATCCAAGAGATGTCTCGAGTTTTGATGACTTGGCCTAAGAAGTCAAATATCAACTCCCCAAAACCTTCTATTTCTTTTTCAGCTTTGGCAAGCTTGTCGGCAGTGGTGGAAGCCGATTCAAGAATGCTGTTAGCATTAGTCTCAGCAAGAACTGCTCGCTCCTCAGCCTGAACAAGTTGGTCACTCAAGGTCTCCTTTTCTTTCTCGGCAGCCGTAAGACTGTTTTTTAAGTCCGCCCTCTCCTTCTCCCAGGCAGCCTTCTCAGCATCAAAATGACTCTGCGCTGTCCTCAAATCAGCATTGGCCATTCTAAGATTCTCTATATCCTTCTTCAAAGATAATCGTTCTTGGCTGTTAGAATCTAGCTCGCTATGAAAACGCTTTCTAGCTTCCTCAAGATCTGTCTTGTAGTTCTCTGCGTCTCACTGAGCTAAAGCCAGATGGGCCTGTGCGTCTTCCAAGCCTTTTTCCATTTTGCTCCTGGCCCTGTCATTATTCTCAATTCTCACCTTGGATCTGGCCACGTCCGTTTCTAGGCGACGGATGGCATCTGAGAGGTTAACGGCGTGCTTTTTCATTATCTCGTACTGTTTGGCTACATGGCACACATATCCTATCACCTCGGTATCCCAGTCCCTGGGAACTGGCTCAAGATCCGGTACAAACATCATTCTCTCAAAGAAAATATCGGGGAATTCCTTGCGCAAGCGCGCCAATCTAGCCTGATTTTTGGGGCCATGGATAGCATCTCGTGCAACGAGACTGTCGGAGTCGTGATCGTCAGGGGAGACCAGAGCTTCTTTTCCTTTCTTCACGATCTTGCCCTCATCTTTATTTTTGTCCTCTGACTCACGCTGTTTCTTGGAAGATTGGACGTGAGAAGGTGTGCTTTTTGGAGGGGTTAAGTCCCTAGGAAGCTGCTTACCCCCAGCCGGTGGCAGTGGACGACTGTGAGGTTTCCCGGAACCATACCTGGAAGGAGACTAGGATCGAGTAGGATAGGTTTGAGGAGGGTCGCGAGGCCAATAACTATCCCTTCCCCGACTATCACTGCGAGCAGAATTTGGATTTGAATGAAGACTAGGTGTGCCTTCACGAAGGGAGCGATGAGAATAAGATCATTTGTAAGTCATCTTACCTACAAAAGAAACAAGTACACATTAAAACTTTGAATACAGTTGGTATAAAAGTGTGGAGTCAGACAGTCCATGTGATTTGTGCATCCCATATAATTCCCCCTAACAGACCAGGGCCCGAAGTTAGGCTCGTCGGGGTGGTTTCTCGTTCTTCAACTGGAGCATTTGTTTCCTCAGAGATAGGAAAAAATGGCTTCCCATCAAAATCTTCCTGTGCATATACATCGTCGGGTATAGGAATTTTATTCAATTCCTTGAATAACTGCTCCTCTATAAAATCATCGGGAGCGGTAGGCTCAACCGGTAGAGAGGCCCTCGAGGGGGAACCCCTCGGAGAGGCTGGGATTTCCTTAAGCTCATCAGCACGGGCCTTATCTCCTCTATATACATTTAAATCTTCATCGTCCTGGTTAATCATCGGTGAAGGACTCTTATGAGGTTTAGTTGTCTCTGCTGCCTGCGACGTTCCTTCTCCCTCGACCGGGGGCACATATTTGTAAGGTTTGCCACCCGCACCAAGTCCAAATCTTATATCCAGAAGGCGGTGTCAGTGAAGATTCTCGTCAGTAATACATTTCTTGATCCTTAGGAAGTCAGATTTGCTTTTGAGAAGAAGGGATAGTCGATTACTATACACCGAACCTTCCGTTTTTGGAAAGGTGTGATCTGCATAGAGAAAAGAAGCATGTTAGCGCTTTGATTTCTTAAACAGGTTATTCATTCAAAGGTCTAAAATTTACTTGATTTAAGCCATCTTCTCACACACCCAGCCTGTCGCTTTATATAGAACCAATCGGCCTTGGGATCCCCTATGTTGCTGTAACCATCAGACAAGACTTTCCTGTTGACTACTGTAACACCCCGTAATTCTATAACACTAGGATTCACAAATCAGGGCAGAATTAAAAGTTAAATTCAAAATCAAGGGAAACGGGCTGCGCCATTGCGTTCGTCTCGGAATTCTGCATGAAAACGAGTCCGAGCTTGCGTAAATCGGAGTCCGTATGAGGAAGATATGGCCTCCGGAAGATTCAGCGAAGTTCAAAATTCAAAACAGGTCAAGTTCAAAATTCAAACCGGACCCAGGTTGGGCTGGGCGGGAATTTTCCCGCCCAAGGAACCCAGGTCGACTGGGTAGTCGACCTGGGGCACCCAGGTCGACTGGGTAGTCGACCTGGGGGTCGACCCCCCCCCCCCCCCCCCGTTTTTCCAGTTTTCTGCACCTAGTTCATTCTTCTGTATCTAGACGCCATTCTGACCAGATTCGCCCGCCTAACACTATATAAACAGCCCTAGTCTCCTTCTCTATTCACAATTCTTCTCTACCCTTATGCTGCAAAGATTCTTAGTGAACATGGCTTCTTCTCCTCCTCTTAATTAAATAATAAATAAAATAATATATATAAAAATAAATCAAGACGAGGAGATGCTGCTCAAAGACTTTTAAGAAGAAGAGATTCAAGCTAGGATTCAAGAGGAGGTTCAAACGACTACAACGACTGATTTTCTACGAATCATAGCAATGCCATCTTTCTATTCTAATCTAATCCCTGTAAGTCAGTTATTTCTAGATTTGAACGTTTTTCTTTGTTCGTGACATGAAATTAAAGGAATAAAAGAATATGCCAAATCTCTCTCTCTATTCGAATCAGTGCCTATACTCTTGAACCTAATTAAGAACTGTTATGATTCGAGGACAAATAAGACCGTGACTATGAAACTATGGACCTTAAAACCATATGCCTATGAACATTTGCCTATGACTATGGACATTGCCTATGACTATGAACATTTCCTATGACTGTGACTGTGACTATGCCCTTGATTAGGAAATATAAACTATTGCCTATGACATAACAAGGAAATCTGTGATTAAACACTTGTGATTCATGACTAGGAAAGTGTTGCTTAAGTTTTATGACTATGAAATTGGGTCTAAACCCGATCATCTATTCTGTCTATTCTTGGTTATCTTTGGTTTTAGACCTTGGGAATTTACCTATTAAGTTAGGTCTACACATGTTCTTGAACCTACGTCTCTATTCTGTCTATTCTTGGTTTTAGACCTTGGGAATTTACCTATTAAGTTAGGTTTACCCATGTTCTTGAACCGACGTTGTTATTCAACCCTTTTTATGCCAGTTAGTATGTCAATCTTTTGCATAGCATCTTTGGTTCATTCCCTATTTTCTACGAACCTAGCTTTGTTTATAATTTAGACTGAATCACGATTATACGAACGGTGGGAATGCGGTTTGGGCAAAATATGAAATTTACTAAAAACGTAGTTTAACTTGGAAATTGGCATAAATTGGGAACATGTATTATGGCATGTTCATAGAAATGCAAATTGGATAAATTTGACATGAATTATAATGTGTGTAATTTGAATCTAGTATTGACGTGTAAATCTAGCATTTACATGAACAGTGAACTAGAGTAATAAGTCTAGAATTAGAATGTTGAATCGGAATTGGATTAGCTAATTTGGCATGGTAAGTATATTGGCATAAATGTGAAATTGGCCATAATTGGGAGTAATTGGCAGGTTTAGCAAAATCATGGTTAGTGACACTTAATTTGGTATAGTCCACATACCAAAAAGCATAAATATGATTTAGAAGGGGAAATGGGCCATAAGAATGAATGTAGACAATTCACATTAAAAGAGTAATTAGGAAATAAGTAAATTAGGAATAATTTACTTATAGAATTTGGCCTGAATGTGGAAATATAAATTTAGACAAATTAAAGGTTTCTTAACGACATCTCTTTTAATGACACACCGGAAAGTTCTAGGGTGACAGAGAGGATAGTGTCTAGGCTTGGATTTGGAAAATACAAGTTTCCTGCTCTCCCTGACTGATCCGACGAACGGGATGGTTGCTTCCAAAACTTGATTTGAAAATAAATTGAAAACCTTTGAACTTAGAAAACATGAATATGCCTAGCCCGAGGTTAGACTGAGCTGCGATGTAAACCTACCCGGAACCAACCGGCACATCCAGTAGTCGCAACAATACCTATCTAATGTGAGTGGTAGCGGCTTTAATTTATTTAGTTAAAGCTAGAAAAAGAATGGTAGGGTTAAGTAAACTAAGACACTTAACCAGTTCAACATGATAACTAGACTGATGGGTGGGGTTAGGTTCAGACTGACACTTAACACAGTTAAGCTAGAATGGGAGGGTTAAGTCCATAGGAACACTTAACCAACTTAACACAGTTAAGCTAGAATGGGTGGGCTAAGTCCATAGAGACACTTAACCAAACTCAAGGTAGCAAAACGAGACTTGTAGGGGTTAAGTAAAGTTGATACACTTAGCCAAATTAACATGTTAACTAGACCAGAGGCTGGGGTTAAGTAAAATCTAATACACTTAGCCAATTTGTTATGTTAGCTGGGCTAGACCATAGGGTTAAGTAAACTTGAACACTTAACCATCAGGTTGTGATAAAGGAATGGTGTTAAGTCTAAAATATGAAGGGATAATACTTAACCATTAATAATAACATGTTAGTTAAAACAGACGGGCAAGGTTAAGTTAAAAAGGAACACTTAACCAACACAGGGTGAATGGGTAGGGTTAAGTAATAAATACTTAACCAATATAACTTGGTTTGTGGTAGGGTTAAGTCAACATGAGTAACTGATAACACTTAACCAGTTTAACAGGGTAAATGAGGAGGGTTAAGTTAGCTTGAATTGACTATGACACTTAACCAATCCAAATTGACGGGAAAGAGAACTAAGTAAACCTTAGTTAAGAAAACAACGATTCTGGAAACTAAGTGGTAAATCTTAGTTAGTAAAACTAAGTAGTAATTCTTAGTATAACAAGGGAAGGAGCGAATGTCCGTCTGAGTAAAAAGGAGGCTCCAACGAATTGGGTTACGAAGCCAGAGGCTTCGAGGGGACGTGAGGGTACTCTTGGTATCCCTCTGTGAGGCTGCAGATGATCCGCCTGGGCCCACAGAGGTTAAGGTCTACGTAGAAGAACCAGGGTTATGCCTTGGTTGTAACACATGGCAACCTAAAGACCAGGATGGACCGGTGTGATTCGGTGAGAAAACGGTAGCCCTGTGATAGCGACTCGTCGTCTACCATCCATCTTGAGTCAATCGAGATACGTGAAGCGGAAAGGCGGAGAACTCCAAAAGACCATATACTTGCTATCTAGTTATGGGTGAGGATGGCCATAGGATAGTGGGGCACCTGGGGCCGGCGTATAGTTCTCATTTTACAAGGTGTGCCTTTCATTAGTTGAGGGAGGGGTCAAGTGGGACCATAGCCACTAAAATAAAAACAGACCGTAGCATCTGCATCGGCAGATATCTGAAAGCTCCCGACCGAGTTCTGTATTCCTTGATTTGCCCTGTCACAGGACTCGGACCGCATATTACAGGACATGTGCATCTAGACAAGCGATAACGATTCGCGATACATGCGTGGGGAAGTATAGGAACATATACCACTCTAGGTAGTGTGTCCTAGACTTTGGGGCATCGTTCGACAGGTAGCATAATTCCTAGTTGAACTAGGTGGCATAAATCCTGAATCCGAGAAGCGTTCAGCAGACAGCGTAAACTCTAGTTGAATCTAGAAGGCACTTGGTAGAAAACCCTAGATTAAATCTAGGTAATAAATAAATAAATGGATGCCTGAAGGCGATGGAAAATACAGGGATTGGGACCACGTTATCGTTACTAGTAGGAACATTAGTTAGGTGGTGTAGAGATATAGAAACCAGTATAACAAGGAAATAGCGAAGCGGCGAAAGTATTAAAGCATATCCAGTTTATCTTATCTTAGCATACCTTGTGATTATCTTGTCTAATCTTGCTGACCCTATCATCTTGGTGTTATCTTGTATTCAGTTAATTCATGTCGTTTTGTTTTTCCATGTTCACATGCTAGAAGTTACTGAACTTACTCAGGCTTTATGTCTGACTCTGTTTTCCTTTCGTCTTCTTTTCTTCCATTCCCCCCCTCCCCCAGGTGGTAAAGGAGGGAATAGTATAGCTCAGGTTAAGTTGGACTGTCACTCCTTCCCAGCTTGAAGATTTGCCGAAGTTTTGCTTGGATTCTCTTTTCAGATTCTATGGCTGGCTCTTGCTTAAATTGGGGAATATAAATGTATTTTTTTGCTTCTTTATTTTGAAAGACAGATGATACTCTGATATTGTAAAGAAATTGTTGTACAAACTATTTTATCAATAAAGCAAAGTTTTATTTTCCGCTGTTTAATTTATGACTGTCTTGTAATTTATCTGCATCTTTTACCCTAAATGCTCCATAGAACTTAGTGCATTCCCTTTGTGAGTGACACTAACGGACGTGGGGTGTTACACGTGGTATCAGAGCTGAAGGTTACCAGATCAGATAAAGGATTTGAAAAATTATTTTCAAAACGGTTTTTAAAGAAGCATTTTCAAGAGAAAAGATTTGTTTTAAAGACATATTCCCCAAAGCCATATGCACTATCTTCTCTTCCTCTGTTTAAATTCTTGTCTCGAGTCTCTGGGGCTCCTGGCTTTCTGGGAGGTAACCTCATCGAAGGGCAAAGTAGTGCCCGACTTCCATCCATAGCCGTAGTTGTTTCATCTACGGGCAGTTTTCTTTCAAAGCTTATAGGGTTTTCCGGTCGATGGAGGCAGTTTTCGAGAGATTTGTCAACATGACTACACATGAAAGAGGATGAGGAGTTTGGCTAAGGAGCATAACCCTAGGATGAGGAATTCATGGATGTAGACTGAGCACACGAAGGAGGAAGAAATTATAAAACCTAAGACAAGAGGTAGTATCTTTACTAGGGTATGATAGGGCATATACTTAAGGATAAGGGCAAGGACGAGGACGAGATTTTCAGAAGGACAAGTACATGCTTTCTCCACCAAGCGTACCTAGGAGAAAGGTAGTCCGGTTGGAAGAGTCTAGTTTTCTGTTCGTGCTATTTCCTTAGGTTCTAGCGCTTCGCATTTGTTCATATCCACTTCCATAGTTGGGTCTCTGCACCATAGTACTTGTATAGTAGAAAGATCCCACTAGAGTCTCAAATCCAATTGGTGGTCCGACCAGTTTATTTTTGGTTAGTAGGGATTTGAGAATAGCTATCGAGTTTGCTTATATCAACTCACGTAGATCGTCTAAATTCGGGGGAGATATTCCTTGGGTGCTTGTCTGATATTGGTTTAGGCCTTTGGGGCTTGTACTTGAGGAATGTCGAGTTCGGTTTGGATGGTTTGCGGGAGAGATGAATAGTTGTGGCAGGCACTCCAAAGACCACGTAGTGACCTTTCGACTCTTATAGTTATGGCATGGCGGATAAGAGGGAAACCTATAATCATCTTAGTACGTATACCTGGTACCGTGATTGACATCTGTTTATTTTGGAAATGGAGATCTGGAACTTCACAATCGTGAAGTTAAATTAGTTAAGATACAGTGGAGTAAAGCTCAAGAAGGCTAGATACTAGCATCATACCCTTTTCCTTGAGGGTGCATCCTTGATTTCTTTGTTTTAGGAACTTTACGCATAATTGTTTCTCTCTTTCCAAAGTATATCACCTAGGTTGTATCTTCGATCCTTAGGTAGAAGCCAATGGATGTAAACATGTATTTGAAACATGTTATGGTTGATGGTTGCAAGTGGTTGCTAATGGTTGCTTGTGAATGCATATGCATACGTATTAGGCACTAGATAAGTTCTGACGCTTTCATATTGCATTTACAGATATGTATTTGTTTGTAAATTGAACTTGATATGTTATCATATGGGTGTTGCATATGGATGAATGGCTGTTCACACATGTAGTATTTACATGACTAGGGATGCTTGCATACATGGTTGGACGCATGGCACTGACATGATTCGCATTAAGGAGGTCAACTGAATCAGTAGACCGCCTGATTTTACAGTAGATAAAGACATACACACACACTATGCATATGAACATGAAAGCATTAGAAAACTTTTAAGGACAATGGATGCCTGTGAGTGAATGGTTAAGTAGATGGGTGATTGGATGGTAGGACACATTCTTCCTAACTTGAAGATTTCGAGGATGAAATCCTTTTAAGTGGGGGAGAATGTAACACCCCGTAATTCTGTAACCCTAGGATTCACAAATCAGGGCAGAATTAAAAGTCAAAATCAAAATCAAGGGAAACGGGCTGCGCCATTGCGTTCGTCTCGGAATTCTGCATGAAAACGAGTCCGAGTTGCGTAAATCGGAGTCCGTATGAGGAAGATATGGCCTCCAGAAGATTCAGCGAAGTTCAAAATTCAAACCGGACCCAGGTTGGGCTGGGCGGGAATTTTCCCACCCAAGGCACCCAGGTCGACTGGGTAGTCGACCTGGGGCACCCAGGTCGACTGGGTAGTCGACCTGGGGCACCCTGGTCGACTGGGTAGTCGACCTGGGGCACCCTGGTCGACTGGGTAGTCGACCTGGGGGTCGACCCCCCCCCCCCCCCGTTTTTCCAGTTTTCTGCACCTAGTTCGTTCTTCTGTATCTAGACGCCATTCTGACCAGATTCGTCCGCCTAACACTATATAAACAGTCCTAGTCTCCTTCTCTATTCACAATTCTTCTCTACCCTTATGCTGCAAAGATTCTTAGTGAACATGGCTTCTTCTCCACCTCTTAATTAAATAATAAATAAAATAATATATATAAAAATAAATCAAGACGAGGAGATGCTGCTCAAAGACTTTCAAGAAGAAGAGATTCAAGCTAGGATTCAAGAGGAGGTTCAAACGACTACAACGACTGATTTTCTACGAATCATAGCAACGCCATCTTTCTATTCTAATCTAATCCCTGTAAGTCAGTTATTTCTAGATTTGAACGTTTTTCTCTGTTCGTGGCATGAAATTAAAGGAATAAAAGAATATGCCAAATCTCTCTCTCTATTCGAATCAGTGCCTATACTCTTGAACCTAATTAAGAACTGTTATGATTCGACGACAAATAAGACCGTGACTATGAAACTACGGACCTTAAAACCATATGCCTATGACTATGAACATTTGCCTATGACTATGGACATTGCCTATGACTATGAACATTTCCTATGACTATGAATGTGACTATGCCTTTGATTAGGAAATATAAACTATTGCCTATGACATAACAAGGACATCTATGATTAAAAACTTGTGATTCATGACTAGGAAAGTGTTGCTTAAGTTTTGTGACTATGAAATTGGGTCTAAACCCGATCATCTATTCTGTCTATTCTTGGTTATCTTTAGTTTTAGACCTTGGGAATTTACCTATTAAGTTAGGTCTACCCATGTTCTTGAACCTACGTCTCTATTATGTCTATTCTTGGTTTTAGACCTTGGGAATTTACCTATTAAGTTAGGTCTACCCATGTTCTTGAACCGACGTCGTTATTCAACCCTTTTTATGCCAGTTGGTATGTCTATCTTTTGCATAGCATCTTTGGTTCATTCCCTATTTTCTACGAACCTAGCTTTGTTTATAATCTAGACTGAATCACGATTATACGAACGGTGGGAATGCGGTTTAGGCAAAATATGAAATTTACTAAAAACATAGTTTAACTTGGAAATTGGCATAAATTGGGAAAATGTATTATGGCATGTTCATAGAAATGCAAATTGGATAAATTTGACATGAGTTATAATGTGTGTAATTTGAATCTAGTATTGACGTGTAAATCTACCATTTACATGAACAGTGAACTAGAGTAATAAGTCTAGAATTAGAATGTTGAATCGGAATTGGATTAGCTAATTTGGCACGGTAAGTATATTGGCATAAATGTGAAATTGGCCATAATTGGGAGTAATTGGCAGGTTTAGCAAAATCATGGTTAGTGACACTTAATTTGGTATAGTCCACATACCAAAAAGCATAAATATGATTTAGAAGGGGAAATGGGCCATAAGAATGAATGTAGACAATTCACATTAAAAGAGTAATTAGGAAATAAGTAAATTAGGAATAATTTACTTATAGAATTTGGCCTGAATGAGGAAATATAAATTTAGAAAAATTAAAGGTTTCTTAACGACATCTCTTTTAATGACACACCGGAAAGTTCTAGGGTGACAGAGAGGATAGTGTCTAGGCTTGGGTATGGAAAATACAAGTTTCCTGCTCTCCCTGGCTATCCCTAATTGATCCGACGAACGGGATGGTTACTTCCAAAACTTGATTTGAAAATAAATTGAAACCCTTTGAACTTAGAAAACATGAATATGCCTAGCCCGAGGTTAGACTGAGTTGCGATGTAAACCTGCCCGGAACCAACCGGCACATCTAGTAGTCGCAACAATACCTGTCTAATGTGAGTGGTAGCGGCTTTAATTTATTTAGTTAAAGCTAGAACAAGAATGGTAGGGTTAAGTTAACTAAGACACTTAACCAGTTCAACATGATAACTAGATTGATGGGTGGGGTTAGGTTCAGACTGACACTTAACACAGTTAAGCTAGAATGGGAGGGTTAAGTCCATAGGAACACTTAACCAACTTAACACAGTTAAGCTAGAATGGGTGGGCTAAGTCCATAGAGACACTTAACCAAACTCAAGGTAGCAAAACGAGACTTGTAGGGGTTAAGTAAAGTTGATACACTTAGCCAAATTAACATGTTAACAAGACCAGAGGCTGGGGTTAACTAAAATCTAATACACTTAGCCAATTTGTTATGCTAGCTGGGCTAGACCGTAGGGTTAAGTAAACTTGAACAATTAACCATCAGGTTGTGATAAAGGAATGGGGTTAAGTCTAAAACATGAAGGGGTAATACTTAACCATTAATAATAACATGTTAGTTAAAACAGACGGGCAAGGTTAAGTTAAAAAGGAACACTTAACCAACACAGGGTGAATGGGTAGGGTTAAGTAATAAATACTTAACCAATATAACTTGGTTTGTGGTAGGGTTAAGTCAACATGAGTTACTGATAACACTTACCAGTTTAACAGGGTAAATGAGGAGGGTTAAGTTAGCTTGAATTGACTATGACACTTAACCAATCCAAATTGACGGGAAAGAGAACTAAGTAAACCTTAGTTAAGAAAACAACGATTCTGGAAACTAAGTGGTAAATCTTAGTTAGTAAAACTAAGTAGTAATTCTTAGTATAACACGGGAAGGAGCGAATGTCCGTCTGAGTAAAAAGGAGGCTCCAACGAATTGGGTTACGAAGCCAGAGGCTTCGAGGGGACGTGAGGGTACTCTTGGTATCCCTCTGTGAGACTGCAGATGATCCGCCTGGGCCCACAGAGGTTAAGGTCTGCATAGAAGAACCAGGGGTATGCCTTGGTTGCAACACATGGCAACCTAAAGACCAGGATGGACCGGCATGATTCGGCGAGCAAACGGTAGCCCTGCGATAGCGACTCGTCGTCTACCATCCATCTTGAGTCAATCGAGATACGTGAAGCGGAAAGGCGGAGAACTCCAAAAGACCATATACTTGCTATCTAGTTATGGGTGAGGATGGCCATAGGATAGTGGGGCACCGGGGGCCGGCGTATAGTTCTCATTTTACAAGGTGTGTCTTTCATTAGTTGAGGGAGGGGTCAAGTGGGACCATAGCCACTGAAATATAAACAGACCTTAGCATCTGCATCGGCAGATATCTGAAAGCTCCCGACCGAGTTCTGTATTCCTTGATTTGCCCTGTCACAGGACTCGGACCGCACATTATAGGACATGTAAATCTAGACAAGCGATAACGATTCGCGATACATGCGTGGGGAAGTATAGGAACATATACCACTCTAGGTAGTGTGTCCTAGACTTGGGGGCATCGTTCGACAGGTAGCATAATTCCTAGTTGAACTAGGTGGCATAAATCCTGAATCCGAGAAGCGTTCAGCAGACAGCGTAAACTCTAGTTGAATCTAGAAGGCACTTGGTAGAAATCCCTAGATTAAATCTAGGTAATAAATAAATAAATGGATGCCTGAAGGCGATGGAAAATACAGGGATTGGGACCACGTTATCGTTACTAGTAGGAACACTAGTTAGGTGGTGTAGAGATATAGAAACCAGTATAACAAGAAAATAGCGAAGCGGCGAAAGTATTAAAGCATATCCAGTTTATCTTATCTTAGCATACCTTGTGATTATCTTGTCTAATCTTGCTGACCCTATCATCTTGGTGTTATCTTGTATTCAGTTAATTCATGTCGTTTTGTTTTTCCATGTTCACATGCTAGAAGTTACTGAACTTACTCAAGCTTTATGTCTGACTCTGTTTTCCTTTCGTCTTCTTTTCTTCCGTTCCCCCCCCCCCCCCCCCCCCAAGTAGTAAAGGAGGGAATAGTATAGCTCAGGTTAAGTTGGACTGTCACTCCTTCCCATCTTGAAGATTTGCCGAAGTTTTGCTTGGATTCTCTTTTCAGATGCTATGGCTGGCTCTTGCTTAAATTGGGGAATATAAATGTATTTTTATGCTTCTTTATTTTGAAAGACAGATGATACTCTGATATTGTAAAGAAATCGTTGTACAAACTATTTTATCAATAAAGCAAAGTTTTATTTTCCGCTGTTTAATTTCTGTCTGTCTTGTAATTTATCTGCATCTTTTACCCTAAATGCTCCACAGAACTTAGTGCATTCCCTTTGTGAGTGACACTAACGGACGTGGGGTGTTACAACTACCGACTCGAAGAAAAAAAAATTTGGAGTTGTTGTAGAACGATGCTTGAAAAGGTAATAGAACTTCAAGTCTTTAAACGTGAGCTCAGTTTGCAGGATTTCTGCATACGCGATGTATAAAGTGTATAGGGCCGCGTAGGCATTGGGATGAAGCTGCATTGGAGCAATACGCAATCGTCTTAAGGTTTCAATGACGATTGGAGGAAACGGAGGAATAGCGCCTACCCAGCACATGAGCCGGCTGACTGTCATATACCCTTCTGGAGCCAGATGAGGTTTATCTTCACTTCCAGGTGTTCTTACATCATCCCAGGGGATTCCGTGTTTCAAGCAGATTTTCTTAAGTTTTATATCGTCTAGTTTGGAAGCCAAAGAGTCAGTGAATTTATCTATTTCTAGTGCACCAGGAATCTCATCGGGAGCTCGGTCATCTACTTCAGACTCCTCATCAAGCGAGGTACTCTCAGATGAATCCGATTCTGTTTATCCCTCATATTCGGATTCAGAATCCTCACCCTCTGGATTAATTGGAAGAACCTCGGGGCTGCGATGCTCAGACCTCTCGGGGTCCATCTCTATTTCTGATCTTGAAGGAGAACGATTATCCAAAATTACTGTTTAGGCGAGTAAACATGAGAAATTAGAATATAATTACCCGTCCCCCGTGTGTGCAAGTGCAAGTTTGTGTTTGTGCATACATAGGAAGAAAGCATAAAAGTTAGCAAGATCATCAAAGTATTAGTCGTCATATGCAGTCAAGATATGATGTTGTTCAGTCCTGAAGGATCTTTTAAGGGATCTAGCCTAACTGTCCATTGAGATACTAGAGTTAAATTGAATTGTTTGGTCGACATGCGTATCGGGTTGTTCATTGGATTGGCTCGTGAGATGGGGTTCGGATCGCTATGTATTGTCGGCTCGTGAAGCAGAAGCTTTAGATCGTGGAAAGGCTTCAGGTCGTGGAACGCTGGGATTCTTGACGTCTTGTGCTTTACTTGACCGGATCGTGATAACCCCCCCCCCCCTGATCCACTTTACGTCTCGTCCCCATGGACCGATGCTCCTGTGTCTCCACGATCCCACTTTCCTCGACCCGACCCATTGTCCAAAATGTCGCTTTCACTTCCCTTTCTACCTTCTCACGATCCGAGACAAGGTCCCCATCCACGAGCCGAACAGATCCTTTCTCCCTTCTTCTCCCTCGTCTCTCCTCCTTACTCACAAACCCAACAGCACCGTCCCTTCAAAAAACCACATTTTCCGCAAAGCTCCGTAGCCCTCTCCTCTCAAATCAGTGAAACCCAGAGAGAAACGAAAGTGAAGATGCAGTAAAGTGTTAGCATAATTACCTATCTTGTTTTAACTAAAATTGCGAAGGGAAATTATCTCTTTGGGATTGCGAGTTAGAGTTCGAAATGAAAGACCGATGACGGCTGTGCAAAGAAAGAAGAAGGGAAGAAGATGGAGGAGGGGTCGGATTTATATTGACAAATTTATGGCCTTTGATCTTCCATTTCTTGTCTTGTTCGAACCGTGGGGGCCTAGTGGGCCGTGAATCCGAGCCCAGTGGAGAGAAAGGAGGCCGATCCCTCGATTGACTCGTGATGAGAACTGGCCCATCATGCTTAAAGCCCACACGGAAATCGAACCGGAGCGAGCGCCTCATCCCACGAACCATGGGGTGTTGTGGCGACCCGATCCGACAAACAATTGTGAAAAATGAAAATTCAGAAATGTTTGCGAAAATTAAAAAGTTTACCTGACAATTTTACAATGAAGTCTCCAAAAATTCTAGAGAGGAGAATAATCCAAGGAACAAAGAAATGATTGAAGGCTTAACTAGATATTTATACTAATCGAAGGACATGGCTCTCTGAAGCAGCACGACATTTCAGATGGATATGACCGCTAATTCGCATCTCTCTATGAAAAGATGTTTTTGCAGTTTCGAAGTATGTTCCACCTTCGATAAAACATACTTCGAGGGGACAAAATGTTGGCTAGCTTTCTGACCAAGCAACCAAGGTCTACACACACGAAGAAAATGTGGAACTTCACTCCTCTAGCCATCGAAGACCCGATCGGATCGCCCTACCCCACCACAATCGCGATCGCCCCATGTCTCGCGATCAGCCCATGTCTCACGATCCGATCCGTCCAACACTAGCTCGACCCGATTGAATTCCAGAAGCCAGAAAATGAAGACCACGACCTGTTCAACCACGATTCGAAATGTATGGATCTCGCGACATCTGTCCACAATGGCTAATTTGACAATTTCTTCATCAAGATACAAACCAGTACGAGGTCCTCGGAATGTGTGCCACGTATGACAGCGATCCGTCTGAAGAAATCAGCTATAAATAGCCCAAAACTTGGCATTTTTAAGGATCTTTTGGCAATTGAGAGATCTGACTCCTCCATTATCATATCTCCAGTGTATCTACTTAGAGTTATCCTGAAATTATTGAGAGAATCATAATTGTAAGAGTGAAATCGAGTGAAACTATTGATTGTATTTGCATTCAACATATAATCAACTACCTCTAAAGTGGACGTAGGCTCGTTAACGCCGAACCACTATAAATTTCGTGTGTTTTTCTGATTTTTCTTCATATTATAGTTATAATTCTTCGTAGATCAGAACAGCTTGGGTGTTAGACCCAATTTTGGATCTAACATAACCCTAGCCTCCATTTCAGACAAATCATTGGATATAATTTAATCTTCCAATCCATCCATAATTAGAAAAAACTCCCAACTAGAAAGTTGCTTGTATCGACGTTTAGAGTTCATTCATGTCATGCGTTCGATCATCGGAGGTCGTGAGTGGCCGGAATTTTGCTAGAACTGAGAACCGGATCATTCGTTCTTTCTCATTGTATGTTCAATCCACTGGCTTTAAGGCGAGATCGGCAACTAAAGAAGTGATGAGAGTGGTCAGGTGGAGGTTAGGGTGAAGTTTGGGGCGACAACGATGACTGTGGTAGTCGGAAATTTAGGTTAAACGAAAAAAAATTGTTGCACTTTCTGGCAATTTAGGGTGTAGCTTGGTCTTCGATGGTCGGAGAATTTGGTTAATGAACTGATTTTGGGTGGGTTTATATTTTCATGGTCACGTAGGGCACTAGAGGTAGTAGGGTTGGTCGAAGGTGGAAGCGGGATAGGCGAGGGTCGGCTCGGTCATGGTCTGGTGAACTCTTATGCAATGAAGTGGCATGGAGGAGGAGATGAATGAGGGGTGTCGAGTAGTATTTTCTTTGACCTAAGAATGAAGAAATGGGTTTTAGGCGGGTTTAATAAAAATTAACAAGGTGATTAGGAGTTTAGCATGTGATCATATTAAGTTAATGACTTAATTAATTAATTAATATAAATAATTTTAATGTGTATTAACTTGTACGCAATGTATTATGTTCATACAAGGTCAGAATTTGGTGAAACAAATTGCGTTGGGTTAGCAGCAATGAGCACTACACGATGGAGAGGTTTGGAGCTATATGGATTTTTTACGTAATTTCAAACTTCTATTTGAAATTATATGAATCGATGCGAAGTTGTCGAATTGGAATGGATGGTGAGTTAAGTCTCACACTTTCTAGAGAACTATTATGATATCGTATAATATAAATGTCTATTGTTGAATCAATTTTTATTTGCGATATGTTTGTTTATTTGTTTGATTGATTGGTTGATTTATTGCTTTGTTGGTGGTTGTCGATTTATATATATATATATATATATGTATGTATGTATGTATGTATGTATGTATGTATGTATGTATGTATGTATGTATATTGAAAATTGGTTCACTTTATTAACAACTAGAAAATTACATAATAAGATTAGCATACTAACCTAAATACAAATCGAAAAGCATAAAATACATACGAAATTCTAGATTAAATCCTAAAAGAGAGTTTTGAACCCATGATGAGGTTGCCAACTCTATAGCAAGTGCGATCCCGCTGCACTTCTAATCCTCTACTACTTTCCTTCGAATTCTTCTTCGAGTGGCAAAGATTAAAACAGTTTGCCACCATTCCGTTACTACCAACTTGTAGCACTGTGCTAACTTCGAACAGCAGCAATGATATACTACTGTTCAAAATGGTGCTGTAAGTGCAGTGTGCATAAATCTTGCACCACACCAAAACTGATGTAGCTCCACATATCCCATCATAAAAGAGACTGATTCCATTCTCTTGAGAGTGCTCTTGTAGTATTCACATAATCATGATTCTGCAAAGAACCACTTCTGTACAGTTTCATTGACAACATAAATCTAATACCTAAGTGTGTTTTAATATGCCAACCAAGTAGAAACCATTTTAAGTTCATAACTGTTCTCATGTTTGCAAACAGTCATTAGATCATAAACCGGATTTTCGCAATTTGTTTATCATAGATCACCAATGATATCAGCATATAACTGTCCAAAGTAAACCAAAATCTTCACCGTCTTACTGAATAAGTTAAGATTCTCGGTAGGGATTCTGCATATTCTCATTAGCAATTCACAAGTTAAATAAATGAACCCAATCAACCATCCAAACACACATTTTCTGAAAACTGAATCTCAAAATCATAAATGGGTACACATGAAATTGAAACCAGTTGTTGAAAATATGAAGACAACGGATCTGAGTGTCTGCAGCAAATTAAGACAAATTGCCTTATATCTGATTACCCAAATTTCATTCAAATCCAGTAAGTTGCTGAAGATGTAAATCGATATAATTGGGTTCCTTAATCCATTATTTGGCATGTGAAATTTTCATTATAGAATCCATATGTCATTAACTTTCAGTTACATACAAAAATCGCAGAGATATAAATCTATTAAACCAGATCCATTCTTCCATAACTCATCATATGTATTTGTCACTGTAAAGCCAAATTCGCCATTGAAATTAGAACAAACAGCCCAAATAATAAGAATTGAAAATCCATGACTTTTTAGCTTAATGCTTATCCCAAATCTTAAAGTTCAATTCGGATGTAAATTACTCACCATGTATAGATCAAATCAGCATAGGAATTCCGTTAATTCAGACTATCGGTTTGGAGAATCGAGATCTTTAGCATTTGATGTAGATGATGAAATTGGTTTTCGCTAAACATTCATTCTCGGTGGCTCGATGGCAGGGTCTCCTTGGTTATGATCATTGGCCATGGCAGTTTAGGGTTTGGTGTAATATCGTCGAGCACTTGTATGGATTATCAGAGTTCACAGGAAAGAGATGGGAATGGTTAGGACAAGGACAGAAATTGGTGACAAGGTCAAGAATGACGTGGATTAGTGAAAATCAGCAAGAATTTGAGGAATTTGAATGAAGTAGAAGGGTGTTTGAGGAAATGTCATTCACAAGAATTTGAAGAGGAAATTTACTATTTATTGAGATGCAGGCAAAAGAGCATAAGCATATCGAATAGCACAGCAAATTCAAACAAGACTCAATTCAAAAGTGATAAAGATCATTCAGCAACACTTCATCCGTGAATCAATTCAAATGCCACCATCATCTAAACTGTAACTAGCTATGAAATTTCAAACAGGCTGAAAGGATAAAAGAAATAATAGGGCAGGGTAATTAAAGATACAGGAAATGCAATGGGGTTTAAACAAAATAAACAGGTAAAACTAATGAAGGCATAAAAACAGGATAACAAACGAAATATTGCTTCAGAATTCGATCACTTTTTCATTAACCACTCAGGAAACAACTTGCCATTATATACACACATCATCCCACTCTCTAACATGCCAATATTAGTCTCAAATAACATAACACGAACGAATTATAAGGCCCATTAACTCATATTACATCATAGCCTTGCACAGCCTTTGGTTCAACCAGAATTAGTTGCAAAAACATGAGGTACCAGTGTGCACGTGCGCATGTTTGCACACTGATACACTCCTCGCTCTTCCTCCTCAAGTGTTGTCTTCATAAACCAGGGACTGTGACAGTTCCATATCACCTTCCAGCACCTTCTCTGACGATCCCCGACCTTCCTCTGATGAACTTTGCCTGAGAGCTCTCACACCTTGATTTCCAGAGCAAAATCTATCCTTAATCCATTCCTTTGTCCATGACAGCAAGGACTGGTTGTTACAACCCCTCTTCCCTTCAAGAATGGATCTTGTCCCCAAGTCCAAGGTAGGGAACCTCCTGATCAACGGCCAACAGTCCTCCCAAGTAGCCTCCTCTTCTGGTTTATCCTTCCATTTTGTTAACACTTGTACCACTGCATCATTATTTCGAGGAACAATTCTTCTATCAATGATTCTTTCAAGTTGTTCCACTATTTCTTCCACAAAACTAGGAGCATCTTGTTGCACAAATACTCTTTCTCCTATTTTTTTCTTCAGTTGTGATACGTGAAAAACAGGATGAATTTTAGCATGGTCTGGTAGTTGCAACCTGTAAGCAACTTCACCCACTCTCTCTATCACTTTATATGGTCCATAGAATTTAGAAGATAGCTTGTGAGTCCTCTGGTTCCTTGCAGTTATTTGTTTGTAAGGTTGGAGCTTTAGAAATACCCAGTCTCCAGCTTCAAACACTCTTTCAGTTCTCCTTTTATTTGAAAATTTACTCATTCCTTCTTGTGCAACCTTCAAACTGTCCTTCAAGAATTGCAAAACAAGATCTCTGGAATACAAATGCTCTTCTACTAACTCTACTTTGGCAATATTGGGTATGTACGAAAGTAAAGTGGGAGGGTCTACACCGTATACTGCTTTATATGGGGTGGTATTTGTGGATACTTTCCAAGTGGTGTTGTACCAATATTCAGCAATGGCCAACCAATTTGACCACTCATGAGGCTTGTGACAAGTGAAACACCTCAAATAGCATTCTAATACCTTATTAACTACTTCAGTTTGACCATTACTCTGTGGATGGTATGCTGTACTAAACTTCAGCTTACTGCCTTGTAACTTGAACAGCTCATGCCAGAATTTGCTCAGAAATATTGAATCCCGATCACTAACAATCATTGCTGGTAGGCCATGGAGCTTAAATACACCTTGAAAGAAAACTAGTGCTACGTCCTTTGCTGTATAGGGATGTGAAAGAGGAAAAAAGTGAGCATATTTGCTCAATTGATCCACAACAACATAAATGACAGTGAACCTTTGGCTTTTAGGTAGGCAGGTAATAAAATCCATTGATAAATTTGTCTAGATCTTTTCAGGGATTGGTAAAGGCTGAAGGAATCCTGGATACATAACATTTTCATGCATGTTTCTTTGGCATTCTTCACAAGCTTTGACAAACTGCTCTACATGCAATTTCATCTTCTTCCAATAAAAAACCTGCCTCAACCTCTTCTCGGTGGCCCTTATTCCTGCATGTCCTCCCAGTGGTGTTGAATGGCGCTCACTGATTAGGATTTGAATTAATGACAGGAGTCTGTGGTCAACTAGGAGTTTGCCTTTGTAATATAACATATCTTCTACAGCCTTGTATTTATCTGACAGTTCATTACTTTTTGCCTTTTGCAACTGCTTTTTGTACCATTCTGAATCACTCAAAGCCTTTTTTAGTTCATCAAACCATGGTGTTGTAACCATTGCAATGTCATACAGTTGCTCTTTATCTATATTCTCGACACTTCTTCTTGACAATTAGTCTGCCACTATATTCTCTTTCCCACTCTTGTATTCCACACTATAATCAAATCCATGAAGCTTTTCCATCCACTTGTGCTGAAGTCCAGTGGTTAACCTTTGTGTTAGGAGGTGCTTGAGGCTTTGATGATCAGTTTTTATAATAAATTTCCTGCCTATAAGGTACTGTCCCCATCGTTTGGTAGCAATGATGATGGCCAGTAATTCCTTTTCGTATGTGGACAACCCTAAATTTCTACCATGCAAAGCTTTACTTAAATAAGCAATAGGCTTGCCTCTCTGAGTTAATACAGCTCCAATTCCATTTCCACAAGCATCACACTCCAGCGTGAAAGGTAAGGAAAAATCAGGGAGTGTCAATATAGCAGGATTGATTAGATACTGCTTTAACTGATTAAATGCCAGTGTAGCTGATTCACACCCTTCTTTAACAAACTCGTGAGTGGTTTAGCAATAATTCCATAACCTTTAATAAATCTTCTATAATACCCCATCAATCCTAAAAATCCCCTTAAATCTTTCAAATTCTTGGGAATAGGCCAGCTCTGCACTGCATCGATCTTATCAGGGTCTGCAGCTATCCCTTCACCTGAAATAATATGTCCCAAATATTGGACGGAGGGTTTAGCAAAGTGGCACTTTGAGAGTTTGATTTTAAGGGAATTTTGGTCTAGGGTTTGAAATGTAACTTTGAGATGATTGAGGTGATCACTCCAGTTTTTGCTATAGACCAAAATGTCATCAAAGAACACCAATACAAACTGTCTTAAGTATGGTGTAAATGCTTCATTCATAAGGGATTGGAATGTTGAGGAAGCATTAACTAATCCAAAAGGCATCACTCTGAATTCATAATGGCCTTCATGAGTCTTGAATGCTATTTTGTAAATATCATCTTCATTCATACGTATCTGATGATATCCATACCTTAAGTCCAATTTAGAAAAAAACTTTGAACCACGCAACTCATGAAACAAATCTTCTATCAAAGGAATTGGGAATTTATCTTTGATCGTTTGAGAGTTAAGGCTTCTATAATGAATACACATACGCCATGTACCATCTCTCTTTCGTACCATCACCACAGGGGAAGAATAAGGACTGTTGCTCGGTCTTATGATGTCAGCTTCTAGCATTTCCTTTACAATTTTTTCTAACTCATTTTTGATATGGTATCAGTGCCGATAGGGTTTCAAACATATGGGTTTAGAGTGGGGTAATAAGGGTATTTTATGGTCATGAAGTCTGGGTGGTGGTAGGGAGGTTTTGGGATCAGTAATGGAAGGGAACGCTTTCAGGGCTTCAGTCATGGCTCTCTTTGTTCAATTTTTTCTTATCAATAAACTTCAATTCCTCTTGCATAATACCTTGCCACATATATTCATTTCCACCATATTGAAATTTAACTTGTAATTTTTCAAGATTAAGAGTTACCTCTCCCAAACCTTTCATCCATTGCGCTCCCAATACGACTTGACATCCTTATAAGGGGAATAACAGCAAATCTACAGGCATAGTACATCCTTGACACTTCAGAAGTACTTCCTTACAAATGCCAGAGTTCTTCAACTTTTCCCCATTGGCCACCGTGACTTCAAACACTTTAGTTTCATCTATCTTTATCCCAAATTTCCTTGCTAATCCCTCATTGATAAAGCTATGAGTGGAGCCAGAATCAATCAATATTTGCACTGGTTTGCCTTGAATATGACCTTTAACTTTGATAGTAGGCAAGGCAGGTATACCACATAAGGCTTGTAGTGTAATGGATAATGCTTCTTGGGTATTGTTGTCGGCTATTTCTATCTCTTGCACACTATCATCAGTTTCTTCCTCATACAGAGGCAGAATTCCTTCCAATACATAAACTTGGGGACCTTTACACTTATGATCACGTGTCCACCTTTCCTTGCAAGTGTAGCACAACCCTTGCCTTCTCTTTTCAACTATTTGGCTTGGGGTCAATCCCCTTCTTTTAGCTTGGCCTTCAGTGGAGTTTTCTTTGGGTTCTGGTGGAGTATTTTCTAGTACATGGGGTTTGTTGGTTTGTGGTGTATTAGGGTTTTTGGGATTGGGATGTGAAGTGTTCTTGGCATGTTTTTTTGAAAGTAGGTATTTGGTTTCATACATCTTGGCTAGAGACACGGCTTCTTTAAAGTCATGTGGACGTGAAGTCATAACATCATATCTAATCTCTTCTTTCAACCCACCAATGAACCGATCTAACAAGAACTTGGCTTGCAGTGTCTCAAGTACTCCCTTTAATTGCTCAAATTTACTTAGATAAGCTCTCACCGTAGTAATATGCTTTAGCTTGGCAAGAGTCTCATAAGGTCTCTCTATTTCTTCAGGGTTAAAGCGAACTAACACCTCTTCTTTGAACATTGCACATGCTGCTGCATGCTCCACTGTCCCAATGTACCAATAATACCATTGCAATGCCTCTCCCCTTAAGGCGAATGCACAGATTTCTACCCACAACGCTTCGTCAGTTCTGTGGAATCTATAGTACTGTTCCACCTGTCTCAGCCAATTAGCAACATCCTCTTCTCCAGAAAAGGTAGGAAAGTCGATTTTTATGGAATAGTGGGGGTATGGGTTAGGAGGAAACGGGTATTGATATGGGTATTGATATGGGTAAAGGAAAGGCTGCTGAGGAAACAGTTCTTGGTTGATAGGGGTGGATTTCTAGGTGGTAAGGGATTTCTTGGTGGTGGTGGAGGTAAGGCAGTTCTTGGTGGTTGTATTAGAGGAAATGGTGGTGCATTTTGCTTTGGTGGAAATGGTGCATTCTGTCTTAGTGGTGGAGGAGGCACATTCGGTGGTGGTTGATTTTGAATGGGTGGTGGAGGTGGAGGTATATTATGTGGAGGTGGAGGTGCACTCTGTGGAAGTTGATTTTGAATGGGGAGGTTAATGTTTTGGGTTAGGGTTTCAATCATGTTAGAAATCCGATCTAACCTCTGATCAACATCCTCCCACTTCTTGTTCATTGTCTCCATGCCCTGCTCCAAATCTCGATTGATTTCATCCTTCAGTTGCCATATTTCGGTGTCAGGATCAACATTCTAGAGGTGGTGATCATGATCGCCCTCATCGTGGACTCCTTCCGTTGAACCGATCTCAAAATGTCGCTCTGATAACAATTTGGCAGGGTCTCCTTGGTTATGATCATTGGCCAAGGCAATTTAGGGTTTGGTGTAATATCGTCGAGCACTTGTATGGATTATCAGAGTTCACAGGAAAGAGGTGGGAATGGTTAGGAAAAGGACAGAAATTGGTGACAAGGTCAAGAATGACGTGGATTAGTGAAAATTAGCAAGAATTTGATGAATTTGAATGAAGTAAAGGGTGTTTGAGGAAATGTCATTCACAAGAATTTGAAGAGGAAATTTACTGTTTATTGAGATGCAGGCAAAAGAGCATAAGCATATCGAATAGCACAGCAAATTCAAACAAGAATCAATTTAAAAGTGATAAAGATCATTCAGCAACACTTCATCCGTGAATCAATTCAAATGCCACCATCATCTAAACTATAACTAGCTATGAAATTTAGAATAGACTGAAAGGATAAAAGAAATAACATGGCAAGGTAATTAAAGATACAGGAAATGCAATGGAGTTTAAACAAAATGAATAGGTAAAACTAATGAAGGCATAAAAACAGGATAACAAACGAAATATTGCTTCAGAATTTGATCACTTTTTCATTAACCATTCAGGAAACAACTTGCCATTATATACACACATCATCCCACTCTCTAACAGGCCAATATTAGTCTCAATTAACATAACACCAATGAATTATAAGGCCCATTAACTCATATTACACCATAGCCTTGCACTTCCTTTGATTCAACCAGAATTAGTTGCAAAAACATGAGGTACCAGTGTGCACGTGCACTTGTTTGCACACTGATACACTCCTCGCTCTTCCTCCTCAAGTGTTGTCTTCATAAACCAGGGACTCTAACAGTTCCATATCACCTTCCAGCACCTTCTCTGACGATCCCTGACCTTCCTCTGATGAACTTTGCCTGAGAGCTCTCACACCTTGATTTCCAGAGCAAAATCTATCCTTAATCCATTCCTTTGTCTGTGACAGCAAGGATTGGTTGTTACACTCGATCCTCTGAACATCGAAGTGGTACATCTGATCCATTATATGAAGTAACCAGAGATCTTGATCGAACTGAAAAAGATTATGGATAGTTTGAATTGAAATTTGCGAAATCTGGAATAATTCGCAAGTTGTCGGTAGTTTCTCTCTCCATTTGGGATATATATATATATATATATATATTCCCGTCTATGAACGGATGACCTTTGACATTACTTGCTTTTAAGCGGAAGATTCATTTTAAATGAATTAGATTATATTATCTATTCTACATGCATATAAATAACCATTTTGTTGCAAAAGACAATATAAAAGGAAAAGCGGAGTGTACGTAGCGAATCTGGTCACGACGGAACGCTCCAAAATAAACACACTTATATGTGGTCGATAAGGAATTAATTGTTCCTTTGTTGATGTTCGTATGTTATTCGCATTCATCCATTCTTCTATATTTATATTTTCTTACATTTGTTTGTTATGTTCGTTTATCGCCCGAAGTTACTCATGCGTGTCCCCATATTGGTTATATTGTCGATGATTAATGTAAATTAAACATTTTGTTTAATTTAAGCTGCGTTTTCACAAAATCAATATTTGATTAAAGTTATCATTTTAATTTATGATAGATTATAAATTTATTTCTGAACTAAGTCAATAATAATGAGATTCAATTATTTATATTAACTAACGATAATTGAATTTAATTATGCAATCAAGAATTTGGTTATTCATTTCTGTCAATGTTAATTGAATTTAATTATTTATTGTAATTATTGAAACTTAAATTCAATTAATTACTTTAATTTATGATATAATGAAAATTTATAATTAAATTTGAAATTAAATAACCATTAAATAAATGATGTTGTAAGATTGATAACCATTTTAAGGAATGATGCCTTAGTCTCAATCTCATATTTTAACCAATGAGATTCTGACTTTATTAGTCTATTTTTATTTTACTTCTAAAAGGAAATTAAATTAAATTAAATTAATGAATGAATAAAGCTAATCACATTGATTGCATAATAAGGATTTTAAGAATTATTAACCGATTTATAAAAGGTTTTTAAAACTTATTTAATATAACAAAAGTTTGTAAATAATCAATTTATTGATTTTGAAAGACCACAAATGTAATCAACTATCTTTTAGGATAATTTATGTTGTTTTAAAATTTATAAACAAAATTTTGTATTTGGTTTATCTTCTATTTGCGAATATTAAAATAGGTTTTCAAAATTATTAAAGGAGTTTTATAAATTTGTCCTTTAGGATAATAAATATTTGTTGTAAGTATATTAACGCATTTAAATTTGATTTATTACCCTTTGAACATATCATTTCGATCTTATAAGCGATATTTTTAAATAAGAACGTCCTTTTAAAATCGATATAGTTTGAAATTTAATCAAAGAGTAAAGTGTGTTCGGATTTATCGAAATCAACATGTTACATTAACATTAGGTTCAACTTTTCTATGAATACGCTTAGAATTATAATCACCTCTTTAAACTAATATTTTAAAGAATATTGTTAAAAGTTTTTGCTTTCAAATATCTAAAATGTAAAAACCAAGCACAAGTTCAAGTTTGAAATTTAAAAGTTTATGATATGAATATGGAAAGAAATTTCCGTAAACGATATCCCATATTTCGAAGTTTGAAAACACTGTCTGGACAATGCCTATGAATAACACAACCTCAACTTGTCCGACTTTATTTTTAACCAGGAGATGGTATAAGTTTGGGATCGACGAATAATAGTAAGAAAGAATGTGATTTGGTTTCCATATACGATCATTTTGAATATTCCTAATAGTTTATTTAATAACTATTGGTTTAGTTTTTTTGAGTTGTATCGTCAAATCGAAATGATTTGTTTCTCTTTGAGCACTGTATCCTCTGTTGGAAATGGCTGAACTAAAAGAGCGAGTGGAAGTCAAGCCATGTGGGGTTGCTCCCATTAGGGTATTATAAAATCTACTTTAAATTGGATTCGGTTGTGTTTCACGCATAGATGTGAAATACACGAATTTTGTACGGGTCCGGCTTGAACGTTTCCGAGAGATGTCGGAGTTCTCAGTATATTCCAGAGGAATACTTTCGGTCAGGGGACGCAATTTCCTAATCATTATTTGTTTGGAAAATTTCTCATTCGATTCGTCTGATTCCATAAATTACAAGTTTTCCTATTTTTAATTTGCATCAGAAAGGTATAAATCCTTCGCGACGTTTAATTAGTTTAATCCATGTTGATATTGGATGTTGTTAAAAGTGGCCTAGTCCGCAGTAAGCGGTACGTCAAATTATTTCAGAAAAACTAACTTTTTCCTTGTTCGATCCAAATTTTTGGATCAGTTTCTTTGTTTCCATCGAGAAGTGTCATGCGCTCTTCTCAATGGGGGTGTTGTCCTATTATTACTTTTATGTTGGCAAGCCTTACATATGACACTCATTCCTTGTTGTTTAGGTGATTTTTCTTATGTTGATGCTTATGCATATAAGTTGTTCTTGTAATGTAAAAACCAATTCCGCGATCAGCGGTGTGATCTCATAGAATTATTGTATGTTTTCTTTTCCTTGATTTTTTCATATGTGCATTCCAGACTGATCCGTGTATTATTTCATTATAATGCTCGAGATAGACCGAGCTTGTTTCCAGGTTGTCTTCTGTTGGATGTGGAGCTCACGGAGTAGATTTGGAAGTTTGCATGTCGCATTATTTATTTTCCACTGTATTTTATTTTGTCTATCAGAATTTGTAAGGTCAAAATTTTATAATTGTCCAACTGATAGGTTTTGGTTTTAACTCTAATATACTTTATATCTTGGAGTGACAGTTTAACTGTTAGTATTATTATTTTATGCTATCAAACTTCGTGGTGAGATTCAACATTCTCCTGTTCTTTCCTTTTTCTTTTACTCTAACAAACTGGATTTCTAACGATTGGATGTTCGAAATTGAAGTATAGTGGTTGTATTTTATGTCTACTTTTGATGGTCGCAAAGACGGGTCGTTACATTTGGTATCAAAGCTGAAGGTTAGGTGAGAATCATGGCGCTGGTGGTGGTAACTCATTAAGATTAGGTATGCAAGGCCCTGAAATGAGTATGAGAGTGTGTATGTATATATATACATATATATATGTGTGTGTGTGTGTGTGTGTGTGTACGAGAGCGTATTTGACAGTGTTATAAAAATATATTATTTTAATTAGTTTATTGAGTTGTTTATGAATTTTGGTCGAGACGTGGGACACCGTGGGGTCGATGGGATTTCTAAACACTTGAACAAGGGAAGTAGACACAATATTGATTTTTGAAAATTTGTTAAATGAAATATTTTACCTTGGATATATTTTGTATATAAAGAAATAATTTTTCTAAACTATATACTTATATATATATTGTTGTTTAGTAATGATAATATTAAATTATTATCATATTGTTCGATTGGTCATGCACAAATAGTTTAGGAGCGTTTACTATTGTTTGTTAGTTGTTGATGTATGTTATATTAACATATGGACAATTATTGATAGCCTTAAGTGCATTAGATCTAACCCCTTATGATTAAGTTTCATAGTTGGACTATAAGGTGTTCGATATAAATATTAAGTTAAAATCAACATTTAATAGTAGATTTGTTAATATAATCTAAATGGTATATTGAACATTTAGAAAAGAAAATTTTGAGAATTTTCTTTTATATTGTAAGTATGGTGATGAAATATATTCTGAAAATTGTTCTAATTAAAATAATCTAGATATAGTTTAAGATGATTTTAAAAAGGTTTTATTAGAATAGAAGTAGCAGTTATACGTAAAATTATTTTGAAGTTTTGATATTACAAATATTTTAAAATTTCCTCATAAGACATTATTTTGAATTAAAATCCATTTTTCATAATGAGTTTATAATTAGAAATTTTAAATTCCTAATTGGTAAAGAAACATTAGTAGCTCAGGTTCAAATGAGTTAAAAGGGTAGGAGTGCTTTAATAAGCTCAGTTTATTATCATGTCTAGGTATAAACATCTAGGTTTTATAAATCATTTGATGTTGTTTAAGCTAATCCACTGGACATCTTTTCTTCGGACATATATGGTAAATTTTGTCGAAGGTGTTGGCTCAGTTGGAAAATTCATGTTTTGTTTGGGTATCTATTTGAGTTTTGGATTGAAATAAATAAATTATAAAGTAATGATATATTAGGTGCTATGTATATGTTGTTAAGAATTAGAAGAGTATTCTATAGAGAAATTCCAATTAGAGTGGTTTCACTTTGTTTTTCACTTAAGTGATATTTCATTTGTTAATTGTAAATGAAATGGAAAATTCAACGATTTTGGGTAGTCGAGATTTTCAAGTTGAACATGGAAACATAGCTTAGTTTATAAGTAAACTTATGAGAAGTTGGTTATAATTTATTAATTTATGAAGTTTGAACGTATAAATTAAATTAAATTAAGCTCGCCGTGTAGGTAGTTTGTAATTTTTTTATTTGAATTTCAAATGAATGTATAAGATTTAATATAAGTCGGAATTCTTTGAAACAAGAATAATTTGGATCTATTGGATTATAGTTTCCTAATGAAAGAGAAAATTTAATATTTCAACTTGTAGATTTTGAGTTATGTCAAAATCAAATTTTCAAAAAAATCGTGGTTTAGTAGTTCATAAATTAAAATTAATAATTTAATATAATAGTGAATGTGATTTAGTAATCATTAGTATAATTAAGAAACCAGTCAAAATGAGTAAGTATGTTATACATAGATTGTTTGGTATGCATGTTTTATAGTCTAGAGTTTGAATACGTAACTTCGTGGTAATTTACACCAATCAGAAAAAAAGATTTCTCACTTGATTCTGATAGCGAACACGTGAATTGGATTCTTGATAGTATATGGAAGTTTTCCATCATAATTAAAGGCTATGTGAGGAATACAGTTGTTCTAATCGAGAAACCCAAACAAATTCCGCACTAGGAAGGTCGAGTGAGCAGTACTAGTTCTGAAGTGAAGTCTATGTGTTCGAGAAAGTGATTAGATCAAATTAGAGTGCGAACGGTTTATGTATATCACATGAACTTAAATATAATTGAATTAGTAGTTTGTGACTCATCAAAAAATTTGGTGATATTTATTTGACATTTTAAATAATGTCATGTGTTAGATTTTCCATTATGCAATTTGTTTGATTTTTGATAGTTTATTCCATTTCGGAATTTGATTACTTTGAGTTGGTTTATCGTATGCTTTTATAGACTACGAATTATCAAAATTTTGGTTGGTTGTTTAAGACTTAAATCCCAATGAATTTAAAAAGTGATTTTCAAAGGAATTTGGAAATAAAATGTTTGAGGTAAATTTTCAAATATTTAGTTATGACCGTAGTGGGCTTTTGAGAGTTTTCCAGATCGGAAAACTTGCCAGGTAGATTTAATTACTCTAGTTGTTGGTTTTGGAGAAATCAAAATACCATTGGATGCTCCATGTTTTTTTAGGTTATACCATGCTTCGGTAGGAGGAGCCCTCTCCTTGTCATTGTGCAGTTAAAACCCCGCTAAATCCCCATAGTGTCCCGGCTATAGGCCATAGCGCTCTTCAACCGCTACGCTATTTCAATCTAGTGCTGATGAACAGTAGATCCGCTTTTAGCCCTGCTCTTTTCCGCTGCATCCACTAGATCAAGCTTTTTTAGCATCTGCTTTAGCAGTATAAATATATAGATCTTCATTTGACTAGTTCTCTTTTTAAAAAATTCGGTAAATTTAGTGTAAAGGGCTAAATTTAAGGTATAAGTGTATAATATATGGTAACAATCTATTACACTCTTCAAATTTAGCATGCATAACTATGATATACTTTGATTTGTTCGGGGTATGTTCAAGAATCAACACGGTAATGGATAAGCTTCTGGAGCTAATGGTTTAGCTATGCTAAGAAGCTATGTCATATTACTATGTTATGTACTAGGTAATGTTTTGGATATGTAATTTGGTATCATGAAATGTATCACCATGTAATTTTATTGGTTTTCCTACGTGAAAACACTTCACATCTTTGATGTACTGTGGTTGACAGTCCACTTGTTAATTATTACAGCTGATTGTTGACCACAATCACCTAAACTTCATTGTATTTTATTATTAATCATAATAAAAGGTGTTTGCGGTCACCTTAAAAACCAGTCGTGTTGGCCATTTTTTTTTACTCAATATTAGTTTCTTATTAAGGGTGTTAATTGGACAGGACAGTCCAATGTACGACTTGGTCCGAAGGGGTAAGGTGTCAGGTCCGTGTCCATACGATTCTCATTTTGGACATGATTTAGGATCCAAAAAAATACGAAAATATGTCTATCCGGAAATGTTCGATGTTTTTCTATTTTCTGAATCTTGTCCGCCCATTGTCAGGCTCGTACGAGCAATGTCCAAGCTAACTCCTCGTCCGGTCCATGCACGTCCTAAAATCTTATAGGATAAGGCACAAACACCATGTATCAACTCAATATGAGACGGTTCCTCACAGCAGCCAACCGATCAATTTTCACGATCCGTATTATTTGTCAAATGTAGGCCATCTAGGTATGCAGCTTAGAAAGCATATTTTGTCTAGTTCAAACTATCTAAATTGGTGTAGAACTGTTGGAATGGCTTTAATTACTAGATATAAGTTGCAATTTGTTGATGGAACCCTCCCTGTGCCTTCAGTAGGTTCAATTGATTATCAAAAATGGATTAGGAATGATTGTGTACCAACCCGCACCTCCGTTCACACAAGATATTGTCCCTAACTTAGCCACCGTATACGTGTGGGGTTTTGTTCTTCAAAAGGCATCGGCGTTAGTAAGAGATGGGCTCCACTATATAAGTACTCACTTCACACAGACTTTCATGATGTGGGACTTATGGGTGTTACATTCTCCCCTCCTACAGAACCCAACGTCCTCGTTGGCTCACAAACACCTCACTCCGGCGTTGTGGTCCACACAGGAGCCACAATTCTGGCTAGGTATTGGCTTTGATACCACTGTACATACCCACACCTTCGTTCACGCAAGATATTGTCTCCAACTTAGTCACCGTATAGGTGTGGGGTTTTGTTCTTCAAAAGGCCTCGGCGTTAGTAAGTGGTGGGCTCTACTATATAAGTACCCACTTCACACAGGCTTCCACGATGTGAGACTTAGGGGTGTTACAATATGGTTATGTCTTGGATCTTTAATTCTATGGATAAATTTTTATCTGAATGCTTTATGTTCGTTGATTCATATGCTCAATTATGGAAAGAATTGGTAGAGATTTTGGCAGACTACCACACCAAGATTATTTGAGTTACCTCAAAATTTTACTTCTACTTACCAGAATGAACTTAATATTGCTGAGTACTATGGAAGAATGAAGATTATTTGGGATCAACTACAGATTCTTGAGGGATTTCCAAAGTGTACTTGTGGTGTTTTAAAAGATTGCTCGTGTGGAATTCTTAGGAAAGTACTTGAAAATGATCAACGAAATAAATTGATGCAATTGTTGTCTGGGCTAACAAAAGAATATGATCAAGTTAAAACCAATATCCTTAGTTCTGATCCTCTTCCTACGGTTTGTAAAGCTTATTACATCTTACAACAAGTTGAGCATCAAAATAAGCTAGGTGAAAAGAATTTTAATCTGCTTGAAACGAATGCTCTCAGTGCTATGAAGTTCTTTCCTAAAATTGTTTTCTGGAATACAAAAAGAGAGAACAAAAGACTAAAGAGTGAAATCTATTGTGAACATTGCAAGAAAAGAGAACATTCAATTGAGCATTGCTTAAAACTAGTTGGATATCCAGATTGGTGGGGAAAGAAGGAGCAGAAAAATCAAAATCTACTTAGAAATGCGCTAATATTGTTCAAGCTTCTACTGATCAAGGAACACTTGGAAGTAGACCACAGCCCGTTGACAATCCAAATGCTGCAATGAATTCTGTTGTTTTTGGAGATGAGAAGTTTGATCCAATGATGGTTTCAGCTTTGTACAATCAAGTTACGAAGAAGGTGCATAATTCAAGTTCTTCTTCTTACATGGAGGAAAATCCACTTGCATCTTCAGCCAACTATGCAGGTAATATTTCTCCAAAATTCAAAGACAATCTGCTAAGCTCTATAATCAAAATTCCTGGATAATTGACACTGTGGTTACTGACCACATGACTTCTAATATAGAATTCTTTGCTTCACTTAAAAGAGTCAAAATTCCTATAGAAGTTACTCTGCTTGATGGTTCCACAATTCTTGTTAATCACATTTGGACTGTAAATTTAAATTCAAGTTTACAGATACAAAATGTTTTGTATATTCCTACATTTAGAAATAATCTTTTATCTGTAGAAAATTTCTAGATCAAAACAGAATTGTTGCAAAATTCACACAATCTTCTTATTATTTTCAGGACCATGAATCAAAGCAACTTCATGCCATCGGATTAAGGGTTTCTGGTCTTTACAAACTCTCTTTTCCTTCAGCTTTACACAATATTTCAGATTTTCAATCAATACCTAAGAATAGTTGTTTTCTTGCTTTTGTTAATAACACCATAATGTCTTGTAACAAGCCTAGTATTGACACTTTGTATGCTAGGTTTGGTCATCCCTCTATAAAAAAAATGAAATGTATTCAAAACTTTGTATCAGGCAGAATACTTAATAAGGATTTTACTTGTGAAGCATGTGTGCTGGGAAAGCATCATAAATTGTCCTTTTCACATTCTGATTCTTATAATAAATCTTCATTTGACTTAGTTCGTATTGATTTATGAGGAAAATATCATATGCCATCTCTGTGTGGTTAAACATATTTCTTAACAATTTTTGATGATCATACTAGAAACACTTGGACATATTTACTTCATTTAAAGTTCAAGTAGTTTCTATTATTGTTGCATTTATTGAATATGTTCTAACACAATTTGAGAAAAAGCTCAAAGTGATCAGATCTGGTAATGGGACTGAGATTATTCAAGATTCATGTAGACATCTTTTTACATCAAAAGGAATTGTTCATTAAAGATCCATTCCAGGTAATCCTCGGCAAAATGGTTGTGTTGAAAGAAAGCATAGGCATCTACTAGAGATGGCAAGAACAATCAAAATTCATGCTAATATGCCTTATAAATTTTGGGGTGACTGTCTTCTTGTTGCCACTCATCTTATTAATCCAATACCAATCTTAGTTTTGTATTGGAAAACACCGTATGGGTTGTTAATGAAGAAGCTTCCTGATTATGAACACCTTCAAGTTATAGGTTGTTTAAGTTTTCCTTTTCAAAAATAACAAGAAAATTTTGTAGAAAGAGCAAAGAGATATGTTCTAATTGGATATCCTTTTGGAAGAAAGGTTATAAACTTTATGATTTAGATACACATAAAGTTATTTACAGCAGAGATATATTATTGGGAATGTTTTTCCCTTCAAATTTAACTCAAATATTCTTACTACCACTGATTCAACTACGAGACCTCTAGTTTTTGTTAATCCAGCTTTAGACCAAAATACTTTTCATTTTTCCTTCCCACAAACAAATTCTAATAAAGATAAGTCCTTAACATCCTTATCTAACAATGCAGATTATTCTAATATTCATCAACAAAGTCCACCTTCTAGTCCAAATCAATCATTGTCTTCTTCTCCAAATAACAATACTGATTTTTCTTCTTCTCACATTTTACCAAATAGAACATTTTATAAAGTTTGTCAAGTGCCAAAGAAATATGATGGTTACATTACTGGAAAATTTCCTATAAGAAAATTCAGTAATGCAGAAATAAATCACTCTGCTTCCTTCAATGTATTCTCTTAACCATCACTAGTTCATTTGGATACAAATCATTTACACAGTCTTGCAAACGTTATTTTCTTCTTTCGAACCATCTTCATACAGTCAAGCAAAAGAACACCCAGAGTTGATTCAAGCTATTGAAAATGAATTCACAGCTTTAGAAGCAAATAACACTTTGGAATTAGTTCAATTACCTCCAGAGAAGAAACCTATAGCTTGAAAATGTTTTTTAAAACAAAATTTAAGCATAATAGAGAACTGGATAGGTACAACGTTAGGTTGGTTGCAAGGGGAGACAAACAAATTTCTAGAAAAAATTATAAGCACACTTTTAGTCCTGTTGCTAAATTAACTACAGTTCGGATTGTAATAGTCCTAGCTGCTGTCAAGGACTGGAGTATCCAACAACTTGATATAAATAATGCCTTTTTACATGGATATCTTGAAGAAGAGGTATATATGTCACTTTCTGTTGGTTATAAGAAAGCAAAATCAGGGCAGATTTGGATTAATTTCTCTTCTGGCGGATATTATGACGAAACCACTTGGGTCAGATCGACACAAGACACTTGTTTACAAGCTTGGATTAATTTCTCTTTTGGCTTCTCAAGATTGCCCTTCTTCTACTTGGGTTAATCTTGAGGGAGGATGAAGAGTATTATATTTAGTAATTTTCCAGTTGTTTTGTATGTTTTGACATATTAGGCCGTCTATATAAACCCAGCAATATTTTTAGTGTATTTTGATGTGTATAATAGTTTGTAACTTCGAGGCCAACACCATGACAGAAAATAAACTTTACTATTCTTTTTGAAATGTTTCTCTTCAACACCAAACTGTTTGTTTTGGCTGCCACGTTTGTTGTACTTTAACTGAATAATAACATTATGATGAATCTCCGTACAGAGTACGGAATGAGCAAGGTTTGAGTTTATATTTGTATGCTAACTTAACATACTCCATTCGATTGGTAGAACAGATTACTTTAAAGTGCTCTAGGTAGTTGAATTAGAAATAGCAATATAATCAAAAATAACTTTGTGGGTAAAACATCTGCATGAAGCAATAGCAGTGAAAAGCTCTGCATGAAGGAGATCACCTTCTTTTTTTCTGCGGAGTTGCCATCTGAACTGAAATTCTTTGAATAATCAGTTAAGGACAATGAAATTATTACTCCTCTAGTGTGATAGTAGTGGTAAAGAACCATTTCTTCGTTCCATTTATCAACAGTATGGGATGAACTATTGAAAATTTAGGCTAATCTCTTATATCATATAAATGTAGTTGCCATTAGCATCTAACAGAGCTCGAGTTCCTTTTCCATGTTTGAAAATTTGGAGTTAGTGTCTCCATAATGCAACATACTTTACTTTTCTGTTTTTTTCATGTTACATCTTTATTAGTTCTCTAAGTTGCAAATTTAAACATAATATATCTTCATAAAGATCATCGTTCTCATATAGGCATTGGTTTGCATAAAGCCATCTTTACAATCTCTTTCCATTTTCCAGATAGGATTGGGTATTATTTCTAGTCTTTCTCCAATGTTTCAAATCTTCCTTGATAGCCTAAAATTTCCATTCAAAATTTTGAATCACACAACCCTATGTAGTAGTTTTTAAGTCCATCCAAAATACATTTTATATATCAGTCATATTGGTGCAGTGTATTTACATATCTAAATGTTTTAACTTTTGCATTTTAGATTTGATCCAATCCAAATACTTGTAAGGGAGTATGAATCTATGATCACCTTAAATTGGTTTATACTGAAACCGTGAGTCAGTAAACTTAATCTAGAAATTTTGTCAAAATTTCGAAGTTAGCTTGCACTTTGTCTATGTTGCTTGTCATTGCCCTCTTTCTCCTTGAATATCTACATTCTTACAAACAAGTTTCAACCAGTCTGTATTATGACATACAATATTCAAATTTATTAATGAAGGAAATGTATTGATAAGCCTCCTTAGTCTTTTGGGCTTGAAGCATTATTCCACATAGCTTGCCTAGCTTAACTGAATATGTCTGTAGCTTTTCCCTATAAGCATGGAGTTTTCTTAAATATATGGAAGGAAAAGCTTATTGAAGGCGCCCTTTGTTAATCATTTATATAATGACCTATTGGTTATTTTTACCTACCACGTCATATGACCAACTATCAATGTCAATACCGACAATTTAAAAAAAAAATGATTACTTATATACAAATTTTGATAGTATGAATCATATTATTGTGGCAAGGAAGTCCAATAGAATTGAACTCATGATATCTAGCATTCTGATCCTACGTTTTAACCAGCTGAAACTAAGATGTTTTTGTAATATCGACAAAAAATAAATCAATACAGCAGAAATCTCTAAAAATGTAGATCATTCTTAGTCAAACCACTCTAAATCGTGTGATTCAAATTATTATTTTAGCATTTTATAAACTATGGCATTACCAAGTAAACATTGCTAATATTAGCTCATAATTGTAATTCTGCAGTTGGCTGAGTTTTTAATCAGCATTTGCTCGTAATTGGAATTCAAAGCTAACCAGTAAAATTGAGGGCACGCCTTAGATACGGTTATGAATTATAGTAGCAATTGAATAAATACTTCGGGTACACTAAACAGTACACCAAAATACTAAATCTACAGCCCTCCTGTGTGACGTTATGCATAACTAGCAAAAATGAAAATAAAAGTAATCTATGAAAGCTATATGTAGCAATGATGGCTACCAATAATTAAATTTAGTCAAAGTAATGCACATTTTACCATAATATAAAAAACGAAAAGAATAAAAATATTGAAATATAATTCATATTAACTTGGATGCTTCTTTGTTTGAACCTTTGTTATGCGCTAATAAGTACCAAAACCTTACTTTAAATCAAATGCCAAATTCGTACAATTGAGGCTTTGTTTCTAATGTTGCCATTGCACTGGAAATTGATTATGGATTCTGAATGTTTTTTGTCTTAGTATGAAATTATTGTTTGAGATTTTATTATTGTTGCTAGCTGCCGGTCCTCTCATCTACATTTTCTCTTGATAACTATTTTTATCTATACTACCTCAAAAAGCACATCCAAGTTCGTTGAATTTGATTACTCTTTGTTATAGGTTCTAACTATGAGAATTGTGTAATTTTTTGTTTTGCTGAATATATATACATGAGGAGCGTTTCAGGGCACCCTTGTTTGCAGCACCCTCATCCGTCCGTAAGCTACGGCGATCCAAATCGAACGAGAATTTATAGATGTTCAATCCACATATATTTAAGTACAGAAAGTTTAGTAGAAACACTAGATATTCTAAATATACCACTAAATGATATCACTAAACCTAATTTACTAGAGAAATTAGATTTTATATATCATGGTCTGTGCACAGAGAAATAAAGTACAGATGCAACATATAACCTATTTATATATGTGTCCTATTTATTGTGCAAAGAGCATTAAAGTACAGATGCAACATATAACCTATTTATATATGTGTCATATTTATTGGTATCAAAGTCTAACAGAATGCTTGGCCCAATCATTATAAATAAAACATGAATTATAAAAAATTCAACTATTTGAATTTAGAAGTAAGTAATCCAAATAAAAAGGTTATTACCTTAGACAAGCAAAAACACACATGTTATACAAAGGATTACATGTATACACATAAAGTACACTCAGAATCCGAACATATGAACACAATTACATATTTGATTATAGAATTAAGTGAAAACTTAAATCTCTATAATGAAAAACACTATAACCTGATGCAATTAGTCTTTAAAGGAATAATTGAGAAAAATAAATTACTAAAACAAATATCAAATAACCAAGATTACTTGAAAACTAACCTATATAAAATAGACAGTTTGGAAATAACCCTTGAACAACTCATAGAAAAGTTTAAAGTTATAAAACTAAAAGAATTCCCCAATAAAAATGATATTATAAAACTCAAAAACTTAATAGAAGAAAATAAGCCTAAAGATATTGAAATACATTCTAAAGAATTAATAATAAACTTAAAAGGACAATTTGATTTACAGATACAACAAATTGAAAACATGTTAGAAGAAATAAAAAACTTAATATTAAGTTAATGAGTTATGAAAACAAATTTTATCAAGAAGCAGTTAGGTTCGTAGAAACAAACTACAGATTCATGGACCCAAATATAAATGTAGGATATATAAAGATGAAGTTCCAGGAAAAAGCGATAAGATACAAATATTGAAAAGTAACAAAATAGTAGTCATGCTAACTCAAATTCAGAACAAAATAAACAATGTTCAAAAACAAATGTTTGATATAGACAAAAATGGTAAAGAACAAGAATACGAAATAACTAAGCTTACAGAAAACTTGCATAAAATGAATTTAGGACCAAATGGTCCCTCAACGCATATTACAAGTAGAAAAATTAAAATTAACTTCCTTATGTATAAAAAACTTGAAGATTATCTTTTATAGGACCATCTAGAACTATAACAGATAGACCAACATAATCAAATAATTTAGCATCCATAGGTTGGATTGATAACATGTTAAGAAGAACTAATAATACACAAGCTCAATTAGAAGAAATAATTGACTTAGATAGTGACATAGAAATATTTTCCAATAATCAACTAAATTTACGAAATCCTAGAGAAATATATAGAACAAGACTATTTACAGTAGTAACAGGACTATATAGACACCATAGGGAAGAAATACTTTCTATTCCAGATGAAACACAACAGTTAATAAGTTTAATGTCACGGGAAGCCATAAAACAACTAAAAGTCCAGAAATATAAATTAATCCACTTAGGACTAATAGTCATAGGCATAAGAGGATTAGTTAGACAAAAAATTGGAACAAAACTGTTACTAATATTAATTGATGATAGACACTAAGAATGGATAAAGCCATATTTGGGATGATGGAAGTTGATATGAATAATAATATAGGCATTGTTTATATAGCTCCAAATTTTAATATGACATTAAATGATTTTTACAAACATATAAAAATAATAATACAATCTAAAGGATTTGAAAATTTCATAGGAAAAATATCTTGTTAGATATAACATTTTTGGGAAAACATATGTCTAAATATACACCAATAATAAAAATAAAATTAGATAAGATAATAGAAACCTTAAATTCCATAGGAATAAGTTTCATAAAACAAATGGAAATAGATTCTTCTATTCTTGCTGGTCGTGAATGGAAAATAGAAAATCCCAATAACACAACAGCAACATTAAAACCAAATGATGTCGTAACATATAATAATCTAGATAAATCCATGTCCATAAAGTTTAGAGACTACGGACTATCAAACCAACAAGAAATCGAAACTGATGAAGAAATAGTGTAACACCCCGTATTTTCTGTGAACATAAGAATGACAAACCAGAGAATAATTAAATTGTAACAGAATAATTAAGGGAAACGGGTTACGCCGTTACGTTAATCTCGAAATTCTGTTTGGAATAGAGTCCAAGTTTGCATAAATCGGACTCCGTATGAAGAAGATATGGCTTTCAGAAGTTTCAATAAAAATCAGCCCGAAATTCAAAAATTCAGATTTCGAAGTTCAAAACAGACACCCAGGCTGGGCGGGAAAATTCCCACCCAGGACCCAGGTCGACAATAGGGTCGACCTGGGGGTCGACCTGGGTAAATAGGTCGACACTAGGGTCGATCTTAGGGTCGACCTCCCCCCTATTTCCAGATCCGTGGACAGATGCATTTAGATGCCCGTTCTGACCAGATTCGTGACCCCTATGCTATTTAAACACCCCCAAACCTAGCTTTCTCTCCACACAATTTCATTCTGCCTATACTCAGTCTCTATTCTGATTAAAAATAAAAATGGCGTCGCTACTCTACTGGAATCAAAACTAGGATTAATGCATCTTCTTCCAATTTGAATAGAATTAAAAGAGAATCAAATCTAAAACGATTAGTCTACATCAAAGGCGAGCATTTTAGTTTCAGAATACAGATTCTAGAATACAAGAATCATTCCTTTTTGTGAGTACAGTTATTTTTAGATATGAACTTTAATTATGATCTTGACAATATGGCTATAAATTTGAATTTGAGGTTTTGCATATTCTTATCTATCGGAACTGTTTTTCTGTGACTATTCTCTTTCTTTCTTTTTCCTGTTCCATAGCCAGGCTACTACGAGCCTACGCCAAATCTCATAAGAGATTAACGCACGAACGCTAAATTTTGGAGTAAATAATGAATAATGCATAATTGGACATGACTAATCTGTGACTGATTTGAGAAAAGGACATATGTTGTAAATTAGGTCAAGATCTGTGCATATTCTGTGATTTGGAAGAAGAGGAATCATTGAATGATAGCATATGACTTGAAACTTGGGGTCATAATGCATATAAAAATTAAGATCTGATTTTGAGAGGATATAATTTAAAGATCTAGATTTTTGGGTATATTTTATATAACGATTCATGACTTGAAAAAGGAATATGAAACTTAGGCGTAAGGACCTATATTAAAATAGGATAACTAATAATGTGAATGCACCTAAATATGGATTTTTGGATATTGGCATTAAAGGCTATAATTTGGCATAATTCATATCATGATTTGGGGCTTTTAGAGAGTGTTCTGTACTATGCAAAGTTTAATGAAAATTTGGGGGCATATATTG
Source organism: Allium sativum (assembly GCA_030737875.1). NCBI lineage: Eukaryota > Viridiplantae > Streptophyta > Magnoliopsida > Asparagales > Amaryllidaceae > Allium > Allium sativum. The sequence goes on from CM060923.1 coordinate 645,769,550, forward strand.
TATTATGAATTATGATCATGATTTGAGCATATAAGTTTAGGCTTAGTTTATGTTTAGGCAAGACATGTAAATAGAATTTTTTAAAAATGTTAAATCTGCTAATCTACTGAATTGCCTAATCTACTAAATCTGTTGAATTGTCTGTCCTGCTAATCTGCTAAATTTCCTAATCTACTAGATCTGTTATCTGCTAAATCTGTTGAATTGCTTAATCTGTTGAAAGCTGAATAATTGTAATTTGGAGGCTCGGTCTAAAATTAAGCAAAACATGTTAATAGAACTTTGGATAATCTGCCGTAACTTGTAAAGAAGTTAACACTACACCATAATGGCCATTTGGCAACTCTTATTTTTTTTCAACTGCCAACAATTATATGTGTTATAGACTAGCGACACTAATATGTGTTGCCATAGCAAATATGTGTCACCAAAAATGTGGTAACACTTGTATGTGTTGGTAGGCTTAGTCAACCCTTCTTTTCTAAGGGCAAAAGGGTAACTTATCACACACAAACCCTATTCTTACCTCAACACTTATTCCTCAACGTATATTGCTTTACGGCCGCATCATAGATAAATAAAAAATGGGGCTTAGAAGAAATTATATCAGCGATTAGCTAATCCTCTCTCCACTGCTTCGATCCTCTCAAATCCTCTCTCCATTACTTCGATTTGGAGCTTCTACGATTTGGGGCTTCTACGAATTGGGGGCTTCTACGAATTGGGGCTTCTACGAATTGGGGCTTCAGGTAAAAAATCGATTTTTTGTTTGTTAACATGTGTCCCTTCGTTTATTAACTTGTATACAGATCGATTAGTCTAATTTAGCACTGCTTTTGCTATATGTAATCCTATACATAAATTTGTGTTATGTGTTAGTCAATCAATACTATATTCTTGACTTACAGATAGGACCTGCCTTGTTTGTAAGGATGGGAATGTATGAATTTTGATATATGATCGATGCAACTATAGTTTGCATCTAAACAGTTTTTGAACTCACAATTTGATTGCACATTTATATATATACTGATATGTATGAAAAGTGCAAATGAAATCATATATCCACTATGATTCTAGGACTGCCTATGATTTAATGAACATATATGTATAGACATGTATGTATTTGAGCTGTTGGTTAAAACATCTTTTGTGCTTGAACATATATTGATGATATATATATTTATAGTGATAAATTCACAATGTATGTTCAGTTTTCTATAATTACAGGAAAACATGTTTTCAATTTTGTTTCAGTTTTATACTAATTGCATAAATAATTGATTCGAAATACTAAATTGGTAAAAGGTCATATCAACATGCAGAAAATGACCTTATGCATTTATAAATGACCAACACTCATATTCATTGTTAAGATAAATCTGGCACTAATTTTGGGACTTGGCTAGGAGTTATGTTTTGAACCTAATCTTCCAAGCCTATGAATGACTGGCTCAAAATTATATTTGCACAAGTTCATATACATGTAAATCACGAGTTCAAACATCATTACTATTTAAGAATACATGGTGATGTATCTGTTCGGCAATAATGAATTGTTGTTTAATAAGATATGCAATTCCCTATTTAATAAGTTTTGATAGAATATTGACCACACCGCTTATTTATGGAAATATACCTGAATTGAATCTGAAATACTGCAAAATTTGTTTGTATTCATACTCTTAAAAGAATCATCATTGGATGTATTTCCTTTAATTTTTTTTTTTTTAAATTTGCTATTTTCTGAACCATTGTAGTATATTAACCATAAGTTATGGAATATGATAATGTGTACATAGGTTTTGAAAAATTATTGCAAATATGATTTGTCTTACTCTCAAGCTGTTAATTTTGTATTATAAAAAAAATGAACATTAAATCTGTTTTGGAACATTTTTTACTGTTCAACATCGCTTGACAATTATATACCTGATATAATTGCTTAACTCTGTTTACATTAATGTAATGAGCAGATCTATGATAATTTAAATTTATTGTGAATCTGATTTGCAATAAAAATTATAAATTGGTTTGCCCCTTACATATAAGATTAGGACCCATACTTTGTTGCATAATATTTGATGCTTGGATTGCATAATATTTGATGCTTGGATATGATCTTTATAGACATGGTTTTATGGCATGCACTGCAATTCATCATAATTAGATATGGTATAATTGTACCTGTATCTTACGGATGTACATATACATAAATCAGACATATTCCCTAGCACATAATTTTGTATTAACCTGCATCTTTATTGGACATTGAAATTGTATTCAAGATACAATTACACTGAGTAAAGTTCACATATTTTGTATTCAAGATACAATTACACTGAGTAAAGCCCATCAGTAACATTTCGTAATTGTTCTCTGAAACTGAGCATACTCAGTTTCGAGTTCTCGAAATAGAAACTGAGCAATGCTCAGTTTCGAGTTCTCGAAACTAAAACTGAGCATTGCCCAGTTTCGAGTTCTCGAAACTGAAACTGAGCATTGCTCATTTTCGTGTTCCGAGTACTCGAAACTGGGCAATGCTCAGTTTTAGTTTCGAGAACTCGAAACTGTCGAGAACTCGAAACTGAGCAGTTACGAAACTGAAACTGAGCAATGCTCAGTTTCGAGTACCGAGTACTCTTCATTTACGATTCATAATACATTATTATTCAAATCAGTTAAAACTGCAGCATATAAAATTCATTCAATACATATTGATATATTCAATGCACTTATTTGAGTCCGCACTTCAATCAATTACGATTATAAAAATGATTTCAATATTCATCGTCGTATATCGCTTCTTTTTTCATTTGCAAAATCCAACCCTTTGGGCAGTTTGGAGTGAATGTCTTCCCCTTGACAAATGCTTCAGTTTGGAGTGAATGTCTTCTTTTTTCATTTGCAAAATTCAATTACGATTATAAAAATGATTTCAATATTCATTGGGGTTGCTGTTGAACCTTGGGCAGTTTGGAGTGAATGTCTTCCCCTTGACAAATGCTTCGGTGCATCTTGTAAAAATACTCATTGTAAATGCTTCGGTGTGTTGGTTTCCATTTTGAATTCTTCGGTGTGGGTACTTATTTGCAGGATAAATAGGATCATCAGGTCTAACGGCAGTACATACTTCAGGAGAAGCGGCAGGACTAGTCGAATGCTCGAAGTAATCTGAATTCTACACCTCAGTTGAAATATCATCATTGGAAGTAAGACAGTCAAAAGCATTTTTTTGTGGAAACAGCAAGCCATAATGTAAGAGTCTCTATTATTCGTTGCTTTCCCTTTTGTAATACATTGATATCATTATGTAAAGTCGTATTCGACCTCTCCTTTTTGTTTTATAGTAAAAAGAAAAACCAATTCCCCTTTTAGAAAATTAAGTCCTTAAGCTCAGATCCTACTTTGAAGTAAATTTAAGTGTAGAAAAAAGACAAATAATCTACTTGCACCTGCTAGTTCCCTTGCACCTGCTAGTTTGAGTTTTGCGTGTTTATTGATGATTTGTGGTATTAATCTTGTTGAAATCGTTTACTATAAAATGACTATGAAAAACTGTTGCAAACATGGCTTGAGCTATTATAACTTCTCCAATACTAGTCAGATTCTAGAAATTCTTGCTTCAATTGATAGTTCATATTATCTGGTTTTTGCATATTCATTTCTAAGTCAATCTAAGGTCATTAACACCTCTGTATATGGTCTGGAAATCATACATGAGAGGGTTTTTGGTAACCTGGGCATAATAACGACTTGTTTCGACATATGCAGAGCCTGTGTCGAAACATAAATCGACACAGACACTACCTGTGTCAACACAGGCCGAGGGAAATGTCCATGTTATTTGTTTTGATACCAGAGTGTTACTCCTAGTCTTGGTGGATTTTTAGTGAGGATTTTCTATGATTTTTTTAGCCTAATTCGAGAATATATCCCAAAAAATATTATGCTGTAATTTATCAAGCATCCAAACTAAACTTATAAGACTGTTTTGGAACATCTTTATGATGAATTTTAGAAGAAATATTCGATGTTCCTTGCCACTTTGCTTAAGTGCCAAACTATGCTTCATGCAATTGGTTTGGTTTGCTTCCATAAGGATTTTCAGAATTCGAAAATTGTGATCATTACGAATTTTTATATTTCATTCCATGTGGTTATCTTGATGATTTCCGAGCATACGGGCACGATTTCCAAATAAATTACTTTTAAATGAATTTCTTGATAATTGATATATACGCTTACAATCCTTTTCCATCTTGATATTGTTGTTGTTTATTTATTTTCTGCAGATGTCCTCCCACTCAAGGCCTTCGACCGATAATCCGTCTGTCTATTCAGACGATTCGAGTGATCCTCCTCAAATTGTTTGTTCATCCGAATCTCATGCACCAACTACATTTAGCTTTATAGAGTCGAGCTTAGAAAGAGATCTGGCATTATTAAGTGTACATAATGATATGACACCGCCTACCAGATCGACATTACCAACAAGATTGCCACCCTTGCCAACGTTATATGTTGGAGAAGTACAATCTCAAAGATTGCTATGTCGTTGCAACATTGAACCAGTATTCAAAACATGCTATTTGAATAAAAACATTGGACGTCGATATTTTATTTGTGCAAACACTGGAACTCTTAGAGACTGTGGATTCATCCATTGGATTGACGAACCATTATGTGATCGTGGTGTGGAATTTGCGTTGGAGGTTCTTGAAGAAAACAGAAGGCTTAAAAAGGAGCTTAAATTGCAAGATTTCATCGAGTTCAATAGACAAAAGATGTGTCAAAATTAAGAAGGTATGATTTTGAACTTATAACATTTACCACTATTTGAAACTTAAATGATGCTATTTAATTAAATGCACGCAGGAAGCAGTGAAACAGAGAAAAAGATAAATTTTTGTGGTACAAGCTATGCAAATTTTTGGATGTAAGGTTCGTTATATGGCTGGAGTTTCGCATTTGGTACTTGTAGACTTCAAATATGAAAAACATCTTGCATTTTGTTAATTATGTATTGTGTTTACTATGGAATTGGATATTGTATATGTGTTGAATTTAGTATCTTTATGTTTTATTAGTTTTTGTTAGTTTGTAGTTTGTAGTTTGTTGTTGTCACGAATATGGATTTTTTTTCTTATGGATTTCGTTACACGTTATGTTGAGATAATATCATAGCTAAATGCATATTAAATAGAGATTATGCCATCTTATATGCAAATATAAGCATTAGCAATGAATATGTTTGCAACTCTTATATGTGTTACCATATCTTATGGTTCCAACATTTATAAGTGTTAGCAATGAATATGTTTGTAACTCTTATAAGTGTTACCATATCTTATAGTTCCAACATTTATAAGTGTTAGCAATGAATTTCCTGTAACACTTATAAGTGTTACCATATCTTATAGTTCCAACATTTATAAGTGCTAGCAGTAAATTTCGTGTAACACTTATAAGTGTTAGCAATGAATAGGTTTGTGACACTTATAAGTGTTAGCAGTTACTCTGTTTGTAACACTTGTAAGTGTTACAGGAAATTCCTCACAGGCCATTGGTGACACTTAAAAGTGTTACGGAAATTATTTGTAACACATATACTTTTTGGGAATCCACTGTTTTGGTGTAGTGTAAATCTGCTAAATGGACATAATTAGTCTGATATTTTCTGTAATGGAATAAAGTGGCTATGACACGAGGATAGACTCCGTTTATGGTAGAAGCCTGCCTGAAACCAACCGGCTTTACCAGCGACCGCAAACTGTCAGTCTAATGTGAGAGGTCGTAAGCATAACTAAAATATGCTTAGACACAAGGTTAGGTCTAGCTTGTGGCAGAAGTCTACCCGGAACCGCCCGACATATCCAGCGGCCACAAGCTACCGACCTAATGTGAGAGTCTGTGCATTAATATTTAATTAATGCAAATCTAAGATAAATATGATGTCTAAAACGTGTTGGGTAGATAGGGTTAAACCAACTGGACTGATGAATTTAACAAACTCGTTTCGTGAATCTGTAGGCCTAATACAAAGTTAGACAATCTGTAAGTCTGTTAAAACTGTACATTTGATCCGTTAGTCTGAAAACTTGTTAACTTGATTGTCTGATCTGTGAACTAGTAAATCAGAACTCTGTATGTCTGAAACTTGTAAATAAGTAAATCTGAAATCTGTTAGTCTGGGGACATAAGGTTAGGAGGGGAAATACTTGTGTCATCTGTTGTTTGGGACCCATATTAGTTAGTAACCCTTTCTGGTATCAAAAACTTTGATCCCATGCTATGTAGGGTTCTGGGCACGCTTACTGAACTAATTGTAAGCGGTTCTTTCTGATAATAGCGAGGGGTGTTGATGGTGCGTTCCAACCGGGTCATGTGCGTGCATGGATCTGGTCTGCTCTTAGGATGTAAGACACCGTGACATCTGTAAATAGATCTATGCCAATAGGTTGCCACTTTAGGGAGTGATACACCCTACTATGGGGCCGATACATGGTATTTTTGTATTAGGGAGCCGATCGCTTGGGGTAGGACTTAGGGTACACTTAGTTTTATATGTTTCTGTTGGTACCGTCTGTTTCTGTTGGGTGGTAACATCTGTCTGTTTCTGTGTGGTACCGTCTGTTGGAGTGGTAAAGGCCCATTACTAGTGTATACCTAATTCTAACATTCTGTTTCCGTAGGGATTATTCTGTTTCCGTCTCTGATTCCGTTTCCGATTCTGTTTCCGTACCTTCTGTCTGTTGGGGTGGTAAAGGCTCATTAGTTGGGTGGTAAAGGCCTATTATTAGTATTCTATTTCCGTACCTTCTGTCTGTTGAGGTGGTAAAGGCCCACTAGTTGTATTCTGCTTCTATACCTTCTGTCTGTTAGGGTGGTGAAGGCCCATTACTAGCATTCTGTTTTTGTATAGATTATTCTGTTTCGATTCTATTTCAGTTTAGACATTAGGGTAACATCTAACCCGGTTATACTAGTATTAGTGCAGAGAAGTAAGATGTATGTAAGGAACATAACTTGGTTTACATCATTTTGTTTCTTCTGTTAACTTAAAGTATACCTGTTATTCCTGTTACGGTTATCTCTCATCCATTTTTATGTACATGTCATATACTATAATCTGTTTATATGTTGAAAGTCACTGGACTCACCAGACTTATGTCTGGCCTAGTTTGTTTCGCCTCTTTTCTTTCCGTTCCCCCCCTCCCCCCCCCCCCCCAAAGTTTTCAGGGTGGAAACATAGGAGCTTGATTCAGATTCTCTCTGCTTGAAGTGTTCGAAGCATTGCTTGGCTTTGGTTATATCTTTCCATGGCAGTTTATGTTAGGGATTATGGCTTTAAAAACTATGCATTCTGGAGGCTTTTGTACAAAACCGATATTTATGTACTTTAATTCTGATATTGTGGTTTTGAAAGATGTAACTAAACTCATTTCCGTTTCTATTGTAATAAAGTTATAAATTTTTCAAGTACTACTTTATATGTCTTGTAAATATTCTGTTCTATCTACTAAAACGCTCCACCGAAGTTAAGGCATTCCCTTTGTGAGTGACTTTAACGGAGGTGGGGTGTTACAAATAGAAGAACTAAATAAAAGAATAAATGGATAAAATAATATACCCAAAAGAATTAGGGATGGTTGTTGAACCATCTGAAATATATGAATTAGAACAAACTTTAAGATCAACAAACTAAATAAATGAAAATACATTTGTTTACATAGATAATGAAAATAATATAAGAGCAAGAGAAATACATAATCTTGATGAATTCTTAGAAGATTCAAGAGAAACAGACAAAACCATAGAACATAATATTCTTGAAGATATAATATCAGAATTTACTGAACACATGGAACTAGCTGACCATAAACAAACTGCTAGTTCAGGAATAACATAACTAATAGAAATCAAGATCAACTAATGCCTTATGATGTAGGACAACCTCCTAGACAACAAGTTGATCCATACACAAATGAAATTAAAAATATAAGAATAGCTGGAAAAAGATTACCTAATGTAACATCTTTTTTCAAAAATAATTCAGTTATTCTAAATGTAACGGAATGTCATCCACATCTATTAGACACTTATCTGTAACAATGGACTGCTGTTATAGCAAGAGACTATACAGCAAGACATACAAATATTAATTCTGGTGAAGAAATGATCATAATAATAGAAAACCACTTAGGAGACATAACTAAGCCATATGGGAAGCATATAAGAAAAACTTTCCAGAAGAAATAAAAACACTAGTAGCACAAGGAATCAACATATATAATTTTGCCTACTCAATACATAGGATAATAACAGGAAGAGATGTAAATACAGAAACAACAATTAGACAACAAGAAGCCATGCGTGATCTCAAACAAATCCAACTGCTAGATTGGAAATACATAATAAATTTCATAAAAGAATTTTTACATTATGCAACTATTTCAGGAAATTATTACAGCACTGAAATTGGAAATAGATTGTTTTCCAAACTACAAGGTGATTTAGGAAAAGAAATACATAAATTGGGTAGTATGTTACCAAGATAAACCAGAAAATCTTCCTAAAGGATATGGTAACATAGGAATAAGAATAACACATATAATTTTAGAATTAAAAAAGAAATGTATGTATATACAAATCCAAAGAGAGTTAAAATAGAAAAACTATAGATTTTGCGAACAAATATATACTCCACAACAATATGGAACAAGAAATTATAAAATAGATAATAAACCCAAATTTAAGAAAAGATATGCTAAAAAATATTATCTCAGAAAATCAAATGCTAGCAAACCTTATCTTAACAAAGAAAAACATATACTAACACCATCAAATGCTTTGCTTGTAATCAGCAAGGACATTTATCCTCTTCATGTCCCAAAAAACACAATCTTTTTACATGCGAAATCAAACCTTAAATCAAACCTTATTGATTCAGTTAAAGAAGACTTACTAGAATTATCTTCTGATGTCTCAGAGACATCAACAATATATTTAATAATATCTCGAGAAGGATTAGAAGTAGAAGTACAAATAATTTTAGCAAATTATACACTAATCGATGAATAAACAAATTTCGAAGAAAACATACCAAATGAATACATGTTTAATATGGTTAATAAAGATTTATGTACCCATAACTTCAAATTTAAAATGGGAACAGACACAACAAAATGTGAATTTTGTCCTTGGTATCCTACCTTTGTCAAAAGATACAAATGTACAAAATGCACTATGGAAATATGTCAAATTTGCGTAAAAAATAAATTTAACATAGAACCACCAAGAGAAAATAAGATAGTCTGTACAGAAAGAAATAAGATAAATGAAGAAAGAATAAAAATCCTAGAAGAAAGAATAAATAATTTTGACATAGAAATTGAAGAGATAAAAATACAAAATATGGATAAAGGAAAAACTATAATAACTAATGAAGAAGAATTAATCACAGATAATTATTTAAATAATATTGATACACCAATCAATATTCCCTTGATATGCAATATTGGAAACTTGAAAGAATTAAGAGTTCCAATAAAGTAAATATAAAAGGAACTGAAATAAAAGTTTGAGCATTTATATATACAAAAGCTACTAGTTTAACTGAATGTTCTACTATTATACCTCTAAAATATGTCACAAAAGCAGAAAAACCAAAACAAATTATGCAATTTGACGAAACTACAAAAATATGTACAAATATAGTAAAAAATATAAATATAAGTTTTACAAATACTTGTGATGAATGGTCACCACAATATAATCTAAAACAAGTATGGGTCCTAGAACTTAACTTAGACGGAATGAAACTAATACTAGGATTAGATTTCTTATTAAGTGATAATGGATCTTTTTCATTCAACAAAGATTATTTACAAATTTCAAAAAAGACTACATTAACCCCAATACTATCAGAATATGCACTAGAGAAGCGTGGTGGAAATAAAGATAACAAACACAAAAATTGCAATTGTCCAGTACCAGGACAATGCAAAATACTAATAAAAGAAAACGAGCTAACAAATACGAATGCAAAAAATGATGAAATAGAATTAATAAAATATGACGAATATGAAAGCGTAGAACTTACTCTACATTTAATAAACTGAAACAAATTAAGTAAAATTTTACTAAGTACTGATGACATAAACCAAATTATTAGCAAACTTGAAAATTTTGAAATCGTTGGAGAAAAAAAATTAAAATATTGGAAAAAAGATTCTTTTGATTGTAAACAAGATATAATTAATCCCGATCTTACAATTAAAACTAGATCACCAAATTATGATAATTGGATGACTGAAGAATTGAAAATGCACATAGACATTTTAAACGAAATAGGAATTATAAGAAAGACGGACTCTAGACACATAACATCATCCTTTGTAGTACAAAAAGAATCTGAAAGAAAAAGAGGACAAAGTCGGATGGTTATGGATTACACAAGATTGAATGACAAAACAAATGAAGATGAATATTGCATTCCAAATAAAGATGTACTAATCAACAAAATACAAAATAACTATTGGTATTCCAAGTTTGATTTTTAAAATCAGGATTTTGGCAAACAAAAATGCATCCAGAATCAATATCTTGGACCGCCTTCACTTGTTCAGAGGGACATTATGGATGGCTTGTTATGCCATTTGGACTAAAAAACGCTCCACAAATATTTCAAAGAAAAATGGATAACATATTTAGACATTGTAGTCAATTTACATGCGTTTACATAGATGATATACTAGTTCTTTCAAAACAAAAAAAGAACACATTTCACATTTATATACGGTATTTAAACATTTTTAAACCCATGGACTAATAATTTCTAAAAGAAAGATTGAATTATTTAAAAATACAATTGATTTCCTAGGAGTAAAAATAGGAAAAGGACAAATAGAATTACAACCACATATATCCAGAAAAATACTAGGACTTCCAAATAAAATAGAAAACTTAAAACAATTACAATCATTTTTGGAATTAATAAATTATGCTAAACCTTTCATACAAAATTTATCCAAATACACTGGACCTTTATTTAATAAAGCATGCCCCAAAGGCAAAAGAGAATTTAATAATGAAGACATAAAAAAATTCAAAAGGTAAAAGAATTAGCAAAAAATCTGAAACAATTAACCTTACCATTATCCACTGACTATTTAATTGTAGAAACTGATGGTTCTTCATTAGGATAGGGAGGAATATTGCTAAGGAAAAAGCATAAAACAAATCCAAAATCCACTGAAAAGATTTGTAGATATAATTCAGGAACATATAAAGAAAAGGGTTATATGACTTCTTTAGATTATGAAATATTAGCAATAATATATATCCTAGAGTCATTTAGGCCTTTCATAATATCACAAAAAGAAATAACAATTAGAACAGCATGTGAGTCTATACTAAAATATGCAAATAATAAAAAAAAAGTATAATAAATAACAGATTGCTAAAATTCAAAAATGCAGTCTTAAATTGTGGTGCCCAAATCATATGGGAACATATCAAAGGTAATTTAAATATACTGCCAGATAAATTATTAAGATTATTCGTTGACATTCTTGAAGACTGTGATTCTTTAACAGAGAAGAAGAAACAAAAATGTCTCCTACAAATCAATCAATAAATAGCAGATTATTCCTGAAGACATACAAGCACAATAGATTTGTTACAAATGCTCATTTAACTGAAGAACAACAACTGATTCTAGATAACGTATGGAATTTATCCACAACAGCAACAGACAACAAACAAAAACTTAGCATCATATACACTCTTGTTGAGATTTTCACAAAGAAATATACACATTACTATTTGTTAAATGGACCGAGTGCAGGCATATACATCTCTTAGGAGGAAATGATACCAAGACTAAAAGAACTTGAACAAAATCCCAAGTATGGAATACCATATTTCAAAGGCTATTACAATTATGAAACAGCGAAAGAAGCTATAGAAAAACAGCTTGGAAAAGACTACACAGTCTCTGATAGCATCAAATAAATACAAACTATAGCCTCAGGAGCAAAAATATAAGAAGAAGACATAACTCCCACAGATCTAAGACTAAGGCCAAAAACATCATTTGCAACAATAACAACAAAAGAAGTACAAAAAAGAAACATGGTCCAACTTGGTCATATCCCACAAATTACTCCAACACAAACAAAGAGCAAGATAATTTCATTTCCTGAAACTTTCAACAGAGAGATCCAATTCTTGCAAGCCACAAAGGAGCAGAATGCCACTACATACAAAGAAATCTATTCCATATTGACAAAAATCTCCACACAAAAGATCCCCTAATTCAATATCACATGGGAAATTAAAAAAAACCCGAAATATTCCGTGTACAAAACAATTTATAGACTGTAAAGACTCTGCGACAGATTGCAGATGCACGATAATTGCATTTATGCCTCTTATAAGGCTAAAACTTTCACAATACAAATACCTAATACACAACAAGTTTACTTTGGATCCTACTAATTTATTGAATTATGGATTCATCAGAGAACTATACTTAAAAAGATGACATCAGACAGAGTTGCCAGAGCCTCTCAATTCAATCACAGATTATTTTACAGAGGTCCTAGACACAGAATTACATCTTGAGATTACAACAGTCCCTCCTCATTATTAAAAATGACGTGATAGACCCAGCCAGAAATATAATCAAAATCAAGGTACAAAATTTTGATTTAGATTTTCCAAATTTGGAAGAACATACAGAGTACATAAATAAATCCACACCCAAAATGAACGAACAACAGCATTATAAAAGATATCGTGCCTATATAATTGGATGAAATTTAAATTGGGAAAGTACAGACAAAACAAACTTCAAATTATATGTTGAATCACCTGTGACAAAAATCTATACATCTAGAAATATTGAAGAATTTGGCCCAGAATATAGGCCTTTTGACATTTTTCATCCTATACCAAACACCATAAATATTTACAGAAATTTACTGACAAGGATTCTAGAAGATGGTGAATCAACCAGCAACAAAGAAGTAAGAGATGATACCCCAGACATGATGTAACAGCACTTACCAAAGATCTACCAAACAAAGACTCCACTTAGACATAATGTGACTCATTTGTCAAAAAAAGGACAGACGTGGAAAAAGAAAAAGAGACATGATGTGACCGCACTTACAAAAAAGTACATAAGTGGATAATTAATGGGGTAGGTAGAAAGCTACTCTATAATAAAAGATTCTCCACGAAGCCACATGGTGGAATAAAAAAAATCAAGAGTGGTAAAATATTATCTGTAATATGTAAAATTATTAGCTTTGTGTGGACAGTTGTATGCTTTACATAGACAGTTGTATGTGTGTAACCGGATGCATAAGACTATATATTAAGCATCCATATCTAGTAGAAGGGGCATCAAAAGTTTGTAAGAGTAAAATTTTGTAAGAATTACGAGTGAAATAAAATTTTCTAATGCAATAAACTCTGCACATATCTCTTTTAATGGCGATCTCAGAAAGCATGAACTAAACATATAAGACGTGGATCAAATATGAAAGGTGAAGCGGCCTAGGTATGGTCTTTATTTATTTGATTAGATGTTTTTAATTTTAGAACTATTTTTTATGTAATCAAATTCAAAAGACGTAAGCTCGTTTAAGGAACTATGTACCTACTTTAAGGCGTTAGTCATATGGATGATAGCCGTTTATGGGAAGCAGTTCTTAGAGTGACAAGGTGAGAATATGCTATATTAAAGAGTATTTTTGATAATAAACACTAATTTAAGTATGAACATAAAAACCATATATGCTTCACTTAGTATTCTAAGATTCATGTCTTCCTGTTCAAATTGAACTACAAGCCCAACAAAATTACGAACCTGCTAATTGAATTTTTACAAAATCACTTAGAAGAAGAATTTCTAACAAAGATTATTTTTGTCCTTAAAAAACACAGATTTAACAGAAAAGGACCAATGTACTATTGCAAATATATTTAAACACAAATTCACAATTGAACTCGTAGACCTAACAGACTCTTACTTAAACCTACTAAAAGTACTAAATAAAGTAGATATTTTTCATTATCTTAATAGGAAAAAAAAACAAAAATATAGTTTTAAGCCAAAGATTTCTAGATTCGTTTCAATGAGAATCGACAAATCTTATAGAACAACAAGAAGAAAGAAATAGATCCAAAGGTTATGATTTTGATTTTGATTTTGATATGGATCTGTTTCATGATCAATAACATGGTAGGGCAGAAAAATTAAAGGAGTCTAAACAAAAAATTAGAAGACTCTGAAAATAGAGGGGGTTCCTAATTCCCAGTTTAGACATCCACTTAGTGCACCCTTGGGGTTAACCTTCAAGTTGCCACTAAGGTAAAAAAAAAAGAGTAATAATGTCGAAAAAATACTATTTATACAATCAAGATAGTATTAATCTACGTATAAAGACAAAAAATAATAACAAGTATGTCACTACATATTTACCTACATATTATCTATAGCATAATTCTATAGCATGCATATGACTTATTATTATTCATTTATAAATACTATTCATCTGAATGCTATCGCTGAATGCCCCTAAAGCAAACATATAATTACTCCGTTCTACACATTATTACTAATATTTTAGAACTATTCATAGATATGACTTTATATTTAATTGGTATAATAGAAAGTTTAGAAGAAACACTAGATATTCTAAATATACTACAAAATGATATCACTAAACCTGATTTACTAGAGGAACTAGATTTTATATATCATGGTCTGTATAAATAGGATACATATATAAATAGGTTATTTCCATTTCCTTTTACCTCATATATATTAATATATATATATATATAACGTATTCAATGGTCATTCCTGCATGACTTATCAAGCAAACGAAAAAAATAAGCCTAAGTTGTTTAATCAAATCATGTCAGAAATTGAACGGTCTGAGTTTATATTATAGAAGAATAGCTGAGAAGATTTTATTATTCAAGAAGATGTAATGATACAGACTACAAGATTGGATACAGTAGTATGCAAATTTATAGCTAATAAATGTAACGGCTAGTAGAAAGATTCCTGAAATGAAAGATGCTTGAATGTAACGACTAGTAGAAAGATATCTGAAATGAAAGAAGCATGGATGTAATGGCTAGTAGAAAGATGCCTGAAATGAAAGATGCGTGTGAAACCGATTGAATGGATAAACTTGTTTTGCACTATTACACCTCCTTAATTAGATCTGGGTTTTCCGCTCTCATTTCCATTTTCACCTCCATCTATTATCCTCAGCTCCTCTCTCATTTTGACGAAGTTTTTAGTCGATAGAGCTTTGGTGAGGGCATCGGCTCTTTGGTAATACGCTGGTACATGAGATATTGTCAGTCGTTCTTCTTGTGCTTTTTCCCTTATGAAGTGGAGGTTTCAAGGTGCTTTGTCCTTGAATGTTGGATTGGGTTAAGTGACAGTGAAACTGTGCTCTTGTTAACGCACCAGATAACTGGTTTTCTCTTCAAGGGAAACTCTAATTCTTCCATGAGTGAATCTATCCAAAGTACTTCTGCTATTGCGCTTGCCAGTGCTCTGTATTCGGCCTTTGTGCTAGATCTGGAGATAGTCTGCTTCTTCGTGCACTATGAAATGATGTTGGATCCTAGGTAAACATAGTGTCCTGACACCGACTTTATATCATCAATGTCATTTGCCCAGTCAGCATCGCTGAAGCAAGGTAAGTTGCATTCTTTCTCTGATTTCAGAATTATACCATGATGTCTCGTGCCCTGTAAGTATCTTAGAATTATTTTCAGTGCTATCCAATGTTATGTCAATGGGTTTTGCATGTACTGACTTAATTTGTTCACACTATAACATATGTCGGGTCTTGTGATGGTTGCATATTGCAGTGCCCCGATTATACTTCTGTACTACTTGACATTATCTATGGCCTCACCTTTATGTTTAGATAGCCGTAGATTACTGATCATCGGTGTTGGTAAATGTTTTGCGTGATGCATATTTGCTCTTTGCAATATCTCTGATATATAATTCTGTTGTGACAAAATTAGATCTTTGTTATTTCTTTTTATCACCTGTATTCCAAGGAAATATTTTAGCTCACCCAGATCTTTGATAGCAAAACATTTATCTAATAAGTGTACAATTCTTCTTATTTCTTGATCGTTGTCTCCTGTTATAAGCATATCGTCCACGTATACCAGTATGAAAATAGTTCCCGGTGTGTTCTTCTTCATGTATAAGGAGTTGTCAGACATTGATTGCTTGAAACCCATGTTAGATAGGGTAGATTTTAGTTTCTCATACCACGCCCTCGAGGCTTGTTTTAAACCATAAATGGCCTTGTGTAATTTGCAAACTTTGTCTCCATTAGTATATCCTTCCGGTTTTGCATATACACCTCTTCATTCAGTTCTCTATTTAAAAAGGCGTTGTTAACGTCTAGTTGCTTCTCGTTCCAATTTTGGCTTAAAGCTATAGTTAGCATTATCTGATGGTTGTGGGTTTAATTACTGGGGAGAATGTCTCGTTAAAGTCAAACCCGAACTGCTGCGCATAACCTTTGGCCACCAGTCTAGCCTTGTATTTGTCGATGGTTCCATCTTCTTTCCTTTTTATTTTGTACGTCCACCTGCATCCAATTATGTTCTTGTGTTTTGGCGGTGGCACGAGACCCCATGTTTTATTTCTCAAGAGTGCTTCATATTCAATATTCATAGCTTCTTTCCACTTATTTGATTTTATTGCTTGGCCAAAATTTGCAGGCTCAGTCTCAACCATGGAAAAACACTGTATATTTAGATTTGAAAATGCCACTCTTTGATCTCGTGGTCATGTGGTGTCTAGCTTGTGTCTGTTGTGCCTCCTGTTGTGCAGTTGAGCTTGCATTTGTGTTTGTATTGTTGTCCCCTTCCATATTGATGTTGTTCACGTCATGATAAGCTTGAATTTGTGCCTCCTGTTGTGTAGTTGAGCTTGCATTTGTGTTTGTATTGATGTTCCTTTCCATATTGCTGTTGCTCATGTCATGATAAGATTGATCAATGTTTCCTTCAATATTGCTTGCATCTGTATCTTCCTCATGTTCATCTTGCATGTTGGTGCTATGTGATTTTTGGCAAGCATCGCCTATAAGTGGTTCAATGATAAAAGGTTTGAACTGGTCAGCTATAGTGGTGTGTCCCATATTCCAGTCTTCGGTTTCTTGTTTTCCTGCAAAGGGAAAAATATTTTCATCAAATATAACATGTCTTGAAACATAAATTCTGCCATTTTTGTCCAAACATTTATATCCTTTCTGATTTTGAGCATACACAATAAACGTGCATGGACTTGATTTCATGCTTAGTTTGTGTCTATTGTAGTCTCTCAAACATGGAAAACATAAGCAGCCATATGATTTTAAGAAGTTATAATCTGGCCTTATATTGTATATCAATTCATGTGGTGTTTTATTATTTAACACTCTAGTGGGTAGCTTATTAACGAGAAAAACAGAACTATAAAATGCTTCATTCCAGTATGTCATAGATAAGGCGCTTTGAGAATTAAAGTTAAGCCTATTTCTACGATGTGTTTATGTTTTCTTTCCACTAAACCATTTTGTTCGGATGTGTGAGGGCAAGTTAACCTATGTTTTTTTCCTCTTTTGGAAAAATAATTAGCAAGTGGTTTGAATTCTGCCGCCCATCAGTTTGCATAATTTTGACAGTGTGATTAAGTTGTTTTTCAACATATGTTATGAATTGTATGACCGTATTACATGTTTCAGATTTGTTTTTAAGCATGTATATCCACTTATATCTAGAATATGCATCAACAAAGGAAAGGTAGTACCTGTGTCCCTGATATGAATTTAGTGGCGCTCGTCCCCACAAGTCAGCCGCTATAAGCTCCAATGGCTTATTATAAATAGTTTCAGAATCACTGAACGGAAGTTTGTGGCTTTTGCCGAGTTGGCAGTGTGTGCATGTGTGATTGACAAGTGTGTTATAATAAAAAGAGATATTATCACTATTTAAAATTATTCTAACAGTTTCAAGACTTGGGTGACCCAATCTAACATGCTGTGATTCAAGAGAATTACATTTACTAGTATGTCTGATGCATCTATTACTGTCATTATTATAAAAGTTCCTAGTACAATTATCATTACTGCTAACACCTAGATTATTACACCAAAATCCTTTACTCGAATTGGCGGTCTTCAAGTTGTTGAATTTGTATAGGCCATCATGTAGATTACCCTGTAGTAATGTATCCTGGCTTAGTGAATCTTTAACTAAATAGAAATTTGGGTGAAACTCGAATTATACGTTATTGTCATTGACAAATTTTGATACGCTTAATAAAAAAAAATTGAAAGTGGGAACTCTAAGTAAATTATTCAATTTGAATTGTCTTCTATCAAGTATAGTACCCTTACCGATGTGAGTTATTCTAGTGGTTTCACCATTTCCCATGTGTAGAGATTTCTTACCTGAGTAGCTCTTGCTTCATATGTTTAAATTTTGGAGATTATTAGTGATATGGTGGGTAGCCCCTGAGTCTAGATACCACTCTTCAGGATTGGTATCATCAGTCTTGTCTGCATCATCATTACTTGCACTTTGACTTCTGTTCAGCTCATTGTTGTTCATGTTTAATCCTCCCATGGTTGCTGTGTTGGCTTGAGCATTTTTCTGTGAAGAATTGCCTTCAGAGTTGTACCTAAAATAGCATTTGTTTGCCATATGTCCAAATTTCTGGCATATCTTACATTTAACACGATTGTTATTGTTCCATCTTGCATGCCCACGACCTCTTTGGGGTGGATGTCCTACTCTTGGTGGTTGATTCCCATGCTGGTATTGATTTTCATGTTTATTCATGTTGCCATAGTTGTTGCTTTGTGTCTGTTTTGCTTTAGCAGTGGCGTAATTAGCTGAAAACTCTCCCTGTGTTATTCTCCTTTGTTCAATCCTGCCTTCATAGGCGAGGAGTGCTAATCGAACAAACTGTAAGTCTGGTAAATTTTGTTGTGTTGCTATAACAGTTATTAGAGACTCGTATTCATCATCCAGTCTTCACGTAATAAATAGAATTTGCTCATTATCATTGATTTTATGACCTAAAGCACTTAGTTTGTCGCATATGTTTTTTATTTTACCCAATTATTCTTTCATACTTAGGCCTTCTTTTCTAAAGTTTTGTAATTCCCTCCTGTACTGCATAACTCTAGCTGCGGATTGAGAACTAAAAATTTGTTCAATTGTTTTCCATATTTCATAAGACATGCTACATCCAACTATTTGTGATAATAAATTCGAACTTACTGACGATAGGAGCCATGAGGGGAGGATGTCTTGTTTTTGTAACTTTTTTGTAGTCTGGGTTAGGCACAATTTCTCCTTCCGGATTGGTTATCATCACTGGTGGGACTGTTATTGTCTCATTAATGTACTGCAGTAAATCATACCCTCTTAAAGTGATCTGTACTTGATATTTCCATAGAATATAATTGTCTTCGTCTAGAGATGTGGTGATAATTTGGTTTTTTGGTTTAATCGGGTCATGGTGGTTTGGTGGAGTGTTGTACCCTATACTTCCTGAAACAACGTAGGTTGCTTCACTGTTTTGGCCATAAAAGATCAGAGATCGTGCGAGGCAGACTGAAAAATTTGTAGTTGAGCTCGGTAAGATCTCAAATCAGCAGCCAGTTAATGCTTAGCGAAGATGGTTTGAGCTCTAGTGATGAGGATCCAATCCGAGGAGAAAATAAAACAAAATCAACTTTCTGCTTGATGATTAAGCCTTTCGGCAATTAGGCTCTGATACCATATAGAAGAATAACTGGGAAGAATTTATTTTTCAAGAAGATGTAATGATACAGATTACAAGATTGGATACAATAGTATGCAAATTTATAGCTAATAAATGTACCGGCTAGTAGAAAGATGTCTGAAATGAAAGAAGCATGAATGTAAAGGCTAGTAGAAAGATGCCTGAAATGAAATATGCATGAATGTAACGGCTAGTAGAAAGATGCCTGAAATGAAAGATGCATGTGGAACCGATTGAATGGATAAACTTGTTTTGCACTATTATATATGTGAAATACTTTATTTTTTAACATTCTTCTCATGCTAATATACGTTGCCATACTCTCCGGAAAAAACTACATATTGGCGGAATATAGTTCACAAACTAATTTCAAGGAAGTATAAAACAGACTATAATTCAGCCGTTCTTACTTACAAGAGTGGTTGTAAGAGATATTGAAATATTTATATTTACCTGCAAATTACAACTTCGAAGTAAGAATAATTAGGTCTACAAGTTCCATAAATGTTGAAATGCTTGGTCTCCCTAACATTTTGATTCTTGTAAGAAGTGGTGAATACTTGCAAATAGAACGGAACATGTACATACATGTAAGCTTACTGTCTAATATTCTTGATGGTACATATATGCATATAAGACATAGACATGTGCTCCAGAGTTTGAATTGTAATTTAATCTCGTTTGTCGTTGAAAGGATAAAACTGCTATGAAGGCAGTTGCTTCGCATATCGCTATGCCAGCTGAGGATACACTGCTATGTTTGGTTTCGCCTTTTTTGCCAAAATATCGAATTCATGATTCACTTAAACCTGCTCATCTTCAACAGGATTTACCACTAGATTTCCCTATTTTGCGTGAATCATACGGTAGAAGTGATAAATTGCAATCTCATAGTGCTAACTTTAATTCTGCACTATTCCACCAATAATTATTATCCCCTAGCTAGCAAAGGTGGATTCTCATCTAGATCAACTGATATGTTCATGTTTATTCTTCCGAATTAAGATGTCCAATTTTAAAAATCCATTGTTACTGTTATTGTGTTCGATTTTTGAAAGGCGACAATGAGCGTTTTCGTTAAAAGAAGAGGCATTTGGTTCCATAGTTGCCAATTAAAGTTTACTATGTGGGTGAAGTTTTTAATTGTTCCTCTCGATTAGCACACACCTTTTGGTTTATACAAAAATTCGTTTATTTTACTGGACAGAATGTGGTACATTTCCGATACCATCAAATTTTTTAAGAGTGTATGGCGCAAGCGAAAGCGGAGAATTTGAGAGGAGTATTATAGCGGAGAATGGAAGTTAGCGAAGAATGCGTTTGCCACTTTAAGCGGAGTATTTAAGTGGAGAATTTGAGCGGAATATTTTTATTTTTGTTTGTTAGATTTTAATTAATTAATGTTTAAAACAGAACATTATCATTACAACAAAATAATACAGTAAACCAAACAGAACATAAATATGCAGAAGTACAACAAAAACTGAAATAACAGTAGAAATCCTATACGTTGCTTGGTCCGTTGCTTGGTCCGTGCTTGATCAGATAGTACTTATAGTCAACAGAAAGTTGATCGCGCTTTGTCTCAAACGCCATCCATGGTATTGCATCGTCATCGTTTAAGAGGTTAAATCTATCTGTCTTGTTGGGATCTGTAAGTATGTGTAACGTTTCACTGAAATTAAAATCTGCTCCTTCACTCAAACGTTTAACTCGTGCTATCATATCAGTGTGACTTGAAGAATTCCCCGTTGACTGTACCCTATTTGTTGTCGGAGTGTTTGGGCTCGGACTTCCGTACTTGTAAACTTTGCACTTTACGAGCATGGATGTAATCGACGATATCAGCCATCTTATTGTCGATGTCATCACGACGTTTTCTGAAACTTCCATTTTTACCAGATGTTGAACCAACATGTCGAGTTCTCAGCACGGGAGTTTCAAAACGCTCGGTTGAGTGGGCGGTTCAGGAACCCAAAAATGATTTGTTGGTGAATTCAAATTTGAAATAGTATTTTGCCCTTGTTCTTCTGTTTCATTGAACTTACTGTGTAATCCATCAAATGTCCATGGATCTGCGTAATTTCCAGGCACAGAGGGAGCGAATTGTTGTCCTTGCTCTTCTTGAGGAATAGCAGGCGTATATGCTGGCGTATACGTCGTGTGTCCAGTTGCATGTGTTCTTTGAAAGCTCCAAATGCTCAAACAGTGACTTTCTAAATTTCAGAATACATGACCCAAATTCCTATTATAAAAATAGTAATTACTAACAGGTTTATTAACAAACAAAATAGAAGTTTACAAAAATACCTTTAAACGATCATCCCACCATTCATCTGAGCCTGAAACAGTCTGACGATTATGATCCCAACCAGCTTCAGTTTTGTTGTTCAAGCTTTCTCATTTAACTCACTCCCTTCAAAGACTATCATGTTTGTGCTGAACTTTGTTTTCGTCGACCAGTTTTAGAAATCCATCCGCTCTTGATACGTTGATTTCAACCGCTACAGCATTAGATCTTTCCACTATGGCTTTGGTAACTCGTTTTCCTGTTATTACCACATTTACCATTCGCAGCAACGACACATTTCAGCAATAGTCGGATCGATTCACTATTCCAATGGTGTTTTTGTGATCGCTTAGCCATTTTCGAATAGAGATTAGAGAGTGTTTAGAGAGATAGAAGATGGATTTGTAGTAGTAGGAGGAGGGTAAGGAAGAGTTGATTTATAGGGGAATAGGAGGGAGAGAGGGGTTTGAGCCCAATGGCTGAAAATGGAGTCATTGGGCTCGGACGCGTCCGAGCCCAACGGCTCCATTTCCAGCCGTTGGGCTGTTGGTTCAAAATGGACCGTTGGTAAACGGATGCGTTCGTTTGTCAGTGGAACCGTTTTGGACCAAAGAACAGACCCTAAGTATTTTACTGGATATAAGATTTCGAAATTCTTAAAAATATTAGGTGAAAAAGATGACGTAGCATTGAGTCGCCAGTGTGAATGGTCTTGTCCAAATCCATCAATCCTTTTTCAATGGGGACTGCTTACGTCTTTCCAGTTATCTTGGATGTTTGTTGAGCAAAAGTCCTTGTTTTTAGATGCATTGAAGTTTTGATGTTTATTGACAAACATCCATAATACATTATTGCAGTTAACTACCGTGTTTAATACAACACAGTTGAAATATTTTGATTAACTACCTGGTTTAATACAAAACAACTGAAATATTTTGATGGAATTTCGTATTTGTTACTTAAAATTGCTAAAATATTAGGTTCATAAGTGTTTGAACTTCATACAATTAGCCATTTAGTACCAAACATGTATAAAGATAAACAACATACGCATTATTTAAAAATTAATGTGTGTTTCATTAGAATTTCGTTGATCTTATTATTTACTCAATAATTATCTTCAAACAAATGAAATAAAAGTTCAAACCGTACTGAATCAAAGCAGGACTGTAATAGCATTATATCGAGAAGAAATCATATCATACTAAAAATTGATTTTAGTAATATATGTGGCTTCAACATCTACAACGTTTAGGTTTAACTTTAGAGAATGGAGTCTTACAGATGCTAGGGTTTTGACTGTAGCTGATACTTTTCCTATAAATATATTATATATGCACACTCAATGCAAATACTTCTAATTAAATCAGATATTGTTATATGTATAACTAACATTAAATATGTATTTGTACATTTAATTTATGCAATTATACATACGAATGGTTGTTTTTTCCAGTGATGTACGATTGTATTAATCAAATAAGAAATAATTATTTCTAAAAGCACCTACGTGCAATCTATATGTTGACACGCTTTTTTGTCAAAGTTATCACACGTCAAGTATTTGGTGAACGACGCGCTCAAGCTCAAAAAAATACAAAGCAACATGGTCGAAGTCGCGTTGCAAATACAAGAAGACCCGAAACCTCTATCTAATGGCCTCTTGCGGGCCCAGTGAACTCTTAAGCGAACTATTATTCAAGCCGAAGGTGAGTCGTGCTCCGAGCCGAAGGCGAGCCATGCTCCGAGCCGAAGGCGAGCCGTCCAACGGGTCCGGGAGCAGCGCCAGTGGGGGTCTGGGGTCCCACAGTCCCGGCGGCGATCGACCTAGCCGGTTAGGTCGAAACTATGGACACCGCCCGATTCATCCGATTTTCTCCATGCCGGAAGCTTAGATTCCTTCACTTCGGACCAGCAAAACCGCGGATTTCCTCACTTCGCATTCAGGAAATTCGACTCCGTATGCAACATGATTTCCACCTTACACTTTATCAATTTCGAACCCCTTCAGGGTGCTCGAAATTTCGTAACCCCTGGTGGTGTCGAAATTTTGATCCCCCCTCCCCTGGTGGGGTCGAAATTTCAAACCCCCCTGGTGGGGTCGAAATTTCGAACCCTCTGGTGGGTTCGAAATTTCGAACCCACCTGTGAGGGGTGCGAAATTTCTGCACATAGCCTTGTTTTGGGTGCGAAAATTGGTTTTAGTAGGTCTCGCTGCTCACCTACTCCCACCTAACCTTCCTCCTATAAATATCTCAAGTCTTGGCCTTCATTGAGATCTTTCTTCCTTGGAATTTTTGGACTTTGAGAGCTCCAAACCCTCATTAATGGCTTCCAACACCTCCACCATGGCCATGAAAGATGACATGGATAATTAAAGCATGACATGCATGTTTTCCTTCAACACTTGGACATTAACAAGAATTGTTATGCTACCTTTTACCTTCATGAACATGGACACTAAGCTTGGATATTGTTGACTAAGTCTACACCTCTGAACGAAGAAGAAGAAGAAGAAGAAGGGCAATTTAGTCAAAGTGAAGAACAAGCCTATATTTTGCTACTCCACTGTAACACTTTGAACTTAGCTATTGTCCAAACTTGTACAACATTTTAATCAACCAAAGATATGATGAATAGTGATTATAAAATGGATGTATGCGTTAGTGCCGAACCACTATAAAAGCTGTGTCTTCCCGTATTTACATACTTTACCGTTTATTTGGATAATTGTTCATACACACACATTTAGGTGTTGTTGTGCGATAATTTTGCCCGTCAACACTATAATAGCGAACATAGAAACCCGTGTTACAAAATGTACAGGATGTCCTGGAAGAAATGGATATAATAGAATTAACCAGTAAAAATTGCAATTGGGCTACACGAGGAGCCACCTGCATAGAATTAAAATGAACCAATCCCTGTTCAAAAACATGCTAGCCACTATTCGTTAGATGGAAATTCAGTTTAAAAGATTAAATCTTGAAACCACTAATAATTATCTTTAGATGCAAAAAGGTATCTGTTGAAAATTTACACAGTCCCAACCCAGAGGGAAGCCCACCAAACCCTCAGGCTAGGGCAGCCCACTGGGTCTGGACAAAAGGAAATGTTTTTATTTCGTTATAAGTTATTGGTTTGTGTGTAATCTATGAAGTAGAAATTGCCTGAAGTAACTTGTGGTCAAGTGGAAAGTTAGCAGGAGGCAATATTTGTTGTTGCAGGTTCGAACCCGGCTTGTTTGGTGGGAGCAGCTTTTCCAAAGTTTTTGTTGCCCTTAGATGGGATTGGGCTTTGCAGTTTTGTCGTGCCTTGATGGGCTTAGCCTTGCTGCCAGTTATAAACTGTCCTGCGTGTGGGGCAAGATTCTTTTTCTAAGTTTTTTTAGTGCAGTTTTTTTTTGTGCATAGATGGGCTTGGCCAGCAATATACAAGGGCCGGCTCTGCACCTACACGTTATGGGTTGGATGGGAATTCAGTCCAGTAGATTTTATTTTAACAGCACAAGTAAGAATTTCCATATTGCCCTTAAATTTAGTTTTAATACCCATAATTTACAGCGCATAAAACATAGACAGTTCATCATGTACATCTATGCATCCCAAAAATTGGTCTTTAACGCCTGCTCCAGAGGTTGAAATGTACTACTGAAAACAAAATGGCAGTAAAAGAAAAAAAAAAAAAAAAAAAAAAACTGGAAACATGGTTGAATGATCGGGTTGATCATTAAATCTCTTTGACACCATCATTGCTTGCTTTCATACAAAATCATCATCATTTTTTGTGTCCTGCAAAATTCACAAAGACTGTGAATGCAGGAAAAATGTACTGATTTTAACATTGTAAATCAACGGCAGCCGACAAGGCCATGAAAACAGCGGCATCGTTCAAGCATGAAACATGCTGCCACCCTACCTCAACGACAGGCTTACTGCACTTCCCATCCCCTTCCACCCTCGACCTCATCACAAACCCCAAGTCCACACTCCCTCTAGTGCTACACCTAGGCAATAAAAATTCTCATCCACCATCGCATTACCCGCCAAGTCGATAGTAAAGGGTCCTCCGCTTTTCATGTATATTCTTGGTTCGGCTAACGGTACCGATCCCCCACTATCGTTGTTGAGGTCTCTGTCCTCAGGTATGAGCTCAAATTTGCACCCAAGAGCATCATGGCAGACTCCGCACTCATGCCATGCTTCCAGTCTGCCTCATTGCTTTAGGTTATTCGGGTTGAACATCGGATCTCATCATTGTCATCATCGTTGTAATCGTCATCGTCGTCACTGTTGTCAACATAAGCACTCTCCAATTTGAACTTTAATAGTAATCATGAAAATGTGAAAGTTTTTGTTCTTCCAAAAGACTGCATGTACAGAGTAATGTAAAAAATATTAAATATAAAAGGAAACACTAATCCACTATTGAAGGTAAAAGGAAGTGGCAGATATATAAGCACATCAGAGAATCATGTGTAAGATAGAACTTACAATTCGGCATTTATAATCTCATCCCAATTGTGTAAGTGAAAGAAAAAAAATTCAAAAATACCAAAATTTTGTTGGCTCTAAATCAATTTAAGAGATGATTTCAATTAAATTCACAAGTGAATTTCTTGAGAAACAATAAACAAACCGTATATATAACTCAACGAGGTATGAGGGTTCAGACAAATACCAGGTAAGAATGTCATCTGAAGAGATACTAATATAACAGGTGAAATTAGGACAAAACACTAGTTTAATAAAAAGAACGTAATTTCCCAGTTTTGTTTGTCAAAATGGTTCCATGCGAAATTATTTATTATTATTACACTTAACGAGTAACACAAAATGGTTCCATGTGAAATTCTTTATTATTATTACACTTAATGAGTATAACAAAGAAAATGTGATTTAATTTGACATGCGTTCAACTTATAGTGCTCTAACTAATACTACTGAGAAAAATATATTAAGATATTTATTTTATTTTATTAATGAGTGCATAAAAGATTGATAATTATGATAATCAATACATGATTCTTATTAATGAACCATCATTCATACAAATGAATGCAATGAAATAATGTACAATAAACCCTAAACAAATAAATTTTAATCATCATTGTAAATTAACTTGATACACATTCAACTTTTAGTCCGCGAAAGAAAAGTTCAAAAAACATATCAATGAAGAGAGTATGATAAATATTTTCGCAGTCTTTACATAGAACATAAATGAATAATTTTAGTCGACGTATATGACATTTATCCATGAAGGGGGATTTTCTTATAAAGGACAAACTTTGGAATTTTTTTGATGAAAAGTATGGGAAGTTTCAAAATTAGCGAAAAAGACACATTTACACTAAAGGTGGAATTCAGGGGGGCCACTAACCTTTTCCCATTTACACTATCATTTGGTCTTCTCACTAAATTCTAAACTTTCCATACTTTTCACCAATTTTTTGTTAAGTTTATCCTTCTCCCTATTTTCCACTTTAGGGGATTTTAAAACATGTTATGTTAGGAGGGACAGTTGTGTATTTTGACCATTGAGAGGGTGTTTTTACGGAAGTTTCAATTATTCATTTTGTACTCGTGTTGAATAATTATCACATTAACTTGCTACATATAATTTATAAATGGCTTACTGCGCAGATATGGTTACTAGCGCATCAATAAGTATTAGACTTCACCGAACATAGGTTTTTAGCAGAATAATATATTTTCAACTAACCTTATATACCTCATTTATACTTTATCATAAATTTTTGGGCTTCTTTATCCTGAGTATAGACTTCTAAGCTTTTGTTATCATCATACATGATCCCTTATTGTTCTTGCTTTCAAATACCAGGAGGAACACTTGGACATTCTATGATATTTTAATCCCTTAATTATGGATTTCTTGACTTCTAATTCAATTTTCCTATTAATAAGGGAAAAATCACAAATCATGCATTATCAAACATACATCTCAAATTTCTAAATGGTTTATCAAATCAGGAGTACTCTTATCATAAATTTCCAGTCCTCTTATGTTGTTTCAGGGATATTATAAAGTTGATTGCTGACTGCTTCTTCTAATCAAACAAATGATTGTGCAAAAGAATTTGAATCTAGTCTTACCCTAAAGCGTAAGTGTCTTTCCCTGCGTAATAGGGAGGGGCAAATTTTACCACCGTATTTTACAAGAACATAAACGAGCTAGAAAAGAGAAAAACATACTGTGTGGATCTGGTCGATAAGCATATCATCTTGGCAAATTCTATTCAGACCTGCTGAGTTGCCCTCAATTTTTTTAAAACTTTCGCATGACCAAAATACTCTTTGCCTTGTAGAGTCACTACGAGTTATGTTGCTTACCTCGTAGAGACTTTACGAGTTAATGTTGCTAACCTCGTAGGGCCCCTACGAGTTAATGATATCAACCTCGTAGGCCTACTGCGAATAGATCACAATCCCCACATTCGAAAAAAAAAAAAAAAAATTCAACAAACGGTATTTCTGTCCAACGAAATTTTAAAATAAAAAAGGGAAAACTCAGCAGTTTTAATGGTCTGAGTAGAATTTGCCAATCATCTTTTACGGTGAAAATTAGTCATGCCGCTTTCATACAATATGTCAACATAAAAAAAAGGCTTGCCACATTCATAGGATATGCCACAGAACTTTTCAATCCCATACAGAGATCTGTCGCATCAACTAAACAAATAAGGTTACCATTTTGGGTACCGGACCGGTTTGGTTTGCCTACGGTTCGAAACCGACAGTGAAAATCGGTTTCGGATCTAGGGCGAAAAAACAATCGAAACGTTTTTTACTTCTCAATTGTACCACTTTTTTTTTTTTCTCAGAAAAGTTCGAATCTATCAGTGCGGCATGTGAAGGAACAGTGGCAGTGAAACTGAACGCAACGAAAAAAACAACAGAAACCGAATAACGCTTAAAATCAAAAACTTTATTCAACCAAGCATGAATCAGCAAGGAAAAAAATGAATGATGAAATCAATTTGAAAGTCTACTCACAGCAACAAAGAAAGATAAAACTATTTCTAGTCCTGATTCCTCGTCAGTGGTCAATCAATCTTGTCTTCGTATGGTAACTTCTTCTTCCTCCTTTAGCTTACCGTGACTTAACTGACTTATTGTGCTTTACGCGATTTTATCTTTTTTTGTGTGCCGAGATCTGGAATGGGTAAGCTGGGGCTGAAAGGAAATGGGGAAAGCGCATGGTTAAAAAGAGGCGATAGTGGGCCGGGTTAAAAAGAGGTGTCATTTGGGTTTAATTAACTTTTACAGTTTATTGTTAGCTGAAACGTGAATTTGTAGGTTAGGGCTGAAACGTGAATTTTGCTTTTAGGGATGTTACGTGAATTTATTGTTTAGTACATTTAATAAATAATAATATGGCTAACACAGCTCTCGAGGTAATGCAGTATTGCAGCTTTTGCTCAAGACTTGTTTAATTGTTTTAAGAACGCTGCTACATCAACCGGCGTTAAACCCGGTTGAAATCAGCGAAATAGGAAAACGACAAACAAAAGAAAGGGCAAAATAGTACTTACGCAGTGCAAATCATGGGGGAGTTTGAAAATTGTGTGGCTCATATTTCTTCCGCACTTAACCGGTGAAGAAAAACCGGTCGCTGTAGCAATTTTGTTGTTTTAATAACCAAGAGAACGCTACCGAGATCGGTTTATTAATGCACTATATTTCATATTTCTTTTATTACAAGTTTAATAATAAAATACTGAAAACCGAAATTTGAACCGAACCGAAATAAAACCGAAACAATCGAAAGTTACGAAATCTTCCGAAACTACCAAAATTTCAAATGATCGAAATCAAACTTGAAACCATGTTCTTGAATCTTGATGAAAACACAATTAATATTGGAAATCACCAAAAATTAACAAATTTATTTGCCATTTTCAACTATAACTGCAAAGAGAGAAAGAGTTAATTGCAGTAAAGATTGTGGAAAAACTTGTCTAAAGCGATCGAAAAATGATATAAACCCAAAAAAAACATAATTAGGATAGGGAAACCAAATCAAATCAAATGTAATAAATAAAAGACACTAGTTTTTTTAATAACCTACATGAGGAAATAATGAACCATCAAAATTGCTTAAAATGAAAACGTATTATAATGTGTGTATTCCAATAAAATACTAGTTATCCACAAAAAGAACATCAAGTTCTAAAAATATTCATCCTTCAGCATCTTAATTTATTATATAATCCTAGCAAGTTTTCAGTTGTTCATTTTTATTCCATAATCTCTCCAAAATCGAAGGTCTGGAATAATTCACGGAGTTGAGTAAAAAATATGCAGAACGCTTCCAAATTCATGCACACGGACTTAACATTCTTCATCATCCAAAAACTTTCATTTCCCTCATTGCATAAAGAAACAAATTTTCGTTCAGAAGCTCGATTTCTCGAAGTTTATCAGCTTTACTTGGTGCTTTAACTTTAAAAATATATGAATTTTCGTGAAGAATTGTATATATTTAGTTTAAGATCAAGACAACTTGCTTTTTCGATTGAGTTTGGTTGTAATGTACATACAAATAGATTCAAACGACATGTTTCTGGATTAACAAAACATATAATTAAAGAACACTTGCATATAATTAAGCTTTGCTTGAACCTTTAAGAGGAGTTATACACACAGTTAAAGAACATACAATGGGCAATACAAAAAATCGGAATTATTTAAATCTCTCATTTTCAATGCAAACTAGGTAACTATAGAACCAAATATCTTTCTTTTTTACTGTTATATCAAACTGTAGCTTATTTAATCAATATGTAGATACCAAGGCAATATTCATACTTTTCAGTAGTGGCAAAACAAAACACTTTTTGCACCCAAATCAACAAGCCAACCATGAAATATGAGATAGATGAAGATCAAATCAATAGCAAAATCCATATTCAGTACAAAATTTTTAAGAAGACAATATTTAGCAATTGTTCCAAGCAAAAATGAATAACTTGATGAGCCTCGAAAAATTTTCAAGTCTAAGTAGATGAATTTATGGTACACTAGATCTACACATAGAACATGCATTCGACCAAAAAAAACAAAATCCAAAAGTAAAAGCAGAAAAATAAGCATACCTACAACATTCAAAATTTTAGATCTAAAACCAGCCGAAATCAAAGTGCAAACCCTTCAACTCTCAAGTTTAATTCAACAGAGAAAGTATAAGGAATGCACATCCATTGCAGAAAAATAAAATTGATATAGATTACGGGTAGCTACTTAGATGAGAGACGAGAGGAAAAAAGGAAGCTGAATCCACAAGTAAGTATGAAGCTGAAGATAGCCGATGGCATCCTTCAGGGGAGCGTCCACTTGAACAGGAGCGGAGGAAAAATCCGACAATTGAGCATTTTTTTTCTTTCCTTTACCTTTTCCATATTCTAACATTTTACCAGGGGTACCTACCGTATTGCATGTACACAGGTTTATAAAACCACATAAACATCAAATTGTTTCCAAAATATCATTTAGGCCATAAATATTTTTTTTATAAACTATTTATACTTCAAAATTCTTATTGATCAATAAGCGATCAAATGAATATATAAGTAGTTGTGTACTTCTCATTATATGGTCCATATAACAAATATAGAATTATTGATTTCATAAGGATAAGATTGCTTACATTAAATAATATTCCATATTATAACTTATGTTAGATATGGAATTATTTCTTCAATAGTACAAGTGTTAATGTTATTTTTCGTCAACATCGGAATTAAGGTTTAGGATGTGGATTTAGGGGAATTAAGGAATTATTTAGTTCCTACAAGCTTGAGTTAGCTCACCATTTTCTGGATACCAAGGTCTTAAGCCTGAAGATTAGTTACTCTTCATTCAAGAGGTTAGTATAACGCTTACGAGACTCAAGGACCAACAGTTACTTTGGGATAAGGGTTCCCTAAGCTCGACACAAGATAGAAAGTTAAACGGCTTAAGGATGGTTACTTCGGTAATTCAGCTTATGTATGGAGCTTCGTCGCGAGATGGCTATAGGAAAATAGGTGACATAAACAATAGGGTAATGCATGAGATTGATCAGAAGAGTTGATTATCTCGTTATTGATCATTTGCATGAGTACATAAGTCTTTACAAGTAAAATCCCCAAATTGATCTATAAATTAGGGTTTACTCTCTAAGAATTGAATACAAGATCGTTGGATGAAGAAACGTCCCCAAAATGAGACCCCTGGGGTCTTATTTATAGATAAATTAGGCCCCCTTTCAATTGCAGTCGGCAGAAGCCCAGTTTTGAGTGCTCTCGGCTTCGACACCTATTATTTAGTGTCGGTATTGATCCGCTTTTGCTTCCTAGGTGCCGATCTCGATCTCTAGTTGCTTGTAACTCTTGTGCCACCTCTGTATAATGTATCGATACCAAGTAAATTGGTATGGATAGCCTCTTTAGCTGCTTCCAGTTTCGACAATAAGCCTCTGTTCCGATAGCAAATTCTAAGCTTTGCCCTGCTTTAGTGGCTTCTGAGTATTGCCTTTATACCTCTCTTTCTTATGATTTTGGCATCTTCTTTGGTATCGGTATCGACACTAACCATGTTAGAGAGGATGCCCCTTCTTGATGACTTCAAAGCTACTTTTTGATGGCGGTATCGATACCAAGTATATCGGTATCGATGGCACCTTGGTCCAATCCAACTTGGTCACGTGCTTTCCCTTCTTTATGGCTTTGTACCCCAGTATTGAATCATATGCCTTCGGCTTTCTTCCATTGTTTGCTTTCGGTGTTGGTATCTTAACCCCTTTTTGATTGCTTATTGCATGTTGGTTTTAATACCGCCTTAATGTTATCTTTCCTGTATCGACACCAAACTCTTGCTTCCCATGTTAGTACCGATAGCATATGTACTCAATCCTTTCCCCTCTTGCTTCCAGTATCGGTTGTCTTGGTGTTTTAATGTCGATCATGTGCTTTTGAGGCATTATCTTGACGCCAGTTCAACCCTGATACCCCTTCACGTCTATTTGGTTTCGGTTTCGAAATATGGTATTTACATTTACCCCTTATTGAAGGGGTATTTTCGACTTTCCAAGTCAAACTTTGGCTTTCATACTGTACTTTGATCTCCCGCCTTTTGGTATTCTTGAATTGATCTGGTTCGTTGATTTACCCTTGTTTCTGTGGTTTGGATTAAATGGTGCTTCTGGTATAAAAATTCTTCTTCTTCCTTTTCATTACTTCACTTGCAAGAATCGATACTCAAGCGAGATTACCATTCCTTGAGACCTTTATAAGCTTTTCATAACTTTACATCCAATCACTGTAAGTTTTTAATCGTTTTGAATTATGGTTTGAAAATTGTTTTCTCCTAAGCTTGATTACGGACCAAATCAAGTTTAAATATCCTTTGATTTTTCATTAATGTGGATTTGAAAAAACAAGAGTAGCTTGAATAGACAATAATGGAAGATAATATGGATTTATCACTTGCCCCCGACATGTTTTTGGGGTCTAAAATGCAAAAATCACATATGGAGGGTTTTAACTTTTATTGCGAAGATGAAGTTCCCTTTTCAGTACTAATGAACTCAACATCAACTGTAACAACCCACATTTTACGTATCGGAGGATCATAAAATATTTTTATTTAATACCCTGAGGGTTGAATCATTCTCATATTTTAATATATTGTTTATGGGGATGGGAGACATGTACATAATTTTAACCAATTTTATTTGTGACCATTTTTCCCCTATCAACCTTGTACAGAGCATAACTTTTGACTCGGATCGAATCAGGCGTTGAGATCAATCTTATTGGAAAGGAAATGATGTTTCCCATTCCGTAGATTGGTCACATTAAAGATCTGGTTTAGCGGTTTGGGAGGAATCGCTGTTTTAGTGTTTCATAGTTTGTTGTTTAGGTTTTTAGAGCCTTAATGGGCTGATTTGGAGAGGCCCATTAGTGGGCTTGTGGGAGGCTATAAATAGGGGATTAGAGGTATGGGGATGTGGTTACTTTCTTTATTCTCTCATTTGGTTGAGCTTGTGGTTATTCCTTGCTCAAACAAATACACCTTTCCACCATTAAAATTTTAGACTACATAAGAGAATTGAAGATCTATATCGTTTGAAGCCAGATCTACATCATTCTAAGAGAGATTTCATCAAATCGAAGAGTTTGAAGCTAATTCTTCACTGTCCGGATTTAGATCCAAGTGTTTTTGTGTTGTTTTGAAAATTTGGTGAGTGATATGCATCTCTCACACGAAATCAATCAAGTATATGGGTTGTAAGACCATAATTTCATCATTTTGAGTCATTTTCACCAAGTATCTTTGTTTCCACTATTTGATGAGTGTTGTAGTGAGGCTTCATGTACAGACTTTGAGGTTATTATCTAGTTGATGTATGGATGATCCTTCATGATGTTATGAAAGTTTAAAAGTTTGTTATATGATGCTCCACTATTATTGCCTGTTGTATATGTTCTATTATACTTTATCCTTACGTTGTGAGTTATATGACAGGTTCTGCTTGTGTTTACCTACTCTGATGATCTTCCATAGCTGTCTGGCACACCTTTCAGTGCATTATTCCTTTTGTTTAGTGCAGAGGTTATAGGTGGTCATCACATTTGGTTTCAGAGTTCTAGTTAACGATTTTAGCCAAAGTTCGAAGACGTAATTACGTATGAGAGACATATTTGTAGATTTTGATGGATGTATACTATATAGTAGTATATACTATAGTAGCGTTTGAATTCCATTTGCAATTTTTCTTGTAAGTGGCTAATCATTCTATATTGCGGATTTAGAATGAGTAGACGGACTTCCAGACATACTGCTAGGGAGGAGGTCGTGCCTGGAGGGGGAAATGGCGGTACACTAGATTACCTTGCCATGATGGAGGCATTCATGAGAAGGGTACCCGCTCCAATAGCAGCCACGGTAAATGTTGGTGTGCAGGTGACTAGGGTTGTGGAATTTGCGAAGCTGTGTAAAGACTTCACATCTCTAGGGAAAGCAATTCAAAGGAACAAAGCCGACTGAAGAGGTTTAGAGGTGGTTAGATGTTGTATTCGCATTTTTAGAGACTTGGGTATATATGATGCAACAAAGAGGAAGCTTGCATCAAGGCAGTTGCAAGGTCGAGCCATGGAGTGGTGGAATTCTGTACACTTGAGACCCCGGAAGATGAGATAACGTGGAAACAGTTCCAAGTTAAGTTCAAGACAAAGTTTACCTTCACTTCTCAGAAGTTTGTTCTATTCAAGATATTTGTAGAGCTGAAACAGAATGGTCGTCCAGTGCTTGATTATGTTTCATATTTTGCTGCCTTGTCGAAGTATGCTCGTTCGTATATTGACACTCCTTATCAGAAGAACGAAAAGTTTGTTATGGGTTTGGACACCTACATAGGGAGACCGTTGGTGGATCATCTTGACGATCCATATGAGAAGATTATGGGAAAAGCTGTGAGACATGAAAGCTTGTTTCCGAAAGAAGAAACTTTTTTCACTGCAAAGGAAGCTCTGAAACCACAATAGGGTGGTAATAATAATAAGAAGAGGAAGCAGCAATAGCAGAAAGGAAAGGATGACAAGAAGAAACGTAAGAGTGAGGTGGTTTGCCTTAATTGCCAACAGAAAGGTCATTTTGCTAATGAGTGCAAAAATCCGAAGGTTGAAAGGAAGTGTCACAACTGTGGCAAGTCTGGGCATCTCAAGAAGGACTATCTGGAACAGGCAAAGGGAAAGCAAATAGTGAAGGCATATGCTTTGTAGGCAGTGTCATCGTCTTCAAGAGCTCATACTGCAGAGGAGAAGGGAAATGGTGTCGTCGTCCAAGGTAATCTTTCAGTTAAAGGTGTTTCAGTTCGTGTGATAGACCATTGATTGTGACTAATACAGTTGGGTGTTCGTTTAGTTTGTGTATGATTTGTCATGGTCTAGTGTTGTTCGAGTCATGGTTGCTCCTTTGTGTGTGATTGCTTTGTTTTGAACTTCGCTGGGTTTGGGATTATCTTGGGTATGGATTGGCTCAAGATGCGGAAAGAGTGAATTGCGAGAAGCTAGAGGTGGGGCGAAAGGTTTTGATTCGATGTAAGCCCGAAGACGGGGTCTTCGTGAGCTATTTATATTTGCTTGTGATTCCACGAGAAGACTTGTAATCTGTGTTGATCACAAATGAGTTTGAGGATGTCTTTGATGAGATCAAAGGGTTGTCGTCGCATCATGAGATTAAGTTCAGGATCGATTTGGTTGAGGGAGTTAGACATATCCTCATGCCTCTTAGGCGGATGGCGCCTAGGGAGCAGCGAGAATTAGAGGTGCAAGTAAGTGACCTTTTGGGAGAAGGATTCATTCAGAGAAGTGTTTCTGAATGGGGTGCACTAGTTGTGTTTGCAACCAAGGATGATGGATCGTTGAGATTGTGTGTGGATTATCGTGAGCTGGATATGGTTGTTGCCGATGATAGATGACTTGTTCGATCAGCTTCACGAAGCCAAAGTGTTTTCTCAGATGGATTTGGCAACAAGATTCCACTGGTTGAGGGTGGCAAGAGATAATGGGTAGAAGACTGCTTTTAGGACACCATCAGTTTTCTTCGAATGGTTGGTGATGCCATTCAGGTTGACTAACGCGCCAATGTATTTTTTGGATCTTATGATTAGGGTGTTCAGAAATCAGTTGAACAAGTTTGTGCTTGTGTTCGTGGATGATATTCCGGTTTACTCCCGAAATGAGGAAGAACATAAGACGCACTTGAAAATCGTTTTGGAAATCTTGCGAAAGCATTAGATGAGAGTTAAGTTTTCAAAGTGTCACTTCTGGAAGAGTGAAGTAAGATTCTTAGGCAGTGTAGTTTCTAGAAATGGAATAACGATTGACCCTATTAAAGTGGCAGCAATCCAGGACTGGTATAGACCTAAGAATGTGACAAACATGAGAATTTTCCTTGGATTGGCAGGTTATTACCGATGGTTTGTCAAGGATTTCTCCAAGATAGCTGCACCATTAACAGGAATGATGAAGAAGAACTAAGTGTTCACATGGGATGCAATGTGTGAGCAAGCTTTCAGAATCATGAAAGAGAGACTGACGAGTGCTCCTGTTTTGACGATTCCAAGTGGGAATGAGGAAATGGTGGTATACACCGATGCATGTGGTACTGGGCTTGGAGCAGTGCTGATGTAGAAGAATAAGGTGGTAACATACGCGAGTCAACAGCTAAAGGCGCACGAAAGGAATTATCCAACTCATGGTTCGAAGTTAGCAGCGATTGTGTTTGCTCTGAAGATGTGGAGACATTACCTGTTGAGGGTTCGATTCGAGTTGTTTATGGATCATAGGCCGTTGAAGTATCTTTTCTCCCAAAAGGATTTGAATCTTCGGCAACAATGATGGTTAGAGTTTCTGGCATCATGTGATTTTGGTATAGCCTATACTCCAGGAAAAGGTAACGCAATTGCAGATGCGTTAAGTCGAAGACATGCAGGATTAGGAGAGATGTTTTCGGAATGGAAAAACCTCGAGTACGTGGCAGGATTTGATTTCAAACCAAGATGTGAATTATAACCTGAAATGTTGGCAAGCTTATCGATAAGACCTACTCTTATTGAAAGGATTGGCAAGAGCCAAAAGGGAGATGCAAAGGTGGTCAAATTTATCTAGAAGTTGGAACCGAAGGATAAAGAATTCGAGGTCGATCGAGAGGGATAGCTTCGAAAGCAAGGATGACTGGTTGTTCCTGATATCGACAGATTGAGAGATGAGGTTCTGAGGGAATGTCATCACTCAAAGTTGATGATTCATCCCAGTGGTAATAAGATGTATTAGGACATGAAGCGAGTCTACTATTGGGAAGGGATGAAAAGAGATATTGGAAAGTTCATTTCCAAGTGTATGAACTGTTAGTTGGTGAAAGCTAAACAGAAGAAGCCGAGTGGGTTGCTTTAGCCATTGGAATTTCCTATGCGGAAGTGGGAGCAGATATCGATGGATTTTATCGATGGACTACCTAGAACCAAGGTAGGAAACGAAGAAATTTGGGTTATCGTGGATCGCTTGACCAAAAGTGCAAGGTTTATTCCTGTCAGATCGACTAGGACATCATCGAAGTTGTTTGAGCTTTATGTTAAATGGATAGTTAGATTTCATGGCATCCCAAAGAGCATAGTAAGTGACCGTGATCCGTTTTTCATAAGCGAATTTTGGAAGAGTTTGCAAGAAGCTTTGGGAACCGAGTTGTGTTTGAGTACGGCTTATCTTCCCCAGACTGATAGTCAAACCGAGAGGGTTAACCGAGTTTTGGAAGATCTCCTAAATGCTTGTGTGTTGGATTTTGGGGGATCGTGGGAAGACCATCTACATCCAGTTGAGTTTACATATAATAATAGCTACCAGTCAAGCATTGGGATGGCACCATACAAGGCGTTGTATGGTAGAATGTGTAATTCTCCGTCATGTTGGTTAGAAACTAGAGATAAGTTGATACTTGGGTCAGAGATGATAAGAGAAACCTCAGATTGTATTGAGACCATTCGGCAATGGATGAAAGCAGCCCAAGACTGTTAGAAGAGTTATGCCGATAAGCATAAAAAAGATTTGGAATTCGTTGTTGGCGATATAGTTTTCATGACGATTTTGCAGTTGAAGCACATTGTTTGGTTCAGGAGCAAAGGAAAGTTAGTTCCAAGGCTTGTTGGACCGTTTCCGATAGTCGAGTGAATTGGGAAGCTCGCATATAGGTTGGATTTACCGGAGAAGATGTCAAGTGTGCATAATGTTTTCCACATGTCGTTTCTATGGAAGTGCGTGCATGATTTGAATATGGTAGTATCTCCAGAACAGTACGAAGACCTAGAAGTAGAGAACGCATTTATGAGACCTCGTAAGCCGTTTCGTGTTGTGGGAAATGACACAAAACAGCTTAGGAGGAAGACGGTTAGGTTGGTCAAGGTACAATGGAGTGAGAATGATGACGATTATACATGAGAGACAGAAGAGAGTATGAAGGCGACCCATCCATAACTCTTCGTCTATATGAACCATTAGTATCGTGTGCGCTTACCTCATTGTAACTTGTATTATTGTGGTTATGTGTAACGACCCGCATTCTACGTATCGAAAGATCATAGAATATTTATTTCTTTTTTATATGAGGTCATATGGTCATGTAACTTTGGGAAACGACTATTGGTGCCATTTCCCATGTTTATGATTTTTGCCAATTTTTAAATGACTGTTTTGCCCCTGGTGAATCTTGTTCTGCCTATAACTTTTGATAGGTAATGAGTTTTGACCTGAAAGCACTTGCATTGGATTCAAATGATGGTTTACCTTTCCATAGAGTGGTCACATTAGCCAAACGGACTTACCGTTTAGGAGATATTGTTGAAATAAGGTTTGGAAGGTGAAAAACAGCTTAACCGAGCCTAATTTGAGTGATTAACAGCTAGGCCCATAACCCATTTCGGGATAAGGGTTATGGGGAGGCTGATAGGGTTTGAGAAATCATTTCTAATCAGTTTTCTAGCCGCTACATACATCTCTTGAACCCTAGCCATGGCCTCCACTTTCTAAAACACCTCCAAATTACTTTCTAATTGAAGATTAAGCTAATTACCATGAAACCAAGCCTAATCAACATCAAATTAATGGAAAAGGCTGTTGTGTGCATTGGAATTCGTGCCATTTAAAGAATCATTTCAGATCTGAGTTTATATTTTGGCTACGGTTAGTGATTAACATTGTTTTTACACTAACTATGGTTAATTAACTATGGTTACACTAACATTTCAGAAAAATAAGGAAAAATATTCAAAAATTCTAAAATATTATTTTAGGATTCTGATAGAAATTTGGGCTAATTTGGATAAGTTTTGCTAATTGTGTGATTAAACATGATTAAGGGGGATTAAGGGGAAAACATAGGTTTTTGGGTATGTTTGATCCATATTGACATATTAAATTGTTGTTTTGGTGTTTATTATTGATCCCCTATGTTGCTATGACTGTATGGTATGTTTTTGATTGCTTAACAAAGCTAGAATTGTCGAAAACGTTGTCGTATGGCGTAAAACAGTCGCTGGAAAAGTTGCAGGAAATGTGAAGGGTTTCGGATCGTATCTGATATAGGGCTCGGATAGGAGAACCGTGCAAGGGAATTTGATTCGGATCGGAAATTGGCACTAAAGGAGGCTTGGCAAGAAGGAAGGCCACTTGTATAGAGTTGGAGTTGGAGTAGAGACTGGATCGGATCGGAGAAGAGGAGCTGGAGCAACGGGTGGGATCGGTTCATCGTAACCGAACCGAACCGGATCGGAGAAAAGGAAGTCCAAATAGGAAATAGAACTCAGGATCCAGATGGGAACCAATGAATTAACTTCATGAATTGGAATTTGCTGCGGGACGTGTGCAAAGTGGTTATCGATGTCTATAGCTTTGACTCACCACTGAGAGACAGATTAGTGGCTATAGATCGGTACAATGGGGTTGTTATAACGCCATGGGGGCAAAGTGATCGTAGCAGGGCTATGAGCCAATGCAGTGGAGTTGTCATGACTCCATGGGGTAGAGTGGGCATAGCAAAGTATAAGTGGTTACGGATCAGTGCAGTGGAACCGTCATGACTCCATGAGGTATAGTGATCGTAACAAAGAATTGGGTGGTCAAAGTGGTAGATATCGTATGCTTTACCCACTGAGTGAGAGATGTGAGGATGATTGCTATGTTTGATGTTTTGCTATCACCATGACATGCACACCCCCTCCCCATTATTTTCACACCATGTGTTAGTGTCACCTTAGAGTATTGTACCTCCTGTTGTGCTAACTCTTGGGTTGCAGGTCCAGGTTCAGGTATGGTTATGTATACCTGTTGTTAGCCTACTTTGTGACCAGGCTACCCAAAGCCAGGGACTTGGGTACGAGCTTACATTGATTGGCGATCACTTGAGTGGAGTGATAGAAGGCTGCAAAACTTGAATTATTCATGTAAATGTCACCGGATCGGATCCCCCATTCGGATCGGATCGGATCCCTCCTTTCGGATCAGATCGGATCCCCCTTTCCGGATCGGATCGGAGTACCCTCTACCCGAACCTCCTGAAGTATTCTGCATAGAAGTGCATGCAGGCAATCTGCTCGAACAACCGGTTCGGTTCGGATCCGATCCGAACCGACTGGACCTGTTTCTGCGCATGGAGTTTGACCTCTTCTCTTGGCATAACCGACTCCTACAATTGCGGATCGGATTCCACTTGGCAAAGCACGACCTGGTAACCACTTTTCCACGTTCTCCACTACTTCTGAGATCTCCTCCGGTCACGCCACGTGGCCCATCCGAACCAGAACCGCCCAGATCTTCTCTACAGCTATAAATACACCACAACATGGCCATTTGAAGGGACTTTTGGCATTTCATTCATTCATGGTAGCCATGGCCGAATTCCCCCACCAATAACCACCTTCTTCTTCAATGAAAATCAATGAAAATCAATGAATTCGGAGAGAATTATTCATTGTATTTGAGCGATTGAGTGATTAAATTCCTTGTAATTGTAATCAATGAATGAAATGAGAAACTATGAAGTGGATGTAGGCTTCTTAACGCCGAACCACTATAAATTCCGTGTGTTGATTGATTTTTCTTGCTTTTTGTTCACGGTTCCTCATTATTCTCTACAAAACATTATCAATTGGGTGTTAGGACCATTTTTTGGTCTAACATTTTGGTGCTTTCACTGAGAAATGAAGATTCTCAACCTATAGGGATTCTCCATTCTACTATTGGATCGCCAAGTCCGATGAGGAAATCCGGCAAATTCAACATTTTAATGACTTTCCAGTTCGAAAAAGTCTCTAGATCGGATGCGGGTGACCAGCAGATCGGATTGAGTTAATGCAGAATCGCATGGCTTCGGTTCGGATAGCCCCACTCAGTTCGGGTCGGGTCCGACCCGACCCCACGAAGTTATACACTGAGACGCTAGAACTAGTAATAGCAGCATCGGTTCGGATCCAATGACCAGGGGTCCGATCCGACCCCAATAAAATGAAAAATCAATCCGACCCGAACCGCAGGAAAAGATCCGAATCGGCCGCTTGCTGATGACGTAACCCTGACCCGATCCAATGACATACCCGATCCAATCCGACCCGAAGACGTCTAACCCGGAGTGGCACAACGAACCGACCCGGGGACAATGCTCCGACCCGACCCGTTGAGCAGGACTCGAATCCAGCTGCTGTTGATACCCCGATCCGACCTGGTGATGCATCTCCGAACCGAAGTGGGTACCCCGAACCGAACCGAGGAAATGAATGTTACCGATGGTGCATCTATGATCCGACCCAACGTGAAGGCAATCCCGAGCCGCAATTTGAAGGGATGATCCGATCCGAACCGAAATAGCTGTTTTTGGGAAAAAAATACATTTTTATGACCATTTCAGAAAAGGCTCCATCGTCCAAAATCGAAAAAATCGTGCGGTGCCCACATTTTCGACCTAACCGGCTAGGTGGATCGCCGCCGGGACTGCGGGGCCCCGGACCCCCGCCGGCGCTGCGCCCGGACCCGCTGACGGCCTCGCCTTCGGCTCGGAGCACGGCTCGCCTTCGGCTCGACGTATATTTTGACCAACAGTAGTCATCAAAGTTTGTTAATGAAGATAAGGTGGATAGTCAAAGAATATGACAACCAAATGGCAACGACTAGGATTCCTCCAGAAGCCATAGCCTCTATTTGCCGATGCAATTCAATGGGAGGAACTGTCAGTCAGATTCAGCTTGCTATCAACGACAGTATACGAGATAATGATTGTCTAATAGTTGCCTCATCTTCTGGAACTCTGATAGTGTGGATTTCAGCAATGCAACTGATGTTGTTCCCTAATGAGTAGTGACCATTCCATTTATATGACTTAAACCTGTCCAATCGGCGGAGCATCGAATGACAGTTATATAGAACAGTTCGAACACTACTTCAAAGGTGATTCATATGATTTTAGTGACCTTGATTGTCAATAGTGGGATACCAGAAAGCAGCTAAGGATCCCAACATCCCAAAGCTACACTTCAATTGTATGATGTGATGAATAAAATGTCCTGCGTCTCACCTCCCGAAGAACTTAGCTAACCTTTGCAATGGCTATTTGTTGTCAATCGCATTGAGGAAGACTGATTTCCATCGAATAAGGTTTAGGTCAACATACTTTGGTGCCCAGCGATAGGTAACAGCTGAACCCCTACAGGCCATGATTGGACATATGAATCTTTGCTCGGATGATAGCTACTTGACTGCTCACCAGTCACCATATGACCTTTGTCAAGAGATGAGAGT
Organism: Allium sativum; assembly: GCA_030737875.1. NCBI lineage: Eukaryota > Viridiplantae > Streptophyta > Magnoliopsida > Asparagales > Amaryllidaceae > Allium > Allium sativum. Next base: position 645,813,032 of record CM060923.1, read on the forward strand.
TCGAGATCAAAACAAATATGAATCGACCGTTAGCTCTCGACTTCATACATAAATTGTGATAGAAAACATGAACATTACTTCAAGCCTTGGAAGCCATGCTATTGTAGTCAAGTTTATCTGACTAAGGTCTAAACTGACCAGCTCTAGCGGCGATTAGAGCTTACATTACACCCTGGTATCTATTGCTGAAATTCCTAATGAAAGATGGAATGGGAATGGTCCATGGTGACCATGTTACTGGAAGAGCCTGCTATTTAGCTAATTAGGAGATGCTACTCGATAGAGGTGGCAAGTTAAAGGTTTAGAGCACTTAAGCCTTGATGCTGATTGATTATCTGTGCATTAGATCTTATTCCCAACGTGGGACTAAAGGCATATCTGCGGATGGATGAGATATGACTATCCCCCTAACAGCCATGACTCCCTCATACTCAATCCTTGCCCTTAGCTTGGGGGCAAGAAGGCGATTCAAATAAGATGCGACCTCGTCATTCGCTTATAGTATTTACCTAATTGCCTTTGTTACCCCAAGTCCTCTTTCAAGGTCTGTTCATTCTTAGGACCGCCACCCCCACAACGGTTTGAAAAGATGTTCATCTCCAGCTAAAGATTGTGACAGCCATCCCCTGACAGAGATGTAGTGAGGAAAAATGGACTTGCAAAGAGCGTGCAATGCCATCTTCGCACAGAATGATATTCATTCCTTTAACAGGATTACTTTTTAACCATGACTCTTATATTTCCATGCTTTATGAGTTATAGATGTAACTAACTCAGATGAATTTATATGTGGATGATGTAGGTACCCCGAATCTGGTACCGATCAAACTTTGAGCACCCACAGGAAGAATTATGGAGCATTGTCGTAACGAGCCCGATTGAATTGCTTGTTTACAGAGCCACGTCCTTCGCCTGAGAGAAGTTGTATACCTTAAGATGGATCCGAGGTGACCATCCACTCCTTGGCTCACACGTGGCAGATCTCAAGATAATTGTGCATCGATCATTGCATTTCAGAGTTGAGATCCGACTCCAGATGGACGCGGTTCGACCGTCCATACAATCAGATCCTGCAGTCGATGCCATCGAATTACATAAATCCAAATAAAGGAGGCAGCATCGCCTATCAACATACTTATTTTCCAATCATGCATTTTTCCTTTACATACTTCTTGAGTTATTGACATGATTAACTCATGCAAATTCGTATATGAATGTTGCAGGAACCCGAGGTTTGGTACCGACAACCCCTGCCATAGTTTGATCGGAGGAATGTAAAGCTTTGGCGAACGTGATTCGACCCTTCACCCGCTTACTATTGGCCTAACGACAACATTCTAAAGCAAAAGAAGTTCGACCATTCATTCACCGACTTTTTGCCCTTGACGTGGGGGCAAGAGAGTAAATGCACACGAGTTCGACCTGTGTTATCCATATATGGACATACTAATGAGGCCTCCTCATCATCTATCCATTGATTCGCCATGCAAGACATAGAGATATACTCGGGTGTGACATAACCACTTAGCAGTTCTATGACTCCATCCCCTGATCCAACGAGAAGAGTGCAAAAATGACAGGGGCACGATCACATGAACGACATAACTTTTGCCTTCGATGTGGGGGCAAAAGGGAAATGTTAAGACGAGGATGAGTGTGACTCGACCGCTCTCCAAAAAACGTCTTTAACTCTTTCCCATGTTTCCGATGGGAGGAGTATAAAATCAATAGGGACGTGAACCGACCATCCCTGATGGCGACCTTTGCCCTTGATGTAGGAACAAAGGGATGATGCCAAGGCAAATGTGACCCGACTGTTTGCCCGACTAACTCTAATCCTCAGAGCTTGGATATGAGTATAAACTTAGGACGAGTGTGACAGGCGCGCCAAGATTTAAGACCACTCGATCCACAACTCTAACCCAAACTGACTTTGGGAGAGTATAAAGGACGAACCGCGACGTCCATAACTCTAACTCTCACGACTTGAGAGAGAGTATAAATCTGTTGGGTTAGTGTGAATGGTGCACCATGACTTAAGACCACTAAACCCATAACTCTAACTCTCACGACTTGGGAGAGAGTATAAAGGACAATGCTGCGAGGTGCATGCAATCTTCATTGCCCTCCGACCGAGGACAGGACTATAAAGGACTTATGGATCAGACATCCGAATGACTTAATCCGGTTCCCATCAACGCTGGGGGCACGGAAATAGATTTCTGAATTAACTTCAAACACGCTTCGGACGCGACCCGTGTTTCAAAATTAAATGGAGGCTACAGACACTATACCTCCAAACTACGACACCTGACACTTTGACATTTAATAATTCTATGATAGATAGATTAGCACTCAACATGTTTTCATTTCGAGCTACAATTGCTTGTGACTTAAAGATTGACTTAGTAGCTTGCAAGACTAAGCTGACTATTCTTTTTCGAATTGCAAGATTATGTACAGATACAAAGCAAAGACACAAGGGATACTCGCGTACAACAACAAAGAGGTCGTGTTTGAAGGAATGACGTCGACTTCTAATGCTAAGCTTCCCACACGACTCAATGCAATCACCGAAAGGAGGTCCTAAGAGTGATATATCAAATCAACATACACACCCATGTGTGACTGGCCATAGCCCAAGTGCAACGACGAGTGCTACCTCGCAAATACGTTGAATGGAAAACGTGATAACTCGAGCACTTGGATAACTCGAGCACATAAGCTTATAAAGCTGCTTGAGGACCACGAAATGGATGCAGAGTGAATGTCCATTTGCTAGTCCGGACCGACTTCCCGGTTGAAAGACCCCATGTAATGGGAGATGCCATTGCTTTGACTCCTAACTTGCGCGGAGGCGAATTGCCTGACACTCAGACTCAAAAGCGAAGAAGAAGGAAGATAGAAATTTCTTCCATGCTGAGGATATTGGCGCAGAAGGCGCTAGGATCGAAGGAAGGTAGCAGATTTCTTCTTATGATGATCCCTCAGCATGTCAAGCTAGATATGAAATGGATGGTACCCTTGCTGATTTGTGAACTCACATGGATCAGCGAGATGAACTTCTCCAGAAACGACAGAAAATGGTGGATAACTTCTCTACTCGGATAGATGGAGGGCCTAGTAGCTTCGACTTATTCTCTAGAGCGAGCTTCATGGGAATTCAAACGACAATGAACTTGGCTCATACGCTCCCTGCCCCGTGGTCCAGATAATATGAGACCCTAGGACAAGTTAGCATGGTCGTCTTTGATGAAACAAAGATACAACCAACCTCCTCCCAGGTATTTGTAACATGCAACTTCCGACCGTGACATTTTGGATGAAAACGATGGATATGTAAGAGCCGCCGAAAAACTTAAGCGGAGCCCGACCAACCTTTGCTCCAATTCGGAGGAATGTTTAAAATCCAGCTCAACCTCAACATGAGGCTCCCCATGTAGGGGGAAGACGAGAGCATTCGAGAAAGCTATAGTCTAACTTTATTGCCATCCGACTCCGAACCTCAAAGCTTGGGTGGGAGACCAAGGACTAACATGAGCTGGACACGAATAAATCATTTTCTATCAAACTCTAACTCACAGCTCGATGAGAGAGTATGAATTCAGAGAATACGTGGATTTGATGACCACCGTTTAGTAAAATCCCCATGGATGGGGAGTACAGGATAAGAGCTTCGAACATCATCATCTGACTATCTGCCAGCTTTAGGCACATTTACGATTATCTGAGCTTCACAATAACCCAGACTATAAGCAGAAGAATGGCTCCTCAAGAGCAACCTGCATACATCCAAGTAGCGGATCACCATCCAGAATTAAAAAACAGAAGCCTGATTGACTGCTATTACATGTGCACAACCAAGAAGCCAGAAACCGGCTTCCACCCAATTTAAGATTTCATACCGGGAGTACTAGCGCTAAATTAGGTAATTAGCGACAACTTCTCAAAGATGAGGGCCAAATTGGCAACATTAATTGATGCTTCAACAGAGATCAGGCGAGACCCTGCATACATTCCTTGGAAGATTCAACGCCACAGTGGCATCGGTAAATCGACCTGGACCATATATAGCGTTGACTGCTGTAGTATCCGGTATTCTGGATATCTCAAACTTCAAAATCTCTTTGCATCGAGACCCACCAAGAGGACTTGACGGATTCGCCTCTGAAACAAACCTCGGTATCTCTATACTATGAGATTCTCCTAGAAACGTTGGAAAATCCTATCCTGAGACAGACATATTCGTGCAATAAGAGTGTGCTAATGTTGAAATGGATGATCTCAATGTCTTCACGACAAAATGGAGCACCATCTAACTCTTGAAATAATAAAGGAAAAAGAAAAGCCCCAGGAAAGAATAAAAGGAATTTACAATTCTGGAAATGACCAATGTCATTAATCGGGCCCGCGGTCTTGATTGTCAAGCTAAATGGAACCAAGCGTGGGAGATAGACTCAACAAGACTATGGTGGCTATTTCGGATTATGCCAAAGCGTGAACGAAGGAGCTCGAATAACTCACTAACGACGTTCGCTCGCTTGCAAGATTGACTAGCTTACTCAACTCTGCAGCTGATGCGAGGAGAGTATCTAAGTCTGCTGATATACTCAATAAGGCGATCACTGCTTTCTGACTAAACAGATGGGTTGACCCCAACGCGAATGTGATTCGACCATTCGCATATACAACTCCAACCCTTGATGACTTGGGAATGTGCACATAACGACACAGGGTGACTAAGATTGTTGAACCTACATATCTAACCCGATGCGGCAGAAAAAAGTATAAAGGCTAAAAGATTGGATGTCCGATTGACCTATCATAACTCCCAACAATGCTGGGGGCATAAGCACTGACTTCGCTCGTCCTCCACTAATGCTAGGAACATCAATTTCAACCGACAGATTGACTTTAAACATGATCCTGACTCAATGCATGATTCAGAACATATACATTATATCTTTAGAATATGACGTGATTCATCCCGACCATCCAAGTGAGCGAAATTACGGATCAAGCAAGAATTCAAAGACTTGATCAGCAACTGCATCAAATAGAGAGTATGATGAACTCCTCTGCTGCCTTACAATTGTGATAATCCTACCAGCTATTGGCTTGCATGTTTTCAACAACATCTCGTACTGACTCGTATGTGATCACGGGACTATAAAACAATCTGAAGTGATCATGGCTTTCGGATGCACTATTATTACGATTAGATGCAATCATGGAGTCCTAGATTAATATCCTAATATCGAGATAGTCCAAATCCAAACAAAAATGACAAATTCATATGCCGACTCTGATGTACTCTATCCGAACGGGCCAGATGCTAGCTCAAGATACGAAGATTCTGACACCATACTAAGACTTGGACGGCTATTGTATACATTGACTTATACATTAAAGAAATCTTAGCTTAGTAATGCACTTGACTTGTTTAGGAAGATGGCGTCGTTTGGCATCAACTTTTACATGTACGATCTTACACGGGAGCCAAACATATCACATGACCTATGATGAAGGAATTCTACCTCTTGATTCGATGAATTCTAAACGATTACTTGATCATCTTGACCACTCTAGCCATGAAATTTGGCCCGATAAGCATCAACGGAAGCAATGCGGCATATAACAAGCCATTTATACAGAAAAAGATTCATCTCGACTTATTCAAAGCACATCTCATCTGCGATAAGATGTACTTTGGGGGGCAAAATGTTAGCCTGCTTTGTGACCAGGCTACCCAAAGCCAGGGACTTGGGTACGAGCTTACATTGATTGGCGATCACTTGAGTGGAGTGATAGAAGGCTGCAAAACTTGAATTATTCATGTAAATGTCACCGGATCGGATCCCCCATTCAGATCGGATCGGATCGGATCCCTCCTTTCGGATCAGATCGGATCCCCCTTTCCGGATCGGATCGGAGTACCCTCTACCCGAACCTCCTGAAGTATTCTGCATAGAAGTGCATGCAGGCAATCTGCTCGAACAACCGGTTCGGTTCGGATCCGATCCGAACCGACTGGACCTGTTTCTGCGCATGGAGTTTGACCTCTTCTCTTGGCATAACCGACTCCTACAATTGCGGATCGGATTCCACTTGGCAAAGCACGACCTGGTAACCACTTTTCCACGTTCTCCACTACTTCTGAGATCTCCTCCGGTCACGCCACGTGGCCCATCCGAACCAGAACCGCCCAGATCTTCTCTACAGCTATAAATACACCACAACATGGCCATTTGAAGGGACTTTTGGCATTTCATTCATTCATGGTAGCCATGGCCGAATTCCCCCACCAATAACCACCTTCTTCTTCAATGAAAATCAATGAAAATCAATGAATTCGGAGAGAATTATTCATTGTATTTGAGCGATTGAGTGATTAAATTCCTTGTAATTGTAATCAATGAATGAAATGAGAAACTATGAAGTGGATGTAGGCTTCTTAACGCCGAACCACTATAAATTCCGTGTGTTGATTGATTTTTCTTGCTTTTTGTTCACGGTTCCTCATTATTCTCTACAAAACATTATCAATTGGGTGTTAGGACCATTTTTTGGTCTAACACCTGTTATTATACCGTTTTGCTGCTTATCGCTCATACCAAACTTTTGTATGACCCAGAGTTTTATGTCTCTTCTTATTACTCTGGGTGCTCTTAAACGGGCATACTAGAGACAGGTTATGTGATTATGCACTAGCAGTAGTACCGGAGACGAGCAGGAGGCTTCCACGTATGATATATACATATATATATATATATATATATATATAAATATATATATATATATATTCTCCCTGTGTTGTTGCTGGTCACTACTTTGGGCATTAGTAGTGTACCTCTTTCTTTTGCTTTAGAGACAGTATTTCAAAGTTGTAATAATGTTGGTTTGGACGATAAGCTGTACTTTGGATTTCTGCTACTATGATGATTTAGTTTTCAGCTTATGCACTATCTCGCCTGTTTTATGTCAAAGTAATGTTATTATTATATTTTATCCCATGCGCTGTGAGACATTGTACAGTTTCCTTGTTAGTTCAAATTCCTTTCTTTTTCTTTCTTTTGACGACCATCCCGTGCTGGTTGGACATCGATACATCGCATTTTATTGGCAATGTCGGCTGGTGCGGGGCGGACCGTCACACTTGGTATCAGAGCTCTAGGTTGCGTAGTTAACATAGGGAAAGACACCAGGGAGAGATAGTACGCATGTAAGAGCACGTATTTGTGATATTTTGGTTTTCAAAAGCTATATATATATATATACTATTATTATATCTAGGGATGAAGTCGCACTGCACTGGCACCACTGAAGGGATAGTTAATCATTTTCTCCTTACAGATTGAACGATGAGCCGATATATGAGGAATACTGTTTCAAGAGCCAATAATAGGAATGCTCCTAGTATGAGGGTGATGTTCACTGACTTCATGAGGGAGATGCTTAGGGATGTTCAGAGGGCAGCTCTTATTGCTGCAAATGGTGGTGGTATAGCAGTGCAGGCGCCTAGGGCTGATTTTGCGAAGCTCTGTAAGGACTACACTAGTCTTGGTGGGAAGCCGTTCCACGGAATGGAATCGGCTACAGGAGTTCAGGATTGGCTTGATAATTGCGAGCGTATCTTCGAGGATCTGGGAATCGAAGACGCGATGAAGAGAAAGCTAGCATCCCGTCAGCTGCAAGGATGGGCAATGAATTGGTGGAATGCTATTAAGGCAGCTACTCCTGAGGATCAAGTTACTTGGGATCAATTTAAGGACCGATTCAATGATAAGTTTATCCCAGCTGCCCAGAAGTTAGAGTTGTTTAGGAAGTTCTTGGAACTTAGCAGAACGGTAGGGCAGTCTCGGAGTATATTGCTGAGTTCGATACTTTATCGAAGTATGGATTATCCCTTATTGACACTCCTAAGAAGAAGAATGAGAAATTCATTATAGGCTTAGATCAGTTCTTGGGAGAAAGGCTAATAAACCATATTGATGAGACTTTTGAATCGATTGTTAGGAAAGCATTGAGATCAGCGAGCCTTTATCCTAAGCCCAAGGCTGAAGTCGATGTTGCATCTACAGGAGAGCCAAAGCCGCAAGCAAGCGGTGGCGGCAAGAATAATTCTCAGAATAAGAGGAAACAGATCCAAGCTAAGGATGGTCAGAAAAAGAATAAGAAAGAAGTTGAGTGCTTTAGCTATGGCAAGAAGGACCACTATGCCAAAGAATGTCGACCAAAGCCAGCGGACAGGAAGTACTTCAACTGCGGCCAAGTGGGACATCACAAGGATAAATGTCCGCAACCCCCTAAAGAGAAGCATATTGTGAAAGAATACGTTATTAATGTTGTTCCTTCTTCGTCGAATGCCCCAAATGTGGCGGAGATAGGAAAGAATGTCGTCATTCAAGGTATGCTTTCTGTTTATGATGTTCCTGTTCGAGTATTGTTTGATAACGGAGCTTCCCGTTCCTTCATATCTGGTGACCTGGTAGATAGGTTGGGATTAGAACCCGAGATAGTCGATAGATCTTTAATTGTGACAAACCCGATTGGTGGTTCGACTAGCCTTAGTATGATTTGTCGAAATTTGGTCTTATCGATTCATGGATGTATGTTTGCTTGTGATTGCTTTGTTTTGGGCTTTACTGGGTTTGGCATTATTTTGGGAGTCGATTGGCTCCAAAGATATGGGGTGATGGTAGATTTTGAGGGATTTTCGGTGACTATTAGGGCGTAGGATAGTGTTTGGTGGCCTACCTAGTGATGAGGTGATTGCTAGTTTTTCTAAATTCCCTCGACATCCTGTAGGACAAGTTATCAGGAGTTCCCATTGCTGGACAGTATCCAGATATCTTCGAGGAAGTGATCGGACTTCCACCACACCGAGAGATTGAGTTATGTATTGATTTAGTGAAAGATGCCAGACCTATAGTGATGTCACTTTGTCGTATGGCACCAAGGGAGCAGCGAGACCTCTCGGTGCAAGTGAGCGATCTTTTGAAGAAGGGATTTATCCGAAGAAGTGTCTCCAAGTGGGAAGCACCAGTTGTATTTGCCAAAGGCAGATGGTTCCCTTCATTTATGCGTGGACTATCGCGAGTTGAATAAGGTGACTAGGAAGAATAAGTATCCTCTTCCACGTATAGATGATTTATTGATCAACTAGAAGGAGCAAGGGTGTTCTCCTAATTGGACCTCGCGACAGGATTTCATCAGCCCGGAGTAGCAGTTGAGATTGTTCCAAAAACATCATTTCGGACGCCGTCTGGATTTTATGAGTGGTTGGTCATGCCATTCGGGTTGACCAATGCACCGACATATTTTGTGGATCTTATGAATAGGGTATTCAGGGTTCAATTGAATAAGTTTGTACTAGTGTTCATAGATGATATACTTGTTTATTCGAGGGCAGAGGAAGAACACAAGGAACATTTGAGAGTAGTAATGGAGGTGTTGAGAAAACACCAATTGAAAGCGAAGTTTTCTAAGTGTCAGTTCTGGAGGAGGGAAGTGAGATTCTTGGGCCATATTGTTTCAGAGAATGGTATTGCCGTAGACCCTGATAAGGTGGCTACGGTACAAGATTGGTCTACGCCCAAGAATCCAACAGACGTAAGAAGTTTCTTGGGATTAGCTGGATATTACCAGAAGTTTATCCAAGACTTCTCCAAGATTGCGACACCGTTAACTCAGTTGACCAAGAAGAATCAAGTTTTCTTTTGGGACGAAAGGTGTGAAAATGCATTCAAGAGTCTAAAAGAAAAGTTGACGTGTGTGCCAATGTTAGTCATTCCTAATGGTAATGAGGAGATGACAGTATACACAGATGCCTATGGTACCAGACTAGGTGCTGTATTGATGCAAGGAGGCAGGGTCGTAGCTTATGCTAGTCGGCAACTGAAACCACATGAGAAAAGATACCCGACCCATGATTTGGAATTGGTAGCGACTGTGTTCGCATTGAAGATATGGAGACACTATCTCCTAGGAGAAAAATTCGAGTTGTTTATTGATCATAAGTAGGGCTGCATAAAGTATGGGTTGGGTCGGGTTGGACCAAATACTACATCCAACCCGCATAAGTATGGGTTTAAGGAAGTTCAACCCGTATCCGACCCTATATGAGGTTGGATATGGGTTGTGTTAAAGTATGGGTGGGGTCGGGTTTAATAGGGTTGGGTTGCTTGAATATAATAAAAAAATGAGAGTAGAGAGAATGTTTTTAAAAGTAGTATTAAAATATTCATAATATATCAGATTTTTTCTAGCATAATGCATTTAAAAATAACCGATTCATTATAAGATAAATTTTATTAAAATTTCGTTGTAAAACACATCATATAAAATTAATTTACTATATAGTAGAACAAGTGTTTCATTTTAAGATATATTGAAATGCACTTTAAAATATATTTGCCAAATTCTTTCTAGTTTGGATTGAAATGAAATATGTTTTTTTTGTAGATTTACTATAGAATACAAATATTATTCTAGGATTATACTATTCTAATTTTAAGTAGGTTGGTATTAAATTAGTTTTTTAATATGGGGTTGGGTTGGGTTAAAATAAGGTTGGGTTGAACAAAATATCAAACCCGACCCTTATGTAGTATGGGTTACATATTATAACCCATATCCGACTTGAACTAGGATGGGTTGGGTCGGGTTAGTGGGTTGGGTCGGGTTGGATATGGGTTGTGTTCAGCCCTAATCATAAGTCGCTAAAGTATCTCTTCTCTCAGAAGGATCTAAATCTCCGACAGCAAAGATGGTTAGAAGTCTTGGCTTCCTATGATTTCGATATCACATATACACCAGGAAAGGGAAATGCGGTAGCTGATGCATTGAGTAGGAGACATGCCAGTTTAAGGGCTATGTTTCTAGAATGGAAGCAACTGGAGTATATCGCTGGGTATGATTTCAGACCAAAGTGTGAATTGGATTCAGAGATGTTAGCAAGTTTGACGGTCAGACGCACTTTGATTGAGCGAATTGGTTCCAGTCAGAGGGACGATCCTAGTCTATTAGAAATCATCTCCAAGTTAGAAATGGGAATCGACAAGGAGATGAACAAGTATGGGCTTGATCGAGAAGGATGTCTTAGAAAGAATAAGAGACTAGTTGTACCCAATGTCAATGGATTGAGAGATGAAGTGCTTGGAGAATGTCATTACTCAAAACTAACTATACATCCCGGTGGTAACAAAATGTATCGAGACATGAAGCAGACCCACTACTGGGAAGGAATGAAAAGAGACGTTGGGAAGTTTATATCCAAATGCATGAACTGCCAGCTAGTTAAAGCTGAGCAAAAGAAGCCTAGTGGCTTGTTACAACCATTGGAAATTCCATAATGTAAATGGGAACAAGTCTCAATGGATTTCATTTATGGGTTACCAAGGACTAGGTCAGACCATGATAGTATTTGGGTGATTGTGGACCGATTGACCAAGAGTGCAAGATTTATGCCCGTCAAGTCGAATAGAACATCAACTAAGTTAGCAGAACTATATATGAAGTGGGTAGTGAGATTTCATGGAGTACCCAAAGACATTGTAAGTGACCAAGATCCGTTGTTTACTAGTGGATTTGGGAAGAGCTTACAAGAGGCTTTAGGATCAGAATTACATCTCAGTACCGCGTATCATCCTCCAACCGACGGTCAAACAGAGAGGGTGAATCGTATATTAGAGGATCTCTTGAGAGCTTGTATATTGGATTTGGAGGATAATGGGATGACCATTTGCATCTAGTGGAATTTTCATATAATAATAGTTATCAGTCCAGTATTGGTATGGCTCCATTTGAAGCTTTGTACGGAAGACCGTGCAGCTCACCATCATGTTGGTTAGAAACCGGTGAGCAGTTTGTGCTTTGGGCCAGATGCGATAAGAAAAACTTCAAACAAGATCAGGGTTATCCAATAACGAATGAAGGCTGCTCAAGATAGGCAGAAGAGTTATGCTGATAAAAGGAGAAGAGATCTGAAATTCTCCATTGGCGACTTGGTGTGTGTCAAGATTTCTCCGTTAAAGAGCGTGATTCGATTTGGTAGAAGAGACAAGTTAACACCAAGATTTGTTGGTCTATTCCTAGTTCTCGAACAAGTTGGGAATTTAGCATATAAAGTTGAATTACTTGACAAGATGGCGGGAGTTCACAATGTATTTCATGTTTCCTAGTTAAGGAAGTTCGTGCACGACCCCGATATAACTATTCACTGGATCAATTGGATGACATCTAACTAGAACCCGAGGCAGTTGGAAGCCGCAAGCCGATCCGTTTTGTCGAGAGCGATACGAAGCAACTTCGAAGGAAGGCGGTGAAATTGGTCAAGGTTCAGTGGGACGAGAATAAGAATGACTATACTTGAGAAACAGAGGAGAGCATAAGGGAATCACATCCAGAACTCTTTGCCTGGTAAGATTTTAATAATGATAGTTTCTTCCCTTGTTAGTAGACTGTATGCTAGAGTAGGCTTGTTGTGCTTATTGTGTATGTTTGATTGTTTGTGAATGACTGATAGTCATGCAGAACACCTTTGTATGTTTTTGGTTAAGGAATTTCGGGGGCGAAATTTCTTAAGAGGGGGAGAGTGTAACGACCCGCATTCTACGTATCGAAGGATCGTAGAATATTTATTTCTTTTTCATATGAGGTTGTGTAACTTTGGGGAACGACTATTGAGGTCATTTCTCACGTTCATGATTTTTGCCAATTTTTAAATGATCATTTTGCCCCTGGCGAATCTTGTTTCTCCTATAACTTTTGATTGGTAAGGAGTTTTGACTTGAAACCACTTCCATTGGATTCAGATGATGGTTTAGCTTTCCGTAGAGTGGTCACATTAGCCAAATGGACGTATCGTTTAGGAGATATGGCTGAAATAAGGTTTGGATGGTGAAAAACAACTTAATAAGGCCTAATTAGAGTGATTAACAGCTAGGCCCATAACTCATTTCGGGACTAGGGTTATGGGAAGGCTGATAGGGTTTGAGAAATCATTTCTAATCAGTTTTCTAGCCGCCACTTACATCTCTTGAACCCTAGCGACGGCCTCCACTTTCTAAAACACCTCCAAATCACTTTCTAATTGAAGATTAAGCTAATTAGCATCAAACCAAGTCTAATCAACATCAAATTAGAGGCAAACGCTGCTGTGTGCATTGGAATTCGTGCCATTTAAAGAATCATTTCAGATTTGAGTTTATATTTTGGCTAAGGTGAGTGATTAGCGTTGTTTTTACATTAAATATGGTTAATTAGGAGTGATTAGTGTTAATTAGCGAAATTAGAACTCAGAAAAAATTTGGAAAAATATTCAGAAATTCTAAAATATTATTTTAGGGTTCTGATTGAAATTTGGAATAATTTGGATAAGTTTTGCTAATTGTATGATTAAACATGATTAAGGGGGATTAAGGGGAAAACGTAGGTTTTTGGGTATGTTTGATCCATATTGACATATTAAATTGTTGTTTCGGTGTTTATTGTTGATTCCCTATGTTTCTGTCACTGTATGGTATGTTTTGTGATTGCTTAGCAAAGTTAGAATGGTCGAAAACGCCGTCGTATGGCATAAAACAGTCGCTGGAAAAGTTGCAGGAAATGTGCAGGGTTTCGGATCGGATATAGGGCTAGGATCTGATAGAAGAACCATGCAAGGAAATTCAATTTAGATCAGAACTTGGCACTAGAGGAGGCTTGGCAAGAAGGAAGACCACTTGTATAGAGTTGGAATTGGTGTAGATACTGGATCGGATAGGAGAAGAGGAGCTGGTGCAATAGGTGGGATCGGTTCGTCATAACCGAACCGAACCGGATGGAGATGACCAAACCGAACCGCATGAGGACATCCGAACTGAATGGAAGCTGGAGCATGGAAAGGAGGGCCGAACCAACCGATATGACATAGAGGACCCCCATATACTGAACCAAACCAATGTGACATAGAGGACTCCATACACCGAACCGAACCAGATGACCAAACTAAATCGAACATATGTTCCTACTTTTACGCGATGAATCTTCTGAAGACCAACTCCAATTCAACCAAAATACGAGATGCAAAGGAAGTCCAAATAGGAAGTAGAACTCAGGATCCAGATGGGAACCAACGAGCTAACTTCATGAATTGGACTTTGCTGCGGGACGTGTGCAAAGGGGTTATCGATGTCTATAGCTTTGACTCACCATTGAGAGACAAATTAGTGGCTATAAATCAGTGCAGTGGGGTTGTTATGACTCCATGAGGCAAAGTGATCGTAGCAGGGCTATGAGCCAGTGAAGTGGAGTTGTCATGACTCCATGGGGCAAAGTGGACATAGCAAAGTATTAGTGGTTACGGATTAGTGCAGTGGAGCCGTCATGACTCCATAGGGTAGAGTGATCGTAACAAAGAATTGGATGGTCAAAGTGGTAGATATCGTATGCTTTACGCACTAAGTGAGAGAAGTGAGGATGATTGTTATGTTTGATGTTTTGCTATCACCATGACATGCACACACCCTCCCCATTATTTTCACACCATGTGTTAGTGTCACCTTAGAGTATTGTACCTCCTGTTGTGCTAACTCTTTGGTTCCAGGTCCAGGTTCAGGTATGGTCATGTATACCTGTTATTATTCTGTTTTGCTGCTTATCGCTCATACCATACTTTTGTCTGACCCAGAGTTTTATGTCTCTTCTTATTACTCTGGGTGCTCTTAAACGGGCATATTAGAGAATGGTCAGGTGATTATGCACTAGTAGCAGTACCGGAGACGAGCAGGAGGCTTCCACATATGATATATATATATATATATATATATATATATATATATATATATGTATATATTCTCCCTGTGTTGTTGCTGGTCACTACTTTGGGCATTAGTATTGTACATCTTTCTTTTGCTTTAGAGAAAGTATTTCAAAGTTGTAATAATGTTGGTTTGGATGATAAGCTGTACTTTGGATTTCCGCTGCTATGATGATTTAGTTTTCAGCTTATGCACTATCTCGCCTGTTTTATGTCAAAGTAATGTTATTATTATACTTTATCCCATGCGCTGTGAGACATTCTACAGGTTCCTTGTTAGTTCAAATTCCTTTCTTTTGACGACCGTCCCGTTCTAGTTGGACATCTGTACAGCGCATTTCATTGGAAATGTCGACTGGTGCAGGGCGTGCCGTCACATTATGATTGTTGTTAGAGTTCTGCATGCTAGGATAAGGCTGTGGATGTATGGTTTGATGGCTGCTAGTTTGGGTGATAGAATTGGGTGCTCATGGATGATAGGCATGTGGAATTGTTTTGTTTGCTTGTGGTTGCTGATGGTTGTTGGAATTTCGGGGGAGAAATTCTTAAGGGGTGAGAATGTAATAGCCCGCATTTTACGTATCGGAGGATCGTAAATTTTTTTAAATTCCCTGATGGTTGGATCATTCTCATACTATAATATATTATTTATGGAGATGTGAGACATTTCCATAATTTTTTCCAGTTTTATTTGTGACAATTTTGCCCTTGTCTGTCTTGTACAGGGCATAACTTTTGACTCAGATCAAATCAGGTGCTAAGATTGGTCTCATTGGAAAGGAAATGATGTTTCCCATTCCGTAGAGTGGTCATATAAAGATTTGGTCCTGCGGTTTGGGAGGAATCACTGTTTTAGTGTTTCACAGTTTGTTGTTCAGGTTTTTAAGCCTTAATGGGCTGATTTGGAGAGGCCCATTAGTGGGCTGGTGGAAGGCTATAAAGAGGGGGTTACAGGTATGGGGAGGGGGTTACTTTGTTTATTCTCTCATTTGGTTTAGCTTGTGATTGTTCCTTGCTCAAACAAATACACCTTTCCACCATTAAAATTCTAGATCTACATAAGAGAATCGAAGATCTTTATTGTTTGAAGCTAGATTTACATCAATCGAAGAGATATTTCATCAAATCAAAGTTTGAAGCTAATTCTTCATTGTCTGGATAATCCAAGTGTTTTTGAAGATTTGGTGAGTGATATGCATCTCTCACAAGGATTCAATCAAGTATATGGGTTGTATGATCCTAATTTCATCATTTTGAGTCATTTTCACCTAGTATCTTTGTTTCCGCTGTTTGATGAGTGTTGTAGTGTGGCTTCACGTATAGACTTTGATGTTATATCCAGTTGATGTATGGATGATCTTTTAGGATGTTACGAAAATTTAAAAGTTTGTTATATGATGCTCCACTATTATTGCCTGTTGTATATGTTCTATTATACTTTATCCTTGCACTATGAGTTATACGATATGTTCCGCTTGTGTTTACCAACTCTGATGATCGTCCATAGCTGCCTGGCACACCATGAGCGCATTATTCCCCTTGTTTAGTGCAGAGGTTGTCACATCAACCCACTATTGATTCCCTTTAGTCTCGGTTTTGCCAACATCAAGACATATATTTGTTTTTAATTTCAACTTAACTGGTATCGACATAGTGTAAAAGTGTTACTGGAAGTCATGTTTTCCTTTTTTTGGTATCGACAAAACTTGAGACTCTGGAATCGGTTCATCATTATCAACATTGAAATACTTTTGATATTGACTTCGTCGATACCAGGTTTAAGCTTTTCTTAGTATCAGTTACATGTTCAGTGTCGATACCCAAATATTTGGTTTTGCCTAGGCCGAGACCAAGAATTTTGTCTATCTCAATTTTGACTCCCCCGACATCAGAGCCTTTCATCATTTTTGTTTTGGTGTCGGGGTAGTTGGTATAAATAACACCAAAAATTTAGATATTTTCAGGCATATGTAAAATGCATAACAGTGTGTTAATTGTTTTAAGGATTTGATCCTGATGACTCATGTTGTGCTCCAACTTCTATAGACATATTGAATAACTAAAGTCAACAAGTTTTTATGATGATCTTAAACTTATAAACAGTTTGTATCTGTTTATATTAAATTATTGTGCTAATATGTCGTATGGAATGATTTCACCTAGAAGCATCAGGTCTGAGAAGGAGGATTTGGCAAATCGAAACCAAGCAGCTCTGCCAACCCTCGACCGAAGAAGGCAGCCGTTCGCAGTACTCTCTTATTAATACTTAAGACGAAGTGAATGCCATTTTTAAGAGCTTTGATATGACTGATGTTGACACCATTCATGCTTCTAGTCAAGATACCATTCAAAATCAACCAAAGAGAATTTTCGCATACACGGTCATTCATAGTTGGCACGGAGGTTTCTTTCCCTTCCCAACTTTTATTTCTAGGTTTTTGCGTCATTTGGAAATCGCCCCTATTTAGCTATCTCCAAACATCTACACTCTTCTTTTATGTCTTGAGATTTTAAAACTTGAGTCGTCCAACCTTCTTCATCACTTGCTACGTCTATCCTGAGGAGCGGATTGGCCAATTCTTCGTGCGAATCCTATAAAGAAGTTAATTAGTGACAACATCAATAAGTCTAAAGATTAGGAAAATCAGTTTTTCTATATCAGGTGTCCCCCGGTATCTCAGCCACTTTTACTAATCCTAGTGAGATTTCTACTTTTCCGAATTACTATGCCGTTTCCATGCCCTATCTAATTTTGTTTCTTTTCAGCTCCCACTCCTAAAAAGAAAAGTTTGAAGGACGGGGAAGCTCAAGTCATTGAGATCATCTATAAGGCATCTGAGGGGTTGGGACGATGATCAATTTTGTTAACTCTGGTAAATCTTCATAAGTATGTCCTTCTTCCTTCTGAGCAAAAGATTTTGGTGCAACCACCCCTCCACATTTCTGGTGCTAAATATTTATCCCAGGCTCTGACGAGTTTGCTCCCCCGACTTTCCTGTGCCTGGGTACTTCACGTAAGATTGCTTTTCTAGAATGTTTCCAAGTTGTCATTTTGTGTTTTAACTTCCTTATTCATGTTTTTCTGACATAGCTATTTTGATCAGATAATCAGGCTATTGAAGAGGCATCTGCCATGGATTGCTTTAGCTCGATCTAATGTCGCAATTAAGAAAAGACTTTCTAAGGCCGCTGGTGATTCAGTTTCTAAGAGACATAAGGATGACACTTCCACCCCTCTTCCAAAGATATTATTGTTACGATCACTAAGAAAAAGGCTCCTAGCCTCACAGCTTCCGTTGCCAAAGCTATTCCTGATGTTAGTTCTTCCCATGTAATGACCCCGGGAAGTGAGTTTGCTGATAGTCTTTTGATGTCAAATCTTTCGGGAGATTTAGATCTAAGGGAACATGGAACAACACCACACCCATCTCCTCGGCATGATAACCCCCTAAGGTCACCTTTACTGACCTCAGGCTTTGATGAAATCTTAAGGCTTTTTCTCCCTTATGTCGATCTTTCCAATATTTATCTACCTTCCACATCTTTAGACTTGGCGACTTTTCGACAACATCTCCTTAAGCAACAACTTTTGGTATAGTCTTTTTTCTTCTAGTTTTCCTCATTTTTTTCTCATCACATACTGATTCATTTTTCTTCTTTTTAGGTAACTAAAGGCTGGTTCTCACTTCAAGAAATAATTTTTTCTTCCACTCCTGAAATTGCCAAACTTAAGGAAGAGAAGGTTGCTTTGGAGTCTAAAGTCAATGCTTTGAATGCGGCCAAGGAGGAGAGCGAGAATGAGTGTTCACGGTTGAACGCTTCTCTTGAAAGAGCCAAGTCAGAACTTGAAAAGGAGAGAAATGGCAATGATATTTTGTCCGACAAGGTTTCTTCCCTTGAGTTATCGAACCAAGAACTCGAGAATGATCGGGCGAGGATGGTACTTGACCATATCAATAAAGTGAGAGAGAAAGATGATGCACTCTCCAACGCGAGGCGGATAATTTATGAAGCCAAAAATAGAATCTCTTTATTTTTGAAAACTTATCTCCTAGAGGTAGTGTTGGCATATTACGAAGATGCTCTTTATCTAGCATACTCTGACAACTTACGAAAGTTTCCCAGTTTTGATTTTCCTTCTGTCGACTCCTCTATTCGAAGCAGAGTTATAGAAAGAATTGAGCTGGCCAAATAGGGAGTTGAAGTTCCTAAGAAGGACAAGACAAAGTTCAAGGACCTCTCGTATATTGAAGATTTGCCTGATGATTATGATCCTTATGTTTGGGAGGAAGAAGATATCGTTGTTGAAGATGACAATGACGACGATGATGAGACGACAACGATTTTGGCCCCAGAGGTAGTGATTGTCGAGACGATTTTGATGAAGATGATGATCGAAACCCACCCCCTACTGTTGGTGACACTCATGGTTCTGAGGGAACTAGACCTAATCAATCGGGTGCTTCTGTTATTCAAAACCAACCGGATTACCCTACCAAGGATGGTAGCTTATCTGACGATGGGCAAAGAGTTAAAGAACAACCTGCTCGATTTGAATTCCCGTTTCTCAGGTATGGCTTTCACTTTTGAAGCGCTTTCTTCCTCCTTGAATTTATAGTAATTTTACCCATGTAACTTCTTATAGACAAGGAAAAACAATGCCCTATGCTATAAGGCATAATTAGAAAAGAAGTAGAAGGAAATCATTTGGTCACATTTAGAGCATAGAAGTTATTAAAAGATTACAACACTTTATCTCGAAATACCATGACGTTGATAAAAGTGCTTCATAACTTATGTTTAATAAAGAACATGAAGCTGCCCTAAGACTGAAAGCACTCAAATCCGAAGAGAGACAATTCTTAAGAATAAGGAGCCGATGACTTTATTTTGGATTCTAATAGAGGATGGGGATATTTTAATAGACTTCTTGTATAAAGTTTATAGTATATTTGTAACAGTGGATTTCTCTTTCTTAGGGGAGTTTAGTGATGGCCTACTCCGATGTCTACATAGATGTTATTTAGATGAACATGGAACTGACCTCCATCCGAGACTTGTTGGAACCTACAAAGGGTTCTATCAATTCGTGAGGACTTACTTTCAGAGAAGCTTAAAAGTAACAAGAACAGATTTGTTACTGAACTATTCAAAAGGTCAATACTGTATGAAAAAGAGTATTTGTAGAATATGATATTGTGAATGTATGCTTTTGATGATCACTTTTCTTATTTATGATTGTTGATTTTGTTCCATATTGTGGCAAAAACCTATTTTCCACAAAGATGTAGTTTCAGAAGACGCTTTACATTCATTATATAGATTAAGAATGGAATTTTCAACAAAAGCATCATATAAACTTGGAAGGGATCACCTCCTAGGATATCTCAGGCATATTTATATGAAATACCCTCATCTTCCCCTTGATTTCTGGGTGATGATCGAGAAATAATTTTAAAAAGATTCAAAACCTGACATGCTGAACTGATATGTAATATAAACAACAGGTGTTCTGACAAGTAGGACCGAATTTTGAAATTTTTGGCATGTATGTTATCAAAAATAGTTTAAAACTTTCTTGTAATGTTTATATAATGGACCTTTCTTGAAAGGTACAATGTTATCAGAGTTACTCCTTTGAAAATAAGATTTTAGGCATAATCGTATCTCATTTTGTAAACAGGGAAGATCAAATTGAATTTTATCCTCCAAACCTAGGATAAATCAATTGAAGTTGCAGAGCAGAGAGATATTCTAACAAAGGTTCCCACTGCAACTCGAGAAAGAACGATTTTACTTCAGAACTTAACTATAAAGCATTTGAACGAACGAATGACTTTTTTAAAACCAGAGGAAAAAGATAGAATCATTCCTAGATTAAAGAAATATATAAAAACCAACCCATTTATTGATTTTGATGAGGATTTGAGCGGATTGTACCAGCGGATAGATGATCTAGAAATTGAGCTAGATAATACAAACACAAGCTATCAAGCTTGGGAATTTGCTTTCGGGCGTGTTACTATCATATCTGTGCCTCAGCTTTCCAAATCTACGACTAAGCCCAAAGCCTCAGCCTTCGAAAAATACTTTTAAATGAGAAATCCCCTCGCGGGTTAGATGAATCAATCTTTTCTGGATCGTGCATGTGACAACCCGTCCGGAATGGGCCTAAATATCGACCTAGAAAAGGCCCATCGAAACTTATAACCATTCTAAGTGGGTCGTTGGTTCCAGTAAGGAATTACATTTGCACAAAAAATATATGTACACTTCGAATGGAAATCTCACACAATGGGACGAGAAAATATAATATTAAAATATGATGTACCACTTTATTAAAAATCACAGAATTCCAAACAACAGTCGAGATTACTTTTGTTCCATGGGTACATAAATAAAATAATTCTCAAAAGTTTCCATAAGAAGTACAACAATAACAGCTAATAATAGCATAACGTCTTCATCTTTGTATTCGGCCTCCATTATTATTTCTTCTATGGATTCCACCATACCTATTGACCTGTTAGATATGTTATGGAGAGGGGTTAGAACATAAAATTTCGTGTGACTGAAATATAGTATTTACTTAAAGTCCATACCCTAGTTTTAGCGGGTTACATATGTCAAGGTACGTCTACACAGCACACAACATTCACACACAAACACCAAGTATCTAACCAATGAGGTGGATATCAAAGTCAATCACTCATTAGTGTTTTTATGGTAAAGACCCAACGAAACGGGTATTCTCGGTCACTTATGGCTCCATTAAAGGTGGATTCTTATGGTCTCTTAAAACCATGAGGTGGACCCTAGCCTCTTAAGACCCCGTCCTAATACGTCAACGTTCTTAAGTTTATACTCTCAATGGAAATATGAGAAGTAGTATTATGAGCGTTACTACTTAACTGATATTACGTTAGAACACCTATGTCTCTTAAGACTTCCCTTAGACAGTTGGTGAGCATGCTATGGCCACATATCTTTTATATATACTAATCCTGTCCCTAGTTGATTGCCTATAAGCTTCAAGAGGAAGTGGACATCCCCCGTGAACTACCCTATGCCTAACCACTTTTATAGAAGGAGGATCTATAGACTTACTTCGAATCTAATAAGGGTGAGTCCCATGACTTTGGCTCCTCTCCAAGGAATAAACCTTCGGAGGGGGATTCAGTCCAAACCACTTAAGACCCAAATTAGATAAGAAGGGAGTCAACCATTTAAGACCTTCTGAACCAATTTAAAATTTTTATTTTAGAAATTTTAATAGTAAAAAATAATTTATTTTGAATAATAACGACGAGAAAATTTATTTAAATCGAAGTTAGAACGAAAATTTTAATTTTAATTATAAAAGGAGTTAGAAATTGCACGGTAGTTTGAAAAGTCAAACTTGAACTTTGACCGGATGTACATGATGCAAAATAAACCGGATTTTAGTGAAACCAAAAATATTGGAATCTATTTAAAAATATCTTTCCAATGAATCCGAAAAATTGAAATTTCATAGCGGGAATCAAAAGTTATGCCTAGTTTGAAAATCAGAATAGTCGTTGTAGAATTTATATTTTTTTTAATATTAAAAATAGCCATTTTTCAAACAACCTCTGTTTTTGACGAAACCACTTTTGTTGGATTCAGAATGTCAAATTATTGTTAGGTTTCAATTTTCATAATTTTTCGAATTAATATGTGAGCGTGACAAAAGAAAACGTGTTTTGTCAATTTCAGTCAAATCTGATCGACTAGAAAAATGGCCATTTTTCAAACGGGCTCAGAATTCAACGAAATTAGTTTTGTTAGGACCGTATCATTAAAAAAACACCAGAAATAATTTTTCTGGATTTTTCTGAGTTCGTATGTGGCCCAGGTGAATTTAAATGTAAGATTGAATTAATTGAATAAGTGATTTAAATATTAAATTAAGTAAAAGTGGGACAAGACGATCAAACGGGCTGATGGTACCTTGTCCATTGGATCCGGAACGGGGGTATTTGCCTAGGAACAATTTTCGTTGGGCTGGATTAGGTGTTAGTTAGAATTAACGGGCTTATTTGTAAAATTAGAACATATATTAATATTATATTATAAACATACTAAGGATTAGAAACCCTAATTCTAATTAGCATATAGCAGCCGCCGTTCTCATGTTCTAAGGCCGAAATCTTCCAATCTTTATCTCTTAATTATTCTTAATCCAAACTATGAATTCGAAAGCTTCCAAACATAAATCGAAGAGCTTCGCAAGGCCTTTACGTCCATAAGGATGATCAACGTTGATTTTGCCTCAAATCGCCAGAAACTGTTCATGAAGGTGGCACCTTTGGTTCCAAATCGCGAGGACCAGGGGGTTTCGAGCTCGCTGAAGCTCAGGGCGTGGGGATATGTTTCCAAGGCGGTGGTTGTGGTGGTCGTGGATCAGAGTACGGCGGCTCGGAGTGTCGAGCGCAGGAGGGAGTTGAAGTCGAAGAAGTGGGTTTACGGGTTCCCGTACATACGCTGAAAGAAGAAGAAGGGTAACGGCCTAATTCGGATTAGTAAAGCCATTAAGGAATTATAATTTTTAATTAATTACTTAAAAATTTGTCAATGTTTGAAATGCTATAACTTTTCTAACTGAATCAGAATCGAACGAAACTGAAAGCGTTGCACTCGTATTGATCAGATCTACAACATGAAGCTGACCAAAATCAAAACAGAGCATGTTGAAAATTCTAACAAAAAGCGATGTGAGAATTCTTCTTTTTATTAAATTAATAAATTTTCAAATTTATTTGTTATGTGACGATTAAATGTGTATGATTCCAATCTGTTATGTGATGATATTGTGGATGATTTATCTGTTGGTAGGTGATGTATAAACAGAGATTTGTATGTGTTCAATAAAAATAACCATATTGTTTATTTATTGGTTTGGATTAAAATTTCCCTTCAATAAAAAATAATAATAAATAAATTATTTTGATTATTTTGTTGAATTGAATTAGATCGTCAATTCAACATTAAGACCATTATTTTTGTTAAATAGGATTATATTGTCAATTCGACATTGAAACATTATCTTGATTATTTTTGTTGAATTGGTTTAGATTGTCAATTAAACATTGAAACATTATTTTGAACATTCTTGTTGAATTGCATTTGATTGGCATAAAAAACATTATTTTGATTATTTTATTAAAATAGAATGACCAATTCAATGTAAAACATTACTTTATCATTTTTATTTTAATTAAAATAGAATTGTCAATTCCCCATAAAACATTATTTCACCATTTTTACTTAATTGGAATAGGATTATCAATTTTACATAAAACATGATTTTATCATTTTTATTATATTGAAATAGAATTGTCAATACAATGGAAAATATATCACTTTTGTCTATATCATTGAATTGAGAAAAAGTTACTTCTTTATTTGCATTCTTTAATGCAAATATACATTTTATTAAAAGGTTATTCCTTTATTTGCATTCCGTGATGCAAATATACATTGTATAGAAAAAATTGGTCTTATATTTGCATTCTCTAATGCAAATATATACATAGAAATAAATTTGATCTTTTATTTGCATTCTTTAATGCAAATATACATAGGAAATATAAATGTTCTTTTATTTACATCCTTTTATAAATAATATACATAGAAAATATGAACGTACTTTTATTTGTAATCTTTTATGCAAATATACATAGAAATAGGAAAATGCTCTCTTATTTGCATTCTTTTATGCAAATTTATATTGAAATATAAAATATTCTTTTATTTGCATTCTCTAACGCAAATATGCATTGAAATAAGTAAAACTATATTTTTGTTTGCTATTTTAGATGCAAACAAAACATTAGAAGTAAAACTATATTTTTATTTACAATTTTAGATGCAAACAAACATTAGAGTTAAAATTACATTTTTGCAATTATAAATGCAAACAAAAACACTAGAATGAATATGACATTTTTATTTTGTACTTTAGATAGAAATAAAAATATGTTTTAAAAGCGTTACATTTTTGTTTATAAATTTAGTTGCAAACAAAGTATATATATATATATATATATATATATATATATATATATATATATATATATATATATATATATATATATATATATTTGCATATATAGATGCAAATAAACATCGTAGTTAAAAGATTATATTTTTATTTGCATTCCTTGATGCAAATAAACACCGTATTTAAAGGTCGAATTTCTATCTGCATTCTTGAATGCAAATAAACAATATAGTTAAAAGGTTATATTTTATTTGCATATTTAGATGCAAATAAACAACGTAGATTAAATGTCATATTTTATTTTGATATTTAGATGCCAATAAACATCATAGTAAAAGGGTTATATATTTATTTGCATTCTTTGATGCAAATAAACATTGAAATAAAAAATTATATTTTATTTGCATTCTATGATGCAAATAAACATTGAAATAAAAAGTTATATTTTATTTGCATTCTTTGATGCAAATAAAACATTGCAATAAAAAGTCTTATTTTATTTGCATTCTTTAATGCAAATGAACATAGTATTTAAAAGTTAAATTTTTATTTGCATTAACATCGTATTTAAAAGTTGAATTTTTATTTGCATTCTTTGATGCAAATAAACTATGAAATTAAAAGTTGCATATTTATTTGCATTCCTTGATGCAAATAAAATACTAAATTAAAGGTTGAATTTTTATTTGCATTCCTTTTTGCAAATAAAACCTTGAATTAGAAAGTTGCATTTTTATTTGCATCCTTTGATGCAAATAAAACATGAAGTAAAAGTTGTATTTTTACTTGCATTCCTTGATGCAAATAAATCATAAATTAAAGTATTACCTTTTATTTGCATTTTAGATGCAAATAAAAGGCATAGTTTAAGAAGTTACACTTTTATTACAATTTAGATATAAATAAAAGAACAGGATTAAAAATATCATTTTTACTTTTAAACTAGAGTAAATAAAAGGATTACAATAAAATGAATTCATTGTAGTTGTAATTTTGTTAAAATAAATAAAATGATTTTATTTTCATCATAGATTAAAATAAAAAGATTAGAATTAAGAAGGTATATTTTTAGTGTCATCTTAGCTAAAATAAAAAGAGTAATAGATATGTAAGGTTTATTTGTCCTTTTGTTGCAATACAAAAAGATACATTTTTATCATTAAACTAGAATGAGACAAAATTATTTAATTTGTCATTTTAAAAGGGTTAAAACAAATGTATTCACTTTTTTCATTTTAAAGGAATGAGGCAAATTATCCATTTTTGTGTTGCTTAAAAGAGTGAAGCAGAAACATTCTATCAATTTACAATAGTTGAAATACATTTTGTCACTTTTGTCAAACTGTAATGGTTAAAACACAACATTATCATTTTGTCGACAAAACAAACTCATCACTTATACTTGTTTTGTTGAATTAGGTTTGTCAACAAAACAAAGTCATCATCTTTGTTGTTTTGTTGAAATATAGTAGTTAAGTCAAAATATACATTTTGTCAAAATATTCATTTTTGACAAAATAGATTAGAAAGCAAATCATATATTTTTGTCAATATATATACTTTTGTCAAAGTGGACAATTTGAATCAAAATACCCATTTTGGACAAATAGCTTAGTTGAACAAAAATAATTATTTCTGTTAAAAATATTTACTTTTGTTAAAAGTATAATAGTTGAAACAAAAATTACCTTTTGTTAATTAGATTTGAATTAAGACAAAATTTACATTTTTGTCAACTGAAAGAGTTAAACACAAATAGAATTTTTGTGAAATAGGTTGTGTTACCATAGCAATATCCATTTTGATTAAAATAGAATTGTCAGCAAAATGGAACTTCTTATACATTTTGTTAGAATTTGTATGCAAATAAAATAATCATTTTTATTTGCATAACTTACAATAGAATTTATTTGTAAATATAACAATCATTTATATTTGCAAACTTATATTAAAATTTATATTCAAATATTAAAATTATATACTTGGTCAAACCATACTTTAGAATGTATAGGTGAGTTAAAGCGACATTTCTATACATTAGGGCATACATTAGAATTTGTATGCAAATTTGAAATAAATACTTTTATGTGTTAAAATTAAGGATAATTACATACAAGTAAAGGATAATGTAAATTATCTTTTATTTGTCATCCACAATAATGTCATATAAATAAATTACATTCTATTATATATTAGAAATGTAAAAGAAATTATGCGAGTCAAATATATTTTATTTCGACATTAGGAATAAAATATCATGTTTTGTCTATCATTATCAACATGTTGATAGTATTAAAATTGGTTAAATTAATTAACCAATTATTTATTTATATGTACTGTTGTTGGCTGAAAACTCCACACGGGTATTGGGATGATAATTGATATATACTAGTCCCAATATTTATTCATATGTCAATCGATAGATTGATAGGCTGCGATGAGCGTTATTATTTCATTTAATGCTCACACAGTTGAGAACTTCACTTTGAATGTTGAATGGATGGTTTTGATGATTATTTATTATTATTGTCATTTACATACGATGTATGAAATCCATATGACCAAAGTTGTATGGTAAATGATTGAGTCGCTTTCCGATTCAGAATATCTTTTATATAAAGAACATTTTTAAACAAAGGATTTCTTTTAAATAAAGAATAATTCTTTCAACTAAGATTATTGGTATTTCAATTTAAATTTATTTATTGGAAAATGATTTTTGGGTTTATTGTGAACAATGTTTTAAATGACATTGATTCTTTAACCCAGTTAAAATTAAGATTTATGCCTTAAATTGGAATAATTGTAAAGTAGTGATTTTTGATATTATAACTGAATTGGAATTTTAAAAAATCTTTGAAAATAGGATTTAAGAATAAATTTAAAGGATTTTATCTTTGATAAAATTAATGGGAATCTTTCCCTAATAATATGAACATTTTATTTAAAGAATATTCTGAATTGGAAAGAGGCGTTGGATGTATCCTTATAACACTTGATTTTTAATTATAAAAAGTACGCAAGTTATTCGGAATGACTGGGTTTAACCCATTCTGAATAGTTACTACGACAATTAAAGATCGAAGATGAAGATGGTGGTTGAAGAGCGACGATCTTCACATCGAATGGACGGGGACTACTGATGCCTTTGATTGGAGTTGCTGCCTTGAAAAGGTTCCAGTGGTAGTCGTCTGGACGTATTGTTGATCGTTCGGATATGCAAGGTATAAGGTGCCTCCGGTTCCGTTCAGACCCAGAACGGACTTGTAAATGGATGTGTCTGACGTTGAATTTCGTTCTATGTAAATTGATTTCTATTAATATACAACCGTTGGTGGCGGAGAATTTATTCTTTTGCTTAACACCCTTAGAGGTTGTGTGTTGATAGTTATCAATCGCATGGTATGGACTGTCAATGTGGCATGCCAAGATGCAATCGATCAAGGCTTTTGTTGAAAAGCGGAGCCTTGTGAATGATGATCAAAGCATAGCCTATTTAGGCACAGCTTTGTGTATTTTGTTGCCTCGCGAGCCTCACACCCCGGTATGAGTCAAAAACGGAGCCAGGGAATGCAGGGAGTGCACACGTTTCTTTCTTGCTAGAAGTAGTGTTTGGGTTTAACACGGCCTGACATTTTACTTATGTGGTTGATGGATTTTGAGGCGCCTCGGATTTTATTGGTCGCAATGGCCAATTTATAGGTCCAATAGGATCGGGAAGCATGTGTTCAGGAATTGCCAATCCAACCCATTGCACTATTGGGGGACTGGCCCTGCTGTATCCAAGGGTTCGCCAGCGTCCGAATCCTGAGACATTGCTAGAGTGTCTCGAATCGGTCAGGTGATCGTTCCTAGCCTTGACTCTTGATGGAAACCCAATTTCCAATACGACATCATGCGGCTTTGATTGTAGAACTAGTACGACGACATAATATATGGTAGCTATGTCGTCTATGATTAATACATTATGATTGAAAGGTTTTAAAAAACATATATATACTAGTAATAATATCAAATCCGTTTTTATCGTATCAAGCATTTTTGACCATTATAAGGTAAAACTCTATCCTCCGGCTTGCGTTGCATTGTGTGATGGGACCCGAGTCTTATAATCACTACTACAAAAGTGGGTATATTCGACACTAATTTGTTGTGGCCGTAGATCAAAAAAGTGTTGCCATAGGCCCTTTTTTCAAATAGGAAACACCAGGGGGGCGTGCAATCCGCGGCCGTTGCATTAGCCATCTAAGGAATGCTTTTGCCCATCTTCGGCCACAGACAGAAAGTGTTGCATTATAGCCGTAATGCAACACCTATTTTCACGTAATGCAACACTATTCAGCATTGCCTTAAGCATTAGTTAGGGTCTAGCTTCCAGTGGGGCCACGTCAGCTGTCTACGTGTCACACGACACGTCATCTCTCCATGTCAGCACTCCACGTGTCACATGCCACACCAGCTATCCACGTCAGCTGTGGGGTCCACGTGCGACGGGTAAGCAATTATATTTAATGTAATGCAACACCACTGCAATATGTAATGCAACACCATTATCATGAAATGCAATATCAATAAAAGCTAACGCAACAGTAGAAGAAGGCAAATGCAACACTAATTTGATAGCAAATACAATGCTTTAATTAAAAAAAATTGCAATACGGGTTTTGTACAAGAAACTCATCCAAAGCAATTGTTTTAATTATCCAAATATCAAAACTCAGAAATCAGCTACACCATTTTCTTCATTGTATACAGTAAGCTCGAACTACTTCAAGAATAGGTGCACAGCATAAGGGACATTATCCTGATCCATTCCTAGCCAATTCTTTAGCGCATTCTGAACATGTACACGTGCCCACATCTGCAAAATGTATTACTCATTTATATATATGAGTCGTATATATGCAGCAATCCGATTGCAATAGGAAATGTATATGTATGTACCTATACAAGAAGGTGGCATCGAATATATATATGTGTGTCACATCTGCAAAATGTATCCGTCTGCCTAGCTTCCAGAATTAAATATGCACCTGATCAAATGAAACAAGTTATTTGATAAGTGGTGGCATCGAATGGCCTTTGGCCTTGTTAACAAAATGTTATGAACACAATTATTACAATTGACTTACTGACCATTGGTGCTTGGTCACTCATGCCAGCCAAGCCCAACAAATAAGTAATTTCAGTATGCTTCGTCTTCTGAGCAAAAAGTTTTTAGTTCGCATATTACTGCCACGTACAATGTGTTACTTCATATCCTGTCAGGCTTCAGAAGCATATCGTCATCTACATCTTCAACTCCTAAACAAAACTCCATCGTCAAAAGTTAGAAAAAAACAATGGAGGACTCTTCACTATGCATCACTGCCACTGTTCTTTCAGGACACTGGACTTACGAATTTGTGCATCTCACGCTTAGGCATACTCTGAAGCATAATGAGGAGTGCACTATACGGGTTATACCCAAAAACTCTTTTCTAATAACATGCCTATCTTACAGTAAGCGTGATTATGCGCTAATGTTGAAACTTTTTACAAAACGTGGAGGTGCTTTTTATGTGCAACAATGGTCTGGTGAAGAATTTGAGCCTGAACCAGCGTTCGAGGCAGAATCATAGGCTAGAGTTGTTGGCTTTCCCGAGTTCCTGAAGAAAAATGTTCCTGCAATTAAAGAATTAATTACGCCAATGGGAAATGTGTGTGAAATTGACGACTGTCATTGGTCTCGAATTGACCATAGATCATTATACCTGAAAATGGAGTATAATGTTCTTTATATATGTAACAACCCACATTCTACGCATTATAGGATCGTAGGATATTTGTTTCGGTCACATACGAAGTCGTATGGTCATGTAACTTTGGGAGACGACTATTGGGGTCATTTCCCATATTCATGATTTTTCCCGATTTTTAAATGACCATTTTACCCCTAGTTATCACTGTTTTGGCCATAACTTTTGACTGAAAAGGAATTTTGACCTGAAACCACTTCCATTGGCTCCGAATGATGGTTTCTCTTTCCGTAGAGTGGTCACATTAGCCAAACGGACTCACCGTTTGGGAGATATGGCTGAAACAAGTTTCAGATGGTGAAAAAAACAGCTTAATTGGGCTTAACCGGGTGATTAGCAGCTTGGCCCAAGGGGAATTTCGGGTTTAGGGGGATATAGGTGCTGATTAGGGTTAGAAAACATTTCTTTAGACATTTTCCAGCCGCCACTTTCATTTCCCTTAACCTAGTCATGGCCTCCACTCTCTAAATCTCTCTCAAAACACCCAAAATCACTTCTTAATCAAGGATTAAGGCTTAGAGGCATCAAATTAAGAAGAAAAAGCACCAAAGCAAGGTTGGAGCTGCTGTATAAGATTGGGAACAGCGCCAAATCAGAGAATATTTCGGTTTTGGGGTTCTAGTTGTGGCAAAGGTGAGTGATAGCATCATTTTGACACTAATTACGGTTAATTAAGGGTAATTAGTGAAGATTAGCGAATTTATACGTAAATAAATTCTGGAAAAATTCTTAAAATTCTAAAATAATGTTTTAAGGCTCTGTTAGAAATTTGGGTTAATTTCGATGTGTTTTGCTAATCGTATGCTTAAACATGATTAAGAGGGATTATAGGAAAAATGTGAGGTTTTGGCCACTTTTGATCCATTTTGATTCATTTAAATTGTTGTTTGTTGCTTGTGGTTGCTGTTATATGTTGTTATGACCCTTTAGTATGTTTTGTGATTGATTCCAATAGTTAGATTGGTCGAAAACGCCGTCGAGAGGCGTATAAACAGTTGCTGGAAAGTTGCAGAAAAACTGCAGGGTATCTGACCGGATCGGATCGGATAAGGGAGACCCGAACCGAACCGATGTAAGGACTCCGACCCGATCCGCTGAAAGATGATGAGCACGAATCGATGGAGGCTATGCTACCCGCTTGCACGATCCGAATCCCTCGTGACCAGACAGTGGCGATGCAACTTGGAGACTCCGACCCGACCCGTGTAGTCACTTCCGAACCGAACCGAGCACCACGAGACGACCCGAACCGGAGTTATGCACTGGAGGGGGCCTCCACGACCTGAGGATCACGATCCGATGGAGATGGGGAACTGGAACCGATCCGACCTGGGAAAGCTCAACACGACTGATCCGAACCGATCCGAGGTTGATGGTTACGAGCTGGTGACTGCGAACCGAACCGGGAAGCCACGAACAGGATGAAGACCGATCCGGTCTGGTGATGATCCATAACCCGAGATGCAAAGGAAGTCCAAATGAGAAGTTAGAGCTCAAGATTCAGATGGGAATCAACGAGTTCGCTTCATGGTTGGGCTTTGCTGCGGGACGCGTGCCAAGGAGTTATCGACGTCTATAGCTTTGGACCACTATGGTAGGAGGTACGAAGGCGGATTCAGGGCCATTATGGCATCGGTAGAACCAAGGGCTACGACCAATGAAGTGGGTCATTGAAATGTTTGGTCATGACTCCAAGTGTTTGTCTTGGTCACAACAGGGTTTCTACAAGTCGGAATTCGTCGTTACCTCAGTTTGTCTAGTGTTCCAAAGTGGTAGATGTCGTACGCTTTACGCACTGAGAGAGAGATGTGAGGATGGTTGCTATGGATGATTTGTTTGCTATCATTGTGACATGCACACCCCACCCCCGTATTCTTACACCATTTATTATGGCACCTTGGAGTATTGTACGATATGTGGTACTAACTCTTTGGTTGCAGGTCCAGGTTCAGGTATGGTTTAGTATACCTGTTATTATTCTGTTTAGATGCTTATCGCTCATACCAGGCTTTATGTCTGACCCAGAGTTTTATGTCTCCTCTTATTACTCTGGGTGCTCACACGAGCAGACTAGAGACAGGTTAGCTGGTGATGCACGGGTAGATGATCCGAAGACGAGCAGGAGGCTTCCACGTAATATATATAGTATTCTCCCTGTATTGTTGAAGATCACTGCTTGGGCATTGTTGGTGTATCTTCTACTTTAACTCTCTTTTGCTTAGAGACAGTAAATTTGGAAAAGTTGTAATAAGCTGTATTTGGATTTCCGCTGCTTTGATGATTGATGTTGATTCTAGTTATCAGCTTATGCACTGTCTCGCCTGTTTTGTGTCAAGTATGTTATTATTATATTTTATTCCATGCGCTGTGAGACATTCTACAGGTTTCTTGATTAGTTCATTCTCTTCTTTCCTTTCTCTTGACGTCCGTCCTGTGCTAGTCGGGCATGTGTACAGCGCACTTAAGGAGGAGATACAGGCTGGTGCGGGGCGGGCCGTCACACTTGGTATCAGAGCTCTAGGTTGCGTAGTTAACCTAGGGAAGTTATCAGGGAGAGATAATATACGTATACGAGAGAGCGTATTTGTGATTACTTTGGTTTTTAAAAGCTATATATATATACTATTAGTAGTATAAGAATGAAGTCGTACTGCACTAGCACCACTATGGAGTCGTTAATCGTTTCCTTTTTCAGATTGACGATGAGCCGAGATACTAGGGGTGCTGGTAGGGGAGCCAATAATGGGAATGCTGCTGACATGAGGACGATGTTTACTGACCTCATGAGAGAGATGCTTAGAGATGTACAGAGGGCAGCTCCCAATGGTGGAAATGGTGGTGGTCCAATAGTGCAGGCACCAAGAGTCGACTTCGCCAAGCTGAATAAGGATTATACTAGTCTTGGTGGGAAGCCGTTCCACGGAACGGAGTCGGCTACGGATGTTCAAGATTGGTTGGATAGTTGCGAACGTATCTTCGAGGATTTGGGTATCGAGGATGCGATGAAGAGAAAGCTAGCGTCCCGTCAGCTGCAAGGGCGGGCAATGAATTGGTGGAATGCTATAAAGGCAGCTACTCCCGAAGACCAGATTACTTGGGTTCAGTTCAAGGCTCGCTTTAGCGAGAAGTTCATTCCAGCGGCCCAGAAGTCAGTGTTGTTCAAGAGGTTCTTGGAACTCAAGCAGAATGGGAGGGCAGTTTCTGATTATATTGCTGAATTCGACGCTTTGTCAAAGTATGGGTTATCTCTTATTGATACTGCCGAGAAAAAGAATGAGAAATTCATAACTGGGTTAGATCAGTACTTAGGGGAAAGGCTTATTAACCACATCGATGAGACGTTTGAGTCGATTGTGGGGAAAGCATTAAGATCAGAAAGTCTCTACCCTAAGCCGAAGACTGAGGTTGCATCCGCAGATGAGCCAAAGCCACAAGCTAGTGGTGGAGGCAAAGGTGGTTCCCAGAATAAGAGAAAGCAGAATCAGGCTAAGGATGGCCAGAAGAAAAAGAATAAGCAAGATGTGGAGTGCTTCAGCTGTGGTAAGAAGGGCCATTATGCTAGTAATTGTCGGGCCAAGCCAGCGGATAGGAAGTGCTTCAACTGTGGCCAGATGGGACATCACAAGGACAAGTGTCCGCAACCCCCTAAAGAAAAGCAAATGGTGAAAGCATATGCTCTTAATGCTATTCCTTCTTCGTCGAATGCCCCAACTGCGGCGGAGAAGGGAAAGAATGTCGTCATTCAAGGTATGCTTTCTGTTTATGATGTTCCTGTTAGAGTTTTGTTTGATACCGGAGCTTCCAGTTCTTTCATATCTAGTGACCTGGTAGATAGGTTGGGATTGGAGCCCGAGATTGTCGATAGACCTTTAGTAGTGACGAACCCGATTGGCGGTTCGACTAGCCTTAGCATGATTTGTCGTAATGTGGTCTTATCGAGTCATGGATGCATGTTTGTTTGTGATTGCTTTGTTTTGGGCTTTACTGGGTTTGGCATTATTTTGGGAGTAGATTGGCTCCAAAGATACGGGGTGGTGGTAGACTGTGAGGGCTTGTTGGTGACAGCTAGAGCGGATGATGGGCGGAGGATAGTGTTTGGTGGTCTACCCAGTAAGGGGGTATTGGCTAGTTTTCTAAACTCCCTCGACATTCCGCATAGTGAGTTGTCAGGTTTGCCCGTGGTTGGCCAGTATCCGGATGTTTTCGAAGAAGTGACCGGACTTCCACCACACCGAGAGATTGAGTTTCGTATTGATTTGGTAAAAGATGCCAGACCTATAGTGATGCCACTTCGTCGTATGGCACCAAGAGAGCAGCGAGAGCTCGAGGTGCAAGTCAGCGATCTTTTGAAGAAGGGATTTATCAGAAGGAGTGTTTCTGAATGGGGAGCACCAGTTGTGTTTGCTACCAAGGCGGATGGTTCCCTTCGTTTGTGTGTAGACTACCGCGAGTTGAATAAAGTGACGAGGAAGAACAAGTATCCTCTACCGCGGATAGATGATTTGTTCGATCAGTTGAGTGGCGCGAGAATATTTTCTCAGTTGGATCTCGCGACAGGCTTTCATCAGCTTAGAGTGGAAGCTGAGAGTATAGCTAAAACGGCATTTCGGACGCCGTCTGGGTTTTATGAGTGGTTGGTCATGCCATTCGGGCTGACCAATGCCCCAGCATATTTTGTGGATCTTATGAATAGGGTATTCAGAGATCAGTTGAATAAGTTTGTTCTTGTGTTCGTGGATGATATTTTGGTTTACTCAAGAACAGAGGAAGAACACAAGGGACATTTAAGAATAGTGATGGAGGTGTTGAGAAAACACCAATTGAAAGCAAAGTTTTCTAAGTGTCACTTCTGGAAGAGGGAAGTGAGGTTCTTGGGCCATGTTGTATCAGAAAATGGGATTGCCGTGGACCCGGCGAAGGTGGCTACGGTACAGGATTGGCCTACGCCCAAGAATGCAACAGATGTAAGAAGTTTCTTGGGGTTAGCGGGGTATTATCGTAAGTTTATCCAAAGTTTCTCCAAGATAGCAGCACCATTGACCCAGTTGACCAAGAAGAATCAAGCTTTTGTCTGGGATGAAAGGTGCAAGAATGCATTCAAAAGTTTAAAGGACAAGTTGACAAGCGCACCGGTGTTAGTCATTCCTAAGGGGGATGAAGAGATGACGGTATACACGGATGCCTGTGGTACCGGACTGGGTGCTGTATTGATGCAAGGCGGTAGGGTTGTAGCTTATGCAAGTCGGCAATTGAAACCGCACGAGAGAAGATACCCTACCCATGATTTAGAATTGGCAGCGATCGTGTTCGCGTTAAAGATGTGGAGACACTATCTCTTGGGAGAAAGATTTGAGCTGTTTACGGATCATAAGTCGTTAAAGTATCTCTTCTCTCAGAAAGATCTGAATCTCCGTCAGCAGAGATGGTTAGAGTTCTTAGCTTCCTATGATTTTGACATCGCATATACACCAGGAAAGGGCAATGCGGTGGCTGATGCATTGAGTAGAAGACATGCCAGCTTAGGGGCTATGTTCCTTGAGTGGAAGCAACTGGAGTTTATCGCGGGGTTTGATTTCAGACCAAAGTGCGAATTGGATCCAGAAATGTTAGCAAGTTTGACGATCAGACCCACTTTGATTGAGCGGATCGGCTCTAGTCAGAGGGACGATCCTAATCTATTGGAAATCATCTCCAAGTTAGAGATGGACATCGATGAGGAGATGAACAAGTATGGGCTTGATCGAGATGGATGGCTTAGGAAGAATGGAAAGCTTGTTGTACCCAATGTCAATGGATTGAGAGATGAAGTGCTTAGAGAATGTCATCACTCAAAGCTGACTATACACCCCGGTGGTAATAAGATGTATCGAGATATGAAGCAGACCTACTACTGGGAAGGAATGAAAAGAGACGTTGGGAAGTTTATATCCAAGTGCATGAATTGCCAGTTAGTTAAAGCCGAGCAAAAGAAGCCTAGTGGATTGTTACAGCCATTAGAAATTCCCGAATGGAAATGGGAGCAAGTCTCGATGGATTTCATCGATGGTTTACCAAGGACTAGATCGGGATATGACAGCATTTGGGTAATTGTAGATCGACTGACTAAGAGTGCAAGGTTTATACCAGTCAAATCGACTAGAACGGCAGCTAAGTTAGCAGAATTGTATATGAAGTGGGTAGTGAGATTTCATGGAGTACCTAAAAACATTGTGAGTGACCGAGACCCGTTGTTCACTAGTGGGTTTTGGAAGAGCTTACAAGAGGCTCTAGGGTCAGAGTTACATCTCAGTACCGCATATCATCCTCAGACCGACGGTCAGACGGAGAGGGTGAACCGTATTTTGGAAGATCTCTTGAGAGCATGTATATTGGATTTTGGTGGATCATGGGATGACCATTTGCATCTAGTAGAGTTTGCATATAATAATAGCTACCAATCCAGTATCGGTATGGCTCCGTTTGAAGCTTTGTATGGAAGACCGTGCAACTCACCATCATGTTGGATAGAGACTGGCGAGAAGTTTATGCTTGGACCAGATGTGGTGAGGGAAACTTCAGATAAAATCAAGACCATTCAACAACGAATGAAGGCTGCCCAAGATAGACAGAAGAGTTATGCTGATAAGAGGAGAAGAGACTTAAAATTCTCCGTTGGCGACTTGGTGTTTGTCAAGATTTCTCCGTTGAAGAGCGTAATACGATTTGGCAGGAGAGGCAAGTTGGCACCAAGATTCGTTGGCCCATTCCCTGTTCTTGAACTAGTCGGGAATTTGGCATACAGAATTGACTTACCGGAGAAGATGGCGGGAGTTCACAACGTATTTCATGTTTCCCAACTAAGGAAGTTCGTTCACGACTCAGATATGACTATTTCACCTGATCAGTTAGAGGACTTCGAAGCAGAACCCGAGGCGGTTGGGAACCGCAAGCCGGCCCGTATTGTCGAGCACGACATGAAGCAACTTCGAAGGAAGGCGGTGAAGTTAGTCAAGGTTCAGTGGGGCGAGGACGAGAATGATTGTACTTGGGAGACAGAGGAGAACATTAGGAAGGCA
This sequence comes from Allium sativum, assembly GCA_030737875.1. Taxonomy (NCBI): domain Eukaryota; kingdom Viridiplantae; phylum Streptophyta; class Magnoliopsida; order Asparagales; family Amaryllidaceae; genus Allium; species Allium sativum. Next base: position 645,850,709 of record CM060923.1, read on the forward strand.
CACCCAGAACTCTTTGCCTGGTAAGATTCTAATTTCGATTTAGTTTTCCGCATGCTAGGATAGGCTTGCTTGCTTGTTTTGCATGTTGATTGTTGTATGTGGTTGGTAGGCATGCGGGATCCTTTGTATGTTTTGGGTTAAGGAATTTCGGGGGCGAAATTTCTTAAGGGGGGGAGAGTGTAACGACCCACATTCTACGCATTATAGGATCGTAGGATATTTGTTTCGGTCACATACGAAGTCGTATGGTCATGTAACTTTGGGAGACGACTATTGGGGTCATTTCCCATATTCATGATTTTTCCCGATTTTTAAATGACCATTTTACCCCTAGTTATCACTGTTTTGGCCATAACTTTTGACTGAAAAGGAATTTTGACCTGAAACCACTTCCATTGGCTCCGGATGATGGTTTCTCTTTCCGTAGAGTGGTCACATTAGCCAAACGGACTCACCGTTTGGGAGATATGGCTGAAACAAGTTTCAGATGGTGAAAAAAACAGCTTAATTGGGCTTAACCGGGTGATTAGCAGCTTGGCCCAAGGGGAATTTCGGGTTTAGGGGGATATAGGTGCTGATTAGGGTTAGAAAACATTTCTTTAGACATTTTCCAGCCGCCACTTTCATTTCCCTTAACCTAGTCATGGCCTCCACTCTCTAAATCTCTCTCAAAACACCCAAAATCACTTCTTAATCAAGGATTAAGGCTTAGAGGCATCAAATTAAGAAGAAAAAGCACCAAAGCAAGGTTGGAGCTGCTGTATAAGATTGGGAACAGCGCCAAATCAGAGAATATTTCGGTTTTGGGGTTCTAGTTGTGGCAAAGGTGAGTGATAGCATCATTTTGACACTAATTACGGTTAATTAAGGGTAATTAGTGAAGATTAGCGAATTTATACGTAAATAAATTCTGGAAAAATTCTTAAAATTCTAAAATAATGTTTTAAGGCTCTGTTAGAAATTTGGGTTAATTTCGATGTGTTTTGCTAATCGTATGCTTAAACATGATTAAGAGGGATTATAGGAAAAATGTGAGGTTTTGGCCACTTTTGATCCATTTTGATTCATTTAAATTGTTGTTTGTTGCTTGTGGTTGCTGTTATATGTTGTTATGACCCTTTAGTATGTTTTGTGATTGATTCCAATAGTTAGATTGGTCGAAAACGCCGTCGAGAGGCGTATAAACAGTTGCTGGAAAGTTGCAGAAAAACTGCAGGGTATCTGACCGGATCGGATCGGATAAGGGAGACCCGAACCGAACCGATGTAAGGACTCCGACCCGATCCGCTGAAAGATGATGAGCACGAATCGATGGAGGCTATGCTACCCGCTTGCACGATCCGAATCCCTCGTGACCAGACAGTGGCGATGCAACTTGGAGACTCCGACCCGACCCGTGTAGTCACTTCCGAACCGAACCGAGCACCACGAGACGACCCGAACCGGAGTTATGCACTGGAGGGGGCCTCCACGACCTGAGGATCACGATCCGATGGAGATGGGGAACTGGAACCGATCCGACCTGGGAAAGCTCAACACGACTGATCCGAACCGATCCGAGGTTGATGGTTACGAGCTGGTGACTGCGAACCGAACCGGGAAGCCACGAACAGGATGAAGACCGATCCGGTCTGGTGATGATCCATAACCCGAGATGCAAAGGAAGTCCAAATGAGAAGTTAGAGCTCAAGATTCAGATGGGAATCAACGAGTTCGCTTCATGGTTGGGCTTTGCTGCGGGACGCGTGCCAAGGAGTTATCGACGTCTATAGCTTTGGACCACTATGGTAGGAGGTACGAAGGCGGATTCAGGGCCATTATGGCATCGGTAGAACCAAGGGCTACGACCAATGAAGTGGGTCATTGAAATGTTTGGTCATGACTCCAAGTGTTTGTCTTGGTCACAGCAGGGTTTCTACAAGTCGGAATTCGTCGTTACCTCAGTTTGTCTAGTGTTCCAAAGTGGTAGATGTCGTACGCTTTACGCACTGAGAGAGAGATGTGAGGATGGTTGCTATGGATGATTTGTTTGCTATCATTGTGACATGCACACCCCACCCCCGTATTCTTACACCATTTATTATGGCACCTTGGAGTATTGTACGGTATGTGGTACTAACTCTTTGGTTGCAGGTCCAGGTTCAGGTATGGTTTAGTATACCTGTTATTATTCTGTTTAGATGCTTATCGCTCATACCAGGCTTTATGTCTGACCCAGAGTTTTATGTCTCCTCTTATTACTCTGGGTGCTCACACGAGCAGACTAGAGACAGGTTAGCTGGTGATGCACGGGTAGATGATCCGAAGACGAGCAGGAGGCTTCCACGTAATATATATAGTATTCTCCCTGTATTGTTGAAGATCACTGCTTGGGCATTGTTGGTGTATCTTCTACTTTAACTCTCTTTTGCTTAGAGACAGTAAATTTGGAAAAGTTGTAATAAGCTGTATTTGGATTTCCGCTGCTTTGATGATTGATGTTGATTCTAGTTATCAGCTTATGCACTGTCTCGCCTGTTTTGTGTCAAGTATGTTATTATTATATTTTATTCCATGCGCTGTGAGACATTCTACAGGTTTCTTGATTAGTTCATTCTCTTCTTTCCTTTCTCTTGACGTCCGTCCTGTGCTAGTCGGGCATGTGTACAGCGCACTTAAGGAGGAGATACAGGCTGGTGCGGGGCGGGCCGTCACAATATATGCAGGAACTGCTTTATCTTCTGAAATATAGTGGAATTTTATGAGATTACTTCCAATTTTTAACATTACCCGAAAACAAACTAGAGTGGTAAACTGTAAAAAAAAATCACCATACTCAATGTGTGTTACATGTCAAATTGTTTGATAATTAAGGCATATAAACTCTTAGGTGGATCACATTATTTGAGAATTGAATCATATAATATATTAGGTGGATAAACTAATTAAGTTTTACATGTTAAAAGTCAAAGATCTTACTTTATAGGGTGGATTAGGTGATCGAAAATGTGTATGGAAATATAATTTACCTATTAATGTTTGCTGCATCGATATGACTAATTCCCATCGAACTCTTTTACAAATGTATGTTACTGTTATATTATTAAAGTTTGATCATCCAAAGATCACTTTGTAACTTTTTTCCCTCCACAACAAGAAATTCTGGTTTCGTCGTTGACTATGCTCTATCCTTAACAGCCTTATAATGAGACACAACCACACATGCACACACTCACATACATACATACAAGGTTATAATAGCCTTATAATGAGACACAACCAGATTACCGACATTCAACCAGAAAGTAGCTATACCATCATTAGCATAAAACAACACATTATCACAAGTGAATTATCTTATATATCTAGAAGTTTCTTCTTAAAACTATAATCATTTATATGAGATGCTAATTGAAATATATCAATGATCATGTAATCCCCATTCAGTCACTCTGACATAGACAATGACTTTGACATGGACAAAGACTCTGGCATGGACACTGACTCCGAAGAAAAAGAAGAAGATGTCGGTGCTGATGCTGGTGTGGATGCTGGTGATGATGCTGGTGATGACCGGTGATGTTTGCGAATGTTGGTTTTTTTTGCTGGTAATGATTTTTGGCTTGAAAATTTGTGAATATTTGTGAAACTTTGTGTAGTTGTGGAAGTTTGTGATTGTTGGTGATGACTGATGATGGATGCTGGTGAATGTTTGTGAGTGGTACGTAGTGAATGTTTGTGAATGCTGGTGATTTTTTTAATCTTATGATACTTATGCGTGTATACTTGTGCGTGCCTTTAGATGGCTGCCTTATGATCCTTGTGCGTGCATGTGTACTTGTGCGTGCGTGTATACTCGTGCGTGTCTACTTGAGCGTGTATACTTGTGCGTGTGTACTTATGATACTTGAGCGTGTATACTTGTGATACTTGTGCGTGTATACTTGTGTGTGCCTTCAGATGGCTGCCTTATGATACTTGTGCGTATATACTTGTGTGTGCGTGTATACTTATGATACTTGTGCGTGTATACTTGTGCGTGTGTACTTATGATACTTATGATACTTGAGCGTGTATACTTATTATACTTATGCGTGTATACTTGTGCATGTATACTTATGATACTTGAGCGTGTATACTTGTGCGTGTATACTTGTGTGTGCATGTATACTTGTGCGTGCGTGTATACTTGTGCGTGTATGCACTTCGTGTATGATGTGTATTGTAATAAAACGAAAATGCTTGAGTGCCCACTTCAGATTTTGTAAAAATCTGCGGTAAGAAGCTTAAAATTCGGATGTCCCCACCATCATCAGATACAAAATTACTATCATACCCCCTGATTTCCTCAGTTCCCACAGAATCACACATTTTACCTGGCTTTACACTTGGGCATACTAGCATCGTCCGTAATAAAAAATCGTGTATACTTGTGCGTGTATGCACTGCGTGTATCACAAAACCTCAGTGCAAACACACCGCAGTGCATACACACCGCAGTGCAAACAAACCACAGTGCATACACACCGCAGTGCAAATTAACCTCAAGCATACAAATTAACCTCAGTGCAAGGTATGGACCTCAAGCAGTGCAAATTAACAGCAGTCCCCATTCCTTAACTAGCTCGACCTCTATAATAAACCAATGTCTTTTTCATGCCAATAGTCCGGTTCTCATGGTTTATTGTTGGGTATAATTTTCGAATAAACCTCAGCATAATCCCAAATCAATAATAAGCGCAACTAATTACTCATAAGCAAATGGGTTTTCCAAAATGTAACAAATGAACTAATTACTAATTACTCATAATCCAATCTATAATAAGCGCAACTAATTCACAGTGCTATACAAACTGAACCTGAGGGAAAAAACTGGCGATGTCAACGCCCTGAGCAATCAAAGCTAGAAAGCGTTTCAAAGCTTCATCCTTTTCAGAATAGAATTTGCTGTCGAGGAGAGGAGCGATAATGACGTGAATTTAGGTTTAAAATTTTGTCAATATTAAAAAAGGGGAAAACGATTAGATGATAGAGAAGAAAACGATTTCATGAAGGGAGAAGATCGCACCAAAATTTCGTCAAAAGAATGCAATAACGTGGCTGTCAATGATTGGATGATGGCTAACATTAAGATCATCAGATCCATAGATGGTTTGAACCATTGGATTAATCTTTCATCTACGGTTGGGGTTTTTATATGTTGATAACGCGGATCGCTGAGTTGGATTATATATACGTAATGCTACGCTTTTAACTAGTGTTGCACATCAAAACACTAAAATTCCCACCGCAACAGTGCATCCACGTATAATGCAAAAACATATGAATGATGTTGCAGAAGCTCAAAGAAATCATAGCTTTCGCCACACTTTTCATGCAACGCACACAAATTAGTGTCGAATATGCCCACTTTTGTAGTAGTAAATGGTTTCATTTTCTAAAAAGCATTGCGTTGTTTAACGATTTACTTTATTTAAATTATGCACTGGCAATCCAACGGAGTAAACCCGTTCCGCGATAGCGGCGTGGTCCTGTGATTAGCCTACTTATTAGATAAGTTAAGTAAAGATTTCTCACACCAGTCCTATGACTGACCCGTAGTTTGTTTCACTTTGCAAACTCGGGTGCCCTCTTTTCCACATGGGCAGTCGAGTAGCTTATTTTGCAAATATATTGAGCAGGATTCTAGATCGAAGCTTAGAGCTGTGTCCAGAGCATTGATGGTCTTCCGCTGTGATTAAAGTAATTATTCCGCTGCATTGTGTAAGTTTTGTTGTAATTAAATCTTCCGCTGCATTATTTATCAATGTACTCTGATATATTCTGTACTCTGATATAACATTATTATAATGTTTATAAAAGTCTATTGTTATTTGTTCTGATGTATTGTATTCCCAAAGTTAACGTATTCGAGTTTTGAACGGTCTTGGTCGATCTAGCGATCGATCGGGTCGGGCGAAACCTGGGTCGTTACAGTTGGTATCAGAGCTGTGGTTAGCTCAAATTTTTGGGGTACAACTCGTCAGAACTGAACAAAAGGCTCATCAGAGATTGGATTAGTAATATCCAATAAGAATAACTCGTTAGAGATGGGATCAGTAGTATCCTAGAACGAGTGTGAAGAGTATTAATTTTTAAATTAAAAATGCAAACAAATTTAATTTTGAAAATTTAAAATCTTATTATAAGTATTTGAATATATATTATCCTATTTTATATTGGACAATCGAGTAAATAGAGATTTTAATACACGTCTGTGAAAGTCTATACTAGGATCGTATATGTGTCTAAACAGTAGCAAGTACTAAGAGTATGTAATATTAAGCAATAAAGGTAAAGTAAAAGATAATTACACCAATATTTTACCCTGGTTCGGACCTCCCATCCTACGTCTAGTCCCGAAGCTCCCCTTCGGGCTTTTCTTTATCCACAGAAAACTTTCCTCACTTCGCCCGGAGGAATAGGCTTACAGTAAGAATATATTTTGACAAGCTTATGTTCTTAAAACACTGATTTTGACTGCTTTATACAAACTGCTCCTATAGTCTCCTTGAGTAAATATGATTTTTGTAGAACTGAGAGAATATAGAAGGATTTTGGAATACTTGAATAGAGAATTGTTAAGCAATGAAAGTAGAGAGTTTCTCAGAAAATAGATTATAGATCTAGAAGGTAGACCAAGTGATTTTAGATCTTGATCTTTGATATATTTATAATAAATGAAGAGTTGTTATCAAGTGTTATAATTTCTAAGCAAAGACAAATCGAAACTCTTCATTTTGAAAGAGAGCAACTTTTGGAAAATTGTTTTAAGAGAAGATACGACAGTTTGAAAAGGTGCTTGTTTGTAGGGCGTTTATATCAGCTCAGACGTTTGTCTCTTATGGGACAGATGTCTGTACGTGTATTTTGAATTTTCAAAATATTTGTACAGACGTTGGTCAAGCACTGAGACATACGTCTCTGTAAGATGGAAATGCAACTCGAGGCTTCAGACAGACATCTGTCTTGAACGTGATAGACTTCTGTGCTGAGTTAGGAAGAAATCCTTATCTATAGTCAGACGTCTGTCTATTCAGAAGACAGATGTCTGTTTACGCCCAGACACATTGAATTCATATTTGATCAAGGAGACTTTACATTCAATCTATCTATATGAGAGAAATATACTAAGTATCCTTGCAGTCTTGATTCTTCCCTTGTGTATCTCTTCCTTGTATAGTTCCTGCATTAAACATATGATATATGTATATTGTTTGTCGTCATCAAAACTTAGAGTGTAACATTTTCCCCCGTTTTGATGATGACAAACATATACGTGTAAAGCTCCCCCTGAGTTGTTGATATCCCTTGTTCTCCCCCTTTTGGCATTATCAAAAAATATAGAAAGACAAATGGATAGAAAATAAAATGTAGATGTCAACGTACATAATTAAACAGAATTTGTAGTGCCCAAAAAGAAAATAAAGTTAAAGTACAAGCCAAAATGCATATTAAAGAAAGACTACTAAAATTCCTAGGCATCCATAAAGTACCCCCAGAGATCAGTGGACTGATTGCCGTAATAGTTCCATTGCGAGTCGTCGTCATAACTTATCTTTTCTTGAATGGAAAGTCCATGAAAAGCATGCTGAGTAGTCTCGGGATCAATGTAAGGAGGCCAGTCATCATCTTCCTCGTCGCCAGAAGCAGTCGCCGTTTCCTTTCCAGGAGCATGGTGAAGAGGAGATTGTTGTCTAGTGCTGGGTTCAGGTGGTACGTCTCTTGTAGGAGGTGCAGATGGAGGTGGAGTAGGTGATGCTGATGATGATCCGGAAGAGGATGAATGACCACGAACTTTACGATAAATTTTTCCAAGAGAGCACACAACTTTATCCAAAGTGTTTTCAACTTTTGTCATACGTATGGAGAAAGAACGTTCTAGCCTTGTTACTTTTGTACCTAAAAGTTTTTGATTTAACGAAAGCAATCGTTGGTTTTGTAAAGTAACATCATGTATACTTTTCCCATGGCCTATTTCTGTTCGTGCTTCTTGAATATTAGGATCAGATTGATATTCGGTTGCTTTGCGAGTTTCGGGTCGTTGTTGCCTTTGAGGTTGTTCCGGTTGTTGAGGTTGGTCTTGTGTTGCTTTCCATTGTTCAAAGGGAATGATTTTAGGAGGACGATCAGGTAAGTGCACTAAGGCAGCAAATCGTATGCCACTCTTTTCGACTGCTCTTTCTGGATAGGTGGAGAGGTAAAGATTTATTCCTTGTGCCCTAAAAATTCTCATGAGATATGCACCGTATGGTATTGTTCTTTTGGTTGGGGTCCAAAAATCTCGAATTTGCTCAAAAATAAAAAGTGCCCAATTTACTTGAATGTTCCAAAAAATAGCATATAAAGCTTTATGATCTAGGATACACTTGCTCATGGCTACCCAGGCGTGGCATGACAGTGTTAATAAGCATACGATTTATGATTCGTGCCCTTGGACGAAAGTTAGATGGAGTCATCTCTGGAAAATGATCTTGCCATATTAGATGGGTAATTCTACCCCAAGGTTGATACCGCATGTCGGGAATATCTTGCAAACGAGTGCCAGTAGATGAGGTTCCCAGAATTTGGCCGATCATATCAATGTTGATTGTAATCAGTTGGCCATACACTAACGACCAAATCCAGTTATCAGGATCCGGTGGGGACCAAATCGAGGGCAAGCACAGATTGATGAAAAACAAGTATAGTGCTAGAGAGTCAATCATACCTTGATTGGCATCATAACTCACAAGACGACGTAGATTTGCACGAGATAAAGTATCATTAACATCATAATGAGTTAATTGATTCAAAGGATAGAAGGGCCCCGTATGAATTGACGTCTTTGTGAGAGATTCCAAGATTTTTTTGGCTATCGGAAGCTTTCATCCAATCCTCGATTTTTTTGTCGGTCGCATAATTTGGAGTTTCTTGTTGAGAAGAGGACCTTCAATAGTCTTCTTGCGTTTACTGGAAGCCTTTTTTGGAGCCATGGAGTTTTATTTTCAGAAAGAAATAAATTTGGGGATTTAGGGTTTGGGATGAGGAAATGGTAAAAGTAAGAAATGAAAAGTGAAACGGTAAAAGATAATATATAGGTGGAGGGTTGAAAATGGTTTTATATAGTTCAGACGTCTGTTTGGGTGTTACTTAGACGTCTGTGAGTTGGAAGAAAAATTTCCCGAGACCTTGTTCAGACGTCTGATTATGTATTAACAGACGTCTAAGCTGAGTCATAAAGAAAATGAAAGGGATATTGCACAACAGACGTCTGTGAGAAAAAGTAACAGACGTCTGTTTTATATGTGTTTCAAACCCGAGAGGGTTGACAGACGTCTGTCATAGCATAGGCAGATGTCTGTGCTGAGACATGTTTGAAGGATCTGTACTGATTATGAACAGACGTCTGGTTACTTATTTTACAGACGTCTGTGTAGTATTTACTAGAAAAAAAACTTAGTTATGTTCATACAGAATTATTACAATATCCAAAAAAAATGTTAAATTAATGCATTATTTCAATGCACGTTATTTAGGAACCATATCATAAACAATATAATTTTACGAGTGAATCGAACTATTGATTCGGTGAGAAAGGTGGCCTTTTTGGAGGACCATGGATTGACTGGATCATGAGACGTACGATAAGAGGATGATGGATCTAGTGGGTTAGCCGGTCTTGGAAGAGGGTCGAAAACATCTTTTAGCTTAGAGCTACAAAACTTTAAAGCAACTTAGCGTAGGTATGCCAATATAGTAGACGAGGTTTTCTGTTCGAAGTAAAGCTATTTTTGAAGTCTGAGTTGTTCTTGTTGGTAAAGATGAATATCATCAATTTTCCTTTTAGTGTCTGGTGAAGTAAACAAAGCCCGTTTCGTTCTTTTTGACTCCGGTGTAAAGCCAGTCCGATAATCTTGCCACTTGAAAACCGGTTCATGTTTAGATGTAGGAGTTGGATTGTGTGGAGTGTCAACGGAACTATTGGTGGTGAAGGTGATGTTAATTGAAGAAGACTTATTAGACATTCTTTTTGTAATGGAAGATTATTTTAGCTTAGCTGAAGTTATTTATAGGTAAATTTTTACTATATTTATTCCTTAAAACAAGCAAAAGATGAATTAGAAAAACCATTAAAAAGGTATGGTTGAGAGAAAAAATTGGCGAGAACAAAATTTATATATCAGAAAGGGAGCATAAACCTAATTCTCTACGTAAAGAAGTAAAAGTGGCTTCATTTAATGGTTTGGTATAAATGTCTGCAATTTGTTTGTTAGTGTTGACAAATTCCAAAGAAATATTACCTTTTTCAACATGATCACGTAGAAAATGGTGTCGTATGTCAATATGTTTAGTTCTAGAGTGATTGATCGGATTTTTTGATAAATTAATGGCACTTGTGTTGTCGCAGAAAATTGTTGAATTTGTAATTATTTTTCCAAAATCCTTTAATGTTTGTTGCATATAAATTACTTGAGCACATGCTAATGCAGTTGATATATATTCTGCTTCACAAGTTGAAAGTGAAATAGAGTTTTGTTTTTTACTAAACCATGATACCAGAGATTGACCTATAAAGTGACACGTACCACTAGTGCTTTTTCTATCGGACTTACATCCTCCGAAATCTGCATCACTATATGACACTAGATCGAAGGAACTACCTATAGGACAAAAAAGTCCATAATCTTTGGTTTTGGTTAAGTATCTTAAGATTCGTTTTACAGCTTTATAGTGTGATCTTTAGGTTGAGCTTGAAACCGTGCACAAAGACAGACACTCATCATGATATCCGGTCTACTTGCAGTGAGATATAAAAGCGAACCGATAATGCTTCGATATAATTTTTGATCAAAACCTTTTCCATCTTCATCTTTTTCTAAATGAGCAGTTGTGCTCATAGGTGTTGGTTTACCTGATGTATTTTCCATGTTAAATCTTTTTAAGAGATTACTACAATATTTTCTTGGTTTAGAAAAATTCCATTTTTTAGTTGTTTAATTTGTAATCCTAAGAAAAAATTTAGTTCACCCATGTGTGACATTTCAAATTCATTTTTCATTATGTCTGAAAATTCGTTACACAGAAGTTCATTTGTTGATCCAAAAATGATGTCATCAACATAAATTTGAATAATTAAAATGTCATTTTGAATTTTTTTTAATAAAAAGGGTTGTGTCTACTTTTCCGATTTCAAAACCAGAATTTATTAAATGTGATTTTAACCTTTCATACCAAGCGCAAGGCGCTTGTTTTAATCCATACAAAATCTTTTTTAATTTGTAAACATGATTAGGAAAAAGTTCGTGTATAAAAAGTGGAGATTGTTCAACATAAACTTGTTCTTTTATATAACCATTTAAAAAAGCACTTTTTACGTCCATTTGAAATAATTTTATATTATGATGAACTGCAAAAGCTAATAAGATACAAATTGCTTCTAGACGTGCTACAGGGGCGAAGGTTTCTTCATAATCAATTTCTTCTTCTTGATTGTATCCTTGTGCAACCAGTCGAGCTTTATTACGAATTATATTTCCATTTTCATCAGATTTATTTTTATAGATCCATTTTGTTCCAACTACTGATTGTTCGGTTGGTCGAGGGACTAATTCCCATACTTCATTTCTTTCGAATTGATTAAGTTCTTCTTGCATTGCTAAAATCCATGATTCATCATTAGCTGCTTCCTTATAGTTTTTAGGTTCAAGAGAAGAAATAAACGCAACATGACTCATTTGATTAAGTTGATGCCTAGTAGAAACCCTTGAATTTAAGTCTCCAATAATATTATTTGTTGGATGATCTTTTAGAATACGAGGTGGTGATCTTAGAGTTAAATCAATTTCTGGTTCATTGAAGTTAGTGTTATTTTGAAATTCATTTTCATCAGAAATTTTATTATTATTTTGAAAATTCTCATCAAAAGAAACATGTAAACTTTCCCCAATAGAATGTGTTCTTTTATTAAAAATTCTGTACGCCTTACTTCTATCGGAATATCCAATAAAAATTCCTTCATCTGCTTTTGGATCAAATTTCTCAAGATTATCTTTTATATTTAATATAAAACATTTTGATCCAAATGTTTTGGAATGGGAAACATTAGGTTTCTTGCCATAAAGTATTTCATAACATGTATTTTTTGTTAACAGACAAAGAGTTACTCTATTTAGAACATAACATGCTGTAGCTACTGCTTCAGCCCAAAAAGACTTAGGTAATTTACTACTATGTAAAAGGGTTCTGGTACATTCTTGTAACGTTCAATTTTTCCTTTCTATAACACCATTTTGTTGAGGTGTTCGTGGAATAGAAAAATTATGACTAATTCCTTTCTTGTTACAAAAATCTTTAAAAAATTCATTTTTAAATTCTCCTCCATGATCACTACGAATCTTTTTAATTTTTAAGTCGAATAAATTCATTATTCGTTTGGCAAATATTTTAAATAATCCAAAGGTATCACTTTTGTGTTTTAAGAAAAGAGTCCATGTAAATCTAGAAAAATCATCTACAATAACAAAAACATATTTATTATGGTTTAACGAACGAGTTTGAGTGGGTCCAAAAAGGTCTAAATGAAGTAATTCTAAAGGTTGACTTGTAGAAATTTTATTTTTTTAATTTGAAAGAACTCTTTTTAAGTTTACCAAATTGACAATCATCACACAATTTTTTTACATTAAAGTTGATTTTTGGTAAATCTTTAACTAATTCCTTTTCAGATAATTTATTAAGATTTTTAAAATTTATATGACAAAACCTTTTATGCCATAACCATGGATCTTCATGATTAACGGTTAAACATAAATTTGTCTTTTGTTTTGATTTCATGTTTAAGATGTATATGTTTCTATTCCTGATTCCTTCAAAAATTAAATTTTTATGCTCATCAAAAATGTTACGTTTATCTTTTTCAAAACTTATTTGAATTTTTTTATCACAAAGTTGGCTTATGCTTAAAAGATTATGTTTCAAATTTTTAACTAATAAAACATTAGAAATAATAGGAGAGTCAGATATACCAGCATTTATGACTTCACCAATGCTGATGACATAACCTTTTGAATTGTCTCCGAAAGTTACAGTGCCTCCATCCATGTATTTGATATTTGTTAGCATGTTTTAATTTCCTGTCATATGTTTGGAGCAGCCACTATCCAGAATCCATTTCTCCTTTTGTCTTGATTTAGGTACCTAGAAGATAGAAAGAATTGATTGGTACCCACTTCCTCCGTTAGGGTCCTAAATGTTAGGTGGAGAAGGTAGCCATACCCATGTGGGCTTGGGACCTTTAAAAACATAATTCGAATTATATATAACATTTTGCTAAAAGTTTTTAATATGTTTTTCCCTAATAAGTTTATTGTTAGTTTTAGGAATCCATATTTTTATTTCTTTTGGTATCTTAGTCCTTTTAGGACTTATTGTTTGTTCCTTATGTATTCTTGCCTTTTTAAGAGCATCCTTTTTCTTAAATTTTCTATATAGAAAACTATGATTTTTTGACTTATCATTCTTTTTGAATCCTAAACCATTTCTATTTCCTGATGGTTTAGAGGTTTTGATTAAATTTTCTATATTTTGTTTTCCCTTGTTGAATTTTGAAACATTAGCAGTGATTTTTTCTAATTCACTTTTCAGTTTTGAATTTTCAGAAAGTGAATCTTCTAAATCACTACTTAGTTTATTATATTTTTCTGAAAGATCTTCTTTTTCTAACTCAATATTTCTAAATTTATTAGAAAAAGAAACATTTTCCAAGGTCAATTTGTTATTGTTAGATTGTGAATTTTCCAATTCTTCTTCTAGTATGATTTTCTCATTCTTTAAAAGTCCAATTTCTATTTCCGTTCTATTTATCTTAGAAATAAGCTCCTTATTTAACTTCTTTTGTTCTTTAAACTTATCATCTAGTTCTATGCTAATTTCTAAGATTTCATTATAGGTGAGTTCAGGACATACTTCGTCAATTTCTGCCATAAAGCATACGTTTGCTTGTTCTGAGTCACTATCACTATCACTTTCTGATGAAGAAGACTCTGAATCATCCCATGTGACTTGAAATGCTTTTCTTTTCTTTTTGAACTTCTCAAACTTCTGTTTCTTTTTATCATTCTTTGGGCAATCCTTCTTTATGTGTCCATATTCATCACAATTATAGCATTTTACCAAAGTTTGATTTGTTGAATTCGGTTTGTCGTTCTTCTGGACCTTTGTCATTGTTCTGAATTTCTTGAATTTGTTGTAATTCTTTGCAATGAACACTATCTCCTCCTCATCCAAATCTGAATCTTCTTTATTTGCTTGAAAAGCTATATTTTTCTTTTCAACATTTTGTTCTTTCCTAACCTGCAAGTTAGCTTCATACGACAAAAGATTTCCTATTAACTCTTCAACCTTGAGTTGAGAAAGGTCATTAGCCTCTTCTATGGCTAATACTTTTCTTTCCCACTCATCAGTTAATGAGTTTAATATACGAGTAACTAAATCAAAATCATTAAACTTAATTCCAAGAGCCATTAAATCATGTTGAATAGTTTGAAACCTAGTATACATATCACTAATGGTTTCACCCGTCTTCATTTTAAATGATGAAAGTTGATTTTGTAAAATTGATATTTTAGTTTGTTTAACTTTTGTAGTACCCTCATGAATGATTTGTAGAGTTCTCCATATGTCATAAGCAGTGGTGCACATCATAACACGTGAAAACTCATTTTTATCTAATGCACAAAATAAAATATTCATGGCTTTTGAATTATTTGATGCTGCTGCTTTTTGAACATCAGTCCTAGTAGTTAATTCAGTTGTTGGTGGTTCATATTTCTTTTGAGTAGCAGCCCATATTTCTAAACCATTAGCTTCCATAAAAATTCTCATACGTGTTGACCAGTAAGCATAATTAGACCCATTAAATAATGGTGGCTTTTCTGTAGATTGTCCTTCTTGAAAAATGCTACTAACAATATTACTTGCCATTTTTAAACACAATGAAACAAATACAAATTACTGTTATTTGTTAAAACCTTGCTCTGATACCAACTGAAAGTCTATACTAGGATCGTATATGTGTCTAAACAGTAGCAAGTACTAAGAGTATGTAATATTAAGCAATAAAGGTAAAGTAAAAGATAATCACACCAATATTTTATCCTGGTTCGGACCTCCCGTCCTACGTCCAGTCCCGAAGCTCCCCTTCGGCCTTTTCTTTATCCACAGAAAACTTCCCTCACTTCGCCCAGAGGAATAAGCATACAGTAAGAATATATTTTGACAAGTTTGTGTTCTTAAAACAATGATTTTGACTGCTTTATACAAACTGCTCCTATAATCTCCTTGAGTAAATATGATTGCTGTAGAACTGAGAGAATATAGAAGGATTTTGGAATACTTGAATAGAGAATTGTTAAGCAATGAAAGTAGAGAGTTTCTCAGAAAATAGATTATAGATCTAGAAGGTAGATCAGGTGATTTTAGATCTTGATCTTTGATGTATTTATAATAAATGAAGAGTTGTTATCAAGTGTTGTAATTTCTGAGCAAAGAGATATCGAAACTGTAACACCCCTAAGTCCCACATCGTGGAAGCCTGTGTGAAGTGGGTACTTATAAAGTAGATCTCATCTCTTACTAACGCCGAGGCCTAGTGATGGAAAACCCTACACCTGAGAGGTGGCAAAGTAGGGACAATATCGGTGTTAGTAGGGAGGTTGGCTCAGCCTGTGTGGCAACGACATGTGTTGGCGGATCTCGAAACTTGGCCGAGGCCTTTTGAGGAACAAAACCCCACACCTATACGGTGGCTAAGTTAGGGACAATATCTGGCGTGAACGGAGGTGCGGGTTGTTACAGTGGTATCATAGCCAATATCCAGCCGGAATTATGGCTCCTGTGTGGACTACATCGCCTGGGTGAGGTGCTTATGAGCCAACGGGGACGTTGGGCTCTATAGGAGGGGAGAATGTAACACCCCTAAGTCCCACATCGTGGAAGCCTGTGTGAAGTGGGTACTTCTATAGTAGATCTCATCTCTTACTAACGCTGAGGCCTAGTGATGGAAAACCCTACACCTGAGAGGTGGCAAAGTAGGGACAATATCGGTGTTAGTAGGGAGGTTGGCTCAGCCTGTGTGGCAACGCCATGTGTTGGCGGATCTCGAAACTTGGCCGAGGCCTTTTGAGGAACAAAACCCCACACCTATATGGTGGCTAAGTTGGGGACAGTATCTGGCGTGAACGGAGGTGCGGGTTGTTACAGAAACTCTTCATTTTGAAAGAGAGCTGCTTTTGGAAAATCTGTTTTAAGAGAAGATACGACGGTTTGAAAAGGTGCTTGTTTGTAGGGCGTTTATATCAGCTCAGCTTATGGGACAGACGTCTGTACGTGTATTTTGAATTTTCAAAATATTTGTACAGACGTCTGTCAAGCACTGAGACAGACGTCTCTATAAGATGGAAATGCAACCCGAGGCTTTAGACAGACGTCTGTCTTAAACGTGACAGACGTCTATGCCGATTTAGGAAGAAATCCTTATCTATAGTCAGACGTCTGTCTATTCAGAAGACAGACGTCTGTTTACGCCTAGACACACTGAATTCATATTTGATCAAGGAGACTTTACATTCAATCTATCTATATGAGAGAAATATACTAAGTATCCTTGCAGTCTTGATTCTTCCCTTGTGTGTCTCTTCCTTGTATAGTTTCTGCATTAAACATATGATATATGTATATTGTTTGTCGTCATCAAAACTTAGAGTGTAACAGTCTGATCCACGTGTATTCGAAACCTCAAATATACTAGATAGATATAGAATCACACTTTTGTTACCTGGAGATGTTCTGATGGTGGTTCGAAACATCATCAGAATTTATGTTCGAGTTTCGAAAGTGGTATATCTATATATTTCCATTGGCTGGTGTGAGAACCAACACTAGATAGGGTCTATTGCTGTGATTTTCACTAAAAACATGATTTTTGACCATATATAAAAGTTATATATATTTGAAAAGTTAATCACCTAATAGATTGCTGGTTGTGATGTTTGATAATTAGTTTAACTAATTAAAATATCAGAATGATAATTAATTTAACCAATATGAGAAAGAATGATAAATTTAACTAAATCAAATTTAATATTGAACTGAACTGAAAATTGATCAAAATTAAAAGTTGAGTTGGTAAATTAAACGACTTTTTGCATCGTTCCTTTTCGAGGACGAAAAGATTTTAGGTGGGGGAGATTGTAACAACCCGCAAATTCTGAACCAATTTAAAAAATTTATTTTAGAAATTTTAATAGTAAAAAATAATTTATTTTAAATAATAACGACGAGAAAATTTATTTAAATCAAAGTTAGAACGAAAATTTTAATTTTAATTAAAAAAGGAGTTAGAAATAGAATGGTAGTTTGAAAAGTCAAACTTGAACTTTGATCGGATGTACAGGATGCAAAATAAACCGGATTTTAGTGAAACCAAAAATATTGGAATCTATTTAAAAATATCTTTCCAATGAATCCGAAAAATCGAAATTTCATAGCGGGAATCAAAAGTTATGCCCAGTTTAAAAATCAGAATAGTCACTGTAGAATTTATATATTTTAATATTAAAAATAACCATTTTTCAAACGACCTCTGTTTTCGACGAAACCACTTTTGTTGGATTCGCAATGTCAAATTATTGTTAGGTTTCAATTTTCATAATTTTTCGAATTAATATGTGAGCGTGACAAAAGAAAACGTGTTTCGTAAATTTCAGTCAAATCTGATCGACCAGAAAATGGCCATTTTTCAAACGGGCTCAGAATTCAACGAAATTAGTTTTGTTAGGACCGTATCTTTAAAACAAAGTCAAAGATAATTTTTCTGGATCTTTCTGAGTTCGTATGTGTCCCCGGTGAATTTAAATATAAGATTGAATTAATTGAATAAATGATTTAAATATTAAATTAAATAAAAGTGGGTCAAGACGATCAAACGGGCTGACAGGAGCTAGTCCATTGGATCCAAAATGGGGGTATTTTCCTATGAACAGTTTTCATTGGGCTGGATTAGGTGCTAGTTAGAATTAACGAGCTTATTTGTAAAATTAAAACATATATTAATATTATATTATAAATATACTAAGGATTAGAAACCCTAATTCTAATTAGCATATAACAGCCGCTGTTCTCATGTTCTAAGGAAGAAATCTTCCAATCTTTATCTCTTAATTATTCTCAATCCAAACTATGAATTCGAAAGCTTCCAAACATAAATCGAAGAGCTTCGCAAGGCCTTTAAGTCCATAAGGATGATCAACGTTGATTTTGCCTCAAATCGCCAGAAACTATTCATGAACATGGCGCCTTTGGGTCCAAATTGTGAGGACCAGGGGGTTTCGAGCTCGATGAAACTTAGGGCGTGGGGAGATGTGTGATCTCGCTGAAACTAAGGGCGTGGGGAGATGTGTCCTAGGCGGTGGTTGTGGTGGTCGTGGATCAGAGTACGGCGGCTCGGAGTGTCGAGCGCAGGAGGGAGTTGAAGTCAAAGAAGTGGGTTTACGGGTTCCAGTACATACGCTGAAAGAAGAAGAAGGGTAACGACCTAATTCGGATTAGTAAAGTCATTAAGGAATTATAATTATTAATTAATTGCTTAAAAATTTGTCAATGTTTAAAATGCTATAACTTTTGCAAACTGAATCAGAATCGAACGAAACTGAAAGCGTTGGACTCGTATTGATCAGATCTACAACATGAAGCTGACCAAAATCAAAACAGAGCATGTTGAAAATTCTGACAAAAAGCGATGTGAGAATTCTTCTTTTTATTTAATTAATAAATTTTCAAATTTATTTGTTATGTGACGATTGAATGTGTATGATTCCGATCTATTAAGTGATGATATTGTGGATGATTTATCTGTTGGTGGGTGATGTATAAACACAGATTTGTATGTGTACAATAAAAATAACCATATTGTTTATTTATTGGTTTGGATTAAAATTTCCCTTCAATAAAATAATAATAAATAAATTATTTTGATTATTTTGTTGAATTGAATTAGATCGTCAGTTCAACATTAAGAACATTATTTTTGTTAAATGGGATTATATTGTCAATTCAACATTTAAACATTATCTTGATTATTTTTGTTGAATTGGTTTAGATTGTCAATTCAACATTGAAACATTATTTTGAACATTTTTGTTGAATTGCATTTGATTGGCCATTCAACATAAAAAACATTATTTTGATTATTTTATTAAAATAGAATGACCAATTCAATGTAAAACATTACTTTATCATTTTTATTTTAATTAAAATATAATTGTCAATTCCCCATAAAACATTATTTCACCATTTTTACTTAATTGGAATAGGATTATCAATTTGACATAAAACATGATTTTATCATTTTTATTATATTGAAATAGAATTGTCAATACAATGGAAAATATATCACTTTTGTCTATATCATTGAATTGAGAAAAGGTTACTTCTTTATTTGCATTCTTTAATGCAAATATACATTGTATTAAAAAGTTATTCCTTTATTTGCATTCCGTGATGCAAATATACATTGTATAGAAAAAATTGATCTTATATTTTCATTCTCTAATGCAAATATATACATAGAAATAAAATTGATCTTTTATTTGCATTCTTTAATGCAGATATACATAGGAAATATAAACGTTCTTTTATTTACATCCTTTTATAAATAATATACATTACTTTTATTTGTATTCTTTTATGCAAATATACATAGAAATAGGAAAATGCTCTTTTATTTGCATTCTTTTATGCAAATTTATATTGAAATATAAAATATTCTTTTATTTGCATTCTCTAACGCAAATATGCATTGAAATAAGAAAAACTATATTTTTGTTTGCTATTTTAGATGCAAACAAAACATTAGAAGTAAAACTATATTTTTATTTACAATTTTAGATGCAAACATACATTAGAGTTAAAATTACATTTTTGCAATTATAAATGCAAACAAAAACACTAGAATGAAGATGACATTTTTATTTTATACTTTAGATAGAAATAAAAATATGATTTAAAAGAGTTACATTTTTGTTTATAAATTTAGTTGCAAATAAAGCAAATATATTTATTTATTTATTTATTTGCATATTTAGATGCAAATAAACATCGTAGTTAAAAGATTATATTTTTATTTGCATTCTTTGATGCAAATAAACACCGTATTTAAAGGTCGAATTTCTATCTGCATTCTTGAATGCAAATAAACAACATAGTTAAAAGGTTATGTTTTATTTGCATATTTAGATGCAAATAAACAAAGTAGTTTAAAGGTTATATTTTATTTGCATACTTAGATGCCTATAAGCATCATGGTAAAAGGATTATATTTTTATTTGCATTCTTTGATGCAAATAAACATTGAAATAAAAAGTTATATTTTATTTGCATTCTTTGATGCAAATAAACATTGAAATAAAAAGTTATATTTTATTTGCATTCTTTGATGCAAATAAACATTGAAATAAAAAGTTATATTTTATTTGCATTCTTTGATGCAAATAAACATAGTATTTAAAAGTTAAATTTTTATTTGCATTAACATCGTATTTAAAAGTTGAATTTCTATTTTAATTCTTTGATGCAAATAAAATATGAAATTAAAAGTTGCATATTTATTTGCATTCCTTGATGCAAATAAAATACTAAATTATAGGTTGAATTTTTATTTGCATTCCTTGTTGCAAATAAAACCTTGAATTAGAAAGTTGCATTTTTATTTGCATCCTTTGATGCAAATAAAACGTGAAGATAAAAGTTGTATTTTTATTTGCATTCCTTGATGCAAATAAATCATAAATTAAAGTATTACCCTTTATTTTCATTTTAGATGTAAATAAAAAGCATAGTTTAAGAAGTTACACTTTTATTACAATTTAGATATAAATAAAAGAACAGGATTTAAAATATCATTTTTTACTTTTAAACTAGAGTAAATAAAAGGATTACGATAAAATGAATTCAACGTACTTGTAATTTTGTTAAAATAAATAAAATGATTTTATTTTCATCATAGATTAAAATTAAAAGATTAGAATTAAGAAGGTATATTTTTAGTGTCATCTTAGCTAAAATAAAAAGAGTAATAGACGGGTAAGGTTTATTTGCCCTTTTGTTGCAATACAAAATGATACATTTTTATCATCAAAATAGAATGAGACAAAATTATTTAATTTGTCATTTTAAAAGGGTTAAAACAAATGTATTCACTTTTGTCATTTTAGAGGAATGAGGCAAATTATCCATTTTTGTGTTGCTTAAAAGAGTGAAGAAGAAACATTCCCCATTATCAATTTACAATAGTTGAAATACGTTTTGTCACTTTTGTCAAACTGTAATGGTTAAAACACAACATTATCATTTTGTCGACAAAACAAACTCAGCACTTTACTTGTTTTGTTGAATTAGATTTGTCAACAAAACAAAGTCATCATCTTTGTTGTTTTGTTGAAATATAGCAGTTAAGTCAAAATATACATTTTGTCAAAATATTCATTTTTGACAAAATAGATTAGAAAGTAAACCATATATTTTTGTCAATATATATACTTTTGTCAAAGTGGACAAGTTGAATCAAAATACCCAATTTGGACAAATAGCTTAGTTGAACAAAAATAATTATTTCTGTTAAAAATATTTACTTTTATTAAAAGTATAATAGTTGAAACAAAAATTACCTTTTGTTAATTAGATTTGAATCAAGACAAAATTTACATTTTTGTAATGACCCGGATATTTCGTCGGTAAATTTAGAATATTTAATGAGGTTTAAATATTGAAATAAAAATATAAAAGAAATTTTATATTTGATTATCGATTTAAAAGCCGAAATATGATTTACTTTAAATTTATATAATTTTCGAAATACGAAGTTAATTGAATTCAATAGTTCAGACTACTGAAATTGATTCAGAAATCAATAGAAATTCAAAACTGAATAATAACGATAATATTTATTTATTATCAAGGAGAATAAATTGTTTGAAATTTAAATTATATCAATTTAAAATTAATATCTTCCACAGGCGATCGAATCAGACTTCGTAACCTATACCAGTGTGTCCGGAATAGGGTTATTACCCTAGAATTGACAGTTGTTGGGTTCAGAAAGGCGTTCACCGTCAAGGGTTATTTAATTTTTAAGGATACCGGTTTAATTAAATTAAAATATAATAAAAATTTAAAAAAGAAAAGTCTTTCTTTTCTTTCCTGGACAAAAACAAAGGAACGTATATCCTTTATCTCCACAAAATCAATGCGTTGCTGTTCAAATTTATAACTGCAGAAGCAAACAAACCCGTGCTTCTTCTTTAACCACGAACTAAACCAAACCCCTCTCCTTTATAACACCGTCGCCCCTCCTCTTTTCATTTTCTTATTCATCCGTTTACAATGAAATCAGAAGCCTCAAAATCGAAAGCTTTTAAAAGAAAAAAAAAGGGAAATCGCAACTCTCTCAACGCAGTTCGAATCAGCATCGCGAGATGCTTGTAGCTCGAGGTCAAGAGCATCTGATTTGGGTGTCGTTCGAAGGACAGGGCGTCTTTGAGAAGGTATCGTACCTCGCGATTTGGGATTCAGGGCTGTCGAACTCGATTTGCACAGTAGGGTTCATCGCGATGGATGTCAGAAGGGGACCGCGGTGCCTGCAAAAGTTCGTTCTTCGGCGAAGCTCGACTGTCGATGGGTTTAGGGTTGCTGAGCGCAACTGATGGTGGCGCTGAAACTGCGATGGTCAGTGGTGATTTAAGGGTTCGATGGTGATACCCACAGTAGGGTTCTGTGAAAGGTGATGAAGGAAATTAGTGTAGAAAGGGGAAGGATAAGAGGATGGTAATGACGGCAGTTCGAATAGTTCAGAATGGAGAAGAAGGATTTTACTGTTAAGGTAAAAGAAATTGTTAATTTAAAAATTTATTTAAATGAATGGTAAATTAAATCTCGTATTTATTTTATAACCGAAATAATTAGTTCATATAAAAACAGATTCGAATGTTGTAAAATCATGTTGGGTTTATAGCTGCAAAATGAACGAGCGGGAGTTGATTTGGAAATTGTCGGAATCAACTGGAAATTCTAAATTTAAATTAGAGCGGATTGCAATAAAAGACCCGGTGAGTAAACCTCACTCACCATTTAATTTGAATTATTTCTAGTTGTTAAAAATAATTGCTATGCTTGTTTGAATATTGTTTGGTTGATTTAAAATATATATATTAGTTATTTAGGACTATTATATATATATATTGGGTTGATGATTGGTTGGATTCCCGCAGTTTCATTAGCGGATGCCCGCGGTTTCATTAGCGGATGATTACCCTATACGCCCCACGCTATGATTAGTGGATGACCTTCTATACCGCGATATCCTGCCTCGAAGCAGGATGGGTATTACTATGTTGACTAACGTCTTTGGATGCAGGAAAACAGGTTGGAGGAATCCAACTGGATTCCTCAAAAATATATATATTCTGTTTGTTTGTTTGATTTCATATATATTCATATATGATGTGTTAAAAATCAAATGATTGAAAATTGGTTGATCTGATTGTTGAAAATACCACTAGAGCTTGAATATTGATTCATAAAAATATCGAAAAGGGTATTTGAGATTTTAAAAAGGGAATTCTATTTTTATAAATAGAATTTGAATTTTAAATAAAACTATAGAAAATATTAACTTGTTTTGAAGGTATATAAAACAAGTGATCGAATTTATAAACGTTGTTTACAAATGAAAAGATAGGTTTTGAATCGAATTTATAAACGTTGTTTATAAATGAAAAGATAGGTTTTGAATCAAATTTATAAAAGTTGTTTATAAATGAAAAATATGGGATTTGAATCGAATTTATAAACTTTGTTTATAAATGAACGGATGGGATTTGAATCGAATTTATAAAGTTGTTTATAAATGGAAATATGGGATTTGAATCGAATTTATAAACTTTGTTTATAAAAGGAAAGATGGGATTTGAATTGTAGTTATAAACGTTGTTTATAAATAGTGCCGAGAATTCAAATGGACTTTGAATATAAGGAATTGAAATAGAATTTGAATATAGAATTCAAATGGACTTTAAACTATAGATTTGAATATAGGAATTCAAATGGACTTTGAATATAAGGAATTGAACTATAGATTTGAATATAGAAATTCAAATGGACTTTAAACTATAGATTTGAATATAGAAATTCAAATGGACTTTAAACTATATTATTTGAATATAGGAATTCAAATGGACTTTGAATATAAGGAATTGAACTATAGATTTGAATATAGAAATTCAAATGGACTTTAAACTATAGATTTGAATATAGAATTCAAACGGACTTTAAACTATGGAATTTGAATAATAGAAGCGAATTGGAGTTTGAATATAGAATTCAAATATATAAAGAGAAATGGACTAAAGAGATAATTAACAAATTGAGTTAAAACGATTTGGTATAGTTAAATAGATTGGACAGGCATAAATATACAGGAGACAGGTATGGAATAAAGTATAGAAGTGAAATAAATAGAATGCCCGACAAAAGGTACGTATTTAATTTCCATATGAGATTTTATGCACCGTATCGGCAAGCCGCTTGGCTTTTTCTTTTTCTTTTTGAGATGAGAAGGACCGGGAAAGCTGTTTGAAATTTCCCGATGCTCCCGGTACAAAGGAGGTAATGGCGAATTTTTCCGGGAATTTAAGGAGATAGAATATTTTTAAGATAATTTGATAGTTAGAAATCAACGTATCGATATATATAGAAGTCGATAAGAAAACGAACTTAGAAATAGAATAGTATAATCAAAAAGGAAGTATAAGAATAAAACCTCGTAGGAATAGAAAGAGAAAATGTATATGTGTTTAAAGGTGAATAATCAGTAATTGTATGGTATTGATTATTCGAGTAAGTAGTCTTGTCTGTTTTGACGTTAAATGTTATTCAGTCAAGGTCTGAGAGGTAATTATACCCCAACTTGGTTGATTTCATGATATACCGATAAGTAGCAAGATTCAGGCTCGAAGATCAATGTGGAATAAGAATTTGTTAAATATTGTATTTGGGTTGTCGTAACGATGTTTTACACAACATCTGTTTTAACCCAAATATGTGCAAAGCTTGGAAATAGAATAATGAATATTTTCTAAAGTTTAGAAAATAAAAGAAGGCGATATATGGAAATGTTTTCCAAAGAACGTAAAAGGGCAATATGGTTATTGAAATATTTGATTAACAAATATTGATAAAGAAATAGAGAAGAGATTTAATTAATGGAATATTAATTAAAGGCTCAGTGATTGTTGGATGTTTGGATGAACACTTGTTTTATTCGATAGTTAAATCATCGACTATCGAAACACTTGTTTTTATTCGATAGTTAAATCACAGACTATCGAAGTTTTGACCATCGTTGTCAATATGGAGAGACCGGTTGGATTATTATCCGAAGAACCACTACATATCGGCAGTAGCGTGCGAATCAGATTATATAAAGATAATCGAAGACGGAGTAGAGTGCAAGGACTTTTTCTATTAATAGAAATAGTGCCTTCAGTTCATCCTGTTCCTGGGTGACTTGTATGGATGAATGTCTGACAGAGTATTTCCAAAATGGTCACGTACATTGATTTCTTCAACCGTACCAAGAGTGGAAGCGGAGAAGGAAACTTCTTTTAGCTAACACGTAATGTACTGTTGAGGACGTCAATCGGTGATTTGATGGATTTGACGATGTGACATTCGAAGTGAATCTGGTGTGATGATAAAGCGTAGCTTCTAGCCTCATCAACCGGTAAATGACAGAAATCGGGCAAGCAGCATGGCTATGTAGGTCGCACCTATTAGGGTGTATAATCACCTGATCTAGAGTTTCATTTACTTCTAAAAATCTATTGTCAATGCTGACCCATTCGGGAAACGGTTGCTGATCCCAATCGTTGGTGATATACATTCGATACACTCAAGCGAAATGAGTGGTCGGTCATGTGTGGCTGAGTTGCAAGATGTTCTTGTTGAACTCGATGTATTCTCCTCTAGAGATATACCAACGGAAGGTGATTCCATACCTTGTCATAGTTGGAAAACCAAATACCCAATACGTGCTTACGGTTTTGATTGTATATATATGTGGAACGTGAGATGCAAACGTTCCACTAGATTGTTATTTACTTGATTAAGACACTATTATAATATCAAAAGAGTTTTGATATAAAGATAAGTCAAGTGTTTGGATTTTCATAAGGGAAAAACCCGTTCCGTGTTATACGGCGTGGTCTTATGAGATATCATTTAGTTTTCTGAAACTGTTTTTAAACTGTTTACTCATACCAGTCCCATGACTGACCCGGAGTTTATTTGTTTTGTTCTACCTAAACTCTTGGGTGCCTAAATTTGTATGGGCAGTCAAGTAGTTCAGGATTTTTCAGATATATCTAAAGGAGCTTGGAGCAGGAGGCTTCAGCGTTATCTAGTTATCGTGGTTCCGTTGTGTTGTAAGTGATGTACGTTGATATTGATGTATATTCAAGTACAGATTTGTATTTCAAAGTTATGTTATGAAATATATTTATTCGTTCCACTGTGAGATTCGTGTTACTCTGATGTTGTGTTCTTCTTCTTCTTCTATTCTAAGTTTCTATCTTATCTATCCTCACCCTCTAACTTCTTTCTATTAATGGTTCGAATTTCCGTGATATTTGGGGTTGGACTTGTGTTTTTGGTCAGCTCAAATTCTACCGGATTTTCGGGTCATTACAGTTGGTATCAGAGCTTAGGTTGAGCGAATACCTAGGCTTGTTGGAATGTGCTCATTAGAGATAGGATCAGCAGTATCCTAGAATGAGTTGAGTGTATATATATACGAGAGAGCGTATTTGTTATTTGATATAAAAACTGTTTTATATTGTGTTGACTAGTTTGTTGAGTGGATTATAAATTTTGCTCGAATCGTGGGACGCCACGAAGTCGATAGGAATTTATAAGCACTTGAACAGAAGATTGGACACAATATTGTTTTTAAATAGTAGAGTTGATTGTTAGGATTATAATCAAATTAGATTATAAAACTGAAATGGTTATATATAACCAATGGAATTTGTATATGAAATCAAATATACAAATGAGATAAATTGAAATTGAATTCCAACCAGAATTCAGAATTTAAAATCCTGGAAGTTTGGAAAATATTTTTCTAAATGGATTTTGAAAAAAATAAAGCACTGAACTCATTCAGTGGCTGGAAAATAATTCTGATGATGGTCGCAACATCACCAGTGTTCATTTTCGAGTTTCTAAGTGATGAATTGCTGCCTTAGAGAAGTTTTCGATGAGAATTTGTTTGAAAAGAAACAAGTTGTTTGAAAATTCAAATGTTTTGAATTTGAGATAGATAAGTATATGTATATATTTCAGAGGAATTTTGAAATGGGAATTGGAATATAGATTTCAAATAGAAGTAAAATAAAGGAATTTGAATATATATATATATATAATTCAAATAGAAGTGAAATGGAATTTGAATTTAAAGGAATTCAAATGAGTTTGAATAAAGAAAAATTCAAATAGAAATTGTATAAGAAAAATTGAAATGGAATTTGAATTCAAAGGAATTCAAATGGATTTGAATAAAGAAAAGTCAAATAGAGGTTTGAATATTAGAATTCAAATGGAATTTGGTTAAATAGAATTTCAAAGAAAATATAGAGTTTGAAATAGAATTTAAATTCAAAGGAGTTAAAATAGAATTTGAATTCAAAGGATTTCAAATTGAAATTGAACAAAGGAGTTTAAATAGAAATCGAATAAAGGATTTTAAATGGAATTTGAATAAGGGATTTGAAATGGATTTTTGAATAAAGGATTTCAAATAGGAATTGAAGATAAGAAAATTCAAATAGGAATTTGAATAGAAGAAATTCAAATAGAAATTGAATAGAAGGAAATTCAAATATAGAGTTTGAATAAAGAGATTCAAATGGAATTTGAATATTGTAAATATATAGGACTTGAATATTTGAAGTGAAATAGATCGAGAATATTATGTTGAAATGGAAAAATGGATTTGATATATATAAAAAATATATCAGAATGGAGTTGAATTTATTATAAGCAAAGTTAAAACGTTTATATTTATAAATATAATTAAAACGAGCTCGCCATAGCGCGGCAGTTCGTAAATTGGCGATTCGAACTTCAATTTAGTATACAGAACTCAGTTGAAGTCGGAATTCTTTGAAACAAGAATCGTCGGGACCGGTTGAATAATAGTTTTCTAATGAAAGAGAAAAATCTGGATTTCGTCGTATAGATTTTGAGTTATGCCAAAATCAAATTTTTAGAAAAGCAGCGTCAGAACCATTATAAAAACCATAACGGTTTAATTGAATAAACAAAGGGATTGTTAGGAAATAAAATCCGAATTGGCATTAGAAAAATCCAGACTGGAGATATAAATAAATATGAACTCCAGTGAAGTAAGTGAAATGATTTTTAAGACAAAAATCATATTTTAAATGGTTAAATATAATTAACTAGATTGGAAAATAATTAGTTAATGGAAATTTAAATCGAAATTGGGGTTTTGATAAGTGAAAGAGATTGAGAATTTTTATATTCGAAATCGAATATATAACTCGAGTTGAAAATATAATTAGATTAATTATAATTAAGTTGACGTATATTTGAACAAGTTATATTCAAATAAAAAGGGTGAAATAGGCAAAACGGTTAATTAGAAACTAGTTAATGGGAATTCGAATGATTGAAATTAAATTTAACTTAAGTAAGTTAAATGGATTGAAATGAATAAATTGAGTAAAATCAATGGGAATGAAAAATGAATTGGAGGTGAATAAAGGAAATGTATTTGTAAAACAAATAAAGTTATGTGCAAACAAATAGAAGGGAATATTTGTAAAACATTTACCAATAGATTCAATGGAAATATTTATTTGTTAAATAAATAGAATGTTATAGATAAGATATTTATTTGTTAAATAAATAGAATTTAATTAAAGGAATATTTAGAAGATGAATAGAAAATGGAAATCTGTTTTTAACAGATAAATAGAAAAGATTTATTTATAAATAACAATTTATAAATTACATCAGGTATTTATCATTGATAAATGGAATATATAAGTCTGAGCTTATATAGAGAAGAGATATTGGTTTTTAACACCGATAGTTTTAAATAGAAGAGGTACACAACACTTGTATAAGTGAAGTAACGTTATTAAAGAGAACATTTATAAAGTGAAGAACCGTTACTAAAAGTAAATCTTTATAAATGAATAAACGTTATCCAATAAGAGTTATTCGAATAGGAGGAGTCGATTAGAGTTAGAAATAATCGATTAGAGTTAGAATAAATCGATTAGAGAAAGAATTAACCAGTTAGAGTTAATCAGTTAGGATTAATCCGTAGAGTTAATTGAATATTAGTTATTCAATTAGAATTTATTGAATATTTGTTATTCAGAATAAGAATTAACCAGATAGAGTTAATTGAACATAGTTAATCGAATTAGGATTTAATTGAATGTTAGTTATTCAATTAAAGTCGATCGAATATAGTTATTGAGGTGGAGTTAGTCAAACATGGTTACTCAGGATAAGTTGCCATTTCGTATGACTGCTTGCGAAATTCGCAGGGCTGCAGATAGCCTAGGGCGGTCGGATGTTTCCTGGGGGAATCAGGCGTAACCATTGTGATCGCTGCGATCTAGAGTCAAGCGAATGGAGTTAAATCGAATATTGGTTATTCGGATAGAATCAAAGGAGTTATCGAATATAGTTTATTCGAAAGGAATTATCGATTATTAGTTAATCAAAGAATTATCAATTTTTAGTTAATCGAAGGAGTTATCGATTATTTGTTAATCGAAATGAGTTATCGATTATAGTTTAATCGAAAAGAGTTATCGATTAGTTTAATTGAAGTGAGTTAGAGAATATTGGTTATTCGAAGGAGTTATCGAATTTAGTTATTCGATGGAGTAAATCGATAAGAGTAAATTGAATAGAGTAAATCGAATATAGTTGATTCAAAGAAAGATTTTCGAATCTAGTTATTTGATAGAGAGATTATCGAATATAGTTATTCGAAGGGAGGAGTTATCGAATAGGGATTTATTCGAAAGAGAGTTACGTAAGGAAGTTTGAAATGTTGAGTATCAACATAAATAAGATTTTGAAAAGTTAATGGGTTTGTAGCATTTTTTCTACCTTAGCAATTTCGAGGACGAAATTATTTTAAGTGGGGAAGAATGTAGTGACCCGGATATTTCATCGGTAAATTTAGAATATTTAATGAGGTTTAAATATTGAAATAAAAATATAAAAGAAATTTTATATTTGATTATCGATTTAAAAGCCGAAATATGATTTACTTTAAATTTATATAATTTTTGAAATACGAAGTTAATTGAATTCAATAGTTCAGACTACTGAAATTGATTCAGAAATCAATAGAAATTCAAAACTGAATAATAACGATAATATTTATTTATTATCAAGGAGAATAAATTGTTTGAAATTTAAATTATATCAATTTAAAATTAATATCTTCCACAGGCGATCGAATCAGACTTCGTAACCTATACCAGTGTGTCCGGAATAGGGTTATTACCCTAGAATTGACAGTTGTTGGGTTCAGAAAGGAGTTCACCGTCAAGGGTTATTTAATTTTTAAGGATACCGGTTTAATTAAATTAAAATATAATAAAAATTTAAAAATGAAAAGTCTTTCTTTTCTTTCCTGGACAAAAACAAAGGAACGTATATCCTTTATCTCCATAAAATCAATGCGTTGCTGTTCAAATTTATAACTGCAGAAGCAAACAAACCCGTGCTTCTTCTTTAACCACGAACTAAACCAAACCCCTCTCCTTTATAACACCGTCGCCCCTCCTCTTTTCATTTTCTTATTCATCCGTTTACAATGAAATCAGAAGCCTCAAAATCGAAAGCTTTTAAAAGAAAAAAAAAGGGAAATCGCAACTCTCTCAACGCAGTTCGAATCAACATCGCGAGATGCTTGTAGCTCGAGGTCAAGAGCATCTGATTTGGGTGTCGTTCGAAGGACAGGGCGTCTTGGAGAAGGTATCGTACCTCGCGATTTGGGATTCAGGGCTGTCGAACTCGATTTGCACAGTAGGGTTCATCGCGATGGATGTCAGAAGGGGACCGCGGTGCCTGCAAAAGTTCGTTCTTCGGCGAAGCTCGACTGTCGATGAGTTTAGGGTTGCTGAGCGCAACTGATGGTGGCGCTGAAACTGCGATGGTCAGTGGTGATTTAAGGGTTCGATGGTGATACCCACAGTAGGGTTCTGTGAAAGGTGATGAAGGAAATTAGTGTAGAAAGGGGAAGGATAAGAGGATGGTAATGACGGCAGTTCGAATAGTTCAGAATGGAGAAGAAGGATTTTACTGTTAAGGTAAAAGAAATTGTTAATTTAAAATTTTGTTTAAATGAATGGTAAATTAAATCTCGTATTTATTTTATAACCGAAATAATTAGTTCATATAAAAATAGATTCGAATGTTGTAAAATCATGTTGAGTTTATAGCTGCAAAATGAACGAGCGGGAGTTGATTTGGAAATTGTCGGAATCAACTGGAAATTCTAAATTTAAATTAGAGCGGATTGCAATAAAAGACCCGGTGAGTAAACCTCACTCACCATTTAATTTGAATTATTTCTAGTTGTTAAAAATAATTGCTATGCTTGTTTGAATATTGTTTGGTTGATTTAAAATATATATATATTAGTTATTTAGGACTATTATATATATATATATATATATATATATATATATATATATATATTGGGTTGATGATTGGTTGGATTCCCGCAGTTTCATTAGCGGATGCCCGTGGTTTCATTAGCGGATGATTACCCTATACGCCCCACGCTATGATTAGTGGATGACCTTCTATACCGCGATATCCTGCCTCGAAGCAGGATGGGTATTACTATGTTGACTAACGTCTTTGGATGCAGGAAAACAGGTTAGAGGAATCCAACTGGATTCCTCAAAAATATATATATTCTGTTTGTTTGTTTGATTTCATATATATTCATATATGATGTGTTAAAAATCAAATGATTGAAAATTGGTTGATCTGATTGTTGAAAATACCACTAGAGCTTGAATATTGATTCATAAAAATATCTAAAAGGGTATTTGAGATTTTAAAAAGGGAATTCTATTTTTATAAATAGAATTTGAATTTTAAATAAAACTATAGAAAATATTAACTTGTTTTGAAGGTATATAAAACAAGTGATCGAATTTATAAACGTTGTTTATAAATGAAAAGATAGGTTTTGAATCGAATTTATAAACGTTGTTTATAAATGAAAAGATAGGTTTTGAATCAAATTTATAAAAGTTGTTTATAAATAAAAAATATGGGATTTGAATCGAATTTATAAACTTTGTTTATAAATGAACGGATGGGATTTGAATCGAATTTATAAAGTTGTTTATAAATGGAAATATGGGATTTGAATCGAATTTATAAACTTTGTTTATAAAAGGAAAGATGGGATTTGAATTGTAGTTATAAACGTTGTTTATAAATAATGCCGAGAATTCAAATGGACTTTGAATATAAGGAATTGAAATAGAATTTGAATATAGAATTCAAATGGACTTTAAACTATAGATTTGAATATAGGAATTCAAATGGACTTTGAATATAAGGAATTGAACTATAGATTTGAATATAGAAATTCAAATGGACTTTAAACTATAGATTTGAATATAGAAATTCAAATGGACTTTAAACTATAGAATTTGAATATAGGAATTCAAATGGACTTTGAATATAAGGAATTGAACTATAGATTTGAATATAGAAATTCAAATGGACTTTAAACTATAGATTTGAATATAGAATTCAAACGGACTTTAAACTATGGAATTTGAATAATAGAAGCGAATTGGAGTTTGAATATAGAATTCAAATATATAAAGAGAAATGGACTAAAGAGATAATTAACAAATTGAGTTAAAACGATTTGGTATAGTTAAATAGATTGGACAGGCATAAATATACAGGAGACAGGTATGGAATAAAGTATAGAAGTGAAATAAATAGAATGCCCGACAAAAGGTACGTATTTAATTTCCATATGAGATTTTATGCGCCGTATCGGCAAGCCGCTTGGCTTTTTCTTTTTCTTTTTGAGATGAGAAGGACCGGGAAAGCTGTTTGAAATTTCCCGATGCTCTCGGTACAAAGGAGGTTATGGCGAATTTTTCCGGGAATTTAAGGAGATAGAATATTTTTAAGATAATTTGATAGTTAGAAATCAACGTATCGATATATATAGAAGTCGATAAGAAAATGAACTTAGAAATAGAATAGTATAATCAAAAAGGAAGTATAAGAATAAAACCTCGTAGGAATAGAAAGAGAAAATGTATATGTGTTTAAAGGTGAATAATCAGTAATTGTATGGTATTGATTATTCGAGTAAGTAGTCTTGTCTGTTTTGACGTTAAATGTTATTCAGTCAAGGTCTGAGAGGTAATTATACCCCAACTTGGTTGATTTCATGATATACCGATAAGTAGCAAGATTCAGGCTCGAAGATCAATGTGGAACAAGAATTCGTTAAATACTGTATTTGGGTTGTCGTAACGATGTTTTACACAACATCTGTTTTAACCCAAATATGTGCAAAGCTTGGAAATAGAATAATGAATATTTTCTAAAGTTTAGAAAATAAAAGAAGGCGATATATGGAAATGTTTTCCAAAGAACGTAAAAGGGCAATATGGTTATTGAAATATTTGATTAACAAATATTGATAAAGAAATAGAGAAGAGATTTAATTAATGGAATATTAATTAAAGGCTCAGTGATTGTTGGATGTTTGGATGAACACTTGTTTTATTCGATAGTTAAATCATCGACTATCGAAACACTTGTTTTTATTCGATAGTTAAATCACAGACTATCGAAGTTTTGACCATCGTTGTCAATATGGAGAGACCGGTTGGATTATTATCCGAAGAACCACTCCATATCGGCAGTAGCGTGCGAATCAGATTATATAAAGATAATCGAAGACGGAGTAGAGTGCAAGGACTTTTTCTATTAATAGAAATAGTGCCTTCAGTTCATCCTGTTCCTGGGTGACTTGTATGGATGAATGTCTGACAGAGTATTTCCAAAATGGTCACGTACATTGATTTCTTCAACCGTACCAAGAGTGGAAGCGGAGAAGGAAACTTCTTTTAGCTAACACGTAATGTACTGTTGAGGACGTCAATCGGTGATTTGATGGATTTGACGATGTGACATTCGAAGTGAATCTGGTGTGATGATAAAGCGTAGCTTCTAGCCTCATCAACCGGTAAATGACAGAAATCGGGCAAGCAGCATGGCTATGTAGGTCGCACCTATTAGGGTGTATAATCACCTGATCTAGAGTTTCATTTACTTCTAAAAATCTATTGTCAATGCTGACCCATTCGGGAAACGGTTGCTGATCCCAATCGTTGGTGATATACATTCGATACACTCAAGCGAAATGAGTGGTCGGTCATGTGTGGCTAAGTTGCAAGATGTTCTTGTTGAACTCGGTGTATTCTCCTCTAGAGATATACCAGCAGAAGGTGATTCCATACCTTGTCATAGTTGGACAACCAAATACCCAATACGTGCTTACGGTTTTGATTGTATATATATGTGGAACGTGAGATGCAAACGTTCCACTAGATTGTTATTTACTTGATTTAGACACTATTATAATATCAAAAGAGTTTTGATATAAAGATAAGTCAAGTGTTTGGATTTTCATAAGGGAAAAACCCGTTCCGTGTTATATGGCGTGGTCTTATGAGATATCATTTAGTTTTCTGAAACTGTTTTTAAACTGTTTACTCATACCAGTCCCATGACTGACCCGGAGTTTATTTGTTTTGTTCTACCTAAACTCTTGGGTGCCTAAATTTGTACGGGCAGTCAAGTAGTTCAGGATTTTTCAGATATATCTAAAGGAGCTTGGAGCAGGAGGCTTCAACGTTATCTAGTTATCGTGGTTCCGTTGTGTTGTAAGTGATGTACGTTGATATTGATGTATATTCAAGTACAGATTTGTATTTCAAAGTTATGTTATGAAATATATTTATTCGTTCCGCTGTGAGATTCGTGTTACTCTGGTGTTGTGTTCTTCTTCTTCTTCTATTCTAAGTTTCTATCTTATCTATCCTCACCCTCTAACTTCTTTCTATTAATGGTTCGAATTTCCGTGATATTTGGGGTTGGACTTGTGTTTTTGGTCAGCTCAAATTCTACCGGATTTTCGGGTCATTACAATTTTTGTCAACTGAAAGAGTTAAATACAAATATAATTTTTGTGAAATAGGTTGTGTTACCATAGCAATATCCATTTTGATTAAAATAGAATTGTCCACAAAATGGAACTTCTTACACATTTTGTTAGAATTTATATGCAAATAAAATAATCACTTTTATTTGCATAACTTACAATAGAATTTATTTGTAAATATAACAATCATTTATATTTGCAAACTTATATTAAATTTTTTATTCAAATATAAAAATTATATTCTTGGTCAAAACCATACTTTAGAATGTATAGGTGAGTTAAAGCGACATTTCTGTACATTAAGGCATACATTAGAATTTGTATGCAAATTTGAAATAAATATTTTTATGTGTTAAAATTAAGGATAATTACGTAAAGTAAGGGATAATGTAAATTATCTTTTATTTGTCATCCACAGTAATGTCATATAAACAAATTACATTCTATTATACATTAGAAATGTAAAAGAAATTATGCGAGTCAAATATATTTTATTTCGACATTAGGAATAAAATATCAAGTTTGGTCTATTATTATCAACATGTTGATAGTATTAAAATTGGTTAAATTAATTAACCAATTATTTATTTATATGTACTGTTGTTGGCTGAAAACCCCACACGGGTATTGGGATGATAATTGATATACACTAGTCCCAATATTTATTCATATGTCAATTGATAGATTGACAGGCTGCGATGAGCGTTATTATTTCATTTAATGCTCACACAGTTGAGAACTTCACTTCGGATGTTGAATGGATGGTTTGATGATTATTTATTATTATTGTCATACGATGTATGAAATCCGTATAACCAAAGTTGTATGGTAAATGATTGAGTCGCTTTCCGATTCAGAATATCATTTATATAAAGAATATTTTTAAACAAAGGATTTCTTTTAGATAAAGAATAAATCTTTCAACAAAGATTATTGGTATTTCAATCTATATTTATTTATTGGAAAATGATTTTTGGTTTTATTGTGAACAATGTTTTAAATGGCATTGATTCTTTAACCCAGTTAAAATTAAGATTTATTCCTTAAATTGGAATAATTGTAAAGTAGTGATTTTTGATATTATAACTGAATTGGAAATTTAACAAATCTTTGAAAATAGGATTTAAAAATAAATTTAAAGGATTTTATCTTTGATAAAATTAATGGGAATCTTTCCCTAATAATATGAATATTTTATTTAAAGAATATTCTGAATTGGAAAGAGGCATTGGATGTATCCTTATAACACTTGATTTTTAATTATAAAAAGTACGCGAGTTATTCGGAATCACCGGGTTTAACCCATTCTGAATAATTACTACGACGATTAAAGGTCGAAGATGAAGACGGTGGTTGAAGACCGACGATCTTCACATCGAATGGATGAGGACTACTGATGCCTTTGATTGGAGTTTGTAACACCCCGAATTTTAGTCAATACTAAAATTCACTAATTACAGGATAAATAATCTCAGATATGGGAATTGGGGGTAACGGGCTGCGTTATTGCGTTCGTCTCGGAAAAATACGCGAAATAGAGTCCGAGTTTTCGAGAATCGGAGTCCGTATGGCCCGGTTATGGCCCAAAGAAGTTTGCAGAAAAATTAGAGCTAAAAACAGATTTAGGAATTTAAATTTAGATTTTAAATTAGAACCAGCGGGGCCAGGCGGGAAGATTCCCGCCCTAAGCATGTCGACAGGGCTGTCGACAGGCCTGTCGACAGGGCTGTCGACTTGCCTGTCGACTTGCCTGTCGACACGGCGTGTCGAACCAGGGTGCTTGGGTGCACCAGATCTGGTTTTCTGGCTAGGGCTAGGCTTGGTTCTAGAGATTTCCTAAATCTAACGGACCTAAACTAATCTAGGGTTAATCTAAGGGCCTAAAACACTCTCTTAATCTATAAATACACCCTAAACCTACCTTAATCCATACTAAAAATAGAAATGAAGGCCTTATGCCGCCAAATTAAATCCTAGAAGGAGTCTCCATTAATCTAAGAAGGAAGTTTCAAGTTAATCCCTCTCATATCATTCTCTAATCATCACCATCTTCATAATTAGCAACTAATCCCTCTTCATAAGTTGGTTAATTTTGGGTTTGGTGAGTTTCTATCACTTTAACATCAATTGTTAAAGTAAGTAGATTGGGTGTAATGAGACTTATGGTCTTAAATGCGGATTAGTGAGTTTGAATCATTTATAATGATATGTTACTCTATGTTGTTCTATGTTTATGCATGTTTGACAAGTTGGTTTATGCATGCTTAATAAGTTGATTTATGCATGTTTAACAAGTTGGTAAATGCATGTTTAACAAAGTGAGTTATGCAAGTTAAGTATATGTTTAAATGCAAGTTTAATGTGATATGCAAGTTATGCATGCTTATGCAAGTGTATGGATGCTTATGCAAGTCATATATATGTTTAAATGCAAGATTTATGTGATATGCAAGTTATGCATGCTTATGCGAGTATATGAATGCTTATGCAAGATATGTATATGCTTAAATGACATGATATGCAAGTTATGCATGTTTATGCAAGTATGTGAATGCTTATGCAAGTATGTGGATGCTTATGCAAGTATGTGAATGCTTATGCAAGTTATGTGTATGCTTAAATGCATGTTTAACATGTTATGCAAGTTATGAGAATGCCTATATGCAAGTTCAACATGTTATGCAAGATATGTGTATGATAATATGCAAGCTCATATGCAACATGTTATGCAAATCATGTGTATGATAATATGCAAGTTTGGGTTATATGTAGTTGGGTTAATATATGCTCATATATGCAAGTTGACATCCTCTTAGCCCATGACAAAGTTGTATGCTAAACCCATGATATTTGTGATGATCTTCCCCTTATTTATGTCATGCAATGAGAACGATTTACGTGGGGAACGATGGGGTTGGTAAATATGTTAATAAATGAATGATTGGGTATGATTAAGCATACCATAAAAATAAATTACCATAAGTGGGAATTTACCTATTGAGTTAGGTCTACCCCATGGGAATTTACCTATTGAGTTAGGTCTACCCATGTTATGGAAAACTTGATATTAATTAGGGATAATTAATATGGGGGTGATTAATTAGGTGTAATTAATCGACTAAGACACGAGGTTGGACTCATTTGTAGTGTAAAACTGCCCGGACCCGACCGGCTTAACCAGTTGCTACAAATGTCAGCCCAATGTGAGAGGTCTTAGCCATGAATTAAATACGTGATTAAAATAAAGACACGAGGTTAGGCTCTGTTATGACGTAAGACTGCCCGGACTCTACCGGCTTAACCAGGCGGTCATAACAGCCAGTCTAATGTGGGAGGTCTTTATGGGGGATCACGGTCTTAATTAATTAAGAAACACTTAACCATATTAGCATGTGGTGGGACATGAGGGGTTAAGTGGGTGCCTTGGGTGGCATGTGGAAATTTAATGGTTGCCTTGGGTGGCATGTGGAATCTAGTGGGTTGCCTTGGGTGGCAATAGGAAATACGATTAGAATACTTAACCAAGTGGAAACATGTAATTAAACATGATTAAAGGGTTAAGTGGGATACACTAGATATATGACAAGCTTAGGTGGGTAGCTTGTTGGGGGCCCATTTCAACCAATATCCCAAACGTATCTTTGTGGGCTCGACCCATGTCGAGTGACGGGACACGCATATTGGGCTTGATTATAAGAGGCCAAAACGGGTTAGCGGTGGCAACGCAAGTCCAACGGGTTTCATATGCGTGTGTGGGCCCGGGCTGGTAGATAAGCCGTTGTTGCATCGTGTAGATATAAAGCCGTGCACCGTTAATAGTATTGGGTAGCCACTTTAGGGGAGTGATACACCCCACTGTGGGACCAGCACGGGTATCTACGGTAGGGAGCCGATCGATGGGGAGTAGTGGGTACACCTAATAAAGATAGGGGCAGACGGCACCTATGTAGGGGTACACGAAACTACTGGGTAAGAATTACTGAGTACACCTAGTGGAGATAGGGGCAGACGGCACCTATGTAGTGGGCTAGGGGTACACGAGACTACTGGGGAAATTTTCTAAGTCCTTGGAAGGGATCAACCTTTAAGTAGGAATGACTGGTGTGGTGCAGTTAGTAATTATCCTTGGGTGGGTAGATGTGTCCTTATGGTTATCTCAGTTTATCCTAAGTCTACCAAGCTGCTTAGTGTAGCCATTCATCCCCAGATATTACCGTAGGTCAAGTTTATGTCTTCTCTGGTTACTTTAATGATTGTATTGTTAAAGTTATAGGACTCACTCAGACTTATGTCTGACCCCGTTGTTTTTATCTTTTTCCCAACCCTCAGGTCCTACGGTGGATCCTAGCGGTAGTAGAGCTTGATCGGATTGCTGTTCCAGTCTTTAGGAGCTTGGGTATAAGTAAAGCTCCAGTTATCCAGTTATCTTTTCTTTTGTTATGGCTATTGTATGAGAGAGTGGGATTATGTACTTCTTTATTTTGATGGATATTGTACTTGACTTTTATCGTGGTTTTATGATGTAACCAGACATGTTTATTTCCGCTGTTGTGAGATGATATTTTTAAATTTCAAGTACTAATTATATCTGTCTTGTTGTAATTTTTCTGTTCTATATTCACTAAAATACTCCACCGATGCTATGGCATTCCCTTAGTGAGTGACCATAGCGGGCGTGGGGTGTTACACGTGGTATCAGAGCGAGGTTACCGGAACAGATAAAATTTTTAGAAAACTATTTTTCTAAAACATTTTTGGAAAAGATATTTTCAAAAACATGTCTTTTGAGAGAAAAGTTTTTGAAAGAAAAGCATAATCCCCAATAGCCATATCTATATCCTTCGAATTCTCCGTTTTGAATCTTTCCTTTTTCGTTTCAGCATGGCCGAGAATCTTAATCTTCCGGAGGGTGTGACGGTACCAGTATGGTATAGGAGGTTGATGGAGGCTAGGGCCACCACTATGGGTCCAGCAAATGTTCCTCCACCAACCGTAGCACCCGATCTTCCTCCTCCCCCTCCTCCTCGCACGGATACTTTTGCTAAGACTTGCAAGGAATTTAAAGCTATGGGAGGGAAACCTTTTCAAGGATCTGAAACTTTTGTGGAGGCTAGAGATTGGCTTAAGGAGGTGGAAGAGTTGATAGATATCTTTGAGATGGAAGAAGGGAAGAAAGTCAAGTTGGCTGCTTGGTTAATGAAGGGAGAGGCCTCATTCTGGTGGGAGGTCACTAATGGAGAACGCCCCATTGACTCTTGGGCGGATTTTAGGCAAAGATTTGTGGCAAAGTTTCTCTCAAGGGCGGAGGAAAACTTGTATATGGAAAGATTCTTGACTCTAAAGCAAGGAAATCTTTCGGTGAAGGAATATGTTAACAAGTTTAATCAATTGGCAAGGTTTGGCCTAGATATGGTGAATACACCGGAGAAGAAGGCTTTGCGGTTCGTGAAAGGCTTGAATGAACCTATGCATGGGTTGGCTATGACTCATATCCCTATGGGGGCCACCTTTTAGAAGCTAGTTGACATGGCACTCATGTATGAGGAAGAGAAGGGTCCTAATGCTAATAAGGCACCCGAGAAGAAGAGAGATCAAAAGAGACCTCAGCAACAA
This sequence comes from Allium sativum, assembly GCA_030737875.1. NCBI lineage: Eukaryota > Viridiplantae > Streptophyta > Magnoliopsida > Asparagales > Amaryllidaceae > Allium > Allium sativum. The sequence goes on from CM060923.1 coordinate 645,891,711, forward strand.
CAACAAAGCAAAGGTGGGAAAGGCAACGGTGGCAAGGGCAAGAAGAAGAAGTGTTTCAATTGTGGGACACCTGGCCACCTAAGCAAGGATTGTCGCAAGAAGAAGAAGACTGGCTGCTTCCACTGTGGCGAAGCAGGGCATTTAGTGAAGGATTGCCCTAAGAAGGGGCAAAGGACGGGATCTACCTCAGGAGGACAGGTGCAAGCTCTTATGGCACCGAGTCAGGCTAGGGGGCAAGTACAGGCTCTCGCGGTTCCACCGATTCAGGAGAGAGGTAGAACTATTTCCGTTGAGAGTCTGGTTTTTCTATTTGACCATCATGTCCGTACATTGTTTGATTCAGGCGCATCGCATTCGTTTATTTCATCATTATTAGTTGAGTTACTGCACTTAGACACCAGTCTGGTAGATGATCCCTTGGTTGTTTCAAATCCAATTGGGGGCTCCACTTATTTGTCCATGATATGTTTGGGTTTGAAGATTTCTATACTTAGCATTGAGTTTAGATGTGATGCTTTTGTATTGGGCTTCACGGGCTATGGGTTGATCTTGGGCATGGACTGGTTATCCAGTAATGGTGCCGTTCTTGATTGCGAAAGGAGAGTTGTTAGGCTCATGACCCGCTTGGGTAACACTCTCGAGATTTCTTGTAATCCCATGGACTCTGTTATGCTAAGTTATCTTGAATCGCTTGACGCTTCGGTCGAGAGTTTGCAATCTGTTAGAGTGGTCCGGGAATATCCGGATGTGTTTGAGGAGGTGAAGGGCTTACCTCCGAAGCGGGAGATTGACTTCCGAATATATTTGGTGGATAATGCTAAACCGGTATCTTTACCAGTGCGCCACATGGCTCCTCGTGAGAGGAGGGAACTCCATAAGCAAGTGGGGGAGTTACTTGAGAAGGGGTTCATAAGACGGAGCATATCGGAGTGTGGTGCTCCAGTAGTATTTGCTACGAAGGCGGATGGGTACCTCAGACTTTGTGTAGACTATAGAGAACTCAACAAGCTCACAAAGAAGAATAGACACCCATTGCCGAGAATAGATGATCTTTTCGATCAGTTGGTTGGCGCTTCAGTATTTTCTCAGTTGGACTTGGCCACGGGGTTTCATCAGTTGAGGGTGGCCGAGGATAGCATAGACAAGACTGCCTTTAGAACTCCGGATGGTTTCTATGAGTGGCTGGTGATGCCATTTGGGTTGACGAACGCCCCTGCATACTTTGTTGATTTGATGAGTAGGGTGTTCAGGGAGTTCCTTAATAAATTCATGGTGGTCTTTGTGGATGATATCTTAGTATTTTCTAAGAGTGAAGAAGAGCATGCCCTACATCTTGGGGAAGTGTTGAAGACTCTTCGAGCACATAGCCTTAAGGCTAAATTCTCTAAATGTCACTTCTGGAGGAAGGAAGTACGGTTCTTGGGGCACGTGGTCTCCAAGGAAGGGATAGCTGTGGATCCCGCGAAGGTAGTATCAATTCAGGATTGGAAGGTTCCGAAGAATGCTACCGAAGTAAGAAGTTTCTTGGGGTTGGCGGGTTATTATAGGAAGTTTGTTAAAGACTTCGCGAAGATATCAGCCCCATTAACCCGCTTAACAAAGAAGAATCTTGTTTTTGTATGGGACGTAGATTGTGATGATGCGTTCCGACGGTTAAAAAGAGCTTTAACCACGACTCCAGTTTTAGTGTTGCCAGATGGGAGCAAGCCATTTGTTGTCTATACCGATGCCTGTGGGACAGGACTTGGCGCAGTCTTAATGCAAGAGGGAAGGGTAATAGCCTATGGTGGAAGGCAGTTGAGGGCACATGAGAAAAATTACCCTACCCATGATCTAGAGCTGGCCGCTATTGTTTTTGCGCTTAAGATTTGGCGCCATTATCATCTTGGTGAGAGATTCGAGTTGTTCACTGACCATAAATCTTTGAAGTACTTGTTCTCTCAGAAGGATCTAAACTTAAGACAGCAAAGGTGGATGGAGTTCTTAGCATCTTATGATTTCGAGATAGCGTATACCCCTGGCAAGGGTAACGTGGTGGCGGACGCCTTGAGTAGGAAGAGGTTGTCCTTGAGTCCATTGTTCGTGGAACGACGAAACTTGGAGTTTATCTCGATGTTTGATTTCAGACCTTCCATTGATTATGCACCCGGTTTGCTAGCTTCCTTGGAAGTTAGGCCTACTCTTTTGGGGCGGATTGGAGAAGTACAGAGGGGCGACCCACAGTTGGTTGAGTTAGTAGAGAAGCTCATGAGGGGGGAGTCGTCCAGCCATTTGAGTAGGTACACCCTAGACGATAGGGGGTGCTTGCGTAGAGACGGTAGACTTTGCGTACCGCAAGACGAGGGTTTGAGGAAGGCTATTCTTGATGACGCACACCGTTCTAGGATGACCATTCATCCCGGTGGGGATAAGATGTACCAAGACATGAAGAGGGTTTTCTTCTGGGCCGGTATGAAGAAAGATGTGGCCGAGTATGTCGCTCGATGTTTGGTGTGCCAGCAAGTGAAGGCGGAGCAAAGGAAACCAGGTGGGTTGCTTCACCCATTGGAGGTTCCGCAATGGAAGTGGGATAGCGTCTCGATGGATTTTATTGACGGGTTACCCAGATCGAGGAAGGGTAATACAGGAATTTGGGTGGTGGTAGACAGACTTACTAAGAGCGCCCATTTCATACCTGTGAAGAGTAAGAGGACTGCTCCATGGCTAGCTTCAGTATATCTTCGAGAGATAGTTCGATTACATGGGGTACCCTCGAGCATAGTAAGTGATCGAGATCCTATCTTCACTAGCGAGTTCTGGAGAAGTTTGCAAGAAGCAGTGGGGACTCAATTGTGTCTGAGCACCGCATATCATCCTCAGATGAATGGCCAGACTGAGAGGTGAATCGTGTTCTAGAAGACCTTTTGAGGCTTTGTATCTTAGATTTTGGAGGTACATGGGAAGAGCATCTTCCATTGGTGGAGTTCGCATATAATAACAGCTTTCAGTCCAATATTGGTATGGCTCCTTTCGAAGCTCTCTATGGAAGGCCTTGTCGATCACCTACATGTTGGTGGGAATCTACGGATAAGATCTTGCTTGGGCCCGATATGGTTAGGGAGACTTCTGAGAAGATTGACTTGATTCGAAGAAGGATGAAAGCAGCGCAGGATAGGCAAAAATCTTATGCGGACAAGAGAAGGACGGATCTTGAGTTTGAGGTTGGGGATATGGTTTTTGTTAAGGTATCTCCGTTGAGAAATGTTGTTCGCTTCGGATCCGTTGGGAAGTTAGCACCGAGGTTTGTTGGGCCGTTTCCTATCAAGGAAAGGATTGGACGGATGGCATATAGGGTGGAATTGCCCGACAGACTTAGTGGTGTTCATGATGTATTCCATGTATCACATCTGAGGAAGTGCTTACATGAGACGGCAGAGGTGGTAGAGCCGAGCTTCCTTAGAGATGTAGAGGTAGAGCGTGATGCGACTATTCGACGAGCTCCTACTCGCATCCTTGGGTCGGAGACTAGGAAGTTGAGAAACAGAGAGGTTCAACTAGTCAAGGTGCAATGGGGAGAAGATGAGAGCAACGCAACTTGGGAGACGGAAGCGAAGATGCGTTCATTGTACCCATTTCTTTTTGAGGGTATGTCTTTACTTTCTCCTTTATCACTTGTCTAGTACTTATCTTATCTTTGGTATGTCCTCTCGTTAGTACCTTTGACCTTTAGATAGGGTAAACCTATGGTTGAAACATGTGTTTGAGACATGTTATGGTTGATGGATGCAAGTGGATGCAAGTGTTTGCTAGTAGTTGCTCGTGGATGCATATACACACACTCTAGGCACTAGATCGGCTCAGTCACTTCATATTGCATATTGCATAAAATTGTGTGTAGGAAAATATATTTATGGATGTATAATGGTTGTGTTATCACATGGATGATGCATTTTGATGAATGATTGTGCACTCATGTAGATATTGTATGTGTCGATAGGGTTTTCTCGCATACATAATGGATGCATGGCACTATCATGGTTTGCATATGTTCATACATTAGATAGGGAACATATACACACACTGTTTGCATATGCTCATACATCATTAGAAACTGTTTAAGGACAATGGATGCCCGTGGTTGATGATTTGAGTAGATGGTTGTTTGGATGATAGGATATGCATTCTCCTTAGCTTAGAGATTTCAGGGACGAAATCCTTTAAGGAGGGGAGAATGTAACACCCCGAATTTTAGTCAATACTAAAATTCACTAATTACAGGATAAATAATCTCAGATGTGGGAATTGGGGGTAACGGGCTGCGTTATTGCGTTCGTCTCGGAAAAATACGCGAAATAGAGTCCGAGTTTTCGAGAATCGCAGTCCGTATGGCCCGGTTATGGCCCAAAGAAGTTTGCAGAAAAATTAGAGCTAAAAACAGATTTAGGAATTTAAATTTAGATTTTAAATTAGAACCAGCGGGGCCAGGCGGGAAGATTCCCGCCCTAAGCATGTCGACAGGGCTGTCGACAGGCCTGTCGACAGGGGTGTCGACTTGCCTGTCGACTTGCCTGTCGACACGGCGTGTCGAACCAGGGTGCTTGGGTGCACCAGATCTGGTTTTCTGGCTAGGGCTGGGCTTGGTTCTAGAGATTTCCTAAATCTAACGGACCTAAACTAATCTAGGGTTAATCTAAGGGCCTAAAACACTCTCTTAATCTATAAATACACCCTAAACCTACCTTAATCCATACTAAAAATAGAAATGAAAGCCTCATGCCGCCAAATTAAATCCTAGAAGGAGTCTCCATTAATCTAAGAAGGAAGTTTCAAGCTAATCCCTCTCATATCATTCTCTAATCATCACCATCTTCATAATTAGCAACTAATCCCTCTTCATAAGTTGGTTAATTTTGGGTTTGGTGAGTTTCTATCACTTTAACATCAATTGTTAAAGTAAGTAGATTGGGTGTAATGAGACTTATGGTCTTAAATGCGGATTAGTGAGTTTGAATCATTTATAATGATATGTTACTCTATGTTGTTCTATGTTTATGCATGTTTGACAAGTTGGTTTATGCATGCTTAATAAGTTGATTTATGCATGTTTAACAAGTTGGTAAATGCATGTTTAACAAAGTGAGTTATGCAAGTTAAGTATATGTTTAAATGCAAGTTTAATGTGATATGCAAGTTATGCATGCTTATGCAAGTGTATGGATGCTTATGCAAGTCATATATATGTTTAAATGCAAGATTTATGTGATATGCAAGTTATGCATGCTTATGCGAGTATATGAATGCTTATGCAAGATATGTATATGCTTAAATGACATGATATGCAAGTTATGCATGTTTATGCAAGTATGTGAATGCTTATGCAAGTATGTGGATGCTTATGCAAGTATGTGAATGCTTATGCAAGTTATGTGTATGCTTAAATGCATGTTTAACATGTTATGCAAGTTATGAGAATGCCTATATGCAAGTTCAACATGTTATGCAAGATATGTGTATGATAATATGCAAGCTCATATGCAACATGTTATGCAAATCATGTGTATGATAATATGCAAGTTTGGGTTATATGTAGTTGGGTTAATATATGCTCATATATGCAAGTTGACATCCTCTTAGCCCATGACAAAGTTGTATGCTAAACCCATGATATTTGTGATGATCTTCCCCTTATTTATGTCATGCAATGAGAACGATTTACGTGGGGAACGATGGGGTTGGTAAATATGTTAATAAATGAATGATTGGGTATGATTAAGCATACCATAAAAATAAATTACCATAAGTGGGAATTTACCTATTGAGTTAGGTCTACCCCATGGGAATTTACCTATTGAGTTAGATCTACCCATGTTATGGAAAACTTGATATTAATTAGGGATAATTAATATGGGGGTGATTAATTAGGTGTAATTAATCGACTAAGACACGAGGTTGGACTCATTTGTAGTGTAAAACTGCCCGGACCCGACCGGCTTAACCAGTTGCTACAAATGTCAGCCCAATGTGAGAGGTCTTAGCCATGAATTAAATACGTGATTAAAATAAAGACACGAGGTTAGGCTCTGTTATGACGTAAGACTGCCCGGACTCTACCGGCTTAACCAGGCGGTCATAACAGCCAGTCTAATGTGGGAGGTCTTTATGGGGGATCACGGTCTTAATTAATTAAGAAACACTTAACCATATTAGCATGTGGTGGGACATGAGGGGTTAAGTGGGTGCCTTGGGTGGCATGTGGAAATTTAATGGTTGCCTTGGGTGGCATGTGGAATCTAGTGGGTTGCCTTGGGTGGCAATAGGAAATACGATTAGAATACTTAACCAAGTGGAAACATGTAATTAAACATGATTAAAGGGTTAAGTGGGATACACTAGATATATGACAAGCTTAGGTGGGTAGCTTGTTGGGGGCCCATTTCAACCAATATCCCAAACGTATCTTTGTGGGCTCGACCCATGTCGAGTGACGGGACACGCATATTGGGCTTGATTATAAGAGGCCAAAACGGGTTAGCGGTGGCAACGCAAGTCCAACGGGTTTCATATGCGTGTGTGGGCCCGGGCTGGTAGATAAGCCGTTGTTGCATCGTGTAGATATAAAGTCGTGCACCGTTAATAGTATTGGGTAGCCACTTTAGGGGAGTGATACACCCCACTGTGGGACCAGCACGGGTATCTACGGTAGGGAGCCGATCGATGGGGAGTAGTGGGTACACCTAATAAAGATAGGGGCAGACGGCACCTATGTAGGGGTACACGAAACTACTGGGTAAGAATTACTGAGTACACCTAGTGGAGATAGGGGCAGACGGCACCTATGTAGTGGGCTAGGGGTACACGAGACTACTGGGGAAATTTTCTAAGTCCTTGGAAGGGATCAACCTTTAAGTAGGAATGACTGGTGTGGTGCAGTTAGTAATTATCCTTGGGTGGGTAGATGCGTCCTTATGGTTATCTCAGTTTATCCTAAGTCTACCAAGCTGCTTAGTGTAGCCATTCATCCCCAGATATTACCGTAGGTCAAGTTTATGTCTTCTCTGGTTACTTTAATGATTGTATTGTTAAAGTTATAGGACTCACTCAGACTTATGTCTGACCCCGTTGTTTTTATCTTTTTCCCAACCCTCAGGTCCTACGGTGGATCCTAGCGGTAGTAGAGCTTGATCGGATTGCTGTTCCAGTCTTTAGGAGCTTGGGTAGAAGTAAAGCTCCAGTTATCCAGTTATCTTTTCTTTTGTTATGGCTATTGTATGAGAGAGTGGGATTATGTACTTCTTTATTTTGATGGATATTGTACTTGACTTTTATCGTGGTTTTATGATGTAACCAGACATGTTTATTTCCGCTGTTGTGAGATGATATTTTTAAATTTCAAGTACTAATTATATCTGTCTTGTTGTAATTTTTCTGTTCTATATTCACTAAAATACTCCACCGATGCTATGGCATTCCCTTAGTGAGTGACCATAGCGGGCGTGGGGTGTTACAGAGTTGCTTCCTTGAAAAGGTTCCAGTGGTAGTCGTCCGGACGTATTGTTGATCGTTCGGATATGCAAGGTATAAGGTGCCTCCGGTTCCGTTCAGACCCAGAACGGACTTGTTAATGGATGTGTGTCTGACGTTGAATTTCATTCTATGTAAATTGATTTCTATTAATATACAACCATTGGTGGCGTAGAATTTATTCTCTTACTTAACACCCTTAGAGGTTGTGTGTTGATAGTTATCAATCGCATGGTATGGACTGTCAATGTGGCATGCCAAGATGCAATTGATCAAGGCTTTTGTTGAAAAGCAGAGCCTTGTGGATGATGATCAAAGCATAGCCTATTTAGGCATAGCTTTGTGTATTTCGTTGCCTCGCGAGCCTCACACCCCGGTATGAGTCAAAAACGGAGCAAGGGAACGCAGAGAGTGCACACGTTTCTTTCTAGCTTGAAGTGGTGTTTGGGTTTAACACGACCCGACATTTTACTTATGTGGTTGATGGATTTTGAGGCGCCTCGGATTTTATTGGCCGCAATGGCCAAGTTATAAGTCCAATAGGATCGGGAAGCGTGTGTTCAGGAATTGCCAATCCAACCCATTGCACTATTGGGGGACCGGCCCTGCTGTATCCAAGGGATCGCCAGGGTCCGAATCCTGAGACATTGCTAGAGTGTCTCGAATCGGTTAGGAGATCGTTCATAGCCTTGACTCTTGATGGAAACCCAATTTCCAATACGACATCATGCGGTTTTGATTGTAGAACTAGTATGGCGACATAGTATATGGTAGTTATGCCGTCTATGTTTAATACATTATGATTGAAAGGTTTTTAAAACATATATACACTAGTAATAATATCAAATCCTTTTTAATCGTATCAAGCATTTTTGACCATTATAAGGTAAAACTCTATCCTCTGGCTTGCGTTGCATTGTTTGATGGGACCCGAGTCTTATAATGGTTTCATTTTTCTAAAAAGAATTGCGTTGTTTAACGATTTACTTTATTTAAATTATGCACTGGCAATCCAATGGAGTAAACCCATTCCGCGATAGCGGCGTGGTCCTGTGATTAGCCTACTTATTAGATAAGTTAAGCAATGATTTCTCACACCAGTCCCATGACTGACCCGTAGTTTGTTTCACTTTGCAAACTCGGGTGCCCTCTTTTCCACACGGGCAGTCGAGTAGCTTATTTTGCAAATATATTGAGCAGGATTCTAGGTCGAAGCTTAGAGCTGTGTCCAGAGCATTGATGGTCTTCCGCTGTGATTAAAGTAATTATTCCGCTGCATTGTGTAAGTTTTGTTGTAATTAAATCTTCCGCTGCATTATTTATCAATGTACTCAAATATATTCTGTACTCTGATATAACATTATTATAATGTTTATAAAAGTCTGTTGTTATTTGTTCTGATGTGTTGTATTCCCAAAGTTAACGTATTCGAGTTTTGAACGGTCTTGGTCGATCTATAGATCGATCGGGTCGGGTGAAACCTGGGTCGTTACAGTAGTCTTATATATATATATATATAGTTTTATATATATATATACACAAGACCTCTCACATTAAACCATATACCTATAGATGCTGGATATACCAGGCTGTTTCGGGCAGGCTTCTGCTACAAGTAGGTTTAACCTCGTGTCATAGTGTAATAAGTTTTAATGTCCCATGACGCGCAGACCCCTCACATTAGTTGGGCCTACTTGTGGTTGCTCCATTTGCTGGTGGGTTCCGAACAAGCTTATACCACAATTGGTAACTAACCTCGTGTTTGTGTGTCACTATTTATATATGTAAGGCCAATCTATACACACATAAGCAATCAACATATATGGGGACATTCAAATTTGAATTCTATCCTAATCGCATTTATTACGTTAATATTACGCTAATTATTTTGATTACGCTATATAAATATAATAATAATTTCACCGCATAAGTAACACTAACGTTCGTATGAACGAGAAAACGTTCTAACGAGATAAAAAAATTCAACTTGTCCTAAATTAAGGTATACAAGTTAATTTCCATATTTTGACTGCTACATTTTAGACATGATGGCATAATAACATAATAATAAATTGCAGTGAATGGAAAATACAACATACACACAAATTTCAACTTGCTTCCTAAGCTTATTGGAATGATTTTAATAATGGATTAAGAATAGAGTATAATATATGCATACACACATATATTCATAAATATATACATGTATATTTATAAGATCCACTTTATCTAATTCACCCCTTTTTAGTGTATTGCACATAAAAACATTTATATTTGACAGACTTCAAGTATGTATACGTTTGGATTCAAAATAGAACCCAAACCTAATCAAATCATGAATCAAACCAAATCTGAACCCTTCTAGGTTACAATCAAATATTTATACATAAGGATGAATTACATAAAGTAGAAACATAACACCCCTTTTATTCTCAATTCAATATTAAGACCACGATCCACAAACACAATAAATTGACAATTCTTACAGCAAAAAATAAAATAGAGGATTTGGGGTTTTTTGTATTGACGTTATCGTTTTGCCAAATCCCTTTAGGCATACTAATCAATATGCTAATCTACAAAAAAGTAGAATATGCCTAAGAAATACAATATTCCACTCACATAGATTCAAAGAGCGTAAATCAAACGTTGTTGTGCCTTTTGAATGAAATTCCCAACTCTAGAAATATACACATAAGAATAGATTAATCAAATTTTTATACATACATACATATATACATATATATATATATATATATAATATGAATTCTAGAATATACTTCTAATCTAAATCTATTAGAAGATATTTAGAGAAAAAATAAATATAGTAGGAGAAGATAGAAAAACTTAATTCTACATTTCAGTGGACGCAGAGGCAGAGTGGCAACATACTGTAGAAAAATGGCTAGGGTTTCGTTGTGAGGTTTGAGGGTCTATATATAGTTGCTTGTGTAAGCTTGAGCTGTTGGGTTATTTAGATATAATCCTGGTCATCCATTTGTATACATTAACCCAAAAAAAACCTAGCCAAACCTAGCCTTATTGGGAATTTCAGCCACCAGGCGGTCGATCGGCGGTCGACGCTTTTTCTAGGGGCGGTCGACCTTCTGGTCGCTGAAGTGCAAAGTAAACACATATGGGTTAAAGTGTTTAATTATATACTATGTTACTTTATTTGTTTAATCTCTTGCCTCTTTTACAATATTCTATGTCCCCTCTATCTTATCCTCTATTTGAAATTCAAACTCATCCATATTTATTTTACTATATTTTGGATATATATATATATATTACTCATCTGATTATATATTTATATTTTTTCGTTTTACTGTCCAATTCCATTTGCTTGTAACTTCTTCATACTTTCACTGTTTTCATCATATTATACATGAAAACGATTCAGAGTTCGCCATGAATCCAAATAAAAGATTTTATGAGCTAAATTCTCAAAGCTGCAAAATCTAATTTTCCAGCCATATTATTAAATTGTTTATTTTTATTTATTGTTAATATTTATGCCTTCAGGTATATTTTACGTGATGTTACGTTCTTCCCCCCTAAAAGTAGATTTCGTCCTGAAATCTGTTTGAAGGGGCGAAGAACACAACTCGCTCGAAACATCCATGTTGTACATCCATGTTATTTTAATTCATTCATAAGCATCGATGGCTCGTAGTGATTATGAATTGCAGACCCACTAAAGTGAGATATATCCTAGCATGTTGATGTAATAAGTGATGCAATATACGCATATATTTCTATATGAGTGCGCTGTGCAATAGTGTTGCATCCATTTCCTAACATCCAATCTAGCAATCACGATGCATCTATAAACGTTATTTTGAGAAAAAATTACCTGACTAAAGCTCTGGGTGCGTCTGTCTCGTCTTGTCCTTGGTCTCCCATGTTCTTTCCATAAGATCATTTCTCCATTGTACTCGGACAAGGTGAGCGGTTTTCTTGCGGAGTCTCTTGATTTTTTGCTTTACAATCCTTGCAGTGGCATGGCGCACCCTAGACTCCAACTCATGTTTTTCTATGTCCCTAATTTCATCAAGCTCAAGTCTGATAGAAGAATCATGAAGGTATTTCCTTAGATGAGATACATGAAAACCATTATGGATTCTCGATAGACGCTCCGGGAGATCCACTCGATAAGCCAAAGATCCTATCTTTTTGATGATGCGAAAGGGTCCAATAAACGTGGGAGCTAACTTACCAGCCTTCCCAAACAGAACAATCTTCTTGAGAGGGGATACTTCTACGAATACTAAATCTCCAACATTATACTCAAGCTCCCTTCTTTGTTTATTGGCATACAATTTCTGATGGTCTTGGGCTGCCTTCATCCTCTGCCTAATCAAGGATATCTTCTTCGTGGAATCACAAACAAAGTCAGGACCGAGTGGAACCTTGTCAGTAGTTCCCACCAACAAGTTGGCGATTTGCATGGCCTTCCGTAGAGCGCTTCAAAAGGGGGCATACCAATCGTTGTTTGAAAACTATTATTATAAGTGAACTCTACGAGCAGTAGGTGTTGCACCCAAACTCCTCCAAAGTCGATGATGCAAGCTCTTCCAAAATCAGATTTACTCTTTCTGTCTGGCCATCAGTCTGCGGACGATAGGCTGTGCTTAGGTTGAGGGTCATTCCCAATGCTGCTTGTAGGCTTCTCCAAAATTCGCTTGTGAACATGGGGTCTCTATCACTCACTATGCTTGATGGGATACCATGTAATTTGACTGTCTCTTTGACATATAATTGGGCTAACGAGGCTGCAGTCCTTATCTTCTTGATTGATATAAAATGGGTGCTTTTGGTTAAACGATCTACCACAACCCAAATGGCCTCATTACCCCTTTGGCTTCTAGGAAGTCCATATACAAAGTCCATGGAAATATGTTCCCACTTCCACATAAGAATCACTAAAGGTAGTAACATTCCTTTGGGCTTCCCTTGCTCCGCTTTCACTTTTTGGCATGTCGAACATTCAGCTACGAACTCAGCTACATCTTTCTTCATTCCTTCCTAATAGAGATTCCTCTTCATATCTTTTTACATTTTATCCCCATCGGGGTGTATGGTCATTTTTGACCTATGGCACTCTTTTAGAATTTCTTTCCTTAACCCTTCATCTTTAAGGATGCGAAGTCGTCCATCACAAAGTAAACTTCCATCATCACCAATCGAATATCTCGCTGAATGGGGAAAGGTCTCCTTCTTTCCCACTTTCTCCTTTATGCTTCTTAGTTCTTCATCCAAGTCTTGTGTACTTCGAATCCTCTCTTTTAGAGTGGGTCTAATTATAATAGCTCCAATAAGACCATTAGAAGTGATTGGTGAGGGTTGTAAATTAAAATTAGGGAGAAGCTATAATTGCTTCCATTCTGACATTGCATTCAAAGTTGTATGTTTCCTACTTAACGCATCTGCCATAACATTACCTTTTCCTGAGGTATACTGGATCATGAAGTCAAATGAGGCGATATATTTCATCCACTGTTATTGTTTCAAATTTAGGTCACTTTGAGAAAATATATACTTTAGGGATTTATGGTCGGTAATAAGTTCAAATTTCTCCCTCAATTCGATAAATTTGGCTACATACTCTTGCAAGGTCAAGCTTCCTTGCTTGAGGTGGATAAAATTTTCCAACTAGATCGTTATTTCTGATCTTGGCAAAAACTTTGCTTCGAAACGGGTTTTGAATTAGGTCCATGTAAATATCTGACCCTCGTTCTCTCTAGATACTAAATTCCACCACCCAAGGACCTCCTCTTTCAAGTGCCAAGCCATAATTTTCCTTTTCACTTCATCGGGCCAGCCAGTAGCTTCGAAAAAAAATTCCCAGTCCGTTATCCTAGATTGAGCGTTAGTAAAACCTTCCTTTCCGGTGAATGATTTCCCTCCAAGATTCGGGAAACTCTTGTAGAAACAAGAATAGTCAAAGGCTACCTCAACGGAAGGAGCTTTAGGCACCACTGGGGCAGGATTAGCAATAAGGACTTGTTCCACAGTACGGAGATACTAATGGAACCAATCTGGAAAGTACCAGGGCCTTGCCTGGTTTTCCTGCTCAGTAGGATTATCTACCATTCTACTATCTGAATAGAAAAGGAAGAATCCTAATACAGATGCGTATGCTTACTAGGGTAAATATATATTTATATATAGTTTGAAAAACCTTTTTCAAAATACAAATATGTCTCTCCTACGTATAATTCCCTTATAATCGGGTAACCCAAGCTCCAATACCAAATGTGGCAACCCGCCCGGAATGGGCCTAAATTTCAATTCAGAAAAGGCCCATCGAAACTAAGAACCCTTCTAAATGGGTCGTTCGTTCCTGAAAGGAATTACATTTGCATAGATAATATATATACACTTCGAATGGAATTCTTACACATCGGAACAAGAAAATATAATATTGAAAAATGATGTACCACTTTATTAAAAATCACAGAATTCCAACACAACCGTTAAGATTACATTTGTTCCGTAGGTTCATCAATAAATTCATTCTCAAAAGTTTCCTAAGAAGTACGATAATAACAACTATTAATAGCATAACGTCTTCGTCTTTACCTTCAGCCTTCATCATTATTTCGCTCACGGATTCTACCTCACCTACTGACCTGTTGGATATGTTAAGGAGAGGGATCAGAACACAAAGTTTTGTGTGATTGAAATATATATTTACTTAAAGTCCATACCCTAGTTTTTAGCAGTTTACTTATGTCAAGGTATGTCTACGCAGCACACAACATTCACACACAAACACCAAGTATCTAACTAGTGAGGTGGATATCCAAGTCAATCACTCATTAGTGTTTTTAGGATAAAGACCCAACGAGGTGGGAATTCTCAGTCCCTTATAACCCTACTAGAGGAGGATTCTTATGATCTCTTATAACCCTAAGGCGGACCCTAGCCTCTTAAGACCCCATCCTAATACGTCAACGTTCTTAAGTTTATACTCTCAATTATAATATGATAAGTAGTATTACGAACATTACTACTTAACTGATATTACGGTAGAACACGTATGTCGCTTAAGACTTCCTGTAGACAGTTGGTGAGCATGCTATGGCCACATATCTTTTATATATACTAATCATGTCCCTAGTTGAGCCCCTATAAACTTCTAGAGGAAGTGGACATCCCCCTTGAACTACCCTACTCCATTACCGCTTATGCCTAACTACCTTTAGAGAAGGAGGACCAATAGACTTACTTCGAACCTAATAAGGGTTAGTCCCATGACTTTGGTTCCAATCTAGGGAATAAACATTCGGAGGGGTTCCTTATCATAACCACTTAATATCCAAATTAGGCAAGAAAAGAGTCAACCACTTAAGACCTTCTCAGGACGTAGTAAACCTACCTATTTTCACACTCAATAGACTTATATATATAGTTATATATATACATTAGACCTCTCACATCAAACTGTGTACTTGTAGATGCTGAATATGTCGGGCACTTCCTGGCAGGCTTCTACTAGAAGTAGGTTTAACCTTGTGTCACAGTGTACTAATTTTGAATGGCCCATGGCACGAAGACCTCTCACATTAGTTGGGCCTACTTGTGGTTGCTCCATTTGCTTGTCGGTTCCAGGAAGGCTTATACCACAAATGGAAACTAAGCTCGTGTTCATGTGTCACTATTTATATATGTAAGGCCATTTTACACACACATGAGCAATCAACATATATAGGGACATTCAAAATTTGAATAATATCCTAATTGCATTTATTACGTTAATATTACGCTAATTATGTTGGTTACGCTATATAAATATAATAATAATTTTACCGCATAAGTAACGCTAATTGTTGTATGAACGAGTGAACGGTCTAACGAGATAAAAATTGTCAACTTGTCCTAAATTAAGGTATATAAGTTAATTTTCATATTTTGACTGCTACATTTTAGGCATGATGGCATAATAACATAATAACAGATAGCAGTGAATGGAAAATACAACATACATACAAATTTCAACTTGCATCATAGGCTTATTGGAATGATTTTTATAATGGATCAAGAATAGAGTATAATATACGTATATACACATATATTCATAAATATATACATGTAAATTTATAAGCTCCACTTTATCTAATTCACCCTTTTTTGGTGTATTGTACATAAAAACGTTTATATTTGGTAGACTTCAATTATGAATACGTTTGGATTCAAAATAGAACCCAAACCTAATATAATCATGAATCAAACCAAATCTAAACCCTTTTAGGTTACAATCAAATATTTAGACATAAGGATGAATTACATAAATTATAAACACAACACCCCTTTTTATTCTCAATTCAATATTAAGACCAAGATCCACAAACCTAATAAATTGACAATTCTTACGCAAAACATAAAATAGAGGATTTTAGGGTTCTTGTATTGATGTTATCGTTTGGACAAATCCCTTTAGCCATACTAATCAATACGTTAATCTGTAGAAAATTAGAAAGCCTAAGAAATACAATATTCCACTTACACTGATTTGAAGAGCGTAAATCAAACGTTGTCGTGCCTTTTAAATGAAATTCCCAACTCTAGAAATATATACATAAGAATAGATTAATCAAATTCTTATATATATATATATTGTATGAATTGCAGAATATGTTTCTAGTCTAGATCTATTAGAAGAGATTTAGAGAAAAAGAGAAGTAGATTGTAAGAAGAGAGAAAAACCTAATTCTGCATTTCAATGGAGGCAGAGGCAGAGTGGCGGCACTCTATAGAAAAATGGCTAGGCTCTAGTTGTGAGGTTTGAGGGTCTATATTTAGTTCCTTGTGTTAGATTGGGCTGTTGGATTATTTAAATATAATCCTGGTCATCCATCTGTATATATTAACCCAAAAAACCTAGCCAAACCTAGCCTTATTGGGCATTTCAGCCGTCAGGCGGTCGATCAGCAGCTGACACCCCTTTTGGGGGCGGTGACCTCCTGGTCGTTGAAGTGCCCAATAAATGCATATAGGCTGAGATGTTTAATTATATATTAAGTTATTGTTTTTGTTTAATCTCTTGCCTTGTTTATAATATTCTCTGTCCCTTCTATCTTATCCTCTGTTTGAAATTCAAACTCATTTCAATATATTTTAGATATATATATATATTACACATTTGATTATATATATACATATATTTGTATTTTACTTTCTAATTTCATTTGCTTGTAACTTCTTCATACTTTCACCGTTTTCAGCCAATTATATATGAAAATGATTCAGAATTTCGCCACGTATCCAAATAAAAAAATTCATAGCCAAATTCTTAAAGTTGAAAAATCACATTTTCCAGCCTTACTATTAAATTGTTTATTTTTATTTATTGTTAATATTTATGCCTTTAGGTATATTTTATGGGGTGTTATAGTGTAGAAGGGTGATATCTGAAATGTAGGGTTATTATGATGCAAAACTCAATGAGGACACACTTCAACGCATTAATTATTATGTCTCCCGGATTGGACAACTATAGGAGGTGAGACACGACTTACGAAATAATGTCTTTGATTTAGAGAAAGAAAATAAAAATCTAAGTGTCATGTGTAGAGCTTACAACAGGGCTTTGAAACTTCAAATCGAACCCCTAGACAACCTTGAAGAGGTTAGGGCAAAGAGACAAAAGCTTAGCGAGCTTTTGGGTATTGCTCTTCATCATGCCATTAACCCTCTTTTCCCGATGATGAGGAGTTGTAGGATACTTGATGTATTTGTAACACTAATGTCTAACTCTTCGTGTTATGACAACTAATGACATAGCTTTGTAAATGAATCCGTGAATTGTGTGGATATCACCTGATATGTGATATTTGTTTGTGTTTTCGAACGTCCCTTTCTTGGGAATCATATTGCATTGCACTTGTAATAGAATAATGCAATTATTCGCATCACATATTTTGTCAGAACAATGAATAATAACTTTATGCATATAGGTTAAGAAAATCTCCCCGAGCAAGATGGAAGATCATAATCTTCGTTTGAAGGCTTTTAGAAAGTTAGCTAGAGACATCAACTTGAGTTCTAATTTGTAAACCCTTTTTTAGGAGTAAGAATTAGTCTGGTGACCCAGATTAGGGTATTTAGAGTTCCTTTTCTTAAAGCGTAGATAGAAGTTCCATAGCCCATATTCGGGCATTCATAATAAAGGACCAGAAATCCACCTTTGACGATAATAGATAGAGATCCCGAAACCCAGATTCGAGAATTTAATAGAAGACCGGATATTCACATCTAGTATTAACAGTTAGAAGCTTTTGTAACCCATATTCGGGTATTAATGATAGAGGACCAAAAATCCACTTTTGGCAATAATTAGAAATCCCAAACCATAAAACAGATTTAGGTATATAATGGAAAACCAGAATTCTACTTCTGATTATTTTTAATTTTGTTACCCCTTTGGGTTTGATTCACAAAGCAGAGAATGTACGTGATTTGTGAGCCACTCTCTAGGCTTTTATTTTCAAAGAAAGATGTACGTGCTTTGTGAGCCACTCTCTGGGCTTTTGATTGTCAAAAAAGAAGATGTACGTACTTTTTGAGCTACTCTTTGGGCTTGTGTGTCAAGTGCGCTTGGCTAGCTTATTCTCAAGCAGAGCCAAGGACTTACCCGACCTCACTTCAGGAGGCTCCTTACCCTGTCCATCGTAGGTTGTGATAAGGGCTTAGATGCTTAAACCTGACCATCGTAGGCGCGATTAAAGGCTTACTCTTTTGATGCTCTACCCTGGCCATCGTAGGCGGTGATAGAGGCTTAGTTACACATCACCCCCTCCAAGAGGTGCCTTAACGTGGCCATCGTAGGCGCGAATATCGGTTTTTGATGATTTACCGTGGCCCTGTCTGATTTGGACAGGGATAAAGGCTTGCACTCAATCCCTCCAAGGGGTGCCTTACACATGCCATTGTAGGTGGGAGTAAGGGTTTTAGCTGCTTCGCCATAGGGACAAAGGCTTTGACATGGGACCTGAGGTTTTGGAGAATGGAGTTTTGATGACAACAAGCTTATTTCAATATTAATTAATTATAAAATATATACTAACATTTTTATCTAGAGTATGTGTATATATATACACACATGCAGGATTTGTATACAGGAATGAGTATTGAAGACTGTACAGTTTAAGAGCTTTTAGAGATTCAAAATTCAGAGAAGATTCAAGACTAATGAGTAATCAAGATTCCAAGATTTCAAGAGTTCAAGAGCTCAGGATAAATATATTAATAGAGTCTAGTTTATGTAAGACTCTGAATAGCACTACAGGTTCAAATTCAAATTCAAAATCTAGTTTTTAAATTTCAAAATTCAAACTCTAGTCTTATTTAATTTTTCTATCTTACTTTTAAACTCAAATCTAAAAGATTATAAGTTTAAATATGTTAATATATAGTTATTTACTTTATACTTATATATTATATAGTTTTAAACCTTATAATTTTATAAATATGATTATATAGTTTATATTTATGATTTCATATGATTTCTTACTTTATAATATTTATTTATAGCACTATGTTTTAATTCAAGAATTTCCAGAATTATATATATACATATGTATATATATATATATATCAAAACACTCGAAAAATACACAAATTTCAAATTTGAACTAGCATATGTTGATATACATAGTTCCCTACGTCGACATATAACTGTCACATTTTTAATTTTGAAAGGAAGTGTCTTCTCATTATTTGTTACGTTCCAAAAGCATTGCAACTTTTCAAATCTTATAAATAGGGGTTGATTTCGAATTTTTTTGTCATTCTTCTTCTCCATCTTCATCCTCTTTCATTGCACCATTAATATTTCATATTTTTATTATTTCTACACTTATACTCTCCCAATTTCAAGTCTAATCGTATAAAACTTCTACTCTTCTCACTCTCTACTCATTACTCTCTTAATCAAAAGTGTTATTGAAGAGTTATATGGCTATTGTAATCGTTCGGGAAGTGTTTGGGAAAAGGTGTGTTCCTTGTAGCCTTGGAATCAAGTAAAGGAATCATTGTTAACCTTGTAGCCGGGGAAATCAAGGGAAATATACTTGATTATTGGTGTTTGGAGTCAGTGGTAACCTTGTAGCCGTGAAATCAAGGAGATTGTACTTGTATATTGATATAGTAATAAAATTCTGTGCAATCCAGCGTTGCGTGGGACTAGATGTTAGAGTAATCTGAACCAGTTTAAAATCCGGTGTGTCCTTTCCTTTTCTGCATTTTATTTCTGTTTATTTCTGTGTTTGTGTTTGATTCTGTGTCTATGATTATGTCTGTGGTGTGTGACTCATATAGTAGATCATATAAGTTTTAGATTTTCTTAAATTCCTTGAAAACACTATTCACCCCCCTCTAGTGTTAGTTTTGCATTAACGATCCATTCCGCATTCCCTAGCAATTGGTATCAGAGCCTGGTCTTTCAAAAAGTTCATAATCTGATTTTTGAAATTTTTTATAATGGCAACCAACAATGGTAATAATAATAGTTCTTTTGTAGAGGCTCATTCCACTATTAGACCACCTTTGTTTAATTGTAGTAATTATTCATATTGGGCATGTAGAACGAAAATTTACAATGAGTAGGGTTAGACACATAGAATATCACACAAACTAAATATGTAGAACCCACAACTAATTTTTCAGAATAGACAAATGAGCAAAAGGTTGTTGTACAAAGCAATTCTAAAGCCATGAATATGTTGTTTTGTTCATTATATTGGAATGAGTTTAATAGAGTGTCAGTGTGTAAAACTGCTTATGATATTTGGAGAACTTTACAAGTTACTCATGGAGGAACTAGTAAAGCTAAACAAACAAAGATATCAATGTTAGTTAATCAGTTTGAGTTATTCAAAGTTATTCAAAATGAACGAGAATGAGTTTATCCCCGATATGTATTGCAGATTTCAAGAGATAGTGCATTCATTAACAACACTTGTAAAAACTTATTCTGAAGAAGACCAAGTCAGAAAAATATTGAGTTCATTGACTTCAGAATGGGATCAGCGAACTTTGACGATTGAAGAAGCCTATAATGTCAGTGAAATGAGGATTGAGGAGTTAATTGGAAATCTGATGTCTTTTGAAGTCCAATTATAGAAAAGAAAGGATAATTAGCCAACTGAAAAGAAATCTGTAGCATTTAAAGAAACAACAAATGGTTCTGACTCTAGTAATGAAGACGATAAAGAAACAACCCTAATGACAAGACATTTTAGAAAATTTCTGAGATATAGAAGGAAAAATTATTTTTAAAATAATAATCAAGGAAGTTCAGAAAGAAATGATGGTCGATGTTATAACTGCAATAAACCAGGCCATATAAAGAATGTGTCTATATGCAAATAAATCGACTCAACAAATAGACAATAACAATTCATCAAAGAAAAGAAAGAGAGCATACATAACAATGTTAGACGATTCAGATTCACCATCAAGTGATGAAGAGACAGAAACCGGAAACTCAAATATGTGCTTCACGACAATTCAGAAAATTTCAAAGAAAAGGATCTAAAAACCGGGTACGCCTTAATAAAGTTTTAAATTCTCGGTTGAATGGATGTTTTGTTTGCTTTGTTTTTGAAATTTAAATTATAAAATTCAGACTTGAAATTTAAAATTCAAATTTGAAATTTGAATTTTGAAATTCAAAATAATAATAATAAAATAATAATTAATAAAATAAATTTTGTATGTTTGCTGGGATTAGAATTATCTCAGGAAATAGTTAAACCTGAAAATAAAATGATAATTTAAATCAAAAGTCACAGAAATCAAGTATCCTTTGAAATTGAACACATATGTCGGCATTCATATGTCCATTTATTGACATATCAGCCTATAATTTGAAATTCAAATTTTGAATTTCAAAGGTTTAAACTTTCAAACTTCCCTCCAACTTTTCACCAACTACCAAGGTCTGAAAAGGTGTCATTGATTTCTGAAAAGTTGTGCCTATTCAATTCATATCCATTCAATTTCTATATATACATCTATTCTCTCTACCTTTTCATTCACCATTCAAACTATATTTTTCATATCTATACTCTTCAAAACAATCACTTCAGTGGCTTCCTCAAGTTCAACTCAGAAATTGAAGTTAACCAAAACCATCTAAGGTTATCTTCATAATGATAGAGAAACTATCAAAACCTATGTTGACTATATAGCAAATGCTAAAGTCAATACGGGTTCTTTAGCCGTCTTTGGAGACTTTCCATCCTATGATATTATCTCTCTTTTCAATCACAATGAAGTCTTAAGTTTATTCGACTCTCGGGATAATGACGAAGTGTGTTATCCTAAGCTTGTCAAGATGTTCTATGCGAATCTTAATTGCGGATTTTTCGAAGGCAATGAAGATCAAATTTGGAGTAGCGTCAAAGGCACGCAAATTTTCCTAGATTCTGAAATCTTGGGCAATATCTTAAATTGTAGAAGCATGGGCTTGGATTTTTCGGATTTCAAAATTGATGAAACCGATTTAGACTTATCATGACATATTTGAAAGTGATGCTCAAAAGGAATTCAAGAATCGCTTTTTCCATCCAAAAACAAGAATCGTAAACCTTCTTCTTCAACATACCATCACTCCTCATTCCGAAAACTTTAATAATCCAACTCTCAAGGTCCAAAAATCCCTCTTTGCTACTATTGGTGGCTATAACATCAATTGGGCCGACATGATCTTAAGAGAGTTCAAGCCCATAGAAACTTCATCTAGAGAAAACACTCTTTATTATGGAATTTATCTCACTCGCATTTTCAGATATTTCGGAGTTGATCTTCATGGAGAAGAATTTGTACCAAGAGAGGTGTTTGACTCCATAAACATACACCTTATGCAAATTCCTCTCACTTTCAATCTGTGTGAGACATTCGAAGACAGACAAGCTCGAATGCAACAAGAATAAGAGCCTATGGAAATCGAAGAAGAAGAAACTTCTTTAGAAAGTGTTGTGTGTCCAATCAACACTAAAACCATTTCTAGAGAGATGATTGTTCTAAACCATATGAAGATTGTCAACAATCAAAAGAAGCTCAAAAAGAACTTTTCCAAAATGACCAAGTTCATGGTCAAGATAGGAAGAAAGCTTGGAATTTTATCTTCCTCCTCCTCATCCACTGAAAACTAGCCTATCTAGTTTAATTTATCTTTAATATTTGCTTTCGAATTTCGTATTTAATTTGTCATAATTAGTTGGATGTATTTTCTTTTTATGAAGTAATGAATGGAGTTTTATTTATGTCAAAATTGCCTTTAAATTTTTGTACAAACTTTAGAATTAAATATTATATAATATAGAAACAAATGATTGAAAATTTGAAATTTTCAAACAAGTATGACGACATACATACTTTGCTATGTCTACATATAACTGCCAGATTTTCAAAACTTTTCAAAATTTAAAATTAAATAACTAACTCATGTCCATTCAAATCCAATGAATTCCAGACCCTATTTAAGCCTATTTCTTCTGGAAAAATTTATTATTTCATTTTCCATCCTTCTCTATTCATTTCTTGTCAAAATTATGGAAAATCCAATTCATAATCTAAGTGAAAATCCTGAAGAAAGGTTGAATTCCTTCAAGAACATCCTCTCTATAATACAACGAAACTAGAGTCATTTTGAATTAAGCTAAATAAAGATGTTTGAATAGCAAGAGAAGCATTTTGATGCCATTCGCTGGCTAATATCTTCTCTTTTCAGAGATGAAGATAACATTCTCACTAAGGCAGGCACCAACAACAAAAGAAGAATGGAAGGACATCAATAAGAACTCAATCACTGGATAAGATGAATGGGTAGAAGTCCCAAGAAACGTTTGATTGTTTGGTATGATTTTATTGATTTGATTCGTCTGATTTGAATTACTTAAAACATGTATATTAAACATATGTAAATATTACTCGGTGTGGTATGCTTGGATTTATTTGTATATGATTTAAAACAAGTATGATTATGGTGTTTAATTGATTTGTTTGAATACTTAGTATTGATTATTGTATAATCATAAATTTAGGGGGAGTATTTTATGATAATAGGATATATATATATAGGATTCATGGGGAGTACTTTACTTTAGTATAGAATTATTTAGATAGTTACAGGATTTAGAAGGAGTTTTTTAGAATTTCTTTTTGACAATGCCAAAAGGGGAGAAATTATAAAATATAGTCTTAGTTTAAGTACAGTATATATGATTCAAATTGACAAGGGGAGTATTAGAAGGATCATCATCAACAGGTATGTACAGGTATGATATTTTATACACTAAGGTTGTCATCATCAATGTAACAACCCGAATTTTTAACAACACTAAAAGAGGATAAATTAAATAATAGTTAATTTAATATTCAGAATTAGAGGAAACTGTCACGAAATTCTGGTCAAGGTAGACATTTGGTTTGCGTAAAACGGACAACGTATGAAGAAGTTATTAAGGTTTGAAATTTGTATTCATATAAGGAAGATATATATATATATATATATATATATATATATATATATATATAATTCAAAAATGTTCAAAAATCAGCAAAACCAAAAATCCGACGCGTAGATCGACGAATGGCCGACCGTTTGAGGTCGACCCATGACCCAGCTGGGTCGACCCATGGGTCGACTCAGGCTCATGGTGGTCGACCTAGGGTCGACACCCTTGAAGGGGGGTCGACCCACCTGAAGGGGGGTCGACCCACCCGCAGCTCTGGAAACATCTTTTCTGACGCGTACGATTCCAACGGCTTCTGGTCCAATCTTATGGTCTTGGTTGCTCCTTTACTCCTATATAAGGGACCATAAACCTAGGTTTTATTCACATAAAAAATGGTGACGGCGAAGCTCTGCTACAATGAAAATTAAGATGGATTTTCTTCTTCTTCTTCTAAGTCAAATTCTGAGATTAATGTATAGATTCAACACCAACTTCTTTTCTATCCCCTTAACAATCCAAATCATGGTGATTGGTTATTTTTAGGATTAAATAAATAAAAGTAAAATTTGAAAGACTGTGATTTGGATGAATCTATGCTATTATCGTATCTATGGTATGTCATGATAGATCTATTCTATGATATTATCATATCTTATGATGTCATATTTGGATCTTAACTTGTGCTATGTTAGATCTATTCCTATAGATCTAATTCTCTTATGATGTCATATTTTGATCTTAACTTGTGCTATGCTAGATCTATTCCAATAGATCTAATTCTTTTGTGATCTCACATATGCGGATCTTACCTTCTTCCTACAGTTGGTGGTTAATTTGGGATTATCAATTTCTGGACAATTAAACCATTGTTTAGATCTAGAACACCATATTGTGATTAATTGAGATCCGTTATTATCGGATATAAGAATTCTTATTTGGATCTGTTCATCCTAAGTATATTGGATCTAGTTTTATCATTACCCTTTTTACTAGATCTGTCTTTATGTCCACCTTGTTATGCCTATTACTTGTCTATACAAGTATATATGCTTATGTCACTTTTAGAATGAACACTATTGTCATTTTTCCCATCACTTTTCCCCTTTTCATTACTCATGACTAGGATATTTTCTAGCCTAGATGCCACCAAATGTATGCGAATACTGTAGTTAGGGAACGGAGGAAAATATTAGAATTAGCATGACTGGGACATAAATTTGGGCATAAGTCCATTATGGGTATAATTGGATATTTAAGCATACATGGAATATGTGAATATAAATTTGGTATAAATTGGAGAAATGAATGTGAATAAATTTAAACATAAATTTATTTATGGACATAATTGGGAAAAAGAGGCATAAAACCTATAATTTACATAGGTATGATTAAAAATGGAATGTTTAATAATTACAATTATAAATTATAATTGCACTTATGACACAAGGTTAGGTTGCATTAGTGGTGGAAGTCTGCCCGGACCCGACTGGCATATCCAGCAGCCACTAATGTTGAACCTAATGTGAGAGGTCTATGTGCGCAAATACGAATCGGGCTAAGACATGAGGTTAGGCCCAACTTGTGGAAGAAGTTTGCACAGACCCGACCGGCATATCCAGCATCCACAAGTTGTAGGCCTAATGTGGGAGGTCTATCCCATTATAACCATAAATGGACATGGTGATGAATTGGAGTAAACAAGGAATGATAGACCTATTATGATTAATTACTTAATGAGAATGTTGTATATAATAGGTAGGCTTGTCCTAGGGACAAGTGGAAATTATAACATAAGTTATAGTAAAAGGAAAGAAAGCTTATTAGTAAACCTTAGTTAAGAAAACTAAGTTATAAGTGAACAACGTCAAGTTGTAGTGATATGTTAAACAGGAAACATGTGAACTGAGAAGAGTATAGTTAATTAAATATTAAGTAAAACATGTTATCGTAATTATGGAATCAGACAATGAATAGTACAAAGGGATTGTAAGATTACTTCTGTTAATTACAATCCAGGGGTGGAAGATTGTAAGATTACTTCTGTTAATTACAATCTAAAGAATAACATGTAATGGGGGCTTATTAATGAACTTAAATGGATTAAGTTATATTTGTATGGAATTAATAAGCAAGAGAAACTTTGGCAAGTAAAAGGCAGCTAATGTGAATGGGGATAACCTGTTAGTCTACAATACTTAACCTAATTGAATCCATAGTTATTATGTGAACATAAATATGAATAGGGGTTAAGTAAACATGCTTAAATCAGTGGGAGGGTTAAGTAAATCTTGGGTAGGTGGGTAATATTATTATATGTAGGCCCACAAACTTAACACCTAAGTAAACATGCTTGAATCAGTGGGAGGGTTAAGTAAATCTTGGGCAGGTGGGTAATATTAGTTTATATAGGCCCACAAACTTAACCGTTAAATAAGCATGCTTGAATCAATGGGAGGGTTAAGTAAATCTTGGGTAGGTGGGTAATATTAGTGTATATAGGCCCACAAACTTAACCTGGTAAGGTTATGTAATCAAAGACACCTAGTGGTATACATAACCGAGGGAAATAATAAAGTTATGAAATTAAAGACACCATTTAGAGTAAGCATAAATTGTAGAAATGATGGGGTTATGTATTAAAGACACCTATAGGTAAGCATAGACGGTAGAAAGATTGGGGGTTATGTATTAAAGACACCTATAGGTATGCATAACTGGTAGAAAGATTGGGCGTTATGTATTAAAGACACCTATAGGTAAGCATAACCGGTAGATGGATCGAGGTTATATAATTAAAGACACCCTTTAGCGTAAGCATAACTGACATAGAGCTATGTAATAAAAGACACCCAAGGGTATACATAATCAGCGAAAAACCTAATGGGGGTACAAGACAAAGGGGATAGCTTGTATCATATTGTGTGGGACCCATTTCTGTCAGTAACCCGGAGTAGGTATCAAATAAAGAACTCCGTACCAGGCGGAGAAAGGGGCACGCTTACTGATTGATTGTAAGAGATCTAAACGAGGACGGTATGGGCGGTGCAAAACGACCAGGGACATGTGCGTGCATGGGATGGGTAGAGGGGGGCCAAGACAACCATGACACCAGTAGATATGGTTTTGCACATTATTACGACGGAGGGTTGCCCCTTTAGGAAGTGATATCTCCTATTGTGGGGCCAGCACAAGGTATCTATGAGGGTTAGGGAGCCGATCGATCAGTGTAGTAGTTAGGATACATTAGGACGTATACCTAAGTCTACCACCTTATAGTCGAAGGGATCATCTCTTTCTGGATATACTAGTAACGGTGCAGAATAATCATTAAAAGCATATATACCTTATCATGTCTACCTTTTCACACCTTCCATTTACGTAGTGATCTCTCTTATCCATTTTATATGCCTATCATGTTACTTTTATTTATTTACTGGCTAAAAGTAACTAGACTCGCCAGACTTTATGTCTGAACCTTTTTGTTTCTCCTTCTTTTTTCCGTTCCTTCCCCCTGGTTCTCAAGGGAGGGAATTCTTAGGTTTAGTCAGGATTCTGCTATCGTCTTTCTTGGAACTACTTAGAAATACTGCTGGTTTCACATCTTTCTCTACTATAGCTTATGATTTGGGGATTATGCTTTCTTTATTATTGTACTATGATATTTAAAGTATAAGTCAGAAGTTTTAATGATGTACTGAGTTTATGTATTTTCAGACACATGGTGTAACCATGCTTTATGTAATAAAAGTTTTTAATTCCGCTACTATTTTATATCTGTCTTGTAATGTTTCTGTTCTGTTTACCTATAACGCTTCACGAAACTTAATGCATTCCCTTATGAGTGACATTAACGGGCGTGGGGTGTCACACTTGGTATCAGAGCTGAAGGTTACCGGATTGGATAAAAGTTTTTGAAAACTATTTTCAAAAAGTTTTAAAAGAAGGTATTTTCATAAAGAAAAGTATGTTTTGAAAAACATAATCCCCAAAGCCATATGTAATATCTCTCGGTTCTCCGCTTGATTCCTTTTTCCTTTTTGTCTGGGGAGCCAATTCTTCTCAAAAGGTGTCCCCATTGTGGCATGGTTCCGTAGGCATGTTTAGACTATGGCACATGTCGAAGGTTAATGAAGTGCCTAACCTCCATCTGTAGCTGCAATAGTATTACCTACGGCTAATTTTCTCAAGCTTCGTAGGGATTTCCATGCGAAAGAGGCAACTTTCGAGATACTTGTTAGCTTGTTACACAAATAAAGGTGAAAAGGAAGAAGTTATGGTTAAGGAAACACAAAATAAAAAAAGGTATGGCCCAAGAAAGAATGGCAACAACAACAGAGGAAGGGCGGAAAGAAAGACAAGGTTAAGGATAAGAGGAAGTGCCATAGTTGCGGGCGAGAGGGTCACTTGGCCCAGGATTGCCGGAAAGGGAAGAATGCTTGCTTCGTTTATGAAGAGGTTGGACACTATTCTAGGTAGTGCCCAAGGACACAAGGGCAAGGTCAAAAGACAGGAACCTCTGGAGGGCAAGTGAATGCTTTCGTGGCTAGTGCACTAGACGGAGATAGCAAAGTTCCATAGAAAGTTTGATTTCTCTTTCCAGTCACCCTATTTAGAAACCTTTTTGATTCTGGCGCTTCACACTCGATTATATCTAGTTCTGCGGTCGAGCCTCTGCACTTAGATGCTAGTATGGTAGTGGATCCCTTAGTTGTCTCAAACCCCATTGGTGGTTTGGCTCATTTATATATGATTTTTCGGGGTTTGAGAATATTTGTGTTAGGCGTCGAGTTTGAGTGCGACGCATATCTTATTCCATCGGATATGGTTTGATTCTAGGAATAGATCGGCTTACCACATATAGTTCCATTCTGGATTGTGAGAGGGGGGTCGTTAGGCTTTTGACTTTTCATGGAAGGACCCTTGAGATTTCTTTTGGCCCCAAGGAGTTTGTTAGATTGAGTTTCCTAGAGTCACTTGACGCATCTATCGATGATCTAAAATCTATTCCAGTAGTCCGTGAGTATCCTGATGTCTTTGATGATGTAACACCCCGAATTTTCAGTTAACATTAAATTAACAAATTGAAGTGTACTTAATTCAAAATGAAAGAAATAAGGGAAACAGGTTAAGACATTGCGTTTCTCTCGGAATTCTGCTTGAGATAGAGTCTGAGTTTGCCTAAATCGAACTCCGTATGAAGGAGTTATGACCGTCCAAAGTTTCAGAATTCAAATTAAAATTCAAACAGTTCAAATTCAGTTCAAATATTCGAAAAACAGACCCAAACTGGGCTGGGCGGGAAAATTCCCGCCTAGGAACCAGGTCGACCAAGGGGTCGACCTGGATACCCAGGTCGACCTGGGGGTCGACCTACCCAGTCGACCTGGTCAGGTCTTGGCTGGCCTGGTCGGGTTTTGGTCGAGTTCCTGAGCTCTGGTGTGTCACTAGGGCTGATTTGTCACTTTCTGATTGGCTCCTCTTGGTATGCTTGGTCTGTATTCACTCTATGATCATCCGACGGATCAAATCAATTTGAAATTCTATAAATACAACCCAACACTTAACCTAAATTCACACAAATAAAATAGAACTAGAGCCGTCGTGCTGCCGGGAGGAAACTAAGAGTAGCCGTCAGTTGGGGAAAACTTAGAGACGAGCAAAACTAAAGTAAAAACAAGACTCAAACAACGTTTATCTACATAAAGGAAAGCACTGCAAATTCAGAACTCAGAAACCAGAATTCAAGTTCGTCGTTTGTTGTAAGTATAGTGATTTTTTCGATGAGAATAAAATTAAGACTTGATTCAATGTAAAGTGGAAATGGAATTTTACTGTTGTATAATGACGATGCTAATTCATATCTGTGTATTGCAATGATTGTATTGTGAACGGTATTGGGATGTTTGTGGTATAATTGACTTGATGTTGATCCTATTGTACATTTAGAATGAAAGCAACATCACATACGAGTATATGGTTAATGCTAGAATTTACACCTATATGTTTATATGTTTAATATAGGTTGTATACATTTTTCTAAGTCCAAGTTAAGACTTATATACACATGTTCTATGTTAAGACCATTATGCCTACATGATTAAATCCCATGTATATGTTCTTATGTTCCTCGCAAGTTTGTAATTGGGTCCATGGCAAGTACCATTTAGTTTAACACGATTATTGCAAGTTTCATGTTATAAAAGGATTCATGATTTGATCTAATTCACGCTTTTGGGTTAATGTCAAAACTAGACATTTTTATGGACTTGTAATAATTTTGTCACATGCTAGTTTGTGTTTGAAATTATGCCTAGATAAAAATATGTTTAGGCCTATATTTTATGCAAGTCTAAATTATGCCATTTCATGTGACACCTATTTAGTTAGATTCTTATTTGAATGCAAGTTCACATGACAAGTTGAAACCCATGATTTATGTTAATTAGATCGCAGAGTTGCAAGTTCATATGTCACATACCCTTTATGTTATTTAGAATATTTCATGTTCTTGGCTTTCCCTTCTGTGTTTATAAGTTGGGTTGAAATATCTAGCCCAACATTCATTATAATCTTGTGAACGTACAAACGGGGGAATATCGTTGGGATTAAACATGAAAAGTATATGTGTTGGCATGTTTGGCACATGCCAATGATTGGTGACATTTAAGTGGTATGAATTGTCATGCCTAAAAAGATAACGAACTTGGAAAATGGGCCATAACATTTACATATAACAAGTAAAAGACACAAATATGTAAATTTAGAAAATACGAATATGCTTAACCCGAGGTTGGATTGAGTTGTGATGTAAACCTGCCCAGACCCGCCCGGCTGTCCAGTAATCACAACAATACCTATCCAATGTGGGAGGTTAAGGCATTAAGCCCAATAAGGACCCGAGGATAGACTGAGTTTCGGTGTAAATCTGCCCAGAACCGACCGGCTATCCAGTAACCGCAACAATACCTGTCTAATGTGAATGGTCGGTGCTTTAATGAATAAATTAAAGCTAGAATGAGGATGGTAAGGTAAAGTTAACTAAAACACGTAACCAATTCAACATGTTAATTAAACTGATGGGTGGGGTTAGGTTAATACAGACACTTAACCACTTAACATGTTTGACTAGAAAATCCTAGTAATAGGGACCCATTTCAGCAGTAACCAAATTAGGTATCATGGTACCCTGAAACTATGCAGGGTGGGGCACGATTACTGGGCTGATTGTAAGCGATCAATGGCGACGGCGGTTGGTGCCGCAGTGTGGGTTCTAACGGAGTGCAGGCGTGTACACACTTCGGAGCAGACAAACAGGGCACTGGCCACCAGTAGTATACATTATGCATTCTAGAATTGTGTCGGGCCGCCACCATGGGACTTGATACACCCCATGGTGGGACCAGCATAGGTATCTACAATCATTGGGGGCCGTATGACACATATGATTTTGCGAGTAGGAGCCGATCTTTAAAAAGGGGATCACTTCACTCGATCATGGGGCGCCAATCAGAACAAATACAAGTAGGTGCAGAGATATAGTGTAGGGTGCGATAGTATATTCGGTTCAAAACTACTTTATCTTAGTCTATGATACTTTCCTGTTTCCGGTTTATACCTATCATGCCCTTTTTCTTATTCTCATACTGAAGAGTCACTAGACTTACCAGGCTTTATGTCTGACTCTATTTTTCTTTCGTCTTCTTTTCTTCCGTTTCCCCCTTCCCCAGGTCCACAGGGAGGAAACAACCCAGCTTAGTCAGACTCTTTGCAAGCTTCAAGATTGTAGATGTATGGTTTGGACTCTCTTTCCTAGGCTATGGCTTTTGGACACGTTCTATGGGGATTTATGCAGCTTTAATTATGTTTTTATGCTTCTATATTTAATAATCAAGACAGAAATGATAATGTAATGTTTTGGAAGTTATTGCGAGACAACTATGGAAATGTTTTGTATGAACACGTATAATTGAAATGAAAGTCTGTTTGTTTTCCGCTGCTTATATATATGTGTGTGTGTTTGTATCTGTCTTGTGTTTTATCTGTGACTTTTACTTATAAACCTCCACCGAAGTTAAGGCATTCCCTTTGTGAGTGACCTTAATGGAGGCGGGGTGTTTCACTTGGTATCAGAGCACAGGTTTACTAGATTAGATAAAAGTTTTCAAAACTTTCTTCAAAAAGAAGTTTAAAGAAGCATTTTTTTAAGAAAAACGTTGTTTTTAAAAGGCATAATTCCCCTAAGCCATATGCACTATCTCTCTATCCTGTCGTCTTGAATCTTCCCTTTTTGTTTCAGCATGTCTGGAGATCTTAACCTTCTAGAAGGAGTACCGATACCTGGCTGGTTCCGGAGGTACCTAGAGGCTAGGGCCAATGGTGCGGGCCCAGCAGACATTCCTCCTCCCGTAGTGGCAGCAGTTCCTCCTCCTCCTCCTCCTCCTCGTGGAAATGCTTTCACTAAGATGTGTAGAGACTTAAAGGCTATCGGTGGAAAGGACTTTTATGGAACTGAATCCTTTGTGGTAGCAAGGAACTGGCTGAAGGAGACCGAAGATTTGTTCGTCATCTTCGAAGTTGACGACATGCAAAAGATACAGCTAGCAGTATGGTTACTTAAAGACAAAGCTTCTTATTGGTGGGAAGTTACCCATGCTGAGAGGCCAGTGGAAACTTGGGAAGATTTCAGGACGAGGTTTGAGACGAAATTCCTCTCCCAAGCTGAAAGAAGCCTACAGATGGAGAAGTTCCTAACTCTTAAACAAGGAAGTATGATGATCAAGGAGTACGTCAATCGGTTTAATCAGCTGGCCAGATTTGGGCTGGATTTAGTAAACACCCAACACAAGAAGGCCCTTCACTTCGTCAAAGGTCTGAATGAGCCTCTACATAGCCATGCTATGACCAATATACCCATGGGAACGACTTATGAAAGCTTGGTGGACATGGAGCTGCTACACGAGGAAGATAAAGGCAAGAAAGAGGCAAAGGTGGAAGTGCCTCAAGAAAAGAAAGAGGGTTTACAGGCTAAGAAAATAGACTTCAAGAAGGGCGGGAAGAACAACAAATCCCATGAAAAGAGAAAGTGTAATTTCTGTGGCATTGTTAGACATATAGTGAAAGACTGCAGAAAGAAGAAGGCGAAGATGAATGGTGGTTATTTCCATTGCGGCGAGACTGGACACATGGCTAAGGACTGCCCAAAGAAGCGGGGGCAGGGACAGAAGACTGGATCCACTTCAGGGGGACAGGTTCACGCGCTGGTGGCACCTACACAGGAACGAGGTAGAAATATTTCTGTAGAAAGCTTAGTTTATCTCTATGAGCATCCAGTTCGCACTCTCTTTGATTCTGGCACATCACACTCCTTTATTTCATCTGCTTTAGTAGAATCTCTGCACTTAGACACTAGTATGGTAGAAGATCCCTTGGTTGTTTCAAATCCAATTGGGGGCTCAGCTTATTTGTCGATGGTTTTTTTGGATTTGAAAATCACTATTCTAAGTGTTGAGTTAAGATGTAGTGCCTTTGTTTTGGGTTTCTTAGGATATTGATTAATCTTAGGCATGGACTGGTTATCTAGTAGTGGTGCCATTCTTGATTGTGAGAAGAGAGTGGTCAGACTCTTGACTCGACTCGGTAACACTCTAGAAATTTCTTGTAATCCCTTGAATGTTGTTATGCTTAGCTATCTAGAGTCGCTTGATGCTTCTGTTGAGAATTTGCAGTCGGTTAGAGTGGTCCGTGAATATCCGGATGTCTTTGAAGAGGTGAAGGGATTACCTCCGAGGAGGGAAATAGACTTCCGCATATATCTTGTTGATAATGCAAAGCCCGTAGCTTTACCTGTTGGACACATGGCTCCAAAGGAGAGAAAGGAGCTCAATAAGCAAGTTAAGGAGCTTCTCGAGAAGGGGTTTATAATGTGGCGTATCTCGGAATAGGGTGCTCCAGTGTGTTCGCCACCAAAGCAGATGGCTCACTACGTCTTTATATGGACTATAGGGAGCTAAACAAGCTGAATAAGAAGAATAGACACCCGCTTCCCAGAATAGACGATTTGTTCGATCAGCTTGTAGGTGCGTCGGTTTTCTCCTAACTTGATCTGACTACTGGGTTCCATCAGCTAAGGGTAGCAGAAGATAACATTGATGAGATGACATTCAGAACCCCAGACGGTTTCTTCGAGTGGCTTGTCATGCCTTTCGGCTTGACAAATGCACCCGCTTTTTTTGTAGACCTAATGAGCAGGGTGTTCAGAGAATTCCTCAACAAGTTTGTGGTTGTCTTCGTAGACGATACTTTGATCTTCTCAAAGAATGAGGAAGAACATGATCAGCATCTGAAAGAGATCATGGAAACTCTTCGAGTTCATCAGCTGTAAGCCAAATTCTCCAAGTGCCACTTTTGGAGAGAAGAAGTAAGGTTTCTTGGACATGTAGTGTCCAAAGAGGGGTTAGCTGTGGACCCCGCGAAAGTAGTGGCAAGGCACCAAGAAATGCAACCGAAGTCCGAAGCTTTCTTGGGCTAGCAGGTTTTTACCGAATGTTCATTAGAGATTTCGTCAAAATCTCAGCTCCACTCACAAGGCTAACAAAGAAGAATCTAGCGTTCGCTTGGGATTTGGATTGTGATGATGCTTTCCAACACTTGAAAAGGGCTCTCACAACAGCCCCAGTTCCGACTTTGCCTGATGGAAGCAAGATGTTCACACTATACGCGGATGCTTGTGGCACGGGACTGGGCGCTGTTCTGATGCAAGAAGGGAAGGTAGTAGCTTATGGTGGAAGATAATTGAAAGTTCATGAAAAGAACTACCTAACCCACGATCTTGAGTTGGCCGCCATCATCTTTGCGCTTAAGTCCTGGCGCCATTATCTCCTAGGTGAGAAATTCGAATTATATACTGACCATAAATCGTTGAAGTATCTTTTCTCGTAGAAAGATCTTAACTTAAGACAACAAAGGTGGATGGAATTTTTTGCCTCGTATGATTTTGAGATTCCCTATACTCCTGGCAAGGGCAACGTAGTAGCAGACGCCTTGAGCAGAAAGAAGCTGACCTTAAGCCCTCTCTTTGTAGAAAGGCAAAGCTTGGAGTATATAGCCAGTTTTGACTTTAGGCCATCCACTGACTTTGTACCCGGCCTGCTAGCAACATTAGAAGTGCGACCAACTCTTTTAGACTCAATAGGGGCCGCACAACGCGAATACCCTCAGCTTATTGATGTGATTGATAAGTTAATTAGGGGTGAAACTTCCAGTCACCTCAATAGGTACTCCATCGATGATAAGGGTTGGCTGAGGCGAGATGGAAGATTATGCATCCCACAAGCAAGGGATTTGGTAAAAATGGTTCTCGATGAAGCACACCATTCCAAGATGACAATACACCCAGGTGGAGACAAGATGTATAAAGTCGTAAAGAGAATTTTCTTTTGGAATGGCATGAAGAAGGACATGGCAGATTTCGTTTCTAAGTGCACGATATGCCAACAGGTTAAGGCGGAACGAAAGAAGCCTGGAGGAATGCTTCATCCTCTAGAAGTCCCACAGTGGAAGTGGGATAGCATTTCAATGGACTTCATTGATGGGTATCCTAGGTCAAGAAGGTAGCATTTGGGTAATAGTGGACAGGCTCACTAAAAGCACCCACTTTATACCTGTCAAGAGTAGACGGACTGCCTCATCTCTAGCATCTCTTTATCTCAAGGAAATAGTTCGACTCCATGAAATACCCTCAAGCTTAGTGAGTGACCAAGATCCTATCTTTGCGAGTGAGTTTTGGCGGAGTCTGCAAGAAGATGTAGGCACACAGTTATGCTTGAGCACGGGCTATCACCCCCAAACTGATGGTCAGACGGAAAGGGTGAACAGAGTATTAGAAGATCTTTCGAGACTGTGCGTTCTTGACTTTGGAGGGACATTGGAGGATCATCTTCCTTTAGTGGAATTCGCCTACAAAAACAACTACCAAGCCACCATCGGCATGGCGGCCTTCGAAGCTTTGTATAGAAGACCGTGCTGATCACCAA
This sequence comes from Allium sativum, assembly GCA_030737875.1. Taxonomy (NCBI): domain Eukaryota; kingdom Viridiplantae; phylum Streptophyta; class Magnoliopsida; order Asparagales; family Amaryllidaceae; genus Allium; species Allium sativum. Next base: position 645,927,712 of record CM060923.1, read on the forward strand.
CTTGTTGGTGGGAGTCTACAGACAAACTTATACTTGGGCTAGACATGATTAGAGAGACTTCAGAAAAAGTGGACTTGATATGAAGGAGAATGAAGACCGCCCAAGATAGACAGAAATCCTACGCAGACAAAAGAAGGACCGACCTTGAGTTTGAGGTTGGGGACAGGGTTTCCCTTAAGGTATCTCCTTTAAGGAACGTCGTTCGCTTTGGATCCGCAAGAAAGATGGCACCAAGATTTGTAGGACTGTTCCCTATCATCGAGAAGATTGGGAAGATGGCTTATAGAGTAGAGTTGCCCCAAAGGTTGGCTGGGATTCACAGTGTCTTTCACGTTTCTCATCTCCAGAAATGTTTACATAAGTCTACGGAAGTAGTGGATCCAAGCATTCTAGAAGAGGTTGAAATAGAATGAGAAACAACTGTGAGAAGAGTTCCAACTCAAATCATAGGAACTGAAATCAAAAAGCTACGCAACCGCGAAGTCAGGCTTGTTAAAGTTCAATGGAGCGATGCCGAGGAAGATGCGACTTGGGAAACTGAGGACAGAATACGCGCTGCCTACCCTTTTCTTTTTGAGAGTACATCTTTGACCTCTCTTTTTCCATAAGTTTATGCTTGTATCTACCTTTTAGTATATCTTCTCGGTCCTTTTTCTCCTAACTCCTTAGGTAGAAACTAATGGATGTAAACATGTATCTGAAACATGTTATGGTTGATGGCTGCAAGGGGTTGCTAGTGGTTGCTCGTGGATGCATACACACACACACCCCCTAGGTATTAGATCGGCTCAGTCATTTTCATATTGCATACGCATATATGTATTCGTAGTTGTATGTGGTTGAAACTTGATATGTTGTCATATGGATGTCGCATTTGTATGAATGGTTGCACACTCATGTAGAATTATGAGTAGGAAATTTTTTTTTCATACATAATGGATTCATGACACTTACATGGTTTGCATTAAAGAGGTCAACTGAATCAATAGACCGCCTGATTTTGCATTAGATAAGGACATGTACAAACACTATGCGTATGATCATGAAGCATTAGAAGTCTTTTAAGGACAATAGACGCCTGTGTTCGTTGATTGAGTAGATGGGCAATTGGATGTACGTTCTTCCAGACTTGAAGATTTCGCGGACGAAATCCTTTAAGGAGGGGAGAATGTAACACCCCGAATTTTCAGTTAACATTAAATTAACAAAGTAAAGTGTACTTAATTCAAAATGAAAGAATTACGGCAAACGGGTTATGCCATTGCGTTCGTCTCGGAATTCTGCTTGAGATAGAGTCCAAGTTTGCGTAAATCGGACTCCGTATGAAGGAGTTATGACCGTCCGAATTTTCAGAATTCAACTTAAAATTCAAACAGTTCAACATTCAGTTCAGAAATTCGAAAAACAAACCCAAACTGGGCTGGGCTGGAAAATTCCTGCCCAGGAACCAGGTCGACCTGGGTACCCAGGTCGACTAGGGAGTCGACCTGGGGGTCGAACTACCCAGTCGACCTGGTCAGGTCTTGGCTGGCCTGGTCGGGTTCTAGTCGAATTCCTGAGCTCTGGTATGTCACTAGGGCTGATTTGTCACTTTCTGATTGGCTCCTCTTGGTGTGTATGGTCTGGATTCACTCTATGATCATCTGACGGCTCAAATCAATCTGAAATTCTATAAATACAACCCAACACTCAACCTAAATTCACACAAATAAAATAGAACTAGAGCCGCCATGCTGTCGGGAGGAAACTAAGAGTAGCCGTCAGTTGGAGAAATCTTAGAGACGAGCAAAACTAAAGTAAAAAAAAAGATTCAAACAACGTTTATCTACCCAAGGGAAAGCGTTGCAAATTCAGAACTCAGAAACCAGAATTGAAGTTCGTCGTTTATTGTAAGTATAGTGATTTTTCCAATGAGAATAAAATTAAGACTTGATTCGATGTAAAGTGGAAATGGAATTTTATTGTTGTATAACGACGATGCTAATTCATATCTGTGTTTTGCAATGATTGTATTGTGAATAGTACTAGGATGTTTGTGGTATAATTGACTTGATGTTGATCCTATTGTACATTTAGAATGAAAGCAACATCACATGCAAGTATATGGTTAATGCTAAAATTTACACCTATATGTTTATATGTTTAATATAGGTTGTATACATTTTTCCAAGTCCAAGTTAAGACTTATATACACATGTTCTATGTTAAGACCATTATGCCTACATGATTAAATCCCATGTATATGTTCTTATGTTCCTCACAAGTGTGTAATTGGGTCCATGCCAAGTACCGTTTAGTTTCACACGGTTATTGCAAGTTTCATGTTATAAAAGGATTCATGATTTGATCTAATTCATGCTTTTGGGTTAATGTCAAAAATAGATATTTTTATGGACTTGTAATAATTTTGTCACATGCTAGTTTGTGTTTGAAGTTATTCCTAGATAAAAATATGTTTAGGCCTATGTTTTATGCAAGTCTAAATTATGCCATTTCATGTGACACCTATTTAATTAGATTTTTATTTGAATGCAAGTTCACAAGACAAGTTGAAACCCATGATTTATGTTAATTAGATCGCAATGTTGCAAGTTCATATGTCACACACCCTTTATGTTATTTAGAATATTTCATGTTCTTGGCTTTCCCTTCTATATTTATAAGTTGGGCTGAAATATCTAGCCCAACATTCATTATAATCTTGCGACCGTACAAACGGGGGAATATCGTTGGGATTAAACATGAAAAATATATGTGTTGGGATGTTTGGCACATGCCAATGATTGGTGACATTTAAGTGGTATGAATTGCCATGCCTAAAAAGATAACGAACTTGGAAAATGGGCCATAACATTTACATATAACAAGTAAAAGACACAAATATGTAAATTTAGAAAATACGAATATGCTTAACCCGAGGTTGGATTGAGTTGTGATGTAAACCTGCCCGGACCCGCCCAGCTGTCCAGTAATCACAACAATACCTATCCAATGTGGGAGGTTAAGGCATTAAGCCCAATAAGGACCCGAGGTTAGACTGAGTTGCGGTGTAAACCTGCCTGGAATCGACCGGCTGTCCAGTAACCGCAACAATACCTGTCTAATGTGAGTGGTCGGTGCTTTAATGAATAAATTAAAGCCAGTATGAGGATGGTAGGGTTAAGTTAACTAAAACACTTAACCAATCCAACATGTTAATTAAATTGATGGATGGGGTTAGGTTAATACAGACACTTAACCACTTAACATGTTTGACTAGAAAACCCTTGTAATGGGGACCCATTTCAGCAGTAACCCAATCAGGTATCATGGTACCCTGAAACTAGGCAGGGTGGAGCACGATTACTGGGCTGATTGTAAGCGGTCAAAGGCGACGGCGGTTGGTGCAGCAGTGTGGGTTCTAACGGAGTGCGGGTGTGCACACACTTCGGAGCACACAAACAGGGCACTGGGCACCAATAGTATACACTATGCATTCTAGAATTGTGTCGGGCCTCCACCATGGGACTTGATACACTCCATGGTGGGACCAGCACAGGTATCTACAATCATTGGGGGCCGTATGACACATATGATTTTGCGAGTAGGAGCCGATCTTTAAAAGGGGGATCACTTCACCCCGATCATGGGGCGCCAATCGGAACAAATAAAAGTAGGTGTAGAGATATAGTGTGGGGTGCGATAGTATATTCGGTTCAAAACTACTTTATCTTAGTCTATGATACTTTCCTGTTTCCAGTTTATACCTATCATGCCCTTTTTCTTATTCTCATACTGAAGAGTCACTAGACTTACCAGGCTTTATGTCTGACTCTATTTTTCTTTCATCTTCTTTTCTTCCGTTCCCCCCTCCAGGTCCACAGGGAGGAAACAAGCCATCTTAGTTAGACTCTTTACTAGCTTCAAAATAGTAGATGTATGGTTTGGACTCTCTTTCCTTGGCTATGGCTTTTGGACACATTCTATGGGGATTTATTCAGCTTTAATTATGTTTTTATGCTTCTTTATTTAATAATCAAGACATAAATGATGATGTAATGTTTTGGAAGTTATTGTGGGACAACTATGGAAATGTTTTGTATGAACTCGTATTCATGAAATGAAAGTCTATTTGTTTTCCGTTGCTTATATATATATATATATATATATATATGTGTGTGTGTGTGTGTGTGTGTGTGTGTGTGTTTATAGCTGTCTTGTGTTTTATCTGTGACTTTTACTTATAAACCTCCACCGAAGTTAAGGCATTCCCTTTGTGAGTGACCTTAATGGATGTGGGGTGTTTCAGATGAGGTTTAGGGTTTACCCCAAGGCGCGAGATCGATTTCCGCATATATTTTGTGGTCAATGCAAAGCCAGTTGCATTGCCTGTGCGCCGTATGGCTCCATGAGAAAGAAGGGAGCTCAACAAATAAGTAGGGGAGTTACTTGAGAAAGGGTTTTCTTTTGGGATGGGATGAAGAAAAAAAATGTAGCAGAGTTTGTTTCTCAATGTCTGATTTGCTAGCAAGTCAAAGCTGAGCGAAGGTAGCCCGGTGGTTTACTTCATCCTTTAGAGGACCTGCAGTGGAAGTGGGAAAGCATCTCCATGGACTTCATGGATGGTTTTCCTAGATCAACGAAGGACAATACCATTATTTGGGTGGTAGTAGATAGACTTACTAAGAGCGCCCATTTCATTCCCGTTAAGAGCAAGAGGATGGCAGCATGGTTAGAAACAGTTTACGAGATAGTCCGTCATCATGGACTACCTTCCAGTATCGTAAGTGATCGTGATCCCATTTTCACCGGTAAATTTTGGAGGAGCTTGCAAGAAGCATTAGGTACACAATTATGTTTTGAGCACATCTTATCATCCTCAGACCGATGGACAGACGGAGAAGATGAACAGAATTCCTGAGGATCTTTTAAGGCTGTGTATCCCAGACTTTAGAGGGACTTGGGAAGAGAACCTTCCTTTAGTAGAGTTTGCCCACAACAACAGTCATCAAGCAGGCATTGTCATGGAACCCTTCGAAGCATTATATGGACGACCCTGTAGATCACCAATTGGTTGGTGGCGATCTATAGAATGACCTTTACATGGATCAAAGGTTAAGAAGCTATGCAAACGAGAAGTCAAGTTGCTAAAGGTTCAATGGGGAGATAGCCCAGAGGATGTGACTTGGGAGACCGAAGACTAGATTCGGGCTTCATACCCTTTCCTTTTCGAGGGTATGTTCTTAACTCCTTTTTCCTAAGTTCTATTAGTTCTTGTCTCTATCAATTGGGTATATCTTATCCATAGTATCTTACGACCTTTAGATAGTAATCCTATGGATGTAAACATGTGTTTGAAACATGTTATGTTTGATGGATGCAAGTGAATGCAAGTGTTTGCTAGTGGTTGCCTGTGGATGCATATACACACACATTAGGCACTAAGATCGGCTCAATTACTTTCATACTGTATATGGATGTGTGTGCATTTTCTTTTCTTTTATGGATGGAAATGGATGTATTAGCATATGGATGTTGCATTTGGATGAATGAGTGCGCACACATATAGAGCTAACATGTTATAATAGGATTATTTGCATGCACGATGAATTCATGGCAGTAACATACATTGCATTAAGGAGGTCAACTGAATCAGTAGACCGCCTGATATTTTGCAGTAGCGTTGGGACATATACACACACGGTTGCATACATTCATATAAGCATCAGAAAAAATTTAGGGTAATGGATGCCAGCGGTTGTTGGATGAGTAGATGGATGATGGATGGTAGGATATGCATTCTTTTCAACTTAGAGATTTCGGGCGCGAAATACTTTGGTAGGGGAGAATGTAACACCCCGAATTTTTAACAACACTAAAATGCATAAATTAAATAATAATTAATTTAATATTCAGAATTAGAGGAAAAGTACTGCGCCGTTGCGTCCATCACGAAATTCTGGTCAAGGTAGACATTTGGTTTGCGTAAAACGGACAACGTATGAATAAGTTATTAAGGTTTGAAGTTTATATGCATATAATGAAGATATATATATATATATATAATTCAAAAATATTCAAAAATCAGCAAAACCAAAAATCCGGTGTGCAGATCGACGAAAGGCCGAGCGTTTGAGGTCAACCCGAGGCCCGGTTGGGTCGACACCTGGGTCGACCCAGGCTAATGGGGGTTGACACCCATGAAGGGGGTCGATCCACCTCAAAGGGGGTTGACCCACCCGCGGCCCTGGAAACTTCTTTTCTTACGTGTACGATTATGATGGCTTCTGGTCCAATCTGATGGTCTTGGTTGCTCCGATACTCCTATATAAGGGACCCTAAACCTAGGTTTTATTCACATAAAAAAATGGTGACGGCGAAGCTCTGCTGCAATGAAAATTAAGATGGCATTTCTTCTTCTTCTTCTAAGTCAAATTCTGAGATTCAAGCATAGATTCAACACCAACTTTTTTTCTATCTCCTTAACAATCCAAATCACGGTGAATTGATTATTTTTAGGATTAAACAAATAAAAGTAAATTATGAAAGACTATGATTTGGATGAATCTATGCTATCATCGTATCCATGCTATATCATGATAGATCTATTCTACGTTATTATCATATCTTATGATGTCATATTTGGATCTTAACTTGTGCTATGTTAGATCTATTCCTATAGATCTAATTCTCTTATGATGTCATATTTTGATCTTAACATGTGCTATGCTAGATCTATTCCTATAGATCTAATTCTTTTGTGATGTCACATATGCGGATCTTACCTTCTCCCTAAAGTTAGTGGTTAATTTGGGACTATCAATTTCTGGACAATTAAGCCATTGTTTAGATCTAGAATACCATATTATGATTAATTGAGATCCGTTATTATCGGGTATAAGAATTCTTATTTGGATTTTTTCATTCTAAGTATATTGGATCTAGTTTTATCATTACCCTTTTTGCTAGATCTGTCTTTATGTCCACCTTATTATGCCTATTACTTGTCAATACCAGTATATATGCTTATATCACTTTTAGAATGATCACCATTGTCATTTTTCCCATCACTTTTCCCCTTTTCATTACTCATGACTAGGCTATTTTCTAGCCTAGATGCCACCAAATATATGCGAATGCGGTAGTTAGGAAACGGGGGAAAATATTAGAATTAGCATAACTGGGACATAAATTTGGGCATAAGTCCATTATGGGTATAATTGGATATTTAAGCATAAATAGAATATGTGAATATAAATTTGGTATAAATTGGAGAAATGAATGTGAATAAATTTAGACATAAATTTATTTATGGACATAATTGGGAAAAAGAGGTATAATTAACATAGGTATGATTAAAAATGGAATGTTTAATAATTACAATTATAAATTGTAATTGCACTTATGACACATGGTTAGGTTGCATTAGTGGTGGAAGTCTGCCCGGACCTGACGGGCGTATCCTGCAGCCACTAATGTTGAACCTAATATGAGATATCTAAGTGCGCAAATACGAATCGGGCTAAGACATGAGGTTAGGCCCAACTTGTGGAAGAAGTCTGCCTGGACCCGACCGGCATATCCAGCATCCACAAGTTGTAGGCCTAATATGGGAGGTCTAGCCAATTATAACCATAAATGGACATGGTGATGAATTGGAGTAAACAAGGAATGATAGTAACCTATTATGATTAAATACTTAATGAGAATATTGTATATAATAGGTAGGCTTGTCCTAGCGACAAGTGGAAATTATAACATAAGTTATAATTAAAGGAAAAAGAGCTTATTAGTAAACCTTAGTTAAGTAAACTAAGTTATAAGTGAACAACATCAAGTTGTAGTGATATGCTAAACAGGAAATAGGTGAACTGAGAGGAGTATACTTAATTAATTATTAAGTAAAACATGTTGTTGTAATTATGGAATCAGACAATGAATAATACAAAGGGAATGTAAGATTACTTCCGTTTATTACAATCCAGGGGTGGAAGATTGTAAGATTACTTCTATTAATTAAAATCTAAAGAATAACATGTAATGGGTGCTTATTAATGAACTTAAATGGATTAAGTTATATTTATATGGAATTAATAAGCAAGAGAAATTTTGGCAAGTAAAAGACAACCAATGTGAATGAGGATAACCTGTTAGTCTGTAATACTTAACCTAATTGAATCCATAGGGATTGTGTGAACATAAATATGAATAGGGGTTAAGTAAACATGCTCGAATCAGTGGGAGGATTAAATAAATCTTGGGTAGGTGGGTAATATTAGTATATATAGGCCCACAAACTTGACTGTTAAGTAAACATGCTTGAATCAGTGGGAGGGTTAAGTAAATCTTGGGTGGGTGGGTAATATTAGTGTATATAGGCCCACAAACTTAACCGTCAAATAAACATGCATGAATCAGTGGGAGGGTTAAGTAAATCTAGGGTAGGTGGGTAATATTAGTATATATGGGCCCACAAACTTAACCTGGTATGGTTATGTAATTAAAAACACCTAGTGGTATACATAACCGAGGGAAATAATAAAGTTATGAAATTAAAGACACCTTATAGGGTAAGCATGACTTGTAGAAATGATAGGGTTATGTGTTGAAGACACCTATAGGTAAGCATAACCGGTAGAAAGATTGGGGGTTATGTATTAAAGGCACCTATAGGTAAGCATAACCGATAGAAAGATTGGGGGTTATGTATAAAGGACACCTATAGTTAAGCATAACCGGTAGAAAGATCGGGGTTATATAATTAAAGACACCCTTTAGGGTAAGCATAACTGACATAGGGCTATGTAATAAACGACACCTAAGGGTGTACATAGTCAGAGAAAAACCTAGTGGGGATATAAGAGAAAGGGGAGAGCTTGTATCATATTGTGTGGGACCCATTTCAGTCAGTAACTTGGAGTAGGTATCAAATAAAGAACTTCATACTAGGCGGAGAAAGGGGCACACTTACTAATTGATTATAAGAGATCCAAACGAGGAGGACTGTGTGGGCGGTGCAAACCGACCGGAGACATGTACGTGCATGGGCCAGGCAGAGGGGGCTAAGACAACCGTGACACTTGTAGATATGGTTGTGCACATTATTACGACGAAGGGTTGCCACTTTAGGAAGTGATGCCTCATACTGTGGGGCCAACACAAGGTATCTACGAGGGTTAGGGTGTCGATCGATAAGGGTAGTAGTTAGGATACATTAGAACGTATACCTAAGTTTACCACCTTATAGTTGATGGGATCATCTCGTTTTGGATATACTAGTAACAATGCAGAGTAATCATTAGAAGCATATACACCTTATCCTGTCTACCTTGTCAAACTTGCCATTTATGTAGTGATCTGTCTTATCCATTTTATATGCCTATCATGTTACTTTTATTTATTTATTGGCTAAAAGTAACTACACTCGCCAGACATGTCTGACCCTTTTTGTTTCTCCTCCTTTCTTCCGTTCCCCCCTCCCCCACAGGTTCCCAAGGGAGGGAATTCTCAGGTTTAGTCAGGATTCTGCTATCGTCTTGCTTGGAGCTACTTAGAAATACTGTTGGTTTCACATCTTTCTCTACTATGGCTTATGAATTGGGGATTATGCTTTCTTTATTATTGTACTCTGATACTTAAAGTACAAGACATAAGTTTTAATGATGTACTGAGTTTATGTATTTTTAGACATATGGTGTGACCATGCTTTATGGTTAATAAAAGTTTTTAATTCCGCTGCTATTTTATATCTGTCTTGTAATATTTCTGTTCTGTTTACCTATAACGCTTCACGAAACTTAATGCATTCCCTTAGTGAGTTACATTAACGGATGTGGGGTGTCACAATAAAAAAGGGGAGATTGTTTGAGAATGAAGTTTTGATGACAACAACCTTATTTCAATATTAATTGATTATAAAATATTCTAACACCTTTATCTAGAATACATGCAGGATTTGTATACAGGAGTTAATACTGAAGACTGTACAGTTTAAGAGCGTTTAGGGATTCAGAATTCGTAGAAGATTCAAGACTCATGAGTAATCAAGATTTCCAGAGTTCAAGTGTTCAAGATAAATATAGTAATGGAGTCTAGATTATGTTAGACTTTGAATAGCACCCCAGCTTCAAATTCAAATTCTGATTTTCAGTTTTCAAAATTCAAACTCTAATCTTGTTTAATTTTGCTATCTTACATTTAAACTCAATTTTAAAAGATTATAAGTTTATATATGTTTATATATAGTTATATACTTTATACTTATATATTACGTTGTTTTAAACCTTCTAATTTTATAAATATGATTTTATAGTTTATATTTATGTTTTCATATGATTTCTTACTTTATAATACTTATTTATGACATTATGTTTTAATTCAAGAATTTCTAGAATTATATATATATATATATATATATATATATATCAAAACACTTGAATAATACTCAAATTTCAAATTTGAACTAGCGTATGTCAACATACATAGTTCCTTGTGTCGACGTATAACTGTCATATTTTAATTTTGAAAGGATGTGTCTTTTCACTAGATGTAACGTTCCAAAAGCATTGCAACCTTTCAAATCTTATAAATAGGGGATGATTTTGATTTTTTATCATTCTTCTTCTCCATCTTCATCCTATTTCATTACACCATTAATATTTCATATTTTTATGATTTCTACACTTATACTCTGTCGATTTCAAGTTTCATCATATAATGTAAAGACCCGCAACCTCCCCGTAAAGGAAAGCGTCGGATAGTTCGAGAACAAACCACAACAGAACGCATACAGAAGAACATTTCATTGTATATTACAACAATGCATCAGATTACAAGAATATACAGAGTATAAATGAATATCACACAGAAATATCAGAGATTTAAATTACATTTAAATACATAGCAGCGGAAAATAATACAATACACAACTAGAATGAGATATACGGATACAAAGCTTTCCGGATATCGTTCCAGCTGTAACCCAGGATCCTGTGAATATAAATCTGCAAAACCGAAACTACTAGCTGCCCGTGTCAAAATAAGGGCACCCAGAGTTTAGGTTAAAACAATAAACTCCAGGTCAGTCATGTGACTGGTGTGAGAACTAAAACAGTTATTAATCTTTATTTTTAAATCATTAGGTAAATCAAGGGACCACGCCGTATAACACGGAACGGGTTTCCTCCCAAGAATACCAGTGCATAAAACAAACAGCGCAATGCTAAATAAAGAAAAATGAAGCTGTTATAAGACCCAGGTCCTATCACACAATGCAACGCAAGCCGGGGGATAGGGTTTTTACCTTATAACAGCCAAAGAATGCTTGATACGTTTAAAACAAATCATTTGATACTATTATAAGTGTATAGTTTATAAAACAACTTCAAATCATAAGTATCAATCATAGGCGGCATGAATGCCCCATACCACTATGTCGCCATATATAGGTTTACAAATAAAACCGCAAATGTCACGTATTTGGAAATTGGATTTCCATCTATGAACCGAGGCAAAAGATAGTCCTCAACCGATTCGAGACTGCCTAGTCCGAGTCTCAGGATCAGAGCTCGAGTGACCCTTGGATCGTCAGGGCCGGTCCACACGGAGTGGATTAAAATGCCTGAACATGCGTTTCTCCGCCCTATGGGGCGTAAACGAGCCAACTAAATGACTCCATCGGTTCGAGAACGACCGATCAATCCGAGGCGCCTCGCAACAGCAACAACCACATAAGTCAAACTCGTCAGGGCGTGTAAAACCACTGACGCCACTTCTAACTAGGAAGAAACGCATGCCCTCCCTGAGGTCCGTCTCCCGTTTTTGGTTCATACCTGGTGTGAAACACGCGAGGTAAACGTTACACAAAGCTACGCCACAAAGGCCGTGCTTTGATCATCACCACAAGACTTTGCTTTTCAACAGAAGCCTTGATCATTTGCATCTTAGCATGCCACACCGGCAAACCATCCTATGCAACCGATATCAGTCACACAGAATGAAATCCGATGTCAGACACACAGTCCATTTACAAGTCCGTTCTGGGTCTGAACGAAACCGGAGGCACCTAGTACCCCGCATATCCATCGATCTCCAAGTACGTCTGGACGATCACTAACTGTTTCCATCTTCTTGGGTGTACAGCCCAATCAAGATCATCAGTTATCACCCAAACGACGTGAAGACCTCCGGTCTTCGACCATCGTCTTCATCTTCGACTTATCGTCGTATCAGTTATTCAGAATGGGATAAACCCGGTCTTTCCGAATAACTCGCGTATATATTATAAAAGTGTTACACAAACACAACATACGCCTCATTCCAACTCATTAGTCATTAACCGTAAATTAATCAAGAGAATAATTCCCCAAATATTAACCCCGAAGGCCGAAACCAACATCAGATCAATATCCAGAAAACCATTCTACTTAGCTAACCGACAGTTAGTTTCTAAATTTCACGTTCAAATCTAATTAAAGATTTAACTATCGCCTGGAGCAAAACTGGTGATACTCCATTCTCGATCTTTTCAATCTAATTAAAGATTCATTAAAACTCCACTTAGTTTTAATCTGTGACTGGGTTAAAGAATCAGTGTCATTTAAAACACGGTTCACGATAAACCCAAAGTCACATCCCATTAATTATCGGGTTAAAGAACAAGTGTTATTTAAAACACTGTTCACGACAAACCCAAAAATCAATATCCATTCAATTCCAATTAAATATTATTTAATTGGTACACTTCATTAAATCTAAATAAAAAGATTTAATCTTTTCTCAACTGGGTTCAAGAGCAGTGTTAGTGAAGACACCATTCACGACAAACCCAAATCACATTCATTAATTATCGGGTTAAAGAACAAGTGTTATTTAAAACACTGTTCACGATAAACCCAAAAATCAATATCAATTCAATTCCAATTAAATATTATTTAATTGGTACACTTCATTAAATCTAAATAAAAAGATTTAATCTTTTCTCAACTGGGTTCAAGAATAGTGTTAGTGAAGACACCATTCACGACAAACCCAAATCACATTCGATATTCAATACAAGGCTCTGAATAGAAAATATATCGGCTTATATTCAATATCGAATTCTACGACTAACAAATGTCGTATTGGAAATAACGATATCAATATATATCTTTCAAATTTCCATAACAACACCTGTATAATCACGAATTCCAACATCGAAATATTCCGAAGACAATTTCGATTCAAATCCACTCCAATGCAATCATTGGAAATTTTGGTTATTTTTAAAACCCTTTTCGAATTCAATTTATTTATTTAAAAATAAATAGAATTATAATTCTAGTTCAAAACTAGTTCATTTCGATAAAAATCTATTTTTATCTTTTCAAATATGGAGTTTTTCATCCCAATTCTTTCTAAATCATTTCTTATGATTTTACACAAATTATTACTATTTTTAATAATTTTATCAAGGCCCGTACAGTCGATTTCCAACAATGGCCATCGAACTGCACTTACAGCGACCTTTTTCGAATTTGATTTGGACATAATTCCAAATCCAACCGTTAGATTTCAAATTTCTAACGTTCATTAGAAAGCTCTTTTCGATACGAACCCAACGGTTCCGGTTTTAGGAGAATCCGACGGTCGGATCTCCCGCAATGTCCGTTTGAAATAAATGGTCGAAATTCACGAACTGCCGCGGCGCGGCGCGTTCTATTCAGGCCATTATATTATATATATAATATATATAATATATACTTCGTCGATTCCTATTTAAAACGAATTATATAAATAGTTTTAAATTCGTTTCAAAAGCAATTTCAACCTCCTTTTCAATTCAAATCAAAATTGAATTCTTCTTTATAAATTCGTTTCAAAATTCATTTCTATTCAATTCAAATTTCAATTCAATTTGAATTCATTTCAATTCGTTTTCAATTCAATTCATTTCGAAATCGTTTTCAATTCAATTCATTTCGAAATCGTTTTCAATTCAATTCATTTCGAAATCGTTTTCAATTCAATTCAATTCGAAATCGTTTTCAATTCAATTCATTTCGAAATCGTTTTCAATTCAATTCAATTTCGAAATCGTTTTCAATTCAATTCATTTCGAAATCGTTTTCAATTCAATTCAATTTCGAAATCGTTTTCAATTCAATTCATTTCGAAATCGTTTTCAATTCAATTCTTTTCGAAATCGTTTTCAATTCAATTCATTTCGAAATCGTTTTTCAATTCAATTCAATTCGAAATCGTTTTCAATTCAATTCATTTCGAAATCGTTTTCAATTCAATTCAATTCGAAATCGTTTTCAATTCAATTCATTTCGAAATCGTTTTCAATTCAATTCAATTCGAAATCGTTTTCAATTCAATTCAATTTCGAAATCGTTTTCAATTCAATTCATTTCGAAATCGTTTTCAATTCAATTCATTTCGAAATCGTTTTCAATTCAATTCATTTCGAAATCGTTTTCAATTCAATTCATTTCGAAATCGTTTTCAATTCAATTCAATTCGAAATCGTTTTCAATTCAATTCATTTCGAAATCGTTTTCAATTCAATTCATTTCGAAATCGTTTTCAATTCAATTCATTTCGAAATCGTTTTCAATTCAATTCAATTCAAAATATTCGATTTCGAAATCACTTTTCAATATTCATTTTTAAGATGAATAAAATCGATATAAATATCGTTCTCGTCAAAATGGCGTCAATCTAATCAACACGGCTTCATAAATTTCTATTTTCAAATATTCTATTTCAAATATTTCTTTTTCCAAAATAGTTGTTATTATAAAAATATTTTGTTCAACACATGACCAATCTCAATGAATGAGTACTGTCAACACATGAACTTTTATTTTATAATATTCTTTATTTTTCAAATTGGAATGAGGCCCAATCAATTACCATATAAAATTAATTATATGGATTTTCATACAACACATGTATATAATAACATTGAAAATAATCAACCATCAACCAAAGTGCACTACACTGTAAAAGCATCAAATATAGATATTCAACGCTTATAACAGCCTGTCAATCAATCGATCGACATATTCAATCAATCAGGATGAGTGAACTTCAAATTTCATCCCAACACCCGTGTGGGGTTTCAAACAATCGAACACATATTTTATTTGTGCAGTTAGGCGATGTGTAAAATTTATCGACCCAATCAACGTCATTCAAATAGGTGTACATAAACAAACCGTCTGGTTTGTAAATGAATATTCTATTTTATTCACTTCACGTTAAAAATTATATTTTTAACGATAAAACATTTTATTTCAACTTATGAATTTCTATTCAATTCATTTATTCAATAAAATGATATTTTTATTTTTCTAACATATTTTAGAAAATTTCGGCGGCATAACGGCACGATACTAAAAACGGGATAAGGCCTAGCCTTGTCCCCGGTCTAGTGAAGGCCCACGCCATTCACTCATCAATCAAATCAATTTCATTTTGCAAACCACAAAATTTGGAGTAAGAGTCTAACCTAGTCTTACTCCTTCGCCTTATAACGGCGCACGTCTAATCCTAACCAATTTATCGATTCGATTTTTCACACCACAAACCACATTCAAACCAATATCTCAATCAATCACCAAACAATCCAAACAAACAAGTCCATGGTATGTGGACGGGTGTCGGGTGCTTCTAATAAGCACCGTCTGCATCCTAGTATATATATAACTAGAAAAGTAAATTTGAGTGAGAAGTTCTCACATATAGCTATCCTAGCTCCACGGCTCTTCATCTGCAGAAGTCTTCCTCGTTATCGCCTCTTCGTCATCTTCGTTGCCCGTAGTCACTATATATATAAAAATCGAATTTTTACTTCAAAGTTCAATATATAAAAATCGAATTTTTATTTCAAAGTTCAATATATAAAAATCGAATTTTTATTTCAAAGTTCAATATATAAAAATCGAATTTTTATTTCAAAGTTCAATATATAAAAATCGAATTTTTATTTCAAAGTTCAATATATAAAAATCGAATTTTTATTTCGATGTTCAATATATAAAAATCGAATTTTTATTTCGATGTTCAATATATAAAAATCATATTTTTATTTCAAAGTTCAATATATAAAAATCGATTTTTTATTTCAAAGTTCAATATATAAAAATCGATTTTTTATTTCGATGTTCAATATATAAAAATCATATTTTTATTTCAAAGTTCAATATATAAAAATCGATTTTTTATTTCAAAGTTCAATATATAAAAATCGATTTTTTATTTCGATGTTCAATATATAAAAATCATATTTTTATTTCTACCTCATTATAAAAACCCAATGCTAAATTTAATTTAAAACAATGTACATTTTTATATTTCTAAACAAAATATATTTTCCTAAACAAGGTATATATATATTTTGTCTTAGCAAAGTTTTTATATTTTTCTTTAACAAATTTATATATTTCTTAATCAATGCTATATACAAATTTAAAAACCAATTCTAATTTTATTTTCAAAAGAGTTCTAATTTTATTTCTAACCCAAAAAAAATCAGTTTTTATTTTTAACCAAAAATCAGTTTTTATTTTTAACTAAAAAATCAGTTTTTATTTCTTTTTACAAAATCATTTTTACTTTTATAAAAAATCAGTTTTACTTATATATAAAAAAAAAAAAAAATCAGTTTCAATCCTAATTAAATAGAACAGTTTTAAAATCATTAAAATAACAAAACAAAACAAAAATAAAAAAAAAAAAAACTTACATTTCTGCGAAGAGAGAGGGGGGGGGAATCAGTGGCTGTCGGCGGTGGAAAGATCGTCGGCTGGGGGGGCTTCGGTCCTCGTCAGGTGGTTCGACGAATTGGGGGGGGCGGCTGCAGTCGATTCAGGGGGGGGTTGCTTCGCGATAGGGGGGGGTGCTCTGGTGGCTCGCCGCGGCACTGGGGGGGTGGGGTTTCGATGGGGGAGCTGCGGTGGTCGCCGCCGCCTAGGGGCGCGACGAATTCCGCCTCCGTCTCCTTTTTTTTTTTTTTTTTTTCCTTCCTGTAAAGTGAAATCGGGGGGGGGGGGGGGGGCAGAAGAAAGATAAAGGGGAGGGAATTTAAAAATATTATTTATTTTTTTATTTTTTTTTATTTTTTTTTTTTTTATTTAAAGTTGACTTTTACCCAGGACCACGAAACGAGGCCCAACGCCTGACGCCCATAGCGTTTCACCCCCATTCCGAACCCAATGGGATATGTATCGCAAGCTGATTCGATAGTTACAATCAGTTTCCGTTGAATCTACATTTAAATCTCTATATTGAATTTTAAACGTACATTTCAAATTACCGGGGTCACATGCTAACCCTAAAAATTCTCGAAAAATATTTTCTAGCTTCGTATTGACGATACGGTCTTAACAAAACTAGTTTCGTCGAATTCTGAGACCGTTGGAAAAATGGCCAATTTCCAGTCGATTAAAATCAACTGAAATGGTCAAAACACGTTTTCCTATGCCACGCTCACATATTGATTCGAAAAATTATGAAATTTGAAACCTAGCGATAACTTGACACTGCGGATCCAACAAAAGTGGTTTCGTCGAAATCCGAGGTCATTTGCAAAATGTCCATTTTTAAGGGCCTGAATTCCATAGCGACTATTTCTAATTTTCAACTGGACATATCTTATCATTTCTAAGATGAAATCTCAGTTTGTTAACTTCGTTACAAAGATATAGTTATACAGATTCAAATATTTCTTGTTTCGTTCAATTCTGACTTATATTGAATTCTGTATATTCATTTGAAATTAGAAATCGAATTTTCGAACTACCGCGCCATTTTCAATTCCTTTTATAATTATATATAATTATAATATATTCTAACGACGACGTATATAATATATACGTCGAATTATATTCAAACTAAATTTCTCGTCGATATTGTTTAAAATAATCTATTTTAAATATTCAAAATTCGCTAAAATTGCCAAAATAAAATTTTTAAACTGGCCCAGATTTTCGGGTTGTTACAATCTCCCCCACTTAAAACTTTTCGTCCCCGAAAAGGAACAAAGTCGAAAGTGGTTTGATTATTCAGCTCTACGTTCGATCTGGTTTCCATTCTCCAACTCTTTAGTTTCTGAGAATTTCCAAAATTTCAAAAATTTGGCTAACACCCTAAATTTTTGAAAAATTTCGCCATAACCTCCCCTGCACCGGGAGCATCGGGGAATTTCAAATAGCTTCCCCGGTCCTTCAGATCTCAAAAAGAAAAAGAAAAAGCCAAGCGGCTAGCCAATAGGCTCACAAAATCATCATCACCCAAACAAAACAGTAAATTATGTAGTAAACATGTACCTATTTGTCGGGCAAACAAATTTTATTCTTCGGCTCTAGCCTCCTTGCTATGACCTGTTCAATGATATATATGTATATGCAAGCAGATGCGACCAATTTTCAATATCGTTCAATATTTGATATAATTAGGCTAAACGGTTCAAAATTATCAAACAATTAAACAAACAACACAAACATCAATCAATTAGTGAATTTAACGTTTCAAATTCATAATTTTGATACATATACAAAAATCAAATTTTTGATGCCAAATCACAACGATAAGCCCTATCTATTTTAGATTTGGTTCTCACACCAGCCTAATGGAAATATATAGAAAATCGCACCTTCGAAACTCGAACATAAATTCGGATGATGATCGATCAATCATCAGAACCATCTCCGGGTGTCTAGAATGTGATTCTATATCTATCCAATATATTAAAATTTCGAATATACGTTCATGACGCGTATATACAAAACCATTATATATTAGATTGTCCATATTCATACAAATAAATAATCAAATACGGATAATTGATTTAGATTTTCAAAACTAAACTTTGTTTTCATTTTAAAAATATACTCTTCACACTCGTTCTAGGATACTACTGATCCCATCTCTAACGAGTCATTCCCATTGGATATTACTAATCCAATATCTGATGAATTCTTTCGTATGATTCCAATGTGCCTTGTTCTCTAGCTTTGTAAACCAAAGCTCTGATACCAAATGTAAAGACCCGCAACCTCCCCGTAAAGGAAAGCGTCGGATAGTTCGAGAACAAACCACAACAGAACGCATACAGAAGAACATTTCATTGTATATTACAACAATGCATCAGATTACAAGAATATACAGAGTATAAATGAATATCACACAGAAATATCAGAGATTTAAATTACATTTAAATACATAGCAGCGGAAAATAATACAATACACAACTAGAATGAGATATACGGATACAAAGCTTTCCGGATATCGTTCCAGCTGTAACCCAGGATCCTGTGAATATAAATCTGCAAAACCGAAACTACTAGCTGCCCGTGTCAAAATAAGGGCACCCAGAGTTTAGGTTAAAACAATAAACTCCAGGTCAGTCATGTGACTGGTGTGAGAACTAAAACAGTTATTAATCTTTATTTTTAAATCATTAGGTAAATCAAGGGACCACGCCGTATAACACGGAACGGGTTTCCTCCCAAGAATACCAGTGCATAAAACAAACAGCGCAATGCTAAATAAAGAAAAATGAAGCTGTTATAAGACCCAGGTCCTATCACACAATGCAACGCAAGCCGGGGGATAGGGTTTTTACCTTATAACAGCCAAAGAATGCTTGATACGTTTAAAACAAATCATTTGATACTATTATAAGTGTATAGTTTATAAAACAACTTCAAATCATAAGTATCAATCATAGGCGGCATGAATGCCCCATACCACTATGTCGCCATATATAGGTTTACAAATAAAACCGCAAATGTCACGTATTTGGAAATTGGATTTCCATCTATGAACCGAGGCAAAAGATAGTCCTCAACCGATTCGAGACTGCCTAGTCCGAGTCTCAGGATCAGAGCTCGAGTGACCCTTGGATCGTCAGGGCCGGTCCACACGGAGTGGATTAAAATGCCTGAACATGCGTTTCTCCGCCCTATGGGGCGTAAACGAGCCAACTAAATGACTCCATCGGTTCGAGAACGACCGATCAATCCGAGGCGCCTCGCAACAGCAACAACCACATAAGTCAAACTCGTCAGGGCGTGTAAAACCACTGACGCCACTTCTAACTAGGAAGAAACGCATGCCCTCCCTGAGGTCCGTCTCCCGTTTTTGGTTCATACCTGGTGTGAAACACGCGAGGTAAACGTTACACAAAGCTACGCCACAAAGGCCGTGCTTTGATCATCACCACAAGACTTTGCTTTTCAACAGAAGCCTTGATCATTTGCATCTTAGCATGCCACACCGGCAAACCATCCTATGCAACCGATATCAGTCACACAGAATGAAATCCGATGTCAGACACACAGTCCATTTACAAGTCCGTTCTGGGTCTGAACGAAACCGGAGGCACCTAGTACCCCGCATATCCATCGATCTCCAAGTACGTCTGGACGATCACTAACTGTTTCCATCTTCTTGGGTGTACAGCCCAATCAAGATCATCAGTTATCACCCAAACGACGTGAAGACCTCCGGTCTTCGACCATCGTCTTCATCTTCGACTTATCGTCGTATCAGTTATTCAGAATGGGATAAACCCGGTCTTTCCGAATAACTCGCGTATATATTATAAAAGTGTTACACAAACACAACATACGCCTCATTCCAACTCATTAGTCATTAACCGTAAATTAATCAAGAGAATAATTCCCCAAATATTAACCCCGAAGGCCGAAACCAACATCAGATCAATATCCAGAAAACCATTCTACTTAGCTAACCGACAGTTAGTTTCTAAATTTCACGTTCAAATCTAATTAAAGATTTAACTATCGCCTGGAGCAAAACTGGTGATACTCCATTCTCGATCTTTTCAATCTAATTAAAGATTCATTAAAACTCCACTTAGTTTTAATCTGTGACTGGGTTAAAGAATCAGTGTCATTTAAAACACGGTTCACGATAAACCCAAAGTCACATCCCATTAATTATCGGGTTAAAGAACAAGTGTTATTTAAAACACTGTTCACGACAAACCCAAAAATCAATATCCATTCAATTCCAATTAAATATTATTTAATTGGTACACTTCATTAAATCTAAATAAAAAGATTTAATCTTTTCTCAACTGGGTTCAAGAGCAGTGTTAGTGAAGACACCATTCACGACAAACCCAAATCACATTCATTAATTATCGGGTTAAAGAACAAGTGTTATTTAAAACACTGTTCACGATAAACCCAAAAATCAATATCAATTCAATTCCAATTAAATATTATTTAATTGGTACACTTCATTAAATCTAAATAAAAAGATTTAATCTTTTCTCAACTGGGTTCAAGAATAGTGTTAGTGAAGACACCATTCACGACAAACCCAAATCACATTCGATATTCAATACAAGGCTCTGAATAGAAAATATATCGGCTTATATTCAATATCGAATTCTACGACTAACAAATGTCGTATTGGAAATAACGATATCAATATATATCTTTCAAATTTCCATAACAACACCTGTATAATCACGAATTCCAACATCGAAATATTCCGAAGACAATTTCGATTCAAATCCACTCCAATGCAATCATTGGAAATTTTGGTTATTTTTAAAACCCTTTTCGAATTCAATTTATTTATTTAAAAATAAATAGAATTATAATTCTAGTTCAAAACTAGTTCATTTCGATAAAAATCTATTTTTATCTTTTCAAATATGGAGTTTTTCATCCCAATTCTTTCTAAATCATTTCTTATGATTTTACACAAATTATTACTATTTTTAATAATTTTATCAAGGCCCGTACAGTCGATTTCCAACAATGGCCATCGAACTGCACTTACAGCGACCTTTTTCGAATTTGATTTGGACATAATTCCAAATCCAACCGTTAGATTTCAAATTTCTAACGTTCATTAGAAAGCTCTTTTCGATACGAACCCAACGGTTCCGGTTTTAGGAGAATCCGACGGTCGGATCTCCCGCAATGTCCGTTTGAAATAAATGGTCGAAATTCACGAACTGCCGCGGCGCGGCGCGTTCTATTCAGGCCATTATATTATATATATAATATATATAATATATACTTCGTCGATTCCTATTTAAAACGAATTATATAAATAGTTTTAAATTCGTTTCAAAAGCAATTTCAACCTCCTTTTCAATTCAAATCAAAATTGAATTCTTCTTTATAAATTCGTTTCAAAATTCATTTCTATTCAATTCAAATTTCAATTCAATTTGAATTCATTTCAATTCGTTTTCAATTCAATTCATTTCGAAATCGTTTTCAATTCAATTCATTTCGAAATCGTTTTCAATTCAATTCATTTCGAAATCGTTTTCAATTCAATTCAATTCGAAATCGTTTTCAATTCAATTCATTTCGAAATCGTTTTCAATTCAATTCAATTTCGAAATCGTTTTCAATTCAATTCATTTCGAAATCGTTTTCAATTCAATTCAATTTCGAAATCGTTTTCAATTCAATTCATTTCGAAATCGTTTTCAATTCAATTCTTTTCGAAATCGTTTTCAATTCAATTCATTTCGAAATCGTTTTTCAATTCAATTCAATTCGAAATCGTTTTCAATTCAATTCATTTCGAAATCGTTTTCAATTCAATTCAATTCGAAATCGTTTTCAATTCAATTCATTTCGAAATCGTTTTCAATTCAATTCAATTCGAAATCGTTTTCAATTCAATTCAATTTCGAAATCGTTTTCAATTCAATTCATTTCGAAATCGTTTTCAATTCAATTCATTTCGAAATCGTTTTCAATTCAATTCATTTCGAAATCGTTTTCAATTCAATTCATTTCGAAATCGTTTTCAATTCAATTCAATTCGAAATCGTTTTCAATTCAATTCATTTCGAAATCGTTTTCAATTCAATTCATTTCGAAATCGTTTTCAATTCAATTCATTTCGAAATCGTTTTCAATTCAATTCAATTCAAAATATTCGATTTCGAAATCACTTTTCAATATTCATTTTTAAGATGAATAAAATCGATATAAATATCGTTCTCGTCAAAATGGCGTCAATCTAATCAACACGGCTTCATAAATTTCTATTTTCAAATATTCTATTTCAAATATTTCTTTTTCCAAAATAGTTGTTATTATAAAAATATTTTGTTCAACACATGACCAATCTCAATGAATGAGTACTGTCAACACATGAACTTTTATTTTATAATATTCTTTATTTTTCAAATTGGAATGAGGCCCAATCAATTACCATATAAAATTAATTATATGGATTTTCATACAACACATGTATATAATAACATTGAAAATAATCAACCATCAACCAAAGTGCACTACACTGTAAAAGCATCAAATATAGATATTCAACGCTTATAACAGCCTGTCAATCAATCGATCGACATATTCAATCAATCAGGATGAGTGAACTTCAAATTTCATCCCAACACCCGTGTGGGGTTTCAAACAATCGAACACATATTTTATTTGTGCAGTTAGGCGATGTGTAAAATTTATCGACCCAATCAACGTCATTCAAATAGGTGTACATAAACAAACCGTCTGGTTTGTAAATGAATATTCTATTTTATTCACTTCACGTTAAAAATTATATTTTTAACGATAAAACATTTTATTTCAACTTATGAATTTCTATTCAATTCATTTATTCAATAAAATGATATTTTTATTTTTCTAACATATTTTAGAAAATTTCGGCGGCATAACGGCACGATACTAAAAACGGGATAAGGCCTAGCCTTGTCCCCGGTCTAGTGAAGGCCCACGCCATTCACTCATCAATCAAATCAATTTCATTTTGCAAACCACAAAATTTGGAGTAAGAGTCTAACCTAGTCTTACTCCTTCGCCTTATAACGGCGCACGTCTAATCCTAACCAATTTATCGATTCGATTTTTCACACCACAAACCACATTCAAACCAATATCTCAATCAATCACCAAACAATCCAAACAAACAAGTCCATGGTATGTGGACGGGTGTCGGGTGCTTCTAATAAGCACCGTCTGCATCCTAGTATATATATAACTAGAAAAGTAAATTTGAGTGAGAAGTTCTCACATATAGCTATCCTAGCTCCACGGCTCTTCATCTGCAGAAGTCTTCCTCGTTATCGCCTCTTCGTCATCTTCGTTGCCCGTAGTCACTATATATATAAAAATCGAATTTTTACTTCAAAGTTCAATATATAAAAATCGAATTTTTATTTCAAAGTTCAATATATAAAAATCGAATTTTTATTTCAAAGTTCAATATATAAAAATCGAATTTTTATTTCAAAGTTCAATATATAAAAATCGAATTTTTATTTCAAAGTTCAATATATAAAAATCGAATTTTTATTTCGATGTTCAATATATAAAAATCGAATTTTTATTTCGATGTTCAATATATAAAAATCATATTTTTATTTCAAAGTTCAATATATAAAAATCGATTTTTTATTTCAAAGTTCAATATATAAAAATCGATTTTTTATTTCGATGTTCAATATATAAAAATCATATTTTTATTTCAAAGTTCAATATATAAAAATCGATTTTTTATTTCAAAGTTCAATATATAAAAATCGATTTTTTATTTCGATGTTCAATATATAAAAATCATATTTTTATTTCTACCTCATTATAAAAACCCAATGCTAAATTTAATTTAAAACAATGTACATTTTTATATTTCTAAACAAAATATATTTTCCTAAACAAGGTATATATATATTTTGTCTTAGCAAAGTTTTTATATTTTTCTTTAACAAATTTATATATTTCTTAATCAATGCTATATACAAATTTAAAAACCAATTCTAATTTTATTTTCAAAAGAGTTCTAATTTTATTTCTAACCCAAAAAAAATCAGTTTTTATTTTTAACCAAAAATCAGTTTTTATTTTTAACTAAAAAATCAGTTTTTATTTCTTTTTACAAAATCATTTTTACTTTTATAAAAAATCAGTTTTACTTATATATAAAAAAAAAAAAAAATCAGTTTCAATCCTAATTAAATAGAACAGTTTTAAAATCATTAAAATAACAAAACAAAACAAAAATAAAAAAAAAAAAAACTTACATTTCTGCGAAGAGAGAGGGGGGGGGAATCAGTGGCTGTCGGCGGTGGAAAGATCGTCGGCTGGGGGGGCTTCGGTCCTCGTCAGGTGGTTCGACGAATTGGGGGGGGCGGCTGCAGTCGATTCAGGGGGGGGTTGCTTCGCGATAGGGGGGGGTGCTCTGGTGGCTCGCCGCGGCACTGGGGGGGTGGGGTTTCGATGGGGGAGCTGCGGTGGTCGCCGCCGCCTAGGGGCGCGACGAATTCCGCCTCCGTCTCCTTTTTTTTTTTTTTTTTTTCCTTCCTGTAAAGTGAAATCGGGGGGGGGGGGGGGGCAGAAGAAAGATAAAGGGGAGGGAATTTAAAAATATTATTTATTTTTTTATTTTTTTTTATTTTTTTTTTTTTTATTTAAAGTTGACTTTTACCCAGGACCACGAAACGAGGCCCAACGCCTGACGCCCATAGCGTTTCACCCCCATTCCGAACCCAATGGGATATGTATCGCAAGCTGATTCGATAGTTACAATCAGTTTCCGTTGAATCTACATTTAAATCTCTATATTGAATTTTAAACGTACATTTCAAATTACCGGGGTCACATGCTAACCCTAAAAATTCTCGAAAAATATTTTCTAGCTTCGTATTGACGATACGGTCTTAACAAAACTAGTTTCGTCGAATTCTGAGACCGTTGGAAAAATGGCCAATTTCCAGTCGATTAAAATCAACTGAAATGGTCAAAACACGTTTTCCTATGCCACGCTCACATATTGATTCGAAAAATTATGAAATTTGAAACCTAGCGATAACTTGACACTGCGGATCCAACAAAAGTGGTTTCGTCGAAATCCGAGGTCATTTGCAAAATGTCCATTTTTAAGGGCCTGAATTCCATAGCGACTATTTCTAATTTTCAACTGGACATATCTTATCATTTCTAAGATGAAATCTCAGTTTGTTAACTTCGTTACAAAGATATAGTTATACAGATTCAAATATTTCTTGTTTCGTTCAATTCTGACTTATATTGAATTCTGTATATTCATTTGAAATTAGAAATCGAATTTTCGAACTACCGCGCCATTTTCAATTCCTTTTATAATTATATATAATTATAATATATTCTAACGACGACGTATATAATATATACGTCGAATTATATTCAAACTAAATTTCTCGTCGATATTGTTTAAAATAATCTATTTTAAATATTCAAAATTCGCTAAAATTGCCAAAATAAAATTTTTAAACTGGCCCAGATTTTCGGGTTGTTACATATAAAACTTCTTCTTTTCTCACTCTCTACTCATTACTGTATGAATAGAAATGCTAATTAAGATTTATAGGGATGCTGTAATCGTTTGAGAAGTGTTTGGGAAAAAGTGTGTTCCTTATAGCCTTGAAATCAAGGAAAGGAATCGGTGCTAACCTTGTAGCCAGGGAAATCAAGGGAAATATACTTGATCAAGGATGTTTGGAGTCGGTGGTAACCTTGTAGCGGTGTAATCAATGAGATTGTACTTGGATATTGATATAGTAATAAAACTCTGTGCAATCCAGCGTTGCATGGGACTGGAAGTAGGAGTAATCCGAACCAGTATAAAATTCAGTGTGTTCTTTCCTTTTCTACATTTTATTTCTGTTTATTTCTGTGTTTGTATTTGATTCTATGTCTGTGATTATATCAGTGGTGTGTGATTTATATAGTAGATCATATAAATTTTAGATTTTCTTAAATACCTTGAAAACACTGTTCGCCCCCTAGTGTTAGTTTTTCATTAATGATCCATTCCGCATTTCCTAACATGAGGTTCTATGGAATTTCATTGGTTAGCGATTATCCTCAAGAGATGGCTTGTACATGGGAGAAGTTGGTGTCGTTCGAAGCTCAGTTGCGAAAGGTGGAGACAGTGGATGAAAACAAACTCATGGTGGAGCTCTTGACCGAGGCTGAGCATAAAGTTTTGGAGGAAGGGAGGACAATGCTAAGAGGGAGAGATTGGCAAAGCATTCCATCGAAATGGGAAAGTTTTTGCCTACCGAGAGCGTGATTGTCACTCAAACATTTGCAAAGGGAAGTTCTTGTTGGATGTTGGTTCCACCACCTATCGTGACTAGTGGTCCCCCAATCCTAGCTCATGTCCCAACTGAGTATGACCCCGACAGGGTTGGGATTAGTGGGATCCCCCATTACCGCGACAACGAGTACCCATCCTATATTACCCACGACATACCTTTCTGGAGGTAAAGTTTCATTACGGCGAAAACTCGAAGAGGATGAGAGCACTAAATCCTCAAAAACTAAATATTTACGCTTCTTGTTATGAAAACCCTCTTGGAGTGGAAGTGACACTAGGCCTTGCCCCCATGCTTCCTCAAATCTCTGAGTCTGAATTGAGGTTATATAAGATACAATTTGGAGAGGAGAGCGATCATGTGGATACTTTATTGGATGTTGAGTTAGTTTCCAACCTTTATAAGGATCTTCTAGAGGAAGCAGAGGTTGTGGATGGCCAGAGTGCTCAGGTGAAAGGTGTAGATGATGTAGGTGTGCACACAATGCATGATGTGGTGCAGTCACAGATAGCTAAGATGTTGGTGAAGTCTGAGGAACAAGAGGAGAAGAGGAGGCAGCATGAGGCTGCCCTACCGGAGGCACAGGAAAGAGCTAGACAGGATGCCGAGGAGATAGTTGTTGCTATAGTGGCGAATAAGAAGGCCGATGCCGAGGTAGAGAAGGAGAGGGTCGTTGAAGAGGCTAGAAAGAAGAAAGCCGCTGATGAGGTTGAGAATAAGAGAGCCGCTGAGGAGGCTAGGAAGAAGAAAGCTGCCGACAATGCTAATAAAAAGGAGGAGGAGGCCTTTAATAAGCTTAAAGCGGATGCAACTACACAACACAAGTCCAAGAAACTAGCTGATTGGAAGGCCGCCAAAGATGCTATGAAAAAGGAAGAGTTGGAGGCCAAGAAGGCTCAAGGAGAAACTGAGGTTGTGTTGGCCTTTGCTTCTAACATCTCCCCTAAGCCACTGCAATGTATTGCCCACGAGGATGTCATGGTAATCACAAGTAGCAAGGATGATGGCAGAAGGTGCACCTCGTTGTCTCACGAGTCCATCTCTCCCGCGAAAGGCAAAGGAGGGGAAGGCGAAAGTGGCTCTGGACGAAAGAGGTCCATCACTGGCGGTGACCCGCCTAGTGCCGAATCTGTTTAGAAAAAGAAAAAAGAAGGATGAATAGTATCAGTGGTAGTCATAGATATTATAGATATTTTGGTTGTATAGGCCGATAGTATACGCGATTACGGCCTTCGCTTTTGGTCTTTGGAGGCATGGTGTGTTTCTCATGTACACCATGTCGTTAGAAAGAAAGATATTTAAATATGTAGTTTCACACTAGCTTGGCTGATAGGTTGCCCCCAAGTCCGGAGTCTTGGGAACGAAATGATTTATACATGATCTCGTCGTTGGTTTAAGATTCGAGTGGTTTTATTTATAGTTGGTCTCATCGTTGATTCGAGACTTGAGTGGTGTTATTTATGCTTGGTCTCATCCTTGATTCGAGACTCGAGTGACGGTACTGGCTTTCATGCTCGGGGTGCCAATCCGGTGTTTGTGTGTTTGTGCGTGCAAGCTAGTAATGATGATTAGTCAAACATATCATGCAAAAGGCAAACACATAAAGAGCATAGAGAACTGAGCATTTTCTTTACTAATAACTTTTGCAGTAACAACCTTTACGATGCCTTGAATTAAAATAAAACAAAACATAGTTAGAAAGCGGAAAATCTGCACAGTAAGTTATGTGAAGTAGCGGCGAATATGTTCGTTGTTCCATGCTTTTGGGAGTTTAGCGCCATCGATGGTCGCTAACTTGAAGGTTCCATCTCCGAGCCTTCGTTGTATGAAGTACGGACCTTCCCGGCGAGGGCTGAAACCAGTCGGTGTAGGAAAGATTCGCTTTAGGACGAGGTCCCCGATATTGAGATCCTTACGGTGGATTTTGGAATTGAAGTATCAGACCACTCGTTGGCGATGAGCGGAAGCTCTAAGCTCAGCTTCATTCCTCTTGTCTTCGAGTAAATCGAGTGACCCTAAAAGTAAGGGTGCGTTCTTGGCCAACGAAAATGGGGTATTTGAGCGTGGCATTTGAGCGGGGTATTTGAGCGTGGTACTATAGCGAACGGGAATGTGTTTTTAGGTACGAACGGGGTATTTGCGCATGATATCTGAGCGGGATAATTAGTTGTTAATTTGTTTGTTTTGAATTAATTAAACACTAGTTTTTAAATGGGGACTAATTAGTTATTTTTTTGTTTTGAATTTGCGAATCTTGATTTTTAATTGGACCGTTAAATCTAACTAGCGAATGTGTTTTTATCATTTTAAAAAATAATATAATCAATGCAAATACATTAACAGCATTAAACATTATCAGCCTACAACAAAATTGAAAAATGACATTAAATCATTAATAAATAATATACAACAACAAACTAAAAATTAGGGTGAAGGTAGGATTTGATCCCTGGTCACTCACCAACTAACCATATGCATTTACCAACTAAGCTATGTATACTTTTATTACTAAGTAGGATCAGATGATTTAATGAGCTTGCGTCCGACGTGTCCGACGCATCGGACGTCAATTGGACAATTTCAGCAGCAAGCAAACATTCCACTTGAGTAAGGTAAAATTTGTTGGTGTCCGACGCATCAGACGTGAACACAAACCCCAACGTGCCAAAAAATGACTATGAACGGACCATAAGTCTTGGTTGGTCTTATATCATAGTAGGTAACTCGATGAGATTGAGGCATTAGCTCAATGAGAATGATGGCTTCGGATCCATAGGCAAGGGCGAATGGAGTGTCGCCAGTCGCAGACTCGTGGGTGGTCCGTTAGGCCCATAGGGCTAGAGGGAGCTTATATGTCCATAAGCCTTCGGCCTTTTCCAGGTGCTTCTTGATGATGGATTTAATCACTTTGTTAATAGCCTCAACTTGCCCATTGGCCTGAGGATGATTCAATGTTGAGAATCTCTTTTCGATGTTGTGCAATCGGCAGAAAGTCTTGAATTATGTGCTCTTGAACATGGTCCTATTGTCGGAGATGATGGCTTGGGTACTCCGTAACGGGTGATGATATTGCGGACGATGAAAATGATTGCTTTTTTGGTAGTGATTGTAACGAGGGCTTTAGCTTCTTCCCATTTGGTGAAGTAATCAACTGTGACAATGGCATAGCATTCCCCACCTCTAGCCATCTGAAGAGTTCCAATGATACCTGTCCTCCACATGGCGAATGGCCAGGGACTGACCATTTCAGTTGGCGAAGACCTTGGGATCTTGGAGAACCTTTGGCATCTATCACACTTGCGGGCATAGTTTGCGGCGTCTTGATTGAGTGTGAACCAGAAAAAACCATATCTTATAATTTTCCTTGATAGGGTTTGCCCCCCGGTGCCGTCGCCACACTCGCCTTTGTGCACGTCTAGCAACATACGGTCGGCATCGTTGTGGGCTATACACCGAAGTAATAGAACAAAGAAACCTCTTCCGTGGAGCACTCCATCCTAGATGATATAGCGAGACGATTGGCGAGTGAGTGTCCATCTTTCTTTGTAGCGTCCAAAGAGGTTTCCACGCTGGAAGTAGTTCTTGATTGATGTCAAACAAGACTCGGGTTCGGCTTCGATCTCCGTTGCCGCTACCGAGTCTGTCTGCATCTGATCGATGCTCGGAGAGTTGAGTACTTCGCTTGGGGCAAGCCCCATAAGCTGCGCATTATCGGAGCTTGCCAGTTTGGCTAACGAGTTAGCTTTTTCATTTTGTTCTCGGGGGATATGCGTGATGATATAGTGGTCGAAGTTGGTGAGAAGTTCGTGAACCTAAGTGAGTTATGGAGCAAACCGTGTCCCCTTGTCTTGGTACTCTCCCTAAACCTGAGGCACGATGAGCTGTGAGTCGGAGTAAATATGAATGGCCTTGATGTTAAGTTTGATTTCAATTCTGAGTCTAGTGATCAATGCTTCGTATTCTGCATCGTTGTTGGTAGCAGGAAATTTGAGCTTTAATGTGTAACATATTGGGCGCTTCTCTTGAGTGATAAGCATGATTATGGCACTGGAACACTGACTGTTGGAGGATCCATCCACAAATAGTTTCCATTGAATGTCTGGAGTTTCGATGTCTTCCGGAGGAGGCTCTTCTGAAATGGTAAATTCCACTATAAAATCGGCGAGGGCTTGTCCAAGGATGGATCGATGAGGAATGGATGTAATCTTGAATTGGCTCAGCTCTATACTCCATTTCAGTAGTCTTCCAGACGCCTCAGGTTGTTGCAAGACCTGTCGTAGCGGCTGGTCAGTGTAGACTTTGATGGGATAAAACTGAAAGTATGGTTATAGCTTCTGGGAGGTAATCGTGAGATAGAAGGCGAGATTTTCAAGCCTCGAATAGTTCTTTTCCGCTTCTGTTAACCTCTTACTGATGTAGTAAACTGGTTGTTGGATACGGTCTTCAATGCGCATGAGCATTGAGTGGATTTCCTGCATGGAAACAGCCAAATAAACATATAAGTCCTCATGATCCACGGGTTTGGATAAGATAGGTGGTTGCTTTAAGTGACTCAGAAGGTCCTTGAATGCGGTGACGCACTATGGTGTCCATGCGAAGTTTCTCTTCCCTTTTCTAAGCAGGTCAAAAAAGGGAATGTGATTATCGGTGGCTTTAGAGACGAATTGACTAAAAGCGGCGACCTTCAGGTTTAAACTTTGAACTTCCTTGATGCTCTGAGGGGCTTGAATATCCCGGATAGCTTTAATCTTATTTGGATTGGCTTCGATGCCTCGCGAATTGACAACAAAACCCAAGAATTTTCCTGATGCAACGCCAAAAGAGCATTTCAAGGGATTGAGCTTCATGCCATATTGGCAGAGGACACCGAACGTTTCAGAGAGGTCATGGACATGGATACCCTCGATTTCATGAACATATCGTCCACGTATACCTCCATGGACCTTCCGATCTAATCCTTGAAAATGAAGTTGACCAGTCGTTGTAGGTGGTTCCCGCTTTCTTAAGACCAAAGGGCATGACGAGATAGCAGTAGAGTCCGACATCAGTTATGAAAGAAGTATGTTCCTAGTCTGGAAGGTACGTAGGAATCTAATTGTAGCCTGAGTAGGCATCTATGAAGGACAAGTGCAGATAGCCGGAGGTTGAATCTAAGAGTTGGTCGATCTTACGGAGGGGTAAGCTGTCTTTAGGACATGACTAGTTCAGGTCGGAGTAGTCGACACACGTTCGCCACTTGCCGTTTGGTTTTTTGACCATGAATGGATTGGAGATCCATTCAGGGTAGTAGGCTTCTCAGATGAAATCGTTATTGTGAATCCTATCCGCCTCTTCCTTGAGTGCAGTCAATCTTTCGATTCCCAAGAATCGACGTTTTTGTTTGACCGGAGGTTGCAAGAGGTTGATAGTTAGTCTGTGACAAGCGACTGTGGGTCGATGCCACATATATCGGAGTGGGTCCAAGCAAATACATCAATGTTAGCCCTTAAGAATACCACAAGATATTCCATTATTACGGGATTCAACTTTCAAGAATTTTGTCGGGTCGTCGGGGGAGACCAGAACATCCACTATAGGTTCTACTAGGGTAGCCCTTTCGAATCTGGGCTCTTCTTCCCTTGGATCAAGATCATCGAAAAGATGGTCGTGGTGCCTGAGCTAAGACTCAGACAACTTTGATTGCTATGCATAGACGGTCTTGAGGTAAGAAGGTGGGGGCACGATCTTTCCTTTTTCCTTATTGTGCGCATTCCTCCATTCTGAGAGGTAGCAACCTTTAGCCATTTCTTGGTCGCCTTAAATAGTGTCGATCCCATTTTTCATCAGGAACTTCATTAAAAGGGACCATGGCGACATGAAGACTCGGAACTCTACAAGGAAAGGACGTCCAAATAAAACGTTGTATGGAGAGATGACATCAATGACTATGAAGGTAAGGGTTCAGACCTGGCCCCGATCCTCTTCTCTGTGTTCTACAGGTAGGTCGACCATGCCTACTGGGTGGTTGGAAGATCTGCCGAAGCCATGGATCGTGGCATGGCTTCAAGTCTTTGGTCTCAAGTTTCATTTGATTGTAGGCCGCCTTAAAGATGATGTTGATGACCAAGCTTCCTGAATCAATAAGGATTCTTCGGACGAAGGCTGATCCAATCTGGGCAGAGATAACGAGAGGGTTAATGGTTGGGATATCAATTCCCGTGTCGCGGAAGACGATATCGTCCCGCAAATTCTCCTGGAGCTTGGCGGGAATAGACTCGTCCAAAGTAGAGCAAGCTTCGTAAGTGACATGCTTTATAGAGTTGGCATACTCCTCTATCTTACGAAAGCTATCGTGTGTGGGGTGAGGTCCTCCGTAGATGGTATTGATCATGCTGCCATACGACCTTTGGTTGGATGACCTTAGGGCCGCATTTGCAGTTGCTGGAAGTGCGGGCGTTGGAGGGCTCGTAGCTGTTCCGGGAGGAGCGAGATCCTGAACGTACTGTTCCAGGTGTTTCTCGCAGATGAGTTTTTCGATTGCATCCTTTTGGTAATCAGAAGACAGAAAGCGAGCTTTGAATACTTCTTTTCCTCTTCTAGTAACCTCTTGCTGATGTAGTAAACCGATCGTTGGACACAGTCTTCAATGCGCACGAGAACTGAGCTGATTGCCTGCATGGAAATAACTAAATAAACATATAAGTCCTTGTGATCCATTGGGTTTGTATAAGATCAAAGTTTTAAATCTCAGATATCGATCGCGTTTCATGTCGGCTATTTTATAGACTTGATCTCGTATCGGGGGAGATCTCGGACGAGATGAATCTAACTTGGGAGTTCGTCTCGGATTTCCATCTCGTGCCTGAAAGTTCATATCGGAACAATCTTGGGGTACATGATATGTTAAAAAAATGATATTTTAACAAAATGATTTTTATGAATGTTATTAAAAACATAGTAACTTAAACTTAAATTGCAAAATAACTTTATTATTCCTTACTTTGCGACAGATCATTCATACTCCGTAATATGCTTAGAACGGAAATATTGTTAGACATAAAAAATTAAAATAGAATTATTGCTCTAGTTCAGGCACAGATATAAATTTTTGGAAATTAGGCACGGGTCCTTATTTCAAAATTTGGTGCAAACGACATACTCCCCTAAAGAATCATATAAAGCGTGTCCCTGTTTTTGGATGCTTCGTGTTTTTCAACATTTTTTGGCACTGATGTATAAAAAAATTGCAAACATTCACAGGAGTAATCTGCAACAGACTGCAAAATCAGCAACTATAGTGGATAATTGCTGGTATATCAGCAATTATTCACAATTGTATGAAAATTTGCTAATACATCAGCAATTATTCATATATAGTTGTTGATATATCAACAACTATATTAAAAATTGATGCAATGTGAATTATTGCTGATATAATTATTGCATATAATTGATGATATGTTAGCAACTATTTAAAGATGATGAAGGCTTACAAATACTTGATGATATGTCAGCAAGCATTGTATATATGATTGCTAATATATTAGCAAGTATATTTTACTTGATGTGAAACTGAATTAATAAAAGGCAGATGAAAAATTGCAACAAAATCTGTTATTATTGCTTTAAATTGCTGATATATCAGCAATTGTTGTATAGGTGATGCAAATAATTTGAAAAGTTGCTGAATTATCAGCAACTATTGCAAATAATTTCATTATTTTCTGCAATATACTAGAGCATGCAGTTTTTTATTTGTTTATTATTTGGTTTTTGTAGTTTTAATGCATGAATTTGATGATGATTATGTGTTGAATTTAATTTTGAATTTTCGTAATTTTTTTTATTTTCGAAAATTAGTGACCTAATTTATAAAGTTTTTAGACAGGGAGTTTTTTGTATTTAGAAACTTATTAAGGACCTGAGCCAAACTTACCCTTTAAATATTAACAAAAAAAACTAAGAACTCGGACGATATTCCAGTATTTCATCTCAATCGATATATCGTTCGATATTGCAACATCTCTAGAAATATATTCGAAAGGAGATTTAGAGTGATATTTGCCATTCCATTTTGGAAGGAGCCGAAAACGAGATCTCAGAGGAGATCTCGGGTGATATTTGCGAGATTTGAAACATTGGATAAGATAGGTGGTCGCTTTAAATGATTTAGAAGATTCTTGAATGTGGCGACACACTCTGGTGTCCATGCGAAGTTACGCTTCCCTTTTCTAAGAAGTCAAAAAAGGGAATCCGTTTGTCGATGGCTTAAGAGATGAATCGACTTAAAGCGGCGACCTTGCCATCTAAACTTTGAACATCCTTGATGCTCTGAGGGGCTTGAATATCCCGGACAGCTTTATGGATTGGTTTCGATACCACGTGAATTGACAATGAAACCCAAGAATTTTCTCGACACAATGCCAAAAGAGCATTTCAAGGGATTGAGCTTTATGCCATATTGGCGGAGGACACCGAACATTTCGGAGAGGTCACAAACGTGGTCATTCGATACCCTTGATTTCATGAGCATTTCGTCCATGTATACCTCCATGGATCTTCCGATCTGATCTTTGAAAATGAAGTTGACCATTCGTTGGTACGTGGCTTCCGCATTCTTAAAACCAATAGGCATAACGAGATAGTAGCAGAGCTCGAGGTCGGTTATGAAAGAAGTATGATCCTGATCCGGAAGGTACATCAGAATTTGATTATAGCCTGAGTAGGCATCCATGAAGGACAGTAGATGATAGCTGGTGGTTGAATCAATGAGCTTGCCGATCTTTAAGAGTGGGAAGTTGTCTTTAGGACATGCCTTGTTCAGGTCGGAGAAGTCGACACACGTTTGTTACTTGCCATTTGCTTTTTTGACCCGGACTGGACTGGAGACCCATTTGGGGTAGTACGCTTCTCGGATGAAATCATTATTGAGAAGCCTATCCACCTCTACCTTGAGTGTAGTCGATCTTTTGAGTCCCAAGAATCGACGTTTCTGTTTGGCCGGAGGTTGCAAGAGGTTGATAGTTAGTCTGTGACAAGCGACTGTGGGGTCGATGCCAAACATATCGGAGTGGGTCCAAGCGAATACATCAAGGTTGGCCCTTAAGAATTCCACAAGGTCTTCCTTTATTGCGGGGGTGGAGTTGCGATCCATCTTTCAAGCCCTTTCTTGGGTCATCGGGGTTGATCGGAACATCCACCGTAGGTTCTACTGGGGTAGCCTTTCAAAACTAGGCTCATCTTCTTCTCCTGGATCGAGATCATCGGAAAGATGGCCGTGGCCCCTGAGCCAAGACTCAGACACCTTTGATTCCTATGCGGAGACGGTCTTGGCGCAAGAAGGTAGGGGCATGATCTTTTCTTTGTCCTTATTGTGCGCATTCCTCTGCTCTATGAAGTAGCAATCTCTAGTCGTTGCTTGGTTGCCTTTAACAATGTCGATCCCATTTCCCATCGGGAACTTCATTAAAAGAGACCGTGGCGACATGCAGACTCAGAACTCTACAAGGAAGGGACTTCCAAAGAAGATGTTGTATGGGGAGACAACGTTAAAGACCACGAAGGTGAGCATTCAGATCCATCTCTACAGGTAGGTCGACCATGTCTACTGGGTGGGTGGAAGATTTGTTGAAGCCGTGGATCGTGGCATGGTCGGGCTTCAAGTCTTTGGCCTCAAGTTTCATTAGGTTGTATGTTGCCTTGAAGATGATGTTGATGACCGAGCTTCCTGAGTCGACAAGGATTCTTCAGATAAAGGCTGAGATCTGCGCAGAGAAGACGAGATGGTCAATGGTTGGGTTATCGATTCCCATGGAATCTCTCTCGCGGAAGACGATATCGTCCCGTATTGTCTTCTGGAGCTTGTGGGAATGGACTCATCCAAAGTAGAGCAAGCTTCGTAGGTGGCATGCTTAATAGATTTGGCATACTCCTTCATCTTGCGGAAGCTGTCGTGTGTAGGGTGCGGTCTGCCACAGAAGGTATTGATCACGATGCCACATGATCGTTGTTTGTACAACCCTATAGCCGCGTTTGAAGGTGCCGGAAGTGTGGGCGTTGGAGGGCTCATAATTTCTTCAGGAGGAGCAGGATCCTGAATGTACTGTTCTAGGCGTTTCTCGCGGATGAGTTTTACAATTGCATCCTTGAGGTGGCGACAGTAGTTAGTGTTATGCCTATTCATGTCGTGGAACCTGCATTATTTGCCAGAGTTTCTCCCGCGGTCGGTGGATTCCTTTGTGTCGGGCTTCTTGTACTAGAGAGTATTACAGGTTTCTAAGTAGATTGTATCCATATCTCGATTCAATGCAGTGTAGGTCCAGTAATTCTGGTAGCAGTCGTGCTTCTTAGGATTTACAAGAGCCTGGTTTTTTTTGCAACCACCTTGTTTGCCATTGTTTGGCTAGTGGGGGGTTACACCTTTGCCCTTGTCAGAGAATTCTCCGACCTACCTCCCTTTGACACTGTCGACGACAGAGGCAGCCTGTTGATTATTGGAGTGGTTACCCCGTGAAGCTCGATTATGCCTTGCTTCTTCTTGGCATAGGAACTATCCAACCTTTCTGTAGAAAACCTCTAGGGTCTTAGGCTACTTTCTGTCGATCCAGGCTTCAAACTCGGGGGTAGGAAGGACACCTTTTGCAAGCTGGAAGAGTACAGTGCGAGGCTCCGGGTCGTTGACCTCGGCGAGGGCGGTATTGAATCGCGCGAGGTAGCTTATAAGGGAATCTGAAGGTGATATACACGTAAATGTGTATATTTTATCCACTTATTGATCTTATTTTCTCTTTAAAACAATTGATACTGTGTATTTATAGTTGTGTTTTCAGATTATTTAAGAGGAATGTATTAATGCACTTAACTATTGAAAAGCTTGAAGAATTGGTGCAAGAAGAATGTTGATTTTTTGAGTTGGATTAAAGCGTGAAGACCTAAAGAAAAGTTGTTGTTCAACCACCTTCTGCTGCATATTTTAAATTCAAGATTCAATGCCTTTTCCATAAGGATCGCTTGTCTCAGATGTTATGGAGTTATTATTCATTGAAGTTGATTCCGTTTGATACCTGCAAGCTATTTTTCCATGACATTTGCATGTCCGTTCACTTGCGTTCACATTGTTCTAGTTGTTATTTGGGCAAAACCTTGTGTCCCACATCTTGTGTTTGGCTACTTTGTCTTGGTCATGATAGCTATAAATACACTGTATCTCTTTCATTTAGGATTACATTAAATTTTATTCTGCAACTTTTCTCTTGTAATAAAACTATTCTTCCCCTATTCTCTTTAGTTTTAGTTTTATTTTATTTATGTTTGTTCTTTTATTTTTCGTTTTTATCATTTATCTATGTCTACCTATTCCCCTTTAATTAGGGGGTGATGATGCTTATAGATTAGATTCAACATGAATCACATAGCCAAACAAATTAGGACTTCCTGTATATAGATCTGGATCTGAATCAAGAGTTAGATCTGAACCTTCATACTTTATGTCATATAAGAGTTGTGCTCCTTCATATGGTATATTCGTGTTCAATCTAACACTTGTCAGATTTAGATCTAATTTTTAGGGTTTTAGAAACAAAGTAGTGAATCTGTCCTGATAGCCTATGGTTTTTTAAGGGCTTAGCTACTACATAGGCTATGCTTGTCGTTATTCACATATTTGTTTCTAAAATTCTAATTATTGTTGATTCATGTTTGTGACAGAAACATGAATTAGATCTGTATTAATATATTTGGCTATTGATGATTATTAATCAGTTTATGTCATTACTCCCTAATCGCTTTCATTTATTATAAAAAACTCTCTTTTTCTTTATTTTTTGTTATTTTCAAATAATCAAACTTTCGGAATAATCTGATTGGATTTATTAGTTAAAATAATTTTGGTCCTAGAGTTCGACGCCTTTTACAACAACCCTTGTTTGTTTAGGAAAGCCGAACGAATTAAATAATTGTTTACAATTGTTAATTTGTTCGCAAATAAATTTTAGTGCTGTTGCTGGGGATCGATAATTTTTATTAGTAAATCCTTTGGGTTATATTTTTATTTTCTTATATTTCCATTGAAAATACACACAAAAATATTTTTATTTTATTCCTTTTGTTTTCTTTCGTATATAGAAGAAAATTCTTTTTTGGTGAATTGGTTTTATTTATTGGTACTACAATCTCAAAATAAGAGAGAAAAAATTCTTGCCACTTTTTCTATCAATTTCTTGATATATTTTTTTCTCAAATTTCTTTCCCTTCTCAGTTTCCTTTCCAATTTTTTTCTACAATCACTATTTCATTTTGTTTACGATTTATTTCCAAAAAAAATCCTTTTACAAATTATTTTATTCTTCCTTCTATAAATTTGATTAGTCACCATCCTCACGTTCATACAAGTTTCTCACCATACGACAACTCCATAAAAGCTACACCATAATAACCACAATCAGCTCAAAAACTTCATCATGGCCGTGCCAACCTTTATACCAACCGTCTGCCTCAAAACTTCATCATCATCAAGCCCAACATCACCAAACGTCACCTTCATTACCATCTCACCAGCACTTAATCCGCAGCTTCCAACCAGTTCCACACCCATCATGACCATCCCTTTCACCAAAATAATCGCAACTGTAGCCCACATCAACACCGCAGATAATACCGTACCATCACAACCATTCGAAACACCAGTTCCCAAAAATTCCGACCCGCTTCTACCTCCTACTTTAGCCATCGCAGCAACAACTTTCCTTCACCACAGTCCAGCGTCGAACATCTAAATCTTCCCAAAACAGTTTCCAACCATCATCTCTATACAACTCACGCACTACCTACCAATCTTTGTCTACAGCGCAAATCCACAAAAGTCCATCGGTAGTACAAAAAACCTGCATCGGTCAAACTTTGATCAGCTTCACAACCACATTGCACAAACAAACGAACAAAGCCCTCTGGTTCGACAAACAAACAGCCACCTCCTCGACCATACCATATCCCTGCACCTAAACCAACCCATCACGCATCACCCTCCGATACTCGCAATAACCTATCTTGTCAAAAATTTCCATAACGCTCACATCCCTGATCATCCATCAACTGTCAACCTCCATACAACCAGTTCTACCAGTCAAAACCACTTTACCAAAACCATCCACCTGAATACACATACAAACTTCGGTCATACATCTGCAATACCATCATCATAGCCATAACCAAACCGACCCCAAATCACAATCCACACACAAGTCTCACGAACAGGCAATCCCTTATCATCTTCACAGCTGACCACGCACGCCAAATGAGCAAGCAAAAATTCAAACCCTAACCCAGTTCTGCTCGTCACGGTAACAGCCTCCCCATACAACCAACCCTCTTCCTTGAACACCAAGCTATACACTACCTTTATCACCAAATTTCGATAGCCCT
The DNA here is from genome assembly GCA_030737875.1 of Allium sativum. Classification (NCBI taxonomy): domain Eukaryota; kingdom Viridiplantae; phylum Streptophyta; class Magnoliopsida; order Asparagales; family Amaryllidaceae; genus Allium; species Allium sativum. The sequence continues at coordinate 645,968,186 of CM060923.1, forward strand.
GCCTTCCTCGTCAAATCCAATAAGAACCCCTGCTACCAAATTCAAAGGCGCATAGACCCGAAATTCGATTTGAGAAAAAGAATAATAAAACCAATTCTACAATCCAAAACTACTTCAGAGTATTCTCTCACCCAAAACCCGATTTGAATTTGAACCATTTCGAACTAAAAATTAAGCCGAAAAAAATCAGACTTGATTTTTATATTCGGTGCAGGTTTCCTAAACCAGGAGGCGTGCTTGTAAAATTTTTAGGGATTTGTTGGATTTTCTGGAGAGCCATATGGAAAACGTGATTATAACTCAATTTGTTCTTTGAGAATTTCTTGAGAATCTAAGATTTTTTTTTGGGGCATGATTTTGCTGTGGTTATTTCCTTTGGAATTTAATTGTTTCCATTTATTTTGTGTGAAACTAATTGCGGTGGCTTGACCAATAGCGCGCTGGCTTGAGTTTTTCTCTTTATTTCTTTGAGTTTGTGTCTTTGAGTTTAATCAATAGCGCGCAGGCTTGACCAATTGGTTCTTTGAGTTTGTGGCTTGACCAATAATGTGAATTTAATTGTATTTTTTGTGAGTTTTTAGTTTTATTTATTTATTTTATTTTAGTTTTTTTATTAAGTCCAATCACTTTGTTATTTTATTTTCCTTTCATTTGTTTTTTTATTGCTTTCAAAAAACAAAAAAATGTGAAATATCAAAAGCAAATCAAAGGCCAACTGAAGGAACAGGTTCAAGCAAAATAGTCGGTTTGAATTGTCATTGCTCTTTTATTGCTCTAGAGCGGTTGCACACCAAGTAGTGTGTGAACGCACTAGCATGACTCAGCTGCACTAAATAGACTGCCGATCTATGTGAGAATTTTCTAAACTCTACGGGGTCTGCTGCTTCTTGAAAAATATATAAATTGCTCGTAAAGATTTCGTGTAGATGCCGCAACTCGCTTATAAAAAAAATTCCGCAATTTTATATTTTATGACTATTCTGTGTTGATTAATTTGTCTATTAAAGTGTGGTAGGAAATTTTAAAACGAGCGTGGGATAAATTGAAAAGTTTGTTTTTGAAATAAACTGTTTTTGATATCGAATCAAGGATTCCCCAAAGCTTATAGGACAATATATTCGTTAAATTGACAATACGGATTGATACTCTCTTGGGTGTCTAAGGAACGGTAGAGTTTAGAACTCAAATAGGTTCGTAAACCTCTAGTCGTGTTTTTACAGTGATTCGTGGCACACTAATAACCCATGTCCAAACTTGGCCTAGACTTATATTCGTATAATCCGAAGTTGTTAATTTTAACATATTTTTTAAGAGCTTCATTAGAGCTAAAAATTTTGCAACTGATTTTTCAACGAAACACTCCCTTCTTCTAGTACATACGTGCATGCCCCATGTAAAACCAAAAATGGAATTATTTTCAAATTTTAAATGATTTTGGTTACAATTCAAATCAGACTGAATTTCAAGTTAAACGCTTTTCGAATAATTTCAACGATCGACCCTCAACTTTGGAAGCAAATGCTAAATCTTTACTTGAAATGAGCACACGACAAATTCAAAAAATAAATGAATTGTATAAGCCATATTTGCGCAACAATTCGAGTCAAAGTTTTCAAAATAATCAAAATTCGAATTAACCTCCAAATTCAAACGATTTTGATTATAACCCCAACCAAATCAATTTCGATCTCCAAAATGAATTTCAAATTCAAAATGGAAATGAGAATAACTTTTCAAATGATTTTGGTAATGGATATAATTTCAATAATGGTGAGATTAACGATTTTTATTCCGAACAATTTTTGTGACACTCCACATCCGTTAATGTCACTCACTAAAGGAATGCATCAAGTTTCGTGAAGCGTTATAGGTAACAAACACAGAATAATTACAAGACAGATATAAATAGGATAGCAGCGGAAATTTAAATCTTTATTTTAATCATAAATCATAATACCGTGGTCCACAATACCATAAGTCATAAAAACCATTACAATAAAATAACTTTTGTCTTGCACTATCAAAGCACATAAGAATGTAAAAAGCATAATTCCCCATTTGAAAGAGTTAAGCCATAGTAAAGACAAGAACTTGAGCCATACTTCTGAAGAAGCTCCTAGCAAGATGATATATGAGTCCTGAATAAGCCTGAGTGTCTCCTCCCTAAGAACATGGAGTGGGGAAACGGAAGAAAGATGGAGAAACAAAAGGGTCAGACATAAAATCTGGCAAGTCTAGTTACTTTTAGGCAGTAAATAAATGAAAGTAACATGATAGGCATATAAAATGGATAAGAGAGACCATTGCATAAATGGCAGGTGTGACAAGGTAGACAGGGTAAGGTGTATACGCTGCTCTAATGATTACTCTACACTATTACTAGTATAACCAGAATGAAGTGATCACTTCCACTATAAGGTGGTAGACTTAAGGCATATGTCCAAATATACACTAACCACCACCCTAATTGATTAGCTCCCTACTCTGTAGATACTCTATGTCGGCCCCATGGTGGGATATATCACGTCCTACAGTGGCAAACCCTCACTGATATGCCCAGCCCCATATCTATTGGTTTCACGGTCATCTTATCCCCCACTACCCGGCTCATGCACGCATATGGCCCGGTCGGTCTGCGCCGCCCACACCGTTCTCCAAATTTGGATCTCTTACAATCAGTCAGTAAGTGTGTCCCCTTCCGCCTAGTACAGAGTATTTTATTTGATACTTACTCCGGGTTACTGACTGAAATGGGTCCTACACAACATGATACAAGCTCTCCCCTTTGCTTTGTATCCCCCACTAGGTTTTTCACTGACTATGTATACCACTAGGTGAATTTAATTACATAGCCCTATACCAGTTATGCTTACCCTAAAAGGTGTCTTTAATTGCATAACTTTTATACTTTACTCCGGTTATGTATACCACTAGGTGTCTTTAATTACATAACCTTATCGGGTTAAGTTTATGGGCCTATACGTAAATATTACCCACCCCCTCCAAGTTTGCTTAACGCATCCAGTATTCCAACCAATTTACTTAACCCTAACCTTATTTCATAATCATACAATCCCTATGAATTATATTTGGTTAAGTAGTCCAATTCATTAACATGTCCATTTATGGTTTATAATGGGCTAGACCTCCCACATTAGGCCTACAATGTGTGGATGCTGGATATGCCGGTCGGTCCGGGCAGACTTATTCCATAGTTGGGCCTAACCTCGTGTCTTAGCCCGATTCGTTTTTGCGTACTTAGACCTCTCACATTAGGTTCAACATTAGTGGCTGCTGGATATGCCGGTCGGGTCCAGGCAGACTACCACCACTAATGCAACCTAACCTCATGTCATAAGTACAATTACAGTTCCTAATTGTAATTACTAGACATTCCATTATTAATTAATTAATCAATTAATTAATCCTTTCCCTTTATAGGTGTTAATGCCCATTTTACCCAATAATTTGAATTATATGTCCAAAATTGTTCATATTCAAATTATGCCAATGTTAACCCTTTTTCCCCCATTTCCTAAGTAGCGCACTCATAAACTGGTGGCATGCCTAGGCTAGTCAATAGCCTAGTCATAAACGATAATAGGGAAAATAATGGGAACATAACCAAAGTGATCATCTTGGCATAAACATAAACTAACATGATGATAAGGTTAACATACATACTGGCATGGACATGTAATTAACATCATAACAAGGTGGACATAAAACTGATGAACTAATGGCAGTCAATTGATTCTAACATAATTACAATGTCTAAATAAGCATAGTAAGATCTAAATTAGCAGTTTAGATGTCCAATTGATTTAGATCTAACATGATAACACAAGGTGATAAATTAGATCACATAATTTAGATCTAAAGGTTAAAATAGATCTAACATCATTAGAATGACATAGTAGCATGTTCAGATATAAATATGGGTTCAATGTCTAACTTACAACATATTTAAGTTGATTGCAATCTTACAGGTGAAAGCTGGTTTACATAAAGAGTTAGATCTAAGTTGTAACTGTCCAAATTAACAGATTTACATTCACCATAACGTAGTTACAACTCAAGATCCACATAGGTAACATAATAGAATAACCACAATTGCATTGGATCTAAAGGTGTAGACCCATCATGACATAGTATAAGATTTAACAATAGCACAGATTCATAGTTTACAGCATATCCAGTTCACAGTCTTTCACAATTTACTTTCATTTATTTAAACCTAAAAGCAACTGGAAACTCACTGCGTTAGGTTTAGAGAATAGAGAGAATGGATCTCGAATTTCTGGATTTGATTTGCAAAGTTGAATGTTGTATGTTGTTGAAGAACACGAATCCATCTCAGTTCCCACACTGGCAACATTTGGCTCCCATAATTTCCAATGAAGAAATAGGAGAATTGGACACATATATATAGCTGTAGAATCCTCTAAAACTGACTGCCACGTCACCCCGTGTCGACACCCCTGTGGGTGGGTCGACTGATTAACATAGAAATATGTTTATTTTTTGCTCTTATAACTTATCTTTTATATATAAATAAATATTTCTTGGGTATTGTTTTGTCATTTTTATAGATATACCGATACAGTCAGAAAAATGAAAAATAGAGATCAAATTGCTACATATTTACATTTGAAGACTTACTGACGAAGATCTCACATCCAGTTGCTTTTTGGATAAGAAAATAACTAGTAGAAAGGCCATATATATCACAAATCAATGAAGAATTATCAAAGGAGCAAGAGGAAAAGAGGAAAGGCCCAAATTTACTAGATTTCGCTAAGGCCCAATTGTAATTTTCATTGTAAACTCTTTTGTGAATTCTCTAAGGCCCATTTTTCATTGTATTAGGGTTAGGTTTAGGGTTGGCCATCTATCTTATAAATACCCTTGTATTCTGATTGTAAAGATCCATCCGAGAATTAATAAAGTCTTCTTCTTCTCTTTTCTGTATTTTTTTATTTTCTTAGCAATTAGTGTTGTCTACACAATTAGATTTGGTAGAACACTATTTGTTTTTTTCATTTATTTTTCATTAGTGATTAACCGTCTTATTAGATTCAGCGATAATCCTAATTTTATTTCCTATTTGTTATTTTAATTTCTGCAATTTCAATTTCTGTTCTTTTTATTGCTTCCTTAGGTCAATTGGATTGAATACAGATTTGATTAGATTCAGATCTGATTCAATTCAATAATAGTTTAATTGCTGTTTCAATTTTGTTTGCTTTCAAAACCAACCTCGAAAATTTGTCTAACTCGCCCAATAAAGTTTATAAATAATTTAATTTAATTTACCTTCCTATGATTGGACCTGCATATTGCACGATCTGTGCACTTGCTGTATTATTTCATAAATCACGCTTTTCTAGTTCATAGGGAAGCGATGATCAAGTTTTTGGCGTCGTTGCCGGAGAGGTAAACGCTAAATTTTATTATTTATTTAATTTTTGATTCGTGTTAGTTTTTATTTTATTTCTATTTTATTTTTTATTTTTGTTTTTTTGTATATATAGAAAAAATCTTGATTGGATAGATTTGGTATTATTCAATGATACCGTAATCTTCGAAATAAGAGAGAAAAAATCTTGCAAAACCTCCTGATTCTATTTCTCTTTTCCCGTCAATTTCTTTCCTTTCTTTATTCCCTTCTTGATTTCAATACAATTGATTTCTTTCCTTTCTTACAAATTTTCAAAAAAAAAAACCAAAATTTTCTTGTGATTTTTTCCTTCCCTTCTTTTCTTCTCTTTCCTTATTTTGATCTACTGCCTACTATAAGATCCATCTTCACATCTTTCAAACCATCTTCTCTGCTCTCCTCGACCATCTTCCTCTCCATATCAATAGCACAAACTCCATTAATCCCTAAAGCAGAATTCACAACTTTCCAACCCAGTTCATCGCCACAAAAACATTACATACAGCCTCCCTTTTGCCATTAACAAAACTGCCATCTCCAAAACTCTCCTCCAAAACCACCAACAACGGCGAACTCCTGCCCATCATCTACAACACAAACCCATCTCAGACCAAGTGTCAACGCAAATCCATACTCATCATTCTCCATGAACTCATCCCCATCACCACTGACTACCAATTCCACCATCACCCAATACCCAGTTCGATTAATCCCTGGCTCCTACCGCTTTCATCAAGCACAGAAGTCCCATGACCATCACGATCCAAAGATCTAACATTACTGCTCCAAATCCCCGTAGTAAAAATCGCGCCTCAAACAACTTCAAACAAACCCCTCCTCCGTTCAACTTTCTGCCCTTCAATGTCACACATACCTTTCAAACCCAGTCACTTAGTCCCCTCATGCATTCAGCCTCTCTTCACAAACCATTGCCCAATTCGAAAAACAATCGAATTCGCAGACCTCGGTTCAACAAAATCACGCAACTGAAATCCAAAGTTCACTCATCCCCAAACCTGATTCAAACCAAAACCCAAAACTTAATCTCATCTGAATCCTAGAACAACACTGAAACCATCGAAACCATCTCAGCAACCTCTCTCCGGAACCGCAGACCCTCTCCTTCGAACTGCCAAACCACTGGTCCCAAACAACCATCAGCAAACTCGCGCATAGGCCAACCTCCATCAAAAAATCAGCAGTTGTCCACACCAAATACCAAATCAAACGAAACCCCAATCGATCCACGCAACTTCAAACCCGATTGGAAAATCCTCAACACAACCTCTAGGCTCGAACTAGTAGTATCGAAAACCTCAAAGGAATTATTATTATTTTTAAAATCGGAATTTCCAATTCGTTTTTCTGAGATAAAAAAAGGAGCGGCGTACTTTATTTTGGTTCGATTTCTTTGCTAAGAATAAGGGCGTGATTTATTTGCTGTGTTGGGGGTATTTTATGCACCAAAGAGAAAAGAGGGGCGTGGTTGATTTTCTAAATTGAGGTTCTGGGAGTTTATTTATGGTAACCTTATAGGCCGCGTGTCACTGATTTTGAGAGCGTTTTGCACTTTTGATTCCTAGAAAGGGACTGGTTATAAAAGTAGAGTTTTTGAGTGCCTTTTTTTTCTATAGATTTGCCTACTTTGTTTTCCCTTTTTAATTTCAGTTCGACCTTTTGCACTTGCTTTCCTTTTTCTTTTCTTTTTTATTTCCCCTTCCTCTTTAGCTAGTTTAGTTTTTTTTTATAAAAAAAAATCGAGTCTAGTCCTAGGTTTTGTTGAGTCGGGTAACTTCTTTGAGTTTATTATTTTTCTAGTTTAGTCAGTTTAGTTCAATTGTTTTGTTAATTTAGTTTTTTTTCTTTCAATTTTTTTTATTTTTTTATTTTCCTCACAAAAAAGGGAGAATTTATCGTTCAATCCAAGTTCAAAGGAACACAGTCAAAAGCAGACTCGGATTCAGGGGTCAAGAAACTGGAAGTAGTTGAGTTTGAAACATTACCACCACTCAGATTATCTGGACGGACAGTTATATCCCTACTGTAAAATTTTCTTAACTCTACAGGTTCTGTAGATGCTTAGAAAAATAGAGAAATTGCTTGTAAAAATCTTCTACAGGGGCAGTGCCTTGCTTGTACAATTTTTAATTGCTGTAATTATTATTGTTTGATTGTTGTGCTTAGCTGAAATTTCCATAATTGAATCTGCATTCTCATTGTTTTCAACAATAAAAATAGACATTGCAAAATAATATAATTGAAAAGTGGTGCTTTGTGAAGTTGATTGTTTCGTATAATTGGATCGTGGATTTATAGTAGTTCAATTTATTGAACTATTAGCTAAAGAGGTTGCATACTACCTATGAAACATTGGTCGTGTCCCTTAGTATTTATACTATACGTGAACGGCCATAAGACCCTCTTCACCTTCTAATTGAGTCAGTTAATTAATAGAGCACAACTCTGTGAAAACCCGTAACTTCCCCGTAAAGGAAAGAGCGGATAGTTCGAGAACAAGCCACAGAAAAACTCAGACGGAAGAACATTTCATTGTATATTACAACAATGCATCAGATTACAAGAATATACAGAGTATAAATGAATAAATATTACACAGAAATATCAGAGATTTAGATTACATTTAAATACATCGCAGCGGAAAATAATACGATACACAACTGAAGGAGATATACGGATACAAAGCTTTCCGGATATCGTTCCAGCTGTAAACCAGGATCCTGTGAATATAAATCTGCAAAACCAAAACTACTAGCTGCCCGTGTGGAAAATAGAGGCACCCAGAGTTTAGGTTAAAACAATAAACTCCAGGTCAGTCATGTGACTGGTGTGAGAACTAAAACAGTTATTAATCTTTATTTTTAAAGTTAGGTAAATCAAGGGACCACGCCGCATAACACGGAACGGGTTTCCTCCCAAGAACACCAGTGCTTAAAACAACAACGCAATGCTAATTAAAGAAAAATGAAGCTATTATAAGACCCAGGTCCCATCACACAATGCAACGCAAGCCGGAGGATAGGGTTTTTACCTTATAATAGCCAAGAATGCTTGATACGTTTAAAACAAATCATTTGATACTTTTATAAGTGCATATTGTATAAAATATCTTCAAATCATAAGTATCAATCATAGACAGCATAAGTGCCCCATCCCACTATGTCGCCATACTAGGCTCTACAAATAAAGCCGGAATACACGTATTGGAAATTGGATTTCCATCATGGTGGCTCCTGATTCGAAAGATCGATCGCGTAATGCAATTCACCACGGCTTACGTCCCAACAAGAGAACACCGTCTGCATCCGCACATTTGGGACCAGAGTACCACCGCGGCTTACGTCCTAGCGAGAGAAAACACCGCTTACTCTATATATCCCTGAGCACTAGGCTCATCTCAGTCGACCGAATCCACGACACCACTAAGGTGCCCATCCACGAAAAAGCATATTGATCAAACCATCAGTTTACCACCATACCGGGGTGTGAGGCTTGCGGATCAACGCTATACACAAAGCCATGCTATATCAGCTGCGCTTTGATCATCAACCACCAAACTTTGCTTTTCAACAAAAGTCTGGATCACTGCATCTCAGCATGCCACACTATCAATCCATATCGTACCACTGATTTCTGCCAATATATAACCTCTGAGCTCATATGTCTCAGAGAAGGGCGTTAAGTAAGACAATAAATTCTCCACCGCCAAACAGATATATATTTAGCAGAGATCAACAAATACAATATAAAGGAATACAATGTCATACACACCATCCATTTACAAGTCCGTTCAGGGTCTGAACGAAACCGGAGGCACTTTCCTCGCATATCCATCCATCTCCAAGTACGTCTAGACGACCACCAACTATTTCCATCCTCTTGGGTGTACAGCCCAATCAGGATCGTCAGTAATTATCCGAACGATGTGAAGACTTCCGGTCTTTAACCACCGTCTTCATCTTCGACATATCGTCGAATCGGTTATTCAGAATGGGTATAAACCCGGCCTTCCCGAACAACCCGCGTATATTAAAAACGAATGTTACACAAACACAGCATACGCCTCATTCTAATTCAGTAGCTACTAACCGTAAATCAACAAGAGAACAATTTCCCAAATATTAACCCCGAAGGCCGAAACCAACATCAGATCAATACCCAGGAAACCATTCTTCTTAGCTAACCTACAGCTAGTTTCTAAATTTCAATTCTTAGGGAAAGGTTCCCATTAATTTTATCCAAGATAAATTCTCTAAAATTTATCCTTTGATCTTCCTTTGGATGTCATTTCAAACCAAATTATGGTTTTCCAAACTAGTCGAGATTAGTGAATCACACCGAAGTAATTATTTATTTTATTTCCCAATCCCAACCTATTCATCCCATGAAGCAAAACTGGTAATACTCCATATTTAACACCACGGTGTTATCGGTAAAATTAATTACCATTTCACGTTCAAATCTAATTAAAGATTTAACTATCGCTTTGGAGCAAAACTGGTAATACTCCATATTTATTTAAGATAATGCTGTAAATATATATTTTTAAACAATGTATATTTTTAGATTTTAAAACAATGATTTTTATAAATTCTATCTCATAATAAAAATCTTATTTAAAACGATGTTATATATATATATATAAATTCTCTTTTTAAAACAATTTCATTTTTAAAAATCATATTTTAACAATGCATGTATATTTAAAACAATGCTATCATTTTTTTCAATGCTATTTTTTGCTGAATTAATTATAAGGTTTAAAAATTTACACTGCCTGCTGTCTTCTTCTTTTTCAAACCGTTGAACCCATACCCTCGCTACCTTCTCTTCGCTTGCACCGCCACCAGGGGCCATCGGCCGCCGATCAACCCATCCCCTCCGACGCGCCTTGGCCGGAGCTCCGACCACCCTCAATAGCCCCCTGTTCGAGCTCCTCCATCGCGATGAAAACGGACCCGAAGTCGGCTGTTTTGAGCACGAAATTCACCACCTCCAGCCGACGAAACTCCACAATACCCATATTGATTTGAAGAGCCCTTCTAGCTCTTCGATTTGGCTTTTGAAAATTCGAATTTCATTACACGGATTGGGAGATCGGAGAGGTAGAAGTTTGGAGCGATTTTAATCGTCGAAAATGAATATGGCGGCGGAAATTTCTGAGCGTTAGGGTTATAGAGGAGAGATAGCGTATATATATTAATTAATTAATTTAATTTATTCTCCAAGAGTTTACTTTTTATTTCAACCCCCAAACGAGACCCACCGACTGTCGCCCCTAGCGTTTTACCCCCATTCCGAACACAATGGGATATGTATCGTTGGTTGATTCGATCATTTGAATCAGTTTCCATTAAATTTACATTTAAATCAATATATTGAATTTTAAACGTACATTTCAAATTACCGGGGTCACATACTAACTTTAAAAATTCCAGAAAAATATTTTCTAGCTTCGTATTGACGATACGGTCCTAACAAAACTAGTTTCGTCGAATTCTGAGACCGTTGGAAAAATGGCCATTTTCCAGTCGATTAAAATCAACTGAAACTGGTCAAACACGTTTTCCTTCGCTACGCTCACATATTGATTCGAAAAATTATGAAATTTGGAATCTAGCAATAACTTGACATCCCGGACCCAACAAAACTGGTTTCGTCGAAATCTGAGGTCGTTTGCAAAATTCCCATTTTTAAGGGCCTGAATTCCATAGCGACTATTCAGAATTTTCAACTGGGCATACCTTTTGATTCCCGCTATGAAATTTTGATTTTTCGGATTCGTTGGAAAAATATCATCAATTAGATCCTAATGTTTTTGGTTTCACTAAAATCCGGTTTGTTTTGCACCCGGTACATTCAATTGAAGTTTGAAATCGAATTATCGAACTACCGCGCCATTTTCAATTCTATTTATAATTATATATAAATATTTATATTCTAACGACGACGTATATAATATATACGTTCGAATTCTATTCAAAATAAATTTCTCGTCGATATTATTTAAAATAATCTATTTTAAATAATCAAAATTCGCTAAAATCGCCAAAATAAAAATTTTTAACTGGCCCAGATTTTCGGGTTGTTACAATCTCCCCCACTTAAAACTTTTCGTCCCCGAAAAGGAACAAAGTCGAAAGTGGTTTGATTAATCAACTCTACGTTCGATCCGGCTTCCATTCTCCAACTTTTCAGTTTTTGAGAATTTTCAAATTTTCAAAAATTTGGCTAACACCCTAAATTTTCGAAAAATTTCGCCATAACCTCCCCTGCAATGGGAGCATCGGGAAATCTCAAATAGCTTCCCCGATCCTTCAGATTTCAAAAAGAAAAAGAAAAAGCCAAGCGGCTAGCCAATAGGCTCATAAAATTATCATCACCCAAACAAAACAGTAAATTATGATAAATATGTACCTATTTGTCGGGCAAACAAATTTTATTCTCTGGCTCTAGACTCCTTGCTATGACCTGTTCAATGTAAGTATATGTATATGCAAGCAAATGTGATCAATTTTCAATATGTGATTCAATTAGGCTTAATGGCTAAAAACTAGCAAACAAATAAACAAACAACACAAACATCAATCAATTAGTATATTAGAGTTTCAAATTCATAATTTTGATACATATACAAAAATCATGTTTTTGATGCCAATTCACAACAATGTGTCCTAGCTATATATATAGGTTTTGGTTCTCACACCAGTCTAATGGAAATATATAGGTATCACACCTTCGTCACTCGAAAATAAATGCTGATGATGTTTCGAACCACCATCAGAACATCTCCGGGCTACTAGAGTGCGGTCCTATATCTATCCAGTATATTAAAACTTCGAATATACGTTCATGACGCGTATATGCAAAATCTTTATATATTGGAATGTCCATATTCAAAATAAATAAATAATCAAATACGTTTAAAACGATTTAAATTTTCAAAACAAAATTGTTTTCATTTGAAAAATATACTCTTCACACTCGTTCTAGGATACTACTGATCCTATCTCTAACGAGTCATTCTAATTGGATATTACTAATCCAATATCTGATGAATTCTTTCGTATGGTTCTAATGTGTCTTGTTCTCAAGTTCTGTAAACCAAAGCTTTGATACCAACTGTGAAAACCCGTAACTTCCCCGTAAAGGAAAGAGCAGATAGTTCGAGAACAAGCCACAGAAAAACTCAGACGGAAGAACATTTCATTGTATATTACAACAATGCATCAGATTACAAGAATATACAGAGTATAAATGAATAAATATTACACAGAAATATCAGAGATTTAGATTACATTTAAATACATCGCAGCGGAAAATAATACGATACACAACTAAAGGAGATATACGGATACAAAGCTTTCCGGATATCGTTCCAGCTGTAAACCAGGATCCTATGAATATAAATCTGCAAAACCAAAACTACTAGCTGCCCATGTGGAAAATAGGGGCACCTAGAGTTTAGGTTAAAACAATAAACTCCACGTCAGTCATGTGACTGGTGTGAGAACTAAAACAGTTATTAATCTTTATTTTTAAAGTTAGGTAAATCAAGGGACCACGCCGCATAACACGGAACGGGTTTCCTCCCAAGAACACCAGTGCTTAAAACAACAGCGCAATGCTAATTAAAGAAAAATGAAGCTATTATAAGACCCAGGTCCCATCACACAATGCAACGCAAGCCGGAGGATAGGGTTTTTACCTTATAATAGCCAAGAATGCTTGATACGTTTAAAACAAATCATTTGATACTTTTATAAGTGCATATTGTATAAAATATCTTCAAATCATAAGTATCAATCATAGACGGCATAAGTGCCCCATCCCAATATGTCGCCATACTAGGCTCTACAAATAAAGCCGGAATACACGTATTGGAAATTGGATTTCCATCATGGTGGCTCCTGATTCGAAAGATCGATTGCGTAATGCAATTCACCACGGCTTACGTCCCAACAAGAGAACACCGTCTGCATCCGCACATTTGGGACCAGAGTACCACCGCGGCTTACGTCCTAGCGAGAGAAAACACCGCTTACTCTATATATCCCTGAGCACTAGGCTCATCTCGGTCGACCGAATCCACGACACCACTAAGGTGCCCATCCACGAAAAAGCATACTGATCAAACCATCAGTTTACCACCATACCGGGGTGTGAGGCTCGCGGATCAACGCTATACACAAAGCCATGCTATATCAGCTGCGCTTTGATCATCAACCACCAAACTTTGCTTTTCAACAAAAGTCTGGATCACTGCATCTCAGCATGCCACACTATCAATCCATATCGTACCACTGATTTCTGCCAATATATAACCTCTGAGCTCATATGTCTCAGAGAAGGGCGTTAAGCAAGAGAATAAATTCTCCGCCGCCAAACAGATATATATTTAGCAGAGATCAACAAATACAATATAAAGGAATACAATGTCAGACACACCATCCATTTACAAGTCCGTTCTGGGTCTGAACGAAACCGGAGGCGCTTTCCTCGCATATCCATCCATCTCCAAGTACGTCTGGACGACCACCAACTATTTCCATCCTCTTGGGTGTACAGCCCAATCAGGATCGTCAGTAATTATCCGAACGATGTGAAGACTTCCGGTCTTTAACCACCGTCTTCATCTTCGACATATCGTCGAATCGGTTATTCAGAATGGGTATAAACCCGGCCTTCCCGAACAACCCGCGTATATTAAAAACGAATGTTACACAAAGACAGCATACGCCTCATTCCAATTCAGTAGCTACTAACCGTAAATCAACAAGAGAACAATTTCCCAAATATTAACCCCGAAGGCCGAAACCAACATCAGATCAATACCCAGGAAACCATTCTTCTTAGCTAACCTACAGCTAGTTTCTAAATTTCAATTCTTAGGGAAAGGTTCCCATTAATTTTATCCAAGATAAATTCTCTAAAATTTATCCTTTGATCTTCCTTTGGATGTCATTTCAAACCAAATTATGGTTTTCCAAACTAGTCGAGATTAGTGAATCACACCGAAGTAATTATTTATTTTATTTCCCAATCCCAACCTATTCATCCCATGAAGCAAAACTGGTAATACTCCATATTTAACACCACGGTGTTATCGGTAAAATTAATTACCATTTCACGTTCAAATCTAATTAAAGATTTAACTATCGCTTTGGAGCAAAACTGGTAATACTCCATATTTATTTAAGATAATGCTGTAAATATATATTTTTAAACAATGTATATTTTTAGATTTTAAAACAATGATTTTTATAAATTCTATCTCATAATAAAAATCTTATTTAAAACGATGTTATATATATATATATATATATATATATAAATTCTCTTTTTAAAACAATTTCATTTTTAAAAATCATATTTTAACAATGCATGTATATTTAAAACAATGCTATCATTTTTTTCAATGCTATTTTTTTCTGAATTAATTATAAGGTTTAAAAATTTACACTGCCTGCTGTCTTCTTCTTCTTCAAACCGTTGAACCCATACCCTCGCTACCTTCTCTTCGCTTGCACCGCCACCAGGGGCCATCGGCCGCCGATCAACCCATCCCCTCCGACGCGCCTTGGCCGGAGCTCCGACCACCCTCAATAGCCCCCTGTTCGAGCTCCTCCATCGCGTTGAAAACGGACCCGAAGTCGGCTGTTTTGAGCACGAAATTCACCACCTCCAGTCGACGAAACTCCACAATACCCATATTGATTTGAAGAGCCCTTCTAGCTCTTGATTTGGCTTTTGAAAATTCGAATTTCGTTACACGGATTGGGAGATCGGAGAGGTAGAAGTTTGGAGCGATTTTAATCATTGAAAATGAATATGGCGGCGGAAATTTCTGAGCGTTAGGGTTATAGAGGAGAGATAGTGTATATATATTAATTAATTAATTTAATTTATTCTCCAAGAGTTTACTTTTTATTTCAACCCCCAAACGAGACCCACTGACTGTTGCTCCTAGCGTTTTACCCCCATTCCGAACACAATGGGATATGTATCGTTGGTTGATTCGATCATTTGAATCAGTTTCCATTAAATTTACATTTAAATCACTATATTGAATTTTAAACGTACATTTCAAATTACCGGGGTCACATACTAACTTTAAAAATTCCAGAAAAATATTTTCTAGCTTCGTATTGACGATACGGTCCTAACAAAACTAGTTTCGTCGAATTCTAAGACCGTTGGAAAAATGGCCATTTTCCAGTCGATTAAAATCAACTGAAACTGGTCAAACACGTTTTCCTTCGCTACGCTCACATATTGATTCGAAAAATTATGAAATTTGGAATCTAGCAATAACTTGACATCCCGGACCCAACAAAACTGGTTTCGTCGAAATCCGAGGTCGTTTGCAAAATTCCCATTTTTAAGGGCCTGAATTCCATAGCGACTATTCAGAATTTTCAACTGGGCATACCTTTTGATTCCCGCTATGAAATTTTGATTTTTCGGATTCGTTGGAAAAATATCATCAATTAGATCCTAATGTTTTTGGTTTCACTAAAATCCGGTTTGTTTTGCACCCGGTACATTCAATTGAAGTTTGAAATCGAATTATCGAACTACCGCGCCATTTTCAATTCTATTTATAATTATATATAAATATTTATATTCTAACGACGACGTATATAATATATACGTTCGAATTCTATTCAAAATAAATTTCTCGTCGATATTATTTAAAATAATCTATTTTAAATAATCAAAATTCGCTAAAATCGCCAAAATAAAATTTTTAAACTGGCCCAGATTTTCGGGTTGTTACAAACTCGTTCTTTTATACTATTTTGAACTAAGAATTATTTCTGTCTTTCCTTGATTACATTCAAATGTCTGATTCAAAAAAATCCTTGAGAGAATTGTGGGTTAATAACCGGAGTAGACATCCTCTTGAAGAGTATGAGTACGAATTACATCTCATGAGACAAGATTTCCCAAAATTTCGTGACCCCAATGTCGACAAATTTCCAAATGACCATCATTTTCAAAATCATGGATATGATCGAAAATGCGATTTCAATTCAAATTTTAATAATTTTGATTATGGGCCACATCCACATCAAAATAGCTTTGAATCTCAATATGGCTTTGTTCCACATTAATATGGGGTTGTGAACCAAAATTTTCAAAATTATAGCCCATATCAACATCTTGAAAATAACCAAAATTGCAATTTTCCCTCGAATTTTAACAGTTTTGGTTACGAACATAATTTATATTATCAAAATGATTTCCAATATCACTGTCATTTTTCTAAAAATTCAAATAACCACCACATTAGAAACAATATTGATCGTGAAGTTGATGTGAACTATAATTTTGAGACTCAAGAAAACCTAAACGAGAGCTCTCAAATCAACGATTCTGAAGAATATCATCTTAACATTCTTAGAGAGAGGGTAGAAAAGCAAGACAGACAGCTTGATGAAAATGATCGACAGCTTGATGAACTTCTTTCTTTAATGACATCTTTTAAAGAACAACTCAAGAAACAAAATCAAATTCAAATATGCGATGAATCAGAAAATAATTCATTCTTTACTGATAGTGAAAATTTTCGAATAACAACTTTGGAAATTGAGAATAACGATCTAAATGAAGTTGTTCAAAATTCAACAAATGATTTAGATTTTGATTCTTTTCAGAAAAAAGATTTAAGCTTGGATTTTGATCTTTCTCTTTCAGACTGCGAGAAACTTGAAAATTTTGAAATTGAACAAAATGAAAATGTTGAATTTTTCAGAAACTCAAAAGTCGAAAAGGATTTTAATGAACATGAATTTTTTGGATTGTATGAGGATGAGGTGCCAAATGAGGATGAAGTGGCTTCAAGTCACAAGTTCGAAAATTTTAATTTTGGGAAAATTTCCAACGAACTTGAAGTTATCAGTGTCGAAAATATGTTGTTAATTAATGAAATTAAGAAATGTGATCATATAGTCTTGAACAACATTCAGAATTTAAATTTCACGATTGCAACTGAGTTTTTATACGATCATAAATTTTTGAACAATTACACTGATAAATTTGTGGAACACATGAATTATTTTTGGAATGCTGGCTTGGTTGAAAAACTTCATGTTAGGATGACCTTGGACATTTATCCACTGGACTATAAACCTAGGTATAAAGATGAAATGGTTTTCAAAAACCTTTGCTTATTAGAAAATATACCTAGACATAGTGGGAATGGGATTCATCGGGTTAGAACCAAGCATGGGGGGAAAGTTGGTGGCATTCTTTGCATCGGATGCATCGTAAACACATATACCATTGTACATATGATGCATTCTTACATATAGTTAGACTGCGTTTCATTCTGCAAATAATTTTGCATCTCATCCATCTTTGGGTTTTATTTTCAAATTTAGGAAACGTTCACAGTGTGGACACTGTTTAGATCTTGTGTGGGGGGAGTCTGCATAGCATCCTTTTTTTATTTATTTTTCTTCTATTCATCTTCATCATTTAAGTAGGACCATCATGCATTTTAGATCGTAGTAACATACCATAATTTTTTTTCTCGAAAATATGACACATTTTAGTTTGATACAACATAATAAATTAATGATTGTTAATCAGTTGATAGAATTTTTTTCTCTCAACTAAGATCAAATAAGAAATATGATGAAAAGTCGAATTTTGAGGGATAATAGTGTAACTGGTACATAGGGAGATTCTTAGGTGATGGCCATGAAATCTATTCTATATTGTAGTCTTTGTTTAAATAAGTGGAGGACTTAAAATACTTATATTGGCTTTTCGAATCTTTAAAACTAAGTCATGTTAAGTTGAATTCGTGTAACTCTCTTTTGTGCTTAAATTTAAATAATAATAATAGTAATCCAAGGGTATCCAACATTACTTGTATATCTAGCGTTGGTGTGCAAACCCGCCAAGCTCTATCCGACATGTTGTTGACAAAGTTAGCATTGGAATATCTTGGTCTCATTTTATGAGATTGGACACATAAGGATTACCGACATGTTGTTGAAAAGTCAGCGTCGGTCTGCATAATCCACCAAGCTCTGTCCTAACTCTTCGCCAGTCTGCAAGGCAGTGTATGGGCGGTATACCTTGGTCTTTTAAGTTAGGTGTATGTAATTAAACATAAATTTTAACTTTTATAGAGATAGAGAATAAGCGATGATGCCCAAACATTTCTTGATCTTATTGATTTGACTAGCCATACACAAAGAAATTAGAACACCACTTCAGAAACTGTGACAAGCAAACTAAGAATTTATTTCATGGCTGCACTATGTTATCGACCGAATTAACTGGCCAAACTGGAATTTAACATTTGAAAACTTGATTTATATTGAAAAATAGTGACAAGTTGAGGTATCTAAAATAAAATCAACTGACTAGAAATTGTTAATTTAATTTGTTGTACCACTTTCCTGAAACAGGTCGTGTTTTCATTTTTTGTCTTCAATTGCACAAGTCCTTTGCATTCATGTAGGTACACTAGAACCATATCATACTGCATTTGGATTTTGTGGGTAGTATCCGCTGAAAACCTTCACGAGACACCACTCGTCCTACTAGGGACACCTAGAGGTTTAACGGCTTGTTGCATACACTCAATCCAATCGTGTTTCCTACGAAAGTGTGACCTATCCAGTGTAGTTTTTCATTTTTTGTTTTACTCGAGGACGAGTAAAAGATAAGTGTAGGGGTATTTGATTAACATAGAAATGTGTTTATTTTATGCTCTTATATCTTATCTTTTGTATATAAATAAATATTACTTGGGTATTGTTTTGTCATTTTTACAGATATGTCGATACAGTCAGAAAAACAGAAAATAGAGTTCAAATTGCTGCATATTTACATTTGAAGACTTGCTGACGAAGATCTCTTTTGGACAAGAAAATAACTAGCAGAAAGGCCATATATATCACAAATCAATGAAGAATTATCAAAGGAGCAAGAGGAAAGACCCAAATTTATTAGATTTCACTAAGGCCCAACTGTAATTCTCATTGTAAACTCTTTTGTGAATTCCCTAAGGCCCATTTGTCAATGTATTAGGGTTAGGGTTAGGGTTGGGGTTGGCTATCTATCCTATAAATACCCTTGTATTCTCATTGTAAAGATCCATCCGAGAATTAATAAAGTCTTCTTCTTCTCTTTTCTGTATTTTTTTATTTCCTTAGCAATTAGTGTTGTCTACATAATTAGATTTGGTAGAACACTATTCGTCTTTTTCATTTATTTTTCATTAGTGATTAACCATCTGATTTGATTCAGCGGTAATCCTAATTTTATTTCCTGTTTGTTAATTTAAATTCTGCAATTTCAGTTTCTGTTCTTTTTATTGATTCCTTAGGTCAATTGAATACAGATTTGATTAGATTCAGATCTGATTCAATTCAATAATAGTTTAATTGCAGTTTCAATTTAGTTTGCTTTCAAAACCAACCTCGAAGATTTGTCTAACTCACCCAATAAATTTTATAAATAATTTAATTTAATTTACCTCCCTGTGAACCGACCTGCATACTAGACGATCTGTGCGCTTGCAGTATTATTTCATAAATCGCGCTTTTCTAGTTCACAGGGAAGCGACGATCATCGACCCATAGGTCGACACCCCTTAAGGGGGGTCGACCACGGTGTCGACACCCCTCTAGGGGAGGTTAACCCCCTAGAGCGGGAATTTTGCCACTTTGACGAATTTTTGATTTTCGAACTGTTCTGGATAGGGTTTGACTCATATCTGACTCATACGTGACTCATATGTGTATATATGTTCTTTCTACATGTATACAAACTTAGAACCCTTATAACTTCTTCATAAGTTGTCTGTTTTATGCAAACCAAATGTCTATCTTGTCCAGAATTTCGAAACGGACGCAATGGCGGGTTTTCCTTAATTATAAATATTAAATTAATTATTATTTAATTTATCCTCTTTTAGTATCGTTAAAAATTTAGGGTGTTACATTCTTCCCTACTCAATTGATTTCATCCCCGAAATCTCTAAGTTGAGAAGAATTCATATCCTACCATCCATCATCCATCTACTCACCCAAAAACCACTGGCATCCATTGTCCTTAGAGCCTTCTAATGCTTATATGAATATATGCAACGGTGTGTATATATGTCCCAACACTAATGCGAAAGATTAGACGGTCTACTAATTCAGTTGACCTCCTTAATGCAATGTATGTTAGTGCCATGAATCCAATATGTATGCAAATAAACCTATGATATCATATAAGTTATATATGTGTGCACACTCATTCGTCCAAATGCAACATCCATATGCTAGTTCATCCATTTCCATCCATAAAAGGAAAGAAAATGCACGCACATCCATATGCAGTATGAAAGTGATTAAGCCGATCTTAGTGCCTAGTGTGTGTGAGTATGCGTCCACAGGCAACCACTAGCAAACACTTGCATCCACTTGCATCCATCAGACATAACATGTCTCAAACACATGTTTACATCCATAGGATTCCTATCTAAAGGTCGAAAAAACTATGGATAAGATATACTCAAATGATAGAAACAAGCACTGATAAAACTTTAGAAAAAGGAGTTAATAATATACCCTCGAAAAAGAAAGGGTACGAAGCGCGAATCTTGTCTTCGGTTTCCTAAGTCGCATCCTCTAGGTTATCTCCCTATTGAACCTTTAGCAACTTGATCTCTTTATTGTGTAGCTTCTTAACTTCTGATCCCGGAGTACGGGTAGGGACTCTCCTGACTATCGCCTCCCGTTTCGCTTCTACTTCTTCCAACACACTCGGCTCAACGATTACTGTAGTGTCATGCAGGCACTTCCGGAGATGAAAAACATGGAAAACATCATGAACACCGGATAGATTTTCTGGGAGTTTTACTCTATATGCCATTTTTCCAATCCTCTCGGTTATGGGAAATGGTCCCACAGACTTAGGTGCCAACTTCCCTACTGATCCAAAGCAAACCACATTCCTCAGAGGTGACACTTTGATAAAAACTAGGTCTCCTACTTCAAATTCGATGTCAGTCCTTCTCTTGTCTGCATAGGATTTTTGCCTATCTTGAGCTGTCTTCATCCACCGTCGAATAAGGTCAATCTTTTCGGACGTTTCTCTAATCATTTCTGGTCCACGTAATAATTTTTCTATAGATTCCCACAAACAAGTTGGTGATCTACAGGGTCGTCCGTACAATGCTTTGAAGGGTGCCATGACGATGCTAACTTGATAACTATTATTATAGGCAAACACTACTAAGGGAAGATGCTCCTCCCAAGTCCCTCCAAAGTCTAGGATACACAGCCTCAAAAGATCTTCAAGAATCCTGTTCACCCTCTCTATCTGTCGATCGGTCTGAGGATGATAAGTGGTGCTCAAAAACAATTGTGTACCTAATGCTTCTTGCATGGTCCTCCAAAATTCGCTAGTAAAGATGGGGTCATGATCGCTCACAATGATGGAAGGTACTTGTAGTGACCCGCATTTTTAGCTATTGAATAATTTATTTATTTAATTATTAAATATCGATTTATCGATATCGAGAACGTGAATTAAATAATATTGAATATTTAATTAATAATTATAATATAATAAAATATATTATAATGTCGAAATAATCAAAAATATTGGAAATCACAATATTCTGTGAACGGGGTCATCCCTAAAATGTAATTCAGCTTAGAGTTGAATTATATTGACGAATATATTCAATCGACGACAGTTGAACGTATAGTTTATAATATATTTATAAACGAGCTCGAAATGGCGCTGCAGTTCGCTATTTGGCGATTGAACTTTAGCTGATTGTACAGGATTCGTTTTAAGCTGGATTTATGTGAAACAAGAAACGTGTGGAGCTGGTGGAGTATATCTTTCTAGTGAAAGAGAAAAATCGGGATTTCGTCGTGTAGATTTTGAGTTATGTCCAAATCAAATTTCAGAAAAGTCGCTGTGAAATTCCTTTATATTTTGCAACGCTTTATTTACGTTATAAAAGGATTTTCGATGTAAATTGAATATCGATAAATCTAAAATCAGAAATATCAAACTGTAAATTCTGATATGATATTCTGGAGCCGGACGATATCATATATGAAGATAGACGATAATATAAATTTATTTATATTTAATTTAATAATATTTAAATATATTTATATATTTAAATGGGTCATCCAAAGCTTTAAAAATAGCCACTTTTGCAAACGAAGTCAGAATTCGATGAAACTAATTTTGTTGGATCCGCAATGTTAAATTATTGCTAGATGTTAGTTTCCGTGATTTTTAGAGTCACTGTGTGGCCGTATGGATTTTTAGAGTGAAAAATAGTCAGTAATTCGACCTTTAAAAATACGCAGTGTGAGCAAATGAAGTCGGAATTCGAAGAAACCAGTTTCGTTGGGATCGTAATGTCAAACTCTAGTGGTATGTCCGTTTTCGTAATTTTTGGGTATCGCGTGTAGTCATAGGAATTTTTAAAGGACGAATTGAACTAACGGTCAAATAAAAACCAATATAAAATTTATTAGAAAATCCTATAAATACTTCCCCAAATTTGCTAAACCCTAAATTCATTTTCCATTTCGGTCAAACACAGTCGCGCCGTCATATTCTCTTCAGGAAAATCCTTTTCCTTTTATTCGATCTTCTAAAATCCTGATAAAATGGAAATCAAATACTATAAAATATAATACTTATATATATGATTATATGAGGGATGCTCTTCGATCTAGTATTTCTTTTGGTGGGTGCGACGGCCATTTTGGTTCGCTGGTTTTTGACAGCAAACGCTAGGGTTTGGGTTCTCGTATGATATAGGCACTTATGGTTTAATTCGATTTCATTTCCGAGTTGAGGGGATGAAGGAGAGTGGTGTACGTTGGTTTAGTGGGGTTCGGTGCATTCTGACGTCGGGGGGGTACCTGGGAGCAGCGAAGTCGGAGTCGACATGGTTGGTTTCGGGTATTGTGTTGAGAGTATGAATGTGAGGTGTTTTGAACGAGAAGTGTAGTGTTGGTTTCGGTTTAGTGTTTAGTGGAGTAGAAGAGGAGATAAGGGTGGAGGAAGTGATCGAAATGGTGATTTGCAAAGGAGCAGGTCACGGCAAGTTTTGGGGAAGGAGAAGTGGAGCGGGTATGGGCCTTGGTGGAATGAAGTTGGGCCAAGAAAATAGAGAAGGGGTAAGGCCCTTTTATAAAATAAATGTTTTAAGTTTAGTTTATTTTAAAATAGTGATTTAACTTGTTAACGCGGTATCATGTCCTTATGTGATCAGTTTTACGGACCGTAAGTTGCGTTGGGACCGTATGGACGAGAGTTTCACAGTGAAGCTGACTGAAAGGGGATTGGTGCTCATATGAATTTATGGCGAAATAAACTGTTTGATTCAGATCAAACAACAGTTTATCGTTCTTTAACGATGAACTGCAAATGTGAGTAAAAACTCACTAACTCTCCTCAATTTATATTTTAATATAAATTGTATTTTATTTCTGTATTTGACTGCTAGTTATGTACTGTTAATTTGGACTGTTAAGTTGTATTGTTAAATTGGACTGTAGATTGGACTGTTAAATAATTGATTGAAAACAGTATGGATATATATATATATATATATATATCTACATATATATATCGTTATTAAACGGTGATTTTGTTATCAGTGTATTTCATTAGAAATGCAAGTGATGTTATATACGTTGTTTAACATCGGTGGATGCAGGGAAACAGGTTGGAGGAATCCGACTGGATTCCTCAACATTTATTTTACTGTTATTTGTATATTATGATATATATACTGTGATATATAATCTGTTGTTGATTGTATATGTTTGGATGATATTGATCATTGACAGTTGGGTGTTTAAAAACAATAGAAAACACTGAAAATGTAGAAAAGGGGATTTCCAATATTTATATTGAAAATTAATCTATTTATAAAATCGAAGGATTTTATAAAAGGATACTTATTTAGAAATAAATAAATAAAATAAAGGAATGTTTATTTAGATTAAATAAATAGAATAAAGGATATTTAATTAGGGATTAAATAATTAGAGTTATAAAGGAAAATCTATTTAGGAAAATAAATAGATTATACAAAAGGAAATCTATTTAGGAAATAAATAGAAGTTAAAATAAATAGAAATAAAAGAAAAGTTAGTTAGTCGGATATAAATATTCGAACCAAGTTAGTTAAGTGGTCAAACCAAGCTAGTCGAACCAATCGAGCCCAAATGGTCGAGTCGAACCAAATCGAGCCAAATGGTCGAGTCGAACCAAATCGAGCCAAATGGTCGAGTCGAACCAATCGAGTCAAGATGGTCGAGTCAAACCAACCGAGTCGAGCTGGTCGAGTCGAACCAATCGAGTCAAGCTGGTCAAGTTAGTCGAACCTGGTCAGTACAACCAAGCTGGTCAAGTTAGTCGAACCTGGTCAGTCGAGTCGAGTAAATCAAACTTAGTTAATCGAAAGGAGTTTATCGATTTAGTTAATCGATAGGAGTTAATTGATTTAGTCAATCGAGATGAGTTAATCGGTTTTAATGAATCGAGAGGAGTTAGTCGAATATGGTATTCGAACCAAATGGTCAAACCAAGTGGTCGAACCAAGTAGTCAAGCCCAGTGGTCAAACCAAATGGGTCAGGTTAGCCAAACATGGTCAGTCAAACCAAATGGGTCAGGTTAGCCAAACATGGTCAGTCAAACCAAATGGGTCAGGTTAGCCAAACATGGCCAGTCAAACCAAATGGGTCAGGTTAGCCAAACCTGGTCAGTCAAACCAAATGGGTCAGGTTAGTCAAACCTGGTCGGTCGAACCAAGTAAGTCGAGTTTAGTTAGTCAAGTTAGTCGAGCCTAGATAATCGAATCGAATTGGTCGAACCAAGTAAGTCGAGTTAAGTTAGTCAAGTTAGTCGAGCCTAGTTAATCGAATCAAATTGGTCGAACCAGGTAAGTCGAGTTAAGTTAGTCGAGCCTAGTTAATCGAATCGAATTGGTCAAACCAAGTAAGTCGAGTTAGTCAAGTCAAGTTAAGTTAGTCGAGTTAAGTTCGTCGAGTTAAAGTTATTGATGTTAGTTTCATCGAAAGAAGTTATCGATGTTAGTTTCATCGAAAGGAGTTATCGATGTTAGTTTCATCGAAAGGAGTTATCGATGTTAGTTTCATCGAAAGGAGTTATCAATGTTAGTTTCATCGAAAGGAGTTATCGATGTTAGTTTTATCGAAGGGGGTTATCGATTATAGTTTAATCGAAGTGAGATTTTCAAATATGGGATATTTGAAAGGAAGAGTTATCGAATATTAGTTATTCGAAGAGAGATTATCGAATATCGTTTATTCGAGAAGGAGTTAATCGAATATAGGTTATTCGAAGAAGAGTAAATCAAATAGAGATTTCTCGAAGAGAGTTAATCGGAAAATTCGATTATATCGAATTCGGGAAAGTACTTATACTTTCCAGTGTCTAAATAGAGATTTATTTATTTATAAATAAATAAGTGTTAGGTTAATTATTCACTAATCAGAATAGAAGTTATAATTAAAATTAGATAATTCGAAAGTAGGGATTATAACGTTATCGTTATAACCAATGTTTTAAATATAGAAGTGGACTAGTAAAATTGAATCCGAGAAAGGCGTAAAGAAGTTGTTAAAGATTAAAAGATAAACTTTGACCATTTCGAAGTTATAACGTTGTTCAGTTACGGTCTGAGAGGTAATT
This sequence comes from Allium sativum, assembly GCA_030737875.1. NCBI lineage: Eukaryota > Viridiplantae > Streptophyta > Magnoliopsida > Asparagales > Amaryllidaceae > Allium > Allium sativum. The sequence goes on from CM060923.1 coordinate 645,994,360, forward strand.
ATACCCCAACTTGAGTGACTTCCTTCTTAACTAAGAAATGGTAAGGTTTGATCGTAAAAGAGTTTTGGAAATGTTTTCCAAACGAGAATCAGAAATGTTTTCTGATAAAAGAAAAATAAGAATTTAGAATATAGGGAAACAGGATATAAGTAAATAAAGGAACAAAAGATATTAATGTTAAAAGATGTTTGTTCGATATAATTTCCATCTGGGAATAATATCGTTGGTTGCACACTTGTTTTTCTTTGATGGTTAAATTACAGACCATCGAAGTTTTGACCATTTTAACGTTGTTAATATGGAGAGACCGGTTGGATTTTTATCCAAAGAACCACTCTGTATTGGCATAAGCGTCGCGAATCATATATGCCAAAGATAATTGAAGATGGAGTAAAATGCAAGGGCTATCCTGTTTACAGAATAGTGCCTTCGGTTTGTCCAGTCCCAGGACAACTTGTATGGACGAAGGCCTGACAGAGTATATCCAATGGATCGCGTAAGTTGATCTGTTCAAACGTATTCACGTTTGGTGGCGGAGGAATTTGTTTCTCTTAGCTGTATACCCGTGTTATTTTTGGATAAGTCAATTTGTGATTTGGCGGGTATGACGATGTGACATTTTAAGTGAATGAAGATGGATGTCTGACAGAGTATTTTCAGAAAGGTCACGTACCTTGATTTCTTCAACTGTACCAAGAGTGGAAGCGGAGAAGGAAACTTCCTTAGCTAACACGTAATGTACTGTTGTTGACGTCAATTAGTGATTTTCGATGGATCTAACAATGTGGCATTCGAAGTGAATCTGATGTGATGATAAAGCGTAGCTTCTAGCCTCATCATCCGGTAAATGACAGAAATCGGGCAGGCAGCATGGCTAAGTCGGTCGCACCGAAGTAGGGTGTATAATCACCTATCTAGAGAATATTCATTTGTTTCTAAAACCTATCAATGTTGTCCCATATATATACGGGAACGGTTGCTGATCCCAACCGTTGGTGATGTACATTCGATACACTCAACCGAAATGAGTGGTCGGTCATGTGTGGCTGAGTTGCAAGATGTTCTTGTTGAACTCCAGTGTATCGTTCCTAGAGTACACTGATCGGAAGGTGGTTCCATACCTTGTCATAGTTGGAAATCCAATCATCCAATACGTGCTTGCGATTTTGATTGTATACTATATATGTAGTAACGTGAGATGCAAGCGTTTCTGCTAGATTGATATTTATTTGTACTTAGACATTATTATAATATCAGAATGATATTGTTTTGAAAAGTTATTTGGATTCTCATAAGGGAAAAACCCGTTCGGTATTCACGGCGTGGTCTTAGGAGATATCATATACCTGTTTAAATGATTTGAGTTTATTCACACCAGTCCCATGACTGACCCGGAGTTTATTTTGTTTTTCCTAAACTCTTGGGTGCCTAAATTTGTACGGGCAGTCAAGTAGTCAGGATTTACAGGTATACTTGAAGAGCTGGAGCAGGAGGCTTCTGGATCATATAGCTATAGTTGTTTCCGCTGTGTTGTAAGTGCTGTACTCTGATAAGTGCTATTGTATACACAACTGTTATATTTCAAAGTTATGTTATCTATTATATGTTACTCGTTCCGCTGTGAGGTTCGTGTTACTCTGATGTTGTGTTCTTCTTCTTCTTCTATTATAAGTTTCTATCTTATCTATCCTCACCTTCTAATTTCTTTCATTAATTACTGGGATTTTTCGATGTTTTGGTTATCGACGTCGAGCTTACGTCGATAACCAAAGTCGCTCAAAATCCGGGTTACTACAGTTGGTATCAGAGCATTGGTTTAGTTATTACCTTGGCTCTGTGGCGTGATTCAGTAGAGATGGTATTAGTAATATCCTAGACTGAGTTTGAGTGTATATATACAAGTGAACGTATTTGTTAGTTAATATAAAATGATTTTATATTGTTGAGTTTTATTGGTTGAGTTGTTTGTTTCTGGTCGATCGGTTTGATCCACTGTATCGATAGGGGTTACTAAACACTCGAATACGATGAACCGTCATGGTATGTTTTGAAAGAGGGTAAATGGAATAATTTTACCCGAATATATTTGATATAGTATATTGGTTGTGTTGGTTGTTATTATAATTGAGTAAGATTATAAAAAGGTAAAATGGTTATAAATAACTAATCATAATTCATATAAGTAAAGTATATGAAATAAAATGAAGAAAAATCTGAATTTAAATCAGATTGGAATTAAAATAAGGAAATTTTAAGTTTCTGGGAGATTTTGAAAACGTTTTTCAAACTGAAGGTGATATAGTATTGAACTCACTTCGATAGCTGGAAAATAGATTCCGATGATGAATCGCGACATCATCAGTGTTCATTTTCGAGTTCTAAGTGACGGACTACTACTAAAGGTTTTGTTTTTGAATTGTTTTGAGAAAACAAATTGTTTAGAAATTCAAAGGTTTTGAATTGGCATTGTAATTTCAAATTGATTTGAAATAGACCCAGGAAATTAAGTTTCGGAATTTAATTTTAACTTATGAAGTTAAATAGAATAAGGTAGTAGAAATAAATTGAAATATTAACTTGAACTGAGTTAAATAGAATTGAATTGGATTAGAGAATAATCTGTTAGGGAATTGGGTTGATGAGTTAAGAATTTGAAATTTGATATTCGGGTTCGAATGAAATTCGATTTGGTTTTGAGGATATGAACTGATTGGAATTCGATTGAGATAACACTGTATATGCTGAGTTGATAGCATATGGAAGTGATAGAGTTGATATGCCCGACAAAAAGGTACCAGTTTATATTATGTATGGATATGAGATTTATGAGCCGAATTGGCAAGCCGCTTGGCTGTTTGATTTTCTTTTGGGATAAAGAAGGCCCAGAGAGGCGAGTTGGAGTTTGAGATATTGACCAGTACAAAGGAAGTGCTGGCGAATTTTTTTTTCGGAAAGCTAAGGCGTTAGAAAATTTTCAGGATTTTTAAAAATTTAGTTAGTCAGAATAAATTAGTATTTCAGTCGATATTAATTGGTTCAGTTGAAACCGGAGATAAGAGGTGAACAGAAAAAAATTTACCCAGTAGATAGGGTCGTCCCCTAGCTTAGCAATTTCGAGGACGAAATTTTATTAAGGGGGGAAGATTGTAGTGACCCGCATTTTAAGCTGTTGAATAATTTATTTATTTAATTATTAAATATCGATTTATCGATATCGAGAACGTGAATTAAATAATATTGAATATTTAATTAATAATTATAATATAATAAAATATATTATAATGTCGAAATAATCAAAAATATTGGAAATCACAATATTCTGTGAACGGGGTCATCCCTAAAATGTAATTCAGCTTAGAGTTGAATTATATTGACGAATATATTCAATCGACGACATTTGAACGTATAGTTTTTAATATATTTATAAACGAGCTCGAAATGGCGCTGCAGTTCGCTATTTGGCGATTGAACTTCAGCTGAATGTACAGGATTCGTTTTAAGCTGGATTTCTGTGAAACAAGAAACGTGTGGAGCTGGTGGAGTATATCTTTCTAGTGAAAGAGAAAAATCGGGATTTCGTCGTGTAGATTTTGAGTTATGTCCAAATCAAATTTCAGAAAAGTCGCTGTGAAATTCCTTTATATTTTGCAACGCTTTATTTACGTTATAAAAGGATTTTCGATATAAACTGAATATCGATAAATCTAAAATCAGAAATATCAAACTGTAAATTCTGATATGATATTCTGGAGCCGGACGATATCATATATGAAGATAGACGATAATATAAATTTATTTATATTTAATTTAATAATACTTAAATATATTTATATATTTAAATGGGTCATCCAAAGCTTTAAAAATAGCCACTTTTGCAAACGAAGTCAGAATTTGACGAAACTAATTTTGTTGGATCCGCAATGTTAAATTATTGCTAGTTGTCAGTTTCCGTGATTTTTAGAGTCACTGTGTGGCCGTACGGATTTTTAGAGTGAAAAATAGTCAGTAATTCGACCTTTAAAAATACACAGTGTGAGCAAATGAAGTCGGAATTCGACGAAACCAGTTTCGTTGGGACCGTAATGTCAAACTCTAGTGGTATGTCCGTTTTCGTAATTTTTGGGTATCGCGTGTAGTCATAGGAATTTTTAAAGGACGAATTGAACTAACGGTCAAATCAAAACCAATATAAAATTTATTAGAAAATCCTATAAATACTTCCCCAAATTTGCTAAACCCTAAATTCATTTTCCATTTCGGTCAAACACAGTCGCGCCGTCATATTCTCTTCAGGAAAATCCTTTTCCTTTTATTTGATCTTCTAAAATCCTGATAAAATGGAAATCAAATACTATTAAATATAATACTTATATATATGATTATATGAGGGATGCTCTTCGATCTAGTATTTCTTTTGGTGGGTGCGACGGCCATATTGGTTCGCTGGTTTTTGACAGCAAACGCTAGGGTTTGGGTTCTTGTATGATATAGGCACTTATGGATTAATTCGAGTTCATTTCCGAGTTGAGGGGATGAAGGAGAGTGGTGTACGTTGGTTTAGTGGGGTTCGGTGCAGTCTGACGTCGGGGGGGGGGGGGGGGTACCTGGGAGCAGCGAAGTCGGAGTCGACATGGTTGGTTTCGGGTATTGTGTTGAGAGTATGAATGTGAGGTGTTTTGAACGAGAAGTGTAGTGTTGGTTTCAGTTTAGTGTTTAGTGGAGTAGAAGAGGAGATAAGGGTGGAGGAAGTGATCGAAATGGTGATTTGCAAAGGAGCAGGTCACGACAAGTTTTGGGGAAGGAGAAGTGGAGCGGGTATGGGCCTTGGTGGAATGAAGTTGGGCCAAGAAAATAGAGAAGGGGTAAGGCCCTTTTATAAAATAAATGTTTTAAGTTTAGTTTATTTTAAAATAGTGATTTAACTTGTTAACGCGGTATCATATCCTTATGTGATCAGTTTTACGGACCGTAAGTTGCGTTGGGACCGTATGGACGAGAGTTTCACAGTGAAGCTGACTGAAAGGGGATTGGTGCTCATATGAATTTATGGCGAAATAAACTGTTTGATTCAGATCAAACAACAGTTTATCGTTCTTTAACGATGAACTGCAAATGTGAATAAAAACTCACTAACTCTCCTCAATTTATATTTTAATATAAATTGTATTTTATTTTTGTATTTGACTGCTAGTTATGTACTGTTAATTTGGACTGTTAAGTTGTATTGTTAAATTGGACTGTAGATTGGACTGTTAAATAATTAATTGAAAACAGTATGGATATATATATATATCTACTTATATATATATATCGTTATTAAACGGTGATTTTGTTATCAGTGTATTTCATTAGAAATGCAAGTGATGTTATATACGTTGTTTAACATCGGTGGATGCAGGGAAACAGGTTGGAGGAATCCGACTGGATTCCTCAACATTTATTTTACTGTTATTTGTATATTGTGATATACACTGTGATATATAATCTGTTGTTGATTGTATATGTTTGGATGATATTGATCATTGACAGTTGGGTGTTTAAAAACAATAGAAAACACTGAAAATGTAGAAAAGGGGATTTTCAATATTTATATTGAAAATGAATCTATTTATAAAATCGAAGGATTTTATAAAAGGATACTTATTTAGAAATAAATAAATAAAATAAAGGAATGTTTATTTAGATTAAATAAATAGAATAAAGGATATTTAATTAGGGATTAAATAATTAGAGTTATAAAGGAAAATCTATTTAGGAAAATAAATAGATTATACAAAAGGAAATCTATTTAGGAAATAAATAGAAGTTAAAATAAATAGAAATAAAAGAAAAGTTAGTTAGTCGGATATAAATATTCGAATCAAGTTAGTTAAGTGGTCAAACCAAGCTAGTCGAACCAATCGAGCCCAAATGGTCGAGTCGAACCAAATCGAGCCAAATGGTCGAGTCGAACCAAATCGAGCCAAATGGTCGAGTCGAACCAATCGAGTCAAGATGGTCGAGTCAAACCAACCGAGTCGAGCTGGTCGAGTCGAACCAATCGAGTCAAGCTGGTCAAGTTAGTCGAACCTGGTCAGTACAACCAAGCTGGTCAAGTTAGTCGAACCTGGTCAGTCGAGTCGAGTAAATCAAACTTAGTTAATCGAAAGGAGTTTATCGATTTAGTTAATCGATAGGAGTTAATTGATTTAGTCAATCGAGATGAGTTAATCGGTTTTAATGAATCGAGAGGAGTTAGTCGAATATGGTATTCGAACCAAATGGTCAAACCAAATGGTCGAACCAAGTAGTCAAGCCCAGTGGTCAAACCAAATGGGTCAGGTTAGCCAAACATGGTCAGTCAAACCAAATGGGTCAGGTTAGCCAAACATGGTCAGTCAAACCAAATGGGTCAGGTTAGCCAAACATGGCCAGTCAAACCAAATGGGTCAGGTTAGCCAAACCTGGTCAGTCAAACCAAATGGGTCAGGTTAGTCAAACCTGGTCGGTCGAACCAAGTAAGTCGAGTTAAGTTAGTCAAGTTAGTCGAGCCTAGTTAATCGAATCGAATTGGTCGAACCAAGTAAGTCGAGTAAAGTTAGTCAAGTTAGTCGAGCCTAGTTAATCGAATCAAATTGGTCAAACCAAGTAAGTCGAGTTAAGTTAGTCGAGCCTAGTTAATCGAATCGAATTGGTCGAACCAAGTAAGTCGAGTTAGTCGAGTCAAGTTAAGTTAGTCGAGTTAAGTTCGTCGAGTTAAAGTTATCGATGTTAGTTTCATCGAAAGAAGTTATCGATGTTAGTTTCATCGAAAGGAGTTATCGATGTTAGTTTCATCGAAAGGAGTTATCGATGTTAGTTTCATCGAAAGGAGTTATCGATGTAAGTTTCATCGAAGGGGGTTATCGATTATAGTTTAATCGATGTGAGATTTTCAAATATGGGATACTTGAAAGGAAGAGTTATCGAATATTAGTTATTCGAAGAGAGATTATCGAATATCGTTTATTCGAGAAGGAGTTAATCGAATATAGGTTATTCGAAGAAGAGTTAATCAAATAGAGATTTCTCGAAGAGAGTTAATCGGAAAATTCGATTATATCGAATTCGGGAAAGTACTTATACTTTCCAATGTCTAAATAGAGATTTATTTATTTATAAATAAATAAGTGTTAGGTTAATTATTCACTAATCAGAATAGAAGTTATAATTAAAATTAGATAATTCGAAAGTAGGGATTATAACGTTATCGTTATAACCAATGTTTTAAATATAGAAGTAGACTAGTAAAATTGAATCCGAGAAAGGCGTAAAGAAGTTGTTAAAGATTAAAAGATAAACTTTGACCATTTCGAAGTTATAACGTTGTTCAGTTAAGGTCTGAGAGGTAATTATACCCCAACTTGAGTGACTTCCTTCTTAACTAAGAAATGGTAAGGTTTGATCGTAAAAGAGTTTTGGAAATGTTTTCCAAACGAGAATCAGAAATGTTTTCTGATAAAAGAAAAATAAGAATTTAGAATATAGGGAAACAGGATATAAGTAAATAAAGAAACTAAAGAGATTAATGTTAAAAGATGTTTGTTCGATATAATTTCCATCTGGGAATAATATCGTTGGTTGCACACTTGTTTTTCTTTGATGGTTAAATCACAGACTATCGAAGTTTTGACCATTTTAACGTTGTTAATATGGAGAGACCGGTTGGATTTTTATCCAAAGAACCACCCTGTATTGGCATAAGCGTCGCGAATCATATATGCCAAAGATAATTAAAGACGGAGTAAAATGCAAGGGCTATCCTGTTTACAGAATAGTGCCTTCGGTTTGTCCAGTCCCAGGACAACTTGTATGGACGAAGGTCTGACAGATTATATCCAATGTATCGCGTAAGTTGATCTGTTCAAACGTATTCACGTTTGGTGGCAGAGGAATTCGTTTCTCTTAGCTGTATACCCGTGTTATTTTTGGATAAGTCAATTTGTGATTTGGCGGGTATGACGATGTGACATTTTAAGTGAATGAAGATGGATGTCTGACAGAGTATTTCCAGAAAGGTCACGTACCTTGATTTCTTCAACCGTACCAAGAGTGGAAGCGGAGAAGGAAACTTCCTTAGCTAACACGTAATGTACTGTTGTTGACGTCAATTAGTGATTTTCGATGGATCTAACAATGTGGCATTCGAAGTGAATCTGATGTGATGATAAAGCGTAGCTTCTAGCCTCATCATCCGGTAAATGACAGAAATCGGGCAGGTAGCATGGCTAAGTCGGTCGCACCGAAGTAGGGTGTATAATCACCTATCTAGAGAATATTCATTTGTTTCTAAAACCTATCAATGTTGTCCCATATATATAAGGGAACGGTTGCTGATCCCAACCGTTGGTGATGTACATTCGATACACTCAAGCGAAATGAGTGGTCGGTCATGTGTGGCTGAGTTGCAAGATGTTCTTGTTGAACTCCAGTGTATCGTTCCTAGAGTACACTGATCGGAAGGTGGTTCCATACCTTGTCATAGTTGGAAATCCAATCATCCAATACGTGCTTGCGATTTTGATTGTATACTCTATATATAGTAACGTGAGATGCAAGCGTTTCTGCTAGATTGATATTTATTTGTACTTAGACATTATTATAATATCAGAATGATATTGTTTTGAAAAGTTATTTGGATTCTCATAAGGGAAAAACCCGTTCCGTATTCACGGCGTGGTCTTATGAGATATCATATACCTGTTTAAATGATTTGAGTTTATTCACACCAGTCCCATGACCGACCCGGAGTTTATTTTGTTTTCCCTAAACTCTTGGGTGCCTAAATTTGTACGGGCAGTCAAGTAGTCAGGATTTACAGGTATACTTGAAGAGCTGGAGCAGGAGGCTTCTGGATCATATAGCTATAGTAGTTTCCGCTGTGTTGTAAGTGCTGTACTCTGATAAGTGCTATTGTATACATAACTGTTATATTTCAAAGTTATGTTATCTATTATATGTTACTCGTTCCGCTGTGAGGTTCGTGTTACTCTGATGTTGTGTTCTTCTTCTTCTTCTATTATAAGTTTCTATCTTATCTATCCTCACCTTCTAATTTCTTTCATTAATTACCGGGATTTTTCGATGTTTTGGTTATCGACATCGAGCTTACGTCGATAACCAAAGTCGCTCAAAATCCGGGTTACTACAGTACTCCATGAAGACGAACTATTTCAAATTTTTACCAACCGTGATGTCGTCGTCTTACTCTTAATTGGAATAAAGTGAGCGCTCTTAGTGAGTCTATCCACCACAACCCAGATACTGGTGTTGCCTTTCTTCGATCTAGATAAACCATCTTTGAAATCCATAGAGACGCTCTCCCATTTACATTATGGAACTTACAACGAATGAAGTAATCCACCGGGCTTCTTTTGCTTAGCTTTGACTTGCTGGCAAACTAAACATTGAGAAACAAATTCGGCCACATCTTTCTTCATCCAAGGCCAAAAGAAAACTCTCTTCATGTCCCTGTACATCTTATCACCACCTGGATGAATGGTCATCTTAGAATGGTGGGCTTCTTCTAAGAATGCCTTTAGCAAGCTTCCAGTTTGAGGAACACAAAGCCTTCCATCTCATCGCAACCACTCCTTTTCGTCTATGGCATATTTACTGAGGTGACTAAAAGTCTCCCCTCTTCTGAGCTTATTCATGATGTCTAGAATCTGTGGGTCACCTTGTTGCGAAGCTCCTACCTGGTCCATAAGAGTCGGTCGTATCTCCAAGGATGCAAACAAATCTAGAAAAATCTCGATGAAGGGTTTAAAATCAAAAGCTGATATAAACTCCAAGTTCTTTCTTTCCACAAACAGAGGACTCAGGGCCACCCTCTGCCTACTTAGTGCGCCTGCCACCACATTACCCTTGCCAGGGGTATAAGAAATCTCAAAATCATAAGAAACTAGAAACTCCATCAACCGTTGTTGCCTTAAATTGAGATCTTTCCGCGAGAGCAGATACTTGAGGGATTTATGATTGGCGTATAACTCGAACTTCTCTCCCAGTAGACAATGACGCCACGTCTTTAACGCAAACATTATGGCAGCTAGCTCTAGATCATGGGTGGGGTAGTTCTTTTCATGAACTCTCAACTGTCTACCCCCATAACACACTATTTTCCCTTCTTGCATTAGAACCGCACCAACCCCTGTACCACACGCAATTGTGTAAACAATAAACACCTTACTCCTGTCAAGATAGGTCAAGACTGGGGCAATTGTCAAAGCCCTCTTCAGTCGTTGGAAAGCAACATTGAAACACCCCACCTCCGTTAGGGTCACTCTCAAAGGGAATGCCCTAATTTTGGTGGAGGTTTATAAGTACAAGTCACAGATATACAAGACAGATATAAGAACACATATTTGTAAACAGCGGAAGAACAACAAACTTTATTTCATAAAGTCAAATACGTGTTACAACAACATCCTTTCCAAAAACATAACATAACACTTTCATAATCTGTCTTGAGTACATTATTTAAAGAAGCATAAATAAAACATAGATAAACTGCAAAAGCCCCATAGTGGATTGTCCAAAGCCATAGTTCAAAACAGGAAAGTCCAAGCAATACATTTCTCTTCTTCAAGCTGGATGTTGAGGTTGGTCAAGCTGCTGTGTTCCCTCCCTGAGGACCTTGGGGGGGGGGGGAACGGAAGAAAGAAGACGAAAGAAAAGTAGAGTCAGACATAAAGCCTGAGTAAGTCTAGTACTATTTTGTCTATGAATAAAGAACTGGGTATGATAAGTATAAACAAGAAGTGGGCATGCACTATAAACTTGGTTAAGTTGTCTAGGGTCGAATATACTATCGTACCCCATGTTGATCTCTGAACCCATATAAACTAGTTTCCAACTGGCACCCCATAAATCAGGGTGATGTGATCCATTCAATGATGATCGGCTCCTACTCGCATAGTTACATGTGTCTTACGGCCCCCGATGTTGTAGTTACCTATGCTGGTCCCACCATGGGGTGTATCAAGTCCCATAGTGGCAACCCGACACAACCTTAGAGTGCACAGGTATGCTACTGGTGTCCAGTGCCTTATTTTTCTACGCCGGAGTGTGTGCACGCCCGCACTCCGTTAGAACCTACACTGCTACACCACCGCCGTCGCTTTGACCTCTTACAATCAGCCCAGTAACCGTGCCCCACCCTGCCTAGTTTCAGGGTATCCTGATACACCTTTTAGGGTTACTGCTGAAAAGGGTCCCCCGTTACTAGGTTTTCTATCTCTAGCCAACATGCTAAGTTGGTTAAGTGTTTTCTAACCTAACCCCCACCAGTCCGTTTAGTTTAGCATGTTCCATTTTGATTAAGTCTTTAGTTCACTTAATCCTAACAATCCTGACTCAGCCTTAATTGTCTTATTAAGGCCCTGACCTCTCACATTAGACAGGTATTGTTGTGGCTGCCTGTTGCCGGTTGGTTCCGGGCAGTCTTACGCCACAACTCAGTCTAACCTCGGGTCCTTGCTGGGCTCCATGTTTAACCTCCCACATTGGATAGGTATTGTTGTGACTACTGGACAGCCGGGCGGTTCCGGGCAGGTTTACATCACAACTCAATCCAACCTCGGGTTAAACACATCGTATTTTCTACATTTACATATTTTGTCATTCCCCTTTATTTCTTATATGTAAATATTTGCGGCCCATTATTAAGTTAATGGTGTAAAGGTTACACCAATCATGGGCCCAACCCATACTTGAACTTGGGCCCTTCTATTTTATATTTTCATTCATTAGTAATTTTAACCCAACGTTATTTTCCCCCGTTTAACACGTCCGTTTATATATTTTGGGCTTAGCCTTTTAAAGCCCAAATTAGCCATGCGAAAAGGGGAGGCTTAAAGCGTAATTACATACACAAAGAGGGGAATGTGAGCGCATGAACTTGCAATACGACGTTGGAAATACAAAATAGAAACTGGTGTACTTGCATAGTGGTAACATAGGTGACATGAATCAAAGCATGTGAACTTGTAATTGAGATATCATTATTGTCACATGAACCTATATTTTTATTTAGGCATAATGTCAAACATAAGCATGGCATAAATATTTCTAGCATAAGCATGACATAATATCAAACATAAGCATGGCATAAGTATAGTTAAATTTGTTCACATAACCATGGCATAAATATTTCTAACATGAAATCATGATTCTTACTTTAGTCATGTAAACTTACAAAAAGGGACCTTTTGAACCTAACCTAGCCATGTACCACATATGTCATCATATAATTCTTGTAAACAAGATAGACCTAATCATGGTTTTCAATTATGCCAAATATCATTCATAGCCTAGCCATATTCATAAATTCGCAAATAGGTTTTCTAGTACAAAAGCATGGCTTAATACATAATGCCAAATTCTCAACATAATTTCATATGGATAATAACCAAACTTGTTCCAATTACTTACAACATGATTTATGCACAAAAATATACATCATGGTGGCATAGAAGCAAACCCCAAACTTGCATGAATTTAAATCAACTACATACATGTAGCTTCAACATGGATTACATAATTTGCGAAATATTCCAAACGTATACTTGCATAGAACTACCGCATGTAGTTCTTTATAACATGAATAACATAATTCCAGAATATCCAAACGTATATAATATTTCAATTTGATAAGAACGCGCAAATATGAATAACTTTATTGCCACAATTCAAGCGTACAAACCAACACAATTGTTTATTCATACCAAAGTAATACTCTACTTACAATCGTTGCGGCGAATTCTCTAATTTAGGAATTTAGAGATGCGATTCCTTGTTGATTTGATTTGCTTAGGTTGCTTGAATTGCTTTAGGCTTTAGAACTTTCCTCCTAATCCTCTCTCCAATTTGGTGGCTACTCCTAGTCGTTCCTTAGCAACATGGCGGCTATGTTCTTATTTTTGAATGAATAGATTAGGGTTTAGTCTAGGGTTGTTTATATAGAGGTTAGGAACTGATTAGGACCATTGATGTTGCTTGGATTGATCGTAGCCATTCATTCTAAGGAGAGACCAATTAGAGCTTGCCACCTAGCCCTAGTGACAAAGCAGACCACAGAAAATCGGCCAAACACAGACCTGGCCAGCCAGGTTGGCTGGGCTCGACCAGGTCGATACCCCTGTCGACAGGGCTGTCGACAGCCCTGTCGACATGGGTAGCCCAGGTCGACAGCCCAGTCGACCTGGGTGGCCTAGGCGGGTGTTTATCCGCCCTGGCCCATTGGGCCCGATTTTTAATTATTTTATTCTGTTTGAATCTTAAATTTAATTCAAAACTTCCGAAGGCCATATCTTCTTCATACGGACTCCGTTTTTCGAAAACTCGGACTCTATTTCGCGTATTTTTCTGAGACGAACGCAATGGCGTATCCCATTTCCCTTAGTTCTTTGATTTGAAATTAATTATACTTTAATTTGTGAATTTCACAGTTATATAATTCGCGGGGTGTTACATTCTCCCCCACTTAAAAGGATTTCGTCCCCGAAATCTTCAAGTTAGGAGGAATGTATATCCTAACATCCAATCATCCATCTACTCAACCATAAAACACAAGCATCCATTGTCCTTAAAAGACTTCTAATGCTTCATGATCATATGCGAAGTGTGTGTGTACATGTACTTATCTAATGCAAAATCAGGCGGTCTACTGATTCAGTTGACCTCCTTAATGCGAATTATGTAAGTGCCATGAATCCATTATGTATGCAAATTTTCCTATTCTTGATTGAGTGCACAATCATTCATTACAAATGCAACATCCATATGACAACACATTAAAGTTCAACCATATACGAATGCAAACATATATGCATATGCAATATGAAGTGACTGAGCCGATCTAAAACCTAGATTGTGTGTGTATATGCAACCACGAGCAACCACTAGCAATCACTTGCAACCACTTGCAACCATCATCCATTACATGTTTCAATTACATGTTTCCATCCAAAGGGTTTCTACCTAAAAGATAAGGTCGAGGAAATATACCTAAAAAGATAGATAAAAGCGCAACTTAAGGCAAATGAAAGATCAAGGATGTACCCTCGAACAGAAAAGGGTAGGCTGTACGGATTTTAGCTTCAGTTTCCCAAGTTGCGTCTCCCTCGGTGTCGCTCCACTGAACTTTAACGAGCTTGACTTCACGGTTGCGTAGCTTCTTCACTTCCGTTCCTAAGATGCGGGTTGGAACTCTTCTTATGGTTGCTTCGCGTTCCACTTCGGCCTCTTCGAGTATATTTGGCTCTACCACTTCAGCTGATTCCATCCAATCTTTCGGGTAGCTCTAATCTATAGGACATTTTTTTCCCAATTGTTCCTATCTAAAGGTATAGTCGAATGATAGAAGCCGGTAAAAACTTTGTGCCCATTAGGCAATGTCAAAACTGAAAACCTATGCCACATATATATTGATTAGGAGAAGAACTCTCTAAGCATCAGCCCCGAAGACCGAAATCAACATCAGACTGACACCCAAAGAGTTACTCAACCCAACCACCATATATTATTCTAGGAAACTAAGCATGATGGACTCCTTTTAGGTCATAAGGGAGTCCCTTCCTAAGACCAATCTGTATCCTATAAAACCCAAAAACTTTAGTCAAACCAATGAACACCCTCGAGCCCCAACATGTGTTACTAACAGGTGAGTCATACTCCATATGGGGTTTGCAACGGAAATTGGATTGAGAATGGGACCGAGAGGATATACAGAAAAGATACCATGCAAGTAAGCTCTACAGGAAGAGAGGGATCAAGGATATACTCTTAAGAAGAGATATTATGTACGAATCTAGTCTTCAATCTCCTAAGTCGCATTTCTTGAGCTTAACTCCATTATGCTTTGTCCGTTTTTAACTTCACAATTTCGTAGCTTCTTAATTCTTGTTTCCAAAATATGAGTTGGAACCTATTTCTCGTTCCTCTTTCACTTATTCTCCTTCTAGTATACTTGGCTCACGCCTAACTGCGTACTCATGGTTCCATGCAAGCTTTCCAAAATTCACTAGTGAATCTTGGATCTTGTTCACTTACTAGAAGGTATCCCACATAGATGAATTATCTCTTGAAAATAAACAATTGTCAACTTCGTGAGCGGAGCTGAGATTTTCGCAAAATCCCTTATAAACTTTCGATAGAAACCTACTAGTCCTAGAAAGCTTCGGACCTCAGTTGCATTCCTTGGTGTCTTCCAATCCTGTACCGCCACTACCTTAGCGGGGTCCACCGCTAACCCTTGTTTGGATACTATGTGCCCAAGGAACCTCACCTCTTCTCTCCAAAAGTGGCATTTGGAGAATTTGGCTTTTAGTTGATGGACTCGCAAAGTTTCCATGATTGCCCTTAAGTGCTGAGCATGTTCCTCTTCACTCTTTGAGAAGATAAGAATATCGTCTACGAAGACCACTACGAATTTGTTGAGGAAATCTCTAAATACCCTACTCATCAGGTCCACGAAGTAAGCAGGTGCATTTGTCAAGCCGAAAGACATGACAAGCCATTCAAAGAAACCGTCTGGGGTTCTGAACGCCGTTTTATCGATGCTATCTTCAGCCACCCTTAGCTGATGAAAACCGGTTGCTAAATCGAGTTGGGAGAAAACAGACGCTCCTACAAGCTGGTCAAATAAATTGTCAATTCTAGGGAGAGGGTGCCTATTCTTTTTCGTTAGCTTGTTGAGCTCCCTATAGTCAACACATAGACGGAGTGAACCATCCGCCTTTGTAGCGAACACCACTGGAGCGCCCCATTCTGAAATGCTCCTCTCTAATGAACCCCTTTTCTAGAAGCTCTTTAATCTGTTTACTGAGCTCTTTCCATTCTCGTGGAGCCATGTGTCTAACGGGCAACGCAACGGGCTTTGCATTATCTACAAGATATATGCGGAAATCTATTTCCCGCTTCGGAGGCAAGCCCTTCACCTCTTCAAAGACATCCGGATATTCCCGGACCACTCTAACTGATTGCAAATTTTCGACAGAGGCATCTAGTGATTCAAGATAACTAAGCATAACCGCATACGAGGGATTACAAGAAATTTCCAAAGTATTACCGAGCTGGGTTAGGAGCCTAACAACCCTTTTCTCACAATCAAGGATGGCCCCATTACTGGATAGCCAATCCATGCCCAAAATCAAACCATACCCCGAAAAGCCCAAAACAAAGGCACTACATTGAAATTCTACGCTTAGAATGGAAATTTTCAATCCCACACAGATCATAGACAAATGAGCTGGGCCCCCAATTGGGTTTGAAACAATTAAGGGGTCCTCTACCATACTAGTTTTTAGGTGCAGAGATTCTACTAAAGCAGACGAGATAAAGGAGTGTGATGCGCCAGAATCAAATAAAGTGCGAACGGGGTGATCATAAAGATAAACTACACTTTCTACAGAAGTATTTATACCTCGCTGTTGCAGAGGTGGTGCTTCTAGCACATGAACCTGTGCCCCTAGGGTGGATCCAGCCCTCTGCCCCTGTCCTCGTTTCTTTGGGCAGTCCTTAGCCCTGTGGCCTGTCTCACCGTAAGAAAAGCACCCACCATTCTCCTTGGCCTTCTTTTTCCGGCAGTCCTTTACTAAGTGCCCCACTTTGCCATAGAAATTACACTTCCTCTTCTCTTTGTTGCCTTCCCCGCCTTTCTTAAAGTCCGTCTTCTTAGGCTGCAAACCCTCTTTCTTCCCTTGAGAGCTTTCTGCCTTTGTCTCCTTCTTGCCCTTATCCTCTTCATTCAGCAATGCCATTTGCACCAACCTTTCGTACGTGGCTCCCATGGGTATATGGGTCATGGCCAAACTGTGTAATGGCTCACTTAACCCCTTAACGAAACGGAGAGCCTTCTTGTGCGGGGTGTTGACTAGGTCAAGCCCAAACCTAGCCAGCTCATCGAACTGATTCACATACTCTCTGACTGTCTTGTCCCTTGCTTAAGAAATAAGAATTTTTCCAACTGCAAACTTCTTTCCGCATCTGAGAGAAATTTAGTCTCAAACCTTGCTCTAAAGTCCTCCCATGTCTCCACTGGTCTTTCAGCATTAGTGACTTCCCACCAGTAGGAAGCCTCGCCCTTCAATAGCCACACCGCCAGTTGTACTTTTTGCCTATCCTCTACCTCAAAGATGATGAATAGGTCCTCCGTTTCTTTCAGCCAATTTCTAGCTGCCACGAAGGACTCAATTCCATGGAAATCCCTTCCTCTCATAGCTTTAAAATCTTTACATATCTTAGCAAACATGTTTCCCCGAGGAGGAGGTGGAGGAAAAAGTGCCGCAGCAGCTGGATGATTTCCGGCAGCTGGGGGAGGAGGAACGGTAGGACCTGGCTAAGTGGCTCTTGCTTCTAAGAACCGTCTAAACCAACCAGGTATTGGTACCCCTTCCGGCAAGTTAAGATCTTCAGACATGCTGAAACAAAAAGGATAGATTCAAAACGAAGGATAAGAGATAGTACCTATGGCTTTGGGGGGACTTTGCCTTTTTAAAATAAAAATAATATTTTATCTTTTAAAAATGCTTCTTTAAATTTCCTTTTTGAAAATAATTTTTCAAAACTTTTTATCTTATCAGGTAAACCTATGCTCTGATACCAAGTGAAACACCCCACCTCCGTTAGGGTCACTCTCAAAGGGAATGCCCTAATTTTGGTGGAGGTTTATAAGTACAAGTCACAGATATACAAGACAGATATAAGAACACATATTTGTAAACAGCGGAAGAACAACAAACTTTATTTCATAAAGTCAAATACGTATTACAACAACATCCTTTCCAAAAACATAACATAACACTTTCATAATCTGTCTTGAGTACATTATTTAAAGAAGCATAAATAAAACATAGATAAACTGCAAAAGCCCCATAGTGGATTGTCCAAAGCCATAGTTCAAAACAGGAAAGTCCAAGCAATACATTTCTCTTCTTCAAGCTGGATGTTGAGGTTGGTCAAGCTGTTGTGTTCCCTCCCTGAGGACCTGGGGGGGTGGGGGGGAAACGGAAGAAAGAAGACGAAAGAAAAGTAGAGTCAGACATAAAGCCTGAGTAAGTCTAGTACTATTTTGTCTATGAATAAAGAACTGGGTATGATAAGTATAAACAAGAAGTGGGCATGCACTATAAACTTGGTTAAGTTGTCTAGGGTCGAATATACTATCGTACCTCATGTTGATCTCTGAACCCATATAAACTAGTTTCCAACTGGCACCCCATAAATCAGGGTGATGTGATCCATTCAATGATGATCGGCTCCTACTCGCATAGTTACATGTGTCTTACGGCCCCCGATGTTGTAGTTACCTATGCTGGTCCCACCATGGGGTGTATCAAGTCCCATAGTGGCAACCCGACACAACCTTAGAGTGCACAGGTATGCTACTGGTGTCCAGTGCCTTATTTTTCTGCGCCGGAGTGTGTGCACGCCCGCACTCCGTTAGAACCTACACTGCTACACCACCGCCGTCGCTTTGACCTCTTACAATCAGCCCAGTAATCGTGCCCCACCCTGCCTAGTTTCAGGGTATCCTGATACACCTTTTAGGGTTACTGCTGAAAAGGGTCCCCCGTTACTAGGTTTTCTATCTCTAGCCAACATGCTAAGTTGGTTAAGTGTTTTCTAACCTAACCCCCACCAGTCCGTTTAGTTTAGCATGTTCCATTTTGATTAAGTCTTTAGTTCACTTAATCCTAACAATCCTGACTCAGCCTTAATTGTCTTATTAAGGCCCTGACCTCTCACATTAGACAGGTATTGTTGTGGCTGCCTGTTGCCGGTTGGTTCCGGGCAGTCTTACGCCACAACTCAGTCTAACCTCGGGTCCTTGCTGGGCTCCATGTTTAACCTCCCACATTGGATAGGTATTGTTGTGACTACTGGACAGCCGGGCGGTTCCGGGCAGGTTTACATCACAACTCAATCCAACCTCGGGTTAAACACATCGTATTTTCTACATTTACATATTTTGTCATTCCCCTTTATTTCTTATATGTAAATATTTGCGGCCCATTATTAAGTTAATGGTGTAAAGGTTACACCAATCATGGGCCCAACCCATACTTGAACTTGGGCCCTTCTATTTTATATTTTCATTCATTAGTAATTTTAACCCAACGTTATTTTCCCCCGTTTAACACGTCCGTTTATATATTTTGGGCTTAGCCTTTTAAAGCCCAAATTAGCCATGCGAAAAGGGGAGGCTTAAAGCGTAATTACATACACAAAGAGGGGAATGTGAGCGCATGAACTTGCAATACGACGTTGGAAATACAAAATAGAAACTGGTGTACTTGCATAGTGGTAACATAGGTGACATGAATCAAAGCATGTGAACTTGTAATTGAGATATCATTATTGTCACATGAACCTATATTTTTATTTAGGCATAATGTCAAACATAAGCATGGCATAAATATTTCTAGCATAAGCATGACATAATATCAAACATAAGCATGGCATAAGTATAGTTAAATTTGTTCACATAACCATAGCATAAATATTTCTAACATGAAATCATGATTCTTACTTTAGTCATGTAAACTTACAAAAAGGGACCTTTTGAACCTAACCTAGCCATGTACCACATATGTCATCATATAATTCTTGTAAACAAGATAGACCTAATCATGGTTTTCAATTATGCCAAATATCATTCATAGCCTAGCCATATTCATAAATTCGCAAATAGGTTTTCTAGTACAAAAGCATGGCTTAATACATAATGCCAAATTCTCAACATAATTTCATATGGATAATAACCAAACTTGTTCCAATTACTTACAACATGATTTATGCACAAAAATATACATCATGGTGGCATAGAAGCAAACCCCAAACTTGCATGAATTTAAATCAACTACATACATGTAGCTTCAACATGGATTACATAATTTGCGAAATATTCCAAACGTATACTTGCATAGAACTACCGCATGTAGTTCTTTATAACATGAATAACATAATTCCAGAATATCCAAACGTATATAATATTTCAATTTGATAAGAACGCGCAAATATGAATAACTTTATTGCCACAATTCAAGCGTACAAACCAACACAATTGTTTATTCATACCAAAGTAATACTCTACTTACAATCGTTGCGGCGAATTCTCTAATTTAGGAATTTAGAGATGCGATTCCTTGTTGATTTGATTTGCTTAGGTTGCTTGAATTGCTTTAGGCTTTAGAACTTTCCTCCTAATCCTCTCTCCAATTTGGTGGCTACTCCTAGTCGTTCCTTAGCAACATGGCGGCTATGTTCTTATTTTTGAATGAATAGATTATGGTTTAGTCTAGGGTTGTTTATATAGAGGTTAGGAACTGATTAGGACCATTGATGTTGCTTGGATTGATCGTAGCCATTCATTCTAAGGAGAGACCAATTAGAGCTTGCCACCTAGCCCTAGTGACAAAGCAGACCACAGAAAATCGGCCAAACACAGACCTGGCCAGCCAGGTTGGCTGGGCTCGACCAGGTCGATACCCCTGTCGACAGCCCTGTCGACATGGGTAGCCCAGGTCGACAGCCCAGTCGACCTGGGTGGCCTAGGCGGGTGTTTATCCGCCCTGGCCCATTGGGCCCGATTTTTAATTATTTTATTCTGTTTGAATCTTAAATTTAATTCAAAACTTCCGAAGGCCATATCTTCTTCATACGGACTCCGTTTTTCGAAAACTCGGACTCTATTTCGCGTATTTTTCTGAGACGAACGCAATGGCGTATCCCGTTTCCCTTAGTTCTTTGATTTGAAATTAATTATACTTTAATTTGTGAATTTCACAGTTATATAATTCGCGGGGTGTTACAAACATCATAGTCTATATCCTATGAAAATGCAAAATTCTTCTTCATCAGCCTAGTGAGTGGGGCTGATATCTTTGTGAAGTCCATAACGAACTTCCTATAGTAACCTGCTAACTTAAGAAAGCTTCTCACCTCGGTTGCATTTTTATGAACCTGCCAATCTTGCACTACAACTACCTTCGTGGGATCTACAGCTCTCCCTTCTTTGGAGACCGCATCCCCTAAGAATCTCACCTCTTCTCTCCAAAAATGGCATTTGGAGAATTTTGCTTTAAGTTGATGGTCACAGAGAGTTTTCAAAACTTCTCTCAAATGTTGGGCATGCTCTTCTTCGCTTTTGGAGAAGATCAAAATATCATCGACAAAGACTACAACAAATTTATTTAGGAACTCCCGAAACACCCTACTTATCGAATCGACAAAATAGACGGGTGCATTCGTCAGCCCAAAAGGCATAACTAGCCATTCAAAGAAACCATCTGGAGTCCTAAAGGCAGTCTTATATATGTTGTCCTCAACCACCCTCAACTGATGGAACCCCATGTCCAAGTCTAACTGGGGAAATACCGAGGCATCAATAAGATGATAAAATAAATCATCAATCCTCGGAAGCGAATGCCTATTCTTCTTAGTGAGTTTATTCAGCTCCCTATAACCAACACACAAATAAAGCGAACCATCCACCTTAGTTGCGAATACTATTGGAGCCTCCCATTCAGATATGCTTCATCTAATAAAACCTTTCTCAAGTAGCTCCCCTACTTGCTTACTTAGCTCCCTCCTTTCACTCGGAGCCATGTGGCGCACTGGCAATGCAAATAGCTTTGCATTGTCCACCAAATATATACGAAAGTCGATCTCGCGCCTCGGAGGTAAACCCCGAACCTCATCAAAAACATCAGAAAAGTCTCAGACTGGTGGAACAAATTGCAAGTCATCTATAGATGCATCAAGAGACTCTAGGAAGCGAAGCATAATAGACCCTTTAGGGTCACAAGAAATCTCGTGGGTCCTCCCATGGCAAGTCAGAAGCCTAACGACCCTCTTCTCATAATTCAGAATGGCACCATACGTGGTAAGCCAATCCAATCCTAGAATCAACCCATAACCCATAAACCCAAGCACATATGCGTCGCATTCAAACTCGACGCTTAACACAGATATTTTCAAACCCCGACAAATCATAGATAAATGAGCCGAACCACCAATGAGGTTTGAAACAACTACGGGATCTACTACCATACTAGTAATTAAGTGTAGAGATTCAACTACAGAACTTGATATAAATGAATGTGAGGCACCAGAATCTAAAAGTGTTCTAATATGATGGTTTGAAAGAGAAATTAAACCTTCCACATAAATTTTCTATCTCTATCACGAGCACTGACCGTGAGAGCATGCACCTACCCTCCATAAATCCCTGTCGTTTGGCCCTGTCCCTGTGATGCTTGTTTCTTCGGGCACTCTCTAACAAAGTGTCCAGCCTCTCCAAAGTGGTAGCAAGAGTACTTCCTTCGCTTACAGTCTTTAACCAGATGACCTTCCTTCCTACAATGGTGATATTTTCTCTTATCCTTGCTTTTATCATTTTTCCCTTGTTTGAGTGCTAAAAATCTTTCCATCTGCATGCTTCTTTCGACTTGGGAAAGAAATTTCATTTCGAACCTATGTCTAAAATCTTCCCAAGTTTCCACCGGACGTCCAACTTGAGTGACTTCCCACCAAAATGAGGCTCCGTCCGTCAATAGCCAGGCGGCTAACTAAATCTTCCTTCTATCCTCTACTTCAACGATTACGAATAAGTCCTCAGTCTCCTTGATCCAATTCCGGGCTTCTATGAATGTCTCGTTCCCAACGAATGGCTTCCTCCCCATAGCACGGAAGTCTTTGCAGATCTTGGCGAAGTTATCTACTCCTGGGGAGGAGGAGGAGGATTGACTGGTGCAGCTGCGGGAGGAACATTTCTTTGGCCTTTGGCAGGCGTCGTTGCCTCCAAATACCTATAGAACCATCCGGGTATTGTGATGCCCTCTGGGATATTAGTAATGTTTTATTCCCCAGACGTACTGAAAAAGGAACAAGGAAGAAATTTAGATAAAGGACCAAAGGATACTACATATCGCTTTTTGGGGAATGTTTTTCAAAACAGACTTTTCTTTAAGAAAATGCCTTCTTTTAAAACTTTTTTTGAAAATAATTTTCAAAAACTTTTATCTAATCTGGTAACCTTCAGCTCTGATACCAAGTGTGACACTCCACGTCCGTTAATGTCACTCACTAAGGGAATGCTTTAAGTTTCGTGAAGCATTATAGGTAAACAAGCACAAAATAATTACAAGACAGATATAAATAAGATAGCAGCAGAAATTTATATCTTTATTTTAATCATAAATCATAATACTGTGATCCACAATACCATAAATCACAAAAACCATTATAATAAAATAACTTATGTCTTGCACCATTAGAGTACATAAGAATATACAAAAGCATAATTCCCTAATTGAATGAGTTAAGCCATAGTAAAGATAAGAACTTGATCCATACTTCAGAAGTAGCTCCTAGCAAGATGATATCTGAATCCTGACTAAGCCTGAGTGTTTCCTCCCTGAGAACCTGGGGGAAGGGGAGGGGAGGGATGGAAGAAAGAAGGAGAAACAAAAGGGTTAGACACAAAGTCTGGCGAGTCTAGTTACTTTTAGCCAGTAAATAAATAAAAGTAACATGATAGGCATATAAAGTGGATAAGAGCGATCATTACATAAATGGCAGGTGTGACAAGGTAGACAGGGAAAGGTGTATACACTGCTCTAATGATTACTCTGCATTATTACTAGTATAACCAAAATGAAGTGATCCCTTCCACTGTAAGGTGGTAGACTTAGGGCATATGTCCAAATATTCCATAACCACTACCATAATTGATCGGCTCCCTACTCCGTAGATACTCTATACCAGCCCCACGGTATGATGTATCACGTCCTACAGTGGAAACCCCTCACTGATATGCACAGCCCCATATCTACTGGTGTCACGGTCATCTTATCCCCTTCTGCCCGGCTCATGCACGCACATGGCCCGGTCGGTTTGCGCTGCCCACACCGTCCTCCACGTTTGAATCTCTTACAATCAGTCAGTAAGCGTGCCCCCACTTCGCCTGGTGTAGAGTATTTTATTTGATACTTACTCCGGGTTACTGACTAAAATGGGTCCCATACAACATGATGCAAGCTCTCCCCTTTGTCTTGTATCCCCCACTATGTTTTTCACTGACTATGTACACCACTAGGTGTCTTTAATTACATAGCCCTATACTAGTTATGCTTACCCTAAAAGGTGTCTTTAATTACATAACTTTTATACTTTCCTCCGGTTATGCATACCACTAGGTGTCTTTAATTACATATCCTTATCAAGTTAAGTTTGTGGGCCTATATGTAAATATTACCCACCCCCTCCAAGTTTGCTTAACCCATCCACTATTCCAACCAATTTACTTAACCCCAACCTTATTTCATAATCATACAATCCCTATGGATTATATTTGGTTAAGTAGTCCAATTATTTACCATGTCCAGTTATGGTTTATAATGAGCTAGACCTCCCACATTAGGCTTACAACCTGTGGATGCTGGATATGCCGGTCGAGTCTGGGCAAACTTATTCCACAGTTGGGCATAACCTCATGTCTTAGCCCAATTTGTATTTGCATACTTAGACCTCCCATATTAGGTTCAACATTAGTGACCGTTGGATATGTCGGTCGGGTCCAGGCAGACTTCCACCACTAATGCAACCTAACCTCATGTCATAAGTACAACTACAATTCCTAATTGTAATTACTAGTCATTCCATTATTAATTAATTAATCAATTAATCCTTTCCGTTTATAGGTGTTAATGCCCATTTTACCAAATAATTTGAATTACATGTCCAAAAATGTTGTAACGACCTGGATTTTCGAATAGTTTATTTTAAATATTTAATATCGTTTAAATATTGAGTTTATAATATAAATGAATTTTTATATTTAGTTATCAATTTAATAATCAATTTCGATTCAATATGGAATATATTAAATTATCGTAATACGAAAAATACTTCAGTTTGAGATTTAAATTGAATTTGAAAACAGTTCAAATGATCAATTACAGCTTCTGCTTGAATTGGAATAATAATATTAAATTATTATCGAAAAATTTAATGGTTTATCATCTCAAGATGATCAAATTAGACTTTGTGACCTATCCCAGTGAGTTCAGAATAGTGTTATAACCTTAGGAACGACCGTTGTTGGGTTCAGAAGGGAGTTTAGCATCACGGATTTATTTTGAATAGAATGGTGTTGGTTCAAAACAAAATATTTAAATAAAATAATTAGTGGCCTTGTTTGCTCCACACTTCACTCAAGAAAATAAACCGTGCCTCCTTTATTACCACAAATCAAAACCCACCGTGTCCCCTTTTAAATCCACAAATTTCTTTATAAAAACCGTGTACTCCCAATCCTTCACTCAAAAGGAAATCCATTTCATCCTTTGTCCAGTTCGAAATCAAATCCATCGAGCTCAACAAAAAGGGGATCCGCGATTGAAAGGGCGATGAACTCGACACCAACAGGCGCCCGAGACTTGATGCTGGTGAATGTCGCGAGGGTCTTCTCAGGCTAATGTAGGGAAGTCGAGGATGGAAATTGGTACAGGAGGGGTTTGTCGAGATGATGGTCATGATTTCACGGTGGCTCGATTCGTTTTGGGGAGTGCGATAGTTCCTAAGTCGCAGGCAAGGCAGTAGGTGGAAATTGATGTCGCGATGTCTGTAGATGAATAGAAGGTCAGAACTGTTTCAGGAATGGGGAACGAAGTAGGATTTGGGTGATCTTTTTGCAGTTACTTTGTAAGGCCGAGTTTCCAGGGGAATGATGGTGGCCTGCAGGCTGAGCAGAGAGAATGAAGGAGTGGAATGTTGCCAAGTTGGTGCTGCAAAAGTTTGCAGAGGTGAGAGTGGTTGATGACCATATGGTGTTCGACGGAATGCCATAGAGAATAGAGCAGGTATTAGAGGGGGCGGAGGGCAGTTGGGGAAGCTGCTGTAATTAAAAGTAAATGGGAAAGGTAATTAAATAAATTATTTAGTTAATAATTAATTTATTTAGTATAGTAGTTAATTTAATGGGATAATCGTTTAATCGATAAATATAAAATCATATGATCGTAGGCGTAATCCATTTGAGAAGAATTAAGTTGAAACTATTCAAGTCAATGCTAGACGAGACTGAATGGAATCAGAATGGATATTCGGCAAGTAAAATAAATGTGAGTAAATCTCAATCACCTGTTATTTAGAATTATTTTATTCGGTAAAAATAATTGTTGTTGCTTATTTGAATGCTTTCGGGTTGATTTAAATATATTAGTTATCTAGGGTTGACTATTATATATATATATTGGGTTGATGGTTGGATTGTTCCCGCAGTCTCATTAGCGGATGCCCGCAGTTTCATAGCGGATGATTTCCCTATGCGTCCCACAAATATATATTAGTGGATGACCTTCATACCGCGATATCCGGCCTCGAAGCAGGATGGGTATTATGTATGTTGACTAACATATTTGGATGCTGGAAAAACAGGTTGGAGGGATCCAATTGGATCCCTCAAAAATATATTATCTGTTGTTTATTTGTTTGCATATATACTGTCATATATGATGTGTTAGAAAACCTGAAATATATAATTGGTTGTTTGGTGTTTAAATATCACTGGGCCTAAATGTTGATATTTAAAAATATCATGAAAAGGAATTTTTCAGATTTAAAAAGGGAATTCTATTTTTCTAAAATAGAATTTGGGTTTCGAATAGAATAGAAATATTAACTTGTTTTGAAGAATAAAAACAAGTAGTTCATTTGTAAACGAAGTTTATAAATAAAGTGAAATGAATTATCATTAGATAATTCAGAAAATAGAAATAAAAGTGTGACTTTGGGAAGGGAAATATATTTTTCCAAAGAAGAAATATTTTATTTGAAAGCCAGACTTGTTTAATAATGGTGTTTGTAAATAGAAAGGTGAAAAATTATCATTTAGATAATTTAAACATTTAAATTCAAAAGTGAATTTAAAGTGAGAACTTATAATCGGTTTAAATAATATACGATTAACATTATTTCGATATTCGAAAAATAAATGAAGTTGAATGAATCCTTAGGATTTAAGTTTAAATTCGACTATGTCGGACTTATAAAAATAGATTTTTCCCAAACGAGTTATATAAATTTAGTTTAAACAGGGACTGAGATAAGACATGAAAATAGATCTATATTTATATAGATAAGTTATAAGAAATAGAATACTCCAAAATAACGTTTTGGTTTAAAATAGATTTGGAAATGGAAAACTTGTTTTAACTTTATAAAACAAGGAAGTTAAATTATAAACGAAGTTATAATTTAGTGAGGTAAATTATCGTTAGACAATTTAGAAGTTTAAATTCACGTAGGAATTTGTAAACATGAATTGGGAATTTGTTTTAAAAAGGGGGACGACGGTTTTTATTCCGGAATTCGGAATATTAAATGATTTGATTTTTCAACTAGGTTTGAAATGAAAACTTGGTTCAAGATAAATAAATAAGCAAGTTAATTGATAAACGTAGTTATAAATTAAGTAAAATAAATTATCGTTAGATAATTTAGCGGTTTAAATTCGAATATAAATTTAAAGGTGGAATAGGAAAATGTATTGAAATAGAACAATAGATTTATATTTCGGAATTTCGGAACATAAAATGAGTTAAGTTAAATCGAAGGATTTAAAATTAGAAATCGATTATATCAAACTTTATATATAATTTATAATTGGAATATAGTATAAAAGATAGAGTTATAAATGAAATTATAACCGAGTAGTGAAATAATCGACAAGTAAGAAAAATCAGAAATGTTAAGTTGGATTGAAAACTAGATTTGGATATATATATATATATATTCGAATGAGATTGAAATATAAATTATAAAAGATGTTCAAACGTTTATAATTATATATATAATTAAAACAAACTCGACGCAGCGTGGTAGTTCGTGATTTGGCACTTCGAACTTCAATTGAGTATATAGAACACAATTTAAGTCAGAATCCTATGAAACAAGAAACATCAGGACCGATTGAATAATAGTTTTCAAATGGAAGAGAAAAATCTTGATTTCGTCGTATTGATTTTGAGTTAAGTCAAAATCAATTTTTTAGAAAAACAGCGCCATAATCATTTTAAAAACGATAACGGTTTATTTAATTAAATAAAAGGATTTTAAGAAAATAAAACCTTAGGTTTTTATTTTATAAACCCGGAATTTGGGTTATAATATGAATATGAACTCAAGTGAGGTAAATGAAAAGATTTATGAAACGGAAATTATATTTTCGATTTGTTGAATAGAATTAACTAAAGCAAAAGAAGAATTAGTTAATGAAGTTAAGATTTAGTTCAACTTTGAATAAGTAGATTAAACTTGTAAATTTGATTTTCGAAATCGAATATGGAAGGTGAATTGAAAATGGAATCCAACTAGTGATATATAAGTTAAACTTGTATTTGAATATGTTATATTCAAATGAAAGGGGGAAATAGGCGAAATAGTTAACTAGAAATTAGTTAATGGAATTTTTAATTGAAGTTGAACTTTGAAAGGTAAATAGGATTTGAGAACTTAGATTTCGAAATTGAATATGAAACGTAAGTTGAAATTGGAATTCAATTAGCTTGTAAGCAAGTTAGAATTATATTTGGACATGTAGGTTCAAATGAAAAAGTAAAACAGGAAAAGAATTAAATAATGAAATAATTAACGAATTGAGATAAACGATTGAATTGAGTTGAAATGAATTAGAAATGTATGGATATACATTAGATAGGTTTGGAATGAAGTGTTAGAAGAGATATAATTAGAATGCTCGACAAAAAGGTATGTATTTAATTCACATATGGGTTTTTATGCGCCGTATCGGCTAGCCGCTTGGCTTTTTGATTTTCTTTTTGAATGAAAAGGTCTATGTGGAGGTTAGGGGATATTCCCGATGCTCCCGGTACAAAGGAGGTTATGGCAAATTTTTTTGGGAATTTAAGGAGTTAGAATATTTTTAAGAAAATTTGATAGTTAGAAATCAATGTATCGATATATATAGAATTCGATAAGGAAAAAAAACTAAAAATAGTATATTATAAACAAAAAGAAAATCTGTGAATTTAAATCGGGTAAGAATAGAATGAGAAAAGTATAAACGTTTTAGAAATGGGAAATTTGTTTAATAAGGTATGATTATTTGAGTAAGTAGTCTTATCTGTTTTGACGTTATAAATGTTATTCAGTCAAGGTCTGAGAGGTAGTTATACCCCAACTTGATTGATTTCATTATTAACAAATAAATAGTAAGATTTGAGGCTCGAAGATCAACGTTGAATAAGAGTTAGTTGAATATAGTATTTAGGTTGTCGTAACAATGTTTTACACAACATCCGTTTTAACCCAAATAAGTGTAAGCTTGGAAATAGAACAATAAGTATTTCCTAAGTATAGAAATAAACAAGTTCAGGAAAGAGATAAGTAATTGGAATATTTTTCAATTATAAATAGAAGATATTTTCTAAGTACAGAAAATAAAAGAAGGCGATATATGGAAACGTTTTCCAGTGTTAATAACATATATTTTCTAAACATAGAAAATAAGGAAGTATGAATATATATATATATATATATATTTGATGCTGTGATCGGTAATTCCATTTGGAAATAAGATCGTTGTGTGTACACAGACATTTTCCATTTGAAAGTTAAATCCTCGACTATCAAAGTTTTGACCATTTTAACGTTGTTAATATGGAGAGACCGGTTGGATTATTATCCAAAGAACCACTTCGTATTGGCATAAGCGTTGCGAACCAAGTATGCTGAATATATTGAGGACGGAGTAAAGTGCAAGGGCTGTTGTATAAGTCCTAGGTAGAGATTGCCTAGGTTGGATGTACGGAATTGTGCCTTCAGTTTCGTTCAGTCCCAAAACGAACGTATATGGACGAGTGTCTGACAGAGTATTTCCTATGATCAAATAGGTTGGTCTGTATAAATATATATGGTAGCAATGGATTCATTCCCTTAGCATAATATCCAGAATATTTGTGCAAATCAATTAATAATTAACGGATCTGATAATGTAGCATTCAAAGTAATTGTGTTATCAATGGGAGAAGTAATCGTAGCCTCAGGCCTCAACAACTGGGAAATGACAAAAATCGGGCAGGCAACATGGCTATGTGGTTAGCTCCCATTATGGTGTATTATCACCTATCTAGAGATTCATTTAAATTCCTTATTCTATTCGATGATGTCCCATTCGGGAAACGGTTGTTGATCCCAACCGTTGGTGAAATACATTTGATACACTCAAGCGAAATGAGTGGTCGGTCATGTGTGGCCGGGTAACAAGATGTTCTTATTGAAACCAGTGTGTTCTCCTCTAGAGATACACTATCGGAAGGTGGTTCCATACCTTGTCATAGTTGGAAATTCAATCCCCAATAAGTGCTTGCGGTTTTGATTGTATATTATATACGTAGAACGTGAGATGCAAACGTTCCACTAGATTGTTATTTACTTGATTTAGACACTATTATAATATCAAAAGAGTTTTGATATAAAGATTATCGTTTTCTTTCAAAAGGATTTGAAAGTTAAACCAAGTGTTTGGGATTCTCATAAGGGAAAAACCTGTTCCGTGTTATACGGCGTGGTATTATGAGATATCATTTAGTTTCTGAAACTATTTTAAATTGTTTACTCATACCAGTCCCATGATTGACCCGGAGTTTGTTTTGTTTTGTTTTACCTAAACTCTTGGGTGACTAAATTTGTACGGGCAGTCAAGTAGTTCAGGATTTTATAGATTTATCTGAAGGAGCTTGGAGCAGGAGGCTTCAGCGTTATCTAGTTATTGTTATTTCCGGTGTGTTATAAGTTGTACTCTGATAGTGATACTCTGATAGTGATACTCTGATAATGATATATTATACAGTTAAAATTTTGTATTTCAAAGGTTATGATATATTATATTTTATTCCGCTGCCATGTGAGATTCTGTGTTGTTATTTCTATTCTTCTTCTACCTTTTTCCTCTAAGAAAAATGATTCGTATTTTCGTGATATTAGGGTTGGATTATGATGTATGTAGTTAACTTTGATATTGCGGATTTGCGGGTTGTTACAAATGTTCATATTCTAATTATGCCAATATTAACCCTTTTTCCCCCGTTTCCTAACTACCGCACTCATAAACTGGTGGCATGCCTAGGCTAGTCAATAGCCTAGTCATAAACTATAATAGGGAAAATAATGGGAATGTAACCAAAGTGATCATCTTGGCATAAATATAAAATAGCATGATGATAAGGTGAACATACATACTGGCATGGACATGTAATTAACATCATAACAAGGAGGACATAAAACTGATGAACTGGTAGCAATTAATTAATTCTAAGATAACTATGATGTCTAAATAACCATAATAAAATCTAAATTAGCAGTTTAGATGTCAAAGTGGTTTAGATCTAACATGATAACGCAAGGTGATAAATTAGATCACATAATTTAGATCTAAAGGTTAAAATAGATCTAACACCATTAGAATGGTATAATAGCATGTTTAGATCTAAAATGGGTCACATATCCAACTTACAACATATCTAAGTTGATTGCAATCTGACAGGTGAAAGGTGATTTACATAAAGAGTTGGATCTATTGTTGCAACTGTCTAAATTAACAGATTTACATTCACCATAACATAGTTACAAGTCAAGATCCACATAGGTAACATAATAGAATAACCACAATTGCATTGGATCTAAAGGTGTAGATCCATCATGACATAGTATAAGATTTAACAATAGCATAGATTCATAGTTGCAACATATCCACTTCACAGTCTTTCACAATTTACTTTCATTTATTTAAACCTAAAAGCAACTAGAAACTCACTGCGTTAGATTTAGAGAGTAGAGAGAATGGATCTTGAATTTTTGGATTTGATTTGGAAAGTTGAATGTTGTATGTTGTTGAAGAAAACGAATCCATCTCAGTTCGCACACTGGCAGCATTTAGCTCCCCTAATTTCCAATGAATAAACAAGAGAATTGGACACATATATATAGCTGCAGAATGTTATGAAACCGACTGCCACCTCAGCCCAAGGGGTGTCGACACCCCTGTGGGTGGGTCGACCCATAGGTCGACATCATTTAAGGGGAGTCTACCCTGGTGTCGACACCCCTCTAGGGAAGGTCGACCCCCTAGAGCGGGAATTTTGCCGCCTTGGCAAATTTTTGATTTTTGAACTGTTCTGGATAGGATCTGGCTCGTACGTGACTCATATGTGTATATGTGTTCATTCTGCGCGTATACAAATTTAGAACCCTCATAACTTCTTCATACGGTGTTTGTTTTATGCAAACCAAATGTCTATCTTGACCAGAATTTCGAGACGGACACGATGGCATGGTCCGTTTTCCTTAATTCTAAATTTTAAATTAATTATTATTTAATTTACCATCTTTTAGTGTCGTTAAAAATTCGGGGCGTTACAATTTTAAATTGAAAATTCTCATGTAAATAACTATAAATTTGATTGTGTTAAGCAAACGAACGAAATTTTCGATAACCACACGAATTTGGTATTTGAAACATGCTTGAAACTACATGACCAACAGAATCAAATTTCAGCATGTGATGAGTCAAATGATAATCCACCTTTTACCATAATCGACGATCTTCAACTAACAACTTTTGAAATTGATGAAAATCTTAATGAAGTTGTTGAAATCTCAGTAATTGATTTGAATTCAAATTCTCTTGAAAATGAAGACGTCAATCTTCAATTTGATCTTCCTCTCTCAAATTTTAATTTTTTTGAAAATTCAGCAACTTTAGAGTGTCAATCTGAAAGAAATGATGAAGTTGGTGATAACTTTTTAAGTGAGGACGACTTTGATAAGCGAAAACTTAAATTAATTGACGATGATTTTGTTAGGTCTAAAACTGAAAATGAAATGTTTGAAAACTTTGAAATTCTTGAGGTTGAAAATAATGAAACTACTAAATGTGATCTTAATCACAATGACGATTTTTCTAAAATTGTTGAAACTCCTTGTGACTTGATCGTTTCAACTGAAACCTCACTGTGGTCACTAGTTTTTCAATGATAAATTTATGTAGTATATGAACTCATTTTGGAATAACATGATTTTTGAGAAAACACAATTTCAAAATTTACTGAAAATTCATTTGTTTGGTTTTAACTTTAGTTTTACGAATGAACCTTTAATCAGCAAAATTTCAAATATCATAGCAAAACTGAACAATATTTCGCAAAATGAGTGTGAGGGTGAGAATGATGCACACGTCTCTCGATTTATACATCATCTGAACAAATCAAACTTTGTTTTTGAATTTTTTATTGAACCCCGGCTCGATGACCTCTCTTTAGTTGGTACAAAAATTCTATTCAATTTTATGATCAATTGTAAGCTTAAAATTTTAAAATTAGCAACTCAAACTTTTGAAAAAACAAAATTTGTTTTTCCAAATCTGAAACATGATATTAAATTCTTTATGATTTGGTTTTCTGTGCTTAAGCTATGTCTCATTATCTTAATGAGGTTGATCCATTGGTCAATTATGGGCCGGTTTATCTATTCGATGACTGTGTATTTTCTGCACGTGTATCCGATAAGCCGCGCTTACCCTCTTATTTTCTTTCCCTTTCACTAAGATATGTCTGATTAACAACTGTGGGGACACAGTCTAATTTAAGTAGGGGGAATGTATATTACATCAATAATCAAATTTTATGAACTAGGTCATTCTTTAAACAAGGACCAACATAAATTCATAAATAACTCCTTGATTCTTTATTGATAAGTTGAATTGTTGGGTGATGGGAATGAACATTATTTATTTATTATGTTGTAATGTGTCTTTTTAGGACGCTAGCTTGAGACTGTGCAGACGTTAGTCGTGTTCTGGAGTAAGCGTGTCAATCCTTGTTATACATGATAAGTTGAATTGTTGGGTGATGGGAATGAACATTATTTATTTATTAAGTCGTAATGTGTCTTTTTAATATGCTAGCTTGAGACTGTGCAGACATCAGTCGTGTTCTGGAGTAAGCGTGTCAACCCTTGTTATACATGTTAAAATGTGCAAGTAAAAAAATCACAAAAAAAAGGGAGAAAAAGAAAAAAAATTCAATCAAAAATGATTTTGCACCTACATTTATTGGATTTTCTAAGTTCGTTTTCATGCATAATATTTTTCACTCAAATTTTTAAACTTGTAAGTTCTAAACTCCACTTGGCCCACTTAAGGAGAATTGACTCATTATAGCATTTTTCTTCGATACCCCCACATTATTCAAACCCAAGTTTTAGTTGATTTACATCCATGTTTCAACAAGTTTTTCTTATATTCGTATACTTAAGAACCTTTTTACTGATTTATTCTCAACGGTTAAAAAACATCACTTTTTGTACTAATACTATACTACCCACTCCGTAATTGTTTTAAGGTAGGATAACCATATACCATCTTATTTTATATGGGTTATCTATCTTACGAAACTTTTCTTATCTTTCCTTTCAACTTTTTATATAACATCAATCCAGACTTGTGTGTTGAATTAAGGTTATAGAAGTAGAGTAGCTAGGGCACAAAATTTTCCTTTCATGAAGTGTTTGTTATGATTTGCTTAGTAGAGGAGGAATCAAATGAAATAATATACGGTATCATTCCATTCCATCTCCACTCATCATTCATTATGCAAAACAAAAAAAAGAAAAAAAAAAGAAGAAAAAATGCAATAAAGAGAAAATCTCTGAGAATAAAATAGTCATTCATCATTCTTGACTATGAAACATTTATTTCCATTCCATCCACATCCATCATACCGTACCTAGAAGTGAGGATTGTAGTAGAGGAGATGAAAGGAAACAAAACGTCCATATGTGCCTTAATATTACTTTATCTTTTGTATCTTGAAGTTCAACTAATACACTTGCCCTCTGATCTATAATATTTTTAGAACTTACATAATTCTCCTTCATCTATGCATAACTCACATCAAATACATTACAGTTACACTAGTGCAAAATTATTCAAAAGAAGAGAGAGAGAGAGAATAAATAAATGATTGGGTGCACATTGTCGATGTGTAGAACTTTGGTTGACACCACGCTCTTAATCTTAAAGGCAACTACAGTGTTATCAAGGAATTACGACCCAGCTTGAAAAAATTTATTCGTTTGCACCAATAATGGGATGTACAATTTAGGACTAAATCGTTATTATTGAAATTAAGTAAATTCCTTGGAATTTGAAAGACCATAAATATATTATTTGATTAATCTGCGTACATAAGACGCTTTGGATTTTGTGGGTAGTATCCGCTGAAAACCCTCACGAGACAACACTCGTCCTACTAGGGACACCTAGGGATTTAACAGCTTATTGCATATGACAAATGCAATTGTGATTCCTACAAAAGTGTAATATATCTTAGTTTAGTTTATTCGAGATGAATAAAAAGATAAGTGTGGGGGTATTTGATATACATGTAAATGTGTATATTTTATCCATTTATTTATCTTATTTTCTCCCTAAAATAATTGATATTGTGTATTTATAGTTATGTTTTCAGATTATTTAAGAGAAATGGTGTGACGGCCCGCCCCGCACCAGCCGATATTTCCAATAAAAGTGCGTTGTGCCAATGTCCAACCAGCACGGGACGGTCGTCAAAGAAAGGAAAGAAGGGAATTTGAACTAACAAGGAACCTGTAGAATGTCTCACAGCGCATGGAATAAAATTTAATAATAACATACTTGACATAAAACAGACGACACGGTGCATAAGCTGAGAATTAAATCATAATCATCATAGCAGTGGAAATTCAAAATACAGCTTATATTCCACATCATCGTTATTACAACTGTCTCTAAAGAAAAATAAGAAAGGTACAATACTAATGCCCAAAGTAGTGACCAGCAGCAACACAGGGAGAATATATATATATATCATACGTGGGAGCCTCCTGCTCGTCTCCGGATCAGCTACTCGTGCATAACCAGCTAACATGTCTCTAGTCTGCCTGTTTAAGAGCACCTAGAGTAATAAGAAGAGACATAAAACTCTGGGTCAGACAAAAGTCTTGTATGAGCGATAAGCAACAAAACAGAACAATAACATGTATACTAAACCATACCTGAAACTGGACCTGCAACCAAAGAGTTAGCACGACAAGATGTACAATACTCTAAGGTGTCACTAACATATGGTGTAAAGATACGGGGGAGGGGTGTGCATGTCATAGTGGTGTCAAACAATCAAGCATAGCAACCATCCTCACATCTCTCACTCAGTGCGTAAAGCATACGATATCCACTACTTTGATCACTCAAATCCTAGCTATGATTAATTTGTCCCATGGAGTCATGGCGACTCCGCTGCACTGATCCATAGCCACTAGTCCTTGCTATGTCCACTCTGCCCCCATGAAGTCATGACGACTTCACTGCATTGGCTCATGGCCATGCTACGATCACTCTGCCCCATGGAGTAATAACTACCACACCGCACTGATCCGTAGCCTAACAATCGTCTCTCGGTGGTGAATCCAAGTTATGGACGTCGACAACTCCTTAGCACATGTCCCGCAGCAAAGTCCAATCATGAAGTTAACTCATTGGTTCTCATCTGGATCCTGAGTTCTACTTCCCATTTGGACTACCTTTGCATCTCGGGTTTTGGTCTCCTCCGGATCGGTTTAGAAACAAGCTTCCATTCGGATCGGTTCTCTACTCCTTGTTCAGTTCGTGGTCATCTACCCCGTTCGGGTCGGGTCGGTTCGTGCTCCTTCAACCGGGTCAATCTGGGGTGTTCCAAACTGGGTCGTGGTGCCACACTGGTTCGGTTCGGAGTTGCGGGTTGGGTTGGATATGCAAGCATCCCTTCGAGTCGGGTCGAGCTCCTCGATTCGTGACAGTTCACTTGTGGTGCATCGGCTCGGTCGCGTGCTCTGGTTCGTGATGCAACAGTCCTGAGAGGTGGCTCGGGTCGTGAAATACTCCACGAGCGGGTCGGTTCGCCCCTCCCACCAATCCGATCCGGTTTGGGTCAAAATCCTGCACTGTTTCCAACAACTTTTCCAGCAACGGTTTACGCCACACGACGGCGTTTTCGACCATTCTAACTGTTCTAATCAATCACAAAGCATAGTCAAAGAAACATATAGAATTGACTACAAACATCAAAACAACAATTTGATATGCCAAAACGGATCAAACATACCCAAAACCCATGTTTTCCCCTTAAGCATGTTTAAGCAAATCTAACGATAGGATTAGCAAAACTTAGACAAATTAACCCAAACTTCCAACAGAGGTCTAAAACAGTGTTTAAGAATTTCTAAACATTTTTCCAGAATTTAATCACGTATAATTTTGTTAATTAACATTAATCACCCCTAATTAGCCGTAATAAGTGTAGAAACAATGCTAATCACTCACTTAGCCATAAACAACACTTAGATCTGAAAATATCTCTGATTTGGGTCGAATCTTTATGCAACACAGCAGCTCTATTCCCAATTTGATGCTAATTTGCCTTGATTAGATGTAGATTAGGCTAAAACTTGATTAAATATGATTAGAAAGTGATTTGGGTGTTGGAGGCCATTGTTAGGGTTAGGGAAATGTTTTAGGCGGCCGAGAAAATGAAAATAGATCGTTTCCTAACTGATTTCAGCTCCCCATAACCCTAATCTCGAAATGGGTTATGGGCCTTCTTGCTAATCACCATAATTAGGCCCGGTTAAGCTGTTTTTCATCTTCTAAACCTTGTTTCAGCCATACCTCCCAAACGGTGACTCCGTTTGGCTAATGTGACCACTCTACGGAAAGGTAAACCATCATCTAGATCTAATGGAAGTGGTTTCAGGTCAAAATTCCTTACCAATCAAAAGTTATGGCCGAAACAAGATCAGCTAGGGACAAAACGATCATTTAAAAATCTGCAAAAATCATGAACATGGGAAATGACCGTAATAGTCGTCTCCCAAAGATACATGGCTATACGAATTCGCATGAGAAAGAAAGAAATATTCTACGATCCCCTGATGCGTAGAATGCGGGTCGTTGCATTCTTCCCTCCTAAGAAATTTCGCCCCCGAAATTCCTTAACTAAGAAATAAGTAAAAGATCCTGCATGCCTACCAACCATTCACAACAATCAAACATACAAAACAACAAGCATGTCTATCCTAGCATGCGAAAAACTAAATTGCAATTAAAATCTTACCAGGCAAAGAGTTCTGGATACGTCTTCCTAATGCTCTCCTCTGTCTCCTAAGTACAGTCATTCTCATTCTCACCCCACTGAACTTTGACTAGATTCACCACTTTCCTTCGAAGTTGCT
The DNA here is from genome assembly GCA_030737875.1 of Allium sativum. NCBI lineage: Eukaryota > Viridiplantae > Streptophyta > Magnoliopsida > Asparagales > Amaryllidaceae > Allium > Allium sativum. The sequence goes on from CM060923.1 coordinate 646,032,706, forward strand.
TCGTATCGTGCTCGACAATACAAATCGGCTTGCGGTTCCCAACCGCCTTGGGTTCTACTTCGATATCATCCAAACGATCAGGTGAAATAGTCATATCAGGGTCGTGCACAAATTTCCTTAACTGGGAAACATGAAATACGTTATGAACTCCTGCCATATTCTCTAGTAATTCAAATTTATATGCCAAATTCCCAACTTGCTCGAGGATTGGGAATGGACCAATAAATCTTGGTGCCAGCTTTCCTCTCCTTCCAAATCGAATAACATTCTTTAATGGAGAGATCTTGACAAATACTAGGTCGCCAACGGAGAATTTCAAATCCTTTCGCCTCTTATCAGCATAACTCTTCTGCCTATCTTGAGCATCCTTCATTCGTTGTTGAATGATCTTGTCTGAAGTTTCCCTTATCACATCTGGTCCAAGCACAAACTTCTCACCAGTTTCAAACCAACATGACAGTGAGTTGCACAGTCTTCCGTACAAAGCTTCAAATGGAGCAATACCAATACTGGATTGATAACTATTATTATATGCAAACTCTACCAGATGCAAATGGTCATCTCATGATCCACCAAAATCCAATATGCAAGCTATTTACCCTCTCTGTTTGACCATCAGTTTGAGGATGATGCGCGGTACTAAGATATAATTCTGACCCTAGAGCCTCTTGTAAGCTCTTTCAAAACCCACTAGTAAACATTGGTTCTCGGTCACTCACAATGCTTTTAGGTACTCCTTGAAATCTCACTACCCACTTCATATATAGTTCCGATAACATAACTGTCGTTCTATTCGACTTGATAGGTATAAACCTTGCACTCTTGGTCAATCGGTCCACAATCACCCAAATGCTATCATGGCCCGATCTAGTCCTTGGTAACTACAATGAAATCCATTAAGACTTGTTCCTATTTCCATTCTGGAATTTCTAATGGTTGCAACAAACCACTAGATTTCTTTTGCTCGGCTTTAACTAACTGGCAGTTCATGCATTTGGATATAATCTTCCCAACGCCCCTTTTCATCCCTCACTACACCAGAAAATACTTTTGGTAGCATTGAGAAAATGTTACCATAACTTGTAGTAGCGTTTTAGAGAACGCTGCGATACAACATGCAACTAAAAGTCTGAAATTTTTTGTTGCGTTTTAATAAACGCAACCAAAAATGAACATATTGTAGCGTTTTAGAAACCCTACAAAAGGTTTTTTTGGCAGCAGGTCAAAAATGCTGCTAAAGTTATACTTGCATCATTTCCCAATTTTTTTTTGTGGTTTTTTAGTCCTACTATATGTTTTTTGTTGCGTTTCATTTCAGCTACAATATCTTTTGTAAATTACATTTGTAGCACTTTTTCAACGCTACTAAAACTTACTAATGCACACCACATTTTAATTGCGGATATTTACTATTAACGGCTTGTAACATTTCCATCAATCACTTATATATAATAGAAATATTAAAACAAATAATCGTATGAGTATCATTTTCAGACTAAAATCAATAACACCATATTTAAATACTTAAAAAAACACATTACTCGCAATATCAAATATAACACCATAATCATCTCAATAGTAGTATTTCGACAAAATAAGTGAATCCACATACCACAACTGGTTACAAAAAGTCTACACGACTAGTACAAATAAAATAATAGTTAAAGTCTTGTTCATAGCTTAATTACCATCGGTTCTTTGATGCAGCTGTTCTTCACTTCGGAAATCTAATTACCTGTACATAAGTATAACGGTCAACAGTAAGAATTACATACAAGTATAACGACCAACAGTCAGAATTACATAAATGTGCAAAATGCATAAATTACATATAATAGAGCACACTAATTGCCTAGTTATTCATCTCTGATATAGGCACAACAGAGCACACCAATTGCCAAGTTTAAGCCAGTAATAAAAATAATGTTTCATATTATATAACTATACTTGACATAGCAATATCAACAAAGCTTATTCAGTTAACTATATGACATCTCTTATTATACTAGTATGCATCATATCAAAGCATGTTTCATCATATTAAATCTTCATATGAATGCATTTCAAGTCTGGTAATAAAGGCCTACACAAATAGTATTCTTTGCTCATAACATGCCTTATATTCAAACTATCTGCGTGCCATACCAAAGCAGCATTTGACAGATGGGAATTCATGTGTAGCATACTGGATTCACTAATCTACACTCTAAACTAGTTGGGAATCTTGAAAAAAATTCGGTACATGCTTGCAAACATAGACATTTTACAAATAAGTTAATGCAAAGAAGGATTACCCGACTTAGGATAATATTTAAATTGTTGACATATAGCTTTTTCCGTTGGAAAGAGGCTTCGTTGCTTGAAAGCAGGAAATCACCAAAAAAATGGAATGATCACTGGCGTTCGGGTGAGTATAAGCTGACTATGGAAATTTGGATATGATATATATATGAGGGGTGCAAAATGCACTATGAACTATTGATCATGTAAGCAATTAACAAATAATATATGAGTGGTGTTCGCAGAAAGTGTTGTTACTCAAATGTAATGTTTAATACTATAACAATACCTATTTACTATGAAGCTCAAACTTGGTACTACTTGCATTCCCAGCTGACTGTTACAAGTAATAACTGGCAAATTTAGCAAAATCAAATAATTTTTTCATTTAGATATCATGTTGTCGTGGCCACCCAGCTAGTGAATAGCATTAAGAAAGCAAAAATGAAGCTCAGGAGTCCATTTCAGCCTTGGAATTTTTGATCTATTGTAATGCCTCACTGTTGAACTTCTCCCTACACTACCCATTGTTTTCTTCTTCTAATAAGTTCAAGAAAATAAACGGAAAAGAAGCACTCTTTTTAACTTATAATATAACATTTGTAGAGAAAGGGGGGAAAACAAAACAAAACAAAATACAAAGGTATTTTATGTTGACAAAAGTATATGTTTTTAGGACATTACTCGAGCTTGTCTGAATAAAAGAAACAGCAGCTCTTGTATGGGTATATATTGTGGCTGAAAAATAAACAGTATAATATTTTTTTTGAGATTTTAAAAGATGAAATAGCAGTGTTATTAATGAGAGTAGGGTGGGAATTGCAGGTTTCCACAAAACTACAAATTTTCTGCTGCTACGTTCTCATATGCCCTCATTTCAGTTCCAGTCTACAAAAGGAAGTTTACTGTTTCACTTTTCAATTATGACCCTTTATTTTGTTTGTTTTGTGTTTTCCAATTTAATTGCAGACTACCTTGTCCTCCATTTAAACACCCACACAATGCATTTCTATATAGAAGACACCCATGGTAAATTCTTTAAGTCGTATTCTTTACGTATCATTTGACCGTGTATGCAAATGCTGTGAATTAATAAGGTTTTCAGGATATAATGTAAGGAAAATCTGAAACAGTAACTGGCAATCCGGACAATCTAATAAACAATGGATTCAGCACAATAACGAAACAAGCAAAAAATATTCAGATATTTAAATTAATTAGAAATGATAGAAAAGTACCTTATATCAATCAATTTTAATGGAATCTAACGGGAGTCGTCAGCTAAATTCTCGGCCAGAGCTTCGTAAGCATTAAAAAGTAGGAACCAGAATTTCAGCAAATCGTTGGAGTTGGTGAATCAGCAACTGTGTTACTAGCAACCTGATACAAAATTCGAACTATAGATCGAGATTTTGCAGAAACGATACATACAATTATTTCAAAGAAAACTCAATTCACCATTGCAATTATTTCAAAGTCGCCATATTTTTCAGCACATAAGCAATTATAAGAGAAGCTTACTTGGATTATCTGAAGGATGACCATTTGACTGAAGTTGCAATTTTAAGAGTTGAGACCCATAACCTGATACTGTTTAGAACAAGCCCGGTAGAATAGCACAACAGTCGACCTCTTGTTGGGAACATGCGTAGTCCAAGCAGATTATGCGTGTTAAAAAACTGAAAATGTTATTTGGTTTGGCGAAATCACTAAAGTTATACCTATCTGACAGAATATGACAGTTAAAAAACTCGTCGAAGCAAAGATGAGTGATGAAAGATTTAAACCTATTATGTAAAATTTATTATGTAGCAAGATTAAAACATGAACAAGGTCATTAAATCTATTACCAGAGTTTTAAACCTAAAAAACGTAATATCTCGCTCACAATTTTCAGTCAGACCCAAAGCAAGGCAGCAAACTCGCTGGTGCTAAGACTTTCCAGGCTGCACATGATTGAAGAAATAAATTAGGGGATGGAGGTAATCGTGTGGGAAGCATGAAATGCAAAAAGGGTGCAGAAGTTACCCATGCTTGGAGGACTACGAGAGGTCGAAAACTGGAAAGGACGAAATGTAAGAGAAAAATGCCATACATATAAGAGAAAACTGCCATACATGTAAATAAATATAAAGAATATATATCTCGATAGACAAATTATTAAAGCAAAACAAACATACCTATGAAGTAGCAGCGACCAACACCTTGTTTTCTTTCACGCCTATTGTTGCTGCTCCTAACTGTCATGAATCATGACAGCCTAAAGCAACCTCTTATAGCTGACAAACAACATCTGATTTTATTCAAAAGCCTTACACATGTTACTGCCTCACCCTCAAATGTTACAATTATAAAAACATACTGCAAATCAAATAAGAAAATTTATATAAGTTTGCCTAAAAGCTGTATATATGAATGTATATTTTATGCAAGTATAACTTCATAGTCATACATGTTAAAAGCTCTGTGAATGTCAAAATTCTAAATAGCATTTCGAATACACTGCAGCTAAAATTATCATAAGTATAGTTGAAAGCATGGATGTACGTTCCCGTGCACATGTATATTGCATTTGGTGTTACGATAACACAAAATAACAAATGATAAAAAGGTTTAGATCCTATTACCAGAGTTTCAACATCTCGTTCACGGTCTATCGCCTGTTCCAGATTTATTGTGAATATGAATTACTAACATTTATGATGAGATTTATTCGAAGTATTAATTATTACTCATGGAATTCAGGAGTGCTCTATTCCAATACTGGATGGCTTGCCAAAGCTCACGTAAAACATGTTTGAAGTCTTATATCAAAATAAATAGACTAAATTAGAAAACCAAACAACCATTTTTGAGGAATGTGGTTACAAATATTCTATACTAACTGAAAGTAGCAAAATCCCTAAGGTTCAAATCTTGTGTGTAAGCAACAAGCGTTCCCTCTAAGCATATAACTACTTCATTATGACTAATCATATAACTATTAAAAAATATAAAGCACCCCCATGTAGCATTGAATCTTTTAGTTGAACTAAAGCTCTTTATATGCTATGCGTTCGATACACGAAGCTTCCTTTAGATAGAAGATTTTCTCCATAGAATCTAGGATTCCTAATTTCTAACAGTTTCCTAACTAATAGAGGATCAAATAAACTGCCCTTCAGTCAGCTGACATTAGGCAAACTTATGAAATACCAACTTTTGTAGGCTTTAACTTAATTAAACTACAGCCTTCGGAGGAGAATGCCAACTATATATGAATGGAAAACTTATACTACTACTGTCAGTGGCATATAATTGTGTGCTATTCAATCATTATTGTACCACAAACTAACAATTGCCCAAATTGAGATAAGAAAATTCAACAGAATAAAAAAAATACTGCTAGATTAAAAATAGAGAGGCTAAGGATCATTTTTTGCATGCATGTGTCTGCATCCGCGCGCGTGTGTCTGTGTGTACCTTGAGGAGGCTATACTGGTGAGTTGCTAACTCCAGATTCAGCAATAATCTGCATGAATAAAGAAGAAAACAAAAGAAATCATTTATACACCCAAACTAAGTACAGACTACTGAATACTGACTGCTTTCAAATTGAACAAAATTCAACTAGATATTTACACTCCTAATAATGAAAACGGTTTTGACGGATAGTTTTTTAAACCTATATTCTTAATTTCTTTACAAAAGTACCCTTATAAACAAATCTGATGGTCAAACAATAGCTTATTTTTTCTCTAAACTACGAGTGCAAGCTACACCTAACAAAACTTAGAGCAGACGACTTTTACTAACCCTCAAAGCACTGCTACAGTTTAAAACAATTGCGCCATACCGAAACAAAGCAATTTAAGAGTTAAGTCACCAGTAAAATTACCTAACATAAGATTCAAGTGGTTTCTATTACCTATAAATAGCTATTACGAAAGCATTCGAAAAGAGTTACTTCAGAACAAGTAAACGAGTAAGCTTCGGACATAAATAAATGAATATATATATACCATTGCAAGCATGATGGATAATCAACACATATCAAAATATTACTTAGATTACTTACAGCAGTCACTTCCTAAGAAAATTCCTAAAATACATAATCCCATGCATGTTAGCATTATTGTGCTCTGCATCTTCTTGCTAACTGCATTTCAGAAAACAAATCAACATTAATGATTTATTAAACTTAAAAAAAGAGAAAAAAATGCAGCTAATGATGTGTTATTCTGTGAATTCTATAGTGCATGCAGAGCTTTAGGACCAAATAATATATAACATTCAATACCCAGATTTTAACCTAGCAGCATAGAATTTAAGTTTTAATAATTCGCAGAATCCATATTTGAATTGCCGAACTCATATAGCAACTCAAATGTTGTTAATTTGCATAATTCAAGAAATATACAACCTAGGTATTGACTCATTCATCATTTAACTAATTACCAATTATGATATTCCAATTATGATGTTTGCATGCATTTTGACCCTAAAATGAAATAAAAGCCTGGTTGGTGTTTCAGCGGTGTAAGTTGAAGGTCAAATTACCATAGAATCTATACACGACACTTCAGTAGCCAAAATCATCTCATAAAAATAAATATATTCACTGCAAATTGGAGTACAAATTAGAAGAATAACTTGTGATGCCATTCTTGAAAGAATTATTGCTCTATATCAGAAAATTTTCATTAATGCAAAACTGGAAAGTAATATATATTAAAAAGCGATAATCAATACATTGATTATAAGGCAGGTTCTATGAATTAGCATTCTAAAGGTGTTTCACCCTAAATTTCCACTCTCTTACGACTGCATCATGAAATAGAAACTCGCCTTTCTGCTCCTCGGCTTTCCTCTTTCAGTGTTTGAGTTAACTTCTTTCACATGTCCATTTTCAGTTTAAACTTTAAATACCTTCCAGCAAACATATATTGGCTATTATGTACGAAATTATAAGAGGAAACAAGGTAATTATTGCTCAACTGGCACAATGTCTGGATGCTACATTTCAGCAGCGAAAACTTTTTCTATATGAAAAATCATGATAATTATTTACAAAATTTTCTCCAGAACAGTACTTAAAAAGAAGGAAAGAAACCGATTCTTCTTACAAGAGGCAATTTACATCTGTGGTTTTAAACTCATATACGTTTATTGCAACAATAGTTTTATTGGTGTTTATAAGATAAAATTAACAACTAAATACAATTTGAGTGCCTTGTGAATAAAAAGTTGTGCCTGCAGATTAACAATACGAAACGACAGAAGAAGAAAAAAAATCTCCTGATGAAGTAGACTACCATGAATGTGAAATGATTGTTTGCATTCAACGTTATTTCTATTTTCCTTTAAAGCATCTGGTATCACTTTTCCAAGAATTTGGAAATAAAGCTAAGAATTTGGTGTTTAAAATAATAATAGTAAATTATATAAAAGTAAAAAAAAAAAAAAATAGAAAAAAATAAAGAAGAAGAAGGAACCGGACAATTACCATTTCCCTTACAATGAATGCTGCTTGACACTGTCTAATTCTTAACTTTCCCTTGCAACAAAATCTTCTCAGTGAATGGTAACTGATTGATTAACAATCGACTATTATTGCTACTGCTACGTATCAATTAAGCAAAGGCAAAAGGTTTTGTTGAATATAAGTAAAGACTTACCTGTTTACTTTAATAGGAACATATATTAAGTATCTATTTTTTTTTTCAAGAATAGTTAATTTATAGATTAAGCAAGTTACACCATATTTTGATAGTAGTGTTCCTTATGATCAATGGACGTGGCTTGAAAAATATACTTAGTTGCTTAATATCACTAATCTATTATTTTTTACCATATATGTGTATATATATATATATATACACATATGAAGGTTATATAGCACCCCATTTTATTGGCACCCCTTTTGCACCTCTATAATAACCACACGTTTATTATTTATTAAGTTAGTGGGAGGAGAGAGAGAGTTAGTGGAAGGAAAGAGAAATAAGATTATATGGTGGAAATCAGGGAGGCTAAAGGGGTGCTGGACTATTTAGGGTGCTCTTGATCGCTCCTCATATATATATATATATATATATATATATATATATATATATATATATATATATATATATATATATATATATATATGGATATGTGTGTGTGTGTGTTATATTTGAGCTATCTCAAACTATTTTGTTTATTGTATCACCCTATTGGAGTTAGTATTAATAGAGCATACTAACACACGATATAATACTATGCCAGTGCATACTAATACCCAATATAGTACTATGTCTTTGGCATCATCTGCCTATCAGTATTAAATCATTTTTCTTCGGTCATGATAGGAAGTTGCAATTCAATGAATATTCAACTCTACTTTTGATGGTTGAATCGCATTTTTTTTCCCTCAAAGTTAAAATTTTGATACTAGAATTAGAATGGGGTTTTCATAAAATACTCTCCAAATTCAAAGAAAAATTATTGAAATTCATGTAATCAAAGTTGTAATCCAGTGGGCATTTCATTGGCAACAGTGCTGCCACAACATTGTACTCTCCCTTTACTTTACCAACATCACACTCACTTGTTATCCAGCATCACCTCTTGCTACAATTACGCAATACACTTATGCCTGAACCCCAGCAGCTCCGACCCTAAGTCCTTCAGCAATCTCCAACGTCCTCAATAATGCAGACCAAAATTGCACCTTGATCAACCATTTCCACAACAGGCACCTCACTTTCACCACAACAAAATGCATCAACTGGAAACCAAGATCTAAATCCAAAATAACCACTACTTCAAAACAACTAACCTACAACAATCACTGCCTTCAGTTCACCTAAATCCACAACCAAACAAACTATATTCTCTACCGATTGAAGATGATCCTATAGTCCCATCTAGACGAATGTACCTTTTTAACGTTTTACTTTGTTTTATTTAGTACTCTTGTATCATGTATGTATTTAGAACTTAGAAGAAATTGCACATACTTGTGTCAAGCATGATTTTTTTTTAAACAAACGTGTAAGCTAGCAAAATAGAATTTTGAATTGCATCAAAATAAAAAGATGACTACTAATAATTATTTTATAGCAAAATTTTTATAAAAAAAAACATTAAACACATTATTCTAACATGCAATGTAACTCTGAAAATTATCCGCAAATTCATCTAGCTAGCAGGTTTATATTCTCCATTGTTGGCACTTTGGAAGGCACTTAAGTGCATTAAATATGATGAGTAAATCCATTTTGTCCTCTAATTTACATGTTCTTGTGCTCCAAAAAGGTATTAATATATAATAAAGTTGTATTTCCTGTTAATTATTTTACTTGATCAATATACAATAGTTAAGATCGCATGAGCAAGGAGTGACAACAAAGTTACATGCTGGCTAATCAAAACCTTAAAAAAATCTATCAGGAATTAAAAATTCAATCTTGAAAATAACTGATGGAATCGACATCGGTAGTAGGGAGCTGCAAATCCAAGGTTATTTTAAAGTAAAACAGTGTCTTATCATGCATATGTAACATAAAAATATTGTATAGCATTGTCATTCATTTTTTGGAATGAAATTAACATCCCAACCCTAATTGATATGATCCTCAGACTTATTAACATAACAATTTTTTGGAATGAAATTTGGCCCATCAAGATCCAAGAGCAATAAATCAAACTTATAATTTATTAAGCAACTACTCCTCAACTACATATCCCCTATCATAATTTAACTTGTATCATCTATCTTGGTTACACTGTCAAAAATAAGAAATGCACCAAAATGATCCTTTCTAAAAATTATATTATTCATGACAACACTTTCCAAAAGAGAAGAATTGAGATTCTCACATCTGATATTAAAAACGAAACTGAAAACCAAAAAAGAAGCATCGAAGAGGATTAACAACGATAAACGTATGAAAGCAACAATCATAAATAGAAAAAATCCTCGAATCGGCTGTTCAAAATAATAACACAATAAAACAATCAAAAACAATAAATGCACGGAGGGGGACGATGACGGCAAATGTACAACATAACAAATCAATTTCTAAACAATAAAACAATTTACATACCTTGAATCTGCTGCTCAAAAGAAAATCCCCAGCGCAAAGGTTATCTGGTTTGCCGACGACGATAAAAAAAACCTATGGGGCTGTGGATCTGATTTGAAGGTGGGAATTTTGTTGAAAAATTGTATGAAGGTGGATATTTTATTGATGCGAGAAGAAGGAAGTTGAAACGATAAAGGAAAATTTTGTTGATGGCGGAAAAAGAATATTAGTGGAGGGAAAAGCCAGAAAAATAAACGTAATAAGCGGCAAGCACCAAAATTTCAGAAAATTAAAATAAAATGTATCCGTGTCCTTAAAAAAAAGTAAATATAATATTGGATGCATCTACTGTATGAACGCAACTAATAAATGCATCTAAATCTACATTTTCTTGTAGTGCCTTCCCAGTAGTAGGTCTGCTTCATGTCTCGATACATTTTATTACAACCGTGGTTTATAGTCAGTTTTGACTGATGACATTCTCTAAGCACTTCATCTCTCAATCCATTGACATTGGGTACAGCCAGTCTACCATTCCTTCTAAGTCATCCATCACGATCAAGCCCATACTTGTTCATCTCTTCGTCGATTCTCATCTCTAACTTGGAGATGATTTCCAATAGGTTAGGATCGTCCCTCTGACTGGAACTAATCCGCTCAATCAAAGTGGGTCTGATCGTTCAACTTGCTAACATTTCTGGATCCAGTTCGCACTTTTGTCTGAAATCATACCCTGCGATATACTCCAGTTGCTTTCACTCAAGAAACATAGCCCCTAAACTGGCATGTCTTCTACTCAATGCATCAGCTACCACATTGCCCTTTCCTATGCATATGCGATATCGAAATCATAGGAAGCCAAGAATTATAACCATCTTTGCTGTTGGAGATTTAGATCCTTTTGAGAGAAAAGATACTTTAACGATTTATGATTGGTAAACAACTCGAATCTTTCTCCCAAGAGATAATGTCTCCACATCTTCAATGCGAACATGATCGCTGCCAATTCTAAATCATGGGTAGGATATCTTTTCTCATGCGGTTTCAGTTGCTGACTAGCATAAGCTACAACCCTACCTCCTTGCATCAATACAACACCAAGTCCGGTACCACATGCATCCGTGTATACTGTCATCTCTTTATTCCATTTAGGAATGACTAACACTGGTTCACACGTCAACTTTTCCTTTAGACTCTTGAATGCATTCTCACACTTTTCGTTCCAGATGAAAGCTTGATTCTTCTTGGTCAACTGAGTCAACGGTGGTGCTATCTTGGAGAAGTCTTGGATAAACTTGCGATAATATCTAGCCAATCCCAAGAAACTACTTACGTCTGTTGCACTCTTGGGCATAGACCAATCTTGTACCGTAGCCACCTTCGCAGGGTCCATGGCAAAACCATTCTCTGAAATAACATGGTTCAAGAATCTCACTTCCCTCCTCCAGAAGTGACACTTAGAAAACTTTTCTTTCAATTGGTATTTTCTCAACACCTCCATCACTATCCTCAGATATTCCTTATGTTCTTCCTCTATCCTCGAATAAACCAAGATATCATCTACGAACACAAGAACAAACTTATTCAATTGATCTCAGAATACTCTATTCATAAGATCCACAAAATATGCTAGTGCATTGGTCAACCCGAATGGCATGACCAACCACTCGTAGAATCCGGACGGCGTCCGAAAGGCCGTTTTAGCTATACTCTCAGCCTCCGCCCTAAACTGATCAAAACCTGTCGCAAGATCCAACTGGGAGAACACTCTCGCGTCACTCAACTGATCAAACAAATCATCTATCCGTGGTAGAGGATACTTATTCTTCCTCGTCACCTTATTCAACTCGCGGTAGTCCACACATAATCGAAGGGAACCATCTGCCTTGGTAGCAAACACAACTGGTGCTCCCCACTCGGAGACACTTCTTCTGACAAATCTCTTCTTCAAAAGATCGCTTACTTGCACCCTGAGCTCTTGCTTCTCCCTTGGCGCCATACGACGAAGTGGCATCACTATAGGTCCGGCATCTTTCACTAAATCAATACGGAACTCAATCTCTCGGTGTGGTGGAAGTCCGGTCACTTCCTCGAAGACGTCCGGATATTGGCTAGACACGGGCACATTTAATAACTCATCATGCGGAATGTCGAGGGAATTTAGAAAAGTAGCCATTACCCCATCACTAGGTAGACCACCAAACACTACCCTCCACCCATCATCCGCTCTAACTGTCACCAAAAATCCCTCACAGTCTACCACCACCCCGTATCTTTGGAGCCAATCGACTCCCAAAATAATGCCAAACCCAATAAAGCCCAAAACAAAGCAATCACAAACATACACCCATGACTCAATATGACCATATTACGACAAATCATACTAAGACTAGTCGAACCACCAATCGGGTTTATCACCGCTAAAGGTCTATCGACTATCTCTGGTTCCAATCCCAACCTATCTACTAGGTCACTAGATATAAAGGAACGGGAAGCCCCGTTATCAAACAGTACTCGAACAGGAACATCATAAACAGAAAGCATACCTTGGATAACGACATTCTTTCCTTTCTCCGCCGCAGTTGGGGCATTAGACGAAGAAGGGACAACATTAAGAGCATATGCTTTCACAATCTGCTTCTCTTTAGGGGGTTGTGGGCATTTATCCTTGTGATGTCCCACTTGGCCACAGCACTTCCTGTCCGCTAGCTTTGCTCAACATTATTTAGCACAATGGCCTTTCTTGCCACAGCTAAAGCATTCAACATCTTTCTTGTTCTTTTTCTGACCATCCTTAGCTTGGTTCTGCCTCTCTTCCTTTTATTCTGAGAATTATTCTTGCCTCCACCGCTTGCTTGCGGCTTTGCCCCTCTGCAGATGCAACAACGACTTCAGTCTTGGGTTTAGGATAAAGGCTCTCTGACCACAATGCTTTCCCAACAATCGATTCAAAAATCTCATCAATATGGTTTATAAGCCTTTCCCCCAAGTACTGATTTAAACCAGTTATGAACTTCTCATTCTTCTTCTCCGGAGTGTCAATAAGAGATAATACATACTTCGACAAAGTATTGAACTCAGCAATATACTCCGAGACTGCCCTACCATTCTGCTTAAGCTCCAAGAACTTCCTAAACAACTCTGACTTTTAAGCAGCTGGGATAAACTTATCACTAAAGCGAGCTTTAAATTGATCCCATGTAACTTGATCCTTAGGAGTGGTTGCCTTAATAGTATTCCACCAATTCATAGCCCATACTTGCAGCTGATCGATGCTAGCTTCCTCTTTATTGCGTCCTTGATTCCCAGATCCTCGAAGATACGCTCACAACTATCGAGCCAATCTTGAACTTCTATAGCCGATTCCGTTCCGTGGAACGGCTTCCCACCAAGACTAGTGTAATCCTCGCAAAGCCTGGCGAAATCGGCTCTAGGCGCCTGCACCGTTGCACCACCACCATTTGCAACATTAGGATCTACCCTCTGAACATCCCTAAGCATCTCTCTCATGAGGTCAGTGAACATTGTCCTCATATCAGGAACATTCCCATTATTAGCTCCTCTACCAGTACCCTTAGTATATCGGCTCATCGTTCATTCTGTAAAGAGGAAACGATTAACCATCTCTTCAGTGGTGCCAGTGCAATGCGACTTCATCCTTAAATTTACTAATAGTATATATAAGTAACTTTTGAAAACCAAAATATTACAAATACGCGCTCTCATATATGTACTATCTCTCCCTGGTGTCTTTCCCTAGTTTAACTACGCAACCTAGAGCTCTGACACCAAATGCGACGGCCCGCCCTGCACCAGCTGACATTTCCAATGAAAGTGCACACTGCCAATGTCCAACTAGCACGGGATGGTCATCAAAGAAAGGAAAGAAGGAAATTTGAACTAACAAGGAACCAATAGAATGTCTTACAACACATGGAATAAAATATAACAATAACATACTTAACATAAAACAGACGAGACAGTGCATAAGCTGAGAACTAAACCATAATCATTATAGCAGTGGAAATTCAAAATACAACTTATGTTCCATATCATCATTATTACAACTTTTAAAACCGTCTCTAAAGCAAAATAAGAAAGGTACACTACTAATGCCCAAAGTAGTGACCAGCAGCGACATAGGGAGAATATATATATACACACACATCATATGTGGGAGCCTCCTGCTCGTCTCCGGATCAACTACTCGTGCATATCCAGTTAACCTGTCTCTAGTCTGCCCGTTTAAGAGCACCCAGAGTAATAAGAAGAGATATAAAACTCCAGGTCAGACAAAAGTTTGGTATGAGCAATAAGCAACAAAACAGAACAATAGCCGCTATACTAAACCATACCTGAACCTGGACCTGCAACCAAAGAGTTAGCATAACAAGATGTACAATACTCTAAGGTGACACTAACATATGGTGTAAAGATACGAGGGAGAGGTGTGCATGTCATAGTGGTGTCAAACAATCAAGCATAGCAACCATCCTCACATCTCTCACTCAGTGTGTAAAGCATACAATATCCACTACTCTGATCACCCAAATCCTTGCTATGATCACTCTGCCCCATGGAGTCATGGCGACTCCACTACACTGATCCATAGCCACTAGTCCTTGCTATGTCCACTCTACCCCCATGAAGTCATGACGACTCCACTGCACTGGCTAATAGCCATGCTACGATCAATCTGCCCCGTGGAGTAATAACTACCCCACTGTACTGATCCGTAGCCTAACAATCGTCTCTCGGTGGTGAATCCAAGCTATGAACGTTGACAACTCCTTATCACACATCCTGCAGCACAGTCCAATCATGAAGTCAACTCGTTGGTTCCCATATGGATCCTGAGTTCTACTTCCCATTTGGACTACCTTTGCATCTCGGGTTTTGGTCTCCTCCAGATCAGTTCAAAAACCAACTTCCATTCAGATCGGTTCTCTTCTCCTTGTTCAGTTCGGGTCGGGTCGTCTCATCATGCTAAGGTCGGGTCGTTTCTTGCTCCTTCCACCGGGTCAAACCGTGGTGCTCCAAACTGGGTCATGGTGCCACACTGGTTCGGATCGGAGTAGCAGGTCGGGTTGGATATGAAAGCATCCCTTTTAGTCGGGTCGAGCTCCTCGATTCGTGACAGTTCACTTATGGTGCATCGGTTCGGTCGTGCGCTCTGGTTCGTGATGCAGAAGTCCTGAGAGGTGGCTTGGGTCGTGAAATACTCCACGAACGGGTCGGTTCCCCCCCCCCCCTTACCGATCCGATCCGGTTCGGGTCAAAATCCTGCACTTTTTCCTGTAACTTTTCCAGCAACTGTTTACGCCACACGATGGCATTTTCGACCATTCTAACTATTCTAATCAATCACAAAGCATACCATACAGTCATAGCAACATATAGAATTGACCACAAACACCAAAATAACAATTTGATATGTCAAAACGGATCAAACATACTCAAAACCCATGTTTTCGCCTTAAGCATGTTTAAGCAAATCTAACGATAGGATTAGCAAAATTTAACCAAACTAACCCCAACTTCCAATAGAGGTCTAGAACAGTGTTTAAGAATTTCTAAACATTTTTCCAGAATTTAATCATGTATAATTTTGTTAATTAACACTAATCACCCCTAATTAGCTGTAATTAGTGTAGAAACAATGCTAATCACTCACCTTAGCCACAAATAACACTTAGATCTGAAAATATCTCTGATTTGGGTAGAATCTCTATGCAACACAGCAGCTCTATTCCCAATTTGATGCTAATTTGCCTTGATTAGATGTAGATTAGGCTAAAATTTGATTAAATGGTGATTAGAAAGTGATTTGGGTGTTGGAGGTCATTGTTAGGGTTAGGAAAATGTTTTCGGTGGCTGAGAAAATGCAAATAGATCGTTTTCTAACTGATTTCAGCCTCCCCATAACCCAAATCCCGAAATGGGTTATGGGCCCTCTTGCTAATCACCCTAATTAGGCCCGGTTAAGCTGTTTTTCATCTTCTAAACCTTGTTTCAGCCATACCTTCCAAACGGTGAGTTCGTTTTGCTAATGTGATCACTCTACGGAAAGGTAAACCATTATCCAGATCTAATAGAAGTGGTTTTAGGTCAAAACTCCTTACCAATCAAAAGTTATGACAGAAACAAGATCAGTTAGGGACAAAACGGTCATTTTAAAATCGGCAAAAATCCTGAATATGGGAAATGACCCCAATAGTATCTCCCAAAGTTACATGGCTATACGACTTCGCATGAAAAAGAAATAAATATTCTACGATCCCCTGATGCATAGAATGCGGGTCATTACAAATGGATTAATGGACTTAATTGTTGAAAGGCTTGAAAAATTGGTACAAGAAGAGTGTTGATTTTTAGAGCTGGATTAAAGCATGAAGACCTGAACAAATGTTATTGTTCAACCACCTTTTGCCGCATATTTTAAGTTCAAGATTCAATGCCTTTTCATATGGATCGCTTATCTCGGATGTTATGGAGTTATTATTCATTGAAGTTGATTCTGTTTGATGCCGCAAGCTATTTTTCCATGACATTTGCATATCCATTCACTTGCATTCACATTGTTCTAGTTGTTATTTGGAAAAACCTTTTGTCCCACATCTTGTATTTGGCCATTTTGTCTTGGTCATGACAGTTATAAATACACTGTATCTCTTTCATTTAGAATTACATTAAGTTTTATTCTGTAACTCTTCTCTTGGAATAAAACTATTCTTCCCTTGTCCTCTTTAGTTTTAGTTTTATTTTATTTATGTTTGTTCTTTTATTTTTATTTATTTTTATCATTTATCTATGTCTACCTAATCCCCTTTAATTACGTGGTGATGAACTTATAGATTAGATTCAATATGTGTAATAACCCGGAAATCTGAGCCAATTTAAAAAATTTATTTTGGCGATTTTAGTGAATTTTGGATATTTAAAATGAATTATTTTAAATAATGATGACGAGAAATTTAATTTGAATAGAATTAGAACGTATATATTTATATAGATCGTCGTTAGAATATAAATATTTTATTTTAATTATAAACGGAATTGAAAATGGTGCGGTAGTTTGAAAATTCGATTTGAAAGTTCAAATGAATGTACAGGATTCAAAATAAACCGGATTTAAGCAAAATAAAAAATATTAGAATCTATATGAGAATATCTTTCCAACGAATCAAAAAAATTGAAATTTCATAGCGGGAATAAAAAGTTATACCCAGATGAAATTTCAGAATAGTCGCTATGGAATTCTGGCCCTTAAAAATGGAAATTTTGCAAAAGACTTTGGTTTTCGACGAAACCACTTTTGTTGGATCCGGAATGTCAAGTTATTGCTAGATTCCAATTTTCGTAATTTTTGAATTCAATATGTGAGCGTGGCAAAGGAAAACGCGTTTGACCAGTTTTTGTTGATTTTAATCGACTGGAAAATGGCCATTTTTCAAACGGTCTCAAAATTTGACAAAATTAGTTTTGTTAGGACCGTATTGTCGATACGAAGCTAGAAAATATTTTTTGGAATTTTTAGAGTTAATATGTGGCCCCGGTAAATTGAAATGTACGTTCAAATTCCATATACATTGATTTATATTTTAATTTGAACGGAAATTGATCGTAATGGCCGAATTGGCTTACGAAACATATCCCATTTTGTTCGGAATGGGGGTAATTAGCTAGGGGCGACAGTCGGTGGACTTAATTTCGAGTTCAAATAGAAAATCAACTTTATGGAGAATAAAATAATTAAATAATTAAATTAATATATATTATCCCTCAACCCTCTACACTCTCTCTCTCGTTTTCAGATCTGAAGAAAAAAAAAACCACGACGCATCGCACCCCTCCTCCAGGCGATTGTCGCGCCACCGACACCCTCCCATCACCGATGAGTATCCGCTCCTTCCTCCCCTTTATCTCTCCTCTCCTATCTCGCCCACGCAACTGAACCCCGTATACCCATCAGCCCACCCCGTCGCTTCCCCAACCGCCGCCTCTTCATGCTAGACTCCACCGCCAGGCCACCGTAGATCGAAGGTCGCGCTCCCCCCCCCCCTTCCAAAGCCGACGTGGACCCCTTATTCAGCAATAATCCGATTTTCTTCAATGAAAGGTAAATTTATATATATATTTGTGTTATTAAAAGTTTAGATTTTTAAAATGAAAAGGAAGGATTTTTATTTATGCATATAAAAGATAAAAGAATGATTTTTATTTTTATATATATATATTTGATAAAGAAGTAATGATTTTTATTGATAAATAAAAAAAATGATGATCTTTGTTATAGAAAAAATATGATCTTTGTTATAGAAAAAAAATATGATCTTTGTGGAAAAAAAATGAACTTTGTTAGAGGAAAAAAAATATGATCTTTGTTAAATAAATATGTTTTCTTGTTTTAATAAAAATAGATTTTTCTTATGTTGTAAAGTATGATTTCCTTGAATTGGAATATACGATTCTCATGTAATAAAAAGACGAGATTTTTATCGAATAGAAATATGATTTTTACATATATATTAACCATATAAAAATGTGATTTTTATAGAAAAGGTTTAGAATAAAAATTTAATCTTTATAATGAAAACATCTTGTTAAAGATGCTATTTTTATCATCTTGAAAGCGAAGTAAAAATATGTGATTTTTATATATGTAGTGAATACGGACAATGAAAGTGACAAAAGGCGAGCGGCGAAGATTTTCTACAAATGAAGAGTCGCGGTGTTTGGTTTAGCTTCTCAGTGAGAAATCCTCACTTTTATTTTAGTTTCTAGTTGAAATATATACTAGGATGCAGACGGTGCTTAGCAGCACCTAACACCCGTCGTCCACAGACCATGGATGACTTGTTTGTTTGATTTCTGTGTAGTGAAATTTGATAGTGTGATGTAGAATGAAATAATAAAATATATATATTTATGTTTTGAAATAAAATATATATTCATGTGTTGAAATAAAATATATATTCATGTGTTGAAGTAAAATAAATATTCATTTACAAATCGAACGATTTGTTTATGTACACCCATTTGAAGGATATTGATTGGGACGATAAATTTTACACATCGGCCAACTGCACAAATAAAAATATGTGTTTGTTGATTTGAAACCGCACACGGGTATTGGGATGAGATTTGACGTACACTAATCCCGATTGTTTAGTTGTATGTCAATCGATGGATTGAGAGACTGTGTAAGCGTTAATTATTTATATTCAATGCTTATGCAGTTGTGTGGTGCACTCTGAATGATGGTTGATGATTTATCGTTGTTGTTATACACATGTGTTGTAGGGAATCCATATAAGTAACGTTATATGGTAATTGATTGGGCCTCATTCCAATTGGGAAAATAAGGAATATTATAAAAGAAAATTCATGTGTTGAATAGAATAAATATTCATGTGTTGAATAGAAAAAAATTCATGTGTTGAATAGAATAAGTATTCATGTGTTGAATAGAAAGAAAATTCATGTGTTGAATAGAATAAAAATTCATGTGTTGAATAGAATAAATATTCATGTGTTGAAGAAAAATAAATATTAATGTGTTGAATAAAAATATATATTCATGTGTTGAAGAAAATATTCATTTGTTGAATTGAATAATGAAGTTATTGAAATATATAAAGCCGTGTTGGTTAGATATGCGCCATTTTGATGTGAACAATATTTATATCGATTTTATTTATTTTTATAATGAATATAGAAAAGGAAGTGATTTCAAAATATAACGTTTTGAAAATATTATCATTTATAGATTAATGATATGGAATATTCAGTTTTGACTAGAAATTGAATATAAAGTTGAAATCGTTTCGAAAACGAATTTAAAACGATTTATAAAATACGTTTTAAAAGGAAATCAACGAAATATATATAATATATATATTATATATATAGAATGGCCTGAATAGAACGCGCCGCGCCGCGGCAGTTCGCGAATTTCGACCATTGACTTCGAGTGGATATTACAGGAGATCCGACCGTCGGATTATCTAAAACCGGAACCGTTAGGTTCGTATCAAAAAGAGCTTTCTAACGATATTAAAGTTTTGAAATCTAACTGTTGGATTTGGAATTATTTCCAAATCAAATTCGGAAAAGGTCGTTGTAAGTGCAGTTCGATGGCCGTTGATGGAAATCGACTGTACGGGCCTTGATAAAATTATTAAAAATAGTAATAATTTTTGTAAAATCATAAGAAATGATTTGTGAAGAATTCGAATGAAAAACTCCATATTTGAAAAGATAAAAATAGGTTTTTATCGAAATGAACTAGTTTTGAACTAGAATTATAATCCCATTTATTTTTAAAATAAATAAAGTGGATTTGAAATGGTTTTGAAAATAACCAGAATTTCCAATAATTGAGTTGGAATGGATTTGAATCGAAATTGTCTTTGGAATATTTCGATGTTGGATTTCGTGATTATACAGATATTGTTATGGAAATTTGAAAGATATATTTATATCGTTATTTCCAATACGATATATATGGGTCGTAGAATTTGATATTGAATATAAGCCGATATATTTTCTATTCAGAGCCTTGTATTTAATCTAAAATGGGATTTGGGGTTTGTCGTGAATGGTGTCTTCATTAACACTGTTATTAAACCCAGTTGAGAAAAGATTAAATCTTTTTATTTAGATTTAATGAAGTGTACCAATTAAATGGGATTTAATTGGAATTGGATTAGAATGTGATTTTGGGTTTATCGTGAACCGTGTTTTATATGACATTGGTCCTTTAACCCAGTTAAAGACAGGATGTGATTTCCCAAGTTAAATAATCATTGATAGCGATTATTGGGAAGATTAAAACCAAGTGGTGTTTTAATGAATCTTTAATTAGATTGAAATAATCGAGAATGGAGTATCACCAGTTTTGCTCCAGGCGATAGTTAAATCTTTGATTAGATTTGAATGTGAAATGGTAATTGAATTTACCGATAACACCGTGGTGTTAGATATGAAGTATGACCAGTTTTACTTCATGGGATGAATAGATTGGAATTGGGAAATAAAGTAAATGATTGCTTCAGTGTGGTTCGCTAATCCCGACTAATTTGAATTGATATTCAAAAGAAGATTAAAGAATAAATTTAAAGAATTTATCTTTGATAAAATTAATGGGAACCTTTCCCAAAGTATAAGAATATTTGAATAAAGAATATTCTGAATTGGAATGAGGCGTATGTTGTGTTTGTGTAACACTTGTTTATTATATACGCGAGTTATTCAGAAAGACCGGGTTTATCCCATTCTGAATAACTGATTCGACGATGTGCCGAGGATGAAGACGGTGGTCGAAAACCGGAGGTCTTCACATCGTTTGGGTGATTACTGATGATCTTGATTGTGCTGTACACCCAAGAGGAGGGAATTCGTTGGTAATCGTCCTGACGTACTTGGAGATCGATGGATATGCGAAGTACAAGGTGCCTCCGGTTTCGTTCATACCCAGAACGTACTTGTAAATGGACTGTGTGCATGACATTGGATTTTAGTCTGTGTTACTGATTTCTATTAAATATATATCTGTTTGGCGGCGGAGAATTTATTCTCTTGCTTAACGCTCTTCTCTGAGACACAAGCTCAGGGGTTATATATTGATGGATAACAATCGCATGGAGTGAATTGCCTGTGTGGCATGCCTAACTGGCAAATGATCAAGGCTTCTGTTGAAAAGAAAAGCCTTGTGGTTTATGATCAAAGCACGACCTGTGTGGCATAGCTTTGTGTAGCGTGGATTCGCGAGCTTCACACCCCGTTTATGAACCAGAAACGGGAGAAGACATCATGGAGGACATGCGTTTCTTTCTAGCTAGGGTGGTGTTAGTGACCTACCAACCCTGACATTTATATTATTTTCACCTGTGTGGTTGTTGTTGTTGCGAGGCGCCTCAGATATATCGGTGACTATATGGAGCCGATGGAGTCATTTGGCTCATTTATGCCCCCAAAGGGTGGGGAAACATAATGTTCAGGCATAATAATCCACATCGGTGGACCGGCCCTGACGATCCAAGGCTTGCCTGCTCGCTTGCCTGAGACATGGTAGGCTAGATTGTCTCGAATCGGTAGAGGACGATCCCTGGCCTCGATTCATAGATGGAAATCAAATTTCCAAATACGAGACTTTGCAGTTTTATTTGTAGAGCCTAATATGGCAACATGATATCTGGTACCCATGCCGTCTATGATTGATATTTATGATTGAAATTGTTTTGACACTATACACTTATAATAGTATCAAGTGATTTGTTTTTAACGTACCAAGCATGTTTGGCTATTATAAGGGAAAACTCTATCATCCGGCTTGCGTTGCATTGTGTGATGGGACCTGGGTCTTATAATAGCTTCATTTTCCTTTATTTATCATTGCGTTGTTTGTTTTATGCACTGATATTCTTGGGAGGAAACCCGTTCCGTGTTATACGGCGTGGTCCCTTGATTTACTTTGTTTTAAAGTAAAGTTTTAAATAACTGTTTTAGTTCTCACACCAGTCACATGACTGACCTGGAGTTTTTTGTTTTAACCTAAACTCTGGGTGCCCTTATTTTGACACGGGCAGCTAGTAGTTTTGGTTTTGCAGATCTATATTCACAGGATCCTGATTTACAGCTGGAATGATATCCGAAAAGCTCTTTATCCGTATATCTTCTTCTAGTTGTGTATTGTATTATTTTTCGCTGCTATGTAATGTAATTTAAATCTCTGATATTTTCTGTGTAATATTTATTCATACCCTGTATATTCTTGTATTCTAATGGAATTATTGTAATATACAATGAAATGTTCTTCTGTTTGCGTTCCAATTT
The DNA here is from genome assembly GCA_030737875.1 of Allium sativum. Taxonomy (NCBI): domain Eukaryota; kingdom Viridiplantae; phylum Streptophyta; class Magnoliopsida; order Asparagales; family Amaryllidaceae; genus Allium; species Allium sativum. The sequence goes on from CM060923.1 coordinate 646,055,871, forward strand.
TTCGTGTTCTCAAAACTGTCAGGGGTTTCGAACGGTCTTGGTCGGTTTAGCAATCGATTCGGATCGAACGAAATTTCTTTTCGTTATAATATGAATCACATAGCCAAATAGATTAGGAATTCATGTATATAGATCTGGATCTGAACTAAGAGTTAGATCTGAACCTTCAGATTTTGTCTCGTATAAGAACTGTGCTCATTCACAAGGAAGATTCGTGATCGATCTAACACTTATCATATTTAGATCTAATTTTTAGGATTTTGGAAATAAAGTAGTGAATCTATCCTGATAGCCTATGGTTGTTTAAAAGCTTAGCTCCTACATAGGGTATGTTTGTCGTTATTCACATACTTGTTTCTAAAAATCTAATTATTATTGATTCATGTTTGTGACAAAAACATGAATTCAATGTGTATTAATATATTTGGCTATTGATGATTGTTAATCAATTTATGTCATTACTCCCTAATCGCTTTCATTTATTACATAAAAACTATCTTTTTCCTTATTTTTTTTGTTATTTTCAAATAATCAAACTTTCGGAATAATCTGATTGATTTATTAATTAAAATAATTTTGGTCTTAGAGTTCGACACCCTTTACAACAACCCTTGTTGTTTAGGAAAGTTGAATGAATTAAATAATTGTTTACAATTGTTACTTTGTTGGCAAACAGAAGGCCCTCGGTAAAGATTAAATAAGGTGAGGGCATTCTTCGGAGTCGGCACATGCATTTTGAACTGCTTAACCAATTCCGTGGCCAGCTAGCCGAAGGTATTGACAGATCGGAGTGGAAGGCGGGAGAACCAAAGCAGAGTTGTGTTTGACAAGAAAACTAGGATACACTGCATTTGACCGCAACGGTGGCCCGGTTTGAGTCCATTTCCCACTCATAGCAATTTAAGAAAGCACAAGGATCAGTTAAGCCATCATACAATGCCATATGTGGCATGCTGAAGCATCGTGGTCACTCGGCTTCGCGTACAATCCTAGTGAAGGGGTAACATCTTAAGTGGGTTTCCCACAAATCGTTGGTGTTTCCCTGCATATCTCTCATGATCCTTCGGACCATGTCAGGGAGATACGCTGGGTGGGGATCTTCCAGTGGAATCCATTGGCTTTGGCGAACTTAGGGAGTTTTGTTTTGTGGACGCATTCTATGGTGAACGGCGGCCTCATCCTCTTCCATATCATCGACATTGCTGGCCTGGTTTTGGTATGGCTGGTAAGGTTGAGCGGGCCCATGTACATTCTGATTTGGAGGGACTTGGGACTGCTGGGTAGCCGGAAGCGTAGGCCCTAAGTTTTGAGCGGCAACATTTGGGTTCTGTCGGGGAGGGGGTCGGTTACTCAGATCCGATTCGTCGTTGATAATCAACTGGGAGCGGTCACGGTACTGCGTTCCCCACTGTAAGTGATCGTGGTTCTATAACCATTTCCGTTGTCATTGTTGTTTCCGTTAATATGAGCGTTAGATCGGACGTCGACATTATTGTTGAGGTTGAACCTCCTTCTTTGGTGTGGGCCCCTTGATTCAGAGGAAGAGGTTTTCGATACATTGCGCCGCGATCGGGCTAGTTCTGAGCAAGCTGAAGTCGAGCGACGATGCGCTGAATGTCTTGAAGTTGACGCATAAGGTCGATGTTGTTCTTCAATGCTTGGTTGAGTTCAAGAGTCGTATTTTCATACTTCTTACTAAGTGTATGGATCTGTGTTTGAGTCGCAGGGGCTTCGGGGTCTACATGAGGAAGAAGTTATGTTTCGGCCAGATCATCTGCGGACTAAGGTTGTTGGGAAGTACCGACGTTAGCTGTAGTAGAGGACCCAAGCATCTGATTCTTTGTTCGCTTAACCATCGTAAGCGGACTCGGCGGCAGGTTATGGAAGAAACCTAAAGCGTGTCGAAGTCGAGATGGAAATCTGCAACACTGATGCAAGTCAAAGTTCTCAGTGAAAGCACCAGAATATTGACGACAAAAAATGCCGTAACACCCAAATATTCTCCATTACTTAGAGATTACGTTTCGCGTGGAAAAATAAGTGCAGAAATCTGTAAATAACATAGAAGATTTATAGTGGCTCGGTCCCGTGAGGGGCCTACGTCCACTTTGGAAGTGTTGCTGATATTATATTAACAATAATAAGTTACAAGCATAGAACTATATAATGACATCCATTTACAAACATTTCCAAGTATTTTGATGTAATAATTGTCATATATGAATGCTGGGGAAAAATAACTTTTCTACACCTTCTTCCTTAATGAAAGATGCCACTAATGAGGTCACTTGGATCTCTCAAGCGGTGTCAAATTAGTCAATTTCCAACCACTTTGAAGTGCAAGTTTGGTGTATTTATAGTGGAGTGGTTAGGTGGGAGTAGGTAGGATTTGGGGACCACAACAGTATAAATTCGGACCCTAGGAAAACCGCCTCGAAACCCCGTACCCCCTGGATTATAGATAAAACTCATATCCCTGCCGTGGGATACGAATTTTGTATCCTAGGGATACGAGATTCGTATCCATTCGGATCGGTTCTCTTCTCCTTGTTCAGTTCATGGTCATCTACCCCATTCGGGTCGGGTCGTCTCATCATTCTAAGTTGGGTCGGTTCATGCTCGTTCCACCGGGTCAAACCATGGTGCTCCAAGCTGGGTTGTGGTGCCACACTGGTTCGGTTCGGAGTAGCGGGTCGGGTTGGATATGCAAGCATCCCTCAGAGTCGGGTCAAGCTCCTCGATTTGTGATAGTTCACTTGTGGTGCATCAGTTCGGTCGTGCGCTCTGGTTCGTGATGCAGCAGTCCTGAGAGGTGGCTTGGGTGTGAAATACTCCACGAGCGGGTCGGTTCGCCCCCCTCAACGATCCGGTTCGGGTCAAAATTCTGCACTGTTTCCTGCAACTTTTCCAACAACTGTTTACACCACACGACGGAATTTTCGACCATTCTAACAGTTCTAATCAATCACAAAGCATACCATACAGTCATAGCAACATATAGAATTGACCACAAACATCATAACAACAATTTGATATGTCAAAATGGATCAAACATACTCAAAACCCATGCTTTCCCCTTAAGCATGTTTTAGGATTAGCAAAACTTAACCAAATTAACTCAAACTTCCAACAGAGGTCTAAAACAGTATTTAAGAATTTATAAACATTTTCCAGAATTTAATCATGTATAATTTTGTTAATTAACACTAATCACCCCTAATTAGCCGTAATTAGTATAGAAACAATGCTAATCACTCACCTTATCCACAAATAACACTTAGATCTGAAAATATCTCTGATTTGGGTCGAATCTCTATGCAACACAGCAGCTGTATTCCCAATTTGATGCTAATTTGCCTTGATTAGATGTAGACTAGGCTAAAACATGATTAAATGGTATTAGAAAGTGATTTGGGTGTTGGAGGCCATTGTTATGGTTAGGAAAATGTTTTAGGCGGCTGAGAAAACGAAAATAGAACGTTTCCTAACTGATTTCAGCCTTCCCATAACCCTAATCCTGAAATGGGTTATGGACCCTCTTGCTAATCACCCTAATTAAGCCCAATTAAGCTGTTTTCACCTTCTAAACCTTATTTCAGCCATACCTTCCAAACGGTGAGTCCGTTTGGCTAATGTGATCATTCTACGGAGAGGTAAACCATTATCCGGATCTAATGGAAGTGGTTTCAGGTCAAAACTCCTTACCAATCAAAAGTTATGGCAGAAACAAGATCAGCTACGGACAAAACGGTCATTTAAAAATCGGCAAAAATCCTGAACATGAGAAATGACCCCAATAGTCATCTCCTAAAGTTACATGGCTATACAACTTCGTATGAGAAAGAAATAAATATTCTATGATCCCGTGATGCGTAGAATGCGGGTCGTTACAAATGGATTAATGCACTTAATTGTTGAAAGGCTTGAAAAATTGGTGCAAGAAGAGTGTTGATTTTTAGAGCTGGATTAAAGCATGAAGACCTGAAGAAATATTGTTGTTCAACCACCTTCTGCCACATATTTTAAATTCAAGATTCAATGCCTTTTCAGAAGGATCGCTTGTCTCAGATGTTATGGAGTTATTATTCATTGAAGTTGATTCCGTTTGATGCCGCAAGCTATTTTTCCATGACATTTGCATATCCATTCACTTGCGTTCACATTGTTCTAGTTGTTATTTGGAAAAACCTTTTGTCCCACATCTTGTATTTAGCTAATTTGTCTTGGTCATGACAACTATAAATACACTGTATCTCTTTCATTTAGAATTACATTAAGTTTTATTATGTAACTCTTCTCTTGGAATAAAACTATTCTTCCCTTGTCCTCTTTAGTTTTAGTTTATTTATATTTATTCTTTTATTTTTCGTTTTTTTATCATTTATCTATGTCTACCTAATCTCCTTTAATTACGGGTGATGACACTTATAGATTAGATTCAATATGAATCACATAGCCAAATAGATTAGGAATTCATGTATATAGATCTGGATCTGAACTAAGAGTTAGATCTGGACCTTCATACTTTGTCTCGTATAAGAACTGTGCTCCTTCACAAGGAAGATTCGTGCTCGATCTAACACTTATCAGATTTAGATCTAATTTTTAGGGTTTTGGAAATAAAGTAGTGAATCTGCCCTGATAGCCTATGGTTATTTAAAAGCTTAGCTCCTACATAGGGTATGCTTGTCGTTATTCACATATTTGTTTCTAAAAATCTAATTATTATTGATTCATGTTTGTGACAAAAACATGAATTCGGTTTGTATTAATATATTTGGCTATTGATGATTATTAATCAATTTATGTCATTACTCCCTAATCGCTTTCATTTATTACATAAAAACTATCTTTTTCTTTATTTTTTGTTATTTTCAAATAATCAAACTTCTGGAATAATCTGATTGGATTTATTAATTAAAATAATTTTGGTCTTAGAGTTCGACACCCTTTACAACAACCCTTGTTGTTTAGGAAAGTCGAACGAATTAAATAATTGTTTACAATTGTTAATTTATTGGCAAACAGAAGGCCCTCGGTAAAGAATAGATAAGGTGAGGGCATTCTTCGGAGTCGGCACATGCATTTTGAACTGCTTAACCAATTCCGTGGCCAGCTAGCCGAAGGTGTTGACAGATCGGAGTGGAAGGCGGGAGAACCAAAGCAGAGCTGTGTCTGACAAGAAAACTAGGATACACTGCATTTGACCGCAATGGTGGCCCGGTTGGAGTCCATTTCCCACTCATAGCGGTTTAAGAAAGCACAAGGATCAGTTAAGCCATATACAATGCCATATGTGGCATGTTGAAGCGTCGTGGCCACTCGGCTTCGCGTAGAATCCTAGTAAAGGGGTTACATCTTAAGTGGGTTTCCCACGAATCGTTGGCACTTCCCCGCATATCTCTCATAATCCTTCGGACCATGTTGGGGAGATACGCTGGGTGGGGATCTTCCAGTGGAATCCATTGGTTTTGGCGAACTTAGGGAGTTTTGTTTTATGGATGCATTCTATGGTGAACGTCGGGCTCATCCTCTTCCATATCGTCGACATTGATGGCCTGGTTTTGGTATGGCTGGTAAGGTTGAGCGCGCCCATGTACTTCCTGATCTGGAGGGACTTGGGACTGCTAGGTAGCCGGAAGCGTAGGCGTTAATTTCTGAGCGGCAACATTTGAGTTCTGAGCGGCAACATGTATGTTTAATCCATTTAAAAAGAAACAGAAAACTAGTTTCAGTGAATTCCAGCAATTACTCGTTAAATTGCAGATATCGTAGCAATAATTTCAAAATATTGCAGACATTCATGCATTTTTTGCTGATTTGCTTCGAGTTTTCAAATTCGAAGCCTATACTTATTCAAACAATAACGTATTGCAGAAAAATCATCAAAAAAATGAATAAAATTACATATAATTGACAAATATTTCGTTTCCAGCCAAATTACAGATAAAAGCCGTTATTTGCAAAAATTGCAGATATTTCTGCAATTTTTTCACACAGTACGCATATATACAATACACTGCAAAGTAATTACTGCTATATCTGCAATTATTCAGAATAATTGCAGACACTGTTGCAATTGTTTTTTTCATTTTTAACACTAAAATATACGTGTGAATAATTGCAGAAATGTCTGCAAGTATTAAAAAAAGTGCTGATATTTCAGCTATTTTTTACTTTTATTTTTGTAGAATCCTTACCTGATTATTTACAATTTTTCTAATTTTCTTTTTAATGCAACAGCGCAAAAAATAAAAATAAAACATGTTGCTACTGGAAATAGGAACTCTCTTTATATCCAAACTTACACACGAAGCCGCATTGAATTATGTTTGAAAATAAAGATGGGGTGCTACTGTTCACACCCTAATTTACACTTCCGGCCACCTTTCTAAATTTAATGCAAATAATTATTTTTTATATGCTTCTGGCCACTATATATTATTCTTTCACTCTGTTATTCACCATCGTACTTCTCTTAAGAAAAACATGTATTTCTCTACAATTTCAAACCCTAAACCCTGACAAAAGCATATATTCTTTTGTGCCTAATAGAGATGGAAGATAAAGATAAAAACGAGGTTAGAATTGCTTGATTTTTATTATTTTCTATTATGTTATTGAACATGTTGTTAGGTTTTTTTTAATTATGGTTATGGTTTTCCATTGCATTTTAGGATATTTTTTCCGCTCCGTTGAAAATTTCAAGCTCAGAGGACATTAAATTTGACGGCATTGTAACAGGAATGACAATGTAAGTTTTGACCTATAGGGTTTTTATCCGTATAACTTACGTATCTTTTTTAGAAATTAATACATTAATTTTTTTGTTGTTGTTTAATAGATTAAGTATTTGAATGACGGTAAATTGAACGATAAACATGATTGTTGTGATAATATAGTGTCAGATGTTCGATTAAATGACTTAAAAAACATAAATGAATGATGTAAGTGGGAAGAAGTATTCGTGTAGAGGAAGGCGCTGGTGGCCCCTTCATTTTGTTATTAATTTAGACGGTGACCAGCAGAGGAAAATTGAAATATTTTGGGTGTTTTTAGTTTTGGTGGCCAAAAGTGTAAATCGGGATGTAAATAGTAGCACCCTAAAGATGTCTCCCTACTTTCCACAAATTTTTATAGTGTGGTGCTAAGGAACCCCAATTTCCTCTTTTGATTACTACAGCTAAAAATTAAAACAGATTAAATTTTGTTTGTTTCCTAATACCACATTGATCTCTTTTTAATCATTCCCTCAACCATTGATTACCAAATAAGCATGTATTGAACCTTAACCCTAATTCGTTCGTTTATTTACCGCCGCTGCATTTCACGGCTTCAAAATTCATCTCCACTTCTTCCATTTTGCTAAATTCGATCTTTATTCATAAATTTTTTATTTGCATCCACTCATATTCTTGTAATACCATATAACTCGATAAAGAAAAAGATAGATGAACACGTCACAAACAAAAATCATGACAGTCTAGGATTTTCGAAAAAGAAAGAGAGGAATAAATAGGTATAAACGGTGGCAGCAACTATTTTTTAATGTGAGGTAATATGAAGGGTGAAAGAGTAATCTTTGTGGTATTTTTTAGTTGTAGTAATAGGAAGAGGAAATTGGAGTGTCCTTAGCACCACACTTTTTATATACAAATTCATTTTTCATTCACCAGTGGTAGAAATGAAAATAATAAGATATTACAATGTTAAAATAAAAAAAATAAAAAAACATGGTTTCAACATCTAAACATACAAGTAAATGTAACGACCCGGAATTTTGAGCCGAATTTAAAAATTTTATTCTAATTATTTTAATGGGTTTCTAATATTTAAAATAATTTATTTTATATAATAACGACTATAAATTTATTCTAATCGAAGTTAAAACAAATAAATTTTATTTAAATTATAAAAGGAGTTAGAAATAGCGCGGTAGTTTTAAAATTTGAATTTTAAATTTGATTGACTATACAGGATGCGAAATAAATCGGATTTTTGCGAAACCAAAATTATTAGAATCTATTTAAAAATATCTTTTCAATGAATCTGAAAAATTGAAATTTCATAGCGGGAATCAAAAGTTATGCCCAAATCAAGATATCAGAAAAATACGGGAAAATTTATATATATAGGACCCAAAACGCTACTTTTTACATACGAATGAATTTGGACTCGAAAACAATTCCATTAAGTTCAAAATGATGTTTCTGCATTGAAAAAGTATAAACACTGATATATTTCGAGATTCGGAATTTATTTATTTATATATGTATTTTTAATATAATTTATTTACGCCTTAAAAATAGCCATTTTTCAAATGGTCTTCAAATTCGACGAAATTAGTTTTGTTGGGACCGTATTGTCAAAACAAAACTAGAAATAATTTTTCTGTAATTTTTGGAGTCAGTATGTGGGCGTTATTAAAATTCTTTTTAGTGAAAACGGTCAATTTTCAAACTTTAAGAATTCATGAATAATTCATACGGACTCGGAATTCAACGAAACCAGTTTCTTTGGATTCGTATTGTCGAGAAATAGTTATGTTCCAATTTTCAACAAATTTGGATAATGTATGCATTCGTACGGTCTTTAAAACATTATAACGGACTAAAATTTGAAGACATTAATAACACAAAGGTTATTAACAAAAAGAGGTTAAATTAAACAAGGACTTAATTAAAATTTACCTATGCCTATATAATATATCATTAGCAACCCATAACCCTTTTCTAAACCTAAACCTAATCCTTCATCTTCATTTCTTCAATGGCGGCTCCTTTCTCCACTAAAATGTTTTTACACAAAACACCCCGAATCTTCAACAATTTATATCTCCAAATCAGAAAAGAATTAAACCAAACTCTTTGTGAGTTTTGTTCATCTTCTTATCCTCTATCTTCCACGAAAAATTCAAGACCTATCGTCGCACGGATTCGCCGAGATCTACCTTGAAAGACAGAAAATTAATTTCGAGTTTTGGGGTATAACTCACAAACCATCGAGAATTAGGCGATGGCCCAGTTGGAGAAAATGTAGCCAAGACATAAACGAACAACTTTTCCTTTGTTCATTTCGCCCTAAAGTAAAAGGAAGGCACGGAAATCAAGAAAAACCGAACTGAAGCAAAACAACAAAAAAATTGAGAACAGAAAAAAAACGATTTTTTTTCCATCGATCAGGGAAGAATCAGGTGATGGCACCTGAGCGAAATTTCTTCGTCTTCGCGAGATCTAGCTACTGTAAAAAAATCAGATTTTTTGGCGGAGGGTGGCGGCCTGTGGGGCCCGCAAGACAAATTTCGCTTTCTGGCAAAATTCCGGCGATCAGAGCATCAACGGCGGCGGCTTAAAGCATGGGTGCGCCTCTCGAAGAAGAAGAGGATGGCAGTGGTTTCAGGTCAATCGGAGGTCGGAGGAGGGAGAAAAGTGCGGTCAAAGGTGGCGAGGGGCTGTTTGACCGAGATTTGAGGTAACTTTGTAATTCAAACTTTGAAATTGCATATCTCTCTCATACGAATTCAGAATCTATCGATTTCAGATCCGCTGTGATCGTGGCGATGAGATCTTCGCAATGACACTAACTACGTTCAATTCTGAGCAAGTTGAATTTTTGGGTATTTTCGGTAATTTTAATTATTTATTTATTTTTTACAAACTTCAAAAATTCATATCTTTTTTGATACGAACTCGAAATCACACGAAACAGGATTTGCTGCGATCGTGGCATCGAGAGCTTCGCGCAGACATCAATTTTGTCAACTTTAGAGCATGTTGGATTTTGGTCCAAAATTGGGCCCGAACCGTCAATTAAAGCTCGACAAAGGTGAGAACTCTTTCTCACTAAATTTTTGAACAGTTATTTATTTTTATATTCAAAAGTAAGTTAATTATCTGTGTTGGAATTGTTGTTTGTTGGATAAATGTTGATTGGGATGATTGTGTGAATTGTTTGAAAATTTGAAATATGTGAACATATTAAATAATGTTATGTCATTTATGATATTTAGAAATATGTTTACACTGTCATTAACAAGTTGCCTGACTTGTTTATGTTGATTGGATGATAATTTTTCACACATCGTCCAAGAGCACAATTAATGATATATTATTTGAATTTGTGTTGGTTGAAAACCCACACGGGTCTTGGGTTGATATTTTGACTACACATCTCCCTTATGATTAGTTTAAATTGCACTCTGGCTGTTGTCGAATGTTTTATCGTTATTATGGAAATAATGCGATGTTTGAAATCCATATAATTAAAATTATATGGTTATGGTTTGGTCTCATTCCAATTTTAAAATTAAAAGAATATTTTAATACAATGTTCCGTTAAAAGAATTAAATTATGGTTTTGATGTTTTAAATTAAAAAGATTATTGTTCTTTTGTCAAAAAGTTACAATCAAAAGTTTGAATTGAAGAGATTATACTTTTATTGTTAAAAAGACAATAAAGAATTAGATTTAAAAGAGATCACACTTTATTGTCAATGTGTTGAAATTAGAAGATTTGTTTTCAAGATGAAACGCTTTGAAAAGGTTATTATTATATTATTATAATAATATGAAAAGTTCAATTTTTATTAATAATTGAATGGTAAGCTAGAATATTTGAAAACAAAAGATTTTATAAAAGAAACGACGATGTAAAATAAAGATCATTTTTAATATGGAAACATTTTAATATAAAGTATATTTTGAAATAAAGGGTATTTCAAATTTAAGTTATTTTAATATAAAGAATAATTTAAAATAACATTTTCAGTAAATTAGTTATAATCAGGAATTATAATTGTACTTAGACACGAGGTTAGGCTACATTTGTGGTGGAAGTCTGCCCGGACCCAACCGGCATATCCAACAACCACAAATGTTGGGCCTAATGTGAGGGGTCCAAGTGCGCAAATACGAAACGGGACATGACACGAGGTTAAGCCCAACTTGTGGGATAAGTCTGCCCGGAGCCAACCGGCATTTCCAACATCCACAAGTCGCAGGCTTAATGTGGGAGGTCCGGCCCAGTATAAAATATAAATGAATAAGATAATGAATTGGGCTTTTTAATCTGTTTTAAAGAGCTAATTTCAAAATAAATATTTTGGAAATAATATTATTTTAATATGATAATAGATAGAACATTCAATTTGGATTTAAAATTGAAATAAAAGTTGGAATCGTTTTATAAACGAATTTATAAACATTTTAGAATAAAGATTGAATTGAAAATAAAGTTTGAAATGAAAATATTACATTTTCCAATGTAATAAAGATTGAAATGAAAATATTACATTTTCCAATGTAATAAAGGTTGAACTAAAAAGATTACATTAAAAAGATTTCATTTTTATTTAAGATTGATTACATTAGAAAGAATACCTTTTTTATAGTTAATTTGTTTCAAAAGAATGAAAAAGATTCATTTTAATGTAAATATACATTTCAATGTAAAAGAATGGGTGATTTATTTATTTTAATAAATTAATTAAAACAAATAAAAGGATTAAAGTGATTTTAATAAAACCAAGATTTTCCAATACATATATTGGAATGGATTTGAATGGAAATAATCTTCGGATTATTTCAGTATTGGATTTTGTGAATATATGGATATTATTGTGGGAATTTGGAAGATATTAATATCGTTATTCCCAATTTGATATACGTTAATTTTCAGAATTTGATATTGAACATAAATCGATATAATTTCTATTCAAAGCATGATATTTAATATCAAATTAAAATTTGGGTTTGTCGTGAATAGTGTCTTAAATAACACTGTTCTTAAACCCATTTAGGAAAGAATAAATCTTTTAACTAAGATTTAAATAAAATTTCCAATTATTAAACATAATTGAAATTAAGTGAAACTGACTTTTGGGTTGATTGCGAACAATGTTTTTAAATGACATTAGTTCTTTAAACCCGATTGAAAGTGAAATTTATATTGATAATTCATAAATCTTTTAACTAAGATTTAGTGAAATATTCTAAAGAGAAGTTTCAATTTAACATATTAAATTGAAATACAATTTTGGGTTTATTGTGAATGATGTTTTTAAGCGACATTTGTTCTTTAACCCAGTTAAAGGCAAGATTATTTCTTGAAAGTTAAATAATCATTAAATAATGATTCTTGAAGATTAAAACTAAATATACTTTTAATAAAGCTTTAAATTGGATTGAATGAGGATAAAAGTAATTAAATTTACTTAATTCAAGAAATGAATGATAATGGAGTACCACTAGTTTTACTCCAAGCGGTAGTAAAATCTTTAATTAGATTTGATCAATAAAACGGTAATTAAGTTTACCGTAACACATTGGGTGTTAGATATGGAGTACCACCAGTTTACTCCATGGGTTGTGTAGGTTGGGAATGGGATATTAATAAATGATTACTTCGGTAAGGTGTTAATCCCGACTAGTTGAATAAACCTTAATTTGGTTTAAATTAAAATCAAAGAATAATTTTGATGGGAATGAGGCGTTGGTTGTGTTTTAAAGCACATGATTTTAAATTACGCAAATTATTCAGAAAGACCGTGTTTAACCCATTCTGAATAATTCATACGACGGTTGAAGATCGATGATGAAGACGGTTATTGAAGACCAGGAAATTTCCATATCGAATGGATGATTATTGATATCTTGATTGGACCGTACACCCAAAATGAGGGAAAAATTGGTGATCATTCAGACGTATTTGGAGATCTACCGGATATGGTTTCGTTCAGACCTAGAATGGACTGATAAATGGATTATGTGTCTGACACTGCATTCCTTTATATTGTATTCGTTGATCTCTATTTAATATATAGCTGTTTGGTGGCGGAGAATTTATTCTCAACACCCTGTTATATATATATATCGATAGATGAATCAATGATATGGTATGGTCTGATAATGTGGCATGCTAAGATGCATATGATCAAGGCTTTTATTGAAAAGCAGAGCCTTATGGATGAAGACCAAAGCATAGCTTTTATATAGTGCCGCTTTGGATACAACGTGACTTCGCGGGCCTCACACACCACGGTATGATGGTGAACGATTTGTTTGATAATGTTCGATTTGACCAATATACTTTATATGGATTTGGGGTCGGCCGATGGGGCTAGGGTGGTCGCTCCACTCTAGAAGTGGGATAGGTCATTTCAGCCGAATCTCATGAGGATAGATCAGATTACTGCTCATCCAAAGTGCGTAGTATATGTATTACGGTGTTTTCTCTTACCGAGACGTAAGCCGTGGAGATTCATTCGCGATTTGTCTTTCGAATCAGCAGCCATCATGATGGAAATCCAATTTTCAAATACGAGATTTACGGTTTTAGTTGTACACTTATATGGTGACATAATATTTTATGCCGCTTACATAGTATATTATGCCACCAAAGATTGAAACAATTATTTTCAAAAATTGATTTCTACACTGTGCACTTATAGTAAAAGATGAATTTCGTGTATTAAGCATTTTTGACCATTATAACGTAAACTCTATCCTTCGGCTTTCGTTGCAAGGGACTTGAGTCATATAATGGTTTCATTTTCTAGAAGCACTGCGTTGTTTTTATGCACTGGTATTCTTAGAAGGAAACTCGCTCCGCGATAGCGGCGTGGTCCCTTGACTTACCCAACTTTAAAATAAAGTTAATAATTATTTTTGAGTTCTCATACCAGTCCCATGACTGACCTGGAGTTTATTGTTTTAAACTAAACTCTGGGTGCTCATATTTTCCACACGGGCAGCTAGTAGTTTTGGTTTTGCAGATATTATATTCACAGGATCCTGGTCTACATATGAAACGATATTCGGAAGGCTCTGTATCCATGTATTTCTTTCAGTTGTGTTTTGTATTATTTTTCCGCTGCTATTTAAATGTAATTTAAACTCTGATATTATTGTATTTCCAATGTATATTATTATTCATACTCTGGAAAATTCTTGTACTCTAATGTAATTGTTGTAACAGCAATAAAATGTTCTTCTGTTTTGTGTTCTGATGTGTGTTGTTCTCAAAGCAATCCGGCTTTCCTTTACAGGGAAGTTTGGGTCGTCACATTTGGTATCGGAGCTTTGGTTTACAGAGCTCGAGAACAATACACATTAGAACTGAACGAAAGAATTCATCAGAGTTTGGATTAGTAATATCCAATAAGAATGATTCGTTAGAGATGGGATCAGTAGCATCCTAGAACGAGTGTGAAGAGTATTATTTTCTTTAAAATTTGATTAAAAACAAATTTAGTTTAGAAAATTTTATCTTAATATGCGTACTTGAGTATATTATTATATTTTAATTTGGGCAATCGAGTATATAGAGATTTCGAATATACGAGTAATTAACGGATATTTGAAGTTTTAATATATTGGGTAGATATAGAATCACACTCTAGTCGCCCAGGGATAATTCTAATGATTGATGCATCATCATCAGAGTTTATGTTCGAGTTTCGAAAGTGGTATATCTATATATTTCCATTGACTGGTGTGAGAACCAAAACTAGATAGGGTCTATTGTTGTGATTTGCACTAAAAACATGATTTTTGAATATATATAAAAATTACATATGTTTGAAAAGTTAATCACCTAATTGATTGCTGGCTGTGATGTTTGATTATTAGTTTAAGTAATAAAATATTGGAATGATAATTAAGTTAACCATTATATAATAGAATGATAAATTTAGTTAAATCAAATTTAATATTGAACTAAATTGGAAATCGATTAGAATTGAAAGCTAAGTTGGTTAATTAAACGACCTTCGGCTCTGTTCCTTTTCGAGGACGAAAAGATTTTAAGTGGGGGAGATTGTAATGACCCGGAATTTTGGGCCGAATTTAAAATTTTTATTTTAATTATTATAATGAGTTTTTAATATTTAAAATAATTTATTTTATATAATAACGACTATAAATTTATTTTAATCGAAGTTAAAACGAATAAATTTTATTTAAATTATAAAAGGAGTTAGAAATAGCGCGGCAGTTTTAAAATTTGAATTTTAAATTTGACTGACTGTACAGGATGCAAAATAAATCGGATTTTAGCGAAACCAAAAATATTAGAATCTATTTAAAAATATCTTTCCAATGAATCCGAAAAATTGAAATTTCATAGCGGGAATCAAAAGTTATGCCCAAATCAAGATATCAGAAAAATACGGGAAAATTAATATATATAGGACCCAAAACGCTACTTTTTACATACGAATGGATTTGGACTCGAAACCACTTCCAACTAGTTCAAAATGAGGTTTATGCATTGAAAAAGTATAAACACTGATATATTTTGAGATTCAGAATTTATTTATTTATATATGTATTTTTTAATATGATTTATTTACGCCTTAAAAATAGCCATTTTTCAAACGGTCTTCGAATTCGACGAAATTAGTTTTGTTGGGAACGTATCGTCAAAAAAAACTAGAAATAATTTTTCTGTAATTTTTGGAGTCAGTATGTGGGTGTTATTATTTTTTTTTTATGGTGAAAACGGTCAATTTTCAAACTTTAAGAATTCATGAATAATTCATACGGACTCAGAATTTAACGAAATCAGTTTCTTTGGATTCGTATCGTTGAGAAATAGTTATGTTCCAATTTTCAGCAAATTTGGATAATGTATGCATTCGTACGGTCTTTAAAACATTATAACGGACTAAAATTTGAAGACATTAATAACACAAAGGTTATTAATAAAAAGGGGTTAAATTAAACAAGGACTTAATTAAAATTTACCTATGCCTATATAATATATCATTAGCAGCACATAACCCTTTTCTAAACCTAAACCAAATCCTTCATCTTCATTTCTTCAATGGTGGCTCCTTTCTCCACTAAAATTTCTTTACACAAAACACACCGAATCTTCAACAATTTATATCTCCAAATCAGAATAGAATTAAACCAAACCCTTTCTGGTTTTGTTCATCTTCTTATCCTCTATCTTCCACGAAAAATTCAAGACCTATCGTCGCACGGGTTCGCCGGGATCTAGCTTGAAAGACAGAAAACTGATTTCGGGTTTTGAGGTATAACTCACAAACCGTCGAGAATTAGGCAATGGCCCAGTTGGAGAAAATGTAGCCAAGACATAAACGAACAACTTTGCCTTTGTTCATTTCGTTCGAAAGTCGAAGGAAGGGCACGGAAATCGAGAAAAACCGAACTGAAGCAAAACAGCAAAAAAACTGAGAACATAAAACAGAACGATTTTTTTTCCATCGATCGGGGAAGAATCAGGTGACGGCACCTGAGCGAAAGTTCTTCGTCTTCGCGAGATCTAGCTACTGTAATTTTTTTCAAATTTTTTGGTGGAGGGTGGCGACCTACGGGGCCCGCGAGACGAATTTTGCTTTTTGGCGAAATTCCGGCGATCAGAGCATCAACGGCGACGGCGGCTTGGAGGTGGGTGCGCCTCTCGAAGACGAAGAGGATGGCGGTGGTTTCAGGTCAATCTGAGGTCGGAAGAGGGAGAAAAGTGCGGTCAAAGGTGGCAAGGGGCTGTTTGACCGAGATTTGGGGTAATTTTGTAATTCAAACTTTGAAATTGCATATCTCTCTCATACGAATTCAGAATCTAACGATTTCAGATCCGCTGCGATCGTGGTAATGAGATCTTCGCAATGACACTAACTACGTTCAATTCTGAGCAAGTTGAATTTTTGGGTATTTTCGGTAATTTTGATTAATTAATTAATTTTTACAAACTTCGAAAATTCATATCGTTTTGATACGAACTCGAAATCACACGAAACAGGATTTGCTGCGATCGTGGCATCGAGAGCTTCGCGTAGACATCAATTTTGTCAACTTTAGAGCATGTTGGATTTTGGGCCAAAATTGGGTCCGAACCATCAATTAAAGCCCAACAAAGGTGAGAACTCTTTCTCACTAAATTTTTGAACAGTTATTTATTTTTATATTCAAAAGTAAGTTAATTATCTGTGTTGGAATTGTTGTTTGTTGGATAAATGTTGATTGTGATGATTGTGTGAATTGTTTGAAAATTTGAAATATGTGAACATATTAAATAATGTTATGTCATTTATGATATTTAGAAATATGTTTACACTGCCATTAACAAGTTTCCTGACTTGTTTATGTTGATTGGATGATAATTTTTCACACATCGTCCAAGAGCACAATTAATGATATATTATTTGAATTTGTGTTGGTTGAAACCCCACCCGGGTCTTGGGTTGATATTTTGACTACACATCGCCCTTATGATTAGTTTAAATTGCACTCTGGCTGTTGTTGAATGTTTTATCGTTATTATGGAATTAATGCGATGTTTGAAATCTATATAATTAAAATTATATGGTGATGGTTTGGTCTCATTCCAATTTTAGAATTAAAAGAATATTTTAATACAATGTTCCGTTAAGAATTAAATTATGGTTTTGATGTTTTAAATTAAAAAGATTATTGTTGTATTGTCAAAAAGTTACAATCAAAAGTTTGAATTGAAGAGATTATACTTTTATTGTTAAAAAGACAATAAAGAATTAGATTTAAAAGAGATCACACTTTATTGTCAATGTGTTGAAATTAGAAGATTTGATTTCAAGATGAAACGCTTTGAAAAGGTCATTATTATATTATTATAATAATATGAAAAGTTCAATTTTTATTAATAATTGAATGGTAAGTTAGAATATTTGAAAATAAAAGATTTTATAAAAGAAACGACGATGTAAAATAAAGATCATTTTTAATAGGGAAACATTTTAATATAAAGTATATTTTGAAATAAAGGGTATTTCAAAATTAAGTTATTTTAATATAAAGAATATTTTAAAATAACATTTTCAGTAAATTAATTATAATCAGGAATTATAATTGTACTTTGACACGAGGTTAGGCTAAATTTGTGGTGGAAGTCTGCACGGACCCAAGCGGCATATCCAGCAACCACAAATGTTGGGCCTAATGTGAGGGGTCCAAGTGCGCAAATACGAAACGGGCATGACACGGGGTTAAGCTCAACTTGTGGGATAAGTCTGCCCGGAACCAACCGGCATATCCAGCATCCACAAGTCGCAGGCTTAATGTGGGAGGTCTGGCCCAGTATAAAATAGGACAAATTTTTGATGAGGACCTGTGGAAAAATCTAATAGGAGAAATAGGCTTGGGGCAGAACAAATTGTAAAAGTAGGCCTGTTTTGGCCAGGGTTAATACACCTGCGCATTTTGTTTATGCGCAGGAACAAACTTGTTCCTGCGCATAAACTTAATGCGCAGGGATTTTTTTTTCTACCTACGCATAAAGTTTATGCGCAGGAACAAAACTGTTCCTGCGCATAAACTTTATGCGCAGGTAGAAAAAAATGGCTTAACTGGACAGAACGCCCAGATAGAGGTATTCCCTCTCATTAACTAAAACCAATCTTCATTCCCTAACTCCATTTCCTCTTCTAACTTTCTAGAACTCATTCCAAGATCAAATTCCTCCCTCAATAGTTTGAAATTCGTACGAAATGGCTGAAGCTTCGTCGCCATCTCAAAGTAGAGGTACTGATTTTATGATTTATTGTTAACTTGTCAATAGATCTCATGGGTTTAGGGTTTTAATGTTTTGGGCATTTTTTGAAGGGATGGAGTTGGAGCCTGGGCCGGTCGACACTAGTGTCCTTTACCGACAACAGGAGCATCGTAGCAATGACCAAGAGTTAATGGAGGTATAAATTGGTATATTGTAATGTATATGTTTCCATGGTATGTTATATGATTAATTATTAATTATTTGTTATGTTGGGTTTGAATTGAGCAGAGAACTTCGAAAATTAAACCTGTAGACCATTCGAGTAAGTTGAAACTAATACAGTACAAAGATCGTCGAATAGAACCATATCTCCATACGGCTAGAATGTGGAATATATTGCAAATAGATTACATTAGGTTGGACCACGCACTTATTACCGTTTTATGTGATAGGTGGCGACCCGAGACTAATACTTTCCATATTAGAGGGGGAGAAATGACAATTACACTAGTCGACATTGAGAAGCTACTCGGTGTTTTGGGTACAGGTAGTCTAGTGATCTACGATGACTCTCAGACGGATTACAATGAGTTGTGCAATGAACTATTAGGCGTAGACGTACCTGAGAACCAAGTTATATCAAGAACTGAAATTAGAATGAGTTGGTTTAGAGATGTATTTGGAGGACCTCTTCAAGCTCATGCTACCGATGTTCAGATACAGCAGCGTGCTCGTGCTGTAATTCTACACATTTTAAATGCTCGCCTTTTTGTGACCCATTCGAAAGGGAGATGTAATTTAAAATACCTACCATTACTGAGAGACTTCCAAGAATTTGGCCGTCATGCTTGGGGTGCTGCGGTACTTGCTAATTTGTATAGTGAATTGTCCGTCGTAGCCTTGCGAAAGTCTAATTCTGTAGCTGGTTGTATGACTTTGTTGCAGGTATTAAAATTTCTGTAATTGTATTTTATTTTGCAATGTCGAATTATGGTTTAGTTGTATACTATCTAGTTCATTTTTTTTACTAGTTATGGTCTTGGACATACCTGGCAATCGGTCGACCAAATGTGGAAGTTCCAACCGATTTAGATCCTTATCTTCCGTATGGATGCAGGTAATTTAGTTAATGGCCTCAATGGTAGTTAGAACCCTTAAAGTAGGATTTATCTATTGTTATTTAATTTATCGCAGATGGAACGTCGCTAAAGATTGGGCGGAGACTCCAAAAAATGTCCTCTTCTACCGCAATGAATTAGATTTGCTTCCGTCCGAGAGCATTACTCGGAATCCATATGAACTTAGATTTGGAACACAATGGGGTTACATGTTGGATAATTACAAATGGTTGTTGAGTAAGACTCCTCTCATCTATTATTTGTGTATTGAGAATCACTGTCCGGATCGGGTTATGAGACAATTTGGTTATATTTATCAACATATTCCCGATCCGGTTGTTCCGATTACCGAAAATCCCGAAGATTGGGGGGCGTTCATCAATGAAAACATCAACTTGTGGAAAAATAGACGGGATAGAACGATTGTTGAGCGGACACCACTCATTACATTGGCGGAGTACGAGTATTGGTATTGGCAAGTTACTCGCCGTTACATTTTGAGGCAATCTTCTAGACGGCTTGCCGCTTACATTCCACGAGCGCCAGTGGTGCGTGATGTCGTTAGCGGCATTTATAGAGCTATTGATATGACGAATGAGATCGAGGAAATCCGTTATGAGCCCGAGCAAGTTAAAGTTAAATGCGTAGGGCTTAGAAACTTATTGAATTCAATTTTAGGTCGAAACAAGTTACGTCGACCTCAACCGCCTCCTCCACCACCGGCGCCTAATCCTTTAAAATCTCCAATGCCTCCTCCAACCTCAGAATTGGAGACTAGTAGTGCACAACAAGTTGAACCAGAAATTGATCAGTTTTATAGTCACGAGCAATGGGGCACATCGACCGACTGGCCTCAATGGGACAACGTTTCGCAAAGTTTTCAGTTTGGTGGAGCCTCGATGAGTGCAACAGTCGATGAAATATTTAGTGTTCCATTGCAAACACAACAAGAATCACAAGTATTTAATGCATCGGCGCAAGTACCAACCGAATCTCAAGAAGTTCCAGCGTCTCCTCTACCACCACCCGCAACTCAAGAATTACCGGCGTCGTCTCAACAGCCACCGGTTGAGAAAGTTTACACAAGACGACAAAAGAAAAGAAAAACACCTATTGAGGTGCGTAGGCTTAAGTAGTAGTTTGTTTACGTAGTATATGCTGAAATCGTATTTTGAACCCTTGTTGAATATGTGCTGAAATCGATCTTTGTACTTTTGGTGAATATGTAATGAAATCGATCTTTGTACTTTTGGCGAATATGTAATGAAATTGCAGTTTGAAATGTTCATGACTATGTTTGTTTCCATTGTTTAGAATGTTTGATTTCTTGAGAATTCAGTCTTGTTATGCTGTATATGCCCCCAGGCTTTCAGAATGTGCTCACTGTTTTTTTGGTGGTAAAAAAACAAAAGCGCAGTTTGTTTGTGCGTAGGAACAAAACTATTCCTGCGCACAAACAAAGTGCGCAGAAAAAAAAATTAAAAAAAATGCGCCCTTTGTTTGTGCGCAGGAACAGTTTTGTTCCTGCGCACAAACAAAGTGCTCTTGTGTGTTTTTGGCCACAAAAAAAACAGTGAGCACATTGTGAAAGTCCAAGACAGACAAATCAAATATCATAATGAAATCAAAAACATTTTCAGGACTGCGTTACACATTTTCAACCACGAATTCAAATGCAACAATGAAATCAAACACAACAACGAATTCATACATTTTCAACAATGAAACAAGACATTTTTAACAATGAATTCATACGTTTACAACATTAACGAGTGCAAGTTCTCCTTTTATGGCCTAAACCGCCACATTTACTGCATCTATCTTGCCGGTTACTATTCGGTTGATTCATAGTCCCTTTGATTCGTGTAGACCGTGGTCGTCCTGAATTTCTTCGTAGTGGTGGCGGTTTAATGTCAGGGCCATTGTACGTAGTCCAGTAACGAATATCAGGAACTGGATGGAACGTAGGAAAATAGGAAGCGGCATAGTTCACGGTCGTATACCATGGTGAAATAAAATCACTAATTTCTCTATTAGCTCCTCCAGAACCTTGAGAACAAGAAGCTAGAACATGTGAGCAAGGGAAATGTTCCAGTGTTGGCATATTGCAAGAACAAGATACTTCGTTTTCCCCAACTTTCACAGTATAGCAATGCATATGTGAATCCTTTACTCCCCACTCCCAAGTGTTGTAGCGTTCGATAGTCATATTTCGGGAGACTTCCATGCGCGCCTTTGCAATTGCTTCCCACTTAGGCGTCAAACGCGTCGTCAACAAACCCGTCGTCAACAAACCCGCGCTAGTACGACGCTCGTAAAAGTAATGATTAACTCGATGAAAAGTTCTCGCAACCAACGATCTGACGGGCAAGTTTCGTATTCCTTTTAGAACTCCATTGAAACTTTCTGACACATTAGTCGTCATCATGTTCAATCTCATACCACTATCTCGACATAGCGTCCAACTTTCCTCTTGGCCGTTCAAACTTCTGTCGATCCACTCATCGGCTGCAGGACATATCAACTTTATTTGCATTCGATAATCGTTATATTTTACTATCTCCGAAACTGTTGCCGAAGCATGTAGCAAGTTTTGTAGCTCATCCGATCCAAATCCCGCTTTCTTGAAATTCTCTTTAATATGCCTAACACAAAAGCGGTGATGATGCGGTACAGGCCAACCTTCTATTAAGGCACGAGGAATTCCTTTCATTCTGTCAGAAACAAACGTAATAGTTCTTGTACGTAGAGACGGAATATGCTTACATATAGAACTTATAAACCACTTCCATGTTTTCCATGATTCGGTTCCAACAATAGCAAATGCCAAGGGATAGAGACCTTAGTTAGCGTCAACACCAGTGGCAACAAGTAGTGTGCCTAAATATTTCCCGTATAAATGTGTCCCATCAATAGAAAGTATTGGACGACAGTGTGCGAAACCTTCAATTGACGGTCCAAATGCCCAAAAAGCACCATCGAAGACTCTTCGTCTGTGAATTACTTCATATACGGTTCCCGAATTTGTGTTCTGCACTGCTTGTAGATATTTCGGTAACTCCGCATATGACGTATCCCAATCTCCGTATATCATGCCTAAAGCCTTGGTTAATCCTTGCCAGGCCTTAGAATACGTAACTTTAATGTGAAACATATTCGCCATTGTTTCTTGCACTGTTTTTGCTGTCATACTCGTCTCGGATCTGACAAGAGGAAGTATTTTACTACAAATAAATTTAGCAGTGGCTTGTCGGTGATTTGAATTGATTGTGAGATTAAGACATGTATGGTGACCTCTATACGTCTTGATTTTCCAAAAAATTTGTGATCTCTTCGTCGATAAATGAGCATGTAACCGCCATGGACATTTCTCATCAACGTCACATCGAACCGTGTAGTCATGAGAACGCGATTTGACTACTTTATATGAAACGGAACATTTAATTGCCCACTCACTTAATTGCTCAACAAGATCTTGTTTGGATTGGAATATCAACCCCACCCGAGGACTACGATCAACACATTCTCGTCCAAAAACCTCTATATCAAGATGGGAAGAATCCATACATGGTGCTGTAATCATTTCTGGGGTACATAAATCTTCGGATAAACGATTTTCCATTAACACATTTTCAGCATTCTCCGGTTCATCCAGCGGTTGAACATTATCGTTAATGGGTTCGTCATTAGCAACTTCCATATTCTCGATCCAAGTGTTCTCTTCTTCTAGCGTACAAGCCACTTCAAGACTATCAAGTTGGTCACAACCGCATTTTCATTGTACAAATAGTTAACTTCCGCTTGAGTAGTGTGGTTTGACCCTTCTCCAATTTCTTGCATCGAGTGCCTGCAACATGCAATTGATCGAACATTTATACTCGATGAATGCAAATATAATGGATCAAAAAATAAGTGTGCACTAACCGAACAGTTGTTTGAGACTCAATGGGAATGGTCTCCTGAACATATGTTTCATCGAGAACATTTTCGTCCGATAGAACATCATCGTCTACATGTTGAAAAATCTCTTGTTGAATTTTCTCACTTTTCAAGATATATATTTCAATCACTTTCATTCCAACAGAAAACATTGAATCTGTATCTTCATCGTCGTCTACAGTAATAGCAGACGATCCATCATCCTTAACCCATTTTGTGACCAGCTTTATATCGAATTCACTTTCAGCTGTTTTGGTAGCATTGTACGCGTGATGCTTGAGCGATTCGAACGAACAATTTTGCATTATTTTGCTTCCTTTTCTTTTTCCACCAACGTACGTAGGTTTATCGTCATCTCCTGTTTTTAATTCACCGTCGAAGTACTATAGGACTGGAACATATGTCATAATCTACCCTGTCATGACAATTACAAACATGAAACAAATGCAAATTGGATTTTTTTCAAACAAATGAGATGTAATATAACAAAATTACCTTCTTCTCTTAACACAAGTAGCACAACAAAGTAGTACTGCAAGTTTAAACTAACTTTGAAGGATTCATGAGTGTTGGAGTTAGGGTTTGGACTTGTAGAAATGGGTTTTTTGGTGGAATGGGTGTAAGTGAGGAAGATGGAGTTGTTGGCTGGGAAGAAATAGGGCTGCAACTCGTTTGAGCATTCGAAAAGTGCTCATGAAGGAATTCCTTCATGCGCACTTTAAAAGTGCTCATGAAGGAAATTCTTCATGAGCACTTTTGGAATGCTCAAATGAGTTGCAGCCCTTTTTCTACCCAACCAACAACTCCATCTTCCTCACTTACATCCATTCCACCAAAAAACCCATTTCTACAAGTCCATACCCTAGTTTGTAAGAATAAACTACTTCAACAAAAAACCACTTACTCCAACTTCATTCCGCCTATACCAACCGAGTCCATTGTTCTTCGACTCACCTTCACCTTCGAATGGTATTTATAACTTTTTTTTCCTTCAACAGCATTGTAATCTCTATAAAGTTTTATGCCTTTTAATTTTTTATTCAAGGAGATGGATAACTATGAAATTGATGATGAAACTTTGGTAAATCATTGCAATGACTTCGAAAAGGCTAGATCTATCAATGTAGACGCTCAACAAAAAACCGGGGAAGTGGTTCCCGAAACGCAACTCGATCCAATACCTCAAGGAAAGCGACATGAACGCGGAACACATAACGCTCGTTTGCGTGCAATTGTCGCAAAACAAAAGGCGGGACAATTATTCTACCATAATGGGATTCAAATAGAACGTCTATGTCCTGTCCCTCCGACCATGCCAAACTGCGCATACCCAGAATGTCGCTGTGGAGAAGAAAGTGTGGTCGTGGTTTGCAAAACTGAGACTAATGCAGGACGACGATTTTTCGGTTGCAGTGCATATAAAGACCACCAATTCGACCCAGAAAATAATCAGTGTTGCGATTATTTCAAATGGATTGATCCTCCAATGTGTGCTCGAGGCCTTCAGTACGCCCTAGAAATGCAGGAAAAAGTGAGGCGTTTGGGAAAAATTGTGTTTGAATTAAGAAGAGGCGGTTCAAGTTCTAGCACTGGTTGGTGAAGATTTAGCCTATCTACTAGTTTTAATTCATGTAATATGTATATTTTCAAGTTTCAGTCTAAACTACTTCTCCATTTTCAAGCCAACCATTATTGTATCTTATTGAAACCGTGTAACCGAATCTTCTATTTCGAATGTATGTGATCTTCGTTCTATCGTATTTACTTGTGCTCTTCAATATATTTTAATTCTTGTTATATTATCGATCAATACATGTGCTCTTCAATATATCATTGGTTAACCAACAATAGTTAAACATATATTCATACGTCGAAAATTATAGGAATGGTTCTGCTTCAAATATTCCTAGTTTCAAATATTACAGGAAAACTTGCTGTATTTTAGGCAGAAGAATTGCTACCTGCGCATAAAGTTTATGCGCAGGAACAGTTTTGTTCCTGCGCATAAACTTTATGCGCAGGTAGAAAAAAAAAATCCCTGCGCATTAAGTTTATGCGCAGGAACAAGTTTGTTCTTGCGCATAAACAAAATGCGCAGGTGTATTTAGCCCTGGCCTAAACATGCCTACTTTCACAATTAGTTCTGCCCCAAGCCTATTTCTCCAATTAGCTTTTTCCATAGGTCCTCATCAAAAATTTGTCCTATAAAATATAAATGAATAAGATAATGAATTGGGCTTTTTAATCTGTTTTAAAGAGCTAATTCCAAAATAAATATTTTGGAAATAATATTATTTTAATATGATAATAGATAGAATATTCAATTTGGATTTAAAATTGAAATAAAAGTTGGAATCGTTTTATAAACGAATTTATAAACATTTTAGAATAAAGATTGAATTGAAAATAAAGTTTGAAATGAAAATATTACATTTTCCAACGTAAAAAAGATTGAAATGAAAATATTACATTTTTCAATGTAATAAAGGTTGAACTAAAAAGATTACATTAAAAAGATTACATTAAAAAGATTTCATTTTTATTTAAAATTGATTACATTAGAAAGAATACCTTTTTTATAGTTAATTTGTTTCAAAAGAATGAAAAAGATTCATTTTAATGTAAATATACATTTCAATGTAAAAGAATGGGTGATTTATTTATTTTAATAAATTAATTAAAATAAATAAAAGGATTAAAGTGGTTTTAATAAAACCAAGATTTTCCAATACATATATTGGAATGGATTTGAATGGAAATAATCTTCGGATTATTTCAGTATTGGATTTTGTGATTATACGGATATTATTGTGGGAATTTGGAAGATATTAATATCGTTATTCCCAATTTGATATACGTTAATTTTCAGAATTTGATATTGAACATAAATCGATATAATTTCTATTCAAAGCATGATATTTAATATCAGATTAAAATTTGGGTTTGTCGTGAATAGTGTCTTAAATAACACTGTTCTTAAACCCATTTGGGAAAGAATAAATCTTTTAACTAAGATTTAAATAAAATTTCCAATTATTAAACATAATTGAAATTAAGTGAAACTGACTTTTGGGTTGATTGCGAACAATGTTTTTAAATGACATTAGTTCTTTAAACTCGATTGACAGTGAAATTTAGATTGGTAATTCATAAATCTTTTAACTAAGATTTAGTGAAATATTCTAAAGAGAAGTTTCAATTTAACATATTAAATTGAAATACGATTTTGGGTTTATTGTGAACGATGTTTTTAAGCGACATTTGTTCTTTAACCCGGTTAAAGGCAAGATTATTTCTTGAAAGTTAAATAATCATTAAATAATGATTCTTGAAGATTAAAACTAAATATAGTTTTAATAAAGCTTTAAATTGGATTGAATGAGGATAAAAGTAATTAAATTTACTTAATTCAAGAAATGAACGATAATGGAGTACCACTAGTTTTACTCCAAGCGGTAGTTAAATCTTTAATTAGATTTGATCAATAAAACGGTAATTAAGTTTACCATAACACATTGGGTGTTAGATATGGAGTACCACCAGTTTACTCCATGGGTTGTATAGGTTGGGAATGGGATATTAATAAATGATTACTTCGGTAAGGTGTTAATCCCGACTAGTTGAATAAACCTTAATTTGGTTTAAATTAAAATCAAAGAATATTCCTGATGGGAATGAGGCGTTGGTTGTGTTTTAAAGCACATGATTTTAAATTACCCAAATTATTCAGAAAGACCGGGTTTAACCCATTCTGAATAATTCATACGACGATTGAAGATCAATGATGAAGACGGTTATTGAAGACCGGGAAATTTCCATATCGAATGGATGATTATTGATATCTTGATTGGACCGTACACCCAAAATGAGGGAAAAATTGGTGATCATTCAGACGTATTTGGAGATCTACCGGATATGGTTTCGTTCAGACCCAGAACGGACTGATAAATGGATTGTGTGTGTGACATTGTATTCCTTTATATTGTATTCGTTGATCTCTATTTAATATATAGTTGTTTGGTGGCGGAGAATTTATTCTCTTGCTTAACACCCTGTTATATATCAATAGATGAATCAATGATATGGTATAGTCTGATAATGTGGCATGCTATGATGCATATGATCAAGGCTTTTATTAAAAAGCAGAGCCTTGTGGATGAAGACCAAAGCATAACTTTTATATAGCGTCGCTTTGGATACAACGTGACTTCGCGGGCCTCACACACCACGGTATGATAGTGAACGATTTGTTTGATAATGTTCGGTTTGACCAATATACTTTATACGGATTTGGGGTCGGCCGATGGGGCTAGGGTGGTCGCTCCACTCTAGAAGTGGGATAGGTCATTTCAGCCGAATCTCATGAGGATAGATCAGATTACTGCTCATCCAAAGTGCGTAGTATATGTATTACGATGTTTTCTCTTGCCGAGACGTAAGCCGTGGAGATACATTCGCGATTTGTCTTTCGAATCAGCAGCCATCATGATGGAAATCCAATTTTCCAATACGAGATTTACGGTTTCAGTTGTACACTTATATGGTGACATAATATATTATGCCGCTTACATAGTATATTATGCCACCTAAGATTGATACATTTATTTTCAAAAATTGATTTCTACACTGTGCACTTATAGTAAAAAATGAATTTCGCGTATTAAGCATTTTTGACCATTATAAGGTAAACTCTATTCTTCGGCTTTCGTTGCAAGAGACTTGAGTTTTATAATGGTTTCATTTTCTAGAAGCATTGCGTTGTTTTTATGCACTGATATTCTTGGGAGGAAACCCGTTCCGCGATAGCGGCGTGGTCCCTTGACTTACCCAACTTTAAAATAAAGTTAATAACGGTTTTTGAGTTCTCATACCAGTCCCATGACTGACCTGGAGTTTATTGTTTTAACCTAAACTCTGAGTGCTCATATTTTCCAAACGAGCAGGTAGTAGTTTTGGTTTTGCAGATATTATATTTACAGGATTCTGGTCTACAGCTGAAGCGATATTCGGAAGGCTCTGTATCCGTGTATTTCTTTCAGTTGTGTTTTGTATTATTTTTCCGCTGCTATTTAAATGTAATTTAAACTCTGATATTATTGTATTTCCAATGTATATTATTATTCATACTCTGGAAAATTCTTGTACTCTGATGTAATTGTTGTAACAGCAATAAAATGTTCTTTTGTTTTGTGTTCTGATGTGTGTTGTTCTCAAAGCAATCTGGCTTTCCTTTACGGGGAAGTTTGGGTCGTCACAGTAAATCTATTTTGAATGGATTAAACATACAAGATTTGTAAATAAATAAATAATTCATGTGGGAAACCGTGCCGTAACGCTCATATAAAATAGCATAAACAAAATTGTCACCAGGTATTCTTCAATGTAAGGTTACTGCTTCTAGAACTGTTATTGACATGCAGTGTTCATTGACTGATACATTCACGGAGACTTGCCAGTGTTGACGCTGATATCGTAGTGTAAATCAAACAAACTTCAATAGTAACGGGATCATTAACGTTACATATACTATGAGGAAGAAAACTCTAGGGTATATGTAGAAAAAATAAGAAAACAAGAGAAGAAAGCATCTCATACGGTTGTATATCTCGATTTCTCGATCACAGTGGCTTCTTCACCAATAGATACTGTCATACTGATATTTATAGTGTCATGTTTCAGGGGATAAGATTTTAAACAGGTGTCCATGACAGTAACCAACTTGTAACAGTACAAATAAGCTGAAGAATTAACAAACATCAACGCCAAGATTCATCAAGTACTCTTGGTTTGCACAAAAGGTATAACTGTGACATTGTGCAGAGATATTCCGTTCTCATTTTTTTTAAAAAAAACAGGAAAGGGAACAGAAGAGGAAGAATAAAACACAATTGCTCATTACAATTGGAATACAAACATTTTCCTAGTTAGCTACAATCAATTTACAATTCTCACAACCAAACCCAATATACTCTCAAAGAAGACTTGGAACTAGAAGTAGGGGGAGAAAAATCCGGACTCGCTTTCTTGTGTATCCACATTTACAAAAGAGGAAAAAAAAAAAGGAACTTGTTACCGGAAGGAGGTGTAACGAACAAACTAAGGTAGACGAAAAAACAGCATCAATATTTGCAAGGATTGAAGCAATAATTGAGAAATTTGGGAACAATCTTTCATTTATTTTAAAAGAATGTTATTCCTTTCCTGTACTTGCAGCAGATTGACTGTCGGGTGTGTGGACATTATATCGTTGGTAAACCCTTGCCTTGTTCTCAGCCCACCATTGCTCTGCTTGCTTTTCACTGAACCGTTTTCGACTGTTCAATTTGTAGTATTTGTCAGTATCACAACTACTAACATGATCAACTTATTTTTATTCTTAGACAGTTTTCATCTGGCATTATCCTTCTCCCAAAAGAAAAAGAAAAACAAAAAAAAAATGGAAGAAAGGACATTGACTTAAGCAATAAAAACTTATGTTCACTTTATCAAAATTCGATGGCAAAAGGCGAAGTGATCCAGTTTCATGGCCATTTTAAGTGTCCAAAATTCCATGACATTCCATGGCAAAGTAATCCAGTTTATGGTCTTTTCATCACCTTATCTTTTCAGTGGTATATGACAGTTAACTTGAGTTCTGGTCCTTTAAACAGACATTCCAAGAGGCAAATGTCCAAGGAAAATGCATGAAACTGGACGGTGTGTTATGCATTATTTAATTCCGCATGTCCAAACATATAACAGATTTGGACGTAGGTATGTATTTGTTATACTTTCGTTGATTCAGCAATCTGTATTGTAGCAATTTGAAAGCACCAATGCAATTTGATGGAATTCGAAATAGCATTAGTGCAAATTCTTCTAAATAACTAAAATACATGGGCATTACATGAAACTGCATCAGTGTAATTAATATTGAAATGAGTATGTTTTTGTTATTAGTTTTGAACTAAATTGATCAAGTAAACCTAAATAAAAAATCAGGTAAAATGATAAATTTTGCTTACCTGAACCTAACTCTCTTGAGATCAGTTACACCACCCGGCAAAGAAGTCAGAGTTATGTAGACACCAGGTTCGTCCTGCTCCACGCGTTCAGATTCTTGATTTGATTCTGTATCTGGTGGCTTACTTCCATTTCTTATTACTTCTGAATGACCATTCACTCCATTTATGCAAGGGGTGTTAATGGAATTCAATCCATTTGTTGAAACTCCACTTAGATTACCATTTGAATCATGCTCATGTGAAGGGATCAAATTGTTTAATTGCTTGATTACTGGAACAGAAAAGTCACTTGAAGATGAATTGGTGCTGAGAGATGCTAAAGAAGGTAGTCTATCGATATTTCTGGCAGCTCCTCCAGGTAGCCTTTCTGCCATGTCTTTTAACTATACCATGTGTTGTTATATTAGACTAAGTTTGTTATCCCTACTATATTTGCAAATAAAATTCAGACACACGCGCACATGTATGTATGGGCACATGCGTGTGTGTGCATGCACGCATATTGCATATACACACATGTCTGTGTCAAATAAACAAACCGAGGAAGACTTCACCGAACCTACAACACATTTAGATATTTTCACAGGATTTTATATACCCATATCAAACATAGTTGACGGCAACTTAATATTAGCATTGGACTTCGTGAACTGATTTTAAAAACAAGGGAAAGAACCACAAACCAAAATGTAGTAAAATCTGAAATTCCTAACAAACAAAAACTTACTTGTGCAGTCAGTGATTTAATAACCTCCTTCGCTGCCTTGCATTTTGCAGTTTCATCCCCTGCAATCGCAGTTGCCTCCTTCAGCTGCTGTGTTGCTCTTTCCAACTCCATCTCTTGAAGTCGAGTCTTATATGTAAGTTTTTCAACCTAAAAGCAATGTAAATCATAGTTTCACATATCATGTTTCTACAACTTTGAAACAGTTAAGATATATAAAGCTTCTACCGGTTATATTTAAATACATTTAAGCATTAGTAGTAAGTACCTGTTCTTTTAATTTTTTGATCTCTTGGTTCAAACCATCGTTTGAGTTTACCGCAACATTTACTGCTAAGTTTGTAGTAAGACCTCCTAGAGTTGGTATAGGTGTTCTTGAACGTAATGGACTAGTTCTTCGTGAAGTAGGTGAGGTCGCACGTGAAACAATTCTTGATCCAGGCACAGAAGCCGAGAAGAATTTTTTCGATGACCCGAACACAGGATTTAAAGATTTTGAAATATTCAATGAGCTACTCCAGTTTGAGCTTCCATTTGGGACAGGAGATACACGGCTGCTACTAAATTCAAATTTTTTATTTTTCTTTGATCTTCCATCATTGTGCTTAAAAGATTGTAGGGAAGTATATCTAGACATTTGCACTTCAGATCTAGTTTCCAACTTTTCATCCTGTTCAGTTATTTCGTTAAATCCCTGAAGTTGGCTTCCTTTCCTGTTAAGAGAAGACTGAGACGAGGACTCGGGCTCTAAGGCTTTCACCAGCTTATTATAACAACCATCACAAACACGGTAAGGTTTGTTCGGGTTTGGTGCCATAGAAGCCTTGGTACACTTCTTGCTACTACAAGAATGACAGTATACAAGTGCACAATGGTAGCAATTATGACGCTTTCTCTTAAAATTAAATGGCTGGTGGCACCCTGAGCACATAGATTGATCCATACCAGACACCCATTTGTGAATACAAATTGCTGCGGTAAAATTTGTACCACAAACAACATTTCTAACTTGTTTATCTTTTAAAGCTTCTACCAAAGTCGGTGAATTTCTATCATTGGTATCTCCATGACCTAACCGACCATTTGCCCCTTTACCCCAAGTATAAACTTCAGTTTTCGAAGTCAACACAGCAACATGATAAGCACCACAGCTTATCTCTTCCACAAAATTCTTTAGAAGCTTACCTTCAACACGAACCGGAAGTTTACCATCTGCTTGAGGATTTCCAAGTTGACCATAAACTGTACTTCCCATTGTATATACATGACCAGAGGTAGTAAGAGCAACTGTCATGCTATGTCCACACGCCACTTGGCAAAAGTTCTGTTCAGCTAAGTAAGCAACACGTGTAGGCACGAGTTTTGGCTCTTTATCACCATGTCCAAGTCTTCCTTTATCTCCATCTCCCCATGTTAGCAATGAACTGCTTGAACTAGATGCCCCAACCATAATTTCTACAACTGCAGCTGTGTGCCAAACACCACATGCTACACGCACTGTACGTAATCCTTTAAGTGATTCAACTTCTCTAGGCACCAAGACATTTTCCCGATCACCATGACCAAGAGCACCAAAAGTTCCATCTCCAAAAGTAAATAACTGACCTGATGAAGTTACAAAAGCTGTATGCCAAGGTCCGCATGAAACTGATGAAACATGCACACCTTCTAATGATCCGTTTACTCTCCTTGGGACCCAGTGGCTTACTTCATTTCCATGCCCTAAAATTCCAAAAGTACCATTACCCCACGTATATAAGTCTCCAGATAGTGTTACAGCGCAAGTATGGTTCTCTCCACATGCTACGAATTCAATACTAGTATTGGATAAAGAATCTATCAGTTTCGGTTGCAACGCATTACAATCGAAACCATGTCCAAGCCTGCCACCTGACTCTTGCCCCCAAGAATAGATCTCTCCTTGTTTAGTTACCAAGGCAGCATGTCTACTGCCACAAGTTATATTTTGAACATCAAGTATTACTGCAGACTCCAAAGCTTTTGGTAAAAGAGAATCCATTTTTGAAGATGAAATCCCAGATTTGTTCATGCCACCACTTAATATCCCATCTCCTGTTTGCTCGCCCCATATGAGAACATCTCCTAGAGCATCACCATCATCATGACCAGAACCATGGCTTGATGAACTTACAGCACTTGATAAACTCACCCTAAACCCATCTGCTGGTGCACCCTTTGCATTACTAGTTGTACTACCAGAAAACCCAGACGATGCAGAATGAACAGAAGCAGTAGCAGAATCTGATGTAAAGAAACTTTTGGATGGTACTGCGTATATTACTTCAGAATATGACTTGTCCAACCCATTCTTTGGTGGACTTTCACATGGACTTTGAAACCGAGTGTGTTCACTTCCGTCCTAAATTAAAATGAGGATATGTATAAGATATAGCATGAATATATTATAAATTAAACCCCAAACAGAATACTGACATAGTTGCCCACACCCTAACAATGCAAGCCGATACAGAAGTCTAAAGAAGATAGTCCTTCCAAAGTTGCACCAAGGACCGTTCAAAAGTAATATAGTGAACATATACACCTCTGGAATTGGGCAAAGAACATCCATTATAAGTTTTAACTTCTAGGTCTACAATGTAAATAAGTACTTATAATGGGAAAGGATGATGAAATTAGGTATTTTTTTAGGATGCAGTGGTACGAAACCCAGAGACTAAGGGCCTGTTTGCTTTCATTTTGAATTTTCTGCTTTGCATTTCAATATTAATTACAAAATATGGGACGAGTGGAGGGATGATAGAGGGAATGGAAGAAAGAAAGAGAGAACGACGAAAGGGATGGAGGGATGATGGAAGAAGTTTGTTTCTTGTACTTGTATTGTTTCCCAAAACATGTAGGAAAAAAATTGTTTTATATTTGGCATCTTAACTTCATTTTCTAAACTGATTGTTGTCCGCAATATACATACATCATGCGTATTTTTGTATGGACAAAAACCCAAAGTTAAAAATGGCAAACCAACCGCAGCCTAACCTTCCGCATGTTGTCGCTGCTTCCAAAAGGAGAACTAACTGGTGAACTTCGTCTAGTATGTGTTCTTGGACTTGTTGTGCCAGATGACATTCCATCACTTCTTGAGTCTGTTCTCCATTTACGATGATGATTGCGGGCTATCAAGGTTTTTAGACCAGCAAACCAGACTTCAGCTTCATCTTTATCCTTGCAAATCTATCATATATTAGGAGTAATTTCAGGATTTGTTAACCGTTCAACTGCATTGGCCATATAAGGTAAATAAGACTAATAAATCATCAACAAGCCTAAGCTGTTTGTCCAAAACTTACTATGTCGAGTGATCTGTCACTATATATTAGTGAGAAAGACTGGCACTCTTTCTCAGGTCGTGGGAACCTCTGAAAAATTGCCTACAAAAATGCAGATTCATGTCACCAAAAAGAACTCTGTGTGCGCATGTGAATGTGTACATGAAATTATATTGGACACAAGCTGATATATTATGCTTAGGAAAACTGTCTCATCAATATTAAAAGAACAGTAAAACTAAAAACTATAGTTATCACGGTAAAGTGCATGCATTGTTCACCATGTGCTTTACCATTCTTGTTTTAAAAATACTTCGCTTATGGCTTATAGGGTTGCTGGCCAGGCTTTTTAGAGGGGGTTTTCGTGATGGTGACTTTTTATGGCTTATTCGTTTCCATAGAACAATTTTCAAAAAAGCGAGCATCATTCATTTACTTGCTAAATCTTGTCATCATAAGGTAGCTTGGTTATCATTATTTCAAATGTATAGATAGATATCAGAAAGTTTACTTACTAATTAATTAGCAGGGCATAAGCCTTCAAGAAAAACTGAGTATGTTCATGTTATATATACTTAAACTTTGAGACTCACAGTACGTTGTCCTGGCATGATCCTGGTCACATGGCTCAATTTGAGGTGTTTTTCCTCTTTGCCTGATAACCATATTAACGTCGACTCATCCTGAAACAATAGCAGAAAAAAGTACGAATCTTACCATTGATGTGAAAGAAAATAACACCAAATTCTGTCACAAAAGATGGTTTCATTTACTGAAACTGTCATTCACATATAAAACAAGGTCAGATATGTGTGTATACACACATGCTAAAATGCTACGTATAATGGCAGGAGAAATATAAGTTAGATGGATATTACAAAGAATTTCAAAGTTAATTTACGAAATGGTAATAAAAATGCTGCTGGAGCCGTGGGAAAAGGCATCGAGTTCATCCATATTAGTTGCTTTTATTTGCCATAGTTTGCATGCATTTAGTACAACAGTAAAATTTGCCATCCCTATTTAATAATATTAATATTAGCAGGAGTTCAGATGAACTTACATTCGACAGCCTGAATGGACAAAACTTGGGCTTCCCTCTGCGTCCATATTTAAGAAGATATGCTCCTTTTTTAAGAGCAGTGAGTGCCTGCAGCACAGCATCATTTAAGATTTTCTATAATTGTAATTTGTTAGCATCTTAACACTCTCACCAAATGCATGTTTCAACTAACTTCACTATCTCAACTCCAATGAGTTAAATCAAGATGTTATTAGGAAACAGACGTTACAATCATGCCATTTGCTTAATAATTTTGATATGTGATTAAAATTTTCAGGGTATCATCATCATTGATTACATAAACATAGATCACCAAACATTGCGCTTGTAACCTCATAATGTATAGTTTACAGTTCATAAATCAACGTGTAACCACATTTATGACTGTCCACACACAATACATTACGACCCAGAATGTTAGTTGAGATAATGTTCTAACACCATCAATACTGATTGTCCCCTGCAGCCAACACACAAGGTTGTACAATTTAACCATCTGCACCGGTATGAGCGAAATCAATGTGAGTGCCTTCGTTTTTTAGGGGAAAAAAACAACATCTAGCGTTCAATGATTGCCAACATGGAACAATTTCTTAAGATCTAACAGCCTTTTGAGAAACAAAAGCACACACTTAAATTTTATTTATTGTGCTAGAGATGATCAAGATAGATATACTATATAGGTTATTTGTAGGTGGGAATTTTTTAAAGCAAGCAATGTGCAAGGATGAATGTTATCATAAAAACTGAATTAGTAAAAGCTAAAAGGGGAAGAAAAAAATTTGAATTCTATTTTGTTTTGTTTCTGCTTTTTGTGGTACATAATACATAGTTTTGTACCCAATAAGCAGCTGAAAGAATACATCATTAATGAAAATTTCTCTATATCATCTTATTTGAAAACAGAACCAACTTATGTGTGTTACAATCAACCTTGTTCCCATGTAATTTCTTTCTTCCGAATTCCAGTTAAGGTAGAGATTTCTGTGCATGCAGACAGCCTGAACACTCACCTTCCTATACGTTATAACTCGCAAGATTTGGTTCTTAATTAAATCTTTTATGTTAAATACTTTGTTTAACACTGAAAACTTGTCGCTAAGTCGTATAATCCTAAATTCATGTTTTTGAAGTTAAGATTGGGAGTTTATTGTGAGGATCACACACAAACTTGTTGTACATCTAGATGCCTAAATAACTTAGTCCTCTGTTGCAGCATTTTTCCTTAGCAATGCATCAGACAACTTTTGATCTGATCAGAGCTATGCATCATAAATATGGATACTATATGTCCATGCGATTCAATACAAAACAAGGACGCTTTAAACCTCAAAAAACTAGGCATGGCCACATGAAAATAAATTAGAATAATTTTATTGAAGAAAATGAATGATCTTCAT
The DNA here is from genome assembly GCA_030737875.1 of Allium sativum. NCBI lineage: Eukaryota > Viridiplantae > Streptophyta > Magnoliopsida > Asparagales > Amaryllidaceae > Allium > Allium sativum. The sequence continues at coordinate 646,092,917 of CM060923.1, forward strand.
CTTCTTCTTCTTCTTCTTTTTTTTTTTTTTTCCTCTTTTTTTGAAATATATACCCAAACCTTGGCTTTACAGATAGTATACTGATTTTTCAGCCTTGTTGAACAAAAAAGTTTGACAGTAAACTAATTTTGAGGCTTCGTTCTAGAAATGAAAAACACGATTATTCATCTTTTAGCCTTCTGCGGTAAATTATCATGTTTTTCCTTAAGCCAACCATCATGAAATTGAAACGAAAACAATCTCTTTAAATTTGTATACCTCTGAATCTAATGAGCTATTCTGAAAGTAAACGACAAAAAATAATCAAACACTTGGTACAAGCACCCGAATGCTCTGATTCACGTATCCTAGGCGAATAAGATCACAACAAATAATGCATTCCTATATAAATCGGTACGTATCAAACCCATATCGAAGCACACTAACGCATCACATTTGAATGCACATGCTTGGTAATTGATATTCCTACCCCCCCCCCCCCCCACCCCCCTCCGGGGCCGCCCTTCTCCCACCCACAACAACAACAAAAAAAAAAAAAAAAAACAGAACAACAAAAATAAATACCGCACCATTACATTAAATGTAGACAGCCCCCACTGTACTGCCCCCACGGCGGGGTTAAAGGAATCAAAGTGAGGAATTTATCACTATGGTGTTAAATTAAAGATCCAAAACAATTTCAAAACATTTAGAAACTAAAAGGAAACCATACAGACAAATATAAATACCGCACTGTTATATTAAATGTAGACAGCCACCACTGTACTGTGTGCGCCCTCACGGAGTTAAATGAACAGTAGTGATGAATTTGTCACTATGGCATGAGCTTTTTTTAAAATAAGTACAAATTAAATAAAGTATATATATTTCATTTTTCATTTTCGTTTTATACGGATTAACTTGATGTATTGGTGGTACTCACTAATTATAGCCCGTGATATTTTTATTTGTATCACATCATAGACATGTAATATTACTTAGAAATATAAAACTTGATGCGGATACGACTATGGCACTATCTGTATCCGAAAGTATTTGTTGACAACCCTAAATATAACATATCAGTGTTGTCTGTGTCCTTTTGGATAGAAATAGTGGGGAGCATTATGGCTTAGACATAACTTTGACATGTGCAATAGTGTGATGTTTGTTAGGATTTCGATTTATTTTAGCAACAATTAATTATGAAACCCTAGATCCAAATATGTAATCCATGTTGATTTAATTGAGAACAAATCAGAAAACAGATAAATAAATTAATGGAAGCCTACCTGATCTACATTTAACTATTTAAGTAGTTGAATCCATGGTCGGTTGCTAAACAGAAGATGAATCTGATTTGGTCTTCCTAATTGATACAAACCCCAGATCTGAAATTAGCTCTCTATAGACGAGGGCTAGAGAGTCGCTAAAACTTGTGTAATTTTAGGGACTATAACCCTTTATACATAAAGATGACATTTTGCAATTTGGTCCTTCAACAAATTAAAATGCCCCGGTATCCACACATTAGGTCCATGGTAATTTAAACTTTAAGCATGTTGACTCTAATATAAAATTAGATCACTTCAATCAGCCTTTACATTAAAATAGCGCAATGCATTTTATTTTACATATGTGACCCAAACATTGAAATATTCCAACAATCAACCCCGGGCCACACATGTAATAACTTAAAAAATGTATTATGAGCTCCAAAGTTTGTTATTTATAACACATGGTGTATCTGAAACAATCTCATTCATTAACTGTGTTGATAAAGAATAAAAGGGGCCCTTGTTATATTTGTCGTAACAAAACCCATCAACGATCACATACCAATACAATCAAATGACATAGATTAATCATGGATGTGTAGCATGGAAATTACACGAAAAGCGATCTCTAGATGTCTATTTTCAACTGGTCCTACTTTAGTGAGATCAAAACGTTCAATGTTTGAACAACTTAAAATGCAAAGAAAAATTCATTACTTTATTTCTGATCAGAAAAAGAACTTGATATATACAAGTATAGAGCAATGAGTCATACAATAATACCAAATACAAACTCTTCTTAACCAAAATATACTTGCATAAAAGTTACACCAATTGAACTACATGCTCATTAAAGACTTTGAATGATAATCATTTTGTAAGCGGATCTGCAATAATAGAAATTTCAAAGTATGCTCTATTAATTACAATATATTTTGCACTCTTCCCCTATTGGAAAATAATATGTTATTTACTATCACAATATTAATTTAATGATCTTTCAATTTTTTATCAATAACCCACAGTCTTGTGACAAAATTTAATTATTATTTTCTATAGTTAGATGTCTTATAATTAAACATATACGATATTTTCATGGAGGTGGAAGCTATAAGTGTTTGAATGACACTTTTCCTTACATAGTTCAACCCATAAAATTTATATCATTGTCTGAAGTGGATCTTTTACAGTGATAACATCCAAAATATTCAAATCGTAATTGTTTATGATCTCCAACTGATCCAATCTTTCATCTATGAGCATATAACCTTTTATTTTATTCATTTTTCAGCTAATTAGACTAAAGTGTCTGTCAATTTTAAGAATATTCTCGTCTTATTTGAGACTAACTACAAGGATTTTTTTTTTTAAAAAAAAAAACATATTGTTTGTTCTTGACTTCATAGATCCAGCTCTTGCAATTACGCAAGAATTAAAGGATCATTAAGTTGAGATTTCAGAAGTTTTCAAGGATAAGCTATATGGAACGATGATTATTTTTTTGATAAGTTATCTACTGAGAATGGAAAGGTTTTTTGTGTAAACAATAAAGGGAAACAAGCACTTTTAATGAAGCCCGATTACATAAAGTCAAAGTAAAAGAAATATAAATGAGTACTATATAAAAAAATATTGCTTCAAAAATTAAACACTCAAAGTTATTGTTATTTTTTGGTGATCATCTTATTGGGCTAATATAGCGTTTGAGTAATTAGAAGAGAGATTGAAGCTTATAAGATTAAAAGTACTCCTTCAATATACAACGTAAATAAATGTATGAATAAAGATGAAGTCGCTGAAGATCTAAAAAGAAAAGAAATAACATACATATATGTTTATAGTTGTTTCTTTAATGATATATACAGATATACAACGTAAATTATAGTAAATATTTCAAAGTCACTATTGAAATTTCACTTATACTATTTGAATTTATCCCGTATTTTTGTTGTATTGTCATTTAGATAGATTTGGGGATTTTTTTTTTTAATATGAGCAAATTAGGTATTATTGTTCATTTTGAAATAATCAGGTTGAGTTATGAATAAATTCAAATATATTTTATGACATTAAAGCAACTCATGTTTAAAATATAACTTATATCTAGTTGTGCAAAATACCGTTAGTACTAAAGTTTCAAACTTTGATTTGGTGATTTTTATAATTATATGTTTCAGCTTACTAAACTCTATACCGAGACACTAAAAATAACTAAAATTTCATTGATATTCTAAGTGAATTAAAAGTTATAGCTTTATGAACCCACACCAAAGAAAAGTTATAAGATGAGAAATGTAACATTTTTTGAGGATGTTGAATTTGGGAGAAATATGATCGTCGTCTTTAAAAGGAATCATTATTTTTTATTCAACTCTAGTTACTTCTTACAATAATGTATGGGATTTGTATCTTTTCATTAGCAAAAAGTAAATTAGGAATCATAATAAGACAATGTTAAAGAATAATTTCTTCAAGTTAAGGTTAATATTCAAGAAAACAAACTCAACAACCTCAAAGTGCAAGGCCGCTAAGGAAATCCGCTTGAAAGGGAAGATACACTATTTCGGATGATCGTAATATTTCTCCATAAAGATAAATAATGGATTGATAAAGATGAATTTATGGACTTACATCAGTCCATATAAGGTACTAATTTTAAATGAAGATTTAAGATATGAACATATAATATCTATATGGATAATAAACTTCGGTATTTTCCCTTTAGCTTAAGATCATTGGTTATGAATAATTATTCGAAATCAAAAAGGGATCAAACAGGTCATACGAAATTGTTTTAAGGCACTTTTCATAGACTAGACTATTCTTAAAAGAAAAAATTGATTTCTTTACAAAAACTTTATCTTTGGATTTAGTAAAGGACACTGTAGAACCATTTTGAAGTTTTTTTATATATTGCACTTTTAAGCAATATATGATGGACATTAAAGTCGTGTTTCTCAATGGAGACACTGATGAAAACAACTTAAGGTTTCACTTTTGGATTATTCTTGTATTTGGGATTCAAATAAACCATTACTATTCATGGAGTGATATTTGAATTATCACAGAAAGAATTTGACAGATAAGTGCTTAGAAGGTTTGAGATTCCAACTGCGATTCAATTGATTCTCTTTTGCTGAAAGAGACAAATGTTATCATCCTTAAAACAAAAGAAATGCAAAAGATTTCTCATGCATTTGCAGTGTGGATTCTAATGTATACTGAAGTATATACACATATGGATATGCGTGTATTATTTGGCATATATTTTACTGATGTTGAATGTAGATCACTGGTAAGTAACCAAAACGATTATGAAAAATCTTTAAGGAACAAAATAAAATAAAGATTGACCACATATGATCATAGCCAAATACAGTAGTATCAGACCTTTTGATGAACCTATTAACTGTAAGTGGTACTCTTGTTGTAAGAATTAAACACCGACAATAAATTCAAATAAAATAACAATTTTCCTCTGAGCCAATTGATTATTCACTCGTAAACTTCATAATTGTCACCACAAATGTGCAAGTGATTCGGCCAAATATTAGTCTTCCTTTGGGCCGGTTAACTCACATGAATAATTACACGCAAAAATCAAACATTTTCATAAACCACAAAAATAAGAGATGTCCCTTTGAAGATATATTATTTCAGTTAGTTCAGTATGAATGTAGAATATTTACAATTGCAAAAAAACACCAACATATATTTGAATTTATTTCTTAGTATGTGTACAACAAACACCCGTGGAAATATTTTAGGTCTATATGACACTTGAAATTCTCAAAATCATAACATAGCATAACTTGTTTCATCATTACTATTATATAATATTTTACCTTAGGTATGTGATTATATTCACGACATTTCCTAAATAAATATGACACCAAACATCATAAATAAATCACAAAATGAATGTCCCAAATGAATACCAGAGTCAAATGCCACATAATTTATATATAAATGACACGGTATGCATTCTGCTAAATAACATGAATGAACGAAGTAGTTAATATGTATGTCTGAACCATAACGTAGTTATACAGAATGCTATCATATCACTTTATCTTTTTGTTTATTTATTTTTTAATATTTTATTTTTCATATATATTTCCTTGGTTCATCCATCATTATATTTTCATACTTAAGGAAACTTATAATAGAAAACATGCTTCTAGTGGAAACTGGTTTCTACAAATTATTACAATAATAACGTTTCTCATCATGTGCCTTACTTAATTGGGTACAGCAGCAACAATTAAACGTTGAATGGGTAATGCTTGTGACGAGCAGGTTGGGACTAATGTTCGTCCACATGTAACAGAACCACTACTATGATCACTGATAATATTATTACTGAGAGTTGAGATATGATTTTTAACTAGCTGTATTGTAAGATAACTTGGTAGTGAACAAAAGTTTGTTCATCAGAAGCTGTGATGCTTCTCTCTATATTATCTTTAATCGTCATGCATTAATCAATAGCACAATGTACACGTGATGATATATGGCATCATGAAAATAAATGTCAACATGACAATCATTTCAACCCATAAATCTCTCTCATTTTTTTTTATTGTAACAAATAAGGTAGGTGATAGAGTAAATATAAATTCATAATGATATTTGATATCATAGCATTTCGGCATGAGTCATCAGATTACCTGTTGATCGAACCTTATCTGAACAGGTAAATATCAATGCAAGAAATATGATATCAGATCTACGGTAAATAAAAAAAATTGAGAGCTGGTACAATGGTACAAGTCAACCTCACTAACTCCATGTGCATAGTTAGTCCAAACATAACAAATAACAATGACAGTTTCTTGACACAGCAAACAAGATGCAAATGAATAGGCTGTAATTCCAGCAACAGATATGTTTCTTGCATATTGTTCCGAAACCAAAAGAAAATACTCTCAAATCAGGCATGTTTTGAATATCAAATTACACGAAAAGAGATGGCTATTTTATTATAAGAGAAATCATGGTAGCTGAATTCATGGTACAATGGTACAAGTCAACGTCACTAACTCCATGTGCATAGTTAGTCCAAACATAACAAATAACAATGACAGCTTCTTGACCCAGCAAATAAGATACAAATCAATAGGCTGTAACTCCAGGAACAGATATGCTTCTTGCATATTGTACCAAAACCAAAAGAAAATACTCTCAAATCAGGCATGGTTTGAATATCAAATTACATGTAAAGAGATTGCTACTTTATTATAAGAGAAATCACGGCAGCTGAATTCATTGTATGCTAAAACTCCAAAATGAAAAAAAAAAATGAAAAAAAAAATAAATAAAAATAAAAACAAAAACAAAAGAAAAGAAAAACACACACACAAATCCAATCATATATACAACAAATCATGGACAAAATACAAATTTCAGTTAGATCTTTAGAATCCTAACTTCATTTAGGCTGAAAATCAAAATTTTCTCAATAAAATCAATGATGGGTGACTCTGATACCACTTGTTAGGATTTCGATTTATTTTAGCAATAATCAATTGTGAAACTCTAAATCCAAATATGTAACCCATATTGATTTGATTGAGAACAAATCCGAGAACAGATAAATAAATTAGCGGAAGCATACCTAATCCACATTTAACTATTGAAGTACCTGAATCCATAGTCGGTTGCTAAGGAGAAGATAAATTTGATTTAGTCTTCCAAATTGACACAAGCCCTACATCTAAAATCAGTTCTCCGTAGATGAGGTTTAGAGAGTCCCTAAAGCTTGTGTAATTTAAGAACCATAACCCTTTATTTATAAAGTTGGCATTTTGTAATTTGGTCCTTCAACAAATTAAAATACACAGGTATCCACCCATTAGGCTCAGGATAATTTAAATTTTAAGCCTTTTAACTCTAACATAAAATTAGATCACTTCAATTACGTTTTACAACAAAATAGCGCAACACATTTTATTTTACATATGTGACCCAAACATTGAAATATTCCAACAATGTTGGGTTAACCAGCATGGAAGCTATACTGCTTGGAGGGCTGTAGAAGGAATGCCTCCTAAGTAACTAGCTACTCATACATAACTAGTGCATGAGCTCAAAGGGTGAATGTGAACTTTAGCAAGTATATAAGAGAACTGGATGGCCAATCTATTACATTAAGAGTTGGGAATATATGCACAAAGATCTACTTTGTAAACAAGCAAAACAAGGCAAGGTGGCAATCTTATTGCATAAGCTTAATGGTGCTCAAATTCCACTCAGATTTCAATATCTAATACAGTGTCTTTATGATCAGACTGAATGTTTGGAAAATATGATTTAGGCTGTGGAAGCTTCCAATCTAAAATTACTTTACACAACTGATTTCAAGCTTATCGTTTTTGCAGGAAAAATTCTCTCATTAGTTATATGTATTTTCAGTTAGATTGCTTAATTTTCACTTAAACAAAGCAAAAATAATAATATAACGCCATTAAAATATAGGCGTACCTCGTTAATGAAACCAAAATTTGAAAGGGGAAAAAAATGCCAGGGGTTGGGAAAAAACTACAACCAACAATAAGCAAATGACATACCTATTCTTTGGTAGACAAAGATAACTAACATAAAAAAGGGATCGAACCAATACACACCACTGACAAATAAGCAAGCAAAATGCCAAGAACACTCCTGGGCATCAACTCATTTAACATGTTTAAGATGAAGTGCATGTTTAACCAAAACCAATATCTGAATGATGCTTATTGGTTGGCTAAGTATGGAGCAACACAACATAATGCTATCTCTGCACTCAAGGATAGTGCTCGAGTTTAGTGGGATAAAAACGCTCAACAACACAGCAATCATTTGCTACTCGAAAATAGTGAAACTCCAAGAAGAAGAAAAAAAGAGTGCTCTAATGACCTGTTAGATGAAAAAAAGGATAAAACCGGATTACCCAGCAATATCATCTTTATGTCTTTACAAGTATAACAATGTTGTCATTCGAGGTGGCTAAAATTTTATCAGACATAGGTTCCCATAACACACTTGTGAAAATAGAACAATCGACAAGCTTCAGGGTTACGACAGCCATCAGCTACAAAAAAAAGGAGAGGTTTTTTTTTTTTTTTTTGGGTGGGTCGAGGGGGGTTATGTTTAGATAGAGGGAAAATGGGAATAGGATATAGAAAATCATAATGAACCCTAATATCGTTATCCTCAATATGATGCCATTGCTGCACCTTTCTCATGAAAAAGGAAAAGAGACCCGTCTTCCTCTAGTTTCATGGCCAAAAAAATTGACATGCGAGTGGCTGCTCACCGCCTTAAACATCAAATCTCCCAAGCGCTTAACATCTACAAGGTTCATATGTAGAGGTTCACCACATCAACTCAAATTTTATGGATATCTCAGGCTTGTTTGAACTTCATAACATTTGGCATTGCAACGATTACAACATAGAAGGTATCCAATAAATAAAGTATTATACTTGTTTGAACTTCGTAATATTTTCAGCACCAGGCAAACCGGGCAATTTACAATCATAACAGGAAATCATGAGACATAAAGATCAGTGATTATGACGGAAAAATAATAAAGCCTTACAGTTTAACAAAAAATCATGATTTTTTTTTTTTTTAAATGTGTTTACAATAAATGCTGATGCAATGCTAATGTAGCTAGGTTTATTTCGAATTGTTTAATTGCATATGCTAAAAAAACATGAAAATAACTCTCAGCTTGTAATTGTAGTGCAAATGTCTCCCACGGTGTCATCTTCCTTAGCATGTATCTCTTTATATACTAACATTCTCCTCGACTCGATAAACCAACTAATATTAGCAGGCTTGGGAGGAAGCCCCTTAATGGCAGCTTTTACATAAACCAGGCTTGATTAAATATTAAGCCATAAATGAGGCTCTCAACAGCTTGTTTGCGTCCGGCTCTGTGCATGCATAACATCATCAGTTGTAAAGTTAAAAAGATGCATTACTTGCATATACCATTTAAAAATTCCTGTTACTACAATCTCATGTTATTATTCCTGAAGTATAGGTGTATACCACCCAAAAATACAGTATCCAGATTGCACCTCGACCTAGTTTATTGAGTAAATACAGTTGATGAATTTAATTACTATTGCCACAACAACATCATTATGGTCATTGACTAAATCAATCGAGTGCTTAAGACTGAGATGCAAAAAGTTCGTACAGTCTTAAGATTGTATTGAATCTAACCCCACAAATATTAATTAGCAATTTTCACATAAGCCAATTTACTATAGAACATACTGCACGTTCTAATTTTACAGTGATCCCAAAATATCTGTAAACAAATATTGACACCAATCGACGAAAAAAAGGGGGGTGTTACTACTTCTCCTCTCCCCCTAAATAAGAATAAACTAATTAACAAAAGCAAAATAAAACTGCACATCATTGACATACAAGTCTAAACTAACAACAAAATGGAGGTGAAGAAGCCAAGTATAACTTTACAATGATTGCAGCAAATCTCCGCAACATTTCAATATAACCATGATAGCACCAATGGTTGATTTATTCAAACAAGATTTCTCACTCAATCGAAAGACGTTAGCTTTTTACCTTACCAAAATCTCTGTAATAATCTACCAAGGTTTTCATCAATCATTATAGCATTTCAATGGAGGTATTTAAATCGATCGAAATCACCCTTAAGATGGTAAAAACTGGTGGTATATTATGACTTGGTTATGTCAAGACAAAAACATGGAGTAATGGAGTGTTAAACAAACCAGTTATTTGTGTACTTCTTGCATAAAATGAAGAACACTAAGATGCATAGTAGATAATATTTATAACATATGACCGACATATTGTGTAACAGAATTTAAGCAATCTTTTTAGTCAAAATCAAGGTCAAGATCTCGATTTAAGGCACAATTCTGGCCTTTCATAATTTTAGAATTTTGATTTAATTCATAAATTGAGAAAATTATGGTTCCAATTATATTTTCGGATTGCGTCGATGATTTTTTATGTAGTTACACGTATATTTGTTTAATTTATCAAAATAAAATGTATAATTGAAAAATAAGATATAAATGTACGATACTGAATAATTGTAAATGTTTACGAAACTAAAAAATGTTTATTCATCACTTAGTTTTCAACTATTTTAGTTGCATCGTTTAAATACTTCTTAATCATGATAACTAAGATAGAATTTTAGATTTTAAATACTCGTACACTCATCTCAAATTAATTCTTATTTCAAGTTTCTCCTATAACAATTTTTATTGATCGGAGTTTTGATTTAGTTTCGTTTCAGTCCTCGTTGAAACCGATACGGAGTGATTAGAAACTTGATGTTTTGGCCTAAACAGCAAGATCTTGGTTAAAACATTAATACACAGTGTGTTTTTCATATACGATGATATCAAGTCAATATTTGATGTGATTGTCGGTGGAGAGTCCAATTTTAAAAGATCTGCATAAATAACTACAAAATATATATGCTGGTGCTACCTGTATTGTATTTATAATTAGGATATTAGTTGTGTGAGTTGCGAGTTGTAGTTGATGAGGCACTCAGCCTAACAAATGTTCGTCATTTTACACTGTATGATCGAGGACCATTCAACCTCACTTGCCTTACGAAAAAATATATTTACATATACCTATTAGTGGAAATTATGTTTGCACCGTTGTTTTTTTTCAAAAAAAAGGCCAAATCTCCCTTTTACTTCTGAAAATATAAAGCCACTGCCTATTAAAAAATAAATAGCTCTCTAGTATGCATTCTTATAATGCAACGTACCTAAAAATATTGAAATTTTCATTTATTTATTTTTGTACTTTCTTATTAAATAAAATAATGTATAAGTGATAAAAACCGTTTAATTTTAAAATGTGGTCGTTTTTTAGATTTGTCTGTTTCATTTTACATTACATTTTTACAATGCATGCTACTAAGAACTATTAAAATTATTTATTATTACAAAAATATTTTGCACTATGCAATTAAATTAACATTTCAAATGAAAATAAATGTTATAAACTAGAAGAGAGTCCATAGTAATGTATTTTTGGGCAATTCCAATTGCTTTTTCTGTATGTTGTATTTTCTATAATGTAAGTTCAATATTTCTATTTAATTATTGCATTATTATCATGCAAGTCACATAAAGATTTTAAATCTATATGTCCATCCAAAATAACTTAGATTATGTCTATAAAAAAGATATATTTCATGTATTTAAATGATATTAACATACTGCTTATTTTAGATATTATAAATTGTGCACTTTTGTTTGTTTCCACTGTAGTCTACATATTGAACATGCAAGCAACTTGAATCATCGGTATTCCAATTAATTTATTGTTTTTGGATTTGAATTACAGTTTAGATTATTACTATTTTATTACAATGAATTTGAGTGTGATTTTGTTATTGTAAAATTTTGGGGTTTTATTCACAATATCACATGGATATACCCCATATTATCACATATGGGTCAGTGAAGAATGTTTTAGTGATACCAATCATATCTATTTAGGCTAAAAGTAAACAGAGTGTAGCGTGTACAACAATGTTCTAGATTAAGAAAAACCTAACAATTTTCTTTGATGTGCATTATTTGTTACAGTTTGACAGTTCAATTGTCAGTTAACTTCTACTCAAGATCTGTCAATACGAACGACATTTGATTTTCTAGTTAGCAACCATGTAAAATTCTGTCCCCTTAACGGCCAATACAAACAAACCAATCAATAAGCATAAAATCTAATCCCAAAGTCACATCAACGTCGCATAATCCAAAAAATCCACAAAAAGTCACCTGCTCGATATCCCTCTCCACTCCGCCACTTTTTCCCTGATCCGCCGTCATGGCTTTCGATCAGCGTCGCCCCAAACAAACCTCGACTCCCATGCGAACGGATTCCGAAAACTTGCAGTCCTAAGTGAGCAAAAAGTTCAGATCCAAATGCTACAAGTAATGAAACTCCCAAATTTTAGGAGAATCAAACGAGATTGCGTGCTGCTGTTATCGATGCTAAGCTTTCTCTCTCCTGAAATTATTTTAATCAAATTCCAGAGATTCCCTTCGTTTACTGATTTTAGCTGCTACTTTTAGCTGGCGCTTTATTTCGTTTACTGAACCGAAATGGATATTTACAATACGAATAATGGTATTTACGTTTCAGTCCTTTCGTATTTTTTTATTACGGTTATGCTTGTGACATGATATGGATTTGTGCCCAGTCACCGCTGGCTGATGAAATTAAAAAGGACAAAATAGCCAAACGTTGTTTAAGTTGGACGGTTACTTTTCTGGTGCGCTGGATAAGTTGATAATGCTTAAAAAATTATAACATAACCATGATTCAAATATAGCATGATTTGAGTTCATGATAAATTGAAGCTACTTCAAATGAGAGGCCTAGGAATGTAAAGTAATGCACCATATAATTAGGCATGTCAACAAGAACTTTCGATAACTGATCGTTGGATGCTCACGTTCACATTCGATTGTTTTGATATCCACCTCCATGAATATAAAAGCTATTAGATACTTATCTGCTTCGCTCGTCATTAATAAAGCTAAAAAGTACTAAATAATTTGTTTTTGATTCAACATAAATCTTTTTTGCAACAATGGTACGTAAATATAAAAAATAAAAATATAGGGATAATGATCAATCCATGATAAGGTGTATTCAATTATGCGTGTGTAATATGAATTATTATCAAGATAAACCCTGTATATTGATCATTTTATGTAGTAAAACATATGTAATCTAACTATTATCTTAGTAAAAGTCGAACGGATAATCTTGAGATGGGTACTAATGTCCATTGTTATAAAATAAAGCAAAATAGATAAAAGGGGACAAACCATTAGAGAGAACATAAAATATTAGGGTGGAACTTTTCATTTCTATTGATTCATGTGTCACTTACAATGTAAACAATCTCTCTATTTAAAGAGTCTATATTGCATGTAAATTACAGTAAAGTCACTTAGCATATTCGCATATTCACCATTATTATGTTTACACATTACAACACTCCCCCTTGAATATGTGTATGCAAAGATGATAAAATTAATTTGTCTCATTAAAACCTTTTTTATGAAAAACCGTACGGAAAAAATCATAAACAAGGAAAAAAAATGCAATTTCATTTTTAGGTAACATGTTTTACAATATTGTAATGAGGGTTGATACTTCAGAAACAAGATGATGCATCATTAAAACCTTAATATCAAAAACCCAGTGTGAAAAGTATTAGTGAAGGAAAAGAGTACATTATAACATAATTTTATATGCTCCCTCTGATTTATAATGCATTATTCAATTAGCCTATTGATGTAGTCAACACATTCCAATTTTGTACACCATCTTCTTAAATGTTGATTTGGAAATTGCCTTTGGGAACAGATCTACCCACTCTTCTTGAAAGTGGATTTGTTTCTCCTCTTTTTTGTTGTCCTTTCATATTTCATGTGTGAAGAGAGAAGAAATGTGCTCTGTCCTATCACACTTGACATAATTCACTTGAATCTGAGCCACATAAGCTGCATTGTCTTCATAAATAATAGTTTACTGCATCAAAAGATGTTTGATGCTTCTAGATCAAAATGTTGCCTCGTTGAAACCTTACTAAGAAAAACACGATGGGAAAAATCTTACTGAAGGGAAAAAGTACAATATATAATGTCTTATTTGAATAATTTACTATGTCAAATGTTATATGATGCTTCCGGATCAATGTAATGCCTCGTTAAAACCTTAATAAGAAAACCCAATGGAAAAAATAAATAAAGAAAAAGAGTACATTATAACTTATTTTCATATGTTATTGCTTGTGTTGATACTTCTGGATCAAATACATTTTTATCATCTCCTTTTTGGATGATAAAGGTCTTTTTCGATATCTAATGATCTGACAATCATAGGCGTACTAAGTGGATATACTTTATTCATTCGAAAATGCTTCACGGTTTTCTCAATGTAATTTGATTGAGGGGTTAGTATGTCATTTGCACTATGCTCAATCTGTAAACCGAGACAGTACTTAGTTTTTCCAAGATGTTTCATTTCAAATTCCCATTTCAAGTAATCTATTATTTCATCAATTTCTTCTGGAGTCCCAACCAAAATTATACCATCAACATATACCGCTAAAATAGCAAATCCCTTTACCGGTTTCTTTATAAAAACTCATGGACAAATGAGATTGTTTTTATACCCAGCTTTTACCAAATATTCACTAAGACGGTTATACCACATTCTTCTGGATTGTTTCAAACCTAATAGTGATCGTCTTAGTTTTATGAGTACATCGACTTTGATTTTGCTTCGGGCAACTTATATTCATCTAGCATTCTCATGTAAATATAGGCATCCAATTCACCGTATAGGCAAGCTATTATAACATTAGTTAATCTTATATCAAGCTTCTCAGGAACTACAAGGCTTATCAAAATTTGAAATGTTATGACATCCATAATAGGAGAGTGTGCTTCTCTAAAGTCAAAACCTAGTCTTTATAGGAAACCTTGCGCAACAAGTCATGTTTTGAATCTCACAACTTCATTTTTATCATTTTGATTTCTTATTTAAAACGCATTCCTTTTGCAATTTGGTATACTACTAATATTCATTTTTGAATACACTTCTGTTACTGTTCTTAACCCTACGCTCAAAACCCTGCACTGGTTTTTATCCCCAAAACCAGATTTTCCCCGAATTACAATCCCTGTAATTCGTCTCCCTAGTTTTAGAGACAAACTAGAAAACTCTAGACTTGATAACAAATTTAAATTAAAGACGAACAAAATCAAAACAATAAAAAACCCTTAAGAAAAACTTTGAAAACCCTAGGATTTAGAATAGGGGTTATCCCCTTTAGTTGAAACTTGGTCGGCCTCCTTTTTTAATTACTTCACCACTTCTCTCTTGAGTCCGATCTCTTTGTAATTGTAAAAATGGCGGCTCTAGGGTTTCCTTCTTAAATAGAAATGGCGACTGTGATTAGGGTTTTGGTTCTTTGATTCTGAAATCCGACGCTATGATGTTCTCGAGTTCCTATTGCAAGCTCTTCTTCGGTTGAGTTGATGAAGCTTTGATTTGGATCCAAGTCTTCTTCTTTTCCTGGTATGATTTTTAATTCAATTGTTTGCTTTTAATTTCTTCGATCTTGGATAGTTTGAAACCAGTGATGAATCGGTGTATTTATAGGATTAAAATCCTAAATATGTGCTCTGATTTCGTATTAGACTTTGGTCATGGTATTGCATAATTTTTGGGCTTGAAATCTTCGTGGTTTCTAGAATTGCTTCTGAATATTTCTTTGATTTCTGGAATTCAAAATTTTGTGGAGTAACTTGCGTTTAACCTGTATATTTTAAACTTGAATTCCCTGCTTTGAATTGGTCCTTAAAATAATTGTCGTATATATTTTTCTGGAGTCAAATATTCTGGAATTGATTTCTTATTTGCTTTACTTCTTCCTTTGAACACATGAACTTTGAATTTTATTTTTCTTTGACCATTTCTGAGTTAACCTGTTCTCAGTAAATTTTGAATGGAATATGATAATAGTTTGGTTAGATGCTACTCTTGATCGAGATAAGAACCGATTCTACCCTTGTGAATACTCTGGTTATCACCGTAAACAGATACTATGCTTGACATTAAAGAACACCTCTACACTTGTTCTTTGCACTTGAAATTGGTTCATGCATATCTGTCATGTATCACTTGTGTCTGCCCTTATTGTATCTAAAACTGAACTTGTCATGCAGACACTTTATTGATGAATGCTTTGGTGAATTTGATATCATCTCACACACTTGGATAAGAACAGTTACACACTTTTACTTGCGTCGTCTTTGATCTGATGCCTTTGAAATAAAAACAGTCATTACTTGAACTTGTCTTGAGTTTTAAACTCATGTTTTATTTGAAATCTAAGAACTGATAAGAACACTTTGATTATGTCTCGTTCATCACTGCTTTTACATTCCAATTTGTTTGAACATGAAACTGCTGCTATGTACATATGCTTGTTTGCCTTGCTGAAACCATGCTTTCCGTGCTACTTGTCATTTTTGCTACACCACTTGATCATTTACCATTAAGCTTGCCCATGTTGTACTACTGAGCTCGACCATTTGTGCATTTGTATGTTGATTTGCTGGGCTGCCATGAACATGAAATGTGCATGCTTTCATTACCCTATCACTTGTATTTGCACCACTGTTGTTTCACTGTATGGTACACTTGTTTGGTCTGTGCTGAATTTGGAGTCATTGTGAATCATTATGCTGTATTGCTTGACATTGTTCTCGACCCCCTGTAGTTGTGTTCATTCTTCTTGTTAATTAGTTTGCATCTTTTACTAGTCTGTTACATCATAGTTGCTGTATGAACTCCTCTACCAATGCCGCTTCACCATGAAGACTGCCTTGTATAAAATTCCACTCTATTTTGCATTGATGTACACCATCTATGTCATCCATGCCATGTCTTCATCATCTTGTTACTTCTTGTAGTTTTGTTAACACTGCCGCACTATGCTGCTTGTACTTCTGCTTCACTTTAAAACTGGGTTGTAATGGTGTCCTTCCTTTTCCCTTGAAACTGGATTGTTTTTTGTAAATAGTTGGTCCATTTTAAAGCTGTTGCAATTATATTTGCACCAAGGTATTTCAGTTGTTCACCATTTCCACTATGTTGTTTTGATGCTTTTGCACATTTGTCCGGGTCCATGCTCCACTTTTGCTTGCTGACTTGAGCATGCTGCACTTTGTCTCTTGCCATTTGGACTTGATTACCATTGTGCTCGATTATGATTATAACTAAGATCACCTATATGCTGCTTAAAAACTGTTTGATGTGCTCGACTTGTGCCAGTTCAAATTTGAAAACTTCGTCGAGCTTGTACATGCTTGAATGTGTTAAACCTTGTGTTTAGAACTTGTACATAAACCGCTTGATCTTTATGCTCGACCACCCTTGACAATGCATTGATGATCTTGTGTGTATGTGCCACTTTAGTATATGCTGTCATTATCATGTCACTTGTATTTGCTCTTGCACCTTACTGAGTGTAATCTGCTCATTTAAAAAGTTTTGTCATGTTTTGTTTGTAGCTCCATTCTGGCTTGTGATTAAGTTGCACTGACTTCTTGTTGCACCATTAGCTCGTGCATGTATCACCATATTTATGTTTTGCTCCTTGGTTAATTTTTTAATGTGCACTGAGTCGAGACGGTCCTTGTGGCTACTCCTCAGTTGCTCGCTGATTGGCGAGGCAGTGCACACGTGTATAAACGTGTGTACATGCAGCCATCAGACGATTTTTTCTGTCCCTGCATATCAGACTAAGTCTAGAAAAGTGATGAGAAACACACCGTAATTCTGAGGCAAATAAAATTTTAAAAAATAAATTTTTATTTGTTTGTATTGAATTTTATTTTTGTTGCAGTCTACTGTGTGTGTTTTTCTGTTTTGACAGGTATGAAGACAGGACTTGACTGAAGGCTGTGAAGACAGAAGATGGAAGACAGAAGACAAGAACAGTGCTAGTGTGTGTCTGTATTTGAAATGTTAACTGAGTGATAGTGTCAATGTATACAGTGATTGTATAAGTAATGAATGAACTGTAATGAGGAGCTGTGAAAGAATTGTACTGATTGTATGTAATAAACGGATTTGGTTGAAATAAAATATTATTTTATTGTGTTCAATTTAATCTGTTTGTTTTTTATTTGAATTCTTTCATGTGTGAATATTTAAATTTCTGTATAGTTGTATTTTATTTAAATAGAAATATTATATTCCTGTCTGATGTGTAGTATACTAGTACAGTTACAAACACATTCAATAATAAAATATATTTGATTGTTATCATCAAACAAAAAAACATATAATTGTGTATACAACACTGTTATATACAGCAATCTCCCCCTTTTGATGATGACAAACAAATTAAAGATTTTGAATGTGTTTGAACGTGAAATATATTACTCCCCCTATTTGTATGCTCCCCCTACAACTGAACTCTCCCTATATATGTGGAAAAATTGAATGTATTAAATCCAATTGACCATTCTCCCTCTAGATATTTAACTTTCAATCTTAAAATATTTTTGAATTAATGCTCAACAATCAAAATCTTGACCATTCTCCCCCTTTTGTTATCATCAAAAGGATAATAGAAATTGAAGCGGTGATAAATATAAACTATAAATATAAATTCAAATCAAGAGAGAGAATATATATCGTAAAACCCATTTAATCAAACAAAAATCATAATAATCTTTAAAGCAGAAGCAAATTTCACTTTCAGAATAAATGGATTTACGATGGATTTTATAGAATGAGGAGAGTTCAATAAAAATTGAATATTTGAATATGAATTTTAAAGATTTTAAATATGCTAAAAAAGTGTTAAGCACTTTCTAACCACGCATAGCCCAAAGGTCTTTTAAATGGGGTTAGTAGTAACTTAACTTTATCCTCTCTAATGAGTTCCATCCATGCACAGCCCAAAGGTCTTTTAAGTGAGAATGGAAGCACATAGAAATTAAGGTAACTCACCCACGCATAACCGCGAGGATTTTTAAATGGGAGTGAATACCAAGGATAAATTGTTTATTTTATTTTATTTTATTTTATTTTTTTAATTCCAAGAATAATTAGAACTCCCCAAATTAAATAAAACCATGATGAATGACAGAAACATGGTAGATATAGAAGATGGTCGTGAAATAAGCTCTAATTCAAAGATATTATAAAATATGTCCAGTCATCATGTGATTTAAAATAATATCTCCTCTAGTTAAGAATTATACCATAGTCACAACTCATCACAATTTCATAAATCTATTATCGATTTTGATGAGTCACAAAATGGTTCAAATTAATCAATAATTTCAATTTTTGAATAAATAATCAAAAATAATTTTAAAATTGAAAATATTAATTTCAAGAGGAGTTTTTGAAAAATGCAAGTTGAAAATCAGCCTAAAAAAAAATCAATCAGTTAAAAAAAATGAAATTTTCTAATATTTTTAACACTGATTGCTCCTAGACAATTTTTAAAACCATTTATATATTAATTTGATTCAAATTGCCTATGAATTTTAACTGAATCCAGTCACTGATTTTCCAACTTATCATTTAATCACCAATGATTCAAATCAATTTCCTTATCAGAGCAGCACACAAGTGACATTCTCTGAGAATTTTTGGACAAACTCAAGAAACAGTCAACTTATCAAATCTGAAGATAATTATTTGAAATCACCTAAAAAAAAATCAATTTTTTATAATCCAAGAATTTCAACAATCCATAACGAATGATTTCACAAACAGCCAAGTAAAAATAAATTAAAAGGAATAAAAGTACGAGTTTAGAGATCATACCTGACTTACCATAATCAACGTGATGCAATGAATCTCCAACTCTGAATCTATGGCTAAGGAACTCCAAATAATTTGATATATGAATCAACTTGAATTTTATCTAACTTAAGCACAGTTGTTCCTCAGCCTCCCACAGTACCTAAATGTTTATATGATCGAGTGGTCTAACAAAAGTTGTTTTACCACTCTTATCTTCGTTTACACGTTTTGGTACCCAAACCCGTTTATATAACAATCCATTACTATTCACTAGCGTACCCTTTGGAACCCAAATTTGTTTAGATTTGCTTAAATTTATTTTGTTAATTTTTGGAATCCAAACAGATTTAAATGAATTGTTTTTAAACGAGTTATCAATTTGTTTATGATTTAAAAACCCTTTGAAATTATTAAATTTCAAAAATTCAATTTGATCGTTTTCAAAGCCAATTAAAGGATTTTTAAAATCATTAAAATTTTGTTTTTCAACTTGATTAGATTCAAATCCAAGTCCCTTTTTATTCTGAACAAAAAATTGATTTTTTAACAACATATTCAACGATTTCTCTCCTTTAGAAAATTTAGTCAAAGCTGACTGAAGTCGTTGAATTTTAAATTTAAGATCGCTATTTTCTTTCATTAAATTTGAACAACGATTGATAGCGTTTTTCCTCTTTTCAGCATCATTTTGTTTTAAAATCAAAATTTCGTTTTCGAGTGCTTTGATTTTAGCATTGGACTTGGAAATTTCAATTTCAAATTGTTTTCGTTTTTCAAAATCAAGTTTTTCAGATTCTCTAAACTTTTCAATCACCTTTTCACAATCAAGATTTTCATTTTTCAAATTCATGTTTTCACTTTTAAGTAACTCAAGATCAGTTTTTAATTTCAAAAAATCGTTACTCAAAAATTGACATTTTTTGCATTCTGAAAATGGTGAATTCTTAACTTTTTCAAGTTTTGTTTCTAAACTGTTATTTTCTTGAACTAGTTTTGATCTATCAGATTTTAATTTCTTAACTTTTAGTTCAAGAGAATCAACGGTTTTTGTGAGATCGTGACACATTAAAATTAAATCTTTATAAGTAAAATTCGATACCTCACTTGAATCCTTTTCACTTCTTTCTGAATCAGATTGAGCCATAAGACACAAATTAGCTTCCTCTTCTTCACTTTCAGAAACTTCTTCTCCTTCTTCGTCATCCCATGTAGCAGCAAAAGCTTTCTTCTGAACTTATTCTTCTTTTCATTTTTGAGCTGTGGACAATTTGGTTTGATATGTCCGGGTTTCTTGCAGTTGTAGCAAAATACTTCATCGTCTGAACTTTCGGAACTTTCAGATTTGACAGTTTTCTTCTTTTGTGGCTTGTATTTTCCTTTGGCCCATTTTTTCAAAACCATGGCTAGCTCTTCAGCGGGATCATCATCATTACTTTCAACAGAATTATTTAGAGCGATCGTCTTTTTCTTTGATTCAGAATCCTTTCGTCCTTCTCTTGCTTTTAACTCCATCTCGTAAGTTATCAGATTTCCGATCAACTCTTCCATGCTTACTTTATTCAGATCTTTTGATTCTTGTATCGCTGTCACCTTAGCTTCAAAATTTATTGGTAGCACTCTCAATATTTTTCTGATCAATTCCACTTCGGTATAGGTTTTGCCAAGAGCTTTTGCATTGTAGACCAGTGATGAGAAGCGTCCATACATCTCTTTTATATCTTCGTCTTTTTGCATAGAGAAATTTTCATATTCGTTGCTGAGTAGAGCGAGACGAGATTCCTTTACTTGAGATGTACCTTCGTGTGTGACCTCCAACATATGCCATATTTCCTGCGCAGTCTCACAATGAGAAATTCGATTAAATTCAGTTTTATCAAGAGCACAGATTAAAGCATTCATCGCTTTGGCATTAGTTGAAAATAATTTTTTATCATTAGCATCCCACCTGTCTTATGATTTAGGAATTTCAACACCACTAACTATAACAGTGGGTGATCTATAACCCGTTTCAATAATATCCCACACGTCATAGTCGACTGAACTCAAATAAATTTTCATCCTAGCTTTCCAATATGCATAATCAGTTCCATTAAACATTGGTGGCCTAGCTATGGACTGACCCTCAGAAAACGCGTTATTAGACAGATTCATGACTCTAGAGTTAAAAAAAAATTACCTGCTCTGATACCACTTGTAGGATCTAAATTAACCCTAGAGGGGGGGTGAATAGGGTTTATCGCAGATTTTTGCAGAATAATTAAATAAAAACAGCACAGATAATAATCAGAATAAATGCGGAAAATAAATAACACACAGATATACCCAGCTTCGGCAAAACCCTGCCTACTGCTGCATTCCCCAAGGTTTCTACTAGGAGTTAAAACAATCTCTACGCTTACAATCCCCTGTAAACTCGCGACACTCGCTCCCAACTGTTCTTAACCCTACGCTCAAAACCCTGCACTGGTTTTTATCCCCAAAACCAGATTTTCCCCGAATTACAATCCCTGTAATTCGTCTCCCTAGTTTTAGAGACAAACTAGAAAACTCTAGACTTGATAACAAATTTAAATTAAAGACGAACAAAATCAAAACAATAAAAAACCCTTAAGAAAAACTTTGAAAACCCTAGGATTTAGAATAGGGGTTATCCCCTTTAGTTGAAACTTGGCCGGCCTCCTTTTTTAATTACTTCACCACTTCTCTCTTGAGTCCGATCTCTTTGTAATTGTAAAAATGGCGGCTCTAGGGTTTCCTTCTTATAATAGAATTGGCGACTGTGATTAGGGTTTTGGTTCTTTGATTCTGAAATCCGACGCTATGATGTTCTCGAGTTCCTATTGCAAGCTCTTCTTCGGTTGAGTTGATGAAGCTTTGATTTGGATCCAAGTCTTCTTCTTTTCCTGGTATGATTTTTAATTCAATTGTTTGCTTTTAATTTCTTCGATCTTGGATAGTTTGAAACCAGTGATGAATCGGTGTATTTATAGGATTAAAATCCTAAATATGTGCTCTGATTTCGTATTAGACTTTGGTCATGGTATTGCACAATTTTTGGGCTTGAAATCTTCGTGGTTTCTAGAATTGCTTCTGGATATTTCTTCGATTTCTGGAATTCAAAATTTTGTGGAGTACCTTGCGTTTAACCTGTATATTTTAAACTTGAATTCCCTGCTTTGAATTGGTCCTTAAAATAATTGTCGTATATATTTTTCTGGAGTGAAATATTCTGGAATTGATTTCTTATTTGCTTTACTTCTTCCTTTGAACACATGAACTTTGAATTTTATTTTTCTTTGACCATTTCTGAGTTAACCTGTTCTCAGTAAATTTTGAAGGGAATATGATAATAATTCGGTTAGATGCTACTCTTGATCGAGATAAGAACCGATTCTACCCTTGTGAATACTCTGGTTATCACCTTAAACAGATAATATGCTTGACATTAAAGAACACCTCTACACTTGTTCTTTGCACTTGAAATTGGTTCATGCATATCTGTCATGTATCACTTGTGTCTGCCCTTATTGTATCTAAAACTGAACTTGTCATGCAGACACTTTATTGATGAATGCTTTGGTGAATTTGATATCATCTCACACACTTGGATAAGAACAGTTTCACACTTTTACTTGCATCGTCTTTGATCTGATGCCTTTGAAATAAAAACAGTCATTACTTGAACTTGTCTTGAGTTTTAAATTGATGTTTTATTTGAAATCTAAGAACTGATAAGAACGCTTTGATTATGTCTCGTTCATCACTGCTTTTACATTCCAATTTGTTTGAACATGAAACTGCTGCTATGTACATATGCTTGTTTTCCTTGCTGAAACCATGCTTTCCGTGCTACTTGTCATTTTTGCTACACCACTTGATCATTTACCATTAAGCTTGCCCATGTTGTACTACTGAGCTCGACCATTTGTGCATTTGTATGTTGATTTGCTGGGCTGCCATGAACATGAAATGTGCATGCTTTTATTACCCTATCACTTGTATTTGCACCACTGCTGTTTCACTGTATGGTACACTTGTTTGGTCTGTGCTGAATTTGGAGTCATTGTGAATCATTATGCTGTATTGCTTGACCTTGTTCTCGACCCCCTGTAGTTGTGTTCATCCTTCTTGTTAATTAGTTTGCATCTTTTACTAGTCTGTTACATCATAGTTGCTGTGTGAACTCCTCTACCAATGCCGCTTCACCATGAAGACTGCCTTGTATAAAATTCCACTCTATTTTGCATTGATGTACACCATCTATGTCATCCATGCCATGTCTTCATCATCTTGTTACTTCCTGTAGTTTTGTTAACACTGCCGCACTATGCTGCTTGTACTTCTGCTTCACTTTAAAACTGGGTTGTAATGGTGTCCTTCCTTTTCCCTTGAAACTGAATTGTTTTTTGTAAATAGTTGGTCCATTTTAAAGCTGTTGCAATTATATTTGCACCAAGGTATTTCAGTTGTTCACCATTTCCACTATGCTGTTTTGATGCTTTTGCACATTTGTCCGGGTCCATGCTCCACTTTTGCTTGCTGACTTGAGCATGCTGCACTTTGTCTCTTGCCATTTGGACTTGATTACCATTGTGCTCGATTATGATTATAACTAAGATAACCTATATGCTGCTTAAAAACTGTTTGATGTGCTCGACTTGTGCCAGTTCAAATTTGAAAACTTCGTCGAGCTTGTACATGCTTGAATGTGTTAAACCTTGTGTTTAGAACTTGTACATAAACCTTGCTTGATCTTTATGCTCGACCACCCTTGACAATGCATTGATGATCTTGTGTGTATGTGCACTTTAGTATATGCTGTCATTATCATGTCACTTGTATTTGCTCTTGCACCTTACTGAGTGTAATCTGCTCATTTAAAAAGTTTTGTCATGTTTTGTTTGTAGCTCCATTCTGGCTTGTGATTAAGTTGCACTGACTTCTTGTTGCACCATTAGCTCGTGCATGTATCACCATATTTATGTTTTGCTCCTGGTTAATTTTTTAATGTGCACTGAGTCGAGACGGTCCTTGTGGCTACTCCTCAGTTGCTCGCTGATTGGCGAGGCAGTGCACACGTGTATAAACGTGTGTACATGCAGCCATCAGACGATTTTTTCTGTCCCTGCATATCAGACTAAGTCTAGAAAAGTGATGAGAAACACACCGTAATTCTGAGGCAAATAAAATTTTAAAAAATAAATTTTTATTTGTTTGTATTGAATTTTATTTTTGTTGCAGTCTACTGTGTGTGTTCTTCTGTTTTGATAGGTATGAAGACAGGATTTGACTAAAGGCTGTGAAGACAGAAGATGGAAGACAGAAGACAAGAACAGTGCTAGTGTGTGTCTGTATTTGAAATGTTAACTGAGTGATAGTGTCAATGTATACAGTGATTGTATAAGTAATGAATGAACTGTAATGAGGAGCTGTGAAAGAATTGTACTGATTGTATGTAATAAACAGATTTGGTTGAAATAAAATATTATTTTATTGTGTTCAATTTAATCTGTTTGTTTTTTATTTGAATTCTTTCATGTGTGAATATTTAAATTTCTGTATAGTTGTATTTTATTTAAATAGAAATATTATATTCCTGTCTGATGTGTAGTATACCAGTACAGTTACAAACACATTCAATAATAAAATATATTTGATTGTTATCATCAAACAAAAAAACATATAATTGTGTATACAACACTGTTATATACAACAAAAAGTTGGTCTAATGACGATCAACCCCGAGAGTGTGTTAACCACACACAATAGTATTCACAGACGGAAAAAGTAAGTAAACATAGGAGATATAATATTTTTATAGTGCTTCGGCTTAATCTAAGCCTGCATCCACTTTCTTTGTTTATATTGTCGATTACAGGTTGCAGTTGTTTTTCAATGAAAGAAAGTAGAGAAAAAAATGATTTAAACACAAGATCCTTGTGTTGTATTTGAAATATATGGCATGCTACTTTGAAGTGTCGAAGAGGAGCTTTTCTGTGGTGGATTCCATCTACCTTTGCATTTCAGAAATAGTTGTACTTATAGGCGAGAAGGTGGGCCAAATCTGTATGCGGTGTGGCGTATATCTTTTTCGGGCTTGGGCATGTGTAACTCGATCCTATGGAGTAGTGGTAGGCAGAGGGACATGGTATACTGCTGATAATAGTTCTTCTCGAGTTTCGTGGCATACGTGGTACTTGAATTCTGGAATATAAAAAGATGTGCAAGTCAGGATTGACCGGTTATTTAGCCGTGGGAATAGGAATTCGTCTTGTATTAGAGGATTTGGCTTGATATTTCTGACCCGATATTCTAGACTTGATTCAATCTTTCAGGAACAGCTCGATCGATTGGTTGATGATCCGATCGGTTGTGTTTTAACCTCAAAAGGATGCCAATTTTGAAGGAGAGCCTTTATTTGTTGTGAAGCCAGTTCAGGTTGAATTTTAGTCGATCAACCTATGATGAAAGTCGGTCCTGGGAGAATAGTATCAGACCAATGTCTGGTAATGAGCTTCTATCTTGAGTTGTGACGGCTTTTGCCAAAAAGATGGTCAACACTTTGGCCCCTAAAACATATCATTTTGGGGAAAGAAGATTTGTTCTGGATCTTCAATGGAATGTTGAATAGGAGAAATCCAAAGTACCATGGTTTCGCCGAACTATATAAGAAGGGCCAGAGAACCGACGACCACTGATGATTGTATTAAGGCCAGAAAATCGACGATCGCTAAGGTCGCGTTAAGGCCGAAAAACCGACAACCATCCGAGGATCGTATTAAGGTCGGGTTTTTTTAGGATGCCTGAAAACCAATCAACAATACCAAGTCTACTTCGAAGAGCAGTAGAACTGCGACCTTACCAAGTTAAACAATACCTGCAAATAATTTGAGGTAGACATGCCAATTCCTGGCGATGTCGTTTGGTGTGTTCAAGCATAATCCATGCTTGGTTTTGAGACGAGTATAAACCTACTCAATTTATAATTGAGTAGGGTATGAACCATACCCAGGTAGTCGAGTATAAACCATACTCAGAAGTTTAAAGTGGGGTATCAACCATACTTGGAGTTTGAGGAAGACGAGCACAAACCATACTCGGTTTTTTGAGAAGGGGTATAAGCCATACCCGGAGGAGTTAGGATCGAGCATCAGCCATGCTTGGGATGTAATATTTCCAAACATATCGAGTAAAAACCATACTCATGATTTATTATCGTGAAGACAAGTATAAACCATACTCGATTTTGTAAAGTTGGCGAGTATTAACCATACTCGGCTTAAGAAGGTTGGTGATCATTAACCATACTCGGCTTAATAGGTTTGGCGAGCGTTAACCACACTCGGCTTTTGAGGTTCTTGTCGAATCAAACATAATCCATGTTCGAAAAAGAAAATTTATTGTTGCTAAGAAACTATTACAAAAATTAAAGCAAATCCTAATGGGTTTATAGTCGAATCCAAAGCACGCCTATGGATTAAATCCTAACCCCGTACGTGTGTACTTCAACACAACCACATTATTGAAAATAACAAAAATACATTTCTTATATCCTAAGAAATGGGATGCATTCTCAACGATCTAAACCAGATCAGTTGATGATTATGCCGCAGATGCTGGGCTTAGGGTCTTTCCCATTTCGAGGAGCTCGTAGACCGACCTGAGGAGCTTGGGAAGGTAACTACAGCGGTGCTAATGGTGTAGATTTCTTAACATATTCGGGCAGCTCTCTACATTTAACCTTTTCCTTGATAAGATCGCGCAAATGCATGCATTCATTGGTGATGTGACCTACCATATTATGATACATGCAGTGCTTTCCTGATTTGATTTCTCTTTGGGTCGGCTCCCTTCTAGGAGGCTTTGGAAAAGGTTGAGATCCTTCTACGTCGAGGTAGATGTCCAATAGGGAGGAGTTGAGCTCAGTGTACTGATCATATTTGTT
The DNA here is from genome assembly GCA_030737875.1 of Allium sativum. Taxonomy (NCBI): domain Eukaryota; kingdom Viridiplantae; phylum Streptophyta; class Magnoliopsida; order Asparagales; family Amaryllidaceae; genus Allium; species Allium sativum. The sequence continues at coordinate 646,120,499 of CM060923.1, forward strand.
TTCTCTGTAGAATCACACATTCTGGTCATTCTTCTAAGAGGCTTTCCCTTTTCCTTTGTTCTGGCCATTGGTAATGGATGGGCCTCCGTCTTTTGTAGCAAGTACTTCGAGATTTTCCATCTTGATGCTAGCATCTTCTTATCGGAGGAATCTATCTACTTCAACATAGAAATTTTCAATATCTTTGGGAGGACCTCTTGTTAGGGAGATCCTGAAATTAGATCGGCTCTGAACACCGGCTATGGTGGCCATAAACATCATTGATGGTTCGGGTCAACCAACTGATGCTACAGCCATGTTGAATCTTTCTAGGAAGGAGCGTAGGGTCTTGTCGGATCGCTGCTTGATGGAGGTGAGGAACATGACGCTCTTCGGTCGGGAGATATGAACTCTGAACTGCTCGATGAAGCGGGTGACCAACATATTCCAGCTGTTAATCGATTTAGTTGTTAGCTGCCGAAACCATAGGCCAGCTATATCGGTGAGAAATAGAGGGAAGCACTTAGGCATGACATTGGTCGATACTGATAGCACTTCCATTTGACGCATGTATCACATGAGATGTATGGTTGGGTCGGTCATGTCATTATAGGGTTCCAAGACCAAAAACTTGAAGTCTGTAGGGTTGCGCGAGTTTCTGATTTTTCGCATGAAAGGAATGCGATGGATGTTATCCACATCTTGTTGAGAAGAGGTTCTTATTGTGAAATGTTTGATGATGCTTGCAATCTAACTCTCATCCCCAAGGAGTCGTTGCCACGAATCTAATTCTGCATTGGGGACATTAGTGAGAATCCTAGTACTTGGAATGGGTGGAAGCATGTCCCGAGTTCTTGGGGTCAATTAGGTTCGGCCTACGAGAGTTGAGTGAAGGTGGTCCACAGCATCAGGTCTTGATTCGGAAGTAAATGGAGCTGCTTGGATGGAATCTGGATTGGGCCGAACCATATTCGCTTCGGTTGAATTGGATCGGTTCGGGATAGCATTTCCTGTTCGGGGATTGGTATTGCCCCCACCTTGGGCGACATAAGAGTGATCTATCATTGCGTTTCCCATCGTCACATTGGGGACCGGTATGGTAGAGCAGTCTTGGTGGTATGGAGGGTTGTTGCCCCTTGCCCTTCTTGGATCAGCAAGCTGGGAAGGTTGTGTTGTAGGCTGCATAAGATGAGTTTGCGGTAAGATGTTGGATCGGACAGGAAGTTGTGTCGATCCATGTTCGGATGTTGCACCGGTTCAAGCGTTGTTTGTCCAGGGAGTTGAGTCGAACCCTGGACAGGAGGCAAAATGGTCGACTAGTCCAGAACTTGGCCATAGCAAACCTGAGAATCTGCAGCTACTCCAGAGCCGATGGTTACTGGAAGTGATGATATTAAATCTGGTCGATTAGGAAGTGAAGTTGAGCCTGTAGGAATTGTAGACCAATCTGGGGTTTGGATTTCTTTAGATCGTAGATTAGTTATTGCCCCAACTTCGTTTCGTGCAGGAAATACTTCATCATTTCCTGCTGCTTTGTGAGAAGTCCATCCTGGTGCGCCGTCTGAGTTCTAAACTCGCCCAAAACTTTATCGATCTCATCCCTAGTTAGGTATTGGGATAGTTCTTTGTGGAGGGAAGCCTCCTGGCTTGCCCCCTGTTGCTACCGCGTCTGCCGCACCAGCAAATCGAGTTTGAGCGTGAGAAGGTGTCGAATACTTTTTCCATTTTGTCATTGCTTCCTTAAGAGTTGCCGAAGGTCGTAAGGTATATCTGTGGTCCCCTTCCTCGCGCACCAAAGTGTTGACGTCAAAAGTTGGTCTAGTGATGTTTAATCCCCAGAGTGTGTTAACCACACACAATAGTATTCACAGAATGTGGGAAAAATTAAGTAAACACAGGAAACACAATATTTTTATTGTGGTTCGGCTTAATCCAAGCCTACATCCACTTTAAAATCTTTGTTTATACTGTTGATTACAAGTTACAGTTGTTTTCCAACGAAATAAAGTAGAGAAAGAAGTAATTTAAACACAAGATCCTTGTGTTGTATTTGAAATATATGGCATGCTTTATTAAAGTGCCGAAGAGGAGATTTTCTATGGTGGATTCCATCTACCTTTCCATTTCAGGAAATGGTTGTATTTATAGGCGAGAAGGTGGGCCGAATCTGTATGCGGCATGACATATATCTTTCTTGGGCTTGGACACGTGTAACTCTATCCGATGGCATAGTGGTAGGCAGAGGTACCTGATATACTATTGATGAATAGTTCTTCTCGAGTTTCGTGGCTACATGGTACTTGAATTCTGGAATATAAAAAGATGCGCGAGTCAGAATTTACTGATTCTGTAGCCGTGGGAGTAGGAATTCGTCTTGTATTAGATGATTTGGCTTGATATTTCTGACCTGATATTCCAAGCTTGATCCAATCTTTCAGGAACAGCCCGATCGATCAGTTGATGATCTGATCGATCAGTCTGGTTTTAACTTCAAAAGGATGCCAATTTCGAAGGAGAGCCTTTATTTGTTGTGAAGGTAGTTCAGGTTGAATTTTAGTCGATCGACCTATGATGAAAGTCGGTCCAGGGAGAATAGAATCAGACCAATGTCTAGTAATGAGCTTCTATCTTGAGTTGTGAAGACTTTTGCCAAAAAGATGGTCAACAGTTTGCCCCCCAGAACATATCATTTTGGGGAAAGAAGATTTGTTATGGATCTTCAATGGAATGTTGAATAGGAGAATCCAAGGAGCCATGGTTTCGCCGAACCATATGAGAAGGGCCAGAGAACCGACGACCGCTGATGATTGTATTAAGGCAAAAAAATCGACGATCGCTAAGGTCGCGTTAAGGCCGAAAAACCGACAACCATACGAGGATCGTATTAAGGCCGGGTTATTGAGGATGCCTGAAAACCAATCAACCGTACCAAGTCTACTTCGAAGAAGAGCAGTAGAACTGTGACCTTACCAAGTTAAACAATACCTGCAAATAATTTGAGGTAGACATGCCAATTCCTGGCGATGTCGTTTGGTGTGTTCAAGCATAAGCCATGCTTGGTTTTGACGAGTATAAACCTACTCAATTTATAATTGAGTAGGGTATGAACCATACCCAGGTAGTCGAGTATAAACCATACTCAAAAGTTAAAAGTGGGGTATCAACCATACCTGGAGTTTGAGGAAGACGAGCGCAAACCATACTTGGTTTTTTGAGAAAGGTTATAAGCCATACCTGAAGGAGTTAGGATCGAGCATCAGCCATGCCTGGGATGTAATATTTCCAAACAGATCGAGTAAAAACCATACTCATGATATATTATCGTGAGGACTAATATAAACCATACTCGATTTTGTAAAGTTGGCGAGTATTAACCATACTCTGTTTAAGAAGGTTGGTGATCATTAACCATACTCGGCTTAAGAGGGTTGGCGAGCGTTAACAACACTCGGATTTTGAGGATCTTGTCGAATCAAACATAATCCATGTTCGAAAAAGAAAGTTTATTGTTGCTAAGAAACTATTATAGAAATTAAAGCAAATCCTAATGGGTTTGTAGTCGAATCAAAAGCACGCCTATGGATTAAACCCTAACCATGTATGTGTGTACTTCAACACAAACACATTATTGAAAGTAACAAAAATACATTTCTTATATCCTAAGAAATGGGATGCATTCTCAACGATCTAAACCAGATCAGTTGATGATGATGTCGCGGTTGCTGGGCTCAGGGTCCTTCCCATTTCGAGGAGCTCGTAGACCGACCTGAGGAGCTTGGGAAGGTAACTGTGGCAGTGTTGCTGGTGCAGATTTCTTTACACACTCTGTCAGCTCTCCACATCTAACCTTTTCCTTGATAAGATAGCCCAAATGCCTGCATTCATTGGTGATGTGACCTACCATATTATGATACATGCAGTGCTTTCCTGATTCGAGTTCTCTTTGGGTCGTCTCCCTTCTAAGAGGCTTTGGAAAAGGTAGAGATCCTTGTACGTCGAGGTAGATGTCCAGTAGGGAGGAGTTGAGCTTAGTGTATTGATCATATTTGTTTTCTCTTTGGAATCACACATTCTGATCGTTCTTCTTCGAGGCTTTCCCTTTTCCTTTGTTTTGGCCATTAGTATTGGATGGGCCTCCGTCTTTTGTAGCAAGTACTTCGAGATTTTCCATCTTGATGCTAGCATCTTCTTGTCGAAGGAATCTATCTACTTCAGCATAGAAATCTTCAATATCTTTGGGAGGACCTCTAGTTAGGGAGGTCCTGAAATTATATCGGCTCTGAACACCGGCTATGGCGGCTGTAAGCATCATTGATGGCTCGGGTCAACCGAGTGATGCTACAGCCATGTTGAATCTTTCTAGGAAGGAGCATAGGGTCTTGACGGACCGCTGCTTGATGGAGGTGAAGAACATGACGCTCTTCGATCAGGAGATATGAACTCTGAACTGCTCGATGAAGCGGGTGACCAAAATATTCCACCTGTTGATCGATTTTGTTGTTAGCTGCTGAAACCATATGCCAGCTATGTCGATGAGAAATAGAGGAAAGCACTTGGGCATGACATTGGTCGATGCTGATAGCACTTCCATTTGACGCATGTATCACATGAGATGTATGGTCGGGTCGGTCATGTCGTTGTAGGGTTCCAAGACCAAAAGCTTGAAGTCTATAGGATTGCGAGTTTCTGATTTCTCGCGTGAAAGGAATGCAATGGATGTTATCCACATCTTGTTGAGAAGAGGTGCCTCTTGTGAAATGTTTGATGATGCTTGCAATCTGACTCTCATCTCCAAGGAGTCGTTGCCACGAATCCAATTCTACATTGGGGACATTAGTGATAATCCCAGTACTAGGAATGGGTGGAAGCATGCCCCGAGTTCTTGAGGTCAGTTAGGTTCGGCCTACGAGAGTTGAGTGAAGGTGGTCCACAGCCTCAGGCCTTGATTCGGGAGTAACTGGAGCCACTGTTTCAAATCTCGCAAATATCGCCCGAGATCTCCTTCGAGATCTCGTTTTGAGCTCCTTCCAAAACGAAACAACAAATATCACTCTAAACTCCTTTCGAATATATCGCCCGAGATATTGCGATATCGAACGATATATCGACCGAGACGAAATACTGGAATATCGTCCGAGATCTTAGTTTTTTTGGTTAAAATTTAAATATGTGCCTGAACTAGAACTATAATTAAAAAACTCAAATCTAGCCATATCAGTCTTTTGTTATTTTACATTTTGCATGTTAAGTGACTATATTGTATGTTCATATATGTTTTACCATGCTTATGATTTTCATATTCGTCTTTTTATATACATGTTACTTATGAAATTATGTATTTTATGGTCCATTTATGCTGGATTTTTTAATGTTTTGTATCCGTTTAATGTTTCCTATCTAACAATATTCATGTTTTAATCATATTACGATTTAGAGTATGAATGATCTTCCGCAAAATGAAGAATAATAAAGTTTTTTTGCCTTTTAAGTTTATGTTACTACGTTTTTTATCCTTCATAAAAATCGTTTTGTTAAAATATCATGTTTAACATATCATGTACCCCGAGATTGTTCCGATATGAACTTTCAGACCCGAGATGAAAATCCAAGACGAACTCCCGAGTTAGACTCATCTCGTCCGAGATCTCCCCTGATACGAGACCGAGTCTATAAAATCCCTGAGACGAAACGCAACCGATATCCGAGATTTAAAACCTTGACTAGAGCCGCTTGGGTGGAATCTGGATTGGGCCAAACCATATCCGCTTTGGTTGAATTGGACCGGTTCGGGATAGCATTTCCTGTTCGGGGATTGGTATTACCCCCACCTGGGGCGACACTAGAGTGATCTATTGTAGCGTTTCCCTCCGTCACATTAGGGACCAGTATGATAGAGTGGTCTTGGTGGCACGGAGGGTTGTTGTCCCTTGCCCTTCTTGGACCAGCAAGCTGGGAAGGTTGTGCGGGAGGCTGCATAAGATGAGTTTGCGAAAAGATGTTGGATCGGACTGGAAGTTGTGTCAATCCATGTTCGAATGTTGCAGTGATTCAAGCGTTGTTGGTCTAGGGAGTTGAGTCGAACCCTGGGCAGGAGGCAAAATGGTCGATCGGTCCAGAACTTAGCCATGGCGGACCTGAGAATCTGCAGCTACTCCAGAGCCGATGGTTACTGGAAGTGATGATATTAAATCTGACCGATTAGGAAGTGAAGTTGAGCCTGTAGGAATTGTAGACTGATCTAGGGTTTGGATTTCTTCAGATCGTAGATTAGCTATTGCCCCAACTTCATTTCGTGTAGGAAATACTTCATCATTTCCTGCTGCTTTGTGAGAAGTCCATCCTAGTGCGCCATCTGAGTTCCGAATTTGGCCAAAACTTTATCCATCTTGTCCCTAGTTAGGTATAGGGACAGTTCTTTATGAAGGGAAGCCTCCTAGCTTGCCCCCGTTGCTACCGCGTCTGTTGCACCAGCAAATCGAGTTTGAGCGTGAGAAGGTGTCGAATACTTTTTCCGTTTTGTCATTGCTTCCTTAAGAGTTGCCAAAGGTCGTAAGGTATATCTGTGGTCCCCTTCCTCGCGCGTCAAAGTGTTGACGTTAAAAGTTGGTCTAGTGATGTTTAATCTCCACAGTGTGTTAACCACACACAATAATATTCACAGAATGCAGGAAAAAAGTAAGTAAACACAAGAAACACAATATTTTTATTCTGGTTTGGTTTAATCCAAGCCTACGTCCACTTTAAAATCTTTGTTTATACTATTGATTACAAGGTACAATTGTTTTTCAATGAAATAAAGTAGAGAAAGAAGTAATTTAAACACAAGATCCTTGTGTTGTATTTGAAATATATGGCATGCTATTTTAAAGTGCGGAAGAGGAGCTTTTCTGTGGTGGATTCTATCTACCTTTCCATTTCAGGAAATGGTTGTATTTATAGGCGAGAAGGTGGGCCAAATCTGTATGCGGCGTGACATATATCTTTTTTGGGCTTGGACACGTGTAACTTAGTAATAACCTAGAATTTTGACAATAAATAGTTATTTGATTAAAAGATCAGAAATAGGAATTTCTGCAAACTATGAAAGTTGACCACAAAACTTTAGCCGTTGCGTTTGTCTTGAAATTCTGGTCAACTTTCATGTTTGGAGTTTCGCTAATGGAGCCTGCATGAAAAATTACGGACGAAATACAAAAACGGACGAAAAATAAATAAAATAGAATATTATATATATATATATATTGATATATAATTATCCAGCCACCTCACCAATGACGGCTAGGTTTTTAAGGGTATTCTTGTTATATTTCATAAAACAAATGGGCGGATGACAATTAAAATAGATATAACGGTCCAAGGCCATTTACACCCCTGTAAATAAAGGGGTAGAGTCTCATTATTTTCCATTCAAACTATAACAGCAGCGGAGCTCTACCATTTTTCTCTCTCTCTTCTAACCTAATTTCTTCAATAAAAAATATATACATACAAACAAATCAAATCAAATGCATATAGAATTGAGAGAATAAACAGATTTAATGGAAGAGAATGCAAATTGACGCTCAACAATAGATTCTTCGCTCTCTTCCTTTTTTCTTACATTTCTATATATCTAGAATTTTCCCTTCTAGATAAATTGTAGATTTGTAAGAATTTGGGGATTGTAAGTCTAAAGGGTTCAAAACTTATAATTTGGAGGATATAAGTTGAGTGGTAAATTTACTAATACAGATATAATGATTTATCTATTTCATTTGAATCCAATCTATGTTTTATGCCTATCAGATGTGTTATTTAAATAATTGTGATAACCATCAGATCTGATTATGAATATGTTTGAAATTGGTAAATGAGAAAGTTGTGATTATGTATAAATGTGAATTGTAGGATTTTTATATATATTCCCACATATTTCTACAAGTTATGTCATGAATTATGAAATAGGTTGTTTATGCCGCATAACACTGTGGATCTGGAAATCAGTCCCACTAAACATAATTTTGTTGCAGTTATATTCCAGATCTTTAGTTCAGTGTTGAAATATGAAATATGTGAATCTAGGTAAAAAGATGAAAATTGTGTATTATGTGATGTTAAGAATTAAAAGAAATATTCCTTGTTAACATTCAAGTTTGTTGGGTTTTTGGCTTAAGCATTGTAAATTATGTCATTTTACTCATTTTTAAATAAAGAGGCACTATTTTAGAATCGTAAGAAGTATGACAAAAAGAACTAAAAAGGGGAAAAGTGATGTAATGATACATATAAAAATAAATACATATTTTTGTATGTAATTTGCATCGACTGTTGCAAAATAAAAATACGTTACATATATTTCTTGTGATTTGGAGATATGTCAATTCCACAAAATAGGCATGATTTACAATGATTTTGGCTAAAGGTCCTTGTGAGACTTGAAACATTTTTGGCAAGATTGAATATAAAAAGAGAATGATTGGTTAATTGATTAGACCAAATCATTAATTTAAATTTAAGAATAAAAATAATATTAATAATAACTACATCGATCGCACGCAAACATAGAAATAAATATTTGCATATTATCCGTCATAATTAGCGTAAAACAGTAAAATTATGCATTGTATTAAATGTTGAATGGTATTCATTTATGGAGTCATACATGTAAATTTATATTCCATACTTAATGAATATATTTATGGTTACCGTTCAGAAACTAGTGTAACTGATTACTATAAATGAGGCCATAACTAAATAATTAACAATTGTGACGAATGTTGAATGTTTGGATAAGATTCAATGGTGGAATTATATGTAAATATAATCCATATTGAATTCGTATATTTGTGGTGACCATTTGTAGCAATAAATATAATTAATTGCCATAAATGAGACTGTAGATAAACAAATAATTATTGTAACCAATATTGATTGGGGGAAAATGAATGTGATACGAAAATGGTTACAATTCCTAAAATCAATTAGGATAATTATTATTGACCCGAATTAGAAAATTTATATTCTAACCGCAATTAGACACGAGGTTAAACTCAACTTGCGGTGTAAGTCTGCTCGGAACTAACTGGCAAATCCAACAACCATAGGTAGTCAGTTTAATGTGGGAGGTCCAATACCTAAAAATAAATGTACTAAGGCACGTGGTTAAGTTCACTTATGGTAGGAATCTGCCCGGAACTGACTGGCAAATCCAGCATCCACAGGTAGTCAACTTAATGTGAGAGGCATAGTGCATATATGTGTGTATATATATATATGATAACCAATAAACAAATAAAATAAAATAAAATAAAGAATAAGTATAGTAATTACATGTTGCGGTACAACAAATAGATAACTTGGGACTGATAAATAGTTGCTTTAGGAAAATATGACCGTTAGAGTCTTAAAGGGCAATAAGAATGAAATAAAAAAATAGGTGTCAAAAAGGGGGAATTAATGGATATTGATTGTCGTTTAAATACGAAGTCCAAATTAGGAAAGAAATTAAATAAATATCATAGAGAAAAGGGAATATAATATTCCTTGTTTATGTTAATAAAAATTATATTTAAAAATTTAGTTGGACTTAGTAGGTTAATAATATAAGATGTTATTAACCATATAAACCCATGATGCAAATAAATGGTGTACGTATAGTATTTCAGTATAAGGAAACTAAACGGGAATGACTTATTAACGTATCCTACTTTATCTGAAAAAGGGAAAGGTTTTAAAGGAAAATATGGGATGAACTAATAACCTTCGCGTATAGTCCGCTTACTTGGGTCGTAAGTGGCTGAAGAGTCCACCTGGAAATAGGCTTTTCAGTATAGGGGTCTTAAATGGCAGGTGTGTGTGGGCCTACCCAAACCTGGAAATTAAAAGGGCCAGATATGGTCGTCTGTCCTATGACAAGTAGTAAGTAATTAAGGAGGTTATCGAATGAGGTCAGCTAGAAGGTATTACGAACGATAAAATACCTACTCTCAGCTTATGCGGAGCAAGGGTATATGCGTGAACGACAGAATTCTTAACTAGTAGGTCCCGTAGCTAGTGTCGTCTAGTTTATGTTAACGTTGAATATATTGCAGAGGGTTAATAAGTGACCAATAGGTCAGCCTAGGGTCTTAAGTGATCAGGGAGAATCCACTCTATCTATCATTTGATAGTGAGGCATTAAATAATAAAGAATAGAGAATGAGGTTATAGATAGAAACCCCGAAATTAGGGGCCTACTCTCGATATAATTAACCGGTTAAACTCTGGTATAAAGGCTTCACAAAAATGTGTGTAAATGTCCTATCTCGGTAATATAATTTAGGAATACTGCTTTGGGTGAATAGTATAGTCTTATGTAAAACATTTACTAGGTTAGGCTAGAATCACTAACCTGGTTAGGCATATAGCTTGGGTTGAACCAAACGGAATACATCTGTGTTATAGACTGTGTTTTACAATTCTTAGTCACCAGAAATTGTTGTTCTGACCCCCCTCCTTATTACAACCTTCAGGTTTCATAGAGAAGGTCGTATTCTCAGAGATGTTTAAGTTTGGCTTTAGGTTCTCATTCTCTCACGTGTTCGGTATTGGCAAAGTGACTTACTTTGAAAAAGGTAGTTGCTTGAGTTAATACTAAGTTATCCTAGTTTTGTTTCCGCTGTGAATTATTCTTATCGTACTCTAATTATGCTCATGCTCATTTATTGCAGGTACCAGGTATATGCTCTATGCTTGGATGTGTTTAAGTTTTGATTTTTGTCAAAATTTGAATGCAAAAAAGTGTGGGGTGTTACATTTAGCGTCAGAGCTTAGGTTAAACAATCAGAGGAATCGGTTTTGAAAAGTAGTTTATGAAAGATATGGTTTTAAAAAAATTGATCTATTCATATTTCAAAATTTTAGAGCTATGGTGTGATTTTAATAAATATGGTCTGAGTGATAGGAAAGATGGAACTAGGAAGGACAAGGAATATGCCATTGAACATGAAAATAATAAATATATATTCCTTATGATTTTTAGTATCCATTTTCCTATATATATATTGGATAATTTATTAAAATTACCAAAATTAACCGTTAAAAATTCTAAAGCTCTAACATTTTGGACATGAAACGGGTTTTCTGGTTTAGAATATAAAACTCGAATATAAATAATAATAATAATAATATAATAGATTTATAAATACGGAACTGTTAGTTTATAAATAAATTCGATTTTTAGAAAAGTTGTAAATTTTTCTTCAAAAAGGCTGAGGAAAATCCTTCATCCAGATTTTAGGGTATTTGATTTTGTGAATCATCCGTTTGTTGTTAGCTAGGTAAGTGGAAAATCCATTTTAATTTATATTACGGATTTCTAGCTGAATTATTTTTGGAACTCATTTGTTGTATAGTAGCAGCATTGTTGTTGAGACTATAAATCCTTGGAGTTGGTTCGGGGTTTTGACTGTGGTCTTTAAATACCGCGGTGATGAGGATAATTATTTTTGGGATCGCGTTAAATCTTAAAAGATAACACGGAATGATGATTATTTTAATCTGGCCTAATAAGGTCAAGGTCCAACCTCTGTCCAAAGCCTATTTGGTAGTTGACCGTTTAGTGTTATACTAGGACGATCAATTAGTTGATGAGTGTTGGTACAACTTGGACCGAGGACTCAACCATGAAAATCGCATCTAAATTATCCCTTAACTTCCTTCTTTCTTCCTCATCTAGCTAAACCATACCTCTATTCTTTTTTTCTTCTTTTCGTCATCTCGTCTCCTCATTTTCCGCGTTTGTTCACGCATTAGATCGTACCTCACTAGCACTCCAAGATCTAATTTTCTTCTCTACGACCTTTCCTTAGTCCATAATACCTAATTGCGCTCTCCAATCTTGCTCGCACCATTAAAGTATCCTCCTTAGGTAGAGATCATTTTGTTGGATCGGAATGAGCAAAAAAGTCTCACCACTTTAGGGTAAAGAAAATTTGGCAAGGGAGTTGGGCTTGCACCGGCCCATTGCTTCAAGATCTTAGAATAGGACTTGTGTTTGTGCTGCATCTGCCTTTGTTATACCTTGTTCGAATGGGTTCTTTCGAAGGCGATTGTCGTTTCGGAGATGAAGAGATTAAGCTATCTTTGGACATATTTTCTGAGGAGGATCTCGATGAGAGTTTTAGAGGCATCCGCGTTTATTGCGGAACTGTATTATCTTTCATTGACCGACTTTGGGGATTCTACAGCAAATCTCTTTTTCTTAGTATCGGTTTTTGTGTTCGGGAATCTATGTTCGAACTGCCCATGTAGACGTATGACCCATTTAACGCATTGTTTTATAACTGTGAAGTTATGACTAGATTTGTCCCTTGATGCGGTAATTTATCTTTTACTTGATCGGTGTTGTAACGATCATTTAGTACCGCATCATATTCGATTCAGCTTGTTGTCTTTTTTGTGTCTCATGGAGTTACCTTATGTAAATTTACCTATCCATTTTGTCTTTAGACAATATTAGGTTGGTTTCCATGAGAATCAATTTTGTGGTAGGTTTCTTTTCTCATCATGAATTCTCTTAGTAAAGATGGTGATGTGGAAATCTCCAACAACACCAACAGTGTTTGTAACACGAGATTGAGCATTTTTTCTACCATGGTGTGGTTAATCAAAGATCATAAAAATGGTTTAAGCTCCAACCGCGGAGCAAGACATGTCATTGTTTATAGCTATTTTTTTTGTAGTTTTGGTGTCGTTTTTTGTTATCCCTTTCCAACATCGGGTTTTTGGGTTTATGGTGATTCGTGCTTGTAACTATTAGTGTTGTTTAAATCGCACGACTTAGGTTAATGAGATTTCTAAGTTTGGAAATCTTTATGTCATTCACGCATGCCTATTTGAATGAAATCTCAATTTTCTTATCTAAACTAACAATTACCTTAGGAATGGAAAGAATTGAATTCTGTGATGGATAAATTTTAGCAAAAGACCGGTTTTGCGTTGTTTTCGTCACGGGTATATAAATAAATAAATCACTGTTCCTTATTAAAGCTAAAATGTATTTTGGTCTTTTGTGTGTGATTTCAGTTTTCGCATTTTTGGCGTGACTGACTTCCTTATTCGCCGACATGTGACATGAATCGTTTAAATTTCCGCAAAATACATTTTTGAAGTTTTTGGAAAATGTTGTTTGAAAAAAAACATTATTTTTATCGTTTCAATATTTTATAGGGAAATGAAACGGTTTTGAAAGGAAAATTTCAAAATAAACATGACAAATTTTCAAGTGGAAATTTATTTTTATGAAAAATTCGATTTTTGGTCACATGAATAGCATAAGGAAGATGTTTGGGTGCTTTGTGTGCATGTTTTAGCGGTGCAATAGGACCAGCGATACGATAAAAAAACGTTAATGGTAACAAGGAGAAGGTTGTTTTAGCCTTGGAAAAGCTGTTTCTATACCTTTTCAACGATGCGCGCGAGCTATTAATTAACTCATTCTATGTTTACAGCTTGTTTTAAGCCTCCTTTACATTCTACAATTAGATATTTTTTTGGGTATTTTGGATAACTGAGGTGAAAATTCCACTACAGGGCGGGAAATGGAATATTTATGAGCGGGAAAAATGTCAAAATTCTTCACCATAATTTCCTTTTTTTGGTTTAAGAGAAAATTAATTAGGGAACGATTAGATTGCACACGTTTTAGATCGTAGGGTTTGAATGCAAAATTGGTTGCTCCATACTTTTATTCGTAACTATGTGGAGGTTATGGATGAAAAAAAATTCAAAAATTTGCATTCATATACTGCCAGTAATTTAGGATATTTTGCATCATGTTTTCAAAAATATTTCAAAAAGTTTAATGTAAATATATATGAGGATCGGATTTAGAATCATCGTGCATGCATGTTCTATGGTTGAAATGCATTATGTACACCATGCATATATACACATGGTTGCATAGTGGATGTATACAAATTAGTTATGTAGGATAGGATAACTAGTTGTCAAAATTTCGGGATGAAATTCCTTTTAGGGGGGGGGGGGAGGAGAATTTAGCAACCCGAAATTTTGACAATAAATTGTTATTTAATTAGAAGCTCAAAAATAGAAATTTATGCAAACGATGGAATTTGACCATGAAAATTTAACCGTTGCATTTGTCTCGGAATTTTGATCAACTTTCATGTTTGGAGTTTCGCAAACGGAGTCTGTATGAAAAAGTTACGGACGAAATACGAAAACGGACAGAAAATAAATAAAATAGAATACCATCATATATATAGTAATATATAATTACCCGGCCACCTCACCAATGACAACTAGGGTTTTAGTGTAACACCCCACCTCCGCCAGTGCCACTCTTGCAAGCACACTGGCTTTGGAGGGGCGTTAGACAAGGTAAACATGCATGCAGATATCACAAGATAGAACATATAAGTAAAACAGAGTAGTAAAGCAGTGGATAAAACTAGCATTTCAAAACCATAGTTAAGTTACAACAAAGTACTTGGTCATTATTTTCCAACAAACAAAGTCTAGAGAAAGCACAAACTGAAAAACTGAAATACATAAAGTACTATCCCCAAAGTGAAGTGATAAACCATAGCTAGCTCAATGTCCAAAACCGTACATGAGCAAATCCAGTAAGCAAGCTAAAGATCCAAGCTAAGTACCAGTGTTCCCACCCTGTAAACCTGGGGAGGGGGGAAACGGAAGAAAAGAGGCGAAAGAAAATGGGTCAGTCAAAAAGACTGGTAAGTCCTATCTACTATCAGTATAAAAACTAATAAAGTTAACTGGTCATGTGAAGCAGAGATGAAACATAGGGTGATAACTAGCATGGTGAAAAGTTAACAAGATAGATCAAGTGTGGCATCGCATATACAAGGTTAAGTTGCACCAGGTGTGTACTAGTATTCCAATCCATGTCAAGTATAATCAAGAAATGATCCCTTGGCCCAAAGCTGGCCCACATCATGAGATGACCTAAATCGAGGTCCAACTACTCGGTCTAGTCGATCGGCTCCCTATAAGCCTAACTCGTCGTGTATCGGTGTCAAACGTCTTAATCATGAAATGTAGTTGACTGTGCAGGGTCCACCCTAGGGTGTATCCGGCCCTACGGTGTAACCCTCAGACACAATTCAAGGGTGCACAGTCTAAACCTACCGGTGCCCATGTTCAACTCCGGACTTAATGTGCACGACCATGGTCCGCCTGAACAACCGGTGCACCATTCAGCCGTCTCTTTTGGTCTCTTACAATCAGCCCAGTAATCGTGCCCCACCCTAGCCTAGTCCCTAGGGTCTTATGATACTATCAAGAGGGTTACTGCTGAAAAGGACCACGTAACTAGGGTTTCAAGCGGGTTAAGTGTGGTTAACCCTATCCTGACCATGTATTGAGTCGGTCAAGTGTGTCCAAGTAGTTCATGACTTAACCCTATCAATACATCGTGTTCAATTGGTTAAGTGTATTCAAGTAGTTTATGACTTAACCCTACCAATCCATCGTGTTTAATTGGTTAAGTATATTCCAGTAATCCATGACTTAACCCTACCATGTGGCATTAATTAACTTAATGCACCCCAACCTCTCACATTAGACTTTGTTGTGGTTACTAGTTAAGCCGGGCGGGTCCGGGTAGCTTTACACCACAACCTAGTCTAACCTCGGGTTTTAAGTGCGACATGACCAACTACTCACATTGGGTCCTATTGCTTGTAGCCACTAGTTAAGCCGGTCGGTTCCGGGTAGATTTATGCTACAAACTCAACCCAACCTCGAGTTGGCCATTCTCATGTTTTCTACATGTCATGTTCACGTTCGTGTTTTCAAGCATAAACACATGTCAAACTTTCATGTCATATTTTCAAGTCATGTTCTTTATTAAGTTTGCCCAACTACCTATAACGTATTCCCATCGCACGTAAATTCGTATCAACGCAAATGGATCAAAGAGGGAACATAATATATGACAAGGTGGGCATAAGATGGGAAAAACTACCACAAATTAAACATGGTGATATTTGAGGCCAAAAAGGGGTTCAACATACTAGCATATGGCCTCAACATGTATGATAGCATAAAAGGTGACTTAACCTCATACATATCAAATAGCATAAGGGTGATTTGGCCACAAGCTAGCATAAGGATGCTTTGGCCACAAGTTAAACATGGTGGCATATGAGGCATAAATAGGTTCATAAGCTTGCATATTACATCATAGGCCTCAAAACATGCATAATATCAACTTAAGCAAATAGGTGAAACATGATTATGAAGGACATAGGATGATGGCTAAAAGTTCGCATATAGCATTATTAGGCTTCAAAAGTATGCATAAAACCAAACTTAGCATATAAGTAATACATGGTGATAAATGACATGTAGAAGTTGCTAGAAGTTCGCATTTAGCCTCACATGCAAGTTATCATAAGGGATATGATAACTTCTATGTTGCCAAAATGCAACCTTTAATATAAAGCTTGAAGCTTTTAGCCCACATGGTCAAGGTGATAGGTTTTCGAATATGCATAGAATATATTCATGCATAACATGATAAGATCAAAGCATATATCATACTTAGTCCCAAACTCAACTTGCAACATATCACATTTAACTTCACAGTTAGAATCTAAGAGTAGTATAGGGCTTACAATGCTATGAAGACTAGAATTAATATATATAAAGATTGAGACGAAGCCACTAGCAAATCCGCAAATAAAATAAGATCCAATCCAAGCTTTGAGAAAATAAGATGCTTCTTTGATTTGCTATGAAGAAAGATGAATTCTTTAAGGAAGAAAGAGGGCTCTTTTACTTGATTTGAACACTCAAACTTTCATGAAGAGGATGGAGGCCATGATATGAAGATGGAGGCCATGATCAAGAATCATTTTGGCATAGTTTAGTTGTAGGAATGAATAATGATGATTTAGGCTAGGCTTAGGGGTCTTTTTATAGAGTTTAGGATTAGTTTTAGCCCTAGGATTAACCCTAAATCAAATCTGAGCCATCAAATCACGTCACTAGCCTCCAAAGCAGGTCCAAACAGCCAAAATAGGTGCACCAGGCCGACCTGGCCGACCAGGGAGGTCGACCCCCAGGTCGACCCTAGGGTCGACTCCCCAGTCGACCCCCAGGTCGACCCCTTGGGTCTGGCGGGAATTTTCCCGCCACCTCTGAAAATTGAAATTTTCGTATTTAAATCTGTTTTGAATTTTTCTAAAACTTCTTCGGGCCTTATCTGGGTCATACGAACTCCGTTTTTCGAAAACTCGGACTCTATTTCGCGTATTTTTCCGAGACGAACGCAATGGCACAGCCCGTTTCCCTTGATTCAGACTTTAACATTTAATTCTGCCTTGATTTATGTTATAACATGTTATTTGAAAATACGGGTTGTTACATTCTCCCCTTCTTAAAGGATTTCGTCCCCGAAATCTCCAAGTTAGGAAGAACATATTCTACCATCCATCATCTATCTACTCAAAACATCATCCACGTGCAGTCATTGTCCTTAAAGGATTCTAAATGCTGTATGAACATATGCAAAAGGTGTGTGTATATGTACTTATCTAATGCGAAAATCAGGCGGTTACTGATTTAGTAAACCTCCTTAATGCAAAATATGTTAGTGTAATGAGTCCATATGTATGTGAATCCCTAACATAACTTATAGTCTCTACATGAGTGCACATAACATCCATCCATATGCAACATCCATGTGATAGCATACAAGTTTTCATCCATGAATAAGCATAAACACTCATGCATATGCGGTATGAAAGTGTGTGAGCCGATCTTAGTACCTAATGTGTATCATGCATCCACGAGTATCCACTTGCAACCACTGGCAAACATCAAGCATAACATGTTTCAAATACATGTTTCAACCAAGGGTTTCTACCTAAGGTTCTCATGACAAGATTTACGAAACAAGATAGAGTAGATAAACATGGATAGCAAAGGGAAGATATACCAATCTAGGAAAAGAGATTGAAAATGTATCCTCAAAAAGAAATGGATAAAGCACACGCATCTTCTCCTTTGTTTCCCAAGTTGCGTCTTCCTCTGTTTCAATCCATTGCGCCTTAACAAGCTTTACTTCTTTGCTTTTTAGCTTCTTTGTCTCCGTTTCCATGATACGAATCAGAGCTCGTCTCAGGGTTGCCTCTTCCTCTACCTCCATGTCTTCAAGAATACTTGGTTCAACCACTTCGGCGGATCTGTGCAAACACTTCCGGAGATGCGAGACATGAAAGACATTATGCACTCCGGCCAGCTTCTCGGCAATTCCACCTTATAAGTCATCTTCCCAACTCTTTCTATAGTAGGGAAGGGTCCTACGATCCTTGGTGTCAGCTGCCCAAAATGAACCATACTTCGCAAAGGAGAAATCTTCACAAAGACCATATCTCCAACTTTAAATTCTAAGTCTATCCTTCGCTTGCCTGCATAGGATTTCTGTCTTTCCTGGGCCGTTTTCATCCGTCTTCGAATCAATTCAACCCTCTCGGATGTGTCCCTTATTATGTCGGGCTCAATTATAAGCCTATCCGTCATTTTCCCACCAACATGTTGGTGGCTTGCACGGCCTCCCATACGAAGCTTCGAATGGTGTCACTCCTATGCTTGCTTGATAGCTGTTATTATAAGCAAACTCTACAAGAGGAAGGTGGTCTTCCCTAGTACCACCAAAGTCAAGAACACAAAGTCTCAAAAGATCTCCTATCATTCTATTCATCCTTTCGGTTTGGCCATCCGTCTGGGGGTGATAGGCTGTACTCAGATTCAATTGCGTACCCATCGCTTCTTGCAAACTATTCCAGAACTGGCTAGTGAAAATTGGATCACGATCGCTAACTATGCTAGAAGGAACTCCATGCAACCGCACTATCTCTCGAAGATAAACAGATGCTAGCCATGATACGGTCCTCTTGCTTTTCACCGGAATAAAATGGGCTCTCTTTGTAAGTCTATCAATTATTACCCATATCCCATAAAGCCCAAATGGTTTGGTGACGAACATCTTCACCTCAACCATATATCACAAACAGGCGAGTCGTACTCCTTATGGGGTTTGCAACAGAACTAAGATTGAGGATAGGACCGAGAGGATATACTTACAAGATAGCATGCGAGTAAGCTCTACGGAACAATAGGGATCAAGGATATACTCTTAGAAAGAGATATAATGCGCGTATCTAGTCTTCAATCTTCTAAGCCGCATTTTCTTGTGCTTAATCCCATCGTGCCCTGACCGTCTTTTAACTTCACAACTCCGTAGTTCTTAATTCTTATTTCCAAAATATGAGTTAGAACTCATTTTACCGTTGCCTCTCATTCCCCTTCGACTTATTCTTTGCCTAAAATACTTGGCTTCCACCCAACTGCGTACTCATGGTTTCATGCAAGCTTTCCAAAATTCGTTAGTGAATCTTGGATCTCGTTTACATACTATACAGTATCCCACGCAGAAAACTATCTCTTGAAAACAAGTGCCAATCCACGTTGCCAAATGTACTTACTAGGGTGATTTCTCTAACCCATGCTTAAGTAAAATGGACTATCCGCCTTAGTAGCGAACACCACCGGAGCACCCCATTCTGAAATGCTTCGCCTAATGAAATTTTTCTCAAGCTACTCCTTGATTTGCTTACCAAGCTCTCTTCTTTCTCGCGGGGCCATGTGCCTAACGGGCAATGTAACTGGCTTGGCATTATCGACTAGATAAATGCGGAAATCTATCTCTCGTTTAGGGGGTAACCCTTTTTCTTCTTCAAAGACATCAGGATAGTCTCGGACCACCCTTACAGATTGCAGATCATCTATGGATGAGTCAAGAGATTCAAGATAACATAACATGACGGGACCCATAGGGTTACTAGAAATTCCTAGGGGATTACCGAGGCGAGTCATGAGCCTCACTACCCTATGCTCACAGTCAAGAATGGCTCCATAACTGGACAACCAATCCACGCCCAAGATCAACCCATATCCCGTGAACCCGAGAACATAAGCACTACACGTGAATTTTATGCTCAAGATAGAGGTTTTCAAATCCATACAAATCACAGGTAGATGGGCGGAACCCCCAATTGGATTTGAAACACTAATGGGACCTCAACTAGACTAGTACTTAGGTGCAAACTTTCAACAAGATCAGAAATAAAACTATGCGATGCGCCAGAATCAAATAAGGTATGAACAGGGAAATCAGTAATGTAAACATGACTTTTTACAGAAACACTACCTCGATCAAAAGCTGGAAGAGTGAGGAGAGCCTGCAGCTGCCCTCCAGAGGGTCCTACTTGCTGAGTTTGTCCTTGCCCTTGTCCTTGCTTCTTGGGGCAATCCTTGCTAAAATGTCCAGATTCTCCGCAATGAAAACACTCGCCTAACTTCCTCTTCTTCTTCCTGCAATCTTTGGCTATGTGCCCAATGATCCGACAGAACTTGCACTTCCTTGTTTCCCTGGTCTTGTTGTCATTGCGATTGTTGTTGCCCTTGTTCCCCTTCTTGTTGTTCTTGTCTCTTTTCTCGGTATCTTCCTTCTTGCCTTGGGACTCATTTGCTTTGACCTCCTTCTTGCCACTCTTATCTTCCTCTTGAAGTAGGGCCATATTCACCAAACTCTCGAAGGTCGCCCCCAGGGGTATATGAGACATGGCCAAACCGCGCAATGGCTCATTCAATCCTAGAGCAAAGTGTAGGGCCTTCTTCCGAGCTGTGTTTACCAATTCTGGACCGAACTGAGCAAGTTGATTAAACATATCCACGTATTCCCTAACTGTCATGTCCCCTTGCTTTAGAGATAGGAACCTCTCCATCTGAAGGCTCTCTTCTGTCGATGATAGAAACTTTAGTCCAAACCTTCTCCTAAAGTCATCCCAAGTCTCAATTGGTCTAGCAGTGGTGGTGACTACCCACCAATAAGCAGCTTCCCCTTTCAATAGCCATACCGCCAACAGAACTTTCCTACGATCTTCCACATCAAAGATAGCAAAGAGGTCTTCAGTTTCCTTTAACCAGTTTCTTGCCTCCACAGAAGTCTCCGTTCCGACAAAATTCTTGCAACCCATCGCCTTAAAGTCTTTGCAAAGCTTTGCGAAATCCTCTTGCGGATGCTGAGGGGGAGGAGGAACCTCAGCTACGGGAGGAGGAGAGATGTTAGCGACGGGGGAAGGAGGAGGAATGTTCGCGGGGTCGGCTTCATTCTCCCTTGCCTCCATGTTCCTTCTAAACCAAATAGGTACTGGTACATCATCCGGGATGACAAAATTATCGGCCATACTGAAACGAAGAAAAAGATAGATAGATTCAGAACGAGGAAACGAAGGATAGTGCTATGGCTTGTGGGGAATAGCCTTTTTAAAATAACTAGACTTTTCCTGGAAAATACTTAATTGGTTTTGAAAATAGTTTTTCAGAAGGTAAGTTTCAAAAACACTTTTGCTCAAATCTTGTAAACCTTATGCTCTGATACCAAATGTAACACCCCACCTCCGCCAGTGCCACTCTTGCAAGCACACTGGCTTTGGAGGGGCGTTAGACAAGGTAAACATGCATGCAGATATCACAAGATAGAACATATAAGTAAAACAGAGTAGTAAAGCAGTGGATAAAACTAGCATTTCAAAACCATAGTTAAGTTACAACAAAGTACTTGGTCATTATTTTCCAACAAACAAAGTCTAGAGAAAGCACAAACTGAAAAACTGAAATACATAAAGTACTATCCCCAAAGTGAAGTGATAAACCATAGCTAGCTCAATGTCCAAAACCGTACATGAGCAAATCCAGTAAGCAAGCTAAAGATCCAAGCTAAGTACCAGTGTTCCCACCCTGTAAACCTGGGGAGGGGGGAAACGGAAGAAAAGAGGCGAAAGAAAACGGGTCAGTCAAAAAGACTGGTAAGTCCTATCTACTATCAGTATAAAAACTAATAAAGTTAACTGGTCATGTGAAGCAGAGATGAAACATAGGGTGATAACTAGCATGGTGAAAAGTTAACAAGATAGATCAAGTGTGGCATCGCATATACAAGGTTAAGTTGCACCAGGTGTGTACTAGTATTCCAATCCATGTCAAGTATAATCAAGAAATGATCCCTTGGCCCAAAGCTGGCCCACATCATGAGATGACCTAAATCGAGGTCCAACTACTCGGTCTAGTCGATCGGTTCCCTATAAGCCTAACTCATCGTGTATCGGTGTCATACGGCTTAATCATGAAATGTAGTTGACTGTGCAGGGTCCACCCTAGGGTGTATCCGGCCCTACGGTGTAACCCTCAGACACAATTCAAGGGTGCACAGTCTAAACCTACCGGTGCCCATGTTCAACTCCGGACTTAATGTGCACGACCATGGTCCTCCTGAACAACCGCTGCACCATTCAGCCGTCTCTTTTGGTCTCTTACAATCAGCCCAATAATCGTGCCCCACCCTAGCCTAATCCCTAGGGTCTTATGATACTATCAAGAGGGTTACTGCTGAAAAGGACCACGTAACTAGGGTTTCAAGCGGGTTAAGTGTGGTTAACCCTATCCTGACCATGTATTGAGTCGGTCAAGTGTGTCCAAGTAGTTCATGACTTAACCCTATCAATACATCGTGTTCAATTGGTTAAGTGTATTCAAGTAGTTCATGACTTAACCCTACCAATCCATCGTGTTTAATTGGTTAAGTATATTCCAGTAATCCATGACTTAACCCTACCATGTGGCACTAATTAACTTAATGCACCCCAACCTCTCACATTAGACTTTGTTGTGGTTACTAGTTAAGCCGGGCGGGTCCGGGTAGCTTTACACCACAACCTAGTCTAACCTCAGGTTTTAAGTGCGACATGACCAACTACTCACATTGGGTCCTATTGCTTGTAGCCACTAGTTAAGCCGGTCGGTTCCGGGTAGATTTATGCTACAAACTCAACCCAACCTCGAGTTGGCCATTCTCATGTTTTCTACATGTCATGTTCACGTTCGTGTTTTCAAGCATAAACACATGTCAAACTTTCATGTCATATTTTCAAGTCATGTTCTTTATTAAGTTTGCCCAACTACCCATAACATATTCCCATCGCACGTAAATTCGTATCAACGCAAATGGATCAAAGAGGGAACATAATATATGACAAGGTGGGCATAAGATGGGAAAAACTACCACAAATTAAACATGGTGATATTTGAGGCCAAAAAGGGGTTCAACATACTAGCATATGGCCTCAACATGTATGATAGCATAAAAGGTGATTTAACCTCATACATATCAAATAGCATAAGGGTGATTTGGCCACAAGCTAGCATAAGGATGCTTTGGCCACAAGTTAAACATGGTGGCATATGAGGCATAAATAGGTTCATAAGCTTGCATATTACATCATAGGCCTCAAAACATGCATAATATCAACTTAAGCAAATAGGTGAAACATGATTATGAAGGACATAGGATGATGGCTAAAAGTTCGTATATAGCATTATTAGGCTTCAAAAGTATGCATAAAACCAAACTTAGCATATAAGTAATACATGGTGATAAATGACATGTAGAAGTTGCTAGAAGTTCGCATTTAGCCTCACATGCAAGTTATCATAAGGGATATGATAACTTCTATGTTGCCAAAATGCAACCTTTAATATAAAGCTTGAAGCTTTTAGCCCACAAGGTCAAGGTGATAGGTTTTCGAATATGCATAGAATATATTCATGCATAACATGATAAGATCAAAGCATATATCATACTTAGGCCCAAACTCAACTTGCAACATATCACATTTAACTTCATAGTTAGAATCTAAGAGTAGTATAGGGCTTACAATGCTATGAAGACTAGAATTAATATATATAAAGATTGAGATGAAGCCACTAGCAAATCCGCAAATAAAATAAGATCCAATCCAAGCTTTGAGAAAATAAGATGCTTCTTTGATTTGCTATGAAGAAAGATGAATTCTTTAAGGAAGAAAGAGGGCTCTTTTACTTGATTTGAACACTCAAACTTTCATGAAGAGGATGGAGGCCATGATATGAAGATGGAGGCCATGATCAAGAATCATTTTGGCATAGTTTAGTTGTAGGAATGAATAATGATGATTTAGGCTAGGCTTAGGGGTCTTTTTATAGAGTTTAGGATTAGTTTTAGCCCTAGGATTAACCCTAAATCAAATCTGAGCCATCAAATCACGTCACTAGCCTCCAAAGCAGGTCCAAACAGCCAAAATAGGTGCACCAGGCCGACCTGGCCGACCAGGGAGGTCGACCCCCAGGTCGACCCTAGGGTCGACTCCCCAGTCGACCTGGTGGGCAGGTCGACTCCCCAGTCGACCCCCAGGTCGACCACCTGGGTCTGGCGGGAATTTTCCCGCCACTTCTGAAAATTGAAATTTTCGTATTTAAATCTGTTTTCAATTTTTCTAAAACTTCTTCGGGCCTTATCTGGATCATACGGACTCCGTTTTTCGAAAACTCGGACTCTATTTCGCGTATTTTTCCGAGACGAACGCAATGGCACAGCCCGTTTCCCTTGATTCAGACTTTAACATTTAATTCTGCCTTGATTTATGTTATAACATGTTATTCGAAAATACGGGTTATTACATTTAGAGATATTCTTGTTATATTTTATAAAACAAATGGATGGATGACAATTAATAATGCGCTGAAAGGTGTGCACGACAGTCATGGACGATCATCAGAGTTGGTTAACACAAGCGGAACCTGTCGTAAAGTCACAACGCAAGGATAAAAAATAATAGAACATATACAATAGGTAGTAATAGTGAAGCGGAAACACAAAACTTTCATACAACCAGAAAGTAATATCCACAAACTTGGAAATAGTGTTTATACAAAGTTGACTCACTACATTATTCAGAAAAGCAAACAACGGAAACCCAATTATTAGATAGTAGTAAAACTGGTACGTGAGCCTCCTGCTCGCTACCGATCAACACCATCGTCCTCACTAAAGCATCACCTGTCACCTGCTACTTAGTCTGCCCATCCACAACCGGATGAACGACCTAAGGTAATAAGAGGAAACATAAAACCTTGAGTCAGACAACAGTCTTAGTGAGCGATAAAACAACTAACAAACTTCAACAATAACGTGTATGAGAAAGGATAGATAAACATACTAATCTACCCACGACACCAGAGAAGAACTCAACCTTATCTTCCCCACATCGGACAGTGATAGCCTTTACAATAACAATTCAACCATTCATCCATGGAAAGCAGAACACCCATTCAATCATGGAAAACACGTACATGACATCCAGATTATGTAAGTCTCACATAGAACAACCAATCATCCATGATTGACTCTGGCTATCACCGTCAATCCTGCTTAAAACCACCGTTAATCGTATGATGGCCAACCTTGCCATATGTCAAGGGCTAATGGTAACCCCATTTCTAGCATAAACTCCATATGTCCAACCTTGACAATGTACAAACTTGATAACTAGGCCTTTCAACGATACCCAAGGTACTCGACCTACAATCGGTCTTTTGGGTGCCCCCATCGTACCCCAGCTTTGAGCCTGCTAGAACTTACGACAACGATAATTTCTCGGCCTTAAATATCTCTAGTCGTACAACCTTGACGGCTATTTACTACTCAAGCGACCTTCTCGAGCAATCATTATCCACCAACTCACAACCTTTGAGTTGCCACCTCGTTCGTTGTTCCACCTTGATCAACGAACACATCCAACACTTCGAACCTTCCTACTCGAATTTACTTCGAAGTCACACCATCCAAATTCGACTCTACCACCCGATCCAAATTTGACTCTACCACCAGATCCAAATTTGACTCTACCACCAAATCCAAATTTGATTCTACCACCCGATCCAAATTTGACTCTACCACCCGATCCAAATTTGACTCTACCACCCAATCCAAATTTGACTCTACCACCAGATCCGAATTTGACACTACCACCAGATCTAAATTTGACTCTACCACCAGATCCCAATTTGACTCTACCACCAGATCCAAATTTCTGCATATTGCAATTCAACTCCTATTTCGACCAAAACTTCGCCAAATGACGAATCCGACGAAACCAACTCAACTAAAATCACCAAAAACAATCGTAAACATATCATAACATTACTAACCATATGAATATGACGATTACCACAAAAATCATGTAAATCTCACCCCAAAACCATTAAAATGAACATATAATCAAAATGAGAGATCTAACTAACATAAACATGTAAAATGCATGAAATTAACGAGTAAAACTTGTTAGATTAGATCATAGGGTGATGCATATGAAAATGAACTTATAATGGTGTAGATCTATGATAAAACATCCCAATTTGATGAGAAACATGCACAAACACTCATATACTTCATTGCATTCATGTGAGAGATGTAAATCACTCACCGATTTTTCGAAACAATCTAAAACGATAGAAATAAGAATCCGGACAGCGAGCACTCCGAATCAAACCCCTCGATCCGATGAATTTGCCTTTGAAATAATGTAGATCTTGCCTTAGATGGCGTAGATCTTCGATTTCCTCCCTTAGATTTGGACTTCTAATGGTGGAAAAGTGTAGGAGGAAGAAGGAGATCAAATGCCTTCAAATGAGAGAATGGGAAAAAGTAAACCTTCTCCCTCCACTCTCACCCCCTATTTGTAGGATTCCGCTAAGGCTCCAAAACCTGAATAGCCAACTGTAAAACCTTAAAACACCGATTTCTTCCAAAAACTGCTGAGCCAAATCCTTAATGTAACCACTCTATGGAAAGGCAACCATTAATTCCTTTCCAGTGGCACAGATCTCACCTTCTGATTTGACCTGAGTCAAAAGTTATGCCATGTACAAGGATGACAGGGGCAAAATGGTCACAAACAAAATCGGTAAAAATTATGGACATGTCTCACATCCCCATAAACAACATATTAAAAGATGAGAACGATCCAACCCTTAGAGAATAAAATAAATATATTTTACGATCTTCTGATACGTAAAATGCGGGCTGTTACAGTTCCCTTGAATACATGAATCCATCCACCTCTAAGCCTCTTCTGCCGGTTCAGTTCCCTTGAATGGTTTCCCCCTAGAGATGTAAAGTCCTTACACAGCTTTGCAAAATCTACTACTCTAGGAACTCGCATGCCAACATCTACTGTTGCTGCCACTGGAGCGGGTACCCTTCGCATAACTGCTTCTGCCATGGTTTCAAACATGGCCGAGTAATTAGGTTCAACACCATTTCCCCTCCAGTATTGGCTCCCCTAGCAGCGTGTCTTGTTTCTCGTCTACTCATTCTAAATCTGCAAATTAGAATAATTAGCCACCTTTAAGAAAAACTGCTAAAGGAAAACAACCGCTACTACTATATATGCTAATATATATGGTAAGCTTCCAACTGAAATCTACAAGTACGTCTCTCATACGTGATTACGTCCTTGAACTTAGGCCAAAAATCATTGACCAGAGCTCTGATACCAAATATGACAACCGCCCATAATCCCCGCACTATACAAAAGAAATAATGCGCTAAAAGGCGTGCAAGGCAGTCATGGACGATCATCAGAGTAGGTTAACACAAGCGGAACCCGTCGTAAACTCACAGCGCAAGGATAAAATATAATAGAACATATACAACATGTAGTAATAGTGAAGCAGAAACACAAGACTTTCATACAACCAGAAAGTAATATCCACAAACTTGGAAATAGTGTCTATACAAAGTTGCCTCACTACAATATTCAGAAAAGCAAACAACGGAAACCCAATTATTAGATAGTAGTAAAATTGGTACGTGAGCCTCCTGCTCGCCACCAATCAACACCATCGTCCTCACTAAAGCATCACCTATCACCTGCTACTTAGTCTGCCCATCCATAACCGGATGAACAACCTAACATAATAAGAGGAAAAATAAAACCTTGAGTCAGACAACAGTCTTAGTGAGCGATAAAACAGCTAACAAACTTCAACAATAAAGTGTATGAGAAAGGATGGATAAACATACTAATCTACCCACGACACCAGAGAAGAACTCAACCTTATCTACCCCACATCGGACAGTGATAGCCTTTACAATAACAATTCAACCATTCATCCATGAAAACCAGAACATCCATTCAATCATGGAAAACACACACATGACATCCAGATTATGTAAGTCTCACATAGAACAACCAATCATCCATGATTGACTCTGGCTATCACCGTCAATCCTGCTTTGAAACCACCGTTAATCGTATGATGACCAACCTTGCCATATGTCAAGGGTTAATGGTAACCCCAGTTCTAGCATAAACTCCATATGTCCAACCTTGACAATGTCCAACCTTGACAACTAGGCCTTTCAACGATACCCAAGGTACTCAACCTACAATCGGTCTTTTGGGTGCCTCTATCGTACCCCTGCTTTGAGCCTGCTAGAACTTACAACAACGATAATCTCTCGGCCTTTAATATCTCTAGTCATCCAACCTTGACGGCTATAACTACTCAAGCGACCTTCTCGAGCAACCATTATCCACCAACTCACAACCTTTGAGTTGCCACCTCGTTTACTGTTCCACCTTGATCAACGAGCGCATCCAACACTTCGAACCTTCCTACTCGAATTTACTTCGAAGTCACACCATCCAAATTTGACTTTACCACCCGATCCAAATATGAATCTACCACCAGATCCAAATTTGACTCTACCACCCGATCCAAATTTGACTCTACCACCAGATCCAAATTTGACTCTACCACCAGATCCAAATTTTTGCATATTACAATTCAACTCCTATTTCGACCAAAACTTTGCCAAACGACGAATCCGACGAAACCAACTCAACTAAAATCACCAAACACAATCATAAACATATCATAACATTACTAACCACATGAATATCAAAATGAGAGATCTAACTAACATAAACATGTAAAATGACATGAAATTAACGAGTAAAACTTGTTAGATTAGATCACAGGGTGATGCATATGGAAATGAACTTATAATGGTGTAAATCTATGATAAAACATCCCAATTTGATGAGAAACATGCACAAACACTCATATACTTCATTGCATTCATGTGAGAGATGTAAATCACTCACCAATTTGCTGAAACAATCTAAAACTATAGAAATAAGAATCCGGACAGTGGGCACTCTGAATCAAACCCCTCGATACGATGAATTTGCCTTTGAAGTGATGTAGATCTAGCCTTGAATGGTGTAGATCTTCGATTTCCTCCTTAGATTTGGATTTTTGATTGTGGAAAGGTGTAGGAGGAAGAAGGAGATCAAATGCTTTCAAATAAGAGAATGGGAAAAAGTAAACCTTTTCCCTCCACTCTCACCCCTATTTATAGGATTCCACTAAGACTCCAAAACCTGAATAGCCAACTGGAAAACCTTAAAATAATGATTTCTCCTAAAACGCCAAGCCAAATCCTTAATGTAACCACTCTACGGAAAGGCAATCATTAATTCCTTTCCAATGGCACAGGTCTCACCCTTTGATTTGACCTGAGTCAAAAGTTATCCCCTGTACAAGGCCGACAGGGGCAAAATGGTCACAAACAAAATCGGTAAAAATTATGGACATTTCTCACATTTCCATAAACAACATATTAAAAGATGAGAATGATCCAACCCTTAGAGAATAAAACAAATATATTTTACGATCTTCCGATACGTAAAATGCGGGCTGTTACCTTTTCCATTCAAATCTACGACAGCAACGGAGCTCTGCCATTTTCCTCTCTCTCTTCTAACCTAATTTCTTCAATTAAAAAATATATACATACAAAAAATCAAATTAAATGTATATAGAATTGAGAGAATAAATATATTTAATGGAAGGGAATGCAAATCGACGCTCAACGATAGATTCTTCGCTTTCTTCCCTTTTTCTTAAATTTCTACAGATCTAGAATTTTCATCTTCCTAGATAAATTATATATTTATAAGAATTTGGGATTTTAAGCCTAAATGGTTAAAAACTTACAATTTGGAGGCTATAAGGTGAGCAAGACATTTACTAATACATATATAATGATTTATCTATTTCATTTGAATCCAATATATGTTTATGCCTGTCAGATATGTTATTTGAATAATTGTAAATTGTGATAACCATCAGATCTGATTATGAACATGTTTAAATTAGTAAATGAGAAAGTTGTGATTATGTGTAAATATGAATTGTAGGATTTTTATATATATTCCCACATATTTCTATAAGTTACATCATGAATTATGAAATATGTTGTTTATGCTGCATAACACCGTGGATCTGGAAATCAATCCTATTAAAATAAATTTGTTGTAGTTACGTTCCAGATCTTTAGTTCAGTGCTGAAATATGAAATATGCGAACTTGGGTAAAAAGATAAAAATTGTGTATTATGTGATGTTAAGAATAAAAAGAAATACTCCTTATTTACATTCAATTTTGTTGGGTTTTTGGCTTAAGCATTGTAAATTATGTCATTTTACTCATTTTTGAATAAAGATGCATTATTTTAGAATCACAAGAAGCATGACCAAAAGAATTAAAAAGGGGAAAAGTGGTGCAATGGTACATATAAAAATAAATACATATTTTTGTATGTAATTTGCATCGACTATTCCAAAATAAAAATACATTACATATATTTCTCGTGATTTGGAGATATGTCGATTCCACAAAATAGGCATGATTTACAATGATTTTGGCTAACGGTCCTTGTGAGACTTGAAACCTTTTTGGCAAGATTGAATATAAAATGGGAATGATTGGTTAATTGATTAGGCCAAATCATTAATTTAAATTTAAGAATTTAAAAAAAATGTAACTACGTTGACCGCACGCAAACATAGAAATAAATATATACATATTATCTATCCAAATCAACTTGAAATGGTATGCATTGTATTAAATGTTGAATGGTATTCATTTATGGAATCATACATGTAAATTTATATTTCATACTTAATGAATATATTTATGGTGATCGTTGTAGCAATTAGCGTAGTTGATTGCTATAAATGAGGCTATAAATAAATAATTAACAATTCTGACAAATGCTGAATGTTTGGAAAAAATGCAATGGTGGACTTATATGTAAATATAATCCATATTGAGTTAATATATTTGTGGTGACCATTTATACCAACAAATATGATTAATTTCCATAAATGAGACCGCAAATATAGACATAATTATTGTAACCAATATTTATTGGGGGAAAATAAATGTGATAGGAAAATTATTACAATCCCTAAAATCAATCAGGATAATTGTTGTGTACTCCAATTAGGAAATTTAAATTATAACCGCAATTAGACACAAGGTTAAACTCAACTTGTGGTGTAAGCCTGCCCGGAAACGGTTGGCGAATCCAGCAACCAAGGGTAGTCAGTTTAATGTAAGAGGTCTAATGCATAAAAATTAATGTACTAAAGCACGGGGTTAAGTTCACTTGTGGTAGAAGTCTGCCCGGAACCTACCGGCAAATCCAGCATTCACAGATAGTTAACTTAATGTGAGAGGATTAATGCATAAATATACACACACACACGCACACATACATATATACACACACATATATATAATAACCAACAAATAATATAAAATAAAGAATAAGTACTGTAATTGCCTGTTGGGGTACAACAAATAGATAACTTGGGACTGATAAATAGTTGCCTTAGGAAAATAAGACCGTTAGAGTCATAAAGGGCAATAAAGAAGAAATAAAAAGAAATGAGTGTCAAAAAGGGGGAATTAATGGATATTGATTGCCATTTAAATACTAAGTCCAAATTAGGGAAGAAATTAAATAAAATATCCTAGAGAAAAGGGAATATAATCTTCCTTATTTATATCAATAAAACATATATTTAAAAATATAGTTGGACTTAATAGGTTAATAGTATAAGATGTTATTAACCATATAAACCCGTGATACAAATAAATGGTGTACGTATAGTATTTCCATGTAAGAAAATTAAATGAGAATGACTTAATAACATAGCCTACTTTATCCCAAAAAGGGAAAGGTTTTAGAGGAAAATGGGGTACGAACTAATAACCTTCGTGTATAGTCCGCTTCCTTGGGTCTTAAGTGGCTTGGGTTGAAGAGTCCACTTGGGAATAGACTTTTCAGTATAGGGGTCTTAAATGGCATGTGTGTGTTGGCCTACCCAAAACTGGAAATTAAAAGGATCAAATATGGTTGTTTATCTTACGACAAGTAGTAAGTGATTAAGGAGGTTATCGATGAGATCAACTAGAAGGTATGACGAATGATAAAAATACCTACTCTCATCTAATGCGGGGCAAGGGTATATGTGCGTGAATGACAGAAGTCTTAACTAGTAAGGCCCGTAGCTATTGGCCTTTAGTTTATTTTAGCATTAAATATATTGTCGAGGGTTAATAAGCGACCAGTAGGTCCGCCTAGGGTCTTAAGTGATCAGGGAGAATCCACCCTATTTATCATTTGATAGTGAGGCATTAAATAATAAAGAATAAAGAATGAGGGTATGGATAGAAACCCCGAAATTAGGGGCCCACTCTCGATATAATTAACTGGGTAAACTCTCGTATAAAGGCTTCATAAATATGTGTGTATATGCCTTATCTCGGTAATATAATTTAGGAATACTGCTTTGGGCTGAATAGTAAAGTCATGCGTAGAACATTTACTAGGTTGGGTTAGAATCACTAACCAGGCATACAGCTTGGGTTGAACCAAATGGAATATATCTGTGTAATAGACTGTGTTATGCATTTCTTAGTCATCTGAACTTGTTGTTCTGACCCTCCTCCTCATTACAACCTCCAGGTTTCATAGAGAAGGGCCCATTCATAGAGATGTTTAAGTTTGGCTTTCGGTTCCCGTTCTCTCTCATGCTCAGTATTGGCAAAGTGACTTACTTTAGAAAAGGTAGTTGCTTGAGTTAATTCTAATTTATCCTAGTTTTGTTTCCGCTATGAGTTATTTTTATCGTACTCTGAGTATGATCATGCTCATTTATTGCAGGTGTCAGATATACACTTTATGCTTGGATGTGTTCAAGTTTTGATTTTATCAAAATTTGGGTGCAGAAAAGTGTGGGGTATTACAAACTCGATCCTACGGAGTAGTGGTAGGCGGAGGGACCCGATATGCTGCCGATGAATAGTTCTTCTCGAGTTTCATGGCACAAGTGGAACTTGAATTCTGAAATATAAAAAGATGTGCGAGTTAGGGTTGACCGGATACAGCCGCAACTGCACCTAGGAGCGCTAGGGCCGCTCCACAAATATATTAGTGGATTGGTAATGCCTGAACAATACGTCTCTCCGCCCTATGGGGGCGTAAATAGAGCCACTAGGGACTCAAATCCGAGGTACCTCATTCCATCATCCACATAAATAAAAATGTCAGGGCTGGTAAGTCGCGACACCACTTCTAGCTAGAAGGAAACACAAGTTCTCCCTGGGGTCCTTTCTCCCAATTCTAGTTCATACAGGGGTGTGAGGCTCGCGAAGTAACACTATACACAAAGCTATGCTACAATGAAGCTATGCTTTTATCATCAACCACAAGGCTCTGCTTTTCAACAATAAGCCTTGATCATTTGCATCTTGGCATGCCACACTGACAGTTTACGCCATGCAATCGATAACCATCAATATATAACCTCAGAGCTCGTATGTCTCAGAGAAGGGCGTTAAGCAAGAGAATAAATTCTCTGCCACCATAGATATATATTAACAGATATCGATTTAATCTACATGGAATGAAATCCAATGTCGGACACACATCCATTTACAAGTCCGTTCTAGGTCTGAACGAAACCGGAGACACCTTATTCCTTCTCCCATATGTCCAATACGGAGGAGAGGCGCTCGCATATCTGGACGATCAACAAGTATGTCCGGACAACTACCACTGTAACCTTCTCCTAGGAGAAAATCAGTCCAGGGCACTAGTAGTCATCCATTCGATGTGAAGATCGTCGGTCTTCAATCACCATCTTCAAATCTTCTACTCCCAATCGTCGTACAATTATTTGAAATAAGAGTTAACTCGGACTTTTCAAATAATTCCTTGAATATATCATTTAAATCATCTCTTTGCATTCCATATCGTTTATAATATTTTATAACGATTTATCGCTATTTTTATTAAAAATAGCCATTTTCAATTAAATGACGCTTTGGGTCATTACATGGCCCTGGCGCTGTTATCATCGAAATTTGATTTACATAATTCACAAAATTTAACTGTTGGATCTTATCAAATTATATATCTTTGGAAAGATCTTTCCAAAACTAACCCAATGGTTCCGGTTTTGGGAAAATTCGACGGACGAATCTTTCAGTATAATCGTTTGAAGTTAAGATTTCAAAACACGAACTACAGCAGCGCGATTCGTTTTATTTTATTTAATATTTATATATAAATATATAAATATAAATCGTTCGACGATTTTAACACCATTCCGATTCAATATTGATTTCTTTAATATATGAAATCACATATAACATTAGAATGAAATTTTTAATGATAATACCCTCCTCTTTGTATATTGGATCATTTATCTCATTATTTATTTACATTGAAAATGAAAATCTTTTATATCATTATATATTTACATTAAAAATGTAAATCCTTCATATTGTTATCTATTTACATTGAAAATGTAAATCCTTTCTTCATTCCTTGATTACAAGGAAAAATGTAAACTTCTGCTTTATTTACATATGAAGTGTAAACTCCTAATTCATATTCTATTTTTGTAGAAAAATGTAAACTCCTATCCTTCTTTTGATTACAAACAAGAATGTGATTTCATTCTCTACTTTACTTACATACTAAAAATGTAACCTCTATTCTTTTCCTTTAATTACATAAAAGAAATGTAACTTTCATTCTTTTATCTACATTAGAAAAATGTGAATTTCTTTCATTAATTTATTTAATTTAAAAAAAATGTAAATTCCTTAATTTCAACATATCCTTACATTGAAATTTTCTATGTAATCCTTTCTTAAAATAAAAATATAGGATTTCCATGTAATCTTTATTTACATTGAAAAATGTAAATTTCTATTCATATTTTGATTACATATAAAAATGCAATTTTTATACTTCATTCTTTGATTACATTGAAATGGAATCTTTTATAATTTTCTATGATTATAAATAGAAATGCTGTCTTTATTCTATATATCATTACATTGCAAAAATGTAACTTTTTATTTCAATATAAGATTACATTGAAAATTGTAAATTTTCATTTCATGTTTGATTTACATTAGAAAAATGTAAATCTCTATTCATTCCTTATTTACATTAAAAAATGTAATTTCTTGTTAACTCTTTATTTTACATTGAAAAATGTACATTCATTTATACATTGTTTTACATTGAAAAAAAATGTAAATTCTTATACTTTGTCTTACATTGAAAAAAAATGTATATTCTTTTCATACTTTCAATATTTATCACATTGAAGATATAAATCTTTATTTCATTATTATATTAAAGATATCAACTTTTATTTCATTATTATAATTACATTAAAATGTCAACTTTTATTTCAATGTTTATTTACAATGAAAATATAAACTTTTTATTTCCATGCATGATTACATTAAAAATGCAAATTTTCTATGTTTCAACATCTAAAATTGTAGAATGCTTCAAAAATTCTTCGTTCAGTTCTGAGATGTAGATCTCGATCTTACGGTCCCAACAAATCCTGTTTCATCGAATTTCGTTATTGTTTGAGTAAGTTATGATTTTTATACGATAAGGACATATTTTTAAATTTAATTAAGCAATTAATTTAAAAACAAAGCACCTTCTTCTTCAATAATATACAGCCAGCCGTTTAACAACCAGTTCGAAACTAGGGTTGAATATTTCGTGCGCCACCGTCCACTTCATCTCGATCGCACCCCACCACGGCGTAAAGCTACGTGCGGCACGCCAGGGGTGGTCCTCCGATCAAACTCAGTGGTGCCTTTCGTCACAGAAATCGAGGTGGGCGGCGCAACTTCGGGTTCAAAATCCGAGCAACCTCAATAATGAAACTGGATCACCACGGTACCAAATCGAAGGCCTTGAAAAGTAGTTCAGATTTCTCTTCGATTTCAGGAATAAATTCTGTAGGGATTGAAAGGTTTTAATGAATCAAAGTCGAGCAATATTGGCCACTGGAATATTAACGATGGCGGTTGACCTTTGGGCTAGGGTTTCCACCATATATACCATGTATTTATACGTTATACCAATATATTTTATTTTATTTTATTTCTTTTTAATTTAATTTAATTTTTATATCGCTCTTAATTCCAAATCAAACCCAATGAGTGACGCTCCTATCTAGATACTCCCATTTTGAACACAATGGGATACGTCTCGTAGGCACATTCGACTGTTTCAGTCAGTTTTTCTTCAAATTAAATAATAAAACATTTAATTATTTAATTTGATCGAACATTTTAATTTACCGGGGCCACAGACTGACTCTAAAAATTTCTGAAAAAAAAATGTGGCTATGTTTCGACGATACGGTCCCAACAAAACTAATTTCGTCGAATTTGGAGACAGTTGGAAAAATGGCCGTTTTCTGGTCGATCGAAATTGACTAAAATTATCAAAACCCATTTTCTTTTGCCATGCTCACATATTGATTCTAAAAATTACGAAAATTTAAACCTAGCAATAATTTGACATTCCGGTTCCAACAAAAGTGGTTTCGTCGAAAATGGAGGTCGTTTGTAAAATGTCTATTTATACGGGCTCTCTCTCTATATATATATTAAAAAAAAATTCTATAGCGACCTTTCTGAAAATCCAACTGGCCATAACTTTTGATTTCGGCAATGAAATTTCAAATTTTCGGATTCGTTGGAAAGATATTTCTAAACAGATTTAAATATTTTTCGTTTCGCCAAAATTTGATTTATTTTGCATCCTGTACAGTCAATCAAAGTTTGATTTCAAATTTTCAAACTACCGCTCTATTTCTAACTCCTTTTAAAGTTAAAATAAATATATCCTTTCAAACTTCGATTTAAATAGATTTTCAATCGTTTTTATGTAAAATAAATTATTTCAACTATTCAAAATTCAATAAAATAGCCAAAATAAAATTTTTAAATTGGCTCAGATTTTTCGGTTTGTTACAAATAACTTCAGCAATTAAGAAGGAATTTTAAAGTTTGAGAAAGGTTTAATTTTCCTCTTCTAAAATTTAAGGTAAGATTATACGCTAGATGATTGGATGCTATTTGAGTTTATGACTCATGTTATCGGCTGGTAATCATAGCATAGCATGGACCAAGATGAGCAGACGCTTTGCACCATTTCTTATTATCGACCTTTTTAGTTTTATTGGAAGTTTGAGTTCTATTGGGATATTATGTTAATTACATTTTTTTTCTATTCCCTTTGGATCTATGGTTCATTGCTTTCCATTCATCTGACCTTATGTATTTTTTGGAAGCTAGCTAGTTATATTTCTTTGAGCAGTATCAATTTTTTCTTATATTTATCAGAAACTTGTTTATTCGTTGTTAAGCAATAAAATAAATAGTTAATTTTTAGACATATACACATATTCGGCATTAATTCGAGCACTATGTTATGTTATTGAACTAAAACTTAGGATTAATAAGCACATTTAGTATTTAGTAATTGCATCCATGCTCATTTTTTCATAGTAGATTGATGACGTTCAAGAAGCACATTCATCGTTTGCTTCTGTTGATCATTTTTAGGCTATAATTCATTTATTAATGTAGGCATTATGTGACACCCTACATCCGTTAATGTCACTCTATATAGAATGCATTAAGTTTCATGAAGCGTTATAGGTAAATAAGAACATAATATCACAAGACAGACATGTAAAATAGCAGCGGAATTAAAAACTTTATTTAAATCAAAAGATCATGGTCCCAAATACTGAGTTTACATCATAAGTTTGAAATAACCAATTACATTAATAATATGTCTTGCTAAAAATATAAGAGTACAAAAGCATAAAACCATATTTCCCTTGCGAAGCCATAAGAGAGTTGACAAGAAGTCAAAGCGGTAAATCAGTATCCAAAATCCAAGCTAAGCTGAAAGAATCCAAATCAACTCTAAGCACTTCTACCTTGAGAACCTAGGGGGGAACGGAAGAGAGAGATGAGGAAACAAAAAGAGTCAGACATAAAGTCTAGCGAGTCCAGTTACTTTTAAATATAGATAAATAAAAATATCATGGGAGGTATATATGGAAGAACAAGATAACAATAACAAGGACAAGTGTGAACTGAGCAAGATAAGTCTGAACAGAATATATTGCGCTTCTTAAATATGTTTCTCTACACCGCACTAATACTAGTATCTCTGAAACAGAATGATCCCCACAAATACTGTTCCATTACATTTTCTTGATTTTTAGGTTACTTGGGTTAATGGCACTTAACGCTTATACACACGCCGTACCCATTTACTTCCTAGTGGATTAACCTAATATGGTATATATGTAGCTACCTCTCAATATTGAGGTATACCCCATGGTATCCCGCTCGCATGGTTTCCCTTATAATACCACAGAAAAGTACGCAGTCCCTGATTCTATGTCGGAGTGACGTACGGATCTCTATATAACAATGTTACGTTCCACATATATTTGTCATTACTATGCTACGTAAACGTACAGACTGCCACCATCGATCGAATCATATTTCATTCTGGAGTAATGCCCTCAAGTCTACGATACATCACCCAAAGTAGTCATGCATGTATCTAGACCGTCCCACGTATGTACTGTAATTGTAGCTTGACGCCTCAATCGCACATCCTCTAATGTGCACCGAGCTCTGTGGTAGGGCGATACAAGAAACACAAAACTTGGTCGGGAGCTTTTCCATATCTATACAAGCCCGTCTTTAAGAGCCTCTACAGATATTCCTAGGGTATGTTTTCACGGTGGCTATGGCCCCACCCCGGATCCTCCCTCAACTAGTAAAGACTATAAGAGCTAAACAGATACCTCTAAAGAAAACAATCTAAACATCCATTTGGTTTCTTCCCTCAACCAGTGTACCCCGATAGTGAAGGGTGAATGGTCTATTGGTTTTACCTCTAGTCTTTCTGCATCCCACTGGCTGCCGATGATGGATATCCAACGATCTACTATCCTTGTTGGTTGTGACCCTTCGCCTCCTCATTAAGGCAACCGCCAAATCACCCTGGTGTCACAACATTCTGACTACGTCGCTACTTCTACAGTTGAGGCCCACCCACCTAGTAGTTATGCATAAACCCAACCTCTGTGAGCGCAACCTAAAACATCTGCCACCACATAGAGGACTACTAGGAGCACCTTACGTACGTCAAGAAGCGTATGCTTTTCCTACCAGTCCTTCGGAGCCGTCAGAACAATCCGATGAATGTGCGCTCCCCTTGTGCCTTATGACACCACGATGATCTACCCTGTTGGGTTATTCACCCTGAAACGTGTGGACTGATCCAAGCGCCTCACTTTAATATGTTGTTAGACCCTATGACTAACCATTCTTTTACGCACTTGCCTTACCTCATCAGGTTTTCATTTAACTTGGTTATTCTCATTTATATTGAATTCTTAATCAAGTTACCAAGTTCCTCTTGCTTATTAATTTTGGTTATAAAACTTTACCCATTTAAGCTCATTAATAAGCCCATAACATGTTATTCTCTAGATTGTGGCCCAAGGTCTGTAATCCACAATATCTTTAGTATTCTTGCTTGGCTACATCATTACAATAACATATTCTACTTAATATGTTATTAAGTATATCTCAATTCACATGTTTCCTAATTAACATGTCACTTACCATTTATGATTAAATACAACTTTATTTCATTTTACAAGTTTTCCTCATTCCTTCTCATTTAATCATAATTCCATCTTATCATTGTCTACTTGTTAACTTTGTTCTCTTAACTAAGGTTTACTAATAAGTTTCCTTTCCATAAATAAAACTTATATTGTCCTCATCCGTAGATTTCAGATTCATGTTCTTCTAAATAACTTAATTTAAAATTAAGTACAGCTTATCCCCTTACATAAGTTAGTCTATTCCCTTTTTCATTTATTATAATCTAAGTTATAATTTCCACTTATCCCTAGGACAAGCCTAAACATCTTATCTTTTCTGTTCATACATGTTAATGCCCCGGACCTCTCCCAATAAGTCAACCACTTGTGGATGCTGGATATGCTAGGCGGCTCTGGGCTGACTTAAACCACAAGTTTAGACCTAACCTCGTGTCATGGTGCTACTATGCATTAAACCCCTCACATTAGATTAACCACTTGTGGTCGTTGGATATGTCGGGCGGCTCCAGGCAGACTATGCCACAAGTGCAATCTAACTTCGTGTCTAAGCGTTACTATGGTTCCATTATTTTTTGCATATTCATATTAATAAATTTCCCTATTCCAAATGTAGATTTTCATGCCTGTTTTTAATTCATATTTCATTATGCACAATATGCCCCTTTTCCCAAGTCATAAATAGATATATATATATATATATATATATATATATATATATATATATTATGCCCAAATCCGTGTTCACATATTTGCTGTTTATGTCCCTAGTTCACATTCACATATTTCAACACAAGTTATGCCCAAATTCATATATACATATATTCCAATTTACGCCCAGATCATATTTTACATATGTTCCAACTTACGCCCAAATCACAAGCCAAATCATATTTTACATATGTTCCAATTTACGCTCAAATCATATGCCAAATCCTATTTTACATATATTCCGATTTACGCCCAAATCATATTTTCCAATGTATGCCTAAATTCATATTCACATTATACAACACGATATATATGTTCCCAAATCCATATTCGTATATTTCCAAATTTTATGCCTAAATTTATATTCATATTTTCCAATACCAATTATGCCCCAAATTATGCCTTTCCCAATCGTCCCAATTTCTCACGTCCGCATATTTCAGCGTTAGACCTAGGCTCGAAGGTAGCCTGACTATACAAAAATAAAAGGGAAAAGAAGTAAAGAAGAGAATCTAAACTAGCATAATGATGAATCAATAATAAACTGACAGAAATAGGCATAAAACTGAATAGATATATTATGACAAGATTTAATGTAAGGACCCGCATTCTACGCATCGCAGGATCGTAGAATATTATTTCTTTCACATACGAAGTCGTATGGTCATGTTACTTTGGGAGATGACTACTGAGATCATTTCTCATGTTCATGATTTTTCCCGATTTTTAAATGACCATTTTGCCCCTAGCTAATCTTGTTTTGGCCATAACTTTTGACTGGAAAGGAGTTTTGCCCTGAAACAACTTCCATTAGCTCCGGATGATGGTTTGCAATTCCGTAGAGTGGTCACATTAGCCAAACGGACTCACTGTTTGGGAGATATGGCTGAAACAAGTTTCAGATGGTGAAAAACAACTTAATTGGGCTTAACCGGGCGATTAACAGCTAGGCCCAATGGGTGATTTCGGGATTAGAGGTATTTAAGGGCTACTAGGGTTAGGATTTCGGTTTTTCACTCATTTTCCAGCCGCCACAAATCCTCTCTTCAACCTAACAATGGACTCCAACATCTAAAAACACCTCTAATCACTTCTTAATCAAGTTTTGGCTCAAACTACATCAAATTAAGGAGGAATAGCGCCAAAGCAAGGTGAGAGCTGTTGTGTTGCATTGGGAACAACGCCATTGTAACACCTCACCTCCGTTAAGGTCACTCACAAAGGGAATGCCTTAACTTTGGTGGAGCATTTTAGTAAGCAGAACAGAAACTTACAAGACAGATAAAACAGTACTTGAAAAATTTATAACTTTATTTCAACAGAAGCTTGGTTACATCCTTTCAAATCACAATATCAGAATTCAAGTACAAAATATCAGTTTTGTACAAGAGCCTTCAGAATGCATAGTTTAAAATCATAATCCCCACAGAAGAAGACAAGCCATACTTTAAGCACTGCAAGCGGAAGAAATCTGGATCAAGCTAGAGTATTCCCTTCTACAAAACCTGGGGGGGGGGGGGGGGACGGAAGAAAGAAGGCGAAAAAAATAAGGGTCAGACAAAAAGTCTGCCAAGTCCAGTGATTTTCAGTTATGAACAGATAATAATAACATGACATGAACATAAAACTGGATGAGAGATAACTGTAACAGGTGTAGCAGATATAACAGAAGAACAGAATGATATAAGCTATTGTTTTACACTCCTCTGCACTAATACTAGTGTAACAGAATTAGGTGTCACCCTATTGCCTAAACTAAAACAGAAACGGGTACAGAATAATTTCTACGGAAGAGAGTGCTAGTAATGGGCCTTTACCACCTGAACAGAAACAGACAGAAGCAGAAACAGATTAATCACTACGGAAACAGAATGTAGAATTAGGTGTACACTAGTAATTGGGCCTTTACCACCCGAACAGACGGTACCACGCAGAAACAGACAGGTGTTGCCACCCAACAGAAACAGACGGTACCAACAGAAACAGACAGAACTAAGTGTACCCTAAAACCCTACCCCAAGCGATCGGCTCCCTAAACATAAATACCCTGTGTCGGCACCACAGTAGGGTGTATCACTCCCTAAAGTGACAACCAATTGGCACAGACCTATTTACAGATGTCACGGCGTCTTACATCCTCAGAGGCAGACCGGGATCCATGCACGCACATGACCCGGTTGGAACGCACCATCGACACCCCTCGCCATTATCATAATGAACCGCTTATAATTAGTTCAGTAAGCGTACCCGGACCCTACCTACTGTTGGGTCAAAGTTTTGATACCAGAAAGGGTTACTGACTAATATGGGTCCCAAACAATAGATGACACAAGTAATTCCCCTCCTAACCTTGTGTCCCCA
This sequence comes from Allium sativum, assembly GCA_030737875.1. NCBI lineage: Eukaryota > Viridiplantae > Streptophyta > Magnoliopsida > Asparagales > Amaryllidaceae > Allium > Allium sativum. The sequence continues at coordinate 646,163,356 of CM060923.1, forward strand.
GGCTAACAGATTTCAGATCAACTTGTTTACAAATTTCAGACATACAGAATCCAGATCAACTAGTTCACAGACAAGTTTTCAGACTAACGGATAAGGTATACAGATTGAACAGACTTACAGATTAACTGGTTACAGGTTAACAGACTTACAGATTAACTGGTTACAGATTGACAAACTTTGTATTGGGCCTACAGATTCACGAAACGGGTTTATCAGATTTATTGGTCCAATTCGTTTAACCCTACCCACCCAACACGTTTTAGACATCATGGTTATCTCAGATTTTCATTAATTAAATATTAATGCCCAGACCTCTCACATTAGACAGGCAGTTTGCGGCTACTGGTTAGGCCGGTTGGTTCCGGGCAGGTTCCTGTCGCAAACTGAGTCTAACCTCGGGTTTCAAGCATGTTATGACTAACTTCTCACATTAGAACCTGTTGTTTGCGGCCACTGGAATATGCTAGGCGGTTCCGGGCAGAATTACGCCGCAAACTCATTCTAACCTCGAGTTAGCCATTTTCATCTTTGCGGCCAATTAATTAATGATTTACCATTTATACCCACGCCTAATATACATGTCAATTATTCATAATCATAGCCAATTCAGATTTTGTAAATAACAGACTAATTATATCAACTCAACAGATATAACAGATAACAGATTTTTCAGATTAGGCAACTTAACGGATTTAGCAGACTAGCAGATAACAGATTAGGCATCTCAACAGATTTAGCAGTTTAGGCATCTCAACAGATTTAGTTTAGCAGATTTGGTATTTTCAACAGACTTAGTAGATGACAGATTTAGCAGATTAGGCAATATAACCGAACTAGCAGATTAGGCAAATATAGCAGGACTAGCAAATTAGGCAAATATAACAGATTTAATCATTCCTTAAAGTTTCGCAAACATCTCTTGCCTAATTATAAATTTGGCCTAAGTTCACATGCATAAATAATGGTGATGATTGATCATATACCCCATGTTCGCATTAAATTTACATAGCACAGATTATGGTCATAATTTACCATATATCATATGTTTCAATTTTTATTAAACTTGCATAGTACAGAAGATCCCTATATAAATTATACCAATTATATCCATCGATTACTATGCATGTCATATATCCCAAAGATCCCTTACTTAGGTGTTTATTTACATTAATAGATATCCTACTTTTATGTAAATCTTTATACCTAAGCTATATTCTCTTTATCTCAAATCATATGTTCAATACCCCTTTATGTTATAAATATAACATGTCTAGTCATATGTCTCAGATTTATGTTCTAGCTACAGTCCATGTTCTTTCCTCAAATCAGTCACCTACTGGTCATGCCCAATTTATGCATCATTCATTTTACTGTCCCAAACATTTTAGCGTATATTAATCTCTTATGAGATTGGCTCAGGCTCGTGGTAGCCTAGCTATAGAACAGAAAGAGGAAAGAGATACATAATAAGATAGATCTAAACAGAACATAACAGATATAACATCAGATTCAGATTTACAATTCATGTCACAATCAGAATTAACGTTTATATCGAAAAATAACTGTACTTGCCTTGGTTGGATTAAAGAAAGAACTTTAATTGTTGTAGAATCATTGCAGAAGCTTTAATCTCTAGTTTGAATTGAGTTGCTTAGGTTGATGTTGATTAGCTTCTAGTTTTGATTCCAACAGAGTAGCAACGCCATTTTTATTTTTATTTAGAACAGAGGCAGAGAAGAAGCAGAATAGAATTGTGTGTAGATAAGGCTAGGTCTTAGGGTGCATTTATAGGTGTAGGAACTCATTTAGGCCCTCAGATTAACCCTAGAACTCATCAGGTCCGTCAAAACACGTCACGGCCTTCAAAATCGTACACACGCACCAGGTTCGACCAGGGCTCGACCCCCAGGTCGACTGCCCAGTCGACTCCCCAGTCGTCCTGGGTCCTGGTGGGTCGACTGCCCAGTCGACTTGGGCCCTGGGCGGGAAATTTCCCGCCCAGCCCGCTTCTGGGTTTGAATTCGAATTTTGAATTCGAATTTCGAGCTATTTTCAATTCTGAAATTTCCTGAAACTTCGGAGGGTCATATCTCCTTCATACGGACTTCGATTCTCGCAAACTCGGACTCGTTTTCATGCAGAATTCCGAGACGAACGCAATGGCGCAACCTGTTTCCCTTGATTCTTATTTTAAAAATTAATTATCCTCTGATTTTTTACCTATACGTTCACAGAAAATACGGGGTGTTACATTCTCCCCTCCTTAAAGGATTTCGTCCCCGAAATCTTCAAGTTAAGAAGAATGTGTCCTACCATCCAACATCCATCTACTCAATCATCAATCACTGGCATCCATTGTCCTTAGAAACTTCTAATGTTCTATGAACATATGCAAAGGTGTGTGTATATGTTTCTTATCTAATGCAAAGATCAGGCGGTCTACTGATTCAGTTGACCTCCTTAATGCGAATTATGCCAGTGCCATGAGTCCAACATGTATGCAATTTTTCCTATTTGATACATATCATTTCTATATGGGTGCACAACCATTTAGTCATATGCAACATCCACGTGTTGAGTCAATCATTTTGCATCCACAAAAATTGAAAATGCTCACACATCCATATGCAGTATGAGAGTGTTTTCGAGCCGATCTAGTGCCTAGTGTGTGTATATGCATCCACGAGCAACCACTAGCAACCACTTGCAACCATCAAACATAACATGTCTCAAACACATGTTTACACCCATTAGTTTCTACCTAAAGTTCGAAGATTCGATCGATAGGATACAGTTGAATGATGGAAGCGAGTATAGTAAAACAAAAAATTGGTTCCCATTAGGCACGGGTCCAAAGTATCGGCCCCGAATACCGAAACCAACATCAAATTGACACCCAGAGGATTACCCTCTTTAGACAATGTCAAAACTGGGAATCTTATCAGAAGTATTCAGATATTTACAGACTACTGGTACAGATCAGATTATCGAATGATTCTTAGTAAACTAAACATGATAAATCCCAGAATGTATGCGTCCTACTTGACGCCTAACACAGATATCTCTCAAACCTCAATCTATCACAACAGATGAGTCATAACTCTTATGGGTCTGAGTCTATAGCGGAATCAGAAATAATACTAGTATTAAAGTGCAGAGTATCGATTATAAAATCAAAATACCAGAATCAGAAAGAGTCTTAACTCCAAAATCAGATAAAGAAATTAAACCTACTATAGGAATTTTCCTATTTCTATCCTAGCCACTAGCCTCAAGAGTGTTCGCCTGCCCTCCTTGCCCTCGTCTCTTCGGGCAGTCCCTAGTGAAGTGTCCCATCTCTCCACAGTTGAAGCAAGTGCCCTTCCTTTTTCTGCAATCCTTGTTCAGATGAGTCGAGCTCCCACAAATAAAGCACTTTTTCCCCTTCTTATCTTCAGTCTTCTCATCCTTCTTTTGTGTTTCCTTTTTGGGCCCTGCTTTCTTATTCTGTGGTTCTTCCTTCTTTGTCTCTTTCGGGCCATTGTCTTCCTCGTACAGTAGTGCCATGTCCACCAATTTCTCGTAAGTCGCTCCCATGGGTACGTGGGTCATGGCTAGGCTGTGCAGTGGCTCGTTCAATCCTTTAACAAAGCGGAGAGCCTTTTTATGCTGAGTGTTGACTAAATCCAATCCGAACCTAGCCAGTTGGTTGAACTGGTTGACGTATTCCTTGATCGTCATACTTCCTTGCTTAAGAGATAAGAACTTTTCCAGGTGTAAACTCCGTTCAGCTTGCGAGAGGAATTTTGTCTCAAACCTTGTTCTGAAATCCATCCATGTCTCAACTGGCCTCTCGGCGTTAGTGACTTCCCACCAATAGGAAGCTTCGTCTTTGAGCAGCCATACCGCCAACTGTACCTTCCGCCTATCGTCCACCTCGAAGATAACGAATAGATCCTCAGTTTCTTTGAGCCAGTTCCTCGCTTCTACGAATGATTCAGTTCCTTTGAAATCCTTTCCACCCATGGCCCTAAAATCCCTACAGATCTTTGAGAAAGAAATTGCACGAGGGGTGCGGGGCGGAGGAGGAGGATCATTAGCTGGACCTGCGGCGGCGGTCCTAGCCTCAAGATATTGACGAAACCAACCGGGTACATGAACACCCTCTGGTATCTCAGATGCTTCAGACATGCTGAAACGAAAAAAGAAAGATTCAATACAAAAAGGACTAAAAGAAAGATATATGGCTCTTGGGGATCATGTTTTTCAAAATAAGCTTTATTTTTGAAAATACTTCCTTTCAAAAACTTTTTGAAAATAATTTTCAAAAACTTTTATCTAATCTGGTAACCTTTAGCTCTGATACCAAGTGTAACACTCCACCTCCGTTAAGGTCACTCACAAAGGGAATGCCTTAACTTTGGTAGAGCATTTTAGTAAGCAGAACAGAAACTTACAAGACAGATGGAACAATACTTGAAAATTTTATAACTTTATTTCAACAGAAGCTTGGTTACATCCTTTCAAATCACAATATCAGAATTCAAGTACAAAATATCAGTTTTGTACAAAAGCCTTCAGAATGCATAGTTTAAAATCATAATCCCCACAGAAGAAGACAAGCCATACTTTAAGCGCTGCAAGCGGAAGAAATCCGGATCAAGCTAGAGTATTCCCTTCTACAAAACCTGGGGGGCGGGAACGGAAGAAAGAAGGCGAAAAAAACAAGGGTCAGACAAAAAGTCTGGCAAGTCCAGTGATTTTCAGTTATGAACAGATAATAATAACATGACATGAACATAAAACTGGATGAGAGATAACTGTAACAGGTGTAGCAGATATAACAGAAGAACAGAATGATATAAGCTATTGTTTTACACTCCTCTGCACTAATACTAGTGTAACAGAATTAGGTGTCACCCTATTGCCTAAACTAAAACAGAAACGGGTACAGAATAATTTCTACGGAAGAAAGTGCTAGTAATGGGCCTTTACCACCCGAACAGAAACAGACAGAAGCAGAAACAGATTAATCACTACGGAAACAGAATGTAAAATTAGGTGTACACTAGTAATTGGGCCTTTACCACCCGAACAGACGGTACCACGCGGAAACAGACAGGTGTTGCCACCCAACAGAAACAGACGGTACCAACAGAAACAGACAGAACTAAGTGTACCCTAAAACCCTACCCCAAGCGATCGGCTCCCTAAACATAAATACCCTGTGTCGGCCCCACAGTAGGGTGTATCACTCCCTAAAGTGACAACCAATTGGAACAGACCTATTTATAGATGTCACGGCGCCTTACATCCTCAGAGGCAGACCTGGATCCATGCACGCACATGACCCGGTTGGAACGCACCATCGACACCCCTCGCCATTATCAGAATGAACCGCTTATAATTAGTTCAGTAAGCGTGCCCGGACCCTACCTACTGTTGGGTCAAAGTTTTGATACCAGAAAGGGTTACTGACTAATATGGGTCCCAAACAACAGATGAAACAAGTAATTCCCCTCCTAACCTTATGTCCCCAGGCTAACAGATTTCAGATCAACTTGTTTTCAAATTTCAGACATACAGAATCCAGATCAACTAGTTCACAGACAAGTTTTCAGACTAACGGATCAGATATACATATTTAACAGACTTACAGATTAACTGGTTACAGGTTAACAGACTTACAGATTAACTGGTTACAGATTAACAAACTTTGTATTGGGCCTACAGATTCACGAAACGGGTTTATCAGATTTATTGGTCCAATTCGTTTTAACCCTACCCACCCAACACGTTTTAGACATCATGGTTATCTCTGATTTTCATTAATTAAATATTAATGCCCAGACCTCTCATATTAGACTGGCAGTTTGCGGCTACTGGTTAGGCCGGTTGGTTCCGGCCAGGTTTCTATCGCAAACTGAGTCTAACCTCGGGTTTCAAGCATGTTATGACTAACTTCTCACATTAGAACCTATTGTTTGCGGCCACTGGAATATGCTGGGCGGTTCCGGGCAGAATTACGCCGCAAACTCATTCTAACCTCGAGTTAGCCATTTTCATCTTTGCGGCCAATTAATTAATGATTTACCATTTATACCCACGCCTAATATACATGTCAATTATTCATAATCATAGCCAATTCAGATTTTGTAAATAACATACTAATTATATCAACTCAACAGATATAACAGATAACAGATTTTTCAGATTAGGCGACTTAACGGATTTAGCAGACTAGCAGATAACAGATTAGGCATCTCAACAGATTTAGCAGTTTAGGCATCTCAACAGATTTAGTTTAGCAGATTTGGTATTTTCAACAGACTTAGCAGATTAGGCAATATAACCGAACTAGCAGATTAGGCAAATATAGCAGAACTACCAAATTAGGCAAATATAACAGATTTAATCATTCCTTAAAGTTTCGCAAACATCTCTTGCCTAATTATAAATTTGGCCTAAGTTCACATGCATAAATAATGGTCATGATTGATCATATACCCCATGTTCGCATTAAATTTACATAGCACAGATTATGGTCATAATTTACCATATATCATATGTTTCAATTTTTATTAAACTTGCATAGTACAGAAGATCCATATATAAATTATACCAATTATAGCCATCGATTACTATGCATGTCATATATCCCAAAGATCCCTTACTTAGGTGTTTATTTACATTAATAGATATCCTGCTTTTATGTAAATCTTTATACCTAAGCTATATTCTTTTTATCTCAAATCATATGTTCAATACCCCTTTATGTTATAAATATAACATGTCCAGTCATATGTCTCAGATTTATGTTCTAGCTACAGTCCATGTTCTTTCCTCAAATCAGTCACCTATTGGTCATGCCCAATTTATGCATCATTCATTTTACTGTCCCAAACATTTTAGCGTATATTAATCTCTTATGAGATTGGCTCAGGCTCGTGGTAGCCTGGCTATAGAACAGAAAGAGGAAAGAGATACAGAATAAGATAGATCTAAACAGAACAGAACAGATATAACCTCAGATTCAGATTTACAATTCATGTCACAATCAGAATTAATGTTTATATCGGAAAATAACTGTACTTGCCTTGGTTGGATTAAAGAAAGAACTTTAATTGTTGTAGAATCATTGCAGAAGCTTTAATCTCTAGTTTGAATTGAGTTGCTTAGGTTGATGTTGATTAGCTTCTAGTTTTGATTCCAGCAGAGTAGCGATGCCATTTTTATTTTTATTTAGAACAGAGGCAAAGAAGAAGCAGAATAGAATTGTGTGTAGATAAGGCTAGGTCTTAGGGTGTATTTATAGGTGTAGGAACTCATTTAGGCCCTCAAATTAACCCTAGAACTCATCAGGTCCGTCAAAACACGTCACAGCCTTCAAAATCGTACACACACGCACCAGGTTCGACCAGGGCTCGACCCCCAGGTCGACTGCCCAGTTGACCTGGTCTGGGGAGTCGACTGCCCAGTCGACTCCCCAGTCGTCCTGGGTCCTGGGGGGTCGACTGCCCAGTCGACTTGGGCCCTGGGCGGAAAATTTCCCGCCCAGCCCGCTTCTGGGTTTGAATTCGAATTTTGAATTCGAATTTCGAGCTATTTTCAATTCTGAAATTTCCTGAAACTTTGGAGGGTCATATCTCCTTCATACGGACTCCGATTCTCGCAAACTCGAACTCGGTTTCACGTAGAATTCCGAGACGAATGCAATGGCGCAACCCGTTTCCCTTGATTCTTATTTTAAAAATTAATTATCCTCTGATTTGTTACCTATACGTTCACAGAAAATACGGGGTGTTACATTCTCCCCTCCTTAAAGGATTTCGTCCCCGAAATCTTCAAGTTAAGAAGAATGTGTCCTACCATCCAACATCCATCTACTCAATCATCAATCATTGGCATCCATTGTCCATAGAAACTTCTAATGTTGTATGGACATATGCAAAGGTGTGTGTATATGTTTCTTATCTAATGCAAAGATCAGGCGGTCTACTGATTCAGTTGACCTCCTTAATGCGAATTATGCCAGTGCCATGAGTCCAACATGTATGCAATTTTTCCTATTTGATACATATCATTTCTATATGAGTGCACAACCATTCTGTCATATGCAACATCCACGTGCTGAGTCAATCATTTTGCATCCACAAAAATTGAAAATGCTCACACATCCATATGCTGTATGAGAGTGTTTTCGAGCCGATCTAGTGCATAGTGTGTGTATATGCATCCACGAGCAACCACTAGCAACCACTTGCATCCACTTGCAACCATCAAACATAACATGTCTCAGACACATGTTTACACCCATTAGTTTCTACCTAAAGTTCGAAGATTCGATCGATAGGATACAGTTGAATGATGGAAGCGAGTATAGTAAAACAAAAACTTGGTTCCCATTAGGCACGGGTCCTAAGTATCGGCCCCGAAGACCGAAACCAACATCAAATTGACACCCAGAGGATTACCCTCTTTAGACAATGTCAAAACTGGGAATCTTATCAGAAGTATTCAGATATTTACAGACTACGGGTACAGATCAGATTACCGAATGATTCTTAGTAAACTAAACATGACAAATCCCATAATGTATGCGTCCTACTTGACGCCTAACACGGATATCTCTCAAATCTCAATCTATCACAATAGATGAGTCATAACTCTTAGGGGTCTGAGTCTATAGCGGAATCAGAAATAATACTAGTATTAAAGTGCAGAGTATCGATTACAAAATCAAAATACCAGAATCAGAAAGAGTCTTAACTCCAAAATCAGATAAAGAAATTAAACCTACTATAGGAATTTTCCTATTTCTATCCTAGCCACTAGCCTCAAGAGTGTTCGCCTACCCTCCTTGCCCTCGTCTCTTCGGGTAGTCCCTAGTGAAGTGTCCCATCTCTCCACAGTTGAAGCAAGTGCCCTTCCTTTTTCTGCAATCCTTGTTCAGATGAGTCGAGCTCCCACAAATAAAGCACTTTTTCCCCTTCTTATCTTCAGTCTTCTCATCCTTCTTTTGTGTTTCCTTTTTGGGCTCTGCTTTCTTATTCTGTGGTTCTTCCTTCTTTTTCTCTTTTGGGCCCATGTCTTCCTCGTGCAGTAGTGCCATGTACACCAATTTCTCGTAAGTCGCTCCCATGGGTACGTGGGTCTTGGCTAGGCTGTGCATTGGCTCGTTCAATCCTTTAATAAAGCGGAGAGCCTTTTTATGCTGAGTGTTGACTAAATCCAATCCGAACCTAGCCAGTTGGTTGAACTGGTTGACGTATTCCTTGATCGTCATACTTCCTTGCTTAAGAGATAAGAACTTTTCCAGTTGTAAACTCCGTTCAGCTTGCGAGAGGAATTTTGTCTCAAACCTTGTTCTGAAATCCTTCCATGTCTCAACTGGCCTCTCGGCGTTAGTGACTTCCCACCAATAGGAAGCTTCGTCTTTGAGCAGCCATACCGCCAACTGTACCTTCCGCCTATCGTCCACCTCGAAGATAACGAATAGATCCTCAGTTTCTTTGAGCCAGTTCCTCGCTTCTACGAATGATTCAGTTCCTTTGAAATCCTTTCCACCCATGGCCCTAAAATCCCTACAGATCTTTGAGAAAGAAATTGCACGAGGGGGGGCGGCGGAGGAGGAGGATCATTAGCTGGACCTGCGGCGGCGGTCCTAGCCTCAAGATATTGACGAAACCAACCGGGTACATGAACACCCTCTGGTATCTCAGATGCTTCAGACATGCTGAAACGAAAAAAGAAAGATTCAATACCAAAAGGACTAAAAGAAAGATATATAGCTCTTGGGGATCATGTTTTTCAAAATAAGCTTTATTTTTGAAAATACTTCCTTTCAAAACCTTTTTGAAAATAATTTTCAAAAACTTTTATCCAATCTGGTAACCTTTAGCTCTGATACCAAGTGTAACACCCCACCTCCGTTAAGATCACTCACAAAGGGAATGCCTTAACTTTGGTGGAGCATTTTAGTAAGCAGAACAGAAACTTACAAGACAGATAAAATAGTACTTGAAAAATTTATAACTTTATTTCAACAGAAGCTTGGTTACATCCTTTCAAATCACAATATCAGAATTCAAGTACAAAATATCAGTTTTGTACAAGAGCCTTCAGAATGCATAGTTTAAAATCATAATCCCCATAGAAGAAGACAATCCATACTTTAAGCACTGCATGCGGAAGAAATCTGGATCAAGCTAGAGTATTCCCTTCTACAAAACCTGGGGGGGGGGGGGGAACGGAAGAAAGAAGGCGAAAAAACAAGGGTCAGACAAAAAGTCTGCCAAGTCCAGTGATTTTCAGTTATGAACAGATAATAATAACATGACATGAACATAAAACTGGATGAGAGATAACTGTAACAGGTGTAGCAGATATAACAGAAGAACAGAATGATATAAGCTATTGTTTTACACTCCTCTGCACTAATACTAGTGTAACAGAATTAGGTGTCACCCTATTGCCTAAACTAAAACAGAAACGGGTACAGAATAATTTCGACGGAAGAGAGTGCTAGTAATGGGCCTTTACCACCCGAACAGAAACAGACAGAAGCAGAAACAGATTGATCACTACGGAAACAAAATGTAGAATTAGGTGTACACTAGTAATTGGGCCTTTACCACCCGGACAGACGGTACCACGCAGAAACAGACAAGTGTTGCCACCCAACAGAAACAGACGGTACCAACAGAAACAGACAGAACTAAGTGTACCCTAAAACCCTACCCCAAGCGATCGGCTCCCTAAACATAAATACCCTGTGTCGGCTCCACAGTAGGGTGTATCACTCCCTAAAGTGACAACCAATTGGAACAGACCTATTTATGTTCACATGCATAAATAATGGTCATGATTGATCATATACCCCATGTTCGCATTAAATTTACATAGCACAGATTATGGTCATAATTTACCATATATCATATGTTTCAATTTTTATTAAACTTGCATAGTACAGAAGATCCATATATAAATTATACCAATTATAGCCATCGATTACTATGCATGTCATATATCCCAAAGATCCCTTACTTAGGTGTTTATTTACATTAATAGATATCCTGCTTTTATGTAAATATTTATACCTAAGCTATATTATCTTTATCTCAAATCATATGTTCAATACCCCTTTATGTTATAAATATAACATGTCCAGTCATATGTCTCAGATTTATGTTCTAGCTACAGTCCATGTTCTTTCCTCAAATCAGTCACCTATTGGTCATGCCCAATTTATGCATCATTCATTTTACTGTCCCGAACATTTTAGCGTATATTAATCTCTTATGAGATTGGCTCAGGCTCGTGGTAGCCTGGCTATAGAACAGAAAGAGGAAAGAGATACAGAATAAGATAGATCTAAACAGAACAGAACAGATATAACCTCAGATTCAGATTTACAATTCATGTCACAATCAGAATTAACATTTATATCGGAAAATAACTGTACTTGCCTTGGTTGGATTAAAGAAAGAACTTTAATTGTTGTAGAATCGTTGCAAAAGCTTTAATCTCTAGTTTGAACTGAGTTGCTTAGGTTGATGTTGATTAGCTTCTAGTTTTGATTCCAGCAGAGTAGCGACGCCATTTTTATTTTTATTTAGAACAGAGGCAGAGAAGAAGCAGAATAGAATTGTGTGTAGAGAAGGCTAGGTCTTAGGGTGTATTTATAGGTGTAGGAACTCATTTAGTCCCTCAGATTAACTCTAGAACTCATCAGGTCCGTCAAAACACGTCACAACCTTCAAAGTCGCACACACACGCACCAGGTTCGACCAGGGCTCGACCCCCAGGTCGATTGCCCAGTCGACCTGGTCTAGGGGGTCGACTCCCCAGTCGACCTGGGTCCTGGGGGGTCGACTGCGCAGTCGACTCCCCAGTCGACTTGGGCCCTAGGCGGGAAATTTCCCGCCCAGCCTGCTTCTGGGTTTGAGTTCGAATTTTGAATTCGAATTTCGAGTTATTTTCAATTCTGAAATTTCCTGAAACTTCGGAGGGTCATATATCCTTCATACGGACTCCGATTCTCGCAAACTCGGACTCGTTTTCATGCAGAACTCCGAGACGAACGCAATGGCGCAACCCATTTCCCTTGATTCTTAATTTAAAAATTAATTATCCTCTGATTTGTTACCTATACGTTCAAATAAAATATGGGGTGTTACAGCCATAACATTAGATTATTTCAGATCTAAAGTTCATTTGTGGCCAAGGTGAGTGATTTGCAAGGTTTCTCACTAATTACGACTAATTGGGGGCGATTAGTGATAATTAGCGAATTTATATATGTTAAAAATCTAGAAAAATATTTATAAATTCTGAAATGATGTTTTAGACCTCTGTTAGAAGTTTGGGTTAATTTGGTTAAGTTTCGCTAATCATATCATTAGATTTGCTTAAACATGTTTAAGGGAAAATATGGGATTTTGGCTATGTTTGATCCGTTTTAACCTACCAAATTATTGTTTTGGTGTTTGTGAATGATTATACATGTTGCTATGACTGTATGGTATGCTTTGTGATTGCCTAGAAGAGTTAGATTGGTCGAAAACACCGTCGTGTGGTGTAAAACAGCCGCTGGAAAAGTTGCAGGAAAATGTGCAGGATTTCGGATCGGATCGGGATAGGAGGATCGGATCGGATGGTGGACTGGGCAGAGAAGCCGAACTGGATCGTAACTTTACACTAAAGGAGCCTTGGCGAGAAGGAAGGCCATTTGCTTAGAGTTGGAGTTGGGTAGGGGATCGGATCGGGGAGACCAAGAGGGGATCAGATCGGGGAGACAAAAGGGGGACCAGATCGGGCTTATGAAGGGAAGGGGGATTAGATCGGGACATCTAGGAGGGAGCAACCACCGAACCGAACCAGAGATGGAGGACCGAACCGAGGAGGAGTGGAGCACTGATCAAGGCATGGGCCAGGTTCCACGAACCGAATCGGGTCGGGACTACCGAACCGAATCAGACGTATACTTTTACCTCATTGTGACGACTCTTTTGAAGACCAACTCTAATTCGACCAAAACCCGAGTTGCAAAGGAAGTCCAAATAGGAAGTAGAACTCAGGATCCAGAAGGGAACCAATGAGTCCACTTCATGAGTTGGGCTTTGCTGCGGGACGTGTGCAAAGGGGTTGTTGGTATTCATAACTTTGGTCCACCACTGAGAGACGGATAGTGGGCTTGTAGTGATAGTTGTACGGGATTGGATTCCGTCATGGCTCAAAGGATTAGGTGACCAAGGTAGTGGATATTGTATGCTTTACGCACTGAGCAAGAGATGTGAGGATGGTTGCTATGCTTGATTGTTTGCCATCACCATGACATGCAAACCCCCACCCCGTATTTCTTTACACCTATTTTAGTGGCACCTTAGAGTATTGTACGGTATGTAGTGCTAACTCTTTGGTTGCAGGTCCAGGTTCAGGTATGGTTTAGTATACCTGTTATTGTTCTGTTTAGCTGCTTATCGCTCATACCAGACCTTTTTGTCTGACCCAGAGTTTTATGTCTCTTCTTATTACTCTAGGTGCTCTCACGAGCAGACTAGAGACAGGTTAGCTGGTGATGCACGAGTAGCTGTACCGGAGACGAGCAGGAGGCTTCCACGTATGATATATAGATATTCTCCCTGTGTCGATGCTGGTCACTACTTTGGGCATTAGTAATGCACCCTTTCTTTCTTTTGTTTAGAGACAGTAATTTGGAAAGTTCTAATAAGCTGTATTTGGGTTTCCGCTACTCTGATGATGATGTTGATGCTGGTTTTAGTTTTCAGCTTATGTACTGTCCGCCTGTTTTATGTCAAGTATGTTGTTATTATATTTTATCCTATGCGCTGTGAGACATTCTACAGGTTTCCAATTAGTTCATTCTCTTCTTTCCTTTCTTTAGCGACCGTTCCGTGCTAGTCGGGCATGTGTACAGAGCACTTTCGGAGGAAATGCCGGCTAGGGGCGGGCCGTCACACTTGGTATTAGAGCTCTAGGTTGCGTAGTTAACCTAGGGAAAGACACCAGGGAGAGATAATACGTATATGAGAGCGCATGTTTGTGATTATTTTGTTTTTCAAAAGCTATATATATGTATATTACTAGTATAGCTAAGGATGAAGTCGCACTGCACTAGCACCACTATGGTGATGGTTAACCGTTTTCTCTTTACAGATTGAATGATGAGCCGATACGTAAGAGGTGCCGGTAGAGGAGCCAATAATGGGAATGCTGCTGACATGAGGACGATGTTTACTGACCTCATGAGAGAGATGCTGAGGGATGTGCAGAGGGCAGCTCCCAATAATGGTGCTAATGGTGGTGGTCCAATAGTGCAAGCGCCTAGGGCCGATTTCGCCAAGCTGAACAAGGATTGTACTAGCCTTGGTGGGAAGCCGTTCCACGGAACAGAGTCGGCTACGGATGTTCAGGATTGGTTGGATATCCACGAGCGTATCTTCGAAGATTTGGGTATCGAGGATGCGATGAAAAGAAGGTTAGTATCCCGTCAGCTGCAAGGGCGGGCAATGAATTGGTGGAATGCTATAAAGACAGTTACTCCCGAGGACCAGATTACTTGGGAGAAGTTTAAGGTATGCTTTAGCGATAAGTTCATTCCAGCTGCTCAGAAGTCAGTGCTGTTTAAGAAATTTTTGGAGCTCAAGTAGGATGGCAGAGCTGTCTTGGAGTATATTGCTGAGTTCGATACTTTATCGAAGTATGGATTATCCCTCATTGACACTCCCAAGAAGAAGAACGAGAAGTTTATAACAGGGTTGGATCAGTACTTGGGGGAAAAGCTTACTAACCACATCGATGAGACGTTTGAATCGATTGTGGGGAAAGCATTGTGGTCAGAGAGTCTTTACCCTAAGTCGAAGACTAAGGTTGCATCTGCAGAAGAGCCAAAGTCGCAAGCAGGCGGTGGAGGCAAGAATAATTCCCAGAATAAGAGGAAACAAGGCCAAGCCATGGATGGTCAGAATAAGAAAAATGAGAAAGATGACGAGTGCTTTAGCTGTGGCAAGAAGGGCCACTATGCCAGAGATTGTCGGGAAAAGCCTGGGGAAAGGAAGTGCTTTAATTGTGGCCAAGCGGGACATCACAAGAATGAATGTCCACAACCTCCTAGGGAGAAGCAGATCGTGAAAGCATATGCTATCAACGTTGTTCCTTCTTCGTCGAATGCCCCAACTGCGGCGTAGAAGGAAAAAGGTGTCGTTATTCGAGGTATGCTTTCTATTTAAGATGTTTTGATCGAGTTTTGTTTGACAAACCTGAGTTAGTCGATATACCTTTAGTAGTGACGAACCCGATTGGTGGTTCGACTAGCCTTAATATGATTTGTCGTAACGTGGTCTTATCGAGTCATGGATATATGCTTGTTTGTGATTACTTTGTTTTGGGCTTTACTGGGTTTAGCATTATTTTGGGGAGTCGATCTACTCTAAAGGAATAGGGTGGTATTAGGTACCTACCTAGGGATGGCGATAATAACTGGAGTTAAGGAAGCTGAGAGGTTATCGTTGTAATAAGTTCTAGTTGTCTCTGGGAGGCAAATGAGTGCTCCAGTGCTTAGTTGTTTTGCTAGTATCACCTCACGTGGATTGTCCGAATTCGGAGGGATATTCCTTGGGTGCTTGTCTGATATTGGTTTAGGCCTTTGGGGCTTATGCCTCGGAATGTCGAGTTCGACTAGGATGGTTTGCATGAGAGATAAATAGTTGTTGCGATTCTTCATTGGATGATATCTTGGGTTACTCGAGGAGTGATGGGCAGCTGTGACAGGATAAGACTATTCGATGGTATGGACTGCCCCGAGTTAGACTCGATAGGGTTATGAGATGACTCGAGTGGGACTCGAGAAAGATACAAAATAATGGATTGTTTAGGACCCTATACTTATGTTCTCTTTGGATAGTAGAACTTTGAAGAAATAGGATGTGTTCGTTGATCATGGAAGATGCAACGTAGATTAGGACGATTCAAGTTGGACTTGGACTCGTAAAAGAAAATGGGTGTTCGTTGATCTTGGAGATGCAACGAATAGGGAGACGACTCACGTTGGACTAGGGTTTGTAGGTAATGGATACTCAAGACTGGGTCTGAGTTTATGGGTAATAGATTGACTCGAGTTGGACTCGAGAAGGCTGTAAGGAATTGGATTGGATCGAGTTGGACTCGACAGGGCAACAAGATAATGGATAGACTTGGGTGGGACTTGAGTGTTTCAGGCAGACTAAAAATAGGGGTATTTGGAGACGCCCACTTACCTTGGATCCGTTGGACGTGATCTAGTTATCCTTGGAGGATAAACGTACGTTGGACTTATGGTAGTCCGTTTGGAGGCGGAGATTCCATTAGTTACTGGTGTTGGTTGGACCAGACATACAGGTATCGACGTATTCAGGGCTTTAGCAGGTGATAGATAGGGTTTGTTTGATGGATGTTATGGTTGTTGTGTTTGTTCCTACCTTTCGTTTCTTGAGTACCACCTGTAGGATCCCATTGAATGGAAATAGTATAAGTTCGTTGATCATGGTGATATGACGGGTGAAAGATACTTTACATTAGACTTGAAGTATGTTGGGCATTGTGGAGCGTTCGTTGACCTTGGAGATTCAGCGAATATTGGAGATTCAATTTGGACTTAGACTCGAAGGTAGAGTACCTAGATTCATTGGATGAGTCTAGTTCACATTTAGAAGGTGAATGTACGTTGGACGTGCAGTACGAGTATAAGTGGAGTACCTAGGTTCATTGGATGGGTCTAGTTTACCTCTAGGAGGTGAATGTACGTTGGACGTGCAGTACGAATGTAGGAAGAACTCAAGTTGGAGTTGAAAGGACATTTGGAATGTAGTTGGAAATTTGGCGTATAGGGTTGGATTACCTAAGAAGATGACAGTATAGACGGATGCCATAGTACCGGACTGGGTGCGGTAGCTGATGCATTGGGTAGGAGACATGCCAGTTTAGAGGCTATGTTTCTGGAATGGATGCAACTAGAGTATATCACGGGAGATGACTTCAGACCTAAGTGTGAATTGGATTCAGAAACGCTAGTAAGCTTGACGATTAGATCGATCTAGATTAAGTGGATCGGTTCCAGCCAAAGGGACAATCCTACCCTATTGGAAATCGCCTCTAGGGTAGAGATGGGAATCGATGGCGAGAGAATGACTGTACTTGGGAAGTAGAGGATGACATAAGAAAGTCATATCCAAAGCTCTTTACCTGTTAAGATTATAGCGGCGATGATTCTTCCCTTGTCAGTAAACCGCATACTAGGACAGATTGGTTCTGTTTGTTTTGCATGTTTGATTGTTGTTTGTGGCTGATAGGCATGCGGGATCCATTGTATTTTTTGGGTTAAGGAATTTCGGGGACGAAATTTCTTAAGGGGGGGAGAGTGTAACGACCCGCATTCTACGCATCGCAGGATCGTAGAATATTTATTTCTTTGACATACGAAGTCGTATGGTCATGTAACATTGGGAGACGACTATTGAGGTCATTTCCCATGTTCATGATTTTCCCCATTTTTAAATGATCGTTTTGCCCCGATCTAATCTTGTTTTAGCCATAACTTTTGATTGGAAAGGAGTTTTGACTTGAAGCAACTTCCATTGGCTCCGGATGATGGTTTACAATTCCGTAGAGTAGTCACATTAGCCAAACGGACTCACCGTTTGGGAGACATGGCTGAAACAAGTTTCAGATGGTGAAAACAACTTAATTAGGCTTAACCGGGCGATTAACAGCTAGGCCCAATGGGGGATTTCGGGATTAGAGGTATTTAAGAGCTGCTAGGGTTTGGATTTCGGTTTTTCACTCATTTTCCAGCCACCACAAACCCTCTCTTCAACCTAACAATGGCCTCTAACATCTAAAAACACCTCTAATAACTTCTTAATCAAGTTTTGGCTTAAACTACATCAAATTAAGGAGGAATAGTGCCAAAGCAAGGTTAGAGCTACTGTGTTGCATTGGGAATAGCGCCATAATAGTAGATTATTTCAGATCTAAAGTTCATTTGTGGCCAAGGTGAGTGATTTGCAAGGTTTCTCACTAATTACGGCTAATTGGGGGTAATTAGTGATAATTAGCGAATTTATATACGTTAAAAATCTGGAAAAATATTTATAAATTCTGAAATGATGTTTTAGACCTCTGTTAGAAGTTTTGGTTAATTTGTTTAAGTTTCGCTAATCATATCATAAGATTTGCTTAAACATGTTTAAGGGAAAATATGGGATTTTGGCTATGTTTGATCCATTTTAACCTACCAAATTATTGTTTTGGTGTTTGTGAATGATTATACATGTTGCTATGACTGTATGGTATGCTTTGTGATTGCCTAGAAGTTTTAGATTGGTCGAAAACGCCGTCGTGTAGCGTAAAAAGTTGCAGGAAAATGTGCAGGGTTTCAGATCAGATCGGGATCGGAGGATCAGATCGGATGGTGGACTGGGCAGAGAAGCCGAACCGGATCGGAACTTTGCACTAAAGGAGCCTTGGCGAGAAGGAAGGCCATTTGCTTAGAGTTGGAGTTGGGTAGGGGATCAGATCGGGGAGACCAAGAGGGGATCGGATCGAAGAGACCAAAGGGGGACCGGATCGGGCTTATGAAGGGAAGGGGGATCGGATCGGGACATCTAGGAGGGAGCAACCACCGAACCGAACTAGAGCTGGAGGAGCGAACCGAGGAGGAGTGGAGCACTGATCAAGGCATGGGCCAGGATCACCGAACCGAACCGGGTCGGGACTACCGAACCGAACCAGATGTATACTTTTACCTCATTGTGACGACTCTTTTGAAGACCAACTCCAATTCGACCAAAACCCGAGATGCAAAGGAAGTCCAAATAGGAAGTAGAACTCAGGATCCAGAAGGGAACCAACGAGTCCACTTCATGAGTTGGGCTTTGCTGCGGGACGTGTGCAAAGGGGTTGTTGGTATTCATAACTTTGGTCCACCACTGAGAGACGGATAGTGGGCTTGTAGTGATAGTTGTACGGGATTGGATTCCATCATGGCCCAAAGGATTAGGTGACCAAGGTAGTGGATATCGTATGCTTTACGCACTGAGCGAGAGATGTGAGGATGGTTGCTATGCTTGATTGTTTGCCATCACCATGACATGTACACCCCCACCCCGTATTTCTTTACACCTATTTTAGTGGCACCATAGAGTATTGTACGGTATGTAGTGCTAACTCTTTGGTTGCAGGTCCAGGTTCAGGTATGGTTTAGTATACCTGTTATTGTTCTGTTTAGCTGCTTATCGCTCATACCAGACCTTTTTGTATCACCCAGAGTTTTATGTCTCTTCTTATTACTCCGTGTGCTTTCACGAGCAGACTAGAGACAAGTTAGCTGGTGATGCACGAGTAGCTGTACCGGAGACGAGCATGAGGCTTCCACGTATGATATATAGATATTCTCCTTGTGTCGATGCTGGTCACTAATTTGGGCATTAGTAATGCACCCTTTCTTTCTTTTGTTTAGAGACAGTAATTTGGAAAGTTGTAATAAGCTGTATTTGGGTTTCCGCTACTCTGACGATGATGTTGATGCTGGTTTTAGTTTTCAGCTTATGTACTGTCTCGCCTGTTTTATGTCAAGTATGTTGTTATTATATTTTATCCTATGCGCTGTGAGACATTCTACAGGTTTCCAATTAGTTCATTATCTTCTTTCCTTTCTTTGGCGACCGTTCCATGCTAGTCGGGCATGTGTACAGCGCACTTTCGGAGGAAATGCCGACTGGTACGGGGCGGGGCGTCACATTTAACATGGTGGCTGTATGAACATATAAAGGCAAATCTGATAATTATGTCATAATAGAACTTGTTTAGGCATAGATCCAATATCCAATTTCTATATGCATTTTATGATTATCAATTCAATATTTAGATCTAAAAATAACATGAGCTCACAGTGAATAGATCTAAGGAAATGGATCCAAATTACTGTGAAGAACACGTTGGATTTATTGTTGTAGCAGTCGTTGAATTTGTATAATCTTTGTTGAATTGGATTTGGAGAAGAAAAGGCCATTCAATTTACGTTGCAGCAGAGCTCCGCCATTGCCACCATTCTTTTAAATGAATAGAACCTAGGTTTAGGGTCCTTTTTATAGCCTAGAAGCAACGAACCAAGCCACGAACAAGTCCACATTTAAAATCTGAATTCTTCCCAAATCTGAGGGGGGACGACCCCCCTTCATGGGTGTTGACCCCTGGGTCAACCCCAAACGGTCGGTCCTTTCCCTGTTTGCACGCCAGATTTTCTGGTTTTGAATTTTTGAATTCTGGTTTAATATATATATATATATTCTCCTTATATGCATACAAACTTCAAACCTTAATAACTTCTTCATATGAAGTCCGTTTTATGCAAATTTGGTGTCTGTCTTGATCAGAATTCCAAGACAGACGCAATGGTGCGGTCCATTTTACTTAATTCTGAATATTTTATTAAGTTTTCCTTAATTCATTGTTAATAGTGTATTTCACATTGATTATTCTTTAATTCATCATCTTTAGTGTTGTTCAAATTTCGCGGTGTTACACATTAGGTTTTTTATGTTCGCGTAGCATGTTTTAAGCACTATGACTGCTTCGACAATCACTATAATCCATCATGTTACGATAAATCTTTTGTGTGAAGCTGCAAATTAATTCATTTGAAACTACAAGTAAAAATAAAAGATTACAAGTTCTTTGGTTATCTTGTATGATGCATGATTAATCCAACAGTTCAAATCAATCTCTACTTCCTATCTAAAACATTACTCTATCATCTAATTTGTTAAATCCACCTCATTGCATTGCGTGAAATTTTGGCGCAATGTTTCCAAATTCATGAAATACTAATCTTTCTTCTTCTCTAACATTTTCTCTTCACTTTCCCCTTTATTGGACAAAATTTAAACCGAAATTTTCCAAAATTTAAACCTAAATTCTGCTGCTCTTTCACTTACCCAATTCAATTTCATCAAGCGTGAAGATTTCACCGACCAAGAAGATACGCTTATTATTCATCTTCACCAGGTGATTTTTTGGCACATATTGCATCCCGCTTTTACTTGTATGAAAAGAACATAGCACACCTTTAATCTCACTCATCTCCCCTTTCATTTATCTAAAGACAAAAACCTTTTTCCACAAAATCACTTTCAATACTCTTCCTCTAAACGAAATTTCTTTCCTCTCATGTTCGTCACCCATTAGAGCCACCGCCACCAACGTCGAGCCACCAGTCTGCCTCCATTCCCCTCTTTAGATCGTCGTCGATCTCCTTGGCTGTCGTGCCTTCCTTTTGCTGAGCTGGAACTTGGAAGTGTTTGGTCATGCTCATCTTCGTTTAAAACCAGTAAAGGTGATTTTTTTTCCTCATGGTTACTTTGTTTCAAGTATCTTAACATCGGTATAAAACTACATATAATAATGTAAGCCTAGTTATTGATTTGCATTGTAAATTACTAGCCGTGACACTTGGCAAATTATTTTTTGGACTTGTTTCTATAATTGAGAACTTTGGCACTTTTCCACTTTCTCCTTCCTGTCCTAGCTTTTGTGGTTGATGTTATTACTTATGTGTCGTGTACCATTCATGACCACTCTGTCTTGTCTGCGTGGTTCTTTTCTCGAGTTGATGGCCATGTCCACTCTGAGCTATCCCTGTGTATTCAAAGCCATCTTGTTGTCTTACCTTGAATTCATGCCATACACATGAATCATGTCAATCTTACATGCCTTGTTGAGCACCTGAAACTTGCACACTTGTCGCTCCATTTATATAAGCCATCTGAACTTGCATTGACCGAGCTTATAATGTCCAACCTATCTGAAATATTTCCGTGCATCTAATTATATGTGATATGTATACACACACACACACACACACACATATATATATATATGTATTTACGTGTACTGTATTAGTGCATTTAAAATATGAATGCTAAACGTTTAAATGAGTCTTTCACCATTGATGAGATTTGTAATTTAGCTTCACCTATATAAATGTGTGTCAGCATATGTATATACGTGTGTATATACATAAGTATGTATGTATGTATTTATATATATGTGTGTATATGTGTGTGTGTGTGTGTGTTGGAACATGTATATATATAGTTCTATACAATAGTTAAGTTGATCAGTGGATTCCCTTTGTGGCCTGTAGAGAAGAAAACACCATAGTTCACTCATTGAAAATATGAAAATACTCATGCCTTGTTAAACCAGAAAACATACATTTGTTTCAAATAAGTTACCGAATTTTTTCGCATAATGATTACAATTTACCATGTGTTGTCCTTGAATGTATGTTTCTTATATTTTATACTAAATCCATATATTGTCCATGAAGCCTTAGTATTAAGCATATCTTTGAAAATATGGTAGTCTGTAACAAAACCACATGTTGATCCTCTGTTCTGAATTAATGGCTTTTATCATGTACTGATAAAATGGTTGACCATATTGATAATGACTATAGCTAAATAAAGCAACTCCTATTTATCTCTATTGGGAAAAAAATAACGTCCATATTATCAGGACAACTTCGGTTTTGTATTCTATCATGCATAACTTAACATGTTTTGTGTAAATCGAAATGTATGAATATGTTGCTAAAAGCCTAACAACACCTTGATTTGCACCCTGCCGCCATTTTGTGAACCTAAAGCACACCATTTTATGTTTTGTATATAAAAATGCATGCTGCCTATCCTTGCAGAAGTATGTTTGCACTTGTGTATTTAATTATATTTGTATTGGGCTATGCGTTAAACTACACACACATGTGCACACACGAGCGCGCGCGCGCGCACACACACACACACACACACACACATATATATATATGTGTGTGTGTGTGTGTTAATAGCATGTGTATATATGTTGTTGATAACAGACTTGCCATATTTGGAAATGGCCTGCTGTTTGCATCAGACCCTGTGCTACTGTTTACGACAAAACAGGTGCTGGAAGAGCTTCTGCTATCAGATAGTTCTGTTGCAAACAATTAAACATGCTAAGTCGTTGCTGTAAACAACATCGTCACTAATGTTTACTGTGATGATGGTACCAAGCAACACAGGTTATATAGCTTAATGTGTATCACAACAATTTTCAGGCATATGTATTTTTCTACATATAATATTAGGTACATGATAATATTTTTTCATACTAACATTGAATTTTCCTGGTCTAAAATTTAGCTACTTGACTTTGTATTAGTGTTTATATCATATAATATGTAGACTTTATGGTGTAGATATTGCGTTGCCTTCGACCCGCTGGATGGTTCCTCTAACATTGGTTGTGGAGTTTCCATTGTAACAATATGCGTGTTTCTTATCTATTCTTTTTTTGTGTTTAGGTCACTTCAAGTTTCAATAACATGATTACGATAACATCATTGTCTTGATTAATTTCTGTAGATTTTTGGAATTTACCTCATTAAAGACAAGGATAAAGCAAAGATAAAAGATGTGTTGCAAGCATGAAGCACCATGGTAGTAGCTGGATACCACATGTAGGGAGCTTTTGTGAGGTAAAACTCACAATTTCTTTTCTTCTTCTATCCATATTCAAGTTGTCCTACATTGATAAATTTCAGAATATATAACCAACTAAAGATAGTTATGTCTTTTAGCTTGTGATAACCACTGGGAATGGGGTAAATGGCTTCACGTTGGATCCATCTCTTGGGGAGTTCATTCTGACACATCTAGATATAAAGGCTCATGCACCATACTAGTATTTACAAACAACTAAAACTTGTTGCATTATGATATAATTTTAAATGACACAACACCAACTGTAATGCTCAAATGAGTCTAACTTTGTTATGTAAATCTCTAAGCAGGTACGTAAGAAAGGCAGAGTACACTCCGTGAATGAAGGAAATGCCAAAAATTGGGATGGACCAACTGCATTTCAATCCATAAAGACAGCTAGAAAGTCGAGAGTGAAAGCTTTTATCAAGGCTGTGAATTATAGTCACTTCATGCCGATGAGGTATATGCTTGATGTAGATTTGAAGGATGTTGCCACTCTTGATGCTCTGCTGACGAAGGATAAGAAAGTTGAAGCTTGCAAGGAGGTGAAGAATCGCTTTGAGAAGAGGTTCAAGACTGGAAAGAATAAGTGTTTTTTTTACAAAGTTGAGGTTTTAAATGTCTTATCAATTAATGCTTAGTATTTGTGGTATGTAGAATTGGTGTGGTATGTAGAATTGGTATGGTATGTAGAATATTTTTGATGATTTGAATGTGATGATGAATGTTTTGGATGGGTTTCTTCTATGTACAAAATTGGTATTGGAATTTTTTTAAATAAAGTGTTGCATTTGCTTTCTTTTAATGTAGAATTTTCCTTCTTCTGCTGTTGCATTTGCTTTTTTCTGATGTTGTATTTCAAGATAATGGTTTTGCATTACATAATATAGTGGTGTTGCGTTACATAAAATATTATTAATTCCACATGACACGTTGACTACACAGTTGACGTGGCGTGTGACACGTAAGCAGCTGATGTGGAGAGCTGACGCGGCGTATGACACATGGAAAGCTGACATGGCTCCACTATAGTGACCTGGCGGCCAGGCTCTGACTAATGCTTAAGGCAACGCTGAATAATATTGCATTACATGTAAATAGTGTTGCATTACAGCTATAATGCAACACTTTCTTTCTGTGGCTGTACATGGGCAAAAACGTTTCCTTAAAGGGCTAAGGCAACGGCCGCAGATGCCACGCCCCTCTGGTGTTGCCTATTTGAAAAAACGGGTAAATGTAATGCTTTTTCGATCTAAGACCACATAAAACTAGTGTCGAATTTGCCTACTTTTGTAGTAGTGAAGTTAACACACATTTGAGCAATCGAACAGGATATCTTGCCTGAGCAGCAGAATCGGACTTTAACAATAAAACCGTAGCTTTGACTTTTTATATGTGTTTAAAGTAACACAGATTAGTCACATCTTGAGTACACTCTTCCTATAATCTTACCCTCAAATATATGAAGTGTTTGTGAAGATTTAAAGAAAGTGGATTGCTTTTTAATCAAGAATTATGAAAATAGAATCAACGATTTAAAGTAATGAGATTTGTTTTGAGAACTTTTGAATGCACAGAGTATAAAGAGAATAGAATCAGAAATTAAGACAAGAATTAGTGATTTAGAAAGTGATGTTTATAGTGTATAAATAGTATATGAATAGCAATAATTATTTGTGAAGAGTTTCAATTAAAACAAGCATCCATTTCCCTTGAAATTAGATTGGACCTTTTCATGAAAAAAAGTGTCTCTTCGTTGGAAATGGCAGTTGGAAATAATCAGTCGATTGGTAAAAAATGATCAGTCACTAGTGGAATTCGAATATATATATATATATATATATATATATGTATATGTACACAAGTGCACAATGATGTGCACTCTATTCAACACCAGTCGATTGTAGAATATCGTCCAGTCGACTGGACTATGCGAAAAGGCATAGTCTTGGCACTTGTATGCCAATATATAATATATATTCATTTTTGTTATTGTGTTGTGATATTTGAGAATAGATTATAAAAATATATAACATAACTAAATCACAATTAAATAAGTAATCATACTATATCACTTTTCCTTCGATCTTCTTTTCTTCCTTGTCATGAATCAAAAAGTCTTGAACAAACATTCTCCCCTTTTTTGATTGATGACAACCTCTTGCAATCTCTTGTAGATATTTACAAAGTGATTGTTCCTCCCCCTAAATATGTGATATATATGAATTTTTCCCCTTCGTATATAGCTATAATTTTTCCTGCAAGACTTGTTAGTATACTTACCTTTCCCTCTTTGTCATCCATAAAAAAGATATGTGACATGAGAAATAACATATATAGGAGTTCATGGATACATAATATATGTTCACAAGACAAAGTAAAATAGTTCAACGAGCATAAGAGACTATTTAGTACAAGTCCCATAATATTTTATATAAAATATAGAAAACTTACTACCATCACACTATATCAAATATTGTCCAAACTAGTGCTTTCAGAAGTGGACCATGTAAATGTTGGCGCTGGCCCTTTTCCTAGATCTAGAGCTTGAGTAGATGTGGAGGTAGAGCATGGTATAGCTTCCCAAATATTTCCAAGAAATGAACTAATCTTGTCAAATTTCTTATCTATCTTCTTGTTCATCCGTTTGAAATGAGCTTTAATTAGTAGTTGGTTCCGGGAAACTACATCAATGCCCTCTGTTAACATCAAAATTTGCACTGGCCAAATATAAAGAAGTAGAAGATCCAAAGCAATAAAAGAAAAGGGTTTCGGGAAGTAAAAACCAACACCGGTAGCGAAAAGGGACAAATTGTGGTCAAGCATTAACACTTGGGCATAAGAACATTGGTCCAACACTGATATCGGAAGGTTGAAGGTAATAAGGAGGACTCTAGAAGAGAAACACCGACACTTAATGAGATACAGAGAAACAATCCCGAAAGCATACCACATGAAACCATAAGCAATTAGAAGTGGGAACCCGAGAGCTTATAAACTGAAAGCTCAAGGCCATTGAAGGGAAGCGCTATATCAGACAAGAGAAGGAAAAAGGCTGTCGGAATTATTTAGTTCAGTACTGACACTAACATTTGAATACAGTTTATAAGTCATCCGAAAGGGGTCATGGGTGAGCTATTGTGAGATCAAGATCTAAACCAAGGGTTGTCAGAAGAAGAAAGGAGGCATTGTAACAACCCGAATTTTTAAATAACGTGTTAAGACAAGAATCAAGGCAGAATTTAATTTTAAAATAAGAATCAAGTGAAACGGGTTGCGCCGTTGCGTTCGTCTCGGAATTCTGATTAGAAACGAGTTCGAAATTTCGTAAATCGGAGTCCGTATGACCGAGATATGGCCTCTAGAAGTTTCACGAAAAATCAGAAAACGAAAACAGATTTTCGAATTTCAAATTTAGCTCCAAACGGGCTGGGCGGGAAATTTCCCACCCAGCCCCAGGTCGACTGGGGAGTTGACCCCCCCAGGGACCAGGTCAACTGCCCAGTCGACCTGGGTGTCGACCTGGGGGTCGACTTCCCTGGTCGGACCAGGTCGGTCTGTGTGCACCTACAGGGTCTTGTGGTCTGGTTTGTTGGCCTGTGACGATTTTTGATGGCTTAGATCTGTTCTAGGGTTGATCCTATGGCCTAAAATTGTTCCTACTCCTATAAAAACACCCTAAGACCTAGCCTAATCCACTACAATTCATTCTAACAACAAAGTGCTGCCCAAATGTCTCGTTATCATGGCCTCCATCTCCAACATCAAAGGCTTGAGCATCCCAACTAGGTCCAAATCAAAGAGCAACGCTTCTACAACAAATCAAGAGGGTAGATCAACATCGCTACAATGATTCTATGACGATTCTTGCTCCTAATTCACTAGCCACGCTTTGTAAGTTCTAGATGCTTTTAGATTGAAACGATAACTTGAATATGACATGTGATAAAGTTGAAATTGGATCTATGCATGATAATCAATCCATGCTCATTCTTGTTCATTTTGGATCTTGACCTTTGGGGATGTTGCTATGACATTAATTTGGACCTATGCATGTTGCAAATCACTCTTTCATATCCTTATCATGCATGTAATGGTGTTTTTCTCTCGGATCTTCTTTTATGCAAAGTTTCTACCTCCCCCTATTTATCTTCTTTTGATGAACCTTGGTGGATTTCGGACCTAGGCCTAAACTACGATTTACATGCGGTTTGTATATGGGGGAATATTGGGATTTCACCTATTTGGACATGGGTGTGTGGTAGAATTGATTGCATAACATGAACAAGGGGAATTTGGGGTATTGCCAATGAAATTTGCAAGTTTGGGCATACATGAATTGGCATATGAGTTAAATCACGAGTTTTGGGGACTATGTAAGTTAAATCAAGGGATTGGGTTTATGTAAATTAGGCATAAGTGGAATTGGGAACATGAACCATGATGTGGATTTATTTGGGCACGAACGTGACAAGATGTAACTTTGGCTAGAACATGATTTAGGGTAAATTGGCATAAACTTGACATACATGCAAATAGGCGAGAATTGGACATATGTGAAGTGGCTAGAATTGGGTACACATTTTGATGGACATGTAATTGGGAACTTGGGAATATGCTTAGTAATATGTAAAGTGGGGATCTTGACTTAGATGACACATATGTAATTAACAATCTAACGGATGCCTTCGACACGAGGCTAGACTTGAGTTGTGGTGTAATTCTGCCCGGAACCTCCCGGCATATCCAGTGACCACAACAATAATAGTCTAACGTGAGAGGTCGTAGGCAAAGATTAGATTGTGGTAATGCTTGAACCCGAGGTTGGAATGGGTTTGCGGTGTAATTCTGCCCGGAACCGCCCGACGTATCCAGTGACCGCAAATAAGTCCAATGTGAGAGGTTGATGCATTAATAAATAATAAATGAATATGACATGGACGGGTGGGTTAAGTAACATGATTAGACTAATGACACTTAACCAATATGACATGGACGGGTGGGTTAAGTAACTTGATTAGACTAATGACACTTAACCAATATGACATGAACGAGTGGGTTAAGTAACTTGATTAGACAAATGACACTTAACCAATATGACGTGGATGGGTGGGTTAAGTAAAACCAGACTTGATTTCTTGATGACACTTAACCCAATAACCCGATTAGAGGATGGGTTAGTTTAACCTGAATGGGTCGATAACACCCGACTAGTATAACGCGATGCATGGTAGGGTTAAACAAACTCACAAGGGTAACACTTAACCGCTATAATTTGACTAGTGGATGGGGTTAGGTTAACATATACTTAATCAATCTAACACGGTAACTTGATGGGGTTAAGTCATGAGTCGCTTGAATATACTTAACCAATCTAACATGATAACTTGATGGGGTTAAGTCATGAATCACTTGAATATACTTAACCAATCTAACACGGTAACTTGATGAGGATTAAGTCATGAGTCACTTGAATATACTTAACCAATCTAACACGGTAATTTGATGGGGTTAAGCTTGAATATACTTAACCAATCTAACACGGTAATTTGATGGGGTTAAGCTTGAATATACTTAACCAATCTAACATGGTAATTTGATGGGGTTAATCTTGAATATACTTAACCAATCTAACACGGTAATTTGATGGGGTTAAGCTTAAATATACTTAACCAATTTGACACGATGATTTGGATAGGGTTAAGTCATGAACCGCTGGAATACGCTTAACCAACTTGACACGTGATTCGTAGGGCTAAGTCATGAACTTGAACGACAACACTTAGCCAACCTGACATGACATGTAGACGGGTTAAGTCACAAACTTGAATGACCACACTTAACCAACTTGACATGCTAGACTGATAGGGGTTAAGTCTTGAATTTAGATGACAACACTTAACCTGCTGGACGGAAACCCTAGTTACGCGGTCCTTTTCAGCAGTAACCCTCTTAAAGGTATCACGATACCCTAGGGACTAGGCTAGGGTGGGGCACGATTACTGGGTTGATTGTAAGCGACTAGAACGACGGCTGAGTTGGTGCGCCATTGTAGGTTCAGGCGGAATATGGTCGTGCACATGAGTCCGGAGTTGAAAAAGCAGGCATGGGCACCAGTAGTTGTACACTGTGCATGCTTGGAATGGTGTCAGTGGTTGACACCCTAGGGCTTGATACACCCTAGGGTGGACCTAGCACAGAGTAGCTACATTCGTGATTGGGCCGTATGACACTGACACACGATGAGTTAGGACTTGTAGGGAGCCGATCGATTAGATCGTTACGTGGAAAAAGGGCGTTGTTCGATAGGTAGCATAATCCCTAGTGGTCCTAGGTGGCATAAACCCTGATCGAATCTCGAAAACGTCCAATAGGTAGCATAATCCCTAGTGGTCCTAGGTGGCGTAAATCCTAGTTGAACACGCGATAATTCATGATAAGGGAATCTGGCTAGAACAAGGATGGCAGTACGAGCGATTTCAAGGATGGTGACATTACGTTGTAGTGGTACAGAATAACGTGATGGAACCCGTACGATATACGGAAAGGGACTATACATATACATGGAAGGGATGATACGAGTTAGGATGCTAGTACGATTGGTGCAGAGGACGTTAGACATGCGATGCTATTCCGAGTTTATCTTGTTATCTTGTTACCCTGGTTATCCTGTTACCTTGGTTATCTTGTTACTTGAGTTTATCTTGTTATCTTAGTTGATCTGTTTATCTTGTCATCATGTTTATGTTTACTTTCAGTTTATACATGTCATGTTACCTTTACCTGTTTTTAGGCTGAAAGTAGCTAGGACTTACCAGTCTTTATGACTGACCTCGTTTTGTTTCGCCTCTTTTTCTTCCGTTTCCCCCCAGGTTTACAGAGAGGAAATGTTGCTACTTAGTGCGGATTTTCTGCTTCAAGATCATCATCTATGGCTTGGACTTTTCTTGGCTATGGCTATTTTACTGTTTTACTTGGGGAATAATTTATGACTATGGTTTTATGCTTCTTTATTATTGCAAGACAGGTTTCGATGTAAGTAATTTAATGGCACTTTGATGTAAAAGGTTTCAGACCTTACTACTTTTATAAAGTAATGAAATCATGTTTCTTCCGCTGTTTTATATGTTATGTCTTGTAATATTTCTGTGCATGTTTACCTAGACAACACCCCTCCAAAGCTAGTGCATTCTCTTGTGAGTGACCCTGGCGGAGGTGGGGTGTTACATTTGGTATCAGAGCAGAAGTTTACCAGACTGGGCAAAAGTTTTTAAAACATTCTGAAACTATTTTCAAAACCATTTTACAAAGAAGCATTTTCCAAGTAAAGTTTTAAAGAGAAAGGCTATTCCCCAGAAAGCCATTAGCACTATCCTGTGTTCCCTTGATCAAATCTCTTTTCCTTTCTCTCCTCCGCCTGTAGTCATAGTAGTTTTAAATGTGACTAATCCTTTTCTAGCTATGTAAATGTTTTCCGTGCGATGGAGGAAGTTCTCAAGAGACCCGTTACCGCGTTATACAAGAAGGTAGTTAAGTACTATAGGACAAGGACATGGGCAAAGAACAAGATCGTCGAGAGGGCAATTGTATACTCTCACCTAAGAGGGATGGTAACGTTTCTGTTAAAGGTTTTCCTTTCTATCATCCCGTCAGGACTTTGTTTTGTACATAGCATCCTTTTTTTTAAATCTTGCTTCGATAGTTGAGTCTCTGCACCTTAGTACTAATACAATAGAGGGTCCCGTTTTTATCTCAAATCCCGTTGGGGGATCGTCCCATTTATTCATGACTTGTTTGGATTTGAGGACATCTATGACTTTTGGGAATAATGCTTATGTTTTTTAGCTATGGGTTGATTCTAGGGATGAAGTGGTCATCCCGTAAGGGTGCCATCCTCGGGTCGGAAAGGAGGGTAGTTAGACTCTTGACTTGCCTCGGTAATACCCTCGAAGTCTCATGTAACCTTTAGGGTTCTGTCTTGATTGGTTACCTAGAATCTCTTGATGCATTTGTTAGTAATCCATTCTAGTAGTGTTCGCCACTAAGGCGGACGATTCATTTCGCTTGTGCATGCGTTATGGAGATCACTCTAGTAAGTACACTTGGTAACATGGTTGGCATCTGTTTGTTTTCAAGAGATAGTTCTTCTGCGCAGAATGACGTATAGTGAGTAAACAAGATCCAGAGATCACTAGTGAATTTTGGAGAGCTCGCATGAAAACCAAGAGTACACAGATATGGTTGAGCCAAGTATACTAGAGGGAGAATAAGTAAAAGTGGAACGAGAGGCGACAATGAAGTGAGTTCCAGCTCATATTTGGAATAGGAGTTAAGAGGCCACGAAATCATGAGGCTAAAGATGGTCAAAGCACAATGGAATTAAGCTCAAGGAAATGCGACTTAGAAGATTGAAGACAAGATACGCGCATCATATCTCTTTTTAAGAGTATATTCTTGATCCCTGTTTTCCTGTAGAGCTTACCCGCATGCTATCCTTTATGCATATCCTCTCGGTCCTATTCTCGATCTTATTTATGTTGCAAACTCCATAGGGGGTATGATTCATCGGTTAATAATACCTGTTAGGGTTTGAAGGTGTCCGTTAGGTTGACTAAACCTTTTGGGCTTTATAGGATATGGGTTGTGTTTAGAAAGGGATTTCTTGTAATCCAAAAAGGAGTTTATTTTGCTTATCTTCTCGATCCTATCTTGAGGACCTTAGGCATAACCCTATGGATGCAAACATGTATTTGAAACATGTTATGATTGATGTTTGCGAAATGGTTGCAAGTGGTCGCAAGTGGTTGCTCGTGGATGCATGAATACACATTAGGCACTAGATCGGCTCAGACACATTTTCATGTTGCATATGCATGAGTGTTTATACTTGTTTATGGATGGAATTGAATGTGTTATCATGTGAATATTGCATATGGATGAATGTTTGTGCACACATATAGCGTTTATGTGACTAGGACTATTTGCATACATATGGATTCATGGCACTAAACATATTTTGCATTGAGGAGATCAATCAGGCCTGATCATTTGCATTAGATAAGGAACATATACACACATTTCTGCATATGTTCATATGGCATTAGAAATCTTTTAAGGACAATGGTTGCTTGTGGATGATGTTTTGAGTAGATGGATGATGGATGGTAGGATACGTTCTTCCTAACTTAGAGATTTCGGGGATGAAATCCTTAAAGGAGGGAAGAATGTAACAACCCGAATTTTTAAATAACGTGTTAAGACAAGAATCGAGGAAGAATTTAATTTTAAAACAAGAATCAAGCGAAACGGGTTGCGCCGTTGCGTTTGTCTCGGAATTCTGGTTGGAAATGAGTCCGAAATTTCGTAAATCGGAGTCCGTATGACCGAGATATGGCCTCTAGAAGTTTCACGAAAAATCAGAAAACGAAAACAGATTTTCGAATTTCAAATTTAGCCCCAAACGGACTGGGCGAGAAATTTCCCGCCCAGCCCCAGGTCGACTGGGGAGTCGACCCCCCCAGGGACCAGGTTGACTGCCCAGTCGACCTGGGTTTCGACCTGGGGGTCGACTTCCCTGGTCGGACCAGGTCGGCCTGTGTGCACCTGCAGGGTCTTGTGGTCTGGTTTGTTGGCCTGTGACGATTTTTGATGGCTCAGATCTGTTCTAGGGTTGATCCTATGGCTTAAACTTGTTCCAACTCCTATAAAAACACCCTAAGACCTAGCCTAATCCACTACAATTCATTCTAACAACAAAGTGCTGCCCAAATGTCTCTTGATCATGGCCTCCATCTCCAACATCAAAGGCTTGAGCATCCCAACTAGGTCCAAATTAAAGAGCAACGCTTCTACAACAAATCAAGAGGGTAGATCAACATCGCTACAATGATTCTATGACGATTCTTGCTCCTAATTCACTAGCCACGCTTTGTAAGTTCTAGATGCTTTTAGATTGAAACGATAACTTGAATATGACATGTGATAAAGTTGAAATTGGATCTATGCATGATAATCAATCCATGCTCATTCTTGTTCATTTTGGACCTTGACCTTTGGGGATGTTGCTATGACATTAATTTGGACCTATGCATGTTGCAAATCACTCTTTCATATCCTTATCATGCATGTAATGGTGTTTTTCTCTCGGATCTTGTTTTATGCAAAGTTTCTACCTCCCCCTATTTATCTTCTTTTGATGAACCTTGGTCGATTTCGGACCTAGGCCTAAACTACGATTTACATGCGGTTTGTATATGGGGGAATATTGGGATTTCACCTATTTGGACATAGGTGTGTGGTAGAATTGATTGCATAACATGAACAAGGGGAATTTGGGGTACTGCCAATGAAATTTGCAAGTTTGGGCATACATGAATTGGCATATGTGTTAAATCACGAGTTTTGGGGACTATGTAAGTTAAATCAAGGGATTGGGTTTATGTAAATTAGGCATAAGTGGAATTGGGAACATGAACCATGATGTGGGTTTATTTGGGCATGAACGTGACAACATGTAACTTTGGCTAGAACATGATTTAGGGTAAATTGGCATAAACTTGACATACATGCAAATAGGCGAGAATTGGACATATGTGAAGTGGCTAGAATTGGGTACACATTTTGATGGACATGTAATTGGGAACTTGGAAATATGCTTAGTAATATGAAAGTGGGGATCTTGACTTAGATGACACATATGTAATTAACAATCTAACGGATGCCTTCGACACGAGGTTAGACTTGAGTTGTGGTGTAATTCTGCCCGGAACCGCCCGACATATCCAGTGACCACAACCATAATAGTCTAATGTGAGAGGTCGTAGGCAAAGATTAGATTGTGGTAATGCTTGAACCCGAGGTTGGAATGGGTTTGCGGTGTAATTCTGCCCGGAACCGCCCGGCGTATCCAGTGACTGCAAATAAGTCCAATGTGAGAGGTTGATGCATTAATAAATAATAAATGAATATGACATGGACGGGTGGGTTAAGTAACTTGATTAGACTAATGACACTTAACCAATATGACATGGACGGGTGGGTTAAGTAACTTGATTAGACTAATGACACTTAACCAATATGACATGGACGGGTGGGTTAAGTAACTTGATTAGACTGATGACACTTAACCAATATGACGTGGATGGGTGGGTTAAGTAAAACCAGACTTGATTTCTTGATGACACTTAACCCAATAACCCGATTAGAGGATTTGTTAGTTTAACCTGAATGGGTCGATAACACCCGAATAGTATAACGCGATGCATGGTAGGGTTAAGCAAACTCACAAGGGTAACACTTAACCATTATAATTTGACTAGTGGATGGGGTTAGGTTAACATATTCTTAATCAATCTAACACGGTAATTTGATGGGGTTAAGTCATGAGTCGCTTGAATATACTTAACCAATCTAACATGATAACTTGATGGGGTTAAGTCATGAATCGCTTGAATATACTTAACCAATCTAACACGGTAACTTGATGAGGATTAAGTCATGAGTCACTTGAATATACTTAACCAATCTAACACGGTAGTTTGATGGGGTTAAGCTTGAATATACTTAACCAATCTAACACGGTAATTTGATGGGGTTAAACTTGAATATACTTAACCAATCTAACACGGTAATATAATGGGGTTAAGCTTGAATATACTTAACCAATCTAACACGGTAATTTGATGGGGTTAAGCTTAAATATACTTAACCAATTTGACACGATGATTTGGATAGGGTAAAGTCATGAACCGCTGGAATACGCTTAACCAACTTGACACGTGATTCGTAGGGCTAAGTCATGAACTTGAATGACAACACTTAGCCAACCTGACATGACATGTAGACGGGTTAAGTCACGAACTTGAATGACCACACTTAACCAACTTGACATGCTAGACTGGTAGGGGTTAAGTCTTGAATTTAGATGACAACACTTAACCTGCTGGATGGAAACCCTAGTTACGCGGTCGTTTTCAGCAGTAACCTTCTTGAAGGTATCACGATATCCTAGGGACTAGGCTAGGGTGGGGCACGATTACTGGGTTGATTGTAAGCGACCAGAACGACGGCTGAGTTGGTGCGCCATTGTAGGTTCAGGCGGACTATGGTCGTGCACATGAGTCCGGAGTTGAAAATGCAGGCATGGGCACCAATAGTTGTACACTGTGCGTGCTTGGAATGGTGTTAGTGGTTGACACCCTAGGGCTTGATACACCCTAGGGTGGACCTAGCAGTGAGTAGCTACATTCGTGATTGGGCCGTATGACACTGACACACGATGAGTTAGGACTTGTAGGGAGCCGATCGATTAGATCGTTACGTGGAAAAAGGGCGTTGTTCGATAGGTAGCATAATCCCTAGTGGTCCTAGGTGGCATAAACCCTGACCGAATCTAGAAAACGTCCAATAGGTAGCATAATCCCTAGTGGTCCTAGGTGGCGTAAATCCTAGTTGAACACGCGATAATTCATGATAAGGGAATCTGGCCAGAACAAGGATGGCAGTACGAGCGATTTCAAGGATGGTGACACTACGTTGTAGTGGTACAGAATAACGTGATGGAACCCGTACGATATACGGCAAGGGACTATACATATACATGGAAGGGATGATACAAGTTAGGATGCTAGTACGGTTGGTGCAGAGGACGTTAGACATGCGATGCTATTCCGAGTTTATCTTGTTATCTTGTTACCTTGGTTATCCTGTTACCTTGGTTATCCTGTTACCTTGGTTATCTTGTTACTTGAGTTTATCTTGTTATCTTAGTTGATCTGTTTATCTTGTCATCATGTTTATGTTTACTTTCAGTTTATACATGTCATGTTACCTTTACCTGTTTTTAGGCTGAAAGTAGCTAGGACTTACCAGTCTTTATGACTGACCCCGTTTTGTTTCGCCTCTTTTTCTTCCGTTCCCCACCAGGTTTACAGGGAGGAAATGTTGCTACTTAGTGCGGATTTTCTGCTTCAAGATCATCATCTATGGCTTGGACTTTTCTTGGCTCTGGCTATTTTACTGTTTTACTTGGGGAATAATTTATGACTATGGTTTTATGCTTCTTTATTATTGCAAGACAGGTTTCGATGTAAGTAATTTAATGGCACTTTGATGTAAAAGGTTTCAGACCTTACTACTTTTATAAAGTAATGAAATCATGTTTCTTCCGCTGTTTTATATGTTCTGTCTTGTAATATTTCTGTGCATGTTTACCTAGACAACACCCCTCCAAAGCTAGTGCATTCTCTTGTGAGTGACCCTGGCGGAGGTGGGGTGTTACAGGCATTCACTCTAGCGTACTTAGTCTCATTACCTAGACCGATAAGTGAAGGTTACAGAGCTGAAAGCCAAGCTAAGAAGAAGCAATGGGATATCGAAACCGTCACCAGGAAACAACTTTAAAGTCACTGAGAGGCATACGAAGGCATGGTGTCACAAAGACAAGCTCTCAGACAGTGAAAACAAAAGGTATGGATGCAGACCGAGACCAGTGGTC
This sequence comes from Allium sativum, assembly GCA_030737875.1. Lineage (NCBI taxonomy): Eukaryota > Viridiplantae > Streptophyta > Magnoliopsida > Asparagales > Amaryllidaceae > Allium > Allium sativum. Next base: position 646,200,412 of record CM060923.1, read on the forward strand.
CCAAAATCGAGAGCCACAAAAGCCAATCACAGAAACAGACCGAACCCAAGGGTCCCAGAGTCGAAAGCCTATCATTGGAAGGCATATCAGAAGCATATGCGCAACACACTGAGGATTTGCAACTGAGACTAAAAGCTTGTCGGTGAAGCTCCGAGAGGCATGCCGGCAGAACCATTTCCGAAATCCCAAGATTGATATTTCCAAGGCAAGAAGACAACAGTGAAGACATTCAATAGGAAGAAAGGCGGTCGAAACCATTCTGCTGAAACCGGAAGTCACAAAGGCGGTCGAAACCTTGTTTCTACATCTGAAAGATGCTTTTGCAGAGTTCACACCAGAAGGGGCCCATTTTGCCTATAAATAAGACCCCAAAGGTCTCATTTTGGTGGACTTTTCCTTATTCCACAATCTTGCTCTCATTTCCTAGAGAGAAAACCCTAATTTGTAAATCGATTTGAGGATTTCCTATATACCCTCCTCTATGAATAAAATCATCAAAGCTCTTCAAGTAGACGTAGGTTCAATCCAAACTGAACCACTATAAATTGTGTGTTCTTTACCATTTCAGTTATTATATTTTGTTCTACTATGCTTTTATATGTATTGTGCAATGCTTTACAAACTATCCCTTTCAGCGGGTACTTATCCTCCTTATGCTTTCCTGTCAATAAGAGCTTCATATGCAAGCCTTATCCTTGAACCTAGGTCTCCAAAATACCCTTCTACAAGCTGTTTGGCATTCTAACTCGTGTTGTGCTTAAAGAACCCTTATCCCAAGGTAACCGTTGGTCCTTGAATCGTAGAAGCATGATACTCATCCCTTGAGGGAAGAGTTACTAATCTTCGGGCATAAGACAAAGTCTCGTAAGCGTGATACTCACCCCTTGAGGGAAGAGTAACTAATCTTTGGGCTTTTGACCTTGATGTCTAGGAAACGACGAACTAACTCAAGCTTATGAGAACTGAATAATCCCATTTTCCCCTTAGGTCCATTTCCTTAGACCTATCTCCAGTGATGACGAAAAATATTTTTAACATTTTAGCGCTAGAAGGAGGGCTTGAACCTCCGTCCCTATTCCTACCTTTAATCCTTTGGATATCATAACATATTTCTAACTGTGTTGTTCCATCCCGGATTGGACTAAGCTTTGAAGAAGCATTATTATAGAAAGAGTCTCAATAAGGGATTCCTAAACCTTGAGTTACTACTTCAAACATAATTGATCTAAGCCATTTGAAGAATAGTATAACCTTTGACCCCAGACCTTGATCCTTATACTTCCGCCCTTGTGGTTAACCCTTATTTCTTCTACCCTCCATACTTATCTTAAACCTTTCAACCTTATTTACCATTCCATCATAACAAGATACTCTGAAAACCAAATAAAGGATGATTCAATCGGGAAGGAATGGTAAAGAAGGATCCAACATGTCATCCATCCTAGAAAACAACATCAACTCAGTAAAACTAAAGACTGGAGGACCTTCAACCTTAACGAAAAGAGCAAGTAATGAATTATAAATACTACACTTGGCTATGTAGATTGATGCAACTAGAGGATTCATTGAAGAAGACTTAGTCTGAAGGTCACTTGAAGTGGAACCCTATGATGAAGAATAAAAAAAGATAGCTCCTCTGAGCCTTTATGAAACCTATAGAGCCGTCCAGTTTCATAGAGAAACAACCAAGCATCAACAGAAGTGGTCAGTTCAGAAGAATCAAAAGCCTAAGGTAGAAGAAGACAGGGAGTTACCGAGAATACCCTTCTCCAGAGAGATAATGATGGTTGAAGTTCCATCTGGTATGGAAGTACCACAACTCATATACGATGGGACTACAGGCCCCGAAGAGCATCTCACTATCTTTGAGAGTTACATGGATGCATACAACGTTTCTAAAGCACTTCAATGCAAGATATTTCTGACAACCCTTCATAAAGAAGCTAGTAAATGACGTAGATATTACTGCGGCCCTGTCATCACTACTTTAAACAACTATCCACCGCCTTTAGCACACACTTTCACGTGTAGAAAGACTCGACAATAAGCATTTATGATATAGCTAGAATTGAATGAAAACTAGAAAAATCACTAAACCATTATCTGGAGAGATTTCATAATGAGTCTCCAAAAGCACAAAGGGAGACAAATAGAGAAAAGATAATAGCTGCGCAGTTGGGATTATTAGCTCCATCTCACTTTCTGAAAGAGCTTACCTTAATAGAATGTGAAAACTTGAGTGGTCTTTACTCTAGAGCTGACAAATTCATTCGCATGGAAGAAATGCTTAACACGAAGAAATCCTTAAAACAAGGTCAGAAGGGGGGAAGGTCTGAATCCAATCCCTCTGCAGAAGGCTCTTCAAAATCAAGCAAAAGAGAGGATTATTGTTCTTATCACAAGACAGAAGAACACAAAACCATATGTTGTTGGAGTTTGATAAAAATACACCATGACAAAAAGAAAAAAAGCCTAATCAAGAAATTTGAAGTAAGACCAAAGGGAAAGATGGTCAGAGGCAACGCAACATAGGAATGGGAACTTAACAATAAGCCTCCTATCTCAAATGATTACTTTTATTAGTCATTTAACTTTGTCTTTTTACTCATGATCAAACAAGTATTAATGTAATTTCGAGTGCTATTATAGGTAAAAACCAAACCCTGTTCCGGCTTAAGCATACACCAAGAGTTCAAAGGGAGCACTTTCTTGTTATGTCATGTCCTGCGGGAGGGAACGAAAGCTCAAGGGGAGCACTTAAAGCACGTCTAATTTCTACTAATGTCTCATCCCATAGGAGGGAACCAAAGCTCAAATGGGAGCACACAAAGAACACAGTGCATGGATAAAAGCACGACAAAGTTATCAATTAAGGGAAAGCTTTGATGGAAGCTACCCAAAGGAATATGCAGCAAAAAACAATTAAATGCCAATCATTGCCCAGCATAAATGAGATTGCTCAAAATTTTATCTCCTTTATCTTAAAATTTCACAACTTGTCTTTATTAAACATGCTAAACTGACATGTATGATTGTTTCTTTGAAAGGCGTGAAACATACAATCAATAAAGCCTGTGAGAGATGGACACATCAATAAAGCCTTCAGAGTGAAAGGTGAACTGATAAAGCCTTTGGAGGAAAAGGAACAATAAACATAGCTTTCGGATAGTGAAGCCACATCAAGCAAATCTTCCAGAGGGGGAAGCTACATAAAATAAACCTTCATAATGAAGGACGAATCATTAAAGCTTCCAGAGAGTGAAGCCACAATAAATAAAGCTTCTGAGAAGAGAAAAACTAACAATTAAAGCTTCCAGAGAGTGAAGCCAAATCAAATAAAGCTTCCAGAGAGTGAAGCCAAAACATACAAATCCTCTAAAAGAAGATCATCAAACAAACCTTCTAAGAAGTGGAGCGTCAACAACAAACACAACCTCCCAAAAGAGGAGCGACAAACAATGCTTTCAGAGAGAGAAGCATCAACAAACACAACCTCCCAGAAGAGGAGCGTCAAACTAAGCCTCCATAAGAGGAGCAGCAAATAAAGCTTCCAAGATAAGAAGCCACAAAGTTACATCTTGACCTAGTGGAGTCGCCTCCTAAGTGGGGATAACTAACAAAGTTACATCTCCACCTAGTGGAGTCGCCTCCTAAGTGGGGCTAACAAAAAAAGTTACATCTCCCCCTTGTGGAGTCGCCTTTTAATTGAGGCTAACACCCCCTACAAATTATAGTACTCCTAAGTGGGGATAGTAATGCCTACATCTTCCCATATAAAGGGATACGTGTCACTCTCTTAAAGAGCATTCATTCGTCTGCGTATCCTATGGGTTTGGAATAAGACTAGATGTTAGATACCCAATGGCAAGAAAGCTGAGAGGAACATCTGCCGAAAGACTAATCAACACATAATATGGTTAATTTATTCTGAAATAAGCCCTTTACATATGCGTCCGAGAAATGATACCTAGGTATATTTATGGCTCTTCCGCTCGTATGTTTTCTCTGAACAAGCTTCCGAGGAACCTATGGATGATTTATGGTCATATGATCGCTTCCACTGATATTAGGATTGTTTAACATCATTCACATGAATGACCTTTGGTTGGTGTTACTGCTTCTGTTGACCAACTTCTTAAAAGCGTTTAATGCTTCTCTTGTATTTTCATTAGGTTGATTTTATCCACGTTGATGCTTCTTTAGGAACCTAAATTAAAGTGTGTGATTTCCATATATAACATCTGACTTACTATTTACCCGAGTGTGAATCTCGAGGTTTCTACATGATTTCTGTTTACCCGAGTGTGAGTCTCGGGGTTTCTAAATGATTTCTGATTTTCACTTACCTAAATGTGAGTCTCGGGGTTTCCATATGATTTCTGGTTTCTACTTACCTGAGTGTGAGTCTCGGGGTTGCTATGATTTCTAGTTTCAATTTACCCAAGTATGAGTCTTGGGGTTTCTATTATTTTGAGATATGACATTTGACTTTCTATTTACTCGAGTGTGAATCTCGAGGTTTTATATGATTTCTGATCTCTATTTACCCAAGTGTGAGTCTCGGGGTTTCTATATGATTTCCGATTTTCACTTACCCAAGTGTGGGTTTCGGTGTTTCCATATGATTTCTGCTCTCTACTTACTCGAGTGTGAGTCTCGGGGTTGCTATGATTTCTGATTTTGATTTACCAAAGTGTGAGTCTTGGGGTTTCTATTATTTTCATATATGACATTTGACTTTCTATTTTTCGACTGTGTGTCTTGATTTTTTTATATAAATTGCTGATTTCTACTTACCTGAGTGTGAGTCTCAGGGTTTTTATAAGAATTTCTGATTTTCATTTATTCGAGTATGAGTCTCGGGATTTTTGATTTCCTATTTACCCAAGTATGAGTCTTGAGGTTTTTACTAATTTTAGATGTGATTTCTAATTTCTATTTACCCGAATGTGAGTCTGGGGCTATTAATTCCTATATGAATTGTTGATTTTCTACCTGCCTGGGTATGAGTCCTAGGGTTTCCATGTGATTTCTGATTTCCATTTATCCGAGTACCATTTATCCGAGTATGAATCTCGGGATTCTTATTATATTCAAGTTTCCGGATTTCTGTTGCATAAGTTCAAGTCTTAACCCTGGAGCCGTATTCTTGCTTTTTCTAAAAAGTGTTCTAGTCTTGTCATACCTTCAGGAAATAAACCCTTAAGGTTTTCTTGTTTTAACAACCAAGTTTAGTTGAGAATTGATTATGTCTATTTCCAAAATGAATATTTTAAATTTCTTTTGTCACATTCGCATATGAAGTGCGTACCTACCACATCTGTTCCAAGGTAATGGTTCCTAAGTTGGAGCACAAGCAGGTACTAGGACCTCCCATCTAAAGCCTTCCAAAAAGGATTATGATGACACAACACTTCATACAGGAAATTTTCTAAATCCATGGCATATTTACCTTAATATTTGCTACCATGAATTGTGGTCAAAATTATGTTGGATACATCATAAATGAAATATCAAACACTGTGCTAGTCATAACACTTCTATTGACACATTGTGTTTGTTAGCAGAGAATATCTAATTTTCTATTTAGAAATATCCAAATATAAGCTTTGTATTTGTTACCTCACACTTCCCAGAATAAATTCTTGATAACTAAGTGCCTCAATAAGAATACCGGGCTTCCCATTCAATGTTGTAGAAGGATGTTAAGCTTTATAACCATAGCATTCCACATGGATACATGTTTGAGTTTGCACACTAAGCATAATTAGGTTTATAAAAGTTCATAATGAGGAGTTTGTTCTCATACTCTACTCATAATGAATGTTTATGCTTCTCCTTGCATACTATTTTGAATTATACGAAACTAATGCTAAAACCTTTCTAATATTTCTTAAGTTACAGAAGTGATGGTACATGAACCACATGATTTGTCCTAATGAACAAAAGCTTCTTTATATGAGGGGGGGGGGGAGGGGGTAAATGTTAACACCAAAATTTGCACCGACCAAATATAAAGAAGTGGAAGATCCGAAGCAATAAGAGCAAAGGGTTTCGAGAAGTAAAAACCAAATCCAACAGGGAAAAGGGACAAACTGTGGTCAAGCATCAACACTTGGGCACAAGAACATCGGTCCAACACCGATAGCCGAAGGTATTAAGGAAGACTCCAGAAGGGCAACACCGACACTTAATGAGATATAGAGAAACAATCCCGAAAGCATACCACATAAAACCATAAGCAAACAGAGGTGAGCAACCGAGAGCTTATATACCGAGAGGCATACGAAGGCATGTTATCACAAAGACAATCTCTCAGAAAATGAAACCAAAAGGTATGGATGCGGACTGAGACCAGTGGTCCCGAAACCGAGAGCCTCCAAAGCCAAGCATAGAAGCAGACCGAACCCAATGGTCCCATAACCGAAAGCCAATCATCGGAAGGCATATCAGAAGCATACGTGCAATACACTGAGGATTTGCAATCGAGACCAAAAGATTATCGGTGAAGCACTGAGAGGCATTTCGGGGAAACAATTTCCGAAAGCCCAAGATTGATATTCCGAAAGCAAGAAGACATCAATGAAGACATTCAATAAGAAGAAAGGCGGCCGAAACCATTCTGTTGGAACTGGAAGTCACAAAGGCGGCCGACACCTTGTTTCTACATCTGAAAGCAGCTTCTACAGAGTTCACACCAGATGGGGGACCATTTTTCCTATAAATAAGACCCCAGGGGTCTCATTTTGGTGGACTTTTCCTTATTCCACAATCTTGCTCTCATTTACTAGAGAGAAAACCATAATTTGTAAATCGATTTGGGGATTTCTTATGTAACCTCCTCTATGAATAAAATCATCAAAGCCCTTGAAGTGCACGTATGTTCAATCTGAACTAAACCACTATAAATCATGTGTTCTTTACTATTTCACATTATTATATTATGTTCTACTATGCTTTTATATGTATTGTGCAATGCTTTACAAAATAGCCCTTTCAGCAGGTACTTATCCTCCTTATGCTTTCCCCTCAACGAGAGTTTTATACGCAAGCCTTATCCTTGAATCTTGGTCTCCAAAATACCCTTCTATAAGCCGTTTAACTTCCTAACTCGTGTTGTGCTTACGGAACCCTTATCCCAAGGTAACTGCTTGTCCTTGAGTCACAAAATCGTGATACTTACCCCTTGAGGGAAGAGTAACTAATCTTCAGGCTTAAGACAAAGTCTCGTAAGCGTGATACTCACCCCTTGAGGGAAGGGTAATTAATTTTCGGGATTTTGACCTTGATATCTAGGAAACAGTGAACTAACTCAAGCTTGTAAGAACTGAATAATCTCATTTTTTCCTTAGGTCCATTACCTTAGACTTATCTCCGGCATTGACAAAAAATATCGTTAACACCCTCTCTAGTTGATTGTGATGGTGTAGTAAGTCGAACATCTTCTAGACTTGGTTGAATATGTGTAGAGGATGATTGACCTTGAGTTTTGTGAGTCCTATCCCTTTGCTTCCATTCGTCAAGGGTCTTAATGCTAAGGCTTGGTGGAGGCATAATCATCATTTTAATATCTTTCTATTAAAAACCTTCACATCTATTTTTTTCGAAGCCGCTTCAGGAATTTCAACATTAGCAAGTAATCGTATAATATGTTCTCCATAGAAAATATGCCTCATGGTTCCTTGATTAAAGCCCAATAGCTCATCCAAGATTAATTTCTTCAAACTGATTTGTACATCATTGTAAACCACATACAAAGCTCGAAAAATGTCCGCGTAGATTAGATCAAATGTGTCGGTTCTTGTTAGAATAGTTGTGTCAAAGCATGATGGAGTAAGTGAGCACTTGGACGTAAACCTTCCGCTTTCATTCCATCTGAATCGTCGTCTATAAAGAAGTGACTTACCTCATCATGAGCATGAATCACACAATTTAGTTCTTTAAGACCAATACCATCAGTTGGTGATTCCAAAATATGACCCATTCTTTCAATGGAAAAGAGCACTTCTTTGCCGCAAACCAAACTCCATACACAATTTTCAACATTTGCAGGGGATTGATGATCTAAATTAAGGTTAGCAAGTAGTAATTTTACCATAACTTGATTTATTTTCTGCTTATTCTTCTCGTAGTCTAGTAGAGACTCAAGTCTACTTCTTTGAGCTAACCCTTTTAATCCACAGGAACTGAAATCAAGAAATTGGACAAACGCACATTTAGTGAATCTTGTTTTCTCCATCTTGTGACATCTCTCAACAGCTGTATCATTATAAATCCACTTTGCAATGTATGAATCTGTGGCTTTTGAGAGGAAGACAAATCTCCTTTTGTTTTCTTAGAAGAAGGAGCCAAATTTGATAAGATTGGAAGCTAAAAATTGAATTTTTTGTAGCTGGAACTATTAGGGTTTAAGTATGAAAGGGTGAAGTTTTAGAAATGGAAATGAAAAGGTAGGGGCGGTTAAATGGCATGACCAAAGCAATTTTTTGCTCTGGCCCTTGTACCAGTCGATTAGTTATATAAGCACCAGTCGACTGGTGCCTGTGTCCAGAGTTTTCTGGACACTATATATATACACACACACTTTTGGTCAATCAATGTTTTAAAGTTCTATAATTTTGCATAATGTACTAAGTTAAGTTATTGTCTATATTGTTTCAACAAACTATAGTATTTAATCGAAGAAATATATGTTTATTATTTGTGAATGCAATTTCAAAGAACCAAATCAACTCTCAATGCAATTATTCAATGCAATATTATTATTGAAAACAAAAAACAACATCAAACTTATAACGTCATTTTATTCGGAGTCAGAGGATGTAGATTTTTTCTTTGGAGTTTGCTTCTTGTATTCCTCATTAGCTGCATAGTTTTTGTCCTATGAGTTCAGGTTTTAAGGTGGTCTCGTCTTGGCGTATTTCTCCAAGGACTCCATGAAGAAGTTGGACTCTCCGGAGAATTGTATAACAAATAATGTTTTCATTCTTGTATATCTTGTTTCCTGCTAATCCGCAAAGCTATTTTCTCTAAGAAATTTAACCGTTATGTCATCATTTTTTGTTCAAAATATAATTCTCATTGTAGATCTAGTTATTGCTACTGATAGTGATGTAAATCATCTATTTTATCCTTCACAGACAAAGAGATGGTTAAATCTATTGGCTTTTGAGGTTCTGGGTCATTTGTTTTTCTCATTGTAGATCTAGTTGTTGTTGCTGATAGTGAAGTATAAATTGATTTTCTGGGTCATTTGGTTATAATATAGCAAGTTTTCATCGGTTCTTTTCCCCTTCCATTTTCTTATGGCGCCAGGCGATGCCTTGGCACACATTTGCCTTAGCATGGTGTATGGTTTTTCTCTTCTTCCGGGTGAACATGCATGAAATCTTGGAAGCAAGCCTGGTCTGGTTTAATGGTCTCGTTTGTATGAGGTGCTTATTTAGGTGGTTTATGTGTTGGGTCATCTCCTTGGCCACGCTAAGCGCCATTGGTGAAGCTATGCTCTCAACCGTGCTAGCAACTTGGTCATCTAGTCCTCCTAACCATCTGTGATCATGTCCTTCATGCCGAGTATACCGTTTTCACACATGTCAATATAGCCCAACAACTACTCATTGGATTTGGTTGCCTTTCACTTCTGCCTGTGCTTTCGTGATGAGATTTCGAAGCTGATGTGATGCTGCCTTACTGTGTCCGAATTTTGATGACAATTCTTGGATGTCACTATTTGTTTGTGTGGTGACATGTTGTGCTACAGTTAGGTGATGATGGTGTTCTTTGTACACTGGATTTGAGCTGTAGACTGTATGCTAGTTTGCATTGTAGACTTCTTCACACGTAACAATCTGCTGCCTACTATTTGATGCTTCATATGGTTCATGGATCTTGGCATAGCACTGTACTATTTAGTTGAATCTTGGTTTAACTGTTAGTTGCTAGCATAACATGTATTGTTATATGTAATCTGATTCATATCATTTAATGGCTCCCTGGATGGAGATATATATTGTAGTCAAGTAAATTAGCTAACTCAAATGCTCTAAGCCTGATTAGGTAGAGTGGATGGAACAATATAAATCCGTATGTAGTGGATGGTCTACCTTAAAAACCGAATCTACCTGACTGCTAGCTACAATCATCTGTACTATATTGTATATTTTATTATTAGTCGTAACAAAAGGTGTTTGCGGTCACCTTAAAAACCGGTCGGCTATGCCAAAAAAATAAATTACACTTTGTTTTCTTTGAATTCGGAGTATATTCGATATGATAATCAACCCATTTGCACTCCGATTTTTTTGTTTTTGGATTTAGTGAAACGATTTGTACCGAAGAGGATGATTGTTTTTAATTGGAGTTGTTTGGAGAGTCGGAGTTTGCATTTGGATTTGACATGATTTCTTGGCTTTAAAATTTTGATAGCGTTTTAGTTAATGAAGTATATGTCTGCAATAATAAAGTTGAGTCGTTTTATAGAGAAAATTCCTTAATACCAGGAGAAAAATGTGAATGGATGGTTAGAAGTTTAATTATTAGCCATATATATTAATAGCTAGTTAGTTATGAAGTTTAAAAATAGATTTTCAGAAATGTAATATAACAGTATTGTATAGTTAGTGTTAGACAAGAAACACTATGTAGCCCAATGGTAAGCTATTTAACTATAAAGGAAAGCACGGGGGTTTGGGACCCGGTTAATCAAAAAAAAAAAAAAAAAATTAAACTTAAAACTTATAAATTTTATAAATCTTCATAAGAAATAATTCCAAGTTCTCTTCTAAGCTTAATAAACGCGTTTTCGAATAACAATTTAGTAAAAATATCAGCTATTTGATTTTCAGAATTGATAAATTCCAAATTTATTATTTCTTTTTCAATATCATCAGTAAGAAGTTATGTCCAATATCTATATTTTTAGTTCATGAATGGTTTACCAGATTCTTAGATAAATTTATTGCACTTGTATTATCATAATAAATAGTTTAATTTGTTAAATTTACGTTAAAATCTTTAAGTGTTTATTGCATATACAACATTACTTGAGCACAAATCAATGCTGGCGATATATATTCAACTTCACAAGTAGATAGTGAAACACAATTTTGTTTCTTGCTAAACCAAGATACTATTGATTTGCCAATAAAATGACAAGTATCACTTGTACTTTTTTGATCCGTCTGTGATCCTCCAAAATCAGCGTCTCTATACAATACTAAAACTCCATTTTATTGTGGAGTTCTAGGAAACGAAAAATTATGAAAATTCCTTTCTTTTTATAGTATTGATCAAAATTTTCATTTCAAATTCTCCTCCATGACGACTTCTTATATTTTAAATTTCCAAATCTTTTAAATTTTGAATTTGTTTAACAAACAATTGAAAATGATCAAAACTATCACTTTTATTTTTCAAAAGTATTATCCAGGTATATCTAGAAAAATCATCAACTATTACAAATACGTATCTACTGTGATTTATGGACTGAATTTGTGTTGGCCCAAATAAGTCCATATATAGTAATTCTAATGGTTGTAATGTTGAATTGGCCTTTTTAGATTTAAATGACGATTTGTCATTTTTCCTAGTTGACAAGGATCATATAAATTTTCTGATTTAAATTTCATTTTAGGTAATCCTTTTACGATTTCATTTTTTGAGATCTTATTAATAGTTTCAAACTTTATATGACAAAATATTTTGTGCCACAACCAAGGATCATTTTCTTTGGCTAATAATCCCATATTTGAATTATTATTAATTTTCATATATCAAATATAAATATTTTTATCTCGATTTCTTTCGATAATTAGATTTTGATTTTTATCTAAGATACTACATTTATTTTTAGAACACGATATTTTGAAACCCTTATCACATAACTGACTAATACTTACCAGTTTTTTTTTTTTTTTTTAAATTCTTAACTAGAAAAACATCAGTAATAAGAGGTAAATTAGATGTACCGTAATTGCTCACATTGCCTTTGCTGATGATATAACCTTTGGAGTTATTTCCAAATGTGTCAGTTCCTCCTTTTGAGTATATAATATTCATTAGCATCTCTTCGTCTCCTGTTATATGTTTTGAGAAACCACTGTTGAGTATCCATTTTCTTATTTTCTTGAGTGAGACCAAAAAAAAAAAGTAATGACGTTGGTACCCACTTCCTCCTTTAGGGTCCTAAGAGTTAGGTCTTAGGAAACAATACCCATGAGGATTTAGTGTCCCTTTTAAAAATATAATACTTATTTTTATGAATAGTTTCTAAGATTGTTTTAATATATTTATTCCTAATTAAATAATTGTTCATTTTAGGAACCCATATATTAACAGTTTTAGAAACCTTTTTCTTGATCGAAGGTGTTACCGGTTTGCTAGTTTTAGATTTCTTTTTATTTAGTTTATTTGAAATATTTATTTTCTGTACATATCCTTGTCCTTTCTTGCTAGATACAGGTTGAGAATTTTCTATAATACTAGATAAATTCTCCATACCTTTATTAAAATTATGACATTTTTAGTAATGTCATTTAATTTAATCTTTTGGGTAGAATTATCTAATTCTACTATTTTAATCATAGTATTTAAATCATGATTTTCAGAAGCAAACAAATTATTCTTTTCTTTTTGAATTTCAATTTCTTGACTCAATAAGGAGAGTTGAAAATTTGCATTAGATTGAGATTCTTGAAGTTTTCTAATTTCATCTTCTAATATCTCCTTTTCATCTTTCAGCAAATCTCTTTCAAATTCTGCATTTTTCTGATCTTCATTAACTTGTTTAAAATTTCTTTTGAAATTATTTCTAGATTCTAATAATTATATATTTATTTTTATCATATATTCAAAAGTAAAATCAGTAACCTTAGTTTCTTTATCCATGAAGCACGTGTTAGCTTGTTCGTTATCACTTTACTTTTAGAAGATGAAGAATCTGAATCATCCCAAGCTATAGAAAAAGCTCATATTTTGGAATTTTTTTTGGTGATGCTCCTTTTTCTATTATGGACAATCTTTTTGATAATATCATTTCTTGTGACAACCATATCATTCAACTACTGATGAAGAGGCTTTGTTGTTATTTTTGAAATTTTTCTTTCTATTGTTCTTGAATTCTTTCTTGCATTTAAAATTTTTTCTGAAATTTTTGGCAATGAAAGCTAGATCTTCTTCATCCAAATCTAATTTATCTTTTTCAGCATGGAAGGCTAAGTTCTTTTTGTCTTGTGCATGAACTCTTTTTTCCTGAAAATTAACTTCATACAACAATAAATTTCCTCTTTAGGTTTCAGGCTGAAAGATCATTAGCTTCTTCAATAGTGAAGGCCTTCCATTCCCAATCTTCCGTTAAAGAGTTTATGATTTTTGATACTATATCAAAATTAAAGCATTTTTCTCCTAAGCCCAATAATGAATGATAAATATTTTGAAATCTAGAGTACATATCATTAATAGACTTATTTTTATTCATTTTAAAATTTTGAAATTGATTTTTAAGCATTGATATCTTGCTCTGTTTAACCTTATTAATTCCTTTATATGTTACTTTGAGTGTTCTCTAAATCTCATATGTAGTATTGCATATACAAATTTGGTTAAACTCATTTCTATCCAAGGCACAATGCAACATATTCATAGCTTTAACATTAACATCAGCATCAAGTTTTTTTGAATTTGACCACTCAGAGTAATTAGTAATAGGAATAGTATATTCATTCTGAGTAATATTCCAAGTTTCAAATCCATTCGATTGCATATAAATTCTCATACGTGTTGCCCAATAGTTATGGTTCATGCAATTAAATAGTGGAGGTCATGCAGTGGATTGAACTTCAATGAAGCTTGTGTTTGTGCTAGTGTTAGTGCTTGTATTATTTTCCATATTTTCAAGATGTCAAATAACTGTTTTACGGTTATAAATAACCTGCTCTGATACCAAATGAAAAGAGTGCTAGAGTAGGATTGAGTAATATGGATCTAAGTTACTTAGCGGAAATGTTGATGATGTGATATTTTATACTGTGAAATAGTTATGCAAGTAAAAATTTAATGATCTAAATATTACGATATCACGGATAAGCCGTATGTAAATGCAGTAAAGAAAAATAAATGACACCAGGTATTTTTATACTGCTTCAGAGCGTCGTCCTACGTCCAGTCCTAGACCCTTCTGGAATTTCACTAAGCATAACCCTCGCTTCACCCAGAGGAACAGGTTAACACACAGTCGAGCAGCCGAACGGGTTTTCTTGTCTGAGTAGCGAACCAAGACTTCAACAATAAAATTGTAGCTGCACCGATTAATCACATCTTGAGTACACTCTTCCTATAATCAAATCCCCAATATATGAAGTGTTTGTGAAGATTTGAAGATGTAGATTGCTTTTGAATCAAGAAGTATGAAAATAGAATCAATAATTCAAAGCAATGAAAATTGTTTTGAGAACTTTTGAATGCAAAGAGTATAAAGAGAATGGAATCAGAAATTAAGACAAGAATCAGTGATTTGGAAAGTGATATTTGTAGTGTATATATAGCATACAAAGAGTAATTGGTAACCTACTTTTTGGTCCGTTTCCGAAGAGTCTACTAGGCCCACTTGACTCAGCCTGTCGCGCGGCACTAAAGCTTGAAGTTTTGCCAAAACATTGAGGTTTCTAACTCGGAAAGAACCGACAAAGTGATAGCCTCACAACACCTCAAAATGTAAAATACTGCATCACCCCAAGTCACCTCGCATAGCATCGGCCACACCTCGCCTCGCATCGCCCACCCTCGCCTCGCCTCACTCCATTAGCAAATTCACCACCTCCCTCTATATCGCATCCCCTAGGAGGCGGTGTTATCGCATCCACCTACCTCCTTGATTGCAAGAAAATGCACCCCTCTGGGATGCGAAAATTTTCATCCCACCTGAGGGATGCGATTTTCTTCCTTATAGTGGGGAGGGATGCGATTTTCCGATGTCTGCGCTCATGAGATGTGATTTTCTGTTGTGTGGTCCCCAAATCTCACATACTCCCACCTAACCCACTACCTATAAATACCCCCTTACTCATTTTTCACAAGGTTTGGATTTTGATTGATGTGAAAGCTCTACAAGTTCCTAGGACTCCATTAATAATAACATAGCTCTTGAGAAAGAAGAAGCATACTCCACTTTTTCCAAGACTTGGCATATGATCAATATGATTCCAAAATACATAGAACTACTTGTAAACGAATGCCATGATGAAGTTAATCGCTTGTAACTCCTATTTGTGAATAAAGATCAACAAACTTCTTCAAAGTGGACGTATACCCTTCATGGACTAAACCACTATAAACCTCTATGATATATACTGCTTTCCACACTTTATTTTCCCTACGCAAAACAGTATTTTCTAGTAATAGAGAATCTTTGGGTGTTACGAAATTTTTTGCCATCAACATTCTGGTGCTTTCATTGAGAATTTAGACTCTTCTTCTTTTCATGCATTTCCATCTCGACTTCGATGCACTACTCAGGTTTCTTCCAAACCTACTGCGTGAGTCCTCTTACGATGGTTAAGCGATCGAAGAACCTAATGGTCAGAACCCCCACAGGGGCCGACACTACTGCTTCTCAACAACCCTAATTTGTAGGAACCCTATCGACAAGGATATCATTCCTCTTACGGACTCCGATGCTTCTGCAACTCAAGCACAGCTTTACACGCTTATCAAAATGTTGGAAGAGAGATCTCGAGAACTCAACAACACGTTGAAGACTAACATTGACCTGATGCGTCAACTCTAAGAAAGTCAATGTCTCGTTGCTCAACTCCAGCTTGCTCAGAGCAACGCTCGGCCGCAGTTCAACGACTCTCAAACTTCTTCTTCCGATACTCGGGACTAAGCCAAAGAAGGAGGATGACTCTCAACCCCACTGTCCTCGCCAACAGTAATGCCCATGTCAACGACAACGACAATGACAATGGAAACAGTAACAAAACTACCATAACTTTCAGTGTGGTAACATGTCAACACGACCGTTTTCGGTTGGTTATCAATGATGAGCCAGGTCCAAGTAATCGACCCCATACTCCGTAGAACCCAATTGTCATCGCTCTGAACTTGGGGCCTACGCTTTCGGCAAATCAATAGGCCTAAGTTCCGCTCAATTAGAATCTACATCAACCGACTCGGCCTCATCAACCATAGTAGAATCAGGCGAACAACATCGACAACATGGATGAGGATGATCCCGATGTCCATCCTAGAAAATGTCCATGGCCCAGGATCCCTGAAGTGAACCACAACCACTGGATTCCACCGACGGACGTTCAATCAGTCTGTCTTTTTGACATAATCCCAAGAATCATAAGGGATATGCGAGGGAACATCAACAACATATGGGAAACCAAAATGAGACGTAACCCCTTCACTAGGGCCATTCATGAAGCCGAGTGATGCCTTAACATGCAATAGCTCGCACTCTACAGGGAAAGACTGACCCACGCGACTTTCTGAACCGCTACGAGTGGCACATGGACTCTAGTCGGGCCACTGACGTAGTCAAGTGCAAATGCTTTTCGGTTTTCTTGGAGGGCACAACTTTTCTGTGGTTCACCCGTATCCCGGCCAATTCCATCTCCACCTTTGACCAACTAAATACTGAAATGGTCAAACAGTTCGAAATGCACGTGCTTATGCCAAAGAACACCTTCACTCTCCCCAACCTCTACTAGGTCCCGACATAAACCCTCAAAAGCTACCTTGATCATTTCAACACTACCCTCGCTGAGGTAGACGATCCAAAAACGCGCACAGTCCTTGTTTTGCTTACCAAGGGCATCCTTCCTAGTTTCGAGTTTGGAGCCTGGATAGACAGAAAGCGACCTAAGACTCTGGAAGCTTTCTATGAGAAAGCTGGACAATTCACATGTTAAGAAGAGGCGCGTCACAACCGAGCTACTTAAGACGGTCACCCAACAACCTACACACTGGCATAGTTTTCGATAGTGTCGAAGGAAAACAAGTCAGAGAATCTTTCGACAAGGGTAAGGGAGTGGCCTCGTACAATCCAAAGCCAATCAACAGGAACCCCGATGGTCGCGGCTATAATCAATCTCCTGGAGATCTCAAGAAGTATGATGGCTACCCAAAGTACAAGAACCATACTTCACTCAACTAAGAGTTGGAGGTCATCTACCTAGAGACCTACAACACTCTACATTACAAGAAGCCCCACACTAGGGAATCTACCAACCACGAGAAAAACTCTGGCAAACATTGTAGATTCCATGATATGGTTGGGCACAACACTAAGACTGTCGCCACCTCAAGGATGCAATTGAAAAGATCATCCATGAGGAATGTTTCGAATAGTACGTTCAGAACCCTGATCCTCCTTAAGCAGCTATGGGCCTTTCAATTCCCGCTCTCCCACCAGCCAACACGACCCTAGGGTCATCCAATCAAAGATCACGTGGCATCATGGTGGACCTAACCTCACACATGAAAGCTTCCGAAAGATGGAGGAATATGCCAACTCCATTAAGCACGCCACCCACAAAGTTTGCTCTTCCTTGGATGAATCTGTCCCCACCAAGCTCTAGAAGACAATACGGGATGATATCGTCTTCCGCGCGAGAGAGTCTATGAGAATTGAGATCCCAAGCATAGACTCTCTCGTCATCTCTGCTTAAATAGTCCCTGCTTTTGTTTGAAGTATCCTCCTCAACTTTGGAAGCTCGGTCAACATAATCTTCAAGTCAACCTACGACTAGATGAGACTTGAAGCCCTGTCATGCCATGATCCACGACTTCAACAGTTCTTCCAACTAACCCGTGGGAATGGTCGACCTATTAGTTGAACTTGGGAACACGGATCGGAGCTGGGTCCGAATCCTAACCTTTGTGGTCATTAACATCATCTCTCCTTACAACATCTTATTTGGTCACCCCTTCCCTGTAGCATTCCGAGTCTGCATATCACCTTGGTCCATTCTTATGAACTTCCGACAGACAATGGGATTGACACAGTCAAGTGTGACCAAGCAACTGCGAGATCCTGCTATCTCACCGAACGGAAGGATGTCGTCAACAAGGTAAAGGGAAAGATAGTGTCTCCACCTTCCTATGCCAAGATTGCCTCCGCTTAACAATCAGAGGTCTCTGAGTCCTGGCTCAGACGCCACTGCCGTATTTTCGACGATCTCGATTTGAGGGAGGACGAAGAGCCCTACTTCGAGAGGGCTACCCTGATAGAACCAACGGTGGATGTCCCGATCAGCCCCGCCGACCCGACAAAGGTCTTGAATGTAGGATCACAACTCCACCCCACAATAAAGGAAGAGATCGTGGACTTCTTAAGGGCCAACCTCGATGTATTTGTAGGTTCCCACTTCGACATGTGCAGCATCGACCCGAGAATCACTTGTCACATGCTCAGTATCGACCCGAACCATCTTCCAGTCAAATAAAAGCATCGAATCTTGGAAACTGAAAGATCAACTGCACTCAAAGAGGAAGTGGATAGGCTACTCAATAACGGCTTTATCCACGATGCCCTCTACGCTGAATGGGTCTCCAACCCAGTTTCGGTCAAGAAAGCAAACGACAAGTGGCGAACATGTGTCGACTACTCAGACTTGAACAAAGCCAGCCCGAAGGATAGCTTCCCACTTCCGAAGATCGACAGCTTGTTGATTCAATTGCCGGCTACTAGCTTCTCTCCTTCATAGTTGCGTACTCAGTCTACAATAAGACTCCCATATTCCTTCCTAACTAGGAGCACACTTCATTCATAACCGACCTTGGGCTCTACTGCTATGTCGTCACGCGTTTCTATTTCAGGAATGTTGAAGCCATCTACCAACGACTGGTTAATCGCATGTTCAAGGACCAGATCGGGAGATATATGGAGGTTTACGTGGGCGATATACTCGTGAAAATGAGGGTATCGAGAGACCATGTCAAAGGCCTCACCAAAATGTTTGGTGTCCTCCGTAGATATGGCAAGAAACTCAATCCCTTGAAATGCTCTTTTGGCGTTGCATCGGGAAAATTCTTGGGTTTCATTGTCAATTCATGGGGAATCAAATCCAATCTAGGGAAAATCCAGGCTATCCGGGATATCCAAGCCCCTCGGAGCATCAAGGATGTTCAAAGATTAAATGGGAAAGTGGTCTTCCCTTAGTCGATTCATCTCTAAAGCAACTGACAAATGCATTCCCTTTTTCGACTTGCTTGGAAAAGGGAAGCGCAACTTCACATGGACATCATAGTGCGCTGACGCATTCCAGGACCTCTTAAATCACTCAGAGTGTGTTGATGCATTCCAGGACCTCTTAAATCACTTAGCACAACCCGTGGATCATGAAGACTTATATCTCTATTTGGTTGTTTATGTGCAGGCAATTAGTTCGGCGCTTGTGCGCTCGAGCATCGTGTCCAACGGCTCGTTTACCACATCACTAAGAGGTTGACATGAGATGAAAAGAATTATCCAAAGCTCAAGATGCTCGCTTTCTGCCTGCTGATCTCTTCTCGAATGCTACGACCCTACTTTCAGTCCCATCCAATCAAAGTCTACACTGACCAGTCACTACGATAGTCCCTACAATGACCTGAGGCGTTTGGGCAACTTTTGAAGTGGAACATAAAACAGAGCCAATGCAAGATTACTTTCATTCCTTGTCAAGCCATCCTCGGACAAGCCCTCGTATATTTTATAGCGGAGTTCACAGTTCCCTGAGAACCTCCTACCGAAGATAGTGAGCCTCCAAACATTCAATGGTAGTTGTTCGTGGATGGATCCTCTAGCAGTCAGTGTTCTAGCACTGGTGTCATACTCGTTACTCCTGAGGAACGCTCGATCTATTATGCTCTGAAGCTTGACTTCCCTGCCACCAAAAACGATGCAGAATATGAAGCCTTGATTTTTGGACTCATAATTGCGATCGAACTTAACATCAAGGCTATCTAGATTTACTCTGACTCACAGCTCATCGTACATCAAGTGTAGTGTGAATATCAAGCCAGTGGGGCACGACTAGCTCCCTACCTTGCTTGGGTCCATGAACTTCTCACCAACTTCGACCACTACATCATTACGCACATCCCTTGAGAAAAAACAAGAAAGATGATTCTTTATCAAAGCTGGCAAGCTCTGGGGATGCACTACTCTTGGGGTTATCCCCAGTCGAAGTGCTGGACTCTCCGAGCATCGATCAAATGCAAACTGATTGGGTCATAATGAAGGATGTCGTGCTTGAGTCCTGAATGACACTGGTCAAGATCTACATACAATACAGAATCCTCCTTGAGCGCTACAAAGAAAGATGAGCAATCATTTGCAAGCCATCTCGTTACATTATTCAAAACGAAGTGCACTACCATAGAGGATTAACTGTTCCATTACTCTGGTGTGTAGCCCACAACGGCGCCGACCATGTGCTACTGGACACGCACGAAGGTGAGTGCGATGACCACACTAGAGGGCAAACTCTGCAAGGAAGAATCTCATATTATGTTACTTTTGGCCACAATGGACCAAGATGCTACGGACTATGCCTGTAAGTGCGAAAAATGTTTGAGATTTTCCAATATTACAAGATCCTCTCCTACTGAGCTAACACAAATGGACAGCCCTTGGCCATTCACTATATGGAGAATAGATATTGTTGGAACTCTTCCAATAGCCAGAGGTGGTGAACATTATGCGATCGTTGCAGTTGATTAGATCAACAAGTGGGCAGAAGCCAAAGACCTCACTACAAATACAACTAAAAAGGTGATCAACTATGTCGTCCGCAACATCATCACCTGATATGGAGTCCCCCAAGCCATCATTTCTGACAATGGGACTCAATTTGAGAGTGCCGAGTTCAAGACCTTTTGCTAGCGACACAACATTGAGAGGAGATTCTTGACAGTGACTCATCGTCATGTTAATGAGCAAGTTAACGCTGTTAACAAAGTGATCAAATCCATCATCAAGAAGCGTCTGGAAAAAGCCAAAGGCTTATGGATAGATAAGCTCCCTCTGGCCCTAGAGGACTACCCATAAGTCGGTGACCAACCATACTCCTCTTATTCTCGCCAATGGATCCGAAGTCGTCATTCCCATTGAGCTCAAAATCCAATCTCATCGAGTCACTTACTATGATCTGAAGACCAACCAAGATCTACTATTCGAGTCACTCAACTTACTCGAAGAGAAAAGAGATGAACGTTAACTCAATGCTGCCGCTTAGCACAAACAGGTCACCCGATACTTCAACTCCAAAGACCGTCCGAAGAACTTCGACATCGACGACCTCATCCTGAAGCGGATCTTTTCCACACCGACTGGTTTCAGTCCACGTTAGGGAAGGTCCGTATGCCATTCAACAGAGGCTTGAAGACAAAACCTTCAAGCTAATGACTGTTGATGGCATTGAACTTTCAAAAGCATGGAATAATGAGCATCTAAGCCACTACTTCAGATAGCTTAGTGTACAGACATACTACTTTCCAACAATGTTTTGTTTTCTTCAAATTCAAGGCATAGTAAAGTAGAGGCCAAAGCTGCTAAAGTTACCAATAGAGATAGTTTCAAATGTCTATATTCTTGGTGTGTTTACTTTTTATATAGTATGCTTGAGCAACTATTACAACCGACTTGCATACACAAGCGCACACCACTGGATCGACACCTCGAAGCCGGTAATTGGTTCTTGATTCAAATCTTGAACCAATGATGACACTGATTATAAATAACTCTGACTCGAGCCTCGAACCAAAGACGAGGCCAAGTATAAACAACCCGGGACGCTCATACACTTGAACGTCCGACCACGTTCCTAAGTCTCTGTACTTAGGGGCAGCCCATCAACCGAACGAGTGTGACGTTGAATGGTCGTTTGGTTCCATCCAACCCGAAGGGACTGGATTTGGGCCACAATTGGTGAATCAGCGAAACCTCCGAACTCTAACCTGAATGAAACGATAAGAGAGTCTAAATGATGAATGAACGACGTCCATGCCTTCTCACGACTCAGGACCAATGACCTTAGGGAGGTCCCAAGAGAGAAGGCACCAAACCCGAACTCCGCACAACTCAGAACTCCCAACCAAGGAAAATCCCGAGCGGAGGCGACACATACAACCTTCGCATGGCTTAGGAATCTCAAGAGTGAAGCCTTAGATTACGTTTGCTTAAGTGTAACGACAAGTATGTTCACAGAAGTACAGAAATTCTAAAGCGTAGATGAACATTTGAACACTTAATACCCAATGTGACATAAGAAAAGTCAACTAATACTTTCATTCGCAAACAAAAGCAGACTACATATATATGTATATCATTGTATCTAACGACATGGTGTATATGAAAGCCACACCATGCCGTCTAAAAGCGAGGGCCGCACTCACGTATATTATCGGCCTACATAACCAAAAGGCATCTATAACAATCACTTAGGAAGATCGCCCTCTTCCTCCTCATTCTCTTCCTCCTTCTCCTTCTTTTTCTTTTTCCTGCTCGAGACTGCGCTCAACGGCTCGCCACTCCTTCTCTTCTTCTTTTTGTAGTTGTTTCCTCCTTTCCCCTTCTTTTCCTTGGTCAGTGAAGTTAACCTGAGCGCCACCAATTGGATCGCTTCCTCTTCATCATCGCCACTCGAGATCTCTGTAACTTTCCTGCGTTCGGGCTCGACCACATTCAGAGGTTTGGGAGTGACCTCGTTGGAGAGCGTAAGTATCTAAGGCGTGCCCTCTTATATCTTCTTCTCGGCCTTCATAACTGCCTTCAAAACTTTACATTCTTGTTCCAAGCTATATAGGGTGTGTTGTTTCAAAGCTTGTTCTCAATTCTTCTCTGAAGGATCCTGCACGGGGAAGAGAGTGGATAATTAGTCCACATCATCTCCGTGATACAATACTTCTAAGCACTCGTGAGAATACGACTTTACCTACCAACACCTAAGATGCAGTTGCAGTAGGCATGGCGCTCCCACCTGCTGGAAGAGGGAAGCTCCCCTGTCCCAACCCCGATTGATCGGGATTATACTCAGTTTCAACCGGGGCTGGGACTTTTGGGCCACTTGCAAAGATAAAAGGCGTACATCGCTATTGCTGGGAACTACCTCCAATAAACTCATGGGCCACTACAAAACTATCAGTGGACGCCATCTTCCTATTTGCAGTAGTAAGCTCCTCCTCCCTTGCTCTCTCGGCATCCTCTCTCAACAGCTGTCTTCCCTCCTGCAGCACCAAACGTTCTTTCCCATCCAAATGCGAGAACATGAACTCAGTTCATCCACTGCCTCCACTTACCGCAAGTCAGCCTTAGACTCCAGCAGCCTATCCCAAACCTTGGCCAATGTCCGGGGATAGTCGTCAACCCATGAGATTCCGCGGTACTTGAGTGCTTTGACATACATTCTCCAAACGTACGACTCCATATCTAACTTTTCCTGAACCTTAGCATCCTAGACCACATTCCTAAGCTCCTCCACCTCCTTCTGATGCTCTGCTCTAATCCCGTCCAACTGTGCCAACACCTCTTTAGTAGTGGTCTCGGCCTTCTCTTTATCTTTTGTAGCTTCCTTCAGTTAGCCTCTTTAGCTCAGCGTTTTCATTCATGAGCCTTTGGGTCTCCACATTTTCGACTTTTAGCCTTTCATTCTCTTTCAACAAGGCATCATTGTCCATACAAAGTCGATGCACCTCCTCATTTTCCTTAAACAAACGACTATTATCCTCCACCATCTTTTGGTTCTCTCTCTTGAGCGTTGCATCATCACCAAAGTCACGGTGTTTTTGAACGTTGTATCGGCCTCCCGTGCCTCCTTCTCCAGCTTGATATACTTCTTCTTCAGTTCACCTATTTTGGCAACAGAGATTCAACATATAAACGTGTTGCTCGTATGCACAAAAATGGATACATCCTAAAGACTTGTCTTACTTAGTGCCTCGTCGCGATTAGGAACACTCAGCTGCTCATCCTTGATTGTTTGCTTCAGATTTTGAATCTCCACGTTCTTTTGGAAGATTAACTCCAAGAAATGCCCTACCTATTTGTTGAATTCCTTGCATTGATTATAAGCGGCATGCACTTTCCTCCACATTAAGTCATTATCCACACGAGGGATTGGACTGATATCCGACATCCACTTCAACTCATCAAAGTAATGTTTGGAAAAGAATACTTTCAAGAGGGCCTTCCTTTCCTTGGGAGTGCACTGTGAAGCTTGTGAAACTTCCTTTGACGTAGCCATCTTCGACTGCCTGTGAACTGCTGGCAAGTGAGTATGCACCGCCGGCGAAGCATGAGGAGGAAGAGTCGACGCTGGTGGTCTTATGTCAGGAGTCTCAAGTCTTGAATCCACCCTCAAAGTTCGAGTAAGTGGTGGTGGGGATTCTGAGTGTCTTGGGTGTTGGCAATCACCGCCGCGACCATGGGAACGAGAAGAGGATTGCGACAAATCAGTTGTTTTCTTAAAAATGCTTATGGTTGAGCTTTTCTCTGGCCGATGGCCTCCAGAACCATAACCTCTACGTCTACTGCTACTGCTATCACGAACCATGTTACCTGGATGGAAAAGATGCAAGATTAGACTCAAGCATCCTATACACACACAAAAATGCTATGTTATGCAGTGTTTGTGAGTGTGCGAGCTAAGTGCGCTCTCCACAGGCCACACTGGGGGCCCCTTTGCAATATTCCACACTTTTCTACGCCCAAATTTCGTCAAAAGTCGAAACTCAGACAAATCCAAGCGTGGAGCGTGTAAATCTGGTACTTTAGAATAAATGAGAAGGAGCATAATCAGAGTATGATAAGACAACCCACAGCGGAAAAAAAAATAGGATAGACTAGTATTAAATCAAGTAATTACCTTTTTAAAGTAAGCCACTTTGCCAATACTTAGCATGAGAGAGAACATGAACAGAAAGCCAAACTCAAAAACCTGTCAGAACCCAATCTTCTCAAGAAAACCTAGGCAGTTGTAATGAGGAGGGGGGACAGAACAACAAGATTCTAGTGAACAGGAAATGTACAACACATATTATAATAAAAAAATGTATCCCGTTCGGTTCAACCCAAGATGTATGCCCACTAGGATTAGTGATTCTAGCCTAACCTAGTAAATGTTTACGCACGACTTTACTACTCTTCCCATATAGTATTCCCAAAGTATAATACCGAGATAGAATGTTTACGCACATATTTAGGAAGCCTTTAAACCATGATTTTAACTGATTGTTAGACCGAGAAGTGAACCCCTAACTGCGGAGTGTGTGTGTGTGTATATATATATACCGTTCCATCCACTTACCCTTCTATTTTTATTTTTAAAGCCTCACCATCAATGATAGACAGGGTGGATTCTACCGATCACTTAAGATCCTATGCGGATTTATTGGTCAGCGGACTTATTGGTCACTTATTACCTCTCGATGATTTGTTCAACATTTTTATAAACTAGATGGCACTAGCTACGGATATTACTAGTTAATGCTTTCGTCATTCACACATATACCCTTTCCCCGTATAAGGTGAGTGATGATATTTTATTGCTCGCTATACCTTCTAGCAGACCTTATTGGATAACCCCTTAGTCGCTTACTACTTCTCGTAGGATAGATAGCCAAATATGACATTTTAAGTTTCCAGGTTTGGGTAGGCAATACACATATATGCCATGTAAGCCAGCTACACTGAAAAAACCATTCCAGGTGGACTCTTCAACCCCAGCCACTTAAGACCCATGAAGCGGGCTATATGCGAACGTTATTAGGTTCATACCCTATTAGCCCTTTGTACCTTTCCTTACTGGGATAAAGTAGGATACTTCATTACATCCTTTTCGATTATTTACCCTCCATAGAAATATTATATGCACAAGATTTATTATCATCACGGGTTCCTATGGTTAATAATATTTTTACATCATTAATCTACTAAGTCTAACTCTACTTTTAGTTATAAGTTCTATATTCATTAATATAAATAAGGAAAGTTATATCATGTTTACCCTAGGATATTTATTTGATTGCTTCCCTAATTAGACTTAGTATTTTGTAACAGCTCACATTTTACGTATCGGAAGATCGTAAAATATATTTGTTTTATTCTCTAAGGGTTGGATCATTCTCATCTTTTAATATGTTGTTTATGGGGATGTGAGACATGTCCATAATTTTTACTGATTTTGTTTGTGACCATTTTGCCCCTGTCAGCCTTGTTCAGGGCATAACTTTTGACTCAGAGCAAATGAGAGGGTGAGACCTGTGTTGTTGGAAAGAAATTGATGATTTCCTTTCCGTAGAGTGGTTACATTAAGGATTTGGCTCAGCAGTTTGGGAGAAATCACTGTTTTAAGGTTTTTCAGTTGGCTATTCAGGTTTTGGAGCTTTAGTGGAATCCTATAAATAGGGGGTGAGAGTGGAGGGAAAAGGTTTACTTTTTCCCATTCTCTAATTTGAAGGCACTTGATCTCCTTCTTCCTCCTACACCTTTCCACCATTAAAAATCCAAATCTAAGGGAGGAAATCGAAGATCTACACCATTTAAGGCTAGATCTACATCATTTCAAAGGCAAATTCATCGGATCGAGGGGTTTGATTCGGAGTGCTCGCTGTCTGGATTCTTATTTCTATTGTTTTAATTGGTTCGGCAAATCGGTGAGTGATTTACATCCCTCACATGAATGCAATTAAGTATATGAGTGTTTGTGCATGTTTCTCATCTAATTGGGATGTTTATCATAGATTTACACCATTATAAGTTCATTTCCATATGCATCACCCTATGATCTAATCTAACAAGTTTTACTCGCCAATTTCATGTCATTTTACATGTTTATGTTAGTTAGATCTCTCATTTTGATCATATGTTCATTTTAATGGTTTTGGGGTGAGATTTACATCATTTTTGTGGTAATCGTCATATTCATGTGGTTAGTAATGTGATGATATGTTTGTGATTGTGTTTGATGATTTTGGTTGAGTTGGTTTCGTCGGATTCGTCGTTTGGCCAAGTTTTGGTCGAAATCAGAGTTGAATTGCAATATGCAGGAATTGGCTCGGCCATACATTGAATCGGCCAGAAATTGGCTCGATCATGCGTTGGCTCAGCCATAGGCTGAATCATCCGGGAGTTGGCTCGACCATAGGTTGAATTGGCCAAAAGTTGGACCAAAACGGAGTTGGATCGGTCATCTTGGTTGGATCGGTTATCTTGGTTCAGATCGGTCATTTAGGGGATTGGATCGGTCATCTTGGTTCGGATCAGTCATTCAAGGATTTGGATTAGTCATCTTGGTTCGGATTGATCATCTTGGTTTGGATTGGCTTAGTTTGGATCGGGTCGATCTGAAAGAGGGCGGATCGGTCATGTTTTTAATAGTGCTTTTAAACGCTGTGGTCGACAGTGATGATACTATGGTTGGTTTCCAACAGGGTCATTTTCTAAAAAAGTATGTTTTTTGGGTATGACTCAGATTTGGAGAAAAGGTCTAAAAAAATATTTTTCGAGGGCAACCCCTCGAAGCCTAGCCGCAACACAATGATGTAATTGGCTCGGTGATGATGTGACTTCGAAGTAAATTCAAGTAGGAAGGTTGGAAGTGTTGAATATATTCGTTGATCAAGGTGAAACAACGAATGAGGTGGCAACTCAAAGGTTGTGAGTTGGTGGATAATGGTTGCTCGAGAAGGTTGCTTGAGCTATGAAATGTTGTCAAGGTTGGATGACTAGAGATGCGAAGGCCGAGAAGTCATCATTGTCGTAGGTTCTAGCAGGCTCAAAGCAAGGGTATATTGGGGGCACCCAATAGACCGGAAGGTTGCTGGTCGAGTACCTTGGGTATCGTTGAAAGGCCTAGTTGTCAAGGTTGGACATTGTCAAGATTGGACATTGTCAAGGTTGGATATATGGAGTTTATGCTAGTATTGGTGTTACCATTAGCCCTTGACATATGGCAAGGTTGGTCGTCATACGATTAACGATGGTTTCAAAGCAGAATTGGCGGTGATAGCCAGAGTCAATCATGGATGATTAGTTGTTCTATTTGTACTGTCTCACATAGACTATCCAAAGTCGAGGGAGATGTTCTTTGAGTGCTTAACTGAAATTGGTCTAGGCCCCTGGGGAGAGTACTTGGGGGATGTTAAACTCGATTAGGGTTGTTTATGTAAGACTTATATAATCTGGATGTTATGAGTGTTTTCCATGATTTAATGAGTGTTCTGGTTTCTAGGTATGAATGGTTGAATTGTTTATAGTAAAGGCTACCACTCTCCGATGTGGGGAAGACAAGGTTGAGTTCTTCTCTGGTGTCGCAGGTAGATTAGTATGTTTATCTATCCTTTCTCATACACTTTATTGTTGAAGTTTGTTCGCTGTTTTATCGCTCACTAAGACTATTGTCTGACTCAAGGTTTTATGTTTCCTCTTATTACCTTGGGTTGTTCATCCAGTTGTGGATGGGCAGACTAAGTAGCAGGTGACAGGTGATGCTTTAGAGAGGACGATGGTGCTGATCGGTGGTGAGCAGGAGGCTCACGTACCAGTTTTACTGCCATCTAATAATTGAGTTTTCACTGTTTGCTTTTCTGAATAATGTAGTGAGGCAACTTTGTATAAACACTATTCTCAAGTTGCGGATATTACTTTCTGGTTGTATGAAAGTCTTGTGTTTCTGCTTCATTATTACTACCTGTTGTATATGTTCTATTATATTTTATCCTTGCGCTGTGAGTTTACGACAGGTTCTGCTTGTGTTTACCTGCCCTGATGATCGTCCATGACTGCATTACGCACTTTTCAGCGCATTATTTCTTTCGTATAATGCGGGGGTTATGGGTGGTCGTCACATTTGGTATCAAAGCCAGGTTCAACGATTTTTGGCCTAAGTTCAAGGACATAATCACGTATGAGAGACGTACTAGTAGATTTCAGTTGGATGCTTACTATATATATTAGCATATATAGTAGTAACGGTTGTTTTCCTTTAGCAGATTTCTTGAAGGTGGCTAATTATTCTAAATTGCAGATTTAGAATGAGTAGACGAGAAACAAGACGCGCTGCTAGGGGAGCCAATACTGGAGGGGAAAATGGTGGTGAACCTAATTACCCGGCCATGTTTGAAGCCATGGCAGAAGCAATTATGCGAAGGGTACCCGCTCCAGTGGCGACAATGGTAGATGTTGGTGTGCGAGTTCCTAGAGTAGTAGATTTTGAAAAGCTGTGCAAGGAATTTACATCTCTAGGAGGAAAACCATTCAAGGGAACTAAACCAACTGAAGAGGTTCAGAGATGGATGGACTCATGTGTCCGAATCTTTGGAGACTTGGGTATCGAGGATATAATAAAGAGAAAACTTGCATCAAGGCAACTGCAGAATAGGGCCATGGTATGGTGAAATTCTGTTATACTCGAGATTCCAGAGGAAGAAATTTCATGCGAGCTATTCCAAGATAAGTTTGAAGCAAAGTTTATCTCCACAGCTCAGAAATTTGCTCTATTCAAGAAGTTCGTAGAGCTGAAACAGAATGGTCGATCTGTGTTTGATTATATTTCTGATTTCGAAGCCTTGTCTAGATGTGCTTGTTCAGACATTGATACACCATTTCAGAACAACGAGAAGTTTGTCTTGGGTTTGGATGCTCATATTGGAAAGCTGCCAGTGGACCATCTTGATGATTCATTTAAGAAGATTGTGGAAAAAGCCATTCGTCATGAGAGCTTGTTTCCTAAGGAAATTAATGTTGTCGCTGCCGCCAAAGAGGCTCAGAAACCACAGCAGGGTTGTAATAATAAGAAGAGGAAGCAGCAACAGCAAAAGGGAAAAGATGGCCCAAAGAAACCCAAGAGTGAGGAGGTTTGCTTTAACTGCCAACAGAAAGGTAATTTTGCTAATTAGTGCAAGAATCCCAAAGTTGAGAAGAAGTGCTTCAAATGTGGGAAGCCTGGGTATGAGAAGAAAGATAGTCCAGAATCATCTAAGGGTAAGAATGTTATGAGGGCATATTCTTTGGATGCTGTGCCAACTTCTTCAAGGGCTCCTACTGCAGAGGAGAAGGGAAAGGGTGTCGTGGTGCAAGGTACTCTTTCAGTTAATGGTGTTTCAGTTCGTGTGCTTTTCGATACTGGAGCATCACATTCCTTCATTTGCAATGAGCTTGTGTGTCTCTTGGGTTTGGAACCTGAGATTTGTGATAGACCCTTCGTAGTGACTAATCCATTTGGGGGTTCGCCAAATCTTTGCATGATATGTCGAGGTCTAGTGTTATCGAGTCATAGTTGCTCTTTTGTGTGATTGCTTTGTTCTTAACTTCGCTGGGTTTGGGTCATCTTGGGCATGGATTGGCTCAAGAGGTATGCGGCAAGGGTGAATTGCGAGAAGCTAGAGGTGAGGGTTGGGGATGTGGAAGGGCGAAAGGTGTTGATTAGATGTAAGCGCGAAGACGGGATCGTCGTGAGTTATCTATATTTGCTTGTGATTCCACAAGAAGACCTGTCATCAGTGCTGATCGCTAATGAGTATGTAGATGTCTTTGACGAGGTCAAAGGCTTGCCGCCGCATCGTGAGATCGAGTTTAGGATCGATTTGGTCGAGGGTGCAAGACCAATCGTTATGCCACTTAGGCGGATGGCGCCTAGGGAATAGCGAGAGTTAGAGGTGCAAGTTCATGACCTTTTGGGAAAAGGGTTCATTCGGAGGAGTGTTTCCGAGTGGGGTGCACCAGTCGTATTTGCAACCAAGGCGGATGGCTCGTTAAGATTGTGTGTGGACTATCGTGAGCTGAACAAGGTGACTAAGAAGAACAAGTATCCATTGCCAAGGATTGATGACTTGTTCGATCAGCTTCACGAAGCCAAAGTGTTTTCTCAGATGGATTTGGCAATGGGATTTCACCAGTTGAGGGCGGCTAAGGATAGTGTACGAAAGACTGCTTTTAGGAAACCATTTGGTTTCTTTGAATGGTTGGTGATGCCATTCGGGTTGACTAACGCGCCTGCGTATTTTGTGGATCTTATGAATAGAGTGTTTAGAGATCAGTTGAACAAGTTCGTGCTTGTGTTCGTGGATGATATTCTGGTTTACTCCAAAAATGAGGAAGAACATAAGACGCACTTGAGAGTTGTGTTAGAGATCTTGCGAAAGCATCATCTTAAGGCTAAGTTCTCAAAGTGTCACTTCTGGAAGGATGAAGTGAGATTCTTCGGCCATGTAGTTTCTGGAAAAGGGATAGCGGTTGACCCCACTAAAGTTGCAGCAATCCAAGACTAGGATCGACCTAAGAATGCGACGGATGTTTGGAGTTTCCTTGGGTTCGTAGGATATTACCGACGGTTTATCAAGGATTTCTCTAAAATAGCTACACTGTTGGTAGGATTGACAAAGAAGAACCAAGTGTTCACATGGGATGCAAAGTGTGAACAAGCGTTTGGAATACTGAAGGAGAGATTGACGAGTGCACCTGTGTTGACCATTCCAAGTAGGAATGAAGAGATGGTGGCATATACCGATGCATGTGGTACTAGACTTGGAGCAGTGCTAATGCTGAAGGATAAGGTTGTGGCCTATACGAGTTGACAGCTAAAGCCGCATGAGAAGAATTACCCAACTCATGATTTGGAGTTGGCGGCGATTGTGTTTGCTCTGAAGATGTGGAGACATTACCTGTTGAGAGTTCGATTCGAGTTGTTTACAGATCACAAGTCGTTGAAGTATCTTTTCTCCCAAAAGGATTTGAATCTTCGGCAGCAAAGATGGTTAGAGTTTCTGGCGTCATATGATTTTGGCATAGCCTATACTCTGGGCAAGGGAAATGCATTTGCAGATGCGTTAAGTCGAAGATACGCAAAGTTTGGGAGCGATGTTTTCGGAATGGAAGAGCCTCGAGTACTTGGCAAGGTTCGATTTCAGGCCAAGCTGTGAGTTGGAACCTGAAATGTTGGTGGGCTTGTCGATAAGACCTACTCTTATCGAAAGGATTGGCGAGAGCTAAAAGAAGGATGCGAGGCTTGTTGAGTTCATTCAGAAACTGGAACCAGAAGATAAAGAGTTCGAAGTCGATCAAGAAGGTTGGCTCCGAAAGCAAGGGCAATTAGTTGTTCCTGATATTGACGGATTGAGGGATGAGGTTCTGAGAGAATGCCATCACTTGAAGCTGACGATTCATCCTAGTGGAAATAAGATGTACTAGGACATGAAGAGAGTCTACTACTGGGAAGAGATGAAGCGCAATATTGGAAAGTTCATTTCCAAGTGTATGAGCTGTCAGTTGGTGAAAGCTGAATAGAAGCCGAGCAGTTTACTTCAGCCATTGAAAGTTCCTACGTGGAAGTGGGAGCAGGTATCAATGGATTTTATCGATGGACTACCTAGAACCAGGGCAGGAAACAAAGGGATTTTGGTCATCGTGGATCGTTTGACCAAAAGTGCGAAATTCATTCCTGTCAAGTCAACTAGGATGACATCGAAATTGGCTGAACTTTATGTGAAATGGATAGTTCGATTCCATGGTGTCCCAAAGAGTATAGTGAGTGACCGAGATCCATTATTCATGAGTGGATTTTGGAAAAGTTTGCAAGAAGCTTTGGGAACCGAGTTGTATTTGAGTACGACATATCATCCCCAAACTGATGGACAGACCGAGAGAGTCAATCGAGTTTTGGAAGATCTCCTATGGGCATGTGTGTTAGACTTCGGAGGATCATGGGTAGGCCATCTACATCTACTTGAGTTTGCGTATAATAATAGCTGCCATTCTAGCAATGGGATGGCACCATACGAAGCATTGTATGGAAGGCCATGCAATTCTCTAGCATGTTGGCTAGAAACTGGAGATAAGTTGGTACTTGGGCCTGAGATGATTAGAGAAACCTCGGATTGTATCGAGACAGTTCGACAACGAATGAAGGCAGCCCAGGACCGTCAGAAAAGATACACCGACAAGCGTCGTAAGGACTTGGAATTCGACGTGGGCGATATGGTTTTTGTGAAAGCTTCGCCGTTGAAGCACATGGTTAGATTTGGTAAGAAAGGAAAGTTAGCTCCAAGGTTTGTTGGACCATTTTCGATAGTCGAGCGAATTGGAATGCTCACATATCGATTGGAGTTACCCGAGAAGACGTCGAGTGTGCATAATGTGTTTCGTGTATCGTTTTTAAGGAAATTCGTGCATGATTAGAATATAGGGGTAACTCCAGAGCAGTACGAAGACTTAGAGACCGTAGTTTTGAGACCTCGTACGCCACTTCGTGTTGTGGGGAATGACAGGAAACAACTTAGGAGGAAGACGGTTAAGCTACTCAAGATGTAACGGAGCGAGGATGGGGATGATTGTACATGGGAGACGGAAGAGAGTATGAGAACGACTCATCCAGAACTCTTCGTCTATAGGACCCTTTGATATCATATCTTCGTTATATCGTTGTATCTTGTTGTTGATTGTTTTAGAATTCCGCGTGCTAGGATAAGGCTATGGAAGCATGGCTAGATGGATACTAGTTTGGATGATAGAATTGGCTTTTCATGGATGATAGGCATGCAGAATCGTTGTGATTACTTGGGTTTGTTTGTAATTTCGAGGGCGAAATTCTTAAGGGGGGAGAATGTAACAACCCGCATTTTACGTATCGGAAGATCATAAAATATGTTTTTTTATTCTCTAAGGGTTGGATCATTCTCATCTTTTAATATGTTGTTTATGGGGATGTGAGACATGTCCATAATTTTTACCGATTTTGTTTGTGACCATTTTGCCCCTGTCAACCTTGTACAGGGCATAACTTTTGACCCAGGGCAAATCAGGGGGTGAGACCTGTGCCGTTGGAAAGGAATTGATGATTGCCTTTCCATAGAGTGGTTAAATTAAGGATTTGCTCAACGGTTTGGGAGAAAACCGCTGTTTTAAGGTTTTTCAGATGGCTATTCAGGTTCTGGAGCCTTAGTGGAATCCAATAAATAGGGGGTGAGAGTGGAGGGAAAAGGGTTACTTTTTCCCATTCTCTCATTTGAAGGCATTTGATCTCCTTCTTCATCCTACACCTTTCCAACATTAAAAATCCAAGTCTATGGGAGGAAATCGAAGATCTACACCATTCAAGGCTAGATCTACATCATTTCAAAAGAAAATTCATCATATCGATTGGTTTGCTTCGGAGTTCTTGCTGTCCGGATTCTTATTTCTATTGTTTTAGATTGTTTCGGCAAATCGGTGAGTGATTTACATCTCTCACATGAATGCAATGAAGTATAGGAGTGTTTGTGCATGTTTCTCATCAAATTGGGATGTTTTATCATAGATTTACACCATTATAAGTTCATTTCCATATGCATCACCCTGTGATCTAATCTAACAAGTTTTACTCGTTAATTTCATGTCATTTTACATGTTTATGTTAGTTAGATCTCTCATTTTGATCATATGTTCATTTTAGTGGTTTTTGGGTGAGATTTACATCATTTTTGTGGTAATCGTCATATTCATGTGGTTAGTAATGTTATGATATGTTTATGATTGTGTTTTATGATTTTGGTTGAGTTGGTTTCGTCGGTTTCGTCGTTTGGCAAAGTTTTGGTCGAAATCGGAGTTGAATTGAAATATGCAGGAATTGGCTCGACCATAGATCGAATCGGCCAGAAATTGGCTCGATCAGGAGTTGGCTCGGCCATAGGCTAAATCGTCCAGGAGTTGGCTCGGCCAAAGGTTGAATTGGCCAGAAGTTGGACCAAAACAGAGTTGAATCGGTCATCTTGGTTTGGATCGGTTATCTTGGTTCAGATCGGTCATTTAGGGGATTGGATCGGTCATCTTGGTACGGATCGGTCATTTAGGGGATTGGATCGGTCATCTTGGTTCAGATCGATCATCTTGGTTCGGATCGGCCTAGTTTGGATCGGGTCGGTCTGAAAGAGGGCGGATTAGTCATGTTTTTAATAGCGCTTTTAAACGCTGTGGTTGATAGTGATGATGCTATGGTTGGTTCCGAACAGGGTCATTTTCTGAAAAAGTACGTTTTTGGGGTACGACTCAGATTTGGAGAAAAGGTCTGAAAAAAATATTTTATAAGGGCAACCCCCCGAACCCTAGCCACAGCGTAGTGATGTAATTGGCTCGGTGATGATGTGACTTCGAAGTAAATTCAAGTAGGAAGGTTCGAAGTGTTGAATATGTTCGTTGATCAAGGTCTAACAACGAATGAGGTGGCAACTCAAAGGTTGTGAGTTGGTGGAGAATGGTTGCTCGAGAAGGTTGCTTGAGCTATGAAACATCGTCAAGGTTGGATGACTAGATATGCGAAGGCCGAGAAGTCATCATTGTCGTAAGTTCTAGCAGGCTCAATGCAGGGGTACAATGGGGGTACCCAATAGACCAGATGGTTGCCGGTCGAGTACCTTGGGTATCATTGAAAGGCCTGGCTGTCAAGGTTGGACATTGTCAAGGTTGGACATATGGAGTTTATGTAGAACTGGGGTTACCATTAGCCCTTAACATATGGCAAGGTTGGCCGTCATACGATTAACGATTGTTTCAAAGCAGGATTGACGGTGATTACCAGAGTCAATCATGGATGATTGGTTGTTCTGTTTGTATTATCTCACATAGACTATCCAAAGTCGAGGGAGATGTTCTTTGAGTGCTTAACTGATATTGGTCTAGGCCTCTGTGGAGAGTACTTGGGGGATGTTAAACCCGATTTGGGTTGTTTGTGAGAGACTTATATAATCTGAATGTTATGAGTGTTTTCCATGATTGAGTGAGTGTTTACTTTCTATGGATGAATGGTTGAATTGTTTATAGTAAAGGCTATCACTGTCCGACGTGGGGAAGATATGGTTGAGTTCTTCTCTGGTGTCGCGGGTAGATTAGTATATTTATCTATCCTTTCTCATGCACTTTATTGTTGAAGTTTGTTAGTTGTTTTATCACTCACTAAGACTGTTGTCTGACTCAAGGTTTTATGTTTCCTCTTATTACCTTGGGCTGTTCATCCGGTTGTGGATGGGTAGACTAAGTAGCAGGTGACAGGTGATGCTTTAGTGAGGACGATGGTGCTGATCGGTGGCGAGCAGGAGCTCACATACCAGTTTTACTACTATCTAATAAATGGGTTTCCGCTGTTTTCTTTTCTGAATAATGTAGCGAGGCAACTTTGTATAAACACTATTTCCAAGTTGCGGATATTACTTTCTGGTTGTATGAAAGTCTTGTGTTTCTGCTTTACTATTACTACCTGTTGTATATGTTCTATTATATTTTATCCTTGCGCTGTGAGTTTACGACAGGTTCCGCTTGTGTTTACCTACCCTGATGATCGTCCTGATTGCCTTGCACACCTTTCAGCGCATTATTTCTTTTGTATAGTGCGGGGGTTATGAGCGGTTGTCACATATTTAAACAACAATCAATATCCATTAATCCCATTTTTACACCCATTTACTTATATTTCTTAGTTTATTGCTCTTTTATAACCATAACGGTCATATTTACTTAAGGCTTCCATTTATCTGTCCCAAGGTATCTATTTTTTGTAACCTAACAGACAATTACTATTCTTGTTTATTTATTTATTTGTTGCTTGTTATATATATAAATATATATATATATATATATATATATATATATATATATATGTGCACCAGACCTCTCACATTAAGTTGACTACTTGTGGATGTTGGATTTGTCGGTTGGTTCTAGGCAAACTTCTACCACAAGTTGAACCTAACCTCGTGCCTTGGTACATTAATATTTATGCATTAGACCCCTCACATTAAGCTGGCCACCTGTGGATGCTACATTTGTTGGGCTGTTCCGGGAAGACTTCTACCACAAGTTAAGCTTAACCTTGTGTCTAAATGTAGTTATAATCCACATTCCCTAATTGGGGTTTACAACATTAATCCTAATCAATTTGGGAATTGTAACCATTATCCTATTATGATCACTTTTCCCAATCAACATTGGTTACAATTGTTATTTATTGATTGGTGGCCTTATTTATAACATTAAATTATATTAATTGCTACAATGGTCACCACAAATATATTAGCTCAATATGGATTACATTTTCAAATATGTAATTCCATAATTGAACATCATTCGAACATTTAATACAATGTAAATTTTACCATATTACGCTGATTTGGACGATATATATATATATATATATATATATATATATATATATATATATATGTTTTTGCACGATAAACGTAGTTATCTTTTATGCTTATTATTTATTTTTAAATTTTAATGATTTAGTTTAATTGACAAGCAAACATTCCTTTTTTCATTCAATTTTGCAAAAGGTTCCGAATCTTACAAAAAGACCGTTAGTTATGTTTATTGTAAATTATGCCTAATTAGTGGAATTGACATATTTCCAAATCACAAGAAATATATGTTAATGAATAATTTGGAATAGCTTATGAAAATTATGTAAAAATATGTATATGTATATATATATATATATATATTTATATTTATACGTACATTTGCACCACTTTTCCCTTTTTCAATCTTTCTATCATATCTCTTGTGAGTTCAAAATAAGGTCTTTTTGTTCAAAAGGAGGAAAACGTCATATTTACAACAACCAAACTAAAACCTCAACAATATTAAACACAAATAGGCATATGTATTTTTAAATTAAAATTACATAATTCACAACTTATACTGTAACTGAGGATTTGGAAGGATATTACATCTAAACAATGTTATTGGGACTGATTTCCTAATCCATAGTGTTTTACAGCAAACCACAATTTATTTTACAACATGATTATAGGAAATATGTATAAACAAATTTAAGAATCCTACAATTAATATTATTTCTAACCATAATCCATAATTTACAAGTTTTAACAATCAGATCTGATGGGTGTCAATTCAATTACAATTATATTAAGAGCAGGTCTGATGAAGATAGGCATATCACTTGAGATATAATTCAGACGAAGTAAATAAACTATTGTAACAGTATATGTAAATTTTCCACTTACCTGAAAGCATTCAAATCAGAAGTTTGAATAACCTTTTAGACTATAATTCCCAAATACATATAAATCTAAAATTTATCTTAAAAGGAGATACCTTCAGTTCTGTAGAAATGTAAGAAAATAGGAAGAGAGGAGAGAATCTGATTTGGAGAGTCAATTCACATTCTTTTCCATTGAATCTGATAATTCTTTCAATTCTATATGATTTGTTGTATATGAATATATTTTTAATTAACAAAATTAGGTTAGAAGAGGGAGGAAAATGGCAGAGCTTCACTGCTGCCCACATATTTGTGTGGAATAGAATGAGGCCTTACCCCTTTATTTATAGAAGTGGAATTGGCCATGAACTGTTAGATTCATTTTAGTTTATATCCGTCTATTTGCATAATAATATTATACAACCAAACCCTGGCCGTCACTACCTGGCTCGACCAAGCGGTCGCAGTGAGCGATCGACCGCCTTAGTCGATCGCATGGTCGATCTGGCAGTGAGGTGGTTGGGGAAATTATTTATTTCTATGTATAAGATATTCTATTTTATTTATTTTCCGTCCATTTTCATATTACGTCTGTAACTTTTTCATACGGACTCCGTTCGCGAAACTCTAAACATGAAAGTTGACTAGAATTCCGAAATGAACACATCGGTTAAAGTTTCGTGGTTAAATTCCATCATTTGTAGAAATTCCTATTTTTGAAATTCTAATAATTAATTCTTATTGCCGAGATCCCAGGTTTTTACATTCTTCCCTACTTAAAAATAAATTTCGTCCCGAAATTCTGATGCCTATTATCCTATTCTACACAACTAATTTGTGTACATCCACTTTGCAACCATGTGCATATATGCATGGTGTACATAATGCAATTTAACCATAAAATATGCATACAAGATGATTTTAAATCGGATCCTCCTATATGTATGCATTAAAATTTTG
Organism: Allium sativum; assembly: GCA_030737875.1. Lineage (NCBI taxonomy): Eukaryota > Viridiplantae > Streptophyta > Magnoliopsida > Asparagales > Amaryllidaceae > Allium > Allium sativum. The sequence goes on from CM060923.1 coordinate 646,239,327, forward strand.
AAATACTTTTGAAAGCATGATGCAAAACATCCTAAATATACTAGCAGTTCTATATGAATGCAAATTTTTGAAAATTCTGTTTCATCCATTACCTTTACCCAGTTATGGATAAAAGCAACTAGTTTTGCATCTGAACCCTACCATCCAAAACATCACACAATTTAATCACTTCCTATTTAATTTCTCTTAAATCGGAAAAAGGAAGTCGAAGCGAAATTGTTTAACATTTTTCCCACTTATAAATATTCCATTTCCCGTCCTATAGTGGAATTTTCACCTCAGGTACCCAAAGTACTTCAAAATTTTCCATCTATAGACTGTAAAGGAGGCTTAAGACAAGCTTTAAAATGTAAAATGAGTTAATTAATAATTTGAGCGCATCGTTGACAAGGTATGGAAGCAACGTTCCAAACGCTAAAACAACCTTTTACTTGTTATCATTAATGTTTTAATCGTATCATCGGTCCTACTGCACCACTAAAATGCGTTCACAAAGAATCCAAAAATCATCTCTATGCTGTTCATGTGACCAAAAATCGAATTTTTTCATAAAAATAAATTTCCGCTTGAAAATTTCTTATGTTTATTTTGAAAATTTCTTTTCAGAATCGTTTCACTTTCCTATAAAACGATAAAAGTTTTTTTAAACAATGTTATCCAAAAACTTCAAAAATGTATTTTGCGGAAACTTAAACGATTCAGCTCAAATGTTGGTGGAAAAAGAAGTCAGTCGCGCAAAAATGCGAAAACAGGAATCACATTAAAAACCAAAACAAATTCTAGCTTTAATAAGGAGCGATTATTATTTATTTATATACCTGTGACGTGGAACCGGTCCTTTACTAAAATTTATCTAACACACTATTCTATTTTTTCCTGCCCTAGGACAAGTGCTAGTTCATGAACGAGATTTCACATAAATAAATGTGTGTATACGACAAAACAATTTCAAACATAGAAATCCCATTAACCAAAGTCATACGATTTTCAATACTACCAGTTACAAGCACGAATCAATACAAAGCTAAGAACCCGATGCTGGAAAGGAAAAACAACTAGACGACAACAAAACAACAATACCAAAATTCTCAAAACAATGGCTATAAATAACGAGATTTCTTTCTCCGCGGCTGGAGCTCAAACCATTTTCATGATCTTCATTTAATCATATTGTGGTAGAAAAATGCTCAATCTCGTGTTACAAACGTTGCTGGTGTTGTTGGAGGTTCCCGCATCACCATCCCTTCTAAGAGAGAATTTGCAATGAGAAAAGGAACCCACCACAAAACTGCTTCTCATGGAAACCCACCTAATATTGTCTGGAGACAAAAATGGATAGATGAATTTACATAAAGTAACCACACGAGACAACACACAAGAACACAAGCTAAATCGAATACGATGCGGTATTAAATGATGGTTACGCCATCGATCAGGCAAAAGATTAAATTTCGCATCATGAGACAAATCTAGTCATAACTTCCCATTTATAGAACGATGCGCTAAATGGGTCACACGTCAACATCGGTAGTTCGAACATAGATTCCTGAACACAAGAACCGACATTAAGAAAAAGAGCTTCATTGCAAAACCTCCAAAGTCGAACAAACAAAAAGACTATTCAAATCCGCGTAAAACAAAAATGCCTTTAAAATTCCATCGAGATTCTCCTCAGAAAAACAATCCAAAGATAGCTTATTCTTCATCTCCGAAACGATGATCGCCTTCGAAAGAACCTATTCAAACAAGGTATAGAAAAGGCAGATGTAGCACAAAAAATAACCTATTCTAAGATGTTGAACCAAATGGCCGGTGCAAGTACAATTGCCTCAATAAATTTTGTTAGCCCTAGAGCGGTGAGACCTTTTTGCTTATTTTGATCCAACAAACGATCTCTAGCTAAGGAGGAGACTTAAATGGTGCGATTAAGATCAGATAGCGCAAATAGGTATTATGGTCTAAGAAATGGTCGGAGAGAAGAAATTAGATCTTGGAGTACTTGTGAGGCAAGATCTAATGCACAAACAAGTGCGGAAAATAAGGAGACGATGCGACAACAAAGAAAGAGAAGGAAGATAAGGATATGGTTCAGCTAAATGAGAAAGGAAGGATGAAAGAAGGAAGTTAAGGGGTAAATTTGGACGCAACTTTTACGATTAAGTCCTGGTTTCAAGTTGCAACAAAACTTATCAACCAGTTGACCACTCTTGCATACCGCTGGACGGGCAACTATTAAATGGGCTTTCGACAAAGATTGAACCTTGACCTTATTAGGCCGGATTAAAATAGTAATCGTCCCACGTCATCTTTTAAGATTTGATGCAATCCAAAAACTAATTATCCTCATCACCGCGGTATTTGAAGACTGTAGTTAAACTCCGAACTAACTCCAAGGATTTATAGTCTCAATAACGATGTTGTGACTACACAATGAATGAACGAATTCTAAAAATAATTCATCTAGATATCCGTAATATAAATCAAAACGGATTTTCCCCTTACCTAGTTGACAAAAAACAAATGATTCACGAAATTAAATACCCCAAAAATCAAGATGAAGGATTTTCCTTAGCCTTTTTGAAGAAAAAATAAAACTTTTCCAAAAATGGAATCTTTTATGAACTATCGGTTTCGTATTTATAAATTCATTTTATTATTATTATTATTGTTATTATTATTATTATTTATATTCTAGTTTATATTACAAACTAAAAAACCTTTTCATGTTCAAAAATGTTGAAGCTTCAAAATCTTAATGATTAATTGTGATAACTTCAATAAATTATCCAATATATAGAGGAAGAGAGATATTAAAAATCATAAGGAATGTCTATTTATTATTTTCAAGTTTAGTGGCATATTCCTTGTCATTTCTAATTCCATATCTCCTACCAATCAGATTATATTCATTAAAATTACACTAAGCCCCAAAATTTTGAAAAATGAACAGATTGAAATTTAAAACCACATCTTTATAAAACTAGGCCTTCATAAAATCATACTCCAAAACCGTACTTCAAAACTTTCAAAACTTTCAAAATCCATTTTTATTTTCTCGAAATATTTTTAAAAATAAAATTTCCTCGAATACAAGGCCAAGGACTTAATTAAATGTTTCAATAAAGGTGGATTTAGATATTCAACGAAGTAACGAATGGATATACCTCGTAATTATATTCCGGAAATAGATACAAACAACTAATGTGAACTTTTTCCATTTTAGATCGAGTAATGGTCTTAACCAGAACTACTAACAAAAACGAAAACCAGAAATCACGACTATCTTGGTTATAGCTAGCTTTTTATATTATTATATATTATTCAATTCTCCAAACTTGAATCAACGGACTCCACTATATGTTGTCCCCATTCTCTTCAAGACGAGATTGCCAACGTACTATCGGGTAAGATAGAATTGGCTAGAAACCCGAACTTAACATATTTCAACTTTTAGTTGCTTAAAGCCCATTTTTACTATAATTAGTCCCACAACTAATTCATCGTCGAAATAAATTAAAGTCGAGTAAGAAAGACAATGAAAAACAGAAAATAAATCAAATTATGCTCTCTCACAAGTCCTAATTTAACTAATTCCTCTTATCGTTTAACATAAGCTCTGATACCAAATGTAACAACCCACACTTTTCTATGCCCAAATTTAACCAAAAATCGAAACTCAAACACATCCAAGCATGCAGCTGTAAATCTGATACCAGCAAATAAATGATTATTAGCATAATTAGAGTACGATAAGGTAACTCAAAATGGAAACAAAATAGGATAGACTAGTATTAACTCAATTAACTAACTTTTTAAAGTAAGTCACTTTGCCAATACCGAGCATGAGAGAGAACAAGAACCGAAAGTCAAACTCAAACACCTGTGAGAACCCGACCTTCTCTGGAAAACCTGGGTGGCTTTAATGGCTTGGTGGGGGGAGGGAGTCAAAACAACAAGATTCTAGTGAACTAGAAATATACAACACATATTATAATACACAGATGTTTCCTTTTTGGTTCAACATAATATGTATGCCTACGAAGGCTAGTGAATCTAGCCTTACCTTGTAAATGTTTACGCATGACTTTACTACTCTTCCCTAGTAGTTTTCTCAAAGTGTAATACCGAGATAGAACGTTTACGCACATATTTAGGAAGCCTTTAAATCATGATTTTAACTGATCATTTGATCGAGAAGTGAACGCCTAACTGTAGAGTTTATATATATACCTTTCCATCCACTTACCCTTTTATTTTTATTTTTAACGCCTCACTATCAATGATAGATAGGGTGGATTCTCCTGATCACTTAAGACCCTAAGCATATTTATTGGTCAACGGACATATTGGTCACTTAATACCTCTTGATGATTTGTTCAACATTTTTATAAAGTAGAGGGGAGTAGCTACAGGCCCTACTAGTTAAGGCTTCCGTCATTCACGCATATACCCTTGCCACGTACAAGGTGAGAGATGGTATTTTATCGCTCGCTATACCTTCTAGCTGAACTTATTGGATAACCGACTTAGTTGTTTACTACTTCCCGTAGGATAGGTATCAATATTTGACATTTTAATTTTCTAGGTTTGGGTGGGTAATACACACATATGTCGTTTAAGAACCCTAAACTGAAAACCCATTCCCAGGTCGACTCTTCAACCCTGACCGCTTAAGACCCAGAAAGCGGACTATACGTGAAGGTTATTAGGTTCGTACCCCATTAGCCCTTAGTACCTTTCCTTATTGGGATAAAGTAGGCTACGTCATTATGTCCTTTCCGATTAGTTACCCTCTACGAAAATATTATACGCACAAGATTTATTATCATCATGTGTGTAATAACCCGGAAAATACGGGCCAATTTAAAATTTTTAAATTGGTGATTTCAAAGGAATTTGAACAATTGAAATAGAATATTTCAATAAAATAGTGAATTAGAAATAGTGAGTCAGTTTGAAAATTTGAATTCAAATTTTGACTGACTGTGCAGGGTGGAGAATATAACGGATTTTAGCGAAACCAAAAATATTTAAATCTGTTTATCAATACCTTTCTAACGAATCTGAAAAATCGAAGTTTCATAACGGGAATCAAAATTTATGGCCGAATGAATTTTCAGAATGGTCGCTATATAGAATATATAGCCTTGGAAAATTGATATTTTGCCTACGACCTCGGAATTCGACGAAACCACTTTTGTTGGGTCCGGGATGTCAAACTATTGCTAGGTTTCAAATTTCATAATTTTTGAAGCTAGTATGTGAGCGTGGCAAAAGAAAATGCTTTTTGGTCAATTTCTGTTAAATTGGATCGACCAGAAAATGGCCATTTTTCAAACGATCTCAGAATTCGACGAAACTAGTTTTGTTAGGACTGTAGCGTCAAAACATAGCTAGATTTATTTTTCTGGAATTTTTCGAATCAATTTGTGGCCCTGGCAAATTGAAATGTGCGTTCAGAGTTAAAAATTAAATGTTTTATACTTTAATTTGAAAAATAACTGACTGTAACAGTCGAATTGGCCTACGAAACATATCCCATTGTGTCCGGGATGGGGGTATTTAGCTAGGGGCGACAGTCGTTGGGTTTGAAAAGGAGTTCGTTTGAGAAAACACTATTTAAAAATTTAATAAAGTCCTCGGAAAATCAGAATTAGCCATTCATAATTTAAAAAAAAAAACTAAAAACCCTCGTACCCCCATCGACCGACGGCAAAAACCGTTCGATCCTTCTCCTCCAAATTCCCGCCGCCTCAGCCACCTATCGACGCCGCCACTGCCACCCCTCGACGCGCCTCCCTCCCCTCGTCAGATCCGACACCACCACCTCCCCGCTCGACGCCTCCTCCGCCTGAATCGAAGCCAGGAAGTCATCGACTTCCCAGCGCCGACGCCGTTCCGATCTGCCGCCGCACACCCTCAAACCACCAGCGCCGTGAAGCCCTCGCCGTCCTCTTCCACGTCAGCACCCCCGATCGTCCCCACGTGCCACTGATTTCGCGAAAACCTCAAACCTAGTTTTGAACCATCGTGAAAGGTGAGTTCTTTTTTATGTTTACACTTTGAAAAATCATATCTTTTTGGTGTGTTGACGAAATTTGATGAAACAGGAAACATCGGGACCGCAAGGAAGCTCTCTACCCAATAAAAGAAGCCGCGGATTTTTCTGAGTCATCTACGATTTTTAGCACTCCGAAAACCAATGTGAGAAATCTAAATTAAATAAATTTGAATGGAAAATGTCGTGTATAATTTATATTAACGAAATATAAATTACACACATGTTGTATACCTCAGGTACATGCGTAGTGTAAGCTATATAAGCGAAGTATGAATTTTACATGCATTGAATAATTGATATATGTGTTGAAATGCAAGTGAAATATAGCAATTAAATATATATATATACTCCCCTTGTCCACAAACCATGGACGATATTTATTGTTGTGGATTGGTGTGAAATATTGGATGAAAAATACGAATGGTTGAATAATTGATTGTGGTTGACATTGTTTGGTTGTGGTTGAAAAATAGCCATTGGTGATTGAAATGAATTGGAAATATTTGTGGAAATAAAAATAAACATGCCGCCTGCGTGCGAATTAGATGTATGAATCCCCATTGTCAAAAACCGCGAGGTTTTAAGGTAGAGCGAGGAACCGTACTAGGGACGGTGCCGGTTTTAACTACCCTGCCGTTATGCTGCCGAAATTTTGAATAATCTTTGTGTGTTAGAATTATTTTCATATATTGAAATTATTTTCATGCGTTGAAATTAAAGTCATATGTTGAAACTATATCCATGTGTGGAAATGTTCATGTGTTGAAAAGTGATGTGTGAAAATTAAATTCATTTGTGAATGAATGAAGTGTCTAAACAATAAAAATCACATTTTTATAATAAATGAAGTATGTAAAATATTCGCCTTATATATAAATAGTTTTAACAATAAAAATTCCATCTTTCTAATATGAACAACATAAATAAAATATCCATGTGTGGAAATGCTCATGTGTTGAGAAGTGTGTGTAGTGGAAAAGTTCATGTGTTGAATAAAAAGATCGAACAATAAAAATTACATTTTTATTGAAACTATGAAGTGTTGAAAACATCCATTTGTCGAATAAATATTTTAAATGATAAAAATATCATTTTTATCATGTATGTGATATGCTAGAGATATGCGGACGTTGAAATAAATATTTGTGAATGAAATATTATTTTTAACATGCATAGGAACTAAATAAAATAGTCATGTGTTGAAATCTATTTTAGTTCGCCAAAATTATCATCTTTGAAATGTGAAGTGTTAAAAATAGCCACTTGTTCAAATAAATGTGCATGAGTTGAAATATACATTAATTAGCTAATGATATGATTTTAGCCTATGCATGCAACATTAGAATGAATGGTGTTTTTGAACCAAAGTAAATCAAATATGAAGTTGAATGGAAAATGATAAGTGATAGAAAGTGTATATATGTACATGCATATTTATTGAACAGGTTATAGCAAAGGGGCTAGAGAAGAGGAATAAAATTTTGTGCCCGACAAATAGGTACACATTTACTGTTTTGTTTGGGTGATGATTTTATGAGCCTGTTGGCTAGCCGCTTGGCTTTTTCTTTTTCTTTTTGATATGAGACGCCCGTGTGGCTATTTGGGAATTTTCCCAGCCCCTCCCGTACAAAGGAGGTTATGGCGAAATTTTCCGAAATTTAAAGGCGTTAGTGAAATAATTGAAGTGAAAACGATATAGGAATTTTTGAATGAACTATATTTATATAAATATATAAATATAAATAAAATTAAAACGAAACATGGCCGTGCAGTTCGTGTTTTGAAACCGTGATTTCAAACGACTAGTGCGGGAAATCCGACCATTGGATTTTCCCGAAACCGCAACCGTTGGGTTCGCCTTGGAAATATATTTCCAACGGCACCAACTTTGTGAAGATCCGACGGTTGGATTGTCTGGAATGTTTAATTCAAATCTGAAAAAAAACAGCGCCAGAAACGATTATATTTATATATATATATATAAATATAATTAAATTAAATCGAATAACGACGCTGTAGTTCGTAAATTGAAATCGTAACTTCAAATGACTAGTGTGGAAGATCCGACCGTCGGATTTTCCCAAAACTGAAACCGTTGGATTCGTTTTGAAATAACCTTCCTAATGATATAAAATTTGTGAAGATCCAACGGTTAGATTTTCAGATATGTGTAAAACAAAATTAGTGGAAAGCAGCGCCAGTGCATCGGCACGACCTGTAATGTCGTTTAATTAAATATGGCCGTTTTAAAATAAATAAAAACGGCTATATATCGTTATAGAATACTATAGACGATATAAAGGGGAAATAAACCAATTTCGTTGTGTTTGCTTGATATATGATGGTTGAATGTATTTGACATGAAAACTATAACTAAAGAACTGAAATGTGAATGTTGAATAGTCCAACCATGTGAATAATTGATTTGAAAATCTAAATATATGTGGATTATTTGAAAAGGCCGAGTTTATCTCATTTCAAATAATCAATCGACGTCGAGAAGTCGAAGAGTCAAAGACGGTTGAAGACCGACGATCTTCATATTGGATGGATGGGCGCTACTGATGCTCGTGATTGGAGTAGCTACCATGAAGGAATTGAAGTAGTAGCCGTCCAAACATACTGTTGATTGTACGGATATGCGAGGAATTGGTGCCTCTGGTTTCGTTCAGACCCAGAACGGACTTGTAAATGGACTGTGTGTCTGACATTGGATTTTGTTCTGTGTTGATTGATCTCTGTTAAATATATATCTATTTGGCGGCGGAGAATTTATTCTCTTGCTTAACGCCCTTCTCTGAGACGTACGAGCTCAGAGGTTATGTATTGACAGAAATCAGTCGCATGGAGTGGATTGCCTGTGTGGCACGCCTAAGTGGCATATGACCAAGGCTTCTGTTGCAAAGCAAAGTCTTGTGGTTGATGATCAAAGCATGGTCTGTGTGACGTAGCTTTGTGTATAACGTGAATTCGCGAGCCTCACACCCCGGTATGAGTCAAAAATGGGAGAAGGACCCAAGGAGTGCACGACATTTCTTTCTAGCTATGGTGGTGTCAGTGACCTCCCAGCCCTGACATTTATATCTAATTTTCACCTGTGTGGTTGTTGGAATACGAGGCGCCTCGATTATAGGTCTCTAAGGACTGGGAAACGTGTGTTCAGGAATGGCCAATCCTCAAAAGTAAGAGAGGACCGGCCTTGGAGGATACTGGGGATTGCTGTGTGCGGTCCCGAGGCATTTGCTAGAGTGTCTCGAATCGGAGAGGAGCTTGCCCCTTGCCTCGACTCATGAAGGAATCCAATTTCCAATACGAAACATGCGAATGTGATTGTATTACTAGTATGGCGACATGATATATGGTACACATGCCGTCTAGGATTGATATTTATGATTGAATTTGCTCTTGAAACATATATGAACTAGTAATAATATCAAACACTTTTGTTTTATTCGTATGAAGCATTTTTGGCCATTATAAGGTAAAAACTCTATCCTCCGGCTTGCGTTGCATTGTGTGATGGGACCTGAGTCTTATAATGGCTTCATTTTATAAAAAGCATTGCGATGATTTAATCATTTACTTTATTTCATGCACTAGCACTCATTGGAGTAAACCCGTTCCGCGAAAGTGGCGTGGTCCTTTGATTTGCCTTATTATTGTTGTTAATAAGTTATGTAGATTTCTCATACCAGTCCCATGACTGACTCGTAGTTTGTTTCACCTTGCAAACTCGGGTGCCCTCATTTTCACACGGGCAGCCTAGTTACAGGTTTCCGACGCACTTTTGGCTCATGGTGAGGCTTGACTACACCGTGCTGACTTGGATTTTCTCCGCCATTATTGTATCTATATTATGATTCCGCCATTGGCGATGTAGACTGATATTTATTTTCTGTACTCTTTATGTATGATTCCGCCTCAGGCGATGGTGACTAATTATGTATCATTATGCACTAAGTTGTATCCTGTACTGTGCTTCTCTGATGTGATGATATCTATATGATTTCGCTGTCATATGTGTGTAAATTATTCTATTTTCTGTTTATGCTATTATCTGTGATCTGCTAATGATGATTAATGTGTTATATTCCAATGATTATCCTTAACACCGTGTCACGGGGTTTTGGGATCGTCACAGCTGGTATCAGAGCTTTGGTTAATCTTAGTTCTGGAGTCTAACACATTAAACACTTCGTCAAAATAGAATCAGTAGTATTCTATGGCGAGTCGCTCGTTAGAGATAGGACTAGTAAAGTCCTAGAATGAGCTGAGCAGAAAAGAAAAAACAATTTGATCAGTCCATCGTTATCTTTTTGTAAACTTTCTGCTTAACTAGGCAATAAACTATCCTTTCTGTTAGCTGACTCTTTTCTTGCTTATACAGAATTTGACAAATGGCTACCAGAGCAGCCGCCGCTAGAGGAGACCGTGCCGGCCGAGGCCGAGGAAGAGGAGATGTCCCAGCTCAAGAAGGACCTTTGATACAACCTCCAGCCGCTCAATACTTCGAGCTAGACTGCGTAGCCAAGAGATACAAAAACTTAGGAGGCAAGACCTTCTCGGGAACTGGCACAGTAATAGAGGCCCTTGCATGGCTCAAAACATGCGAGAAAATTCTTGAAGGCCTAAGGCTTGGAGACGAAGATAAAGCTATTATGGGCGCCTGGCTTATGCAGGAACAAGCTGAATTATGGTGGGAATCTCTCACCGCCGGGAATAGAGAAGCTGGACGAACATGGGATGGATTTAAAGAACTCTTCAAGGAGAAATATGTCCCAGAACAAGCTTTAGAACGAGTGCACGATGACTTCGCCAATCTCCAGCAGGGGGATCTTTCCGTGCAAGATTATCTGAATAAATTTACACTGTTGTCGCCCTATGCTCCGGAGCTCGTCGCCACCGCGAAATCCAAAAATAAGAGGTTTATCCTTGGGCTAAGACGACAATATCATGATAGAGCCATGGCCCATGTCAAGCTGGAATTCAACGAACTGGTGGAAATGACATGCAACTACGAAGACCTTGACCAAAGGCATCTGGATCAGGATCGCGCTAGAAGCCAAGCCGGAAACAAGCGCAAGCTTGCTGTAAATCTAGGCGAGTCAAGCCAAGCAGCATCTTCAAAACCTCAAACTGGCAAGCCGCCAAGAGGAAATTGTTTTAACTGTGGCAAGCCGGGGCACTACTCAAATGTATGCACAGCTCCGAAGAGGCAGAAGAAAAATTCTCAAGGCTCGAGCCAAGGCTCCCAGAACCCTCGCTCGTGCTTCAACTATCGCAAGACCCATCATCTGGTCAAAGACTGTCCTTTGCTGAAGAAAGCTACAGTAGCTCACGTCTATGACGGGTCGAGCCCGCCAGCTGCTTCCGACGGAGCAGGTAAACCCGATGTTTTGGGAGGTACCGTTACCATTAAAAATATTCCTATTTCTGTATTGTTTGACACATGTGCATCACGTAGTTTTATTGCTAGTAACACAATGCACAAATTAAAGTTAAAACAGAGGAAGCTTAAAGAATCGGTAGAAGTACATAATCCGATAGGAGGATCTCTTATTCTCAGTTCATATTATAGAGTGCCAGTCTCTTATTCTTTCTACAAATTTCCCTTTGATTCGATCATTATGGATTTTCCCGAATTCGATATCATTCTCGGGCTAGATTGGTTAACGAAATATGAAGCCGAAGTGAAGTGTGCAGAAAGAATCGTTAAAATTCGAACGAAGCTTGGACATATACATATACCTTGTCATGGTTCGAATCCGAATAGAGAAGAATTTTGGTCGGCATTAGAAATTATCCCCACTTCCATAGAAAAGATTCCTATTGTTAGAAACTATGCGGATGTGTTTGAAGAAGTTGAAAACTTACCTCCGCAAAGAGAAATAGAATTCCGAATCGATCTAATTCCCAATGTCGGACTAGTGGTACATCCGATTCGCAGAACGACTCCGAAAGAAAAGGAAGAATTAGGCGATCAAACTCGTCAACTGTTGTGGAAGGGTCTAATCAGACCTAGTTTTTATAATTGGGGTGCAGCTGTTGTGTTTGTCCCAAAGTCAGACGGTACTCTTAGATTATGTGTTGATTACCGAGACCTCAACAAACAGACGCTCAAAAATAAGTATCCATTACCCCGCATTGATGATTTGCTAGACCAATTGAATGGGGCGAAAGTATTTTCCCGAATGGACCTAGCTACAGGTTTTCATCAATTGAGAATAGCAAAAGAGTGTGTTCCTTTGACAGCTTTCAGAGGTCCAGATATATTTTATGAATGGTTAGTAATGCCGTTTGGCCTGTGTAACGCTCCAGCATACTTTGTCGATCTAATGAATAGAGTGTTCAGGGGAGTTCTGAATAAATTTGTCCTCGTATTCATCGATGATATTTTAATCTACTCCAAGTCAAAACCCGAGCATGAAAAACACTTAGAACAAGTATTGGAGATTCTAAGGAAGAACGTCTTCAAAGCCAGATTCTCTAAATGTGTCTTCTGGCAAGAAGAAGTCAAATTTCTTGGCCATGTCGTGTCAGAGAAAGTAATTTCTGTTGACCCAAGCAAAATAACAGCAATTCAAGACTGGAAACAACCCACTACTCCCACGGAAGTTAGAAGTTTTATGGGGTTGGCTAGTTATTATCGAAAGTTCGTTAAGGATTTTTCGAAGATATCCGGTCCGTTAACGAAGCTCACAAAGAAACATGAGAAGTTTAAGTGGACTTCCGACTGTGAAGAAGCTTTCCAGGAATTGAAATCGAAACTGACAACTGCTCCAGTGTTAACCATAATTGATGGCAATCAGGATTTAATGGTTTGGACAGATGCTTCTATTAGAGGTCTTGGTGCAGTGTTAATGCAAAGAGGCCAAGTAGTAGCTTATGCAAGCCGCCAACTGAAACCACATGAGAGGAATTATGTGACTCATGATCTTGAGTTGCTAGCCATCGTTTTTGCCTTGAAAATCTGGAGGCATTATTTATTGGGCGAGAAATTTATACTGTACACAGATCATCAATCATTGAAGTATTTATACACTCAGAAAGATCTGAATTTGAGACAGCAGCGTTGGCTAGAATTTCTTGCAGCGTATGATCTTGATATCCTGTATACGTCGGGGAAGGCTAACGTTGTAGCGGATGCGCTTAGTAGAAAGACCGCAATCATTTCCCATCTTATAATTACACCTAGCTTGATCGATAAGATATGTGATCTCCAGAGGAATGATTATTTCATTCAAAAGATCAAAGGGAGAATCCAGAAGGGAGAGACCTCAAGTTTTCAGGTAGATAAAGAAGAAGTTCTGAGGCTGAATGGGATAATATGTGTTCCCAACCTTCCTGAGCTCAAAAGAGAGGTGCTGGATGAATGCCATAAATCCAAATTTTGCATCCATCCTGGTGTGAGTAAAATGTACAACGATATCAAACGCACTTTCTGGTGGAAGGCAATGAAAAGGGATATTTCTTTGTATGTTAGCAGATGCCCTACTTGTCAATTGGTAAAGAGCGACCAATAGAAGCTAGCTGGATTGTTGCAACCGTTGGAAGTCCCAAGTTGGAAATGGGAACAAATTTCCATGGATTTCATAGATGGCTTACTGCGAACCAGGAAAGGTAATGACAGCATTTGGGTAATCGTAGATCGCTTCACGAAGACTGCCCATTTTATACCTGTCAGATCCAATAGAACCGCTCAAAGTCTAGTGCAGATATACTTCAAAGAAATCGTTAAGCTGCATGGAATTCCCATCAGCATAGTCAGTGATAGAGATCCCCTATTTACTAGCAAATTCTGGGAGGCTTTCCAGACAGAATTGGGAACAAAACTGAATATGAGCACCGCTTATCACCCTCAAACAGATGGCCAAACTGAGCGGGTGAATAGAATTCTAGAAGATTTATTGCGGGCTTGTATAATTGATTTTGGTGGGTCATGGGAAGATCACTTACATTTGGCAGAATTCTCATATAACAATAGCTATCAAGCAAGTTTGGGAATGTCGCCATTTGAAGCATTATATGGCAGACCCTGCAGATCTCCAGCATGTTGGGTAGAACCTGGCAACAGACTTGTGTTAGGACCCGATATGATTAGAGAAGCATCTGATAAAGTCGACTTCATCAAAAAGCGTTTGAGAACCGCCCAAAGCCGACAGAAAAGTTATGCAGATTCTAGAAGAAGAGATTTGACATTTGCTGTTGGTGATCATGTTTATTTGAAAGTTTCTCCGATGAGAGGAGTAATCAGATTTGGCAAAACCGGGAAGTTGGCACCGAGATTTATTGGTTCCTTTCCTATACTCGAACGAATTGGAACTCTTGCTTATAGGGTTCAATTACCTGATTGGTTGCCTGAAGTGCACGATGTATTTCACGTATCTCAACTTAGAAGACATGTGCATGATCCGGATCTTGTTGTAGAAGAAACAGCACAACAGTATGTAGACATAACTCCAGAATTAGCACTCAGAAGAGATCCATTAAAGATTGTTGGCAAAGAAACTAGAGAACTAAGAAGCAAAAAGGTTCATTTAGTTAAAGTGCAGTGGAGCAGTGATCCTAGGGACTGTACTTGGGAGACTGAGGAAAGCATTAAGCAAGCTTACCCCAAATGCAGAGTGGATATCTCTGACTAACTCCGGTTCAAGGTACCTTTACAATACTTTGCATTTACATTTTGTTTCCTACTTTATTGTTGTTTCCTTTTCGAGGACGAAAAGTTTTAAGTGGGGGAGATTGTAATAACCCGGAAAATACGGGCCAATTTAAAATTTTTAAATTGGTGATTTCAAAGGAATTTGAACAATTGAAATAGAATATTTCAATAAAATAGTGAATTAGAAATAGAGAGTCAGTTTGAAAATTTGAATTCAAACTTTGACTGACTGTGCAGGGTGGAGAATATAACGGATTTTAGCGAAACCAAAAATATTTTAATCTGTTTATCAATACCTTTCTAACGAATCTGAAAAATTGAAGTTTCATAACGGGAATCAAAAGTTATGGCCGAAGGAATTTTCAGAATGGTCGCTATATAGAATATATAGCCTTGGAAAATTGATATTTTGCATACGACCTCGGAATTCGACGAAACCACTTTTGTTGGGTCCGGGATGTCAAACTATTGCTAGGTTTCAAATTTCATAATTTTTGAAGCTAGTATGTGAGCGTGGCAAAAGAAAATGCGTTTGGTCAATTTCTGTTAAATTGGATCGACCAGAAAATGGCCATTTTTCAAACGATCTCAGAATTTGACGAAACTAGTTTTGTTTGGACCGTAGCGTCAAAACATAGCTAGATTTATTTTTCTGGAATTTTCCGAATCAGTTTGTGGCCCTGGCAAATTGAAATGTGCGTTCAGAGTTAAAAATTAAATGTTTTATACTTTAATTTGAAAAATAACTGACTGTAACAGTCGAATTGGCCTACGAAACATTTCCCATTGTGTCCGAGATGGGGGTATTTAGCTAGGGGCGACAGTCGTTGGGTTTGAAAAGGAGTTCGTTAGAGAAAACACTATTTAAAAATTTAATAAAGTCCTCGACCAATCAGAATTAGCCATTCATAATTTAAAAAAAAAAAAAAAACTAAAAACCCTCGTACCCCCATCGACCGACGGCGAAAACCGTTCGATCCTTCTCCTCCAAAATCCCGCCGCCTAAGCCACCTACCGACGCCGCCACCGCTCGTCAGATCCGACCCCACCACCTCCCCGCTCGACGCCTCCTCCGCCTGAATCGAAGCCAGGAAGTCATCGACTTCCCAGCGCCGCCGCCACTCCGATCTTCCACCGCACCCCCTCAAACCACCAGCGCCGTGAAGCCCTCGCCGTCCTCTTCCACGTCAGCACCCCCGATCGTCCCCACGTGCCACTGATTTCGCGAAAACCTCAAACCTAGTTTTGAACCATCATGAAAGGTGAGTTCTTTTTGATGTTTACACTTTGAAAAATCATATCTTTTTGGTGTGTTGACGAAATTTGATGAAACAGGAAACATCGGGACCGCAAGGAAGCTCTCTACCCAATAGAAGAAGCCGCGGATTTTTCTGAGTCATCTACGATTTTTAGCACTCCGAAAACCAATGTGAGAAATCTAAATTAAATAAATTTGAATGGAAAATGTCGTGTATAATTTATATTTGCGAAATATAAATTATACACGTGTTGTATACCTCAGGTACATGCGTAGTGTAAGCTATATAAGCGAAGTATGAATTTTACATGCATTGAATAATTGACATATGTGTTGAAATGCAAGTGAAATATAGCAATTATATATATATATATATCTATATCTATATATATATATACTCCCTCGTCCACAAACCATGGACGATATTTATTGATGTGGATTGGTGTGAAATATTGGATGAAAAATACGAATGGTTGAATAATTGATTATGGTTGACATTGTTTGGTTGTGGTTGAAAAATACCCATTGGTGATTGAAATGAATTGGAAATATTTGTGGAAATAAAAATAAACATGCCGCCTGCGTGCGAATTAGATGCATGAATCCCCATTGTCAAAAACCACGAGGTTTTAAGGTAGAGCGAGGAGCCGTACTAGGGACGGTGCCGGTTTTAACTACCCTGCCGTTATGCTGCCGCAATTTTGAATAATCTTTGTGTGTTAGAATTATTTTCATATGTTGAAATTATTTTCATGCGTTGAAATTAAAGTCATATGTTGAAACTATATCCATGTGTGGAAATGTTCATGTGTTGAAAAGTGATGTGTGAAAATTAAATTCATTTGTGAATGAATGAAGTGTCTAAACAATAAAAATCACATTTTTATAATAAATGAAGTATGGAAAATATTCGCCTTATATATAAATAGTTTTAACAATAAAAATTCCATCTTTCTAATATGAACAACATAAATAAAATATCCATGTGTGGAAATGCTCATGTGTTGAGAAGTGTGTGTAGTGGAAAAGTTCATGTGTTGAATAAAAAGATCGAACAATAAAAATTACATTTTTATTGAAACTATGAAGTGTTGAAAACATCCATTTGTCGAATAAATATTTTAAATGATAAAAATATCATTTTTATCATGTATGTGATATGCTAGAGATATGCGGACGTTGAAATAAATATTTGTGAATGAAATATTATTTTTAACATGCATAGGAACTAAATAAAATAGTCATGTGTTGAAATCTATTTTAGTTCGCCAAAATTATCATCTTTGAAATGTGAAGTGTTAAAAATAGCCACTTGTTCAAATAAATGTGCATGAGTTGAAATATACATTAATTAGCTAATGATATGATTTTAGCCTATGCATGCAACATTAGAATGAATGGTGTTTTTGAACCAAAGTAAATCAAATATGAAGTTGAATGGAAAATGATAAGTGATAGAAAGTGTATATATGTACATGCATATTTATTGAACAGGTTATAGCAAAGGGGCTAGAGAAGAGGAATACAATTTTGTGCCCGACAAATAGGTACACATTTACTGTTTTGTTTGGGTGATGATTTTATGAGCCTGTTGGCTAGCCGCTTGGCTTTTTCTTTTTCTTTTTGATATGAGACGCCCGTGTGGCTATTTGGGAATTTTCCCAGCCCCTCCCGTACAAAGGAGGTTATGGCGAAATTTTCCGAAATTTAAAGGCGTTAGTGAAATAATTGAAGTGAAAACGATATAGGAATTTTTGAATGAACTATATTTATATAAATATAAATAAAATTAAAACGAAACGTGGCCGTGCAGTTCGTGTTTTGAAACCGTGATTTCAAACGACTAGTGCGGGAAATCCGACCATTGGATTTTCCCGAAACCGCAACCGTTGGGTTCGCCTTGGAAATATCTTTCCAGCGGCACCAACTTTGTGAAGATCCGACGGTTGGATTGTCTGGAATGTTTAATTCAAATCTGAAGAAAAACAGCGCCAGAAACGATTATATTTATATATATATAAATATAATTAAATTAAATCGAATAACGACGCTGTAGTTCATAAATTGAAATCGTAACTTCAAATGACTAGTGTGGAAGATCCGACCGTCGGATTTTCCCAAAACTGAAACCGTTGGATTCGTTTTGAAATAACCTTCCTAATGATATAAAATCTGTGAAGATCCAACGGTTAGATTTTCAGATATGTGTAAAACAAAATTAGTGGAAAGCAGCGCCAGTGCATCGGCACGACCTGTAATGTCGTTTAATTAAATATGGCCGTTTTAAAATAAATAAAATGGCTATATATCGTTATAGAATACTATAGACGATATAAAGGGAAAATAAACCAATTTCGTTGTGTTTGCTTGATATATGATGGTTGAATGTATTTGACATGAAAACTATAACTAAAGAACTGAAATGTGAATGTTGAATAGTCCAACCATGTGAATAATTGATTTGAAAATCTAAATATACGTGGATTATTTGAAAAGGCCGAGTTTATCTCATTTCAAATAATCAATCGACGTCGAGAAGTCGAAGAGTCAAAGACGGTTGAAGACCGACGATCTTCATATTGGATGGATGGGCGCTACTGATGCTCGTGATTGGAGTAGCTACCATGAAGGAATTGAAGTAGTAGCCGTCCTAACATACTGTTGATTGTACGGATATGCGAGGAATTGGTGCCTCCGGTTTCGTTCAGACCCAGAACGGACTTGTAAATGGACTGTGTCTCTGACATTGGATTTTGTTCTGTGTTGATTGATCTCTGTTAAATATATATCTGTTTGGCGATGGAGAATTTATTCTCTTGCTTAACGCCCTTCTCTGAGACGTACGAGCTCAGAGGTTATGTATTGACAAAAATTAGTCGCATGGAGTGGATTGCCTGTGTGGCACGCCTAAGTGGCATATGATCAAGGCTTCTGTTGCAAAGCAAATTCTTGTGGTTGATGATCAAAGCATGGTCTGTGTGACGTAGCTTTGTGTATGACGTGAATTCGCGAGCCTCACACCCCGGTATGAGTCAAAAACGGGAGAAGGACCTAAGGAGTGCACGACGTTTCTTTCTAGCTATGGTGGTGTCAGTGACCTCCCAGCCCTGACATTTATATCTACTTTTCACCTGTGTGGTTGTTGGAATACGAGGCGCCTTGATTATAGGTCTGTAAGGACCGGGAAACGTGTGTTTAGGAATGTCCAATCCTCAAAAGTAAGAGAGGACCAGCCTTGGAGGATCCAGGGGATTGCTGTGTGCGGTCCCGAGGCATTTGCTAGAGTGTCTCGAATCGGAGAGGAGCTTGCCCCTTGCCTCGACTCATGAAGGAATCCAATTTCCAATACGAAACATGCGAATGTGATTGTATTACTAGTATGGCGACATGATATATGATACCCATGCCGTCTAGGATTGATATTTATGATTGAATTTGCTCTTGAAACATATATGCACTAGTAATAATATCAAACACTTTTGTTTTATTCGTATGAAGCATTTTTGGCCATTATAAGGTAAAAACTCTATCCTCCGGCTTGCGTTGCATTGTGTGATGGGACCTGAGTCTTATAATGGCTTCATTTTATAAAAAGCATTGCGATGATTTAATCATTTACTTTATTTCATGCAATAGCACTCATTGGAGTAAACCCGTTCCGCGAAAGTGGTGTGGTCCTTTGATTTGCCTTATTATTGTTGTTAATAAGTTATGTAGATTTCTCATACCAGTCCCATGACTGACTCGTAGTTTGTTTCACCTTGCAAACTCGGGTGCCCTCATTTTCACACGGGCAGCCTAGTTACAGGTTTCTGACGCACTTTTGGCTCATGGCGAGGCTTGACTACACCGTGTTGACTTGGATTTTCTCCGCCATTATTGTATCTATATTATGATTCCGCCATTGGCGATGTAGACTGATATTTATTTTGTGTACTCTTTATGTATGATTCCGCCTCAGGCGATGGTGACTGATTATGTATCATTATGCACTAAGTTGTATCCTGTACTGTGCTTCTCTGATGTGATGATATCTATATGATTCCGCTGTCATATGTGTGTAAATTATTCTATTTTCTGTTTATGCTATTATCTGTGATCTGCTAATGATGATTAATGTGTTATATTCCAATGATTATCCTTAACACCGTGTCACGGGGTTTTGGGATCGTCACAATGTGTTCCTATGGTTAATAATATTTTTATGTCATTAATCTACTAAGTCCAACTCTGCGTTTTTTGGCAAGGCCGACCTATTTTTATATTGATCCATAACACTGTTTTATTCAAAAAATGGAAAAGTACATAGAGAACAGGTGATATACATTAGGTATATCTGCTCTCAACTTCCACACATGGAAGTCTAGAAACACTTACAACACTGCATTTCATTATTACATTACATCTCATTTGCTTGGTATTTATTTCCTTCTAAAGAACTTCACTTCCAGATACAGATATCTGTTTTCTTGAAGATTTCGTAACATCTCTTTCTTCAAACTCTGAGTAACAATAGTTTTGGAGCCTGATTTTTTATTGGAGCTTAAAGTCACTTGATCAGTTACGATGTCCGGAGGTCTCTCCTTGTATGCTGAAGGGGGTTCCAAGTGCGCGTAAGGGTTTCTCGGGTTGACTGTGACAGTAGGGTATTTTCGAACATTCTTCTTACAACTAGCGATTATTCTTTGTGGTACCGATGACACTGAATCCAGTTGCGCTATGTGCATTTGATCAAAGACTATACCTGAATAGAAAGCTTGAAAGTTCTCCACTTTCTTCTCAACTAATTGGTACTCATGTGAGCTAACTGCACGACTAGCTAACTCAGATTGAAGGGCATTATTTATCATTAAAATGTCGGCATTAATTGTTCGTATATGCACTGATTTGGAAATCTCAGTTGGACTTAATACTGCAGTTTTCAGTTGCAGGATCAAATCAGTTGGTTTGGCTTTCTCTTCTGATGCATCCATGTTGCAAATTAAAGCTTCTGGTTCAGTCATTATACCTTGACTTCCAACAACAACTTTCTGCACCACCACATTCTCCTCATCCATCTTTGTAAGACATTCGTTTACATTATTGCAAGCATACATAGTCACATCAGTACTGACTCTACCATTTCCTGAAGAGGATCCAAAAGCTATAGACAGGAGATCTTCCACAAAAGCAATCTGTTCAGCTTGACTATGTTCCTCAGTATTACCCTTCACCCTGTTCTTCATTAGCAAAGTTCCATTCTACCTTACAGATTTTTTGCTCGTTTTATCATCATTGCTAGTATCGGCATTCTCTCTTTCACTCTTGTCATTTACACTAAAAGCTTCAATCTCACCATCTTCCATTTCGTGACTAATATCATTACAAGAGTTGTCCTCCTCACTCACTTGTAAGCACGAGAACCGGTTCAAGGATCCCACTTCAGTTCCACATTTAACTGGTCGAGTGACATCAACTACCACATGGTTCCCCTTTTCCTTACTGCTTATTACAATTCTAACCGGACTTTTCTTCTTAGCTATTCTGGTCCATGTATAGGTTGGCACTGCTTTGCATGTTCGCTGGACGATTCTGCTATTACGAACCACCTTATCTGCATCTTTTCTGGTACTACCACTTGCTTTTTCTTTATTATTTTCCTTTTGCTGCTTCGATAGATTATCACAAGTTCCCATACCTTTATCCGAGTTTTCACAAACCTTTTCACTTTGTTTATGGCACTTATAAAACGAGTGCCCAAAAACATTGCATAGCAGACACAGTTCCGGTTTCCAGAGATAGAAGATTTTGACTATTTGAATTGAACCGACCAAGTTACGCATTGGAAAGGAGTCTGGCAGAGGTGTATTGGAAGAGATTTCTACCATACACTTAGCGTATTCAAGTATTTTTAAACTTTATGTATTCTATCCATGCATAAAAATTTGCTAACTTTGGTTGCCAACCAGCTTATTCCACACTTCGACCGAGCAATCAGTGGAATGTTGAATATCCTGATCCACACTGGAATAACCATAACACTGTTTGCAAAGTTGCTCAATCCGGGTTCCCATGGCTTAACTATGAATAGTTTATTGTGTATTATAACAGGGTCAGCCTCAAGAACTCGAATTCAGTCTGCCATTGAAGAGATTCGGAAGAAAAATATACTTCTATTTGATTTGAAGTCGATCATACCTTGTGCCTTCCAGTGATTTCTCAAATAGTTGACGACTGCATTGTAAGGCAACAGAGAGTCTAAGAAGAACCCAACGAGATAATCGTTCCACTTCTCCTTACTAGCCTGGATAGTGTCATCAGTTGGAATGAGGTTCTCACCATCAAATTCCAATACAAGATCATCAGCTTCATAACTTAAGGCGTTCCATGGCTTCAAGGAAAAAAGAGTTGACCACTTCATCTTCGGAAGAGGATCAGGGATGGAAGTGATAGGGGAGAGGTGGAGGGGCAGGCAAGGTAAAGGGGGTAATGGAGGGTGGTGACGGATCCGGCGACAGCGGAATTGATTGAGGCGGCGAATCTTGGGTTTGATAGGAGGGGAGTTAAGCTTATATCCTCTTTACCCTAGGATATTTATTTGATTACTTTCCTAATTGGACTTAGTATTTAAACAACAATCAATATCCCTTAATCCCCTTTGTACATCCATTTACTTCGATTTCTTCGTTTGTTGCCCTTTTATGACCATAATGGTCGTATTTACCTAAGGCAGCCATTTATCAGTCCTAAGGTATCTATTTTTTGTACCCCAACAGGCAATTATTATTCTTATTTTTTATTTGTTGCTTGTTATATATGTATATATATATATATATATATATATATATATATATTTGTGCCCCTGACCTCTCACATTAAGTTGACTACTTGCTGATGTTGGATTTGTCGATCGATTCCGGAAAGACTTCTACCACAAGTTGAACTTAACCTCGTGCCTTGGTACATTTGTATTTATGCATTAGACCCCTCATTTTAAGTTGGCCACTTGTGGATGCTGGATTTGCCGAGCGGTTCCGAGCAGACTTCTACCACAAGTTAAGCTTAACCTCGTGTCTAAATGCAGTTATAATACAAATTCCCTAATTGGGGTGTACAACATTAATCCTAATCAAATTTGGAATTGTAACCATTATAACACTTTCCCCAATCATAATTGGTTACAATTGTTATTTATCGATTTGTGGCCTTATTTATAGCAATAAATTATATTAATTGCTACAACGGCCACTGCAAATATATTAATTCAATATGAATTATATTTTCAAATATATAATTCCATAATTAAACACCATTCAAACATTCAATACAATGTATATTTTGCCGTATTACGCTGATTTGGACAGGTTATATATATATATATATATATATATATATATGTGTGTGTGTGTGTGTGTGTGTGTGTGTGTTTTCGCGCGGTCAAGGTAGTTATCTTTTATTCTTATTATTTCTTTTTAAATTTTAATCAATTGGTTTAATTGACAACCAAACATTCCTTTTTGCTTTCAATCTTTCCAAAAGGTTCCAAATCTTACAAAAAGGACGTTAGTTATGGTTATTATAAATTATGCCTAATTAGTTGAATTGACATATTTCCAAATCACAACAAATATGTGTTAATGTATAATTTGGAATAATTGATGCAAATTAAGCACGAATATGTATATTTAAATTTATATATACACTTGCACCACTTTTCCCATTTTCAATCTTTCTATCATATCTCTTGTGAGTTCAAAATAATGTCTTTTTGTTCAAAAATAGGAAAATAACATATTTACAACAACCAAACCAAAACCTCAACAATATTGAACACAAATAGGCATATGTATTTCTAAATTAAAATTTCATAATTCATAACTTACACTGTAACTAAGGGTTTGGAAGGAGATTACATTTAAACAGTGTTATTGGGACTGATTTCTAAATCCACAGCGTTTTATAACAAACAATAATATATCTTACAACATGATTGTAGGAAATATGTATAAATAAATTTAAGAATCCTACAATTAATATTATTCCTTACCACAATCCACAATGTACAAGTTTTAACAATTAGATCTGATGGGTGTCAATTCAATTACAATAATATTATGAGCAGGTCATACGAAGATAGGCATATAACTTGTGATCTAATTTACAACGAAGTAAATAAGCTATTATAACTGCATATGTAAATTTCCCACTCACCTGAAATCATCCAAAGCCGAAGTTTGAATAACCTTTTAGGCTTACAATTCCCAAATTCATATAAATCCACAATTTATCTGAAAAGAGGATACTTTCAAATATGTAGAAATGTTAGAAAATAGGAAGAGTGGAGAGAATCTGATTCGGAGCATCAATTCACATTCAATCTGATAATCCTCTCAGTTCTATATGATTTGTTGTATATGAATACATTTTTAATTAAGAAATTAGGATAGAAGAGGGAGAAAATGACAAAACATCAATGTTGCCCACATATTTGTGTGGGAAAGAATGAGGACTCACCCCTTTATTTATAGGAGTGGAATTAGCCATGAACTGTTAGATTCATTTTAGTTTATATCCGTCCATTCGTTTAATAATATTATATAGCCAAACCCTACTCGTCACTGCCTAGCTCGACCAAGTGGTCGCAGCCAGAGGTTGACCGCTGGTCGACCTGGTAGTGAGGTGGTTGGGGAAATTATTTATTTCTATATATAAGATATTCTATTTTATATATTTTCCGTCCATTTTCGTATTTTGTCTGTAAATTTTTCATATGACTCCGTTCACGATACTCCAAACATAAAGGTTGACCAGAATTCCAAGATGAACGCATCGGCTAAAGTTTTGTGGTCAAACTCCATCATTTGCTGAAATTCCTATTTTTGAAATTCTAATAATTAATTCCTATTGCCAAAATCCCGGGTTATTACATGCTTGGAGGGGTTATCTCCCCAACGGTAAGTTTATGACTTCCAGAACTTGTGTCGCTGGACCAAGACGAAGGGATATTGATTGGGACCTTATCCAAGTCCTTAAATTGAACCACTCTCTCCAGAGATGCGGTGTTCTTAGAGGTGGTAACTGGGGAAACCGTCCTAGCCGACACTCCCGTTCCCGTCTCAGCAATCGTCGATGGGATAGGGGTAAGCGACAGACCCTCTTCTCCAGTCTATATCTTTACGTCACCAGCGGTGCCCCTACTATTTCCTACCTTAGTCTTCGTGGCTTTGGGTCGTTTAACATGACAAAGTGCGCTTTCCTTTTGTGGCCCAGATTCTCCTTTAGATTTCACCTTCCCTTTCATAGTAGCAGCTGGCTAGAAAATTGTACGCTTAGCGGGAAGTAGGCCCGTCCGACTAAGAGCATATTCATCCAAAATGTTCTTTATTGAGAGAACTGCAACCGGAATGTGCCTTAGACGTGCAAGACACCCTCGGTATGTTGTTCCCTTAGTTGTCAAGGGAACCCCTGTTACAAGAAAATTCGAAGTTAACTCGGAGCCCATTATTCAACTAACTTCGAGTCCAAAACAATGAAAGATACTTACTTACTTCCAACTAGCGTCTCACAAATCGAGGAGGACGGCGGACGAAGAACCATTCATTCTTGAACATACCAAGTCTGCTCCATGACCCCTTGATGAATAGGGTGTTGTGTATTGCCTCCCGATAATATAAGGAAGGCACGCTGCTAACTCTCTTTTTAATCTGAAACAAGGACCGGATTTCTTCTCCAGTGGGTTTTGTGTGCAGGGACTCTCTGAACAAACGGCAGGTGCCAAGGAGGAAGCCGTACCCATTCAGATGAAGCTGCGTTGGTGCTAAGAGAAAGTAATGCAACATATTTCGAACGAAGACATAAGACGAGGGAACGCACCCAGAAATGTACATGTGCTTGTTCCAGGAGTGTACAATTCTGGGGGAGCATGCACCCTGTCCTCCTGTTGGGGAGTGCGGACATCAGCCCAAGGTATGCGGAATATTGTACAAACTCACCTCAATGCATCTTCATCCAAACTCGAATGCCCCAAATCTGGTGGGTTATCAACTATGATAGTGTCTTCCATCGTATTCGGAGCCTCGATGGCATCTCCCTCCTCGATATATGCATGTTCCTCTTCCTCGGGATTTCTCTCAGTTGTAATAGTCCCTTCCAGCACCAATGGTTCAGTCGGGTGCTCGACCAGTTGTTGTGAGTCTTTCGACTGCAAGCCTTAGTCGGGTGCCTTCGGTGGGCCTATGATCGCGGAGGGGGTGGACTCTAAACAAGTCTTAAGCTTGTTGTCCATTGAACTAATACTATTAGTTGACTAGGATTAGGATGGCGAGTACTGAGAGGCTAGGGGTTCTAGAGTTTGCTATTTTTTTGATCTTGTTTCCATTGCTAACTATACTTTTAATATAGTTGCATTAGATATTACATTGAAAACCTGTACCCCTCGAGTTGGTGTGAACTAACATGTACGTATTGTGAAGTGCAATGTTGATGCAATTGTAATAAATAAATTTGGGACACATCGATGATTACCGATTCATAAAAACTGTAGCAATCGTCTTTGTCAACCGATAACGTCAAACTCACGTCGACTCGTGGTCACGTCATGATTGGAACTGGGAAACGGATCTAAAACTTCGATATCCGATTTTTTATCATGGTCCAAGTTAAGATCTAAAATCATATGTTCAAAAAGTAAGTCCTGTTCGGTCACGAAACGTCACGAAAACATAGTAAGTCCAACAGCTTAGGTGCCAAGATTCGAAAATTTCAGTGGAAAATAGTCAGATACACCCAAACCAGAAAGGCTCAAAAATTCTTAACTCCCAGGGTTGCGAAAATCGTATCCCCCAGACCATGAATTTTCCCATCCCATTCTGACACAAGAAATTCACATCCTTCTGCTTCCTATGAAAATCTCGCATCCTATGCCTCGATTTGCATCGCATCTATACAAATGACAAACTTTCGCATCCTCCGAGCATAAAAGGGGTTTCGCATCCACCAAATGCGAGAAAATTGCATCCCTCGGATGCGAAATCTCGCATCCCTCGAATGCCAAATCTTGCATCCCTTGGGTGCGAAACCTTGCGTCCAGAAGATGCGAAATCTCATATTCACAAAATGTGAAACCTCGCATTTATCGGGTGCGAGAAAATTGCAACCATCAGATACGAGGAGCTGCATCCTTCTGATGCGAAATGTCGCATCCAATCTGATGCGAGATGCTATCACAAGAGAATTGCAATGTGCCCCCTTCCTCTCCTCCCTCTCCTTCTTCTCCACTTCGGCTAACCCCTTCCACCGCCATAAATGAAAGTCCGAGTTCCAATCGAGCCTTGAATCTCGAGCTCAACAACTCGAATCCAATGCTCTCGAGCTCGGATTCGATTTCATCCAAAGTTCCTACGTCCAAATCGATGTCCCAAGGATTCGAGACACACCTATTTGTTCCAATTCGAATTGGGTTTCTTTAGGCAAAAAACATGGCTTGTTTGGATGCAAGAATGGTAAGCGAAAACGTGAGAAGGAGGAATGGGTTTGGGCGTTTTATACGTGGGAGGAGAAAGCGGGCCTTGGCCCATCTGAGTACAACGCATCCTGTTGGATGCGAGGCCTCGCATCCCTTCCGTGGTGAAAAATCTCGCATCCCATAGGGATGCGAGTTTCAAAAACCCTCCCTGGGATGCAAGGTATCTCTTTGGAAAAAAAAACACACACACACACAAACATATATATATATATATATATATTTGAAAATTGGTTCACTTTATTATTTTAACAAAAAGAAGTACAACACGATGGCTAACAAATTAACCATTACAACATAACAAGGTAAAGAAAAACATGAAACAACATGAAATTCAAAAACAAATCTAATGTGAAACAGGCCCATGATGAGTCCATCCTCACATGCGACTCCAGCGCCAAAGGCACCAAACAAATGTACACATCTCAACCGATCAACCTTGTATGCAAAAGATCTCAAACAAACATATATATATATATATATACATATATATATATATATATATTATAAATGATAATATATGTGTATGTATATGATTTGTGTATATATAAATTAGACAAATGCTTTCCATGATTCATATGATTATGTATATATACTTGTATACATATGAATGTACACGTTCATAAAAACAATGGATGAACGGGAAAGAAATCCCCAAACTTCGAGAAGTTTCCTTACTCGCAATTTCAGCTGAGACCACATGCACTTGTTTTCATTGTCGCAACAGTTGACACCGATCTGATTCACTAATCAAAAGTATGCTCGTAGGTCTAAAAGACTCGAGAACATATGACAAGCGAGAAAATCCATGATTCGATGTTGTTTCTTGAAATCCAACTTATCTAGTCATAAACCAACAATACACTCGCTACTCATATTTTATTCCAAACTCTGATCACACCGCGCAAAATCACGTGAAAATGTATCGGCATGCATGCGACGCCACATCGACAATGACTCGTTTACGTCATGACGTAAACGGGAGTCAATGACTAACGTTTAATTTCATGAGTAAACGAAATTAGATGTTTAAAAAGAGCAGTTGACGAATCAGGATCCTTAAACGCTCAACAAAATGATTGCAACCGAATATTCAATAGACTGGAGATCTTTCCAGCTTCCAGAGGCAATCTTTTCAAATCAAAGCACATCATGTCAAGACAAGACGTATTTTGAGGTGAAATGTTAATTGACTTTTTAGTCTGGTTCCCAAAATTATACCAGGCCTACTTGGCTCAGCCCATCGTGCAATACCAAAGCTCAAAATGTTGTTGATGTTTCAGGCCCGAAAGGAATCGAGCGAGCGATAGCCTAACAACCCCTCAAAATGTAAAATAACGCATCAGCCCACGTCACCTCGCATCGGCCTCGCCTCTCATCGCCCTCCCTTGCCTCGCCTCACCCCATTAGCAACTTCACCGCCTCCTTCTATATGACATCCACTAGGAGGCGGTGTCATCGCATCCTTCGGATGCGATGCATCCATCCACCTCCTCCCCTGATTGCAAGAAAATGAATCCCTATGGGGTGAGACTTTCACATCCCACCCCAAAGATGCGATTTTCTGCCTTATAGCGGGGAAAGATGCGATTTTATGATGCCTAAGCTACTGGGCTGCGATTTTCAGCTGTGTGGTCCCCATATCTCACCTACTCCCACTTAACTAATTACCTATAAATACCTCTTTTCTCATTCTTCACAAGGATTGGATTTTGGTTGATTTGACAGCTCTACAAACTCCTACGACTCCATTAATGGTAGCATAGTTCTTGGGGAAGAAGTAACATACATTACTTTGTTTTTCAAGACTTGGCATATGATCGATATGACTCTAAAATGCACGAAACTACTTGTAAGCGAATGCCATGACCCTTATTTGTGAATAAAGAACAACAAACTCATTCAAAGTAGATGTAGGCTTTTCACGGACCGAACCACTATAAACCTCTATTTCATTTACTACTTTCCTCACTTTATTTTCCATACACGAAACAATATTCTCTAGTAATAGAGAATATTTGAGTGTTACGACATTTTTTTCCATCAATAGTAATAATTATTTGTGTAGAGTTTCAATGAAAATATGCATCCTTTTCCCTTGAAATTATATTAAAGCTCTTCATGAAAAGAAGTGTCTCTTCGTTGGAAATGGCAGTTGGAAATAATCAGTCGAATATTAAAAAATGATCAGTTAGTTGGTAGAATTCAATTTTTTTTTTGAAAATTGGTTCACTTTATAATGGATACCAATCATATACTTCGTTTATATGCCTCGCTAATACCTTACGTCCCCCCTAAACTAGATGGGTGCGACCACAAGGAAAAAGAGTACATATAAACGGCGTATATTCACAGTACAATACATCAAAAAGTACTACTATAACAAACATACAACATTCACGACAGGAAATTAAAACTATGTTAAACTATAACAATCTCCATACTCCAAAGAACCAAGTGCTCATTACCTCCTTCATCCTGTGTCCTTCAATTCGGTACCCCCCTCACTGCGCAGAAATTCCTCATTATGTGCAGATCTGAAAGATGTACTGCCGTTTTCGTTAACCAAATAACCAACCTCCTTTTCAATCATCATCAGTTTTATCTCTTGTTCGTATATTTATGATTAAATTACCGTGCGTTTCTCTCAAGCCATATATGATAAACCACTGAAGTCAAAACAGCACAACCAACATCTCTTAAATGATTTTTCTCCATAAACAAATGCATGATTTTACAAGTTTCTTCTTATAATGATCCATTAAGATTCGACAACATACCCGGTTTCTCCTTTACTGCACACCAAATGAAATTTGAATATTCACATGCCAAAAATAGGTGCCTTATTGATTCTTCATTCTCATCGCACAATACAAGTGGCTATTTTCAATAACACCATGCCTTACCAGTCTATCTTTTGTGCTCAGTCTATCAATGACTGCGAGAAAACTAATGAAAGATATTCTCTTAGAATTCTTCATATGCTATATAACCTTAAACAATTCATGTATAGGTTTTGTATTTCTTGCTAATTCCCATGCACTACGAAAAGTATAAATGCCTCCCTCACCCCATACGTAGTAGTCATGACTGGCACCTTGATCAACTTTGATTCCATCAACAAGCTGATGAACCTCTCTCGTCCCTGGATGCAAATTACTGCATAGCTTACCATCACTAATAATTGCAGAAACCAGCTCACGTTTCCTGCCAAGGTTATGAACACGAGAAAATCCAATTAAGTCTACTAAACACCTGCTATTTATCCACGGTTCATACCACACAAAGGTAGATGAACCATCAACTATTACTTTATTTACAAGTTGCTTCCCATTCGCTCTAAATCTGAGAATTGCCTTCCAAGTGCAAGACGCCTTATTATCAATGCTCATGTGCCAAAACATTTTGTCTCGACAATACCTCATTGCCATCCACCTACTCCGAAGTGAAGAATCAAAAAGGAATTTCCATGCTAATTTCATGCATGCTGCTTTTTTGAGATCCCTGAATGATTTAAGACCAATTCGTCCTTTTTTGGTGAACATAAAATTTCCCATTTGACTTTGTATTTGGAGCTCCCCAAAAAAAGTGTGCACACAGAGTCTTGATCTTCTCAATGGTAAAATGCGGAAGTTGATATACAAAGAGCCAGTACAAAACCATGGGGTAGTCACTAATTGTATCAACTCAGCCCTCCCCGCAAAACATAGGAACTTAGCATCACAAGATTGTATTTTACTTCGAATTCTATGCAGCAAGTCGCGACAGTCCTGATAATGTATATAGTTAGTTGATAATGGCACCCCTAAGTACCTTATAGGTAGATGACCAATGCCAACCCCAAGAATATCAACTACTTCACTGGAACAAGAAGCATAGGAACTGAAATACAACTTTGTTTGCAACATGCTCACTGATAAGCCATAACACCTCTCTACTTTGTCAAAAATTGATTTGAAAGAAATAGCACTAACAACTATGCATTTCCCAAAAACCATAAGATTGTCCGCATATATCAATTGGGTCACTGTTGGTTCCATTTTAAAAGCAGGAAGAAAATTTTGCTGAACTTCCACTTCTTTTATACAAAATGAGAAGAATTTCACAACAATGGCGAATAGATATGGTGACAAGGTGTCCCCCTGCCTGATTCCTCGATTGGATGAGATAAACCATTTAGGCACTCCTTGCATCATAATAGAAAAAGTAGGCATTAAGATGCATTCGTAAACAACATTTATAAAATGTATTGGAAACCCCATACATTTCATTATGTGACAAATGAACTCACGACTAATCTTATCATATGCTTTGTGCAAATCTACCTTGACACAATATTTATTCACTCCATGTTTCTTGAAATCTCTAATCATTTCATGAGAAAGCAAAATATTATCGCCAATGTAACATGTAGGAATGTACGCGCATTGATTGTGAGAATATTAAGTGCGGCAAAAAACAATTTATCCTATTACAAAGAATCTTACTGAAAATTTTGTAATAAACATTACAACAAGAAATAGGACGATAATGGGAAATTTCAGTGGGCATTTCTATTTTTGGAATTAATGTAATAAAGGTGTGATTACAACCTTTGGGGATCTTCGTGGAATTGAGGATATCTTGCATAGCCTCTAGAGGATCCAATATCAATAAGTCCCAATAAGCTTTATAATATTTAGAGTTGAATCCGTCCGGCCCCAGGCTAGAATTGTCTTGGATTGAAAAAACTGCTTTTCGAACTTCCTCAATAGATATTGGACGAAGCAAATCAGACTTACCTCGATGATTAATTACATTAGAAGATTGGAAAAATGGAATCTCACTGTTGTTAGGACCAATAAACAGAGAACTATAAAAATAAATAGCTTTCGCCTCAACTTCATCTTGCTTGTTAATCAGTTCCCCTGCTGAATTGATTAAGTATTTGAGATTATTGAATAACCTTCGAGCCGACATTTTTAAATGGAAAAATTTAGAGTTAGTGTCGCCGTCTTGCAGCCACAAAACTTTTGATTTCTGCTTATAACTCCAGAACGATATTTTCTTTTGAATAGCTAGCTGATGCTTTGCCTCTAAAAATGCTTCGTATATTTCAAAAATTTTAGGATCGGCATCCGCTGCTGCTTCCCTTTCATTAAATCTGCTTTTGGCTGGTAAAATCAGAGCATTATCTTTAGGTCTTGTATTATTCCATGATTTCAATTCTGCTTTGCATGCTTTCAATTTACTCTGAAACTTATAGCTGGAAAATCCCCACACATATGCCTGAAAGCCCTTATTAATGCATTCAGTATAACCGTCTTTATAAACCCAATCATTAGAGTACCTAAAAGGAATTTTTTTAGATGATGAAGTAGGAATTAAGTCGAGCAATAAAGAATTGTGATCGCTGGATGGTTGTGAGAGTAATAGCTCCTTCATGTCTGGTTAACAAAGATTTTAGCTATGTGATTTGCAATACCATTTCTTCTCCACGTATAGGTAAACCCGACAACTTTAATCTCAATGAGACCTTACTGAGATAAATAGTTATTAAGTGCATGGAGCTGTTGGAAAGGGACAGGAAGGCCCCTTTTTTTATTGTTTGGCGACGTAGAATTATTAAAATCCCCCATTATAATCCATACATCATTGATAATGCCTGCGTCTTGTATGATCTGCTTCCATTGTGCTTGCCTTTCCATGAAACTGTTACTTGCATAAACTGTCATAAGAAAGATACATAGCCCACCAGTATTTCTCGCTTCTACTGTCACATGTTGCTTGGAACAAGAGATCATACTAATGGACCAGAAATCAGTATTCCAGGTAAGGAGAATTCTTCCTAAAAACACAGAAGGATGCTATGGCATATAATCCCAATTGATGGGAATTAATTTCCTGAAAGAACTTAAACTATTATTACTTAACTTGTTCTCAACCAAGCCAACAATAGTTAGCTTAAATTTTGTCAGAAGAGATAGAATTTCATGCATACGAAATGGTGAACTCATCCCTCTGACATTCCAAGTAATTGTCATCATTTAACAGTCGAAGAGCTCCTTGTATTTCTTTTAGGAGGAGTAACATAAGCAGTCCGATTTTTGCCTTTCAAATGAGCTAAATAATCACTATTTTTACTAATCCCATCGGATACATCATGATTCTCTTCATTGGAAGGGTCTTCGTTCAAACTTTTAGCAATGAGATTCAATTCATCAGGAAAAATGTTTGGAGGCATACCAAAATCTAAGAAATTGAGATTTTCATCAATTCTGGACGATGAAGCTTTGTCTTGAGATTCAATGTTATTAGAAGATAACGCATTACCTTTATCCTTATTCTCCCACGAAGGTTCCTTTTCAAGCTCATGAACAAATGCATTATGCCCAAAAATCTTGCATGTATCACATCGAGGCGGTATAAACTCATATTCAACTTGAATCTCCTTTTCAATTCCATTGTAAAGTTTAATTGGAATTTTATCATATAACTCAGAGGCAATATCAATCATTAGGAGGATTCTTACATATCTTGTGATCTTCTTTGAAGCATTATAATCATCTATACGGATCGACTTTCCACTATAGCTAGCTATCATTGAAAGTGCATAATTCGACCATAATTCCATGTCTAATTCATACAACTTAATCCAGATCTGAACTCTTCTACCTTAAAATTATTAAAATCGTATCCGGGGTACCACTTATCTATCATCAACAGATTACCAAAATATGAATATGTCGACGATTTTAAGACTGACGAAAAATCCTTTGTATCCTCAAATTGAACAGCAGAGTGAAAACCAACAATAATGTGAACCACAAAATTACCTCTCGGCTTCCAAACCTTTTTAATATAGTCTCTCAATTTCGTGACTGATAGCCTAAATTCAATTGGACGCAACGTGATAGTATTGTGCCATACTTCTACTGATGAATTAAATATACCCTCCGGTATGAAAATTCGTTCTAATAAAGGTTTCACAAAATCGAGCTTGTTTGAATTTGGATCTGGAGGAAGAATCGGTTTATTACTGGATGATTTGGTAGTTGGATTTGAAGAATCGCGATCTATATTTGAAGAATTGGAGGCTTTAGGCGGGAAATCAATAGATTTCCTCGCGTCCTCCATTTTTATGTGAAAATCATATAAAAATTTATGGACTATCTTACACACACACATATACATACATACATACATACATACATATACATATACATATATATATATATATATATATATATTGGTGCACAAGTGCACAAGGCCGTGCACTTTGTTCAACACTAGTCGACTGGTCTTGTGCACAAACGCACAGTCTTGGCACTTATGTGCCAACATATAATATATATTTGTTTGTCTTATTGTGTTGTGATATTTGAGGATAGATCTTAATAATATATAACACAAATAAATCACAATTAAATAAATAATCATACTATATCACTTCTCCTTTGATCTTCTCTTCTTCCTTGTCATGAATCAAAAAATCATGAACTAATAAATTAATGTATGTTTAACTACATTATTTCAAAGCAGCAATCCACTTCAATTATTTACTATTAGACTAAGCAATTTGTATCCGTGAATTTGTGTTGAAATATTTCTAAAAGATATGTGGCATCAATGGTATATACATGATAATAAGAATCATAATTCACAACAAAAAACCATGCCCACTCAAAATCAATACACGTCGATTAACTCTTCGTTCACTTATAACATGATGTTTATTTTTTTGTGTTCATACTATATTTGCCTATTGTCGAACATTCTTTTTTTTAGAAAATTAGTTAAACATCTTTGGTAAGCCTTATATACATACAGATTAAAATATTATAAGATATATATATATATATAATGTATGTATATATAGATAATGTATGTATGTATGTATGCATATATAAGAAAATCAATTAAGACACAAAATGGTGAAACAAATTTAAACACAAGCAATCTCTACTATTAGATCTCCCCTTGAATTTTTCTTTCTATATAAAGACAAACAAATAAAATGACTCATAATTTACTTATCTAATTTTGTGTTAGATTTTGTGTCTCAGTAGTTGTTCCTTATATATGTATGCATGCATGTACATAAACCAATCAAAACTATATGCACACATATAACCAAATTTCTTGTTCTTCATACAAATATGATCTACTCTTTTCATCTGCACTGGTATTTCATAATTGACATTGAAAAACAAACATGGATAAAATAAAGCGACGATAGATAGATAAAACATGTGTTGAATTAGGGAACACATAAACTACTTTAGTGAATAAAATAATCCGTTAGACGAAGTTGTATTCCTACTACCATTTATAGAAGCCATTACTTTATTAGCCTAAGACGTCAATTTGATTTTGTTCAGTTACATCTTGCAGTTGCAAATTAAATTCTTTACCAATAGAATAACTAATCTTCAGAGTTCAGCTCGAAATAGTACACTGAGCTAGTGGAAATGTTTAGTTTTAATTTTTGTTCTCTAATCGCTTTGTTATGCTATTTACAACTAGCATGTTATTTCTTAACCTTGTGTTCTATCTAAAAGTTCATGATAAATAATATAACTCCAATCTAGCCATAAATTTGAGTTAATCAGTTAATCTTTAGACGTAATGTTGTGTTCAACTATAGGTGGAACACCATAAATTTAGCCAGGTACTTGGCTACTAGGGACATTCGACTCTTAAGAGTGCTGCTTGTACGAGATTATGGATTTCAAGAGAACGTGATAATAGAATTGTTGTGAGAATTGAAATAGATGTGTAAACCATATTTCAGAATTGTAGTCTCTTATTGAAAAATAATTGAATCAGTTTGTATATAGGCTATATATAATAGCACTAGATCACTGCCATTGGGATAAGGCCCAAGTCCATAATGTAAATGTGCTGCTTTACATGATATTACAGTGTAATAAGATATATAGTTACTCTATACACGAGACACATCTTATTACCCCATCGCAATTCAGAGCTAGGCTTTCTCCATGAAGCCGGCATCACTAAACTTGCAGGAAGAATTCACTTTAAATCAAAGAGAGATGAGATTTTGTTAGCCCTCAGTTCGATTAGAAATATCTGTGGTGAAGATCGGATCTGTGGTTCATGCCTCCTTGCAATTTAAAGCTTGTGTTTCATCACTGCGTTGTCACGATGGAATTTTCGAAGAAAATTAGTCTTGAATCAAGGAGAGCGATGAAATTTTGGGAACCCTTAGTTCGATTTGAAGCATCTACAATGAAGATCGAACTGAGGGTCATTCCTGCTAGCTTCTTTTGTTTGAAGGTTGGATCTTTGCAATTTTCAGGTCAGATCTGAGTCTTTCAAAGTTTTTACTGGAGAGATCCTTTGTAAGTATGTCTGTCCTTTGGTAAAACGGCGGTATGTGACACACTTACAGTTTTTCTTTACCTACTTACTCTCGAATAAAGTGCAGGTCGATCTCGATGTGCTTTGTTCGAGAGTGGAGAATAGGGTTGACAGACATATAAACTGCGCTTTGATTATAACATCACAGTGTTTCCTTGACCTCATTTTTGATATTTAATTCTGATAAAAGTGATTGTAACCACATGATTTCTGCAGTTGCACTAGCAACACTCTTATATTCAGCTTCATTGCTTGATCTTGATATCGTAGGCTGTTTTTTTAAACTCCAAGAAATTAAGTTACCCCAAGAATATATTGTAATAACCCGGAAATCCGAGCCAATTTAAATTTTTTATTTTGGAAATTGTAGCGAATTTTGAATATTTAAAATGAATTATTTTAAATAATAACGATGAGGAATTTATTTTGAATAGAATTCGAACGTATATATTCGTTTGAATCGACGATAGAATATAAATATTTATTTTAAATTATAAAAGGAATTGGAAATGGCGCGGTAGTTCGATAATTCGATTTCAAAATTCAAATGAATGTACAGGATTCAAAATAAACTGGATTTTAGTGAAACCAAAAATATTTGAATCTAATTAAGAATTTCTTTCCAACGAATCCGAAAAACTGAAATTTCATAGTGGGGATCAAAAGTTACGTCTAGTTGATAATTCAGAATAGTCGCTATGGAATTCTGGCCCTTAAAAATAGCCATTTTGCAAACGACCTCGGTTTTCGACGAAACTACTTTTGTTGGATCCACGATGTCAAGTTATTGCTAGGTTTCAAAATTCGTAATTTTCTGAATCAATATTTGAGCGTGGCGAAGTAAAACGTGTTTTGTCAGTTTTAGTTGATTTTAATCGACTGGAAAATGGCCATTTTTCAAACGGTCTCAGAATTCGATGAAATTAGTTTTGTTAGGAGCTTATCGTCAATACGAAGCTAGAAATAATTTTTTGGGAATTTTTAGAGTTCATACGTGGCCCCGATAAATTGAATTACGCGTTCAAATTCAATATATAGATTTATATTTTGATTTTGACGAAAACTGGTCGAAACAATTGAATCAGCCTACGATACATATCCCATTGTGTTCGGAATGGGGGTATTATGCTAGGGGCGACAGTCGTTGGGTTTGCTTTGGAGTTCGAATGGATAAACTAGTATAAAGGGAAATTAAAATAATGAAAAATAATAATATAATTTTCTATACAAAGCCAAAAACCGGAAACCCTAATTCAATTAACAGGAGCCGCCGCCTTCTATGAAACCGACGATCCATGTCTCGCGGTTTCTTCCCTTAACTTCTTCTCGAATACATCAATTTTGATGAGGGTTATTAAACACAAATCATGGAGAATTCTAAGGGCTTCAAAATCATGTGGGTATGATGGAAAACTGTGTTGAATTTCACGAGATTTTCCTCCTGAAAGCTGTTGAGTTCGCAGCCAATTTGGTGGGCACTGGGGCCACCGAGTTCATCCACGTGAGGGGCGCCGGAAGAGGAGGAAAAGGCCTTTGTGACGGTCATCTCAGATCGGAGGACGACATTGTGTTTTGGCGGCGAATTGGAACCCTAACGGTGGAAGAATGGGTTAGCGAGTTACAAGTTGAACGGGGTACCGAATATTAGAGAAGGAGGTGTTAATTTAATTAATTAAATTATTTAATTAACATAACAATGTCATTATCCTTTAAAATATTATATCTCCTTCATACGAGGTCGGAATCGCGCAAAACTGGATCTGTTGCGATCATGGGGACGAGGGCTTCACAACAAACTGACCGCGTCCGATTCGAAGCAAATCAGAATTTGAAGAAATTTCAAATCCAAAAAATTCAGAAATTAAAACCGGTCAATGTGAGAATTCTCTCACTTTAAATTTTCTGTACAGTTATTTATTTCATAACTGCATATATGAACTGTTCCTCGTCGTCCATAGACCATGGACGACTTGTTTGTTTGGTTGTGTTCTGTATGAAAATTGATGTGAAATGAATAATATATAATAGGAGTGTATGAAATATATATACGATGTGGAATAAATAAATAAATAAATATATATATATATGAAAAGTGAAAATATCGTATATCTTAAAAGTGAAAATATCGTATATATTGAAAGTGAAAATATCGTATATATTGAAAGTGAAAATATCGTATATATTGAAAGTGAAAATAACATATTTATTGAAAAGTGAAAATATCGTATATATTGAAAGTGAAAATATCGTATATAATTGAAAAGTGAAAATATCGTATATATTGAAAGTGAAAATATCATATATATTGAAAAGTGAAAATATTATATATATGAAAGGTGGAAATAATATATATATGAAATGAAAACGATATATATAAAATGAAAACGATATATATGTGAAATGTGAAAACGATATATATATGAAATGAAAACTATATATATATGAAATGTGAATACGATGTATATATGAAATTAAACGATATATATATATATATGAGATGTGAAAATGATTTGATTGTTAAAAATATAATTTTTAACATATTTATATACACTGTATAAAATTGTCATGTATAGAAAATGAATTCGAATTGAATAGAAAATGAATTCGAATTGAATTGAATAGAAAATGAATTCGAATTGAATTGAATATAAAATGAATTCGAATTGAATTGAATATAAAATGAATTAGAATTGAATTGAATTGAATAGAAAATGAATTCGAATTGAATTAAATAGAAAATGAATTCGAAATTAATTGAATTAAATAGAAAATGAATTCGAATTGAATTGAATAGAAAATGAATTCGAATTGAATTGAATAGAAAATGAATTCGAATTGAATTGAATAGAAAATGAATTCGAGTTGAATTTAATAGAAAATGAATTCGAATTGAAATGAATTTGAAATTTGAATTGAATTGAAATGAATTTAAAACGAATTTATAAGGAAAAATTCAATTTTGATTTGAATTTGAAATTGAAGTTGAAATTGTTTTGGAAACGAATTTAAAACGATTTATAAAATTTGTTTTAAAAGGAAATCGACGAAATATATATTATATATATTATATATATAATATAATGGCCTGAATAGAACGCGTCGCGCTGCGGCAGTTCGCGAATTTCGACCATTGACTTCGAACGGACGTTACAGGAGATCCGACCGTCGGATTCTCCTGAAACCGGAACCATTGGGTTCGTATCGAAAAGTGATTTCCAATGAATATTAGAAATTTGAAATCTAATGGATAGATTTGGAATTATGTCCAAATCAAATTTGGAAAAGGTCGTTGTAAGTGCAGTTCGATGACCGTTTATGGAAATCGACTGTACGGGCCTTGATAAAATAAATAAAAATATCGATAATTTGTGTAAAATCATAATAAATGATTTAGAAAGAATTGGGATGAAAAATTCCATATTTGAAAAGATAAATATATA
Source organism: Allium sativum (assembly GCA_030737875.1). Classification (NCBI taxonomy): domain Eukaryota; kingdom Viridiplantae; phylum Streptophyta; class Magnoliopsida; order Asparagales; family Amaryllidaceae; genus Allium; species Allium sativum. Next base: position 646,279,611 of record CM060923.1, read on the forward strand.
TTTTTATCGAAACAAACTAGTTATTAACTAGAAAAATAATCCAATGGTTATAAATAAATAAATTGGATTTGGGGTTTGTCGTGAACTGTGTTTAAATGGCATTAGTTCTTTAACCCGTGTAAAAGCAGGATTAATTTCCAAAATATAGAACAATCAATATGAAATGATTTTAGAGATGAAACCAATTGAGGTTTGAATAAATCTTCAATTAGATTTGGATGAATGAATGGTGATTAAATTCACCAAAACACGTGATGGGATTAAACCAAATTTACTTAGTTGTTGATATTGATTGTTTGGATGGTGCTCGACCAGTTTATGAGCAGAATATGCTTTTACATTTAGCATTGGGTTAGGTTGAAAATATCTGTGTGCTAACGCCTTGTGAAACACTTCACGATTTGACGATAAGGTGTTTAGCGATGTTGCGTTCATTTCAAATTTAATGAATGATTGTGAAATGATATTTTTCTTAAGTGAAAAGAAATGTATTCCCGATTTTGGACAGGGAATGTTTTATAAAAATGTTTTATAAAACAGAAAGGATTTCGAGGCCCAAAACCTGATGATTTCTAAAATGATTTAGAAATGTATTATGGTTTTACATTGTATTTCATCGCGTATTGATTAGTTGCTATTAATGATGTATCTGTTTGGTGGCGGAGAATTTATTCTCTTACTTAACACCCTTCTTTGAGACGTACTAGCTCAAAGGTTATGTGAATAATAGTGACTGATCATATGTGTGAATTACTAATGTGAAGTACTATACTTTGAAAGTACTAGTGATTATTATGTTGTGAAATGATTTTCCCTACTTCGGGATATGAAATGATTTAGTATGTGGCTAAAGAGTCGGGTAACCCTGAGATTAAAAGTATGGGTGAGAGGTCGGTGTAGCCTGCTCCTGTGTAGGGTAGGTGCGTCATCGGTGTAGCCTGCTCCTATATGGGGGTAGGTGCACATTTATATATCGAGTTGCGAGGTGCGTACCCTTTGCCTTGACGATGGGGAGCACGATATTTGGTTGCATACTTGTTTGTATGCATTGTTATGTTTTGGAATTGATATTTCCAAATGATTTGATTTGAGATCCCGAAGTGAAATCTACTTTGATATAGAAAGTTAGATAGGTATTTCAAATGATTTGAAATAATAAATCGGGAATAAAATCCAAAGGAATAATTTCTGTAAATTGAATTGGATTCGGAAAATCTAAGTGTAGTGATTAATCTAAGTGGGTAGATTGGGATATTGCATGTTGATTGATGCATAGTAGATCCATATATCTATATTGATTGTTGTTTATACACTAGCATTCATGGGGGTAAACCCGTTCCGCGTTAGCGGCGTGGTCCCGTGATATGCCATATGATTTATATATGGTTATAACTGTTTAGAGTTTCTCACACCAGTCCCATGACTGACCTGTAGTTTTCTTTTCCCTTGCAAACTCGGGTGCCCCTATTTTCCACATGGGCAGTCGAGTAGTTTTATTTTGCAGATATATTGAGCAGGATTCTGGATCGAAGCTTAAAGCTGTGTCCAGTGAGTTTATCGTCTTCCGCTGTGTTATTTATTTATTTCCGTTGTGCATTGTATTACATTTATTGTAAAATCATCTTCTGCTTTATTGATTATATTTCGATATACTCTGATATTCTGTACTCTGATGTAACAATATTATGATGTTTATAAAAGTCTTCCTTTATTTGTTTTGATGTGTTGTATACCCAGAGTTAGCGTATGTGGGATTCGAACGGTCTTGGTCAATTTAACGATCGATTAGGTCCGGGCGAAATCCGTGTCGTTACAGCTCGTATCAGAGCTTTGATTAACTCAAATCTTTAGGGTACAACTCGTTAGAACATAATAAAAGACTCATCAGAGGTAGGATTAGTAATATCCTATGAAAGAATCCTCATTAGAGATAGAATCAGTAGCATTCTAGAATGAGTGACTCGTTAGAGATGGGGTTAGAAATGCCCCAGAATGAGTTGATAGTTATTTGTTTATGAATAATGTATTTGTGATTATATATAATATGGTTTTAAAAAAAAGGATTTTTTGAGTATATATAATGTTACATATTTGAAAAGTTAATCAACGAATTGATTGTTGGTTGTGTTGTTTGATTTTTGGTTGATTAGTTAGAATTTGGAACCATTTATCCAAATTGAACAAATATTGAACCGAATTGAAATTGTTTATAAATGCATGCATGTACATATATATGTGTATCCATTGAATAGGTCATAGCAAGGAGGCTAGAGAAGAGGAATAAAATTGTTTGCCCGACAAATATGTACATGTTTATTGTATTTCTTTGGGTTTTGGATGATTTTAAGAACCGATTGGCTAGCTGCTTGGCTTTTTCTTTTTCTTTTGGATTGAAGAAGGCCATGGGAGGCTATATGAAATATCCCAAAGTCCCCGGTGCAGGGGAGGTTATGGCGAAATTTTCGAAAATTTAGGGCGTTAGCCAAATTTTTGAAAAATTTGAAAAGTTCTTAGAAAATAAAAAGTTGAAGAACTTAAGCCGTAATGGAAATTGTGAAAGTTGAGTTGATTAGTTAAACAACTTTCGGCTTTGTTCCTTTTTGGGGATGAAAAGTTTTAAGTGGGGAAGATTGTAACAACCCGGAAATCCAAGCCAATTAATTTTTTTTATTTTGGCAATTGTAGTGAATTTTAAATATTTAAAATGAATTATTTTAAATAATAACGACGAGGAATTTATTTTGAATAGAATTCGAACGTATGTATTCATTTGAATTGACGATAGAATATAAATATTTATTTTAAATTATAAAAGGAATTGAAAATGGTGCGGTAGTTCGATAATTCGATTTCAAAATTCAAATGAATGTACAGGATTCACAATAAACCGAATTTTAGTGAAACCAAAAATATTTAAATCTAATTAAGAATATCTTTCCAACGAATCCGAAAAATTGAAATTTCATAGCGGGGATCAAACGTTACGTCCAATTGAAAATTCAGAATAGTCGCTATGGAATTCTGACCCTTAAAAATAGCCATTTTGCAAACGACCTCGGTTTTCGACGAAACTACTTTTGTTGGATCCGAGATGTCAAGTTATTGCTAGGTTTCAAAATTCGTAATTTTCTGAATCAATATGTGAGCGTGGCGAAGTAAAACGTGTTTTGTTAGTTTCAGTTGATTTTAATCGACTGGAAAATGGCCATTTTTCAAACGGTCTCAGAATTTGATGAAATTAGTTTTGTTAGGACCGTATCGTCAATACGAAGCTAGAAATAATTTTTTGGGAATTTTTAGAGTTCATACGTGGCCCCGGTAAATTGAATTGCGCGTTCAAATTCAATATATAGATTTATATTTTGATTTTGAAGAAAACTGGTCGAATCAATTGAATCAACCTACGATACATAACCCATTGTGTTCGGAATAGGGGTATTACGCTAGGGGCGACAGTCGTTGGGTTTGCTTTGGAGTTCGAATGGATAAACTAGTATAAAGGGAAATTAAAATAATGAAAAATAATAATATAATTTTCTAGATAAAGCCAAAACCGGAAACCCTAATTCAATTAACAGGAGCCGCCGCCTTCTATGAAACCGACGATCCATGTCTCGCGGTTTCTTCCCTTAACTTCTTCTCGAATACATCAATTTTGATGAGGGTTATTAAACACAAATCATGGAGAATTCTAAGGGCTTCAAAATCATGTGGGTATGATGGAAAACTGTGTTGAATTTCATGAGATTTTCCTCCTGAAAGCGGTTGAGTTCGCGGCCAATTTGGTGAGCACTGGGGCCACCGAGTTCATCGACATGAGGGGCATCGGAAGAAGAGGCAAAGGCCTTTGTGACGGTCATCTCAGATCGGAGAATGGCATCGTGTTTTGGTGGCGAACTGGAACCCTAACGGTGGAAGAATGGGTTCGCGAGTTTCAGGTTGAACGGGGTACTGAATATTAGAGTAGGAGGTGTTAACTTAATTAATTAAATATTTAATTAACATAACAATGTCATTAACCCTTAAAATATTGTATCTCCTTCATACGAGGTCGGAATCGCGTGAAACTGGATCTGTTGCGATCATGGGGACGAGGGCTTCACAACAAAACTGATCGTGTCCGATTTGAAGCAAATCAGAATTTCAAGAAATTTCAAATCCAAAAAATTCAGAAACTAAAACCAGTCAATGTGGGAATTCTCTCACTTTAAATTTTCTGTACAGTTATTTATTTCATAACTGCATACATGAACTATTCCCCGTCGTTCACAGACTATGGACGACTTGTTTGTTTGGTTGTGTTCTGTGTGAAAATTGATGTGAAATAAATTATATATATTAGGAGTGTATGAAATATATATACGATGTGAAATATATATATATATATATATATATATGAAAAGTGAAAATATCGTATATCTTGAAAGTGAAAATATCGTATATATTGAAAGTCAAAATATCGTATATATTGAAAGTGAAAATATCGTATATATTGAAAAGTGAAAATATCGTATATATTGAAAGTGAAAATATCGTATATAATTGAAAAGTGAAAATATCGTATATAATTGAAAGTGAAAATATCATATATATTGAAAAGTGAAAATATTATATAAATGAAAGGTTGAAATAATATATATATATATATATATATATAAAATGAAAACGATATATATAAAATGAAAACGATATATATGTGAAATCTGAAAATGATATATATATGAAATGAAAACGATATATATATGAAATGTGAAAACGATGTATATATGAAATTAAACGATATATATATATATATGAGATGTGAAAATGATTTGATTGTTAAAAATATAATTTTTAACATATATATATACACTGTATAAAATTGTCATGTATAGAGAATGAATTCAAATTGAATTGAATAGAAAATGAATTCGAATTGAATTGAATAGAAAATGAATTCGAATTGAATTGAATAGAAAATGAATTCGAATTCCATTGAATAGAAAATGAATTCGAATTGAATTGAATTGAATAGAAAATGAATTCCAATTGAATTAAATAGAAAATGAATTCGAATTGAATTGAATAGAAAATGAATTCGAATTGAATTGAATAGAAAATGAATTCGAATTGAATTGAATAGAAAATGAATTCGAGTTGAATTGAATAGAAAATGATTTTTAATTGAAATGAATTTGAAATTTTAATTGAATTGAAATGAATTTAAAACGAATTTGTAAGGAAAAATTCAATTTTGATTTGAATTTGAAATGGAAGTTGAAATTGTTTTGGAAACGAATTTAAAATGATTTATAAAATTCATTTTAAAAGGAAATCGACGAAATATATATTATGTATATTATATATATATAATATAATGGCCTGAATAGAACGCGCCGCGCTGCGGCAGTTCGCGAATTTCGAACATTGACTTCGAACGGACATTACGGGAGATCCGACCGTCGGATTTTCCTGAAACCAGAGCCGTTGGGTTCGTATCGAAAAGAGCTTTCCAATGAATATTAGAAATTTGAAATATAACGGTTGTATTTGAAATTATATCCAAATAAAATTTGGAAAAGGTTGTTGTAAGTGCAGTTCGATGACCGTTTATGGAAATCGACTGTACGGGCCTTGATAAAATAAATAAAAATATCGATAATTTGTGTAAAATCATAATAAATGATTTAGAAAGAATTGGGATGAAAAATTCCATATTTGAAAAGATAAATATATATTTTTATCGAAACGAACTAGTTATTAACTAGAAAAATAGTCCAATGATTATAAATAAATAAATTGGATTTGGGGTTTGTCATGAACTGTGTTTAAATGACATTAGTTCTTTAACCCGCGTAAAAGCAGGATTAATTTCCAAAATATGGAACAATCAATATGAAATGATTTTATAGATGAAACCAATTGAGGTTTGAATAAATCTTCAGTTAGATTTAGATGAATGAATGGTGATTAAATTCACCAAAACACGTGATGGGATTAAATCAAATTTACTTAGTTGTTGATATTGATTGTGGTTGATTGATTGTTTGGATGGTGCTCGACCAATTTATGAGCAGAATATGCTTTTACATTTAGCATTGGGTTGGGTTGAAAATATCTGTGTGCTAACGCCTTGTGAAACACTTCACGATTTGACGATAAGGTGTTTAGCGATGTTGTGTTCATTTCAAATTTAATGAATGATTGTGAAATGATATTTTTCTTAAGTGAAAAGAAGTGTATTCCCGATTTTGGACAGAGAATGTTTTATAAAAATGTTTTATAAAACAAAAAGGATTTCGAGGCCCAAAAACCGATGATTTCTAAAATGATTTAGAAATGTATTATGGTTTTACATTGTATTTCATCGCGTATCGATTAGTTGCTATTAATGATGTATCTGTTTGGTGGAGGAGAATTTATTCTCTTGCTTAACACCCTTCTTTGAGACGTACAAGCTAAAAAATTATGTGATTAATAGTGACTGATCATATGTGTGAATTACTAATGTGAAGTACTATATTTTGAATGTACTTGTGATTATTATGTTGTGAAATGATTTTCCCTACTTCGGGAAATGAAATGATTTAGTATGTGGCTAAAGAGTCGGGTAACCCTGAGACTAAAAGTATGGGTGAGAGGTCGGTGTAGCCTGCTCCTATGTGGGGTAGGTGCATCGTCGGTGTAGCCTGCTCCTATGTGGGGGTAGGTGCACATTTATATATCGAGTTGCGAGGTGCGTACCCTTTGCCTTGTCAATGTGGAGCACGATATTTGGTTGCATACTTATTTGTATGCATTGTTATGTTTTGGGATTCATATTTCCAAACGATTTGATTTGAGATCCCGAAGTGAAATCTACTTTGATATAGAAAGTTAGATAGGTATTTCAAATGATTTGAAATAAGAAATCGGGAAAATCCAAAGGAATAATTTCTGTAAATTGAATTGGATTTGGAAAATATAAGTGTAGTGATTAATCTATGTGGGTAGATTGGGATATTGCATGTTGATTGATGCATAGTAGATCCATATATCTATATTGATTGTTGTTTATACACTAGCATTCATGGGGGTAAACCCGTTCCGCGTTAGCGGCGTGGTCCCGTGATATGCCATATGATTTATATAAGGTTATAACTGTTTAGAGTTTCTCACACCAGTCCAATGACTGACCTGTAGTTTGCTTTTCCCTTGCAAACTCGGGTGCCCCTATTTTCCACACGGGCAGTCGAGTAGTTTTATTTTGCAGATATATTGAGTAGGATTCTGGATCGAAGCTTAAAGCCATGTGTAACAACCCGAAAATCTGGGCCAGTTTAAAATTTTTGTTTTGGCCAATTTAGTGAATTTTGATTATTTAAAATGAATTATTTTAAATAATATCTACGAGAAATTTATTTTGAATGGAATTCGAACGTATATATTATATGCGCCGTTGTTAGAATATATATATTTATTTTAAATTATAAATAGAATTGAAAATGGCGTGGTAGTTCGATAATTCGATTTCAAACTTCAATTGAATGTACCGGGTGCAAAATAATCCGGATTTTAGCGAAACCAAAAATAATAGGATCTAATTGATAATATCTTTCCAACGAATCCGACAAATCAAAATTTCATAGCGGGAATCAAAAGATTTGTCCAGTTGAAAATTCTGAATAGTCGTTATGGAATTCAGGCCCTTAAAAATGGAAATTTTGCAAACGACCTCAGAATTCGACGAAACCACTTTTGTTGGATCCGTGATGTAAAGTTATTGCTAGGTTTCAAATTTCATAATTTTTCGAATCAATATGTGAGCGTGGCAATGGAATACGCGTTTGACCAGTTTCAGATGATTTTAATCGACTCGAAAATGGCCATTTTTTCCAACGGTCTCAGAATTCGACGAAACTAGTTTTGTTAGGATCGTATCGTCAATACCAAGCCAGAAATTATTATTTTTTGAATTTTTCGGGATTGTATGTGGCCCCGGTAAATTGAAATGCACGTTCAAATTCAATATATAGAGTTATATGTTGATTTTAATGGAAACTGATCGAAACGATCGAATCAGCTTGCGATACATATCCCATTGTGTTCGGAATGGGGGTAAAACGCTATGGACGACAGGCGGTGGGCCTCGTTTAGAGGTCGTATGAAAAAGTCAACCTTTTTGAAATTAAATAATTAAAATAAAATAAAATAAAATCCTTCCTCTCTCCTCCCCTTCCTCCTTTATACTATCAGCCCCCCCCCCCCGATTAAAAATCAAAACAGAAAAAAAAAAACCTAATTCGATCGAAGACCCCCCCCAAACGCCTGCCGCCGCCGCTCCTTCATCTTCTTCCTCCTCTGCCTCGACCGCGCTACACCCCCCCTTCCTGCGCCAGTCGCGATACCCCCCCCCCCCTCTGCCTCGCGCCGACACACCCCCCCTCATCTGACGTGCGCGCAAGTCCTCCTCCCCCTCTTCTGCTAACTGTGAGTGTAACACCCCGAATTTTTAGTTAATACTAGAATTCACTAATTACAGGATAAATAATCTCAGATGTGGGAATTAGGGGAAACGGGCTACGTCATTACGTTCGTCTCGGAAAAATACGCGAAATAGAGTCCGAGTTTTCGAAAATCGGAGTCCGTATGGCCCAGTTATGGCCCGATGAAGTTTGCAGAAAATTCAAAACTAAAACAGATTTAAAAATTTAAAATATTCAGATTTGGAATGGGCCAGGCGGGGTCAGGCGGGAAGCTTCCCGCCCAGCCCATGTCGACAGGGCTGTCGACAGGCCTGTCGACAGGGGTGTCGACATGCCTGTCGACAGGGTGGCGCCGTTCTGTGAACCTGGGTGCACCAGGTTGCACCAGGTTGGGTTTCAGGCTGGCTAGGAGGGCTGGTTCTAGAGATTTCCTAAATCTAAGGGTCCTAATCTAATCTAGGGTTAATCTAAGGGCCTAAAACACTCACCTAACCCTATAAATAAGACCCCAACCCTACCCTAATTCATTCATAATTAAGTCTTGTAACTAAACTATGGCAAAATGAAATTTGAGCATGGCCTCCACTAGTTCATAAAGAAAGTTGCAAGCTAATTCCTCTCTAATCAATCTTTAATCATCATTATCTCCATAGTTAGCAACTAATTCTACTTCATAAGGTTGCTAATCTTGAGTTTGGTAAGTTTCTATCACTTTAACATCAATTGTTAAAGTAAGTAGATTGGGTGTAATGAGATCTATGGTCTTAAATGCGGATTAGTGAGTATGAATCATGTATAATGATATGTTACTCTATGTTGTTCTATGTTTATGCATATTTGATGAGTTGGTTTATGCATGCTTAATAAGTTGATTTATGCATGTTTAACAAGTTGATATATGCATGTTTAATAAGTGGATTTATGCATATTTAATAAGTGGAATTATGCATGTTTAGTAAAGTGATATGCAAGTTAAGTGTATGTTTAAATGCAAGTTGAAAGTGATATGCAAGTTATGCATGCTTATGCAAGTGTATGGATGCTTATGCAAGTCATATATATGTTTAATGCAAGATTTATGTGATATGCAAGTTATGCATGCTTATGCGAGTATATGAATACTTATGCAAGATATGTATATGCTTAAATGACATGATATGCAAGTTATGCAAGTATGTGGATGCCTATGCAAGTATGTGAATGCTTATGTAAGTTATGTGTATGCTTAAATGCATGTTTAACATGTTATGCAAAATTGAGAATGCCTATATGCAAGTTTAACATGTTATGCAACATATGTGTGTGATAATATGCAAGCTCATATGCAACATGTTATGCAAATCATATGTATGATAATATGCAAGTTTGGGTTATATGTAGTTGGGTTAATATATGCTCATATATGCAAGTTGACATTCTCTTAACCCATGACAAAGTTGTATGCTAAACCCATGATATTTGTGATGATCTTCCCCTTATTATGTCATGTAATGAGAACGATTTACGTGGGGAACGATGGGGTTGGTAAATATGTTAATAAATGAATGATTGGGTATGATTAAGCATACCATAAAAATAAATTACCATAAGTGGGAATTTACCTATTGAGTTAGGTCTACCCCATGGGAATTTACCTATTGAGTTAGGTCTACCCATGTTATGGAAAACTTGATATTAATTAGGGATAATTAATATGGGGGTGATTAATTAGGTGTAATTAATCGACTAAGACACGAGGTTGGACTCATTTGTAGTGTAAAACTGCCCGGACCCGACCGGCTTAACCAGTTGCTACAAATGTCAGCCCAATGTGAGAGGTCTTAGCCATAAATTAAATACGTGATTAAGGTAAAGACACGAGGTTAGACTCTGTTATGACGTAAGACTGCCCGGATTCTACCGGCTTAACCAGGCGGTCATAACAGCCAGTCTAATGTGGGAGGTTTTTACGGGAGATCACGGTCTTAATTAATTAAGAAACACTTAACCATAATAGCATGTAGTGGGACATGAGGGGTTAAGTGGGTGCCTTGGGTGGCATGAGGAAATTTGGTGGTTGCCTTGGGTGGCATGTGGAATCTAGTGGGTTGCCTTGGGTGGCAATAGAAAATACGATTAGAATACTTAACCAAGTGGAAACATGTAATTGAACATGATTAAAGGGTTAAGTGGGATACACTAGATATTTGACAAGCTTAGGTGGGTAGCTTATGGGGGCCCATTTCAACCAATATCCCAAACGTATCTTTGTGGGCTCGACCCATGTCGAGTGACGGGACACGCATATTGGGCTTGATTCTAAGAGGCCAAAACGGGTTAGCGGTGGCAACGCAAGTCCAACGGGCTTCATATGCGTGTGTGGGCCCGGGCTGGTAGATAAGCCGTTGTTGCATCGTGTAGATATAAAGCCGTGCACCGTTAGTATTGGGTAGCCACTTTAGGGGAGTGATACACCCCACTATGGGACCAGCACGGGTATCTACGGTAGGGAGCCGATCGCTTGGGGAGTAGTGGGTACACCTAGTGGAAATAGGGGCAGACGGCACCTATGTAGGGGTACACGAAACTACTGGGTAAGAATTACTGGGTACGCCTAGTGGAGATAGGGGCAGACGGCACCTATGTAGTGGGCTAGGGGTACATGGAACTACTGGGGAAATTTTCTAAGTCTTTGGAAGGGATCAACCTTTAAGTAGGAAATGACTGGTGTGGTGCAGTTAGTAATTATCCTTGGGTGGGTAGATGCGTCCTGACGATTATCTTAGTTTATCCTAAGTCTACCAAGCTGCTTAGTGTAGCCATTCATCCCCAGATATTACCGTAGGTCAAGTTTATGTATTCTCTGGTTACTTTAATGATTGTATTGTTAAAGTTATAGGACTCACTCAGACTTATGTCTGACCCTGTTGTTTTTTATCTTTTTCCTAACCCTCAGGTCCTACGGCGGATCCTAGCGGTAGTAGAGCTTGATCGGATTTCTGTTTCCAGTCTTGAGGAGCTTGGGTAGATGTAAAGCTCCAGTTATCCAGTTATCTTTTCTTTTCTTATGGCTATTGTATGAGAGAGTGGGATTATGTACTTCTTTATTTTGATGGATATTGTACTTGACTTTTATCGTGGTTTTATGATGTAACCAGACATGTTTATTTCCGCTGTTATGAGATGATGTTTTAAAATTTCAAGTACTAGTTATATCTGTCTTGTTGTAATTTTTCTGTTCTATATTCACTAAAATACTCCACCGATGCTATGGCATTCCCTTATGAGTGACTATAGCGGGTGTGGGGTGTTACACGTGGTATCAGAGCAAAGGTTACCGGAACAGATAAAATTTTTAGAAAACTATTTTTCTAAAACATTTTTGGAAAAAGATATTTTCAAAAACATGTCTTTTAAGAGAAAAGTTTTTGAAAGAAAAGCATAATCCTCAATAGCCATATCTATATCCTTCGAATTCTCCGTTTTGAATCTTTCCTTTTTCGTTTCAGCATGGCCGAGAATATTAATCTTCCGGAGGGTGTAGCGGTACCAGTATGGTATAGGAGATTGATGGAGGCTAGGGCCACCACTACGGGTCCAGCAAATATTCCTCCACCAACCGTAGCACCCGATCTTCCTCCTCCCCCTCCTCCTCGCACGGATACTTTTGCTAAGACTTGCAAGGAATTTAAAGCTATGGGAGGGAAACCTTTTCAAGGATCTGAAACCTTTGTGGAGGCTAGAGATTGGCTTAAAGAGGTGGAAGAGTTGATAGATATCTTTGAAATGGAAGAAGGGAAGAAAGTCAAGTTGGCTGCTTGGTTAATGAAGGGAGAGGCCTCATTCTGGTGGGAGGTTACTAATGGAGAACGCCCCGTTGACTCTTGGGCGGATTTTAAGCAAAGATTTGTGGCAAAGTTTCTCTCAAGGGCAGAGGAAAACTTGTATATGGAAAGATTCTTGACTCTAAAGCAAGGAAATCTTTCGGTGAAGGAATATGTTAACAAGTTTAATCAATTGGCAAGGTTTGGCCTAGACATGGTGAATACACCGGAGAAGAAGGCTTTGAGGTTCGTGAAAGGCTTGAATGAACCTATGCATGGGTTGGCTATGACTCACATCCCTATGGGGGCCACCTTTGAGAAGCTAGTTGACATGGCACTCATGTATGAGGAAGAGAAGGGTCCTAATGCTAATAAGGCACCCGAGAAGAAGGGAGATCAAAAGAGACCTCAACAACAGCAAAGCAAAGGTGGGAAAGGCAACGGTGGCAAGAGCAAGAAGAAGAAGTGTTTCAATTGTGGGACACCTGGCCACCTAAGCAAGGATTGTCGCAAGAAGAAGAAGACCGGCTGCTTCCACTGTGGCGAAGCAGGGCATTTAGTGAAGGATTGCCCTAAGAAAGTTTAAAGGACGGGATCTACCTCAGGAGGACAGGTGCAAGCTCTTATGGCACCGAGTCAGGCTAGGGGGCAAGTACAGGCTCTCGCGGTTCCACCGATTCAGGAGAGAGGTAGAACTATTTCCGTTGAAAGTCTGGTTTTTCTATTTGACCATCCTGTCCGTACATTGTTTGATTCAGGCGCATCGCATTCGTTTATTTCATCATCATTAGTTGAGTCACTGCACCTAGACACCAGTCTGGTAGATGATCCCTTGGTTGTTTCAAACCCAATTGGGGGCTCCACTTATTTGTCCATGATATGTTTGGGTTTGAAGATTTCTATACTTAGCATTGAGTTTAGATGTGATGCTTTTGTATTGGGCTTCACGGGCTATGGGTTGATTTTGGGCATGGACTGGTTATCCAGTAATGGTGCCGTTCTTGATTGCGAAAGGAGAGTTGTTAGGCTCATGACCCGTTTGGGTAACACTCTCGAGATTTCTTGTAATCCCATGGATTCTGTTATGCTAAGTTATCTTGAATCGCTTGACGCTTCGGTCGAGAGTTTGCAATCTATGAGAGTGGTCCGGGAATATCCGGATGTGTTTGAGGAGGTGAAGGGCTTACCTCCGAAGCGGGAGATTGACTTCCGAATATATTTGGTGGATAATGCTAAACCGGTATCTTTACCAGTGGGCCACATGGCTCCTCGTGAGAGGAGGGAACTCCATAAGCAAGTAGGGGAGTTGCTTGAGAAGGGGTTCATAAGACGGAGCATATCGGAGTGGGGTGCTCCAGTAGTATTTGCTACGAAGGCGGATGGGTCCCTCAGACTTTGTGTAGACTGTAGAGAACTCAACAAGCTCACAAAGAAGAATAGACACCCATTGCCGAGGATTGATGATCTTTTCGATCAGTTGGTTGGCGCTTCAGTATTTTCTCAGTTGGACTTAGCCACGGGGTTTCATCAGTTGAGGGTGGCTGAGGATAGCATAGACAAGACTGCCTTTAGAACTCCGGATGGCTTCTATGAGTGGCTGGTGATGCCATTTGGGTTGACGAACGCCCCTGCATACTTTGTTGATTTGATGAGTAGAGTGTTCAGGGAGTTCCTTAATAAATTTGTGGTGGTCTTTGTGGATGATATCTTAGTATTTTCTAAGAGTGAAGAAGAACATGCCCTACATCTTGGGGAAGTGTTGAAGACTCTTCGAGCACATAGCCTTAAGGCTAAATTCTCTAAATGTCACTTCTGGAGGAGGGAAGTGCGGTTCTTGGGGCATGTGGTCTCCAAGGAAGGGATAGCTGTGGATCCCGCGAAGGTAGTATCAATTCAGGATTGGAAGGTTCCGAAGAATGCTACCGAAGTAAGAAGTTTCTTGGGGTTGGCGGGTTATTATAGGAAGTTTATCAAAGACTTCGCGAAGATATCAGCCCCATTAACCCGCTTAACAAAGAAGAATCTTGTTTTCATATGGGACGTAGATTGTGATGATGCGTTCCGACGGTTAAAGAGAGCTTTAACCACCGCTCCAGTTTTAGTGTTGCCAGATGGGAGCAAGCCATTTGTTGTCTATACCGATGCCTGTGGGACAGGACCTGGCGCAGTCTTAATGCAAGAGGGAAGGGTAATAGCCTATGGTGGAAGGCAGTTGAGGGCGCATGAGAAAAATTACCCTACCCATGATCTAGAGCTGGCCGTTATTGTTTTTGCGCTTAAGATTTGGCGCCATTATCTACTTGGTGAGAGATTCGAGTTGTTTACTGACCATAAATCTTTGAAGTACTTGTTCTCTCAGAAGGATCTAAACTTAAGACAGCAAAGGTGGATGGAGTTCTTGGCATCTTATGATTTCGAGATAGCGTATACCCCTGGCAAGGGTAACGTGGTGGCGGACGCCTTGAGTAGGAAGAGGTTGTCCTTGAGTCCATTGTTCGTGGAACGACGAAGCTTGGAATTTATCTCGATGTTTGATTTCAGACCTTCTGTTGACTATGTACCCGGTTTGCTAGCTTCTTTGGAAGTTAGACCTACTCTCTTGGGGCGGATTGGAGAAGCACAGAGGGGCGACCCACAGTTGGTTGAGTTAGTAGAGAAGCTCATAAGGGGGGAGTCGTCCAGCCATTTGAGTAGGTACACCCTAGATGATAAAGGGTGCTTGCGCAGAGACGGTAGACTTTGTGTACCGCAAGACGAGGGTTTGAGGAAGGCTATTCTTGATGACGCACACCGTTCTAGGATGACCATTCATCCCGGTGGGGATAAGATGTACCAAGACATGAAAAGGGTTTTCTTCTGGGCAGGTATGAAGAAAGATGTGGCCAATTATGTCGCTCGATGTTTGGTGTGCCAGCAAGTGAAGGCGGAGCAAAGGAAACCAGGTGGGTTGCTTCACCCATTGGAGGTTCCGCAATGGAAGTGGGATAGCGTCTCGATGGATTTTATTGACGGGTTACCCAGGTCGAGGAAGGGTAATACAGGAATTTGGGTGGTGGTAGATAGACTTACTAAGAGTGCCCATTTCATACCTGTAAAGAGCAAGAGGACTGCTCCATGGCTAGCTTCAGTATATCATCGAGAGATAGTTCGATTACATGGGGTACCCTCTAGCATAGTTAGTGATCGAGATCCTATCTTCACTAGCGAGTTCTGGAGAAGTTTGCAAGAAGCAGTGGGGACTCAATTGTGTCTGAGCACCGCATATCATCCTCAGACAGATGGCCAGACTGAGAGGGTGAATCGTGTTCTAGAAGACCTTTTGAGGCTTTGTATCTTAGATTTTGGAGGTACATGGGAAGAGCATCTTCCACTGGTGGAGTTCGCATATAATAACAGCTTTCAGTCCAGTATTGGTATGGCTCCTTTCGAAGCTCTCTATGGAAGGCCTTGTCGATCACCTACATGTTGGTGGGAATCTACGGATAAGATCTTGCTTGGGCCTGATATGGTTAGGGAGACTTCAGAGAAGATTGACTTGATTCGAAGAAGGATGAAAGCAGCGCAGGATAGGCAAAAATCTTATGCGGACAAGAGAAGGACGGATCTTGAGTTTGAGGTTGGGGATATGGTTTTTGTCAAGGTATCTCCGTTGAGAAATGTTGTTCTCTTCGGATCCGTTGGGAAGTTAGCACCAAGGTTTGTTGGGCCGTTTCCTATCAAGGAAAGGATTGGACGGATGGCATATAGAGTGGAGTTGCCTGACAGACTTAGTGGTGTCCATGATGTATTCTATGTGTCCCATTTGAGGAAATGCTTACATGAGACCGCAGAGGTGGTAGAGCCGAGCTTGCTTAGGGATATGGAGGTTAAGCGTGATGCGACGATTCGACGAGCTCCTACTCGCATCCTTGGGTCAGAGACTAGGAAATTGAGGAATCGAGAGGTTCAGCTAGTCAAAGTGCAATGGGGAGAAGATGAGAGCAACGCAACTTGGGAGACGGAAGCGAAGATGCGTTCATTGTACCCATTTCTTTTTGAGGGTATGCCTTTACTTTCTCCTTTATCGCTTGTCTAGTACTTATCTTATCTTTGGTATGTCCTCTCGTTAGTACCTTTGACCTTTAGATAGGGTAAACCTATGGTTGAAACATGTGTTTGAGACATGTTATGTTTGATGGATGCAAGTGGATGCAAGTGTTTGCTAGTGGTTGCTCGTGGATGCATATACACACACTCTAGGCACTAGATCGGCTCAGTCACTTCATATTGCATATTGCATAAAATTGTGTGTAGGAAAATATATTTATGGATGTATAATGGTTGTGTTATCACATGGATGATGCATTTTGGTGAATGATTGTGCACTCATGTAGATATTGTATGTGTCGATAGGGTTCTCTCGCATACATAATGGATGCATGGCACTATCATGGTTTGCATATGTTCATACATTAGATAGGGAACATATACACACACTTTTTGCATATGCTCATACATCATTAGAAATTGTTCAAGGACAATGGATGCCCGTGGTTGATGATTTGAGTAGATGGTTGTTTGGTTGGTAGGATATGCATTCTCCTTAGCTTAGAGATTTCGGGGACGAAATCCTTTAAGGAGGGGAGAATGTAACACCCCGAATTTTTAGTTAATACTAGAATTCACTAATTACAGGATAAATAATCTCAGATGAGGGAATTAGGGGAAACGGGCTGCGTCATTACGTTCGTCTCGGAAAAATACGCGAAATAGAGTCCGAGTTTTCGAAAATCGGAGTCCGTATGGCCCAGTTATGGCCCGATGAAGTTTGCAGAAAATTCAAAACTAAAACAGATTTAAATATTTAAAATATTCAGATTTGGAATGGGCCAGGCGGGAAGCTTCCCGCCCAGCCCATGTCGACAGGGCTGTCGACAGGCCTGTCGACAGGGGTGTCGACATGCCTGTCGACAGGGTGGCGCCGTTCTGTGAACCTGGGTGCACCAGGTTGCACCAGGTTGGGTTTCAGGCTGGCTAGGAGGGCTGGTTCTAGAGATTTCCTAAATCTAAGGGTCCTAATCTAATCTAGGGTTAATCTAAGGGCCTAAAACACTCACCTAACCCTATAAATAAGACCCCAACCCTACCCTAATTCATTCATAATTAAGTCTTGTAACTAAACTATGGCAAAATGAAATTTGAGCATGGCCTCCACTAGTTCATAAAGAAAGTTGCAAGCTAATTCCTCTCTAATCAATCTTTAATCATCATTATCTCCATAGTTAGCAACTAATTCTACTTCATAAGGTTGCTAATCTTGAGTTTGGTGAGTTTCTATCACTTTAACATCAATTGTTAAAGTAAGTAGATTGGGTGTAATGAGATCTATGGTCTTAAATGCGGATTAGTGAGTATGAATCATGTATAATGATATGTTACTCTATGTTGTTCTATGTTTATGCATATTTGATGAGTTGGTTTATGCATGCTTAATAAGTTGATTTATGCATGTTTAACAAGTTGATATATGCATGTTTAATAAGTGGATTTATGCATATTTAATAAGTGGAATTATGCATGTTTAGTAAAGTGATATGCAAGTTAAGTGTATGTTTAAATGCAAGTTGAAAGTGATATGCAAGTTATGCATGCTTATGCAAGTGTATGGATGCTTATGCAAGTCATATATATGTTTAATGCAAGATTTATGTGATATGCAAGTTATGCATGCTTATGCGAGTATATGAATACTTATGCAAGATATGTATATGCTTAAATGACATGATATGCAAGTTATGCAAGTATGTGGATGCCTATGCAAGTATGTGAATGCTTATGTAAGTTATGTGTATGCTTAAATGCATGTTTAACATGTTATGCAAAATTGAGAATGCCTATATGCAAGTTTAACATGTTATGCAACATATGTGTGTGATAATATGCAAGCTCATATGCAACATGTTATGCAAATCATATGTATGATAATATGCAAGTTTGGGTTATATGTAGTTGGGTTAATATATGCTCATATATGCAAGTTGACATTCTCTTAACCCATGACAAAGTTGTATGCTAAACCCATGATATTTGTGATGATCTTCCCCTTATTATGTCATGTAATGAGAACGATTTACGTGGGGAACGATGGGGTTGGTAAATATGTTAATAAATGAATGATTGGGTATGATTAAGCATACCATAAAAATAAATTACCATAAGTGGGAATTTACCTATTGAGTTAGGTCTACCCCATGGGAATTTACCTATTGAGTTAGGTCTACCCATGTTATGGAAAACTTGATATTAATTAGGGATAATTAATATGGGGGTGATTAATTAGGTGTAATTAATCGACTAAGACACGAGGTTGGACTCATTTGTAGTGTAAAACTGCCCGGACCCGACCGGCTTAACCAGTTGCTACAAATGTCAGCCCAATGTGAGAGGTCTTAGCCATAAATTAAATACGTGATTAAGGTAAAGACACGAGGTTAGACTCTGTTATGACGTAAGACTGCCCGGATTCTACCGGCTTAACCAGGCGGTCATAACAGCCAGTCTAATGTGGGAGGTTTTTACGGGAGATCACGGTCTTAATTAATTAAGAAACACTTAACCATAATAGCATGTAGTGGGACATGAGGGGTTAAGTGGGTGCCTTGGGTGGCATGAGGAAATTTGGTGGTTGCCTTGGGTGGCATGTGGAATCTAGTGGGTTGCCTTGGGTGGCAATAGAAAATACGATTAGAATACTTAACCAAGTGGAAACATGTAATTGAACATGATTAAAGGGTTAAGTGGGATACACTAGATATTTGACAAGCTTAGGTGGGTAGCTTGTGGGGGCCCATTTCAACCAATATCCCAAACGTATCTTTGTGGGCTCGACCCATGTCGAGTGACGGGACACGTATATTGGGCTTGATTCTAAGAGGCCAAAACGGGTTAGCGGTGGCAACGCAAGTCCAACGGGCTTCATATGCGTGTGTGGGCCCGGGCTGGTAGATAAGCCATTGTTGCATCGTGTAGATATAAAGCCGTGCACCGTTAGTATTGGGTAGCCACTTTAGGGGAGTAATACACCCCACTGTGGGACCAGCACGGGTATCTACGGTAGGGAGCCGATCGCTTGGGGAGTAGTGGGTACACCTAGTGGAAATAGGGGCAGACGACACCTATGTAGGGGTACACGAAACTACTGGGTAAGAATTACTGGGTACGCCTAGTGGAGATAGGGGCAGACGGCACCTATGTAGTGGGCTAGGGGTACATGGAACTACTGGGGAAATTTTCTAAGTCTTTGGAAGGGATCAACCTTTAAGTAGGAAATGACTGGTGTGGTGCAGTTAGTAATTATCCTTGGGTGGGTAGATGCGTCCTGACGATTATCTTAGTTTATCCTAAGTCTACCAAGCTGCTTAGTGTAGCCATTCATCCCCAGATATTACCGTAGGTCAAGTTTATGTCTTCTCTGGTTACTTTAATGATTTTATTGTTAAAGTTATAGGACTCACTCAGACTTATGTCTGACCCCGTTGTTTTTTATCTTTTTCCTAACCCTCAGGTCCTACGGCGGATCCTAGCGGTAGTAGAGCTTGATCGGATTTCTGTTTCCAGTCTTGAGGAGCTTGGGTAGATGTAAAGCTCCAGTTATCCAGTTATCTTTTCTTTTCTTATGGCTATTGTATGAGAGAGTGGGATTATGTACTTCTTTATTTTGATGGATATTGTACTTGACTTTTATCGTGGTTTTATGATGTAACCAGACATGTTTATTTCCGCTGTTATGAGATGATGTTTTAAAATTTCAAGTACTAGTTATATCTGTCTTGTTGTAATTTTTCTGTTCTATATTCACTAAAATACTCCACCGATGCTATGGCATTCCCTTATGAGTGACTATAGCGGGTGTGGGGTGTTACAGTGAGTATATGGTTTTTTTAAATACATTATAAGATCTGATTTACTTTGTTATTTAAATCATGTTTAAATTTTTATATACATGAATAACTAGAGAGAAGTTTTGATTTTTACATATGTATAGAAATCAAAATGTGATTTTTATATAATGTAGAGATATTAAAAATATAATTTTTATAATATAGCAAGGTTAAAAGTATAATTTTTATAATATAGAAAGGTTAAAAATATTATTTTTACATAAGTAGCATAGTAAAAATTCGATTTTTATATATTGAATAGAATAGTAAAAATTCGATTTTTCTATATTGAATAGCATAGTAAAAATTCGATTTTTATATATTGAATAGCATAGTAAAAATTCGATTTTTATATATTGAATAGCATAGTAAAAATTCGATTTTTATATATTGAATAACGAAGTAAAAATGTGATTTTTATGTATGTAGAGAATACGGGCAGAGAAAGTGACAAGAGGCAAGAACGGCGAAGATTTCAACATAAGAAGAGTCGTGGGATTGGATTAGCTAATCTATGAGAATTTCTCACCTTTAATTTATTTTATTTTTTCTAGTTGAAATATATACTAGGATGTAGACGGTGTTTAGTAGCACCCGACACCCGTCGTCCACAGACCATGGACGGCTTGTATGCTTGTTTGTTTGATTTTGCTGTGTAGTTGATTGTGTGTTGTGATGTGAAATGAAATAAAATATTTTATAGTTAAAAATAGAATTTTTAACGTGTATATGAAATGAAATAAAAATAAACAATTCGGACGATTTGTTTATATACACACATTTGACTGATATTGATTAGGACGATAAATTTTACACATCGCCCAACTGCACAAATAAAATCTGTGTTTGATTGTTTGAAACCCCACACGGGTATTGGGATGATAAATGACATACACTAATCCCAATAATTAGTTGTATGTCGATCGATTGATTGACAGACTGTTATAAGCGTTAAATATCTATATTCGATGCTTATACAGTGTAGAATGCACTTTGGATGATTGTTGATTATTCATCGTTGTTATTGTATACATGTGTTGTAGAAAATCCATATAATTAACATTATATGGTAATTGATTGGGCCTCATTCCAGTTTTGAAATAGAAATATTTGAAATAGAATATTTGAAATAGAAATATTTGAAAATAGAATATTTGAAATAGAAATATTTGAAATAGAAATATTTGAAAATAGAAATATTTGAAAATAGAAATATTTGAAAAGAAATATTTGAAAATAGAATATTTGAAATAGAAATATTTGAAATAGAAATATTTGAAATAGAATATTTGAAAATAGAAATATATGAAGCCGTGTTGATTAGATTGACGCCATTTTGACGTGAACGATATTTATATCGATTTTATTCATTTCATAATGAATATCGAAAGTGATTTCAAAATCTGATATTTTGAAAAGAATTGAAATTCGAATTAAATTGAATAGAAATGAATTCGAATTGAAATTGAATAGAAATGAATTCGAATTGAAATTGAATAGAAATGAATTCAAATTGAAATTGAATAGAAATGAATTCAAATTGAAATTGAATAGAAATGAATTCAAATTGAAATTAAATAGAAATGAATTCAAACTGAAATTGAATAGAAATGAATTCAAATTGAATAGAAATGAATTCAAATTGAAATTGAATAGAAATGAATTCAAATTGAAATTAAATAGAAATGAATTCAAACTGAAATTGAATAGAAATGAATTCAAATTGAAATTAAATAGAAATGAATTCAAATTGAAATTGAATATAAATGAATTCGAATCGAAATTGAATATAAATGAATCGAAATCGAAATTAAATATAAATGAATTCGAATTGAAATTGAATATAAATGAATTCGAATTGAAATTGAATTGAATTGAAAACGAACTGAAATTGAATTCAAAATCGATTTGAATTGAAATCAATTTGAAATGAATTTAAAACGAATTTGTAAGGGAAAATTCAATTTTGATTTGAATTTAAAAAAGAAGTTGAAATCGTTTTGAAAACGAATTTTAAACGATTTGTTAAATACGTTTTAAAAAGGAAATCGACGAAGTATATATTATATTTATTATATATATAATATAATGGCCTGAATAGAACGCGCCGCGCCGCGGCAGTTCGCGAATTTCGACCATTGACTTCGAATGGATATTACGAGAGATCCGACCGTCGGATTCTCCTAAAACCGGAACCGTTGGGTTCGTATCGAAAAGATCTTTCTAACGAATTATAGGAATTAGAAATCTAACGGTTGGATTTGGAATTATGTCCAAATCAAATTTAGAAAAGGTCGCTGTAAGTGCAGTTCGATGGCCGTTGATGGAAATCGACTGTACGGGCCTTGATAAAATTATTAAAAATAGTAATAATTTGTGTAAAATCATAAGAAATGATTTGTGAAGATTTGGGATGAAAAACTCCATATTTGAAAAGATAAAAATAGATTTTTATCGAAACGAACTAGTTTTGAACTAGAATTATAATTCTATTTATTTCTAAATAAATAAATTGGGTTTGAAATGGTTTTGAAAATAACCAGAATTTCCAATATTTATATTGGAATGGATTTGAATCGAAATTGTCTTTGGATTATTTCGATGTTGGATTTCGTGATTATATAGATATTGTTATGGAAATTTGAAAGATATTTATATCGTTATTTCCAATACGATATTCGTTAGTCGTAGAGTTTGATATTGAATATGAGCCGATATAATTTCTATTTAGAACCTTGTATTTAATATCAAATGTTATTTGGGTTTGTCGTGAAGGGTGTCTTCATTAACACCGTTCTTAAGCCCAGTTGAGAAAAAGATTAAATCTTTTATTTAGATTTAATTATGTGTACCAATTAAATAATGTTTAATTGGAATTGAATTCGAATTGATTCTTGGGTTTATCGTGAACGGTGTTTTAAATAACACTCGTTCTTTAACCCGATAATTAATAGAATGTGATTTTGGTTCGTCGTGAACGGTATCATCAATAATACTGTTCTTAGACCCAGCGAAGTTAAGACAATTAGAAACTTACTGTCGGTTAGCTAAGTAGAAGGGTTTTCTGGATATTGATCTGATGTTGGTTTCGGCCTTCGGGGTTAATATTTGGGGGATTATTCTCTTGTTAATTTACGGTTAGTGACTGATGAATTGGAATGAGGCGTATGTTGTGTTTGTGCAATACTTTTTTATTATATACGCGAGTTGCTCAGATAGACTGGGTTTATCCCATTCTGAACAACTGAATCGACGATAAGAAATCGAAGATGAAGACGGTGGTCGAAGACCGGAGATCTTCACCTCGTTTGGATGGTAACCAAGGTCCTGGTTGGGAGGCATCCCGAAATATGGATGATGAGTGGTGATCGTCCAGACGTACGTGGTGATCGATGGGTTTGCGAGGTATATAGTGCCTCCGGTTTCGTTCAGACCCAGAATGGACTTGCAAATGGAAAGTGTGTCTGACATTGGAATTTATTATGTATGATTGATAGCCATTAGTTGCACGGTGTGAATTGCCTGTGTGGCATGCTAAGATGCAGTGATCAGGGCTTCTGTTGAAAAGCAAAGTCTTGTGGTGATGATCAAAGCACCGCCTGTGTGGCATAGCTTTGTGTATAACGTGAAATCGCGAGCCTTACACCCCGGTATGAACCAGAAACGGGAGAAAGGACCTCAGGGAGGGCCTACGTTTCCTCCTAGCTAGAAGTGGCGTCAGTGGTTTTACACGCCCTGACGAGTTTGACTTATGTGGTTGTTGCTGTTGCGAGGCGCCTCGGTTATATCGGACGATCCGAGTCCGATGGAGTCATTTTTTGGCTCGCTTACGCCCCAAAGGGCGGTGAAACGTAGTGCTCAGGCATTTTAATCCACTCCGTGTGGACCGGCCCTGTCGCTCCAAGGGTCGATGCGTTCTGATCCTGAGACTCGGGCTAGACAGTCTCGAATTCGGTAAGGACTATCTTTTGCCTTGGTTCATGACGGAAATCCAATTTCCAATACATGACGGTTCGATTTTAGTTGTAATCCTATATATGGCGACATAGTGGGATGGGGCGCTTATGCCGCCTATGATTGATACTTATGATTTGAAGTTGTTTTATACACTATGCACTTATAATAGTATCAAATGATTTGTTTTAAACGTATCAAGCATTCTTGGCTATTATAAGGTAAAAACCCTATCCTTCGGCTTGCGTTGCATTGTGTGATGGGAACTGGGTCTTATAATAGCTTCATTTTTCTTTATTTAGCATTGCGTTGTTGTTTTATGCACTGGTGTTCTTGGGAGGAAACCCGTTCCGCGATAGCGGCGTGGTCCCTTGATTTACCTAACTTTAAAATAAAGATTGATAACTGTTTTAGTTCTCACACCAGTCCCATGACTGACCTGGAGTTTATTGTTTTAACCTAAACTCTGGGTGCCCCTAATTTGACACGGGCAGCTAGTAGTTTTGGCTTTGCAGATTTATATTCACAGGATCCTGGTTTACAGTTGGAACGATATCCGGAAAGCTTTGTATCCGTATATCTCATTCTAGTTGTGTATTGTATTATTTTCCGCTGCTATGTAATGTATTGTAATCTCTGACATTTATCGAATGTATAATATTTGTTTATACTCTGTATATTCTTGTATTCTGATGAATTGTCGTAATATACAATGAAATGTTCTTCCGTCTGCGTTCTATTTTGTCGTGTTCTCAAAACAATCAGGCGTTTCGAACGGTCTAGATCGGTTTAGCGACTGATTCGGATCGAGTGAAATTCCTTTTCGTAACAGTTGGTATCAGAGCTTTGGTTTACAAAGCAGAGAACAATACACATTAGAACCATACGAAAGAATTCATCAGATATTGGATGAGTAATATCCAATGGGAATGACTCGTTAGAGATAGGATCAGTAGTATCCTAGAACGAGTGTGAAGAGTATATTTTTAAGGTGAAAACAAATTTTGTTTTGAAAATTTAAATCAACTATTCGTATTTGATTATTTATTCTATATTGATTGCGACAATCCGATATATAAAGATTTTGCATATATGTCTTGCAAACGTGTATTCGAAGTTTAATACACTGGATAGTTATAGAATCATACTCTAGTTGCCCGGGGATAATTCTGGTGATGGGGCACCATCGCCAGTATTTATTTTCGAACGACAAAAGTGAGATTTCTATATATCTCCTATTGACTGGTGTGAGAACCGAAATTAGATAGGCCTATTGTTGTGATTTGGCATCAAAAATCTGATTTTTGACTATATATCAAAGTTATGAATTTGAAATGTTAATCAACTAATTGATTGATGTTTGTGTTGTTTGTTTATTTGTTTGATAATTTTACACCATATAGCCAAATTGTATCAAATAGTGAATATTATTGAAATTTGGTCGCATTTGCTTGCATATACATATACTTACATTGAACAGGTCATAGCAAGGAGGCTAGAGCAGAGAATAAAATTTGTTTGCCCGACAAATAGGTACATGTTTACTACATAATTTACTGTTTTGTTTGGGTGATGATGATTTTATGAGCCTATTGGCTAGCCGCTTGGCTTTTTCTTTTTCTTTTTGAGATCAGCAGGCCTATATGGCAATTTCGGGATTTTCCCGTGGCTCCCGGTGCAGGGGAGGTTATGGCGAAATTTTTCGAAAATTTAGGGTGTTAGCCAAATTTTTGAAGAATTTGAAAATTCTCAGAAACTGAAAAGTTGGAGAATGGAAGCCAGATCGAACGTAGAGTTGATTGATCAAACCACTTTCGACTTCGTTCCTTTTCGGGGACGAAAAGTTTTAAGTGGGGGAGATTGTAACAACCCGAAAATCTGGGCCAGTTTAAAATTTTTATTTTGGCCAATTTAGTGAATTTTGATTATTTAAAATGAATTATTTTAAATAATATCGACGAGAAATTTATTTTGAATGGAATTCGAACGTATATATTATATGCGCCGTCGTTAGAATATAAATATTTATTTTAAATTATAAATAGAATTGAAAATGGCGCGGTAGTTCGATAATTCGATTTCAAACTTCAATTGAATGTACCGGGTGCATAATAATCCGGATTTTAGCGAAACCAAAAATAATAGCATCTAATTGATAATATCTTTCCAACGAATCCGACAAATCAAAATTTCATAGCGGGAATCAAAAGATATGTCCAGTTGAAAATTCTGAATAGTCGCTATGGAATTCAGGCCCTTAAAAATGGAAATTTTGCAAACGACCTCAGAATTCGACGAAACCACTTTTGTTGGATCCGTGATGTAAAGTTATTGCTAGGTTTCAAATTTCATAATTTTTCGAATCAATATGTGAGCGTGGCAAAGGAAAACGCGTTTGACCAGTTTCAGTTGATTTTAATCGACTGGAAAATGGCCATTTTTCCAACGGTCTCAGAATTCGACGAAACTAGTTTTGTTAGGACCGTATCGTCAATACGAAGCCAAAAAATATATTTTTTGGAATTTTTCGGGATTGTATGTGGCCCCGGTAAATTGAAATGCACGTTCAAATTCAATATATAGAGTTATATGTTGATTTTAACGGAAACTGATCGAAACAATCGAATCAGTTTGCGATACATATCCCATTATGTTCGGAATGGGGGTAAAGCGCTATGGACGACAGGCGGTGGGCCTCGTTTAGAGGTCGTATGAAAAAGTCAACCTTTTTGAAATTAAATAAATAAAATAAAATAAAATCCTTCCTCTCTCCTCCCCTTCCTCCTTTATACTATCAGCCCCCCCCCCCGGATTAAAAATCAAAACAGAAAAAAAAACCTAATTCGATCGAAGACCCCCCCCCCCAAACGCCTGCCGCCGCCGCTCCTTCATCTTCTTCCTCCTCTGCCTCGACCGCGCTACAACCCCCCCTTCCTGCGCCAGTCGTGATACCCCCCCCCCCTCTCTGCCTCGCGCCGACACCCCCCCTCATCTGACGTGCGCGCAAGTCCTCCTCCCCCTCTTCTGCTAACTGTGAGTATATGTTTTTTTTAAATACATTATAAGATCTGATTTACTTTGTTATTTAAATAATGTTTAAATTTTTATATACATGAATAACTAGAGAGAAGTTTCGATTTTTACATATGTATAGAAATCAAAATGTGATTTTTATATAATGTAGAGATATTAAAAATATAATTTTTATAATATAGCAAGGTTAAAAATATAATTTTTATAATATAGAAAGGTTAAAAATATTATTTTTACATAAGTAGCATAGTAAAAATTCGATTTTTATATATTAAATAGAATAGTAAAAATTCGAATTTTCTATATTGAATAGCATAGTAAAAATTCGATTTTTATATATTGAATAGCATAGTAAAAATTCGATTTTTATATATTGAATAGCATAGTAAAAATTCAATTTTTATATATTGAATAACGAAGTAAAAATGTGATTTTTACGAATGTAGAGAATACGGGCAGAGAAAGTGACAAGAGGCAAGAACGGCGAAGATTTCTACATAAGAAGAGTCATGGGATTGGATTAGCTAATCTGTGAGAATTTCTCACCTTTAATTTATTTTATTTTTTCTAGTTGAAATATATACTAGGATGCAGACGGTGTTTAGTAGCACCCGACACCCGTCGTCCACAGACCATGGACGACTTGTATGCTTGTTTGTTTGATTTTGCTGTGTAGTTGATTGTGTGTTGTGATGTGAAATGAAATAAAATATTTTATAGTGGAAAATATTTTATAGTTAAAAATAGAATTTTTAACGTGTATATGAAATGAAATAAAAATAAACAAATCGGACGATTTGTTTATATACACACATTTGACTGATATTGATTGGGACGATAAATTTTACACATCGCCCAACTGCACAAATAAAATTTGTGTTTGATTGTTTGAAACCCCACACGAGTATTGGGATGATAGATGACATACACTAATCCCAATAATTAGTTGTATGTCGATCGATTGATTGACAGACTGTTATAAGCATTAAATATCTATATTCGATGCTTATACAGTGTAGAATGCACTTTGGATGATGGTTGATTATTCATCGTTGTTATTGTATACATGTGTTGTAGAAAATCCATATAATTAACATTATATGGTAATTGATTGGGCCTCATTCCAGTTTTGAAATAGAAATATTTGAAATAGAATATTTGAAATAGAATATTTGAAATAGAAATATTTGAAAATAGAATATTTGAAATAGAAATATTTGAAATAGAAATATTTGGAAATAGAAATATTTGAAAATAGAAATATTTGAAAAGAAATATTTGAAAATAGAATATTTGAAATAGAAATATTTGAAATAGAAATATTTGAAATAGAATATTTGAAAATAGAAATATATGAAGCCGTGTTGATTAGATTGACGCCATTTTGACGTGAACGATATTTATATCGATTTTATTCATTTCATAATGAATATCGAAAGTGATTTCAAAATCTGATATTTTGAAAAGAATTGAAATTCGAATTAAATTGAATAGAAATGAATTCGAATTGAAATTGAATAGAAATGAATTCGAATTGAAATTGAATAGAAATGAATTCAAATTGAAATTGAATAGAAATGAATTCAAATTGAAATTGAATAGAAATGAATTCAAATTGAAATTAAATAGAAATGAATTCAAACTGAAATTGAATAGAAATGAATTCAAACTGAAATTGAACAGAAATGAATTCAAATTGAAATTGAATAGAAATGAATTCAAATTGAAATTAAATAGAAATGAATTCAAACTGAAATTGAATAGAAATGAATTCAAATTGAAATTAAATAGAAATGAATTCAAATTGAAATTGAATATAAATGAATTCGAATCGAAATTGAATATAAATGAATCGGAATCGAAATTAAATATAAATGAATTCGAATTGAAATTGAATATAAATGAATTCAAATTGAAATTGAATTGAATTGAAAACGAACTGAAATTGAATTCAAAATCGATTTGAATTGAAATCAATTTGAATTGAAATCAATTTGAAATGAATTTAAAATGAATTTGTAAGGGAAAATTCAATTTTGATTTGAATTTGAAAAAGAAGTTGAAATCGTTTTGAAAACGAATTTTAAACGCTTTGTTAAATATGTTTTAAAAAGGAAATCGACGAAGTATATATTATATATATTATATATATAATATAATGGCCTGAATAGAACGCGCCGCGCCGCGGCAGTTCGCGAATTTCGACCATTGACTTCGAATGGTTATTACGAAAGATCCGACCGTCGGATTCTCCTAAAACCGGAACCGTTGGGTTCGTATCGAAAAGAGCTTTCTAACGACTATTAGGAATTAGAAATCTAATGGTTGGATTTGGAATTATGTCCAAATCAAATTTGGAAAAGGTCACTGTAAGTGCAGTTCGATGGCCGTTGATGGAAATTGAATGTACGGGCCTTGATAAAATTATTAAAAATAGTAATAATTTGTGTAAAATCATAAGAAATGATTTGTGAAGATTTGGGATGAAAAACTCTATATTTGAAAAGATAAAAATAGATTTTTATCGAAATGAACTAGTTTTGAACTAGAATTATAATTCTATTTATTTCTAAATAAATAAATTGGGTTTGAAATGGTTTTGAAAATAACCAGAATTTCCAATATTTATATTGGAATGGATTTGAATCGAAATTGTCTTTGGATTATTTCGATGTTGGATTTCGTGATTATATAGATATTGTTATGGAAATTTGAAAGATATTTATATCGTTATTTCCAATACGATATTTGTTAGTCGTAGAGTTTGATATTGAATATGAGCCGATATAATTTCTATTTAGAGCCTTGTATTTAATATCAAATGTGATTTGGGTTTGTCGTGAAGGGTGTCTTCATTAACACCGTTCTTAAGCCCAGTTGAGAAAAAGATTAAATCTTTTATTTAGATTTAATGAAGTGTACCAATTAAATAATGTTTAATTGGAATTGAATTCGAATTGATTCTTGGGTTTATCGTGAACGGTGTTTTAAATAACACTCGTTCTTTAACCTGATAATTAATAGAATGTGATTTTGGTTCGTCGTGAACGGTATCTTCAATAATACTATTCTTAGACCCAGCGAAGTTAAGAAAATTAGAAACTAACTGTCGTTTAGCTAAGCAGAATGGTTTTCTGGATATTGATCTGATGTTGGTTTCGGCCTTCGGGGTTAATATTTGGGGGATTATTCTCTTGTTAATTTACGGTTAGTGACTGATGAATTGGAATGAGGCGTATGTTGTGTTTGTGTAACATTTGTTTATTATATACGCGAGTTGCTCAGAAAGACCGGGTTTATCCCATTCTGAACAACTGAATCGACGATAAGAAATCGAAGATGAAGACGGTGGTCGAAGACCGAAGATCTTCACCTCGTTTGGATGGTAACCGAGGTCCTGATTGGGAGGCATCCCGAAATATGGATGATGAGTGGTGATCGTCCAGACGTACGTGGTGATCGATGGGTTTGCGAGGTATATAGTGCCTCCGGTTTCGTTCAGACCCAGAACGGACTTGCAAATGGAAAGTGTGTCTGACATTGGAATTTATTCTGTGTGATTGATAGCCATTAGTTGCACGGTGTGAATTGCCTGTGTGGCATGCTAAGATGCAGTGATCAGGGCTTCTGTTGAAAAGCAAAGTCTTGTGGTGATGATCAAAGCACCGCCTGTGTGGCATAGCTTTGTGTATAACGTGAAATCGCGAGCCTCACACCCCGGTATGAACCAGAAACGGGAGAAAGGACCTCAGGGAGGGCCTACGTTTCCTCCTAGCTAGAAGTGGCGTCAGTGGTTTTACACGCCCTGACGAGTTTGACTTATGTGGTTGTTGCTATTGCGAGGCGCCTCGGTTATATCGGACGATCCGAGTTCGATGGAGTCATTTTTTGGCTCGCTTACGCCCCAAAGGGTGGCGAAACGTAGTGCTCAGGCATTTTAATCCACTCCGTGTGGACCGGCCCTGTCGCTCCAAGGGTCGATGCGTTCTGATCCTGAGACTCGGGCTAGGCAGTCTCGAATTCGGTAAGGACTATCTTTTGCCTTGGTTCATGACGGAAATCCAATTTCCAATACGTGACGGTTCGATTTTAGTTGTAATCCTATATATGGCGACATAGTGGGATGGGGCGCTTATGCTGCCTATGATTGGTACTTATGATTTGAAGTTGTTTTATACACTATGCACTTATAATAGTATCAAATGATTTGTTTTAAACGTATCAAGCATTCTTGGCTATTACATGGTAAAAACCCTATCCTCCGGCTTGCGTTGCATTGTGTGATGGGAACTGGGTCTTATAATAGCTTCATTTTTCTTTATTTAGCATTGCGTTGTTGTTTTATGCACTGGTGTTCTTGGGAGGAAACCCGTTCCGCGATAGCGGCGTGGTCCCTTGATTTACCTAACTTTAAAATAAAGATTAATAACTGTTTTAGTTCTCACACCAGTCCCATGACTGACCTGGAGTTTATTGTTTTAACCTAAACTCTGGGTGCCCCTAATTTGACACGGGCAGCTAGTAGTTTTGGTTTTGCAGATTTATATTCACAGGATCCTGGTTTACAGCTGGAACGATATCCGGAAAGCTTTGTATCCGTGTATCTCATTCTAGTTGTGTATTGTATTATTTTCCGCTGCTATGTAATGTATTGTAATCTCTGACATTTATCGAATGTATAATATTTGTTTATACTCTGTATATTCTTGTATTCTGATGAATTGTCATAATATACAATGAAATGTTCTTCCGTCTGCGTTCTATTTTGTCGTGTTCTCAAAACAATCAGGCGTTTCGAACGGTCTAGATCGGTTTAGCGACTGATTCGGATCGAGCGAAATTCCTTTTTGTCACACCGTGTCCAGTGCGTTTATCGTCTTCTGCTGTGTTATTTATTTATTTCCGATGTGCATTGTATTACACTTATTGTAAAATCATCTTCCGCTGTATTGATTATATTTCGATATACTCTGATATTTTGTACTCTGATGTAACATTATTATGATGTTTATAAAAGTCTTCTGTTATTTGTTTTGATGTGTTGTATACCCGGAGTTTGCATATGTGGGATTCGAACGGTCTTGGTCGATTTAACGATCGATTTGGTCCGGGGGAAATCTGTGTCGTTACATATATGCAGTAGCCTGTAACTGATTTTCTGTCGTCTTGATCACCTACTCAGTCAGCATCAACGTATCCAACTAAATTGAGATTCTTCCCTTTTTTGATGAGCAAACCATAGTCTATTGTCCCTTTAAGAGATCTAAGAACTCTTTTTAAGGCTCTTCAGTGACCACTTCTAGGATCCTTCATAAATTGAGACAACTTATTAATGCTAAATGTTATATCAGGTCTAGTAATAGTAACATATTGTAAAGCACCAATGAAGCTTCTGTATTGTTTAGAATTGAGTATAGCTCCCCCCCACTTTTGGATAAACATTGATCGCTAACCAATGGTGTTGGTTGAGACTTTGCATTGATCATTTCTGTTTTGATTAAGATCTCGTTGATGTATTTTCTCTGATTTAGCATCATTTCTATTTTGGATAGGTTTGTAACCTCAATTCCCAGAAAGTAGTTTAGGTTACCAAGGTCTTTTATTGAGGATTGATGATGCAAGTACTTGACCAATTCATCAATTTGTGATGTATAATTTCCAGTGACAATTATGTCATGCACATACACAAGTACACATATAGTTGGTACATTAGTCACCTTGATAAAAAAAGAATTATCTGACTTTGTAAACTGAAAGCCCTTGTTAATGAGAGTGACTTTCAGTTTATCAAACCATACACGTGGGGCTTGTTTAAGCCCATAAATGGCTTTCTTGAGTTTACAAACCATGTTTTTGTTGGGGTTGACGCGTATAGATTTCTTCCTGTAGTTCTCCATTTAAAAATGCATTATTGACATCCAATTATTTTATGCACCAATTATTATATACAACAATAGTAAGAATAAGTCTTATAGTTGTAAGCTTAACTAAGGAGAGAAAGTTTCAGAAAAATCAAACCCGTATTCTTGAGTATAACCTTTGGCAACAAGCCTCTCCTTGCATTTGTTAATAGACCCATCAGAATTCCTTTTTAGCCTGTTTTCCTATCTGAGTTGACATTGTTTTCGTTATCTGGAGTTGTAACCAAATCCCAGGTTTTGTTTTTGACAAAAGCATTGAATTCCTCATCCATAGATGATTTCCAATTAATATTGCTAATTGCTTGATTGAATTTGGCAGCCTCCTCTGTAACTGAGGAAACAATGGATAATTTTTGCTTAAAAATGCCACTTTTGGCCCTAATCATCATTGGATGACCGGTTTGAATAAGACCTCTGTTTTGTGGTGAGTTACTAACATTATTTTATCTTGTATCAATTTCTGGTATATTTTCTTCACCCACTTATGTAATCTTCTTGTTGATTTCTAACATTGTTTGATGTATTTTCATGAGTATGAGGCGAGTGGCTGGATAGAGAATCAGATTCCTAACCTGACCTTTGTGGTAAAGTGTGTTGTGATTCTAGAGAACCTCTGACCCTCTCATGCTCCGCATTAACAATGTCAGCATATAATGGTAAGTCTGTATTGATTTATTTGAATTATAGACTTTTATTAGTGGTCTTAATCTCTGATCTGTTAAATGGGAAAACACGCTCATTTAAAACAACATGCCTACTTACAATAATTTTCCCCTTATCATTCAAGCATCAATAACCCTTTTGATTGTTACCATATCCAATGAAAGTGCAAGTTGTAGATCTGAAATTCAATGTATTTCAATTGTAAGGCCTAATATAAGGAAAGCATAAACACCCAAAGTTTTTTAGCATCTTGTAATCAGGTTTAATCCCAAACAATCTTTCTATAGGACATAAATTGTTTGAAACTTTGGTGGGTAGCCTATTAATTAAACAGCAGTATTAAAGCCCTCAGGCCAAATATTTTGAGGCATATGAGCATGACCTAATAAGGATAGCCCTGTTTCTACAATGTGTCTATGCTTTCTTTCAGCTAACCCATTCTGTTCAGAACCGTGCGGACAAGAGATTCTGTGAATAATACCTCTTTTTTGAAAGGATTCACACATGGGTTTATATTCACTACCCCCATCAGTTTGAAATATTTTGACTTTGTTATTAGTTTGGTTCTCAATCAATTGATGAAAGTAGTAACAACATTACGCACATCTGTTTTGAATTTTAAGAAATATATCCATGTGTTCCCTGAGTAAGAACCAATGAAACTAATATAGTATTTGTAACCATAATCCAAACTGATGGGTGCTGGTCCCTATAGATCTAATGCAACTAATTCAAGAGGTTGCGTATATTTAGTTTCAGAGTTAGTAAATGGCAACTTATGACTTTTGCCAAGTTGGCAATATGTACACACATATGGAGATGCACAATCATCAAAGGGAATATTATTATCAACTAGAATTTTTCTGACAGTTTTATCATTTGGGTGACCTAATTTGTTATGCCAAAGGTCAAAAGCATTCATACAAGTACTGCTATTAGACATTTCAAAGATATTACAATTACTATTAATGTCATTATTTTTCTTGCAAAAAACAGATTTGAACTTATACAGCCTTTTATCTGCTTCACCCTGCAACAGATTTTCTTTAGTCAGTAAGTCTCTAACCAAACAGTAATTAGAAAAGAATTCAAAGAACACATTGTTGTCAGAAGAAAATTGAGAAACACTAATAAGACTTTTAGTGATATTGGGCACTCTTAACAAATTGTTAAGATATAACCGTCTTTTCCCTTTGATGTTAGCATTTCCTATATGTGTTATATTTATGCAGTCACCATTCCCTAAACAGATTAATTGTTTACCTTTGTATTCTTTGTTACCAACATTTAGATTCTCCAAGTTCCTAGTAATGTAATTAATAGCACTTGTGTCTGGATACCAAGATTCGTCAAGAATATGTTCAGCTTTGCTGTTTCACTTAGCTGGCAGCACTTGTTGTTTTTATCACTATCACTTTGAGTTTGTGTAAGATTAGCACTGCCATTATTATTCTTTTGACTGGATGAAGATTGACCAGGTATATAACTTTTATTAAATCTAAAATAAAAGTTAGCTGCAATGTGACCTAACTTTTCACAATCTGACATTTAGGTCTTGAATTGTTGTTGTTCCATATCCCCTACCTCTAGATCTATTAGAAAAACCTCCTCTTTGATTGCCTTGATCATTTTTTGCATTCTTGACTTTGTTGCTTGCTGCATAGCTGATAGATATGTCACTGTTAGCAGACTTATTGTGATCAATTCTTGACTCATGAGCTAACAATGTTGAATGAACATATTGCATGTCTGGAGTCGTTTTCTTTGTAGTTAGTATGGCAACAACCACTTCATACACATTGCCCAATCCATTCGGTACAGTCAATACCTGCTCATCCTTACTGACTTTATGACTAGAAGATTCAAGTAAATTGCACAGTTTCTTTATCTTTTCAAGATAATCTTTCATAGGTTCATCTTCTCCTTTTCTTATATTTTGTTGTTCTCTTTTGTAGTGCATAATTTTGACTGCAGGCTGGGTGATGAAAACCCTTTCTATAGTCAACCATATTTCATTTATGAATTTGCGTCTAATAACTTGTGGGATAAGATTAGAACCGATGGAAGAAAGTATCCATGCATGTAACAGTCTGTCTTGTCTAAAGTATTTGGTATATTCAACATTGCTGACTATGTTATTTTCATTGTTAGTGACAAATTTTGGGTGTATGGCTATTGTTCCAAGAATAAAGCCTTCAAGACCATATCCCTCAACAACGGTTTCAACTTGCATTCTTCGCAGAAGATAGTTATCATCTTCATGTTGGGTAGTAATTAATTGGCTTTGCAGACTGATTGCTGTCTTTATCAAATTGTTGGTATTAGTTCGTGAATTAGTTTCAGTGGGTAAAGGAGGTTGACCAGGAAAGATGGGATTAGAGGAATCGACTTGACCTGTCGTTGAGTGGTTATCTTCAGTCATGATAGACAACAGATTCAACAAAAGCTTCAGAGATTGGAAGTCAACTGAGCTTTCAGGTAACTGAAAATTTTCTTTTGAAAAAGTGATGAAAATAAAGTTAGAATGCAACCAGTTTAAACAAAGTTGGATGTCTCTGATTTGTTTTGATTTTTGAAAGTAAACTTTTCAATTCTTGAACCGACTTTCTTGATTTCTAATGATAGGTTGATTTGAGATTCGATGTTACAGCCGAAAACTTTGAATATAAAGTTCTTGGCAGGGTACTCTGAATCTCGGTTCAACCTTTTTCGCTCCTAAATGTTGAAAACAAAATCTGATGGGAGTAAATCACCACAACAAGAAGCTTTTTGTCTAAACTCTATACTGCTAGAGGAAAGCTTGCAGAAGCAATGGTGAGAAACAAGAGAAGATGAGGATCTTATAAGCTGTAAAGCGTCAGCTCTGATACCATGTACGAAATTACGGATTTTAGGAGAATGTGATAATAGAATTGTTGTGAGAATTGAAATAGATGCATAAACTGTATTTCAGAATTGTAATCTCTTATTGAATAATAATTGAATCAGTTTGTTCATAGGCTATATATAATAGCACTAGATGACTGCCGTTGGGATAACGCCCAAGTCCACAATGTAAATTAGCTACTTTGCATAATATTGCAGTGTAATAAGATATATCAATACTCTATACACGAGACACATCTTATTACTTCTTGGAGAAGGGCAGCGCTAGAAGGCTCGAACGAAATAGGTGCAGGTTTGTGTGGAAATGAAAATAGACGTTGGATTGAGGTACCCAATTCACGGGATGCCTTCCACGTTAATGCTGCATTAAATTTTGGCTTTATTTCCGAGCTCTACAGCATTGTTGCTTGGAGAAATAGTAACTTGAAATGTTCTTATGTTGGTTTGCCTTTGTTGTAGGTTATTGATGATTACACTTCCGGCATCCATTTTCATGCTATAAATCTATTAATTTACCAGAGATTAAAATACTATCAGTTTTACGTGTTTTCCCATTCTTTTTAACACATTAAATTTTGCTGACAAGTTCTACACAAGCAAATTCATTTGAAAGTGCTTTATTGTGGCAGTCTTTCTATCATTTTCTCTTCCTAAAAACAACGATTTTGATGCCGGTTAATTACTAATGACTGTTAAAATTGTTTCTACAAATCAACCTTGCATGCATCACGAGTGCATATAACAGAATATAGTTAATATTTAAATGTTTAAAAGCGATGGTCAACTAATAACCAGAAAGGATTACTTTTATTGAACATGTAACTTTGATGCTGAAATGTGTATGTGTGCATGACCTACCTTGGTTGGCCATTGAATTGCAATAACATGAATGAGGGTAGAAAAATATAAATAGATAAGTTAACTTTTATGCCTAGTGCCAAGGCTATTTCAATTTTTTTTTTTCTAATAGCCTCCTTAAAAAGACAAGAAAAATCCATTTCATATATTTTCATATTAAGTAAACAATACAAGTTTAGATCAAACAATACTAGTATTGGCTTATTTTTTACTTCAAGATAGGTGCATTGGCATATTGTTTACTTTGGGAGACTCATTAAGATTAAACAATGCTAGTTTTTGCACATGTATAATGTGGTGTTGACCTATTAACCCGGGTTAGCAAACAATGCCTAAAATTTGTATTGCAAAAATGCTATTTTTTTCATTTGCTTATTGATGTATACTCGCATACTGTACGCTTTGTTCAAGAAGATT
Source organism: Allium sativum (assembly GCA_030737875.1). Lineage (NCBI taxonomy): Eukaryota > Viridiplantae > Streptophyta > Magnoliopsida > Asparagales > Amaryllidaceae > Allium > Allium sativum. The sequence continues at coordinate 646,317,509 of CM060923.1, forward strand.
TCACCGATGCGCCGGTAACAACACAACAAAATTTTGGGACTTCATTCTTTCTACGGTAAGAACGCAATACCATTTAACATTAGTTACACTCTTTGAGCTTGTTATGTGCTTATTATATTGGATTAATTGACACAAAAAATCCAAAGTTTAATGTGTCTTCCATTATAATTCCAAGTTTGGACTATTTTTAAATAATTCCAAATTTAGAGGTACCTTCCTATATTGATCCCGTTTACTTTTCACTTGCTCATCCGGTTTCAACCCTTTAAAATGCCGCTTCTTCCTTAATCTTCTTTTTACGTTTTCCCTCTTTTTTTTTTTTTTTTTTTTTTTTTTTTTTTTTTTTTGCAGCAAACAAAATAGGAAGAAACCTTGAAATAAACCATTCAAGCGTGAAAAACCTAAGTGCAACACCTGAATTGAACTCCATAGACATCGCCTAAACTTTAGCAACCACCTTATGCCTACTTCTCCAACTCCGGCAGCCTTCATAAATCATTGAAGTAAAGAGAGATAAGAAACCAAAAGCAGGCCTAAAACATTAAACAACCACCTAACATGTGCGCTCTCATTCCCACAGAAGTGGTGAGAGAACAGAAAATGCATAGTGCAGGGCAAGAAGTGATGAGCTGTGAAGAGATTAAAAAAGTAGAGATACAACTAAGACAAGATACAACCACTTACAGTTTAACATAATGGTCTTTCTTCTAATGTGTTGCATCCAAACATAAAAGGAACATTTTGACATCAATTCAGCTTAACTTTTTGTACCAGCACTTTGCTAAAGGCATGTATAGCCATTACAAATGTATACTTTTTCCTGCAAATCGCTTAAGAAACAAAAACCACTAAATGCTATTACTCCCAACATGTGCTGATACAACACATTGTGACGCAATGCCAAACAAGAAAAATGCTTTTCCCCCCAAAATCTAGCTGAGTGCCCACAAAATCAAATAGATAAAGCATCCATTGATGCTAATATCAGTTAATTCCCAAGAGAAGAACACTGCTGCTCATTTGGGCTTTCGGTTGTTAAAATATTTGAGTGGGTATTCGGATAGATAACGAAAATTAATCCCAGGTAATGGATGCAACTCATTTGGTTTCCAGAAGGATCCAGCATAGATTTGTGGTGGTGAGCAACATTCACTGCCTTGAAGTCAGTGTTCATATGAATGGGGAGAAGTGCTGGCTATGTTAGAGGCAATACGGCTTTGGGAGCTTCGGAGAGTGGCCGGAAGTAGCTTTTGACTAGTGGGTGACAATCGTTATTTTTTTTTCAAAAGAAGGCTCAGAAGTTTTGAAAGGGCTCAAGGAAAGGATGGTCATGGCAGCGAGGAGGTGGTTGGAGGCAGGATGGGTTGTACCAGGCAATGTAGAAGGTGAGGTGGAGAGGAATGGGTGGGGGACGAAGAACATATGCCAATGTTTTCTTGAAGGTGGAGAGAATTTGCTGTGCACATGACACACACTTTTCTCTCAGTTAGACTTTGAAGAAAAACAGAAATGCTTTTTTATTTGCAGCGGTGAATGTTGTAATAGTTTTTGAATACAAAAAAATATACTGAATACTATATAAGAACAGGTTTTATATAATAGCCAACAACAGATAAATGGGCTAAGCACGATTGTAATAAAAGAGGTAACGGGGAAGTAAAATAACCGATCCAATAAGCCTGTTACTTTTACTCTCCTCCTGAAACCCTAATCGAGTTTAACACCAATTAGGTTTCCAAACAGAAGAAAAATGCCGGTGGCTCTTTAAATACACATGGCGACGGCTTCAAACTGATCGAAGAAGGAGGCTTCCAGACAATCTTCCTCTTCATCTCCCTTTAAACATCAGGTATGACTTAAAGTCCAAAAGATTTAAACACTCTAAAGTATTGATAAGGGAATTTTGTGGTTATGAACAGATTTTATCTTCAATTCTGTCAAAAACCCTAGCTGTATCAACATCAATCTGGAATATAAACCATCCTAGTCCATCTCTTGCTCAAATCTGCAGCATCCACGCTAAGTTCTTCTTTCAATCGAGTAAAATTGGGTTTGGAAAGTGGTTTAGTAAGTACATCAGCTTTTTGATGTTGCGATGGTATATATCCAACCCTCACTTTACCTCGTAGTACTTGCTCTTTGATAAAATATAAATCAATCTCTATATGCTTTGTCTTTGAATGAAGATCTGGATTAGAAGTTAATGAAATAACGCTTACATTATCACACCAAATTACGGCTTTCTTTTCTGTTTTAATTTTAAGCTCACTTAATAAAGATTCAATCCATAACACTTCTGTTGCTGCACTAGCAACACATCTGAACTCTGCTTCAGTACTAGATCTAGAAACTGTACTCTGTTTTCTAGCACTCCATGAAACTGGGTTTTTACCTAAAAAAATACAATAAGCAGAAGTTGATTTTTTATCGTCAATGTCTGCTCCCCAGTCTGCATCTGCATATGCATTTATATTTAGAGTAATGCTAGCTTTAAATATTAGTCCATGATCCAGTGTTCCTTTTAGATATCTAAGAAAACTCTTGACTGCAACCCAATGAGTATCTAAAGGATTTTGCATAAACTGACTTGCTTTATTTACACAATAACCAATATCTGGCCTTGTAATGGTAGCATATTGTAATGCACCAATTATACTCCTATAAAACCTTGCATCTGGAAATGGTTCTCCTTTGTTTTTAGAAAGTTGACGGTAGTGATCATAGGAGTTGGTAGAGGGTTTGCATTGTCCATTTTAGCTCTTCAAGGATTTCTGAAATATGTTTTCTTTGACTGAGATGAATTTCAGAATTAGATCTTTTGAGTTCAACACCCTGGAAGTAACTTAAGTCACCCAAGTCTTTAATTGATAATTCTGCATTCAATCTTTTAGTGATATTGTCAATCTCAGATTTATTGCTTCCTGTAATAATGAAATCATCAACATAAATTAGAATATATGTTGTATCATTCCCAGAAAATTTGGTAAAAATAGAATTGTCAGATTTAGTAGAAGTATATCCATAGTTGACAAGTGTTGATTTCAGCTTGTCAAACCAAACTCTAGGAGCCTGCTTTAGTCCATACATTTCTTTGTTGAGTTTGCAAACCAATTTTGTATTGTTGCCTTGGCTGAATCTTTCTGGTTGTTGCATAAACACTTCTTCCTATAAAACACCATTAAGAAAAGCATTACCGACATCAAGTTGTCTGATGTTCCAATTCCTAAACAAGGCAATTAACAATATTATTCTGATTGATGTGGGTTTCACAACAGGTGAAAAGTTTCAGTAAAATCAAAGCCACACTGTTGTGAATAACCTTTAGCAACTAAATTGTCTTGCATTTAGAAATTGAACCATCAGAATTATTCTTTAACTTATATACCCATCTGCATCCAATTATATTCTTATTCTCTGGTTTTTCAACTAGAGACCAGGTTCCTTTACTAATTAAGGCATTATATTCTTTAGCCATAGCTTGTTTCTAATTATCATATTGGACAGCTTCATGAAAGGAATTTGGTTCATCTTGTAACACAACAGTATTAATATTTTTGTGTTTAAAAATACCACACTTTGCTCTAGTTAACATTGGATGCTGATTGAGATTATCTCTGTTTTCCCTGTCATGATTGATCTTTTCAGATTGTTCTCTGGAAGATGATTGATTGCTGCTTTCAGTAGTTTCTTGAAATGATTGACCTTGAATGTCAATATTGTCATCAGTGGCATGCTCTTGACCTGGCCCATCCAAAGGCACTGTGAGTTGAGAGCTGGTGGTGATGTCCTTTGTAGCTAAAGTAGATGGCACCATCACTTGAACATCCTTGGGTAAATCTGGTATAACCACTCTTGGCTCAACAACTTTTTCAGTTGTCTTACAATTAATATTATTGAATGGAAATTTCTGCTCATTAAATCTTACATGTCTGGAAATGTATATTCTACCAGCATTATCTGGGCATTTAAAACCCTTTTGTCTGTTGCAATATCCTGGAAAAGTACAAGATTTAGATCTGAAATCTAATTTATGGACATTATATGGCCTTAAACAAGGGAAACAGACATCCAAATTTTTTTAAGTGATGATAATCTGGTTTAACTTTAAATAAAATCTCCTGAGGGCAATTAAAATTTAGTACCTTTGTAGGTAATAAATTTATTAAATGCACAGCAGTTTCAAAAGCTTCAGGCCAATATTTAAAGGGCATTGAAGCTTGAGCAAGTAGAGTTAAACCAGTTTCAACAATATGCTTGTGTTTCCTTTCTATTAATCCATTTTGTTCTGAAGTATATGGACAAGTAATCCTATGATTAATACCATTCTTTTCAAAAAATAATTTTAATGGTAAGAATTCTCTTCCACCATCAGTTTGAAACGACCAGTCATATTTTCAACCTTATTAATATACTGCATCACCACATAGCTTACTTCAGTTTTAGATTTCAACATATATATCCAACTAAATCTAGAATAAGCATCAATAAATGAAATATAATACTTGTAGCCACATACTGAACTAGTGGATGCTGGTCCCCATAAATCAGTTGCCACTAACTCAAGTGGGTTAGTATAAATTGTGCGTGAATTTGGAAATGCAAATTTATGAGACTTTCCCAATTGACAAGAAGAACAAGCATATGAATCAGAAATGTTGCTGACATTCAAGTTATTATATTTCATAATTTGCTTGACAATTTTAACACTTGGATGTCCTAACTTGCAATGCCACAAATCAAATTGCTTACTACACTCAGAATCATTTACAAAGGTAGATAAGCACACTTAATTTAAGCAACTAGGGTTTCTAGAATTAGTAACATCAAATCTGTACAATCCCTTAGTCTCATTACCCTGCAAAATAATTTCTTGTGTCAGAATATCTTTGACAATGCAAGAGTTAGGATAAAATTCAAAATATACATTGTTGTCCTTAGCAAATTGGGAAACACTCAATAGATTTTTTTTAATAGATGGGACCCTTAGCAATTTTTTTAGAATAAGTTCTTTGGGTCCTTTTAAACTTGTATTTCCAGTATGTGTAATATGTGCAAACTTGCCATTACCAACTAAAAGATTTTGTGTACCTTTGTATACTTTGTTCCCCAAATTGAGATTGTTTAAATTGTTGGTAATATGATTAGTAGCTACTGAATCTAGATACCAGCAATCATCAGTAGCATCATCAGTTGAAATTGAATCTGCATTAGAATTTTCAGATTGATTCTTGTTGTTGTCTTTCTGCACATTCACCAAGTTGACACTAGAATTATTGCTTGACTGCCCTGGGTTCACACTAGAATTATATCTAAAGTAGCATTTATTGGCAGTGTGACCAAATTTTTCACAAATTTGGAATCTAGGTCTAGTATTGTTATTTCATCCTCTGCCTCTGCCACGATTTGATTGACATCTCTTTGAAAATTAGGATGATTCCGATTTCTTGAAACATTGCCTTGATTTTTACCCCTTCCATAGGTTGTAAAATTAATTGACATGTCTGAATTCATATTTCTTTTATGGTCAATTCTGCCTTCATGAGCTAATAGGGTTGAATACACATATTGTAGACTTGGTGTAGGATCCATAGACAAGATAATTGCAGAGACTGCTTCATAGTCATCATCCAACCCACTCACAATTGACAACACATGTTCAGACTCAGGAAATATTTTGCCCTGCTGAACTCAATTGATAACAAATGTTTTTCACTTTTAGTAAATATTCATTCATTGTTGAATCACCTTTTCTAATACTGTGGAGAAGTCTTCTGTGATGCATGATTCTTGCAGAGGACTGTGCAGAAAAATTCCTCTCAATTGTAGACCATACTCCGTTAGCAGTTCTGACCCTAATTAACTGAGGTAATATGTTTGCTTCAATGGATGACACCATCCATGCACAAATGAGACTATCTTGTCTCTGGTATGATTGAAATTCTGGATTTTGTACAAGTTTATCCACATTATCTCTAACAAATTTTATAGGAATAATTTTTGTTCCATAAATGTAATCATCAAGACCATATCCTCTAATTGCTGTTTCTACTTGCAATTTCATATTAGATAATTTGATTCATCAAGTTGGATTGAAATAAGCTGGCTATGTGATTTGATGATTGCTTTCATCAAATCTTGGATGGGATCAGGAGGTTAATTCTGTGCATTTGAGGCTCTTGCACCGGATACATTGACACCGGCTTCATCACCAGGTCCAGCCATAATAGAAAAAAATGGCCACAGATCAATCAAGAAAGGTAAAGATTATTATGAATCCAGAGGCTTTGAATTGAGAATGTAAAGAAATTCTCTGTTTGATTACTGAAGGTACCTTTAAGACTTGAATGATGAATATTCTTGATAGCTAATAAAACTGACAAGTCTTACTGGACGTCTCTTTAATCAACTAGATAAGTTTCTTTACTTTCTTTATCAGTTTCTTGAAGGAATCAGAAGATTTTCACCACAAAAGCTTCAACAGAAGAACTGCTGCAGTCAGAAAAATCTCTAGGCGAGGCACAGTTCTTTTGTTGATGACAACAACTCTCAAATGACAAGGTTAGAACCTTTGATGAGAGGGTCCAAATGATGATATTAGCTGATGTACAATAATCTTTTAGAATCAGAGGTTATCTTGACCAGGATCAAGCAGTTGATGCTGTTAAGCACAATAAAACTGCTCCGATACCAAGTTAGATTTTGAAGAAAAAAACAGAAATGCTTTTTTATTTGCATCGGTGAATGTTGTAATAGTTTTTGAATACAAAAAAGATACTGAATACTATACAAGAACATGCTTTATATAATAGCCAACAACAGATAGATGGCCTAAGCCCAATTGTAATAAAAGAGGTAACGGGGAAGTAAAGTAACCGACCCAATAAGCCTATTACTTTTACTCTCTCTTTTTTCAACGTTTTGGGTAGGCAATTTTTTTAAAGTATGAGTGTTTTGGAAATGTAGAAATGAATTAGGAGATAAGAAGAAAATGTGCTGGGAGAAGAAGAATGGTAATGCGGGTTTTGGGTGTGGAAACCGACTAAACAGGTCAATGGGTCATCGGGATCAATATGGGAAGGGACCCATAAACTAGGGATTATTCAAAAATAATCCAAACTTTAGATTATAATAGAAAGACACATTAAACTTTGGATTATTCCTGTCAATTAATCCTACTATATTTCTTAATTATTTTATTACACCATGAAAATGCTTAGTATGCATTAGATTTTAATGGTAAGCAATTACATGCGTCAAACATGTCAATATCATATACTTCTGTTTTTTTGAGTTACATCAGTTCGAAGTTAACTATATTTGAGATGTTTTCCGTTCGCATGCGACTGTAAATTTTGGATATTATATCATTAATTCCATTCAGTATTGGTTTTCACCTTAATTTATCACAAATTAAAATTAATTTAATGCATGATAAATTGTCAGTAGGAGAATATTTGTATTAGAGTAATATTTATCATTTAATCTCATGTTGAATTATTATCATTCACATATTGAATACAACTAGTGCGAACCTGTGCTACGCACACAGGTATTTCTCAAACTTTTTTTCTTGCATATGAAAATTTTAATGATAATTAACTTAAGTTTCTCATTCAATTAATTTCTTCCAAAATAATATTTTGAATTCCAACCGTTGTTCTTTTCTTTTTAACTCTATTTATACAAATTTTAACTTTATGTTTTCGCTCAAATAACAAAATTCACCTGTCAACATTTCGTACTCACTATAAAATCAGAAGATCAAGTGAAAATTATAAAAACACCTGTAAAAAATTATGGTAGTTTAGTGAAGATTTTAGATGAATGTATTGAACACATGGAACATCAAATACATATTGAAGAACTAGTATGAACATTAACATTATGCAATTTTACTGCGCAAAGTCAGTCTTGGCAACTTCATGAAAATATGGATCAAATTATAACATTTATTCCATTGTCCTATAATTTCTATGAATCTCCTTCCCCGTAATAACATTTGAAATGGTAATATATAATAATGACATGATATTTGGATCTAGTATAGAAGTCAAATGTAATAACCCGAAAATCTGGGCCAGTTTAAAATTTTTATTTTGGCAATTTTGGCGAATTTTGAATATTTAAAATGAATTATTTTAAATAATATCGACGAGAAATTTATTTTGAATATAATTAGAACGTATATATTATATACGTCGTCATTAGAATATATAATAATTATATATAATTATAAAAGGAATTGAAAATGGCGCGGTAGTTCGAAAATTCGATTTCTAATTTCAAATGAATATACAGAATTCAATATAAGTCAGAATTGAACGAAACAAGAAATATTTGAATCTGTATAACTATATCTTTGTAACGAAGTTAACAAACTGAGATTTCATCTTAGAAATGATAAGATATGTCCAGTTTAAAATTAGAAATAGTCGCTGTGGAATTTATATATATTTTTATATATATAAGGCCCTTAAAAATAGCAATTTTGCAAACGACCTCGGATTTCGATGAAACCAGTTTTGTTGGGTCCGTGATGTTAAGTTATTGCTAGGTTTCAAATTTCATAATTTTTCGAATCAATATGTGAGCGTGGCAAAGGAAAACGCGTTTGACCAGTTTCAGTTGATTTTAATCGACTGGAAATTGACCATTTTTCAAACGGTCTCAGAATTCGACGAAACTAGTTTTGTTAGGACCGTATCGTCAATACGAAGCTAGAAAATATTTTTCGAGAATTTTTAGGGTGAGTATGTGGTCTCGGCAATTTGAAATGTACGTTTAAAATTCAATATACATTGATTTGTATTTTAATTTTGATGAAAACGAATCGTAACAGCCGAACTGGCTTGCGAAACATATTCCATTGTGTTCGGAATGGAGGTAATTAGCTAGGGGTGTCAGTCGTTGGGTTCAGTTTAGAGGTCGTATTGGTAAACAAGTTAAATTCACGAATTAAATATATATTATTTAATTTATTATAAATAACCCTTGCCCAATCAAAACCCTGTCAACCCATCCCTTGGTCAAACAGAAACCCGTCGTTCCCTTTCGTTCTACGGTGGAATTTGCTCCGATTTTCAATCCCAAATTGCATCCAAATTAAAACGAATTAAACCCAGATTTATATATGAAATTGTAGAGATTTCTCATAGCTTCAAATCCATGCCAAAGTGATCGTATCTCGTATGTTAGTTTGTTCGATTCGTGGCCTCAAAGAGGACCAGTTCGCTGCGGATTTCCAGGTTGATGGAGGCTTCGAGTGAGCCATGGTGGGTGGCGACGGGGAGAGGAAGGAAGGGCGCTTCGAGTGGTTAACGTTGATCGATGGCCAGCGCGTTGGTCTTTGTGCAGTTTCGAACCCTAGAAGTAACGATGTGGTTGAAATGGGTTCGGCGGATGTCTGTTATCAACGAGGGATGAAGAAGGACTTCAGAAGGGGGCGGCCTAATTTTAGCAGATAAAGGTTTAACAGTTTTTTTATTTTATTTTTAGTTTTTATTTTATGTAAGCAGTTTAAATAAAATCAGTTTTGAAAATATAAAAATACTTTGTTTAATATATAAAAATACTTTGTTTAAAATATAAAAATACTTTGTTTAAAATATAAAAATACTTTGTTTAAAATATAAAGATACTTTGTTTAAAATATAAAGATACTTTGTTTAAAATATAAAGATACTTTGTTTAAAATATAAAGATACTTTGTTTAAAATATAAAGATACTTTGTTTTGAAAATGTGATTTTTTATATATAGAATATCGAAATAAAAATAAGATTTTTATATATTGAACTTCGAAATAAAAATATGATTTTTATATATTGAATAGCATAGTAAAAATTCGATTTTTGAATATATGAAGCGATTATAAAAATATGATTTTTAAATTGAAAGTGAATAAATAAAAATGTGATTTTTATTTTAAAGACATCAAAATATAAAAATGTGTGATCTTTATATATGTAGTGGCTACGAGCAACGAAGATGACAAAAGGGCGAAAGCAACGAAGAATTCTATCAATGAAGTGCCGTGGAGCTAGGATAGCTATAGGTGAGAATTTCTCACCTTTCAATTTCTTTTCTAGTTATATATATATATATACTAGGATGCAGACGGTGCTTAGTAGCACCCGACACAATCGTCCACAGACCATGGACTTGTTTGTTTGGTTGCATAGGCTAGTTATATGATTTGATTTGAAATTGAATTGTTTGGTGAAATGAATGGATTGATTGATGTGTGAATGGCGTGGGCCTTCACTAGACCGGGGATAAGGCTAGGCCTTGTCCCGTTTCTAGTATCGTGCCGTTATGCCGCCAAAATTTTCTAAAATATGTTAGAAAAATAAAAATATCATTTTATTGAATAAATGAACTGAATAGAAATTCATATGTTAAAATAAAATTGTTTGATTGTTAAAAACATAATTTTTAACGTGAAAGTGAGTAAATAGATATTTATAGACAAATCGGCCGATTTGTTTATATGCACTGATTTGACTGATATTGATTGGGTCGATAAATTTTACACATCGCCCAACTGCACGAATAAAAATCTGTGTTTGATTGTTTGAAACCCCACACGGGTGTTTGGATGAAATTTGAAGTTCACTCATCCTGATTGATTAAATATGTCAATCGATTGATTGACAGGCTGTTATAAGCATTAGATATCTATATTTGATGCTTATACGGTGTAGTGCACTTTGGTTGATGGTGGATTATTTATCGTTGCTATTATATACATGTGTTGTATGAAAATCCATATAATTAACTTTATATGGTAATTGATTGGGCCTCATTCCAATCGTGAAAATAAAGAATATTTTGATAATAACAAATATTTTGATAATAGGAAATATTTGAAATAGAATATTTGAAAATAGAAATTTATGAAGCCGTGTTGATTAGATTGACGCCATTTTGACGTGAACGATATTTATATCGATTTTATCGATTTCGAAATGAATTGAATTGAAAACGATTTCGAAATGAATTGAATTGAAAACGATTTCGAAATGAATTGAATTGAAAACGATTTCGAAATGAATTGAATTGAAAACGATTTCGAAATGAATTGAATTGAAAACGATTTCGAAATGAATTGAAAGCGAATTGAAATGAATTCAAATTGAATTGAAATTTGAATTGAATAGAAATGAATTTTAAAACGAATTTATAAAAAAAGAATTCAATTTTGATTTGAATTGAAATGGAAGTTGAAATTGCTTTTGAAACGAATTTTAAAACTATTTATATAATTCGTTTTAAATAGAAATCGATGAAATATATATTATATATATTATATATATAATATAATGGCCTGAATAGAACGCGCCGCGCCGCGGCAGTTCGTGAATTTCGACCATTTATTTCAAACGGACATTACGGGAGATCCGACCGTCGGATTCTCCTAAAACCGGAACCGTTGGGTTCGTATCGAAAAGAGCTTTCTAACGAATGTGATTAATTAGAAATCTAACGGTTGGATTTGGAATTATGTCCAAATCAAATTTGAAAAAGGTCGCTGTAAGTGCAGTTCGATGGCCGTTGATGGAAATCGACTGTACGGACCTTGATAAAATTACTAAAAATATTAATAATTTGTGTAAAATCATAAGAAATGACTTGTGAAGATTTGGGATGAAAAACTCCATATTTGAAAGGATAAAAATAGATTTTTATCGAAATGAACTAGTTTTGAACTAGAATTATAATTCTATTTATTTTTAAATAAATAAATTGAATTCGAAAAGGGTTTTAAAAATAACCAAAATTTCCAATGATTGCATTGGAGTGGATTTGAATCGAAATTGTCTTCGGAATATTTCGATGTTGGAATTCGGGATTATACAGATGTTGTTATGGAAATTTGAAAGATGTAGATATTTATATCGTTAGTTCCAATACGACATTTGTTAATCGTAGAATTTGATATTGAATATAAGCCGGTATATTTTCTATTCAGGGCCTTATATTGAATATCAAATGTGATTTGGGTTTGTCGTGAATGGTGTCTTCACTAACACTGTTCTTGAACCCAGTTGAGAAAAGATTAAATCTTTTTGTTTAGATTTAATGAAGTGTACCAATTAAATAATATTTAATTGAAATTGAATCGATATTGATTTTTGGGTTTATCGTGAACAGTGTTTTAAATAACACTTGTTCTTTGACCCGATAATTAATGGAATGTGATTTTGGGTTTATCGTGAACCGTGTTTTAAATGACACTGATTCTTTAACCCAGTCGAAGATTAAAACTAAGTGGAGTTTTAATGAATCTTTAATTAGATTGAAATGATCGAAAATGGAGTATCACCAGTTTTGCTCCAGGCGATAGTTAAATCTTTAATTAGATTTGAACGTGAAATGGTAATTGAATTTACCGATAACACCGTGGTGTTAGATATGAAGTATAACCAGTTTTACTTCATGGGATGAATAGGTTGGGATTGGGAAATTAAAACAAATGATTACTTCGGTAAGGTTCGTTAATCCCGACTAGTTTGAATTGATATTCAAAAATAGATTATAGAATAAATTCAAGAAATTTATCTTGGATAAAATTAATGGGAACCTTTCCCTATGAATGTGAAATTTAGAAATTGACTGTCGGTTAGCCAAACAGAATGGTTTTCTGGATATTGATCTGATGTTGGTTTCGGCCTTCGGGGTTAATATTTGGGGAATTATTCTCTTGATTAATTTACGGTTAGTGACTAATGAATTGGAATGAGGCGTATGTTGTGTTTGTGTAACACTTATTTAAAATATACGCGAGTTATTCGGAAAGACCGGGTTTATCCCATTCTGAATAACTGATACGACGACAAGTCGAAGATGAAGACGGTGGTCGAAGACCGGAAGTCTTCACGTCGTTTGGGTGATTACTGATGATCTTGATTGGGCTGTACACCCAAGAAGATGGAAACAGTTAGTGATCGTCCAGACGTACTTGGAGATCGATGGATATGCGGGGTACTAGGTGCCTCCGGTTTCGTTCAGACCCAGAACGAACTTGTAAATGGACTGTGTGTCTGACATTGGATTTTAGTCCGTGTGATTGATCTCTATTAAATATATATCTGTTTGGCGGCGGAGAATTTATTCTCTTGCTTAACGCCCTTCTCCGAGACGTACGAGCTCAGGGGTTATATATTGATGGATATCAAACGCATGGAGTGAATTGCCTGTGTGGCATGCCTAAGTGGCAATTGATCGAGGCTTCTGTTGAAAAGCAAAGTCTTGTGGTGATGATCGAAGCACGGCCTTTGTGGCGTAGCTTTGTGTAACGTTTACCTCGCGTGTTTCACACCCGGTATGAACCAAAAACGGGAGAGGACCTCAGGGAGGGCATGCGTTTCCTCCTAGCTAGAAGTGGCGTCAGTGGTTTTACACGCCCTGACGAGTTTGACTTATGTGGTTGTTGCTGTTGCGAGGCGCCTCGGTTTGATCGGACGATCCGGGTCCGATGGAGTCATTCGTTGGCTCATTTACGCCCCAAAGGGCGGGGAAACGCAGTGTTCAGGCATTTTAATCCACGTCGGTGGACCGGCCCTGACGATCCAAGGGTCACTCGAGCTCTGATCCTGAGACTCGGGCTAGGCAGTCTCGAATCAGTTGAGGACTATCTTTTGCCTCGGTTCATAGACGAAAATCCAATTTCCAAATACGTGACATTTGCGGTTTTATTTGTAGAGCCTAGTATGGCGACATAGTGGGATGAGGCGCTCATGCCGCCTATGATTGATACTTATGATTTGAAGTTGTTTTATACACTATGCACTTATTATAGTATCAAATGATTTGTTTTAAACGTATCAAGCATTCTTTGGCTGTTATAAGGTAAAAACCCTATCCCCCGGCTTGCGTTGCATTGTGTGATAGGACCTGGGTCTTATAACAGCTTCATTTTTCTTTATTTAGCATTGCGCTGTTTGTTTTATGCACCGGTATTCTTGGGAGGAAACCCGTTCCGTGTTATACGGCGTGGTCCCTTGATTTACCTAGCTTTAAAAATAAAGATTAACTGTTTTAGTTCTCATACCAGTCACATGACTGACCTGGAGTTTATTGTTTTAACCTAAACTCTGGGTGCCCCTATTTTGACACGGGTAGCTAGTAGTTTTGGTTTTGCAGATTTATATTCACAGGATCCTGGTTTACAGCTGGAACGATATCCGGAAAGCTTTGTATCCGTATATCTACTTCTAGTTGTGTATTGTATTATTTTCCGCTGCTATGTATTTAAAAGTAATTTAAATCTCTGATATTTCTGTGTAATATTCATTGTTACTCTGTATATTCTTGTAATCTGATGCATTGTTGTAATATACAGTGAAATGTTCTTTTATATGCGTTCTGTTGTGGTTTGTTCTCGAACTATCCGACGCTTTCCTTTACAGGGGAAGTTACGGGTTTTCATAGTTGGTATCAGAGCTTTGGTTTACAAAGCTAAGAGAATAAGGCACATTAGAACCATACGAAAGAATTCATCAGATATTGGATTAGTAAAATCCAATGAGAATGACTCGTTAGAGATGGGATCAGTAGTATCCTAGAACGAGTGTGAGGAGTAAATTTTCAAATGAAAACAGATTTAGTTTTGAAAATCTAAATCACTTAATCGTATTTGATTATTTATTTATATTGATTAGGACAGTCCAATATATAAAGATTTTGCGTATGCGCCTAGCTAGCGTCTATTCGAGGTTTTAATATACTGGATAGATATAGAATCACACTCTAGTCGCCCGAAGATGATTCTGATGATAGTTCGAACATCATCAGAATTGGTATTCGTGTTTCGAAGGTGTGATATCTATATATATTTCCTATTGACTGGTGTGAGAACCCAAAATTAGATAGGGCTTATTGTTGTGATTTGGCATCAAAAACATGATTTTTGTATATGTATCAAAATTATGAATTTGCGACTCTAATTCACTAATTGATTGATGATTGTGTTGTTTGTTTATTTGGTTGATAATTTTGAACCATTTAGCCTAATTGAACCAAATATTGGGTTGTATTGAAAATTGGTTGCATTTGCTTGCATATGCATATATATCATTGAACATGTCATAGCAAGGAGGCTAGAGCCAGAGAATAAAATTTGTTTGCCCGACAAATAGGTACATGTTTACTACATAATTTACTGTTTTGTTTGGGTGATGATGATTTTATGAGCCTATTGGCTAGCTGCTTGGCCTTTTCTTTTTCTTTTTGAGATCTGAAGGACCGGGGAAGCTATTTGAAATTCCCCGATGCTCCCGGTGCAGGGGAGGTTATGGCGAAATTTTTCGAAAATTTAGGGTGTTAGCCAAATTTTTGAAGAATTTGAAAATTCTCAGAAACTGAAAAGTTGGAGAATGCAAACCAGATCGAACGTAGAGTTGATTAATCAAACCACTTTCGACTTTGTTCCTTTTCGGGGACGAAAAGTTTTAAGTGGGGGAGATTGTAATAACCCGAAAATCTGGGCCAGTTTAAAATTTTTATTTTGGCAATTTTGGCGAATTTTGAATATTTAAAATGAATTATTTTAAATAATATCGACGAGAAATTTATTTTGAATATAATTAGAACGTATATATTATATACGTCGTCGTTAGAATATATAATAATTATATATAATTATAAAAGGAATTGAAAATGGCGCGGTAGTTCGAAAATTCGATTTCTAATTTCAAATGAATATACAGAATTCAATATAAGTCAGAATTGAACGAAACAAGAAATATTTGAATCTGTATAACTATATCTTTGTAACGAAGTTAACAAACTGAGATTTCATTTTAGAAATGATAAGATATGTCCAGTTTAAAATTAGAAATAGTCGCTGTGGAATTTATATATATTTTTATATATATAAGGCCCTTAAAAATAGCAATTTTGCAAACGACCTCGGATTTCGACGAAACCAGTTTTGTTGGGTCCGTGATGTTAAGTTATTGCTAGGTTTCAAATTTCATAATTTTTCGAATCAATATGTGAGCGTGGCAAAGGAAAACGCGTTTGACCAGTTTCAGTTGATTTTAATCGACTGGAAATTGGCCATTTTTCAAACGGTCTCAGAATTCGACGAAACTAGTTTTGTTAGGACCGTATCGTCAATACGAAGCTAGAAAATATTTTTCGAGAATTTTTAGGGTGAGTATGTGGTCTCGGCAATTTGAAATGTACGTTTAAAATTCAATATACATTGATTTGTATTTTAATTTTGATGAAAACGGATCGTAACAGCCGAACTGGCTTGCGAAACATATTCCATTGTGTTCGGAATGGAGGTAATTAGCTAGGGGCGTCAGTCGTTGGGTTCAGTTTAGAGGTCGTATTGGTAAACAAGTTAAATTCACGAATTAAATATATATTATTTAATTTATTATAAATAACCCTTGCCCAATCAAAACCCTGTCAACCCATCCCTTGGTCAAACAGAAACCCGTCGTTCCCTTTCGTTCTACGGTGGAATTTGCTCCGATTTTCAATCCCAAATTGCATCCAAATTAAAACGAATTAAACCCAGATTTATATATGAAATTGTAGAGATTTCTCATAGCTTCAAATCCATGCCAAAGTGATCGTATCTCGTATGTTAGTTTGTTCGATTCGTGGCCTCAAAGAGGACCAGTTCGCTGCGGATTTCCAAGTTGATGGAGGCTTCGAGTGAGCCATGGTGGGTGGCGACGGGGAGAGGAAGGAAGGGCGCTTCGAGTGGTTAACGTTGGTCGATGGCCAGCGCGTTGGTCTTTGTGCAGTTTCGAACCCTAGAAGTAACGATGTGGTTGAAATGGGTTCGGCGGATGTCTGTTATCAACGAGGGATGAAGGACTTCAGAAGGGGGCGGCCTAATTTTAGCAGATAAAGGTTTAACAGTTTTTTTATTTTATTTTTAGTTTTTATTTTATGTAAGCAGTTTAAATAAAATCAGTTTTGAAAATATAAAAATACTTTGTTTAATATATAAAAATACTTTGTTTAAAATATAAAAATACTTTGTTTAAAATATAAAAATACTTTGTTTAAAATATAAATATACTTTGTTTAAAATATAAAGATACTTTGTTTAAAATATAAAAATACTTTGTTTAAAATATAAAGATACTTTGTTTAAAATATAAAGATACTTTGTTTAAAATATAAAGATACTTTGTTTAAAATATAAAGATACTTTGTTTAAAATATAAAGATACTTTGTTTTGAAAATGTGATTTTTTATATATAGAATATCGAAATAAAAATAAGATTTTTATATTTTGAACTTCGAAATAAAAATATGATTTTTATATATTGAATAGCATAGTAAAAATTCGATTTTTGAATATATGAAGTGATTATAAAAATATGATTTTTAAATTGAAAGTGAATAAATAAAAATGTGATTTTTATTTTAAAGACATCAAAATATAAAAATGTGTGATCTTTATATATGTAGTGGCTACGAGCAACGAAGATGACAAATGGGCGAAAGCAACGAAGAATTCTATCAATGAAGTGCCGTGGAGCTAGGATAGCTATAGGTGAGAATTTCTCACCTTTCAATTTCTTTTCTAGTTATATATATATATATATACTAGGATGCAGACGGTGCTTAGTAGCACCCGACACAATCGTCCACAGACCATGGACTTGTTTGTTTGGTTGCATAGGCTAGTTATATGATTTGATTTGAAATTGAATTGTTTGGTGAAATGAATGGATTGATTGATGTGTGAATGGCGTGGGCCTTCACTAGACCGGGGATAAGGCTAGGCCTTGTCCCGTTTCTAGTATCATGCCGTTATGCCGCCAAAATTTTCTAAAATATGTTAGAAAAATAAAAATATCATTTTATTGAATAAATGAACTGAATAGAAATTCATATGTTAAAATAAAATTGTTTGATTGTTAAAAACATAATTTTTAACGTGAAAGTGAGTAAATAGATATTTATAGACAAATCGGCCGATTTGTTTATATGCACTGATTTGACTGATATTGATTGGGTCGATAAATTTTACACATCGCCCAACTGCACGAATAAAAATCTGTGTTTGATTGTTTGAAACCCCACACGGGTGTTGGGATGAAATTTGAAGTTCACTCATCCTGATTGATTAAATATGTCAATCGATTGATTGACAGGCTGTTATAAGCATTAGATATCTATATTTGATGCTTATACGGTGTAGTGCACTTTGGTTGATGGTGGATTATTTATCGTTGCTATTATATACATGTGTTGTATGAAAATCCATATAATTAACATTATATGGTAATTGATTGGGCCTCATTCCAATCGTGAAAATAAAGAATATTTTGATAATAACAAATATTTTGATAATAGGAAATATTTGAAATAGAATATTTGAAAATAGAAATTTATGAAGCCGTGTTGATTAGATTGACGCCATTTTGACGTGAACGATATTTATATCGATTTTATCGATTTCGAAATGAATTGAATTGAAAACGATTTCGAAATGAATTGAATTGAAAACGATTTCGAAATGAATTGAATTGAAAACGATTTCGAAATGAATTGAATTGAAAACAATTTCGAAATGAATTGAATTGAAAACGATTTCGAAATGAATTGAACTGAAAACGATTTCGAAATGAATTGAACTGAAAACGATTTCGAAATGAATTGAATTGAAAACGATTTCAAAATGAATTGAATTGAAAACGATTTCGAAATGAATTGAATTGAAAACGATTTCGAAATGAATTGAAAGCGAATTGAAATGAATTCAAATTGAATTGAAATTTGAATTGAATAGAAATGAATTTTAAAACGAATTTATAAAAAAAGAATTCAATTTTGATTTGAATTGAAATGGAAGTTGAAATTGCTTTTGAAACGAATTTTAAAATTATTTATATAATTCGTTTTAAATAGAAATCGACGAAATATATATTATATATATTATATATATAATATAATGGCCTGAATAGAACGCGCCGCGCCGCGGCAGTTCGTGAATTTCGACCATTTATTTCAAACGGACATTACGGGAGATCCGACCGTCGGATTCTCCTAAAACCGGAACCGTTGGGTTCGTATCGAAAAGAGCTTTCTAACGAATGTGACAAATTAGAAATCTAACGGTTGGATTTGGAATTATGTCCAAATCAAATTTGAAAAAGGTCGCTGTAAGTGCAGTTCGATGGCCGTTGATGGAAATCGACTGTACGGACCTTGATAAAATTATTAAAAATATTAATAATTTGTGTAAAATCATAAGAAATGACTTGTGAAGATTTGGGATGAAAAACTCCATATTTGAAAGGATAAAAATAGATTTTTATCGAAATGAACTAGTTTTGAACTAGAATTATAATTCTATTTATTTTTAAATAAATAAATTGAATTCGAAAAGGGTTTTAAAAATAACCAAAATTTCCAATGATTGCATTGGAGTGGATTTGAATTGAAATTGTCTTCGGAATATTTCGATGTTGGAATTCGGGATTATACAGATGTTGTTATGGAAATTTGAAAGATGTAGATATTTATATCGTTAGTTCCAATACGACATTTGTTAATCGTAGAATTTGATATTGAATATAAGCCGATATATTTTCTATTCAGGGCCTTATATTGAATATCAAATGTGATTTGGGTTTGTCGTGAATGGTGTCTTCACTAACACTGTTCTTGAACCCAGTTGAGAAAAGATTAAATCTTTTTGTTTAGATTTAATGAAGTGTACCAATTAAATAATATTTAATTGAAATTGAATCGATATTGATTTTTGGGTTTATCGTGAACAGTGTTTTAAATAACACTTGTTCTTTGACCCGATAATTAATGGAATGTGATTTTGGGTTTATCGTGAACCGTGTTTTAAATGACACTGATTCTTTAACCCAGTCGAAGATTAAAACTAAGTGGAGTTTTAATGAATCTTTAATTAGATTGAAATGATCGAAAATGGAGTATCACCAGTTTTGCTCCAGGCGATAGTTAAATCTTTAATTAGATTTGAACGTGAAATGGTAATTGAATTTACCGATAACACCGTGGTGTTAGATATGAAGTATAACCAGTTTTACTTCATGGGATGAATAGGTTGGGATTGGGAAATTAAAACAAATGATTACTTCGGTAAGGTTCGTTAATCCCGACTAGTTTGAATTGATATTCAAAAATAGATTATAGAATAAATTCAAGAAATTTATCTTGGATAAAATTAATGGGAACCTTTCCCTATGAATGTGAAATTTAGAAATTGACTGTCGGTTAGCCAAACAGAATGGTTTTCTGGATATTGATCTGATGTTGGTTTCGGCCTTCGGGGTTAATATTTGGGGAATTATTCTCTTGATTAATTTACGGTTAGTGACTAATGAATTGGAATGAGGCGTATGTTGTGTTTGTGTAACACTTATTTAAAATATACGCGAGTTATTCGGAAAGACCGGGTTTATCCCATTCTGAATAACTGATACGACGACAAGTCGAAGATGAAGACGGTGGTCGAAGACCGGAAGTCTTCACGTCGTTTGGGTGATTACTGATGATCTTGATTGGGCTGTACACCCAAGAAGATGGAAACAGTTAGTGATCGTCCAGATGTACTTGGAGATCGATGGATATGCGGGGTACTAGGTGCCTCCGGTTTCGTTCAGACCCAGAACGGACTTGTAAATGGACTGTGTGTCTGACATTGGATTTTAGTCCGTGTGATTGATCTCTATTAAATATATATCTGTTTGGCGGCGGAGAATTTATTCTCTTGCTTAACGCCCTTCTCCGAGACGTACGAGCTCAGGGGTTATATATTGATGGATATAAAACGCATGGAGTGAATTGCCTGTGTGGCATGCCTAAGTGGCAATTGATCGAGGCTTCTGTTGAAAAGCAAAGTCTTGTGGTGATGATCGAAGCATGGCCTTTGTGGCGTAGCTTTGTGTAACGTTTACCTCGCGTGTTTCACACCCGGTATGAACAAAAAAGGGGAGAGGACCTCAGGGAGGGCATGCGTTTCCTCCTAGCTAGAAGTGGCGTCAGTGGTTTTACACGCCCTGACGAGTTTGACTTATGTGGTTGTTGCTGTTGCGAGGCGCCTCGGTTTGATCGGACGATCCGGGTCCGATGGAGTCATTCGTTGACTCATTTACGCCCCAAAGGGCGGGGAAACGCAGTGTTCAGGCATTTTAATCCACGTCGGTGGACCGGCCCTGACGATCCAAGGGTCACTCGAGCTCTGATCCTGAGACTCGGGCTAGGCAGTCTCGAATCGGTTGAGGACTATCTTTTGCCTCGGTTCATAGACGGAAATCCAATTTCCAAATACGTGACATTTGCGGTTTTATTTGTAGAGCCTAGTATGGCGACATAGTGGGATGGGGCGCTCATGCCGCCTATGATTGATACTTATGATTTGAAGTTGTTTTATACACTATGCACTTATTATAGTATCAAATGATTTGTTTTAAACGTATCAAGCATTCTTTGGCTGTTATAAGGTAAAAACCCTATCCCCCGGCTTGCGTTGCATTGTGTGATAGGACCTGGGTCTTATAACAGCTTCATTTTTCTTTATTTAGCATTGCGCTATTTGTTTTATGCACCGGTATTCTTTGGAGGAAACCCGTTCCGTGTTATACGGCGTGGTCCCTTGATTTACCTAGCTTTAAAAATAAAGATTAACTGTTTTAGTTCTCACACCAGTCACATGACTGACCTGGAGTTTATTGTTTTAACCTTAACTCTGGGTGCCCCTATTTTGACATGGGTAGCTAGTAGTTTTGGTTTTGCAGATTTATATTCACAGGATCCTGGTTTACAGCTGGAACGATATCCGGAAAGCTTTGTATCCGTATATCTACTTCTAGTTGTGTATTGTATTATTTTCCGCTGCTATGTATTTAAAAGTAATTTAAATCTCTGATATTTCTGTGTAATATTCATTGTTACTCTGTATATTCTTGTAATCTGATGCATTGTTGTAATATACAGTGAAATGTTCTTTTATATGCGTTCTGTTGTGGTTTGTTCTCGAACTATCCGACGCTTTCCTTTACAGGGGAAGTTACGGGTTTTCATATCAAAATTACATGCTTTTCGTATAAACTCTAAAATCAAGAAGTTGATATTAATCTCAGAAAGGCTGCTGGACGATAGGTTGTATTTGCATTAATTGACATTAGAATACATATTTTTTCTTACCCCCCATACATGTCCATACAGAAAGAAGGTGATAAAATGCACCAAAATACAGCTTTTTCATAAGATAATCAATGGGAAGTCAATCATCTAGGTATCAAAGCAAAACGTTAACAATCTAATATCGAAAATTTTAGTGGGTACTATAAAATACCAATGGATACAATGTATGAAGTAAGAAAAAAGTAATAAAAGTAGCAGAAGATGCACATCTAAGGAGGATACACAATAAAATGATAAGTAAAAGTGATGTTTTTTTACATTAAACATGTAAGCTTAAGATTGGAAAGAATAAGAGGTAAAAGATTAATTGACACAACATCTAAACTTGTTGAAACTTCAATTATTTCTAATCGATTAGATTATAAAACAACAAACTTCACATGGTTTATTATAGTCTATTTTTCGGTACAATTAATTTACAAAATTTGAATTTAACTTTTGTTTAAGATGATGCAACAACGAAAGCTTGCCGTATGATATTTATAGATCGATTGTTATGAAAAATTTATAACATGCACTGTATGATTACACTACATAAATTAAATCCTTAGAATGAATAATTACAAAAATACCAAGGAACTACAACCAATATAAGAGGTAAGCTTCATTACAGATGAACCTAAATGAAAGTATTAAGCATCATAAATATAGTAAGCACTACTAACACATTGGAAAACTTTAGTTTTATAGAGTAGACCTAAAATGTAGCCAATTAGGCTGCCATTTTGATTAGATCCATTCAAAAATGTTCTTACTTCCATTCATTATCTTGACTTTAGTTTAGAGAGTTTCCCCACTTAAGTATGTTTGTCTTTCGATTTCGGTTGTTAAACTCCAAGATCTCTTTCTTTACTTTTGGCACTTGATTGAATTCATCATCATTCATGTACTACGTTAATATTTAGAAAAGTGTCGACATAAAACTTGTATACAACTACTATAGTTAACATTACTAAATAGTGAAACCTTAATCTTTATGACTATTAGATGATCTAAAAATAAATGTTTTATATTACTTGTATATCGATCAATATCAACAGTTAAAACTCTCTACTATAGCTAGGAATATTTGCTAATTCTAATAAAATTTAAATTATTAAATATTAGAAGTTTTACAATTAGAAATTATGATGCTTGTAATAATCACATCCTTTGGATCAATTTTTTTGGTTGGATCAAGGTTTGGGCTTGATCCCCTATACTTTTGCATTAGTAATGGATGAAGTCACAAAAGGTATACAAGGAGAGATCCCTTGGTGTATGCTCTTTTCTGATGATGTTGTGCTGATTAATGAAAGTAGAATAGGGCTTAATATGAAAGTAGAATAGGGGTTAATAAACAAGTATAATTGTAGAGGGAGGCCTTAGAATCGAAGGGTTTTCGGCTTAGCATAACTAAAACATAGTATATGAAGTGTGAGTTCAATGGTGTCAGGTCAGATGACAGAGAGTTCACCATGGTCGGTCGAGTAGTACCTAAGAAGGAATCCTTTGGATATTTAGAAGCTATGCTGCAGTTTGATAGGGAGATTGATATGGATGTTATTTTTAGAATTCAAGCTTGATGGGTGAAATGAAGACTTGCATCTGACATTCTCTGTGATAGGAAGATTCCTCATAAACTTAAAGGAAAGTTCTATAGAATAGCAATCAGATCTGTAATGTTATATGGTGCGAAATGTTGGCCTACTAAAAGGCAACACGTCCATAAGATAAGCGTAGAAGAGATGTGTATGTTGTGTTGGAGCCGTGGGAATACTAGACGAGATCAGATTAGAAATGATGATATTCGGGACAAATTTGGAGTTGCACATACTGAAGTGAAGTTAGTCCAATACCGCCTGAGATGGTTTGGACATCTCTAACGTAGACCGCATGATGCACCTGTGTGCGTTGGAATTATAGGTCATGCCAAAGGTCCAAAAAGAGGCAGGGATCGACCTAAATGACTTAGAAGGAGATAGTAAAAAGAGGTTTAAGAAATTGGAGTATATTTGCAGAGCTAGTATCGAATAGGAGTGCATGGAAATTAGCAATCCATGTAGCAGAACCTTAGGTTTTTCTGGCCATATTACAGCTACTTTTATTATCTATTTAATTACTTTAAACTTTATTTTTATTTTATTGAAGCTTTTAACCTTTTTATTTGGGTTCCATCCCCATCCAACCCCAACTTGTTTGGAATTTATGGCTTGGTTATTGTTGTTGGTCTGTGTCAAAAATTATAGATAAAGCTATATTCGTTGCTATTTGTAGTAGTTTATTTTGGGAAAAATCTATTATCAAAACAAAAGGAATAGAGGTATCACTGATGATGCTGCTCTACAGAAAATTAATCGATTGCTTCATGTATTATATAATTTATTAGTGAATGACATACTTTCACATTCGATGGTATACCATCCATATTTTTTGTTACCTGTGAACCAGAAATGGTGGAATTCCCTACATATTTTATATTTGAAATTGACAAACTAATTGCAGTGCATGTTAATAATGGTTTCATTGCCCATTAGGTATGCAAATTTATTTGAAATTCTAAATCTGAAAATATGTACAATTCATTTGCAAATGACATTGTACCATTGGAATCAGTCATTAAGCCAAAACAAAACTATAAAGTTGCTTTAAAATCATTAAATGAATATATGACGAAGTACGCTCGCTAATTAAATGCCAAATGTTTTCAGTATTAATTCCACATCTAATTGACCACTGAAATAAATAGAATAAAACCTTATGAGCCAGAATCTAAAATATAAAGACCCCATATGAAAAATAAGATACCACTAGGAAATCCTTGTATGGTTCAGTTCCATATCCTACATCTTAATCTTTGGAAAAAACATTATAAAGGTCAGTACAGAATCTAATCAAGTATGTTCAAAATAACTAACTCAAATCATGGGAATCGCCCTTCCATTGTAAACAGAATTATGCCAAGTTATTCTATATGATACACATGATAAAATGATCTGAACTAAAACTCAAGTCTAAGAAAATGAAACTTCTCAAAATTATGTATACGATCCAAAAATAAATAAGAACGAAAAATGCTTCACAGATTTCATGGAAAAAGCAAATGATAATGAATCTCTTTCTTAAAACTGACTAAATAATAGTTGACTTAATATCCATAAAAAACATGGCTATGTCAAATGCGTCTTCAATTATTTATCGTAGAGTAAAATATACAATAATGAACAAAACGTATACAAATTTTATGAAGGAAACAACGGGGAAAAGCACAAGATGCTTACATGCAAAGAATAATGATTTTCTTAAGAACTACATTTCCACTTGCTTAAGGAAGGTGCAAAAAAAAAAAATGCTTCTAAATGCAAAAGACATTTGGTGAGACCATACGAACATATGTAATAAAGTCGTTATGGTGAAAATAAATTTAATATACTAAAAAAGGAAAATATTTTATTAAGTTACTTCAATTTTAAATTTACATATCTACGGACATTCTTTTGAGCATACACTTTCACAATCAAAGTCTATATAGTTTCAACCCTTTATGATCATGAAAGATATTCAAACCACACTCAAAGTTCGTATTAATATAGAAAGTTAACTTTAGATACTTAACACTATGTAATTGAAATTATTGTATAGTTTTTATTCTTTTTTTTAATGTAACGAACCCAGATTTTTTCGATGTTTAAAATATTTAAATCAATTTTAATTATGTATTTAAGGAATTTATTTTGGTTACAAATTTGAAATCTAATCTAGTTTACTTTGATTTTAACCGATTTTATAAGTACAGATTTAATTTTTTCTTTTATATTCAATTTAAATATTTTGTTAAATTAAACATTCGTGATATTTTAAAATAATTGCTACATATTGTTTGAAAATTTTATATAAATAAATTCGTTTAGTTGGATTTGGTTAATTTAAAATTTAGATATGTATTTGAGAATATTAAACGTGCTTGTGTTGTGTATATACGTAATGTAATATATAGTGTCTATGCTTAGAAATATATATATATATATATATATATATATATATATATATATATATATTTACACTTGTTCTTTTTATGGATAAATTTACCACTTGTTAAAGATTAGTAATAAAATAAAATAGCTTTAGATTACACTTGCTAAATTCTTGCAAACACTTGTCTACACGTGTTCATTTGTTTCTGTAGATTAATACCACATGCCCCTTTTTATCACCGCTCCCTTCCCCTTTTATTTTTATTCTATTTTCCATTCCTTCAGCTAGAAGAAGTTCCCCCAATTCATCAATGTCTTCATCTACTTAAAAAAATGGCGTCATTCCCCAAATCTATATAAAATGCCACCGCGGAAACCCTTCTTCCAAAATTGATGGCCATGCCTCCACAAACCCTTTTTCCCTAAATTCTTCACTTCGTCCTCCTCAAATCTCAAAGTCATGGGCGCTGCACTCTTCAAAATCTATTCCATCGAGTCTGTCCCCTTCATCGTGGCTAACATTCAAGACCTCTGCTGATTGATAGATACCCCGTGACCTGAGGAGCATTGTATCGACCAAGGAAGATTCGGCTCCGCCAAACCGTTCTTCTTCAACAGCAAGCTAAGCCACTGGCCTTTCTGCCAAAACCATTTAACCTTTGTGCCACCACTGACCGAATAGCTGCTGTCTTCGACGCAAGGTAAGTTCATCTTACGATTAAAATTATCACAAGTTCGCTATTTCGATTCACTCAGTATAATTAGTTCGGGCTTTTGCTTTTTGCATTCCTATTACTATGTTGCAATATTGATTTCTGAGTTTGGACCATTTACTAATTTGATTATAACTTGAGCTAGGTATATGCATGTCAGTCGTAAGTCTTTTACTCCTTCCATTCCAAACTGAAAAAAATGGGTTTGTGGAGGCGCGGTCATCAATTTTGGAAGAAGGGTTTTCACGGTGGCCATTTTATGTAGATTTGGGGAATAACACCAATTTTTTTCCAAGTAGGTGAAGACATTCACGAATTGGGAAAATTTCTTCTAGTTGAAGGAATGGAAAACAGAGTAAAAATAAAAGAGGAAGGGAGCGGTAATAAAAAGGGATGCGTGGTATTAATCTACAGAAACAAATGAACACGTGTAGAAAAGTGTTTGCAAGAATTTAACAAGTGTAATTTCAAGCTATTTTATTTTATTTCTAGTCTTTAACAAGTGGTAAATTTATCCATAAAAAAACAATTGTAAAAAAATAAATTAATATATATATTTCTAAGCATAAATACCTATGTATATACGCAACACGATCATGTTTAATATTCTCAAATACATATCTAAATTTTAAATTAACCAAATCCAACTAAACAAATTTAGTTAATTAAAATTTTCAAGAAAATATGTAGCAATTAGTTTAAAATATCACTA
The DNA here is from genome assembly GCA_030737875.1 of Allium sativum. NCBI lineage: Eukaryota > Viridiplantae > Streptophyta > Magnoliopsida > Asparagales > Amaryllidaceae > Allium > Allium sativum. Next base: position 646,345,051 of record CM060923.1, read on the forward strand.
ATGATTAATTTAACAAAATATTTAAATCGAATATAAAAGAAAAATTAAATTTGTACTTACAGTATCGGTTGAAAAATCAAAATAAGCTAAGTTAGATTTCAAATTTATAAACTAAATAAATTCCTTAAATACCAAATTCAAATTAATTTAATGATTTTAAACATTGAAAAAATATGGTTCGTTATAATCTCTCCCCTTAAGGCTTTTCGTCCTCGAAAAGGAGAGACTAGAAAATCATACATATATACAAAACAAATCAATCAATACTATATTAAATTTAAAACAAAATAACGGTAGATTTTAAAATTTGAAAATCAAAGTATGGTATCATTTCTTCGACTTGAATCCTGGTTTTATTTTCAATCACTTGAAATATTAACATTGTTTTCATATCGAATCATACTTTCTTCAGGATTGATAAAACCAAAATCATTTTGAAATTTCAAATAATTTACAATAGACAACATAAAACATTTATGTCCCAAGTCGAGAGGTTTCTCCCATTGACAAGGCCACGAGGCACGGCCTATGCACGAATCTATGTTGAATAATGATGTATCTCCAGACCCCAGAGCAGACCATCATCAAGGGTTTACACCCATGTCATACATTTCTTTAGTCACGGGTTACTTGAATCCTAGCAGTAAATCATTTTATTTCATATACCGAAGTTTATAAATCGTTTCGCAACAATAATTTTACACATACTTTCAAATAGTATTTTTTCAATCATTTAAAATCTCGGGATTCAAGTCATCAAATTTTCTCCGTTTATAAACCATTATATAAACTATTTGCCATATCCAAGTAACTTGGAAAACTCCTTTCAATAATTTGAAATCAAATCCGATTAATTTGCAAATCAGTTTAACTTAAATCAAGTATATACGAATTCAAGTTTGCAAATATTTAGATCATACATTTTATAAGCCATATCAAGTATTAATACCAATAGATTTCAATTTTTTTTTGAAACATTCTAGAAATAAGATTTCCAATGATTCACATAATATTTTTTAAGAGATTTATAAAGTCACATATTTTCCTTTTAAAATTTCACTTCCAAAACCCTTTACACAAAATAATATAGATTTTTTTCGATTTCAAATATTTAGCTTTCATTTAAAAAGGTCTCATTATCCAAAATATTCACAATTTCTCTTAAAATATTTTTATTTGAAAATATTTCATACTTCGATGTGCTACTCTGATTCAACATATACATATTCTAACTCGTTTTTTTTTCGAAATATAAAAATCGATTTAAAAAATATTGGGAACTATGTTCTCAAATATTTTTTTTCCAAAATCCCACTTGTTCATAGACTAGTCGATGTAAGACAAAGATTCGGGGAATAAGAATCGGACAGTCTCATATATTTAAGCACGAATTGTTCGAATCGGTAAGCGAAGGATGACGGCAAGTCAAGGCAACCAAAATACAACAACAAGTGCAATGACACATTGTTTATTTTGAAACATTAATTTCTTTTTGAATCTTATCCCAATGGTTTTCAATTTTCCAAATTATTTCCAATTTCATAGTAATTCATTTGCAATTTCAATTTACTTTACAATATTAAAAATGTCTTCTATTTAAATTTCGCTTATCTATTCCAATTCGTATTTACTTATCAAAATAATTTTCTTTTCTATTCAAACAATTTCAATCACTTATGTAAATGGTTTCAAATATTTCTCGATGTCTTAATCAAAATCATATAGTCATCCCACTTTCAAAACTCAAAAATAAATATCTTATAATGTTGCAACAATCCTCAGAATTTTCCTCAAGCGACTAGAGTGTGGTTCTATATATATCTAATATATATTGCACTTCATATATACGTTGATCAGGCGTATATTCAAAATCTGCATATACCATTAGTCCAATCACGACGTCGAGTAAAATACTCCAAAACTCTTAAAAAAAATTATATTTCAAAAATAAATACACTTTTCAAAATGATTTATTTTATTTCAAAATAATTTATGTTTTTAAAACATGCTCTCTCTACAGCGATTCCAGTAATAATTTCACTCATTCTAGAGCATTGCTACTCTATCTCTAATTAGTTTTCAAACCCGATAAGCTAAGCTTTTTCAAACCAAAGCTTTGATACCACGTTGTAACGAGCTGTCGTTTTGACGTTCCGAGTTGGTTTAAATTCCGACTTGGAGAGGTCAAAATGGTAGGTCGTTACATTTAACGCTTATTACTTAGTAAGAACACCAAATGAATGGTCTAGCTTCTTGCAAATACAAAGCTAGAAGGAACACGCATGACTTGGAAAAAGAACCTACTAAAATTCACAGAAAACGAACTATACTTGGAATAGCACCTAATCTTCATAGTTATTTTAACTAATTGTAATTGGCTAATATGATTGCACTGCAATTTGGACAATTGCATATGTATGTATAAAACAATTATTCGGCGTATATATATATGTGTGTTTGTGTGTGTGTGTATATATAGAACTGAGATAATTATGCCTTAAATATATTAGATAATTTTTAGTCGGCAAGCCAACGAAAAACTATGTAGTCTTTGGAAATTTTATCTGGCGAATAACAATTAATTCATTGAGATTAATCAAAATCAAAATTATAACATTGTTTCCATAGCTTATAGTACATAAACATAGCTTTGATATATAAACAATCTATCATAAATTATAATAACTATAAATAGTAAGAGAGAAACATAATTGTTCATAAATATGTTAGATATGATCAACGTAGCTCAGAAAAAACATATTAAGAAATCATTATAGCGTTGATATTGTACACGATGGAAACCATATGTGAATTCACTGAAGTAATCCAAAATCATAAAAAGAGTGGCTATCAACACTAATTTACTTAGTGTCGTTGCCAAAACAGATGAAGATGATAAAAGGAATGGAAGCTGCGTGAAGGTAATATTCTGAAGATTTACTACCAAGACGGAAGCTTATCGCCAAAACCGAAAGCAACTCTCAAAGCTATCAATACTAACGGACTCGGTATCGATGCATTATGAAAGGGCAGCATCAAATTTAAGCTCCTAGAGCTTGAAACCGAGACTTCGAAAGTAGGATAAAACTGATAACAACACTTAATATAGAGAAAGGCGGTCGAAACCATATTGTTGGAACCGAAAAATATCGTTAACATTTTGGCGCTAGAAGGAGGGCTTGAACCTCTGAACCTTTGGATAACCTTACCACATCCCTAGCTGTGTTGTTCCATCCTGGTTTGGACTAAGTTTTGAAGAAGCAAAAACATGATAAAGAGTTACTACTAGTATCTTCTGGATCTTAAATGGCTATGGCAAGCATCAGTGATTCAAGAGTCGTGGGAAAACAACGGCTTAGGTTGGAAACCCTATAAATCAGAAACAGGGATAAGGAAGTAGAACTTTATAACCCCGACCATTGGAGCATTAACCTTTTTCACATAGGGCCAACCCTTATCTTTTCCTTAAGTAGTTCCACATCAACGGAATACAACTTATTTTCTCACTTAAAAGAACCATTTATACACAAGCTAAGGGAACTATATTTGAGAAAAGAATAGTGGAGAAGTTCAATCAATCTACACTAAGGTGGCATAAAAAAGTTGCACCTCGATACCGCAACACAACAAAAAGAAAGCTTGAAGATGAAGAGGAACCTATAAAATTAATTAAAAAGGGGCTAAGGTCCAACATCAAAAGGGTATCATTGAGTCAATATTACCAAATGAGTGCAAGCTCACTATATCTATTGGGAATATCTATTTCCTCACCAAACTTGAACTTAACTTTTGGTCATTACAAAAGAAGAAACCAAAAAATGAAGTCAAATTGGGAGGACCCTATTGTTACAATCGTATAATGAATGGGCATGAAACCAATCATTGAAGTGCCATAGAAGGGATGATCAACAAATTCTTCAGTCAAGGACAACTATACAGATATGTAAAGAAAACATAGTCAACCACAGCGACATATTCCTTGAGGAAAGAGGGCCTACATAACTAAAGGTATGGAAACCCTCTCAAAAATTGGGATAACCCGAAATAGGTCAAATGAATTACAATGGATGAAAACCCTTGTCATCGCCAAGATGGCTAAGGAAAGACACCCCTTAGTGGGAGGGGGTGTGTAAGCCTTTCTCGCGTCTAAATCAGAAAAGGGACATGTTAAAGCATCGAAAGCGTAAGCCTCCGATACACGCCAGAAATGGTCGGGATGGAGCATCTAATTTAGCACGCTTTGCCTCTGCTCGCAGAAGAGTACGTCCTGCATCTGCTATGAACTAAGCACGTCCTACATCTTCTCGCAGAAGAGCACGTCCTACCTCTGCTTTTATTCCTCGTGCCCTGTAGAAGGGAACTAAAACATGTATCACCGCATACGATGGCCAGGGTAAGGCACCCCTCGGAGGGGAGTGGAGTGTAAGCCTGTATCATCGCCTACTATGTACGAGTTAGAGCATCAAAAGAGTAAGCCTTTAAGTCGTGCCTACGATGACCCGGTTAAAGCATCTAAGTCCTGATCACTGCTTACGATGGCCACGGTAAGGCACCTCCTGGAGGGAGGTCGGGTAAGTCCTTGGGCTCTGCTTGAGATTTAGGCAGCCAAGTGCACCGAACACACAAGCCCAGAGAGTGTCTAACAAAGAAACGTACATCCTCTGCTATGACACACAATTCCATAGAGCGGCTAAAAAAGCACGTACATCCTCTGCTTTAACAAATGAAAGCCCAGAGAGTGGCTAGGTAAGCACGTACACCCTCTGCTTATGCAAAATCCCGAGGGAAAGGAACAAAAGCTTTGGAGAAGCATTCTAAGCACGCAATCGTCTCTGCTTACACAAAGTCCAATGGGAAGGGAATGAAAGCTCGAAGGTATAACTCGCAAAGCACATACAACCTATGAATATAGGAATAGGACTGGAATTGGCACAAACAATATCAAATACCCGAACCTGGGTTGGTTTTTGACATTTATAATGCCAGATGTAGATATTTGATCTTCTATCAAATGCCCGAATCTGGGTTATGGTTCAGGACTTCTATTAACGCCAGATGTAGATATCTAATGTTCTATCAAATACCCGAATCTAGTTTATGGTTCAGGACTTCTATTAATTCCAGAAGTGGATATCTGGTCTTTTATAAAATACCCAAATCTAGGTTATGGTTCGGAACTTCTATTAATGTCAGATGTGGATATCTGGTCTTCCGTTAAATACCTGAATCTAGGTTATGGTTCGGGCCATCTAACTTATTGCCAAAACTGGATTTTTGGTCTACTACTAAATACCTGAATTTGGGTTATGGTTCAGGACTTCTAATCATTGCCAAAGGCGAAATTCTGGTCTTCTCTTATTAATACCCGGATTCGGGTTTCGAAGCTTCCAACTTCTATCGCTATATATGTACTTCTAGACTGCTCTCATGGAATTCCTAAATATAGGTTCCGACGATCCTATTTATGTTTCCAGAAAAGATATTATGGGCCTCCAACCAAGTATCGTGATATGAGTCAGGAGAATGCAATTATTATACTTAAGAAAAGGGGTCTGCTATCAATACTCGGGGTTAGGACCTGAGTCTACTACCCAAAAGCTTTCCAACAAAGATCACGATCTTGCATATTGCTCAGGAAGATTTTCACGACTCATATACACAAAGTCATTACTCATTATTCTGGTTTTGGATCCATTCTCAAATCAAGCGCATTTCAAGCACCGAAGAACAGGAGAAGATTTTCCAACCCTTATTTCAAGGGAGCAGGGATATTCAAACTCCAGTTACTATGCCTAAATGGGGGATCCAATTATCATCTTATTTCAAGGGAGCAGGGATATTCAAACTGCAGTTACTGTGACCAAATGGAATAGCCATTTTATCCAATAATTTCTTTAGTGTCTTCCAAACCTCTAGCTCATCAATTCGTCGAAGCAATTTACTTATCTCTTCATTCAAATTGGTAGAAGGGTTAACCCTTAACTGTCTTCTGAACTCAAGAATAGTTTCGTTCTTCTCTTACAGTCGATCTTCCAAGATAGATGATAGCTCACCTTGATTTCTAATTGTAACCTTTGGAAGATAATACATCTTTTCCCATTTCTAAGGGGAGCATCATTAAAAATGCTCTTTGGCATTATAATTTCTAATGAGTCTTCTCTAAGTCGAGAAAGTGAAACTTTAGGTTGACATCCCTATTCGCGCGAAAGGCTAATCATAATCATTACTAATCCTACCTCAAAAGAGAAATATTGATCAGTTATAGTTTTCATTAGCAAAAGAGTTTGCTACAAAAGTACTCGCACACTAGGAGTTACAATAATAATCCCGTTGGTTAAAGTACGTCTCACATATACTAAAATCGATAAGCTAGAATTCTAAGTTTCTTTTTGAATAGCTTCCCGTTCACTGTCTAGACAACCTAGTGGAAGTACATATTTCACACAAATATGATGAAGCTTACATATTAAAGGATCACTTCAAACCTGGGTGTTTCTTGAGGAATATTTTGCCACGAATACCCACTCATAAGGCTAGAATACGAATGTAAAACGTCTTTGAAAATGCATCTTCAAGTGAAAAAGGATTTTGTCACAATACAAAATGAAATAGGGATTGATAATATAAAGGGTCATTGTCGGAAACATTTTAGTACTATCAATAACTTCACGTATTCAAAGTTGAGCTAAGTTACATCCTTTTTTGGTTATTATCTAACTTCGCTTTATATTGGAAAGACATTGTTTTGTTCTATTTATATGCTATTGTAGGCAATAGACTATCCAAAAATTAAAGGGTAAGAAAAAGTACTGCTAAAACACGGGCCATACCTGACCTGTACACAAGTCATGTTGAGTAGGTTGCACCGATTCTTTCTGATCTTGACTTGAAGAATCGTCATACTTAGAGGAAATTTAAACTAAGTCTAGGTAAGGAGTAACATTTGAAGGACTTGAAGATATTTTTGTAGAAGTGTGAACATTTCTTGTAGAAGGAGGAGGAGTGGCTTTACCCCCGTTTAAGTTCTTAGGAAACTCCTTACCTTTGAGGCTATAATCACTGTCATCATCCCAATAATCATCATCGAAATCAACATATTCGCCTTCCTCTATGCCTGGATCGAGGTCATCCGGAAGATACTCAATATATAAAAGGTCTTCATGCTTGGACTTGCCTTTCTTCAAGACTTAAACTTCCCGTTTGGCCAACTCAATTCTTTCCATGAATCTGCACCGAATGGAGGGATGGGCAGAAGGAAATTCCATTCCAGTAAACATTCGGAAATTATCAGAGAATGCTAAGAAAATAGCGTCTTCATAATACTCTAATACAGCCTTTGGGAAATGATCTTTCAAAAATTCAAAGATCCTATTTCTGGCCTAATAAATTATGCGCCTAGAAGTGGATAGTGTGTTCTGAACTTGGGAAAGCTAATCATCCTTCTCTTTTAGCCTTTTGGTATGACTAGCCACTACCCTGGCCTTCTCATCTTCGACTTCCTGCTTGAACAAATGGAGCGCTAGTAACTGGTCATTCAAAAGGAACCTAGATTTACTCTCATCCTCGAACTCTGATTCAACCCTTTTAAGAGATAACTTCAATTCCGCACACTTTTTCTTGTGTCCCTCCATCAAAGATTTAACTTTATAAGCGAAGGCACCCTTCTCTTCTTTGAGAGGTGTAACTTCCATAAAAAGCAGGGCAAGCATTTACAGAAGAAAAAACCACTTCTTGGAAATCTAGGGGAAAAAATGAGGGTCAGAATTCACATCACTACAAAAAAGAGGCTTTTAACAGCGGCTCAAAAACGCTGTTAAAAGTTATAATAGCATTAATATAAACGATGTATAATGACATGCGGTCATAGGCCCCTAATTTTCAATAGCAGAAAATAAACGCTGTTAAAAAGTGAGTTTCACAGCGTTTTTCCTGAGCTGTTAATACTTTATGCACAACGTTTTTCTAAGCTGTTAATACTTTATGCACAGTGTTTACAATGAGCTGTTAATAGTTTTTAAGTGTATGTTGCGTCCATTTTCAATAGCAGATTGTAAACGCTATTACTATTATTTCACAGTGTTTTTCTTATGTTGTTATAGCGGATATACTTTATCTTTTCATAGAACTAATAGCGTTATATGAACGCTGTCGTTAGTTCCTGATATTTTTACTCCACTACTGTCACGTTCCATTGTAATGTTTATATCAATAATCTACACTCATTTCATCATATTTCAACTAAACAATATATAACATCGTATCAAACTAGAAACTAACATATCAAAATATAATTATTAATCATTTTCATAAAGTAATATGAATACAATATCCGTAGACAAAATTTAAATAACTTCAAAAACAAACGTCATAAAACATTGGACAAACTTATGAAAACAAACCTATTTATGATGCATGTTAAAAACATATATATTTATCCCTTCAACCTTTGGTTCTACCGCATACTGCTTAAGCATGTCATTTATCGCTTCCTTTTAGCCCACACTGCAGATTGCTCCATTGTTTGTCCCTTTAATGCCTCAGGTTCACTTGAGTTTCAACACTGCAGGATTAGCCAGTCTCAATATAATGAAAGAAACATGGACAGAAGCAAGCTAGTATAGTATAAGCTCAATGAATTCTCATTATTAATTATCTATTAGTGAAACAATGATGATTTCTTTTAATTATCGTTGTCATCGTCGGACATTATGCAATGGTGCATTGAACCAAAGTAATGGTGCACAGTTGCACCACTCTTGTGGTGCAAATGCACCACAGTGGCGAACTGCACCACATAGTGGTACATCTGCACCACTGGAGTGGTTCAACAACACCACCATGGTGCTGCTGCACCACTGTAGTGGTGCAGATGTACCACTGTGTGGTGCAGTTCGCCGCTGTGGTGCATTTGCACTACTACAGTGGTGCATAAATGCATCATTAATGTGGTGCAGTGCACCATTAGCACTACTGCACAATGTCCCCAAAGAGTTGAAAATTAAAAAAAATTCCTAACTAACGAGGGAAATGAAACTGCATAAGAGCGGAAAATCATACCTGTGACGACCCCAAACCCCGTACTGACGGTGGCAAGGGTAATATTTGGAATATAAAACATAAACAAAAACCAGCAGAGCAGAATTAAATAAATACACCAGATAAAGAACAAATAATACACTAGATAAATGTAATCATTAGAGTTACACAGTATACAGGATCATACTTAGTACAAATACAGTTCATCTATACATAAATGTCTACAGTGGAAAACAAACATAATATGTACAATAGGAGCTGAACAGCATAAAAAGAGATAAATGATAGAATCCATCTTCAGCTCCAGCTATCCAGAAAGAGCCTGCTAAAACCTGAATACAAGGCTGCCCGTGTAGAAATAAGGGCACCCGAGTTTTCAAGTGAATCGAACTACGAGTCAGTCATGGGACTGGTATGAGAAATCTACACAACACATTATATAATTTGGCTAATCTCAGGACCACGCACTTTCGCGGAACGGGTTTACTCCATTGGATTGCCAGTGCTCAAAACAAGTAAATCTTTTAAACATCGCAATGCTTTTTGTAAAATGAAGCCATAGACTCAGTTCCCATCACACAATGCAACGCAAACCGGAGGATAGAGTTTTACCTTATAATGGCTAAAATATGCTTGATACGAATAAACAAAAGAATTTGATATTATTGCTAGTGTTTATATGTTTCAAAAACAATTTCGAAACATAACTATCAATCATAGACGACATGGGTACCATATATCATGTCGCCATAGATATATTCAATCAAAACCGCACAATCACGTATTTGGAAATTGGATTTCCATCCTGAACCAAGGCAAAAGATAGTCCTTACAGAATTCGAGACTGCCTAGCCCAAGCCTCGGGATCAGAACGCATCAACCCTTGGATTGTCAGGGCCGGTCCACCGATGTGGATTATTATGCCTGAACACTACGTTTCCCCGCCCTTTGGGGCGTAAATGAGCCAATGAATGACTCTATCGGTCCCGGATCGACCAATATATCCGAGGCGCCTCGCAACAGCAACAACCACACAGGTGAAAATAATATATATGTCAGCCAGTTTAAGCACTGACACCACCTCTAGCTAGGAAGAAACGCATGTCCTCCTTGAGGTCCTCTCCCGTTTCTGGTTCATACCGGGGTGTGAGGCTCGCGAATTCACGTTATACACAAAGCTACGCCACACAGGTGGTGCTTTGATCATCACCACAAGACTTTGCTTTTCAACAGAAGCCTTGATCACTGCATCTTAGCATGCCACACAAGCAATTCACACCATGTAACTGATGGCTATCAATCACACAAAATTAATTCCAATGTCAAACACACAGTCCATTTACAAGTACGTTCTGGGTCTGAACGAAACCAGAGGCACTATATACCTTGCATACCCATCGATCTCCACGTACGTCTGGATGATCACCACTAATTATCCATATTTCAGGATGCCTCCCAATCAGGACATCAGTTACCACCCAAACGAGGTGAAGATCTCCGGTCTTCAACCACCGTCTTCATCTTCGACTTCTTATCGTCGATTCAGTTATTCAGAATGGGATAAATCCGGCCTTTCTGAGCAACTCGCGTATATAATAAAAAGTGCTATACGAACACAACATATGCCTCATTTCAATTCATCAGTCACTAACTGTAAATCAGCAAGAGAACGATTTTCCAAATATTAATCCCGAAGGCCGAAACCAACATCAGATCAAAACCCAGGAAACCATTCGACTTAGCTAACCTTCAGTTAGTTTCTAAATTTCACATTCCATATCGTTTATAATATGTTATAACGATTTATCGCTATTTTTATTTATTTATTTATTTATAGCCAATTCATTCAAACGACGCTTCGGGCCATAACGCGGCCGTGGCGCTGTTTTTCTTCAGATTTGATTTACACATATCTGAAAACATAACCGTTGGATCTTCACAAATTTTATATCATTAGAAAGATCTTTTCAAAACAAATCCAACGGTTCCAGTTTTGGGAAAATCCGATGGTCAGTTCTCCTGGTACACTCGTTTGAAGTTTCGATTTCTAAATACGAACTACAGCGTCGTTATTCGATTTGATTTAATTATATATATATATATAATCGATTCTGGCGCTGTTTTTCTTCAGATTTGAATTAAAAATTCCAGACAATCCAACTGCTGGATCTTCATAAAGTTGGCGTCATTGGAAAGATATTTCCAAAGCGGACCCAACGGTTTCTGTTTTGGGAAAATCCGATGGTCGGATCTCCCGCACAAATCATTTGAAATCACGGTTTCAAAACACGAACTGCAACTTCGTTATTCGATTTATTTTAATTATATATATATATATGTACACACAAATATAATCTATTCTTCGATTTCAAAACCATATGTTTTTCATACAATCGATAAAAATGATATTTTTATCCAACAGACGTTTATTTTGACACTTCACTATTTTTAACGATTCATGTATATAGTAAAAATGTGATTTTTATTGCAAATCAATTTATTTCAAAACACGACTATTTTATATAGTTCGTATAGATGATAAAAATATGATTTTTATTATAAAACAATTTATTTCAAAACACGACTATTTAATATAGTTCATATAGATGATAAAAATATGATTTTTATTATAAAACAATTTATTTAAAATACGAATAGCATTCAATGAATGAATTTCTATTCAACACATGAAGGTTTTCTGTTCAACACACGAATATAATTTCAACGCATGAAAATAATTCTAACACATGAATATTATTCAAAATTTCGGCAGCATAACGGCAGGGTAGTTAAAACCGGGGCCGTCCCTAGTACGGCTCCTTGCTCTACCTTAAAGCCTCGCAGCTTTTGACAATGGGGATTTCATGCATCTAGTTAGCACGTTGGCGGCATGTATATTTTTTTCCTTTCTTTTCCACAAACTAATCCTATGTGGTTTCAACCAAATAATTCTCAACCACAAACGGGTATTTTTCAACCACAATCAATCAATTTCAACCACAAACAATTCTAATCAACCATTGGCTATCAACCAATTTTCACACCAATCACAACCAATAAATATCGTCCATGGTTTGTGGACGAGGAGCATATATATATATATATATATATATATATATAAGCATTTCACTTCTATTTCAACACATATATAATTTTTACAATGCATATATAACTTGTATATCGAACGTACAACTTGTACAACGCTTATACAAGAGGTGTACAATGCTTACATAACTCATACATCGACTATATAATTTATACATCGTTGTTTTCCATATTTTTTATAATTTAGAAATCTCACATTGGGTTCCACTCCACCAAAAATAGCAGAAGGCTAAGAAAAATATGCGGTCTCTTCTTGAATGTAGAAGACATCCACACGAGTTACTCTCTCTTGTTTCACTGAATTTCGTCAAGAAATGAAAAAGATATGATTTTTACAGTGAAATCAAAAACCGTAGCGCTTTAAAGTGCTATAATATAGTTAAAATAAAAATAGCCGTATACCTCTCTGAATTCTTCAAAACCAGGTTTAGCTTTTTCTCGAAATCCGTGTAGTATTACGACGATCGGCCTTCGCCACGTGAAAGAGGGGAGAGAGGCGCGCCTAGGGGTGGCGGTGCGGTCAGGCTCGATCTCCTGTGGCGTTCGTGGTGGCGCGATGAACCCCCTGACTTCGGGACGTCGGTTCTCACAAATCCCTCAATGAAAAAATCCAAACTGGGTATGGATTTGAAGATCTTGACGAGCTCTACAAAATCTTCAACTGGAGGGAAGGGTAATGGTGCGTGGATTGATCAGAAAATGAACGGGAAAGGAGGAGCAGTTTTCCGCCTTTGATCGGGTTACGGGGAGAGAGAAACTTACGATGTGGACCAATGATTTTATTTATTTATTTATATATTTTTAAAATCTCTAAAATACCCTCTTTCACACACGAACAACAATCCAAACCCAACGACTATCGTCCCTAGCCAAGTACCCCTATTCTGAACACAATGGGATATGTTTCGAAGGCCCGTTCGAATGTTTCAGTCAGTTTTCCTGCAAATTAAAATATAAAACATTCAATATTTAATTTGAACATACATTTCAATTTGCCGGGGCCACATACGGATTCTAAAAATTCCCGAAAAATAAATCTAGCTATGTTTTGATGATACGGTCCCAACAAAACTAGTTTCGTCGAATTCTGAGGTCGTTTGAAAAATGGCCCTTTTCTGATCGATCCAATTTAATAGAAATCGACCAAACACATTTTCCTTTGCCACGCTCACATACTAGCTTCAAAAATTATGAAATTTGAAATCTAGCAATAATTTGACATCCTGGATCCAACAAAAGTGGTTTCGTCGAATTCCGAGGTCTTCTGCAAAATGGCCATTTTCACGGGCTATATAAACTCTATAGCGACCTTTCTGAAAATTCCTTTGGCCATAACTTTTGCTTCCAGCTATGAAACTTCGATCTTTCAGATTCTTTAGAAAGATATTCACTAAAAGATTTAAATATTTTTGGTTTCACTAGAATCCGTTTTATTTTGCACTCGGTACAGTCAGTTAAAGTTTGAATTCAATTTTTGAAACTACCGCGCCATTTCAGGCCTTGTTTATAATTAGAATTAATTATATTTATTTTCAAACGTCGATTCAAACACACTTTTCATCGTTATTATTTAAAATATTTATTTTAAATATTTTAAATCCACTAAAATAGCCAAATTAAAATTTTCAAACTGGTTCAGTTTTTCTGGGTTGTTACAATCTCCCCCACTTAAAACTTTTCGTCCCCGAAAAGGAACAAAGTCGAAAGTGGTTTGATTAATCAACTCTACTTTCCACCTGGCTTCCATTCTCCAACTTTTCAGTTTCTGAGAATTTTCAAATTCTTCAAAAATTTGACTAACACCCGGAATTTTCGAAAAATTTAGCCATAACCTCCTTTATACGGGGAGGGGTTTGGAAATTTATTGGACCGTATTAGGTACCCAATAAATCCTATAAAGCATACACATATTTATAGTGATATATTCTGGTGTTTACAGGGGAGCGTGTATAGACAATAACTCCAGAGAATAACCCTGTCTAAGCTTGAGGTAGTGTGTATTTTTAATTACTCCAGAGAATAAATTCTCGTCACCTCGTCCCGTGTGGGAAATAAATAATCCATGTGCCGTATCTAATAACTAGAGAGACGTGATTATTGTTAACTCCAGACCCGTGTAGGTTTTTTTATTAATCTGGCAATTTACTGTTACATTTTATATGGTCCATATCAGTCATCAGTTCAACCTGTAATATATAGTCATCGCCATACAAGCCTCTCGCTCGTATGATAAATCTTCAACCTCGTCACACAAGCTCCAAATGCTTATGTGGTATATGATGAAGTATGCTTATCTTCAAGAAGTATGCCATGTAGCACAGTTCAAAATTAATTGTTACTATCCTAAGGCGACGTTTATTATTACACACAGAACAACCAACACTCCGCATCCAATGGCATTCACAGGAGTTGATATAATAATATTTCGCATCCAACTCATTAAGGTTTACCTATTTGTCAGGCATGCAAATAAATTCTTTACTCAACAACTAATCCATTTACCTACTGAAACATATATAATGCACATGTATATATTTCTATCTATTTTTAAATTAGTTCAATGTGTGATTTAATCGAATAAATTCTACCATTCATTCTCTTATTGATTAAATTAACTATCGTTCTAATAATTTAATTAATCAAATTCACTATCACACAACACAAACCACAATCAACTTTATTTTTAACTTTTAAAAAATGTACTAGTCAATTCCTATACTCTTTTACTTTTCAAATATATATCCTTTATATATTCAAAAATCATATTTCTAAAACCAGACTATATACATAACCACAAATACGTTATTTATAAACATATAACTCTCAACTCGTTCTGGGGCATTTCTGACCCTATCTCTAACGAGTTATTCTGATTCTGCTATACTCGTACTAGGATATTACTGATCCTATCTGTATTGAGTTACCCGTCCTAGAACACTACTGGTTCTATCTCCGACGAGTTCGTTAATGTGTTATATACCAGAGCTAAGCTTAACCAAAGCTCTGATACCACGCTGTGACGACCCCAAACCCCGTACTGATGGTGGCAAGGGTAATCTTTGGAATATAACACATAAACAGAAAACAACAGAGCAAAATTAAATAAATACACCAGATAAAGAACAAATAATACACTGGATAAATGTAATCATCAGAGTTACACAATATATAGGATCATACTTAGTACAAATACAGTTCAGCTATACATAAATGTCTACAACGGAAAACAAACATAATATGTACAATAGGAGCTGAACAGCATAAAAAGAGATAAATGATAGAATCAATCTTCAGCTCCAGCTATCCAGAAAGAGCTTGCTAAAACCTGAATACAAGGCTTCACGTGTAGAAATAAGGGCACCCGAGTTTGCAAGTGAAACAAACTACGAGTTAGTCATGGGGCTGGTATGAGAAATCTACACAACACATTATATAATTTGGCTAATCTCAGGACCACGCCACTTTCGTGGAACGGGTTTACTCCATTGAATTGCTAGTGCTCAAAACAAGTAAATCTTTTAAACATCGCAATGCTTTTTGTAAAATGAAGCCATTAAAAGACTTAGTTCCCATCACACAATGCAACGCAAACCGGAGGATAGAGTTTTACCTTATAATGGCCAAAATATGCTTGATACGAATAAACAAAAGAATTTGATATTATTGCTAGTGTTTATATTTTTCAAAAACAATTTCGAATCATAACTATCAATCATAGACGGCATGGGTACCATATATCATGTCGCCGTGGATATATGCAATCAAAACCGCATAATCACGTATTTGGAAATTGGATTTCTGTCATGAACCAAGGCAAAAGATAGTCCTTACCGAATTCGAGACAGCCTAGCCCGAGCCTCAGGATCGGAATGCATCAATCCTTGGATCATCAGGGCCGGTCCACCGATGTGGATTATTATGCCTGAACACTATGTTTCCCCGCCCTTTGGGGTGTAAATGAGCCAACGAATAACACCATTGGTCCCGGATCGACCGATATATCTGAGGCGCCTCGCAACAGCAACAACCACACAGGTGAAAATAATATATATGTCAGCCAGTTTAAGCACTGACACCACCTCTATCTAGGAAGAAACGCATGTTGTCCCTGAGGCCCTCTCCCCTTTCTGGTTCATACCGGGGTGTGAGGCTCGCGAATTCACGTTATACACAAAGCTACGCCACACAGGCGGTGCTTTGATCATCACCACAAGACTTTGCTTTTCAATAGAAGCCTTGATCACTGCATCTTAGCATGCCACACAAGCAATTGACACCATGCAACTGATGGCTATCAATCACACAGAATGAATTCCAATGTTAGACATACAATCCATTTACAAGTCCGTTCTGGGCCTGAACGAAATCGGAGGCACTATATACCTCGCATACCCATCGATCTCCATGTACTTCTGGACGATCACCGCTCATTATCCATATTTCGGGATGCCTCCCAATCAGGACATCTGTTACCACCCAAACGAGGTGAAGATCTCCGGTCTTCAACCACCGTCTTCATCTTCGACTTCTTATCGTCGATTCAGTTATTCAGAATGGGATAAACCCAGCCTTTCTGAGTAACTCGCATATATAATAAAAAGTACTACACGAACATAACATACGCCTCATTTCAATTCATCAGTCACTAACTGTAAATCAGCAAGAGAACGATTTCCCAAATATTAACCCAGAAGGACGAAACAAACATCAGATCAAAACCCAGGAAACCATTCGACTTAGCCAACCTTCAGTTAGTTTCTAAATTTCACATTCCATATCGTTTACAAAATGTTATAATGATTTATCGCTATTTTTATTTATTTATTTATAGCCAATTCATTCAAACGATGCCCGGGCCATAACGCGGCCGTGGCGCTATTTTTCTTCAGATTTGATTTACACATATCTGAAAATCTAACAGTTGGATCTTCACAAATTTTATATCATTAGAAAGATCTTTTCAAAACGAACCCAACGGTTCCAGTTTTGGGAAAATCCGACAGTTTGATCTCTCGATACACTCATTTGAAGTTTCGATTTCAAAATACGAACTGCAGCATCGTTATTCGATTTAATTTAATTATATATATATAATCGATTCTGGTGCTGTTTTTCTTCAGATTTGAATTAAACATTCCAGACAATCCAACTGTTGGATCTTCACAAAGTTGGCGTCGATGGAAAGATATTTCCAAAGTGGACCCAACGGTTTCTGTTTCGGGAAAATCCGATAGTCGGATCTCCCGTACTAATCGTTTGAAATCACGGTTTCAAAACACGAACTGCAACTTCGTTATTCGATATATTTTAATTATATATATACATATATATACAAATATAGTCTATTCTTCGATTTCAAAACCATATGTTTTTCATACATTCGATAAAATGATATTTTTATCCAACAGACATTTATTTTGACACTTCACTATTTTTAACGATTCATGTATATAGTAAAAATGTGATTTTTATTGCAATACAATTTATTTCAAAACACGACTCTTTTAGATAGTTCATATAGATGATATAAATATGATTTTTATTATAAAACAATTTATTTCAAAACACGACTATTTTATATAGTTCATATAGATGATAAAAATATGATTTTTATTATAAAACAATTTATTTAAAACACAAATACCATTCAACACATGAATTTCTATTCAACGAATGAATTTCTACTCAACACATGAAGGTTTTCTATTCAATACACGAATATAGTTTCAACACATGAAAATAATTCTAACACATGAATATTATTCAAAATTTCGGCAGCATAACGACAGGGTAGTTAAAACCGGGGTCGTCCCTAGTACGGCTCCTCGCTCTACCTTAAAGCCTTGCAGCTTTTGACAATGGGGATTTCATGCATCTAGTTCGCACGCAGGCAACATGTATATTTTTTTCCTTTCTTTTCCACAAACTAATCCTATGTGGTTTCAACCAAATAATTCTCAACCACAAACGGGTATTTTTCAACCATAATCAATCAATTTCAATCACAAACAATTCTAATCAACCATTCGCTATCAACCTATTTTTACACCAATCACAACCAATAAATATCGTCCATGGTTTGTGGACGAGGGGCGTGTATATATATATAAGCATTTCACTTCTATTTCAACACATATATAATTTTTACAATGCATATATAACTTATATATCGAATGTACAACTTATACAACGCTTATACAAGAGGTGTACAACGCTTATGTAACTCATACATCGACTATATAATTTATACATCGTCGTTTTCCATATCGTTTATAATTCAGAAGTCTCACATTGGGTTCCACTCCACCAAAAATAGCAGAAGGCTAAGAAAAATATGCTGTCTCTTCTAGAATGTAGAAGATGTCCACACGAGTCCATTATCTCTTGTTTCACTGAATTTCGTCAGGAAACGAAAAAGATATGATTTTTACAGTGAAATAAAAAACTGTAGCGCTTTAAAGTGCTATAATATAGTTAAAATAAAAAAATAGCCGTATACCTCTCTGAATTCTTCAAAACTAGGTTTAGCTTTTTCTCGAAATCCGTGTAGTATTACAACGATCGGCCTTCGCCACGTGAAAGAGGGGAGAGAGGCGCGCCTAGGAGTGGCGGTGCGGTCAGGCTCGATCGCCTGTGGCGTTCGTGGCGGCGCGATGACCGCCCCGACTTCGTGATGTTGGTTCTCATAAATCCCTCAATGAAAAATCCAAACTAGGTATGGATTTGAAGATCTTGATGAGATCTACAAAATGTTCAACTGGAGGGAAGGGTAATTGTGCGTGGATTGATCAGAAAATGAACGGGAAAGGAGGAGCGGTTTTCTGCCTTCAATCGGTTTACGGGGAGAGAGAAACTTCCGATGTGGACCAATGATTTTTTATTTATTTATTTATATATTTTTAAAATCTCTAAAATACCCTCTTTCACACACGAACACCAATCCAAACCCAACGACTGTCATCACTAGCCAAATACCCCTATTCCGAACACAATGGGATATGTTTCGAAGGCCCATTCGAATGTTTCAGTAAGTTTTCCTTCAAATTAAAATATAAAACATTTAATATTTAATTTGAACGTACATTTAAATTTGCCGGGGCCACATAATGATTCTAAAAATTCCCGAAAAATAAATCTAACTATGTTTTGACGATACGGTCCCAAAAAACTTGTTTCGTCGAATTCTGAGGTCGTTTGAAAAATGGCCCTTTTCTGGTCGATCCAATTTAATAGAAATCGACCAAACACTTTTTCTTTTTCCGCGCTCACATACTAGCTTCAAAAATAATGAAATTTGAAACCTAGCAATAATTTGACATACCGGATCCAACAAAAGTGGTTTCGTCAAATTCCGAGGTCGTTTGCAAAATGGCCATTTTCACGGGCTATATAAACTCTATAGTGACCTTTCTTAAAATTCCTTTGGCCATAATTTTTGCTTCCAGCTATGAAACTTCAAGCTTTCAGATTCATTAGAAAGATATTCACTAACAGAATTAAATATTTTTGGTTTCACTAGAATCCATTTTATTTTGCACCCGATACAGTCAGTTAATGTTTGAATTCAATTTTTGAAACTACCGCGCCATTTCAGTCCTTGTTTATAATTAGAATTAATTATATTTATTTTTAAACGTAGATTCAAACACACTTTTCGTCGTTATTATTTAAAATATTTATTTTAAATATTTTAAATCCACTAAAATAGCCAAATTAAAATTTTCAAACTGGTTCAGATTTTCCGGGTTGTTACAATACCCGCATAGCAGAAAAAAACTAAGTAGTAACAAGAAACATTCTTTCCCACGAAATGCAAAGCAAAGAAAAATGATTTAATGTCAAAGCTAAAATATACCCAAGCTCTATGTTAAGTCTACTGGTTGAAGTAGTTCCTGCTTTGCCACCACCGTATCTTTTGATGAAATCGTCCTTGACCCTTTCAAGGAAGGCAATGGGCAACTGTCTACCTACAGTCTCCACTGCTACTACACAGTATGTTGCATAATAATAACAAATAAATTAGTTAACTATCAGAAAAAAGGAACTGTTTAGCTAGGATAACAGAGAGAGGGGGAAAGAAAAGAAAAAAGAGAAACATATGGTGAGGAATTTGCATTGAGGTTTCCATTAATTTAAACATTCATCTACATATTACAATGCACACGCACACACGCATATACATACATACATATGTATATGTACCCTTGCGCACTAATAATGTAAACAACATGGCAAAAACGACAATGATCCTGAAGTTCTGATATTTCCTAAATTGTAATGCTAGAGAACTAGGCCAACACTAATGGTCAAATGATGATGTCAAACACACACTCACACACATTAGCATTTCACAGTACAAAAAATATGAGTGTGAATGTTATTAGTTTATAATTTTGTTTGTTTGCATGTTGATAGTATTGCATGCATTTATTATGAAATTGGCCTTACAACTTCCCAGTTTGTACATTTAGCACTCTTTGTCTATAATTTTTATAAAAATTACAAGTTTAAAATGCTGTTTTGGTGTAAATATTATGAGTTGGATCTTCCAATATTGCTGATGGGTTTGAAAAGCCCGACCGAAAGGACTCAGTGAAGATCTGCTAATGAATTAAAATAGTTTACATACCCTTGGTCGTTAGAATTAACAAATAGTGGTGCATAACTGGCCATTTCCATAGCATCATTAGATTTAAATATCGGAGAGAGTCACTAGCCAAAAAATTAAAATGGTATATAAACTAATTGGGTTCCTTTTACAAATTGACCATATTCAATCGAATGCTAAATATATAGAGTATGGATTATCCACGTAAGAGTTCTTTGGATATATACCACATAATTTTTCTATATATTTTTAGACAAAAATATCATGTTTCAAAAAATATGGATGTACCTGTTTCTTTCTATCCCGTTATGGAAAGGTTCTTCCGCCAATGCTGCTAAAAGGCTTCAATGCCCAGCATCCACTCTATGCACGACATATTTACTAACAAAAGTCTACAAAAAAAATTATATGCATAATTTTTTTAAGGAAAGCAAGATGAGCAAGTGTGTATGCGTAAATAGAAGTCTTAAGTTTTTCATTCGCATTTCTTATAAAAGTTGTATAAATACCAAACTGAAAATGCACTATAGCCATAATAGTATTTGTAACACCCCATATTTTCTAGGAACATAAAGTAACAAAACAAAGTATAATTAAGTTTTAAAAGAAGAATTAAGGAAAACGGGTTACGCCATTGTATTCGTCTCGGAATTCTTCTTGAGATAGAGTCCGAGTTTGCATAAATCAAGCTCCGTATGAAGAAGTTATGGCACTTAGAAGTTTCATGAGTTTAAAATAAAAACCAACCCGAATTCAAATTCAGAGTTTCGAAATTCAAATCACACACCCGGGCTGGGCAGGAAAATTCCTGTCCCGGACCTAGGTCGACCTGGGTAGAACAGGTCGACCATGGGGTCGACCTAGGGGTCGGCCTCCTCCCTTTTCCAGATCTGTGGACAGATTCGTTTTTCTGTATTTAGACGCCCGTTCCGACCAGATTCGTTGCTCCTAAGCTATTTAAACACCCCCAAACATCATTTTCTCTCCAAACAATTTCATTATGCCTATACCCTGCCCTAATTCATATTAATATAAAATAAATGGTGTTGTTACTCTGCTGAAACCTAAGCTAGAACAAGTGCTCTCTCTTCTTTCAATCTGAATAGGATTAAAAGAGAACAACTACAACCCCTTTTTCTTATAAAATCCGACCAAGGTGAGTGCAGTTATTTTCAGATATGAAATTTAATTATGATCTTGACATGGTTATAAATCTGAATTGGAGATTGTGCATATTCTTGTTTATCAGATCTATTTTCCTGTTTAGATTTATCTTATTCCTGTTTATCAGATCTGTTTTTTGTGTAGATCTATCTTATTATTGTAACTATTCTGTATCTCTTCCTTCCTTCTGTTCTATAGCCAGGATACCAGGAGCCTGAGCCAAATCTCATAAGAGATAGACGCACAAACGCTATATTTAGGGAAAATAATGAATGATGCATAATTTGACATGACTGATTTGTGACTGATTTAAGAAAAAGGGCATATGTTGTAATTTAAGATCTAGATTTGGGGCATATTTTGTATGATGATCTATGATTTGGAAGAAAAGGATATGTGATTTATGCTTGAAAAACCGATATTATAATAGGGATAATTATAAATGTGAATACGCCTAATTTGGATTTCGGATATTTGGCATATGCTATAATCAACGGCTATAATTTGGCATAATTTATATTGTGCATCATGATTTGGGGTTTTAAAGTTATTCTGTACGGTGCAAAATTTAACAAAAAATTTGGGGCATATGTTACATTGTAAATTATGACCATAATTTAGGCATGTAAAATTAGGCTTAATTCTATGATTAAGCAAGGTATGTCAATGGAATTTTAAGGGATGATTAAATCTGTTAAATTTCCTAATCTGCTAAATCTGTTAAAACAGAATACGGTAATTTGGGGTATGAATATCTGTAGGCTCGATCTAAAATTGAGCAAAACATGTTAATAGAACTTTGGATAATCTGCTGTAACTTGTAAAGAAGTTAATTTGTTGAATTGGCAAAATTAATCTGATATTGGCATAATCTGTGAATGAATACTTTAGCTAAAATAAGAATGCTGAGACACGAGGTTAGACTCTATTTGCGGTAGAAGCCTGCCCGGACCCAATCGGCTTAACCAGCAACCGCAAATTGTCAGTCTAATGTGAGAGCTCATAGGTATAAAGATGGTTAGACACGAGGTTAGGTATGGCTTATGGCAGAAGTCTGCCCGAAACCGCGTGGCACATCCAGCGGCCATAAGGTACCGACCTAATGTGGGAGGTCTGTGCATTAATATTTAATTAATGCAATCTAAGATAAATATGATGCTTGAAACGTATTGGGTGGATAAGGTTAAATCAACTGGAATGATGAATCTAATAAACCCGTTTGAAAATCCGTAAAACTAATACAAGGTTAGGTGAAACAATCTGTAAGTTTGTCAATCTGTATATCTGATCCGTTAGTCTGAAAACTTGTTAATATGTATATCTGATCCGTTAGTCTGAAAACTTGTTAACCTGTATGTCTGATCTGAGAACTAGTTAATCTTGACTTTGTACATCTGAAATCTATAAGCAAGTTAATCTGAAATCTGTTAGTCTAAGGACACAAGGTCGGGAGGGGTAATTACTTATGTCATATGTTGTTTGGGACCCATATTACTCAGTGACCCTTTCTAGTATCAAAATTATGACCCAACGCTAGGTAGGGGTCCAAGGCACACTTACTGAACTAATTGTAAGAGGCTCACTATGATAATGGAGAGGGGTGTTGATGGCGTATTCCAACCGGGTCATGTGCGTGCATGGATTCGGTCTGCTCTGAGGATGTAAGACACCGTGACATCTGTAAATAGGTCTGTGTCTATAGATTGCCACTTTAGGGAGTGATACACCCTTCTGTGGGGCCGGCACAGGGTATTTATGTATTAGGGAGCCGATCGCTTGGGGTAGAATTTAGGGTACACTTAGTTTTGTCTGTTTCTATTGGGGTACCGTCTTTTTCTATTGGGGTACCGTCTGTTTCTTTTGGGGTGGTAACAACTGTCTGTTTCTGTGTGGTACCGTCTGTTGGGGTGGTAAAGGCCCATTACTAGTGTACACCTAATTCTAACATTCTGTTTCCATAAGGAATATTCTATTTCCGTCTCTGACTCTGCTTCTGTTTCTATACTGTCTGTCTCTGTTCGGGTGGTAAAGGCCCGTTACTAGCATTCTATTTCTGTAACCATCTGTCTCTGTTCGGGTGGTAAAGGCCCATTACTAGCATTCTATTTCTGTACATCTGTCTCTGTTAGGGTGGTAAAGTCCCATTACTAGCATTGTATTTCTGAAGAGGTCGTTCTGTTTTCTATTTAGATATTAGGACAACACCAAATTCTGTTACACTAGTAATAGTGCAGAAAAGTGAAAACCAAGTAAGAAGCTTAGTTTAGCCTGTATCATTCTGTCTCTTCTGTTAACCTGCTACTCCTGTTATGGTTATCTCTCATCCGGTTTTATTTACATGTCATGATACTGTTATCTGTTTATATGCTGAAAGTCACTAGATTCACCAAACTTATGTCCGACCTAGTTTGTTTCGCGTCTTTTCTTCTGTTCCTCCCTAGGTTCTCATGGTGGAAAAAAGGAGCTTGATTCAGGTTCCATCTGGTTGAAGTGCTAGAAATTCTTGAAATATTTCTTGGCTTTGATTCTACCAATCTATGTCATTCTCTGTTGGGGATTATGGATTTAAAAATTATGCATTCTGAAGGATTTTGTATAAGATTGATATTTGTGTACTTGGATTTTGGTATTGTGATGTAACCAAACTTATTTTTGTTTCTGCTGTAATAACGTTATAAAATTTTCAAGTACTACTTTACATATCTATCTTGTAAATTTCTGTTCCGTTTACTTTTAACGTTCCACCGAAGTTAAGCCATTCCCTTTGCGAGTGACCTTAATGGAAGTGGGGTGTTACACTTGGTATCAGAGCTGAAGGTTACAGATTTGATAAAAAGTTTTTGAAAACTATTTTCAAAAAGGTTTAAAAAGGAAGTATTTTCAAAAGTACAGTTTATTTTGAAAAACATAATCCCCGAAAGCCATATATCAATTCGATTCTCAGTTTTTGAATCTCGTCCTTTTTCTTTTTAGCATGTCTGGGGTAGCAGAGATACCCGAGGGCATACCGATACCAACTTGGTTCAGAAGGTATCTGAAGGCTAGGGCCACCGCCGCAGGCCCAGCAGACATTCCTCCTCCACCTCCTCCCCCTCCCCGCACCGATACTTTCTCGAAGATATGCAAGGACTTTCGGGCAATGGGCGGGAAATATTTCACGGGTCAAAGACATTTGTTGATGCTCGAAATTGGCTTAAGGAGGTGGAAGATTTGTTTGGTATCTTCTAGATAGAAGATGGAAGGAAGGTCCAATTATCTGCTTGGTTAATGAAGGACGAAGCCTCGTTTTGGAGGGAGGTCACGAATGGAGAGCGTCCAGTAAGGACATGGATGGATTTCAGGCATAGGTTCGAGATGAAATTTCTCTCACGAGCAGAAGAGAATTTATACACGGAGAGGTTCTTAGCATTGAAGCAGGGGAATTTATCAGTCAGTTGGCGAGATTTGGCTTAGACTTGGTGAACACACTTGAGAAGAATGCCCTGAGATTCGTTAAAGTTTTGAATGAGCCGCTACATGGGTTGGCTATGACCCACATTCCTATGGGGGTTACCTTCGAGAAATTGGTTGACACGACATTGATGCATGAAGAGGAAGCCAAAAGTGAGTAGAAAGAAGAAAAGCTCGAAGGACCACAGAACAAGAAAGATTGGCCCAAAAAGGAAACACAAAAGAAGAATGAAAAGTCTGAAAATAAGAAAGGGAAAAAGTGCTTTACTTGTGAAAGCTTGACTCGTCTGAACAAGGATTGCAGAAAGAGCAAGGGCGCTTGCTTCAACTATCGAGAAATGGGACACTTCACTAGGGACTGCCCGAAGAAACGTGGGCAACGGCACAGGGCAGAACCTACTTCTGGAGGGCAGGCGAATGCTCTCGTAACTGGTGGATAGGGTAGAGATAGGAAAATTTCTGTAGAAGGTTTAATTTCCTTATCTAATTATTGAGATAAAACTCTCTTTGATTTTGGCATTTTGATTCTGTAATTAAGACTTTGCACTTTAATACTAGTCTTGTTTCTGATCCCACTATAGTCTCAAACCCCATAAAGGTTACAACTCATCTGTTTGTGATAAGTTCGGGTTTGAAGGTATCTATGTTAAGCGTTAAGATGACTATAACGCATGCATTCTAGTTTTTGTGGGATATGGTGGGGTTTTATCATGCTTAGTTTCCTAAGAATCATTTGATAATCTGTTCTGTACCAGTAATCTATAAGTATCTGAATATTTCTATAAAGGATAGGGGTTTTTACTCGAAGCGTGAAGTAGATTTCCAGTTTTGACATTGTTTAATGGCAGTAATTCTCTGAGTGTCAATCTGATGTTGATTTCGGCCCTCGGGGTTGATACTTAGGGATTTATTCTCTTAATCGATGTCTAATGGGAACATAACTTTTGTACTTACTTCTATCACTCGACTGTATCCTATCGATCAATTCTTCGACCTTTAGGTAGAAACTAATGTGTGTAAAAGCATGTGTTTGAGATATGTTATGTTTGATGGTTACAAGTGGAAGCAAGTGGTTGCTCGTGGATGCATATACACACTCTAGGCACTAGATCGGCTCAAAAATACTCTCATGCTGCATATGGATGTGTGTGCATTTTTCAATTTTTGTGGACGCAAAATGATTGACTCATCACATGGAGGTTTCATTTGGATGAATGGTTATGCACTCATATAGAAATGATGTGTATCAAATAGGATTTCTTACATACATAGTTGGACTCATGGCACTAACATAATTCGCATTAAGGAGGTCAACTGAATCAGTGGACCGACTGATCTTTGCATTGGTTAAGAGATATATACACACACTTTTGCATATGTACATACAACATTAGAAGTTTTCTAAGGTTAATGGATGCTTGTGGATGATGGATGAGTAGATGAGTGATTGGATGGAAGGACACATTCTTCTTAACTAGAAGATTTCAGTGACGAAATCCTTTAAGGACAGGAGAATGTAACACCCCGTTTTTTCTGGGAAAATAAAGTGACAAAACAAATTATAATTAATTTTTAAAAGAAGAATTAAGGAAAACGGGTTACTCCATTGCATTCGTCTTGGAATTATTCTTGAGATAAAGTCCAGGTTTGCGTAAATCAGACTCCGTATGAAGAAGTTATGGCACTTAGAAGTTTCAGGAATTTAAAATAAAAACCAGCCCGAATTCAAATTCAAAGTTTTGAAATTCAAATCACACACTCGGGCTGGGCGGAAATATTCCCGCCCAGGACCCAGGTCCACCAGGGGGTCGACTATGGGGTCGACCCCCCCTTTTCCAGATCTGTGGGCAGATTCGTTTTTCTGTATTTAGACGCCCATTCTGACCAGATTCGTTGCTCCTAAGCTATTTAAACGCCCCAAACCTCACTTTCTCTCCATACAATTTCATTATGCATATACTCTTCCCTAATTCATATTAATATAAATCAATCGCGTCGTTACTCTGCTGAAACCTAAGCTTGAACAAGTGCTCCTTCTTCTAATCTGAATAGGATTAAAAGAGAACAACTACAACCCCTTTTTCTTTTAAAATCCAACCAAGGTGAGTACAGTTATTTTCAGATATGAAATTTAATTATGATCTTGACATGGTTATAAATATGAATTGGAGATTATGCATATTCTTGTTTATCAGATATGTTTTCCTATGTAGATCTATCTTATTCCTGTTTATCAAATTTTTTTTGGTGTAGATCTATCTTATTATTGTAGCTATTCTGTATCTCTTCCTTCCTTCTTTTCTATAGCCAGGCTACCACGAGCCTAAGCCAAATCTCATAAGAGATTGATGCACGAACGCTAAATCTAGAGAAAATAATGATGATGCGTAATTAGACATGACTAATTTGTGACTGATTTAAGAAAAAGGGCATATGTTGTAATTTAAGATCTAGATTTGGGGCGTATTTTATATGATGATCTATGACTTGGAAGAAAAGGATATGTGACTTAGGCCTGAAAAACCTATATTATAATAGGGATAGTTATAAATGTGAATAGGCCTAATTCGGATTTTGGATATTTGGCATACGCGGTAATCAACGGCTATAATTTGGCATAATTTATATCGTGCATCATGATTTGGGGTTTTAGAGAATATCCTGTACTGTGCAAAATTTAACAAAAAATTTGGGTCATATGTTACATTGTGAATTATGGCCATAATTTAGGCATGTAAAATTAGACTTAATTCTATGATTAAGCAAGGTATGTCAATGGAATTTTAAGGGATGATTAAATCTGTTAAATTGCCTAATCTGCTAAATCTGTTGAAACTGAATACGGTAATTTGGGGTATGAAAATCTATAGGCTCGATCTAAAATTGAGCAAAACATGTTAATAGAACTTTGGATAATCTGCTGTAACTTGTAAAGAAGTTAATTTGTTGAATTGGCATAATTAGTCTGATATTGGCATAATCTGTGAATGAATACTTCAGCTAAAATAAGAATGCTGAGACTCGAGGTTAGACTCTGTTTGCGGTAGAAGCCTGCCCGGACCTAACCAGCTTAACCAGCAATCGCAAACTGTCAGTCTAATGTGAGAGGTCATAGGCATAAAGATGTTTAGACACGAGGTTAGGTCTAGCTTGTGGCAGAAGTCTGCCCGGAACCACCCGGCACATCCAACGGCCATAAGCTACCGACCTAATGTGAGAGGTCTGTGCATTAATATTTAATTAATGCAAATCTAAGATAAATATGATGCCTGAAACGTATTGGGTAGATAAGGTTAAATCAACTAGACTGGCGAATCTAATAAACCCGTTTGAAAATCTGTAGACCCAATACAAGGTTAGGTGAAACAATCTGTTAGTTTATTAATCTGTATATCTGATCCGTTAGTCTGAAAACTTGTTAATCTCTATATCTGATTGGTTAGTCTGAAAACTTGTTAACCTGTATGTCTGATCTGAGAACTAGTTAATCTGGACTTTGTACATATGAAATATATAAGCAAGTTAATCTGAAATCTGTTAGTCTAAGGACACAAGGTCAGGAGGGGTAATTACTTGTGTCATATGTTGTTTGGGACCCATATTAGTCAGTGACCCTTTCTGGTATCAAAATTATGACACAACATTAGGTAGGGGTCTAGGGCACACTTACTGAACTAATTTCAAGAGGCTCACTCTGATAATGGCGAGGGGTGTTGATGACGCATTCCAACCGGGTCATGTGCGTGCATGGATTCGGTCTGCTCTGAGGATGTAAGACACCGTGACATCTGTAAATAGGTCTTTGTCTATAGGTTGCCTCTTTAGGGAGTGATACACCCTTCTGTGAGGCCGGCACAGGGTATTTATGTATTAGGGAGCCGATCGCTTGGGGTAGAATTTAGGGTACACTTAGTTTTGTCTGTTTCTATTGGGGTACCGTCTGTTTCTGTTGGGGTGGTAACAGCTATCTGTTTCTGTGTGGTACCGTCTGTTGGGGTGGTAAAGGCCCATTACTAGTGTACACCTAATTCTAACATTCTGTTTCCGTAGGGGATATTCTGTTTCCGTCTCTGATTCCGTTTCTTCTTCTGTTTCTATACCGCCTGTCTCTGTTCGGGTGGTAAAGGCCCATTACTAGCATTCTATTTCTGTAACCATCTATCTCTGTTCGGGTGGTAAAGGCCCATTACTAGTATTCTGTTTCTATACATCTCTCTCTATTAGGGTGGTAAAGGCCCATTACTAGCATCGTGTTTCTAAAGAGATCGTTCTGTTTTCTGTTTAGATATTAGGACAACACTTAATTCTATTATACTAGTACTAGTGCAGAGAAGTGAAAACCAAGTAAGAAGCTTAGTTTAGCCTATATCATTTTGTCTCTTCTGTTAACCTGCTACTCCTGTTATGGTTATCTCTCATCCAATTTTATTTACATGTCATGATATTGTTATCTGTTTATATGTTGAAAGTCACTAGACTCACCAGACTTATGTCTGACCTAGTTTGTTTCGCCTCTTTTCTTCTGTTCCCCCCAGGTTCTCAGGGTGGAAACATAGGGACTTGATTCAGGTTCCATCTGCTTGAAGTGCTTGAAATATTGCTTGGCTTTGATTCTACCTATTTATGGTAATCACTGTTGGGGATTATGGCTTTGAAAATTATGCATTCTGAAGGATTTTGTATAAGACTGATATTTGTGTACTTGGGTTTTGGTATTGTGATGTAACCAAACTTATTTCTATTTCTGCTGTAATAAAGTTATAAAAGTTTCAAGTACTACTTTACATATCTGTCTTGTTCCACCGAAGTTAAGGCATTCCCTTTGCGAGTGACCTTAACGGAAGTGGGGTGTTACAGTATTACTATACAATTATTATTAATTACTGCTATAGAATTTAGTATTCAAACTGAAAATTCACGGTAAACCTGAGATCGAAGATTCTCTATTTTGTCAACAAGAAGCTCGATTTTCTCCCCACATTCTAAATTTTGAAAATAGACAGATCTTTAAAGGTAGAAAATTTAGCTTAAATAAAAAATAGTGGAGTATAAATGAATGTATATATGGGTAGTAGGTGCATGCAGACAAACACAAAGAAGACCGTCAGTTTGCATTCTGAAGCTTACCATGTAGGAAGGGAAGCGTGCATTAAAAACCATGGATGAGAGCAGGCATGCAAGGAATTGGTGTGCATTTACCATTAACTGTGGATGCACTGGAGGGACTCTTTACTCGACTTTGAGCTTTCTTAGCCAGCCTCGACTCTTTAACAAATAAGTGAAATTATATGTATGCATGCAGATATTTCAAAGATGTACCGACCTAGGAATCAGTAAGATGCCCATCTTCAAATACTTGGAGTAAAATATTGAAAATATCAAGATGAGCCTTTTCAATCTCATCAAGTAAAACTACCGTGAATGGCTTTCTCTTGATTGCTCCGGTTAAGGTGCCACCTTCTCCAGAACCTACATAACCTGGAGGAGACCTGATTAATTTTCTTACTATGTGACACTCCACGTATTCACTCATGTCCAGTTGTAGCGTGGCACCTTCCTGTTTAACACCAGTTTATTTAAAGCAATTGCTTTAGTTAAAGCTACAGAATTCTATCATTTTGTGCAGTCCAAATTGCAAGATAATATGCATGTACACCCAATCAATTCAAACGATGTGCATATACACCCAATCAATTCAAATGATGTGCATATACACCCAATCAATTCAAAGACGCTTAGTAAAAGCTTAGAAACAATTGATTTCGATTATACAAGCAAAGTAACAAATTTTGTGTGAGGCCAAGCTTTGTAAATATGAAAGAAAGAGACGTTACCGAGCCAAAGTAGGACACATCTAATGCTTTAGTAAACTCAATTTTACCAATCCCAATAGGCCCACACAATAGAATAGACGAACAAATATATAAAGACTGTTTTTCTTGCATTTTCAGAATTACCTAAATAAAAATGTTTTGAAATAGTCATCGCCAATAAAATGGCCATATTGACCGCTACCATAGATATTAACCTTGAGCCTCTTTCCTTCCACTAATTTACCGATTCCTCCTTTGACTCCTTCCCATATGGCATTGCAATCTCAGGTGCATCAGTCCCCCTATTTACACGAATATTATTAAATCATGAGAATAACAGTAATATAATCAGTCGTGAACTCAAATGTAGCTCATACTTGATTCTTATTCTGTATTTCTTTGCGAGAGTTTCATCACCATTTGGACTAGTTATTACCCTAAAATTCAATTTCATGTTATTTTCAAAAGGAAAAAATAAAAGAAAATATTTTTGCTTTATTAGAAACCTATATCCAACATCAACAATGCTTTTATGAAGAGCATCTGCAGTCTTGTAGTCTTTTACTGCTCCAGCTTTAGCTCTTGAAACTACATCTTTATTAACTTCAGGAGGAGCCATTGACGATTCTCTTGGATCGACAATATCCACATAGACTGTTATTGTATCTCCATCTGCAATCGATTTCACATCCACGTACGTAAATTTGATTAATCATGAGTAATGTACTAGTTGTTTAAACAAATTTTAGATTTCGTTTCCGTATTTTCTAAAGTCAAAAAGAAATACAGACGATTAAGATATCAAAAGGTTAACTAGTGAAAGATTTACAGGGAACGTTAGCAATTAATACTTCACACCATCAGGCGTAGTAGGCAAAAAACTTGAAACTTCTCTAATATTGAGGATGTGTGGAGCAGGCATTCACATAACCCAAAAAATTGATAGTGTACAAATTAACAGAAGGTTAAGTTTTAAAAAGACAACAGAGAATGTCTACAAGTGATACTTCACACCATCGGCCTTAGTGGGTGAGCCTGAACCTTCTTTGGCTTCGAGGATATGCGAAGCAGGCAGCCGATATAAAGAAAGAAGTCCCTAAAACCAAATGAAAACAAGTTCTCGTAAATTTTCGTATTGACAGAAGTCACAGAACAAGATTTCTTGGACAACAAGAAATCATCCAACATGTTGTACTATAATGATTTGCAGTTGAAGCACTTGTACCTCTACATCTGTCTTTTTTCTTCACTTTCAAAACCTCTAAAGCTACTGTTGCGAGATGATAGAAATATTGCACAAATTCTAATAAAGACTACGGTTGCAAGACGGTGATTTTAAAGGTGATAACTGCTCGCTTACCCTCCTAAACTCTCTTGAATCGAGGTTGAGTTGCCCATAAAAGTGCCCGACATCTTTAGCCCTGTGGGTGGAAAATCACACGCGGTTGATTTCACATTGTTCGGAATACACCCCATGAAGTAGGAAGAGTTCTTGTTCTGCACGTTGATCATTTGCTCGTCGACTTCTTTGGCGCTTATTTTGCCTCAGAACTTGGCGGAAGCCGTTAGGTAACGGTCGTGGAGTAGGTCTACAGCACCTATGCAGTTAATGTGCTTAGCGGTTCTATAGCGGCGGAGGTGAAAAAAGTGTAGCGGGGATAAAACGAGGAAATAGCGAAGATATTACGGAGACGCAAAAAGGATCATTAGATGTAAAACCAAATATTTGAAAATTAATTAATCATCTTTCTTACATGCATGTATGTACAAGAAACTAATATTGATTAATTTTACATAGCAAAATAAAGGAATATCATAGTTATGCGTACTAAATTTAATAAATGTAATTAATTTTTACCATATGTTCGGTACATATGCCATAAATTTAGCCCTTTACAGTAAATTTATTGAATTTTTTAAAAAGAGAACTGGTCATCAAGCTCTATATTAATACTGCTAAAGCGGACGCTAAAAAACGTTGATTTAGAGGATGAAGCGGAAAATAGCAGGCCTAAAAGCGTATCTACTATTCAGTAGCGCTAAATTGAAATAGCGTAGCGGTTGAAGAGCGCTATAGGCTATAGCGGGAATTTGGTAGGGTTTTAACTGCATAGTATGGCACACATAATGTTTTTGGAGTCCCACATCTGTTGGGTCAGCTCGGGCATGGTCTGGCACGGTATTGCTAGGACCCATGGGACGTCGAGGGCCGAAACCGACCATGAAAAAGTAAAGTCGTGGAAATGAGACTAGATTGACTGCTAGTTTTCAGAGGTCAGAGTTTAGTTGGCCGGGGAAGTAGAGGCAACACATTACTCTTGACATTGTTGCATATATTAGATGGTTCAAGTCACCAACTGTCCAAAAACAATGACATATCGTTTATTAGCTACAGAGATGCGCAAAGCAGAATAGAAAGGAACTTACAACTAGGAGTGGTAAGCTTGAGGGTTCTAAAGAAGATGTCATAAATGGCTTCACTATCCAAAACCATGCACTCACCAGCATTTTCCACTGACTTGTGAACGGGTTAAGTTGCATTGTATGGTTCGACCACGGTACCTGAGACCGTATGAGAAGGAAACATTGAGAATGAGAGCATCATGAGATCTGGGTACTCTTCTCTTGTCTTTGAGATCAACAATATTCCTATTCCTGATCCGGTTCCTCTCCAAGAGAGTGACAAAGTTGAAATCCTGAATATTATTACAAGTTATACATTTGAACACAGTAATACAACAAGCTACATATTTTAAATTATCGAGAATTAAACCTGTTACTGCAGAACTTTCATATGTTAAAAGAAAAATCATTCATCCATATCCTATTAAAATGCTACTGCACCATAATAATTGTGCAAATTATTCAAACATTACTACAAATGAATGTCATTTCCAGCACACTACACTAAAATGCTATCCAAGTTTAAACCTGACACACACACACCCACAAACACACACACATACATATATATAACACATGCACACACATAATATAGTGGGGCAGACTCTTAAGACTCGAAGTTAAACACAAGTGCACATAAGAAACACACATCCACACATACATATATATCTCCAAGTTAAAAAAAAATTCTGACATGGTGTTTATTACCGTAGCATAATAATCTAGCGAGGCAGTCTCTTAAGACTCAGAAGTTAAACATAAGCGCACAAAATATACTCCGTTAACTTTACTATTTTGACATGCCATGCTTCAACTCGATTTCATACCTAGCTTTACATTAAAAAAAAGAATAATCAATAACAACTTTAGATACTAATTACACACTCCTAACTAAATTATGAAATGAGATAAAGTACCCTGGATCAAGAAGTGCAGAGTGCTTAGCTGTAAGAAAGTTTTTGCACACAGATAGTCCCAATTTAAATACGAAGCTCTCTCACAAAACTAATATCTTTGCACTTTATTTGTAGAGTCGTTTAGCTCTTACAAAATAAAATTCTTTTTAATGAAATTGATCTTGGAATAGGTTCTTTATATTCATGTTCATATAGTTTCAGCAAGCCTTCGAGTTTATCAAGTTCTAAAGTAAATCTAGCAATATTTTCTTTATATGAAAAAAATTTATATTAGTTTTAGCAAGCTTCTTGGCTAAACAATTAATCTAGCACATATTACCGATACAACAACCAAAAAGAAACAAGATTAATAAAAAAATACTACCGAAATAGATTATTAGCATAACTTCACACAAATCTTACCATATAATGGTTGTTGTCCATAAGAACAGAGGAGTAAGAGAAGAATCACTGAACTACTTAAATTTCCCTTCTAGATTAAGAGATCGCAATATTTGCATGGTCGCAGCTGCAAGTTGGGAATCTAGGTCATCTTCGTTTTCAAGATCTTGGAAAATCATTTTAAAAGATTTGAAGAACGAAGACCAGATTTGGAGAGTATTCGATTTAGCAAAATGGAGACGACTAAGATTTAGGAAGCTGAATGATTTAGGGTTTCTTTTTTTCAGAAGAGGGAAAATGATTTTTCCTCGGCTATGAAATTTTTATGGGGAGCTGCCTTTGGAATTTTTGCAAATAAATGATGTTAGCATTTCTATTTCCTCCCTTTGGATTTTTATTTTCGATTGAAAAGGTTGAAGACAACAATCAAGACGTAAACGCTGTTCTGGGCTGCAGTTAAAACCAGTTTTTCTTGTTGTGCATAGAAATAAAAGTAAAGCAAAATAACTTTATACCAGTAGTTGTTGCTCGGTAAGTGATCGTGACAAACCCATTAAATTTGAAGAGGAGAATGGAAGCAAAAAGTTGACCATTTCATAAGAAGAAAAGGCAAGCCTTATGAACTCTATCTCTTGTGTGTGTGTGTATATATATATATATATATATATATATATATATATATATATCTACACATATATACATATATATTCTCATATATATATTTATACATATATTTTCATTACTTCCTTATATGTATATTTTTCCTAATATGTGTGTTTATACATATTTTTCTCTTATGAACATGTGTTATTTTGGCCGTTCCCTTAAAACAAAAATATGATGACGGCGGTGATCGAACTCTACACCTCTTGTATGCAAGCCACATGCTCTAACCAACTGCACTACTAAGACTATTATTAACAAGGCCTAGAACAATGGTAGTTATTGTTCTCTTCTTACTTCTCTTTTTCATGTTTGTTACAATATTTCATTTAACCTATTACATTAATCTTTTTTCTTTTATTATTAATGCATAATATTTTTCAATCAGTGCATGCAACATATTTACATTGCATGCAATCTATCCTTTCTTTCTTTTTCAGTGCATGTATTTATTACATGCAACCACATATTAGCATTATTATATTTTCTTTTAAATGTTTATGTCTATGAATCCATATACACATATGCACTATTTAATTAGTTAACTGTTACAAAAATGCTGGGTGTTACATTCTCCTAGACTTAGGAAATTTCGTCCCCGAAATTTGATAAGGGTAAAATAAATAATCCCTCGCATAATATCCGTCCATCATGTGTGCATCCAATTTTTGCAAACATTGCACTTGTGCAAAGTGAAGTACAACATAATAATGCATGTATGCCTAAGTGGTACCTCCTATGTGTATGTAAATTTTTCAAAAATCCTTTTAAAATATGATGCTCACATCCTAAATATACTGGAAGTTCTACATGAATGCAATATTTTGAAGATCAAAAATACTTTTTCATCCAAATTTTCCACACTCTTGCATAGCAAGAGCGTAGTTTATCCAATTGTTGTATCTAAAATCCTACCAACCAACTTTATTCTTCGAATTTCAGAAAAATCTAATTTTCTAATTTCGATTTCTTATATTACAAAAAGGTTTTTCTTTTATGTACCTATTTCCAACCGTACTTGGATTTTATGTAACTATTTATAAAGATTCCTTATTTTTCTATCCAAGCACAACTCACATAAGAAAGTTTTCTTTGTTACTAATTTTCTTTTTCATTTTATCTTGGAAATTTTTACTCTTTTTCATCTTTTTTCATAGTTTGTCAAGTTTTTCATTTTCTAAATTTGTTGTTTCCTTTTTAGTTGTACCATTTCTCCTTTCTTAGCTTATTTAATCATCTGATTTAGTTATCAAATAATCCTTCTAGTCCTTCAAACAAAATAGGAAACCATACATTCTACATAACTACTACTAAGGGCCAAGAATCTTGGGAATATGTCCCCTTTAGACAACAAGCTTGAACCACGAGATCAATGACAGGTTTAGGTATTACCCTAACTACCCAACAGGAACAAAATAATAGAGTGGTCCTAACAGAAATGCGATAATGGGTTGTACCCCTAACATGAAAATTAACAATAGGATATAAATACTTACTTGCCCTTTACTATTCAGTAGTCACCACTCATCCTAGCTGTGTACCAACAATTATTTCGAGCAACGCCATAGGCTTTTCAATGCTTCGCATTCTGTGGGAACTTATCATTATTCCAAGATAATTCTCGCTACTTCATAGCCTCAAAACTTTTCCCGTCCTCCCTAGGCACTAATCCATACCTACTCCATACTTTTTGAAATAGGTTTGACCTTTTCATTTAAAATTTCTTCCAAAAATTTAAAAGTTTCAAAACTTTATTTTCCACGTGAAAACTTACTTTCGCCAAACCATGAAAAATCATTTTTTTTAAATCACAAAAACTAGAGTAGATGAGGAAAACAATTTCTCAATTGGGTTTATAACTTGTTCTTACCTATAAGGTCGGTCCAATTACTTCCTAAGGTTCAAACATATACTCTATTCTTATTTTCTACAACTTATTTTGTCCATCCAACAAAATTTTCTTTTTTAATACAATTTATCAAAAATGATTGTCAATAGAATAAAGATTTCAAAACTTTATTTATTGAAAATTTTAACGAAATGCAATACTTTCTAAGGATTGTTTTTTAATCCTTTCATGCAATATAACAAGAAAACTAGCGAGCTATACATGCTCTATAATATGCCTCTTTTACTGAGAGAATTTTAATTTAGATAAAAAAATTATGAGAAATCATTGCTTCCAAAATATGCCCCATTTTTCTTTAAAACCCAATATGTAGTTCTTTACATATTTTAAAACAATAACTTTTAAGATCAAAACTTGAAAAATACCATGAACCATTTTCCAGAAACTTTTACAATTTCAAGTTCTTAAACGTTAACAATGGGGTTAGACTCAAAGCGGGTTTCCAATTTTCTAGGCTTTCCTAGACCTCCCACAAAGGTCAATTCTCTTAACTATATATTCCTAATCCATTTTTCTCCTTTTAACCTTTTTTAATTTATAAGGTTTCTCTGCCAAACCCACTAACCCAAAATACTAATCGTATGGGATTCACCGTCCTTCTATACAAAGTACATTGTACACTTTCCACCTAAATTACCTAAGGGTCTCAGATTTCCATATTCATTCCTCTAGGGTACAAAACAGTAATCCCAATTCTTACCATATTATACTCTTTCTATTTAGTGGGTTCCTCTATGGATCTAGGTATATATATAATATATTTATATTTTTAAAAACATAAATACGTTCACTCACTATTTATACAGGAATCCTAAACCTAAGCTCTGATACTAGATGTAAAAACCCGAATTCCGACTGACCGATTTTTTTTCAAAATTTCATTCTATCAAAACTCGTGTTGGTTTGCTCTGGTATCTTGCAGAAAAGACAGAGATATAAAATATATCAGAGCTCAAAAATAAATCTCATAATGAAATGGATAAAATATAATGTAATAAAAATATAGCCTTACCATAGTAATAATATTGCCTAACCAGTATCCCAAGCTATCATATCTCTGCCACAAAGTTGACATGTGAGTATGTTATGAGGAGGGTTAGAACACAAGTTCTGGTGACTGGATTTAAACTATACACTTTGGATAATCCTACATATACCGTTCAGTTACATTTTCTTGTTTATTAGGTTACTTGGGTTATCAGCACTTAAGGCCTACACGCACGTCGTACCCATCTACATCCTAGTGGATTAATCTAGTACAAATTATGTAGCTACCCCAAATATTGAGATACACCCCATGGTACCACAATCGCACGATCTCTGTAACACCCCGTGTATTCTATAACTGTGGAATTAACAAATTAAAGTATAATTAATTTGAAATCAAAGAACTAAGGGAAACGGGATACGCCATTGCGTTCGTCTCGGAAAAATACGCGAAATAGAGTCCGAGTTTTCGAAAAACGGAGTCAGTATGAAGAAGATATAGCCTCCGGAAGTTTCTGAATCAAGTCTAAAATTAAAAATCGGGCCCAATTGGCCAGGGCGGGAAAATTCCCGCCTAAGACACCCAGGTCGACTGGGCTGTCGACCTGGTCTAGCCAGGTCGACAGGGCTGTCGACAGGGCTGTCGACCTGGTCTAGAGCCAGGTCGAACCCAGCCCAACCTGGCTGGCCTATTCTATGTTGGTCGATTTTCAGAAGTCTGCTTTGTCATTAGGGCTAGGTGGCAGGCTCTAATTGGTTTCTCTTTCGAATGAATGGCTATGATCAATCCAAGCAACATCGATGGTCCTAATCAGTTCATAAACTCTATAAAAATGACCCTAGACTCTACCTAGGTTTCTTACACAATTCTCTAGCCTCCATTGCTCTCTTCTTCTAATAAAAAAATAAAAATGGCGTCGCTGCTCTGTTGGAATTAAAACTAGAAGATAATCAACATCAGCCTAAGCAACTCAATTCAAACTAGAGATTAAAGTTTCTGCAAAGATTCTACAACAAGTTAAAGTTCTTTCTTTAATCCAATCAAGGCAAGTACAGTTATTTTCCGCTATAAACGTTAATTATAATTTTGATATGTTTTTAATTCTGAATCTGAGATTGTATATGTATTCTCTTCTGTCAGATTTGTTTTTCTGTGACTGTTCTGTATCCCTTTTCTTCTTTTCTGTTTTTATAGCCAGGCTACCACGAGCCTGTGCCTAATCTAATAAGAGATGAACGTATGAACGCAAATTTTGGGATAAATAATGAATGATGCGAAATTTGACAAGACTAAATTGAATGTATGACTTTAGGTCTGAGGCATAAAATATATTGGACATATGCATAAATTTGAATATGAACATATAATTTATGCATGTTGTATGCATAGTTATGTTGTAATTTAGAACTGTAATTAATGAGCATATGTTGTAAACTAGATTTGGATCTATGCATATTCTATGATAGAAGAAAAGAGGAACCATTGTAAGATTACATATGATTTGAGACTTTGGACAAAATGCATATAAAAGTCAAGATATGATTTTTTAGAAGATATGATTTAAAGATTTATATTGTTGGGTATAGTTTGCATAATGATTCATGACTCAAAAAGAAGAAGATATGGAAACTTAGGTGTAAAGATTTACATTAATTAGGATATCTATTATTGTGATTACACCTAAATAGGGATTTTTGGATATATGGCATGCATTGAAATTAATGGTTATATTTGGTATAATTTATATGTGAATCTGCTGTAAGATGCTAGTTTAACAAAAATTGGAACATATGTTATATGGCAAATTATGTCCATATTCTGCGCTTATGCAAACATGGAGTATATGTTGTGAATCATGACAATTATGTAAGCATATGAATTTAGGCCAATTTATGATTGGGCAAGGCATGTAAATAGAACTTTTAGAAATATTAAATTTGCTAAATCTGCTAATTTGTCAAGTTGCCTAAACTACTAGTTTTGTTATATTGCCTAGACTGCTAATTAGATTGAAATGCCTAATCTGTTAAATTTGTCGGTTGAAATGCCTAACCTGTTATATGCCAAAATCTGCTAAGTTGCTAAATCTGTTAAATCCGTTAAGTCATATAAAATCTGTTATCTGCTATGTTGATATAATCATCCTGTTATTGATATAATCTGAATTGGCATATATATTGGGCGTGCGCATAAACGGTAAATTATTAATTAATTGGCCGCAAAGATAAACATGGCTAACTCGAGGTTAGAATGAGTTTGCGGCGTAAATCTGCCCGGAACCGCCCGGCACATCCAGTGGCCGCAAAAAATAGGTTCTAATGTGAGAAGTTAGTCATAACATGCGTAAGACACGAGGTTAGGTCTGGCTTGTGGCAGAAGTCTGCCCGGAACCGCCCGGCATATCCAGCGGCCACAAGCTACCGACCTAATGTGAGTGGTCTGTGCATTAATAATTAATTAATGCAAATCTAAGATAAGAATGACGTCTAAAACGTATTGGGGAAAAATAGGGTTAAACCAAAGGGATTAATAGATGTAGTAAAACCCGTCCATGAATCTGTAGGCCCAATACAAAGTTAGACAAATCTGAAAAATCTGTACATCTGATCCGTTAGTCTGAAAACTTGTTAACTTAATTTGTGAATTAGTAAATCTGAATTCTGTATGTCTGAACTTGTAAACAAGTTAATCTGAAATCTGATAGTCTGGGGACACAAGGTTAGGAGGGGAATTACTTGTGTCATCTGTTGTTTGGGACCCATATTAGTCAGTAACCCTTTCTGGTATCAAAACTTTGACCCAACAGTAGGTAGGGTCCGGGCACGCTTACTGAACTAATTATAAGTGGTTCATTCTGATAATGGCGAGGGGTGTTGATGGTGCGTTCCAACCGGGTCATGTGCGTGCATGGATCCCGGTCTTCCTCTGAGGATGTAAGACGCCGTGACATCTGTAAATAGGTCTGTGCCAATTGGTTGTCACTTTAGGGAGTGATACACCCTACTGTGGGGCCGACACAGGATATTTATGTATTAGGGAGCCGATCGCTTGGGGTAGGGTTTTAGGGTACGCTTAGTTCTGTCTGTTTCTGTTGGTACCGTCTATTTCTGTTGGGTGGTAACACCTGTCTGTTTCTGTATGGTACCGTCTGTTCGGGTGGTAAAGGCCCATTACTAGTGTACACCTAATTCCACATTCTGTCTCCATAGGGATAAATCTGTTTCTTCTTCTGTCTGTTTCCGATCGGGTAGTAAAGGCCCATTATTAGCATTCTGTTTCTGTTAAAGTATTCTGTACCCGTTCCTGCTTCAATTTAGACATTAGGGAGACACCTAATTCTGCTATACTAGTATTAGTGCAGAGAAGTGTAAAACAATAGTTTATATCATTCTGTTTTTCTGTTATATCTGCTACACCTGTTATAGTTATCTCACATCCAGTTTTATGTTCATATCATATTATTATTATCTGTTCATATGCTGAAAGTCACTGGACTTGCCAGACTTTTTGTCTGACCCTTGTTGTTTCGCCTCCTTTCTTCCATTTCCCCCCCAGGTTATCCAAGGAGGGAATACTTTAGTTTGATCCGGATTTCTCTTTGC
This sequence comes from Allium sativum, assembly GCA_030737875.1. NCBI lineage: Eukaryota > Viridiplantae > Streptophyta > Magnoliopsida > Asparagales > Amaryllidaceae > Allium > Allium sativum. The sequence continues at coordinate 646,387,090 of CM060923.1, forward strand.
TTGAAGTGCTTAAAGTATGGCTTGGCTCTGTATAGCTTCCGTTTCATGGGGATTATGATTTTAAACCATGCATTTTGAAGGCTTTTGTACAAGACTGATATTTTGTACTTGAATTCTGAAATTTGAAAGGATGTAACCATATTAATTTATGTTTCCGCTGTAATAAAGTTAAAATTTTTCAAGTACTGTTTTATCTGTCTTGTAAGTTTCTGTTCTGTTTACTAAAATGCTCCACCAAAGTTAAGGCATTCCCTTTGTGAGTGACCTTAACGGAGGTGGGGTGTTACACTTGGTATCAGAGCTGAAGGTTACCAGATTGGGTAAAGTTTTTGAAAACTGTTTTCAAAAAGGTTTTGAAAGGAAGTATTTTCAAAAATAAAGCTTATTTTGAAAAACATGATCCCCAAGAGCCGTATATCTTTCTTTCAGTCCTTTTTGTATTGAACCTTTCCTTTTTCGTTCCAGCATGTCTGAAGCATCTGAGATACCAGAGGGTGTTCATGTACCCGGTTGGTTTCGTCAATATCTTGAGGCTAGGACCGCCGCTGCAGGTCCAGCAAATGATCCCCCTCCTCCACCCCCTCCTCGTGCAATTGCTTTCTCAAAGATCTGTAGAGATTTTAGGGCCATGGGTGGGAAGGATTTCAAAGGAACTGAATCATTCGTAGAAGCAAGGAATTGGCTCAAAGAAACTGAGGATCTATTCGTTATCTTCGAGGTGGACGATAGGCAGAAGGTACAGTTGGCAGTATGGCTGCTCAAAGACGAAGCTTCCTACTGGTGGGAAGTCACTAACGCCGAGAGGCCGGTTGAGACATGGATGGATTTCAGAATAAGGTTTGAGACAAAATTCCTCTCACAAGCTGAACGAAGTTTACAATTGGAAAAGTTCTTATCTCTTAAGCAAGGAAGTATGACGGTCAAGGAAAACGTCAACCAGTTCAACCAACTAGCAAGATTCGGATTGGATTTAGTCAACACTCAGCATAAAAAGGCTCTCCTCTTTGTTAAAGGATTGAATGAGCCACTGCACAGCCTAGCCATGACCCATGTACCCATGGGAGCAACTTACGAGAAATTGGTGGATATGGCACTACTGCACGAGGAAGACAAGGGCCCGAAAGAGACAAAGAAGGAAGAACCACAGAATAAGAAAGCGGGGCCCAAAAAGGAAACACAAAAGAAGGATGAGAAGCCTGAAGATAAGAAGGGGAAAAAGTGCTTTACTTGTGGGAGCTCAACTCATCTGAACAAGGATTGCAGAAAAAGGAAGGGCGCTTGCTTCAACTGTGGGGAGATGGGACAATTCACTAGGGACTGCCCGAAGAGACGAGGACAAGGAGGGCAGGCGAACACTCTTGAGGCTAGTGGCTAGGATAGAAATAGGAAAATTTCTATAGTAGGTTTAATTTCTTTATCTGATTGTGACTTTTTCTGATTTTGGTATTTTGATTTTGTAATCGATACTCTGCACTTTAATGCTAGTATTATTTCTGAATTCCGCTATAGACTCAGACCCATAAGGGTTATGGATCATCTGTTTGAGACTGGGGTTTGAGGGATATCTGTGTTAGGCGTCAAGTATGACGCATACATTCTGAGTTTTCGTGGGGTGTCAATTTGATATTGGTTTCGGTCTTTGGGGCCGATACTTAGGACCCATGTCTAATGGGAACCAAATTTTCATTCTATCTATACTCGCTTCCATCATTCGACTGTATCCTATCGATCGAATATTTGAACTTTAGGTAGAAACTAATGGGTGTAAACATGTGTTTGAGACATGTTATGTTTGATGGTTGCAAGTGGATGCAAGTGGTTGCTAGTGGTTGCCCGTGGATGCATATACACACACTAGGCACTAGATCGGCTCGAAAACACTCTCATACTGCATATGGATGGGTGAGCATTTTTCAATTCTTGTGGATGCAAATTGGTTGATTCAGCACATGGATGTTGCATTTGAGTGAATGGTTGTGCACTCATATAGAAATAATATATAACATCAGAATTCTATTGCATACATGTTGGACTCATGGCACTGACATAATTCGCATTAAGGAGGTCAACTGAATCAGTAGACCGCCTGATCTTTGCATTAGATAAGGAACATATACACACACTTTTGCATATGTTCATACAACATTAGAAGTTTTCTAAGGACAATGGATGCTTGTGGATGATGGTTGAGTAGATGGGTGATTGGATGGTAGGACACATTCTTCTTAACTTGAAGATTTCGGGGACGAAATCCTTTTAAGTGGGGGAGAATGTAACACCCCGTGTATTCTATAACTATGGAATTAACAAATTAAAGTATAATTAATTTGAAATCAAAGAACTAAGGGAAACGGGATACGCCATTGCGTTCGTCTCGGAAAAATACGCGAAATAGAGTCCGAGTTTTCGAAAAACGGAGTCAGTATGAAGAAGATATAGCCTCCAGAAGTTTCTGAATCAAGTCTAAAATTAAAAAATCGGGCCCAATTGGCCAGGGCGGGAAAATTCCCGCCTAAGACACCCAGGTCGACTGGGCTGTCGACCTGGTCTAGCCAGGTCGACAGGGCTGTCGACAGGGCTGTCGACCTGGTCTAGAGCCAGGTCGAACCCAGCCCAACCTGGCTGGCCTATTCTATGTTGGTCGATTTTCAGAAGTCTGCTTTGTCATTAGGGCTAGGTGGCAGGCTCTAATTGGTCTCTCTTTCGAATGAATGGCTATGATCAATCCAAGCAACATCGATGGTCCTAATCAGTTCATAAACTCTATAAAAATGACCCTAGACTCTACCTAGGTTTCTTACACAATTCTCTAGCCTCCATTGCTCTCTTCTTCTAATAAAAAAATAAAAATGGTGTCGCTGCTCTGCTGGAATTAAAACTAGAAGATAATCAACATCAGCCTAAGCAACTCAATTCAAACTAGAGATTAAAGTTTCTGCAAAGATTCTAAAACAAGTTAAAGTTCTTTCTTTAATCCAATCAAGGCAAGTACAGTTATTTTCCGCTATAAACGTTAATTATAATTTTGATATGTTTTTAATTCTGAATCTGAGATTGTATATATATTCTCTTCTGTCAGATTTGTTTTTCTGTGACTATTCTGTATCCCTTTTCTTCTTTTCTGTTTTTATAGCCAGGCTACCACGAGCCTGTGCCTAATCTCATAAGAGATGAACGTATGAACGCAAATTTTGGGATAAATAATGAATGATGCGAAATTTGACAAGACTAAATTGAATGTATGACTTTAGGTCTGAGGCATAAAATATATTGGACATATGCATAAATTTGACTATGAACATATAATTTATGCATGTTGTATGCATAGTTATGTTGTAATTTAGAACTGTAATTAATGAGCATATGTTGTAAACTAGATTTGGATCTATGCATATTCTATGATAGAAGAAAAGAGGAACCATTGTAAGATTACATATGATTTGAGACTTTGGACAAAATGCATATAAAAGTCAAGATATGATTTTTAGAAGATATGATTTAAAGATTTATATTGTTGGGTATAGTTTGCATAATGATTCATGACTCAAAAAGAAGAAGATATGGAAACTTAGGTGTAAAGATTTACATTAATTAGGATATCTATTATTGTGATTACACCTAAATAGGGATTTTTGGATATATGGCATGCATTGAAATTAATGGTTATATTTGGTATAATTTATATGTGAATCTGCTGTAAGATGCTAGTTTAACAAAAATTGGAACATATGTTATATGGCAAATTATGTCCATATTCTGCGCTTATGCAAACATGGAGTATATGTTGTGAATCATGACAATTATGTAAGCATATGAATTTAGGCCAATTTATGATTGGGCAAGGCATGTAAATAGAACTTTTAGAAATATTAAATTTGCTAAATCTGCTAATTTGTCAAGTTGCCTAAACTACTAGTTTTGTTATATTGCCTAGACTGCTAATTAGATTGAAATGCCTAATCTGTTAAATTTGTCGGTTGAAATGTCTAACCTGTTATATGCCAAAATCTGCTAAGTTGCTAAATCTGTTAAATCCGTTAAGTCATATAAAATCTGTTATCTGCTATGTTGATATAATCATCCTGTTATTGATATAATCTGAATTGGCATATATATTGGGCGTGCGCATAAACGGTAAATTATTAATTAATTGGCCGCAAAGATAAACATGGCTAACTCGAGGTTAGAATGAGTTTGCGGCGTAAATCTGCCCGGAACCGCCCGGCACATCCAGTGGCCGCAAACAATAGGTTCTAATGTGAGAAGTTAGTCATAACATGCATAAGACATGAGGTTAGGTCTGGCTTGTGGCAGAAGTCTGCCCGGAACCGCCCGGCATATCCAGCGGCCACAAGCTACCGACCTAATGTGAGTGGTCTGTGCATTAATAATTAATTAATGCAAATCTAAGATAAGAATGACGTCTAAAACGTATTGGGGAAAAATAGGGTTAAACCAAAGGGATTAATAGATGTAGTAAAACCCGTCCATGAATCTGTAGGCCCAATACAAAGTTAGACAAATCTGAAAAATCTGTACATCTGATCCGTTAGTCTGAAAACTTGTTAACTTAATTTGTGAATTAGTAAATCTGAATTCTGTATGTCTGAACTTGTAAACAAGTTAATCTGAAATCTGATAGTCTGGGGACACAAGGTTAGGAGGGGAATTACTTGTGTCATCTGTTGTTTGGGACCCATATTAGTCAGTAACCCTTTCTGGTATCAAAACTTTGACCCAACAGTAGGTAGGGTCCGGGCACGCTTACTGAACTAATTATAAGTGGTTCATTCTGATAATGGCGAGGGGTGTTGATGGTGCGTTCCAACCGGGTCATGTGCGTGCATGGATCCCTGTCTTCCTCTGAGGATGTAAGACGCCGTGACATCTGTAAATAGGTCTGTGCCAATTGGTTGTCACTTTAGGGAGTGATACACCCTACTGTGGGGCCGACACAGGATATTTATGTATTAGGGAGCCGATCGCTTGGGGTAGGGTTTTAGGGTACGCTTAGTTCTGTCTGTTTCTGTTGGTACCGTCTGTTTCTGTTGGGTGGTAACACCTGTCTGTTTCTGTATGGTACCGTCTGTTCGGGTGGTAAAGGCCCATTACTAGTGTACACCTAATTCCACATTCTGTCTCCATAGGGATAAATCTGTTTCTTCTTCTGTCTGTTTCCGATTGGGTAGTAAAGGCCCATTATTAGCATTCTGTTTCTGTTAAAGTATTCTGTACCCGTTCCTGCTTCAATTTAGACATTAGGGAGACACCTAATTCTGCTATACTAGTATTAGTGCAGAGAAGTGTAAAACAATAGTTTATATCATTCTGTTTTTCTGTTATATCTGCTACACCTGTTATAGTTATCTCACATCCAGTTTTATGTTCATATCATATTATTATTATCTGTTCATATGCTGAAAGTCACTGGACTTGCCAGACTTTTTGTCTGACCCTTGTTGTTTCACCTCCTTTCTTCCGTTTCCCCCCCAGGTTATCCAAGGAGGGAATACTTTAGTTTGATCCGGATTTCTCTTTGCTTGAAGTGCTTAAAGTATGGCTTGGCTCTGTATAGCTTCCGTTCCATGGGGATTATGATTTTAAACCATGCATTTTGAAGGCTTTTGTACAAGACTGATATTTTGTACTTGAATTCTGAAATTTGAAAGGATGTAACCATATTAATTTATGTTTCCGCTGTAATAAAGTTAAAATTTTTCAAGTACTGTTTTATCTGTCTTGTAAGTTTCTGTTCTGTTTACTAAAATGCTCCACCAAAGTTAAGGCATTCCCTTTGTGAGTGACCTTAACGGAGGTGGGGTGTTACAATCTCCACCATAATGCCACAAAAATATACACAGTCCCTCATCTCATCCTACGCTAGAGTGACGTACGGTTATCTATATAACAATGTTATGTTCTGCTTATATTCGTCATTACTACGCTACGTAAGCGTACAGACTTCCACCTTCGATCGAATTAGATTCCATCACAGAGTAATACCCTAAAGTCTACAATACACCACTCAGAGCAGACATGCATGTATTTACACTTTCCTATGTACGTATCGTTAATCGTATATGATGCCTTACCCGCACATAACCTCTAATGTGCATCGAGTTCCATGGAAGGGCTGTACAAGAAACACAGAACTCGGTTCGTAAGCTTTTCCATATCTGTAAAGGCTCGCCTCTTAGGGGCTCAAAATACAGATATCCCTCAGGTTTGTTTTTTGTGGTGGCTATGGCCCCACCCTGACCCATCCCTCAACTAGTAAAGACTACAAGAGCTAAGAGAATTGCCCCTAACAAACAATCTAAACGTACAGTTGGCGTCTCCCCTCTGCCACCGTGCCTCGATGGTGAAAGGTTAATGGTATATTGGGTGTAGCTCTAGTCCTTTCGCATCCCACTGGTTGCCAATGACGAGTACCCATTGATTTACTATCCTTGTTGGTCTTGACCTCGCGCCCCGTTGAGGCGATCACTGAATCACCCTAGTTTCACCTCGTCACAACATTCTGACTACGAAGCTACTTTTGCAGTCAAGGCCCACCCACCTGGTAGTAACTCGCAGACCCAACCTCTGTGAGCACAGCCTAAACATTTGCCATCGCACAGAGGACTACCGGGAGCACCTTATGTATCTCAGGAAGCCGTGTGCTTCCCCTTCCTGTCCTTTAGAGATAGAAAAATAATCATATGGATGTGCGCTCCCCTCGTACCTCATGACAGCGCGATGATCTATCCCGTTGGGTTATTTACCCCCACACATGCGGACTAGTCCAATGCCTCATTTTTATATGTTATTAGACCCTATGTCTAAAATTTCTTTTATGCGCTTGTTTTACCTCATCAGGTTTTCACTTAACTTGGTTATTCCCACTCACATTGACTTCTTATTCAAGTTACCAAGTTCTCTTGCTTATTAATTTCCGTCATATAACTTAACCCATTTAAGCCTATTAATAAGCCCACTACATGTTGTTCTCTAGATTGTGATCCAAGGTCTGAAATCCACAATCCCTTTATGTTCTTGTTGGATTCAAAGTAACAATAACATGTTCAACTTAATATGTAATTAAGTATACCTAAATTCACATGTTTTCTATTTAACATGTCACTTATCATTTATGGTTAAATATAATTTTTTTCATTTCATAAATTGCCTCATTCTTTCTTATTTAATCATAATTCCCTCTTATACTATCATTACAACTTATCATTGTATACTTATTAACTTAGTTCTCTTAACTATGGTTTACTAATTAGTTTCCTTCCCGTAGATATAACTAGTGTTGTCCTTATTAGCATATTTCAAATTCTCGTTCTCACAGATAACTTAATTTACAATTAGGTACAACTTATCTTCTTACATAAGTTATTCCAGCTCCTTTATTGTTTATTATTATCTAAGTTATAATTTCCAGTTGTCCCTAGGATAAGCCTACCTATTATATAACATTCTCATTAATGTAACTTATTTATAATGGGTTATTATCATTCACCGTTCATTCCACTTCCTTCACTATTGAAATTATCTTTCATTCATTTCTATCAAACACAATTAGTGCCATTTATCTCTATCCTTTATATTCGTATATTTATATATACTCTTATGTATTAGACCTCTCACATTAAGTCTACCACTTGTTGATGCTGGATTTGCCAGACGGTTCTCGGCAGACTTCTTCCACAAGTTGACTTAACCTCGTGTCTTAGAACCGTTACATATTTTATTTATGCACTAGACCCCTTACATTTAATTAACAACTTGTGGATGATGGATTTGCTGGACGATTCCGTGTAGACTTCTACCACAAGTTGAATTTAACCTCATGTCGTCTATTTACTGTAAATTTTGGCATATTATTCTTTCCACATTTTTACTGCAACCTATTTTACTTGTCATCATATTATGCCTATTTTATGTCACATGTTCTTGCTAACATGTAATTAATTTCATCTCAAAGTAACATGTGATCATCATATCCTATAATTATTCTAATTTAACATGTAATGATTCCAATTTCTACAATTAAGGGTTCATGTACATAAATGTCGCAAGTTTACATGAAATTAGAACAATAGTAATCACTACGCATATATTAACAAGTTTATATTTCAACATATGAACACTTTGGCACATTAAACATTTCAACATATGAATTTCTACCATATTAATATTTTAACATATTAATATCTTAACATGTCATATTAACATTTCAACACCTTTAATCATTGTAGCATATTTTCATTACAGGTTGATGGGGAATGTCAAACGATATTATATCATTATCAAAAATGATATAGCTTAAATCCACTTACCTAAATTGCTTTCCAATTCCTAAACCTGGTCTAAATCTAGCATTCCATGGTTCCCTAACTGGATTTAGAACCTAGAAACCATGGATCCACAGTTCTTACGAAAAGAAAAAGGGAAGAAAGAGGAGAAAATTTAAATAGACCAGATATAAGAATTTACCTTACTTCGCATGTGATTCTGAACACCTACTTATTGATATTCCTTCTTTTCCTCCAGATCTTGATTTAGAATTTTCCTAAACTAATAATCTAATTTTTCTAAAGAGATTTGAGGAGGAGGAAAAATGGCAGAGCTTAGATGTTGTCTCAAAGAATGTGAGATTTAGGCTAGGCACCGCTAGCCTATTTATAGGTGTTCAGGATCTTATCATACACGCAGCGCTGAGTCAACATTGGACTCATTTAAAAAACAGTCCGGATATATTAATGAATCTGCCCGGATCTGGGGGGTGTCGACCCTGGTGTCGACCCCCCATGGGTCCCACATGTTGTTCTAGCGTAGAAGTTTGAATTTCGAATGTTTGAATTTTTGGAATTTATTTACTATTATATTCATATGTAATCTTCTTATACCTATACAAATATTTTAATGAACATTTTGCATGTATATATGTAAGCATAACTTTTGTTTCGTTTTCGAAATTCAAACGGTGTTGCACCGTTATTTGATTCTTGTCATATTTCTTTGATTGTAGCCTTATCTTAAACTCTATCTCTTGTGTGTATGCGTGCGTGCGTGTGTGTGTGTATATATATATATATATATATATATATTTCTGCACATATATACATATATATTCTCATATATATATACATATATTTTCATTACTTCCTTATATGTATATTTTTTCCTTATATGTGCATTTATCCATATTTTTCTCTTATGATCACGTGTTATTTTAGCTGTTCCCTTAAAACAAAAATATGACGGTGAAGGGGATCGAACTCTGCACCTCTTGTATGCAAGCCATGTGCTCTAACCAATTGGACTACTAAGACTATTGTTAATAAGGCCTAGAACAATGGTAGTTATTGTTCTTTTCTTACTTCTCTTTTTCATGTTACAATATTTCATTTAACCCATTGCATGAATCTTTTTCTTTTATTTCTCTTTTATTATTAATGCATAATATTTGTCAATCAGTGCATGTAACATATTTACATTGTATGCAACTTATCCTTTCTTTCTTTTTCAGTGCATGTATTTATTACACGCAACCACATATCATCATTATTATGTTTTTCTTTTAAATGTTTATGTCTATGCATATATATACATACACACATATGCATTATTTAATTGTTACAAAAATGTGGGGTGTTATGTTAACCTTTGCCAGTAGAGATGGTTAGAATATTTTGCTTCCTAAGACTTTGGAATAGTTATACATTAGAGAAAGGTAATGCAGTTGCTGATGCTTTGAGCAGATGACATGCCAGTTTAGGGGACTCGTTCATTGAGTGGAAGCAATTGGAATATATCACAAGTTATGATTTTTGACCGAAATTTGAGTTGGAGATAGAGATGTTGGCAAGATTGACTATTAGACCTACTTTGATGGACTGAATTGGAGATAGTCAAAGGAATGATTTTAAGTTAGCAGAGGACACCTATAAAGCCATGTATGGGATCGATCACAGGATATAAAGAAGTACATATATATTTGACCTAAGTGGTTGGCTTCGTAAGATGACAAGGCATGTTATACTAGAAGTCGATGGTTTGAGGGAGGAAGTGCTTCGAGAGTGTCATCACTCAAGATTGACTATCTACATCCCTATGGTAATAATGTACCTAGGTATGAAGCAGACAGATTATTGGGAAGGGATGAAGAAGGATGTTGAATTATTCATCTCTAAGTGCATGAACTACTAGTTTGTTAAGGTAGAACAGAAGAAGCCTAGTGTTTGATGCAACCACTAGTAGTTCTCGAGTGGAAGTGGAAAATGTATCGATGCACTATCGAGAATTTAGCTAGGGTACGATACCATTTGGGTCAAAGTTGATTGGTTGACCAAGAGTGCTAGATTTAAACCTATTATGTGAAAAAGTACGGCAGCCAAGCTGGTTGATTTCTATGTGAAATAGATAGTATGACTCCATGGTATACTTAAGAGCATTGTGAGTGACCGAGATCTATTATTCACTAGTGGGTTTTGGATAAGCTTAAAATAGGCATAAGGGACTGAGCTGCACCATAGCACAACTTATCATCTTGAAACTGATGGTTAGACTGAGAGAGTGAATCATAACTTAAAAGATATTCTATGTGCTTGCATAATAGAATTTGAGGCTCGTGGGACGATAATTTACATCTTGTGGAATTCACATACAACAATAGTTATCATTTGAGCATTGGTATGGAACCATTTGAGGTATTATATGGATGACCCCTTCAATGCTCCCTCATGTCGGTTGGAAGTGGGCAAGAGACTGATACTTAGGGAAAAGACAGTGTAGTAGATCTCTGGGAAGATTGAGCTTATTCGGTAGTGGATGAAGGCTTCCCAAGATAGACAAAAAAGCTATGCCGATAAGAGGTGTAGAGATTTGTAATTATCTAATGGTAATGCAGTGCTTGTCAAGATTTCTCCTTTGAGAAGTGTTGTTCAATTTGGCAGGAGCGAGTAATTATAACTAAGGTTTGTGGGTCCTTTTCCAGTCTTAGAAAGGATTGGTAACCTTGCTTACAGAATAGACTTACCTCAGAAGATGACCAGAGTGCACAATGCATTACATGTTTCTCAATTACAGAAATTTGTGCACGACCCTAATAAAATCACTGCACTAGATCAATTGGATGACATGGAAATTGAGCCAGAGGCTTTAAGACCTCGTAGACACTTTCGTATTATTAGACATGATATGGTAAAGTTAAGGAGGAAAGAGATGAAGTTAATGAAGGTTCAGTAGAGCGAAAGTGAGAACGATTGCACTTGGAAGATTGAGCAGAGCATGAGCAAGTTGTAGCTAGAGATCTTTACTTAGTAAGATTTTCTGTTATCGTTTTTACCTTTACATGAAGTTTCAGTAACGTACCTTAGTATAGAACCCTACATGCTAGGATAGGATTTTTGGCCTTTTTAGCTGCTATGGATGCATGTTTGACTTTGATTATTTCATGCTGACAGGCATGCGGGATGACCCTTATTGATTTTGACCCATAATTTTACATGCTTTTAAGGCAAAATTACGAGATATTATTAAGGTCGTATCATTCCGTAATTTTGAAAGATGGCTACTAAAAACATTTCTCATTTTTTGAATTTTTTATACTTCTCTATGACCATTTTATTCCTAAATAAATATTATTTCGTCCATAAGTTTTGACTAGAGTGGAATTTTCATTCGAACGCGCTTCTAATTGATTAGAATGATGGGTTCCCTATACTTAGATTGGTTATATGTCAAAACGGATAAACCACCTAGGAAACATGGTTGTTTGAATGATTTTCATGAGACAAACGACTCATTTCCAACCATATGTCCCATCCGCGGATGGGTCCAATGTGTGTTTCGGGATTATGTAGATAAAGGGATGGAATGATTTATTGTAAGTCATTTCTGTAACAACCCGGATTGCAATGGACCGATTCTTTTTTCAAAAATTCAATCCATCGAGACCCGAGTTGGTTGCTCTGGTATCCTACAGAAAAGACAGAGAAAAGAGATATGTCAGAGTACGGAAAAACACCTCACAGCAGAAGGAATAAAATATAATATATTTGGAAACATAGCTTTACCTTAATCACAAAACTGCTAAATTAGTATTCCCAAAGCTATAAGTCTCTGTCTAACCTGCGAATGTTATGAGGAGGGGATCAGAACATAAGTACTGTGTGAATGAATTTAAACTACACTTCTTGACTAATCCTACATATACCGTTCAATTACACTTTATTATTTATTAGGTTATACGTGTTATTAGCACTCAAAGCTTACACATACGTCACACCCATCTACCCCCTAGTAGATTAACCTAATATAATGTATATGTAGCTACCCCCAAACTGAGGTACATCCCGTGATACCCCACTCGCACGGTCTCCTCCGCATCGCCATAGTAATATGCGCAGTCCCTCATCCTATGTCATAGTAACGTACACCGCTACATCCGCATAGAACCACTATCGCAATGCTACGTAAGCTTACTGACTGCTATCCTCGAACTATTCGATCGAGTTTGGTTCCATCACCGAATAATGCCCTCTAGTCTATGATAAACCACCCAGAGTATACATGGTTGTACCTAGACTTTCCCACGTACGTATCATCAATCGTACTCGATGTTTCTACTGCACATAACCTCTACTTGTGCACCCAAGTTCTGTGGCAGGGCTACACCAGAAAACACGAAACTCGGTCGGGAGATTTTCTATATTTATACGGGCCCGCCTCTAAGAGTGTCCAATGTACATATATCCCTCGGGTCTGGTTTTTCTATGGTGGCTATGGCCCCACCTCAGCCCCTCCCTCAACTAGTAAAGACCACACGAGCTAAGAGACCACCCCTAACAAGCAAACAATCTAAACATCCATGTGGAGTCTCCCCGCACCTGTCCCTTGATAGCAAAGGTTAACGATCTCTAGGGGTTAGCTCTTGTCTTTTTGCATTCCTTAGGCTGCTGGTGACAAGCGTCCGACGATCTTACTATCGTTTGGTCTTGACCCTCCACCTCCGCCTGAGGCAATCGCCGAACCACCCTTAATGCCACCGCGTACAACATTATGACTGCCCCCTACTTGTGCGGTCAAGGCCCACCCACCTGGTAGTTCTGCGCAGACCCAACCTCTGTAATCCTAGCCCGAAGCTAAACCACTGTAGAGGACTACCAGGAGCACCTTTAGCGTCTCAGGAAGCCGCGTGCTTCCCCTTCCAGTCCGTTGGAGCCACGAAAATAGCGAACATGTGCTCTTCTCGTGCCTTATGACACCATCATGATCTACCTCTTAGGGTTATTCATCCTACAACGTACAGACTGCTTCAAGAGCCTTAGTTTTATATGTCATTAGACCCTAGGTCTAACCATTTATTTCACGCTTGTTCCACCTCGTCAACTTTCTCATTTAACTTGGTTATTCACACTAGCTTCCCCTTTTTTTTCGTGTTCACCAAGCTACCCTTGCTTATTAATTCAATTTATACTTAACCCACTTTAGTCCATTAATAAGCCCACAACATGTTATTTTCCAATCTCATAAATTATTCCCTTTTTGGGTTACAACAACATGTTATACTTAATTCATAGTTAAGTATGCCTTATCCCACATACATATGGATTAGGAGAATAACCCTCTAAACACCAGCCCCGAAGACCGAAATCAACATCAGACTGGCACCCAGAGAATTACTCAACCAAAGCAACATATACGATTCTAATTTACTTCTTTTCCACTCATATAACTTATATCATTTTTAATTTCACATTTCTCCTTTCCAAACCACTTAATTTAAGTATATCTTTACATATAAGTTATCTCGTCTTACTTATCGTTTCCTATAACTTATCTTGTCCCGTAAGTTATATTTCCACCTATTATCCTTTCTTGCCTTATTCAAGTTTATTCATATTAGGTTATTTATCATTCCCCATTTCTTGTCATTAATTTTAGATTTGACTTATTTCATAGCATAAGTCGTCCCGCCCTTCAAGTCTTGTATTACATCTTATTCATAACCTTCCCTTGTCCCTATGGCAAGTTTGCCTATTATTTAATTTTACATCACCGCAACTCAAGTTTATAATAGGTAATTACCATTCCCCCATTACTGTGTCATAAATTTTAGATTTGACTTAACCTTCCTTTTACTTAACCCGTTACTTAAACTTTTCCCAATTCAATTAATTTATGATACCGTTACGGGTCCCATTTGGTTAAGCATATCTAAATTCTGTTTCACATGTCACACATGTCCCACTTAACCCCTTTTTTATTACAGTTTCCATGTCTTACACATGTTTTACTATGGTTAAGTCTACCTTGGTTATGTCTTACATCACATATCTCACAACGGTTAAGTCCACATTTGTCATGCTTTACATGTTATTTATATTTCCCACGTAACCCTCTAACCATACCCATGTCACCCACATGTCTTACTATGGTTAGTATTTCTTAATTTATTTATAATGCCGTAACGATGTATGACCTCTCACATTAGACGTCCGATTATGGCTCCTGGATTTGCCGGGCGGTTACGGGCATTCTTGCACCACAAACGCGCCTAACCTCGTGTCATAAACCGTTACGCCTCTAGTTCTTGCCGTTGACCTCTCACATTAGACGTCCGCTTGTGGTTGCTGGATATGCCGGGCGGTTCCAGGCAGTCTTACACCACAAATGCGCCTAACCTCGTGTCATAGGCGTTCATTAACAATCATCTTTCACCCAAACCCCAAATTCATGTCATATGTTCCAAATTCAACTTAATTACATTTCATTTTTATGCCTATTTCCAATTTGCCATTCACTACACCAATTACATAATAGTTAGCCAATTTTCATATTACCCAAATTATCCAATTATAGCCAAATTCACTAATTCCATGTTATTCATACCCAAACATGCCAATTTCCAATATCCAATTATACCCAATTTTATATAATCAATATTTTCCCAATATATATACCCCAACATTCCCACGTTCATACATATAATCTAACTCACCCTCTAGGCTTACTTTTCAAGTCATGAATAAATTTCACCAATCCATGTTATCCAAATACATGTCGTTAATACTGAATTATACCAATTCCATATCCAATGACAATTATGTCAAACTTACATAAATTCAACATTATATATTATATTCCTTGACTGCATAAAATAGATTATGCCCAATATATGCAATAACAATTGTTATGCCGCAAACCCCAAAATTACAGATTATATTCCAATATCCCCATATTCCAATCGTGCGTATTGTATAATAAGATTTCGTTTAGGTTCGAGATAACCTAGATCCAAAAATAAAAAGAGGAAAGGATAAAAGGGAGAGAACTCAAACGTAGGCATAAATAAAATAACAGATCTTATTAAATTAACATCATATTCATTATGGGGAATGGTAAACGATAGAAGCAACATTATACAACAAATATTGTTCAAATCCACTCACCTTGACTGGATTAGAGAAATAAGCGATTTGTTGTTGATGTAGAATGCTGATTTAATCTTCTTATTTGATTATTGGTGAAGAGCTTGAATCGTTGATGAAGAATTTTGCTTCTTGATTTGATTAAACTCCAAAGTTGTTGAAGAACTTGCAATTTAGTTTAAGGTTTTGAGGCGGCGACCATGTTTGGTTGAAGTTTGGCGGCATGGAGGCATCATAGAGAATTTTTATGAATTAGGTTAGGTCTAGGCACTATTTTATAGGTGTAGAGAGCATTTTAGGGCCCTAGGATTGACCTAGAAGCCATCCGGTCCGTTCAGCATGTCAAACCACGTCACAGGAACAAAAACTGCCCAGATCTGGGGTATGTCAACCTCCTAGGGGGTTGGTCGACCCCTTGGTTGACCTGAACCACAGGTCGACCTGCCATGTTCTGGGCGGGAAATTTCCCGCCCAGCTACCTGGGTCGAATTTGAACTATTTTGAATCTTCCGAAGGCCATAACTCTTTCATACGGAGTCCGATTTTCGAAAACTTGGACTCTATTTCATGTAGAATTCTGAGAGGAACGCAATAGTGATGTCCATTTTACTTAATTCCTGATATTTAAATTAAGTATCTTTATTTTATTATCTTCTCCGTTACGTACACTGCCATTGAATTAATCTTTCCTTCTCTTTCATGTTAAGTAATTTTCATTATACATCACCATTATTAACCTATTTATGCATATATATACATTTTTAATTATATTAAAAATGCGGGGTGTTACATTCTCCCACCCTTAAAGAATTTCGTCCCCGAAATTCGATAAGAGTAAAATAGATATTCCCTCGCAACATCCATCCATCAAGTGTTCATCCAATTGTTGCAAACATTGTGCACATGTGCAAAGTGAGATACATCATAATAAAGTATGTATGCCTAATTTGGATCCAACTATATGTATGAAAATCTTAAAAACTCTTTCAAAACATGATGCTCACATCCTAAATATATTTGCAGTTCTATATGAATGCAATATTTTTGAAAAATCAAAACGTTTTTCATCCAAATTTTCCTACACTCTTACAGAGTAAGAGCATAGTTCATCCAATTTTCGCATCCAAAACCTTACCAACCATCATTAAATTCGAATTTAGAAAAATCTAATTTTCCAAATTCGATTTCTTATGTTACGAAAAGGTGTAAAACGGAAAAATTCACATCCTTCGTTTTTCTTTTCTAATCGTACTTGGATTTTTGTGTGACTATTCTATGACGATTTCCTATTTTCCTATCCAAATACAATCACATAAGAAAATTTCTTCTCCTTTTCCACTTATCTTGGAAAAATTTATTATTTATTCATCTTTTTCTTAATTTCCATTTTCTTTTTAGTTAGGCTAGTTTCTTTCTTAGCTTATTTGACTTAATCAAATTACTTAAGTTTATTATTTTCGAATAAGCCTTTTTGTTTTCGACTCAAACGGCGTCCTACACAACTACTACTATGGGCCAAGAATCTTAGAATTTATGTCACGAGTCTACTAAACATGATCTATACACTTGCTTGCCCTTCACTACCTAGCAGTCACAACTAGTCCATGTTGTGTATTACTAGACTATACTTCTCTTTCAAGCAACAATCCTTTTTCTTTTTCTCAAGCAAAAAACCTTGGTTTCTCAATTCTTATGCATTCTATGGGAAATTTTCCATTAGTTTAATATTATATAATCGTTGACTGTAAATTGGTAAGAAAATAACTCTCTAAGTATCAACCCCGAAGACCGAAATCAACATCAGATTGATACTCAGAGAATTTCTCATCTCAACCAATTTCCAATTGGTTCTAATAGCTTTAACTTTATCTCGTTCTTTCTAGTCCTTAATCCTTAAATACTCCATTCTTAAAACATGGTTTGGCCTTCTTTCTTTTTATTACATTCTTCTTTCAAAAAAAACAAAAAAAAAACTAAAGTGGTAAAACTTTTATTCTTTTCTCAAAAACTTGCTTTTGCCAAACCCTAAAAACATGTTACAAAGTAAAATTGCAATTTTTTTTTCAAATCACAAACTATAGTAGACAAGGATGACTAATGAGTTACACTGTTCCTATTTACAATGTTAACTTTGGTTGCTAAGGCGCAAATATATACTCTATTCTTGCACTCTACCACTTATTTTGTTTACCCAAAAAAATTTCTTTTTAAAACAATAATCAAAATTTATTGTTAACCGAACAGAGGTTTCAAAACTTCTTTTCATATATGAAAACTAGCGAGCTATTTATGCTCCATAATATGCACCTTTTCATGAGAGAATTCATTTAAAACAAGAAATCATTGTTTTACCTAATATACCTCACTTTACTTTAAAACCCATCATGCACTAAAAACATCAAAATACTTTTAAGATCAAAACTTGGAAAAATACCACAAACTCTCTTACAGATTCAAGTTCTTAAAAGCTTATCATTGGGTTAGACTCAAAGAGGATCTTCAACTCGACTAGGCTTTCCGAGGCACTTATGCAAATTCAATTCTCTCGATTATATATATTCCTAATCCATTTTCCACATCTTAACCTCTTCCAATTTATAAGGTTTCATTTCTGAACCCACTACTCTGAAATAACATTCCAGTTTTAATTCTATGGGATACTTTCTTTCTCAAATACCAATTCATATTTACACTTTCCAACCAAACCACCTAAGGGTCTCAATTTTTTTTATGTTTATTACTTTAGTGTACAAAATAAATATCCCAACTCTTTTCCTACCTAGTGGGCTACTTTATGGATTTAGGTTTATATATATATAATATATATTTATATTTTAGAAAATATAAATACGTTCACTCAATATCTCCCTAAGATCACTAAATCGAAGCTCTAATACCAGATGTAACAACCCGGATTCCGATGGACCGATTTTTTTTTCAAAAATTCAATCCATCAAAACCCGAGTTGGTTGCTCTGGTATCCTGCAGAAAAGACAGAGAAAAGAGATATGTCAGAGTACGGAAAAACACCTCACAACGGAAGGAATAAAATATAATATATTTTAAAACGTAGCTTTACCTTAATCACAAAACTGCTAAATCAGTATTCCCAAAGCTATAAGTCTCTATCTAACCTGCGAATGTTATGAGGAGGGGGTCAGAACATAAGTTCTGTGTGAATGAATTTAAACTACACTCCTTGAATAATCCTACATATACCATTCAATTACACTTTCTTATTTATTAGGTTGTACGTGTTATTAGCTCTCAAAGCTTACACACACGTCACACCTATCTACCCCCTAGTAGATTAACCTAATATAGTGTATATGTAGCTACCCCCAAACTGAGGTACACCCCGTGATACCCCACTCGCACGGTCTCCTCCGTATCGCCATGGTAATATGCGCAGTCCCTCATCCTATGCCATAGTAACGTACAACGCTACATCCGCATAGAACCACTATCGCAGTGCTACGTAAACGTACTGTCTGCTATCCTCGAACTATTCGATCGAGTTTGCTTCCATCACCGAATAATGCCCTCTAGTCTATGATACACCACCCAGAGCAGACATGGTTGTACCTAGACTTTCCCACGTACGTATCATCAATGGTACTCGATGTTTCTACTGCACATAACCTCTACTTGTGCACCTAAGTTCCGTGGCAGGGCAACACTAGAAAACATGGAACTTGGTCGGGAGCTTTTCTATATCTGTACGGGCCCGCCTCTAAGAGTGTCCAATGTACATATATCCCTCGGGTCTGGTTTTTCTATGGTGTCTATGGCCCCACCTCAGCCCAAAACTCAACTAGTGAAGATCACACGAGCTAAACGACCACCCCTAACAAGCAAACAATCTAAACATCCATGTGGGGTCTCCCCGCACCCGTCCCTTGATAGCAAAGGTTAACGATCTCTATGGGTTAGCTCTTGTCTTTTCGCATTCCTTAGGCTGCTGGTGATAGGAGTCCGACGATCTTGCTATCGCTTGGTCTTGACCCTCCACCTCCGCCTAAGGCAGTCGCCGAACCACCCTTAATGCCACCGCGTACAACATTCTGACTGCCCCCTACTTGTGCAGTCAAGGCCCACCCACCTGGTAGTTCTGCGCAGACCCAACCTCTGAAATCCTAGCCCGAAGCTAAACCACTACAAAGGTCTACCAGGAGAACCTTTAGCGTCTCAGGAAGCCACGTGCTTCCCCTTCCTGTCCTTTGGAGCCACCAAAATAGCGAACGTGCGCTCTCCTCGTGCCTTATGACACCATCAAGATCTACCTCGTTGGATTATTCATCCTACAACGTACGGACTGCTTCAAGCGCCTTCGTTTTATATGTCATTAGACCCTAAGTCCAACCATTTATTTCACGCTTGTGCCACCTCGTCAACTTTCTCATCTAACTTGGTTATTCACACTAGCTTCCCCTTTTCTTTTTTTTTCCTGTATTCACCAAGTTAACCTTGCTTCTTAATTCAATTTATACTTAACCCACTTAAGTCCACAACATGTTATTTTCCTATCTCATAAATTATTCCCTTTTGGGTTACAACAACATGTTATACTTAATTCATAGTTAATTATGCCTTATCCCACATACATACTGATTAGGAGAATAACCCTCTAAACACCAGCCCCGGAGACCGAAATCAACATCAGACTGGCACCCAGAGAATTACTCAACCCAACCAACATATATGATTCTAATTTACTTCTTTTCCACTCATATAACTTATATCATTTTTAATTTCACATTTCTCCTTTCCAAACCACTTAATTTAAGTATATCTTTACACATGAGTTATCTTGCCTTCCTTATCGTTTCCTATAACTTATCTTGTCCCGGAAATTATATTTTCCACCTATTATCCTTTCTTGCCTTATTCAAGTTTATTCATAATAGGTTATTTATCATTCCCCATTTCTTGTCATTAATTTTAGATTTGACTTATTTCATAGTATAAGTCGTCCCACCCTTCAAGTCTTGTATTACATCTTAAGTCATAACCTTCCCTTGTCCCTATGACAAGTTTGCCTATTATTTAATTTTACATCATCGCAACTCAAGTTTATAATAGGTAATTATCATTCCCCCATTACTGTGTCATTAATTTTAGATTTGACTTAACCCTTCCTTTTACTTAACCCGTTACTTAAACTTTTCCCAATTCAATTAATTTATGATACCGTTACCGGTCCCATTTGGTTAAGCATATCTAAATTCTGTTTCACATGTCACACGTGTCCCACTTAACCCCCCCTTTTATTATAGTTTCCATGTCTTACATATGTTTTACTACGGTTAAGTCTACCTTGGTTATGTCTTACATCACATGTCTCACAACGGTTAAGTCCACATTTGTTATGCTTTGCATGTCATTTATATTGCCCACTTAACCCTCTAACCATACCCATGTTACCCACATGTCTTATTATGGTTAGTATATCTTAATTTATTTATAATGCCGTAACGATGTATGACCTCTCACATTAGACGTCCGTTCGTGGCTGCTGGATTTGCCGGGCGGTTCCGGGCAGTCTTACAACACAAACTCGCCCAACCTCGTGTCATAAACCGTTACGCCTCTAGTTCTTGCCGTCGACCTCTCACATTTGACGTCTGCTTGTGGTTGCTGGATTTGCTGGGCGGTTCCGGGTAGTCTTACACCACAAACGTGTCTAATCTCTTGTCATAGGCGTTCATTAACAATCGCCTTTCACTCAAACCCCAAATTCATGTCATATGTTCCAAAGTCAACTTAATTACATTTCATTTTTATGCCTATTTCCAATTTGCCATTTACTACACCAATTACATAATAGTTAGGCAATTTTCATATTACCCAAATTATCCAATTATAACCAAATTAACTAATTCCATGTTATTCATACCCAAACATGCCAATTTCCGATATCCAATTATACCCAATTTCATATAATCAATATTTTCCCAATATATATACCCCAACATTCCCATGTTCATACACATAATCTAATTCACCCTCTAGGCTTACTTTTCAAGTCATGAATAAATTTCACCAATCCATGTTATCCAATTACTTGTTGTTAATATTGAATTATACCAATTCCATATCCAATGACAATTATGTCAAACTTACATAAATTCAACATTATAGATTATATTCCTCGACTGCATAAAATAGATTTTTCCTATGATTGGCGACCAAGAACTTGAATTTTGCAAAAAAGTCCATAAATCAAAATTTGTTAGAATCACACCAAATTTAGAGGAGGCGATATGAAAGGTCTCCAAAGGTTGTGTAAGAAATTAGAGGTCATATGGAGTTGTACATCGTTGTTATGGTCGAAAAGGTCAGGTTTGACGAAAATTCAAATTCGTCCAAAATTGAATGAAATTTATATGAGATCTAGAAAATGTCTATAGGAGTGTGACGACCGCCCACAACTTCTACACTAAACAAGAGGTATAATGTGCTGAAAGGTGTGTTAGACAACTAAGGATGATCATTAGAGTAGGTAAACATAAGCAGAACCTGTCGTATAACTCACAACGCAAGGATAAAGTATAATAGAACATATACAACATGCAATAATAGTGGAGCATCACATAACAAACTTTTAAACTTTCATAACATCCTGAAAGATCATCCATACATCAACTGGATATAACATCAGAGTCTCCACATGAAGCATCATGACAACACTCATCAAACAGCAAAAAAAAAAGATACTAGGTAATAGCAAGTAATATGCCAGTCTCCTACTCATCATTACACAACAACATCATCTCACTAATCACATGTCACCCGCCACCTAGTCTTCCCATCCAAAATCAGATGAACAACCCAAGGAAATAAGAGAGAAACATAAAACCTTGAGTCAGACAACAGTCTTATTGAGCGATAAAACAACTACCTAACATCATCAATAAAGCATATGAGGATAGGTAGACTAACAAACCAATTTACCCAAAACTCCAAAGAACAACTAACATCCGTCTTCCCTACACCTGACAGTGATAGCCTTTACCTGCAATCATTTCAACCATACATCCATGGAAACCAGAACAACCATCCATTCATGGTAATCAGAAGGAACCAAGCAATAGAAATCATAGCATCCAAATTATATATCTCACGTAAACCATCCTAATTGAGCTCAACATCCCTCAAGCACAAGCCCTAGAGGCCTAAATCAATATTAGACAAGCACCCAAGAAACATCTCCTCCGATGTCCGACGATCTACATGAAATGGTGCAAACAGACAACCAAACATTCAACATCCATGACTGACTTCGGCTATCACTACCGATCCTGCTTTGAAACCTCGTTAATCGTATGACGACCTCCTTCCATATGTCAATGGCTAATGGTAACCCCAGTTCTAGCGAAAACTTCATATGCCTTCACGACTTGTATGTTTTCTTCTTAAATCTCGACAACTTGGCTCTTCACGATTGCCCAAGGTATGAGACCCTTCACGACAGCCCAAAATACCCCTACTCGGAGTCCGCTAGAACTTGCGACAACGAAAATCTCTCATCCATCGCATCTCTATTCGTCATCACCAGTGACTATTCACACCTCAAGTCCCACTTGAGTAATCATTATCCATAACTTAACACCCTCGAGTTGTCTTCACATTCGTTGCTTTACACTGATCAACGAACACATCACATCATTTCGAACATTCCACCTAGAACTCGTGTTGAAGCTAGAACCATTATCGAGAAATTAAAAATAAACATCATTTGGTCATATACTTGATGGATCAATATCGGTCCATCTAATGGACTAATGCCGATGACCATTGCTGCTGGACTACGATCGATGGACCGCTACCGCTAGACCACTGTTGATGTACCACTACCCCTGGACAACTGTTGATGGACCACTGCTACTGGATCACTACCGCTGGACCACTGTTGACGGACCACTGCTATTGGAATACTGTTGATGGGCCACTGCTACTGGACTATTGTTGATGGACCACTGCTATTGGACCACTACTACCGGACCACTGTTGATGGACCACCGCTACTGGACCACTGTTGATAGACCAAAACTACTAGACCACCGTTGATGGACCACTGCTACAGGACCACTGTTGATGCCTTGCCACGATCCATGCCCTGCCACATCATCACGGGGAACCACGATCCATGCCTTGCCACATCATAACTAGATCCAACCAATTTTCCTGCCAAAACAACTAAATCTACTTTACGAATTTGAAGCACAAATCTCGCAACATGACTAAGCACCAAAACCCCACTAGATTCGAACTTGCATATGACTCGATTTCAATCCCGAATCCTGTAACACCCCGCCTCCGCTAGGGTCACTCGCAAAGGAATGCACTAGCTTTGGAGGGGCATTATTGGTAAACATACACAGAAATATCACAAGACAGAACATATATAAATAGCGGAAGTAAAATCAAACTTTCATAACATGAATAAATAAGGTCTAAAGCCTTTTACATCAGAGTACATCAAAACCTGTCTTGCAATAGTAAAGAAGCATAAAGACTCTTTAATAAATTATTCCCCAAGTAAAACGGTAAAGTAGCCATAGCCAAGAGAAGTCCAAGCCATCCATGATGACCTTCAAGCAGAAGAAGTCCGAACTAAACAGCATTGTTTCCTCCCTGAAACCTGGGGGGGGGGGGGGACGGAAGAAAAGAGGCGAAACAAAACGGGTCAGTCAAAAAGACTGAGTAAGTCCTATCTACTTCCAGTATAAAAACAGGTAAAGGTGACATGACATGCATAAACTGAAATTAAACATAAGGATAACTACAAGATAGATAAACCAGGGTAGCCGGTTGAACTACTGCGGCAAGGTAAACTAAGGTATCACGATAACTACGGTGTTATGATAAGTCAAGGTATCACATCGTCAGATTTCTATCGAGTACATTATCCCAAGGTATCTACCCCGTCTAACATCCCACGGTATCTATTATGTATATTCTTCCTAGTTCTAACATGTATATTCGCTCTGCACCTCTCGTACTAGTATCCCTACCCGCGTCATGTGTTAACCATGAATGTCCCGTGCTCAAAGTCGTGTAATGGTCCATGTCAACCTAATATCGCATATATAGGTTACTCAAATCATATGTTTCTTTCCATGTATATAAGTTCAGTCCTTTGCCGTACCTCGTACGGGCTTCCTCAAGTCGTATTATCCTTGAAATCGTTTGGACTGTCACCCTTGTTCTAGCTAGGCTCTTCCATATGAATCATCGTTTGAACTACTAGGACTTACGCCACCTAGCACCACTAGGGATTACGCTTACCTATTGCACGCTTTCGTATTTCGGTTTGGGTTAAACCACCTAGGCCACTAGGGATTACGCTAACCCTCAACCGCGCCCTTTTTCCCACGCATTCATCGTGAATCGTTTTTCTATAACTGTATGCACATGTATCACATCGTGCCATCCGAGTCCTGTCACCGGCCAAAACAAGAAATACAGGACTCGGTCGGGAGCTTTAGATTTATCTGCCGATGCAGATGCTAAGGTCTGCTTTTCTACACGTGGCTATGGTCCCACGAGACCCCTCCCTCAACTAGTGAAAGGCAACACAAGAGAAAATCTTGCATGAGAACTACACTCCGGCCAGCCCACATCCTACGGCCTACCTCACCCATAATTAGATAGCAATTATGGTCTGTTGGGTGTTCCCTGCCTTTCCGTACGTACACGCTTGACTCAAGATGGTAGATGATCGACGAACTTGCTATCTCGGGCACCTTATGTATTCGTCGACCCACTGCTATCCACCCCAGTCTTTAGGTCGCTCGCATAGCAACCAAGGCATATTCTTGGTTCTTCTACCGCAGACCTCAACCTCTCGTGAGCCTAGTATAATGACCTGGCAGCTCACAGAGGGATCCCAAGAATATCCTCACGTTCCCCGAAGCCGCTGCTTCGTTACCCAGTTCGTTGGAGCCTTTATCTAAATCAGATAGCCTGCTCCTATGCGTATATTTAAACGATGACCTACCGTATCGGGTTACTCATCTATCTAAGAAGTGGTCCAGATTTCCTTGACTAAGAATTATTACTTAGTTTCCCTTAACTAAGGTTTACCACTTAGCCTTATTTCCATTACCCTTGTTAACTATGGTTATTTACCTAATCCTCCGAATTAGGGTTTATCTAATGGGTTAAGTGTCACTTAAGTTCATAACTTAGCCCGTCTACAAACCATGTCAAAATTGGCTAAGTATCCAAGTCCAAGACTTAACCCTACAAACCATGTGTCAAGTTGGCTAAGTATATTAAGCAATCCATAACTTAACCTCGTCTAATTATCATTTTAGATTGGTTAATTATATAAATTAACTCGACCTTGTCAAATTACCGAGTCAAATCGGTCAAGCGTATTCAAGTGATTCGTGACTTAGCCTTATCATGTTTTCACGTTAGATTGGTTAAGTATAGGTTAACTTAACCTCATCAAATTAACGAGTTAGATTGGTTAAGTATAGGTCACTTAACCTCATCAAATCATCGTGTTAAATTAGTTAAGTGTTTAACTTAACCCCATTAAATTACCAAGTTAAGTTGGTTAAGTATGGGTTACTTGACCTCATTGAATTACCAAGTTTAAATTGGTTAAGTGTTTAACTTAACCCCATCGAATTACCGTGTTTAGATTAGTTAAGTGTGGATTACTTAACCCCATCTAATTACCGTGGTTAGGTTAGTTAAGTCTTAATTACTTAACCCCATCTAATTACCCAGTCGGATTAGTTAAGTGTAAATTACTTAACCCCATCTCCTAATCATCTTGCATGGTTAAGTGTCATTAAGGAATCAAGTCCGGTCCCACTTAACCTACCCATTCGTGTCATATCGGTTAAGTGTCATTAGTCAAATTTACTTAACCTTATCATGTGGCATTAATTTAATTAATGCACTCTTAACCTCTCACATTAGACCTTGTTGTGGTTACTAGTTAAGCCGGGCGGGTCCGGGTAGATTTACACCACAACCTAGTCTAACCTCGGGTCTTAAGCGCGACATGACCAACTTCTCACATTGGGTCCTATTGTTTGCAACTACTAGTTAGGTCGGTCGGTTCCGGGTAGTTTTACGTTGCAAACTCAACCCAACCTCGAGTTGGCCACACTTATATTATCTAAGTTCATCATGTTTCCAAAACATGTTACAAGTTTTCAAGCATTTGGGTAGACCTAACTTAATAGGTAAATTCCCAAAGGGTAGACCTAACTTAATAGGTAAATTCCCAAGCTCATGTTTTTTATGCATACTTACATGCCAACTTCCATGTTGTCTTTTCAAGTCATATTTTCAAGTATAAACACATGTCATAATCAAGTTAAGATTTCGCGACATGTTCATGTTTATCTAACTACCCAAAATCGTGTTTTCCCAACGCAAGCAAAGCGAGTCAACATAGTAAGGATACTATGTAACATATTGGTCTCAAAACATGCATGATGCCAAAAATGGATTGGCTCCAAACATGCATGGCGTCATAAGGGGGTTTGGCCTTAAAACATGCATGATAGAGTCATATAGGGATTGACCATAAGCATGCATACTATCATATAGGATTTGGCCACAAACTTGCATAATATCATAAGGAGGTTTTGCCACAAACATGCATGAATCATAAGGGGTTTGTGTTCATATGCATGCATAAGCCCCAAGGTCAAGTGTTTGCCTATGTTTCACAAGTCAAATGGTTCCCAAAGGTTCATGCAAATCTTCCATAGACAAAGATCCAAACTTGCAAGATAAACTAGGCTAAACATAACATGAGTGACATGATTAAGTTGCTACATCTTAGTCTAAGGTCATAGATCATAGAAAAGGGACAAAGTTAGGTTCACATACATGCATACTTATGCTTTATCTCATTTTATCCCATGTCAACATTAAAAATACCATTTTGATCCAAAAGTAGCTAGAACTTACATATGCAAGGCTTAGAAAAGGGGTCATGCATCATCTTGACGAAGAAAAGTGGCTCCTTTGAAGAAGAACCTTCATGAAACTCGCATAGCAATGTTGATTTGGCCTCTATTTGGTGTAGCAAGCTTGCACCTTTTGATTTGAACCCGATTTGAATGCATAGGCTCTAGGGATTGGAGATGGAGGCCATGACCAAGATTGATTTTGGCAGCACTTAGTTGCTAGGTTTGATTTTTAGGGATTTAGGTTAGGTTTAGGGTCTTTTTATAGAGATTAGGATAGTTTTAGGCCCTTAGATTAACCCTAGGACCAACCTGAACCGTCAGATTTCAAACCAGGCCCAAAAACCTAGCCAAGATAGAAAATAGGTGCACCAGATCAGAATCAGCCGACAGGGCAAGTCGACAGCCCTGTCGACATGCCTGTCGACTTGTCTGGGCGGGAATTTTCCCGCCTGGCCCCATTTCTGCATGTTTCGAAATTCAAATTTCCCGAAAACTTCTTTGGGCCTTAACCGGGTCATACGGACTCCGATTTTCGAAAACTCGGACTCTATTTCGCTTATTTTTCCGAGACGAACGCAATGGCATAGCCTGTTTTACTTGATTCAGAATTTAAAATTAAATTCTGCCTTGATTCTCGTTTTAACATGTTATTGAAATACGGGTTGTTACATTCTCCCCACCTTTTAGGATTTTGTCCCCGAAATCTCTAAGTTAGGAAGAACATATCCTACCATCCATCATCCATCTACTCAAAACATCATCTACAAGCAACCATTGTCCTTAGATGATTTGTAATGCTGTATGAATATATGCAAAACGTGTGTGTACATGTTCCTTAGCTAATGCTAATGATCAGGCCTGGATAATCTTTCTAATGCAAAAATATGTATAGTGCCATGAATCCAACATGTATGCAAATAGTCCTAGTCATGTAAATACTATATGCGTGCACAATCATTCATTCATATGCAACATCCGCATGATAACACATTCAATTTCATCCATAAGCAAGTATAAATACTCGTGCATATGCAATATGAAATGCGACCGAGTCGAGCTAATATCTAATGTAAATTCGCGCATCCACGAGCAACCACTTGCAACCATTTGCAACCATATCAACCATAACATGTTTCAAATACATGTTTACATCCATAGGGTTCTACCTAAGATTCCCTGAAACAGGGTCGAGAAGATGAACAAAACAAACTCCGTACGTGGTTTGTAACAGAGACAGGACCGAGAGGATATCCATAAAAGATAGCCTACAAGCAAACTCAACAGAAAAACAGGGATCGAGGATATATTCCCAAAGGAGATATCATGCACGTATTTAGTCTTCAGTCTCCTGAGTCGCATTACCTTATGCTTACTTCCATCGTGCCTTGACCGCCCCTTTTTCTTCACGATTTCGCAGCTTCTTATTTCCTGTTTCCATAACATGAGTTGGAACTCATTTCCTCGTCGCCCCTCGTTCGACTTGCACTTATTCTCCTTCTAGAATACTTGGCGCAAACAGGACTGCGTACTCATGATTCCACGCAAGCTTTCCAAAATTCACTAGTGAATCCTGGACCTTGTACCATAAGGTATTCCACGTAGAAAAACTTTCTCTTGAAAGTAAACAAGTTACCGTGCGCACTTACTAGGATAATTCCCATAACCCATACATAATCGAAGTAAACCATCCGTCTTATTAGCGAACACCATTCGATCGGGTTTCTAATTTCCAACAAAGGCATCTAGGGATTCTAAGTAACAAATCATGACAGAACCCAAAAGGTTACGCGATACTTCAAGGGTATTACCAAAGCAAGCCAAGAGTCTAACTACCCTCCTATCAAAACCGAGAGTGGCACCCCCTACTGGATAACCACTTCATCCCTAGAGTCCATCCATAGCTTATAAACATAAGCATTATTTCCAAATTCAACACTTGGCATAGACATTCCCAAATCCAAACAAGTCATGTATAAATGGACTGATTCTCCAATAGGACTTTGAGACAAAAATGGGATCCTCTATTACGCTAGTACTTAAGGTGCAGAGACTCAACTACCGAAGCAGACTTAAATGATACGAACAACGAAGTCCTAACGGGATGATAGAGAAGAAAAGCTAAACCTTTGACAAGATCGTTACCCTCCTTCCGAGGTACTCTAGAAATGAGAGCATACTACTGCCCTCCCGATGATCTTGTCCTTGTCCCATAATACTTAACTATCCGCCCCGTTTTACCATGCCAAAGGTACTCTCTCGTCATGGGTTTCATTGTTCATCTCTCTCCCTCCTTTGAGGACTAAGCCATACCAACAAGTTGCTCATCCTTAAGCTCGTATCCTTTATCCTTCTTTCTCACGATCCTTTCTTATAACGCAGTCATCCATCGTATGGAAAGCACTTTCGTAGGTAGAAAAGACTAGTCGCAGTTAAAACTACTGTGACTACAGATGGAGGAAAGAAAGGAAAAGAGACTCAATTAAGGAAACAAGGATAGTGCTAATGGCCTTTTTTTCTTTTAAAAGAAAATTTTCTTGAAAAATGCTTCTTTGTAAACGATTTTCAAATAGTTTTCAGAAGGTCTTAAAAACTTTTGCCCAGTCTGGTAACCTTCTGCTCTGATACCAAATGTAACACCCCGCCTCCGCTAGGGTCACTCGCAAAGGAATGCACCAGCTTTGGAGGGGCATTATTGGTAAACATACACAGAAATATCACAAGACAGAACATATATAAATAGCGGAAGTAAAATCAAACTTTCATAACATGAATAAATAAGGTCTAAAGCCTTTTACATCAGAGTACATCAAAACCTGTCTTGCAATAGTAAAAAAGCATAAAGACTCTTTAATAAATTATTCCCCAAGTAAAACGGTAAAGTAGCCATAGCCAAGAGAAGTCCAAGCCATCCATGATGACCTTCAAGCAGAAGAAGTCCGAACTAAACAGCATTGTTTCCTCCCTGAAACCTGGGGGGAAACGGAAGAAAAGAGGCGAAACAAAACGGGTCAGTCAAAAAGACTGAGTAAGTCCTATCTACTTCTAGTATAAAAACAGGTAAAGGTAACATGACATGCATAAACTGAAAGTAAACATAAGGATAACTACAAGATAGATAAACCAGGGTAGCCGGTTGAACTACTGCGGCAAGGTAAACTAAGGTATCACGATAACTACGGTGTTATGATAAGTCAAGGTATCACATCGTCAGATTTCTATCGAGTACATTATCCCAAGGTATCTACCCCGTCTAACATCCCACGGTATCTATTATGTATATTCTTCCTAGTTCTAACATGTATATTCGCTCTGCACCTCTCATACTAGTATCCCTACCCGCGTCATGTGTTAACCATGAATGTCCCGTGCTCAAAGTCGTGTAATGGTCCATGTCAACCTAATATCGCATATATAGGTTACTCAAATCATATGTTTCTTTCCATGTATATAAGTTCAGTCCTTTGCCGTACCTCGTACGGGCTTCCTCATGTCGTATTATCCTTGAAATCGTTTGGACTGTCACTCTTGTTCTAGCTAGGCTCTTCCATATGAATCATCGTTTGAACTACTAGGACTTACGCCACCTAGCACCACTAGGGATTACGCTTACCTATTGCACGCTTTCGTATTTCGGTTTGGGTTAAACCACCTAGGCCACTAGGGATTACGCTAACCCTCAACCGCGCCCTTTTTCCCACGCATTCATCGTGAATCGTTTTTCTATAACTGTATGCACATGTATCACATCGTGCCATCCGAGTCCTGTCACCGGCCAAAATAAGAAATACAGGACTCGGTCGGGAGCTTTAGATTTATCTGCCGATGCAGATGCTAAGGTCTGCTTTTCTACACGTGGCTATGGTCCCACGAGACCCCTCCCTCAACTAGTGAAAGGCAACACAAGAGAAAATCTTGCATGAGAACTACACTCCGGCCAGCCCATATCCTACGGCCTACCTCACCCATAATTAGATAACAATTATGGTCTGTTGGGTGTTCCCTGCCTTTCCGTACGTACACGCTTGACTCAAGATGGTAGATGATCGACGAACTTGCTATCTCGGGCACCTTATGTATTCGTCGACCCACTGCTATCCACCCCAGTCTTTAGGTCGCTCGCATAGCAACCAAGGCATATTCTTGGTTCTTCTACCGCAGACCTCAACCTCTCGTGAGCCTAGTATAATGACCTGGCAGCTCACAGAGGGATCCTAAGAATATCCTCACGTTCCCCGAAGCCGCTGCTTCGTTACCTAGTTCGTTGGAGCCTTTATCTAAATCAGATAGCATGCTCCTATGCGTATACTTAAACGATGACCTACCGTATCGGGTTACTCATCTATCTAAGAAGTGGTCCAGATTTCCTTGACTAAGAATTATTACTTAGTTTCCCTTAACTAAGGTTTACCACTTAGCCTTATTTCCATTACCCTTGTTAACTATGGTTATTTACCTAATCCTCCGAATTAGGGTTTATCTAATGGGTTAAGTGTCACTTAAGTTCATAACTTAGCCCGTCTACAAACCATGTCAAAATTGGCTAAGTATCCAAGTCCAAGACTTAACCCTACAAACCATGTGTCAAGTTGGCTAAGTATATTAAGCAATCCATAACTTAACCTCGTCTAATTATCATTTTAGATTGGTTAATTATATAAATTAACTCGACCTTGTCAAATTACCGAGTCAAATCGGTCAAGCGTATTCAAGTGATTCGTGACTTAGCCTTATCATGTTTTCACGTTAGATTGGTTAAGTATAGGTTAACTTAACCTCATCAAATTAACGAGTTAGATTGGTTAAGTATAGGTCACTTAACCTCATCAAATCATCGTGTTAAATTAGTTAAGTGTTTAACTTAACCCCATTAAATTACCAAGTTAAGTTGGTTAAGTATGGGTTACTTGACCTCATTGAATTACCAAGTTTAAATTGGTTAAGTGTTTAACTTAACCCCATCGAATTACCGTGTTTAGATTAGTTAAGTGTGGATTACTTAACCCCATCTAATTACCGTGGTTAGGTTAGTTAAGTCTTAATTACTTAACCCCATCTAATTACCCAGTCGGATTAGTTAAGTGTAAATTACTTAACCCCATCTCCTAATCATCTTGCATGGTTAAGTGTCATTAAGGAATCAAGTCCGGTCCCACTTAACCTACCCATTCGTGTCATATCGGTTTAGTGTCATTAGTCAAATTTACTTAACCTTATCATGTGGCATTAATTTAATTAATGCACTCTTAACCTCTCACATTAGACCTTGTTGTGGTTACTAGTTAAGCCGGGAGGGTCCGGGTAGATTTACACCACAACCTAGTCTAACCTCGGGTCTTAAGCGCGACATGACCAACTTCTCACATTGGGTCCTATTGTTTGCAACTACTAGTTAGGCCGGTCGGTTCCGGGTAGTTTTACGTTGCAAACTCAACCCAACCTCGAGTTGGCCACACTTATATTATCTAAGTTCATCATGTTTCCAAAACATGTTACAAGTTTTCAAGCATTTGGGTAGACCTAACTTAATAGGTAAATTCCCAAAGGGTAGACCTAACTTAATAGGTAAATTCCCAAGCTCATGTTTTTTATGCATACTTACATGCCAACTTCCATGTTGTCTTTTCAAGTCATATTTTCAAGTATAAACACATGTCATAATCAAGTTAAGATTTCGCGACATGTTCATGTTTATCTAACTACCCAAAATCGTGTTTTCCCAACGCAAGCAAAGCGAGTCAACATAGTAAGGATACTATGTCACATATTGGTCTCAAAACATGCATGATGCCAAAAAGGGATTGGCTCCAAACATGCATGGCGTCATAAGGGGGTTTGGCCTTAAAACATGCATGATAGAGTCATATAGGGATTGACCATAAGCATGCATACTATCATATAGGATTTGGCCACAAACTTGCATAATATCATAAGGAGGTTTTGCCACAAACATGCATGAATCATAAGGGGTTTGTGTTCATATGCATGCATAAGCCCCAAGGTCAAGTGTTTGCCTATGTTTCACAAGTCAAATGGTTCCCAAAGGTTCATGCAAATCTTCCATAGACAAAGATCCAAACTTGCAAGATAAACTAGGCTAAACATAACATGAGTGACATGATTAAGTTGCTATATCTTAGTCTAAGGCCATAGATCATAGAAAAGGGACAAAGTTAGGTTCACATACATGCATACTTATGCTTTATCTCATTTTATCCCATGTCAACATTAAAAATACCGTTTTGATCCAAAAGTAGCTAGAACTTACATAGGCAAGGATTAGAAAAGGGGTCATGCATCATCTTGACGAAGAAAGGTGGCTCCTTTGAAGAAGAACCTTCATGAAACTCGCATAGCAATGTTGATTTGGCCTCTATTTGGTGTAGCAAGCTTGCACCTTTTGATTTGAACCCGATTTGAATGCATAGGCTCTAGGGATTGGAGATGGAGGCCATGACCAAGATTGATTTTGGCAGCACTTAGTTGCTAGGTTTGATTTTTAGGGATTTAGGTTAGGTTTAGGGTCTTTTGATAGAGATTAGGATAGTTTTAGGCCCTTAGATTAACCCTAGGACCAACCTAAACCGTCAGATTTCAAACCAGGCCCAAAAACCTAGCCAAGATAGAAAATAGGTGCACCAGATCAGAATCAGCCGACAGGGCAAGTCGACAGCCCTGTCGACATGCCTGTCGACATGCCTGTCGACTTGTCTGGGCGGGAATTTTCCAGCCTGGCCCCATTTCTGCATGTTTCGAAATTCAAATTTCCCGAAAACTTCTTTGGGCCTTAACCGGGTCATACGGACTCCGATTTTCGAAAACTCGGACTCTATTTCGCGTATTTTTCCGAGACGAACGCAATGGCATAGCCCGTTTTACTTGATTCAGAATTTAAAATTAAATTCTGCCTTGATTCTCGTTTTAACATGTTATTGAAATACGGGTTGTTACAAATCCGACTCGATTTCGACATATTTGCACACCAAAAATCAACGAGATCTATACTCGAGTCCACTTGATCTCGAATCCAAAGCGATTTCAACGCTTTTGCGAACAATAATGAATCGTCCAACAAAATCACACAAACAACCAAAAATCATCAAAACAACAGTTATCATCATTCAAAGATGGACAATTCACCAAAATCATGATAAATGAATAAATGAACAAAATAATGGATCTAACTTGCACAAAAATGTGAAATTAAATGGAAATTACCGATTTTAGGTTGCTAGATTAGATCATATGATGATTCATATGAAAATAGACTTACCATGATGTAGATCTAGCTGAAAATGACTAAAAATGATGAAATTATGATCATACAACCCATATACTTAACTGAATCCGCGTGAGGGATGCATATCACTCACCAAATCTCCAAGATAACACAAAAACGATGAATCTCGATTACGAACATCGAATAACGTTCTCTGAATCTTCCAATTCGATGAAATAAATCTTCAACTGATGTAGATCTAGCTTCAAACGACGTAGATCTTCGATTCTCTTATGTAGATCTAGAATTTTAATGGTGGAAAAGTGTATTTATTTGAGCAAGGAAGAATCACAAGCTCAACCAAATGAGAGAATGAAGAAAGTAACCTTCTCTCAATACCTCTAACCCCCTATTTATAGCCTCCCACCAGCCCACTAATGGGCCTCTCTTAATCAGCCTATTAAGTCTCTAAATCATCCCCTATTTATAGCCATGTCTTGTACGGTTGCCTTTCTGTCATGCATACTGATTTTGTAATCTTTGTCTTTATTTCTTTATATATGTGTGCTCTCTTCTTTTTAAAAGATCACACATTTTGGTTTAAAAAAGTCTCCAAAAACCTAAACAACAAACTATGAAACATTAAAACAGCGATTCCTCCCAAACCGCGGAAACAAATTTTTAATGTTACCACTCTATGGAATGAGAAACATCATTTCCTTTCCAATGAGACCGATGTCAGCACCTAATTCAATTCAGGTCAAAAATTGTGCCCTATACAAGACTGACAAGGGGAAAATTGTCACAAACAGAATTGGTAAAAATTATGAAAATGTCTCACATCCCCATAAACAACATAGTAAAATATGAGAATGATCCAACCATCAAGGAATTAAATAAAAATATTTTACGATTCTCCAATACATAAAATGGAGGTTGTTACATCCCCTTTTAAGAATTTCTCCCCCGAAATTCCAACAATCATCAGCAACAACAAATAAACAAAACAATTCTGCATGCTTATCATCCATCAGCAGCCAATTCTATCACCTAAACTAGCAACCATCAACTCATGCATATATAGGCTTATCCTAGCACGTGGAATTCTAAAACGACAACCACAATAGTACAAGTTACAGTAGGGTAAGAATGACATGACACTTATGTGTCAAGCGATCCACGATGACCCAAATTCCTTCATTTCCTTCCCTGGTTCTAGGTAGTCCATTGATTAAATCTGTCGATATCTGCTCCCACTTCCACGTAGGAACTTCCAGTGGCTGAAGCAATCCACTCATCTTCTTCTGTTCAGCTTTCACCAACTAACAGTTCATGCACTAGGAAATGAGCTTTCCAATATCTCTTTTCATCCCTTCCCGGTAGTAAGATCGCTTCATGGCTTGGTACATCTGGTTACCATGAGGATTAATCGTCAACATCAAATGATGAGATTTCCTCAGAGCCTCATCCCTCAGTCCGCCCATATCAGGAACAACCAGTCGTCCTTTCTTTCAAAGCTGACCCTCTCGATTGACCCCGAATTCTCTATCCTCCGGTTCCAACTTATAGATAAACTTGACAAGCCTTGCATCTTGTTTTTGGCTCTCGCCAATCCTTTTAATAAGAGTAGGTCTTATTGAAAGGCTTGCCAACATTTCAAATTCCAATTCACACCTTAGTCTGAAATCAAATCCTGCCAAAAACTCGAGGCTCTTCCATTCCAGAAACATTACTCCCAATACTGCATGTCTTCAACTCAACGCATATGCATTTGCGTTTCCTTTACCTGGAGTAGAGGGTATACCAAAATCATGTGATGCCAGAAACTCTAACCACCTTTGCTGCCTAAGATTCAAATCCTTTTGGGAGAAAAGATACTTTAACGACTTGTAATATGTAAACAACTCGAATCGAACTCTCAACAGGTAATGTCTCCACATCTTCAGAGCAAACACAATCGCTGCCAACTCCAAATCATGATTTGAGTAATTTCTTTCATGTGGCTTCAGCTGTCGACTCACGTAGGCCACAACCTTATCTTTCTGCATTAGCACTGCTCCAAGTCCAATACCACATCCATCGGTGTATACCACCATTTCTTCATTCCCACTTGGAATTGTCAAAACAGGAGCACACATCAGCCTTTCTTTCATGATTCTGAAAGCTTGCTCAAACTTTTCATCCTATGTGAATACCTGATTCTTTTTCGTCAGTCTTCTTAATGGTGCAGCTATCTTATAGAAGTCCTTGATAAACCAACGATAATATCCCGTCAACCCAAGGAAACTCCTAACATCCATAACGCATTCTTAGGTCTATCCCAGTCTTGGATTGCTATCACCTTAGCGAGATCAACCGCTATTCCATTTCCAGAAACAACATGGCTTAAGAACCTCACTTTGCTCTTCCAGAAGTGACACTTCGAAGACTTAGCTCTCAGCTGATGTTTTCACAAGATTTCCAAAACAACTCTCAAGTGCGCCTTATGCTCTTCATCATTCCGAGAATAAACCAGAATATCATTCACGAACACAAGCACGGACTGGTTCAACTGATCTCTGAACACCCTATTCATAAGATCCACAAAATATTATGGTGCGTTAGTCAACCCGAATGGCATCATCAACCATTCAAAGAAACCAGATGTTGTCTTAAAAGCAGTCTTCGACACGCTGTTCTTTGTCACCCTCAACTGGTGGAATCCCATTGTTAAATCTATCTGAGAAAACACCTTGGCTTCATGAAGCTGATCGAACAAGTCATCTATCTCGGCAACTGAAACTTGTTCTTCTTAGTTACCTTGTTCAGCACACGACAATCCATACACAATCTCAACGAGCCATCGGCCATGATTGTAAACAAAATTGGTGCACTCCATTTGGATACACTTCTTCGAATGAATCCTTTTCCCAAAAGGTCACAAACTTGTACCTCTAACTCTCGCTATTCCTTAGGCACCATATGCCTAAGAGGCATAATGATAGGTCTAGCACCATCGACCAAATCAATTTTGAACTCAATCTCACGATGAGGCGACAACCCTTTGACCTTGTTAAAGACATCCTCAAACTCATTTGTGATAAGCACAGATGATAAATCTTCTTATGGAATCACAAGTGAATACAGATAGCTGACGAAGACCCCGTCTTCGGGCTTTCATCGAATCAACACCTTTCGCCTTCCACATCCCTGACTCGCACCTCTAGCTTCTTGCACTTCACTCTTGCCGCATACCTCTTGAGCTAATCCATGCCCAAGATGATCCCAAACCCAGAGAAGTTCAAAGCAAAGCAATACATACAAAGGAGCAACCATGAATCGACAATACAAAACCACGACAAAGCATACACGAACTAGATGAACCCCCAACTGGATTACTCGTGATCAATGGACAATCACAAGTCTCGGGTTCCAAACCTAAGCGGCACATAAGCTCATTTCAAATGAATGAATGCAATGCTCCAATATCAAGCAACACTCAAACTGGAACACCTTTAACTGAAAGAGTACCCTGAACAACGACACCCTTTCCCTTCTCCTTTGCAGTAGGGGCTCTTGAAGACGATAGTACTGCTTCCGAAGCATAAGCCTTCACTATCTTCTTTCCCTTAGTCGATTCTGGAAAGTCCTTCTTGAGATGCCCGGTCTTCTCTCAACCTTTGGATTTTTGCTCTCATTAGCAAAATGATCCTTCTGTTGGCAGTTAAAGCAAACCACTTCACTCTTTGTCTTATTCCTTCCATTCCTTTATGCTATTGTTGCTTCCTCTTTTTATTATTACCACCCTGCTGTGGTTTTGGAGCTTCCTTGGTTGCAGCAACAACAATTCCTTCCTTTGGAAACAAGCTTTCATGTCTCACGGCTTTTTCCAGTATCTTCTCAGAAGGATCGTCAAGATGATCCACCAATGGTCTCCCAATGTAGGTATCCAGACCCGTCACAAACTTCTCATTCTTCTGATAAGAAGAATCAATGTACAAACGAGCATAATTCGAAAAAACCTCGAAGTCGGAAACATAATCAAGCACTAGTCGACCATTCTGTTTCAGCTGCACAAACTTCTTGAAAAGAACTAACTTCTCAGCAGTGGAGATAAACTTTGGCTCAAACTTAACTTGGAACTGCTCCCAAGTTATCTCTTCTTCCAAAGTCTCAAGCATAACGGAATTCCACCACTCCAT
Source organism: Allium sativum (assembly GCA_030737875.1). Classification (NCBI taxonomy): domain Eukaryota; kingdom Viridiplantae; phylum Streptophyta; class Magnoliopsida; order Asparagales; family Amaryllidaceae; genus Allium; species Allium sativum. The sequence continues at coordinate 646,425,860 of CM060923.1, forward strand.
TGCCCTGCCCTGCAGCTGCCTTGACGCAAGCTTTCTCTTAGTTGCATCATCTATACCCATGTCACCAAAGATCCTTATGCAGGCAACCATCCATCTCTGAACCTCTTCAGTTGGCTCTGTCCCTTTAAATGGCTTTCCTTTAGGAGAAGTGAAGTCTTTGCATAGCTTTGCGAAGTCCACAGCTCTTGGAACCTGCACTTGAACTCCAACATCTACCGCGACTTCTTCTGGAGCGGGTACCCTCCTTATGTTCACTGCCATCCTAGCCTCGAACATAGCTATGTAATTAGGTTTACCGCCATCATCCCCTCCCGGTGCAGTCTTCTCCTTAGTAGTGTCTCAACAATTAACAACTCATTGTAAATCCGTAATTTAGAATGATTCGCCCACATGCAAGGAAAACTGCTAATGGAGTTTAGACGCTACTACTATATACACAAATATATATAGTATTCATCCATCAAAAATCTACAAGTATGTCTCTCATACGTTATTATGTCTTCGAACTTTGGCTAAAATCACTAACAAGAGCTCTGATACCAAATGTGACGACCGCCTTCAACCTCTGCACTAAACAAGAGAAATAATGCGTAGAAAGGTGTGCTAGACAGCTATGGACGATCATTAGAGTAGGTAAACACACCAGAACCTGTCGAGCTCACAGCGCATGGATAAAATATAATAGAATGTATATAACATTTAATAATAATGGAACATCATATAACAAACTTTTAAACTTTCACAACATCCTAAAAGATCATCCATATATCAACTGGATATAACATCAAAGTCTGTACATGAAGCCTCACTACAACACTCATCAAACAACGGAAACAAAGATGGTAGGTAATAGCAAAGTATTACGCTAACCTTCTTCTCGTCATCGCACAATAGCGTCGTCTCACCAATCACCTATCACTTGCCACCTAGTCTGTCCATCCAAAATCGGATGAACAGCCTAAGGTAGTAAGAGGAAAACATAAAACCTTGAGTCAGACGACAGTCTTAGTGAACGATAAAACAACTATCTAACATCATCAATAAAGTATATGAGGATAGGTAGACTAACAAACCAATCTACCCAAAACTCCAGAGAAGAACCCACATCCGTCTTCCCCACACCTGATTGTGATAGCCTTTACATGCAATCATTTCAACCATACATCCATGGAAACCAGAACAACCATCCATTCATGGTAATCAGAAGTAACCAAGCAATATAAATCATATCATCCAAATTATAAATCTAACGTAAACCATCCTAATTGAGCTCAACATACCTCAAGCACAAGCCCAGAGGCATAAACCCATATCAAACAAATACCCAAGAAACATCTACTTCAATGTCAGACAGTCTATGTGAAACGATACAAACAGACAACCAAACATCCAACATCCATGATTGACTCTAGCTATCACTGTCGATCCTTCTTTGAAACCATCGTTAATTGTTTTAAGTCCTCTTGCCATATGTCAAGGGCTAATTGTAACCCCAGTTCTAGCAAAAACTCCATACGCCTTCATGACTCATATGTTATTCTTCTCAAATCTCGACAACTAGGCCCTTCACGACTGCCCAAGGTACGAGGCCCTTCATGACTGCCCGAGGTCCCCTGCTTTGAGTCCGCTATAACTTAGGACAACGAAAATCTCTTAGCCTTTGCTTCTCTAGTCATCATCACCTGTGTATATTCACAAATCAAGCCCCCCTTAAGTAACCATTATCCACAACTCAACACCCTAGAGTTGTCTTCAAGTTCGTCGCTTTACACTGGTCAACGAATACATCACATCACTTCGAACATTCAACCTTGAAATCGTGTCGAAGCTAGAACCATCATCGAGCAAATAAAATTTAACATCATTTGGTCATATAATTAATGGATCAATATCGGTCCATCCGATGGACCACTGTCGATGGACCACTATTGATGGACCACTGCCACCGGGCCACTGTTGCTGGACCACTACAATTGAACCATTGTTGATGGACCACTACTGCTGGACCACTATTGATGGACCACTACCGTTGGACCACTGTTGATGGACCACTACTACTGGACCACTGTTGATGGACCACCGCTACTTGACCGCTATTGATGGACTACTGCTATTGGACCACTATTGATGGACCACCGCTATTGGACCACTATTGATGGACCACTGCTATTGGACCACTATTGATGCCTTGCCATGATGCATGCCTTACCACGTCATCACGGGGATCCATCGTTTTTCCCACCTAAATGCAACTAGATCCAACCAATTTTCCCACTAAAACAACAAGATCTACTTTTCGAATTTCAAACCAAATCTCGTAACATGATTGAGCGTCAAAACCCCACTAGATCCGAACTTGCTTTTGACTTGATTTCAGGCACGAATCCAACTCGATTTCAACATATTTGCACACCAAAAATCAACTTGATCTATACTCGAATCCTACTTGATCTCATGCCCGAATCCAAAACGATTCCAACACTTTTGCAAATAACAATGAATCATCCAACAAAATCACACAAACACTCGACAACATCACAACAATTATCATCATTCAAAGAGGGAAAATTCACTAAAATCATGATAAACGAAAAATTAATCAAACTAATGGATCTAACTTGCGTAAACATGTGAAATTAAATGGAAATTACCGGTGTTAAGTTGTTAGATTAGATCCTATGGTGATTCATATGAAAATAGACTTACCATAATGTATATCGAGGTGAAAATGACTTAAAATGATGAAATTATCATCATACAACCCATACACTTGATTGAATCCGCGTGAGAGATGCATATCACTCACCAAATCTCCAAAACAACACAAAAACGATGAATCTCAATTCCGGACAGCGAAGAATATTCTCTGAATCTTCCAATTTGATGAAATCAATCTTCACTCGGTGTAGATCTAGCTTCAAATGATGTAGATCTTCAATTCTCCTATATAGATCTAGAATTTTAATGGTGGAAAGGTGTATTTTTTTGAGCAAGGAACAATCACAAGCTCAACCAAATAAGAGTATGAAGAAAGTAACCCTCTGTCCATACGTGTAACCCCTTATTTATAGCCTCCCACCAGCCCACTAATGAGCCTCTCCAAATCCGCCGCTTAAGGCTCGAAAACCTGAATAGCAAACTATGAAACACTAAAACAGCAATTCCTCCCAAACCGCTGAACCAAATCTTTAATGTAACCCCTCTACGGAATGAGAAACATCATTTCTTTTCAAATGAGACCAATCTCAGCACCTGATTCAATCCGAGTCAAAAGTTATCCCCTGTACAAGGCTGATACGGGAAAAATGGTCACAAAAAAATTGGTAAAAATTAGGGACATGTCTCACATCCCCATAAACAACATATTAAAATATGAGAATGATCCAACCCTCAGGGAATTAAATAAAAATATTTTACGATCCTTCGATATGTAAATTCAAGCTGTTACAAGGAGCCTACATTTCAAATTACATGTCAATTTGATCAAAAATAAAGGAGATATGGAGAAAAGAAATCCGGTTCAGCAGACATTCCTTAAATCTGGCTCGACTTCCAAAAAAGCTGAAATTCAAAATTGCTCAAAATGGGTTGAAATTTTTATGAAAGCTAGAGAATGACATAAGGATCCTACATTTCAAATTTCAAGTCGATTGGATAAAAAACGAAGGAGATACGGAGAAAATAATTTCGCTTCGACATTCCTTAAATTTAGGTAGGCCATCCTTATATTCTGGTTTAGCCTTCCCAAAAATCCCGGTTGGCCTTTCCTAAAATCCTGGTCAGCCTTCTTGAAATTCCGGTTCGACTTTCCCAAAAATACGGGTCGACCTCCCTTAAAATCTGATTCGACGTTGGTGATGACCGCCCATAACCCCTGCACTATACAAGAGAAATAATGCACTGAAAGATGTGCAAGGCTGTCATGGACGATCATCAGAGTAGGTAAACACAAGCGGAACCTGTCGTAAAACTCACAACGCAAGGATAAAATACAATAGAACATATACAACAGGTAGTAATAGTGAAGCGGAAACACTGGACTTTCATACAACTAGAAAGTAAGATCCACAAACTTGGAAATAGTGTTTATACAAAGTTGCCTCACTACACTCTGAAAAGCAAATAGCAGAAATCCAATTATTAGCTAGTAGTAAAACTGGTACGTGAGCCTCCTACTCGCCATGGATCAGCATCATCTCCTCACTATAGCATTACCTGTCACTCGTTACTTAGTCTTCCCATCCACAATCGGATGAACAACCCAAGATAATAAGACGACACATAAAACCTTAAGTCAGACAACAGTCTCAGTGAGCAATAAAACAGCTAACAAACTTCAACAATAAAGTGTATCAGAGGGGATAAATAAACATATTAATCTACCCATGACACCAGAGAAGAATTCAACCTTATCTTTCCCACATCGGACAGTGATAGCCTTTACAATCCATTCAACCAAAGGATTAACAATTCATACATGGAAACCAGAGCAACCATTCAATCATGGAAAAACACTCATAACATCCAGATTATATAAGTCTCACACAGAACAACCAATCATCCATGACTGACTCTGGCTATCACCGCCAATCCTGCTTTGAAACCACCGTTAATAGTAGACGGCCAACCTTGCCATATGTCAAGGGCTAATTGTAACCCCAGTTCTAGCATAAACTCCATATGTCAAATTTTGAAAATGTCCAACCTTGATAACTAGGCCTTTCAACGATACCCAAGGTACTCGACCAGCAACCTTCTAGTCTATTGGGTGCCCCCATTGTACCCCTGCATTGAGCCTGCTAGAACTTACGACAACGATGACTTCTCGGCTTTCGCATCTCTAGTCACCCAACTTTGACGACATTTCATAGCTCAAGCAACCTTCTCGAGCAACCATTATCCACCAACTCACAACCTTTGAGTTGCCACCTCGTTCATTGTTCCACCTTGATCAACGAACACATTCGACACTTCGAACCTTCCTACTTGAATTTAGTTCGAAGTCACGTCATCACCGAGCCAATTACACCACTGCACTGCGGCTAGGGTTCGGGGGGTTGCCCACTAAAAATATATTTTTCAGACCTTTTCTCCAAATCCGAGTCATACCTAAAACGTACTTTTTTAGAAAATGACCCTATTGGAAACCAACCGTAGCATCATCACTATTAACCACAGTGTTTAAAAACGCTGCTAAAAACATGACCGATCCGCCAGCTTTCAGACCGACCCGATCCAGCGCCCTTCTGGCTTCAAACTCGACCTATCCAACCAATATGACCAACCTGATCCAATTGCCTTTATCACTGACCCGATCCAAATATGACCCGGTCCGAATATGACCCGATCCGAATATGACCCGATCCGATCCACTCATGTCTGATCCAACTTCGTTTCAATCCGACTTTTGGCCAATTCAACTTATGGCCGAGTCAACTCCTAGCCGATTCAAACTATGGCCAAGCCAATTTCTGGCTGATTCAACCTATGGTCGAGCCAATTTCTGCATATTGCAATTCAACTCCGATTTCGACCAAAACTTCGCCAAACGACGAATCCGACGAAACCGACATTACCAAAATCATCAAAAACAATCAGAAACATATCATAACATTACTAGTCACATGAATATGACGACTACCACAAAAATGATGTAAATCTCACCAAAAACCATTAAAATGAACATAAGATCCAAATGAGAGATCTAACTAACATAAACATGTAAAAATGACATGAAATTAATGGTTAGAAATTGCTAGATTAGATCATAGGGTGATGCATATGAAAATGAACATGTAATGGTGTAAATCTATGGTAAAGCATTCCAATTTGATAAGAAGCATGCACAAACACTCATATACTTCATTGCATTCATGTGAGAGATGTAAATCACTCACCAATTAGCCAAAACAAAACAAAATCAAAGAAATAGAATTCCAGACAGTGACGAGACAGCTCCTAGCCCTTCGATTTGATGAATCCTCACCTAAAATGATGTAGATCTAGCCTCCAATGGTGTAGATATATGATTTCCCTCGTTAGATTTGGATTTTTAACGGTGGAAAGGTTTTAGAGGAAGAACGAGACCAATGCCTCCAAATGAGAGAATGGCAAAGTAAACCTTTCCCTCCACTCTCACCCCTTATTTATAGGATTCCACTAAGGCTCCAAAACCTGAATAGCCAACTGAAAAACCTTAAAACAATGATTTCTCCTAAACAGCTGAGCCAAATCCTTAATGTAACCACTCTATGGAAAGGCAATCATCAATTCCTTTCCAACGGCACTAGTCTCACCCCCTAATTTTCCCTGAGTCATAAGCTATGCCTTGTACAAGGCTAACATGGGCAAAATGGTCACAAACAAAATCGGTAAAAATTATGGACATGTCTCACATCCCCATAAACAACATATTAAAAGATGAGAATGATCCTACCCTTAGAGAATAAAACAATAATATTTTATGATCTTCCGATATGTAAAATGCAGGCTGTTACATCCCCCTTAAGAATTTCGCCCCTGAAATTCCAAATAGTCCAAGTAATCACAACGATTCCGCATGCCTGTCATCCATGAAAAGCCAATTCTATCATCCAAACTAGCATCCATCAAGCCATGCATCCATAGCCTTATCCTAACACGCAGAAGTCTAACAATCAACAACAAGATACAACGATATAACAAAGATACGATATCAGAAGGGTCCTACCGGAGAAGAGTTCTGGATGAGTCGCTTTCATGCTCTCTTCCGTCTTCCACGTACAATCGTCTTCGTCCTCACTCCATTGCACCCTGACTAGCATAACAGTCTTCCTCCTGAGCTGTTTCGTGTCATTCCCTACAACACGAAGTAGCTTACAAGGTCTTGAAACCACGGTCTCCACTTCAGGGTCTTCGTACTTCGTTGGAGATACCACCACATTTGAATCATGCCCAAATTTCAGTAAAAACGACACATGGAACACATTATGCACACTCGACATCTTCTCGGATAACTCCAATTTATATGTGAGCTTTCCAATTCGCTCGACTATCGGAAATGGTGAAACAAACCTTGGAGTTAACTTTCCTTTCTTACGAAATCTAACCATGTGCTTCAACGACGAAGCTTTCACAAAAACCATATCGCCAACGTCGAATTCCAAGTCCTTATGACGCTTGTCAGTGTAACTCTTATGACGGTCCTGGGCTGCCTTCATTCGTTGTCGAACGGTCTCGATACAATCCGAGGTTTCTCTAATCATTTCAGGCCCAAGTACCGACTCATCTCCAGTTTCTAGCCAACATGCTGGAGAATTGCTCGGCCTTCCATACAATGCTTCGTATGGTGCCATCCCAATGCTAGATTGGTAACTATTATTATACGCAAACTCAGCCAGATGTTGATGGTCTTCGCATGATCCTCCGAAGTCTAACACACAAGCCCTCAGGAGATCTTCTAAAACTCAATTGACTCTCTCGGTCTGACCGTCAGTTTGGGGATTGTAACACCCCACCTCTACTAGTGTCACTCACAAAGGGAATGCACTAGTTTTGGAGGGGTATTATCTAGTAAACAGGCACAGAGATAACATAAGATAGAACATAAATTAAATAGAGTATATAAAGCAACGGATAAATTTAACCAAATTTCGTTACGTGAAAAATAGAGTCAAAACCTCTTACATCAAAATACCAAGTCATTATTTCATTACATCAAGTTCTAAAGAAGCAAAGTACTTAAAACAACATAAGTCCAATATTATTCCCCAAAAAGAGCATGAGTGCAACCATAGCATAGCTCAAGACCAAACCGTACATGAGCTGTCAGAAAGCAAGCAAAGTCCAAGCTAAGAGCTAGAGTTTCCTCCCTGAGAACCTGGGGGGGGGGGGGGGGACGAAAGAAAACGAGGTGGAAGAAAATGGGTCAGTCAAAAAGACTGGTAAGCCTTAGTGACTATCAGCATAAAAACTAATAAAGTTAACTAGACATGAGAAACTGAGATTAAACATAATGATAATAACTGGACTGGCATGATAATAAAAGGTAACAAGATAAGAGTGGCATCGCATATACAAGGTTTACTGCACTAACTGTACAAGTGTCCAAATCCATGTCAAGTATAAATCCAGAAATGATCCCTAAACCCAGTAACATGAAATGACCCAATACGGGGTCCAACAGTCCATCCTAATCATTCGGCTTTACTTGTCGTATAAGGGTGTCATACGGCCCAATCGCGGAATGTAGTCAAATGTGCTAGGTCCACCCTAGGGTGTATCAGGTCCTAGGGTGTCAACCATTGACACATATCAAGCACGCACAATGTAGTACTATGGGTGCCTATGCCTACTTTTTCAACTCCGGGCTAAGTGCAAGACCCTAGTCCGCCTGAACCTACACTGGCGCACCTTACTCAGCCGTTATTCTTGGTCGCTTACAATCAGCCCAGTAGTCGTGCCCCACCCTGCCTAGTCCCTAGGGTATCGTGATACTTCTAAGTGGGTTACTGCTGAAAGGGACCACGTGGCTAGGATTTCTAATGGGTTAAGTGTTGTCATTAAAAAGGTCATGACTTAACCCCTATCCAAACATGTATCTAGTTGGTTAAGTATATATACAAGCAGTTCAAGACTTAACCCTATCAAATCGACGTGTCAAATTGGTTAAGTATATTCAAGGGGGTCCATGACTTAACCCTACCATGTGGCATTAATTCACTTAACGCACCCCCAACCTCTCACATTAGACTTGGTTACGATTACTGGATGTGCCGGGCGGTTCCGGGCAGATTTACGCCATAACCTAGTCTAACCTCGGGTTTAAAGTGCTATATGACCAACTACCCACATTGGGTCCTATTATTTGCAACTACTGGATTTGCCAGGCGGTTCCGGGCGGATTTACGTTGCAAATTCAACCCAACGCCGAGTTGGCCATCTTCAAGTTATCTAATTGTCATGTCCCAAATTCATGTTTTCAAGCTTATTCTCATGTCAAGTTTTCATGTCATATTTTCATGTCATATCATGTCAATTCCATAGCCAATTTTTCAAGTTTGCCTAATCTACCCAAAACGTATCCCCAACGTACGTGAATTCGCATTAATACAACATGTCAAAATAGGGAATAACACAACCAGGATAGTCATAGAATGGCAAAGGTGTTCACAAGTTAAGCATGATGATTATAACATTACAGGCATATGAAATAGGGTCTCAACATCAACTTGACAAGACATGGTGATAGTCATGGTAAAGGATTGACATAAAATAGCACCCCAATAATAGTTTCAACATCACAGGCATGGCAAGATAAAGATCGTAAAGGGGTTTTAAATTAAACATGATTATATACAAATCAATTTCATACTGATATTCCACAAGTCAACATTTTAGATGAATAGATCTGGGGTGTACAAAACTAGATTCAAAATAACAGATTTAAAAGTGATAGTCATAGATCCAAGATATACAAGAGTAGATCCAACTTAGTTATCATGTTTAGGCATAATTTCAGTTTACATCATGTTCAGGTTAAATTTACAGTTTAAATTTAAGAGTGACAAAGGGCTTACAGATTGTAGTCTAGAGAATGAGAAAGCAAAAAGAGTAGAAGCAGAATCTCTAGCAAATCCCCAAACCAACGTAGCACTAACAAAGTCCTGAATAGCCTCCTTGTTCTCTATCTTCCAGTCAGAACTTCAGCAGCATATGGTCGGACAAGAATGTGATAGAAAGTCTAGGGTCAGGGGCTGTTTATATAGTGTTTAGAGAGTGAATCTGGGCAAGCAACGAGACCAGATACATCTAGCTAAAAAATAGGCTAGGTGACCAGGTCGATACCCAAGTCGACTGCCCAGTCGACTTGGTCTGGGTGGGGCTCGACTGCCCAGTCGACTTGGTGCTGGCGGGATTTTTCCCGCCTAGCCTGTCTGGGTTTGAAATTCGAATTTTGAACTTGAATTCGAACTCTTTTGAACTCTGGAATTTTCTGAAACTTTGGAGAGCCATATCTTGGTTATACGGACTCCGATTTTCGTAAACTCAGACTCGTTTTCAAGCAGAATTTCGATACGAACGTAATGGCGTAACCCGTTTCCCTTGATTCTTATTTTAAAATTTAATTCTGCCTTGATTTATAGTTATAACACGTTATTAAAATACGGGTTGTTACATTCTCCCCTCCTTAAAGGATTTCGTCCCCGAAATCTCTAAGTTAGGAAGAACGCATCCTACCATCCACATCCATCTACTCACAACATCATTCACGAGCAACCATTGTCCTTAAAAAGATTTCTAATGCTGTATGAACATATGCAGTATGTGTGTGTATATGTACTTATCTAATGCAAAATATCAGGCGGTTACTGATTCAGTAAACCTCCTTAATGCAAGATATGTTAGTGTAATGAGTCCAACATGTATGCAAATTCCTAACATAACTTAAAATTTCTACATGAGTGCACAAACATCATCCATATGCAACATTCACGTGATAGCATAACAAGTTCATCCATGTACAAGTATAAGCACCCATGCAAATGCAACATGAAAAGGTGTCTGATCCGATCTAGTGCCTAATGTGTGTCATGCATCCACTAGAAATCACTTGCAAACACTTGCAACCATTTGCAAACATCAACCATAACATGTTTCAAATACATGTTTACATCCAAAGAGGTTTCTAAGGTTCTCAATGACAAGATTACCAAAACAAACATAGGTAGCATGATACGAAAGGTTTACAAGCTCAAAGGAAAAAGAGATCGAGAAAGTACCCTAAAAAAGAAATGGGTAAAGCGCGCATATCTTCTCCTCGGTTTCCCAAGTTGCGTCTTCTTGGGCTTCACTCCACTGTACCTTGACTAGCTTGACTTCGCGATTCCTTAGCTTCTTGATCTCCGTCCCTAAGATACGAATAGGAACTAGCCTCAGCGTTGCTTCTTTCTCCACTTCTACGCCTTCGAGGATGCTTGGCTCAACCACCTCAGGGATTCATGTAGGCACTTTCGGAGATGCGAGACGTGAAAGACATTGTGTACTCCGACCAGCCTCTCAGGTAATTCTACCTTATAGGCTATCTGCCCAATTCTCTCAGTGATAGGGAACGGTCCTACGAATCTCGGTGCTAGCTTTCCAATTGCTCCAAAACGAACCACATTGCGCAAAGGAGAGACTTTTATGAAAACCATATCTCCGACTTCGAACTCTAGGTCTGTCCTTCTCTTGTCCGCATAAGATTTTTGTCTATCTTGGGACGCTTTCATTCGTCTTCGTATCAACTCCACCTTCTCAGAAGTGTCTCGTATCATGTCGGGCCCAAGTATAAGTCTGTCAGTCGTCTCCTACCAACAAGTTGGTGACTTGCACGGTCTTCCATACAGGGCTTCGAACGGTGCCATCCCTATGCTAGCTTGGCAGCTATTATTATAAGCAAACTCCATGAGAGGGAGATTGTCTTCCCAAGTACCACCAAAATCAAGAATGCATAGCCTCAAAAGATCCTCTAGTACTCTATTTACCCTTTCAGTCTGTCCATCCGTCTGAGGGTGATAGGCTGTACTTAAATTAAGTTGCGTACCCATTGCTTCTTGCAGACTATTCCAAAACTGGCTAGTGAAAATTGGGTCACGGTCACTGACTATGTTAGAAGGAACCCCGTGCAACCGTACTATCTCTCGAAGGTAAATAGACGCTAGCCATGATGCAGTCCTTTTGCTTTTCACCGGAATGAAGTGAGCACTCTTCGTGAGTCTATCAACAATGACCCATATGCTAGTATTCCCCTTCCTCGACCTAGGAAATCCATCCACGAAATCCATCGAGATACTTTCCCACTTCCATTGCGGGACCTCTAAAGGATGTAACAGCCCACCGGGCTTCTTAGATTCGGCCTTGACTTGTTGGCATACCATGCACTTTGAGACGAATTCTGCCACGTCCTTTTTCATTCCAGCCCAAAAGAAAATGCGTTTCATATCTCTGTACATCTTATCCCCTCAGGGATGTATAGTCATCTTCGAGTGATGCGCCTCTTCGAGAACTTTATTTACGAAGTCTCCCACTAGTGGAGCACATAGCCTTCCATCGCGCCTTAGCCATCCTTTGTCATCAATGACATACCTACCAAGGTGACTTGACGTCTCACCACTGATTAACTTGTCCATGATTCCGAATATCTGTGGGTCTTTTTTCTGCGAAGTCCCTACTTGATCTAGAAGCGTAGGTCTCAGCTCAAGAGATGCTAACGTACCAGTCAATGACTCAACAACATGCGTAAAATCAAAGGTCGCTATAAACTCTAGACTTTTTCTTTTAACAAATAAGGGACTCAAAGTCAACCTTCTTCTACTTAGCACATCCACCACAACATTACCCTTGCCAGGGGTATAAGCTATATCGAAGTCATATGATGCCAATAATTCCATCCACCGCTGCTGTCCCAGATTCAAATCTTTTTGCGAAAAGAGATACTTAAGCGATTTGTGGTCGGTGTACAGCTCGAATCTCTCCCCTAGGAGATAATGGCGCCAAGCTTTAAGTGCAAAGACGATGGCTGCCAACTCCAAATCATGAGTGGGATAGTTCTTCTCATGAACTTTAAGTTGTCTACCCCCATAGCATATCACTCTTCCTTCTTGCATTAGGACAGCGCCTAATCCCGTGCCGCACGCATCTGTGTACACCGTAAACATTTTTCCTCCATCGGGTAATGCTAAAACTGGAGCTGTGGTGAGGGCTCTCTTGTGTAATAACCCGGAAATTCTGAGCCAGTTTAAAATTTTTATTTTGGCAATTTTAATGAATTTTGAATATTTAAAATAGATTATTTTAAATAATATCGACGAGAAAATTTATTTTGAATATATTTACAACGTATATATTGTATACGCCGTCGTTAGAATATAAATATTTATATATATAATTATAAATAGAATTGAAAATGGCGCGGTAGTTCGATAATTCGATTTCAAACTTCAATTGAATGTACCGGGTGCAAAACAATCCGGATTTTAGTGAAACCAAAAATCATAGGATCTAATTGATAATATCTTTCCAACGAATCAGAAAAATCAAAATTTCATAGCGGGAATCAAAAGATATGTCCAGTTGAAAATTCAGAATAGTCGCTGTGTAAACTATACATGGCCCAAAAAGTCAAATTTTGCATATGAATGAATTTGGACTCGAAACCATTTCCATTGAGTTCAAAATGCCGTTTAGAGCTCCGAAAAGTATAAGCTTCGATATATTCCGATATCCGGAATAGTGGCTATGGGCTGGAGTTGTTCGGTTAACAATACATAGCCCTTAAAAAGTGAAATTTTGCATACGAGCTCAGAATTCAACGAGATAAATTTTTATGGATTCACAATGACAAATCATTGTTGATTTCCAAATGGCGCGTCGAACGGAGTTAGTGTGTGGCCGTGCGAGCTGAAACAGTTCCGGGTAAAGCGAGCAGTCATTTTACAAAGGAACATCATTGATACGACCTCAGAATTCGATTTCGTTTTTTTTATGGATTCGTATCGTCTAAAAATGGTTAAATCCAAAAGGGCATGATTTTTGAAGTTAGCATGTGAGCGTGCGAGAGGAAAAGGTGCGCCAAAATCGCATTTTTAGAGCTTATCTGAGCATTTTTGTGATTTTTTTTTTGAATGGTCAAACGAACTCGGAATTCGACGAAACTTGTTTCGTTGGACTCGTCTTCACGTCTACTATCTCGTGTCCGAAATCCGCGGCGATTGGAGATCGTTAGCATTCAGGAAATACGCGAGAAACTGGCATATAAACACTTTTACTTCCTTTTCTTCTTCACTTTCTTCCTCTTCCTCTTTCTTCAAAAAAACTCATTAATGGCCACCGCTCTCGAAAACCCGCTGCCCCCACCTCCACCGCCGCCTCCCCAGCACCACCACCGCCGGACGCCCCTCCTCCTCCTCCCCTCCTCCTCCTCTTCCTCCTCCTCTCTCTCCTCTCTCCATTTGCAAACCCCTAAACCCCAAGCAACCACCGCCGCCACCACCCATCAGCGAGCTCCCCACGCCCAATCAGGTCCGGCGCCCAACCCTAGCCACCCAACTCCGGCCGTGGGCCCCGCTACACCCAAAAATCCATTTTCACCAAAAATCCCGTTTTGCAAATAATACGCTGTCACCATTTCGCGAATAACTCCCAAACCGTGTGTTTCTGGCCAAAGTCCCTCTGGACCAAAGTTGTAGAGCACGAAATTCTCTTCGATTTGGCTATATGGAAGTCATTCTTTGGAGTTCGGAGCTGCTCGAAAAACGCGTTCAAAGTCTGCTGTTCAAAAGCTGAAAAATTAGTGTACTTTAGCGAATTCTGGCGAATTGGAGCATTTTCGGCAAAAAGACCCCTAGGCGAAAGTTGTCCGGAATGGCGCGTTTAAGCTAGAAAAAAGTTGGTGTGAAGATTGGAACTCGTTTGCAAAGTCTAGGACCTGAACAGCGAATCCGGGCGTTAGAAAAAAAGTGAGTTTTCTCCATTTTAAAGCTTCTACAGTTTTTGACATGTGAAGTAAATAAATATATGATCTTTATATTATAGAGAGGATAAAAATCCAATTTTTAACTTATAGAAGATATAAAGATAAGATTTTTATATAATGTAGATAATAAAAATGTGATTTTTATATATGTAGTGGCTACGGGCAACGAAAGTAAAAAAAGGCAAGAACGACAAGATTTTCTACATAAGAAGAGTCGAGATGATTGGATTAGCTAGTTGGTGAGAACTCCTCACTCAAAGTTTCTTTTTCTAGTTATATATTTATATATACTAGGATGCAGACGGTGCTTAGTAGCACCCGACACCCGTCATCCACAGACCATGGATGGCTTGTTTGTTTAATTGTTTGGTTGTGTAGTTGGTTAGATTATTTGGTTTGAATTGAATTGTTTGGTGAAATGAAATTGATTTGATTGATGTGTGAATGGCGTGGGCCTTCACTAGACCGGGGATAAGGCTAGGCCTTGTCCCGTTTCTAGTATCGTGTCGTTATGCCGCCGAAATTTCCTAAAATATGTTAGAAAAATAAAAATATCATTTTTATTTTGTAAATGAACTGAGTAGAAATTCATATGTTGGAATAAAATGTTTTGTCGTTAAAAATATAATTTTTAGCGTGAATGTGAATAAATAACTTTTTATAAACAAATCGGCCGATTTGTTTATATACACTGATTTGACTGATTGATTGGGCCTCATTCCAATACAGAAGATAAAGAATAATATTAAATAAAGGTTCATGTATTGACTGTACTCATCCGTTGAGATTAGTCATGTGTTGAACGTAATATTTTAACGATAAATTTTATATCTTTATCAATATAAAATAAAATTTCATGTGTTGACTGTACTCATCCGTTGAGATTAGTCATGTGTTGAACGAAATAATTTAACAAAAATAGTCACACGTGGACAGTACTCATTCGTTGAGATTAGTCGTGTGTTGACAAAAATAAATATTCATTTGTTGAATAGAATATTTGAGAATAGAAATATATGAAGCCGTGATTGGTTAGATTGACGCCATTTTGACGTGAACGATATTTATATCGATTTTATTCATTTAAAAATGAATATTGAAAAATGATTTCGAAATCGCATATTTTGAAATGAAATTTGAATCAAATTGAATAGAAAACGAATTCGAATTGAATATATAACAAATTTAATTCGAATTGATTATAAAACGAATTTGATTTCAATTGAATATATAATGAATTTGATTCAAATAGAAAATGAAATGAAATGAATATAAAACGATTTCGAAATGAATTGAATATAAAACGATTTCGAATTGAATTGAATAGAAAACAAATTTGATTTCAATTAAATATATAACGGATTTGAATTGAATCGAATAGAAAACCAATTTGAATTGAATAGAAATGAATTATAAAACGAATTTATAAGGAAGAATTCAATTTTACTTTGGATTGAAATGGAAGTTGAAATTGTTTTTGAAACGAATTCAAAACTATTTATAAAATTCGTTTTTAATTAGAAATCAAAAAAGTATATATAATATATATATATATTATATATAATGGCCTGAATAGAACGCGCAGCGCCGCGACAATTCGTGAATTTCGACCATTTATTTCAAACGAACATTACGGGAGATCCGACCGTCGGATTCTCCTAAAACCGGAACTGTTGGGTTCGTATCGAAAAGAGCTTTCTAACGAATATTAGAAATTCGAAATCTAACGGTTGGATTTGGAGATACGTCCAAATCAAATGTGAAAAAGGTCGCTGTAAGTGCAGTTCGATGGCCGTTGATGGAAATCGACTGTACGGGCCTTGATAAAATTATTAAAAATAGTAATTATTTGTGTAAAATCAGAAGAAATGATTTGGGAAGATTTTGGGATGAAAAACTCCATATTTGAAAAGATAAAAATAGATTTTTATCGAAATGAACTAGATTGAACTAAATTTAAAACCCGGGTTTTTATTTTTAAATAAATAAATTAGATTTTAAAAAGGGGTTTTAAATAATCGGAATTCCTAATATATTTGATTTGAATTGAACTAGAATTGATTTGTGGGTTTATCGTGAACTGTGTTTTTAAACAACACTAGTTCTGTAACCCGATAATAAATATAATGTGATTTGGGTTTGTCGTGAACTGTGTTTTAAATAACACCAAGTTCTTTAACCCAGTAAAAGGAGTTTTAACGAATCTGCAATTAGGTTGAAATGTAAATCTGTAATCTAAATTATCAAATTTAGAAAACGAGTGAGAATGGAGTATCACCAGTTTTGCTCCAAAGCGATAGTTAAATCTTTAATTAGATTTGAACGTGAAATGGTAATTAATTTCACCGATAACACCGTGGTGTTAGATATGGAGTATTACCAGTTTTGCTTCATGGGATGAATAGGTTGGGATTGGGAAATAAAATAAATAATTACTCCGATGTGATTCGCTAATCTCGACTAGTTTGGAAAACCATAATTTGGTTTGAAATGACATCCAAAAGAAGATAAAAGGATAAATTTTAAAGAATTTATCTTGGATAAAATTAATGGGAACCTTTCCCTAAAAATGTGATTTTTGAATAAAAGGATATTCTGAATTGGAATGAGGCGTATGTTGAGTTTGTGTAACATTTGTTTTTAATATACGCGGGTTGTTCGGAAAGGCCGGGTTTATACCCATTCTGAATAACCGATTCGACGATATGTCGAAGATGAAGACGATGGTCGAAGACCGGAAGTCTTCACATCGTTTGGATAACTACTGGCGATCCTGATTGGGCAGTACACCCAAGAGGATGGAAATAGTTGGTGGTCGTCCAGACGTACTTGGAGATGGATGGATATGCGAGGAAAGTGCCTCCGGTTTCGTTCAGACCCAGAACGGACTTGAAAATGGATTGTGTGTCTGACATTGGATTTTATTCTGTGTTGATTGATTTCTATTAAATATACATCTGTTTGGCGGCGGAGAATTTATTCTTTTGCTTAACACCCTTCTCTGAGACGTACGAGCTCAGAGGTTGTATATCGATGGACATCAGTCGCATGGCATGAATTGCCTGTGTGGCACGCTAAGATGCAATGATCAAGGCTTTTGTTGAAAAGCAGAGTCTTGTGGTTGATGATCAAAGCACGGCCTACGTGGCAGCTTTGTGTATAACGTGAATTCGCGAGCCTCACACCTCGGTATGAGTTAAAAGCGGGATACAGACTGCAGGGAGAGCTCGACGTTTCTTTCTAGCTTTGGTGGTGTCAGTGACTTACCAGCCCTGACATATATATACTTTTCACCTTTGTGGTTGTTGGATGAGGCGCCTCGATTATAGGTCTGTAAGGACCGGGAAACGTGTGTTCAGGCATAATTAATTCTCTAACGTAAGTGAGGACCGGCCCTGAGGCATCCATAGGTTGCCCAGAGTGCGTAGCCCTGGGACATTTGCTAGAGTGTCTCGAACGCGGAGAGGAGCTTGCCCCTTGCCTCGACTCATGACGGAAATCCAATTTCCAATACGTGTATTCCGGCTTTATTTGTAGAGCCTAGTATGGTGACATAGTGGGATGGGGCACTCATGCCGTCTATGATTTATATTTATGATTGAAATTGTTCTGACACTATACACTTATTATAGTATCAAATGATTTGTTTTAAACGTATCAAGCATGTTTGGCTGTTATAAGGTAAAACCCTATCCTCTGGCTTGCGTTGCATTGTGTGATGGGACCTGGGTCTTATAATAGCTTCATTTTTCGAAAAAGCATTGCGTTGTTTATTCTATGCACTGGTATTCTTGGGAGGAAACCCGTTCCGTGTTATACGGCGTGGTCCCTTGAATTACTCTCTTTTAAAGTAAAGCTTTAAATAACTGTTTTAGTTCTCACACCAGTCACATGACTGACCTGGAGTTTATTGTTTTAACCTAAACTCTGGGTGCCCTTATTTTCGACACGGGCAGCTAGTAGTTTTGGTTTTGCAGATTTATATTCACAAGATCCTGGTTTGCAGCTGGAATGATATCCGGAAAGCTCTGTATCCGTATATCACCTTCAGTTGTGCTTTGTATTTCTTTTTCCGCTGCTATGTAATTTATTGTAATCTCTGATATTTATCGAATGTAATTTATTCATTATACTCTGTATATTCTTGTATCTGATGGAATTGTTGTAATAGCAATGAAATGTTCTCCCGTCTGCGTTCATTTGTGTGTTGTTCTCAAAGTATCCGCTCTTTCCCTCACGGGGAAGTTACGGGTCCTCACAGTTGGTATCAGAGCTTTGGTTTACAGAGCTCGAGAACAAGACACATTAGAACCATACGAAAGAATTCATCAGATATTGGATTAGTAATATCCGATTACAATGACTCGTTAGAGATAGGATCAGTAGTATCCTAGAACGAGTGTGAAGAGTATATTTTTCAAATGAAAACAATTTTGTTTCAAAAATTTAAATCATTTTAAACGTATTTGATTATTTATTTTGAATATGGACAATCCAATATATAAAGGTTTTGCATATACGCGTCATGAACGTATATTCGAAGTTTTAATATATTAGATAGATATAGAATCACACTCTAGTCGCCCGGAGATAATTCTGGTAATGCAGCCGCATTATCAATATTTATGTTCATGTTTCGAAGGTGTGATATCTATATATTTCCATTAGACTGGTGTGAGAACCAAAACTTATATAGCTAGAACACACTGTTGTGAATTGGCATCAAAAACATGATTTTCTGTACATGTATCAAAATTATGAATTTGAAACGTTAATCCACTAATTGATTGATGATTGTGTTGTTTGTTTATTTGTTTGATAATTTTTGAACCATTATGCCTAATTGTATCAAATTTTGAATTGTATTGAAAATTGGTCGCATTTGCTTGCATATACATATACTTACATTTAACAGGTCATAGCAAGGAGGCTAGAGTCGAAGAATAAAATTTGTTTGCCCGACAAATAGGTACATGTTTACTACATAATTTACTGTTTTGTTTGGGTGATGATGATTTTATGAGCCTATTGGCTAGCCGCTTGGCTTTTTCTTTTTCTTTTTGAGATCAGAAGGCCTATATGGCAATTTCGGGATTTTCCCGTGGCTCCCGGTGCAGGGGAGGTTATGGCGAAATTTTTCGAAAATTTAGGGTGTTAGCCAAATTTTTGAAAATTTGAAAATTCTCAGAAACTGAAAAGTTGGAGAATGCAAGCCAGATCGAACGTAGAGTTGATTAACCAAACCACTTTCGACTTTGTTCCTTTTTGGGGACGAAAAGTTTTAAGTGGGGGAGATTGTAATAACCCGGAAATTCCGAGCCTGTTTAAAATTTTTATTTTGGCAATTTTAATGAATTTTGAATATTTAAAATAGATTATTTTAAATAATATCGACGAGAAAATTTATTTTGAATATATTTAGAACGTATATATTGTATACACCGTCGTTAGAATATAAATATATATATATAATTATAAATAGAATTGAAAATGGCGCGGTAGTTCGATAATTCGATTTCAAACTTCAATTGAATGTACCGGGTGCAAAACAATCCGGATTTTAGTGAAACCAAAATTCATAGGATCTAATTGATAATATCTTTCCAACGAATCAGAAAAATCAAAATTTCATAGCGGGAATCAAAAGATATGTCCAGTTGAAAATTCAGAATAGTCGTTGTGTAAACTATACATGACCCAAAAAGTCAAATTTTGCATATGAATGAATTTGGACTCGAAACCACTTCCATTGAGTTCAAAATGCTGTTTAGAGCTCCGAAAAGTATAAGCTTCGATATATTCCGATATCCGGAATAGTGGCTATGGGCTGGAGTTGTTCGGTTAACAAAACATAGCCCTTAAAAAGTGAAATTTTGCATACGAGCTCAGAATTCGATGAGATAAATTTTTATGGATTCACAATGACAAATCATTGTTGATTTCCAAATGGCGCATCGAACGGAGTTAGTGTGTGACCGTGCGAGCTGAAACAGTTCCGGGTAAAGCGAGCAGTCATTTTACAAAGGAACATCATTGATACGACCTCAGAATTCGATTTCATTTTTTTTTATGGATTCGTAACGTCTAAAAATGGTTAAATCCAAAAGGGCATGATTTTTGAAGTTAGCATGTGAGCGTGCGAGAGGAAAAGGTGCGCCAAAATCGCATTTTTAGAGCTTATCTGAGCATTTTTGTGATTTTTTTTGAATGGTCAAACGAACTCGGAATTCGACGAAACTTGTTTCGTTGGACTCGTCTTCACGTCTACTATCTCTTATCCGAAATCCGCGGCGATTGGAGATCGTTAGCATTCAGGCAATACGCGAGAAACTGGCATATAAACACTTTTACTTCCTTTTCTTCTTCACTTTCTTTCTCTTCCTCTTTCTTCAAAAAAACTCATTAATGGCCACTGCTCCCCAAAACCCGCTGCCCCCACCTCCACCGCCGCCTCCCCAGCACCACCACCGCCGGCCGCCCCTCCTCCTCCTCCTCCTCCTCTTCCTCCTCCTCCTCTTCCTCCTCCTCTCTCTCCTCTCTCCATTTGCAAACCCCTAAACCCCAAGCAACCACCGCCACCACCACCGCCACCACCACCGGCCCCACCACCACCGCCACCACCCATCAGCGAGCTCTCCACGCCCAATCAGGTCCGGCGCCCAACCCTAGCCACCCAACTCCGGCCGTGGGCCCCGCTACACCCAAAAAACCATTTTCACCAAAAATCCCGTTTTGCAAATAACACGCTGTCACCATTTCGCGAATAACTCCCAAACCGTGCGTTTCTGCCCAAAGTCCCTCTAGACCAAAGTTGTAGAGCACGAAATTCTCTTCGATTTGGCTATATGGAAGTCATGTTTTGGAGTTCGGAGCTGCTCGGAAAACGCGTTCGAAGTCTGCTGTTCAAAAGCTGAAAAATTCGTGTACTTTCGCGAATTCTGGCGAATTGGAGCATTTTCGGCAAAAAGACCCTTAGGCGAAAGTTGTCCGGAATGGGGCGTTTAAGCTAGAAAAATGATGGTGTGAAGATTGGAACTCGTTTGCAAAGTCTAGGACCTGAACAGCGAATCAGGGCGTTAGAAAAAAAGTGAGTTTTCTCCATTTTAAAGCTTCTACAGTTTTTGACATATGAAGTAAATAAAAATATGATCTTTATATTATAGAGAGGATAAAAATCCGATTTTTAACTTATAGAAGATATAAAGATAAGATTTTATATAATGTAGATAATAAAAATGTGATTTTTATATATGTAGTGGCTACGGGCAACGAAAGTAACAAAAGGCAAGAACGACAAGATTTTCTACATAAGAAGAGTCGAGATGATTGGATTAGCTAGTTGGTGAGAACTCCTCACTCAAAGTTTCTTTTTCTAGTTATATATTTATATATACTAGGATGCAGACGGTGCTTAGTAGCACCCGACACCCGTCATCCACAGACCATGGATGACTTGTTTGTTTAATTGTTTGGTTGTGTAGTTGGTTAGATTATTTGGTTTGAATTGAATTGTTTGGTGAAATGAAATTGATTTGATTGATGTGTGAATGGCGTGGGCCTTCACTAGACCGGGGATAAGGCTAGGCCTTGTCCCGTTTCTAGTATCGTGCCGTTATGCCGCCGAAATTTCCTAAAATATGTTAGAAAAATAAAAATATCATTTTTATTTTGTAAATGAACTGAGTAGAAATTCATATGTTGGAATAAAATGTTTTGTCGTTAAAAAAATAATTTTTAGCGTGAATGTGAATAAATAAATTTTTATAAACAAATCGGCCGATTTGTTTATATACACTGATTTGACTGATTGATTGGGCCTCATTCCAATACAGAAGATAAAGAATAATATTAAATAAAGGTTCATGTATTGACTGTACTCATCCGTTGAGATTAGTCATGTGTTGAACGTAATATTTTAACGATAAATTTTATATCTTTATCAATATAAAATAAAAGTTCATGTGTTGACTGTACTCATCCGTTGAGATTAGTCATGTGTTGAACGAAATAATTTAACAAAAATAGTCACACGTGGACAGTACTCATTCGTTGAGATTAGTCGTGTGTTGACAAAAATAAATATTCATTTGTTGAATAGAATATTTGAGAATAGAAATATATGAAGCCGTGATTGGTTAGATTGACGCCATTTTGACGTGAACGATATTTATATCGATTTTATTCATTTAAAAATGAATATTGAAAAATGATTTCGAAATCGCATATTTTGAAATGAAATTTGAATCAAATTGAATAGAAAACGAATTCGAATTGAATATATAACAAATTGAATTCGAATTGATTATAAAACGAATTTGATTTCAATTGAATATATAATGAATTTGATTCAAATAGAAAATGAAATGAAATGAATATAAAACGATTTCGAAATGAATTGAATATAAAACGATTTCGAATTGAATTGAATAGAAAACAAATTTGATTTCAATTAAATATATAACGGATTTGAATTTAATCGAATAGAAAACCAATTTGAATTGAATAGAAATGAATTTTAAAACGAATTTATAAGGAAGAATTCAATTTTACTTTGGATTGAAATGGAAGTTGAAATTGTTTTTGAAACGAATTCAAAACTATTTATAAAATTCGTTTTTAATTAGAAATCGAAAAAGTATATATAATATATATATATATATTATATATAATGGTCTGAATAGAACGCGCCGCGCCGCGACAATTCGTGAATTTCGACCATTAATTTCAAACGAACATTACGAGAGATCCGACCGTCGGATTCTCCTAAAACCGGAACTGTTGGGTTCGTATCGAAAAGAGCTTTCTAACGAATATTAGAAATTCGAAATCTAACGGTTGGATTTGGAGATACGTCCAAATCAAATGTGAAAAAGGTCGTTGTAAGTGCAGTTCGATGGTCGTTGATGGAAATCGACTGTACGGGCCTTGATAAAATTATTAAAAATAGTAATAATTTGTGTAAAATCAGAAGAAATGATTTGGGAAGATTTTGGGGTGAAAAACTCCATATTTGAAAATATAAAAATAGATTTTTATCGAAATGAACTAGATTGAACTAAATTTAAAACCCGGGATTTTATTTTTAAATAAATAAATTAGATTTAAAAAAGGGGTTTTAAATAATCGGAATTCCTAATATATTTGATTTGAATTGAACTAGAATTGATTTGTGGGTTTATCGTGAACTGTGTTTTTAAACAACACTAGTTCTGTAACCCGATAATAAATATAATGTGATTTGGGTTTGTCGTGAACTGTGTTTCAAATAACACCTAGTTCTTTAACCCAGTAAAAGGAGTTTTAACGAATCTGCAATTAGGTTGAAATGTAAATCTAAAATCTAAATTATCAAATTTAGAAAACGAGCGAGAATGGAGTATCACCAGTTTTGCTCCAAAGCGATGGTTAAATCTTTAATTAGATTTGAACGTGAAATGGTAATTAATTTCACCGAAAACACCGTGGTGTTAGATATGGAGTATTACCAGTTTTGCTTCATGGGATGAATAGGTTGGGATTGGGAAATAAAATAAATAATTACTCCGATGTGATTCGCTAATCTCGACTAGTTTGGAAAACCATAATTTGGTTTGAAATGACATCCAAAGGAAGATAAAAGAATAAATTTTAAAGAATTTATCTTGGATAAAATTAATGGGAACCTTTCCCTAAAAATGTGATTTTTGAATAAAAGGAAATTCTGAATTGGAATGAGGCGTATGTTGAGTTTGTGTAACATTTGTTTTTAATATACGCGGGTTGTTCGGAAAGGCCGGGTTTATACCCATTCTGAATAACCGATTCAACGATATGTCGAAGACGAAGACGATTGTCGAAGATCGGAAGTCTTCACATCGTTTGGATAACTACTGGCGATCCTGATTGGGCAGTACACCCAAGAGGATGGAAATAGTTGGTGGTCGTCCAGACGTACTTGGAGATGGATGGATATGCGAGGAAAGTGCCTCCGGTTTCGTTCAGACCCAGAACGGACTTGAAAATGGATTGTGTGTCTGACATTGGATTTTATTCTGTGTTGATTGATTTCTATTAAATATACATCTGTTTGGCGGCGGAGAATTTATTCTTTTGCTTAACGCCCTTCTCTGAGACGTACGAGCTCAGAGGTTGTATATCGATGGACATCAGTCGCATGGCATGAATTGCCTGTGTGGCACGCTAAGATGCAATGATCAAGGCTTTTGTTGAAAAGCAGAGTCTTGTGGTTGATGATCAAAGCACGGCCTACGTGGCAGCTTTGTGTATAATGTGAATTCGCGAGCCTCACACCTCGGTATGAGTTAAAAACGGGATACGGACTGCAGGGAGAGCACGACGTTTCTTTCTAGCTTTGGTGGTGTCAGTGACTTACCAGCCCTGACATATATATACTTTTCACCTTTGTGGTTGTTGGATGAGGCGCCTCGATTATAGGTCTGTATGGACCGGGAAACGTGTGTTCAGGCATAATTAATCCTCTAACGTAAGTGAGGACCGGCCCTGAAGCATCCAGGGGTTGCCCAGAGTGCGTAGCCCTGGGACATTTGCTGGAGTGTCTCTAATGCGGAGAGGAGCTTGCCCCTTGCCTCGACTCATGACGGAAATCCAATTTCCAATACGTGTATTCCGGCTTTATTTGTAGAGCCTAGTATGGCGACATAGTGGGATGGGGCACTCATGCCGTCTATGATTTATATTTATGATTGAAATTGTTTTGACACTATACACTTATTATAGTATCAAATGATTTGTTTTAAACGTATCAAGCATGTTTGGCTGTTATAAGGTAAAACCCTATCCTCCGGCTTGCGTTGCATTGTGTGATGGGACCTGGGTCTTATAATAGCTTCATTTTTCGAAAAAGCATTGCGTTGTTTATTCTATGCACTGGTATTCTTGGGAGGAAACCCGTTCCGTGTTATACGGCGTGGTCCCTTGAATTACTCTTTTTTAAGGAAAAGCTTTAAATAACCGTTTTAGTTCTCACACCAGTCACACGACTGACCTGGAGTTTATTGTTTTAACCTAAACTCTGGGTGCCCTTATTTTCGACACGGGCAGCTAGTAGTTTTGGTTTTGCAGATTTATATTCACAGGATCCTGGTTTGCAGCTGGAATGATATCCGGAAAGCTCTGTATCCGTATATCACCTTCAGTTGTGCTTTGTATTTCTTTTTCCGCTGCTATGTAATTTATTGTAATCTCTGATATTTATCGAATGTAATTTATTCATTATACTCTGTATATTCTTGTATCTGATGGAATTGTTGTAATAGCAATGAAATGTTCTCCCTTCTGCGTTCATTTGTGTGTTGTTCTCAAAGTATCCGCTCTTTCCCTCACGGGGAAGTTACGGGTCCTCACATCTTGAGTCTCTGGAAAGCAATCTCACATTCTATGTCCCATGCAAACGCTAGGTTTTTCTTCGTTAACTTAGTCAGAGGGGCTGAAATCTCAGCGAAGTCCTTAATGAACTTCCTATAAAAGCCCGCCAAACCGAGAAAGCTTCTCACCTCTGTTGCATTCTTAGGAATTTTCCAGTCTTGCACCGCAACTACCTTTGCGGGGTCCAAGGCTAAACCTTGCTTAGAAACTACGTGCCCAAGAAACCAAACTTCCTCCCTCCAAAAATGGCATTTGGAGAACTTAGCCTTTAACTGGTGTGCTCTAAGCGTATCCATGACTTCCTTGAGGTGTCTAGCATGCTCTTCTTCAACCTTTGAGAAGATTAGAATATCGTCCACAAAAACCACCACGAACTTGTTAAGGAACTCCCGAAACACCCTACTCATCAGGTCTACAAAGTACGCGGGTGCATTCGTTAACCCAAACGGCATGACGAGCCATTCAAAGAACCCATCTAGAGTCCTAAACGCAGTTTTGTCAATGCTATCCTCAACCACTCTAAGTTGATGGAATCCTGTGGCTAGATCGAGTTGAGAGAAAACAGATGCTCACACAAGCTGGTCAAAAAGATCATCAATTCTTGGTAGTGGGTGCCTATTCTTCTTCGTCAGCTTGTTTAACTCACGATAATCGAACCATCTGCCTTTGTAGCGAATACCACCGGAGCACCACATTCAGAAATGCTTCGCCTTATAAAATTTTTCTTGAGCAACTCCTTGATTGTTTACTGAGCTCTCTTCTTTCTCGCGGGGCCATATGCCTAATGGGCAATGAAACAGGCTTGGCATTATCAACCAGATAAATTCGGAAGTCTATCTCGCGTTTAGGGGGTAACCCTTTCACCTCATCAAAGACATCTGGATATTCTCGGACTACTCTCACGGAGTGTAGATTGTTGACGGACGAGTTGAGAGATTCAAGATAACATAACATGACCGGACCCTTCGGGTTACAAGAAAGTTCAGGGGTATTAACAAGGCGTGTCATGAGCCTCACTACCCTTCGTTCACAATCAAGGATAGCTCCATAATTAGACAACCAATCCATGCCCAGAATTAAACCATATCCCATGAATCCAAGAACATAAGCATTACACGTGAATTCCACGCTTAAGATGGAAATCCTCAAATCAACACAAATCATAGATAAATGGGCGGAGCCCCCAATCAGATTTGAAACACTAACGGGATCATCTACTAGACTAGTACTTAAGTGCAGATTTTCAACAATATCAGAAGAGATAAAAGTATGCGATGCGCCAGAGTCAAATAAGGTTCGAACAGGAAATTCAGAAATGTAAACAAGGCTTTCTACAGAAATATTACTACCTCGGTCAAGAGCTGGAGTGGTGTTGAGAGCCTGCAACTGCCCTCCAGAAGGTCCTGCTCGCTGTGTCTGCCCTAGCCCCTATCCTTGCTTCTTAGGGCAATCCTTACTGATGTGTCCAGTATCCCCGCAGTGAAAGCATTCACCCAACTTTCTTTTCTTCCTCCTACAGTCTTTAGCTATATGTCCCGTGATACCACAAAAGTTGCACTTCCTCGTCTCACGTGGCTTGTTAGCATCGTTGTTGTTTCCCTTGTTATTCTTGTTATTCTTGTTGCCTCCCTTCTTGAAGTCAACTGTAACGACCCAGGATTTTAGGGCCAATTTAAAATTTTAATTTTAATGAATTTAAAGTATTTTAAATGATTGATTTATTTTAATCGAAGTAAAAACGAATAAATTTAATTTATATATAAAAGGAATTGAAAACAAGCGCTGCAGTTTGAAATTTTGACTTTAAACTTTGACTGAATATACAGGATACAAAATAAAACGAATTTTAGTGAAACCAAAAATATTTAAATCTGTTTCAGAATATTTTTCTAATGAATCCGAAAAATTGAAATTTCACTTTATAATTTATAAGTTATGTCAAAATTAAAATTTAGAAAAGTCGCTATGAAATGTATATATATAATATATAAAGGTCAGAATGGCCACTTTTTACATACGAAGGAATCGGAACTCGAAACCATTTCCATTGAGTTCAGAATGACGTTTCTGCATTGAAAAACAGTAAACACTTATATATTTTGAGTTTCAGAAATTATTGTTTTCAAATTGTGTTTTTGATATTAAATATATTTGCCCTGAAAATAGCCATTTTTCAAAAAGTCTCAGAATTGAACGAAACGAATTTTGTTGTGATCGTATCGGCATAAGAAAGCCAAAAATAATTTTTCCGGATTTTTCTGACTTCGTATGTGGCCCTGGCAAAATTATATTTACGTTCGAATTTAAAATAAAGGATTTATTTGAAAATAAAATAAAACCATACTGTAACTTCAGAATTGGACCATGGGGATAGCGCCATCGCGTTCAGAAGACGTCAAAACATTAAGTTCGACAGTCGTTGAGCGCGAATCGGAGGTCGTATGTGAAAACGGTATTTTCTTGAATTAAATAATTAATTAAATAATTAAAATAAAACCCTAAATACTAGCATATATACCCGTATACAGTACGTATACCTCTTCTTCTTCCTCTCGTTCCTGAAGCCGCCGAAACCCACCCTCCCTTCGAAAATTCAAACTCACTTTTCTTCTTCATCTCTCAACGGTTTTCGACATACCACATACCGATTCGAAGCTCTTTCCGAGATCTTCGTTTTGGTACCAATCTCAGCCTCTCCCGTGACCCGTGCCGCCCGCCCCGAGCCCGAGAAGGCGCCGCCGTCGCAGCCACGTGGGCCCCACCACGTCCAGCCGCAACCATCCCCCTTTCCGGTGAGCAAAGACCTCTTCAAGCCAGTCAACGTCCAACAAACGGTTCGTGAAATCATCGCCTATAACTCCGGAAATCCGGATTTGAATTTCTGAACCAAATCTGAAAATCAAAGGTAATGTTTATTTCAGATTTCGCTACGCTTTTAAGCGTGACAGAAACAGTTGTTAAAAGTCAGATTTAGTAAAACATTGATAACTTATTCGTATGAACTCGGATTCTGAAAATTCCAGATCCGACGGAATCGTAATTCAGAGGGTTGCGTTTCAGGACTGATTCGGGGAATTTCTGAAGTGGTTTAGATTTTTGGATTTGCTTTGTTTGAGGTGAGAATTCACGGAACTTGATTTTTATTAAATCATAAAACCATATGAATCTGATATGATATAAACCGTATGAATCTGCTATGACATGAACCTTATGTGTGTGCTATGACATTAATCTGTACATGTATGATAGGACAAAACCCACTGTATGTTGTGTGATATGTTGATATGTTAAAATTAAATATATTAAAAATCGTTCATGTATGTTGTGTGACATGTTGATATGTTAAAATTAAATATATTAAAAATCGTTCATGTATGTTGTGTGACATGTTGATATGTTAAAATTAAATATATCAAAATTGTTCATTGTATGTTATATTAACATTTTTATATATTAAAAATAGAAAATGTTGGAAATGTTCATCGTAGGATAAAACTGACATTTTTGTCATTATTAAAATAAGAAAAGCACCGTATGTTAATGAATAATATTTTGTTCATTATTAAAATAAGAAAAGCACCGTATGTTAATGAATAATATTTTGTTCATTATTAAAATAAGAAAAGCACCGTACGTTAATGAATAATATTTTGTTCATTATTAAAATAAGAAAAGCACTGTATGTTAATGAATAATATTTTGTTCATTATTAAAATAAGAAAAGCACCGTATGTTAATGAATAATATTTTGTTCATTATTAAAATAAGAAAAGCACCGTATGTTAATGAATAATATTTTGTTCATTATTAAAATAAGAAAAGCACCGTATGTTAATGAATAATATTTTGTTCATTATTAAAATAAGAAAAGCACCGTATGTTAATGAATAATATTTTGTTCATTATTAAAATAAGAAAAGCACCGTATGTTAATGAATAACATTGTGTTCATTATTAAAAATAAGAATATGACACTATATGAAATGAACTAATTTTTGTTCATTATAACATATAGAATATGCCACCGTATGTTGATGAACGCTATTTTTGTATCATTATTAAAATAGTATTATACACCGTATGTTGATGAACGCTATTTTGTTCATTATTAAATTAGTATTACACACTGTATGTAAGAATGACAAATTTTGTTCAATACTTAAATAAAAATTGTCACTGTATGTTTATTAACAAATTCTGTCACTT
Organism: Allium sativum; assembly: GCA_030737875.1. Lineage (NCBI taxonomy): Eukaryota > Viridiplantae > Streptophyta > Magnoliopsida > Asparagales > Amaryllidaceae > Allium > Allium sativum. The sequence continues at coordinate 646,455,945 of CM060923.1, forward strand.
TTAAAAATAGAATTGTCACTATATGTTAAGGAGCAATTTTAGTTAATATAATGTCACCGTATGAGATGAACTAATTTTTGTTCATTATTAAAATAGAATTATATATCGTATGAGGATGGACACTATTTTGTTCATTGTTAAAATAGAGATATCCATCGTATGAATGAATGACACTTTTGTTTAATGTTAAAATAGAAATATTCATCATATGAATGAATGGCACTTTGGTTTAATGTTAAGATAGAAATGTGCACCGTATGTGATTGACATAGAATTGTGTTTATTTTATGCTCTTATATCTTATCTTTTGTATATAAATAAATATTACTTGGGTATTGTTTTGTTATTTTTACAGATATTCCAACTTAGCCCGCATGCAACCAGAAATGTAGAGAAATAGAGTTCAATTTGCTGTGTATTTGCATTTTGAAGAATTGTAGATGAAGACATCACATCTAGTTGCTGTTGGACAAGAAAAGGATTGATAAAAAGGCTTTGCACATCACAAATCAAGGAAGAAATATCAAGGAAGCAAGAAGAAAAAGAGAAAAGGCCCAAAATTGCTTTAATTATCAAAGGCCCATTTATGTTTCTCATTGTAACTAATTAGTGTTGTAATGACCAGGCCCATTTACCATTAGGATTAGGGTTAGGGTTTGGTTATCTACCCTATATATACCCTTGTAATAACCTTGTAGCCACCATCCTATCTCATCTCTTATTCCATTGTTCTAATAAAAGTTCTTCTTTCTCTTTTATTTTCTGCATTTTTTTTGTTTTCTTAGCAACTAGTGTTGTCTATACGATTAGATTCGGTAGAACACTATTTGTATTTTGCACTTATTTGCATTAGTGATTTACCGTCTGATTAGATTCAGCGGAAATCCTAATTTTAATTCTTGTTTGTTATTTCAATTTCTGCTTTTATTAGTTTCTTAGGTCAAATTGGATTTGATTCATAGTTTTATTTCTTTTCCATTGAAATTGTGATCTGATCGTCGGTTCAGTTAGATCTGTTCTGAATCAAATCACAGTTTTAATTTTGTTTTGTTTTATTTTCAAAATCAACCTCCAAAGTTCGTCTAACACGCCCACGAAACATATAAATAATAAAATTTAACTTTCCTCCCTGTGTTCGACCTGTATGCTACACACCTGTATGCTTGCAGAATTTATTACAAATGTCGCGCTTTTCTAATTCATAGACTAGCGTCGATCAGTATGCAAATTGACATTTTGTCTAATGTTAATAGAAAATTGTCACCGTATGTAAACTGATACTTTTGTTTAATGATAAATGAAAATTAATAAGATATGTTTTAAAAATTTACATGTAGGAGAAATTGACATTAAATTTATTTTTAATGTTAATATATGAAAATATACACCGTATGATTCATTAACATTATTTTTAATGTTATGTACTAAGAAAATGAACCGTATGAGATTAACATTCATTTGTGTTAATTAAAGAAAAATTTTCACCGTATGTTGAATTGAAATTTTTGTTAATGTTATATGGAAAATTTCACCATATGATAATTTAGCATTTTTGTCATCTTAGAAAATGCATTGTATGAAAAAGAATATTTTTGTCATGTTAGAAAGAATAGAAAATGCATTGTATGGAAAAAGAATATATTTGTCATGTTATAATGCATTGTATGTATTGCATATTATTTTTGTCCAAAAATAAAAATAAAAAAAATAAGGCATTGTCTGTATTGCATATTATTTTTGTCAAAATAGAAATTTGCATTGCATAAAATGGTATTTTGTCATGTTAGAAAAATAGAAATTTGCATTGCATAAAATGGTATTTTGTCATGTTAGAAAGAATAGAAAATGCATTGTATGAAAAAGAATATTTTTGTCATGTTAAAAATTATAAATGCATTGTATGAAAAAGAATATTTTTGTCATGTTAATAATTACAAAGGCATTGTAGGAAAAAGAATATTTTTGTCATGTCAACAATATAGAAAATGCATGTCATGTAAATATACATTATTTATAAAGTTTATAAAAAGAGAATTTGCATGGTAAGATAATATACATTATTTATAATGTTTATAAAAAGAGAATTTGCATGGTAAGATAATATACATTATTTATAAAGTTTATAAAAAGAGAAGTTGCATGGTAAGATAATATACATTATTTATAAAGTTTATAAAAAGAGAATTTGCATGGTAAGATAATATACATTATTTATAATGTTTATAAAAAGAGAATTTGCATAGTAAGATAATATACATTATTTATAATGTTTATAAAAAGAGGATTTGCATGGTAAGATAATATACATTATTTATAATGTTTATAAAAAGAGAATTTGCATGGTAAGATAATAAGCATTATTTAAAATGTAAATAAAAAGAGAATTCACCCCGTAGGAAGAATTAACATTTATTTTATGTTAAATAAAAGAAATGAAACTATATGCAAGAATTAACATTATTTTTAATGTCAAATAAAAAGAAATGAAACGTAGGAGAAGATTTACATTATTTATAATGTATAAAGGTTACACCATAGAAAAATGTCCATTGTTCAAAATGTAATGGGAAAAGAAATATACAAAGAATTAAAGGAATGGTACGTTATAATTTACATTTTCAAATGTAAATTATAAAATATATAAATAAATAATAATAATAAATTGAAAGAAAAGTTCATCGTCTAATACTAAACCAAATTGTCATGTAAGTAGAAAAGTGAAAGAGATAAGAGAAGAAGGAAGTTATATATAATAGCGATGAGTTAAACGAACTATTTATATATATATATATATATATATTATATATATAATTAAAATATAACGAATCGAGCGCAGTAGTTCGTGTTTTGAAATCGAACTTTTAGACGAATATACCGGAAGATCCGACCGTCGGATTTTCCCAAAACTGAAACCGTTAGGACCGTCTTGGAAAAATCTTTCCAACGATATAAGCTACGCTAAACCCCAACGGTTAGATTTTGAGGAAAGTGAAAAACAAAATTGATTGAAAACAGCGCCAAGGTCGCCCTTGACCTGAAGCGTCGTTAAATAAGGAATTAATTATATTAAATAATTAAGGCAAGAATTAATCGTTATAAAATAAAATAACGATATGAAATATGTTTTTCTCAAAATATATGAATGCGAGATTATTTGGAAAGTCCGGGTTAATCCCATTCCAAATGATCGTACGATTTCAAGAATTCAAGTATGAAGACGGCGCATGAAGACCGTAAATCTTCCCTCGAATGGACAACGATCAAGACTCTGTATTGGTTTGATCCCAATTCAAGGGTCGGGGTAATTGCCCAAACGTACGTGTTGATTTCACGGGTTTGACCCTAGTTCAGACCTAGAGCATGGGTATAAATGGATAGTGTGTCTGACATCGTACCCCACAAAATATTATGTTGTTGATATTCAGTTAATATATAAACGATTGGTGGTAGAGAATTTATTCTCTACTTAACACCCGTTTATATAGTGACGGACGATCAATAGTACGGTATGGAGTGACGATGTGGCATACTAAGATGAAATGATCAGGTTTCTTGTTGAAAAGAAGAACCTTGTGGTATGGAGAACATGACTTCACGAGCCTCACAAACCGGTAGAGTCTAAAAAGGGGGAAGGGAACGCAGGGAAAGTAGCACGTTTCTTTCTAGTTAGTAGTCATTTTACTTTTGGAGGATGATGAAATGAGGCGCCTCGGATAGGTCCTATAGGACCGTGAAACATGTGCTTAGGAATTGCCAATCCTTTAAGCTGTACGTGAGGACCGGCCCTGCAGGATCCAAGGGTTAACTGCGGGTAATCCTGAGACGTTAACTAGAGCGTCTCGAATCGGTAAGGAGTCCTCCCTAGCCTGGACTCATGATGGAAACCCAAATTTCCAATACGACCCCGACGGATTTGATTGTATTACTAGTACGGAGGCATAATATATGGTACCTATGCTTCCTAGGATTGATACTTTTATTTTGAATGATTTAAAACCTATACACTCTAATAATAGTATTAGTTTCGTATTTGGCGTATTTAGCATGTTTAACCACCATAAGGTAAAACTCTATCCTCTTGGTGTGCGTTGCATTGTGTGATGGGACCTGAGTCTTATGGTGGTTTCATTTTTCAAAAGACATTGCGTTGTGTTACGTTTTATTTATCTGTACTGACACTGTAGTTTTGCACGGCAGTCCATTGGTACAAACCCGTTCCGCGTTAGCGGCGTGGTCTTTGGATTTGCCTTATTTTTGTATAAGTTAAGTTATTTAAGAATTCTCACACCAGTCCCACGACTGACCCTTAGTTTGTTTCACCTTTTTGCAAACTTGGGTGCCCTCTCTTCTACACGGGCAGCCAAGTAGACAGGTTCTTTCTTTGCTTGGAGTTTCTTTGAAGCTGCTTATTTTCTCTCTCTTGGATTCTGCTTGGGAGAAGAGGTGATGACTTGGAGCTTGAAGACTTTTTGTTTCTATTGGCATCTATTCTTTTCTTTTTAGACATCAAACTTATTTCTTTTCTGCAAACTTGTTGTAATAGCTTAGATTCTGTGACTGTGGATTTTCTGTGATTGATGACATTATATTTTTCCGCTGCTATAATGTTATTACTCTATGAATCTCCTTTGCTATATTGTATCTGTGTTCTGTTTTATTGTATTTATGTTGTATTCCAAAAATGATTTCTCCTGCTTTCACTTGTGGAAGTTTGGGAACATCACAGTTGGTATCAGAGCTTTGGTTTACAAAGCGGAGTACAACATATCTATAATAATTCGTTTACATAGAATCACTATATTCTATGGCGAACAGTTCATGAGATACATAATAGCCAGTCACTTTATCGTCATCTTTTCATTCATCCTTCGATCTTTTAGAATCACCTTTTCTGTTGTTTTGACTCTTTCCTTGATCATACGTTCGAAGAAGACTAAGAGAAGTGGCGATGCTCAATTGGCACATGTGTACGAAGGAGCGAAAGGACCAACTTCTTCGGTGGAAGGCCTGATGTTATAGGCGGTACTATTTCTGTTAAAACGTTTCAACATTCTCTGTGTTTATTCTTCCTCTTCTCCTCATTTATTTTCTTTTTCCTTTTCGGGGACGAAAAGTTCTTAAGTGGGGGAGATTGTAACGACCCAGGATTTTAGGGCCAATTTAAAATTTTAATTTTAATGAATTTAAAGTATTTTAAATGATTGATTTATTTTAATCGAAGTAAAAACGAATAAATTTAATTTATATATAAAAGGAATTGAAAACAAGCGCTGCAGTTTGAAATTTTGACTTTAAACTTTGACTGAATGTACAGGATACAAAATAAAACGAATTTTAGTGAAACCAAAAATATTTAAATCTGTTTCAGAATATCTTTCTAATGAATCCGAAAAATTGAAATTTCACTTTATAATTTATAAGTTATGTCAAAATTAAAATTTAGAAAAGTCGCTATGAAATGAATATATATAATATATAAAGGTCAGAATGGCCACTTTTTACATACGAAGGAATCGGAACTCGAAACCATTTCCATTGAGTTCAGAATGACGTTTCTGCATTGAAAAACAGTAAACACTTATATATTTTGAGTTTCGGAAATTATTGTTTTCAAATTGTGTTTTTGATATTAAATATATTTGCCCTGAAAATAGCCATTTTTCAAAAAGTCTCAGAATTGAACGAAACGAATTTTGTTGTGATTGTATCGGCATAAGAAAGCCAAAAATAATTTTTTCGGATTTTTCTGACTTCGTATGTGGCCCCAGCAAAATTATATTTACGTTCGAATTTAAAATAAAGGATTTATTTGAAAATAAAAGAAAACCATACTGTAACTTCAGAATTGGACCATGGGGATAGCGCCATCACGTTCAGAAGACGTCAAAACATTAAGTTCGACAGTCGTTGAGCGCGAATCGGAGGTCGTATGTGAAAACGGTATTTTCTTGAATTAAATAATTAAAATAAAACCCTAAATACTAGCATATATACCCGTATACAGTACGTATACCTCTTCTTCTTCCTCTCGTTCCTGAAGCCGCCGAAACCCACCCTCCCTTCGAAAATTCAAACTCACTTTTCTCCTTCATCTCTCAACGGTTTTCGACATACCACATACCGATTCGAAGCTCTTTCCGAGATCTTCGTTTTGGTACCAATCTCAGCCTCTCCCGTGACCCGTGCCGCCCGCCCCGAGCCCGAGAAAGCGCCGCCGTCGCAGCCACGTGGGCCCCACCACGTCCAGCCGCAACCATCCCCCTTTCCGGCGAGCAAAGACCTCTACAAGCCGGTCAACGTCCAACAAACGGTTCGGGAAATCATCGCCTATAACTCCGGAAATCCGGATTTGAATTTCTGAACCAAATCTGAAAATCAAAGGTAATGTTTATTTCAGATTTCGCTACGCTTTTAAGCGTGACAGAAACAGTTGTTAAAAGTCAGATTTAGTAAAACATTGATAACTTATTCGTATGAACTCGGATTCTGAAAATTCCAGATCCGACGGAATCGTAATTCAGAGGGCTGCGTTTCAGGACTGATTCGGGGAATTTCTGAAGTGGTTTAGATTTTTGGATTTGCTTTGTTTGAGGTGAGAATTCACGGAACTTGATTTTTATTAAATCATAAAACCATATGAATCTGATATGATATAAACCGTATGAATCTGCTATGACATGAACCTTATGTGTGTGCTATGACATTAATCTGTACATGTATGATAGGACAAAACCCACTGTATGTTGTGTGATATGTTGATATGTTAAAATTAAATATATTAAAAATCGTTCATGTATGTTGTGTGACATGTTGATATGTTAAAATTAAATATATTAAAAATCGTTCATGTATGTTGTGTGACATGTTGATATGTTAAAATTAAATATATCAAAATTGTTCATTGTATGTTATATTAACATTTTTATATATTAAAAATAGAAAATGTTGGAAATGTTCATCGTAGGATAAAACTGACATTTTTGTCATTATTAAAATAAGAAAAGCACCGTATGTTAATGAATAATATTTTGTTCATTATTAAAATAAGAAAAGCACCATATGTTAATGAATAATATTTTGTTCATTATTAAAATAAGAAAAGCACCGTATGTTAATGAATAATATTTTGTTCATTATTAAAATAAGAAAAGCACCGTATGTTAATGAATAATATTTTGTTCATTATTAAAATAAGAAAAGCACCGTATGTTAATGAATAATATTTTGTTCATTATTAAAATAAGAAAAGCACCGTATGTTAATGAATAATATTTTGTTCATTATTAAAATAAGAAAAGCACCGTATGTTAATGAATAACATTGTGTTCATTATTAAAAATAAGAATATGACACTATATGAAATGAACTAATTTTTGTTCATTATAACATATAGAATATGCCACCGTATGTTGATGAACGCTATTTTTGTATCATTATTAAAATAGTATTATACACCGTATGTTGATGAACGCTATTTTGTTCATTATTAAATTAGTATTACACACTGTATGTAAGAATGACAAATTTTGTTCAATACTTAAATAAAAATTGTCACTGTATGTTTATTAACAAATTCTGTCACTTTTAAAAATAGAATTGTCACTATATGTTAAGGAGCAATTTTAGTTAATATAATGTCACCGTATGAGATGAACTAATTTTTGTTCATTATTAAAATAGAATTATATATCGTATGAGGATGGACACTATTTTGTTCATTGTTAAAATAGAGATATCCATCGTATGAATGAATGACACTTTTGTTTAATGTTAAAATAGAAATATTCATCATATGAATGAATGGCACTTTGGTTTAATGTTAAGATAGAAATGTGCACCGTATGCAAATTGACATTTTGTCTAATGTTAATAGAAAATTGTCACCGTATGTAAACTGATACTTTTGTTTAATGATAAATGAAAATTAATAAGATATGTTTTAAAAATTTACATGTAGGAGAAATTGACATTAAATTTATTTTTAATGTTAATATATGAAAATATACACCGTATGATTCATTAACATTATTTTTAATGTTATGTACTAAGAAAATGAACCGTATGAGATTAACATTCATTTGTGTTAATTAAAAAAAAAATTTCACCGTATGTTGAATTGAAATTTTTGTTAATGTTATATGGAAAATTTCACCATATGATAATTTAGCATTTTTGTCATCTTAGAAAATGCATTGTATGAAAAAGAATATTTTTGTCATGTTAGAAAGAATAGAAAATGCATTGTATGGAAAAAGAATATATTTGTCATGTTATAATGCATTGTATGTATTGCATATTATTTTTGTCCAAACAAAAAAAAAATTAATGCATTGTATGTATTGCATATTATTTTTGTCAAAATAGAAAAATAGAAATTTGCATTGCATAAAATGGTATTTTGTCATGTTAGAAAAATAGAAATTTGCATTGCATAAAATGGTATTTTGTCATGTTAGAAAGAATAGAAAATGCATTGTATGAAAAAGAATATTTTTGTCATGTTAAAAATTATAAATGCATTGTATGAAAAAGAATATTTTTGTCATGTTAATAATTACAAAGGCATTGTAGGAAAAAGAATATTTTTGTCATGTCAACAATATAGAAAATGCATGTCATGTAAATATACATTATTTATAAAGTTTATAAAAAGAGAATTTGCATGGTAAGATAATATACATTATTTATAATGTTTATAAAAAGAGAATTTGCATGGTAAGATAATATACATTATTTATAAAGTTTATAAAAAGAGAAGTTGCATGGTAAGATAATATACATTATTTATAAAGTTTATAAAAAGAGAATTTGCATGGTAAGATAATATACATTATTTATAATGTTTATAAAAAGAGAATTTGCATGGTAAGATAATATACATTATTTATAATGTTTATAAAAAGAGGATTTGCATGGTAAGATAATATACATTATTTATAATGTTTATAAAAAGAGAATTTGCATGGTAAGATAATAAGCATTATTTATAATGTAAATAAAAAGAGAATTCACCCCGTAGGATGAATTAACATTTATTTTATGTTAAATAAAAGAAATGAAACTATATGCAAGAATTAACATTATTTTTAATGTCAAATAAAAAGAAATGAAACGTAGGAGAATATTTACATTATTTATAATGTATAAAGGTTACACCATAGAAAAATGTCCATTGTTCAAAATGTAATGGGAAAAGAAATATACAAAGAATTAAAGGAATGGTACGTTATAATTTACATTTTCAAATGTAAATTATAAAATATATAAATAAATAATAATAATAAATTGAAAGAAAAGTTCATCGTCTAATACTAAACCAAATTGTCATGTAAGTAGAAAAGTGAAAGAGATAAGAGAAGAAGGAAGTTATATATAAGAGCGATGAGTTAAACGAACTATTTATATATATATATATATTATATATATAATTAAAATATAACGAATCGAGCGCAGTAGTTCGTGTTTTGAAATCGAACTTTTAGACGAATATACCGGAAGATCCGACCGTCGGATTTTCCCAAAACTGAAACCGTTAGGACCGTCTTGGAAAAATCTTTCCAACGATATAAGCTACGCTAAACTCCAACGGTTAGATTTTGAGGAAAGTGAAAAACAAAATTGATTGAAAACAGCGCCAAGGTCGCCCTTGACCTGAAGCGTCGTTAAATAAGGAATTAATTATATTAAATAATTAAGGCAAGAATTAATCGTTATAAAATAAAATAACGATATGAAATATGTTTTTCTCAAAATATATGAATGCGAGATTATTTGGAAAGTCCGGGTTAATCCCATTCCAAATGATCGTACGATTTCAAGAATTCAAGTATGAAGACGGCGCATGAAGACCGTAAATCTTCCCTCGAATGGACAACGATCAAGACTCTGAATTGGTTTGATCCCAATTCAAGGGTCGGGGTAATTGCCCAAACGTACGTGTTGATTTCACGGGTTTGACCCTAGTTCAGACCTAGAGCATGGGTATAAATGGATAGTGTGTCTGACATCGTACCCCACAAAATATTATGTTGTTGATATTCAGTTAATATATAAACGATTGGTGGTAGAGAATTTATTCTCTACTTAACACCCGTTTATATAGTGACGGACGATCAATAGTACGGTATGGAGTGACGATGTGGCATACTAAGATGAAATGATCAGGTTTCTTGTTGAAAAGAAGAACCTTGTGGTATGGAGAACATGACTTCACGAGCCTCACAAACCGGTAGAGTCTAAAAAGGGGGAAGGGAACGCAGGGAAAGTAGCACGTTTCTTTCTAGTTAGTAGTCATTTTACTTTTGGAGGATGATGAAATGAGGCGCCTCGGATAGGTCCTATAGGACCGGGAAACGTGTGCTTAGGAATTGCCAATCCTCTAAGCTGTATGTGAGGACCGGCCCTGCAGGATCCAAGGGTTAACTGCGGGTAATCCTGAGACGTTAACTAGAGCGTCTTGAATCGGTAAGGAGTCCTCCCTAGCCTGGACTCATGATGGAAACTCAAATTTCCAATACGACCCCGACGGATTTGATTGTATTACTAGTACGGAGGCATAATATATGGTACCTATGCTTCCTAGGATTGATACTTTTATTTTGAATGATTTAAAACCTATACACTCTAATAATAGTATTAGTTTCGTATTTGGCGTATTTAGCATGTTTAACCACCATAAGGTAAAACTCTATCCTCTTGGTGTGCGTTGCATTGTGTGATGGGACCTGAGTCTTATGGTGGTTTCATTTTTCAAAAGACATTGCGTTGTGTTACGTTTTATTTATCTGTACTGACACTGTAGTTTTGCACGGCAGTCCATTGGTACAAACTCGTTCCGCGTTAGCGGCGTGGTCTTTGGATTTGCCTTATTTTTGTATAAGTTAAGTTATTTAAGAATTCTCACACCAGTCCCACGACTGACCCTTAGTTTGTTTCACCTTTTTGCAAACTTGGGTGCCCTCTCTTCTACACGGGCAGCCAAGTAGACAGGTTCTTTCTTTGCTTGGAGTTTCTTTGAAGCTGCTTATTTTCTCTCTCTTGGATTCTGCTTGGGAGAAGAGGTGATGACTTGGAGCTTGAAGACTTTTTGTTTCTATTGGCATCTATTCTTTTCTTTTTAGACATCAAACTTATTTCTTTTCTGCAAACTTGTTGTAATAGCTTAGATTCTGTGACTGTGGATTTTCTGTGATTGATGACATTATATTTTTCCGCTGCTATAATGTTATTACTCTATGAATCTCCTTTGCTATATTGTATCTGTGTTCTGTTTTATTGTATTTATGTTGTATTCCAAAAATGATTTCTCCTGCTTTCACTTGTGGAAGTTTGGGGACATCACATCAACCTTCTTGTTCTGAGTCTCATTAGACTTAACCTCCTTTTTGTCACCCTTGTCTTCCTCATGAAGTAGGGCCATATTCACCAAGCTTTCAAAGGTCGCCCCCATGGGCACATGAGTCATGGCCATAGTGTGGAGTGGCTCGCTCAATCCTCGAGCAAATCGTAGAGCCTTCTTCTCAGCCATGTTGACTAAGTCCAAACCAAACCGAGCAAGCTGATTAAACTTATTCACGTACTCCCTAACAGACATGTCCCCTTGCTTGAGTGCCAGGAACCTCTCCATCTGAAGGTTCGCTTCTGCTAACAATAAGAATTTAAGCCCAAACCTCTCTCTAAAGTCTTCCCAAGTCTCAATTGGTCTTGTAGCGTTGGTGACTTCCCACCAAAATGCAGCTTCCTCTTTCAACAACCATGCTGCCAACTGAACTTTCCTATGATCCTCCATATCGAAGATAACGAACAGGTCTTCAGTCTCCTTTAACCAGTTTCGTGCCTCAGCGAAGGTCTCAGTTCCAAGGAAGCTCTTGCCGCCCATTCCTATAAAGTCTTTGCATATTTTGCCGAAGGCGGTGCCAGGAGGAGGAGGAACCGCGACTACTGGAGGAGGAGGAGGAGGGATGTCTGCCGGGCCTGCATCGTTGGCCCTAACTTCCAAGTACCTTCGGAACCATCCGGATATGGGTACTCCCTCGGGAAGGTTAAGATCGGCCATGCTGAAAAACGAAAAGAAAAAGATTCAAACGAGGAAACGAGGAAAGTGCTAATGGCTTTTGGGGAATAGCCTTTTCTTAAAATTAGACCTTTTCTTGAAAAATGCTTCTTTATAAATGGTTTTGAAAATAATTTTCAGAAAGTTTTTAAAACTTTTGCCTAGTCAGGTAACCTTCTGCTCTGATACCAAATGTAACACCACACCTCTGCTAGGGTCACTCACAAAGGGAATGCACTAGTTTTGGAGGGGTATTATCTAGTAAACAGGCACAGAGATAACACAAGACAGAACATAAATTAAACAGAGTATATAAAGTAGCGGATAAATTTAACCAAATCTCGTTACGTGGAAAATAGAGTCAAAACCTCTTACATTAAAATACCAAGTCATTATTTCATTACATCAAGTTCTAAAGAAGCAAAGTTCTTAAAACAACATAAGTCCAATATTATTCCCCAAAAAGAGCATGAGTGCAGCCATAGCATAGCTCAAGACCAAATCGTACATGAGCTGTCAGAAAGCAAGCAAAGTCCAAGCTAAGAGCTAGAGTTTCCTCCCTAAGTACCTTGGGGGGGGGGGACGAAAGAAAAAGAGGTGGAAGAAAACGGGTCAGTCAAAAAGACTGGTAAGCCCTAGTGACTATCAGCATAAAAACTAATAAAGTTAACTGGACATGAGAAACTGAGATTAGACATAAAGATAATAACTGGACTGGCATGATAATAAAAGGTAACAAGATAAGAGTGGCATCGCATATACAAGGTTTACTGCACTAACTATACTATTGTCCAAATCCATGTCAAGTATAAATCCAGAAATGATCCCTAAACCCAGTAACAAGAAATGACCCAATACGGGTTCCAACAGTCCATCCTAATCGATCGACTTTACTTGTCGTATATCGGTGTCATACGGCCCAATCGCGGAATGTAGTCACATGTGCTAGGTCCACCCTAAGGTGTATCAGGTCCTAGGGTGTCAACCACTGACACAAATCAAGCACGCACAATGTAGTACTACGGGTGCCCATGCCTACTTTTTCAACTCCGGACTAAGTGCACGACCCTAGTCCGCCTGAACCTACACTGGTGCACCTTACTCAGCCGTTATTCTTGGTCGCTTACAATCAGCCCAGTAAACGTGCCCTACCCTGCCTAGTCCCCAGGGTATCGTGATACTTCTAAGTGGGTTACTGCTGAAAGGGACCACGTGGCTAGGATTTCTAATGGGTTAACTGTTGTCATTAAAAAGGTCATGACTTAACCCCTATCCAAACATGTATCTAGTTGGTTAAGTATATATACAAGCAGTTCAAGACTTAACCCTATCAAATCGACGTGTCAAATTGGTTAAGTATATTCAAGGGGGTCCATGACTTAATCCTACCATGTGGCATTAATTCACTTAACGCACCCCAACCTCTCACATTAGACTTGGTTACGGTTACTGGATGTGCCGGGCGGTTCCGGGCAGATTTACACCATAACCTAGTCTAACCTCGGGTTTAAAGTTCTATATGACCAACTACCCACATTGGGTCCTATTATTTGTAACTACTGGATTTGCCGGGCGGTTCCGGGCAGATTTACGTTGCAAATTCAACCCAACCTCGAGTTGGCCATCTTCAAGTTATCTAATTGTCATGTCCCAAATTCATGTTTTCAAGCTTATTCTCATGTCAAGTTTTCATGTCATATCATGTCAATTCCATAGCCAATTTTTCAAGTTTGCCTAATCTACCCAAAACGTATCCCCAACGTACGTGAATTCGCATTAATACAACATGTCAAAATAGGGAATAACACAACCAGGATAGTCATAGAATGGAAAAGGTGTTCACAAGTTAAGCATGATGATTATAACATTACAGGCATATGAAATAGGGTCTCAACATCAACTTGATAAGACATGGCGATAGACATGGTAAAGGATTGACATAAAATAGTACCCCAATAATAGTTTCAACATCACAGGCATGGCAAGATAAAGATCATAAAGGGGTTTTAGATTAAACATGAATATATCCAAATCAAGTTCATACTGATATTCCACAAGTCAACATTTTAGATGAATAGATCTGGGGTGTACAAAACTAGATTCAAAATAACAGATTTAAAAGTGATAGTCATAGATCCAAGATATACAAGAGTAGATCCAACTTAGTTATCATGTTTAGGCATAATTTCAGTTTACATCATGTTCAGGTAAAATTTACAGTTTAAATCTAAGAGTGACAAAGGGCTTACAGATCGTAGTCTAGAGAATGAGAAAGCAAAAAGAGTAGAAGCAGAATCTCTAGCAAATCCCCAAACCAACGTAGCGCTAACAAAGTCCTGAATAGCCTCCTTGTTCTCTATCTTCCAGTCAGAACTTCAGCGGCATATGGTCGGACAAGAATGTGATAGAAAGTCTAGGTTCAGGGGCTATTTATATAGTGTTTAGAGAGTGAATCTGGACAAGCAACGAGACCCGATACATCTGGCTCAAAAACAGGCTAGGTGACCAGGTCGACACCCAAGTCGACCGCCCAGTCGACTTGGTCTGGGTGGGGGTCGACTGCCTAGTCGACTCCCCAGTCGACCTGGTGCTGGCGGGATTTTTCCCGCCCAGCCTGTCTGGGTTTAAAATTCGAATTTTGAACTTGAATTCGAACTGTTTTGAACTTTGGAATTTTCTGAAACTTTGGAGAGCCATATCTTGGTCATACGGACTCCGATTTTCGTAAACTCGGACTCGTTTTCAAGCAGAATTTCGAGACGAACGTAATGGCGTAACCCGTTTCCCTTGATTCTTAATTTAAAATTTAATTCTGCCTTGATTTATAGTTATAACACATTATTAAAATACGGGTTGTTACAGGGATGATACGCCGTACTCAAGCACAACTCGGTTCCCAAAGCTTCTTGCAAACTTTTTCAAAATCCACTCATGAATAATGGATCTCGGTCACTCACTATACTCTTTGGGACACCATGGAATTGAATTATCCATTTCATATAAAGTTCAGCCAATTTCGATGCCGTCCTAGTTGACTTGATAGGAATGAATCACACACTTTTGGTCAAGTGATCCACGATGACCCAAATCCCTTCATTTCCTACCCTTGTTCCAGGTAGTCCATCGATAAAATCCATCGATACCTGCTCCCACTTCGATGCAGGTACTTCCAATGGCTGAATTAAACTACTCGGCTTCTTCTGTTCAGCTTTCACCAAATGACAGTTCATACACTTGGAAATGAACTTTCCAATATCCTGCTTCATCCCTTCCCAGTAGTAGAGTCTCCTCATGTCCTGATACATCTTATTTCCACCGGGATTAATCGTCAACTTCGAGTGATGACATTCTCTCAGAACCTCATCCCTCAATCCGTCATTATCAGGAACAACTAAACGCCCTTGCTTTCGAAGCCAACCCTCTCGATCGACCTCGAACTCTTTATCTTCTGGTTCCAGTTTCTGAATGAACTCGACAAGCTTCGCATCCTTCTTTTGGCTCTCTCCAATCCTTTCAATAAGAGTTGGTCTTATCGATAAGCTCGCCAACATTTCAGTTTCCAACTCACGCCTTGGCATGAAATCAAACCTTACCAAATACTTGAGGCTCTTCCATTCCGAAAACATTGCTCCCAAACTTGCATGTCTTCGACTTAACGCATTTGCAACTGCATTGCCCTTTGCTCGAGGTATAGGCTATGCCAAAATCGTATGAAGCCAGAAACTCTAACCATCTTTGCTGCCGAAGATTCAAATCCTTTTGGCAGGAAAGATACTTCAACGACTTATGATCCGTAAACAAATCGAATCGAACTCCCAACAGGTAATGTCTCCACATCTTCAGAGCAAACACAATCGCTGCCAACTCCAAATCATGAGTTGGGTAATTCTTTTCATGCGGCTTTTCCTATCGACTCGCATAGGCCATAACCTTATCCTTCTGCATTAGCACTGCTCCAAGTCCAGTACCATATTCATCGGTATATACCACCATCTCTTCATTCCCACTTGGAATGGTGAACACAGGTGCACTCGTCAATATCTCCTTCAGGATTCCAAACGCTTGTTCACACTTTGCATCCCATGTGAATACTTGGTTCTTCTTCGACAATCCTGCCAACAGTGTAGCTACCTTGGAGAAATCCTTGATAAACCGTCGGTAATATCCTGCAAACAAAAGGAAACTCTAAACATCCGTCGCATTCTTAGGTCAGTCCCATTCCTGGATTGCTGCAACTTTAGCAGGGTCAACCGCTATCCCTTTTTTAGAAACCACATAACCTAAGAATCTTACTTCATCCTTCCAAAAGTGACACTTTGAAAACTTAGCCTTAAGCTGAAGCTTCCGCAAGATCTCTAACACAACTCTCAAGTTCGTCATATGTTCTTCCTCATTTCTGGAGTAAATCAGAATATCATCAACGAACACAAGCACAAACTTGTTCAACTGATCTCTGAACACTCTATTCATAAGATGCACAAAATACGATGGCGAGTTAGTTAACCCGAATGGCATCACCAACCATTCAAAGAAACCGGATGGTGTGCTAAAAGCTGTCTTTGGCACACTATCCTAAGCCACCCACAACTGGTGAAATCCCGTCGCCAAATCCGTCTGAGAAAACACTTTGGCTTCGTGAAGCTGATCGAACAAGCCATCAATCCTTGGCAACAGATACTTGTTCTTCTTAGCCACCTTGTTCAGCTCATGATAGTCCACATACAATCTTAACGAGCCATCTGCCTTAGTTGCAAATACGACTGGTGCACCCCACTCAGAAACACTCCTCCGAATGAATCCTTTTCCCAAAAGGTCACGGACTTGCACATCTAACTCTCGTTGTTCCTTAAGCACCATATGAATAAGAGGCATAATGATTGGTCTAGCACCCTCGACCAAATCGATCCTAAACTCGATCTCACGATGCGGCGATAACCCTTTGACCTCGTCATCGACATCTACATACTCGTTAGCGATCAGCACCGATGACAGGTCTTCTTGTGGAATCCCAAGCGAATATAGATAACTCACGAAGAGCCCGTCTTCGCGCTTACATCTAATCAACACCTTTCACCCTTCCACATCCCCGACCCTCACATCTAGCTTCTCGCAATTCACCCTTGTCGCATACCTCTTGAGCCAATCCATGCCCAAGATGATCCCAAACCCAGCGAAGTTAAGAACAAAGGAATCACACACAAAAGAGCAACCATGACTCGACAACACCAACATCTACCGTTGCCGCCACTGGA
Source organism: Allium sativum (assembly GCA_030737875.1). Lineage (NCBI taxonomy): Eukaryota > Viridiplantae > Streptophyta > Magnoliopsida > Asparagales > Amaryllidaceae > Allium > Allium sativum. The sequence continues at coordinate 646,473,249 of CM060923.1, forward strand.
GCGGGCACCCTTCGCATAACTGCTTCTTCCATAGCTTCAAACATGGCTGGGTAATTAGGTTCAACACCATTTCCCCCTCCAGTATTGGCTCCCCTAGCAGCGTGTCTTGTTTCTCGTGTACTCATTCTAAATCTGTAATTTAGAATAATTAGCCACTTCAAGAAAAACTGCTAAAGGAAAACAACCATTACTACCATATATGCTAATATATATAGTAAGCATTCAACTAAAATCTACAAGTATGTCTCTCATACGTGATTACGTCATAGAACTTTGGCCAAAAATCGTTGACCAGAGCTCTGATACCAAATGTGACGACCGCCCATAACCCCCGCACTATACAAGGGAAATAATACGCTGAAAGATGTGCAAGGCTGTCATGGACAATCATCAGATAGGTAAATGCAAGCAAAATCTGTCGTAAAACTCACAGTGCAAGGATAAAATATAATAGAACATATACAATAGGTGGTAATAGTGAAGTAGAAACACTGGACTTCCATACAACTAGAAAGTAAGATACACAAACTTGGAAATAGTGTTTATACAAAGTTGCCTCACTACATCACTCAGAAAAGCAAACAACGGAAATCCAATTATTAGCTAGTAGTAAAACTGGTACGTGAGCCTCCTGCTCGCCATCGATCAGCATTGTCGTCCTCATTAAAGCATTACCTGTCACTTAGTCTGCCCATCCACAATCGGATGAACAGCCCAAGGTAATAAGAGGATACATAAAACCTTGAGTCAAACAATAGTCTTAGTGAGCGATAAAATAGCTAACAAATTTCAACAATAAAGTGTATGAAGGGGATAGATAAACATACTAATCTACCCATAACACCAGAGAAGAACTCAACCTTATCTTCCGCACATCGGACAGTGATAGCCTTTACAATCCATCCAACCAAAGGAATACAAATTCATACATGGAAACCAGAGCAACCATTCAATTATGGAAAAACACTCATAACATCCAGATTATATAAGTCTCACACGGAACAACCAATCATCCATGACTGACTCTGGCTATCACTGCCAATCCTGCTTTGGAACCACCGTTAATCATATAATGACCAACCTTGCCATATGTCAAGGGCTAATGGTAACCCCAGTTCTAGCATAAACTCCATATACCCAACCTTGACAACTAGGCCTTTCAACGATACCCAAGGTACTCGACCAACAACCTTCCAGTCTATTGGGTGCCCCCATTGTACCCCTGCTTTGAGCCTGCTAGAACTTATGACAACGATGACTTCTCGGCCTTCGCATCTATAGTCACCCATCCTTAATGACATTTCATAGCTCAAGCAACCTTCTCGAGCAACCATTATCCAACAACTCACAACCTTTGAGTTGCCACCTCATTCGTTGTTCCACCTTGATCAACGAACACATTCAACACTTCGAACCTTCCTACTTGAATTTACTTCGAAGTCACACCATCACCGAGCCTATTATACCACTACGCTGCGGCTTGGGTTCGGGGGGTTTCCCCCGAAAAATATTTTTTTTAGTCCTTTTCTCCAAATCTGAGTCGTACCCAAAAACATACTTTTTGAGAAAATGACCCTATTGGAAACCAACCACAGCATCATCACTATCAACCACATCGTTTAAAAGCATTGCTAAAAACATGACCGATCCTCCCCCTTTCAGACCGACCCGATCCAAATTAGGCCGACCCGATCCAGCGCCCTTCTGGCTTCAAACTCGATTGATCCAACCAACATGACTGACCCGATCCAATCACCTATATGACCGACCCGATCCAAATATGACCCATCTAAATATGACCCGATCTGAATAAGACTCGATCCGATCCAACTTCGTTTCAATCCGACTTTTGGTTGAGTCAACCTATGGTCGAGTCAACTCCTGGACGATTCAACCTATGACCGAGCCAATTTCTGGCCGATTCAACTTATGGTCGAGCCAATTTCTGCTTATTGCAATTCAACTCCGATTTTGACCAAAACTTCTCCAAACGACGAATCCGACACTACCAAAATCATCAAACACAATCAGAAACATATCATAACATTACTAGTCACATGAATATGATGACTACCACAAAAATGATGTAAATCTCACCAAAAACCATTAAAATGAACATAAGATCCAAATGAGAGATCTAACTAACATAAACATGTAAAAATGACATGAAATTAATGGTAAGAAATTGTTAGATTAGATCATAGGGTGACGATATGAAAATGAACATGTAATGGTGTAAATCTATGGTAAAACATTCAAATTTGATGAGAAACATGCAAAAACACTCATATACTTCATTGCATTCATGTGAGAGATGTAAATCACTTGCCAATTAGCCAAAACAGAGCAAAATCGAAGAAATAACATTTCGGACAGTGAAGAGATAGCTCATAGCCCTTCGGTTTGATGAATCCTCACTTGAAATGATGTAGATCCTCCAATGGTGTAGATCTATGATTTCCCTCCTTAGATTTGGATTTTAATGGTGGAAAGGTGTTAGAGGAAGAAGGAGATCAATGCCTCCAAATGAGAGAATGGGAAAGTAAACCTTTTTCCTCCACTCTCACCCCCTATTTATAGGATTCCACTAAGGCTCCAAAACCTGAATAGCCAACTAAAAAACCTTAAAACCATGAGCCAAATCCTTAATGTAACCACTCTACGGAAAGGCAATCATCAATTCCTTTCCAACGGCACAGATCTCACCTTATGATTCGAACAAGGCTAACAGGAGCAAAATGGTCACAAACAAAATCTGTAAAAATTATGGACATGTCTCACATCCTCATAAACAACATATTAAAAGATGAGAATGATCCAACCCTTAGAGAATAAAACAAATATATTTTACAATCTTCTGATAAGTAAAATGCGGGTTGTTACAACGTTCCTTATATCCTTGTCGGTGCACTGTCTTCAGGTCAACTTCAAAGGGTATAACTTTTGAATACAAAGTCCGTTTTGAACGCAGTTTTCTGTGTTGGAATCATGATGACGAGCTCTACATTTTGGGTGAGAGTAAATTCAAATAGGAGAAACTTCATATTTAAGCAATTTGGAATGGCTTATGTGGGATGGTTCAGATCAACGATTTTTTCTCTTGAAGAGTGATGCTTATAAAGACCTGTTGAACTCCTAAGGTAGAGCAGTAGACCATGAGCCAAGGTGGAAAAAATGTTAAGGGAAGGTTTGGAAATAGGGTTGGACATTAATATTCTCGAAACCCAACAAACTAATTATAAAGGTACTGATCCTATAAGGTCTGAAACAACTATAAGATTCGTAACTAGGGATATTACCAAATGCAAACTATTGAAATGTGAATTAAAAATGGAGTGCAATAATCCCATGTGCAGATAGGAAAAAAATGGAACAAACGTTCAATTGAAACTTTTCTACCTTTTTCTATTTCATTGCTAGATGATTAAGCTACATCCAAGACCTGAAATTGGGCTACCTATGCACTGGACCTCTTTGTCCTCCTGTTCTTTGAGGATAGTGCCTATTAAAATGTCCGAGCTACTCACAAAAGAAACACTTCCCCTTTACCTGCCCCATCTTACAACCTTTATTGTAATGACCTAGTATTCCAAAACTCTGGCACTTCTCATCTTTCTTAACCTGACCATTTTGGGTCCTTCAACTTTCTTGTGGTTATTTCCTTTTTCATTCTTGCACCATGATTTCTTTGAATCAACTGCTTTCAGAACCTCTTTAACCTCATCCTTAGTAACCTTAGACATCAACTCTATCTTTGGAAGGGACTCGAATGTTGCTCTCATAAGTACATATGTCAACGCCAACACTTGAAGTGGCCGGTTTAATCCATTAGAAAACTTGAGGACTTTCTTATGAGGTGTATTGACCAAATCCAATCTGAATCTTAACAACCCATTAAATTGATTGATGTACTCTTATCACCTTTCCTCAACTGAACGAACTTATCTAACTGCAAACTATTCTTAGCTTAAGATACGATCCTCCTCTCGAATTTCTCCCAAAATATATCCCAACACATTATCGCCGCCTCAGCCTCCGCCACTCCTCACTAGTTTGAAGCCTCCTCTTTCTGTTATAAGAGGCGAGTTGAACTATCTCACGATCTCCAAATCTCATAAGCCTAAATATCCTCTCTTTAGTCCTCAACCAATTATGTGCCTTAACTAAAGTCTTCGTGCCCGAGAATGAATTACTACCAATATTAGAGATGTATTTACATATTTTTGTGAAGTCAGCTATTGTTGTTTGATTAATAAGGGCTAAACCATCGGGTGCCTGATCTTGCACATTCTCTTATGGATGGTCAGGCCTAAAGATACTGCCATATTATGCAAGAGGGAAGATAAAGCTTAAGATTTGAAGGGGCCAAAGGAAGGTTTTACTGGACCTAAGAGGATAAAACTTTATTCTCAAAATTACTTGTTTTGAAAATCTATTTTCTTTTGGAATATTTTAGTTTTAAAATAGAATTTAGGAATCCTATAGCCTCAAGCTCTGATACTAAATGTTTCATCTCACACCCGTTAGCATTCGCCATGCTAGTATTGTACAAAAAATGGAGTATTATAGGTATAAAGAAATAAATCACAGAGTCTAACATTCCCAAGGCATGAAATAAATATAGCGTAAAAATTTAAATTAAAAACATAACTTTATATTGCAAAAGCCAATTTCTATTTAAAATAAAATACCAAGTGTGACGACTGTCCATAACTCTTACACTTAACAAGAGAAATAATGCTCTGAAAGACGTGCAAAGCTGTTATGGACGATCACCAAGGTAGAATAACATAAAAGGAAACTATCGTAAAACTAACTGCGCAAGGGTAAAGTATAATAGAACATATACAACGGGCAATAATAATGAAGAAGAATTGAGTAGAATCTTAAAACTTTTCATATCAGAATGAAGAATCCATTGGATATTACAATAAGAATCTGTAACAGTTGCCTCATTACAAGTCACTAAGAGCATATATCAATATAACAATAGAAAAACAACAAATACTAGATAGTAAAAACTAATACTGAAGCCTCCCGCTCGTCGTCACTCGGCAACATTGTCCTCATCAAGATTTATGACCTGTCACCTGTTACTGAGTCATCCCATCCAAAACCGGATGAATAGCCCAAGGTAATAAGAGGGAGACATAAAACCTTGATTCAGACAATAGTCTTAATGAGCGATAAAACAACTATCTAACATCATTAGTAAAGTATATGCGAATAGGCATATTAATCAACTAATCAACCAACACATCAGAGAAGAACCCAACCCGTCTTCCCCACATCTGACAGTGATAACCTTTACAACAACCAAGAAGAACCAAACAGTACATTCATGGCAATCAGTTATAAAGCGTAGACCATCCTAACCGATATCTCCATCTCCCAAGCATAAGCCCCAAAGGATTAAATCAACATCAGACAAGCACTCGAGGGATATCTCCTTCGGCGTCAAATGATCTACACAAGACGATACAAGCAAAACAATTATCATACATGACTCTGGTTATCAACGCTAATCCTTCTTTGAAACCATCGTTAGTCGTATGACCGGCTCAACACCTTGCCGACCGTTAAGGGCTAATGGTAAACCCCGATTCTAGCAAAATTCCCTATGCCATCGTTCTCATATCTAGGCCCATATTACTGCCCAGGGGTACCCGATCAGCCACTGCTAGTCTTTTGGGCGTCCTCATTACACCCCTACTTTGAGTCCGCTTGATCCTACGACAACGATATTCCCTCGGCCTTCAGTATCTCTAACCATCCAACCTGATGACTGTTCATAAGCTCAAGCGATTTCTTGAGCACCATTATCCACGAATTCACAACCTTGAGTTGTCTTCACATACGTTGCATTTCGACGATCAACGAACACATCCCAACACTTCAACATTCTTACTTGAATATAACTCGAAGCCACATCCATTCCCACACCAAAATAAAAACTGTATTTGGTTAATATTATTCGAGTCGTTCCCTATCCGTAACTCAGGTCGTTAACCAACCCATCACCTCTTCGACCAACCATCACTAAGTTGCATCGCCTCACACGACCCAACACCTTAGGTCGCCCAATGTCCCAACTCCATCAAGTTGTTCCACCGGCTCAACGACCTGCCCTATTTTGCTCCTCAAAAACTTGGACGACCTGGCTTCAGTCGACCCAATCTAACACCCACGTCTCGCCTTGCATCGAAGGAAAACCACCTGATGTGTACCCAAGTAGGACGACCCGCCTCCTTCAGAAGCTCAATGACCTACCTTCCACTCGAACCTACACGACCTTGCATTGAGCGACCTAAAGCTAACCAAAGCCAACAACGAACTGATTCCCACGACTTGAAGCCTACGACTTGAAGCCAACGACCCTACCTCATTTCTTAAGCAACAAGCCATGCGACCTATCCAAAAACTACCCGACTCTAGATTTGACCAATCTATCTCCAATCTCTACCAATCCAACACCAAACGACAACATCGATGCAAACAACTCATCCAATTCAACCATCAACACTTTATGAAATCATCAACAACACTTAAATGACAATTATTCATCATAAAACCTATGGAATTCACCAAATCGTGATAAATCGATGAATAAACAAAGCAATGGACATAAGCTTTCATATCCATATGAATTACCATAAGAATTACCAATTTAAGTTTCTAGATTATATCCTATGGTGATTCAAATGAAAATATACTTACCATGTATAGATTTATTGATGTCAAAAATGGACAACAACACCCGAGGTGTAATTCTACACTTCACAAACAAGTAAGATACAGAAAAGTGGTAGTCACAAACACAAAAGCAAGTAAAAACAAGGGGATTTATAGTAGTTCGGCCTAGAATAAGCCTACATTAACTTTAAAGTGAATTCTCATTATCATCATCAAGGTTAGAAGGTACATGATTTCTCTAACTTCACACATTTTCTCTGTTTTTACAATAATCTTCTCTACTTCTTCTCTTTTTACTTCTGATTCACTCGAATTCATCAAGGAAGTGATGAGATCTCCTAGATTGTGATGGTTGTTGGAGTAGATCTTCAACAACTTGAACACTTAGATGATTTTGGCAAATCCATGGTGGCGAAGATGTTAAATATAAGCTGGGAAGAGGATTAATGGAGGTTTGAAAGGGTTAGAGGAGTTTGGAAATGAATTGGGCAACATTTCGTGGAGAGAAATTTGGCCCTATCAATAGTGGAAGTGTGGGGGTATTTATAGGAATGGAAATGAGGTGGTGTGGTCTGAAAATAGTGTGTACGGACTACCAGGTCATTCGAGCGACCTGATAGGTTGAGTCGGTTACGACCTGACTTGTTTCCCCTCCTCCAAGACACGACCTAGCCTCACACAACAATTGACGACCTCACCTTCCTGTGCTGAGATGACCTGCCTGTGGCCTCCTTAGACCGTTAAATGGCTTTAGATGTACGACCTGACTGCCAGAAGGAGACTTGGCTTCTTGCATTAAAAACCTGTGTGTGGACGATCTAGAGCTTCTGTTGAACATGATCCAGTGGGTGACTACCTAATATTTTAGCGACCTAAGGTCAAACTACTTAGTGAATGATGACAAGGTCCTGCCTTTGAGAACCAACGTCTTATGATCCTTGCAATATAACTCGAATATGCGGGAACGGTCTTCCTTAGTAATGCTTCATATCTGAACCATATTTTTTTATATGTTAACATTTTCCCTTAGAAGACTGCATTATTGAAAATAATGCGTGCTTCGAATCATTGTTAGCGTAGACACACATTCATAAACTACTTGCATTTTTCAGGTCGTTCATTCACTTGTTTAGAAAGGTGGTATACATGTGCTACGTCAGGTTGTCAGGGGGTTTCCGGTGGATCTGACATAGCCCAACAACGCTTTGGATTAGGCTTTAAAACATCCTATAGGTCGCCATCGTCTCCCCATGTTTTGTTTACTAGAGAAAGTTTTGTTAATGGCGACTTACCTCTGAGATTATAAATACTAATTCCCCACCGACATAGACTGATTTAACAATTGCCAATCAGATTCGTGCGCCGTTGCCATCCACTGAAGATTCAGACTTCATTGCGTCCGACAATCAATGCCAATTCACTTCAATTCGAGATCAATCCTTTTAAATCCGACAATCAAAGATGATTCACTTCAATCTGAGATCAGGCCATTATCTGAAATCAAGTCCTATTTTCATCTTTTTTTTATGACCTTAGGGTTTAAATCGAATTGGGGGATTTGTGATGGTTTGATCTTGTAGTAATAGGTGACATTGATTTGGCCTTGAATCGAATGTGTTTGGGTAATTGGTATTGTGAATCAGATGTTACTTGTACTGGGATTGTTTGCTTTGATTTGATCCAATTAGATCTTAATTTTTTTTTATGAAAACGTGGTAATTTGTTTTGGATCATATATCGGCTTTTGGATCATATATTGGCACTAAGCCGAATTTACGGTGACAATTTCAGTCTATAAATCCTTATTTCAATTTGCATTTTCACACTTTGTATTTGGATTTGAATTCGATAATATTAACAGTCACTCGATTGTCATTGGGTATGCATGAATGTAGTCCAAACAACATTGCATGTTGTTTATGAAATTTGTACCAATCCATATAAATCTGCTACTAAATTACTTGTTGCAGCTAAGACTGGTAGACAGTTGTGAATTACTCTACACTTTCGAATCCTTTGAGTCAGTTTGAATCTTGTAGGCTTCGTGTACATCTCGATGTCACTTGTTTCGGATTGGCTTTAACATGATAGCCATTGCGTTGTGGTCGCAATTATCAATAACTCCATGTTGCTTGAATAATCATTGTGTATTTGAATACCTCTTAGCAGTTTCTAGTTTAGATAGTAGGTCGATCTATGTATACCAGGTCGTCCGAACGACCTAAGACTTAATGCCTTTATATGACTTTATTCCTGTAGACCGATTGATAGTCTTGAACCTTTTAAGCCGTTGAGCGACCTAATTCCTAAGACAACTTTAGAATTCTAACAAGCTAGGCCTAACATGGCTTAAACTTCTTTCATGATGCATAGCCTAAGCTTTTAAAACATTCGAATGATCCAAGCCTTGAGACCGTTCATGCGATCTAGGCCTCAGGCTGCTTACATGACCCAAATTTTCAGAACGTTGTTCGGTTTTGGCCCTTAGGTCGTTGAAATGATTTAATTTATTAGGTCGTAAGATGACCTAGACTTCCCTGGACTAGCTGATGACTTTTATCTTTAGGTCGTTCAGACGACCCAGTTTTTGCACAATCCAACACATTAAAGTAGCTGGCGACCTAAGATCTTGAACGACTTGAGCTTAAAACTGTTGAGATGACCCATGCTTTTTGCGACCTGAGATCCACTCTCCTAGTTCGTTGAACGACCTAATCTTTGACACCTAACCTTTTGCTTTTAAAACTTGTTGATTTAAGCACTCTGGACTTTGAATACTCCACAGTTATGTTTTGAGAACTGCATGTTCATCGCCCTATTTCCGGTCTTATGGAAATAACAAACGTTTGCATATCCTAGACTTATACGTCGTCATCGGTCGTCCATTTCGATAACGGATTAGTCGACAAAGCATATCGTAATGAATTTTTGAGACTTAAATCATGTAATACATACATATAAGCTTATTTCATTTAATAGTTTATAACCTGTCAACCTTTGCTTGCGTACACACGACACTTTAGTTTAAGTTAACAACAACGTTTGAGATCAAATAATCGAGATAAGCCGGACTGTGGATTTCAAGCCTCGCTTTTATATAACTTGTATAAGTATGCGCAATACTTCACTTTTAGGAAATGCGTACCTGTGATATGTTTATAATTGATATTGTTTGTGTAGAATGACTTCTAAGCAGCAAACTCGCCTTTAGACTGAAGGAACATCTTCTTCTTCACTTGTTAATGTTTCTACATCTACCTATGGGCTTGGTCTAGTACCTGATCATCCATTCCCTACTCTTCGCCCCTTTAACGCTCTACCGTCAAAAAGATACTCAACCACACTTACACTGCAAGTTTACATGTAGTTGTGTAGTCAGTACATCATTTCTGAGATAGATGCAACATTGCCAAAGGAGAATGTATTTGATGACCAGGCACCAAGTGGGTCTATAATGGTTAATCGCCAGATTATGACTGCGGTTGTGTTCTTTCTTTCAATCCTTTTCTACAAAGGATCCTGAATCATATGCTATCGCTTCCTTCCAACTTCATCCAAATGGCTACATAATTTTATTAGGACTTTATATGCTTTTTATGCATGTGAAGGAGTGCGAGCCTACGTTTCAGGATATATGCTATCTTTGCTTGTTTAAAAGGAGGAAGGACACTCTGTATGTCATTTATGTTGAAGGTGCATGAAAATGGAATCTTATACAGGATTTTCCAGAAAGTACATAAGGAATTTTAACGTAATTTTTCTTCGTTCGTTGTCCGATACCTTTCGCCGGAACTGGACGAAAGGAGGTGAGCTTATTTACATAGAGCTCTTCTCATATGTTTCTCTTTATGTCTCAGTTAATGAAACTTTCTTTCTTGCTTACAGTCGTTCCAGCTCTGGTCAAGGACAATAAAGATTTTTTTTCCCCTTTAAGGCTATTTATAAAGCTCTAAAAGTCGTTATTGAAGTAATAGAGGCAGAAAATACTTAATAAAAAAGAGTTTCTTTGCAAATACGATTGCTCCATCATTTAAGGAAATATCATTCCAAAGGAACACCTTCCACACCTAAGTCTGTGACTATAGGATTAGATGTTGGTGCTTTTGGAGATGACGGTGCATTACAAAGTCGGGTTGGTGAATCCTTACTAAAGAAGTGCTCGGACCCCGCAAATGGTAGCAAAACACCTTCTCAACCCCAACCCCGCTACCTTCGATTGATGAAGAACAGCTTGTACATAGCGAATCAAAGGTCTTATGACAACTACCTAACAATTTGATGAAGGTGAGATCGTACCCAGAGATGATTTGAATGTTGAGAAAGTTAGTGAAGGTCTCATCATTTCTGATACCTGCAAAGAGAGTTCTATAGGTACCTTCAAGACTATGAGCGATCTTAGTATTACGAAGGATCTTCCAAGTGAGACTGTGACCGCAGAGCTTGCAACCAAAGCTACGAAAGTGACCACGAGGATGGCTTTAGCTCAAACCCCTCCAATGCGGAGAACATTTTCTGAAATTGAACTTCCATTAGCTTCACCGTTGAAAAGCAGTTCTTTATTATATGCGCGTTTGATCGCACGTCATACGTACTCTATGCTTTTTTTGCTTTTGCATGATCCCTATACTTTTCCCCAATACTTTTAATCTTAGTACCGAAATCCTGTTTCTTCCTTATTTCAGGCTCAGATATGAATTGTCCATTTGTAACGGGCCGCATTTTACATATCGGAAGTTCATAAAATATTTTTATTTTATTCCTTGAGAGTTGGGTCATTCTCATCTTTAAATATGTTGCTTATGGGGATGTGAGACATGTCCATAATTTTTATCAATTTTGTTTGTAACCATTTTTCCCCTGTCAGTCTTGTACAGGGCATAACTTTTGACTCATGTCGAATTACTGAGTGAGACCCGTGCCAATGGAAAGGAATTGATGTTTGCCTTTCCGTAGAGTGGTTACATTAAAAATTTGGCTCAGTGGTTTGGCAGAAATTGTTATTTAAGATTTTTTTAGTTGGTTGTCCAGGTCTGGGAGCCTAATGGGCTGATTTGGTGGAGGCCCATCAGTGGTCTGGTGGAAACTATAAAATAGGGGGTAAGGGATATGAGAAATGATTTTAGTTTTCCATTCTCTCATTTGGTGCTTTGTGCTCCTCCTTCCTCTAACACCTTTCCACCATTGAAAATCCTAATCCAAGGGGGGAAATCATAGATCTGCACCATTGAAGGCTAGATCTACATCAATTGAAGTAGGAATTTATCAGATCTAAAGGTTTCGTGTGAAGTGCTTGCTGTCTTGATTCTTAATTAACCAATTTTAGCTTGTTTTAGAGAATCAATGATTGATTTACATCTCTCACATGGATTTAATGAAGTGTATGAGTAATTGTTCATGTTTTTCATCATATGCAAGTGTTTATCCATAGATCAATGCATTAGTAAGTTCATTTTAATAAATCACCTTATGATCTGATTTAGCAAATTTAAATAAGTAATTTCTGTGATATTTCATGTGAATTAGCAAGTTAAATTCATGATTTTGTTCATATGTACATTTATGGTGATCTTGGTGAATTTTGCATGATTATTGTAACAACCCATGTTTTTATAACATGTAATAACCATAAATCAAGGTAGAATTAATTTTTAAAATAAGAATCAAAGGAAATGGGTTACGCCATTGCGTTCGTCTCGAAATTCTGCTTGGAAACGAGTCAGAGTTTTCGAAAATCGGAGTCCGTACGACCAAGTTATGACCTTTCAAAGTTTTCAAGTTCAAAACAGTTCAATTCGAATTCAAAATTCGAAATTCAAACCTCAGAATGGACTGGGTGGGAAATTTCCCGCCCAGGACCAGGTCGACCTGGGGGTCGACTATGTAGTCGACCTACCCATGACCAGGTCGACCATAGTGTCGACCTGGGGGTCGACTTGGTGTCCGAGCCCATTTTTGGAGCTGGATTCACTTTGATGTTTCTGGTCTCGTTTCTGTCCACATTCGTTGACTTGACCCTATAAATACAGCTCCTAACACCTGTCTCTCTACAAAAATTCTTTCTGACCTTATGCTGCTCTAATTCTGGTTGAAAAGTTTGAGAAAGGGACTACTTCTTCTACGTTGAGACTGCGTTAAGAGAATTGTTGATTTGGGGATTTCTATTAGGACTTGACTAAGCATATAAAGATTCAACATCGACTCTCTTTTCTAATTCTCGAACCACGATCTGTAAGCCCCAATTATTTTTAGATTTAAACTTTAAATGTAATATGAATATGATGTAAATTGAAATTGGACCTATGTATGATGACTGTTTTACATCCATTCTTGTTCATCTTGGATCTTGACTTTTGGATATGTTATAACATTGATTTGGGGCCTATTCATGTTGTAAATCAAAAAGAAAACCCCTAATATTATCATGTTGAATCTGCTATTAGTCACAAGTTTATGACTATCACCTTATGTTAATCATTACCATGACTATGCTATCACCTTATGTCAATCATTACCATGACTATACTATCACCTTATGACAACTGTTATCTTGACTAGTACCTTATTTTGCTAGATTTGGAATCTTTATGTTTGAGGCCAATATTCCATATGCCAGTAATGTTATAATCTTTTATCAAGTCATACCATGCTATGCTAGTAATCACTTTTGCCACCTTATACCCGTCTCTTTTTATGTTATTCCCTAATTAGATTTATTTGTATCGATTCGAGCTTACGTGCGATGGGAATACGATTTGGGTAGACTAGGTAAACAAGAATTGACTTTGAACTTGAACATGAACGTTATTATAACTTGAACCTAGATTTGGACATGAACTGGACACGACATGACATGAAAACTCGACATGAATTTTGACATGAAAACTTGAACGTGGGCATGACAATTAGATAAACTTGAAAATGGCCAACTCGAGGTTGGGTTGAGTTTGCAGTGTAAATCTGCCTGGAACCGCCCGACAAATCCAGTGGCTGCAAACAATAGGATCCAATGTGGGTAGTTGGTCATATCGCACGTAAAACCCGAGGTTAGACTATGTTGTGGTGTAAATCTGCCCGGAACCGCCCGGCAAATCTAGTAACCACAACAGTTAGTCTAATGTGAGAGGTTGAGGTGCACTAATGAATTAATGCCACATGATAGGGTTAAGTCATGAACCACTTGAATATACTTAACCAACTTGACACGATGATTTGATAGGGTTAAGTCATGAACCGCTTGAACACACTTAACCACCTTGATACATGATTTGGATAGGGTTAAGTGACGAATTTGAATGACAACACTTAACCCATTAGGAACCCTAGTTACGCGGTCCTTTTCAGCAGTAACCCACTTAGATGTATCACGATACCCTGGGACTAGGCAGGTGGGGCACGATTACTGGGCTGATTGTAAGCGACTAGAACAACGACTAAGTAGGTGTGCCATTGTAGGTTCAGCAGACTATGGTCGTGCACGTAGTCCGGAGTTGAAAAAGCAGGCATTGGGCACCTGTAGATTTACACTATGCGTGCTTGATTCGTGTCGGTGGTTGGCACCATAGGACTTGATACACCCTATGGTGGACCTAGCACAGGTAGCTACATTTCTGGATAGGGCCGTATGACACAGACACATGACGAGCTAGAACTTGAAGGGAGCCGATTGATTAGTAGATCGTACCATAGGACCCCATAATGGGTCCTTCATGATATTGGCCCAAGGGATCATTTCATGACTAATATTTGACATGGGTTAGAACACTAGTACAGCTGGTGCAGCGAATCTCGAATATGCGACGCTAGATTTGACTTATCATGTTATCTTAATTATCCTACCAGTTCTGTTATCATCCTTTGTTTAATTCCAGTTTTCACATATCATGTTACCTTTACTATTTTTCATACTGAAAGTCACTAGGGCTTACCAGTCTTTATGACTGACCCTTTTTCTTTCGCCTCATTTTCTTTCGTTTCCACCCCCCACCCAAGGTTCTCAGGGAGGAAACACTAGCTCTTAGCTTGGATTTAGCTTGCTTTCTGACAGCTCATGTACGGTTTGGTCTTGGGCTATGCTATGGCTGCTTCTGCTATTTATGGGGAATAATCTGCTTTTGTTATCTTAAGTTTATGCGTCTTTATTTAGAACTTGATGTAATGGAATAATTTGTATCTTGGATATATGAGCTTTTGACTCTTTTCTTGAAAATAATAAGAAGTTGGTTTTTAATTTCTACCACTGCTTTATTTATGTTCTGCCTTGTGATATCTCTGTGCATGTTTACCTAGATAATACTCCACCAAAACTAGTGCATTCCCTTTGTGAGTGACCCTAGCGGAGTTGGGGTGTTACATTTGGTATCAGAGCAGAAGGTTACCAGGCTGGGCAAAAGTTTTAAAAACCTTCTGAAACTATTTTCAAAACCATTTATAAAGAAGCATTTTTCAAGAAAAGTTTTATGTTTAAAAAGGCTATTCCCCAAAAGCCATTAGCACTTTCCTTTATTTCCTCGTTTGAATCTTTTCTTTTCGTTTTTCAGCATGGCAGATCTTAACCTGCCCGAGGGAATACCCATGTCTGGATGGTTCCGAAGGTACTTAGAAGCCAGGGCCAAGGACACGGGCATGGCAGACATCCCTCCTCCTCCTCCCCCAGTGGCTGCGGTTCATCCTCCTCCTGGTACCGCCTTTGCCAAAATATGCAAAGACTTTAAAGCAATGGGCGGCAAGAACTTCGTTGGGACTGAAACCTTTGTTGAGGCACGAAACTGGCTAAAGGAGAAGGAAGACTTGTTTATTATCTTTGATATGGAGGACCATAGGAAAGTTCAGTTGGCAGCATGGTTGTTGAAAGAGGAAGCTGCATTTTGGTAGGAAGTCACCAACGCTACCAGGCCAGTTGAGACTTGGGCAGACTTTAGAGAGAGGTTTGAGCTTAAATTCTTATCGTCAGCAGAAGAGAACCTTCAGATGGAGATGTTCTTAGCACTTAAGCAAGGGGACATGTCTGTTAGGGAGTACATGAATAAGTTTAATCAGCTTGCTCGGTTTGGTTTGGATTTGGTCAACACAGCCCAGAAAAAGGCTGTACGCTTTGCTCGAGGATTGAACGAGCCACTACACAGTTTGGCCCAAACTCATATACCCATGGGGGCGACTTTTGAAAGTTTGGTGGATATGGTTCTACTTCATGAGGAAGAAAAGAATAACAAGAAGGAGGTTAAGCCTAATGAGACTAAGAATAAGAAAGCTGACTTCAAGAAGGGGGGCAACAAGAATAACAAGAGCAACAACAAACCACATGAGACGAAGAAGTGCAACTTTTGTGGTATTACTGGACATCTAGCTAAAGACTGTAGAAAGAAGAAGAGGAAGTTGGTTGAATGTTTTCATTGTGGAGATACTGGACACATCAGCAAGGATTTCCCTAAGAAGCAAGGGCAAGGGCAGACCCAGCGAGCAGGACCTTCTGGAGGGCAATTGCATGCTCTCAACACCACTCCAGCTCTTGACCGAGGTAGTATTATTTCCGTAGAAAGCCTTGATTACGTTTCTGACTTTCTTGTTTGAACCTTATTTGACTCTAGCTCATCGCATACTTTTATTTCTTCTGATATTGTTGAAAATCTGCATCTAAGTACTAGTCTGGTTGAGGATCCCGTTATAGTTTCAAATCCAATTGGGAGCTCCGCCCATTTATCTATGATGTGTGTGGATTTGAGGATCCCTATCTTAAGCGTAGAATTCACGTGTAATGCTTATGTTCTCGGATTTATGGGATACAGTTTGATCCTAGGTATGGATTGGCTGTACGATTATGGGGCCATTCTTGATTGTGAACGAAGGGTAGTGAGGCTCATGACTCGCCTCAGTAATACCCTTGAAATTTCTTGTAACCCTAAGGGCCCGGTCATGTTGTGTTATCTTGAATCCCTTGACTCGTCCGACGATAATTTGCAATCTGTAAGAGTGGTCCGAGATTATCCAGATGTCTTTGATGAAGTGAGGGGGTTACCTCCTAAACGCGAGGTAGACTTCCGAATTTATCTTGTTGATAATTCCAAGACGGTTTTATTGCCCGTTAGGCACATGGCCCCGCGAGAAAGAAGAGAGCTCAGTAAACAATTTAATGAGTTTCTTGAGAAAAATTTCATAAGGCGAAGCATTTCTGAATGGGGAGCTCCGGTGGTATTCACTACTAAGGCGGATGGATCGCTTCATCTATGCGTAGATTATCATGAGTTAAACAAGCCGACAAAGAAGAATAGGCACCCACTACAAAGAATCGACGATCTGTTTGACCAGCTTGTGGGTGCATCTGTTTTCTATCAACTCGATCTAGTAATAGGATTCCATCAGCTTAGAGTGGCTGAGGATAGCATCGACAAAACTGCGTTTAGGACTCCAGATGGGCTCTTCGAATGGGTCGTCATGCTGTTTGGGTTAACAAATGCACCCGCATATTTTGTAGATTTGATGAGCAGGGTGTTTCGGGAGTTCCTTAACAAGTTTGTGGTAGTTTTCGTGGATGATATTTTGATCTTCTCAAAAGATGAAGAAGAGCATGCTAGACGTCTCAGGGAAGTCATGGAAACACTTAGAGCACACCAGTTAAAGGCTAAGTTCTCCAAATGCCATTTTTGGAGGAAGGAAGTTCGATTCCTTGGACATATAGTTTCTAAGCAAGGCATTGCCGTGGACCCCGCAAAGGTAGTTGCGGTACAGGACTGGAAAATTCCTAAGAATGCAACGGAGGTGAGGAGCTTTCTCGGTTTGGCGGGCTACTACAGGAAGTTCATTAAGGACTTCCCTAAGATTTCATCCCTCTTACTAAGTTAACAAAGAAGAACCTAGCTTTTACATGGGACATAGAATGTGACGCTGCTTTTCAGAGACTTAAGAGAGCCCTCACCACAGCTCCAGTTTTGGCATTACCCGATGGAGGTAAGATGTTTAACGTGTACACAGATGCGTGCGGCACGGGGTTAGGCGCTGTCCTAATGCAAGAAGGAAGATTAATATCCTACGGGGGAAGACAACTTAAAGTTCATGAGAAAAACTATACCACGCATGACTTGGAGTTGGCCGTGATTGTTTTTGCACTTAAAGCTTGGCGCCATTATCTTCTAGGGGAGAGATTCATGTTGTATACCGACCACAAATCGCTTAAGTACCTCTTCTCACAGAAAGACTTGAATCCGAGGCAACAACAGTGGATGGAGTTCATGGCATCATATGACTTCGATAGGGCTTATACCCCTGGCAAGGGTAATGTGGTGGCAGACGCGCTAAGTAGAAAAAGGTTGACTTTGAGCCCCTTGTTTGTTGAAAGGAAAAGCCTTGAGTTTATAGAAACCTTTGATTTTACACCTGCTATTGAGTCATTGAATGCTACATTTGCATCTCTTGAGTTAAGACCTACACTTCTAGATCAAGTAGGGACTTCACAGAAGGAAGACCCCCAGATAGTCGAAATCATGGACAAGCTGATTAGGGGTGAGACGTCGAGTCACCTCAGTAGGTATGCCATAGATGACAAGGGATGGCTAAGGCGCGATGGAAGGCTATGTGTCCCACAAGTGGGAGACCTGGTAAGGAAAGTTCTCGAAGAAGCGCACCACTCGAGGATGACTATACAACCCGGAGGGGATAAGATGTACAGGGATATGAAACACATTTTCTTTTGGGCTGGAATGAAAAAGGCATGGCAAAGTTCGTCTCGAAGTGCATGGTGTGCCAACAAGTAAAGGCCAAGTTGAAGAAGCCCGGTGGGCTATTACATCCTTTGGAGGTTCCACAATGGAAATGGGAGAGTATCTCGATGGATTTCGTCGATGGACTACCTAGGTCAAGGAAGGGAAATACTAGCATATGGGTCATAGTTGATAGACTCACGAAAAGTGCTCACTTCATTCCGGTGAAAAGCAGAGGACCGCATCAGGGCTAGCATCTATCTCCCTTCGAGAGATAGTACGTTTGCATGGAGTTCCTTCTAGTATAGTTAGTGATCATAACCCGATTTTTACTAGCCAATTTTGGAATAGTCTGCAAGAAGCAATGGGTACACGACTGAACTTGAGCACGGCCTATCACCCACAGACGGATGGACAAACCGAAAGGGTAAATAGGTTACTAGAAGATCTCCTGAGGCTATGCATTCTTGACTTTGGTGGCACTTGGGAAGACCATCTTCCTCTCGTGGAGTTTGCATATAACAATAGTTACCAAGCAAGCATCGGAATGGCACCGTTCGAAGCCCTGTATGGAAGACCGTGCAAATCGCCAACTTGTTGGTGGGAGACGATAGTTAGACTTATACTTAGGCCTGACATGATAAGGGACACTTCTAAGAAGATTGAGTAGATACGAAGACGGATGAAAACGGCCCAAGATAGAAAGAAATCTTATGCAGACCAGAGAAGGATAGACTTAGAGTTCGAAGTCGGAGATATGGTCTTTATAAAATTTTCTACATTATGCAATGTAGTTCGTTTTGGAGCAGTTGGAAAGCTAGCACTAAGGTTCATAGGACCGTTCCCCATCACTGAGAGGATTGGACGGATGGCCTATAAGGTAGATTTACCCGAGAAACTGAATGGAGTACACAATGTCTTTCACGTCTCGCATCTCCGGAAGTGCTTGCATGAGTTAGCCGAAGTGGTTGAGCCAAGCATCCTTGAAGACATTGAAGTGGAAAAAGAAGCAACATTGACGCGAGTTCTGATTCGTATCTTAGGAACGGAGATTAAGAAGCTAAGGAATCGAGAAGTCAAGCTAGTTAAAGTGCAAGTGAGTGAAGCCTAAGAAGATGCAACCTGGGAAACCGAAGAGAAGATACGCGCGCTTTACCCATTTCTTATTTAGGGTACATTCTCGATCTCGTTTTCCTATAAACTTGAAAACCTTTTCGTCTCATGCTTCTACTATCTACGTTTGTCTTGTTATCTCCTCGATCTTATCTTGAGAACCTTAGGTAGAACCATATGGATGTAAACATGTGATTGAAACATGTTATGGTTGATGGCTGCAAATGGTTGCAAGTCGATGCTAGTGGATGCATGACACACATTAGACACTAGATCGGCTCAGTCACATTTTCATGTTGCATATGCATGAGTGCTTGTACTTGTACATGGATGGAACTTGTTATGCTATCACTTGGATGTTGCATATGGATGAATATTTGTGCACTCATGTAGAGATTATAAACTATGTTAGGAATTTTCATACATGTTGGATTCATGACACTAACATATTTTGCATTAAGCAGGTTTACTGAATCAGTAACCGCCTGATCTTTTGCATTAGATAAGTACATATACACACACTTTCTGCATATGTTCATACAGCACTAGAAATCTTTTAAGGACAACGGTTGCCTGTGGATGATGCTTTGAGTAGATGGATGATGGATGGTAGCACACATCCTCCCAAACTTAGAGATTTCGGGGACGAAATCCTTTAGGGGGGGGGGGGAATGTAACAACCCGTGTTTTCATAATGTGTAATAAACATAAATCAAGGTAGAATTAATTTTTAAAATAAGAATCAAAGGAAAAGGGTTACGCCATTACGTTCGTCTCGAAATTCTGCTTGGAAACGAGTCCGAGTTTTCGAAAATCGGAGTCTGTATGACCAAGTTATGACCTTTCAAAGTTTTCAGATGTTTTCAAGTTCAAAACAGTTCAATTCGAATTCAAAATTCGAAATTCAAACCTCAGAATGGACTGGGGGGGGGGGGGGGAAATTCCCGCCCAGGACCAGGTCAACCTGGGGGTCGACTATGTAGTCGACCTACCCAGGACCAGGTCGACCATAGTGTCGACCTGGGGGTCGACCTGGTGCCCGAGCCCATTTTTGGAGCTGGATTCACTTTAATGTTTCTGGCCTCGTTTCTGTTCACATTCGTTGACATGACCCTATAAATACAACCCCTAACACCAGTCGCTCTACACAAAATTCTTTCTGAACTTATGCTGCTCTAATTCTGGTTGAAAAGTTTGAGAAAGGGACTGCTTTTTCTACGTTGAGACTGCGTTAAGAGAATTGCTGATTTGGGGATTTCCATTAGGACTTGACTAAGCATATAAAGATTCAACATCGACTCTCTTTTCTAATTCTCGAACCACGATCTGTAAGCCCCAATTATTTTTAGATTTAAATTGTAAATGTAATATGAATATGATGTAAATTGAAATTGGACCTATGTATGATGACTGTTTTACATCCATTCTTGTTCATCTTGGATCTTGACTTTTGGATATGTTATGACATTGATTTGGGGCCTATTCATGTTGTAAATCAAAAAGAAAACCCCTCATATTATCATGTTGAATCTTCTATTAGTCACAAATTTATGACTATCACCTTATGTTAATCATTACCATGACTATGCTATCACCTTATGTCAATCATTACCATGACTATACTATCACCTTATGGCAACTGTTATCTTGACTAGTACCTTATTTTGCTAGATTTGGAATCTTTATGTTTGAGGCTAATATTCCATATGCCAGTAATGTTATAATCTTTTATCAAGTCATACCATGCTATGCTAGTAATCACTTTTGCCACCTTATACCCATCCCTTTTTATGTTATTCCCTAATTAGATTTATTTGTATCGATTCGAGCTTACGTGCGATGGGAATACGATTTGGGTAGACTAGGTAAAACATGAATTGACTTTGAACATGAACATGAACGTTATTATAACTTGAACCTGGATATGGACATGAACTGGACGCGACATGACATGAAAACTCGACATGAATTTTGACATGAAAACTTGAACGTGGGCATGACAATTAGATAAACTTGAAAATGGCCAACTCGAGGTTGGGTTGAGTTTGCAGTGTAGATCTGCCCGGAACCGCCCGACAAATCCAGTGGCTGCAAACAATAGGATCCAATGTGGGTAGTTGGTCATATCGCACGTAAAACACGAGGTTAGACTATGTTGTGGTGTAAATTTTCCCGGAACCGCCCGGCAAATCCAGTAACCACAACAGTTAGTCTAATGTGAGAGGTTGAGGTGCACTAATGAATTAATGCCACATGATAGGGTTAAGTCATGAACACTTGAATATAATTAACCAACTTGACACGATGATTTGATAGGGTTAAGTCATGAACCGCTTGAACACACTTAACCAACTTGATACATGATTTGGATAGGGTTAAGTCACGAATTCGAATGACAACACTTAACCCATTAGAAACCCTAGTTACGCGGTCCTTTTCAGCAGTAACCCACTTAGATGTATCACGATACCCTGGGACTAGGCAGGGTGGGGCACGATTACTGGGCTGATTGTAAGCGACCAGAACGACGGCTGAGTAGGTGCGCCATTGTAGGTTCAGGCGGACTATGGTTGTGCACGTAGTCCGGAGTTGAAAAAGCAGGCATTGGGCACCTGTAGATTTACACTGTGCGTGCTTGATTCGTGTCGGTGGTTGGCACCATAGGACTTGATACACCCTATGGTGGACCTAGCACAGGTAACTACATTTCTGGATAGGGCCGTATGACACAGACACATGACGAGCTAGAACTTGTAGGGAGCCGATCGATTAGTAGATCGTACCGTAGGACCCCGTAATGGGTCTCTACATGATATTGTGCCAAGGGATCATTTCATGACTAATACTTGACATGGGTTAGAACACTAGTACAGTTGATGCAGCGAATCTCGAATATGCGATGCTAGACTTGACTTATCATGTTATCTTAATTATCCTACCAGTTCTGTTATCATCCTTATGTTTAATTCCAGTTTTCACATATCATGTTACCTTTACTAGTTTTCATACCAAAAGTCACTAGGGCTTACCAGTCTTTATGACTGACCCTTTTTCTTTCGCCTCTTTTTCTTTCGTTTCCCCCCAGGTTCTTAGGGAGGCAAAACTAGCATTTAGCTTGGATTTAGCTTGCTTTCTGACAGCTCATGTACAGTTTGGTCTTGGGCTATGCTATGGCTGCTTTTTCTATTTATGGGGAATAATTTACTTTTGTTATATTAAGTTTATGCTTCTTTAATTGGGACTTGATGTAATGGAATAATTTGTATCTTCGATATATGAGCTTTTGACTCTTTTCTTGAAAATAATAAGAAGTTGGTTTTTAATTTCTACCGTTGCTTTATTTATGTTTTGCCTTGTGATATCTCTGTGCATGTTTACCTAGATAATACTTCACCAAAACTAGTGCATTCCCTTTGTGAGTGACCCTAGCGGAGGTAGGGTGTTACAATTATTGATGGAATAGCCATATGGGTGTTATTGCTGACTTCATATCACCTTTTTGGTCATACTGGATGATTGGATGAGTTGGTTTCGTCGAACGGATCGTTTTGGCGATGTTTTGGTTGAAATTGGACTTACATTGGAGTATGCAGGTTTTGGGTCGAACATGGTGTGGGTCGAACGTGGCGTGGGTCGGTCGCACTCTGGTATGGTTTCTTAGGGAACAAGACAAACCATGGTCGGTCGGGAAAATATTGGCTGATCGAGCAAGGTGGGTCGAGCAAACCAGGGTCGGTCGGGCAAATATTGACCGGTGGGGGCAAGGTGGGTCGAGCAAACCAGGGTCGATCGGGAAAATATTGGTCGGTCGAGCATGGTGGGTCGGTCTGGAAAATATTAATCAGTCGAGTAGAAGGTGGTCGGTCGAGCAGACCAGGGGTCGAATAGGCCATGGGGGTCGAGCAGGCCAGGGGGTCGAGCAAGGTGGGTCGATCACGCAAAAATAGGCCATGACGTATGTTTTTGGTTCATAATGTTGTGACTTCAAGTGTGTTCAAGTCGGAATGTCGAAGTGCTGAGAGGTGTTCATTGATCGATGAAAAGCAACAAATAGGCAGACAAGTCAAAATGTGTTAGGTTGTGGATAATGGTTAATCGAGTGCGATTTGAATTTGTGATTAGTCGCTGGTGATGATGATTAAAGATGCGAAGGCCGAGAGATTATCGTTATCGTAAGTTCTAGTAGACTCAAAGTAGGGGTACTTTGGGAAGTCATGAAGGTCCTCGTACTTGGGCAGTCATGAAGGGCCTGGTTGTCAAGATTTGAGAAGGCAAACATATAAGTCATGATGGCGTATGGAGTTGTGCTGGAACTGAGGTTACCATTAGCCCTTGACATATGGCAGTCATGATGGAGCGTCATACGATTAACGATGGTTTCAAAGCAAGATTGGAGGTGATAGCCGGAGTTTGTCGTGGATGTTTGAATGTCTGGTTGTTTTGTTTATCCCATCGCATGTGGATTATCCAATGTCGAGGGAGATATTCCTTGAGTGCTTGACTTATATTTGTTTAGGCCTTTGGGGAGAGTTCTCGAGGGATGTTAAACTCGATTAGGACTGTCTACGTGAGACCTATGTAATCTGGATGCTATGAATGTTATCAACGGTTGTTCTGGTTTCCACAAACAAATTTTTGTTACCATTTTATGGATTGTAAAGGCCGTCACTGTCTGATGTGGGGAAGAGGTGTGTTAGTTCTTCTCTGGAGTTGGGTAGTGGTTGGTGAATCTACCCATTCTCATATACTTTATTGATGATGTTTGTTAGCTGTTTTATCTCTCACTAAGACTGTTGTCTGACTCAAGATTTATGTTTCCTCTTATTACCTAGGGATGTCCATCCGGATGTGGATGGGCAGACTAAGTAGCAGGTTACATGTTATTAGTGAGGACGATACTGCTGTGCAGAGGGGTGCAAGAGGCTGGCGTAACAATTTTATTACTATCAAGTATTTGGGTTTCCACTGTTTGTTACTATTCTCTGAGTGCTGTAGTGAGGCAAATTTGTACATACATATATTGCAATCCTGGTGTAAAGATATACTTTCTTGTTGCTTTGAAAATTTGAGATTTCTGCTCAAACATGCTTCACTAATAATACCTGTTGTATATGTTCTATTATATTTTATCCTTGCATGTGAGATTTATGACAGGTTCTGATTGTGTTTACCTACTCTGATGATCATCCATTGCTTCCATGCACACCTTTCAGCACATTATTTCTCTTGTTTAGTGCGGGGGCCGTGGGCGGTCGTCACATTTGGTATCAGAGCTCTGGTTAACGATTTTAGCTAAAGTTCAAGGATGTAATCACATATGAGAGACGTACTTGTAGATTTCAGTTGGATGTATACTATAGAGTACTATATAGCATAGTTGCGTTTGTACTTCTTTAGCAGCTTATCTTGTAAGTAGCTAATCATTCTAACTTGTAGATTTAGAATGAGTCGATGTTATGCAAGACATACTATTAGGGAAGAAAATGTGCTTGGAGTGGGTAATGGTGGGGCACATGACTGCCCGACCATGTTTGAAGCTATGATGGAAACATACCTTCGAAGGAACCCCGCTCCAGTGGCATCTGTGGTTGATCTTGGAGTCCAAATGCCTAGAGGTGCAGAATTTGCAAAGTTTTGCAAAGAATTTACATAATTGGGAGGGAAATAGTTCATGGGCACTGAACTAGTTAAAGAGGTTCAAAGATGGTTGGATACTTGTGTTCAAATCTTTAAGGACTTGGGCATTGATGATGCAACAAAGAGGAAGCTTGCATCAAGGCAGTTAGAGGGCAGAGCAATGGACTGGTGAAACTCTGTCACAGTTGAGACTCCAGAGGAAGAGATCTCATGGGAGCAATTTCAAGCCATGTTTGAAGGGAAGCTTGTATCAACTGTGCGAAAGTCAATTCTGTTTAAGAGATTTGTGGAGCTTAAACAGAATGGTCGCCCACTATATTTCTGACTTCGAGAATTTTTCGAAGTATGCTCATTCACATGTGGATAATCCTTATCAAAAGAACGAGAAGTTTGTCTTGGGGTTGGATGAAAATCTTGGGAATCAGCTTGTGGATCACCTTGATGATAGTTTTGAGAAGGTCATCGAGAAGACTTTGAGGCATGAAAGTCTGTTTCCTAAGAAGATGTCTGTTGTTGCACCTAAGGTGGAACAGAAGCCACAGCAAGGTGGTAATAATAAGAAAAGGAAGCAGCAACAACAGAAAGGGTAGAATGGCCAAAAGAAGCCCAAGAGTGAGTCTATTTTCTTCAGTTGCCAACAGAAAGGCCACTTTGCTAATGAGTGCAAGAATCCGAAGGTTGAGAGGAAGTGTCGCAATTGTGGCAAGAATGGACATCTCAAGAAGGACTGTCTGAAACCAACTAAAAGGAAGCAGATTGTGAAGGTATATTCTTTAGACGTTGTGCCAACTTCTTCGAGAGCTCCTACTACTGAGGAAAAGGGAAAGGGTGTCTTGGTGCAAGGTATCTATTCAAGGTGTTTCTGTTCATGTGATTTTTGATACTAGAGCATCACATTCATTTATTTGCAATGAACTTTTGTGTCGCTTGGGTTTGGAGCCCGAGATTTGTGATAGACCACTAATCGTCACTAATCCGGTTGGGGGTTCGTCCAGTTTGTGCATGATATGTCGTGGTCTAGCATTGTCGAGTCATGGTTGCTCTTTTGTGTGTGATTGCTTTATTCTTAGCTTCGCTGGGTTTGGAATCATCTTGGGCATGGATTTGTTCAAGAGGTATGCGGCAAAGGTGAATTGCGAGAAGCTAGAGGTGAGGGTTAGGGATGTGGAAGGGCGAAAGGTGTTGATTAGATGTAGGAGCGAAGACGGCGTCTTCGTGAGTTATCTATATTCGCTTGGGATTCCACAAGAAGACCTGTTATCAGTGATGATCGTTAATGAGTATATATGTTCCTTTGACGAGGTCAAAGGGTTGCCGTCGCATCGTGAGATCGAGTTTATGATCGATTTGGTCGAGGGTGCTAGACCAATCGTTTTGCCTCTTAGGCAGATGACGCCTAAGGAACAGCGAGAGTTGGAGGTGCAAGTTAGAGACCTTTTGGGAAAAGGTTTCATTCAGAGAATTGTTTCCATGTGGGGTGCACCAGTGGTGTTTGCAACTAAGGCAAATGGATCGTCAAGATTTTATGTTGACTATCGTGAGCTGAACAAGGTGACTAAGAAGAACAAGTATTCGTTGCCAAGGATTAATGACTTGTTCGGTCAGCTTCACGAACCCAAAATGTTTTCTCACATGGATTTGGCAACAGAATTCACCAGTTGAAGGTAGCAAAGGATAGTGTGACAAAGACTGCTTTAAGGACACCATCTGGTTTCTTTGAATGATTAGTGATGCCATAACTAACGCGCCGGCATATTTTGTGGATCTTATGAATAGAGTTTTCAGAAATCTGTTGAACAAGTTCGTGCTTGTGTCCATGGATGATATTCTGGTTTATTCTCGGAATGAGGAAGAGTACAAGACACACTTGAGAGTGGTGTTAGAAATCTTGGGAAAGCATCAGCTAAGAGCTATGTTTTCAAAGTGTTACTTTTGTAAGAGTGAAGTGAGGTTCTTAGGCCATGTAGTTTCTGGAAATGGGATAGTGGTTGACCCCGCTAAAGTAGTAGCAATCAAGGACCGGGATAGACCTAAGAATGTGATGGATGTTCGGAGTTTTCTTGGATTGGCTGGTTATTATCGATAGTTTATCAAGGATTTCTCTAAGGTGGCTACACTGCTGACAGGATTAACGAAGTAGAACCAAGTATTCACATGGGATGCAAAGCGTGAACAAGCGTTTGGGATCCTGAAAGAGATACTAACGAGTGCACCTGTGTTGACCATTCTAAGTGGGAATGAAGAGATGATTATGTACATCGATGCATGTGGTACTGGACTTGGAGCAGTGCTAATGCAGAAGCATAATGTTGTGGCCTATGCGAGTGGCAGCTAAAGCCGCATTAGAAGAACTACCCAACTCATGATTTAGAGTTGGCGGCAATTGTGTTTTCTTTGAAGATGTGGAGACATTACCTGCTGGGAGTTCGATTCGAGATGTTTACGAATCACGAGTCGTTGAAGTATCTTTTCTCCCCAAAGGATTTGAATCTTTGGCAGCAAAGGTGGTTAGAGTTTCTGGTGTCATATGATTTAGGTATTGCCTATACTCCTGGCAAGGGTAACGCAGTGGAAGATGCATTGATTCGAAGACACGCAAGTTTGATAGCGATGTTTTCAAAATGGAAAAACATCGAGTATTTAACAAGGTCTGATTTCAGGCCAAAATGTGAATTTGAACCTTAAATGTTGGCAAGCTTATCGATATGACCCACTCTTATCGAAAGGATTGGTGAGAGCCAAAAGCGAGAAGCAAAGCTTGTCGAGTTTATCCAAAAATTGAAACCAGAGGATAAAGAGTTCGAAGTCGATCGAGAAGGTTGGCTTCGAAAGAAAGGGCATATTGCACTTTTGGTCAAGCCAAGAGGGTTAACCGAGTTTTGGAAGATCTCCAAAGAGCTTGTGTGTTGGATTTTGGAGGGTCATGGGAAGACCACCTACATTTGGTTGAGTTTGCTTATAAAAATAATTTCCAGCCGAGCATTGGGATGGCACCATATGAGGCATTGTATGGGAGGCCATGAATTTCTCCAGCATGTTGGTTAGAATCAGGAGCTAAGTTGATACTTGGGCCAGAGATGATAAGAGAAACCTCGGATTGTATCGGGATCATTCGGCAATGAATGAAGGCAGCCCAAGATCGTCAGAAGTGTTATGCTGAGAAGCATCTAAAAGATTTGGAATTCGTCGTAGGTGACATGGTGTTCGTAAGGATTTCTCCATTGAAGCATGTGGTCCGATTCGGAAGTAAGAGAAAGTTAGTTCGTAGGTTTGTTGGACCGTTTTCGTTAGTCGAGCTAATCAGAAAGCTCGTATATGGATTAGAGTTACCTGCGATGATGTCATGTGTGCATAACTCTTTTCGTGTATCGTTTCTATGAAATATGCGCATGATCCGGATGTGGTAGTATCTCCGGAACAATACGAAAACCTAGAAGTTGAAACCGCAGTTACGAGACCTCGTAATCCACTTCGTGTTGTGGTAAATGACACGAAATAGCTTAGGAGGAAGCTGGTTAAGCTAGTGAAGGTACAATAGAGTGACAACGGAGACAATGGTACGTGGGAGACGGAGGAGAGTATAAAGATGACCAGTTCAAAACTTATTCTCCGTATGACCCATTGATATCGCGCCATCATTACATCATTGTTACTTGTTATTATTGTTGCTTGTTTATTTTTTTATTATCTTTATTATTGTTTGATAGAATTCTGCATGCTAGGATAAGACTATGGATGCATGGCTTGATGGTTGCTAGTTTGGATGATAGAATTGGCTTCTCATAGATGATAGGCACGTAGAATTGTTGTGATGGTTTGCGTTGCTTGAAATTTCGGGGCCGAAATTCTTAAAGGGGAAAATGTAACAGCCCGCATTTTACATATCGGAAGATCGTAAAATATTTTTATTTTATTCCCTGAAGGTTGGATCATTCTCATCTTTTAAAATGTTGCTTATGGGGATGTGAGACATGTCCATATTTTTTTACTGATTTTGTTTGTGACCATTTTGCACCTGTCAGTCTTGTATGGAGCATAACTTTTGACTCAAGTCAAACTAGTGGGTGAGACCTATGCCATTGGAAATGAATTGATGTTTGCCTTTCCGTAGAGTGGTTAGAGTAAAGGTTTGGCTCAGCGGTTTGACAGAAATCGTTGTTTTAAGGTTTTTTAGTTGGTTGTCCAGGTTTTGGGAGCCTAATGGGCTAATTTGGGGGAGGCCCATTAGTGCGCTGGTGGAAACTATAAATAAGGGGTTAGGGATATGAGAAATGTTTTTAGTTTTCCATTCTCTCATTTGGTGCCTTGTGCTCCTCCTTCCTCTAACACCTTTCCACCATTAAAAATTATAATCCAAGGGGGGAAATCACATATCTACACCATTGGAGGCCAGATCTACATTAATTGAAGTAGGAATTCATCGGATCTAAAGGTTCTGTGTGAATTGCTTGCTGTTCGGGTTCTTATTTTATCAATTAGTTTGTTTTGAAGAATCGGTGAATGATTTACATCTCTCACATGGATTCAATAAAGTGTATGAGTGATTGTTCCTGTTTTCATCATATGTAAGTGTTTTTCTATAGATCAATGCATTGATAAGTTCATTTTCATATAAATCACCTTATGATCTAATTTAGAAAGTTTAGATAAGTAATTTCTATGATATTTCATGTGAATGTGCAAGTTTAATCCATGATTTTGTTCATATGTACATTTATGGTGATCTTGGTGAATTTTACATGATTACTGATGAAATCACCATATGGGTGTTATTGTCGACTTCATGTCATTTTTGTGGTCATATTGGATGATTGGATGAGTTGGTTTCGTCGAATGAATCGTTTTGGCAATGTTTTGGTCGGAATTGGAGTTACATTGGAGGATGCAGGTTTTGGGTCTAACATGGCGTGGGTCGGTTACACTCTCGCATGGTTTCTTCGGGAACAAGACAAACCAGGGTTGGTCGGGCAAATATTGGTCGGTCGAGCAAGGTGTGTCGGGAAAATATTGGTCGGTCGAGAAAGGTGGGTCAAGCAAACCAGGGTATGTCGGGAAAATATTGGTCAGTCGAGCAAGGTGGGTCGATCAAGCAAATATAGATCGAGCAAATATTGCTCGGTAGAGCAGAAGGTGGTCGATCGAGCAGAGCAGGGGTCGAACAGGCCGGGGGGTCGAGCAGGCTAGGGGGTTGAGCATGGTGGGTTGGTCAGGAAAATATATGCCGGGCAATTATGGACCGCGAAATTATGGATCAGATGATGATGATGTATGTTTTTGGTTCATAATGTTGTGACTTCGAAGTGTGTTCAAGTGAGAATGTCGAAGTGTTGAGAGGTTTTCGTTGATCGGTGAAAAGCAACGAATAGGCAGACAACTCAAAAGGTGTTAGGTTGTGGATAATGGTTACTCAAGTGGGATTTGATTTTGTGATTAGTCGCCGATGATGACGACTAGAGATGCGAAGGCCGGGAGATTATCGTTATCGTAAGTTCTAGTAGACTCAAAGCAGTGGTACTTTGGACAGTCGTGAAGGGCCTCGTAGTTTAGGCAGTCGTGAAGGGCCTAGTTCTCGAGATTTGAGAAGGCAAACATACGAGTCATGATGGCGTATAGAGTTGTGTTAGAACTGAGGTTACCGTTAGCCCTTGACATATGGCAGTCATAATGGGCCATCATATGATTAACGATTGTTTCAAAGCAAGATTGACGGTGATAACCGGAGTCTGTCAAGGATGTTTGAATGTTTGGATGTTTTGTTTATACCATCTCATGTGGATTATCCATTGTCGAGGGAGATATTCCTTAAGTGCATGACTGCAATTGGTTTAGGCCTCTGGGGAGAGTGCTTGAGGGATGTCAAACTCTATTAGGATTGTTTGCGTGAGACCTATGTAATCTGGATGCTGTGAACATTATCAATGGTTTTTCTGGTTTCCATGGATGAATTGTTGTTACCATTTTATGGATTGTAAATCCTATCACTATCGGATGTGGGGAGCACGGGTGTTAGTTCTTCTCTGGAGTTGGGTAGTGGTTGGTAAATCTACCCATTCTCATATACTTTATTGATGAAGTTTGTTAGCTGTTTTATCGCTCACTAAGATGTTTTATGTTTCCTCTTATTACCTTGGGATATTAATCTGGATGTGGATGGGCAGACTAAGTAGCAGGATACAAGTTATTAGTGAGGACGATGCTGCTGTGCGGAGGAGAGCAAGAGGATGGCGTACTGGTTTTATTAATATCTAGTATTTGGGTTTCCGCTGTTTGTTACTCTTCTCTGAGCTGTAGTATGGAAAATTTGTACAAACATATATTGTACAGACATATATTGTACAAACATATATTGTACATACATATATTTGTACAGACTAAGGTAAGCTTAAGAAGAAGCTTGACGCAGTTAGGGGACGAGCTGATAAGCTACCACCTCTATGCTACAAGCTAGCCAAAAGCTTCAGAGAGTTAACCGGCGTAACCTTGATCAAATTGCTACATTGGAGAATGAAAAGGTTGAGTGGGACAAGGTTCTTGAGTCTTGGGATGCTAACATTGCATCTATTACACAGAGGAATACAGAGCTAGAGGAGCTAGAGGCCGAGAATCGAAGGCCCAAAGAAGAGCTCGTTGCTGCCAAATTGAGAGAAACTGCGCTGATAACGCAAGTTAAAGACGCTCAATATGTTCAACAGACAGCTAAATCCCAACTAGCCGTGGAAAAGCAAGCTTCCGCAACTTATCAACAAATGCCAGTCTTTATGAGAGGAACTCCGCTCAAAATTGGCTATCTCTATGCTAACAACTAAGGCAGAAATTTTCAAGCAGGAGAGAGATAAAGCATTGGCCGGTAAAGAAGCCTCCGAGAAAGCGTTTACCAATGCTGAGACTGATGCCAAAGTTACTTTATTTAGATTTTACATCTTCAGTGTTATGAGCCGAGGCAGATTACGCTATTTGGGACCTGATTCTCCAAGGACTCTGGCTCTAGTCTAGGAGTCAGTGCTTGTAAAGGTTGCGAACACTTATACTGAAGAGTATCTCAGTCTTTTGGACAAGGAATCCCACAAGGCTTGGCCACGGGGAAGACAATTCTTATGAAGGAGCGGGTATTACTAAGCGATGAAGCTGAATCCTTTGGGGAGCAATCCTCGGATGCAGCCGCTACCAAAGCCCATACTGATTCTGTTAATGTTGAGTTTCCAACTCTTAGACTCCAACCGTGCCTCCCACTGATCCTTCTTCCACTCACAAAGAAAAGGACACAATTGCTGGTGAGCATACTATTGAGGAGCGTACAGGAGATGGCGAGGGTGATGATGGCAACCAAGATAACTATGAAGTTGAGAACAAATGTCTTTGAGATGTAGGTAAAACCGAGATTGACCGAGTTGTGTCAGAATTGGATTATCTTTGAACTTCACCCGGGTATACAATGTTCCATGATCACTATTCATTTGTATTAGGCTTGACCTCGCCAAAGCCTTCTCCCATTGGAGCCGACAAAACAACGACCGAGGTTATCATCACTGCTTCAACCTTAGTGTCAACTACTGCTGCCCCTCTTAGCACTCCTCCTCCCGATGATGCATCCTTATTAATTGCTTCAACTCCTGCATCACATCCAAGGTCACATGATGCAAAGTTTGATGCAATCATTGATTTAGATGTCATTGACTACACTCCTAGTGACAAAGTAGAAGATCTTAATGATGCAGATTAAAGCCCGAGGAAGGAAGCCAAAGCCCAAAAAAAGAAGAATATTAAGTCTTTGTCATCTTCGAGACGCAAGGGAAAGCGCACTGTTCACAAGAAAGGACCTATCGTTCTATCTTCTCTTGAGAGTCCCCTAGGTGATACAGAATTCAAGTACGACAGTCGACCTGCTGATACACCTCCTCCTCCTTCCGCCAAGATCAACTAACCATCTTTGAGTTCTAGCGATTCTAAGAATGGAAAGAAGAAGAAGTAATGCTTTCAGACTATTTTTCTTGATTTCCTATAGCTTCTTTTATACATCTCGGTTAGACTGGTTGTATATGGAGTGTCGGTCCTCGCTTATGACTTTATGGATGATGTACTCCAGACTTTTGCTTGCATTTGTGTTGATGTGATGAAACTACATTTTTCTTATTGTACTTCAGCCTTCTGTCTGTGCACTTGTCTCTTTACACATCTCAAGTCTTTTGTTTGGTTGTGAAGTCGTGACAGGATTGTTGTATGTATTGTAAGCATTATTAGTTTGTCTTAATGTAGTGGGAATGATCCCATACCAAAGGTCGTCACGAACTTCTTAGGCTGTATGCAATCAACTTTTCTAGGTTTCCATAATTATGGATAAAATACTGGAAGTTCCCGCTCTATCGGCTAAGTCTCTCGCTTTTTGCCATTGTGCTTAGAGCTTCTCAGCTTGCCAATTAACCATGATATCCAGTTTGGTCGATCGAAATCATGCCTTTAGTTGAAAAAGTTTCCCAGCTTTCGTGCCACCGCTTGAGAGGTCTTATATTTCTAGCCCGATGTTCATCTGCTATACAGATAGTTAATTCTGGCATTGGAGACTCTCGTCTATAATTAGACTGAATAATTCTAGCATTGGAGATTTCGCAGGGTCCCTGGAGAGGTCTTTGGTTAAAGCCCAATAGTCGTCGTAATTTGAATGGATTAGGTGCTAATCGAGTTAATTGGATGCCTCTGAAAAGATCATTCAAGCCCACTGATCGTCGCAAGTCGATATACTCGAGTGCTAGCTGAACTAATGGATGCCTCCGAAGAGGTCATTCAAGCCCATAGATAGTCGCAACTCGATATACTAGAGCGCTAGCCGAACGAATGGACGCCTCCGAAGAGGTCATTTAAACCATCTGATCGCCGAGTCTGGAATGATCAAACACTAACGACAACGGACGCCTCCGAAGAGGTCATTTAAGCCCAAACACTAATTCGTTGTATCTGACATGATCAGACACTAGCGAGTCAAATGGACCCCTCCAAAGAAGTCATTAAGGCCCAACATTTTTCGTAATCAGGCCAGAAAACTCAAACACTAACAATCTTGCTAGGTATCCCCTTTCGGCTGGGATTTCTGATGAATCCATTCTTGCGACTCGCTAACCCAGTAATCCAGGCCCTACGGAGACTTGATTAAATTCATGCCTCTCTTCGGCTAGGACTTCTGATAAGCTTCGCCATGAGAGGCCTTATTGTTGCTTTGTCCCAAGGGGCGGACACCAGTCCCTTACCGGACGCTTGACTTAACAAGCTATCCTAGCGACAGACCTGGGGCCTTGGACCTCTTATTTTGGGAGGTGCCCCTTTGGTGAAACTTGCACCTTTTGTCTTTGTCTTTCTTGTTGCACCTTACTACCATTTGATTCTTCTTTTTCTTTACTTGCAAGGTGATGATTTACACCTTCATATTTATTGCAAATGATGCTTATGGCAATCGACACTTCAGCTGTCCCCATCGGGATGTGCTATAAAGGTCACTAGGTTGTAAGTGAATGAGAGTTCTTTAAATGACCTGTAATCAAAATAGACTTTTAGCAACTTTTGAATAAATAAACAAGAGTTTGCAAGTGTACGATTCAGGCAAGCAAATCAACATTTCCATTCATATGTACATGGCTCAATGAAAATACTTGCAAAGTATTTACAACTTTTTTGTATAGGAAATTTGAATGGAAGATCAAGTAAAATAACAATGAAGATGATTACAAGCTCTGGGGATTTGAATTCCATCCATCGTCTCAATTTGAAGGTGCCATCTAAGAGCTTTTGGCTTATGATGTATGGTCCTTCCAAGTTAGGCCCAAAAAATCTGGTTCCGGTCATCACTTTCTTCAATACCAGATCTCCAACTTTGAAGGTCCTCTGCTTGACTTTGGAGTTGAAATGCCTAGCAATCCTTCTTTGATGAGTAGCAACTATGAGCTCTACTTCATTTCTTCTTGCTTAGAGTTGGTCAAGTGGTTCAAGCTATAGCTTTTCATTCTCTAGTTGGTTGAAGAGAATCATGCAGTAAGTGGGAACTTCCAGCTGTACCGGATCATAGCTTCAGATCCAAATGCTAGAGAGAATGGAGTGTGCCCAGTCGCAGATTTGTGAGTGGTGTGACATGCTCATAGTGCAAGTGGAAGCTCGTCCACCGAACCACATTTGGGTTTCTCAAGATGTTTTTTGATGGTTGACTTTATAATCTTGTTCACTGGTTCAACTAGCCCATTGGCCCAAGGATGAGCCACTGTTGCAAAACTCTTTTGAATCTTGTATTTAGCGCAAAATATCTTGAATTCATCGCTTTCAAACTGCAACCCATTGTCTGTGATTATCTTCTGTGGCACACCAAACCTGCAAATGATGCTCCTCAACACGAAGTTGATCACTTTCTTCAAGGTGATAGTGGCCAGTGGCTCTGGTTTAGCCCACTTGGTGAAGCAATCAACAACTACAATTGCATATTTAAAGTCGGACTTTGCTATTGGTAGTACTCCAATCAAATAAATGCCTCAGATAGCAAATGTCCATGGGCTGAAGTAATTATATCGTAGAATTTTATTGGCCAATGTCTGTTTGCCTGTATGACCCCCACATTCACTTCGTGAAATTCCACCAAGATCGCTTTAGATTCCTCTTTGGTCAGCACCGAAGCAAAGGAATATAGAAGCTTTGCCTATACAGTCTACCATCCTGGATAAGATATATTGGACCCTTTTGCAATATCTTTCTTCGCTACTTCGATTCTTCTGGGAGTGTTCCATTAAGAAGATACTTCTTAATTGGGGTCATCCACGAGTCTGCTTCTTCAGCCATCTCCATAATCTAGTCAACATCCACATCTTTGGTGCTAGGATTTGAGAGGACTTCGATTGGCATTGATCCCAGTACATGTGCAACTCCTAAACTTATATATTTAGCAAGCGAATCTGTTTTCATATTTTTCCTCTCTAGGGATATGGGAAATTGTGTAGTAGACAAGGTCATTAAGAAATTCCCAAGTTTTGAATAGATGCTGGAAGATTTCCCCCCTTGGCTTGGAATTCTCTTCGGACTTTACATGCCACCAGTTGCGAGTCACTGAAGATCCATAAAGTTTTCAAATTGAATTCCTTTCTTATTTTTAGCCTTGCAATTAGCGCTTCATACTTGGCTTCATTGTTGGTTAACAGAAACTCTAACCTCAAAGCATAGCACATAGGGTGTCCTTAAGCGGTTTCTAGGTCCAATCCTTCCCCTGAGCAATAATCATTCATGGATCCATTAGCGAAGAACTTCCAACTAATGACTGCCTCAATGTGTTCCTCTTTCCCTTCCCTCTATCTACAAACTCAGCAATAAAATATGCTAAAGCTTGTCCATTGATAGCTCTTCGAGGATGGTAAGTGACATTATATTGACTAAGTTCAATATTCCACTTAACAGTCTTATCAAAGTTTCTAGACGAAACAGAACTTGCTTTAAAGGTTGATCCATAAGAACTTTGATAGAGTGGGATTGGAAATATGACTTAAGCTTTTTCGAGGCGACGGGAAAACAATACACAAGATTCTCCAACTTGGGATCATTTATCTCCGCCACGGCAAGCCTTTTTCTGATATAGTATAACGGTCGTTGTACCTTTGCATCTTCTCGAGCCAATGTTGCACTTAGGGCATGAGATGAAACTACCAAATATAGAAATACTCTTCTCCATCATTAGGCTTTGACAACATTGGAGGCGATTCCATATGCTTGATTAGCTCCTCGAAAGCCACTTAACATTCGAGAGTCCATTGGAAGTCCTTCTTTCCTTTCTTCAATGCATTGAAAAGCGGAATGCACCGATCTGTTGCCTTCGAAATAAATTGACTTGGCTACTTCCTCATTCAAGCTTTGAAGTTCCTTCTTTGTTCTAAGAGCACGCATCTCTCGCAAAAATGAAATTTGAGCAGTATTGGCTTCGATGCCCTTGGAAATGACCATAAACCCAAGGAATTTTCCTTATGTTACTACAAACGAGCATCTAAGCAGATTCAATTTCATCTCATATGTAACATACCATCTTTCGTCCACTTCAAGCCGGTAATTAAACCAACTCGAACCATTCGAAAATGCAGAATGTTATTAGCTTCTGAGGTAAATAGAATAAGTCACAGAATCACAGATCATAGAATAATATAATATTTCGCAGCGGAAAATACGTAATAAAATAGTAGTCCATGAAGCTACTAAATAAAATTTTAAAACAGAGTTTACATAAATAACAATAGAAGTCTAATAAAATGATTTTTAATACATAATTAAATAATAATTGTATGAAATAAAATGACAAGAGTTAAACTTGAACAACTCAATAGGTAGATATGTGTGAGCAAATCCGATATAATCTCCAAACTCCATGGGTGAATCTTAAAGATGTAATACTCGATCTGACCCGAGCAATAATGCAAAAACAAAACAACTTGGACCAGGACTAACATTCTCATGGAAGTAAATCAACTCAAATGAAATGTTCAATGAAATGCATCGGTAACTTAAAGGATGTTTGGGATCACCATCCTCTAAGGATCCATTAAACTAATATCATATAATACAATATGTTATTATAATAATGTCTATTGTTAAATTTAAAATATTAAAATAACGTAAGCAGGATTACATTTTTACCCTTACACCGTTTATAATACCGTAGTCTATATAGATACCATAAAGTCCGCAGTAACGTAGTGGCTATTAGAGGGTACTCCATAGGTACGGTACAAATCAAATCGTAGGGGCTCGATCAAGATAAATATGACAAGGCATCGAGGCAATACCCATTAGTAGGATTCTACCGAATTACGGACCCAGGCTGGTGGTAACGCATAGCTGCGACTACCGCCCACCTCAGACAATACTCCCTAAAATCAAAGGCGCTCCAAAAAATTCACAAAGTAATATATATGGTATCGAGGAAGCATGCCTGCTAAGAGTTGCTAACTCACATTGGCCTGGGTATAGCTCCTGTTTTAGTCATTTCAATTATGACCCGAAGGTCAAGGCAATCCATCATTGTTCTCTTTCTTCAAATCCAGTAATCACCTCCAAATCATCCCACTTCATTCTGCAACTCCACCGCATACACAGTTGTAAAAGTGGTTTTCGATGTTGGCAGAGAGTATGACAATTTCCAATCCCGGTCTCTTTTAACAACAAACCGTTTACAATTTTCACACCATGGTCACTATTTTATAAATCACTTTACAATATCTCAAGTTAAAATTTGAATTTAAAATTTAGTATCTAAATTTGATTTTATTTAACGTGATTTATTCTCATCAAAACTCAAGTTCAAACAATTCATTTAAATCGATTCATTAAGTCTAATATATAAGTTCGAGTTCAATATATATAAAAATACAATTCCAAACATTTATAATTCAATTCAACTAAACCATGTTATATTTCATGAGTCAAGTTGCATAATTCAAACTCATTACTTAAAGAATTCAAATCAAAGCCTTATATTCTGTTGGCTAGCTTCTTGACCAAGCCACCAAGAATATAAAAACTTACCTTTAGATGGATAGTGTAACACCCCACGTCCATTAATGTCACTCACAAAGGGAATGCATTAACTTCCATGGAGGTTTTAAGTGAATATAGAACAGTAAAATTACAACAAGACAGATATAAAATAGTACTTGGAAATTCAAAAACTTTATTTCATTGTAGCAGAAGTCAAAACATGTTTGATTACATCATAATACCATATTCAATGTCAAGTACAATATCTATCTTGATAAAACAAGTACATAATCCCATTACATGAATAGCCATTAAAAAGAAAGATAACAAGCTGGACTTTACTTCAGTAGTCCAAGCTTTCCAGAAGATAAGCGATCCAACTAGACTCCACTAGAACTTGGCCCAACCTGCGGACCTGAAGGGAGAAAAAGGATGGAAAAGAGGGGGTCAGACATAAAGTCTGGTGAATATGATAATTCTACAATACTATTACCAAAATAACTGGACTAAGACATAAGCTGGAAAACAAGAAAATGTCTATGAAGAGCAGATTAAGGACATAGACAATCGCTAAAGGCAACGTTATAGGCGCTCCTAAATACTAAAGGATAAACACTATACTGCACCACACCAGTCACCCTAAAGATTCATCCCACTTAGCTTCACTTAGAAACTTTTCCAATGGCTTTACGTACCCCTAGCTGACTACATAGGTGCCGCCTGCCCCTATCTCCACTAGGTGTACCCTACTTCCCATTATTCGATCGGCCCCCTAACTCGTAGATGCCCGTGCTGGCCCCACAGTGGGGTGTATCACTCCCCTAAAGTGGCAACCTGATACAACGGACATGCACGGCTTATACCTACACGATGCAACAACGTCTTACCTACCAGCCTGGGTCCACACACGCATATGAAACCCGTTGGACATGCGTTGCCACCGCTCCCTGTTTTGGCCTCTTATAGTCAAACCCAGTATGCGTGTCCCGTCCTCGACTTGGGTCGAGCCCACAAAGATACGTTTTGGGATACTGGTTGAAATGGGCCCCCACTATTTACCACAAGCATTCCACCTAAGCTTTTCCCCATTAGTCCATCCCACTTAACCCACTTAGTCATGTTCATTTACATGTGTGTTTGGTTAAGTCTAATCGTATTTCAAATGCCTCTAAAGGCAACCACCAGATTCCTCATGCCACCCAAGGCACCTACTTAACCCCCATGTCCCACCTTACATGATTATCTGGTTAAGTATTTCTTAGTTCATTAAGGCCATAACCTCATAAAGACCTCTCACATTAGACTGGCATTTATGGCAGCTGGATTTGCCGGGCGGGTCCGGGCAGTCTTACACCATAAAAGAGTCTAACCTCGTGTCTTTACAACTGTTATGCTTTAGTTTGGGCCTAGGACCTCTCACATTGGGCCGACATTTGTGACTACTGGATTTGCCGGGCGGGTCCGGGCAGGTTTACATCACAAACGGGTCCAACCTCGTGTCCTAAGCATTGATTATTAATAATAATCCACTTTCCCCCAATTTTAATAATTCCCTACTTGAATTATTAATTACTTCCAATTTTTAACAATGTCCATAATTGACTCAATTATGGACATCCATTCATGGTATGCAAAATCTTACAAAATTGCACCCAATTTATTAATTCCTAATATTACCCCTACCCCACGTTTGAACGTTTATTCGCAAAATATATGTTAGACTCGAATAGCCTAACTCATAGCATAAAAGAGATTATCATAATAACAACATGTATATGTGACCAAATGAATCATAATAAGGGG
This sequence comes from Allium sativum, assembly GCA_030737875.1. Lineage (NCBI taxonomy): Eukaryota > Viridiplantae > Streptophyta > Magnoliopsida > Asparagales > Amaryllidaceae > Allium > Allium sativum. Next base: position 646,513,667 of record CM060923.1, read on the forward strand.
TGAAACTTGCATATGTCCAACTTGCATAGATTATACATGTCATGGACCTAAAGGTGTCAACTTGTTCAAAATTCACCTAATATAATCTCAATCAATTTTCATAAACTTACATATGAACATGTGTGAATCAACATCATCTAATTTTTTAACAATATGGTTTTATATGGGTACACCTAACTCAATAGGCAAATTCCCATAATCAAGTTTTATTTAATTATAGTTTCAAGTTTATGGGTACACCTAACCTAATAGGCAAATTCCCATAAACAAGATCCATTTAAATTAAGAAAAAAAACATAACTTTAAGCATGATCCAACAGCATGATTTTTCAACATAATATAGCATGATTTATAACATGGCATAGTATGATAGTATAACATAGCTTGACATGATTCTCAACATAGCACGACATAGCATAAGAGAATTTACAACATAGCATGACATAGCATATATAATTTACATCATACGACAACATAATAACATAATAAGAGATCCACAATATATAGAATTTACAATTACAAATCACATCACTTTCTTGTGATCCATTCATAACTGAGTCAAATTAGTTTGTAATAGTCTTGTGAGAATCATCATACTCACCAACAAAAGAAAAGAATTAGAGAAAGAGAGATCTTTTGATTTGATTTGTGTAGATTTAGTTGTAGATGATTAGGCTTCCTCTTCTTAGTTTGTGACGGCTACACTGAACTCCATGGCAGCAGCATGACGGTAGCTTCTCTAATTTTACAAGTGATTTAGGTTTAGGGTCTACCCACTTATTTATAGATTTTAGAATTCATTTAGGCCATTAGATTTAACCTAGAAATAACCGCAGCCGTTCAGACAAGATGGGGTTTATCTTGTTGACTCAGCAATGAGTCAGAAGTGACTCAGCAAACACTCAGCAATATATATATATATATATATATATATATATATATATATATATTCTACAATGTACACATTAGATACATCCCCCCCTTTTACACACTTATTATTGTTTTTATATACATATTAGATACATCCCCTCTCTTACACACTTATTAATATTTTTATATTCATATTAGATACATCCCCTCTCTTACACACTTTTATATTCATATTAGATACATCCCCCCTCTTACACACTTTTATATTCATATTAGATACATCCCCCCTCTTACACACTTATTAATATTTTAGCAACTTTAGTGTTAATAGAAAATTCGGGGTGTTACATTCTCCCCTCCTTTTAGGATTTCGTCCCCGAAATCTTCAAGTCTGGAAGAATGTATATCCTACCATCCAAACGTCCATCTACTCATCCATCATACACATGCATCCATTGTCCTTAAAAGACTTCTAATGCTTTATGATCATATGCAAGTGTGTGTACATGTCCTTACCTAATGCGAAATCAGGCGGTCTACTGATTCAGTTGACCTCCTTAATGCAAATTATTTAAGTGTCATGAATCCATTATGTATGCAAAAGATCCTAATTGCTTACATACTACTTCTATATGCGTGCACACCCATTCAACCGAATGCAGCATCCATATGATGGTACAACCATTATACATCCATTATACTAAATACATCCATATATATGCAATATGCAATATGAAGTGACTGAGCCGATCTAGTGCCTAAAGTGTGTGTATATATGCATCCACGAGCAACCACTAGCAAACACTTGCATCCATTTTGCATCCATCATACATAACATGTCTCAAACACATGTTTCAACCATAGGATTATCCTAACTAAAGGTCAAAGATACTAATGAGAGGACATACTAAAGATAAGATAAGATAAGCTAAGCGATAAAGGAGAAATTAAAAGACATACCCTCAAAAAGAAAAGAGTACAACGAACGCATCTTCTCTTCTGTCTCCTAAGTTGCGTTGCTCTCATCATCTCCCCATTGCACTTTAACCAGTCTGACCTCTCGATTCCTCAACTTTTTGATCTCCGACCCAAGAATGCATGTAGGAGTTCGTCTAATTGTTGCATCACGCTCTATTTCCACCTCTTTAAGCAAGCTCGGCTCTACCACCTCCGCGGTCTTGTGCAAACACTTCCTCAAATGTGATACATGGAATACTTCGTGTACTCCACTAAGTTTCTCAGGCAACTCCACCCTATATGCCATCTTCCCAATCCTGTCTTTTACAGGAAACGGCCCTACAAACCTTGGTGCTAATTTCCCCACGGACCCAAAGCGAACAACATTCTGTAACGGAGATACTTTGATAAAAACCATGTCCCCAATGTCAAACTCAAGCTCTGTCCTCCTCTTATCAGCATACGATTTTTGCCTATCTTGTGCTGCTTTCATCCTCCTTCGAATCAACTCAATCTTCTCCGAGGTTTCCCTAACCATATCGGGCCCAAGTAGAATTTTATCGGTAGATTCCCACCAACATGTAGGCGAACGGCAAGGCCTTCCATAAAGAGCTTCGAAAGGTGCCATGCCAATACTAGACTGAAAGCTATTGTTATATGCGAATTCCACTAACGGAAGGTGCTCTTCCCATGTACCCCCAAAGTCTAGGATACAAAGCCTTAAAAGATCCTCTAGAATGCGATTCACCCTCTCGGTCTGGCCGTCTGTCTGAGGATGATATGCGGTGCTCAAACATAGCTGAGTCCCTACCGCCTCTTGTAAACTCTTCCAAAATTCGCTAGTAAAGATGGGGTCACGGTCGCTTACTATACTAGAAGGAATACCTTGCAAACGAACTATCTCCTTAATGTATACAGAAGCCAACCACGGAGCAGTCCTCTTACTTTTCACGGGAATAAAATGGGCGCTTTTAGTAAGTCTATCTACTATAACCCAAATCCCCGTGTTACCCTTCCTTGATCTTGGTTATCCATCCACAAAATCCATTGAGATGCTTTCCCATTTCCATAGTGGAACTTCTAATGGGTGAAGCAACCCACCGGGTTTCTTTTGTTCTGCTTTAACTCGTTGGCACACTAAGCATCTAGCAACGTACTCGGCCACATCCTTTTTCATACCGGCCCAAAAGAAAACCCGCTTCATATCTTTGTACATCTTATCCCCGCCGGGATGAATGGTCATTTTTGAGCGATGAGCATCATCAAGAATGGCCTTCCTTAAGTCTTCGTCTTGTGGTACACAAAGTCTATTATCCCTTCGTAACCAACCCTTATCGTCTAGGGTATACCTACGAAGATGGCTTGATGACTCCCCCCCTTTGAGCTTTTCTACTATCTCAACCAACTGTGGGTCGTCTCGCTGTGCCTCACCAACCCGTCCTAGAAGTGTAGGTCTAACCTCCAAGGATGCTAACAGACCGGGTACTAAGTCAACGGAGGGTCTAAAGTCAAACATAGAGATGAATTCTAAGCTTTGTCGTTCAACAAACAACGGACTCAAGGACAACCTTTTCCTACTTAAGGCGTCTGCCACCACGTTACCCTTGCCCGGGGTATATGCTATTTCAAAATCGTAGGAGGCTAAGAATTCCATCCACCGTTGCTGCCTTAAATTCAAATCCTTCTGAGAGAATAAGTATTTTAATGATTTGTGGTCAGTGAACAGTTCGAATTTCTCACCAAGAAGATAGTGACGCCAAGACTTAAGCGCGAAAACAATTGCGGCTAGCTCTAAGTCATGCGTGGGGTAATTCTTTTCATGAACCCTCAACTGCCTTCCACCATAGACTATTACTCTTCCCTCTTGCATGAGGACCGCGCCAAGTCCCGTTCCACAAGCATCAGTATAGATGGTAAACGGTTTATTCCTGTCTGGCAGCACTAAGACTGGGGCTGAAGTTAAGGCTCTCTTTAAACGTTGGAACGCATCATCGCAATCTTTGTCCCACGTAAAAACCAGGTTCTTCTTCGTTAACCGTGTTAATGGAGCTGATATTTTTGCGAAGTCTTTGATAAACTTCCTATAATAGCCAGCCAACCCCAAGAAACTTCTTACTTCGGTTGCATTTTTAGGGACCTTCCAATCTTGGATGGCCACCACCTTTGCGGGATCCACTGCTATCCCTTCTTTGGAAACCACGTGCCCTAAGAACCGTACTTCCTTCCTCCAGAAGTGACACTTAGAAAATTTTGCCTTAAGGTTATGCGCTCGAAGGGTTTCCAACACTTCCCTAAGATGTAGGGAGTGCTCTTCTTTATTCTTAGAAAAGACTAAGATGTCATCCACAAAGACTACCATGAATTTGTTAAGGTATTCCCTAAACACCCTACTCATCAAATCAACAAAATATGCAGGGGCGTTTGTCAAACCAAAGGGCATCACTAGCCATTCATAGAATCCGTCAGGAGTCCTAAAAGCAGTCTTATCTATACTATCCTCAGCCACTCTCAGTTGATGAAAGCCAGTGGCTAAGTCCAACTGCGAAAACACTGAGGCGCCAACTAACTGATCAAAGAGATCGTCAATCCTCGGCAGTGGGTGTTGGTTCTTTTTAGTAAGCTTGTTTAGTTCTCTATAGTCCATACAAAGTCTAAGAGACCCATCCGCCTTTGTGGCAAAAACTACTGGAGCACCCCACTCCGATATACTACGTCTTATGAACCCCTTCTCAAGCAACTCCTTTACTTGCTTATTGAGTTCCCTCCTTTCACGAGGAGCCATGTGGCGCACTGGCAAAGATACGGGTTTAGCATTATCCACAAGATAAATTCGAAAGTCTATCTCCCGCTTTGGAGGTAAGCCCTTCACCTCCTCAAACACATCCGGATATTCCCGGACCACTTCTACCGATCGCAGGTTCTCTACAGACGCGTCAAGCGATTCAAGATAACTTAGCGTAACAGAATTTATGGGATTACAAAAGATGTCGAGAGCATTACCAAGGCGAGTCACAAGCCTAACTACTCTCCTTTCACAATCAAGAATGGCCCTATTTCTAGACAACCAATCCATTACTAAAATTAGCCCATAGCCCGTGAAGCCCAATACATAAGCATCACATCTAAATTCAACGCTAAGTATAGAGATTTTCAAATCCAAACATATCATGGTCAAATGAGCCGAACCCCCAATTGGATTTGAAACGACCAAGGGATCCTCTACTAAACTGGTGTTCAAGTGCAGTGATTCAACTAATGATGCAGAGATAAACGAATGAGATGCGCCAGAACCGAATAAGGTACAGACAGGATGATCAAACAGAAAAACTAAGCTTTCAACAGAAATTGTTCTACCTCTTACTTGCAGCGGTGGGGCCGCAATAGCCTGAACTTGCCCCCTTGCCTGCCCTGGTGCCATAAGAGCCTGCACCTGTCCTTCCGAGGTAGACCCTGCCCTCTGCCCCTTCTTTGGACAGTCCTTCACTAAATGTCCCGCATCTCCACAATGAAAACAACCAGTCTTCTTTTTCTTTCTACAATCTTTGCTGAGATGGCCAGGCGTCCCACAATTGAAGCATTTCTTCTTCCCTTTGCCATTATTGTTTTTACCACCCTTCTTATTTTGCTGTTGGGGTTTCTTCTGATCCCCTTTCTTTTCAACTGCCTTATCCTCATGCATAAGTGCCATTTCTACTAGCTTTTCAAAGGTGGCTCCCATAGGGATGTGGGTCATAGCCAACCCTTGCAACGGTTCATTCAAGCCTCTAACGAACCTCAAAGCTTTCTTCTCTGGCGTGTTCACCAACTCCAAGCCAAACCTTGCTAACTGATTAAATTTATTGACATATTCCTTTACTGATGAGCTCCCTTGCTTTAGTGCCAGGAATTTTTCCATATTTAAGTTCTCCTCTGCCCTTGAAAGAAACTTTGCCTCAAACCTTCGTCTGAAATCCGCCCATGAATCGACTGGACGTTCCCCGTTAGTGACCTCCCACCAAAACGAGGCCTCTCCCTTCATTAACCAAGCAGCTAAGCGGACTTTCCTCCCATCTTCCACTTCAAAGATATCCAACAATTCCTCAGTCTCCTTAAGCCAATCTCTGGCCTCCACAAACGTCTCAGTCCCTTGAAAAGTTTTTCCTCCCATAGCCTTGAATTCCTTGCACGTCTTTGCAAAAGTGTCAACACGAGGAGGAGGAGGAGGAGGAATGGGTGCAACTAGGGGTGGAGGAGTATCCGCTGGGCCTGCAGTGGTGGCCCTAGCCTCCAAGTATCTCCTAAACCACCCTGGAATCGTCACACCTTCTGGGAGATTAAGATCTTCAGCCATGCTGAAACGAAAAAGGAAAGATTCAAAATGGAGAATTCGAAAGATAAAGATAAGGATGTGGCTATTTGGGATTATGTTTTTCATAAAAAATCTCTTTAGATAACATGTTTTTTTTTTTTTTTTTTTTTTGAAAGCTCTTCTTCCAAAAATACTTTAGAAAAAAAAATATTTTTCTAAATTTTTTTTTTATCTGTTCTGGTAACCTTATGCTCTGATACCACGTGTAACACCCCACGTCCATTAATGTCACTCACAAAGGGAATGCATTAACTTCCATGGAGGTTTTAAGTGAATATAGAACAGTAAAATTACAACAAGACAGATATAAAATAGTACTTGGAAATTCAAAAACTTTATTTCATTGTAGCAGAAGTCAAAACATGTTTGATTACATCATAACACCATATTCAATGTCAAGTACAATATCTATCTTGATAAAACAAGTACATAATCCCATTACATGAATAGCCATTAAAAAGAAAGATAACAAGCTGGAATTTACTTCAGCAGTCCAAGCTTTCCAGAAGATAAGCGATCCAACTAGACTCCACTAGAACTTGGCCCAACCTGCGGACCTGAAGGGAGAAAAAGGATGGAAAAGAGGGGGTCAGACATAAAGTCTGGTGAATATGATAATTCTACAATACTATTACCAAAATAACTGGACTAAGGCATAAGCTGGAAAACAAGAAAATGTCTATGAAGAGCAGATTAAGGACATAGACAATCGCTAAAGGCAACGTTATAGGCGCTCCTAAATACTAAAGGATAAACACTATACTGCACCACACCAGTCACCCTAAAGATTCATCCCACTTAGATTCACTTAGAAACTTTCCCAATGGCTTTACGTACCCCTAGCTGACTACATAGGTGCCGCCTGCCCCTATCTCCACTAGGTGTACCCTACTTCCCATTATTCGATCGGCTCCCTAACTCGTACATACCCGTGCTGGCCCCATAGTGGGATGTATCACTCCCCTAAAGTGGCAACCTGATACAACGGACATGCACGGCTTATACCTACACGATGCAACAACGTCTTACCTACCAGCCCGGGTCCACACACGCATATGAAACCCGTTGGACTTGCGTTGCCACCGCTCCCTGTTTTGGCCTCTTATAGTCAAACCCAGTATGCGTGTCCCGTCCTCGACTTGGGTCGAGCCCACAAAGATACGTTTTGGGATACTGGTTGAAATGGGCCCCCACTATTAACCACAAGCATTCCACCTAAGCTTTTCCCCATTAGTCCATCCCACTTAACCCACTTAGTCATGTTCATTTACATGTGTGTTTGGTTAAGTCTAATCGTATTTCAAATGCCTCTAAAGGCAACCACCAGATTCCTCATGCCACCCAAGGCACCTACTTAACCCCCATGTCCCACCTTACATGATTATCTGGTTAAGTATTTCTTAGTTCATTAAGGCCATAACCTCATAAAGACCTCTCACATTAGACTGGCATTTATGGCAGCTGGATTTGCCGGGCGGGTCCGGGCAGTCTTACACCATAAAAGAGTCTAACCTCGTGTCTTTACAACTGTTATGCTTTAGTTTGGGCCTAGGACCTCTCACATTGGGCCGACATTTGTGACTACTGGATTTGCCGGGCGGGTCCGGGCAGGTTTACATCACAAACGGGTCCAACCTCGTGTCCTAAGCATTGATTATTAATAATAATCCACTTTCCCCCAATTTTAATAATTCCCTACTTGAATTATTAATTACTTCCAATTTTTAACAATGTCCATAATTGACTCAATTATGGACATCCATTCATGGTATGCAAAATCTTACAAAATTGCACCCAATTTATTAATTCCTAATATTACCCCTACCCCACGTTTGAACGTTTATTCGCAAAATATATGTTAGACTCGAATAGCCTAACTCATAGCATAAAAGAGATTATCATAATAACAACATGTATATGTGACCAAATGAATCATAATAAGGGGTGAAACTTGCATATGTCCAACTTGCATAGATTATACATGTCATGGACCTAAAGGTGTCAACTTGTTCAAAATTCACCTAATATAATCTCAATCAATTTTCATAAACTTACATATGAACATGTGTGAATCAACATCATCTAATTTTTTAACAATATGGTTTTATATGGGTACACCTAACTCAATAGGCAAATTCCCATAATCAAGTTTTATTTAATTATAGTTTCAAGTTTATGGGTACACCTAACCTAATAGGCAAATTCCCATAAACAAGATCCATTTAAATTAAGAAAAAAAACATAACTTTAAGCATGATCCAACAGCATGATTTTTCAACATAATATAGCATGATTTATAACATGGCATAGTATGATAGTATAACATAGCTTGACATGATTCTCAACATAGCACGACATAGCATAAGGGAATTTACAACATAGCATGACATAGCATATATAATTTACATCGTACGACAACATAATAACATAATAAGAGATCCACAATATATAGAATTTACAATTACAAATCACATCACTTTCTTGTGATCCATTCATAACTGAGTCAAATTAGTTTGTAATAGTCTTGTGAGAATCATCATACTCACCAACAAAAGAAAAGAATTAGAGAAAGAGAGATCTTTTGATTTGATTTGTGTAGATTTAGTTGTAGATGATTAGGCTTCCTCTTCTTAGTTTGTGACGGCTACGCTGAACTCCATGGCAGCAGCATGACAGTAGCTTCTCTAATTTTATAAGTGATTTAGGTTTAGGGTCTACCCACTTATTTATAGATTTTAGAATTCATTTAGGCCATTAGATTTAACCTAGAAATAATCGCAGCCGTTCAGACAAGATGGGGTTTATCTTGTTGACTCAGCAATGAGTCAGAAGTGACTCAGCAAACACTCAGCAATATATATATATATATATATATATATATATATATATATTCTACAATGTACACATTAGATACATCCCCCCTTTTACACACTTATTATTGTTTTTATATACATATTAGATACATCCCCTCTCTTACACACTTATTAATATTTTTATATTCATATTAGATACATCCCCTCTCTTACACACTTTTATATTCATATTAGATACATCCCCCCTCTTACACACTTTTATATTCATATTAGATACATCCCCCCTCTTACACACTTATTAATATTTTAGCAACTTTAGTGTTAATAGAAAATTCGGGGTGTTACAGATAAGGATAAGGATAAGGATATTCATGCACATATAAACCCGGTTCATGAACCCAGACTATCACCAGCTCGTGAACCACCTTCCCCCATCGGCTCGCCATAGTCACACGACCTGATCATGCCAAAAACACCACGACCCGCTTTTTCCAAGGCATCATGACCCGACCCTGTGCTCAGTAGATGGTGAACATGACATGGTCACCCACGAACCAGAATTCAAGGATCCATCTCCACGTGTCCAAAAAGGCCATTTTGACCACTTCACCATCAGGCCACGAACAGGTCCGGCATCCTCGAGATTTGTGCAACGTGTCCTCACGAACCGCCTATAGAAATCACCTATAAATACCTAGTACTTGGCATTTTTCAGGATCTTTTGGCAATTCTGAGAATTGTTTCCACCATTACTATCTCTCCAATATTTCTATTCAGTTATATCTTGAAATTACTGAGTGAATTATCATTGTAAGAATGAGATTGAGGGAATTTATTGATTGTACTAGCATTCAATCATATAATCAAAGTCATATAAAGTGGACGTAGGCTCGTTAATGCCGAACCATTATAAATCTGTAGTGTTTGTGGCATTTTCTCTCATTTCTAGTTATTATTCACTGCAATTTTAGACAATTTGGGTGTTAGAGCCATAATTTGGTCTAACATTTTTGGTGCTTTCACTGAGAGTTGAGGTCTCAGCATATCAGATTATTGCTCTATTATTTGGATATTCAAGTCAGAAGAAAATAGTCTGAACTTCCACTGTTTCGGTTTTTTGAAGATTTCAGCAAAGTCAAGACATTATGGCTGGAAAGAAATCCAACGATTCACGTGCTTCGCGAGCAAATGAAGCTGCAAACGAGGCTAATGAAGAAAGCACTCAGAAGCAAGTTGAGGTGAGCTCCCCAGCTCGTGGCTCGCAGAGGGTCACGACCCGCTCGCAAATGGTCACCACAAGCCGCCTAATTGAGGTAATCACGAACCGTCCACCAGATGCCTTCATGAGCCGCCAGTAAGATGCCTTCACGAGCTGCTAGGGAGATGGCCCATGAACCACTTCGCTGAGGGGATCAGGAACCGCCCTCACCAAAGACCACAACTCGACCTAGAAAGGAGATTATGGCTCGTCCTGCTCACGCTGGCGCTTCTGCTCGACCTATTTCAAGTGCTCTACGTCCAATAGCGGCTACTTATGACCAGCTACATGCTTCTTCTCCGGTAACTGAAGGATTTCTCTCTCGTGTGCTTGATATGTTGGAAAGGACGAACGATGAATTGGCAGCCCAAAGGCAAGAGAGTTCCTTGTTATGATAGAATATTACTGCACTGGACAGACGAATTGGTGATCACCAAAGGCAGAGGACACCTCCGCCAGCCCGTCATCTTACTCCTGAGTACTCATCCTCGTCGGAGGAGCCTCCAAGATCTCCACGACGACCATTGGAAAGGGCAGAAAATGTAGAACAGCTTCGATTTGGATCACTTCCTTCTCAAGAAGAGGTTGCCCTCAATCTAGGACTTGACAATCGTAACTTGAATAATCTCGCTCTGCTACCTAGGAATTAAGGCATTGTTGACCCTATTTAGAATCAACCATTACAACAACCTTGCCACATTATTGACCGTGGCAACAGGGGACAAGGAAGCTCTGCTCAGTCCCCGGACTTCGCGGCAGCACGTCGAAGAGACATTGTAGGGCCCCATATGGCAAGGAGTGTCGATCCTGAATCTACATTGACCAATGTTGATGCTGAAGCAATGGTTTGGAAAAAACATGGAAGATAGTCGTGGACTGAGAAACAACGATTGGGGTATAAAACGCAGTCATATGCCCTTTACTGATGACATATTAGACGTCCGATTCCCGAGGAAATTCAACATACTAACTATGAACCGCTATTCGGGTAGGACAGATCCAGTTCAGCATCTAATGAGATATTCATGGTACATGAAAGCCTACACTGCTCCCGATGCAATAAAATGTAAATCATTCCCGATATTCCTAGATTAATGTGGTTTACCCGCTTGTCAGCATGATCGATCTCCAGTTTCAAGGAATTGAGTGAACAATTTGTAAATCAATTTCAGCTTCACGCTCAGAGGTCTAAAAATGTCATTGAGTTATCCCTCATTGAACAATGCCCTGATGAAACTTTGAGGTCATACTTAGATCGTTTTAACTTAGCGGTCATGGAGGTTGGAGATCCCCACGAACAGATTGTCTTGATGGCCTTAATTGACGGAGTAGACAATGATACTGAGTTTGAAAGATATTTAGCTAGAAAGCCGCCACTAACTAGAGAAATATTCTATGAAAAAGCAAATGTTTGCTTACGTCAGGAAGAGATATACAACAATCGAAAGAGAAAGGCTGCTGATAAAGAAAATATACAGATTAACGTGGCCATCAAACAATCTGGCGGCAGTTCAGGAAAGGTAGAGGTTAACGTTCGAAATAAGAATCAGGGTAATGGCCGATAATCTGGGAATAACAGTCGGAAGAAGAATCGGGGGAATGATTCTCAGAAGAGACCTCGGTTCAATACTTTTGAAAACTTCACACCGTTAAATGATACATTAGAGAATATTTTCTTAGGCACCTACAACATTCTTCAGTATAAGAGACCTTCACCGAGAGATTCGATGGAGAAAGAACGTGAGACAGGAAAGTTTTGCCTTTTCCATCAGACCCATGGTCACTCCAACAACGAATGTTGTCATTTGAGAGACATCGTCGAAAAACTACTTCATGAAGGAAAGTTGGATGAATACAAGATTGCTTCAAGATACAGGGGCAAGCTGGGTAAGCCCCGAATCAAAACCAACCTACCGCTAAACCTATTGCTCAGTAGAAAGGAAAAAACATTGTCATCAACACTATAATAGGAGGACCTCATCCTGTTGGGCATAGCTTTAGGGCAATGGATCAGTATGTGAACATGGTCAAACACCTCGAATAGGGGAATGCAGTAATCTTGAAGTTGCAGCCCCAGTAAAGCAGCACAAAACAATGTCTGACGATGTCATCTTTTGTGATAGAGATAGTATTTGAGTTCATTCCCCCACCAAAGACCCTTTAGTGATCAAGGCAACTATCGGTCCTGCATTGGTCCACAAGGTTTTGGTGAACAATGGAAGTTCAGTAAATATTCTACTTAAGAAAGCATTTGATCAGATGAACTTGAAGCAAAATATTTGAAGCCCTGTGATGGATGGATACGTGGCTTCAATGGAGCCTCAACATCTTCGATTGGATATGTGGAATTATCAGTAAACCTGGGAGATCGCCAAAGAGTGAGAATTCTTCCGTTTGTGGTATTGGATATCGAATCACCTTATAACTCCTTTTTGGGCCGACCGACCCTAGCAGAATTCAGGGTTTGCATTGCTCCATGGTATCTATTGTTGAAATTTCCAGCGATGCAGGAGTTGGAGTAGTTAGAGGTGACTAAGTCGCTGGACGAGCCTGCTATATAGCAGAACTGAAATTGTTTCTCAAAGGATTAAACATAGAACCAAAGGGTACTCCTCCACCCGCAAAGGAGAATTCAGCATGGCAATTAAAGATGGCCCCGAAGGAGCTGCCCAAAGAACTGCCCGAGGATATAGATCCCAGAGAGGATGAGGAACCCGGGGGAATGATGGCGACTCCTAACGAAACGACTGAGGATATTCCAATCGATGATAATGACCCAGCGAAGGTCTTGAAGATTAGACCCCCGTTAGACTCTCTTCATGCAAAAGAATTAACTTACTTCCTAAAGGCCAAACTAGATGTGTTTATCTGGACCCATGTTGAATGTGTGGGATATCCCCATCAACTATGCGCCACTCATTGAGCATCAAACCGAAGCACCCACCTGTTAAAAAGAAAAGGCGAATGCTTGGCCCAGAGAGGTCAGCTGCCTAAAAGGAAGAAGTTGAGAAGTTGAGGAGTAATGGATCAAACCTGGTTTTGGTAAAGTAGGCCAACAGAAAATGGCGCACCTGCATCGATTTCTCAAATTTGAATAAGGTTTGTCCGAAATGCAGTTTTCCGCTTCCAAGAATTGATCAATTGGTGGATATGACGGCGGATCATGAGCCCCTCTCCTTCATGCACGCATATTCCGGATATAAGCAAATTCCCATGCATGTTCCGGACCAGCAACATACTAGCTTCATCACAGATTTGGGACTATACTGCTATGTAGTGATGCCTTTTTGTCTAAAGAATGCTGGAGCTACATATCAACGACTAGTGAACGGGATGTTCTACAATCGGATTGGGAAGACAATGGAAGTGTATGTGGATGACATGCATGTGAAGTCCAGACAATCATCCAACCATACTGTCAGCCTAGCAGAAATGTTTGATATCCTTAGACGATATGGGATGAAGCTCAACCCTCTGAATTTTTCATTTGGGGTCGCCTTTGGAAAAATTTTAGGCTTTATCATTAGTTCGCATGGAATTGAAATCAATCCAGATCAGATCGCAGCAATAAGAACATTCAAGAACTAAGGAAAATCAAAGATGTGCAGAGCCTTGCTGGGGAAGTAGCCGCATTAAGTAGATTCATTTCTAAAGCCACAGACAAGTGCATTCCATTTTACGACTTGATAAAGTGAGGGAAACGCAATTTCAAGTGGACCACTGATTGTGTGGAAGCCTTTTAGAACCTCCTAAATCATTTGGAAAAATCCCATCCCACGCAATAATTTCAACCCTAGTAAGAGAAGAAGTTAAAGTCCAGATACCTGTGTATTATGTAAGTAAGAAGCTAGCGGTGGTAGAATAGAACTACCCAAACATAGAAAAGCTTGTGTATAGTCTGCTGATTGCATCTAGAAAGCTTCGCCATTATTTTCAAGCTAATCCCATCACTGTATACACCTACCATCCTCTCCGACAAGTGTTACAGAGATCAGAGGCGTCAGGAAGGCTACTCAAATGGAATATCGGGATGAGTCAGTTTGATCTGAACTTTCATCCCTGAAGATCGATAAGGGGGCAAGTGTTGGCAGATTTTATAGCAGAATTTAGTATCCTAGAGGACGATGTAGTGAGTGAAGAAGTTGGTACCTTAAAACCACTAGTTTACCCCAACATCTGGAAACTGTATGCTGATGGAGCCAGGAATGACAGACGATCTGGTATTGGAGTTGTACTTGTAACTCCCGAAAAACGACGATATGCTATGCTTTGAGATTATAGTTCCACGCCACAAATAATGACTCAGAGTACGAAGCCCTGATCGTCGGGCTTAGGCTTGCAAAGAGTTGGGGATAGCGAAACTGGATATCTTTTGCGATTCTAAGATAGTTGTGAACCAGGTCAATAAAGAGTTTCAAGCTAAAGGGCCAAGGCTTGTATCATATTTGAAGGAAGTGAGAAAATTGTTGGGTGGCCTCGAACACTACATCATAACACATATCCCCCCGTCAGAGAATCAGAGGGCAGATAAGTTGGCCAATATGGCTAATTCTGATAACCCTGAGGACACAGAGATGGTCTCGATAGAGGTACTATAGTCTCCAAGTATTGATCAGATGGAAATTTATCCTGTAATGGAAACAGAGCTAGAAAGAGAATCATGGATGACACCCCTAAAGATTTTCCTGATGAGTGGAACGCTTCCGACCAAGAAAAGCGAGAGGCGTGCTGTTATTAGAAAAGGCCTCCCGATATGTCATGCAAGGTGAAGTCTATATAGACAAGGATTCTCGATGCCTCTCCATTGATATATAGCCCATGATGAGATCAAATGGGTACTGAAAGAAGTACACGAAGGTGAATGCGACAACCACACTAGAGGACAAATGTTGGAGAAGAAGATACTGCGATATGGCTATTTCTGGCCTACTATGAACAAAGATGCAACTAAGTATTCATGACGTTGCGACGCATGCCAGAAGTTCTCAAAGATTCCCAGGGAGCCTCCTAGCCAATTGAAGACGATGATGAGTCTGTGGCCCTTCGCTGTTTGGGGAATTGACATTATTGGAAGCCTCCCCATAGCGAAGGGCAGAGCAAAATTCACCATTGTAGTCATGGATTACTTTATTAAGTGGGTCGAAGTAGAACCATTAACCATGATCACAACCTAACAAGTGATAAATTTCATCATCAGAAATATTATAATTCGATTTGGGATTCTGAAAATCGTCATAACAGATAATGGAACCCAATTTGATAGCACTGATTTCTGAGACATTTGCCAGGGATATCATATCAACAGAAGGTGCACCTTTGTGGCGCACCAACAATCGAATGGACAGGTAGAAGCGGAAAATAAAGTAATTAAGTCCATTCTGAAGAAGAGATTGAAGCGTGCCAAAGCCATGTGGATCGATGTGTTACCATTGACATTATGGGCCTACAGGACAACTTATAAGTAGGCAACGGGCCACACACCCTTTTCCCTCGCTTTCGGAGCAGAAGCGGTAATCCTGGTTGATCTAGAAGTACCATCTCACATAACAACTAATTAAGACCCAATGAATAGTAATAAGTTGCTCCGTAAATCCCTAGATATGGTTGAAGAAAAAAGGGATGAAGCAGACCTGCGGTCCTTGAGACACAAACAATAGGTAGCCTGATATTACAATAAAAAGGTTCAAGCCTGAACCTTTGAACCTGGAGACTTGGTTATGAAGCATGTCTTTCCACCCCAATACATGTGGGTCAGAAATGGGAAGGACCATACACCATACTACGAAGGCTTGATAATGGATCCTTCAATCTAGCGACCGTGGACGGAGACGATATCCCCCAGAGTGTGGAACGCCCAGCATTTGAGGCGTTACTTGACATGAAATTGTCATCTTTATTCTTTTCTTTTTAGGACCATGTAAAAAGGCGCGACTTGCCAAGAATAGTCTGGTTGTATAAGCAAAAGATTATAAAGTGGATGTAGGCCATGATTTGACCGAATCACTACAAAATACTGTGTGTCATTTACTTTTATCACACCATTTCTTATTTACTCTTTCATTCTTTACTTAAATGAGTTGTCATAATTACGAAGTTCACTATAAAACTTCACAACAATCTAGAAGCACGTAACTCAAAGTGCCTTCTATCAAATTATAAGTTCAAGAGTATGCAGAACATCAATGGTGCAATAAAGTAAACAACACGACCATCAATACTCTAATTCTCATGACCTAAGAGAGAGTATGAAGGACAGGAATTGTCCACAAGGCATGAAGGTGCACCATGACTTAAAATACCGTCTCGATTGAACTCTACTCTTGACATCCGGCGGGAGAGTATAAAGGTGCCCATGACTGAGCGCCGCAAATGGACTCCTACGCCATTGAAAGATTGGGGGGGGGGGGGATTGAAAGTTGAGTTCGAACTCCATCCTGGGTATATGACAGGAGTGTATAAAGGCATTTTGATTAACTACCGCGAAAGGGCTCCTTTCCCGATGCAAAATCAGGAACAAGAATGAAGCTGAGCCCGAACCCCTTATTTCCGGACATGGGGGGCAATATATATGACTCTAATCAATCCTAAATAAGCCCTGGCTAGGCATTATATTAATGATTGATTGGGGGAATACTCATACACATATATGCATAGTGCAGGAATTTTAATTTTTTATTGCATATAATTCTGACTTAGATATGATGTATGACTAAGTATGATAAACTTGCAGGTATGCAACAATACAAAAGAAACAGAAATTCATTTACTGGTGCAGATTTACAAAGCAAAGCTAGAACAAAAAGTGATAAGTTAGGGCCATTCTCATGACTACATCACAAGGCCAGTGGAAGATCTAAAAACATAAACAAAAGAATGCTACTTGGGCTTGGGGGATGACCATTGCTACTTATCCTTCTTCTGCTTCTTCAGCTCCTCCTTGTCGACATCAAATTTGTCATGCTTCTTCCTTTTCTTCTTATCCGAAGGAGGATCCTGTGGAAGGTCAGAGGATGGGATGCAAGCTGTGTAGTTATCGACTTAGTAGATAGCTTTATAATTAGCCCAGATTTGGGATCATCTGCAGAGATAGGTGGCACATTTAGAGGCTCTTGCTCCTCTATTTTTAAGGCCAACTGTTCATCCTTTTTGGCCTTCATGTCGGTCATAGTCATGCTGTCATCATCCTTGGTCTACCCCATGATGGTGACCTCCTCTTCTTCATCCACAATGCCACCATCGGTATCCTGTAAAGCTTCAATGATTTCAGCGTCCTTAGGAACATCGCTGCTTGATACCAAAATGGCCTTCTCGGTTGATTCGACCTTAGGTTGCTTTGGAACCTCAGGGACTTCGGCGATCAATGGATCGTCTGGGTTATATTACTCAACCTCTGAGGTCTTGGGCTCCGCAGTTGAGCTTGAGCCTTCATCAACTTTGTGCTTTCCCTTGGGCTTAACCCTCTCTTTCTCCGCATCCTCTTGAATTTGACGTCTACCCTCTGCTAAGACCTCAGGCTCTCGACCCCTGAGGAAGGTTTGCATAAGTTGGCTTTCGTCGACTCCATCAACCTTTAAGCGTCACTTTTCGCCCTCGACAATCATATCCCATACGTTAACCAAGGTGGTGGGATAATTCTTAATCCAAGAAAAGTCTCGAGTTCGAATGACTTGAGCGAAGAAGTCCATCAACAGTTCGTCGTACCCTTTTATCTCCCGTTCGGCTGCAGCAATCTTAGCAGTAGCAGTGGAGGCTGATTCGAGGGCATCATTGGCATTACTCTCGGCAAGAGCTGCCCGTCCCTCAGCATGAGCATGTTTGTCAGCCAAGCTCGCCTTTTCCTTTTGCCAAGCAGCATTTTCTATAGCAAAGCGGTCTGGTGATGCTTTCAGTTCAGTATTTTCCATCTTGATATCTTCTATCTCCTTTTTCAAAGCCATGCGCTCTTGGCTGTTCGAACCGAGCTCAAGATGGAAACATTTCTTAGCATTGTCCAACTCTGTTTTATAATTTTCAGCATCCCGCTGAGCTAAAGCGAGCCGAGCCTATGCGTCTTCAAGTTCCTTCTCAGCCTTGCTCCTAGCCTTGGTGTCATGATCAATCTTCGCCCTAGCTCTTGATGCATTTATTTCCAGGCAGCGGATAACATCTGAAAGATTCTTGGCATGTTTCTTCATCGCCGTATATTGTGTAGCCACATGACCAACTTGGCCTATAACTTCTATATCCTAATCCTCAGGAATCGGTTTAAGATCTGGAAAGAAAACCGTCCTTTCAAAGTAAATATCGGGAAATTCTTTTGTAAACGCTCCAGCTTAATTTTAGAAGTAAGGGCACCCTCCTGTACAGTGGTAGTTTCCAATTAGTGTTGACCAGAAGGAACAAGAGTTGCCTCCTCCTTTTCTGAATCTTTTTTGGGATCCTTATACTTGTCTTTGGGCTCATGATGTTTCTTGGAAGGTTTTCTTGGAGAAGTAATACCCTTTGGGGGAGTCGGAGCCTTGGGAATTTGTCTGCCCCCCCCCCCCCCCCCCCCCCGTGTGTGGCACTTGACGACTACGATGCTTCCTGGGTTCTTACCTCGACGGAGAGCGAGAGCATGTAGAATGGGACTGATAAGAATCATGATGCCTTTGACTATCTCTTCCCCGAATATCACTGCGATCGTGCTTCGTTATGGGAGTAAGCCTGGGTGTGTTCTCGCGAAGGTCACGGTGAGAGTAGGAATAGCAGCAAAGCATTTTTCCTTCAAAAAATAAAAAACAGGTATAAGAATCATTAATACAAGTAGTATGCGGGTGTTGTGACAAGTGGTGCATGTGATTTGTGTATCCCGTGTGATCCCCCGAACAGACCAAGGCCCGAAGCTTGGCTCATCTGTGCAATATCTTTATTTTTGGTGGGAGTGGTTTCATCCTTGGAGACAGGGAAGAACAGTTTCTCTCCGAAATCTTCAGAGGTGTAGATGTTATCTGGTAAAGGGATCTTTTCTAAATCCCCGAATATTTGCTCCTCTGTTAATGTGTCATGAGTGGTAGGCTCTACTGGCGGTGGAGTCTTCGGAGGAGACTGCCCCTGAGGAACTGAGGCATCCTTTGATTCATCAACTAGAATTTCATCTCCTTTGTATACATTCAAATCGTCGTCATCATGATCAATCATCGGCGAAGGACTCTTATGAAATTCAGTTGTCTATGTGGCTTTCGTGGTCACTTCTCCTTCGGCCGGGGGCATGCTACTAGATTCCCCAACTGTCTGAGTGGGGCTTGCCACCCGCACCGAGCCCGAATTTTACGTCCAGAAGATGTTGTTTGTGGAGATTCTCATCGGTTATACGCCTCTAAATTTTACAGAGGTCCGACTTGCTTTTTAAAAGGCGGGACAACCGGTCCTCGTACGCCGAACCTTCTGTCTTTTGGAAATTTTGAGATGTACAGAGAAAGAGAAATATTAGCACTTTGATTATAGAATTGGAAAATGCAATGAAGGAACCTACTTGACTAGTAGCCACTTCCTCGCACATCTAGCTTGACGTTTTATGTAAAACCAGCCAGATTTAGCATCTCCTAAATTATTGTGTCCATCTGTCAAGACCTTTTTGGAGGGGACTGACTCGAAGAAAATGAAGTTCAGAGTCCCCGTGGAATTCTTCTTGAAATAATAATAGAATTTTAGATCTTTGAAGGTAAGCTCTGTCAGAATCTTTGCACATGCAATGTACAAGGTACACAGAGCAGCGTAATTATTGGTATGGAGTTGCATGGGAGCAATACGAAGTCGTCTTAGAAGATTGATGACGATTGGAGGAAATGGGGGAATGACGCCTACCAAGCACATGACTCTACTGATAGCCCTATACCCCTTCGGAGTGGAATGGGGCCTATCTCCTTCCTCTGGGGTCTTCACATCGACCCAGGGGATCCCATATCTTAAGCATATTTTCTTTAAATTTATATCGTCTAGTTTGGAGCCTATAGAGTCACTCAGTTTCTCTTTCTCTATTTCCTTATCACACTTGATTTCATCAGGAGCTCGATCATCTTCCTCTTCTTCAAGTGATGTGCTCTCAGAAGATGTTGATTCTGTATCAAGGCCTGTTTCATAATTGAAGTCAGAATTACTCCACTCTGGATCCGAAGGGAGTACATCGGGATTATAATAATTTGACGACTCTAGATCTGTACTTTTCTCAGATATTCTTGTTAACGTCTATCAGACATGTTTGTGCTGGTGAATAAACATGAGAGATTAAAATAAAATTACCTGTGAACCCTGTGTATGTGCGAGTGTTGAGTGCACCAGTGTGTGCGGTACCAAAAAAGAAAAGCATAAAGTTAAGCAGATAAGCATAAAATTAGTCATTTTGACTTCTAGCTAGAACATGGGTTGGCGTGTTTGGCTAGTTGATGTTATAAAGGCAAGTGTAGTCGCATAATAAGAATTGGCTTTTGGGACAAGTCGATTTATGAAGCTCAAGAAGTACGTCTCAAGGGCTTTATTCTAACTGTTCCTTGAGTTATTCTGATCACACTCGGTTCTCGACTGAATTATAAGTTGGTGTGTTCGATTAATTGATTTTTACTTATTCAGAAGTAGTTAAAGGATTGGCTAAAGAACGGGTTAGCTTGTGAGGTGATAAGGTTCGGCTCATCATGGAGAGGACCGGGTCGCGGCTCAACCACAGCTCATGAATACACATCGGCTCGGGATTGTTGGATCGACTCGTGACCAAGGTGTGTCTTGAAGGAAAGGGTTCATAATGGCTAGATGGCTCATGATCAGGTCCTACTCGTGAATGAAGGTTTCAGTTGTGATTTGAACCTAGTTTGAGAATTAAGATCTAAGACTATCCGGCTCGTGTATGAGTGTCTAGTGAGCCATCACCACGACCCGCCTCACTATCCCTTTCCATGAACCAATACCATATACCCCCTTTTTTGCGAGCGAGTTCGCCACCACACTCCATGATCCGATCCAAGAATTATCCCCTCCTCATGACCCACACTGCAAATGTC
Source organism: Allium sativum (assembly GCA_030737875.1). NCBI lineage: Eukaryota > Viridiplantae > Streptophyta > Magnoliopsida > Asparagales > Amaryllidaceae > Allium > Allium sativum. Next base: position 646,534,925 of record CM060923.1, read on the forward strand.
CATCTTTTATCCGAACAATTTTTCGACCTCTCTTCATCAATTTGAAATCACCCAACGCATCACCACTCCATTCACGAAACGAATTATTGGAACTCGCCTCCCTTTCAATCATATCCTTCTCCTACCTGCTGAAGAACCCAACTCTGCGAGCTTCGCCACCATCACTGTTAATGTTGGCGACAGATTCGAGACCAGTAGTCAACCCATCAGAATCGAAGAAAACACGAAGGGGGGCTTATCACCCAAATCATCATGCAATTTTGAACAAAGGAATTGAAAACGAAATAAAAAAACCTATCCATTCCTATTACCTTGAGCGAATGATTTCAAGGTCGTGTGGATTTTGATGAGTACTCGAATAAGGGTTGGAAGTTAGAAAGAAGAAGGCAACGATAGTAATAAAGAGAATAAGAAGGGTGAAAAGGAGAAGGGGGCGGTAATAAAGAGAATAAGAAGGGTGAAAAGGAGAAGGGGGCGGCTTATATAGCCCATACGAAGGCTTCTAATCTTCCCCTTTTTGTCTTATTGGGATCGGCTTGGTCCAATGGATCATAAAGGCTTAAACAAGCCCGCCATCGTTTACGCGAGAACTTGGTGTTCTGTCAGTTCGTGATGAGTGATTAATGACATGAATCATGCTGTAATGAATTTCTAAAAATATTTAAGGAAATTTAAAGACTTACTTGAAGAGTTAGTCGCAGTACGCTCCGGAATTCAAAAGGTCAAAGTCAATCAATAAGCAGAAAAATAATTGGAAACTCAATCCTGTATTCATACTCGTCAGAGAATGCTATCTTTTGAAACAGCATGATGATAAAAATGGATATGACTGTAAACACTCATCTATTCAGAAAGTGGTGTATTGATTAATTTCGAAGTACGTTCCATCTTTGATAAAACGTACTTCGATGGGGCAAAATGTTGGATAGCTTCTTGACCAAGCCACAAAGAATATAAAAACTTACCTTTAGACGGATAAGGATATTCATGCACATATAAACCCGGATTGTGAATCCAGGCTAACACAGCTCGTGAACCACCTTCTCCCATCAGCTCTCCATAGTCACCACGACCTGCTCTTGCCAAACCACCACGACCCGCTCGTGCCAAGGGATCACGGCCCGACCCTGTGCTCAGTAGATGGTGAACATGAATTGGTCACCCATGAAACGGAATTCAAGGATCCATCACCATGTGTCCAGAATATCCATTTTGACCACTTCTCCATCAAGCCACGAAGGGGTCCGAGATCCTCGGGGTTTGTGCCATGTGTCCTCACGAAACACCTCTAGAATTCACCTATAAATAGCCTAGTACTTGGCATTTTTCAGGATCTTTTGGCAATTTTGAGTATTGTTTCCGCCATTATTGTCTCTTCATTATTTTAATTCAGTTATATCTCAAAATTATTGAGTGAATTATTATTGTAAGAGTGAGATTGAGGTAATTTATTGATTGTACTTGCATTAAATCATATAATCAAAGTCATATAAAGTCGATGTAGGCTCATTAACACCGAACCACTATAAATCTGGTGTGTTTGTTGCATTTTCTCTCATTTCTAGTTATTATTCTCTGTAATTTTAGACAATTTGGGTGTTAGAGCCATAATTTGGTCTAACACATTCAATTCATACAATTTATACGATTAAAACATACTTATAAATTTAAGAAATTTCTTTAGTTGAAAGAAAATAGCTTACGAAATCAATCTCATATATAAAATTATATATATATATATATATATATATATCGATTCATATTTGGTCAATTTATAATCGAATTCATATTCATATCAGTTATAAATTCAAATTCATTTCCTTTAATTTGGAAATGCAAACTAAAATCTATTTCACAATTCATACTCACCTAATATAAGTTCAAATCGATTCGAATTCATATTCATATCTCATATGAGTTCATTTGTTAAATCGATATCGTTATATAAATTTAAATCTTTAAAACTCGAGTTCAAGTCGCAAAATCTCAAATTATCCACATATCAGTTTATTATTAAAGTTTGCAAAATATATATACGAAAATTTAACTTTGAAAATAGATATATAAATATATAAGTTTATAAAATTCTAAAATTAATTAGAATACAGATTATAAACGTATATAAGTTTAAAATAATGTAGAAATAGGTTCAAAATACATATTTATTATAATATAAAAAGTTTAAAGTACTTGAATAATTAAATTATATAGTTTAAAATAAATAAATTTATAAGTAAAATCTTAAATAAGTATATAAATCTATATTTACTTATAAAAATCATTTTAAAACATATAATTTAAAATTAAAAAAATCTAAGTTTAAAATCTAAAATATATACATAAATACATATAAAATCTTAAGTAAAAAAACAAATTCCAAATCGTTTTAGTTTGAAAACACGACCATCGGTGTACGTATATAATTTTCAACCATATGGTCAAGTGATACAGATATTTATCATTTCAACCCACAATTTATAGAATTTCTACGGGTCTATCATTTCAACCTGCGATCCAAAATTTAATAAAAATCGTTTAGGTCTATCATTTCAACTCATAGCGATTTTTCCCTAATCTAATGTCCATTCAGGTATGTATCATTTCAAGCCTTAGTGGTTTTTTCTAAACTAGGGAAATCAACATCATAACAAATCATCACATAGCATCAATCACATCATAGTCATATATAATCAGTGCACATATGTGTCATATATATATATATATATATATATATATATATATATATATATATCGTGTCATATACGAAAGTGTACAAATTAAACAAACAGTTTCTACTGGCAACCCTATACATTTCATAATAGTTCATTTAGTTGATATAACATTCATGAAATAATGTAAGTCAGGTGTGAGATAAACTCACCTTTCATGGTATAGAAAAGACGATACACGTATGCAAATGAAATGATGAAATTCGTGCATAACTATGGCGAACAAACAAAACTCAAAATGGGATCAAGCCAACCTTGGTGTAGCAAAATCAAACTTCTTCTTTTTCCCAAAAAGCAACATCCCGATATATATATATATATATATATATATATATATACACACACGTACGTATGTATGTATGTATACATGTAGTCAACGGAGGTCTTCGGAAAAAGGACCTAACCAAAGTAACAACAAAAGACAAAGCACCTTTCCCTTCTTTCAAACAGCAAAACCAAGCACTGGATTGCTAGACCAAATATAATCGGCCAAACAAACCGATGCTTCACCAAAAAAAAAAAATATTTCTCTTACTTTTTTTTGAAGTACTGTGTTTCAGGATGAGGGAGTGACCCAGGTGGAGGCTCACAGTGCAAGAGGCAGCAAGTGGTTGAACAGATTTGCAGCAATGGAGAACGGACGCTCGCAGTTAGAGAGTAAAAGGAGATGAACAGGGATGGGTTATAGGTGGCTTACGGTGGTCCAAAAGGTGGGATGGCGATGGCAACATGTGTGGGGAAAGAGCAACTGCAGAGGTCGAAACATGGCAAACTACAGGTGGTGGGTTTTGGGTCCGCGGCTTGAGGAGATGACTACTGGATGGATGGGGCTCAGTTGATTCAGTGGAGGCTGGAGCTCAGTAGGATGGGAAAGCTCTCGATGGGAAAAAAATACGGTAAATAAAAAAACTTGCGACGGAAGAAAATGGAGAAAAAAACATGGGATGAATGAAAAAATGCTGACGCTTTTTCTTTTTACAAAGTATATATGAAAGATCCGAACGCTCAAAAAATAAAGGTTTGAAGGGTTTTCCTCAAATCGGGGGACGTGGCTAAAGGAAATGGAACTGGTCTTCTTACATGTTTGAGGAGAAAAGGAAAACCATGGGAATTGAATATTTTAAAACTAAAAAGAACGGTTAGAATAAAGAAAAATAATAATAAACAAATAAGGAATGGTTTTAACTTGGTTCGAAAGTAAACATGTCGTTTGTAGGAATAAATGATACTGAACGCATGCATCGAATTATGTAAGGAACGTATGTCTAAATGTGGCTTTGGGACAATGTAAAGTTCAGGGAAAAGCAAATGATAGAAAAAAATGGAATACACATGCATGCATGTCTAATGCATATATGTGCCTTTACTAAGCCTTACAAGGAAATAAAAAAAATTAGTGGATAGTTTAGTAAAATAAAAGGACGGATGTTGCAGATCCAAAATGTCTAGAAAAATATGTACAATCCAAATATGGACACTTCGAACTCAAATGTCTTTGTTTCAAAAAGAAACTATGCAAGTATTTTCACAATTTTGTCGTGAATCGAGCAACGAAACTGACATACAAATTTATTGTGGTAGTCAGCGCGACGAAACCAACACAACGACATATAGGTTACAGTGCCAGGATGCTCCGTACAAAAACGTATTACACAAACCCCCTTAAACATAAAATACGGATAGGAAAACAATTAAACAGATGTCAAAACGAACGATTTTCACGAAACATATTTCATCATTGGATTCGTGACAACGACTAGAATATTTTTCATGTTTGTTCAAACTGATTTCAGAGAGATTATAAAATCGCTAGAATTTGAACTGTTATGCGCAACTTTACTCTGAAAATTGCGCCACCAGAAAGACATTTAAATTTTCTGACGAAATTTTAAAGCTTCTACGTCTCACCGTATGTATTTCAAATTCCCGTATAGAATACTTCCAAAATAAAAGTTTGATTTAAATCGGAATTTAAATCATTAAAAATAGCGGGTTGTTACACCATATTTCCTAAGAATATGAAACATTTTAGCCAAATTTTCTAAGTGATCAAAAGCCCTTTTCGACTTCACCATCATATCATCGACGTACAATTCAACGTTTTTTCCAATTTGTGATATAAACATTCCATCCATAAGGTGCCGGTAAGTCGCTACTGCATTCTTCAATCCAAACGGCATAACCTTGTAACAGTATAAGCCTACATCCGTCACAAAACTTGTGTTCTTTTGGTCCGACTCTTGCATCATTATTTGATTATACCTCGAATAAGCATCCATGAACGATAGCAATTCATGCTGTGCCATTGCATCAACTAGTTGATCGATTTTAGGTAACGGAAAATTATCCTTGAAGCATGCTTTGTTAAGGTCTGAATAATCGATACACACTCTCCACTTTCCATTCAATTTGTTCAAAAGCACTGGATTAGAGACCTTATGTGTATATGTGGATTCTCGTATGAAGTCATTCTCCATTAGCCTATCCACTTCCTCTTTGAGAGCCCGGGATCTTTTGGGTTCATGAATCGGTCTTTTCTACTTCATTGGTGAGACACTTGGATCTATATTCAGCTTATGAACTACCACATCAGGAGAATTACCGCACATGTTGGAATGATTCCAACCAAATACATATAGATTTGCCTTCATAGAAACAATCAACTCTTTTTGTAGTTTCGGGCCTAGATGAGAGCCTATCTTTAACACTCTGTCCGGATCTTTATCATGAACTGGAATTGAAATTGTTACCTCAACTGGCATCGCTCGCCCTTCCCCTGCACTGGCCATTCTCGGATCCATCTCCTTTTGAGCCCCACTGTGCTCGCTAGTGTAGGGGTCGTGCCTTAATTGCTATAAGGCATTTTCATGAATGCAAAGGGGAACCTCCACATTCTTTCCTTTGTCCTTTTACTCGCTTTTCTCAGCTCATTGATATAGCATTCTCTGGCAAATCTCCTGGTCTGCTTTAACCACACTGACCCCCTTATCTGTTGGAAACTTTATCGTCAAGCACCAGGGGGATAGCATAATCCCGAAAGATGTCAGGGTTGGTCTTCCCAGAATAGCATTTTACGCAGAAAATTAACCTAGAAGAATAAAGGATTGCATCAGACTATCTTTCCATTCTCCGTCTCCAAGTTCCACAAGTAGATCAATAACCCCAATGGGCTGCTTTCGTTCCCCTGTGATCCCTTTGATGTTCTTTTGGTAGGCTTGCACGTGTTACATAGAAAGCTTCATTTTATCGGAAGTGCTTTTGAATAGCACATTTATTGAAGCAAGACAATCGACTTGCGCCCTTTTAACAATGGTCGAGCCTATCCTAGTCGTTACTACCGTAGGATATGGAGTTGGAGTGAATACTCATTCCTCATCTTTTCCATTAAACATGAAATCTCCAAGGGAAGTTTTCTGTTGTTTTACGAACATGGTATTGTTCAGAATCAAACATTTTTCTTCCGTTGAAACATTCTTGAGTGCATTGGTATATCTTTCGATATCTCCCCAAATTCCTCCAGCTGGATGGGGACCCCTAGAAATAGTGTTAATCACTGTCCTTTAACTAACATGTACTGGGACCTTGTCTCTCGATCCAGATGCATTTAGGTCTTAGGAGGTTTGAGGTGGATTGGTGGACTGCGGCTTTTTCACATATTACTACAGCTTGTTCTTTCTGATTAATTCCATAATCAAGTTTTTCAGATACCCACACTCGTTGGCCTGGTTGGTTGTGGAATCAACCAAACATTTTAAAATTTTCTTGATTGTCACCCATTTTTTGCATTTTCGGCTTCGGGTAATCTTCAATATCCTTGGTGGTAGAAAAAATGTTCTCAAAGTATTTGTTAATGGGTCAATTCAGCGGCTTTAAAGAAGCGTAATTTCTTTCAATTTCAGTTATCCTTTCTGTCATTCCCTCGCTTTTGACCTCCATTGTTCTTCTGACCATTTTGAACACCACTATCTTTCTTCTCTGTTACCGAACTACCCTCATCAACATCCATAGCAAAAGAAGAATCATCATCCACACCGATATATTCTTTTGCTTTTGTATAAAACCTTTTCAAGGTGTCAGGCTTCTTCATTTTAATCCACCTTCTGAACTCCGATTTTTTATCTATAGCTTGCTTCAATGCCATCAATACCAGTCGAGGTTCTGGATCCCAATTTCTGATGCGGAAGCATTAAATCATGTAAGGAAGGCTTTGACTGACTCACATGGTTTTTGTTCCATGTCATTTAATGACATTACATCTTTAACCTTCATGGTCAATAGCCTAAACTGCTTCCTGAATTTCTTAGCCAAGAAATAAATGTTATCCACAGACCTTGGAAACCAAAGCTACTCCCTCCAAATATACTGGGAAGTATAAACACTTAATCTCATCTGTAGCTCGTGCACCATCCATGTGCTGATCGTACTTATATAGTAACAAATTAGGATCGCCAGTCCCATTATAAGCTTGAATCGTTGGTGGATTGAACTTCCTTAGGAACTTGTTCATTTTAATCCTTTCAGCGGGTGGAGTCTTAGTTGGAGCAAACTCCCACTCCTTCTCATTATCATTCTGCTTCATACTTTCCTTCATAATATGGAGGACCATTTCCGCAATAAGTTCCTCCTTGTCGTGATGATCCACGAGGTGGACGCCCTCTCCTTCGCCAGATGTTTGACTAAGAAAACTGTTACAGTTAGGGATCCGGGGCCCTGTGCCTCCCTCATAAGGAGGTGCCCCTTTGGCGGAACTATTCACTTTTCGAGAAGTAACTCTTTCAGAATGGTTCCGAGTAGGTGGTTTTGATTCTTCATGATCAGCATGGTTGGAATCGTCAATCTCTTAAACAGATCGATCATGATTTGGACTTGAGGAGGAAGAGTTATTACCTCTGCATAGGTGATATTAAGATTAACTTTCGCTATGTCGGCTTGAATAGCGAAGAGATCCTCTAATCTTGCCATCATGGCTTTATTTGAGATCTCCATCTGCTGTGTCAAACAGGCTACAACTTCATTCAGTTTATTTCTAGTTACGCCAACTCCTACTGCCGAGGATTGGCCAACTTCATGAAGATTAGATCTCGTAGTGATAGGATCATCCACTATATTTGCCGAGCCCGAAGCTCTCACAGACTTGCTAACCGGCTTCTTCGGTGGCATTATCTCGGACAACCTTTTGAGCTTTGAAGATAATCTTTCAACCAACGTGGATCTAAGATTTGGAGAATCTATCATAGATACATGCTTCGAGTCTCAATGCCTCCACAAAGCACATGACCTTGGAAAGTGGATATGGCCCCATGGTGGGCACCAAAATGTTGTTGTCAAAAATGGACAACAACACCCGAGGTGTAATTCTACACTTCACAAACAAGTAAGATCTAGAAAAGTGGTAGCCACAAACAAAAAAGCAAGTAAAAACAAGGGGATATATAGTGGTTTGGCCTAGAATTGGCTCACATCCATTTAAAAGAGAATTCTCATTTTCATCATCAAGGTTACAAGATACATGATTTCTCTAACCTCACTCATTTTCTCTCTTTTTACAATAATCTTCTCTACTTCTTCTCTTTTTACTTTTGATTCACTCAAATTCACCAAGGAAGTGATGAGATCTCTTAAATTGCGATGGTTGTTGGAGTAGATATTCAATAACTTGAGCAATTAGATGATTTTGGCAAATCCACGGTGGTGGAGATGTTGAATCTAAGATTTGAAGAGGATTAATGAAGGTTTGAATGAGTTAGAGGTGTTTAGAAATGAATTGGGCAGCACTTATTGGGGATAAAAATTTGTCCCTTCAATAGTGGAAGTGTGGGGATATTTATAGGAGTAGAAATGAGGTGGTGGGATCTGAAAATAGTGTGTAAAGGCTACTAGGTCATTTGAATGACCTGACAGGTTGAGTCAGTTACGACTGACTTGTTTCTCCTCCTCCATGACACGACCTAGCCTCTCACAACAATTGACGACTTGACCTTCTTGTGCTGAGACGACTTGCCTATGGCCTCCTTAGACCATTAAATGGCTTTAGACGTACAATTTGACCGCCAGAATGCGACCTAATTAGGTCGTTGGGCTTCTTGTGTTAAAGACCTGCATGTGGACGATCTTGAGCTTCTGTTGAACACAATCCAGTGGGTGACGACCTGAACTTTGAGCGGCCTAAGGTCAAACGACTAAGTGAATAACGGCCCGGTCCTGCCTTTGAGAACCAACATCTTATGATTCTTGCGATCTAACTCGAATATGTAGAAATGACCCATCCTTGTCTTCTTTAGCAATGCTTTATATCTAAACCATATTGTTTGTATGTTAACAAGACCTAGGTGAAAACAACTTAAAATGATGAAAATAAGATCAAACAACCCATATACTTGATTGAATCTGCGTGGGAGATGCTTATCACCAACCAATTCTTCAAATAACTTGAAATCACTAAATTCCCAATCCGAATAGCGAAGAATGGTCTCCAAACCTATCAATTTGAGCAACCTTCTTTCACTCGATGTAGATCTTCAATCTTCTTATGTAGATATAGAATTTTAATGGAGGAAAGGTGTATTTGATTGAGCAAGGAGAATCGCGACCTCAACTAAATGAGAGAATGAAGAAAAGTAACTCTCTCTTCATGCCTTTAACCCACTATTTATAGCCTCAAACCAGCCCACTAGTGGGCCACACCAAATCATCCCATTAGTGACTAGACAAACATGAACAGAAGTTGATTAGCACTAAACAGCAATTTCTCCCAAACCGTTGAACAAAATCTTTAATGTGACCACTCTACGGAAGTGGAAACATCATTTCCTTTCCAATTAAATCGATTCAGCACCTGATTTTGATATCAATCAAAAGTTATACCCTGTACAAAACTAACAGGGGTAAAATGGGACAAATAAAATTGGTAAAAATTATGGACATTTCTCACATCGCCATAACCAACCTATCAAAATATGAGAATGATCCAACCCTCAGGGAAATAAATAAAAATATTTTATGATCATACGATACATAAATTGCAGGCTGTTACTCCAAGTCTTGAAAACCACAAGTCTCATAAAGAAAAACTTAGTCTCATAGAAATCAAAGTATAAATACAATAATCCCTGTCATAAGTGCCAGTACAACCAGACCAAACTGAAAAAATGTAACATAGAAGAAGAATACATCAACACTATGTAGAAACTCCAAGAGTGTTCCACTAAGATGTATGAATCAACCAGTCTCAAACCTACAAGCCTAAGGGGGGAGAAAAAGGAAGAAATAGGAATGGGTCAGACATAAAGTCTAGCGAATGAAGTAACTACGAGCATGATTAAGAAAGATAAAGATAAATAAACTTAGTTAACAGTTATAGTGTCGTAAGGTAGTATGTACGTGCACAACTTAGGATAGTTACTGGGGTCATTAGGTTATTTTTCTACTTCAAGCTGAAATGACTAATTGGTTGTTTGCACAATTCTATTACTATGAAAATATGATTATGATGAGTTTTCCTACTTCTACTATGACTGCTATTTACTCTCTACCATGAAGCTGGCATGGTATTTGATGCCCCTTATACCAAGTCAATCCTACCTGAATGTGAACTGGATCCAGTCCACAACATCATTCGCTCGCGAATTCACCTTTTGGATGGACATTTGTCTACTCAGTGCTAGGATGAACAATGTCTTATACAACTCGATTCGATACACCACACACTCGGCCATCTGTGGTACGCATTGACCTGAGATCCTTCTTTTAATTGGCCAAATATCTACCATAATTTGGCAAGAATAACTCCATATAAGCATCTCTGGTACATGCCCCTAATCATTTATCTACCATTTTTCGGTATGCACATCGAATCTGCCGCTAGTACAAACTTCTTTAACTATTATCTAGTTATACCTCCATCACAATCCCCATGATTAAGCTTTATCTATTGGTCTGTTATCCACCATAATTCGACATCTACCATTGGTATGGACCTACATTATTTATCTTTTAGCCAATTATCTACCATGATTCAACATTGATGTCTAATACGCCACCCGTACGGGCTCCCATGATTCATCTACTGGTCGGTTATCTACCATACTTCGACACCTATCTTTTGCTGTTATGAATCCTCAGAGATAATAACGCTCTTTTTCTTGGTCCTCGACCTAGGTCTAACTTACTAACTAAATCCATGGTCCAAGTTTTATTCCTCTTAGAATGATCCTAGATCGACGCCCAACATGTTGGCATAGTAACTGACCCGAGCCTATGATATTATATTTTTATCATAATAGGTTTTATTCTTTTCTTTTTAGGGTGCTACTATTCACACTCCTATTTACACTTTTGGCCATCAAAACTAAAACACCCAAAATATTTTAAATTTCATCTTCTGGCCACCGTCCAAAATTAATAACCAAAGAATGCAGAGGCCACCATCTCCTTCCTCTACGCGAATGCTTCCTTCGTCCCTTACTTCGTCGGTTGTGAATTGATTTAATTTATTAATCCATTTTCATAATCACATTAGCAATTTTACTTTTTATAAATGAGTACTTACTTCATCGATTGTGAAATGATTCGTCAAATCAACATTTATGTCTTTTGAGTCATTTGATCGAACATCATGCACACATATCACAACCATCATGTTTATCGTTCAATTCATCATCATTCAAATACTCCAACTATCAAAAGACAAAATAATAATAATTAATGTATCAATGTATAAAAGAAGATACGTAAGTTATACAGATAAAAACGCTACAAGTCAAAACTAACATTATAAGAGGTAGTGACGATTTGGTAATGAAACATGAAGAGTGATTCCCCTTTTATTATGCAGGAAGAGTTTATATGTCGAGAGTTATATATATATATATATGTGTGTGTGTGTGTGTGTGTGTACAACATTGGACTTTGATAATGATCAACTAATAATGACTATGATAATGTGACGATTGTGATGTTTTATGCATAATGGCTAAACGCGAGCACAACGCATATATAAACACATACATACGTATATGTATATGTGTGCGTATATTCTTATTTAGAAGGCGGAAATCAATGAGAAATTCAATGATGAATATTGATTGTGCTACTATTCTTTTTAGTTTTTATGTATAAATAGATTTTCCATATGTATATGTATTTTTGAAAATTGGTTCTTTATCGATGACGTTAAAGAACACCTAGCTGATTCGTCTCCTTAAAAACCCTACCACAATAGTAGGGAAAAAGATTACGACATCAACTAGTAATCTCCATCTCAATTACAATATATACAAGTAAAAACAAGGAACAATCAAGAAATAAATAAAATAAAAACCCACGTATCCCATTTCTCCTTGCCCTGACCCATATGAGCGAAACAAAGACTTCAGCCTCTTCAAGGGACATTGCATTGTGCGAACTTGGTTGTCCAACATCTTCCAAGATGAACAGATTCTGTAATCTTCGATGACCATTCATATATATAAAATACATATATATATAGCATAAGATTAAGAATATCTTAAAAAGTGCAACACCCCTTTGGTCCTCTGATTTTCATCACATTTGCTTTCTCTCTTCTCCCGCTAACTCTTTCTCCCCCCGTTAACTTATTTTACTATAAATGAGTGTAGGAAATAGATATGCTAAAGGGATGCTTTTGATTATATATATATATATATATATATATATATATATATATATATATATATATATATATATGAGTGTTCTGGGGCATCACTGTTTTGCAGCACCCCTATCCGTACATGAGCCAAATCCAACAAAAAAGGGTATATTTTCAATCCACATATATATTATCGTCTATTCAAAATTTGAGCTCATTCCTAAGGGTGTTAATAGGACAGCACAGTTCGTTGTAAGACTCGGTCTGAAGGGGTAAGGTGTCTGGTCCGTGTCCATACGATTCCCATTTAGGACATGATTTAGGACAAGAAAAAGTGCATTAAAATATGTTCGTTCGAAAATGTTCGATGTTTTTCTATGGCCCGAACCTTGTCCGTCCGTTGTCCGGCTCATACAAACAATGTCCGAGCCAACTCCTCATCCGGTCCGTGTACATTTGAAAGTCTTATAGGACAAGACACGAACACCCCTTTTTCTGGTCCGCCCAAATAACACCCCTACTCGTTCTTACATTCATAACATTTTCTAAATCTTAGCTCAATTATTCACCGTTCAGACATCTATTCAAACTGTTAAATTTAAACATACAATATATTATTCTACGAATGTCGGAAAGAGCTCGAATTTAAGATAGATGATAATATGTATGTGGATAGAACATCTACAAATTCTCGTTGGATTTGAATTACCATATCTCACGAACGGGTAGAGGTGCTAAAGGGATGCTGTAAAATAGGAGTATACCAAAAAGCTCCTATATACATACATACATACATGCATATACATACATACATATATAGGAGTGTTCCGTGGAACCTCTGTTATGTAGCACCTCGTTTGCACTCCTGCTCTATTGTGAGCTAATTAATCCAAATGCAACAAAAAAATTATAGATGTTTATTCCATATTTATATTATCATCTATTAAAAATTGGAGATCCTTCCAACATTCGTAGAATAATATACTTTATGTCTAAATTTAACGGTTTGAATAAATGTCTGAACGGCGAACAATTGAGCTAAGATTTTGAAAATGTTACGAATGTTAAAACAACCTCAAATTTTGGATAGATGGTAATAAATATGTGGACTAAACAATTACAAATTTTTGTTGAATTTGGATTGATTTGCTCATGATAGGACATAAGTGCTAAAAAATAGAGGTGCCCCAGAAGGCTCTTCATACATACATACATATACATAAATATACATATATATATAAGGAGGTTATATGACATTCCATTTTTTTCCCCTTAACCGTAGCCACATATTTACAATAAAAAAGTTAGTGGGGGAGAGAGAATTAGTGAAAGAGAGAGAAACGAGAATGTATGATGAAAATCAAGGGCTATAGAGGTGCTGCACTATTTGGGGTGCTCTTGATCATATTATATATATATATATATATATATATATATGCAAGCGTTCGGTTTCACCCCACAAATGGAGCTTCCCTCTGATTTCCACCTCTCCTTTATATTAAAGAATGTAGTGGAGAGGGAGAGAGAGTTAGTGGAGAGGGGAGAATGAGATTATGTGGTGGAAAAGAGGATGGCCAAATGGGTGCTCCACTGTTTGAGGTTCCATTGAACCTACCTCATATATACATATACATATATATACATATATATGTATATGTGTTTATATATATATATTGCAGCTGAGGCCAAAAGGGTGCTCCACTGTTTGAGGTGTCATTGAACCTGCCTTATATATATAATATATGTTGGAGAAAAATAGGAAAATGGCGGCCTCTCCCATCCTTCAAGAAAATCTAGGGGACAACGAAGACGAAGGTGAAGGTGGTTGGCAGGAGGTAGGGCGGAAAGGGAAGCAAATGTTTGCTGAGATATTAAGGCAGTCCCCAAGAGCCACTCAACAACCAAATCGGCCAAACCCTAGCTCATGGGTCGACGCTTCAAACTCTGAATTTCAGATCTCAGGAGAGTTGCAAAACTTTGCACCACTTCAAACTGGTGATACAAAGTATCAGGTCATTGATGAGATTGACTATGCAGAATTGAATAAAATTTGAGAAAACTCAATCTTCGTGTATATGGCAGTTAAAAGGCCTTACTTTGTTATTTCAATGATTACATTAAACATATATGGAAACCCAAAAGAGGCGTGGGACGTTTTCCCTTGAGAAAATGGATTATTTTTAATCAAATTTCAAATGAAGGAAGACTATGAAAGGGTTTTAAAAGGAGGGCCATGGCTTATGGAAAACAAAATCATTTTCGTGCGTAAATGGAAAGCTAGTTTCAATTTTGAAAAATCTATGCTAACTTCTTACCCAATCTGGTTGAAGTTCCCAAATCTGAATCTTGCGTTGCGGAACATAAGATATATCAGCAAGTTAGCCAATATCATTGAAAAGTGAGACGACCCCGAACCCCGTACTGACGGTGGCAAGGGTAATCCTTGGAATATAACACATAAACAGATAACAGCAGAACAGAATTAAATAAATACACCAGATTATGCACAATAGAATATACTGGATAAGCATAATCATCAGAGTTACACAGTGTACAGGATCATACTTAGTACAAATACAGTTCAGCTATACATAAATGCCTACAGCGGAAACAAACATAATATGTACAATAGGAGCTGAACAGCATAAAAAGAGATAAATGATAGAATCCATCTTCATCTCCAGCTATCCAGAATGAGCCAGCTAAACCAGAATACAAGGCTTCCCGTGTAGAAAAAGGGGCACCCGAGTTTGAAAGTGAAACAAACTACGAGTCAGTCATGGGACTGGTATGAGAAATCTACTCAACACATCTGAAATATGGCTAATCACTGGACCACGCCACTTTCGTGGAACAGGTTTACTCCATTGGATTTCCGGTGCTTTAAAACAAATCATTCTTTTAAACATCGCAATGCTTCTTATAAAAATGAAGCCATTATAAGACTCGGTTCCCATCACACAATGCAACGCAAATCGGAGGATAGAGTTTTTATCTTATAACGGCCAAGATATGCTTGATACGAATAAAACAAAAGCATTTGATATTGTTACTAGTGTTTATACGTTTCAAAAACAACTTCAAATCATAAGTATCAATCATAGACGGCATTAATGCCCCATACCACTATGTCGCCATATATAGGTATACAATCAAAACCGCACATTTATGTATTTGGAAATTGGATTTCCGTCATGAACCAAGGCAAAAGATAGTCCTTACCGAATTCGAGACGCTCTAGCCCGTATCTCAGGAACAGCCGCAACTGCCCCTGGGATTGTCAGGGCCGGTCCACCGAGGTGTATTATTATGCCTGAACACTGCGTTTCCCCTCCCTTTGGGGCGTCAATGAGCCAACGAATGACTCCAACAGTCCCGGATCGACCGATATAATCGAGGCGCCTCGCGATAGCAACAACCACATAAGTCAAACTCGTCAGGGCGTGTAAAACCACTGACGCCACTTCTAACTAGAAGGAAACGCATCCCCTCCCTTATGTCCTCTCCCGTTTCTGGTTCATACCGGGGTGTGAGGCTCGCGATTTCACGTTATACACAAAGCTACGCCACACAGACGGTACTTTGATCATCAACCACAATACTTTGCTTTTCAACAGAAGCCCTAATCACTGCATCTTAGCATGTCACACAGGCAATTCACACCATGCAACTGATGGCTATCAATCACATAGAATAAATTCCAATGCAAGACACGCAATCCATTTACAAGTCTGTTCTGGGTCTGAATGAAACCGGAGGTACTATATACCTCGCAAACCCATCGATCTCCACGTACGTCTGGACGATCACCACTCATTATCCATATTTCGGGATGCCTCCCAATCAGGACATCAGTTACCGTCCAAACGAGGTGAAGATTTCCGGTCTTCAACCACTGTCTTCATCTTCAATTTCTTATCGTCGGTTCAGTTATTCAGAATGGGATAAACCTGGTCTTTCTGAGCAACTCGCGTATATAATAAACAAGTGCAACACAAACACACATACGCATCATTTCAATTCATAAGTCGCTAACCGTAAATCAGTAAGAGAACGATTTCCCAAATATTAACCCCGAAGGCCGAAACCAACATCATATCAACACCCAGGAAACCATTCGACTTAGCCAACCTTCAGTTAGTTTCTAAATTTCACATCCATATCGTTTATAATAATTTATAACGATTTATCGCCATTTTTATTTATTTTAAAATAGCCAATTTATTCAAACGACGCTTCGGGCCATAACGCAGCCGTGGCGCTGTTTTTCTTTAGATTTGATTTACACATATCTGAAAATCTAACCGTTGGATCTTACAAAATTTATATCATTAGAAAGATCTTTTCAAAACGAATCCAACGGTTCCAGTTTCAGGAAAATCCGACGGTCGGATCTCCCGGTATAATCGTTTGAAGTTTCGATTTCAAAATACAAACTGCAGCGTCGTTATTCGATTAAATATAATTATACTTATATATATATATATATATATATAATCGATTCTGGCGTGTTTTTCTTCAGATTTGAATTAAACATTCCAGACAATCCAACCGTTGAATTTTTACAAAGTTAGTGCCGTTGGAAAGATATTTCCAAAGCGAACCCAACGGTTGTGGTTTTGGGAAAATCCGATGGTCGGATCTCCCGCACTAATCGTTTGAAATCACGGTTTCAAAATACGAACTGCAGCTTCGTTATTCGATATATTTCAATTCTATTTATATATATATATATATTGATTCTTCGATTTCAAAACTATATGATTTTCATACATTTGATAAAAATGATATTTTTATCTAACTGTCTTCTATTTCAACACTTCACTATTTTTAATAATTCATGTATATAACAAAATGTGATTTTTAATGTAAAACAATTTATCTCAAAACACGACTATTTTATATAGTTCATATAGATGATAAAAATAGGATTTTTATTATAAAACAATTTATTTCAAAATACAAATACCATTCAACACATGAATTTCAATTCAACGAATGAATTTCAATTCAACACATGAAGGTTTTCTATAGTTGGTATATATAGATAAAAAGGTGATTTTTATATTTAAAACACGAATACCATTCAACACATGAATTTCAATTCAACAAATGAATTTTTATTCAACACATGAAGGTTTTCTATAGTTGGCATTTGTAGATAAAAAGGTGATTTTTATATTTAAAACACGAATACCATTCAACACATGAATTCCAATTCAACGAATGAATTTCGATTCAACACATGAAGGTTTTCTATAGTTTGTATATATAGATAAAAAGGTGATTTTTATATTTAAAACACGAATACCATTCAACACATGAATTTCAATTCAACGAATGAATTTCGATTCAACACATGAAGGTTTTCTATAGTTTGTATATATAGATAAAAATGTGATTTTTATATTTAAAACACGAATACCATTCAACACATGAATTTCGATTCAACACATGAAGGTCTTCTATAGTTTGTATATATAGATAAAAAGGTGATTTTTATATTTAAAACACGAATACCATTCAACACATGAATTTCAATTCAACGAATGAATTTCAATTCAACACATGAAGGTTTTCTATTCAACAGACGAATATAATTTCAACATAGAAAATAATTCTAACACATGAATATTATTCAAAATTTCGGCAGCATAACGGCAGGGTAGTTAAAACCGGGACCGTCCCTAGTACGACTTCTCGCTCTACCTTAAAGCCTCGCAGCTTTTGACAATGGGGAATCATGCATCTAGTTTGCATGTAGGCGGCATGTATATTTTTTTCCATTCCCACAAACTAATCCTATGTGGTTTCAACCAAATATTTCTCAACCACAAACGGGTATTTTTCAACCACAATCTATCAATTTCAACCACAAACAATTTCAATCAACCATTCGCTATCAATCAATTTTCACACCAATCACAACCAATAAATATCGTCCATGGTTTGTGGACGAGGGACGTGTGTGTGTGTGTGTGTGTGTGTGTATATATATATATATATATATATATATATATATATCTACATAACAT
Organism: Allium sativum; assembly: GCA_030737875.1. Classification (NCBI taxonomy): domain Eukaryota; kingdom Viridiplantae; phylum Streptophyta; class Magnoliopsida; order Asparagales; family Amaryllidaceae; genus Allium; species Allium sativum. The sequence continues at coordinate 646,553,296 of CM060923.1, forward strand.
TTCACTTCTATTTCAATACATATATAATTTTTACAACGCATATACAACTTATTCATCGAATGTACAACTTATACAACACTTATACAAGAGGTGTACAACGCTTATATAACTCATACAACGACTATATAATTTATACATCGTCGTTTTCCATATCGTTTATAATTTAGAAATCTCACATTGGGTTCCACTCCACCAAAAATAGCAGAAGTCTCAGAAAAATATGCGGTCCCTTCTAGAATGTAGAAGACGTCCACACGAGTCCACTGTCTCTTGTTTCATTGGATTTCGACAAGAAATGAAAAAGATATGATTTTTCAAAGTTTTCAACGGTTTAAAGGTGTTAAAACAGTTGAAAATAAACAAAGCCGTATACCTTATTTGAATCTTCAAAACTAGATTTCAAATTATCTTCAAATCCGTTGATCGTTGCTTCGATCAGCCAGCGCCACCTTGACGGGCTAGGAGAGGCGCACGTGCGCCAGGGAGAGGGCCCAGTTCGATCACCCCTGGTAGCGGCGGCGGGGGTTCAAAGTCGACGACTTTGGGGAGCTCATTCCTGGCGATGGCGCAACGATAGGAGGGGATCTTTACATGGATCTGAAGCTCTTGAGGGGCTCTTCAAAAAGTTGCAAAGGAGCGATGGGTACTGGTGCGTGGATCGAGCAGAAAGGAGGAGAGAAGGAAGAAAGGGGAAGCCGCCGTCGATCAGGTAGGGAGCGAGGGGTTTTTTGAATTTTTATTTTAAAATAAATTATGAAAGGAATAATTTCATTGGTCCGTGCTTCTTTTAAACTTTAAAATAGGGTTTTCTAATACGACCACCAATTCCAACCCAACGACTGTCATCCCTAGCGTTTTACCCCGATTCCGAACACAATGGGATATGTTTCGTAGGCCCATTCGACTGTTTCAGTCAGTTTTCATTCAAATTAAAATATATAACATTCAATATTTGATTTGAATGTACATTTCAATTTGTCAGGGCCACAAACTGATTCTAAAAATTCCCGAAAAATAAATCTAGCTATGTTTTGACGATACGGTCCCAACAAAACTAGTTTCGTCGAATTCTGAGACCGTTTGAAAAACGGCCCATTTCTGGTAGATCTAATTTAATAGAAATCGACCAAACACATTTTCCTTTGCCACACTCACATACTAGATTCAAAAATTATGAAATTTGAAATCTAGCAATAATCTGATATCCCGGATCCAAAAAAAGTGGTTTCATCGAATTCCGAGGTCGTTTGCAAAATGGCCATTTTCACGGGCTATATAATTTCTATAGCGACCTTTCTGAAAATTCATTTGGCCATAACTTTTGCTTTCCGCTATGAAACTTCGATTTTTCTGATTCGTTAGAAAGGTATTCACTAATAGATTTAAATATTTTTGGCTTCACTCAAATCCGTTTTGTTTTGCACCTGGTACGGTCAGTCAAAGTTTGAATTCAAATTTTGAAACTACCGCGCCATTTCAGGCCTTGTTTATAATTAGAATTAATTATATTTATTTTCAAACGTTGATTCAAACTTAGTTCTCATCTTTATTATTTAAAATATTTATTTTAAATATTTAAAATCCACTATTTTAGCCAATTTAAATTTTTGAAATTGGTTCAGATTTTCCGGGTCGTTACAAAAAGCCACTAGAAATTGATGGAAATGCAAAGCTTGTAAAGAAAATCAATTATGCCAAAATCCCAATCGAAATTAATGCTGATTCAGAACTTCCCAAATTCACTAAAGCATACAATAAAAACAATAACACATATGACCAAGTAGTTGAGTATGAGTTTGTCCCACCCAAGAGCACATCTTGCATATGTTTTAGGCATTCAGTTACATACTGTACAACAAAACAACTTGAGGAAATATGGGTAAGGAAAACAAAAATCACTGAACCACGCACATCCGAAAACACAGCTCCGCCAAAAAGTGTTGTACATACTGAAGCCTGTGCAGTTATCCCTACAGTTAGTCCTATTCAAGTGCCTCCTCCGCCTAACATGGAGGGCTCTGGGTCATCTACAACATCTCGTAGAGATCCAGATCAAAGTCAGGAACAGGCTCAGGCAGTGGTGGCCGACTCATGTCCGGTTGATCAGAATGTGGAGTCCACTGTAGCGGTGGTGGAAGATAAGGAACCAAGTTTGCTGGATGAAATTCAGAATCTAGAAATCTAGATTGATGAGTTTGATGAGGAAAACAATGAAGAAATGGATACAAGTAACTTTACAGAGGTAAATGAAAAATATGAAGCTCAATTCAAATGCAAAGGCAAGAAAGAATCTCCCACAATGGTTGTAGTTGGGACTGTTGCGGTTACTAGGAGCCATGCAACTAAGTCTTAATGTCGATCCTCTGTTGGAATGTAAGGGGTCTGAACAATGACACTCGTCAGTTAGACCTCTATAACTTCACGGACAAGTATAAGCCCACTATCGTTGCAGTTTTAGAAAATAAATTCACTCAAGAAAACTTAGAGTATTTTAATATAGAATGGGAGACTCATGGGTCACCACTGACAATTAAGCTCTCCCAAAAGAGGTCGTATTGCTATCTTTTAGGACATTGCATCATGGAAATGTGACACAATTAACAGTGATGACCAACAAGTAATGGTATATGCCAAAAATACTGGTGGTTTGGAGCGATTCATTTCCTTTATCTATGCAAGTAACTTAGCACCAGAAAGAGCAACTCTACAGACTAATTTAACTGCCATTTCTAATACTATTCAATCTCCATGGTTAGTTTTGGGTGACTTTAATGCAGTATTATGAACAAGTAAAAATAAAGGAGGACTTACACTCAAGCTTTCCTAAGTTTCAGAATTCAGCAACTGTGTATTAGCTAGTGGATTATCTAAGCTACCTCACTTAGGTCTCATTTCACATGGAGAAGTGGTGAGGCCAAGAAAATCACATCAAGACTTGATCGAGCCCTTGCAAATTCACATTTGTTAAACCAGATCAATGGTCTCAATGCTACAATCTTAGCCTCTTCTACTAGTGACCACTCCCCTTTGTTGATTACTTTCAATGACTCCAGCAATCCAAAGGGAAAACCATTTCGATATGCCAACCATTGGCATCCAAGTCAGGGATTTGAAGAAGCTGTCAACCTTCCGAATTTGACCACTCCAGAGGGCAATTACATGTATAAAATGGTTATGCTACTCAAGCAATGCAAAAATAATATCAAAAACAGAATAAAATTAGACCTAAAGAAAGAGACCACATCCAGAACATTCCATCATAACTTGAGCACACGCAGGAGATTTTTGCAGACCCACTGAAAGAAGGAATCAACAGTGAAATCTATGAACTCCAACGGTGTCTCAAGTCAGCTTTGGTGGTTAAAGCATTGGAAATCAAACGAAAAGCTAAGGAAAAATGGCTGACACTGGGAGACGAATGCACCAAAATCTTTTTTACTAAAATTTCACAAAGAAAACACTATAACAACTTCTTGAATTATCTCAAAGAACAGGGCGACTCTCAACAACACATTAAACAACTTGAAGGCACTGCTATTTCCTATTACACCGAGCTTTTCAATGGTATGTATGATGATGACTTACCCCATACTGAGTGTAGAAGGAAAATCAATGCCGATGGAAGGTTGATGCCCGGTGGCAAGATCACCATGAGGGAACTGCAGACTGCTGTTTTCTCCATTCATTATGACTCCAATCCAAGGCCTGATGGATTGGGGGCAGCCTTCTTCAAATTGCACTGGGAATACCTGAAGCATTATTTGTTAACAACATATCAAGAAGCACTAGATACAGGTGAATTCATAAGAGAAAGTAACCACACCTTTATATCTCTCATCTCCAAAGTTCAAAACCCAGGTAGAATTGAAGACTACAGGCCAATAGCCTGTTGTAATGTAGTTTATAACTTTTTGGGCAAAATCATATGCAATAGACTAAATAATGTGCTTCCTGCCCTAATTTCTCAATGCCAAAGTGCATTTATAAAAGGCGGATTCATATCATAAAATTCCCTCATAGCCCATGAACTAGTAAGAGAATTCAATAAGAAGGGAGCAAACAAGTTATGCCTTAAAATTGACTTGCACAAGGCTTATGACAGAGTTAATAAAAGTTTCATTACTCACATGTTAGTCTCAATGGGGATACTAGACAACCTTATCAAACTTATTGAATTTTGCCTTAACACCCTAATCTTCTCTATCCAAATCAATGGGGGCACCAAAGGGTTACATTTCAAGTTTAAGAGGCATCTGACAGAGGGACCCCTCTCCCCTTACCTATTTGCAGGTGCAATGGAGTGGTTCACCTTGCAGATGGAAATTTCAACTGGAAGGAATATAATTTTGCTAGTATACAACCATTTGCCTAAAGTCACTCATCTAATATATGCAGATGATTTGTTAGTGGTGTTCAAGGCCTCAAATACTATTATAACCCAACTGAAAAGCATTTTCCAGAATCTAGAGAAGTGGGTGGGACTCAAAGTGAATGAACTCAAAACTAAATGTTAATTTAACAAGTTTTGTAGTCACAAACGAGAATACATAGAAGCCTTTGGGGTCCAAAAAGGATCCCTTCTAGTCAAGTTTTTGGGGGTTCCACTCTCAAATAACACCATAACTAATGCTGGGTGTGGAAAGTTAGTGGATGACATTAGAGATGAGTTGCAAGGCTAGAGATCTAAACTGTTGTCTTTCGCAGGTAGAGTTGAATTAGTACATATAGTGATAACTTCAAAGATCAGATTTTGCTGCAAACTTTCCAAATTCTTGATTTTCCCATTGCAAAAATCAATATAGTGTGTGCTAATTTCATTTGAAAATGTGGACTGCACAAAATCAGTTACAAATTGCTTTGCAGGCCAAAGGAAGAAGGTGGGGTTAGGCTTAAAAACTTATTTGAGCTAAAAAAGGCCTATGGGCTTAAATTAGCATGGAAACTTATATCCTCTAATAACTTATGGGCTATCTAGATGCGAGCCCATTGCATGAAGAAAAATTTCTGGACAGAAAGCATAGATAGCAATTCCTTAGTGATCTGGAAAAACTGTATGATGCTCAGGAATGAACTTAAATCTAAAATCCAACGTGAAATTGCAAATTGGAACACTACAGATCTCTGGAGAGACCCATGGAAAAATGGTCAAAGCCTAATTGACAGACTTGGTTGGGATTGCTATTCTTCATATGGTGCACCAAATGTGCTAGGCAACTCGATCATATCCAATCAAAACTGGCAGGGCAGTAACAACTTGGTTTTTCAAAACTTAACTGAAGAAATCAATTCAAAGCCTATTTACTCTGAACGAAGTGAAGACAAACTGAGCTGGTAAAATGGTACTTTAGGCTTGGGGAAATTTGGGAGAGCATCAGAATGATTCATCCTACGGTTCAATGTAGTAAAGTGATCTGGACACGTTCTACACCCCCTAAAATGGCATAGACACTATACAAGCTATTTTGGGTCGACTGCCTACCAAAGAAGGGTTGTGTTGCCAGGGAATTATTGAAGAGGACAAATGTGTTTTGTGTAATAGATTTCCTGAAACACACAATCATCTATTTTTCGAGTGTAGCTTCAGCAAGTGTCTATGGACGATTCAAAAACTTAAATGCTTCAATACTGAACAAATAGGTAGCCTAGAGGAAGATATTGATTACCTGAACAATGGAAGTCACATGTCGAAGCTGATGACAGAGATTGGCAAGGTTTTCCTCACAGCCACAGTTTGGCAAACATGGAGAGAACAAAATGCTCGTGCTTTCAAGAAGAATAATAGAGACGTATTAGTTAACTCTGCCATAATTAACAGAGAGATTACTGTGGTAATTGGAGGAATTAACAAGAAGCTACTTACCAGTGCAATGGAACAAGAACGATCGTTAATGGGGAGTTGGAGCTGGAAGAAAGCGATTGGAGCAAGGAGACTAGAGAATTTACGTCTGCCATAAAGGGACTCTGCATAGCCCTAATTTTTCTTTTTGTTTTCCTTTTTCAGAGGATGTTTGAGGATGAACGAAAAGTGAAGTGTTGGAAATTTCTGTAGTATACCCATAGTTATAAACGGGATGTATTTGTGGGTCGAGCTAGCTTTTGGGCTTAAATAAATCAATTAACCCATTTTCAAATATATATATATATATATATATATATATATATAGCAACTGAGGCATCCTAACAGACCAAGAGATTTGAACCTTGTTCCTACACGACCTGATCATAGGTTGAAATCTTTTTGAGTAAGACAAATAATGCCCAAATCATTTCTTTTAAATAATAAAATTATTTAAAATATTACAATCTAAAAATACTATCATCCCCAACTCATTTGCTTTTAGTTTTCAGAATATGATGGCATTATGTCAAATTGGATTCAACAATCGTTTTATGTTTAATTATATTTCTGTTAACATCAATCATGGATGCCTAAAGATTGTATTTTTTTTAGAATCATAATTTTTAATGCAAATTAAACCACGTTAAGTTAATATAATAGATTAAAATTATGTAATGACTTTGTTGGTGTATTACATATGGAATTGACTTTTACTTCATATCTATTATTTTTTTAATCTTGGTGATGTATTTACATATGGATTTGACTTTGTATTACTCGGATTCATTTTAATAAAAATTTCTTGGTAATACGTATAGCAATCAAATAATTTAGTTGCGCTGTATAAATGAATAGTATTGACTAATAATAAAGATACCGCTTCAACCCTAGGGTTAAGGACAATTTATATGTCTATGAGATAATTGGGCTGAGCCCATATCCTTTTCTATTTGTTGATTATGGCTATTTCTGCAAAGCCAAAGTGGTAACAATATTACCGTTGTATGTTACAACATATATAAAGGCACGAATGTATGCTTTGTATTATTATTATAGTTCATTATAAATAAAAGTTTCAACAATTGTTTTTATGGTATCAGAACTATCAAGTCAAATGACATAAACCATTTACATTCAATTCTATTATCTGATGTAAATCTACAACAGTTTTTTGAGAAAAGCTTCATCTTCTCAGCATCATCAGGTTGCAGAACTGCCGTTGCGCTTCTTCCATCCAAGACTTTGCTTCATCACTAAATACTATCTTTCCCATCACTGTGTAGATCTGTTCCGATCAGTTATACTCTGCCTTGCCATAGAAAATCTTTGATTTCGACATCATCACCAATATTTTAGGCAGAAAATTTAACACCCTCGCTATTTTCTCGAATCTTGATTCGAATTTTGTCTGAAACAAGATTTTTAGGGACACTATCCACCTTCTCAATCAATTTTTTCCTAGTTACTATTTATGTACATTGCAACCATGATTAGAAACAATGAAGCAGGAAGCAAAACAACATCAAGAATCGAAGGCAGTAAAACCTCTCCATCAACAACTAACCTGATTAAAGCCAAGAGTCATGTAATTAACATCCCACTTGATGATGATAATTACATGCTCTAGAAATACCAGTCTGAGACAACCCTAAGGGGCTATGGCCTCCAAGATTATATCAAAGAACCGTAAGAATTCCACCTGCGATGATAACTGACCAAGAAGGAAATATTAATAGTAATGAAGATTATATATTATATCAAAAGCAAGATAGCCTTCTAACTTCTTGGCTGATTTCATAAATAAGTGCAAATTTGCTATCACAAATCATTGGCGGCAATACATCATTCAGATCTAGACCGCAGTGGAACAAATATTCAATTCTCAGTCAGCATCAAGAATAATGCATTATCGCAGTCAATTGCAAAACATCAAGAAGAATAACATGCCAATGACTAAGTATCTTACCAAGGTTAAGACGTTATGTGATAGACTCGCTGCAACAGGGCATAAAGTTTCAGAGAGTGAACGCATATTATATATTACTGGAGGGCTATATGAAGACTATGAATTAGTGGTAACATTAATCGCGTCACAAAGAAGCATAGCTGATTTGCAGTATGACTACTCAACTCTATTAGCCCATAAAGAGAGAATAAAGCAAAGAAGGACACTATCAGATTTTCTGTCAATTACACGGCATCTGGTAAAAATAATGTTCCAAGAAACAACTCTGGACAAAGTAACATTCAAAATTTTAGAGCCACTAAAGGAAATCAATCCCAAAGAGGAAGAGGCGGAGGAGGGAACAATAACAGCGGATACTAAGTGTCAGATATGCGAGAAATTTGGACATGTAGCAAGTAGATGTTATTTCAGATTCAACTCTGAATATAATGTGGCTAGACAGAATACAAGCAATCAAAACAGACCAAATGTGAACATGGCACAGCAGTCAAACAATGCAGACACTTCAAGAAGTCAAACAAGTAATGTAGATGACTCTACAATGAATGATGATACTAATTTTGATGACTAGTACCCAGATCCAGGTGACAAATCATGTTACAAGTAATTTGCAAAATCTTAATCTTGGGAATAAAAGCTACACAGGTACGTAATCTATACGATTATGTAATGGTGAAACAATAGGCATATCACACATTGGAAATGGGTATATTAATGCCAAAAGGCAACTCTATCTCAATAATTTATTAAGAGTTCCTAACATAATGAAGAATTTATTAAGTGTGTCACAATTTTCCAATGACACTAACGTATACTTCGAGCTTCACCCAAAATTCTGCCTAGTTAAGGATCTAATTAGTAACAATGTCTTATTATAGGGTAGCTTGGACAAAGGTCTTTACAGACTCAACAATGTCAAGACAAAGAATGGAATTAAAATAGTAAATTACTTTTGTTATAATATTGATGCAAATGTAGAAACCGATGATAATCATGTGATTGACAATACTAATAATGATGTATTTGAAGCTCCTAATGATGATCATATGATTGATAAAAAAGGTAGTGATGTATTTGATGTTTGGCATAGAAAAGTTGGTCATCCAAGTATTAATATTGTCAAGCAAATTCTAAATTAAAACAATACTAATATTAAAAAATTCCTGATTCACACTTCTGTACACACTGCCAATCGGCAAAAGCCATAAATTACCATTCTTTGATTCAGAGACTATCTATACCAGTCCATTAGAACTCATAGCACCTGATTTGTGGGGACCATCTCTATTCAAAACCGATCAAAGACATATGTATTACGTTTCATTTGTTGACGATTATAGCAGATTTACCTGGATATTTCTATTGAAATCCAAATTTGATGCTCATAATGCAACAGTACATTTCATAAAGTTTGTTGAAAAACAAATTAATAGCTGTGTCAAAACTATTCAAACTGATGGAGGGGGAGAGTTCAAATCACTAAAGAAATTTTTTAGTGAGAAAGGAATAACTCATAGAACCATCTATCCCCATACATCAGAACATAATGGATTAGTAGAGAGAAACCACACATATATCGTTGACATAGGCTCAACACAGATGTCACAATCGTCTTTACCTCTTAAATTTTGGGGTGAAGCATTTGTAACATCGGTACATCTCATTAATTTATCGCCAACCATTGTTCTTAAAGGAAAATGTCCTTATGAGATGACCTATAAAGACAAACCAGACTACAAAATGTCAAGAACTTTCAGTTGTTTGTGCTTTCCCCGCCTATGACCCTACAATAGGCATAAGTTAAACCTTACAACATCCCCTTGTACCTTTCTGGGATATCCTAGCAAACAAAAAGGATACAAGTGTCTTAACAATAGTGATAGGTTATATATTTCAAGGCATATTGTTTTTAATGAAATTATTTCCCCTTTTGCAGAAAAAGATATCAAAACTACCATCAAGTGATTAAGTGTGCAAATGTTCAACCACCAGTAGTTTTGACTGACTGGACAAGGAGACATAAAACAGATGAGCAACATGACGTGTCAAGTGATGTGGAGAGCATAGCTAGCACTAAAACATGATATAGCATAGAAAACTTTCACAATGACCTACAACAACATAGTGAACACAGCAAACAAGGGAATCATGACACTACAGATAGTTCAGATCAACATGATGTTCATGCAGATGAAAATCAGAGTGATGGGAGCAATGAAGTAGTTTAAACCAAATTGCAAATCAACCAGATCATGGAAGCAAATGCCACATGATGACAAGAGCCAAATGTGGTATTTTCAAACCTAAAGCATTTGCTGTCAGTCCTAATGAAAGAGAACCCATCAATTATGAATAAGCCATTAGAAATGTCAACTGGAAGAAAGCTATGATGAAGAATATAATGCATTGATTAAAAACAATACATGGAATCTAGTCATTGCACCCAAACACAAAAACATAGTGGGGTGTAGATGGACATTTAACTAAAAAGAAATCTAGATGGCAGCATACACAAGTACAAGGCGAGACTTTAATGAGACTTTTTCCCCAGTTGTCGAACCCACAACAATCAGGTTTATACCGACCATTGCTTTAAATAAACAATGGAATGTTAGGCAGATATATATTCATAATACATATTTGAATGGGGACTTACAAGAAGAAGTCTACACGCATCAACCAACTGGTCATGTCTTGAATGAAAAAGTGGGTATGGTCTGCAAATTGAAGAAAGCATTGTTTGGACTGAAACAAGCCTCTAGGGTTTGGTATGACAAACCCAAGACGACTTTTACAAGTTTGGGGTTCACCGTGACGAGGTTGGACTGTTCATTATATGTTAAAATCAAGGATGCAACTACAGTTTACATTCTTATTTATGTGGATGACAAATTGATCACTGGAAATGATGAATCAGAAATTAACATTGTGATTGAATACTTAAACAAGACATTCTCCATCAAGGACATGGGTATAGTGAACTATTTTCTGGGTACACAAGTTATACAAAAATCAGAGTTAGAAATTTTATTATCCTAGAAAAAATACATCAATGAAATACATATTCGAGCAAACATGGACAAAGCCAAATCTCGTCCAATACCCATGATAAGCAACTTACATTTATCTAAACATGAAGGAGAACCAGTCGAAAATGAAAAACTATAAAGAAGCATCGTTGGGGCCTTACAATGCGTGACGATTACTAGACTAGAATTATGTTTCATTGTAAATAACGTGTGTCAGTTTATGCAAAATCCACTATCAGAACACTAGAAAGCAGTGAAACATGTACTCAGATATTTAAATGGAACATCAGAATACGGTCTAATACTAAAAGTGTAACAACCCGGAAAATAAGAACAAATTTAAAATTTTTATTTTGGCAATTTTAATGAATTTTGAATATTTAAAATGATTTATTTTAAATAATAACGACTAGATATTTATTTTGAATAGAATTAGAACGTATAAATTTATTTAAATTGAAATTAGAATATAAATATTTATTTTAATTATAAAAGGAAATAGAAATGGCGCGGTAGTTTGAAAATTCAATTTCAAAGTTCAAATGAATGTACAGGATTCAAAATAAACTGGATTTTCGTAAAACCAGAAATATTTGAATTTTTTTGGAAATATCTTTCAAACGGATGTGAAAAATCCAGATTTCACAACGGAAATAAAAAGTAATGTCTAGTTGAAAATTCAGAATAGTCACTATGGAATTTCATATAATATATAACCCTTAAAAATAGCGATTTTGCAAACAACCTCCGTTTACGACGAGACCACTTTTGTTGGATTCAGAATCTCAAGCTATTGCTAGATTCCACTTTTCATAATTTTTGGAATCAATATGTAAGCATGGTGAATTTAAACGTGTTTTTTTTAATTCAGTTTGAATTTAATCGACTGGAAAATGACCATTTTTCAAACGGTCTCCAAATTCGACGAAGTTAGTTTTGTTAGGACCGTATCGTCTAAACATAGCTAGATTTATTTTTCTATAACTTTTGGAGCCACTATGTTGCCTCGGTAAATTAAAATGTACGTTGAAATCAATTTTGTACATTATATTAATTTATATTTTAATTTTGATAAAAACTGATCGAAACAGTTGAATTAGCTTACGGACATATCCCACTGTGTCCGGAATGGGGTATTTAGCTAGAGGCAACAGTCTTTGGATTCGATTTAGATTTCAAATAAAAAAACTAACTTTTTGGAATTAAAAATAATAAATTATATAAAGTCAACCCCTCCCCTTTTCTCTCCCATCATTCAAAACGCAAAGAGGAAAAAAAACTTGAAACCACGTTCCTCAGCCCCCCTTCCACGCCGCCGCTCCCTCCCCCTAGCGCCGCCGCTCTCTCCTCCTCCACCTCCCCTCCTCGTCCTCTTCCTCCTTTCCACTCTCTCCTCCACTTTCCCTCTTTAGATCTACAAACCCTTCCCCCAAATCACCACAACCCTAGCCACCAAAGCCACCACCACTGCCACCGCCACCCCTCATTCACCTCCCCGCGTCCAGTCAGGCCCGCCGCCGCCCTCTGGCCACCCAGCTCCGGCCATGGGACCCGTCAGGTCCAAAAACCCATTTTTCTCCAAAATTCTCGTTTTGCATGAAACACCCTGTCACTATTTCGCCAATAACTCTCAAACGGTGCGCTTCAAGCCAAAACTCCAGAATACCGAAATTCAAGAGCACGATTTGCTTTTTGATTTGTTATATGAAAGTCCTATTTTGGATTGCGGAGCTGTCCGGAAATTGCGTCCGAAGTCAACGGACATGTTGCTGTTTTTCGCAACTTCCGGCGAATTGGTGCGTTTTTGGAAGCAAGTCCACTAGGAAAAAGTCATCCGGAATGATGCATTTAGGCTAGTGACAAATTTCAGTGAAGACTGGAGGCCGTATGCAAATTCAAGTGCGAGAAAGCGACAAAACGGAGCGCGACAACAAAATTCGCAAATTAAAGAATGACGGAGTGGATCCCAAAGGTGAGAACATCTCACCCTCTTTTATTTTCTAGTTAAAAATATATACTAGGATGGAGACGGTGCTTAGTAGCACCCGACACCTTTATTTGAAACCATTTTGCTTAGTTGTTTGGTTGATTGGATTATTTGTTTGAATTTTTTTTGTTTGGTCGAACGAATTGATTAGAATTTGGTTTGTACATGGAACGAGCTATTATTAGGCGAGGCATAAGGCTAGACTTTACTCCCGTTCTAGTATCGCGTCGTTATGCTGCCGAAATTTCTAAAAATGTTGGAACAATAAAAATATCATTTTTATTGTATAAATGAACTGTATAAAATATTCATGAGTTGAAATAAATATATTGTAGTTAAAAATATAATTTTTAACGTGTATACGAATAAAAGAAACATTCATTCACAAATCGGATGATTTGTTTATGTATACACATTTGACTGATATTGATTGGGACGATATTTTTTACACATCGCCCAACTGTACAAATAAAATCGGTGCGTTTTGATTGAAACCCCACACGGGTATTGGGATGATATTTGACATACACTAATCCCAATTGTTTAGTTGTATGTCAATCGATTGGTTGACAAGTTGTTGTAAGCATTAATTATTCATATTTAATGCTTACGCAGTTATGTAATGCACTCTGCATGATGGGTAACTGTGTTTGTGTAACAAACCGGAAATTCTGAACCAATTTAAAATTTTTATTTTAGAAAATTTAATGGATTTTTAATATTTAAAATAATTTATTTTAAATAATAACGATTAAAATTTTATTTAAATCAAAGTTAGAACGAAATTTTTTAATTTAATTATAGAAGGAGTTAGAAATAGCGTGGTAGTTTGAAAATTTGAATTTGAACTTTGACTGAATGTATAGGATGCAAAATAAATCGGATTTAGTGAAACAAAAAATATTAGAATCTATTTAAAAATATCTTTTCAATGAATTCGAAAAATTGAAATTTCGTAGCGGGAATCAAAAGTTATGGCCAGTTAAATATTAAGAATGGTCGCTGTAGAATTTATATATATTTTAATATAATATATGGCCCTTAAAAATAGCCCTTTTACAAACGACCTCCGTTTTCGACGTAACCACTTTTGTTGGATCCGGAATGTCAAATTATTGTTAGATTCCAATTTTCATAATTTTTGGAATTAATATGTGAGCACAGTAAATATAAATGTGTTTCGTCCATTTCATTCAATTTGGATCTACCAGAAAATGGCCATTTTTCAAAAGGTCTCCAAATTTGACGAAATTAATTTTGTTAGGATCATACCATCAAAACATAACTAGAAATAATTTTTATGGAATTTTTAGAGTCAGTGTGTGGCTTCGGTAATTTAAAATGTATGATCAAATTAAATAATTAAATGATTTATATTCTAAAATAAAGAAAAGTGAGCTGAGATGATCAAACGGGCTAACGAAACCTAGCTCATTATGTCCGAAAAGGGGATATTTGGCTAGCGGCAACTCTCGATGGGTTGAATTTGGAGCTAGTAAAAGTTAATAGGCTTTGACTAAAAATTAAGAGGTTTAATATTACTATATTATAAATAAACCTAGAAATAACCTAACCCTAATATCCTAAACATACAGCCATCGGCCTCAATATCCGTGGCCGAATTGATCCAAATTTTGTCCCTCAAAACCATCGTATTCTCTTCGAATTAATTCATGGATTCAAAATGAAAATCAAAGGCCTTATTGAGAACTATCATTAGAACGGTTGTGATCAATCTTTATGTTGTATATCTCTCGAAGTTTGGGCATAAAGACTGGCGGTTTGGAGCTGATTTCGAGGTGATTGGGGAGGCCGAGCTCGACGGGGCTTGGGGCATGGGACACGTGCTTCGAGGCGGTCGGAGGGAGGGTTTCAGATCAGGTTCCGTTCAACTGTGGTGGCGGCTAGGTGCAGCTTCTCAAGTCGAAGGTGGTCCGATGTTTTAGCAGGAAGAAGGATATAAGGAACGACCTAATTTAATTAGAGGGTAACTGAGGAAATTCGATAAATTAATGATGTAATAAAATTTAATTTATATCGAAAAGTATTGGTTATCATAACTCTTTCAAACTGCGATGAAATCAGACGATTTCATAAGCGTTGGCATCGTAGAAACGAGATCTACAGTATGGAGCAGACCAGATCTGAAACAGAGTTTGTTGAAAATTCAAACAAAAAGCAAAGTGAGATCTCTATTTTAAAATAAAATAAATTATTTGTTGCAATATGAAATTTATATTCATTCTATATAAAATTCATGTTGGAGTTGTATATATTTATTGCAATGTTGATCGTTTTGTGATTGCGATGAACCACTGAATTGAATTGTGTGTATTCATGTTTTGTCAAATTTTTGTATACAATAAAAACCATATTGTTAATCCCCCAAAAAATCCATACACACATTGAGCAAAGGATGTGGAACGGGCACCATCAGAGTCAGCCGTGCAAGATGTTATCTGAGGCGCTTAAACGACTCACAACAGACAGGACGCAACCGCACAGAACAAGACCCAAATATCAAACCCTAGACAAGTCAAGTCAACTAGTACGACCAAAGATGATGGAACAATATGCTAATAAAGGTGCAACCCGATAAAGTTCATGGTCGTATATCCTGTAGACCGCTCAAACACCAAAACAAAACAAATCGCCCATTCAACATAAGCAGGAGTGACTTTGTGGCATAGCCGTAGGGACAAACAGTGCCATACAAAGGCAGCTAAAGGACAAGAGCTCAGGAACCATGAAGGTCGGTCGTACAAGGAACAAAGGGGAATTGATTCCAGTCCCACGTTCTTCTCTTATAAAATTTCTCAAAGCAATCATGCTCAAATGGACGCCCGCTCCTATGGACTCGCACAACCGCTGAAGACGCTCGCTCCATTGAGTCGCTCGCACATGGTAGCTAAATACAGCCACGGACAGCTGGCTACAGCTAGCCGATGTCATGATTGTAATTAATAAAATGAGCGACCCGTAGCTGGCATAAACAGACTTCAGGTCATTTCCCAAGGGGAGCATACCTATAAATACACCGTGACTGTCAACATAAAGGGGATCCAATCTTTGAAACTATGAAGTGCTGCTAAATTCTATCCTCAACTACTGATCCGGCTATGGCATCGAGTACAATCCAGTAATCAAGAAAACAGAAACATTCTCTTTCTCAATCATTCATCCATCCTTCTTCTCCACAAATTTTGCTATTCTTTTGTACAATTCCAAGATCTGAAACATATATAAACGAGGGTGTACTGTGTGAATATAGGGATGTGTGAAAAGAGAGAATTGATGTATTTTGTAATCCTCATTATAAGATTGGAAATCACCATCATAGTGGATGTAGGCCTAATTAACGGCTGAACCACTCTAAATCTCGTCTCTACTTTACCTTTCTTGTGTTTTTCATTTTTAATTGCTGATTAAACACGGTTTCATTTATTTCTTACCAAATTGGTGAAGTACAGTTTAGTACCATGGGTGTTTAGACCATTTTTTGGTGTAAAGATTTTGGCGCCCACCATGGGGTCGTGTTCATAATTCCCTTTCATAGTTCAGTACTTAAAAAAATCCCAAAAACGCTTTTTCTTTTGAAACCATGGTTAGATCGAAGAAAAGCGGCAAACCTACTAAAGTTACTACGATCTGTGAGGGTGATAATGCTGACGAAGCTACACCTCAAATCTTGAATCAAGGGGCAGGGTTTACCCCTAGGCCATCTATGACGCGAGATGAATTGAATGTGGTTGTAACCGGCCTAAACGAAAAAATGGATAATACAACGAAGATGTTAATGGAAAGGTTTGATGTCCTAACCATTGTTCAAGCCGATTTGTTACCGCCAAACACTATGGTTAATATTGGTGAAAAAGAGGACTCACCAGCCTCGAACCCTGGACGACCTCACAGCCCAGTGGGAGATAGGGGAGAGGCCAACATTGAGGATCCTAAGGCCAGATCTCCATAGCTCAAAGAATAACGTATAGCTCAGACTATCGCAAGTCCTACTAACGTAACATCCTTCAAAAAGGATGCAAGGCACCAAATCTCAAACTGTGGTCGCACCGATAAAAACGTCAGTGCTGATCCCGATGAACAAGCATGTGACGAGAGGCGCATCGCAGACATGATCCAGCGAATAATGAAGGAGAAGGCGACCCGGGAAGAAGAAGAGAAAGAATGGGAGTTTTCCCCCAGCAAAAATCCATTTACACAGGAAATCCGTCAAGCGAAATTCCCGAAGAAATTTGTACCCACAACAATAGCACCTTATAGCGGAGTTGGAGATCCAACCATTTTTCTGTTCAAGTACGACCAACACATGAATGGAGGTAGGGCCACTGATGAAATCAAGTGCCTATACTTTCCCGTGTGCCTGGAAGGTGTGGCCTCATTATGGTTCACCGGAATTCCACCTAAATGGATCGACCAATTTGCTGACCCGGCAAGGAGATTTCAAGATCAATTCCGACTGCAAATCACCAAGGCAAGGGATGTAATGTCATTATACGAAATGGAACAGAAGCACGGGGAAACCATCAGAGCCTTCCTTACACGCTTCCATGCTGTAGCAGCGGAGGTTATAGAACCAGAGCCTTGGTACTTATTGGCAGCCCTGAAAGGAGCTATCGATAAGAAGTCAGAATTTGGAAAGTGGCTCAAGATGAAGAAACCTAAAACTTTGAATTTTTTTTTACAAAAAAGCTGAGGAATACATGAGTGTGGGAGATGAAGCCCCAAGTGTCTAGAAGACTGTAGAAAATAACACCACTAGAGAAGGAAAAAGCAATGAGTCCAGGGTTGAGCATAAGAGTGATGTAGGACAAAAAAGGGGAAACGACGAGAGGAATAGCAAGGCTTATAATAAGATGTGGTTGTACAAATCATTGGAGCTAACCCTCCTAAATGAAACCCCAGAAAGAATTTACCAAGCCAAAAAGGACTTGGGCATTTTCCCTCAAATGAAGCCGTAGAAGGTAACTGAGCAGCAGGAAAATTATGGAAAATACTGCCGGCTTCATGACCAACCAGGACACTGCACTAATGAATGCCGACACCTGAGGAGTTTAATTGAAGAACTCATCAGGAAGAACTGACTCCAGTAGTACATGAAGAATTCTCGAAGTGATCCAGTTGTGCAAGGACATAACAATGCGACTAGCCAGCCCAACTCGAGTGCAGAAGCCCAGATGTTAGTTGACTCGAGGCCGGTAATCAATACGATATTTGAAGGTCCCCACCCGACCGGGAATCGTTGGGCAGATATGGAAAGATACGCTAACAAATTGAAGGATGTCACGAAAGAGGAAGGATGCATGATCTTGAACAACGAGCTTCCGACGAAAATGCTCAAAATCTCGACCGAGGATGTGATATTCAAAGATAAAGATGCAGAAGGCATAGTTACACCAACCATCGATGCCATGGTGATCACAATTGGTCTCGGACCTGCGGTGGTAAAAAGGGTCCTAGTTGACATGGGTGCAGTGCGGTGGTAAAAAGGGTCCTAGTTGACACGGGTGCAGCAGTCAATGTGATTTTTATAAATACTTTCCAAAAGATGAATCTCCATATGGCAAAGGTGCGCGCATACCCAAATAAGATCCACAGTTTTACAGGTCAACCTACGCAACCCATCGGAATGATAGATTTACCTGTGGAATTGGTGGATGGGGAACGTAGGGTTTACATGGTACAAACCTTTGTCCTAATAGATGATTTTCATATTATAATGCATTCCTTGGGAGACCGACTCTTTTGGGTTTCAAGGTTGCATTAGCTCCATGGTGGTTGACCATGAAGTTCCCAACTGAAAAGGGAATTGGTGTAATTTAGGGCAACCAAATCACTGCAAGGGACTGTTATGTGACAGAACCGAGAAAGGCTAAGAAAAATGACTTAGGAAAGGATGCGAAGGCTCTTCCCCGCATCCAAAAACCCCTTTTATAACAACTAAAGAAGGGTCCGTGCACTGGCGAACATAGTGGAGAGAAAAAAGAGATCGATCTTAGAGAAGCCAGTGCGGAGGATGAAAGGGCGACCTCGGCCGGAGACACAATTCCTATAGCTGTAAATTCGAGGGATCCAAACCGTGTGTTAAATATAGGACATCGGTTAAGCTCCGAACTAAAAAATCAATTGATTGCCTTTCTAAGAGCTAACTTAGATGTGTTCACATGGAATCATTCTGACATGTATGGCATATCTCCGGACATTGCGGTCCATAAGCTAAACATTGACCCGCGCATTCCGGTTGTCAAACAAAAAAAAAGAAACCAGGGACCGGAGAGGTCACGCGCCTTAAAAGAAGTAGTTGACAGATTAGTGGAGAATGGTTTCATTAGAGATTCTACCTATCCGAAATGGGTATCCAACCCGGTTCTTGTGAAGAAGTCAAATGGTAAATGGTGGGTTTGTATAGATTATTCAGACCTGAATAAAGCTTGTCCAAAAGATAGTTTCCCTCTTCCCAGAATCGACCAATTGGTGGATTCTACTGCCGGTCGTGAATTGCTTTCTCTCATGTATGCATATTCCAGTTATAATCAAATAATGATGTATGGTCCAGACTAAGAAGACACCAGTTTCATTACTGATTTCGGTCTATACTGCTATAAGGTGATGCCATTTGGTCTAAAAAACGCAGGGGCAACTTATCAGCGACTGGTAAATGCTCAAATCAGTAGAACAATGGATGTCTACGTCGATGACATGCTGGTTAAGTCAAAGAGAGACATAGACCATTTGGAAGACTTAGCCCGAATATTCGATATCTTACGCCAATATGGCATGAAGTTGAATCCCTTGAAATGTTCTTTTAGGGTCAGTTAAGGCAAGTTCATTGGGTACATGGTCAACGCTAGAGGTATTGAAGCTAATCCAGTTAAAATATCGGCTTTAAGAGAAATGCATGCCCCAATAACCAAGAAGGAACTTCAGTGTTTGAATGGGAAGATCGGAGCTTAATTCGCTTTATATGTAGGGCGATGGACAGATGTCTTCTGTAACACCCCGTGTATTCTATAATAGTGAAATTCACAAATTAAAGTATAATTAATTTCAAATCAAAGAATTAAGGGAAACGGGATATGCCAGTGCATTCGTCTCGGAATTCTGCTTGAGATAGAGTCCGAGTTTGCGTAAAACGGACTCTGTATGAGGGAGATATGACCTCCGGAAGTTTCAGAATTCAGTTTAAAATTCAAACAGACAGAAACAGTTCAGAAATGAGTTCAAAATTCAAAAAAAATCGGACCCAGACTGGGCTGGGCAGGAATTTTCCCGCCCAAGGCACCCAGGTCGACTCGGTAGTCGACCTGGGTCACCCAGGTCGACTGTGTAGTCGACATGGGGGTCGACTGTGTAGTCGACCTGGGGGTCGACTAGGTAGTCGACCTGGGGGTCGACTGGGTAGTCGACCTGGCCCCTGAGCCAGGTCGAACCCAGCCCCTCCTGGCTGGCCTGGTCTGTGCTTGGCCGAATTTCTGAGCTTTGTCTTGTCACTAGGGCTAGGTGTCAGCTCCTGATTGGTTTCTCTTTGAAACGAACGGATAATATTAATCTAAGCTCCGTCGACGGCTCTAATCAATTCACAAACTCTATAAAAAGGACCTAAGACTCCACCTAATTCACACAAATAAAAATGAGAATGAGACCGTCATGCTGCTGAAGAAAGACTACGAGTAGCCGTCAAAATTGAGAGACGATTAGGAGTCGATTCGAAAGCTTAAAGCAACGACAATTAAATCAAAACAATGCCTACAACAAAGGATAGCATCTCCAAATTCAGAATTCAGAATCCTGAATTGAAGATTCGTCATACGTTGTAAGTAGAGTGCTATTCCGATGTGAATAAATAATTGAGTTTTGATTTGTGTAAAATGAGAAATGGAATTGTACTTAATTTGTGGTGATGATAATTCATAATTGTATGTTGCTATGATTCTAATTATGAATAGATTTGGGATGTTGTGGTATAATGATGTTAGAACTATTGGATATTTGCAAGTATATGATTCATGTTGAAAGTTAACAACTATATGTTTGTGGTAGTTTATTTCAACCAAGTTGAGACTCATGCAAGTATATGATTCACTATTATGCCAACATGATTTTAGATCCGTCTATGTATATTTTTATGATCATCTTTAGTGTAGTTGGATCCAATTGAGTATTATGATTCATATGAATTTATGTTGGAATTGGCATCATGATTCAAGTGTAAAACCATACTTTTGTATTAGTGACAAAAGTAAGCATCTTTGTGAACTTGTGTTAACTTTATGAACATGGCTAGTTTATGTTTAACTTTATGCCCAAACAAAATATGTTTTAGGCTTAGGTTGTTGTTAGAAAACATATGATAATATATGTGGCACATAATTAAGTTAGATTCATGCTTTAAATAAAAGTTTACATGATTAGATTAAAACCATGATTCATGTTTAGGTATGTTTTATGTCAAGATTTTATGCTATTACAATGCAAGTTCACAAGTGCCTAATTTATGTTAATTAGACCGCTATGTTGCAAGTTCATGCGTTTACACACCCCTTTTGATGTTACTTAGAATATATATATATATACATCATGTTCTAAGCCTCCCCTTTTTCATGTGGCTAAGTTTAGCTTAAATGTTAAGCCCAACATAATATAGCGAACATATAAAACGGGGGTAATGACGTTGGGTTAAAAATATAAAACATATGTGTTGGCATGTTTGACGCATGCCAACGACCTTGAAAACATTTAAGTGGTAAAAATTAATTTTACCCAATAAAGATGAATTTGAATAATGGGCTGCAAATATTTACATATAAAAAGAGAAGAGACAAAATATGTAAACTTAGAAAATACGATGTGTTTAACCCGAGGTTGGATTGCGTTGTGACCTAAACCTGCCCAGACCTGCCCGGCTGTCCAGTAGTCACAACAATACCTATCCAATGTGGGTGGTTAAACATTAAGCCCAATTAAGACCCGAGGTTAAACTGAGTTGTGACGTAAGACTGCCCGGAACCAACCGGCAACAGGCAGTCACAACAATACCTGTCTAATGTGAGAGGTCGAGGCTTTAATAAGACAATTAAGGCTGAGTCAGGATTGATAGGATTAAGTAAATTAAATTAATACTTAATCAAATCGAACATGCTAAACTATACAGACTGATTGGGGGTTAGGTTTATACAGAACACTTAACCAACTTAGCATGTTGGCTAGAAATAGAAAACCTAGTAGTGGGGGACCCTTTTCACCATTAACCCTGCAAGGTGTATCAGGATACCCTGAACTAGGCAGGGTGGGGCACGATTACTGGGCTGACTGTAAGAGGTCAAATCGACGGCGGTGGTGCAGCAGTGTAGGTTCTAACGGGGTGCGTGCGTACACACACTCCGGCGCAGAAAAATTAGGCACTGGGCACCAGTAGTATACCTGTGCATTCTAGAATTGTGTTAGGGGGCCACCATGGGACTTGATACACCCCATGGTGGGACCAGCATAGGTAGCTACAACATCGGGGGCCGTAAGACACATGTAACTATGCGAGTAGGAGCCGATCATTCAAAATGGATCACCTCACCCTGATTATGGGGTGCCTGTTGGGAACTAGTTTATAGGGGTGCAGAGATTAATGTGGGGTATGATAGTATATTCGACTCTAGACAACTTAACTTAGCTTATAGTGCTTTCCCATTTCCAGTTTGTACTTATCATGCTCATTTCCTTATTCATAGACTGAATAGTCCTAGACTTACTCAGGATTTATGTCTGACTCTACTTTTCTTTCGTCTTCTTTTCTTTCGTACCCCCCCTAGGTCCACAGGGAGGGAATACCGCAGCTTGACCAGTTTTCACATCCAGCTTGAAGAGAAAGAATGTATTGCTTGGATCTCTTTCGTTTTGGACTATGGCTTTGGATAGCACTTATGGGGGCTTATGCAGTTTCCTTATGTTTTTATGCTTCTTTAAGTTATGAAATCAAGACAGTTATGAAAATGTAATGTTTTGGGAGTATTGTAAGACAATTATGGCATGGTTTGTGTAACACGTATTTTGATGAAATAAAAGTTGTTGTTGTTTTCCGCTGTTCAAAAATATGTGTATTTATATCTGTCTTGTGTATCTGTGACTTATACTTATAAACCTCCACCAAAATTAGGGCATTCCCTTTGAGAGTGACCCTAACGGAGGTGGGGTGTTTCATCTTCCATTCTTCGATGCCATTAGAAAAATAAAGAAAGAGATATAGTGGACCCCTGAATGTCAGAAAGCCTTCGAGGAATTGATCCAACACTTGGCAACATCAACTATGCTATCGAAGCCTAGTGATTGGGAAGACTTGTTTCTACACCAGGTAGTTTCTGCCCATGCCCTAAGCGCAGCATTAATCAGAGAAAATTTTAAGGTACAAAAACCAGCCTATTACATCATCAAGAGGCTATCTGGAGCAGAGCTTAATTATCCAAAACTTGAAGAACTTGCTTATTGTTTTCTCATTGCACCAAAGAAGCTTCGGCCCTACTTTCAGGCTCATCCCAACAGGATTCTCACAGACCAGCCTCTAAGGCAAGTTCTGTCCCGACCAGAAACCTCCGGAGGATTATTAAAATGGAATATAGAGCTCAGTCAATACGTCATTACGTATCATCCTCGGAAAGCCAATCAACATACAAGCGCTTACTGATTTTATTGCAGAATTTACCGACCGAGGGGAGGCAAAGGAAGAGGATGATTTTGAGACTAGTGTCCGGTGGAAATTATTTGTAGATGGGGTGTCGAATGATCGCAGTTCTGGGGTAGGAGTAGTTCACGAAACCCCTGAGGCAAGATCCTTATGATATGCATTAAGGCTAGAATTTCCGTCAACCAATAACGAAGCCGAGTATGAAGCCCTTATCGCGGGAGTAAAACTAGCAAAAGAGTTGCAAATAAAAACTATACAGATCTTCAACGACTTTCAGCTCGTAGTATGCCAGATTCTGGGAGAATCCCAAGCCAAAATGGGTAACCTGACAAATTATCTTACCAAATCCTTGGAATTGTTGGAGACTTTCGAGCATTGCACCATATCTCATATTCCTAGAGAGGAAAATACCAAAGCCGGATCATTAGCCAAATACGTAAGCACAGGAGATGCAAAGCTTATGGGGTTAGTTCCAATGGAAGTCCTTTCCAGCCCAAGCACGAAGCAGACTGAAATGGATTGGATCATGGAAACAACTGATGAGTCAATGTCATAGATGTCACCAATTAAAGAATACCTCACAACTGGGGTACTCCTGGCTGAAGCCAAACTCCAAAGAAGGATTTTGCGAAAAGCTCCCTTACACCTTATTCAGGACGGACGACTATACAGATGGGGATTTTTTATGCATTTACTTCGTTGTGTTACAGAGGAGGAGTCCAAGGCAATCATGGAGGAATTACATGAAGGGGAATGCGGAGGACATACTGGTGCCAAACTTTGGCCAAGAAAACTTACAATATGGCTACTTCTGGCCAAATATTAATAAAAATTCCACGGCTACACTAAAAAATGTGACAGGTGCCAAAGGTTTTCCTAGATAGGATGTCATCCACAACCATAACTCACATGGTCAGCCCATGGCCATTTGATATCTGGGGCATCAACCTCATAGGAGCTCTCCCCACTGCAAAATCCGGTTTTAAATACGCAATTGTTGTCGTTGATTACTTTACAAAATGGGTTGAAGCAGAACCATTGGCCACTATAACTTTGAAGAAGGTTATTAACTTTGTCTTGAAAATATCATATGCAGGTTTGGGATACCATAGAAGATAATCACAGACAACGGATCCCAATTCAAAAGTGAAAATTTCCAAAGCTTTTGCGCCAAATACAAAATCCAGAAAAGCTTTTCAGTAGTTGCTCATCCACAAGCGAATAGGCAGGTGGAAGCAGTAAATAAAATCATCGAGACTACCATTAAGAAATGACTATAGAAGGATAAAGGCGGATGGGTAGACGAACTCCCGCTAGCATTATGGGCATATCGCACCATGCACAAAACTGCGACAGGGCATACTCCCTTTTCTCTATCCTATGGCTCCGAAGCCATGATACCAGTGGAGTTGGAAGTCCCTACCCACAGAAGGATACACTTCAACACCAAAGAAAACGAGAATCTACAGCTCGAATCCCTTAACCAACTTGAAGAAAGAACAAAAGAAGCGGAACTCAGAGTAGCCGCACACCAAAGAAGGGTAGCCAGGCACTTCAATTCAAAAGTCGAGCATATAACTTTTGAAATTGGAGACCTTGTTCTGAAAAAGATAATGACAGGTACTGGAGTCTTCAAACCCAGTTGGGAAGGGACTTATATTATTAGTCAGAAACTCCAGGACAGTTTTTTCAAATTGGCCACCACAGATGGGAATCAGATTCCACGAGCATGGAACAGCGAGCATATTCGTCGTTATTTCTTATAGCATGCTATTCAAATGCATAGAAAATGCTGTAAAGATTTATGAATTTTTTTGCATTCTGAATGTTGTGCATAAAGTGACTGAATACGGAGTTCTAATTACATGTATAGCTCACTTATTCACAGGCTCCTACTAAAAGTTGACTTCCTTGTATACGCAAACGAGCGACTGGAGGGTGCCTACTTGAGGAATTCCGACTTTCATCAGGAAACACTGGATCTCTTGATACAGGACCAATAAAAGCTTTGTACCAGATTAAAGAGTCAATGCTGAAGTAAAAGCAACTCAAATAGTCCCACGGTTAAAGTCCCACGGATAAAATCGCTAAGCCCACCAAAGAAAGACCTTCTTAAGTGCTGGACACGGGTTGTCCAAATTGGATTTTTTTCCAATAAGGCGAACAAGTGTCTGTTTCCTGGGGCAAGGCACAAAGTCGGAAAAATGACATGTCCCGAAAAGGAAAAATTTCCAATCACGGGGAGCACCTTGTTAGGTGAAGGGCACAAAATTTATCCCATCTGAGTCAAGGCTCGATGAGATAAATTAGTGTCCGCTCCTCGGGAGGAAGCGTAAAAATGGAGAAGGATTAAACATGCTGGAAAGACCAGCGCAAAAACAGAAATCCTAGCCGAAAGGGGGTATCCATTCTTGTTCTTTGTTGTTAACCGAGTCAAACAAAGCCAAGATTGGATTACAAAAGCAGAAATCCTAGCCGTATGAGGGTGTCCATTCTTGTTCTTTGTTGTTAACCAAGTCAAACAAAGCCAAGATTGGATTACAACATTCGAGCCTAAGTCCTCCCATGGGGGCACGCATAAAAATGCATCACAAAAATAACCCAAACAAATAAACAGGATATTTAATAAAAAAAAAAAATGGCTAAGTTTGCCGAAGTTAAAACAACGAAAAGCTTACCAATTCAAAGCCAAATACTAAAAACTGGATGATCCCAGCCTAATGAGAACGCTGTAAAACTAACCATAATGAGATATTAACATGCGAATGGACGCTCCATAATACGATATTAACGTGCGAACGAATGTCCCGTAATACGATATTAACGCACGATCGCCGCGGATTTTTTCAAATAAAAATGTGTATGTATTTTTAAGCTGGGAAAAGAGACATGGCATGACAAAGACACGAAGAGCGTCGTAAAACCAACTAGAAAACCGTTCATCAGGATCGCAGAAGTGTCACAGATCAAACAACAAGTCACAACCAGCATAATGTCAGGAGCGAGGACCGGCACCCGCTTACACAACCGGTCTTAAAGTTAAAAAAGAAAAATATCCAAGGAGAAGGAGATTACCGATCTCTAACCTTCCTTGGCCTACCTACCTTTCTTTTTGTTGGAGCAGAATAAGATTGAGGCCCATCAGCATGTGCAGAAACCTCCGACTCAACTTCCCCGGGGGGGAAGAAGCAACCAAGCTGTCTATGGACCTAAGAGCTAGATTAACTTCGCCTTATCATTTTCCAGAACAAATATGCGCTCAAGATTGTTCTTGTGAAGTCTTTGGAGGTTGCAGGCCAATGTATGTCAGCCGTTCATCTACTTCGCAGAATGATTTTTCACCGAATCCATCTGTTTCTCAAATTGACGAACAACAGTCTCAAGGCGGGCCAACATCTGACCTTTTGCCGTGGTCATGTCATAAGAGAAGTCTGAGAATCAGATGGAGATATATCCACATTCAAAGGTACTCCTTGTAAGCTCCACCCCCGAAACCGCTTAGCTAGCCTAGGGTTGCAAGGCCCAGGAGCATGGCGCGGCCTATTAATAATAGCTTGAAGCTCTGCATAAGAGGTGCTAGAGGGAGAGTTTACAGATAGTTGACCGGTTGATATAATCTCGCCCTTTGGGAAGTCCAAATCAAAGAAGGTTTCCCATCGATGCCGCTCTCGAGATGGAACCATCCTACAAACAGATCAGGAAATAACCATAAGGTTCAAAGGAAGAATGAACATGAGAAAGAATCAACAAACCTGAGTAGCAGCAAAGAGAAGTACAGAGTTTTTCTTCCTGATTTTAGAAACCCTACTGAAGGTAAATGAGAGCAGAATCAAATTAGAAATAAGAAAATGAAAGGGAAGATTAAAGGGCACACATCAAAAGCACTCCTCATCACGTCAGCCTAATACTCGAGTACTGAAATGCGTGTCCCATCAGAAGGCCTGTTGGCGTTTTCACTTCCCCATAATTTTGTTGTTTACAATAATAACAAAATAGTCCAAACGCCTCGCCCAAAGGTAAAGACGCCAATCATCTACAATAAGGCAGTCATAATCCTTGCACGTACAACTCCTCAACAGGATAGGATAAATCTACCAAACAATGTGCAATCAAAAGATGTCGAAGCCAGTAATTCCTTACAAAAAGAAATCACATACTTCAAGGGGAAAGTGCTAATCCCCCAAAAAATCCATATGCACATTGAGCAAAGAATGCAGAACGGGCACCATCAGAGTCGGTCATGAATGATGTTATCTGAGGCGCTTAAACGACTCACAACAGACAGGACGCAACCGCATAGAGCAAGACCCAAATATCAAACCTAAGAAAAGTCAAGTCAACCAGTACGACCAAAGATGATGGCACAATATGCTATGAGAGGTGCGACCCGATAAAGATCAAGGTTGTATATACTGTAGACCGCTCAAACACTGAAACAAAACGAATCTCCCGTTCAACATAGGCAGGAGAGACTTTGTGGCGTAGCCGTAGGGACAAATAGTGTCATATAAAGGCAGCAAAAGAACAAGTGCCATGGAAACAAGAAGGTCGGTCATACGAGGAACAAAGGGGAATTGATTCCAGTCCCACGTTCTGCTCTTATAAAATTTCTCAAAGCAGTCATGCTCACATGGACACCCACTCCTATGGACTCGCACAACTACTCAAGATGCTCGCTCCATTGAGTCGCTCGCACATGGTTGCTGAATACAACCACGGACAGTTGGCTACAGCCTGCCGATGGCATGATTGTAATTAATAAAATGAGCGACCTGTAGCTGGCATAAAAAAACTTCAGGTCATTTCCCAAGGAGAGCTCACCTATAAATACACCATGACTGTCAACATAAAGGGGATCCAACCTTTGAAACCACGAAGTACTGCTAAATTCTATCCTCAACTACTGATTCGGCCATGCGTCAAGTACAATCCGTTAATCAAGAAAACGGAAGCATCCTCTTTCTCAATCATTCATCCATCCTTCTTCTCCACAAATTTCACCATTCTCTTGTACAATTCCAAGATCTGAAACATATATAAACAAGGGTGTACTGTGTGAATATAGGGATGTGTGAAAAGTGATAATTGATGTATTTTGTAACCCTCATTATAAGATTGGAAATCACATTCATAGTCGATGTAGGTCTAATTAACGGCTGAACCACTTTAAATCTCGTCTCTACTTTACCTTTCTTGTGTTTTTATTTTTAATTGTTGATTAAACACGGTTTCATTTATTTATTACCAAATTGGTGAAGTACAGTTTAGTACCTTGGGTGTTTAGACCATTTTTGGTGTAAACACATATTTTTATTGTATATATAAAATATATAATATTCATGTTTGTCAAAATTTGTGTATACAATAAAAACCATCTTTTTATTTTATATATAAAAATAAATTGTTAGGTTAGTCAAAATTAGTGCATACCATAAAAAACCATATTTTTATTATATATATAAAAATAAAGATGTTCATGTTTGATTACATAAAAAGAATGACATGTTAAAAATAGGTTTTATAAAAATTAGATTAGCAACAAAAATCTAATTTTTATTGTTTACATGAAACATAGTTTTTTTGTCAAAAATTTGTTTTCATTAAAATAAAAGATTATGATAAAAAGATTTCATTTTCGTTGTCACTTTGTTCAATACAACAAAAAGAGTAGGATTAAAAATATGTTTTTTTTGTCATTTTAGTTATGATAAAAAACTAGAATTAAAAGATATGTTTTTATTGTCATTGTAGTTACAATAAAAAGAGTAAGATAGAAAGATATGGTTTTATTGCCAATTTGGTCGCAATAAATGATTGGTTATTAAAGAACATATTTTACCATAATTTTGTTGCAATGAAAAGATAAGTATTAAAGGTTATGTTTTTATTTCACTTTGTTTAAATAAAAAGAAATAACATGAAAGATCATATTTTTATTGCTCATTGTTTTCAATAAAAAGATTGAACATTAAAAATTATATTTTTGATGTAATTTAGTTTTCAATAAAAAATTGGACAACAAAAAATACATTTTTATTAATTAGACAAGAGTAAAAACAAAAATAACATTTTTGTTAAGGAGGCTTGAGTTATAACAAAAATACCCTTTTAAGTTGAAACCAAAATTGTCACTTTTATCAAATTATAATAGTGGAAACCAAAATTGTCACTTTTATCAAATTATAATAGTAGAAACCAAATTTGTCACTTTTATCAAGTTATAGTAGTTGAAACCAAATTTGTCACTTTTGTCAAAATGTAATAGTTGCAATAGAAATGAACATTTTTGTCAAATTAGAATTGTTGAAACAGAAATGAACATTTTTTTCAAATTTGAAGTGTTGAAACAAAAAATGAACATTTTTGACAAATTAAAATAGTTGAATTAGAAATATTCATTTTTTCAAACATGCTAGTTGAAATAAAAATTATCATTTGTGTCAAAACATGTTAGTTGAAATAAAAATAATCATTTTGTCAAACATGTTAGATGAAACAAAATTATCATTTGTGTCAAAACATATTAGTTGAAGCAAAATTATCATTTGTGTCAAAACATGTTAGTTGAAATAAAATTAACATTTGTGTCAAAAATATTAGTTGGAACAAAAAATATTCATTTTTGTCAAAAAGACTAGTTGAAACAAAATATTCATTTATGTCAAAATATGATGGTTGAAAGCAAAAATTACGTTTTTGTTAAAAGGATTTGAGTTATAACAAAAATAACATGTTTGGTTAAAGAAATTAGTGGTTGAGCAAAAATATTGATTTTATTAAATTAGAATTGTCAACAAAAATGAATGAATCATTTGTGTTCATCTTGTTAAATTAAAATCGTGAATAATACGAAATTATCATTTGTTATTCATTTTGTTAAATTAGAATCGTGAATAATATGAATTATCACTTTTATTCAGTTAGTTAAAATAAGAGTTGTTAAAAATATGGAATTATCACTTTTAATCATTTTATTGAAATAGAATTTTCAACCAAAATGAAAAGTGTTGTAATATATATATGAATGTTGTGAATATGCTTTTATTAGTTCTATGTTTAGTCCCACATCATGGGAATAAGCTAAAGATCAGCTCCAAAAGCCTATATATAAGGGAGCCAATGTAATAGAAAGAATATACGTTTTGAATGAATAGAAATTTCCTCTCTCCCTATTTATTTTGTTTTGTGTTCATTTTATAACACGTTATCAACACGACGCTCTATTAGAACTATTGTTTGAAATATTCTAGATCTGTATTTATGGATCTATCATTTAAGTTATTTTTTCTATGTTTTGAAATCATATAGATCTACATATATGAAATTTGTTGTATCTTCTACTTAGATGTGATTCATACTTCTAGATCACTTTTCTTTTTCAGTTTTGTAGATCTAGATTATGTTATAGTTATTTGTTGAAATCTTCTAGATCTACATCTATGAATTTGTCATGTAAGTAATTTTTATTTGAGAATATTTGATCTATGGATCTAAATACTTTTTGTAGATCTATATTATGTTCCAGTGGATCTAACTTTTTAGATCTAATTGTTTTTAACTTAGTGGTATCTAGATATCCACCTACTTATATTTGATCTGGTATTATGGTATACCAAATATTTTTTTGGGAAGATCCATTCATTTTCTTTTTACAATATTATATATGGATCTTTTACCCCATACGCCATACATAAAACATCTTCATTTGCTACTTTATCTCTTCAATAACATAGAAGCCATTGCTAATAGGTATGCATATATGTAAATAGCAAGCTGCTTGTTAGTCAACATATGTATTAATGTGGCCATTATTTTTGTTATGTAACATGGTGTATGACTCCTTGACGATTTGTAATGTTTTATTATTGTAAGAAGTTCATTATAAATGTATAAAGAAAGACTTGCAAATTTGGATTTTGTTTTTATATGATTTTGCGCCGTAATATATTCAATTTATTACGTCCGTGTATGCGGTCCTATTCTATTTTATGAGATCTGCATATTTTTTTATGATATAACAGTACTACAGTTTCATCGTTTTGTCTGTTCATTCATTTTGATAATTAAAGAACATGTATACTGATATGTGAATTTTGTTGAATAAAGCATCTGCAATTATTATTATTATTTGTGTAGTTCACAAAAATATTGAACACTGAAATCCATTTACAATCTCAATACTTAGAGAATACCATTAAAAATAGTAATAATATGTCCCAGAAGGACAAGGCAAAGGCCCTGATATTTTTAAGAGGCCATATCTGCGATGATCTAAAATCAGAATATGTAACTAAAAAAAAGATCCTCTCCACTTATGGAACTCCCTGAAGGAGCATTATGACCACCAGAAGACGGTAATACTTCCAAACACAAAGCAAGAGTCGTTGAACCTGAAGTTCACATCCAAATGACGTGAAGCTCATATGATCTAAAGTTCATATACAAATTCTTTCAAATAAGGAACCTGAGGTTCATATTCAAACGAAGAGCATGAAATAAAGCATAAATGCATGTAATTGCATTTAATATTTGCATAAAGAAAAGGACCTGTAAAAGGAAAGGATTTGAAAAATCAATGAAAGAAAAAGTTTCAACAAAAGGAAAAAGTCTTATACTCCAATTTTATGCTACACATAATTTCTTGAAGAAACTTATTATTGCAAGAGATCATTATATTTATAATAAATACTATTTTCTTGAAGAAAAATAGTCAAATGACTTTCATATGTGGATAAAGGGCACTTTCTAGAAAAGTTGCTTCAATTTAAAATATATAATAACAATATATGAACTATGATAAAGCTTGAAGTTTTATTATAGTCATTTTGGAACATATTATATTTTTAGAAGAAATATTTTATTGTTTCTTAGGAAAGTTTTTATAAAGAAAATATGCATCCCGAAGATCATATTGAGTTAAGATCTAAATATTGATCTTAATTTTGCACACCAGAAGTGAATGCAAAAATAATTTTTGTCATTACATGAAAATTTAGAACCTGCAGTTTCTAAAAAGGCAAAAAGCAATTTTGATATCAAAAGAAAGATCTAAAAGATCTTTATATGGGTTGTATATTTTGAATCAAAAAAAATGTAATTTTTTATGTTTGTGAATTTTATGTAAAAATTTACAGGTTTTTCAAATCATTCATATTGAAGAATGAGAAAAGAAAAAAAATTGAATATGAGATGTAGTTTATTTTTGTTTATAGTTGTGAATTTTATGTACAGATCTATAAATTTTTGAACCATTCATGTTAGAGAATGTAAAATGTTGATTATGTGATTGATAAATATATTATATTACCTTATTGTCATAAATGCATTGAATGCTAGAGAATGCATTGTTATGATAATATATTATATTACCTTATTGTCATAAATGCATTGAATGTTAGAGAATGCATTGTTATGATAATATATTATATTACCTTATTGTCGTAAATGCATTGAATACATTAGTTATTATAAGTTAATTGATGTATGTTTGTGTTTGGAATAAGAATAAACATATGTATTATTATTCAATGTATTTAGCTAGTAATAACTAATGTTATGGAAGAAAGGATAGAACCATAACCTGAAGTTGTGCAAAGAAAATATTTATACTGGAAGTTGTATAACTCAAAGTCTTGGACCTGAAGTCTTGAATTATATATATATAAACATTTTTGATGAAGTATACAAGTTTGAAATCTTGTCGATTACCAAGAATGTGAAAGCTTCTAAAATAGAAGTATGTTAAAAGATTTAGTTACAGAAGTTCATAATAAATTTATAAAATTGATATGCATATGTATGTGTATAGGAACTCGAAGTTCCTCAATCAATGAATTTGAAATACTTCATAATTTAAAAGCCTGAAGCTTTATTCAAATCGTATGAAATAATAACATTACACTTTTTAAAGAATTTAAATCATATGCGATAATAATAATGCATTCAAAGATTGCACAATTTTCAAAATGAGTTGTATCTTGCTTATATATTTATATTTACACATTGTACTGGAGAATAAATTTTAACAACTCGAAGTTGCTATATATTTTATTTGAACCAGAAGTTCAACACAGTGGAACCAGAAATTCAATATAGTTGAATCAGAAGTTCAATACAGTTTAACAAACTTGAAATGGTTTATATATTATTTGAACCAGATGTTCAATATAGATAAACAATTTGAAGGTGTTCATATATTTCATTTGAACCAGAAGTTCAATACAATTCCAAATCATATATTTTGGATATTATGATATGATATTTAAGATTCGCATTGATATTGCTTGATAAGCAAAAATTAATGATTAGAAACTTATGAACAATTTGTTCAAAAGTAAGTAACTCAAATGAGAAAGAATATGAAAATCAATTACTTATGTAATACGTCGACGCATGCATATAAACGTATATGCGAAAAATTTGTTAACAACCTGAAGTTGTCATGAGCTCATATTATAAATCATGCATATATTATATTTCAGAAAGTCAATTGACATCAATATTGAATGACCTGAAGTCATGTGCATATTCAAATGATAGAAAATTCCTCTAAGTCATCATATCAATGAAAGGGAATAAGAAATGCAATATGAATGCATCTTATCAACTAATAAGAGCATTATTCTCCTATAATTGAAATACATCTATTGTATTTGCTAGCTATGATGCTATAATGGATCAAAAATGAATCCAAAGTAGGTTTATTATTTAAAGTGACAATGTTTATCAACATTGAGGGGGAGGATAAAAGAATCATCGATGTTAAATATTTGCTAACATATAAAATTATGCAGTATTAAGTAACTTGCATAAATTATCAATTACATCCCTAATAGACTTTCTCCAGTATACATTTGAATCCCCAAAGGATCAAAAGGTGTAAATCACAGTTGAAAATATGGTATAAAAGTCAGTTCAAAATACCTTTGGAGTAAGTCATAAAGATGCAAAATAAAGGAGGTGAGTATTCCTGAAGAAACGCAAAAGGTGCTTTGAAAGAAACCCATGACATGATTGTAAAAATGACCCCAGAAGTGGTTTAGATACCTAAAGCATGATAAGTTTTGAGATCTTAATCAATTATATATGGAACTAACAAGATATAATCATTGATGATAAATTAATAAATAATAAAGCGCTTATATTTATAAATGGATTAAAATCCCATATTAGAGATAAACATGATTGGCCATCATGAAATTATCCTAAATAAGATATATGGACCTGTAGTCCATAAGATATGAACCTGTAGTTCATAAAATAAAATAGAAATATAGATAATGAAAAAAGCACATGAAAGTTACTAAAATACCATAGAGTGTCAAGTGTCATGAGCATTGTATTTTTCAGAGATAATTGAATTGATTAAAGCGGTGAAAGTGTTTAAAACACTTACAATACCCTAAAGGTATAAACGATGAAAGTATACAAATTCTAGAAGGATTTGAATAACTTTAGTAGTGATAAAGAGCAAGAAATGTAGATTACAACATTCTTTTAAGTATTGTTGTGATGAAATTCTGAAATAATTCATGATGAGTAGATCACTTTCTGCTTTCAAGAATTGTTGTAGTGAAACTCTTAATATCCATTGAAGTGGTAGTTGCGATATGCAAAAAAATTATTATAATATATAAGTTCCTGAAGAACATAAAGAATACAAAGAACATGTTCGATAGATTACAGCATTCTTCTAAGTATTGTTGTAATGAAAATCTTGATATACTTCAAGATGAGCAGATTACTTCCTGCTTAGTGTTGTTGTAATGAAAGTTGTCTCACTCATCAAATGTGTACTGTAAGCCCGATTGAAACAGAAAATTATAAGCACTTAAAGTGTATTCATAAATGAATATTAGTATCATACAAATCACAAAAGGGAGGCGTTTTAAATAAGAAAGCATGCCTGAAGCATGGAAATACACATGAAGTTTTAAAAAAAAAACTTCATTAAGAAGTATTTGTAAGCAATTTGAGTTATTGAAAGAAAAACACGAATTCATAGGAAATTATTAATTCAGGGGGAGCATCCATAAGTATGATATAATGCACTCTTTTTCCTTAACTAAGTTTTTCCTTACTGGGTTTTCTTAGTAAGGTTTTAATGAGGCATGGATCATGATCCAGAAGTATCAACCCAAAAGTAACATACAAAAATAAGTCATAATGTACTCTTTTTCCTTATTTCAGATTTTACTCACTGGGTTTTTCTTAATAAGGTTTTATCGAGGCATTACATTGATCCAGAAGTATCATACTACTTTTGACGTAGTAAATATGACATTGTATATTGTACTCTTTTTCCTTCACTAAGATTTTTCCCATCGGGTTTTTCTTAGTAAGGTTTTGGCGAGGCAACATTTTGATCCAGAAGTATCAAACATCTTTTGATGCAGTAAATTATTATTTATGAAGAAGACAAGGCAGTTTGTATGACTCAGATTCAAGTGAATTATATCAAGGGTGAAAGGGTGGAGCACATTTCTTCTAAATTTCTCTTCACACATGAATGAAAGGATAACAAGAAAGAGGAGAAACAAATTCATTTCAAGAAAAGTGGGTAGATCTGTTCTCAAAGGCAATTTCCAAATCAACATTCCAAAAGATGATGTACAAAATTGGCATGCGTCGACTACATCAATAGACTAATTGAATAATAGTTATAAATAAGGAGGAGCATATAAAATTATGCTATAATGTACTCTTTTCCTTCACTAATATTTTTCCCACTAGGATTTTGTTAGTAAGGTTTTTAATGAGGAATTATCGTGATCCTGAAGTATCAACCCTTACGGTAACATTGTAAAAGATGTTACCTAAAGAGGAAATGAATTTGCACTCTTTTCCTTTTTATGATTTTTCCCACAGGGTTTGTCATAAAAAGGTTTTTAATGAGGCATTGTTTTGATCCTGAAGCATCAAACTCTTTTGAGGAATATCATTTTAATATGATATTCATAATGTCAGACGTTGTACTCTTTTTCCCGTTCAAGGCTTTTCCCATTGGGTTTTCCTGATAGATTTTTGAAGGCAACAGACAATAGTTGTATCGACTGAACAGATATATGCAAGCAAGATAATAATAAAGGGGAGCAATCATCATATATGTTTTAAAAGGGACAACTTCAAGTCAGCAGAGCATTCAAGTTTTTGAAGACGCATATTCAAGGGGGAGTGTTGTACTATATATATGAATGTTGTAAATATGCTTTTATTAGTTCTATGTTTAGTCCCACATCATAGGAATAAGCTAAAGATCAGCTCCAAAAGCCTATATATAAAGGAGCCAATGTAATAGAAAGAATATACATTTTGAATGAATAGAAATGTCCTCTCTCCCTATTTCTTCTGTATTGTGTTCATTTTATAACAAAAAGATAATTTTTAATCGTTTTGTTGAAATAGAATCGTCAACAAAAATGAGAGAATCATTTTTTTTTATTTGTTAAAACATACATCTGAATTTTATGCAAATATAAGAATCATTTTCTTGGTCAAAAAATACATTAGAATTGTATGTGAATTAAAATGACATTTTATTGTTAAATTATGTAATAGAATTTTTATGCAAATACAAGTGACATTTGTATTGTCGAATTATACATTATAATTTATCTACAGATTAAAGAGGCATTTCTTATGTTATGATTTGAAACTATACATACAAATAAAACAATTTCTTTCTATTTGTTAAAGTTTAAAATGGAAATTGTACACAATAAAGAGGCATTTCGTATTGTCGAATTATACATTATAATTTGTGTACAGAATAAAGAGGCATTTCGTATTTTGATTTGAAACTATACACACATATAAAACAATTTCTTTTTATTTGTTAAAGTTTAAAATAGAAATTGCATATAAATAAAGGAAAATGAAAATTATCTTTTAATTTGTCATCAACAACAATGCCATGTAAATAAATTATATTCTATTAGACATTAGAAACATGTAGGGAAATTATGTGAGTAAAATACATTTTATTTGGCATTAGGAATATAATAACATGTTTTTTACATTTTCATCAACATGTTAGCATAATTAAAATTTGTTAAATTCACTAACCAATTATTTACTTAGATGAACTGTTGTTGGCTGGAAACCCCACACGGGTATTGGGATGATATTTGACATACACTAGTCCCAATATTTAGTTGTATGTCAATCGATGGATTAGCAGGCTGCGATGAGCGTTGTTTATTCATTTTAATGCCCGCACAGTTGAAAATTTCACTCTGGATGTGAATTGGTTGTTTAATGATTATTTATCAATATTGCCGTGTACATGCGATGTATGACATCTATTAGATCCAAAATTGGCTCTAACACCCAAACGAGTAATGATTCTACTGAAATGAAATTAAAAAACGAAGAAAACACACAATTTATAGTGGTTCAGCGTTAAATAGCCTACGTCCACTTCCTACTCTTTGAATTGATGACTTGAATGCAAGTACAACAATAATTCTCACTTAATTTTCACTCATACAATGTTTTGATTCACTCAATTTCCTTTACAATATCATTCAAAGGGTGATTGTACTCTGATTAAGTTAATGAATTTCGGATAGCAAAGGAGTTTGAGTTTTGGAAATGTCAAAAGATCCTCCTAAATGCCTCTTGATGGTGTATTTATAGGTGAAAAATGCTCCTGGGAT
This sequence comes from Allium sativum, assembly GCA_030737875.1. Classification (NCBI taxonomy): domain Eukaryota; kingdom Viridiplantae; phylum Streptophyta; class Magnoliopsida; order Asparagales; family Amaryllidaceae; genus Allium; species Allium sativum. The sequence continues at coordinate 646,591,461 of CM060923.1, forward strand.
GGCTTCTGTTCGGATCCACATGGCCTCCATCCCATCACTTTCGGGTTCGGATGGGATATAGTAGTGACAAAACATGTTTAGTGGCAAATATGGGTAGAACATGGGCATAACCGCTCCGGATTCCAAGGGAACGTGGGTTAAACTATCGCTACACAGGATCGGGTCGGCTATATAAGAGGGAATGGAATCGGATCAACTCATTCCGAACCGATCCAGTTTTGGCAAGGCTTCTCTTTTTTCCGTTCCACTCCGTTCTGACTTGGCAATGAAAATCCGATCTGGTCCGGCTTGTTCTAGGAATGAATGTTCTTCAGTATTTGATCTCTTAACTTTGTGTAGCCAAACTCGCAAAGTAGGCTAACATTTTTCCCCCTCAAAGGATGCTTCTATTGAAAATGGAGCGTGCTTTGACATTATCTGTCCATCAGTTTCTGAACTTGAACTGTTGAATAGTCACCTCCATTCGTTTGTAGGGATGTGTTGCTTCATAAAGCCATGTCTCTTGCAGCTTATAAATACACCAAAAAGTTCACGGATTTCCTTCTTCGTTTCAAACAGCTTTGAGAACTCTGATCGATGTCCAGTGATTCCTCCAGGTAAGCACTTTGTTTAATTTTATTTTCCTTTAAATTCAATTTGTATGCCTAGTCAATGTGCGTGATTCCATTGGGGTTTGGTCTCCGATCCGAACAGCTTTTCCTACACTTCACTATTATTGAACGAATGGGCTAAATACCCGTATGGGCCAGTACTCTGGTCCAATCAGAATGGGGGGACACACAGGCAGGAATACAAAGGGCCATTCTGCTTTTATATAAATTCATTTTTTCTCCATTTCCTTCTCCCTTCTTTTATTTCTATTGTTTTTTTTCTGAAATCTGCACCAAAGAAAAACAAAATCCTAGGTCCTAATATTTCAGGAATTCTCCTTTAATTCTCAAATCAATTACTTAGGTGGGTCAAAAACTTTGATTAACTCCCTTTTTACTTGATTTCAATTCGAATTCACGAATCATTTGAGCGATTTCAGCATGGATTTTAGTCGATGTCACGCCTTTTTCCTCCTTACCACCTTTGTTAATGGCCTTGTCACCATCTCGAGGCAGTTGTGGAGGAGGATTGAAGCTAACGTAGGTCATGCCAACACATAGGCACTTCAGCTTTAATTTTGTTTTTGGCATGAAACTGGGTTCAGTGCTGATGAAGGAATAAAGGAGATGAAGAAGGAGAAGAGAGAAAGGAAAGGGATCGATAAGAGGTGGATCGATTGGTGCCAGAGCGCTGGGGATGGGGCATGGAGCATCAGATCGGATTGGGAAACACGGCGATGGATGGAGTAGATAAGCATAGGATTTTTGGGGTTTACTAGATCGGTTCGGTCCAGCGTTAGCCGATCCGAATAGATTCTCCATCTCAAAGCTGGCTCTAACTCCTCAAGGGTTCTGAACCGATACGATATAGCTCAACCCAGAGCTCCGAATTGATCCACTTCTAGCACTGATCCGCTCTGATCTGCCTCGGAAGTTAATGCTTTGAACCGATCTTGTTCAACGCTACATAACCGATCCGAATCGTTAAGCTTTGTTTTGAAACATAACCATACTATAACCAACTCAGTAAACACTAAACATGACTTCCATCTCCATGGACAGTTAAGATAGAGCCCTTTTTGCTGTACTTTTCAGAATGTTCATATGCACACATAATGGCATTGTCCGTCTTTACATTGCAATTCTTTACGCACTTGTACACTTTAGCTCACACACATGCATAGGGGGGATTCGGGTTATTTTACTCTAACTTATGTTATCGCTCCTTCAGTAGTTTAGCGACCATGGCAGAGAGACGTTCATCTAGGTTATCATAAAAGAAAGAAGTCATAGAAACTTCCGAGAAACTCACTCTTGATGATATATCCTCTGCCTCAGACCCTGAGTGGGATTATGAGGGCCCATATTACGAAATGGAAGTGCACAATAGTGAAATAACTTCCGGTAGTGAAGTTTCTCTTGGTGATGAAGAGGAAGAAGGGATAGGAGATGATCATGCTCCCAACGAGTTTGAAACTGCCACTATATTGGAGTTACCCAACGATTCTGTTGAGTCGACGATCAATGATGATAGACTCGTCCGAATATGTCTAAAGCATGGGATATTAAAAAGAGATACCCTGGTGCCATCGAAAACAGATCGCCCCCACAATCCACCAGAAGGATTTAAGACAATTAACCGATTGATGTGTCTGGTTGGGGCTACCATTTCCGCCTTTTGTTATCGATTTTCTGAGATAGATGCGGATTTACCCCATGCAATTACATCCCAACTCTTATGCTTATTTATACACCTTGTTTATAGCATATAAAGAAATTTTAGTTATAGAGCCTACCTTCAATAATGTCCACTTTTTTTTATAATTTCAAGCATCAGACTCAAGAGACTCCCTCCTTCTCATATTTTGAATCAGTCCCGAAAAGGAAAATTATTACTGTTCCATTTAGTAGCAAGGCTGGTGATTCTAAACTTGAATGGTTTTATATCAGGCAGCGGCCGGGGTGCACCAGGAGATGGACCAAATCAAGTAAAGCACCGACTTTATAGATTTCAATTTTAAATGCTCATGCCAACACATTAATTTTCTTTCCTTTTCATTCACAGTTGATAACCCAAAGAAAATATCGGGTCAACTGTATTTTGATCGTTTGCATTGGCTGCTCAATGGAGACCAAAAGTTTTTGACCATCGATGAAGTTCTTAAGGATGAGTATCTCCATCATCACGGGTTACTATCTATTACCCGTAGTATAGGTCGCGGGACGGGTCCATATGTGTACATACCCCCGGTCAACATTATTCCTGAGACGGGCGAGGGATCGAAAGGTCCAACAATACCTCTTAGGACTCCTCCTTCTCCGTCCTCAACTTAGGACGATGAATTAGCCAACATAGCCGAAAAGCATATTAAAGGGTATACCATTCCTGATGAAGCTATTTCTCCTGAGAAGTCAGCATCCCCTAAAGAGATGCCACTAGACGCTTCTCAAGGAGATGCTCCTACTACCGATGATTCCACATTTAAGGGTTTAGGAAATCTTCCCCTGCCCGAAACTATCTATACTTTCGAGGACTTCGGAACGAATCCTTTAACCTTCACTTCTTCAGAGGAGACTACTCCCGTGAAGACCAAAGAGCCCGCTCATGCTAGTCTGGCTTCAGACTCGGGTCTGTTGGGGGGAACAGTACTTAGGATGCACATAACACATTAACACCACATGTCACAGCACTCCTGTCTTATGTGAACATTGATTCTGAAATCCACTTATATCGTTGTGCAGGTATAATGTCATGCCCTTACTATGATGTCAGGAAAATTCATCGTAGCATGTCTAGTCCTCCTTCTGACACCGAGCATGATTGCCGTGAGAGCCGGGGCAGAGATGACAAAAGTCCTCGTGATTCTCATCAACCTCACACTTCACGCTCTCGTTCTCCTGTTCGGTCGGATCCACACATGTATAAGAGCCACCAAAGTCATCATGGGGAATATACATCACAATCCAAAGATCGAACTTCTCTCCAAGACAAATATAATCAAGAAAAAAGTTCACCGAAACACATTAATTCACGAGACAAGCACAAAGCTTTTGAGAAACGATCTGAAAAAGGTGACGCAGCCATCGTCCCTGCTAAGCGGAAACACATTGAACTATCATACTGCAAACCCCCACCACTGGATGCTGATTCCAAAACTAAACTGGCATATCTGGAGAAGCAGTCCCCATATCACTACTTTGGGAATTTAACTTTCTTACCCGCGCTCGAGCCTATTTCTTCAAAGTGGGCAGATGGGGCTAAGGCAAAGATTGACATAGTGGAGAAACAACACTCAGAGATGTACAAGTATTCACGCAATCTCTCCAGAATCATTCGGGCCTTAATTACAGATGTTGATGCAATGAAGAAGGCTGCAGATTCCGATGAGAATGTTTGAAAAATCTGGAGAAAGATTTAGAAGATACGCAGGCTCAACTTGTCATTGCTCAATGAGATGCCAACAACTTCAAAAAGCAATTTTAGGAATTACAAAAGCGTTATCATGACTTGTTGGAATCTCACAGTCAAGAGCGTATAGAGTTGAAGAAACAAGCGGAAGACGCTAAGTCAGACAGTGTCAAAATGCAACTGGCTTACAATACTCTTGAGCAAGAAAAGGTCGAGTTAGCGAGGAAGAACGCCGAGCTGGAGAAACGAAATGCTGACTTGGAGTCCAAGTTAACGGAAGCCGAAACTAGGGCTGCCTTAGCTGAGGGGAATGTGGATAGAGCTATTAATTCTGCTGAAGAAAAACATAAACAGCTATCAGAGGCTCAAGAAGAATTGCACAAATTTGGTGAACTAAAGATTGAATTATTTGCACACATAATCCATCGCCAAAACATCTCTTGGATCAAAGACTATCCGACTACCTTAGTTCACGTATGGAGTCAAATCATCGAATGGGAAAAAAGGAACTTAAGGTAGACTTTGTTGATGAAAACAAATTCATGGAGAAGTATGTGAGAGATGATGAACCAACACGTCTGGCTAAGGGGCGTCCCCTTATTGCTGCTACCATAGAGGACGAGAAAACGCCTGGCCAAAGGAAAGAATATCCTTGAAGTTGGTTCTTCTACTGCTACCGCCGAAGCTACTAGAGTCAAGGGATATGATCCCGAGAATCCGGGAATTCCTAGAGCATCCCTTTTATCTCCTATACCCGAATCAGCATCAGAGACGGTAGCTGCCCCAATTGAGAAATCGTCAGAAGGTATTTCTACCTTTTCACCCCAGCTCGTCAAGGCAATCTCCACCTTTCATCACATCGTTGGGCAATCGATCGAGGATTCTTTATTTTCCCCTAAGTTGATAACTGTTGCTTCTCATTATGTAGGTGCTGAACCAACCCAGAAGACTGACAAGCCCCGGAGAACCACCATTGGGGAAAAATCCATGGAAAAGGCTCGGGGAGGATAGGATAAGACTACTATCGTTGAATCCGCAGGAGGAGGAGCTGAACCGCCTAAAGCTGATATTTCCCATGATGATGAAATGATAGACGCTTTGAAAGATGACGATGGTAATGAGGGGTATGAGGAGGATCCTGATATTGCTATAACTAGGGATTCGAAAAATGCTGATGACATGATTTTGGCTGAAATGAAAGCCAAACAAGACAAGCACATGCAGCTGCAAGTCGAGGAATCAGACCCCGAAAGCCTTAAGCCCCTTGTAGTGGTGGATGCTGGATCGAGGTTAGTTTTAAGCTTTCAACTAGGCCAATTACAGAAGGGCTTGGTAAAAAATCTTCTCTTGATTCTAGTGCTCCGACTTCTGGGAAGAAATCTACAGATTCTGGTACCTCAATTATAGAGAAGAAGAAACCAAAGCGTCTCATATCTGATGCTGAAAAAGAAGCTAGAAATGCTCTTAAGGCTGCCAAGAAGTCCAAGTCTACTCTAATGCCTAAGTGACAGTGCGCTTTGTTTGATATTCCATTATTCCGCTATTCTTGTATCGAGTGCGGCCCTTGCAACCTTTGCTTAGCTTCACTGTATAAACTCACATGTTTGTGAATAAAGTAGTTTGTTCCATGCAATGTCTGATATTCATAAATTTAGCATTTAAGAAAAAAATGCAAATGAACAGCATGTCATATCACAGTTATACAATAAAGTCATTATTAAGGGGAACATGTGTACATATATATGCCCCCCAATCAATCTTGGATAATTGATTAAGATTTATTCAAGATTGATTAAATTCAAAATTCAGTTGCCCTCGATTCTCTGACGGGGCCATATTCTTGTCGTCATTGATGCTTATTCTTTTTAGCATCTTTATACTCTCCTGTCTCATAACCAGGTTAGAGTATTACTGAGGTGGTTTCTTATCGGGGTGCACCTTCACGCCTCAAGGGACGTTATCTTCCCATCCTTTATATTCTCTCTCGATTCATGAGAGTTAGAGTTAACAATGTCGTCTTCCCATTCTTTGCATCTTATCATGCAAGCGGTCATTTTGTTTGTTCCTGCACATAGGTTATCTCCAACTTTTCAAATTTAATTTAATGTTTTGTATTTCATTGGTATGACAGAATAATGGCTGAAGACATAAATAATGCAGGAAAGTAAATGACACACGATATTTTTATAGTGGTTCAGCTAAGTTGTAGCCTACATACACTTTATAATCCTTTGTTCATATAAGCACACTTTTCAAGGCAAGTCATGCCTTTTTACATAGCTTATATAAACAAAAAGGAAGACATTTCATATTTAGCTCTGGTATCATCGCAAGTGTTGAGCATTCCAAGCTCTAGGAATCTCTTCACCATCGACGGTCGTTAGCTTGAATGCTCCTGTATCAAGCTTCCGTTGGATGGCGTATGGCCCTTCCCATTTTGGACCCAATTGGGTTGAAGGCGGGAAGATTCTACTAAGTCTTCTGGTTCAACGGTTTTGAAGCCAACTTTCCGGTCATAATAACATGCTACTTGATGTCGATGTCTTGAGGCACGCAAGTCGGCTTCATCTCTTTTTTCTTCAACCATATTAAGAGTCTCTAGGATGAGTGTTCTATTCGTCATCGAGTCATAGTATGCTACTGATGAGAATGAACTTCTAGTTCTATCGGGATTACTGCTTCTGATCCGAAGGAGAGTGAAAAAGGTATGTCTAGTGGTCGTCTTAAAGGTCGTCCTGTAGGCCCACAAGCTATTGGCAAATCATCTACCCACTTGGCTTTGGCCCGTTCCAACTGCTTCTTGAGAATAGATTTAATGACTTTGTTTATTGCTTCGACCTGGCCGTTTGACTGCGGGTGAGCTACAGCAGTGTACCGTTTATCAATCTTTTACTTATGACAGAAGTTTCTGAATTCGACGTTGTCGAACTGTGTCCCATTGTCAGTTATGATGGTCTTTGGTATCCGAAATCGACAAATAATGTTTCTGACCACAAAGCTAACCACCTTTCTTGTCGTGGTCGTTGTTAAAGGTTCAGCTATCCACCTATTTCGTGAAAAACTCCACGGCGACGATCGCGTACTTTGCTCCCCCTTTGGCAATAGGTAACACTCCAATAATATCAATTCCCCACATGGCAAATGGCCATGGGCTTACCATCGACTTGAGCTGAGTCGGTGGTGCTCTGGGAACTTTGGCGAATCATTGACATTTGTCGCAGCGTCGTGAATAATCAGCCATGTCTTTATCTACGGTAGGCCAGAGATATCCATCCCGCAATATTTTCTTTGCTAGGGTTTGGCCCCCGGTGTGGTCCCCACACTCACCTTCATGTACTTCTTACAGTACACGTTTGATGTCTTCATTTGCGATACACCGTAGTAGGGGGACTGAAAATCCTTGGCGATAAAGGACGTCGTCCTGTAAAATGTATCTTGCAGCCTTATATCTTACAGCTCATCTTTCGCTTTTCTTCAACGAGAGGGTTCCACTCTTGAGAAATTTTTTGATCGGTGTCATCCATGATTCTCTCTCTAGTTCAACTTCTAAGGCTAGTTCCACCTCCATCTGATCGAAACTCGGTGATTCCAAAACCTCTATCGGAACCATTTCAGTTTCTTTGGGGTTATCAGAACTTGCTAGTTTTGCCAACCGGTCTGCTTTCTGATTTTCTGTTCTTATGCGTTATGCTGTGATGCTCCAAACTGGGAAGCAACTCCTTTTCCTTTTTGAGATACGTAATAAGTCGAGGCCCTTTAGTGACAAACTCCTCCCGTACCTGGCATAAAACTATCTTCGAATCGCAGCATATATCCAGTGTCTTCACTCCTAGTTCTTTGGCGAGTTTCAGCCCGGTAATCCGGGCTTCATACTCGAAATCGTTATCAGTAGCAGCAAATTCTAATCGCAATGCATAGTAAATATATTTTCCTCTAGGATTTATTAAAACAACTCCAGTGCCGGACCTTTGATCATTTTTGGCTCCGTCCGTATATAACTTCCACGGACTAAGCTCCAAATCTTGATCTAAAGTAACCACCTTGTCACCCACTGCTTCCTCTTCGGGAACTGTGAATTCGGCTATAAAGTCGGCTAATGCCTGCCCCCTTATTGATCTTTATGGCTAAAAATTTAAATCGAATTGACTCAACTTGATGCTCCATTTAAGTAATTGCCCCGATGCTTCGGGTTTTTGCAACACTTGTCTTAAAGGTTGATCGCTGTATACAACTATCGGGTGAGCCTGAAAGTAATGACGATTGCGAGAAGCAATTAGGAGGCTATAAGCAAGTTTTTCTATCTTCGGATAATTACATTCTACAACAACTAGCTTCTTGCTCACGTAGTATACAGGCCTCTGGATTTTATCTTCTTCATGTACCAATGCTGTACTGATTGGATGAGATGATACCGCTAGGTAAATAAACAAATCCTCATGTTCCACGGGTTTTGATAATATTGGAGGCTTTTCTAATAAGTCTAATAGATTCTGGAAGGACTCCACACAATCAGTATTCCACTCAAAATTTTGTTTTCATCGTTTTATTAGATTGAAGAAAGGTACGCACTTATCTGTGGCTTTGGAGATAAAATTGCTCAATGCAGCAACTTTTCCGGCCATGCCTTGAACATCCTTAATCTTTCGTGGTTCTTCAATATTCCTTATTGATGCTATTTGACTCGGATTTATCTCAATCCCTCGAGAACTCATGATAAACCCAAGGAATTTCCCATATGCGACCCCAAATGAGCATTTTAGGGGGTTTAACTTCATCCCATACCTTTGAAGGATATTGAACATTTCAGCTAAATCCCTTGTATGGTCGGAAAATTGTTTAGACTTCACAGGCATGTCATCCACATAAACCTCCATGGTTTTCCCAATTTGATTATAGAACATGTGGTTGACCAAACGTTGATACGTAGCTCCTGCATTCTTTGATCCGAATGGAATTACCACATAACAATATAACCCCAAATCTATGATGAAACTTGTATGCTCCTGATCTGATATGTGCATAGGAATTTGATTGCACCCCGAATAGGCATCCATAAAAGATAAAAGCTCATGTTTGGTCGTCGAGTCTACAAGTTGATCAATCCTAAGAAGAGGAAAATTATTCTTTGGACAAGCTTTTTTCAAATCAGAGAAGCCAATGCATGTACTCCACTTCCCGTTAGATTTTTTGACCAGGATAGGATTCGATATCCAGTCGGGGTATTTCGAATCCTTAATGAATCCATTATCTTTTAATTTCTCTACCTCTTCTTTCAAAGCTGCTAACCGCTCTGGGCGTAACATCCGTCTCTTCTGCTTGACTGGCGGGTGCTTTGAATTAATGCATAAAGAGTGGCTCATTATAGCAGGCGAAATCCCACACATGTCAGCGTGAGTCCAGGCAAACACATTTAAGTTTTCCCTTAAGAAATTAGCCAACTCTTTCGCTTGAATTGGATCTAGTTGCGAGCCAATCATTAATACTTTTGTCGAATCTATCTCATCAATAGGTATATCTATTACTGTCTCATTGGGAGTCTCCTTTATATCCTCAGGTTCTCTATCCTCTCTGGGATCTATATCCTTGAGCATATCTAAGGGCAACTCTCTTGGGGCTGGACCCCTTAATTGCTATGCTGAGTTTTCCTTCGAAGGGGGAGAGTCGTCCTTAGATTCTATATTCAACCACTTCATTAGCATCTTTAACTCCGTCATGTAGCAAGCTCATCCCGTAGCTTGGTCGCCTCTCATCACCCCAATTCCTGCGTCAGTCGGGAATTTAAGTAACAAGCACCAAGGTGCAATACATGCTCTAAACTCGGCAAGGGTCGGTCGGCCTAGGAAAGCGTTGTAGGGTAACTCTACATCCAAAACTACAAATGGAGGGATCCTCACTCTCTATCCTAATGTTGCTGGCAATTCTACATAGCCCATCGGAGCCGTTGACGCTCCATTGAAGCCCTGTATCCATCCTTTGCAGGGCTTTAGATCTTTTGCTTTAAGTCTCATTTGTTCAAAAGCTTTCTTAAAGAGGATATTGACCGAACTCCCATTGTACACCAACACTTTATGGACTAAGGCAGGGTCGATGGCCATGGTGATTACCAATGGGTCTTCAGTTGGTGATTGAATTTCAGAATCATCTCTACTATGGAATATGACATCGTCTAAAATCGTATTTTGTTGTTTTACTGGAGTAATGTCTTTGAGGTTACTACATTCTCCTACCTCAAAGTGCTTGCCAGCATTGATGTACTGATCCATCGCTTTGAAACTACGGCTAGCTAAGTGGGGTTCGCCTATAATGGTATTGATAACGATCCCCTTACCTTTCTGCTGGAATGTGGGTTTAGAAGTGGGCTGGTTTTGGTCCGGGGCTTGCCCCCCTTGCCCCTTATCCCTTGGGGAAACCTTGTACTTGTCTAACTTCCCTTCCCGCAACAATCTTTCAATTACATCTCTCAAATGACGGCATTCGTTGGTGGAATAACCGTGGGTTCCATGGAACAAACAAAACTTTCCCGTTGCGATCTCTTTTTCAGTGAAGTCTCTAGGTGGTGGTTTTTTGTATTGCAATATGGTGTATGTGTCCAAATAAATGTTCTCTAAGGTATCAATCAATGGCGAATAGTTTTCGAAAGTTTGGAATCGAGGTCTTTTGCTAGAATTGTTCCCCGGTTCCTACTCCTCCTATTTCTGTTTCAATTCTTCTTGTTGTTACCTCCGTTCTGGTTGCCAACATTCACTTCAACTTTCCCTGAACTGTCACCGGATTGTTTCACAGCAACATTACTTTGGGCACCTTCCCTCGAGGCCACTTCGGACTTTCTCTTCCTATTTGCATGAACTTTTTCTCGCCTTAAGCGAATATTAGCTTTTTCGTAGAATAATTCCCTAGTAGGGGGCGGTTTCCCGGATAGATAATCCTCAAATTCTATGTCCCAGTCAACTCCTTCTATTAAAACCATCAGAATAGTGTGTTCACGTGGGTCACTAACTTCGGTAATGGCCAGGTTAAAGTGGTCCAAATATGATTTCATAGATTCGCCTGGAGCCTGTTTAATCCTTGACAACTCTATGACGCTTTTGGATTTTCGGGCGTGAAGTCGAAACTGGTTCATAAAGCATTCACTTAATTCTATGAAATTTGACACGGACCGTGGAGGGAGTCGGGTGAACCGCATTAATGCCACGTCTTCTAGATAAATTGGAAAGGCCTTGCATTTTATAGCATCTGGAGCTCCTACTGCGTTCATGAACCATGCATGCCTCATCAGATGCTGTCCTGGGTCCGTTCTCCCTGAATATCGATCCATTTATTGCAATTTGAATCGCCGAGGGAACTGGAAGTCCAATATATCATCTGTGAAGGGGGTATGACTTCGCTCAATGCCCCAGTCCTCATTAGTGTATCATCGACTTTCGGACATAATCTGACGCACCATTGCCCACACATTGACATTTGTTAATGTCTGCACAGGTTCTCTAGGTCTGATATTCGGATTACCCCTAGGTTCCTGATTAGGGGACAACCTCCTGTTTCTAGCGGCGGCTGCTCTACATTGCTCCATACGCTCCCGGTCGATCTCAGGAGGAAGGGGCTGGAGAAGTTTTTGTTGCGTAGTATTAGTAATGTTAGGATCCCTGGGTAGAACATGGGATCCATGCATGGGCAACAACATAGGCACTTTCAAACTCGGGTCATCAGGCCCTAACACACGAGCGGCGTCTTCGCGGGATCCTAAAGATCCAAAAGTTAACTAATCAAGATTATGAGGTCGCTCAAGCGGCCTTCTTTCACAAGGACGTCCCTCATCTGAAGAAGACGAATAATCTTCATCAAGGCGACGTGTTGGGGAAGGTGTCTTTTGCCTCCGGAGCTCCTTGAGTTCCCTACTCATGGTGATCATGTTCTCTTGCATGTGAACACTTTCACGCTTATGGGCTTCCAATGCCTCCTTAGTGCTCTAGAGCATTTCAAGAAAACGTGAAAAATCTCCTTATGTGACGGGTGCAAATAGGTCAGGCTGATCATTGGTCATAGCGGCTGGAATCGGAGTATTGGTAGGAGCACGAGTAGAAGTTCCAGCTTCACTTTGATTCGGGTCGGATCAGAGCACAATGATACAGCCGGACCGGTTCGGATGGGGAAATTGGGTGACTTCAAGTCGCTGGATCGGATCAAATCGGGGTCATCGGTTTGGATCGGTCCTTCCTGACCGGAGTGGCCTCCTCCAAAGTCTTGACCATGCGACCTCCTCACAACCATTGTTTGTTGATCTTCGTTAATTTCATTCTCTCGATTACTTTGGATTTCCTTGCCTTTTCCTTTGGCCATAACTTCCAATTCTTCAGTGATTAATAACAGGTACTTAAAGATGCCGAAAACAGAGGATTAACTTCTTTGAACTCGAAGGTCCAAATAGTAGAATGATAATCCCAAAAAGCGGAGAATTCAAAAACTCTCAGTGAAAGCACAAAAATGTTAGATCCAAAATTGGATCTAACACCCAAACGAGTAACGATTCTACTGAAATGAAATTAAAAAACAGAGAAAACACACAATTTATAGTGGTTCGGCGTTAAATAGCCTACGTCCACTTCCTACTCTTTGAATTGATGACTTGAATGCAATTACAACAATAATTCTCACTTAATTTTCGCTCATACAATGTTTTTCTTTACTCAATTTCCTTCACAATATCATTCAAAGGGTGATTGCACTCTGAATAAGTTAATGAAATTTGCATAGCAAAGAACTTTGAGTTCTGAAAATGCCAAAAGATCCTTCCAAATGCCTCTTGATGTTGTATTTATAGGTGAAAAATGCTCCTAGGATGACTTCGGTTTGGATCCACGTGGCCTCCATCCCATCACTTTCGGGTTTTGATGGGATATGGGAGTGACAGCACATCAGTTTAGTGCCAAACATGGGTAGAACGTGAGCATAACTGCTCCGGATTCCAAGGGAACGTGGGTGAAACTATCACTGCACAAGATCGGGTCGGCTGTATAAGAGGGAATGGGATCAGATCAACTCATTACGAACCGATTCGGTCTTAGCGAGGCTTCTCTTTTTTCCGTTCCACTCTGTTCTGACTTGGCAATGAAAATCCGGTCCGGCTTTTTCTAGGAATAAATGTTCTTCAATGTTTTAATGCTCGCACAATTGAAAATTTCACTCTGGATGTGAATTGGTTATTTAATGATTATTTGTCATTGTTGCCGTTTACATGCGATGTATGAAATCCATGTAACCGAAATTATATGGTAACTAATTGAGTCGCATTCCGATTCAGAACGTCTTTTAATATAAAGAATACCTTAAAATAAAGAACATTGTAATATAAAGAATATTTTTACATGAAGAATCTTTTTATATGAAGAATATTTTTAAATAAAGAATATTTTTAAATAATATTCAACGAGGAATAAAACGATGATTTCTATGTCCGTTTTTGGATGGACAAAAGATATTTTTTTTTCAAAATTAACTAGTTATTTACTAGAATAAATCTTTTAAATTAATATTTAATGAAGCCTCTCAATTAATTAAAGTTTAATTAGAATTAAATAAAAGATTTAGAATTTGGGTTGTTTATGGATGGTGTCTTAAATAACAATGTTCTTAAACCCCGTATAAAAAGAATAAATTTTTGAATTAGGATTATTATTATAGTTTCCAATTATATTTAGTAATTGGAATAAAATGATATGTGAATTGGGTTTATTGTGAACTGTGTTTTAAACGACAATTGTTCTTTAACCCAATTAACAATAAAGATATAATTTGGAATTTATAATTTTTTTATTAAGATTTAGAAATAAATTTTCCAAAGCCAAGTTTTCCTATTTAACATATTAAATAGGAATTGAGTGGAAATTCGATTTGATAATAATCGAGATTGGCTTATGTAAAAGAAGACTGTTACTATATATGGAATTTAAAAGGATTTTCCATTTTTCATTTATATTATTTGTCAGATACAGAAATTTATATTGATTATATATTGATTTGATTTCTGTGGAAATTCCATATTTAATGGAATATGATTTTGGGTTTATCGTGAACAACGTTTTTAAATGGCATTGGTTCTTTAACCCAGTTATAGATAAGATTAAGTTCTTAAAAGTTGAATAATCATAAAGCAATGATTTTTGATATTAGAATCAAATTGGAGTTTTATTGAATCTTTAAAAAGAAGATTAAAGAATAAATTTAAAGGAATTTATCTTTGATAAAATTGATGGGAATCTTTCCCTTTTAATATGAATATTTTATTAAAAGAATATTCTGAATTGGAATGAGGCGTTTGATGTGTATTTATAGCACTTGATTTTTTATTATAAAGTACGCGAGTTATTCAGGAAAGCCGACTTTAACCCATTCTGAATAATTAAGACGATAATAAATCGAAGACATTGAAGATGGTGATTGAAGACCAGTGATCTTCACATCGAATGAGAGACTAATGATGCCCTGAAATGGGTCGCTCCTATGAATGGGTTAAATTGGTAGTTGTCTGGACATACATGTTAATTGTCCAGATATGTAAGAACCTCTCTTCCGTATTGGACATACGGGACGAGGAATAAGCTGTCTCCAGTTTCGTTCAGACCAGAACGGAATTGTAAATGGATGTGTGTCTGACGTTGAATTTCATTCTATGTGAATTCATTTCTATTTAATATATATCAGTTAGTGGCGGAGAATTTATTCTCTTGCTTAACACCCTTCTCTGAGACATATGAGCTCATAGGTTATATATTGGTAATTATCGATTGCATGGCATGGATTGTCAATGTTGCATACTAAGACGCAAATGATCAAGGCTTTTGTTGAAAAGCAGAGCTTTGTAGTTGATGATCAAAGCATTGCCTATTTCGGCATTGCTTTGTGTATAGTGTTACCTCGCGAGCCTCACACCCCGGCAAGAGTCAGAAACGGGACAAGGGAATGGAGGGAGTGCACACGTTTTTTTCTAGCTAGAAGTGGTATTGGGGTTTTGCAAGCCCTGACATTTTACTTGTGTGGTTGATGGAATGAGGCACCTTGGATTTATTGGTCGATAATGACCATATTATAGGTTCAATAGGACCGAGAAACGTGTGTTCAGGAATTGCCAATCCACTAAAGTATTTGTGGACCGGCCCTGCAGGATCCAAGGGTTGCCCATAGGTGTAATCCTGGGACACTGCTAGAGTGTCTCAAATCGGTATGGTGATTGTCCCTAGCCTTGACTCATGATGGAAACCCAATTTCCAATACGATATTACGGTTTTGATTGTAAACCTATATATGGCGACATAGTAGTATGGGGTACTATGCCGTCTAGGATTGATACATTTACTTTGAAGTATTTTAAAACTGATTAGACAATAATAATATTAAAATATTATTTTCTACGTATCAAGCATGTTTGGTCATTATAAGATAAAACTCTATCCTCCGATTTGCGTTGCATTGTGTGATGGGACCTGGTCTTATAATGATTTCATTTTTCTAAAAAGCATTGCATTGTTTTGAATAAAATTTATGCACTGGCAATTCAATGGAGTAAACACATTCCGCATTAGCGATGTGGTCCCGTGATTAGCCATATTGTTAGATAATTTTGGAAAGATTTCTCATACCAGTCCCATGACTGACCCATAGTTTGTTTCACTTTGTGAACTCGGGTGCCCACTTTTCCACACAGGCAGTCGAGTAGCTTATTTTGCAGATATATTATGCATGATTCTAGATCGAAGCTTAAAGCTATGTTTAGAGCATTGATAGACTTCCGCTGTATCAGATTATTGATTCCGCTACACTATATTAAATTTATTGTAAATTATCTTCCACTGTTGTATTATTATATTCGATGTACTCTGATATATTCTGTATTCTAATGTAACACTATTATAATGTAATAAAAGTATTATGTTATTTGTTCTGTTGTGTTTTATGCCCAAAGTTAGCGTATTTAGGTTTTTGAACGGTCTTAGTCGATTAGTGATCGATTAGGTCTGGGTGAAATCCAAGTCGTTATAGTTGGTATCAGAGCTCTGATTAGCTCAAATCATTGGGGTACAACTCGTTAGAACTGAACAAAAGACTCATCATAGGTAGGATTAGTAACATCCTATAAAAAGAATACTCATTAGAGATAGGATCGGTATTATCCTAGAATGAAGAAACTCTTTAGAGATGAGGTTAATAATGCCTTAGAATAAGTTGAGAGTGACAAGTGTATAATTAACGTATTTGCGATTATATATATTATCCGATCTTAGAAAATATGAATTTTGAATATATAAAAGTTATATATACTTGAAAAGTTCTCAATAATAGAGTGAAAGTTGAGTTGGTAAACTAAACAACTTTCAGCTCCGTTCCTTTTCGAGTACGAAAAGATTTTAAGTGTGGGAGATTGTAACAACTCGGAAATTCTGAACCAATTTAAAAAAAATATTTTAGAAAATTTAATGGATTTTAATATTTAAAATAATTTATTTTAAATAATAACGATTAAAATTTTATTTAAATCGAAGTTAGAACGAAAAATTCTAATTTAATTATAAAAGGAGTTAGAAATAGCGCGGTAGTTTGAAAATTTGAATTTGAACTTTGATTGAATGTACAGGATACAAAATAATTCGGATTTTAGTGAAACCAAAAATATTAGAATCTATTTAAAAATATCTTTCCAATTAATCCAAAAAATTGAATTTCATGAGGGGAATCAAAAGTTATGGCCAGTTAAATATTTAGAATAGTCATTGTAGAATTTATATATTTTTTAATATAATATATGGCCCTTAAAAATAGCCATTTTATAAACGACCTCCGTTTTCAACGAAACCACTTTTGTTGGATCCAGAATGTCAAATTATTGTTAGATTCCAATTTTCATAATTTTTGGAATTAATATGTGAGCACAGTAAATATAAATGTGTTTTATCCATTTCAGTCAATTTGGATCGACCAGAAAATGGCCATTTTTGAAACAGTCTCCAAATTTGACGAAAATAATTTTGTTAGGACCGTACCATCAAAACATAACTAGAAATAATTTTTATGGAATTTTTAGAGTCAGTATATAGCCTCAGTAATTTTAAAATGTACGATCAAATTAAATAACTAAATGATTTATATTTTAAAATAAAGAAAAGTGAGCTGAGACGATCAAATGGGCTAACGAAACCTAGCTCATTATGTCCGGAAAGGGGATATTTGGCTAGGGGCAACTCTTGATGGGTTGAATTTGGAGCTATTAAAAGTTAATGGGCTTTGACTAAAAATTAAGAGGTTTAATATTACTATATTATAAATAAACTTAGAAATAACCTAACCCTAATATCCTAAACATACATCCGCCGGCCTCAATACCAGTGGCCGAGTTGATCAGAATTTTGTCCCTCGAAACCGTCGTATTCTCTTCGAATTAATTCATGGATTCAAAATGAATATCAAAGGCCTTATCGAGAACTATCATTAGAACAATTGTGATCAATCTTTATGTTGTATACTCTCGAAGTTTGGGCATAAAGACCGGCGGTGTGGAGCTGATTTCGAGGTGATTGGGGAGGCCGAGCTCGACGGGGCTTGGGGCATGGGACACGTGCTTCGAGGCGGTTGGAGGGAGGGTTTCAGATCGGGTTCCGTTCAACTGTGGCGGCGGCTAGGTGCAGGTTCTCAAGTCGAAGGTGGTCCGACGTTTTAGCAGGAAGAAGGACATAAGGAACGGCCTAATTTTGATTAGAGGGTAATTAAGGAAATTCGATAAATTAATGACGTAATTAAATTAAATTTATATCGAAAAGTATTGATTATCATAACTCTTTCAAATAACGATGAAATCAAACGATTTCAAAAGCGTTGGAATCGCAGAAACGAGATCTACAGTATGGAGCAGACCAGATCTGAAACAGAGTTTATTGAAAATTCAAACAAAATGCAAAGTGAGATCTCTATTTTAAAATAAAATTAATTATTTATTGCAATATGAAATTAATATTTATTCTATATAAAATTCATGTTGGAATTGTATATATTTATTGCAGTGTTGATTGTTTTGTGATTGCGATGAACCACTGAATTGAATTGTGTGTATTCATGTTTAGTCAAAATTTTGTATACAATAAAAAGCATATTTTTATTGTATATATAAAATATATAATATTCATGTTTGTCAAAATTTGTTTATACAATAACAACCTTCTTTTTATTGTATATATAAAAATAAAATGTTAGGTTAGTCAAAATTAGTGCATACCGTAAAAACCATATTTTTATTATATATATGAAAATAAACATGTTCATGTTTGATTACATAAAAAGAATGACATGTTAAAAATATGTTTTTTCAAAATTAGATTAGCAACAAAATTCTCATTTTTATTGTTTACATGAAACATAGTTTTTTTGTCAAAAATTAGTTTTCATTAAAATAAAAGATTATAATAAAAAGATTTCATTTTCATTGTCACTTTGTTCAATACAACAAAAAGAGTAGGATTAAAATTTGTTTTTATTGTCTTTTTAAGTACGATAAAAAAAAGTAGAGTTAAAAGATATGTTTCTATTGTCATTGTACGTACAATAAAAAGTGTAAGATAGAAAGATATGGTTTTATTGTCAATTTGGTCGCAATAAAAGATTGGTTATTAAAGAACATATTTTACCGTAATTTTGTTGCAATGAAAAGATAAGTATTAAAGGTCATGTTTTTATTTCACTTTGTTTAAATAAAAAGAAGTAACATGAAAGATTATATTTTTATTGCTCATTGTTTTCAATAAAAAGATTGAACATTAAAAATTATATTTTTCATGTAGTTTAGTTTTCAATAAAAAGATTGAACAACAAAAATTACATTTTTATTAATTAGAGAAGAGTAAAAAGAAAAATAACATTTTTGTTAACGAGGCTTGAGTTATAACAAAAATACCCTTTTAAGTTGAGAACAAATTTGTAACTTTTATCAAATTATAATAGTGGAAACCAAAATTGTCACTATTATCAAATTATAATAGTGGAAACCAAATTTTTCACCTTTATCAAGTTATAGTAGTTGAAACCAAATTAGTCACTTTTGTCAAAATGTAATAGTTGAAATAGAAATGAACATTTTTGTCAAATTAGAATTGTTGAAACAGAAATAAACATTTTTGTCAAATTAGAAGTGTTGAAACAAAAATGAACATTTTTGACAAATTAGAATAGTTGAATTAGAAATAATCATTTTGTCAAACATGTTAATTGAAATAAAAATTATCATTTGTGTCAAAACATGTTAGTTGAAATAAAAATAATCATTTTGTCAAACATGTTAGTTGAAACAAAATTATCATTTGCGTCAAAACATGTTAGTTGAAACAAAATTACCATTTGTGTCAAAACATGTTAGTTGAAATAAAATTAACATTTGTGTCAAAAAGATTAGATGGAACAAAAAATATTCATTTTTATCAAAAAGACTAACTGAAACAAAATATTCATTTTTGTCAAAATATAATAGTTGAAAACAAAAACTACATTTATGTTAAATGGATTTGAGTTATAACAAAAATAACATTTTTGGTTAAAGAAATTAGTGGTTGAGCAAAAATATTAATTCTGTTAAATTAGAATTGTCAACAAAAATGAATGAATCATTTGTGTTCATTTTGTTAAATTAGAATAGTGAACAATATGAAATTATCATTCGTTATTCATTTTGTTAATTTAGAATCGCGAACAATATCAATTATCACTTTTATTCAATTGGTTAAAATAAGAGTTGTTAACAATATGGAATTATCACTTTTAATCATTTATTGAAATAGAATTTTCAACCAAAATGAAAAGAAAATATTTACTCATTTTGTTGAAATAGAATCGTCAACAAAAATGAGAGAATCGTTTTTTTATTTGTTAAAACATATACTTAAATTTATTTGCAAATATAAGAATCATTTTCATGGTCAAAACATACATTAGAATTGTATGTGAATTAAAATGACATTTTATTGTTAAATTATACAATAGAATTTGTATGCAAATACAAGTTACATTTGTATTGTCGAATTATACATTATAATTTGTGTACAGAATAAAGAGGCATTTCGTATTTTGATTTGAAACTATACACACATATAAAACAATTTCTTTCTATTTGTTAAAGTTTAAAATAGAAATTGCATATAAATAATGGAAAATGAAAATTATCTTTTTATTTGTCATCAACAACAATGCCATGTAAATAAATTATATTCTATTAGACATTAGAAACAAGTAGGTAAATTATGCGAGTAAAATACATTTTATTTGGCATTAGGAACATAATAACATGTTTTTTTCATTTTCATCAACATGTTAGCGGACTTAAAATTGGTTAAATTCATTAACCAATTATTTATTTAGATGAACTGTTGTTGGCAGAAAACCCCATATGGGTATTGGGATGATAGTTGACATACACTAGTCCCAATATTTAGTTGTATATCAATCGATGGATTGACAGGCTGCGATGAGCGTTATTTATTCATTTTAATGCTCGCACAGTTGTAAATTTCACTCTGGATGTGAATTGGTTGTTTAATGATTATTTATCATTGTTGTCGTGTACATGCAATGTATGAAATCCATATAACTAAAATTATATGGTAACTGATTGCGTCGCATTCCGATTCAGAACGTCTTTTAATATAAAGAGTACCTTAAAATAAAGAACATTGTAATATAAAGAATATTTTTACATGAAGAATATTTTTATACAAAGAATATTTTTAAATAACGAATATTTTAAAATAATATTCAACGAAGAATAAAATGATGATTTCTGTGTCCGTTTTTGGATGGACAAAGGACAAAAAATATATTTTTTCGAAATAAACTAGTTATTTACTAGAATAAATCTTTTAAATTAAGATTTAATGAAGCCTCCCAATTAATTAATGTTTAATTAGAATTAAATAACAGAATTAGATTTTGGGTTGTTTGTGGATGGTGTCTTAAATAACACTGTTCTTAAACCCCGTATGAAAAGAATAAATTTTTGAACAAAGATTATTAGAGTTTCCAATTATAAATAGTAATTGGAATAAAATGATATGTGAATTGGGTTTATTGTGAACTATGTTTTAAATGACATTTGTTCTTTAACCCAATTAACAATAAAGATATAATTTGGAATTTATAATTTGTTTTATTAAGATTTAAAAAGAAATTTTCCAAAGCCAAGTTTTCCAATTTAATATATTAAATTGGAATTGAGTGGAAATTCGATTTGATAATAATCGAGATAGGCTTCTGTAAAAGAAGACTATTACTATATATGGAATTTAAAAGGCTTTGTCATTATTCCATTTATATTATTAGTCGGATACGGAAATTTATATCAATTATATATTGATTTGATTTCTGTGGAAATTCTGTATTTATTGGAAGATGATTTTGGGTTTATCGATAACAATGTTTTTAAAAGACATTGGTTCTTTAACCCAGTTATAGATAAGATTTAGTTCTTAAAAGTTGAATAAACATAAAGCAATTATTTTTGATATTAAAATCAAATTGGAGTTTTATTGAATCTTTAAGAAAAAGATTAAAGAGTAAATTTAAAGGAATTTATCTTTGATAAAATTGATGGGAATCTTTCCCTTTTAATATTAATATTTTATTAAAAGAATATTCTGGATTGGAATGAGGCGTATGATGTGTATTTAGAGCTCTTGATTTTTTATTATAAAATACGCGAATTATTCAGAAAGGCCAGGTTTAACCCATTCTGAATAATTATTATGATGATAAAAAGTCGAAGACATTAAAGATGGTGATTGAAGACCGGCGATCTTCACATTGAATGGGTGACTATTGATGCCCTAAACTGGATCATTCATAGGAAAGAGTTAAAGTGGTAGTTGTTCAGAAGTACTCATTGATTTTCCGGAAATGTGAGAACCTCTCTTCCGTATTGGACATACGGGACAAGGAGTGTCTTCGGTTTCGTTCAGACCCAGAACGGACTTGTAAATGGATATGTGTCTGACGTTGAATTTTATTCCATGTGAATTGATTTCTATTTAATATATATCTATCGGTGGAGGAGAATTTATTCTCTTGCTTAACACCCTTCTCTGAGACTTATGAGCTCAGAGGTAATATATTGGTAGTTATCGATTGCATGCCGTGTATTGTCAATATGGCATGCCAAGATGCAAATGATCAAGACTTTTGTTGAAAAGCAAAGTCTTATGGTTGATGATCAAAGCATAGCCTATTTCAGCATAGCTTTGTGTATAGCGTTACCTCGCGAGCCTCACACCCCGGTAAGAGTCAGAAATGGGACAAGCGAACGTAGGGAGTGCACATGTTTCTTTCTAACTAGAATTGGTATTAGGGTTTTTCAAGCCCCAACCTTTCACTTATGCGGTTGATGGAATGAGGCGCCTCGGATTTATTGGTCGATAATGACCAAATTATAGGTTCAATAGGACCGCGAAATGTGTGTTCAGGAATTTTCAATCCACTAAAGTATTTGCGGACCGGCCCTGCAGGATCCAAGGGTTGCCCATAGGTGTAATCCTACGACACTGTTAGAGTGTCTTGAATCGGTAAGGAGGTCATCCCTAGCCTTGACTCATGATGGAAACCCAATTTCCAATACAACATTATGGTTTTGATTGTAAATCTATATATGGCGACATAGTAGGATGGGGTACTATGTCATCTAGTATTGATACATTTACTTTGAAGTATTTTAAAACTGGTTGGACACTATACGTATCAAGCATGTTTGATCATTATAAGGTAAAACTCTATCCTCTGGTTTGCGTTGCACTGTGTGATGGGACTTGAGTCTTATAATGATTTCATTTTTCTAAAAAGTATTGCGTTGTTTTGAATAAAATTTACATAAATTATGCACTAGCAATCCAATGGAGTAAACCCGTTCCGCGTTAGCAGCGTGGTCCTGTGATTAGCCAAATTGTTAGATAAGTTAGGAAAGATTTCTCATACCAGTCCTATGATTGACCCGTAGTTTGTTTCACTTTGCGAACTCGGGTGCCCTCTTTTCCAAACGGGCAGTCGAGTAGCTTATTTTGTAGATATATTGAGCAGGATTCTGGATCGAAGCTTAAAGTTGTGTCCAGAGCAATGATAGACTTCCACTGTATTAGATTATTAGTTCTGCTGCACTGTGCTAAATTTATTGTAAATTATCTTCCGTTGTTGTATTATTATATTCGATGTACTCCGATATATTATGTACTCTGATGTAACATTATTATAATGTAATAAAAATCTTCTCTTATTTGTTCTGATGTGTTGTATGCCCAAAGTTAGCATATTTGGGTTTTTGAACGGTCCTAGTCGATTTAGCGATCGATCAGGTCCGGGTGAAATCCAAGTCGTTACAGTTCAATTATTGTTGTGTGCATGTGTGTATGAAATCCATATAAATAAAATTATATGGTAATTGACTGTGTCTGATTCCACTTCGGAAAGAATGAATACTTTAAATTAAAGAATATTTTAAAATGATGAGTAATGAATATTTTAAAATAATATTCAGTAATGGGTCAAAATATAATTTTGATGTCCGATTTGGGATGGAAACAAAAATATTTAAATATATAAGGCCGTGTTGATTAGATTAACACCATTTTGTTGTGAACGATATTTATATCTATTTTATTCATTTTTATAATGAATATCGAAAAGAAAATGATTTCAAAATCTGATATTTTGAAAATATTATCATTTTTATATTATAATGATAAGGAAAATTCAATTTTGATTTAAAATTGATAATGAAGTTAGAATCTTTTTAAAACGAATTTATAAAATATGCTTTAAATAGAAATCGACGAAATATATATTATATATATAATGTAATGGCCTGAATAGAACGCGCCGCGCCGCGACAGTTCGTGAATTTCGAAAATTGACTTCGAATTGACATTACAGGAGATCCTACCATCGAATTCTCCTAAAACCAGAACCATTGGGTTCGTATCCAAAAGATCTTTCCAACGAATAGAAGAAATTTTAAATCTAATGGTTGGATTTGGAATTATGTCCAAATCAAATTCGGAAAAGGTTGTTGTAAGTGCAGTTCGATGACCGTTTATGGAAATCGACTGAAAGTGCCTTAATAAAAATATTAAAAATATTAATAATTAGTGTAAAATCATAAGAAATGATTCAGAAAGAATTGGGATGAAAAATTCCACATTTGAAAAGATAAAATTATATTTTTATCGAAATGAACTAGTTATTAACTAGAATTAAAATCCAATTATTTTCAAATAAATAAATTGTATTGAGAATGGTTTTAAAAATAACCAGAATCTCCACTATATGAATTGGAATGGATTTGAATGGAAACCATCTTCGGAATATTTCGATGTTGGATTTCGTGATTATACAGATATTGTTATGGAAATTTGGAAGATATATTTATATCGTTATTTCCAATACAATATTTGTTGGTTTCAGACTTTGATATTGAATATAGGCTGATATAATTTCTATTCAGACCCTTGTATTTAATATCAAATGGGATTTTGGATTTGTTGTAAATGGTGTCTTTATTAACATTGTTCTTAAACCCAGTTGAGAAAAGAATAAATCCTAAATTTAAGATTTAGTGAAGTTTTCCAATTAATTAATATTTAATTGGAATTGAATAAAAGAATTGGATTTTTGGGTTTATAGTGAACGATGTTTTAACGACATTTGTTCTTTAAGCCAATTAACCGTGAAATGTAATTTGGAATTTATAAATCTTTTATTTAGATTTAAAGGGAATTTTTCCAAAGTAAAATTTTCCAATTTAATATATTAAATTGGAATAGAATGGAATTCGATTTGATGATAATCGAATTAAGCTTCTATGGAGGAAGATTGTCAATATATATAGAATTTAAAAGGCTTTGTCATTATTCAACTTATATTTTTAGTTGGATACATAAATTTATATCAATTATATATTGATCTATTTTTCTATGAAGATACCATAATTAATGGAATATGCTTTTGGGTTTATCATGAACTGTGTTTTAAACGACATTAGTTCTTCAACCTAGTTAAAGATAAGATTATTTTCTTAACTTTGAAAAATCATTAAGTAATGATTATTGGGATTAAATCTGAATTAGAGTTTTAATGAATCTTTAATTAGATTGGAATATGAATGCGATAATTAAATTTATCGAATTCGTGAAATGATCGAGAATGGAGTATCACCAGTTTTGCTCCAAGTGATAGTTAAATATTTAATTAGATTTGAATGTGAAATTGTAAATAATTTTACCGAAAACACCCGTAGTGCTAATTACCTGTTTTACTTCATGGGTTAAATAGGTTGGGATTGGGAAATATAATAAATGATTACTTTGGTAAGGATCGCTAATCCCGACTAGTTTGGATAAACCTTAATTTGGTTTGAATTGATATCCAATAGAAGATTAAAGAATAAATTTAAAGAATTTGTCTTTGATAAAATTAATGGGAACATTTCCCAAAAGGTATGAATATTTAAATAAAAGAATATTCAGAACTGGAATGAAGCGTATGTTGTGTTTTTATAGCACTTGTTTACAAGATAATCGAGTTATTCAGAAAGGCCGGGTTTATACCCATTCTGAATAACTGATTCGACGATATGTTGACGATGAAGACGGTGGTTGAAGACGGGAGCTCTTCACATCGTTTGGATGATTACTGATGTCTTGATTAGGCTGTATACCCAAGACGAGGTAATAAGTGGTGATCGTCCAGACGTATTTGGAGATCGACCGGATATGCGAGGACCACTCTCCTGTATTGGATATATGGGACGAGGAATAAGGTGCCTCCAGTTTCGTTCAGACCCAGAACGAACTTGTAAAAGGATGTGTGTCTGACATTGGATTTTATTCTATGTTGACTGATCTCTATTAAATATATATCTGTTTGGAGGCGGAGAATTTATTCTCTTGCTTAACACCCTTCTCTGAGACTTACTAGCTCAGAGGTTATATATCGATAGACATCAATCGCATGGCGTGAATTGCCTATGTGGCATGTTGAGATGCAAATGATCAAGGCTTCTGTTGAAAAGCAGAGTTTTGTGGTTGATGATCAAAGAACGACTTTAATATAGCATAGCTTTGTGTGTAGCGTTAATTCGCGAGCCTCACACCCCGGTGTGAACTAGAAACGAGAGAGGACCTCAGGGAGGACATGCGTTTCCTTCTAGCTAGGAGTGGTGTAAGGGTTTTGCAAGCCCATACGTTTTACTTATGTGGATGATGGATAGCTTGGCGCCTCGGATATATCGGTTACAACGGAGCCGATGGATATTGAGTCATCTTGCTCATTTATGCCCCACAGGGCGGGGAAACGCATGGTTCATGCATTTTCATCCACTCCATGTGGACCGGCCCTGACGATCCAAAGACTTGACTGAGTACTTGCCTGAGGCTCGGGCTAGAGAGTCTCGAAGCGATAAGGACGATCCTTTGCCTTGGTTCACAGATGGAAATCCAACTTCCAATACGTGACTTGCGATTTTAATTGTAGAGACTAGTATTGGCGACATGATAGATGGTACCCATGCCGCCTATGATTGATACATTTATATTTGAAGTTGTTTTATACACTATGCACTTATAATAGTATCAAATGATTTGTTTTAAACGTACCAAGAATGTTTGGCTATTATAAGGTAAAATCCTATCCTTCGGCTTGCGTTGCATTATGCAATGGTACCTGGATCTTATAATAGCTTCATTTTTCCAAAAAGAATTGTGCTATTGGTTTTTTGCACTGGTATTCTTGGGATGAAACCCGTTCTGTGTTATACGGCGTGATCCCTTGATTTACCTTATTTTTAAAGTAAAGTTTTAAATAAATGTTTTAGTTCTCACACCAATCACATGACTGACCTAGAGTTTATTGTTTTAACCTAAACTCTGGGTGCCCCTATTTTCCAGACGGGCAGCTAGTAGTTTGGTTTTGCAAATATTATATTCATAGGATCATGGATTTACAGCTGGAACTATACTCAGAAAGTTCTGTATCTGTGTATTCCTTTCAGTTGTGTTTTTGTATTATTTTCCGTTGCATTGTAATTTGTAAATCTCTGATGTTAATCAAAAATATATTATTTGTTCGTACTTTGTATATTCTTGTACTCTGATGTAAATTGTGGTAATAGAAATGAAATGTTCTTCTGTTTTTGTTCTGATTTGTCGTGTCTTCAGACAATATGTTCTTTCTCTTCTCTTCGGAGACTAGGGAAGTTCGGGTCGTCACAGTTTGGTATTGGAGCTTTGGTTTTACAGAGCTCGAGAACAAGACATATCAGATCCGAACGAAAGAATTCATCAGAGATTGGAGTAGCAATACCCAATGAGAATTACTCGTTTGAGATAGGATTAGTGTATTCTAGAATTAGTGTGAAGAGTGTTGTTTCAAAATAAAAATGAAAACAAATATTGTTGTAACACCCCACCTCCGTTAAGGTCACTCACAAAGGGAATGCCTTAACTTTGGTGGAGCATTTTAGTAAACAGAACAGAAACTTACAAGACAGATAAAACAGTACTTGAAAAATTTTAACTTTATTACACCGGAAACAGAAATTAATATGGTTACATCCTTTCAGTTTCAGAATTCAAGTACAAAATATCAGTCTTGTACAAAAGCCTTCAAAATGCATAGTTTAAAATCATAATCCCCATGGAACGGAAGCTATACAGAGCCAGGCCATACTTTAAGCACTTCAAGCAAAGAGAAATCCGGATCAAGCTAAAGTATTCCCTCCTTGGATAACCTGGGGGGGACGGAAGAAAGGAGGCGAAACAACAAGGGTCAGACTAAAAGTCTGGCAAGTCCAGTGACTTTCAGCATATGAACAGATAATAATAATATGATATGAACATAAAACTGGATGTGAGATAACTATAACAGGTGTAGCAGATATAACAGAAAAACAGAATGATATAAACTATTGTTTTACACTTCTCTGCACTAATACTAGTATAACAGAATTAGGGGTCACCCTAATGTCTAAATTGAAGCAGGAACGGGTACAGAATACTTTAACAGAAACAGAATGCTAATAATGGGCCTTTACTACCCGATCAAAAACAGACAGAAGCAGAAACAGATTAATCCCTACGGAAACAGAATGTAGAATTAGGTGTACACTAGTAATGGGCCCTTACCACCCGAACAGACGGTACCACAAAGAAACGGACGGGTGTTACCACCCAACAGAAACAGACGGTACCAACAGAAACAGACATAACTAATTGTACCCTAAAACCCTACCCCAAGCGATCGGCTCCCTAATACATAAATATCCTGTGTCGGCCCCACAGTAGGGTGTATCACTCCCTAAAGTGACAACCAATTGGCACAGACCTATTTACAGATGTCACGGCGTCTTACATCCTCAGAGGCAGACCGGGATCCATGCACGCACATGACCCGGTTGGAACGCACCATCAACACCCCTCGCCATTATCAGAATGAACCTCTTATAATTAGTTCAGTAAGCGTGCCCGGACCCTACTTACTGTTGGGTCAAAGTTTTGATACCAGAAAGGGTTACTGACTAATATGGGTCCCAAACAACAGATGACACAAGTAATTCCCCTCCTAACCTTGTGTCCCCAGACTAACAGATTTCAGATTAACTTGTTTACAAGTTCAGACATACAGAATTCAGATTTACTAATTCACAAATTAAGTTAACAAGTTTTCAGACTAATGGGTCAGATGTACAGATTTTTCAGATTTGTCTAACTTTGTATTGGGCCTACAGATTCATGGACGGGTTTTCTACACCTATTAATCCATTTGATTTAACCCTATTTTCCCCCAATACGTTTTAGACGTCATTCTTATCTTAGATTTTGCATTAATTAATTATTAATGCACAGACCTCTCACATTAGGTCGGTAGCTTGTGGCCGCTGGATATGCCGGGCGGTTCCGGGCAGACTTCTGCCACAAGCCAGACCTAACCTCGTGTCTTACGCATGTTATGACTAACTTCTCACATTAGAACCTATTGTTTGCGACCACTGGATGTGCCGGGCGGTTCCGGGCAGATTTACGTCGCAAACTCATTCTAACCTCGAGTTAGCCATATTCATCTTTGCGGCCAATTAATTAATTATTTACCGTTTATGTGCACGCCCAATATATATGCCAATTCAGATTATATCAATAACAGAATGATCAACTCAACTGATATAGCAGATAACAGATTTTAGCAGATTGGGTGACTTAACAGATTTAACCGATTTAGCACTTAGCAGATTTTGGCATATAACAGATTAGGCATCTCAACAGACAAATTTAACAGATTTGGCATTTCAATCTAATTAGCAGTCTAGGCAATATAACAAAACTAGCAGTTTAGGCAACTTAGCAAATTAGCAGATTTAGCAAATCTAATATTCTAAAGGTTCTATTTACATGCCTTGCCCAATCATAAATTGGCCTAAATCCATATGCTTACATAATTGTCATGATTCACAACATATACTCCATGTTTGCATAAGCGCAGAATACGGACATAATTTGCCATATAACATGTGTTCCAATTTTTGTTAAACTAGCATTTTACAGCAGATTCACATATAAATTATACCAAATATAACCATTAATTTTAATGCATGCCATATATCCAAAAATCCCTATTTAGGTGTAATCTAAATAATAGATATCCTAATTAATGTAAATCTTTACACCTAACTTTCCATATCCTTCTTCTTTTCATGTCATGAATCATTATGCAAACTATACCCAACAATATAAATCTTTAAATCATATCTTCCAAAAATCAGATCTTGACTTTTATATGCATTTTGTCCAAAGTCTCAAATCATATGTAATCTTACAATAGTTCCTCTTTTCTTCTATCATAGAATATGCATAGATCCAAATCTATGTTTACAACATATGCTCATTAATTACAGTTCTAAATTACAACATAGCTATGCATACAACATGCATAAATTATATGTTCACAGTCAAATTTATGCATATGTCCAATATATTTTATGCCTCAGACCTAAAGTCATACATTCAATTTAGTCTTGTCAAATTTCGCATTATTCATCCCAAAATTTGCGTTCATACGTTCATCTCTTATGAGATTAGGCACAGGCTCGTGGTAGCCTGGCTATAAAAACAGAAAAGAAGAAAAGGGATACAGAAAAACAGATCGGACAGAAGAGAAGGTATATACAATCTCAGATTCAGAATCAAAACATATCAAAATTATAATTAACGTTTATAGCGGAAAATAACTGTACTTGCCTTGATTGGATTAAAGAAAGAACTTTAAATTGTTGTAGAATCTTTGCAGAAACTTTAATCTCTAGTTTGAATTGAGTTGCTTAGGCTGATGTTGATTATCTTCTAGTTTTAATTCCAGCAGAGCAGAGACGCCATTTTTATTTTTAATTAGAAGAAGAGAGCAATGGAGGCTAGAGAATTGTGTAGGAAACCTAGGTAGAGTCCAGGGTCATTTTTATAGGGGTTATGAACTGATTAGGACCATTGATGTTGCTTGGATTGATCGTAGCCATTCATTCGCAAGAGGGACCAATTAGAGCCTGCCACCTAGCCCTAATGACAAAGCAGTCCACAGAAAATCGACCAACATAGAATAGGCCAGCCAGGGTGGACTGGGTTCGACCTGGGTCTGGACCAGGTCGACAGCCCTGTCGACAGCCCTGTCGACAGCCATGTCGACCTGGCTAGACCAGGTCGACAGCCCAGTCGACCTGGGTGTCTTAGGCGGGACTTTTCCCGCCCTGGCCAATTGGGCCCGATTTTTAATTTTAAACTTGATTCAGAAACTTCCGGATGCTATATCTTCTTCATACGGACTCCGTTTTTCGAAAACTCGGACTCTATTTCGCGTATTTTTCCGAGACGAACGCAAAGGCGTATCCCGTCTCCCTTAGTTCTTTGATTTCAAATTAATTATACTTTAATTTGTTAATTCCACAGTTATAGAATACACGGGGTGTTACATTCTCCCCCACTTAAAAGGATTTCGTCCCCGAAATCTTCAAGTTAAGAAGAGTGTGTCCTACCATCCAATCATCCATCTACTCAACCATTATCCACAAGCATCCATTGTCCTTAGAAAACTTCTAATGTTGTATGAACATATGCAAAAGTATGTGTATATGTTCCTTATCTAATGCAAAGATCAGGCGGTCTAATGATTCAGTTGACCTCCTTAATGCGAATTATGTCAGTGCCATGAGTCCAACATGTATGCAATAGAATTCTGATGATATACATTATTTCTATATGAGTGCACAACCATTCACTCAAATGCAACATCCATGTGCTGAATCAACCATTTTGCATCCACAAGAATTGAAAAATGCTCACCCATCCATATGCAGTATGAGAGTGTTTTCGAGCCGATCTAGTGCCTAGTGTGTGTATATGCATCCACGGGCAACCACTAGCAACCACTTGCAACCACTTGCAACCACCAAACATAACATGTCTCAAACACATGTTTACACCCATTAGTTTCTACCTAAAGTTCAAATATTCGATCGCTATGATACAGTCGAATGATGGAAGCGAGTACAGATAGAACGAAGACTTGGTTCCCTTTAGACATTGGTTGAGAAAATAATTCCCCTAAGTATCAACCTCAAAGACCGAAATCAATATCAGATTGACACTCAAAGGATTACCTTCTTTAGACAATGTCAAAACTGGAAATCAGAATTATTCAGATATTTACAGACTACTGATACAGATCAGGTTCCCTAATGATCCTTAGGAAGCTAAGCATGATAAAATCATACCCTACGAAAACTCAGAATGTATGCGTCATACTTGACGCCTAACACAGATATCCCTCAAACCCCAGTCTCAAACAGATGATCCATAACCCTTATGGGTCTGAGTCTATAGCGGAATTCAGAAATAATACTAGCATTAAAGTGCAGAGTATCGATTACAAAATCAAAATACCAAAATCAGAAAAAGTCTTAACTCCATAATCAGATAAAGAAATTAAACCTACTATAGAAATTTTTCCCTATTCCTATCCTAGCCACTAGCTTCAAGAGTGTTCGCCTGCCCTCCTTGTCCTCGTCTCTTCGGGCAGTCCCTAGTGAAGTGTCCCATTTCCCCACAGTTGAAGCAAGTACCCTCCCCTTCCTCTTTCGGTAATCCTTATTCAGATGAGTCGAGCTTCCATAAGTAAAACACTTTCCTCCTCCTTATCTTCAATCTTTCCTTCCTTCTTTTGTGTTTCCCTTTTGCCTCCATTGTGAACTAAGTCTATATGAGTTTCTCACCTTTTGGGTTGTGCTCCTTAGCCAAACCTCATCATTCTCATCTTTACTATCCTTGTGTAACATGTTGACCAATCCCTCGAAAGCTGCCTCCATCGCCCGGAAAAATCCTTCAAAGCTCTAAAGAAAACTAGCCGCAGGTGAAACTACTACAGCTATCGATGGAAGTCGGGCACTACTTTGCCCTTCGATGAGGTTACCTCCAAGAAAACCGGGAGCCCCAGAGACTCAAGAAAGAAGGAAACAAGGATTCAAGAAGAGGATCAAAAGATAGATATATGGCTTAGGGGACTATGTTTTTCAAAATAAGCTTTACTTTTGAAAATACTTCCTTTTTAAATCCTTTTTGAAAATAGTTTTCAAAACTTTTTATCAAATCTGGTAACCTTCAGCTCTGATACAAAGTGTAACACCCCACCTCCGTTAAGGTCACTCACAAAGGGAATGCCTTAACTTTGGTGGAGCATTTTAGTAAACAGAACAGAAACTTACAAGACAGATAAAACGGTACTTGAAAAATTTTAACTTTATTACAGCGGAAACAGAAATTAATATGGTTACATCCTTTCAGTTTCAGAATTCAAGTACAAAATATCAGTCTTGTACAAAAGCCTTCAAAATGCATAGTTTAAAATCATAATCCCCATGGAACGGAAGCTATACAGAGCCAAGCCATACTTTAAGCACTTCAAGCAAAGAGAAATCCGGATCAAGCTAAAGTATTCCCTCCTTGGATAACCTGGGGGGGGAACGGAAGAAAGGAGGCGAAACAACAAGGGTCAGACTAAAAGTCTGGCAAGTCCAGTGACTTTCAGCATATGAACAGATAATAATAATATGATATGAACATAAAACTGGATGTGAGATAACTATAACAGGTGTAGCAGATATAACAGAAAAACAGAATGATATAAACTATTGTTTTACACTTCTCTGCACTAATACTAGTATAACAGAATTAGGGGTCACCCTAATGTCTAAATTGAAGCAGGAACGGGTACAGAATAATTTAACAGAAACAGAATGCTAATAATGGGCCTTTACTACCCGATCAGAAACAGACAGAAGCAGAAACAGATTAATCCCTACGGAAACAGAATGTAGAATTAGGTGTACACTAGTAATGGGCCCTTACCACCCGAACAGACGGTACCACACAGAAACGGACGGGTGTTACCACCGAACAGAAACAGACGGTACCAACAGAAACAGACAGAACTAAGTGTACCCTAAAACCCTACCCCAAGCGATCGGCTCCCTAATACATAAATATCCTGTGTCGGCCCCACAGTAGGGTGTATCACTCCCTAAAGTGACAACCAATTGGCACAGACCTATTTACAGATGTCACGGCGTCTTACATCCTCAGAGGCAGACCGGGATCCATGCACGCACATGACCCGGTTGGAACGCACCATCAACACCCCTCGCCATTATCAGAATGAACCTCTTATAATTAGTTCAGTAAGCGTGCCCGGACCCTACTTACTGTTGGGTCAAAGTTTTGATACCAGAAAGGGTTACTGACTAATATGGGTCCCAAACAACAGATGACACAAGTAATTCCCCTCCTAACCTTGTGTCTCCAGACTAACAGATTTCAGATTAACTTGTTTACAAGTTCAGACATACAGAATTCAGATTTACTAATTCACAAATTAAGTTAACAAGTTTTCAGACTAACGGGTCAGATGTACAGATTTTTCAGATTTGTCTAACTTTGTATTGGGCCTACAGATTCATGGACGGGTTTTCTACACCTATTAATCCATTTGATTTAACCCTATTTTCCCCCAATACGTTTTAGACGTCATACTTATCTTAGATTTTGCATTAATTAATTATTAATGCACAGACCTCTCACATTAGGTCGGTAGCTTGTGGCCGCTGGATATGCCGGGCGGTTCCGGGCAGACTTCTGCCACAAGCCAGACCTAACCTCGTGTCTTACGCATGTTATGACTAACTTCTCACATTAGAACCTATTGTTTGTGACCACTGGATGTGCCGGGCGGTTCCGGGCAGATTTACGTCGCAAACTCATTCTAACCTCGAGTTAGCCATATTCATCTTTGCGGCCAATTAATTAATTATTTACCGTTTATGCGCACGCCCACTATATATGCCAATTCAGATTATATCAATAACAGAATGATCAACTCAACTGATATAGCAGATAACAGATTTTAGCAGATTGGGTGACTTAACAGATTTAACCGATTTAGCACTTAGCAGATTTTGGCATATAACAGATTAGGCATCTCAACAGACAAATTTAACAGATTTGGCATTTCAATCTAATTAGCAGTCTAGGCAATATAACAAAACTAGCAGTTTAGGCAACTTAGCAAATTAGCAGATTTAGCAAATCTAATATTCTAAAGGTTCTATTTACATGCCTTGCCCAATCATAAATTGGCCTAAATCCATATGCTTACATAATTGTCATGATTCACAACATATACTCCATGTTTGCATAAGCGCAGAATATGGACATAATTTGCCATATAACATGTGTTCCAATTTTTGTTAAACTAGCATTTTACAGCAGATTCACATATAAATTATACCAAATATAACCATTAATTTTAATGCATGCCATATATCCAAAAATCCCTATTTAGGTGTAATCTAAATAATAGATATCCTAATTAATGTAAATCTTTACACCTAACTTTCCATATCCTTCTTCTTTTCATGTCATGAATCATTATGCAAACTATACCCAACAATATAAATCTTTAAATCATATCTTCCAAAAATCAGATCTTGACTTTTATATGCATTTTGTCCAAAGTCTCAAATCATATGTAATCTAACAATAGTTCCTCTTTTCTTCTATCATAGAATATGCATAGATCCAAATCTATGTTTACAACATATGCTCATTAATTACAGTTCTAAATTACAACATAGCTATGCATAGCACATGCATAAATTATATGTTCACAGTCAAATTTATGCATATGTCCAATATATTTTATGCCTCAGACCTAAAGTCATACATTCAATTTAGTCTTGTCAAATTTCGCATTATTCATCCCAAAATTTGCGTTCATACGTTCATCTCTTATGAGATTAGGCACAGGCTCGTGGTAGCCTGGCTATAAAAACAGAAAAGAAGAAAAGGGATACAGAAAAACAGATCGGACAGAAGAGAAGGTATATACAATCTCAGATTCAGAATAAAAACATATCAAAATTATAATTAACGTTTATAGCGGAAAATAACTGTACTTGCCTTGATTGGATTAAAGAAAGAACTTTAACTTGTTGTAGAATCTTTGCAGAAACTTTTATCTCTAGTTTGAATTGAGTTGCTTAGGCTGATGTTGATTATCTTCTAGTTTTAATTCCAGCAGAACAGAGACGCCATTTTTATTTTTAATTAGAAGAAGAGAGCAATGGAGGTTAGAGAATTGTGTAGGAAACCTAGGTAGAGTCCAGGGTCATTTTTATAGGGGTTATGAACTGATTAGGACCATTGATGTTACTTGGATTGATCGTAGCCATTCATTCGCAAGAGGGACCAATTAGAGCCTGCCACCTAGCCCTAATGACAAAGCAGACCACAGAAAATCGACCAACATAGAATAGGCCAGCCAGGGTGGACTGGGTTCGACCTGGGCCTGGACCAGGTCGACAGCCCTGTCGACCTGGCTAGACCAGGTCGACAGCCCAGTCGACCTGGGTGTCTTAGGCGGGACTTTTCCCGCCCTGGCCAATTGGGCCCGATTTTTAATTTTAAACTTGATTCAGAAACTTCCGGAGGCTATATCTTCTTCATACGGACTCCGTTTTTCGAAAACTCGGACTCTATTTCGCGTATTTTTCCAAGACGAACGCAATGGCGTATCCCGTCTCCCTTAGTTCTTTTATTTAAAATTAATTATACTTTAATTTGTTAATTCCACAGTTATAGAATACACGGGGTGTTACAATTGTTTTGAAAATTTAAACCATTTTATACATATTTGAATATTTATTTTAAATCGAATTTGGACAATCGAGTATATAGAGATTTTGCATATACGCCTTGCAAACGCATATTTGAAGTTTTAATATCTGGATAGATATAGAGTCACACTCTAGTTGCCCGAAGATGATACTGATGATTGAGATCTCATCATCAATGTTTATGTTCGAGCTTTGAAAATGGGATTTATATATATATTTCCAATTGACTGGTGTGAGAACCAAAACTAGATAGGGTATATTGTTGTGACTTGGCATCAAAAATAAGATTTTTTTACATATATTAAAGTTATGTGTTTGAAAGTATAATCAACTAATTGATTGTTGATTGTGTTGTTTTACTATTGGTTTGATTAATTAAAATTTTGAACCATTAAGCAAAATTGAATCAAATGTTGAACTGAATTGAAATTTGATTGAAATTGCATACATGTACATGCATATATAATGAACAGGTCATAACAAGGAGGCTAGAGAAGAGGAATAAAATTGTATGCCCGACAAATATGTATATGTTTACTAATTTATTGGGTTTGGATGATTTTATGAGCCGATTGGCTAGTTACTTGTATTTTTCTTTTTGGATGATGAGGGCCCTGCGTGGCTAGTTGCGGTTTTAAATGTCTACCCGTACAAAGGACATTATGGTGAAATTTTTCAAAAATTTAGGGTGTTAGCCAAATTTTTGAAGAATTTGAAAATTCTTAGAAATTGAAAAGTTGAAGAATGAAAGACAAACTGAAAGTTGAGTTAATTAGTTAAACAACTTTCAGCTCCTTTCCTTTTCGAGGACGAAAATATTTTAAGTGGGGGAGATTGTAACAACCCGGAAAATCGGAACCAATTAAAAATTTCTATTTTGGCAATTTTAATGAATTTTGAATATTTAAAATAATTTATTTTGAAAAATAACAAATAGAAATTTATTTTGAATAGAATTAGATTGTATAAATTTTTTTAAATCGAAATTAGAATAAATTTTTATTTTAATTATAAAAGGAATTGGAAATGGCGCGATAATTTGAAAATTTGATTTCAAAGTTCAAATGAATATACAGGATTCAAAATAAACCAAATTTTTGTAAAACTAGAAGTATTTGAATTTGTTTGAAAATATCTTTCCAATGGATGTGAAAAATCTAGATTTCATAACGGGAAAAAAAAGTTATGTCCAGTTGAAAATTCAGAATAGTTGCTATGGAATTTTATATAATATATAGCCCTTAAAAATAGTGAATTTGCAAACGACCTCCGTTTTCGATGAGACCACTTTTGTTGGATCCGGAATGTCAAGTTATTACTGGATTCCAATTTTCATAATTTTTGGAATCAATATGTAAGCGTGGTTAATTTAAACGTGTTTTGTCAATTCAGTTTGATTTTAATCAACTGGAAAATGACCGTTTTTCAGACGGTCTCCAAATTCAATGAAATTAGTTTTGTTAGGACCGTATCATCTAAACATAGCCAGATTTTTGTTTCTGGAATTTTTGGAGTTAGTATGTGGCCCCGGTAAATTAAAATGTACGTTGAAATCAATTTTGTACGTTATAATAATTTATATTTTAATTTTTATAAAAACTGATCGAAAGAGTCGAATTGGCTTATGGGATATATCCCATTGTGTCTGGAATAGGGGTATTTAGCTATGTGCGATGGTCGTTGGGTTCGATTTGGAGTTCGAATAGAAAACTAACTTTTTGAAATTAAAAATAATAAATTATATAAAGTCGACCCCTCCCCTTTCTCTCCCATCATTCAAAACGCAAACAGCAAAAAAACTGAAACCACGTTCCTCAGCCCCGCTTCCAAGCTGCCGCTCCCTCCCCCTAGCACCACCGCTCTCTTCTCCTCCTCCTCTTCCTCCTCTCCTCTCTCTCTCCTCCTCTTTCCCTCTTCAGATTTACAAAGCCTACCCCAAAATCACCACCACCCTAGCCAACATGGCCCCACCACTGCCCCCGCCACCCCTTAGCCACTTCCCCACGTCTAGTCAGGCCCGCGGCCGCTCTCTGGCCACCCAGCTCCGACTGTGGGCCCCGCCAAGTCCAAAAACCCATTTTTCTCCAAAAATCCCGTTTGAATGAAACACCCTATCACTATTTCGTCGATAACTCTCAAACTGTGCGCTTCTAGCCAAAAATCCACCATACGAAAATTAAAGAGCACGATTCTCTCTTCGATTTGGTATATGAAATTCCTATTTTGGATTGCGGAGCTGTTCGAAAATCGCGTCCGAAGTCAAAGGACCTGCTGTTGTTTTTCGCGATTTCTAGCGAATTGGTGCCTTTTTGGAAGAAAGTCCACTAGGCAAAAGTTGTCCGGAATGGCGCGTTTAGATTAGTGACAGAGCTTGGTGAAGATTGGAGGCCGTATGCAAATTCTAGAGCCAAATAGGCGAATTCAAGTGCGAGAAAGCGACAAAATGGAGCGCGACGACAAAATCCGCCAATTAAAGAATGACGGAGCGGATCCCAAAGGTGAGAACATCTCACTCTATTTTATTTTCTAGTTAAAAATATATATTAAGATGCAGACGTTGCTTAGTAGCACCCGACACCTTTGTTTGAAACCATGTTTGTTTGGTCATTTGGTTGATTGGATTATTTGTTTGAATTTGGTTGTTTGGTTGAATGAATTGATTTGAATTTGGTTTGTACATGGCGCGAGCCATTATTAGGCGAGGGATAAGGTTAGACCTTATTCCGGTTCTAGTATCGCGCCGTTATGCTGCCGAAATTTCTAAAAATGTTAGAATAATAAATATATCATTTTTATTGTATAAATGAATTGTATAAAATATTCTTGAGTTGAAATAAATATTTTATAGATAAAAATATAATTTTTAATGTGTATATGAATAAAATAAACATTCATTCACAAATCGGACGATTTGTTTATGTACACACATTTGACTGATATTGAATGAGACGATATATTTTACACATTGTCCAACTGCACAAATAAAATCGGTGTGTGTTGATTGAAACCCCACACGGGTATTGGGATGATATTTGACATACACTAATCCCAATTGTTTAATTGTATGTCAATCGATTGGTTGACAAGTTGTTGTAAGCGTTAATTATTCATATTTAATGCTTATGCATTTACGTAATGCGCTCTGGATGATGGTTGACTGTGTTTGATTATTGTTGTGTACATGTGTGTATGAAATCCATATAAATAAAATTATACGGTAATTGAATGTGTCTGATTCCAATTCGGAAAGAACAAATATTTTAAATTAAAGAATATTTTAAAATGACGAGTAACGAATATTTTAAAATAATATTCAGCAATGGATCCAAATATGATTTTGATGTCCGATTTGGGATAGACACGAAAATATTTAAATATATAAAGCCATGTTGATTAGATTAACGCCATTTTGACGTGAACAATATTTATATCGATTTTATTCATTTTTACAATGAATGTCGAAAAGGAAATGATTTCAAAATCTAATATTTTGAAAATATTATCATTTATATATTATAATGATAAGGAAAATTAAATTTTGATTTAAAATTGAAAATGAAGTTAAAATCATTTTAAAACGAATTTATAAAATACGTTTTAAATAGAAATCAACAAAATACATATTATACATATAATATAATAGCCTGAATAGAGCGCGTCGCACCACGGTAGTTTGCGAATTTCGACCATTGACTTCAAATTGACATTATGGGAAATCCGACCGTCGGATTCTAGTAAAATCAGAACCGTTGGGTTCGTATCAAAAAGAGCTTTCCAACGAATACAAGAAATTTGAAATCTAATGGTTGGATTTGGAATTATGTCCAAATCAAATTTGGAAAAGCTCGCTGTAATTGTAGTTCAATGACTGTTTATGGAAAGCGACTGAAAATGCCTTAATAGAATTATTAAAAATATTAATAATTATTGTAAAATCATAAGAAATGATTTGGAAAGAATTGGGATGAAAAATTCCATATTTGAAAAGATAAAAATATATTTTTATCAAAATGAACTAGTTATTATTATTTTTAAATAAATAAATTGGATTAAGAATGGTTTTAAAAAAAACTAGAATCTCTAATATATGAATTGGAATGGATTTGAATGGAAATCATCTTCAGAATATTTCGATGTTGGATTTCGTGATTATACATATATTGTTATGGAAATTTGGAGGATATATTTATATCGTTATTTCCAATACGTTATTTGTTAGTTTCAGAATTTGATATTTAATATAAGCCGATATAATTTCTATTCAGTGCCTTGTATTTAATATTAAATGGGAATTTGGGGTTGTCGTGAATGGTGTCTTTATTAACACTGTTCTTAAACCTAGTTGAGCAAAGAATAAATCCTAAATTTATGATTTAGTGAAGTTTTCCAATTAATTAATATTTAATTGGAATTGAATAAAAGAATTGGATTTTTGGGTTTATAGTGAATGACGTTTTAAACGACATTTGTTCTTTAACCCGATTAACCATGAAATGTAATTTGGAATTTATAAATCTTTTATTTAGATTTAAAGAGAATTTTCCAAAGTAAAGTTTTCCAATTTAATATATTAAATTGGAATTGAATGGAATTCGATTTGATGATAACGAATTGACCTTCTGTGGAGGAAGACTGTTAATATATATGGTATTTAAAAGGATTTGTCGTTATTCCATTTATATTATTAGTCAGATACGGAAATTAATATCGATTATATATTGATTCGTTTTTCTGTGAAGATTCCATAATTAATGGAATATGATTTTGGGTTTATCGTGAACTGTGTTTTAAACGACGTTAGTTCTTTAACCCAGTTAAAGATAAGATTAATTTCTTAACATTGAAAAATCATTAAGTAATGATTTTTGGGATTAAAACTGAATTAGAGTTTTAATGAATCTTTAATTAGATTGGAATATGAATGCGATAATTAAATTTATCGAATTCATGAAATGATCGAGAATGGAGTATCACCAGTTTTGCTCCAAGTGATAGTTAAATCTTTAATTAGATTTGAATGTAAAATGGTAAATAATTTTACTAATAACACTGTGGTATTAGATATGAATTATTATCAGTTTTACAACATGGGATGAATAGGTTGGGATTGGAAAATATAATAAATGATTACTTCGGGTAAGGTTCGCTAATCCCGACTAGTTTAGATAAACCTTAATTTGGTTAGAATTGATATCCAATGGAAGATTAAAGAATAAATTTAAAGAATTTATCTTTGATAAAATTAATGGGAACATTTCCCAAAAGGTATGAATATTTAAATAAAAGAATATTCAGAACTGGAACAAGGCGTATGTTGTGTTTTTATAGCACTTGTTTAGAAGATACGCGAGTTATACAAAAAGGCCAGGTTTATACCCATTCTGAATAACTAATTCGATGATATGTCGATGATGAAGATGGGGGTTAAAGAATGGAGGTCATCACATCGTTTGGATGATTACTTATGTCTTGATAAGGCTGTACACCCAAGACAAGGTAATAAGTGGTGATCGTCCAGACGTACTTGGAGATCGACC
This sequence comes from Allium sativum, assembly GCA_030737875.1. NCBI lineage: Eukaryota > Viridiplantae > Streptophyta > Magnoliopsida > Asparagales > Amaryllidaceae > Allium > Allium sativum. The sequence goes on from CM060923.1 coordinate 646,633,260, forward strand.
GGATATGCGAGGACCTCTCTCCTGTATTAGACATATGGGATGAGGAATAAGGTGCCTCCGGTTTCGTTCAGACCCAGTACGAACTTGTAAAAGGATGTGTGTCTGACATTGGATTTTATTCTTTGTTGATTGATCTCTATTAAATATATATCTATTTGGTGGCGGAGAATTTATTCTCTTGCTTAACACCCTCTCTGAGACGTACGAGCTCAGAGGTTATAAATCGATGGACATTAGTCGCATGGTGTGAATTGCCTATGTGGCATGTTAAGATGCCAATAATCAAGGCTTCTGTTGAAAAGCAGAGTATTTTGGTTGATGATCAAAGCACGGCTTTAATATAGCATAACTTTGTGTATAGAGTTAATCCGCGAGCCTCACACCCCGGTGTGAACCAGAAACGAGAGAGGACCTCAGGGAGGACATGCGTTTCCTTCTAGATAGGAGTGGTGTCAAGGTTTTGCAAGCCCGAATGTTTTACTTATGTGGATGATGGATAGCGAGGCGCCTCAGATATATCGGTTACTGCGGAGCCGATGAATATCGAGTCATCTGGCTCATTTACGCCCCATAGGGCGGGGAAATGCATTGGTCAGGCATTTTAATCCACTCTGTGTGGACTAGCCCTGACAATCCGAAGGCTTGACTGAGTACTTGCCTGAGGCTCGGGCTAGAGAGTCTCGAAGTGGTAAGAACGACCCCTTGCCTTGGTTCACAGATTGAAATCCAACTTCCAATACGTGACTTTGCGGTTTTAATTGTAGAGCCTAGTATTAGCGACATGATAGATGGTACCCATGCCGCCTATGATTGATACATTTATATTTGAAGTTGTTTTATACACTATGCACTTATAATAGTATCAAATGATTTGTTTTAAACGTACCAAGAATGTTTGGCTATTATAAGGTAAAACCCTATCCTTTGGCTTGCGTTGCATTGTGTGATGGGACCTGGATCTTATAATAGTTTCAATTTTCCAAAAATCATTGTGCTATTTGTTTTATGCACTAGTATTCTTGGGAGGAAACCCGTTCCGTGTTATACGGCGTGGTCCCTTGATTTACCTTATTTATAAAGTAAAGTTTTAAATAACTATTTTAGTTGTCACACCAGTCACATGACCGACCTGGAGTTTATTGTTTTAACTTAAACTCTGGGTACCCCCATTTTCTACACAGGCAGCTAGTAGTTTGGTTTTGCAGATATTATGTTCACAGGATCCTGGATTTACAGCTGGAACTATACTCGGAAAGCTCTGTATCTTTCAGTTGTTTTTATATTATTTTCCGTTGCATTTTAATTTGTAAATCTCTGATGTTAATCAAATGCATATTATTTGTTCATACTTTGTATATTCTTGTACTCTGATGTAAATTGTTGTAATAGAAATGAAATGTTCTTCTATTTATGTTCTTATTTGTCGTATTCTAAGACAATCCATTCTTTCTCTTCTCTTCAGAGACCGGGGAAGTTCGGGTCGTCAACAAAAAGCAAGCAACAATATAAATATACAATCTTAAAGTGATGCAGACTGGGCCTCTGACCATGGTGATCGAAGATCCACGTCTTGCTACTACATTTACATGGGGTCAAATCCAATCTCCTGGTGCTGCAAGAAGCAAGCTACAATTTCACGTTCCAACACCGAAGCCTAATATAGAGCAATGCGAAGAACACTGGAGCTGATGTGGATAGGATATCTCATTTGTGAGCTTGGAAGCACTTCCAACAAAAGATAGTAATTTGGTGTGACAATATCAGTACAATTTCACTCTCCGCCAACCCGATCTTACATTCACATACGAAGCACATCAAGATAGATTTGCACTTCGTACGCGAGCAAATTGCAAGGAGGAAATTGGACGTGAGACACGTTCCATCCACATTTCAAAGAGTCGATATCCTTACTAAGGCACTATCGGCCATAAATTTCCATAAATTTAGAGAAGAATTGAGAATAACTGACATTAGTAAAGCACTGGGAGGAAGAAGGAAACCCTAGGAATTTTTCGAAGGGGCATAATAAAGATATGGCTGCAACCTTAGGGTTCAGGACAATTTATATGCCTATGAGATAATTGAGTTGAGCCCATTTCCTTTTCTATTTGTTGATTATTGTTATTTCTGCGAAGTCCAACTGGAAATAATATTACCGTTGTATGTTACATCCTATATAAAGTCACGAATGTATGCTTTGTATTATTATTACAGTTCATTATCAATAAAAGTTTTCACAATCGTTTGTATGATCATTTGAATGGTAACATAATAGTTTTATATAACGCATAATGCGTTTGTATAAAGCAAATATTATTCTAACTGCATGCAGGGCCCGCCATAAGCTCGGTGAGGCCCTAGGCCAAAATGATGCAGTGCAGGCCCAAAAAAGAAATTTCTGTAGCATGCTACTACCAAGAATCAAACTAGAGACCTCTTGTAAGGAGGCCGCATAACCCAACCGCCACACCAAGCTTTCAACTAAAGTTTCTTTGCTGACTAGTCATAAACATATAAAAACCATAGTATATACATTAAAAAAAATCTGAGGCCCTTCCCCGACCGGAGGCTCGAGGCAGCCGCCTAGTTCGCCTATGGCCAGGCTCGGGCCTGACTGCATGCATATTACTTATTAAATCAACGTATTTATGCAATAACTATTATTATTTGTGGGCACAAATTCGGAAATAAGTGGCTGAAACAGTCATACAACTCTTCAAAAATTTCCCTGGTTAATATAAAGAAAGAAAATGTGTTCAATGCGCTATTATTTTATGGCTGCTCTATCATCTACAAACTACAATTTAGGAAAACTAGATTCAAATGTGTGTTAAACTTAAAGCATGAAATAAACATAGTTAAATTTATGTTTGGATGCATGCACGGAATTAGCTCAACCGTAATATATTATCACAACAGTCAGCAGCTGATTGAGTATATTACATATGCATGTATGCATATACATTTATGCATGTGTGTGTGTATGTCACAAAAACATCCATATGTACCTTGTAGGTCTAAATAATTTATCAATATAACATTCATAACAATGTGAGGTTATCATTAATATTGCAAAAACAGACTTGATCAAAGTCTGTATCGATGGAATTCAATAATCCAAGTCCAGAAGATGCATTTTATTTTAGATAATTCATTCGATCGAAACCTGAACACACCTGCATTTTACTAGAAAACCATATTCCATCCAAAAGTCAAACAAGCCATAATTTACGAATGATTTCAACTTTCAACCCAAAGATACATTAGTTTTATTTCGGCAAGTATAATTCTTAGTAATTCTCAAAAAATGATCGCTCGTAGTGTTAAATATATAATAGTACAAATATGACGTTCCAACTTACAATTTACAACTTTTCAACAATTGGAATAATTGAACCTTTAAAACCTTAAGAGTACCATTGGTTGGTTGACCGCTTGATCATCAAGCTATGATTTTACCATTCATTCCTCGGACCTAATACTTCTTTATAGTAATTTTAAAGTTCTAGTTTGTTTGGAACTTTGTTATCTTCCAATGACACAGGGCTTTGAGTTTAGGCAGGTCCACTGTTATGATGCTTGTAGCATATCTTCTGTGTATGTCTGCGCAGCATTGAATTTTGGTTGCCATTGCACAAAGGTAAGTTAATCGATGTCATCCGTTTTGTTTTGATACTGCCAAAAATAATTTCTTCATTGAAATCAAGATAAATGCTAAGAATAGAGGCTTACGAGCGATTGTGCAAGACATTCGTTGTTTGATTGACTGTTTCCATGATTGCGGGATCTATGTTTACTTATAAAAATAATTTAAAATTAAGGTTCCACATTTTCAACCAATCAAAAAATGAATGTTTTGAAAGGTAGCTTATAGGCAATTGTGCTTACCATTTCTTGGAATCAATGGCTAAATTCTTTAAATTGAAATGTCTTTAAAGGTTGTATAAATTGAATTTCTACTAGTGCAATACTTCTACTTTTATTTGACGTACTCTGAGCATGGAGAGTACCTTGTCTCAAATTGCAGGTGCATTAGGCTATGTTAAAATTTAGCTGAATGTAATCATTTATTTATTTATTTATTTATTTTAGAAATAAATTTCAAGTTTCTTTAGAAAACATATTTGTGGCCGCACTTGAAGCCTGAAAGAAAATCATTCATAATGTGAAACAGGGAAATCTGAAATAATCAGGAGAAGAAAGAGGTTTAGGCTATTCTCAATCTTATTAGGAGCTAAGCTTTCCTAAACTGTTGCAAAATTATTTTGTCCATTATGCATATAAAAAACTATAAGGATTTTTTCCTTCTAGTTAAAGGAACCTATACGCATGTTAAAGTAAAAATTTGCTGAAGTTACCAACACCTACCAAAAAATTATTTGTTGTAACAATATCTGTGTATCTGAGAAAGATTGGCAGCCATGTCTGCTCCTAAATCTTTCCTTAATCTGATCTTTGATGACAACCCTAATCAAAAAGGTATATCATCTTCATCTCCCCATTTTTCCATCAATCCTTCGTCTAGTCTTCCTCAGCCTTCCCCATATTTCATAGCAGACGAGAATGAGTTCACAATGGTTCGTAATCAGAAGAAGGGTGCTAAATGTTTCTCAAATTCTAATGCTTCTATCTATATTCGAAAGGGGGCAGGAAAATCAAGTGAATATCCATTCCAATCAAATAAGAAGCCATTTCCAGCTTCAGATGGCGCAATATTTAAACCTAGAAATGCAAATAGAAATGTTCAAGAACCAAAATAGCAAGTAAAGGTTAACTTGGCAAAAGATCTAAAGGTTTCATGCTGGGCTGAAATGGTCAAGAACGGTGGCCAAGATTCGAATTTTAACCTGAAGTTCATTTCTCCGGTCCAAACAATTGGTGAGAAGATCATCGTGGTTTCTGAAGAGACTAGTATCTGAACTGAAGGAAAGTGGGGGATGTCAATTGTTGCCTATTTATTTGGAAAACGACATCCTTATTTATCATCAATTTAGGGTTTTCGTGGTTCATACATGGAGCCCTAATGAATCCTTCGAGGTATTCACTCGTGAAAACAGATTTTTCATAATTAGATTCACAAATGCAGAGGATTGCGAAAAGCTCCTAAAAGGAGGACCATATTTTATTAATAGAAAGCTGATTAATCTCATGAAACGGACCAAGAATTTGATTCTTGATCAAGATTTGTTGAATACCATGGCGATATGGATTGGACTCCCTGAGTTAAATTTGATATTATGGGTGTTAACCAACTTTTGACAAAAGCCGTCACAGTTCAGATCGAAGCCCAATATCCAGAGACGCGTCCTTCAACATTATTCAACCGGCCAATTCGAGCAATTCATATTCCAGAATGCCCAACCAAGGCTCAGCCTAAACCGGCCTTCTTCAAGTTTCAACCCGGGCCCGTTCCTTTCGACTGATAACTCGTTCACTCTGGAAGAATCGCTCTCCCTAATCGATCGGGTAAACCAGCTTCCATCAAAGATGCATTGATCGAATATCTCGGATCAATCCGGAAATATCCAACTGAGTCTTTCAAATACTCAGTCCGACTCTCGAGGCAATAAAGGAGGTCAACCATTTCTAGACAAAGCTCTACTTTTGATACAACTCACCCTGAGTGTCACGTAAGCCACCATTTCTGAGGATACTATTAATCAGCAATGGACCGGGTCCCATCGCCGCAACTAGTTCCACTGATCGAGCTCCACGTGTCCAAGCTCCGAAAAAGAGGAAAGTCACGAGGCGGCCTGCTCAGCCCACTTCTTCTGCTGTAATTACACCCATGCTCAAAATGGAAAAGGGACTTCTTTTTTCATCTGCTTCAACTTTCGTCTAAACTTCTCCTTCTAAGATTCTCCATAGCTAAGTTGTCATAAAGTGGGCGCAGGCACCATCTTTGCCGAATCACTATAAAAAGCCTTGTGCGTTCCCTATTTTCTTTGCTTTCTTGCATTTCATAATCATTATTCGTGTGCTCTCCACACGATTACGGGTTGACTATCACTAGTGACCAACTTTTGACATCAACAATTTGGTGCGCCAGGTAGGTGCAACACGCACAGACATACCTACGCCCTTCAGCAAATTTTGACCTATGGCGACCAAACGGAAGAAAGATGCAACACCTTTCTGTCCCGCGAATGCCGATACAGCCTAGACAAATGTTGCAGAGGCAAGTCAGGAAGCCTCCTCTCATGAAGACATGTCCCGATATCTTGCCCGGGATGACATGGATAAGATTATGGACGATTTCAAAGGCCATATGACATCTTAGGGTAAAATCCTCGAACGACAACAATAGTTGATGGATCACCTTCTCGATCGAGTGAAAATGAGATTAAACGCTTCAACAACAGTTCCTCCACCGGTCAGGACTAAGGCAATAACTGATCTTCCATCTGCATAGAATTTGACCACTGATCAAATCACATAGTTGCTTCCTTCTGGCTCGGCTCCACCTCCGTACCAATCACAGCCAGGAGTATCGCTTTCAGTTACTAGTGCAGCCGCAGCTGCAGATTCACAAAAGGCCCGCAATCAAGATCTAGGTCTTTCGACAACTTTTCCTCCAATCTTGGGGACATCTCGGCCCCTTGGACCAATCGAACAACCACTGGGATAGTTAGGATCAATGACATTCCCATTACAACCTAGTATCTTATCGCGGACTCGTCTTATGCCGCCCTTCCTTCAACGAAGATATGGTGGAGCCTTCCCTTTGAACCAGGGAGACCACTCTACCAAACCGGTTCTTAAATTGGCGGAGGAAAACTCTACTATAGACCATCCTAACATCACCTCGGTCGGGGGTATCAAAGAATACCGAACGTAGCATGCTATGTTGGATCAGCCCGGACCTCCTGCCTTGGGTACGACTCGGTCCAACTCTCATCAGGTCCAAGAGGGGCCAGTCTGCCCGGAACCAACAACCACGATGAACCATCGCCCTCACCTGCACTCAACTCTTGGAGGTCGGCCCTAACCAATGACCACCCATCCGAGTATGCTTTCGTTGGGTCCCGGCGTTAAAGCTCCGTCGAATGCAGGACTCAATTCGTGGCAGCAACTCCTCGGAGATGGAACCCAACTTGCCAGCATCAATAGACGCTTCGCTCAAGGCACATCTTCTCAACAGGAAATAGATGACGTCCATCACAGCCCGTTCACTCGAGAGATCAGAAACTCTTGGAATCCCCTCGGACTAAGTTTCTATCCATCAAACCCTATAATGGCCGAACTGACCCAACCATCCATCCCATGTGGTACATGTGCCACATAGAAGTGCTATCTACATCGGCCAATGTCGTGGCCATGTGCTTCCAACTCTACCTCATCGACATAGCAAATACGTGGTTTTGGCAACTAACTACTGAATCGATTAACAGTTGGAACATGTTGGTCACTCGCTTCACCGAGTAGTTCAGAGTTCACATATCCTGACCTAAGTGTGTCATGTTCCTTTCTACCATCAAGTAACTCCCTGGAGAGACTCTACTATCTTTCATAAGGAGATTGATCACGGATGCAGCATCCGTCAGCCTACCCGAGCCATCGACGGTGCTTATGGCCGCCATCGCAGGCGTTCAGAACCGATCAGAATTTCGGATCTCTATAACCAGAGATCCACCCAGAGATATTGATGATTTCTATGTTGAGGCCGAAAGGTTCCTCCGACAAGAAGACTCCAACCTCGAGATGGAAAGCCTCGAGGTGCTCGCTGCCAAGGACAAAGGCCCATCCAACTTCAAAGGCCACAACAAAGGTAAAGGGAAAGTTCCAGAAAGGGGCAACTGAAATGTGCGTTCTCGAATAGTGGACAAGTACGATAGGTCCACCAGCTCAACTTTTCCCTGCTAGACATATATCTTGACTAGGAGAGACTCTTCCCTCTCCCAAACCTCCTCGTAGAGAGCCAACTCAGAAAGAGATCGAATCTGGGAAGCACTACATGTACCACAACATAGCTGGTCACGTCACCAGTGAATGCAAGTACCTAGGCGATCTCATCAAATTAGGCGCGGAGAGCTTCCCGAGTATGCCAAGAAACCTGCACAGGCCTTGCTGCCATCCTCAGCTACCCAAGCACCTCCGGTCGGTCCTCGAGCTCCCAGGAACGGAAAGGACCCCGAGCCGCTCAACGGCGACATTATAATTAATTAGTTATATAATTGTATTTTTTGCTTTAATGAATAATGAGTTATGTTGAATTGTGCATAAGCGGGGATAGCCCCTAAAACTCTCTAAAGTTCAACTGTAGCACTGTTAGGATTTGTTTCTCTGGCTCTGTCGCAATAAAAAAAAAATCTTTTGAACATTTGACATGTTTGAACAAATATAAGTCAAGCATAGCCATTGCTTGCCAAGTATGGTCATTGTTAACCATCGTTTGTAGGTCACGGTCAATACTTGCCATCATAAGCAGACCAACTCCACAAGCCGAGTTCGTTAACCCTTGTCATAAAGTCGAGTACACTTGATACTTGCCATTATCTTAAACCGAGTGCACTTTCTACTTGCCAAATCTTTCATTACTCGAGCGCTTATTGTCATGGTCTATGCTCATCACTGTCCCTTAAAAACATGGTCGATGCCTGCCACCATGCCCCTAACATACTCCATTAAATGATTGTAAAATAACTTATGCCAACCGAGCGTGATCACCACTTTCCACCAACCGAGCATATGTAATGCTTGCACCACCATAAGCTGAGCATAGATGACGCTCGCCCCTCAATAAGACGAGTACCGATAATACTCGCCATTCCCATAAGTCAAGTACCGATTACACTTGCCATTTTTTGAAGCCAAGTGTAACATCCGCTCGATTGCTCGTAGAGTCCTCTCTAGACCGAAATCGGCCCCTATTATTTTATAGGTACCAAATATTGCAATAAGGACGACTTCCATGATTCACTCGGCCGTAATACGGTTTTTTGGTGGTTGTCAGTTTTCTAGCCTTGATACAATCAACCACGGTCATTGGTTTCCCAGACTAATACAACCATCATGACCATCGGATTTCTGGCCTTAATATGGTCCGGTGTGACCATAGCTACCTAATAAATTGTGCTTCGACACAACATTCAGAACACATCTCCCTCTATCGAAGAAGATGTATTCTGAGGAGCACGTTAACCAACATTTTGGCAAAACCCGTCGCAGTTTAGATCGAATCCTAATATCTAGAGACACGTCCTTCAGTACTGTTCAACTGGCCAATTCGAGCAATTCATACTCCAGAAGGCCCAACCAAGGCTCGGCCCAAAACAGCCTTCTTCAAGTTTCAGCCTGGGTCAGTTCCTTTCAACTAATAACTCATTCACTCCGGAAGAATCGCTATCCCCAATCCACCGAGTAAACCACTTCCGTCGAAGACGCATCGACCGAATATCTTGGATCCACGTGGAAATATCCAGCTGAGTCTTTCAAATACTCAGCTTGACTCTCGAAGCAATAAAGGCGGCTAATCATCTCCGGACAAAGCTCTACTTTTGATACACCTCACCTCGAGTGCCATGTAAGCCACCATTTCCGAGGATACTATTAATCGGCGGTGGGACCCACCGCCACAGCTACTTCCATTGATTGAGCTCCAAGTGTCCAAGCTCCAAAAAAGAGGAAAGCCACATGGCGGGCCTCTCAGCCCACTTCTTCACCTGTAAATACACCCATGCTCAAAATGGAAAAGGAACTTCTTTTTTCGGCTGCTTCAACTTTCGGCTGAACTTTTCCTTCTAAGCTTCTCTACGACTAAGTTAAAAAAACAGCTACTTCTTCCTCAAAATAGAAAAAGCATTGTATTTAAAATCAAAAAGAAAAGCTCAATGCACATAAAGTAGATGTTGGCACCATCTTTACCGAGCCACTATAAAAAGCCTTGTGTGTTCCCTTTTTTCTTTACTTTCTTGCATTTGATAATCATTATTCATGTGCTCTCCACATGATTGAGGGGGAGGGGTTGACCGTCACTAGTGACCAACTTTTAACGTCAACAATGGGACAAGGAGGTTTTCAGCGCTATAGCAAGTTTAGTTGGCGTTCCTCGAAAAATGGATGAACAAAAAGCTAAAGAAACAAGGTTGAGTTATGCTTGCATTCTTGTTGAGATCAAAGAAGACGCCGAACTACCCAATGAGGCATCCATATACATGCACATTGCAGAAATTATTACATAACAAATCACATATGAACTGATTCCAGATAGATGCAAAATCTATAAATGCTTGTAAAGCTCACTAGATAATTGTATTCACAACAAAGAATCAAGAGTGGATCAAAAAGAATCTACAAATTTTAGCATCACTTTTGATCACATTGATTTTGGAATCAATTCATGCGTTCCTTCGCAGAACATTCCTAATCCTGAATGCATATTGATTCCCAACGTTTGCAGAGGCAATGAATACTGATACCTCTGAAAACACTAATTCTGATTTGGGTACTTTTGATTCAAACTCAACACAACATATGCAACCATCTGGAAGTACTCATGATTTAAATTCATCACAACAAATGCAAGCATCTGCAAGTACATAGGAAAACTTACAAACAGATGTTGGTCCAAGCAAAACTAAGGAAGTCATCAAAATACATCCTCAGATTTGTTAGAACAACACATAGAAAGCAGTGGAAATCAGAACAATTCAAAGGGGAACAAAACAATAGAAGTCATTGAGTCCTTTCTCTTAAAGGAAGACCCAAGTTTAATTACAAACTCGACAAATAGCAAAACGAAAGGAAAAGTGATTGATTGCGGCTATATTTTGTCTACTAATCTATTCTATACTAATACTTCTCTGTTGGCTGCTGGACCTGCTCCTGTTAAGTTCTCAACTATCATAGATGATAATATTTAAAAGGAAGTTAATCTGGTTGCCTCCAAATTCATCAAAACCTACATCACCAGTCAAAAAGCAGAAGAAATGCAGGACTAAAAGCTTAACAAACATAATTTCAGTAGAGGAAACAGAGGATTCCAAAGATCATGACTTTAGGAAAAAGCGTATATATATATATATATATATATATATATATATATATAAGTATACCAAATGGGAGAAACAACTAAAGATATCTGATAATACCAGTTTTAAAAAGAGTGGTAAGCAGATGGAGATTAAGGTGGACAGCAGAAATCTCAGTGGTCCACCATAACTATCATATCCTTTATCTTACATTTTAATATTTATTTTTTATGGATATCATAGCTTGGAATATTAGGGGTCTTAATTACCCTGAAAGGCAAATTTACCTTGCCAAATTTCTGAGTATGTATAAGGCTAACATTATAGGTTTGCTTGAGCATAAGTTAAGTAATCAAAAAATTAATGATCTACATATTAGAAAACTTTCAAATTGGAACATTATCAATAATAATCTGATTGGAGGAAATGGTAGGATTATGGTCCTACATAATCCTATCATTTGGACTCTCATTAGTTTTTTTATTGACTTGCAGTATAATCACTACACTTTAAAAATAAAGGTGGTCTTGTCATAAAGATCACTTTTATATATGCATCCAATTTTGAAAATGATATGTTAATGTTATGGAATTTTATTGAGCAACTTATTCATACAATTAAGAGTACCTAGATCTTACTTGGGGATTTTATCACTGTGTTTCACAATTATGAGAAGAGAGGTGGCAACTTTATTCCTTATTCTAAACTTGAAAGAGTTGCCAATTTCATTCTAAAATCTGGTTTAATTGAACATCCTATCCCAGGTAATAAATACACTTGGAAGTCTAGTGAACGTAGAAATATTCATTGCAAATTGGATATCTTCTTTCAAATTAAATTTTTATTAATCTCTTCTCTAATGTGAAGTGCAATACCCTTCCTCAAAGTTTCAGTGGTCATACTCCCAGATAAATCTCATTTCAAACTAATAAAGGAAATAATGGTAGCTTTCCTTTTAGATTTGTAAATGGATGGGTGTATGAAGACAAGTACAAAGAGGTTGTTTCTAACAGCTTTAAGAATAGTTTACATGGTACTGCTCAATACAAATTCAATAAAACTCTGCAGATTGTCAAAAGTAATCTCAAATGTTGGAACGACCATAGAAATAAAAATGACATTAAAGTTATTAGAAAAGAGTTTGAGAAGCTTCAAAAATGATCTAGATGATAATTGTTCTGATAAGACTAAGGTTGATTCTTTTTTTAATGTTCAAGCTAACCTTATCAATGCTCTCCATATTAACTCTGTTAATCTTAAGCAAAAAGCTAAGGTTGACTGGTTAACTTATAGTGATGAAGCCAGCAAGTTCTTTTACAATAGGATGTCAAATAAAAAAAATACAGGAATGACATTGGGAAAATAATCGATATAAGAGGCAAAATAATAAATGAATCCTCTCTCATAGAGAAAGAGGCTATTAATTATTTTAGGTCCTTATACAACACATCTAATTATTCCAATAGTTTTTCCTGATATAGAGTTTAAGCTTTCTATTTATTGTAATAGTTCATATATTCTTCTTGCTCCTATTAGACTGGAAGATATCATAAATATCATTTTTAATGCTAATAATGATAAGAGCCATGGCCCTGATGGATTTGGGGCTAAATTTAATAAAAAAAAACCATTGGCCTAAATGAAATCTATTTTATTTGATTATGTAGCTAAATTTTTTAGTTCTGGAAAGTTGCTCAAAAATTCTAAACACTCTTATTTAACTTTGATACCTAAAGTTGAAACTCCAATTGGTTTAGATGATTACAGACCAATTGCTTGTTGCAACTTTATATGTAAAATTATTTTTTCTATTCTTTGTAATATTTTTTTTTAAAGTTTGTCATCTATGAAAATCAGAGTGCTTCCATTCATGGGAGGTTAATTTCTGAAAATTCACTATTAGCTCATGAGCTAATTAGGAACTTTAATGTTAAAAACAAAAACCTTATGTGAATTAAAATAGATCTGCATAAAACATTTGATAATGCCACATAGAGTACATGTTCCAACACTTCATGTTTAGTGCCCTTGCTTTAGCTCAAACACACACCACCCACCCACACACACATATATATCTTAATTATAATGCCACATAGAGTATATGTTCCAGTAGTTCATGTTCAGTGACAATTTTTGATCTATGTTCATTGTAGTTTAATCAGTGTGAAGATTAATAGAGATTTAAATTTATTAGCATATTAAGTAAACTAAATTTAATAGGTTTGACGTGATAATTTGTGTTGTTGAAGAAAGGTGGAGCTGGATAATATCGAGCATGTTTCACGACAACCTCTCCTAGAGAATACAGTGGCAATAAAAGTTACCAGCTCTTCCAGAATTTCTATTGCCCTTTTCCCCTCCTCCAGTCAATCGTCGCTATGTCCCCTGCCTCCAGCCCCATCAGATTAATTTTTGTTGGAAATTTTATGAATTATTTAAAATATGAAATAAGTTTATGATGCCTCCTATTTGTGAATAGTCCCATGGGATTATAAGAAAGATGCAAGTATTTATACTTGTTTCTAAGAAGTCATGTTAGGGCCTTGGGCTCCCAATGCATGCTTTGTTGTGAGGAGGGAGACCATGCATCATGACCACCACACACGCGCGCGACCGACCGACCGACTCGACCCGGCCCGTCCCGGCTCGGCTCGGCTCGGTTCGGGATTGGGCTTGGGCCTTGGGCCTTGGCTATGTGGTGTAGACACTTATATTTTTGGTTCATAAAACACTGCATTTTTCGAACCAGTTTTTTAAATACGAAAATATTTCTAAGCCGTCTTTTATTATGAAGCGGTAAACTTTTGACCAAGTATTTCGCAGATCCTATTTTCCTCCACTGACCAGTATTTTCGTTCAGCCCTAATCCCGTCTATATAATATCATCAGTTGTAGACGAGATTGGTACACAAAAAAAAACTGTTTTCTCTTCCTCCGCAATTAATAAAAAAAAATCTTTCAGAAATTTTCGAGTAGTTAAATTCGAAAGTGCAAATTTGCACTGATTTGTTTGTGCAAAGCAAATCGGTTATCCATTTTAGAGATGTTGTTTTATCCTAGAGGCGACGGCGGAAGTATGAACTGGTTTTGCACCACCGACCATATCGTCAAATCGTCTTCAAGAAAGCGACAAAGTACGTGACTCAACCATTGTTTCCCAACAATTTGAAGACGAATAGAAACAATGGCTTCGCCAACAACCATGGATGATGCTGCTCCTTCCTCTGCATTCCAGATCCCATTGGTGACTACAGCCCCGTTTCGTTTCAAAGGTCTGCACTTCAAACTATGGCGTCAGAAAATGGAGTTCTACCTGACGATGAGGAAGGTGGCTACTGCTCTGACCACCGAAAAACTGCAGCTGCCAGACAAGCCTGACGGAGCTGATGAAGCGTAGATGACATCCTGGACTGAACAATCAAAGCAGTTGCAGACCTGGACTGAACATGATTATCTGTGCAAGAATTTTATTCTGAACGGATTGAGCGATGATCTGTATGATTACTATAACTCAGAGGACAAGACACCAAAGCAGATCTGGGATGCACTGCAGAAGAAATACGATACAGAGGAGGCAGGGGCAAAGAAGTATGCTGTAAGCCGCTATCTCAAGTATCAGATGACAGACGATAGGTCTGTAGAGATGCAGTCTCATGAGCTGCAGAAAATAGCTCATGAGATCATCTCCGAAGGTATGGTGTTGGATGAACAGTTTCAAATTGCTGTTATTATTGGCAAACTGCCCCCAGGTTGGAAAGACTTTAAAAATTTCTTACGGCATAAGACTAAGGAATTTTCCTTAGAGAGTTTGATTACTCTCCTTCGCATTGAGGAGGCAGCACGCAAACAGGACCAGAAAGAGGAAGTGTTGTTTGTTTCAAACAACAACACTAAAAAGACCAAACCCGCAGTTCTGAAACCAAACTAGAAGTCTTTTAAGAATCAGAACAGACGCATCACACAGAATGGGAATCCGCAAGGAAACCCAAAAGGACAGCAAAAATCAGCCCAAAAGAATGACTCTGGACAGTTGTTTCTATGTTACAACTGTGGAAAATCAGGTCATATGGCACGAAAGTGTTGGAACAAGCCTAGCTCTGTACCATAGGCTAACTTGACTGAGGAGGAGCCTCTTATGGCTATGATTACTGAGATTCACCTTGTTGGTGGATCAGAGGGTTGGTGGGTAGACACTGGTGCTTCTCGCCATGTCTGCTATGATCGTGCTATGTTTTCCACATACACGGCTGCTGATGATTAGAAAGTGTTGCTAGGAGATTCTCACACCACTAAAGTTGCAGGGATTGGAAACGTGGAGATCAAGTTTACCTCTGGAAAGACTGTGATCCTCAAAGATGTTTTGCATACTCCAGAGATGAGGAAGAATCTAGTGTCTGGCTACCTCCTTAATAAGGCAGGGTTTACCCAATTTATTGGGGCTGATTTGTATACCATAGTGTATAAGGGAAACTTTGTAGGAAAGGGTTATGCTTGTGAGGGAATGTTCAAATTAAATGTTGAATCTAATAAAGTGAATAATTCTGCTTATATGTTGTGTGATTTTAATATTTGGCACTCTAGATCATGTCATGTTAATAAACGGATAATTCATAACATGAGCACTCTAGATATGGTACCTAAGATAGCAGAATCTGAATCTGATAAATGTGAATTCTGTACACAAGCAAAAATCACAAAGAAACCTCATAAATCTGTTGATAGAGAATCTGAACCCTTAGACTTGATTCATTCTGACATATGTGAACTTGATGGCATATTAACTAGACATGGACATCGTTATTTTATCACTTTTATCGATGATTGTTCTGATTTCACATATGTTTATCTTATGAAAAATAAAAGTGATGCTTTTGACATGTTTAAAACATTCAAAAGTGAGATTGAGAATCAAACAAAAAGGAAAATCAAGAGATTTCGTAGTGATAGAGGAACAGAATATGAATCTAATTCAATTCTGGACTTCTATAAATTACATGGTATTGTACATGAGAGAACTGCACCCTATTCACCTGAAATGAACGGTAAAGCCAAAAGAAAAAATAGGACTTTCACCGAATTAGTAGTTTCCATCCTACTAAATTCTGGTGCAGCAAAACATTGGTGGGGGGATATTTTATTGACTGTATGTTATGTTCTAAATAGAATCCCTAAATCTAAGAATAAAATTTCACCTTATGAAATTTTAAAGAATCATAAACCCAATGTCTCATACTTTAGAACTTGGGGTTGTCTAGCATATGTTCGCATTCCAGACCCTAAGAGAATAAAATTGGCAAGTAGAGCATATGAATGTGTATTTGTAGGCTATGCAATTAATAGCAAAACATATCAATTTTATAATATAAATGCATATAACATAATTGAATCAAATGATGCCGATTTTTATGAAACTAAATTTCCTTTTAAATTAAGGAATAGTGGGGGCACATTAAGTACACCTATTAGAACAGAACTTAATAAAAGTTCTAAAGCTGAACCTAGAAGAAGTAAAAGAGTAAGAACCGTAAAAGATTTTGGTTCGGATTTTAGCGCTTTTACTATAGAGGAGGATCCCTTAAACCTCCAAGAGGCCTTATCTTCATTAGATGCCGATTTCTGGCGAGAGGCTATAAATGATGAGATGGATTCTCTTGAATCCAATAAGACTTGGCATTTGGCAGATTTACCCCCTGGTTGTAAATCTATACGCTGTAAATGGGTACTTAAAAAGAAATTAAAACCTGATGGTACTATAGATAAATACAAAGCAAGACTAGTAGCTAAAGGTTTTAGACAAAAAGAAAATATAGATTTCTTCGATACTTTTTCACCTGTAACTAGAATAACATCCATTCGAGTACTAATCTCACTTGCTTCCATTCATAATTTACTAATACACCAAATGGATGTTAAAACTGCTTTTTTAAATGGTGAATTAGACGAATAAATTTACATGGACCAGCCTGAAGGATTTGTAGTACATGGTCAAGAACATAAAGTATGCAAATTAGATAAATCATTATATGGTTTAAAACAAGCACCTAAACAATAGCATGAAAAATTTGATATCTTAATCATTTCAAATGATTTTAAAGTTAATGAAAGTGACAAATGCATTTATTACAAATTTGAGAATGACATTTGCACTATTATATGCCTTTACGTAAATGACCTACTCATCTTTGGGTCAAACATTCATGCCATAAATTCAGTCAAATCCTTATTAAGTGCCAATTTTGACATGAAAGATCTAGGTGAGGCGAGTGTAATCCTTGGTATTAAAATTACTATGTCAGAAAAGGGAATTTCTTTGGATCAGTCTCATTACATTGAGAAGATGCTAAAGAAATATAATTACTTTGACTGTAAACCTGCATGTACACCATACGATCCAAGTGTAAAGTTATCTAAGAACACTGGTGAAGGTGTAAGACAGTCTGATTATGCGAGTATCATTGGCATCCTTCGGTATGCCACTGATTGTACTAGACCCGACATTGCATATGTCGTGGGATTATTGTGCAAGTTTACCAGTAGACCTAGTATAGAGCATTGGCATGCTATTGAAAGGGTCATGAGATACCTTAAACGAACCATGAACCTTGGATTACATTATGAGAGGTTTCCAGCTATACTTGAAGGATATTCTGATGCAGACTGGAATACCTTATCTGATGATTCTAAAGCGACCAGTGGCTATATATTTAGCATCGCTGGAGGAGCTGTTTCTTGGAAATCCAAGAAACAAACTATTTTGGCTCAGTCTACTATGGAGTCTGAGATGATAGCACTAGCCACAGCTAGTGAAGAGGCAGAGTATTTGAGAAACATGCTAGCTGAGATTCCCTTATGGGAAAAACCGATACCAGCTGTGTTGATACATTGCGATATTACCGCGGCTATTGCAAAAGTTCAGAACCGTTATTATAACGGTAAGAGATGACAAATACGTCGTAAGCACAACACGGTTAGAGAACTTCTTTTCACAGGTACTGTCAGAGTGGATTACGTACGTAGTGAAGAAAATTTGGCTGATCCTTTGCCGAAAGGACTGTCAAGAGAAAAGGTCCACAATTCTTCTAAAAGAATGGGACTATTGCCCTTAGATTGTTGAGTCACGCACAATGGTAACTCGACCTAAATGACTGGAGATCCCAAGAAATAGGTTCAATGGGTAAAAACAAGTTGTGTAGTGATAGAAGTTGGACATGCTATATGAAAAACTAAGAAGCATGTATTCCTGAAGTGATAGAGGATGAGTTAATAGAAACTCTTAATGAGATCTATACTCTATTTGGAGTGGAGTACCTACCTTCAAGAGTACTCTTGATAGACTCACCTATGTGAATATGGAAATGTGGCCGTTTCCTATGGAGTTTTGGGCAAAAATTCTAGAGCGTTCACTAAACTGGGATAGACATGCATGGCCATAAACGCACGGGCTTAATTGATTGCACTATAGAAAAGATTGTGTGTGGTTTGATGTCAGGAATAGGGTTCAAGACTACGTGTCACTCTAGTAAAAACTGAATCGTATTCACTACGCAATGGTTCAAGTCGGATGACACCTTTGTTTATGCACAATCTTACGTTTTTAGAAACTGCTCGACAATATTTTAAAAAATTCATGTGGGGATTGTTGGAAATTCTATGAATTATTTAAAATATGAAATAAGTTTATGATGCCTCCTATTTGTGAATAGTCCCACATCATGGGATTATAAGAAAGATGCAAGTATTTATACTTGTTTCTAAGAAGTCATTTTGGGGCCTTAGGCTCCCAATGCATGCTTTGTTGTGAGGAGGGAGACCATGCATCATGACCATCACACACGCGCGCGACCGACCGACCGACTCGACCCGACCTGCCCCGGCCCGGCGCGGCTCGGTTCAGTTCGGGATTGGGCTTGGGCCTTGGGCCATGGCTATGTGGTGTAGACACTTTTATTTTTGGTTCAGAAAACACTGCATTTTTCGAACCAATTTTTTAAATACGAAAATATTTCTGAACCGTCTTTTATTATGAAGCGGTAAACTTTTGAACAAGTATTTCGCAGATCCTATTTTCCTCCACTGACCAGTATTTTCGTTCAGCCCTAATCCCGTCTATATGATATCATCAGTTGTAGACGAGATTGGTACACAAAAAAAAACTTTTTTCTCTTCTACGCAATTAATAAAAAAAATATTCTTTTAGAAATTTTCGAGCAGTTAATTTCGAAAGTGCAAATCTGCACTGATTTGTTTATGCAAAGCAAATCGGTTATCCATTTTAGAGAGGCTGTTTTATCCTAGAGGCGGCGGCGGAAGTATGAACTGGTTTTGCACCACCGACCAGATTGCCGAATCGTCTTCAAGAAAGCAACAACGTGACTCAGCCATTGTTTCCCAACAGTTTCCACCCGTCCCAACCCCCAAAGTAATTAGAGAAAATCAAGGTATTCATCAGACACTGGACGAAAACATGATAGCCGCGATTTACAAACGCCAATTTCCTTAACTGCCAATGCTTCTGCCTGCCCTAATCAACAACAAATTGCTGCTGCGTCTGAGGGGTTTTAGCCCTCTTAATTATCGCTCAGCATGTTTACTTCCAGCGGTTAATAGGAATGATACAGTCTCGGTGTCCTCCTCGTATGTTCGCTCAAGAGGTAGCTCAACTATACTTCCTCTTCCTCTGCTTCCAGCATCATCTTCATAGGATTGGAGCATCCAGGAAATCCTCCTTCAAGTTCTAACTGATTGAGTCGTGCTTGAAAGGATATTGTCGTGGGTAATAAAGCCTTTATGTACACACCTCTTAATTATTACCATCCTAAAGAGTTTCAGAATATGAATTGTGCTAAAATGTCATATGGGGTTACACAAGTCGCAAAACAGCAGTGGGTAAACGATATGGAAATTTATGTTGTTGTGTATAGACCTCATTACCCATTTTTAGAAGCTTATATGCATAGAGTTTGGAAGCTGATATGAGAATTTTCTATTTACTCCGAGGAAGATGGGTTTTATATTATGAAATTTGATAATAAAGATAATTGTGAATGGATCCAGGAAGGTGGACCTTACTGTTATAATAAAAAATTAATGACAATGAAACAATGGTCGTTGGGAATAACTCTTAGTATAGATATTTTGCACACTATATCTATATGAATTTGTTTACTCGGGCTACATTCGATTTTTGGATGGAGGAAGGTATAAATCATATCGCGTTAGTGTGTGGTAATCCAACTAAGATGGATAAATTTACAGTGGGAATTAAAAAGATTGCTTAAGCCCGTATGCATGTTGAGGTGTCCAGTCCCTTTTCTTATCCTAAACAAATCCCAATATTATCTGTAGATGACAATCTGGTAATGCAGGAAGTATTATATGGATGAATTCTTCATAAATGCTTCAACTATTTTAGTGTGGACATCTAGAAAGTTAATGTCAAGTCTCTAAAGTCCGGATCCTTGAGGAAAAATCATCATAAAATGGTAATGCTAATGTGATGGAGAAAAATCCTAATTTCAATCATTAGATGTGCCTAGGGCTATTATGGTAATGGTAACCGTTACCGATACGAAAAAAACGTTACCATACCGATACTACTAGTAAGCCAAAAAATGAATACCGATAATTTACCATTGCCGCTGGTGAAATATTCATTGGGATACCGATAAACTGGTAAACCGTTGACTGGTTATGATAAATTTACTGATACATAAAGTTATTAAACAATTCACACATTAAAAAATTTATAATGATAAAAAAATTACTAATTATAAGCCCATTAATGTTTATATAAATATTTAAACTTATTTTAATTAGCATAGAAAATTTACTTAGCTTATCACAAGTTATTTTCAATAATATGAAAAAATAATTAATTTAATCTTAAACTTTGAAGTTAGTAAAGCCAAAAAGAATTACCAACCTAAATAAATCTATAAGCATCTACATAAAATACGATAAATTTTCAAAAAATAAAGGTTTGGGTTCATTATAAAAATGAAAAAACAATATTAATATGACTGGTAAATTTACCATTACCACTGGTATTGACATATCTTTACCGCTATTTTACCATTAATAATGGTAAAACTTACCGTTATCATACCGATAGCATTTGTATATCAGTGCATCTCGATATTGGTTACCACTGGTTTGGTACTGCTATGGTAATGGTAAATTTTCCATTACCATAACAACCCTAGATGTGCCTTTGGATCAAGATTACCATCAGGATCAGACTATAGACTTAGACTTGGTTAATTAGAAAAGAGAGACAGATCATAATGCTGTAAAGGATTCTTTACATACTGGAAATTAAGAGAATCTGGTATATCATTATGTTCAACAAGAAAGTGATATGGACTCTCGTGCCTGTGAAGAAGAGCATGCATATGTTAATGTTTTTTTTTCCAACACTGGAGATAGGTATAAGGAAGTGGACCTAAGGATAAAACGGGATTATTTAGTTCCAACAAGCTTGACTAAGTTCATCGTTTCCTAGGTATCAAGGTTTAGAGCCCAAATATTAGTTATTTTTCCCTCAAGGGGTGAGTATCACGCTTACGAGACTCAACAACCAACAATCTCCATGGGATGAGGGTTCCCTAAGCGCAACACAAGTCAAATGGCTTGTAGAAGGGTATTTTGGTAATCTTGGAGAAAGACCAAGGCTTGCACATAATGCATTTATTGTAGAGAAGGCATAAGGAAACAGGAGAAAGAAGTAATAAGGTAACTCATAGAAAATATGCCAAGTGTCGATCCACTCTTTATTGCCCATTGATTTGATTACATAAGTGTTTACAAAGGAAATCCCTAAATCAATTTAGAAATTAGGGTTAACTCTATAAGAAATGAGTACAAGATTAGGGAATGAGAAAAGTCTCTTAAAATGTGACCCCTAGGGTCTTATTTATAGACAAATCAGGCCCCTTTTTCCTACTGGCTCAGCAGATCCCTCTTTAGGATGCAACAGCTTGGTGTCAGCCGCCTCTCACCTTTTGGTTTCGGTTACTTTGGCTTTGGCCTCTTTTCTAACATTGTTATTGAATATGACTTTGCCTTTGGTGTGTTGGTTTTGCCATCTAGAGAAAGTGTTCCAGTCATAGGAGTTTCTCTTTGATGTTGTTTCTCCCTTCCATATCGATACCAAGCCAATTGGTATGGATAGCTTCAGGAGGGGCTTTCGGCAATAGGTTCAGGTTTCGCCTCCCAGTCTTCATAGTGCTTGCTTCCGTGCTCCGCATTTTCATGTCTTTGTAACCATAACCCCTTTCTGTGTCAACAAGCAGATTAGTGTGGATAACTCTTCTTTTATAAGCTTCGATTTACTTTTGATTAATTCTGGAAATTGGTTTTGGTCTTGCGAAAGCATGTTTTTGGTGCATCTACGAATGGCTTTTAAATGTTGTCTCGGTATTCGGCAAGCCTTGGCTCTGATAGTTGGTTTTCAGAGTGTTATCTTAGACTTTGATGTCTTTTTTACCTTTGTATCGACACTAAGTTAATTAGTGTCAATAGTCCTTCTTTCCACTTTGCTCATGTTCCAAATAATTTAGAGTCCCATCTTTGTTTCGGGTCTCGGGTCATTGCCTTCCGGTTCTTGCATTTCTTTGCCTACTTCTAACTCCTTGTGTTATGCTTTAGGAACTGAATTGATGGTCTTTAGTGTCGGCACCGCCTTGTTGCTGTTATCTTTCATACTGGTACCAAGCTTTTCTTCCCTATGTTGGTGCCGATAGCTCATTATCTAATTGCCACTTTGATGCTTTCTACTTTAACTTGATGTCAACTCTATGCTTTCGGATCATTCTTTCATGTTGGCTGCGGTCTGATACCCCTTCACCGACAGCAGGTATCAGTGTTGAATTTGGTAGTAACATTTTCCGCTTCTTATGAAGGAGTAATTTCAACTTTTCAAGTCAAAATTTGTTTATTGTGCTGCAATTCGATCTCCGACCTCTTGGTATCCTTCAATATGGCTCGTTGATAGGATATTGTTTGTGTGGTTGTGATTTAAGAAATACGATGGCATAAATATTATTTCTTCTTCCTCATTTACTTTTGACCTGCAAATCATATTGCTCAAACAAGATAACTTTTCCTTAAGGTTTCTATCAGCTTTCCTTTAAGAATTTCAAGTTCGATTCACTGCAAGTACCTCTATTTCAATCAAAAGTAGGAATCAAAATCATGCTTTCAACCTAATTAGGAAACCAATCAGGGTTAAAAAGTATGATTTAGCAAAGATGACAACTTAGATGATGATTAATGGCAAAAAACTTAGGTCTTCGATTATACTAATACACGTTTAGGGTTTAAAATGTGAAATTGACATACGAAAGGTTAATTTTCATTACAAAGAAGGATGTTATGCTTCTGGTACAGTGAATTCAACACTCATCGTTGCCGACATATTTTAGTTCCGACTTGGCTGACACTAGTACTTGTATTTACTTGGATTTCGACCTAGTGGGTATCGGTTTAGTACGAAAGTGTTGTCGAAAGCTCTATTTTCCATTCGGTTCTAGTGTCCGAAAGGTCGGAAGTTCATTAATGGAGCATCTTTATCTTGATTTCACTTGTATAGGATCTTGAAACCAGTTAGGCCTTCGGTGATGATACTTAATTACTTGGTTATGATTAAACCAACACCGACTACTTTTGATGTTCTGATTTCTCCGCCACCTACCTTTTGCTTTTTGATTTTGGTTTCGGGGGAGTTGGCTTGACCATCACCAAAGACTTAACTATTCCTAAGTGTAGGTGATGTGCGCTTATATGCGTGAATCTCACTAAAAAGTAACTCTTATGATTAATGCGGTGTTTCATAGTTTAAACTTATAATAACAAGTTTTTATGTTGTTTACCCAATTATGGATACTATGTGCATGTTTGTGTAAAAGAATGCGGTACTAATATGTATGTTGTGGAATGATATCACCTGATAGCATTATGTCTGGTAAAAAGAACATTGATAACTCAAAGTCCAAGGGTTTTGGTACCCCGTGGACGAAGAGGGAGTTTACCCTGAAGTAGTCTCTTATCGCTTCTCTAGAGGAAGTGAAAACCATTCTTGATAGTTTTGGAATATCCGGCGTAGATGTCATTTTAGCCGCTTCCCAAGACACCATCCAAAAACCCCCA
Source organism: Allium sativum (assembly GCA_030737875.1). Taxonomy (NCBI): domain Eukaryota; kingdom Viridiplantae; phylum Streptophyta; class Magnoliopsida; order Asparagales; family Amaryllidaceae; genus Allium; species Allium sativum. The sequence continues at coordinate 646,657,376 of CM060923.1, forward strand.
GAGGTATACTTTTCATACTCTGCAATTCATATTTGGCATAGGGGCTTCTTTCCTTTTCCACCTTTCAGATTCAGGCTCTTGTGTGATCTGGGGATTGCTCCTGTCCAGCTCTCACCGAACACCTATACTTTACTCTTATGTCTGTAATTTTCCGGCACTTGGGTCAGGCCATGCTACTCTTAGCCCTAATCTCATTAGTTACTTGTTACGATTCTCCAAAAGTGTGGAGTCACCTATCTTGTGTGCGAACCCCATGAGGAAGCTGATAAGTGATAGTATCAATAAGTCTAAGTCTTGGGAAGACCGGTTCTTTTACATCAGGTGTCCTCACAGTATATTGGGAAACTTTGCTAATCTTGGTGAGTTTCTTGTCTTCAGAGGATAATTATGTTATTTCCATGCTTTTGTTTGACCTTAGTTTCTGCTCAGATCCTTCTTCCAAGAACATAACTTTGTCGAACGAGGAGGCTCAAGCTGCTGAAACCATTTTCAAGGCATTTGAGAACCCGGGACGTCGATCATCCTTGCTTACCGTGAATAGGCTTCGCCATTACGTTCTTCTTCCTCCAGGACAAAAGATTTTGGGACAACCGCCCATTCACTTTTCTAGGGCTAAGAGCTTATCCGCGGGTTCCACACATTCTGTGCATTATCCGCTATGTCCCAAGATACTTTGTGCAAGACCATTTTTCTTTTCCAGCGTGGTTTCGCATTTTATGTCTTAGCATTCTTATTCTTGCATTCCTGATATGGATACTTCTGGTCAGAGACCCCCGCTTCTGAAAATATCTCTGCTCTAGATGCTTTTGCTCAGTCTAATGTTGTCGCTACAAAGAGCCTTCTAGGACTTACTGCCGAGACAACCTTTAAAAGGAAAAAGTACCACACTTCTGCTCGTTCTTCTGATGATGTTATCACTACAACTGAAGTGTAGACAACCCCTGGTCCCATTGTTTCTGGTGCTGGGACTATTCTCGATATTAGTTCTTCACCTGAAGCATCTCCTTGAAACAAACTCGCAAGTGATTCTTTGACGTTCGATCTTCCAAGTGCATTTGACATGTGGAAACATAATTTACTTCCATCTTCATCTTCTCAGCATGTTAGCCTTCATAGTCCGCCTTCGTCGACTTTGGATTTTGATATGCTTCTGCATCTTGCCCTCTCCTCTACCAAAGTTGCTAACATTTCACTACCCTCCATGCCATCGAACTTGGAGAACTTCTATCGACTACTGGTCAATGAACGACTTTGGTATGAATTTATACTTCTTGATTCCTCTTTCATTTTGTAACTTATACGTGAAGGTTAATATGTCCATTTTTATTCTTTTTAAGGTAACCAAAAACTGGCTATTGTCTAGTGGAATGGCTCCATCATTATCTACTGAGATTATCTCACTTAGGGAGGAGAACGCCACCTTGAAAGCTAAACTTGATTCTTTATTCCAAGCAAAGGAAAAGATCGATGGTGAGTGTGAGAGACTAAGGGTCTCTCTTGAGAAAGAAAGGCAGGCTAAAGACAGTTTATCCGACCGGGTTTTGCTTCTTAAAAATAAGCAGGCGAACATGGCAGTCGTTCATGCTAATGATCTGAAGAAAATGGATGACAAGCTTTCCATTGTGAGGTGAATAATTCATAAGGCCGAAAATAGGATATCTGACTTTTTGAAAGGCCATCTCCCAAGGATTGTTATAGAGTATTACAAAGATGCCTTTTTCCTTGCATTCTCCGATAATTTCAAAAGGTTTCCAGGGATTGAGTTTACTTTTTTCCATCCTTCGGTTCAGAGTAAAGTTATGGAAAGGATTGATGTTTCTAAACAAGGATCTAAAGTGCCGGAAAAAGATAAGACTAAGCTTGAAGGCCTTTTGTACATCGAGGATTTGCCTAATGATTCCGATGATGAAGATAAATACTTAGTTACTGATGGTGCTGATGATGACGTAGGCAATGATGGAAGTTGACGAGATGAGTCTGATAAAGATGGCAGTAACTTATTCTCTGCTACTGAAGGCATGCGTAATTCTAAAAGAGCCAACTTTCATCCTTTAGGCATCCCATCTGGTTAGGATCTAGCCAAGTCTCCTACCAAGAAGGATGGTTCTCTTGAGCCGAAAGAGAAGGACTTCTCGTTCAACCTGACATTTTGCTTCATAGGTATGGCTTTCACTGTTGAAGTGTTTTCTTCCTTCTTGGGTTCACAGCAATGATTAATTTCCTTATGTTGTGACAAAAACTTTCTTCAACAAAGATGTAATTTCAAAAAATACTTCTCATTCATTGTTTTCGTGTCTACTTCATAAACCTGGAGAAAAATCACTTTGTAGGAAGGCTTAAATGTATTTACATGAAATACTTTTGATTTCCTTTCAACTTCCCGGTTAACCCTCATGATAAAATTTTAATAAGACTTATGATCATCCATGTTGTATTGACGTATAGGTGTAGAGATAAGTAGCTTGAACTTTTTGTGATTTGTAAAGTCATGTATTACTAAAACGTTCTAGAATTTGTCTTAGTAAAGTTCATGCGTTACTCTTTCTCTAATGAACATGATGTTATTAGTATCATTCTTTGATGGCTAGATTTTGCATATGATTGTAAATTATCTTGTTTGTGGGATGCGGGAACAATTCTAGACCCCCCCTCCTCGATTCAGGGAAGAATCATAAGGAATACAGAACGAAAGAAGATTTTCAAGGAAGCTCCTATTCCGAGGAGGGAAAGGACAAACTATCTTCAGAAGACAGCGAATAAGAATTTAAATGAACAAGTGTCCTCTTTAGAGAGACAACTTAAAGAGAAAGATAAAACTATTCTTGAATTGCAAAGACAATTAAGGGTCAATCCTTCTACCAATTCAGATGATGAAATTAAAATTTATTTCGTCGAGTCGACGAACTAGAAGTTGAATTGGAGGGTGCTAATGCAAGCAATAAATCCTTGGAATACGCTTTAAGGAATCCTGACACGGGTTAAGGACCCTAATTAATATGGAACCCTTCTGTCTTGCAGTCGTAATATGATGGTAGAATGAGACATAGATGTAAAAACACTTGACATGGCAACATTTTGCATGTGGCGACTCATTAGATAATTTTGTGAATAAGGTTATGTGGACGTCACTTAACATCTAGTTTTGTACTCTTGATGGAACTACTTTCTTCCTGTAATCATATTACATGACTCTGCGCAAACTTTACATACACTGTTTTGTGTTTAACCTTAGAAGGTATGTGTTGAACAACTTTTTGGCAAAAGCTATCATGATTCAATGGATCGAAGCCTAATGTCAAAAGGCTCCTCATTTAGCATCAACTGATCCCAACGGATGGCCTCTACTTCAGAAGGCCTAAGCAAAATTTGGCCAAGCCGGTCTCCCTCGATCAGTGGCATTTCATATCCCGACATAATCTTTCTCATAGACCTACCAAGTCAATAATTCCCTTAAGAATCAGATTGATCAGATATCCTTGGATCTACATGGAAGTATCCAGATGAGTCATTTAATGCTTAACCCGATTCTCAAGGCATTAAAGTGGTTAACATTCCTGGCCAAAGCTCAATTTTTGATTTATCACAGCTCGAGTGCCACGTTAGCCACACTATATGAGATAATTATTACTCAGCGGTAGACTGATTCCTACTGTTGTAACTATTCTAATGAATCGAGCTCTATGTATCTAAGATCCACACAAGAGGCAAGCCATGCGGCACCTCATTCATCCCACTTTTTCACCTATAAATACCTCTTTCCCCAATGAGGAAAGGGGATAGATTTGGAGCACTCTGGATTTCATGAAAGAAACACACAACTAACTTCATAAATAGGCAACTCTTAATCCACTCAAACACAAGAGTTTTGTATTCATATTTATCATCTTCCAATTTCTTCAAAAAAAGTAAATAGATTGTACTTGTAATCAAAAGCAAATGAATATATATAAAGTGGACATAGGCAACGACTTCAGCAATTTCTAAGCCGATCATAACAAACAAGTGAAAGAAGGATGCTTCAACATCTCATCCTTTACCTGCCGATGCAGTAGGAATAGCAGCAGCGGAGGCAAGCCATGAGGCTTCCTCCCATGAAGACGCGTCCCAATACCTCATTAAGGACGACGTGAATAAACTATTGTCCGAGTTCAGAAATCAGATGGCATCTCAGGGTGAACTTCTCAAACATCGGTAGGAGGTGATGAACAACCTCCTCGCCCGATTGGAAAAGGACCTCACATTCCAGTATCATTTCCTCCACCGCGCGAGGCTAGGGCAACAACTAATCTTCGGTCTGTGGGAATCCAAGCCCCAGATCGGTCCACAACTTTATTTCCTCCTGGTTCAACTTCACTTCCCTATCTATTACAGCCAGGGGCATCACTTCCATCCTCAAGTGGAGCTTTGGTAGCTGCAGAATCTCAGGTCGACCCTAATCGGATCCAGCATCAGTCGACCAACCTGCCCCCATCCAGGAAACAACACAACTCCCTTGACAACTAGCTCCAGAACTAGCCCAACTGGTGGGGCGGCCAGAACCAGGAACTTTTTCAAACCCTGTTCGACCCAATGTCTTAATGCAAACTAGTATTATGTCGCCTCTTCTTCAATGAAGAGTTGGTGACAGTAACCCTCTAGGCCACCAAGACCACTCTACCATATCGGTCCCTGGTGTGACGGAAGGAAACACTACCGCAAACCCTTATAACGTAGCCCTGAGCAGGGGCAATGCTGAATTCCAGATGGGTACCGCTCTCCCGAGACCATTAGTCCCAATAAGATTGGTTATGGTTCAGTCCAACAACGACCAAGAAATCCCGGCAGCAGCTGAACCAGGCCCCAAGTCTATGATGGGCCCTCGCTACCACCTTCACTTAACTCTCAGAGGTCGAGCCCAACCAATGGCTCCCCTTCCAAGCATGCTTTTGGCGGACCCTAGTACTGGGATTCTCACCAATGCAGAGCTGGATTCATGGCAACGACTCGTCAAAGATGGAAGCCAACTTGCAAGCATCATCAGACGCTTCACCCACAGCACTTCTTCTCAACAAGACGCGAATGACATCCACTGCAATCCGTTCACTAGGGAAATCAGGAAATCCCGAAATCTTTCAGACTTTAAGTTTCCAGCCATAGAGCCTTATAACGGCTGGACCAACCCAACCATTCATCTCATGAGATACATGTTCCACATGGAAATGCTCTTTTCTTCGACCAACGTCATCATGGCCAAGTGCTTCCCGCTCTTCCTCGCTGACATAGCTGACATGTGGTTCCGGCAGTTAACAAGTGAATCTATCAGCAACTAGAACATGTTGGTCACTCGCTTCATCGAGCAGTTCAGAGTTCAAATCTCCCGACCAAAGAGTGTCATGTTCCTTACCTCCATCAAGCAGTGATTTGGCGAGACCCTCCGGTCCTTCCTAGAAAGATCCAACATGGCCGTAGCATCAGCCGATCGACCCGAGCCATCGATGGTTCTTATGGCCGCCATCACTGGTGTTAGAACCGATCAGAGTTCAGGTTTTCTTTAACTAGAGATCCACCCAAGGACATCGAAATTTTTTATGTCGAGGCCGAAAGGTTCATTTGACAGGAAGACGCCAGAGTTGAGATGGAGAGCCTCAAGATGCTTGCGACCAAAGACGGAGGTCGATCCAACAACGATAGCCAGAACAAAGGAAAAGGAAAAGTCTCAGAAAAGAATGATCGCAGTGAACGACTCCAGAGAGAGAATAAGTATGATCAATACACTGAGCTCAATTCCTCCCTACTCGATATCTACCTTGACGTGCGAGGATCTCTGCCCTTCCCAAAGCCTTCTGAGGGATCCAATCCAAAAAGAGCTTGAATCTGGAAAGCACTACATGTTCCACAACATTGCATGCCACAACACCAATGAATGCAGGCACTTGCACGATCTCATCGAGGACAGGGTCAGGCGTGGAGAACTACCTGAGTACGACAAGAAACCCACATAGGCCTTGTCGCGCCTAAGCTCCTCAGGCCAGTCCTCGAGCTCCTAGAAACGGAAAGGACCCTAAACCCAACAACTGCAGCATCATCATCAATTAATAAGATTTAGATTTCTTCTTTCTTAAATGTATTTTTATTTCTTTCAATAATATGGGTATGTTGATGTACACACGTATGGGGTTAGGATTTACCTCCTAGGCATGCTCTGGATTCGATTATCGCCCACTTAGAATTTATTTTCATTTACTTGCAATAGTTGTTTAGCAACAGTAAACTTTCTTTTGCAAACATGGATTATGTTTAAACGATTTAAGCCGAGCATGATTAACGCGCTTCCAACCGAATATGGTCAGTACTAAGCCACCATCTTTAAGACACGGTCAATGCCTGCCACCATATCTAGACCAACTCCCCTAGCCGAGTATGATTAACATTTCGTAAGCCGAGTATGGATTATGCTCGCCACCATTGTAAGACAAGTGTCGATGATACTTGCCCTTTTTCTAAGCCGATTGCACTCTCCACTCGCCGAACTTCCCCAATTCTCTTTAGAAGCACGACAAGTACTCAAATATCACTTATGAAAATGTAGTCAATACTCACTACGACATACAACTGACACCATTATCCAAGTATAGATAAGCTTATGTAAGCCGGGCATGGTTAACACTTGACAAACTCGGGAGTAGATAATACCCGCCACCTCCATAAGCCGAGTATGGATAACACTTGCCAACTACATAAGTCGAGTATGGATATTACTTGCCTCCTCTCTAAAAGCCAAGTGTTATTACCGCTCGCCAACTCTTTAAAGTAGAGTATGATTGATACTTACCCAACCATACTCATAGCCATCTCAAAACTGAGAATGGCCTACATTATCCTTGTAGGCATTGAATATTGATACGAAGACTATTGTGGCGATCTCGGCATTAATATGGTCTTCGATGATTGTCGGTTTTTTGGTCTTAATACAACTATCAAGATCGTCGGATTTTTGGCCTTAATATGGTTCGTCGTAACCATAGCTACCTACGTATTGGGCTTCGATACAATATTCAAAACACACTTTATGTTAGAAAGGTGTATTCTGAGGGATAAAGTGTTGACCAACTTTTTGGAAAAAGCTGTCACGGTTCAACTGATCAAAGCCCAATGTCAAAAAACTCATCATTTAGCATCAACTAATCCCAATGACGGCCTATACTTCGAAAAGCCCAAGTAAAATTTGGCCTAAGCCACTCTCCCTCGATCAACGAAATTTCATATCCCGACATAATCGTTCTCACAGACCGACTGAGTCAATCATTCCCTTAAGATTCAGATCGATCAGATATCCCTGGATCTACATGGAAATATCCTATAAGTCATTCATTGCTTAGCCCGATCCTCAAGGCATTAAAGGCGGTCAACACTCCCGGCCAAATATCTACTTTTGATATACCATAGATCGAGTGCCATGTAAGCCACACTTTATGAGAAGACCATTACTCAGTAGTAGACCTGGTCTTACCGCCGCAACTATTCTAATGGATCGAACTTTACGTGTCCAAGCTCCACAAAAGAGGCAAGCCATGTGGCACCTCGTTCAATCCACTTTTTCACCTTGGAGCACTATAGATTCTTCGAAATAAACCCATGGCTAACACTATAAATAGCCAACTCTTAATCCACTCAAACACAAGGGTTTTGTGTTCATATTTCTCATCTCCTAATTTCTTCAAAAAAAGCAAATAGATTGTACTTGTAATCAAAAGCAAATCAATATTTATATGGTGGACGTAGGCACCGACTTTGCCGAACCAGTATAAAAATTTTGTGCGTGTTCCCAGTTTTTACTTATTTTTTTTGTACATTGTTATTCGTGTGTTCTACGCACAAGTGGGGGTTGATTATCAATAGTGAACAACTTTTGACGTCAACAGTATGTATGATAATTAGCCTGTGATATGAAATTTCATGTGCATTATATTCTCATAATGAGTAAATGTATGGTGGAATAATGTGTTTACTCATATTTTATGTTTCGAAAATAACCATCTTATTCAATAGTAATTCTCAAGTAATTCTTCATGTGAAGTGTCAAGGAGAACATATCCCTTGTTGTACTTTCTTCACAATAAAAATAGTATGATTATTTGCACTACATATTTTATTTGAATAATGGGCAAGAAATTCATGCATATGAGTTAGGAAAATATCACTGAGCAAGATGGAAGATCACTATCTTCATATGAAGGCTTTTTAGGTAATAGACACGGGTCATCGTCTCGAGTATTGACAACAGATCCTTTCTTGATAATCAGAATCCTGTGACGCAGATTAGGGTATTGATAAGGGAAGTCCTGAACTCTAATTCTGGCAGGAAATTAGAAGTCCTGAACCAACCCAGAGTCGGCTGTTTAATGGAAGACCAGAAATTTGCTTCTAGCAATAAGAGAAGTCCCAAACTAACCCTGATTTGGGTATTTGATAGGAGACCATAAATTCGCTTCTTGCAATAAGAGAAGTCCTGAACCAACCCAGATTCGGGTATTTGATGGGAGGCTAGAAATTCCCTTACTGGTAATAATAGAAGTCCCCAACCATAATCCAGATTCAGATATTTGAATGAAAACCATAAATCCTTCTCTGGTGTTAATAGAAGTCCCGAACCAGCCCAGATTCAGGTATTTGATAGGAGACCAGATATCCACATCTGGCATTAAAAAAAGGGTTGCCCCTTTTTAGGTTCGTTTTTGCAAAGCAGAGGATGTACGTGCTCTGTTAGCCACCCTTTGTGCTTTTGATTGTCAAAGCAGAGGATTTTGTAACGATCCGGATTTTTCGATCATTTGAATTGAATGCTTAAATTGGTTTTAAATATTATATTTGGGATATTTATGGATTTAATATTGAATTCGTTAATAAAATGACGATTAACGTTTACATTTATATTTATATTAAAACAAATTCGTAATGGCGCAGTAGTTCGTAATATTGACTTTTGAACTGCAATTGAATGTATAGAATCCATTTTAAATTGGAATTCTATGAAACAAGAAACGTTAGGATCTTATTGATTATAATTTCCTAATGAAACAGAAAAATCGAGATTTCGGCTTATATATTGTAAGTTATGTCCAGATCAAAATTTGAAATAGCCTCCATGGATTCATTTATAAACGATAACGTTTATTTAATGAATTAAAAAGTTTTTTTTTTGTATATGTGAATATCATTTGATTCAAAAATATTATTGTTGGGTTATAAATTCCATTTTGGTTTATATATGAAGTGATATATTATTTTATTTGGATGTATGCGACAATAATAAATTATTATTATTTAATTTAATTGTTTTGGAATTTTTTAAAGGCCATTTTGGCAAACTAAGCCCGTTTTCAACGAAATAAAACATTTTGGGAACGTAATGTCAAAAAATGGCGGTGACCGTATAAATAAAAATATATGTCAATGGCCCTACTAAAGAATTGAATTCATTGACAAGCGTTCTTTTGTTAAAATATAATTCCACCGGAACCGTAATGTGCTTAAAAGTTTATAATTAACCACGCGATAGAAAATTTCAAAAAAGATGGAAGCTTATAATATTATACCTGCATATGAATACGCAGTTTGCAGGTATCAAATAAAATATCAAATAGTATTAAGTAAGCCATCTTGGTAAGCTAAGTGAAGCCAACGAGAATGACAAATGAAAAACAAGTTGAACATCTTTCCTGATTTCACGACATATAAATACTATTCAATGCAATTCATCTTTTACTAAAGAACCCAATTCTTTGTAAATCACATGCTTTTTGTGTAGCTTTCCATCTGGAAGAAACTTCTGGTAGGCAAATAAAAACTATATGCCTAATAGTTATATAATATGAAATAGGAAATTTGCAAATCATACATTGTATACGCTTAGTTCTTTGTAATTGTCAAATTAAAGAACTTGATTTCTGCATCATCCATTTTTTTAATTTCTTATACATGATAACCTATTAGAACGCCTTATCTCTATTTTCCCCAGTTAACGTCACTGCTAGGAAATGATGGGACACTACAGCGCTCTTCTTTCTAATCAAAGCAAAGCAACCGACAAAAACTAATAGCCAGCATACAGCCTATACTTGAGAACATGCAGCCTAAAACAGTAAAACTAGCCGCTCACATCAACTTCTTCTTTCGAGTTTAAATTATACCCCAGCGTACCCTGTACATTCCTTACTGCCGAAGTATGGAAACACATGCTACCTTCACAACTCCTACTCACCTCTCCTCTCTTTCACGATGACCATTCATGCAGGCCTACCCTTAGCTGAAACCACAATGTGCTCCTACTTCGTACTGAATGGAGGGGACGTTGTTCCAGTCTGAACTCTCTCCGCCTATATATATACATACATAGCAACTTCTCATTTCGATCAAGAATCAATGCAACATAGTGAAGAAATGAAATGTTGAAAATTTCCTGGATTTTTAAAAAAATCATATACTCAACTAAAGATCGTGGAACGAACTTCACTGTGCCTCTAAAATCGAATCTTGTGGTTTCACCACCTCAGAATGCCGATCAACGTTGTTCGACGATGGAAGTCAAAACATAGGTTTAGATTTATATGGAGATATATGTGCGGTATATGATCTGGAGTGTGGAGGGATCATCAGCAAAGTAAGGCGCCATAATCAGCATTCTTTTGTCAAAATCTAGAGGATTTTCCATCGGACCTGGAAGGAGGGTCTTGACGTCAAACGACGGAGGAGGTTGTCGGAGAGGTGGTTGTTGAGATCGGCGTGTCGGCGTTGAGTGGGACAGTTGAATGGTGTATTTTCTTTGAAGGTTAATGGAGTTTGGCGTGGGATCACTAATTAACGTGCACAGGAGAAGATGAATAAGGGTCTGTTCTTTTAAGTAAACTTCTCTACGGCTCGATTTTGGTCCGTTAGCTTCTGAATAGATCCGTTTGCATTAATTAAGGTAATTAATGAAGTTTTAATGTTAAATTTTGTGTTTTACAGATTTTAAAATTTAATAACTTGTGCAAATGAGCTTCGATTGGGACGCGGTTTTTTGCGTTATGATCATATTGAAGTGCTCTACGTAATGGAGTTGGTTAGAACTGAATTGGAATAATTTATAATTTTTCCATTCTACTAACACATTATTAACGTTCTCCGCTCAAATAATCCGCTTAACGCGCCAAATGCATTCTCCGCTAACTCCAATTCTCCGCTATAATACTCCGCTGAAATACTCCGTTGTCTGCTTGCAAAGAACACACCCTAAAAAGCTTCAGCAGTTTGTTGGAGGAGAACATTTCGATGTAGGTTTTTATGTAGGGCGTGGGCTGGAGTGCTTTAATGGGCTTGTGGGCCTTCTAAAAAAAAAGAGAAAGCCCGAACACGGGACAGAGAAGGATGGCACAGAAACGTGGGAAGGGGGATTGGGAACAAAGAAGATGGTGTCGGCCTAGTGCGTATAAAATGTGTTTAAATTTAGGTTTTTAACACAAGTAGTTTAATAAAGTTTTATATATAAAAAGGGGGGAAAGAAAATCAGATCAGTTCTTCTAATAGAAGTAAATCAGTCGGCCAATTGTAGGAAGCTATGGACCGTTAGCCCTTAAACAAAAGTAATTAAATGGTTAATGTCAATTAAATCGTAAACTTATAACGTATATGATTTTGGTGTATGTTAACAGAATCAAGCCAAACCAGAAGCGCTGAAACCTTATTAAGTAGCATTACATTTTGGAGTTGAAAGGTACATAGCTTGAAGTATCTGAAGATTTTAATTAAATTAAACACATGTTTAATTTAATTAAAACGAACTGTTTTAATGACGAATCGTACCAAGGTGAGTTAAACTCACTCAGTTCTCCCACTTATATTTATATAAGTTGGGTTTATTATTTGAATGCTATGGTTGCTAATTATTGGTTGATTTGATGATTGGTTGGATGTTTTTAAATATCATTATATCGATTTATTTAATCGATTATTTAAATTAAATGTTGTTTAATTTAAATGAAACAACATCGTTATTTTTAACGGTCATTTCCAAACGAGGTAACTTACCTTGCTGATTACATTTATAATGATATAAAAGTATTTAATGGGATGCTTGAATTATCATTGGTTGACCACTATCAGTTAAATTGATTATTATTTATGTGATCGTCATATGAACTGTTTAATCAACATGATTAATTTAATTGTTGATTGTTAAATCTAAATTCAGCAGTCGTTTGTTATTAACCAATGAACAATATTGGTTGAGAAATTGGCAGTTGATGGCCTAAATATACATTGTTTTTAATAGACAGATTTACCGTTACGTAAATCGATAAAAATGAAGTTATGAAATTTATTTATAACTGAATATAGATTTTCAAATATATTAGTTTAATTAGGTTTATAAACAGAAAACAAACCTACCATATTTACATTGATTGTTTTAACCACAAATCACTATTTTGGTACCAAAATCTATACGTGTGCGAAGCACGTGCCTCATATAAATTATTAAATGATCTTATAAAGTATATTCTTATATTTACAAGACTAATAAGCAAGTGAGCGGATATTAATGTGATGTTTAATAACGGAGGTTAATTGTTTTTAAGAAACAGTTTAAAACATGATTCTATTGATTTAATTATTATAATAGTTAAATAGATTTATTTAAATTAATTAAATTGTAATTAATTTCAATGGAAAGATGAATTAAGATCTGACTAACGAGTTAATCATGCTTAGAGTTGACTAAATCAACTGTAGTAACTGAAATGGATTTATTAAATTAATTAATTTGTTTAATAGTTAAGTAAAACATTTTTTTAAAATGTTGATATTTATTTAACAATAATCGAAGGGGTAAATCATGGGATTTAAAAGGTATTAATTTAGGTTTATGAAATGAAAAAGGATTATTTATAATAAAGATATTTTTTTTAAAGAAAATCATAATAATGATAATATAAGTTAAGTTTAAATTGCAATTTAAAGCAAATTTTTATTTGAGATTCTATTTAACTGGATTTATAAAATCCAAGAATTTGACGAAGTTACAAACCTGAGCTTAGTGAATATTATTGTAAGGAGTTAGTAGAAATGGGTTTTTGAAATAGAAATAAAACCGAGGATATGAAATTAAAGAATTAGAATTTCACTGGAGATCGGTTGAGAAAAATGGTCTCCTGAATATTGATTTGATGTTGGTTTCGGCCTTCGGGGTTGATATTTACAGTATTTTTTTCTTAGTGATTTACGGTTTAGAACTGATGGAGATATGAAATCGAAATCAAATGAAAACCCAAGTTTGAACTAGAATAGTTAAACGAGTGGAGTTATAAAGATGAGACACAGATCCGTAATTTTAAATAAAAGATGATGTTTCATCAAGATTGAATTAAAATGAGATTTATTTGATTTGGAAATGAATATTGATTTTGATATTACAACTGATATTTATCTTAAGATTAGAACGTTGTTGATCAAGGTCTAAGAGGTAATTAAAATTCCCCAATTTGAACAACTTCAGGATTATTAAAGGATGATATTAGTCATAATGGTGAAGATGTTAGAGTAAATTATTTTGGGAAACAATAATGTACCATTATTTGAAGAATTTGGGGATATATACGAAGGGATTCCAAATTTAAAGGAATTTGAAAGGGGCTTGAGAATAGAAAATTATAATTCCGTAATAAAAGAAAAAAAAAGGAGATTTGTGAAAATATAATGATATTTTCAAAAAGTAAAAAGATGAGATTTAGGATGAGTTAGTCTAAAAAGGGTAAGTGATGATTATCTTGTTCAAATAACGGCCAAAACAGATGTCACAATGATTTTTTACAAACGATAAATTGGATTGATTTCCCAATTATAGATAATAAGAAATGTTATATGGAATGGAATATGATTTAAGATATTTTTCTAGGTATATAAATAAATGATTTGAGAGTATTGATATATATATTAAAACTGATACATTATTTTGGTATTACAACTGATATACTATTTTAAATGGCCAAGTGACGCTGTGTACTGAACTAACTGATTTATTTTAGTTTTATGTTTGTTATTTTTTTATAGTTAAATAACTGACTATCAAAATCTTACCCAACGTTATTGGTATGGAAAGACCGAGATCGAATTTATATTCTAAAACCATTCCGACCAATGAATACAAAAACATGGAAGATGTTGATCGAGATGGAGCTATTGAAGACCGTATATCTTCATGAATGAAAGAACTATTATTGGATTTCTCTAGCTGATCCCTAGTGGTATTTGACAGTGATTCTATCATAATTGAAATCTACGGATTGCAAGGACTACTCGCTACTGATCCATAGGGTGATTAAAGGATGAATTTGGAGAGTGCCTTCGGTTTGTCCAGTCCTAGGACAACTTATATAGACGGATGTATGATAGAGTATTTCAAAAGAGATCACGTACGTTGATTTCCTCATACATATTTCGGTGGCGGCGGAGAAGACACCTTCTCTTAACTTAACAACTCGAGTATTTTTGTTGAAATCAATTATTGATTTCTGGCAGATTTGAAGATGTGTCATTCAAAGAGAATGGTGGCCAGGCGTTCCAAAAGATACATTATGACCTCAAGCCTCACAACCGAGAAATGACAAAAACCGGGCAGGCAGCATAGCTATGTGGGTTGCTCCCATTGGAGTGTATAATCACTTATCTAGAGAAATTCCATTTGCTTCTTAAATCTATTTCAATGTTGTTCCTTTTGGGAAACGGTGGTTTGAGCCCAACCGTTGGTGACATACATTCGATACACTCAAGAGAAATGAGTGGTCGGTCATGTGTGGGCCGGGTTGCAAGATGTTTTTGTTGAAGCCAGTGTATTCCCGTTTGGAGATACACTATCGGTAGGTGGTTCCATACCTTGTCATAGTCAGAATCCAATCTCCAATAAGTGCCCGCGGTTTTGTTTGTATACTACATATGTGGAGTGTGCGATGCAAGTGTTTTTCTAGATTCTATTTATTTGTATTCAGACACTATTATAATATCTGAATAAGATGTTGATTTCAAAATATTTTGGGTTATCGTAAGGTAAAAAACCGTCCGTATTTATGTGTGGATTTGGTCTTAATATTATCCTTTTCTTTCGAAAGGATTTTTAACTTTAAAATCAAGTTGGATGATATTATAAACATAGCGAGTTTTTCTCACTCTGGTTCACCAGACTGACCCAGTATTTGTAATGCTCCAGTTAGACCGGGTTGTACGGGTTCAGGTTATCGGACACTGTGAAGTCCAAAGACGAACTGAAGAAGTTCAGACATATGATGTTATACACTTATCCTTCCGTTGTGTGTTGTATACATACGGACATGCTATTATAACTGTCTGGATGTATTGATGTACTTTGATGTTGTAAATATTATTCCAAGCTCTCAATAAAGGTTATTTCAATGTTATATTTTATTCCGCTGCGATGTGAGATTATGTGTTGTGTTGGTTCCTCTTATTCTTCTATTCTAACTTTCTTTCTTATCTCATCCTCTAATTTCTTTCTATTAGTTTTCTGGGTTTTGATACTCGAGCTTAGACACGGAAGGTGTTAGTGTCTGGATTCGAGTGCCAAAATTTCCGGGTCGCTACAATGTACGTGCTTTGTTGGCCACTCTCTAGGCTTGTGCATCTGGTGTGCTTGGCTAGCTTATTCTCATGCAGGGCCCAAGGACTTACCCGACCTCCCTCCAGGAGGTGCCTTATCCTGGCAATCGTTGGTGGTGATAAGGGCTTATTTGCTTACACTAGGCCATCATAGATGCCGTTTTGTAGGCTTACTCTTTTGATGCTCTACCATTGCAATCATACATGGTGACAAAGGCTTACCCTCCACCCCCTCCAAAGGGTTTCTTAACCTGGCCATCGTTGGCGTGGATAAGGGTTTTCGTTCCCTATTGCGGATAATGAGGAAGCAAAGGTAGGACGTGCTCTTCTACGAGAAGAGGTAGGATGTTCTTAATTCGTAGTAGAGCTAGGGCGTACTCTTCTATGAACAGAGGCAGGGAGTGCTAATTCGATGCTTCGTCTCAACCATTTCTGGCGTGGATCATAGGCTTACGTTTTTGATGATTTAACCTGGCCCTTTCTGATTTGGGCGGGAGAAAGGCTTACACACCACCCTCCTTCGAGGGGACCCTTGCCCTGGCTATCTTGGCGGTGACAAGGGTTTTTATCCATTTATTTATTTGATCCATTTCGAATTATTCCAAATTCTAGGAGGGTTTCCGTCCCCTCGGCTATGTAAGCATTTTACCGAGAAGGCATTTCTTGGGTTTAGTCTAATCCTTTTACAAAGACTTGCAGTCGACCTTGATTGTAGAACTTGGTAATCATCCCTTCAAGTACCCCTGCAGTGGTTTGTTTCATGCCCATTCATCATATGATTATGGCAGTAAAGTCCTCCTAATTTCCTTTCGTATTTGGGTTTTTTCTTTGGAGATGGTCAGAAGTTTACCTTATGTTTAGTTAGGAAATAGATATTTTCCATTGAAGTAGTAAGGTGGAATTCTCTCAGTAACCTTGATACAAGCTTCCTTTTGATGGTTGGAACTTATCCTTTTTGTTACTTAGCCTCGTTACTTCATCAATATCTTTGATCCATCTTTTCAAAGTGTCTCGAGACTGAAGTGCTATTCTTTAGTCCAATTGTAAGTAAAAAAGTTGAAGTCTTTTAGTATTCCTTGTTCGAATATTGTTCCTTTAGTTTTCTCATAGATGACCGTTCTTATGTTAAAGAATGGGTTATATTCCTTTGAGGTAGAGTTGCTTGGAGCCAAGGTTGGAATTTGTCCCATGTGGAAAGGGTTGTTATTCGAATAATCAGGATTGTATTGTTCAGCTTCCTTTTTCCAATTGATGATTCGCAAGGCTTCCATCCTCAATCTTTGTTCTTCCATCACCCTCGCGTCAGTAATGTCTGATATAGCCATTTGAGATTCAGAAGATTCTTGTTGGGACCCTTTACCCATAATCTTGCTTCTTCAAAGCTTAGTCCAATCTGAGATGGAACATCACATTTAGAAATGTGGCTGTTAACCACAAGGTCGAAGGTTCAGGCTCTCCTTCTAGCGCCAAAATATTAATGATATTTTTCGCCAACACCGAAGATTGATCTAAGGATGTGGACCTAAGGATAAAATGAGATTATTTAGTTCCCACAAGCTGAGTTAGTTCACCGTTTCCTAGATATCAAGGTTTAGAGCCCGAAGACTAGTTACTTTTCCTCAAGGGGTGAATATCATACTTACGAGACTCAACAACCAGCAGTTACCTTGGGATGAGGGTTCCCTAAGCGCAACACAAGTTAATAAACTAAATGGCTTGTAGAAGAGTATCTATGTAATCTTGGAGAAAGACCAAGGTCTGCATATAAGGCATTTGTTGTAGAGAAGGCATAAGGAAATAGGCGAAAGAATTAATGAGGTAAATCATAGAAAATATGCTAAGTGTTGATCCACTCTTTATTGCCCATTGATTTGAGTACATAAGTGTTTACAGAGAAAATCCCTAAATCGATTTAGAAATCAGGGTTTATTCTATAAGAAATGAGTAAAAGATTGGGGAATGAGAAAAAGGCCCTTAAAATGTAACCCTGGGGTCTTATTTATAGACAAACGAGGCCTCTTTTTGCTGTTGGCTCAATAGCTCCCTCTTTCGGATGTGGCGGCTTGGTGTTGTCCGCCTCCCACCTTCTAGTTTCGGTTGCTTTGGTTTCGGCGGCATTTCTAACATTGTTTTCGGGTATGACTTGGTCTTTGGTGTGCCGGTTTTGGTTTCCGGAGGACTGGTTCTGATCTTAGGAGTTTCTTGTTGATGTTATTTCTAGCTTCCATATCAATACCAAGCCAAGTGGTATGGATAACTTTGGGAGAGGCTTTCACCTCCAAGTCTTCATAGTTTTTTCTTTCACGCTCCTCCTTTTCATGTTCTTGTAACTATCACCCTTTCGGTGTGACACTAAGCAAATTAGTGTGCATAACTCTTCTTTATAATCTTTGGTTTACTTTTGATGAGTTTTGGAAGTTGGTTTCAGTCTAGCGGAAGCATGTTTTTTGTACATCTACGAATGGATTTTAGATGTTATGTCTTAGTATTCGACAATCCTTGGCTCCGACAGTTGCTTTCAGAGTGTTAACTTTTACTTTGATGTCTTTGTTTCTCTTTGTATCGGCACTAAGTTAATTAGTATCAATAGCCCTTCATTTCACTCTGCTCATATTCCAAATAATATAGAGTCCCATCTTTGTTTCAGATCTCGAGTCATTGGCTTCCGATTCTTGATTTTCTTTGCTTGCCTCCCACTCCTTGCACTATGCTTTCAAAAATGAATTGATGGTCTTTAGTGCCGGCACTGCTGTACCTGTACCATGCTTTTCTTCCTAATGTTGGTGCCGATAGCTTATTGACCCAATTGTCACTTTGATGCTTTCGGCTTTAACCTAATGTCGGCTATATGCTTTCAGATCATTCTTTTGTGTTGGTTGCAGTCCGATACCACTTCACCGACAAGAGGTATTGGTGTTGAATTTGGTATTAACATCATAGATGCAGGACATGACACGGAGAATGCATATGATTATAACATAAGTTCAAGGAATCACAATATCAAGCCCAAGGCAGTGCGCAGAGAACGGTCCGAAGATGAGCGTTCTGAGTTTCAAGTCGTAAAAAGTCCTGATGTGATTGAAAATTCAGAATGGAATGTAATGGTATCCTGGATTAAAGGGAAAAGGAAAAAGGGAAGAGGTTTAAAAAGATTGATTTTATTTACCCTAAAGATCCTGGAAATCATTCCATTTTTTAAGGTTCTTTTGTACGTTGTTTTAGTGCGCGGTCAGTTTAGTCTAGACGTTATGTTGGGTCTTTTAGGATTGGGATATTTAGATTCCTTGACATATACCTTTGCTTTGTGCTGTTGTACCCAATACGAGTGAGTTTTCAAGATGAGTGATGTTCACTTTGTTAACTCTGTTATAAACACGGTATAAAAATAACGTATTGAGAGCATATGTGATTGATATTTAACATTGCTAGAAGTGATGTTTTTTCGGGTGACATGTCGGCTTGTTCATTGAATTGATGGCATGAATAAAATAAAGAAGCAAACCATGTGGAACAAGTAGGAAGATTGAACATATTACGTAAAGTATACAATTTGTTTGTACTGTGTTTATGAGTTACACGAGCATGCCAGGAACACTGTGTACATGTCAGCAAGTTGGCTCGAAACATGCTCACATGGACAACAACATAATATATACCTTACATTGCCACTTGTATTTAAAACCCATTTGAAACCACGTAAAATGCAAAGATGAATTATATGAGGATAAAAAGTGGGAATAGTATATTAGTATATCATGAAGCTGCAAGGGCTATAATAGATGATATGTGGCATCGCAGATAGCAAAGCATGCATCCATAAAGCCATTCCTCGCGACATTGAGGCAAGTCGTTCCCCACTACATGGAATCAAGTCATTACCCACGACTTAGAACCAAATCGTATCCAAAAATCAAGTCCTTCATACGACTTGCTTAGATCGTCAAAATGGTGACACGTGGTATCATATTATGATGTGCTGAAGCCAACTAATGTTATTAATGTTATAGAAGTCAGGTCGTGTTCTTCTCAAAGCAAGTCATTCAGATCTTCAAAATATCAAGTTGTTATGTCCATGCAAGCCGCATGTCGTCTCATTCAAGTTGCATAAAGGCATAAAACATAAATCTTTCCTACGACATGGATTAAAGTCAGTCATGCGACCTGGTGCAAGGTCGTTAGCACGACATGGCGCAAGCTATTAGCACGACATGGTGCAAGTCATTCACACGACATAAATATTAAGTCATAAGTTGTAAGCCTCATCTACAGACCATCAGCATATTATATATAATCAGACTGCTAAAACATTTAGGTGGTGAAATCAATAAATCGTTGCAGCAAAAATGGAGGACCCACGTGGCATAAATAGTGCCTGGGAGCATTGAGAATGATGTTGATAGCTGTAAACATTTGTACATATTTACAACATGTCATGTACACGACTTGAGGAGCAGGTCGTTTATATGACTTGGTCCATTCACTCAGCATGTCATTAGTTCCTTCATGCCGCAAGACGTCGAATGCTTGCATGTCATAATTTGTGACCCCGTACACACATATTTACCACTCTGCCACTTCATCCCAGTGACATATATAAATACCCCCACACTTCACACTTGAAAGGGGACCGATTTTTCCACTCCGAAGGGATGTCCATTTCATTTCTCCAACACTCTAGACCTCTCCAACCTCCATTAATTCTCTCCAATATCCATTAATTCTCTAAAAATTCTAAATTCAACACAAAATCATCATGGAACCAAGGAAGATTATCTGAGTGTTCAAGTGGTTGAAGATCTACACAACCATTATCACCATTCAAGAGATCTCATCCATTCCTTCATAAATTCAAGTGAAATCTAGAGCAAAAAGAGAGAAAGTCGAGAATATCATCATAAAAGATAGAAAATAGTGAAGATCTTTAAAAATGAGTGAAATGAATGAAGTGATGTACTTTGTAAATTCTACAATGATAATAAAAATAGCTTCTATAGTGGACGTTGGTCGATTCATGGTCGAACCACTCTAAATTCTTGTGTTTTACTTGCTTTTATATTTTGTGACTCCATAATCTTAAATCCTACCTTTTGCTAAAGTGTTGTTAAACAGCTTGGAGTGTTGTGATCATTTTTTGTTTGAACATTTTTGGCGCCCACCGTGGGGCCACGTTCATATTCCCAAGGTTAAGTGCATTGTAGAGATAGTGAAATTTGAAGCCTGCTTCTACAATAGATTCTCCAAATCTAAGATCTATGCCAAGTGACGAATTCTCTTCGAAGTTCAAAGCTTTGTCAAAAATAAAGGCAAAGTAAAAGAAAACTGCAAGTAAATTGGTTGGAGAAACCAATAATGTTGCCAACAAAGCTTCACCACTTACCAACCGCTTTAAGATTCGTCAAAGCTCGACAGGCAGAGCCAGAGTAACCAGAGATGAGTTAAACGCCGTTGTCACCAATTTAAACCAATGCATGAAAAATTCCACTAAAACTTTGATGGACACTAATCAGGAACTTATCGACAAGATGAATGCTCTATTGAATGCGCAAGCGAGTCCCGCTCCTCCTCAAAAAGTTCACGTCAACCTTGAAAAGAACGCGAATATGTCAGCCTTTGATCATCATCGTAATGATAATATGGAAGGGCTTAATGGGAGGGAAAGTGGAAATGGCGACGCTGATATGGAAGACTCAAGACCAAAAGCCATTTCAACCAAAATACCTAAAGAGTTGCTAGTCCAGCTAACGAGGCACCTCCACATAGTAGAGGTAAAAGACCTAGATCCTTTAGTTGCGATCGCTCGCCAAGACAAGTATCTGGGAAAGAGATCAAAGTCCGTCCTGCACACACAACTCAGAAGCATATATCACGGATATGATAAACCGAATCATGAAAGACAGCTTGGCCTGCAATGACAGTGAGAGAGAATGGGACTTCTCCCTCAGCAAAAATCCGTTCACTAAAAGGATTCGCAGTGCCGACTTCCCTAAAAAGTTCACTCATCCTACTCTGCCTCCATGCATTGGTATTGCTGATCCAAATCACTTCTTATATAAATTTGAATGGCATATGAATGCAGCCAAAGTGACAGACGAGATCAAATTCCTATGCTTCCTCTCTATCTAGAAGGTGTGGCATCATTACGTCTCATGAGCCTGCCGCCTAAATCCGTTGACTGATTTGATGATTTGACTCTGAAATTCAAGGAGCAGTTTAGGCTGCAAGCTACGAAGGCTAAAGATGTTATTTCTCTGACATCAATGAAATAGAATTCAGGAGAGTTTGTCAAAGCTTTCCTCAAGAGGTTCAACACTGCTTTTGCTGAAGTGGGAAATCCTGAGCCCCGCATGATCTTAGTATCTCTAATCGGCGCCATAGATGAGAAGAGCGAATTTGTTAGATGGATTAAAATGAAAGAACTAAACACACTTGAGAAATTCTATAAAAATGCAGGGGAGTACATGAGAGTGGACGGTGATCCTGTGCCTCTTTGGATTATTGAGGACAACAACCTTGTTGAAGCTTCCAAATGTGCGCTACTTAGTATAATTAACAGAGAACTCAAGGGCAAAAGCGGCCCAATGACGGGAATAACAACAAAGCTAATAAGAAGTTTCGCTTTCTCAACTCGTCAGAACTAACTCCTCTGAACAACACTCCTGAGAACATCTATGTGGAGGATTATCCGGAACCTCAACCAATAAGGATAACAGACAATCTTGCCAGATCTGGAAAGTTTTGTCAGTTCCATAATCAGCCAGGTCACAATACTAACGAATGCAAGCATTTAAAGTCATTGATCGTAGAGTTGATTAGTAAAACTGTTTACAATAGTATATGGAAAATCCGCAAGCTACAAATCCCTCTGCAATTCCCCTAGGGCAAGGGGCATCAAATGATCAATCTGGTCCAAGCAACGGGGCTCCCTCCCAAAACAGTGCAAAGCTAGTGATCAACCGATAAACGATAGTGGTTCTATAATATCAATGGCTCATAATAAGCGAACTTCTTTGCCATTACTTTACTTTCTACAATTTTTTAAATTCCTTGTAAAAAGTCTAAGAGAATGTAATGTCTGAAATGTTTTAAATACATTGTACTGAACAATATATTTATGGATAAAGTCTTAACAGCCTATACATATATTTGAATTGCAAAATTTTCGTTAATAATTTTTTTTCTAGAAAACGATTTTTTTCGTCGCAGGCTATCCAACAAGCGTTTGCTTCCTCAGAATCCGACCAAGCGAGACAACCCTAATAGCATTAGTGCAAGTATTGAGTGTTGTGACCATCAATAAGATTGAAAAGCACCACCTTGAAGAGTAAAAGGAAAAGTACCAATGAGTTAAACAACGAAGAGTGTAGCAAGCAGCTACGAATCCAAACCCCAAATTCCACGGAGTTCCGCTAATAAAGGGCACCTCACTAAGTTGAGGTAAAAGAACCTCTCAGTTAGGATGCATGCGCTTTTGAAATTAAGCGTATCTGACATGACGACTGGTGTTCACTCTGTGGAACGATCTAACCCACTCCTCAAAGGTCGCAGAGTTTCGCTAATAAATGGCACCTCACAAAGTTGAGGTAAAAGAACCGCTCGGTCTGGATGCGAGCGCTTACCAAGTTAAGTGTATCTGACACGATGATCGAGGTTCGCTCTGCGGAACGATGCAGCCCATACCTTGCTAAAACTTCACTAATAAAGGCCACCTAACCAAGTTGAGGTAAAAGAACCGCTCTAGATGCGAGCGCTTACCACAGCTAAGCGTATCCAACACGATGACTGATGTTAGCCCGACGAAATGATGCGACAACCAAAAATCCTTTCCATAGAAAAGGAAACCTCTCCACAGTAGATATCAGTGATGCTCAATGAAGTCCCAAATGTTGATTTAGTCGAAGGGAGAAGACGAACGTTGAATTATAAATGACCCCTCCACAGCAGAGGCATCCAATAAAGTCTCCGATGTCAGAACTAATCAACAAGGCAGATGAACATTGAGCAGTAAAAGATCTCCCTAAGTGGGGGAACTAAATATAAGACCACTCCAAGCGGGGGCACAAGACATAATACCTCCCCAAGTGGGGGCACTAAATATATGACACCCCCCCAAGCGGGGGCACAAAATATGAGACCTCCCTTAGCGGGGGCGCAAAATATAAGTCCTCCCCAAGCTGGGGAATCAAACCCAAAGACTTCTTCGAGTAGCGGCACAAAATTCAAATTTAAATCTCTGAATTTGACTAAGCTGCCGCAGCAGGCCTAATGATGAACAATTGGCAAATTTCTCTTCCTGTGACAATTTTGCGTCAAACTCGGAAATGCCAAAATAAGTGCACGCTTGATTAAAAACATATTGGGTTAGCATAGAGTGGCATCTTTTTGGCAAATTGTCAAGAGAACGAGGAATAAGCAAAGATTGATTCGTTTACAATCCAAAAGCCGCAGTCGCCCTAACCTCGGAAAACACAAATCGAAAGTTCCAACTTGAACAGGTACATGTTTCATAAAATATTAACCATCGTACAAGATTATAAGAAAAGGAGAGAGGCTTGGAATCTTTATTAGGTATAAATATCGATTAGTAGAACTCAAGTGTCGTTGTGAATTTTTATTACAGTATAGTATTTATGCAGACATTGTTTGATGAATTATAAACAGTTAAACAAAACAGTTCTATATAGGCATGTTATTCTATCCCAGTCAAAAAACTCACTATAATTCATTTTTAATGATTAACTAATCTGTTATTGATGTGGACGATCAGTAACAAAATATAAGTACAAAAATGTGCAAGTGCTTGTTTTAATTACAGAACAGGTGACATGAAGCATATAATGCAACTAATAAATTTTGTGCTTGGGTCATTTGGAATCAAAGGGTTGAGTAAGCATGCCTAAAAGTTTAGGTTGTTCAAACAACTCCAAAATCCAGGTTGTTCAAACTACTCGAGATCTTAGGATATTCTAACGGCCCAAGGACTCGAGTCATCTAACGACCCAAAGTCCAAGAGGGTCGTTAGAACGATCCGAAAGTTCAGAGATTCCATCGTCCCGGAATCCCAAGAGGATAAAACAAGCCAAGAGCCCAATGTGTTCACCGACCCAATCTAAAGCTCTAGATTGCCTAATGATTCAAAAATCGGATCGTGCATTGGCATGAATTCATAGGTTATTATCAAGCCAAAGGAAATCAACATCCCAAATAAAAAATCAGTGTGTGAAATACTCAAAGAGAAGTGCAGCAAAACACACTAATCATCTCACAAAGGTTCAAAGAATGATTTTCCATAGCGACCAAAAAGCTACGACTGAACTTCAACGCACGAGTTATTCCGACCCATCGATACTGATAACTAATGATCCATCAATATGTGTCAAAATGGAATGCAGTAAGACCAATTATTTCGAATCCCGTATTTTATACAAAACACGAGCTTCGAAGGGAAAATGTGAACCCTGTTATAAATACGGTATATAAAAATAATGTATTGAGAGCATATGTGATGGATCGGTTAACATTACTGGAAGTGATGTTTTTCCGAGTGACATGTCGGCTTGTTAATTAAATTGATGGCATGAATAAAATAAAGTAGAAAACCATGTGGCATAAGTGTAGGAAGATTCAACATATTGTATAAAGTATACAATTTATATTACTATGTTCATGAGTTACACACGCATGCCAGGAACACAGCGTATATATCAGCAAGTTGGCTCCAAACATGCCCACATGGACAACAATATAATGTATACGTTACTTAGCCACTTGTATGTAAAACCCATATAAAACCATGTCAAATGCAAGAAGATGAATTATATGAGGATAAAAAGTGGGAACAATATATTAGTATATCATGAAGCTGCAATGGCTATAATAGATGATACGTGGCATTGCAGATAGCAAAGCATGCATCCATTAATCCATTCCCCGCGACATTGAGGCAAGCCATTCCCCATGACATAAACTCAAGTCGTTACCCACGACTTAGAGCCAAGTCGCATCCCAAAATCAAGTCGTTCATACGACTTGCTTAGATCGTCAAAATGGTGACACTTGGCATCATATATGATGTGCTTGAGCCAACTGCCAGGAATGGTTTTATATTAATACATAAGGTAGACAGGTCGGTGGGAAAAGGAGAATCTGGTTACATGCATGACACGTCAGCATGGTTTATAATATATGCAGTATAAGTATAAAGTTGTTAATATTATAGATGTCAGGTCGTGTGCTTCTCAAAGCAAGTCATTCAGACCTTCACAATATCAATTTGTTATGTCTATGCAAGCTACATGTCGTCCTCACTCAAGTCACATGAAGGCATAAAACTTAAATCGCTCAAACAACATGGATTAAAGTCATTCATGCGACTTCGTGCAAGGTCGTTAGCACGAAATGGCGCAAGTCATTAAAATGACATAAATATTAAGTCATAAGTCGTAAGCCTCATCTAAAGACTGTCAGCATATTATATATAATCAGACCGCTAAAACATTTAGGTGGTGAAACCACTAAACCGTTGCATCAAAGATGGAAGACCCACGTGGCATAAATAACGCCTAGGAGCATTGATAATGATGTCGAAAACTATACACATTTGTATATATGTTAATCCATATAATATGGATCAAAGGTAATAAATGTGTTTGGGTTGTTACAAGCCCTTAGGTCGCAGCAAAGCCTTTCACTGGTTTAGGCCATTACAAGTATTTAGGTCGTTACAGTGCTCTAGTCGGTTCACGCGATTTGGGTCGCCAAGCCTTTTTGGGGCGCCTTTCTTAGCTCATTTTGGTCCTTAACACATCAAATCCTCTATCCTACCAAGAATTTAACCCACTGAAAGATTTAGCCTGCTCCACGTTGCCTTAGCACTTGCCGCCTTATATTAGAAAGCTTTAGACCACTCCGCCTTCTATCTAGTATATTTGTATCATGCTGCTTCATATCCACTACTTTTTGGGTCGCTCCGTCCTTTTAGCCTACCCGACAACCTAAAGAGGGTTCAGAATAATTACAGAATTGCCACCTAGCCAGATTCTCACCTATAATACCCCCTCATTCCTTCATGTAGGAGGAGGGAAGTTGATGACCCCAAAGGGCTTCCCAATAATTTCCAAAGCATTCTAAATGATTTCTAACTCTCTTAACACCTCTAATTGAAGATCATATATGAAGTTCATCATGAAATCAAGCAAAAGTGATCAAGCTTTTTAGAGATCAAAGATTCTCCACCGTACTCTTTGCATATTGTGGAATACGCTTATTTCTCCACTGATTCGTGTTGATAAAAGTGATGCTCTTGTGTAGCGAACAACATGAATGCACTTTTGAATGATCCTAGATTTGTAACTCTTGAATTGATAATGGAAATTGCTATTAAAGTGGATGAGGATCTTCCTAATGATCGAACCACTATAAAATTTATGTCTCTTTACTTTTATTGTGATTTTGGCCTCTTTTCTTACCGATTGGTGAAGTGCAATTTTCGCACCTTTAGTGTTGAGATCTAATTTAGACTTTAACATTTTTTGCCCACTATGAGGCCGTGTTCGCATCTCCTTCCTTCACACTTTTCTTAAGTCTAGGAGCCTTGCATTGAAGTTCTAAACCACCTCCTTATCCAACATAATGGCGAAATCTAAGAAGACCATACGCAAAAATGCCGAATATGCCAATGATGTTGTTAACATAGAAACACCACTTGCTAATCGTTTTGAAGTTGGTGAAAACTCGGAAAGTGGAGCCAGTGTAACTAAAAATTAGTTGAATGTCGCTATGCCAACACGAACCAACGAATGGATGCTTCTACTAAAGCCATCATGGGGAAACTTGATGCCATCTTTAATGCTTGACCAAATCCAGCCCCTCCGAAAGTCCATGTTGATCTCAAAGTAAATAATAAATCGCCCGCTTCCGATCATAAACTCAACAACTACATGGAAAACGATTATGATTGGTTGAGTGACGAAGACGAAGCTAACATCGAATAATTGAAATCAAAGGCTAGAAATCATTTCTAATTGAAAGCTCGAAAGGCTACCAATCCTGTCATAGGTGCACTTCCTCGTCGAGAAGGCAAAGTACATACACTCTCTTATTAAGACCATTTGAGTAGACGAACATTTGGTAAGGACCTTAGCTTCGCAAGTGGCATAACACTGATGAATACATCTCTGACATCATAGAACAAATAATGAAGAAGAATCAACTAGGCCATGGTGATGAAATAGAATGGGACTTCTCTCCTGATATGACTCTGTTCACTGAAAGAATCCTTGAAGCAGAGTGCCCAAAGAAGTTCAATCCTCCAACTTTGCCTCTGTACAACGACCTTGTTAATCCTAACTACTTCCTATTCAAATACGAGTGGCATATGAGTGTGGCTAAGCGACTGATGAGATGAGATGCACATATATTCCTCTCTACTTTGAAGGTGCTACATCATTATGGTTCACAAAGCTGCCACCTAAATCCATAGACTGGTTCTCTGACCTGACCAAAAAGTTCAAGGAGACGTTCCGCATGTATGCTACCAAAGCCAAAGAAGCTATAACGCTCTCAGCAATGAAATAGAATCCAGGGGAATTCGTTAAAGCTTTTCATAGTCAGTTCAATGTGGCCTTGTCTGAAATAAGGAATCCAGAACCCCATATAATCCTCACGTCTTTAATCAGCGCTATCGGTGAAAAGAGTGAATTCTGGAGATGGATCAAAATGAAAGTACCGAACATGCTTGAAAAATACTATAAAAATGCCGAGGAGTATATGAGGGTGGACTATAATCCGGTGCCACTTCAGATTATTGACAGTAACCAACTTCTTGAAACTCCCAAAAATGATGCTATTCAGTGTAATCAGAAGAACATTCAGGGACAGAAGCGCGCCAACGATGGGAACAACAACAAGGATAATAAGAAGTCTCGCCTTTTCAACTCATCAAACCTGACGCCTTTGAATGACACTCCTGACAATATCTATCTTGCAACAAAGAATTCTGAAGAGTACATGGAGCCAAATCCGATAAGGATAAGTGACCAAGCAGCAAATTCGGGCAAATTCTATAGATTTCACAATCATCCTGGTCATAACACTAATGAGTGCCGACACCTGAAGAACCTCATTGAGGAGTTGATCAGGAAAAACATGTTGTACTAAAGAATTCGCAAGCCATGAATCCTTTTGCAACTCCATAGGGGCAAGGGGCATCAAATAATTAGTCTGCTCCAAGCAACGTAGCTTCTGCGCAAACCCATCCAAGGCCGATCATCAACTGACAAATTTTGGTGGTGATCCAATTTCAATGGCTCAGAATAAGCAATTAACACCACCACCGCCTTATTTCGTGCTCTATTTCCTGCTTTAGTTCATGTTTTACTTCACGTTTTACTTTCTTTTATATCCAAAATTTCTTGTAAATAGTCTGTAAGAATCTGAAAGCGATGCACTAAACATTAGCTCTACGACTAAGAGCATATTTGTATGAATGAATTTCTTGCTTGCAAAATTATATGTCAAATCAAAACCTTCTTAAAAGATGATTTCATATTGCAGGCCATCTGTTGAGCGCTCGTTCCTGTAACATTGCGTTCCCAACAATGCTACTTCAAGAGCCGAGTGCTATAAATATCAGCATGCAAAAATGCAAAAATATAAAAACACCACCTTGAAAAGTGAACGGGAAAGTCGCAAAAATCCAAACAACGAACAAGCGCCATAGCGAACAAACAGAAGAGCTATAACTTCTATCGAAGAGGCCCTTCCCTAAGTAAGAGGTTCAAAGCACCAGTTTCTAAATAGGAATAGCCTGCCAAGTCAAAAATCCGACAGAAAAACTGATAGTTACCCCATGAAACGATATAATAACTACCCAATCCATTTGCATAGCGTCTGATATGATCAGATGTGAAGAATGAAAACCCATTTGCATAGCGCCTAATATGATCAGATGTGAAGAATGAAAATCCATTTGCGTAGCGTCTGATATGATCAGATGTGAAGAATGAAAATCCATTTGCATAGTGTCTGATATGATCAAATGTGAAGAATGAAAACCCATTTGTGTAGCGTCTGATATGATCAGATGTGAAGAATGAAAAACCATATGCATAGTGTCTGATATGATCAGATGTGAAGAATGAAAATTCATTTGCATAGCATCTGGACTCCACAGATGTGAAGACTGAAATCCACTTGCGTAACATCTGGAATGTCCAGATGTGAAAAGTGCAATCCATTTTCGTAGCATCTGGAATCCCCAAATGCGAAGAATGAAATCCACTTGTGTAACATCTGGAATGCCCAGATGTGAAAAGTGCAAACCATTTGCGTAACATTTGAAACCTCAAATGTTAAGAATGTCAAGCACCCAATTGATCGTCATAATCAGAAAGCACCTGATGCGATAATGACAAACAATGGGGTTCTAACCAAAGTCCTCTCCGAAGGCACCCAATTGATCATCAATATTAGGAAGCATTTGATCCGATCACGGCAAACATTGGGTCTTAACTGATTCCTCTTGAAATTATCGATGCTTGGATTAATTAGTATAATTAAGTGGCGAAAGTCTCCAATGACTGAATTAACAAAGCTGGATTGTAAATGAAGTTCAGATTCAACCAATCACTTGTGTAATGTTTGGCCTTCTCAGGTACGACAAGTGTCTAATTTTAGCCCAAGCCAGGGTATGAAATCCGAAGTACTTCCTGTGGAGAAGATTGATAACGGCTCCCAGGGGCATGAATATCAAAGCTTCTCAAAGAGGAAGCAGGGGACAAATCACAGATATGTATTTCCCAAATGTGGAATATCGAACAATATCATATAGGTCATTAAAACGATAGCGTTTGAAATCCACAGTCGGCTTTAGTCGATTAGCTGATTTTAATCGTTAAATGCGAATTCAAATTAGAATATCATGTTTGTGCTAATTATTTTCAATGAATTTTAAACTATTGAATAAAAGAAGTCATGTACAACCACTCTATTCAGTTCAAAATAAAATTCACTATAGGCCATTTTTAATGATTCGCTATTGATGTGGATAGTCAAGAGTGAAGCATAAGTCCAAAATTGTGCAAGAGCTTGTTTTTATTAGTGACCAGGTGACACGGAGCATACAAATTCAAAGTATGATCTGCCGCATCATACAAAAACTATCACTGGGTCTCAATGTAGGAGGGTACGACAAAGTAAAAAACGAAAGCTTAAAGTACAAAAAGAAGAACATATTTCCATCATAACATCACAAAAGCAAGTCACAACATCGCAAGTTCAGCACATAGTATCCAGGCACAAAATAGCATAAGAATAGTAAGCGAGGGCCGGCGCCCGCATATACAACCGGTCTAAAGCATAAGTGCGTGAAAGGAAATAACAAAGGTCATTTCACAACCTAAGCAGAAGAGGAAGGGAGAGTACCAACTGGTTCTGTCTTGGCCTCAAGGTTTGCTAATTCTACAATAATCTAATCCCGGGATTTGAGAGCTTGGATAAGCGCAACTTTTTCCTTCTTTAAAGTAGAAATGCGTTCAAGGTTCTCCCTGTTTAACCTTTGAAGATCACAAGCGAAGGTATTTTAGGAACCTAGTTTGCATGTAGTATAATTTCCAATAAGGTTAAGATGCTCCTCCAGCCAATCCTTGGCAGCGTCAAGCTGAGCTAGCGAGTGATTCTTTATAATGTCTAAATCGTCGAGGACTGATCGTTTGTCAGAAGGGTATATATCTAAGTCAAAGTGGTCAAAGTGCAACCCCTACAGACACCAACCCTTGAATCATTCTGTGAATTCAGGGATGCACGGCCTAGGAGTATAAAAAGGCATGTCTATGATTGTTTGAAGTTCAGCTATAGTTAGGGCAATAAAGGAGGTAGCCAAAGAAGGTGAATCGGAAGTAGTCTGAGTATCAGGCGCGGGGAACTTGTCCGGCCTATGGCGTTTCCGAGGGTTGCCCTCGCTCGAAGTCTCCCCAATCCTTGTAGACATCCTACATAAATAGTGGTGTTTGAAAGTAAATAACATGCCAGAGTGTAACAGGCTCAAGCATGATCAAGTAATTTGAAACAAAATAGCGGGATGAACAGAGATTACATGTAACTAGCGTTTCATCAAACATCTAGTGTGCATTAAGTACAAACCATAAGTTTAAAGGTTTAAAGCAACTTGTTCAAATTATTTAGGTCATTCTAAGAAACCTCAAGTGATAAGGTCGTTCTGTATGACCAGAGGCTTTAGGTCATTCTCCTTGGATATTTAAGTTTTAGGTCGGGCGGGTAGTCAAAGATTTTGGGTCGCTCCAAAATCAACGTCGCCACGCAATCCCAGTATCTTCAATTATCTTGACGACCCAAAGACCCATAGAATTCAAGTAACCTAGATTCATGCCCGTTGACCCTAGGTCGCAATGACAATCCAGTTCCTTAGGTCTTCTTTCTTTTTCTAAGTTTTTAGGTCGCAAACGACCTAAAGCATTAAGTTAAAAACGACCCAAAGATATGGATGGGAATAGTTAACAAAGGTGCAACAACTATTAAAGTGTTAATAGGGCATGGATTTGCAAATTAGGGTTGTTAAAAGGCAATAAAATTATACAAAATCATGATTCTAACATACTCATCTTTTATAGCAAAAGACATGATCAAATTACAAGAATTTGCAAATTCCTCAACTATCAACAACATTGAATTTGAGATAAGACCATCGCAAATAAACAACAATCCTTAAAACCAACTCGAAGTTTAAAATTGAAATAAAAGTTGAATCTTGGAACTTTGAATTTGAGTAGCTTCAACGTTGGTAGAATCTTTAAAGAGATCGAATTTTCTGAAGTTGAAATTGCTGGAAGAATCAATGATACACTGAATCGAAGATTGCTTCAAAACGATGGTTCAAATTTGACCTTAGAGAGCCTCCATTAATGAGATCAAAGCCAAAAGGGAAGTGTAAAAGGGAATGACGGCGTAAGTTAAATAGTATATACAGGCAAAAAGTAGATGGGCCAAGTTCAAGTTTAAGGCCCGATAGCGATCCACGAAACAGTATGACCTAAAGCATGAAACAATCTAAAATATAGCACGATCTAAGGATCAACATAACCTAACACATGCCAGAACTATTCAAAATGAAGTCTGTATTATTTTCAATAAACACAAGCTTGAGGAGCAAATGTTAATCCATACAATATGGATCAAAGGTAATAAATGTGTTTTGGTCGTTATAAGCCCTTAGGTCACAGTAGAGCTTTTCATTCGTTTATCCCATTACAAGTATTTAGGTCGTTACAATGCTGTAGTCAGTTCATGCGGTTTGGGTCGCTGAACCTTTTTGGGGCACCCTGTTCTTAGCTCGTTATAAGTCATTAACACTTCAAATCCTCTAGCTCGCAAAGCATTTAACCCGCTGAAAGCTTTAGCCCGCTCTGCATTGCCTTACCACATGCTGCCTCATATCAGAATGCTTTAGACCGCTCCGCCTTCTATCTAGTAGCTTTGGGTCGTGCTGCTTCCTATCCGCTGCTTTTTTGGTCACTCCGTCCATTTAACCCGCCCGATGACATAAAGAGGGTTCAAAATAATTATAGAATTGCCACCTGGCCTGAATCTCACCAATAAATACCCTCGTCATTCCTTCATGTAGGGGGAGGGAATTTGATGACCCTGAAGGGCTGCCGTACTGACGGTGGCAAGGGTAATCCGTGGAATATAACACATGAAACAGATAATAGCAGAACAGAAATAAATAAATACACCAGATAATGAACAATAGAATATACTGTATAAAAGTAATCATCAGAGTTACATGGTATACAGGATCATACTTAGTACAAATACAGTTCAACTATACATATATGTCTACAGCGGAAAAACAAACATAATGTACAATAGGAGCTGAACAGCATAAAAAGAGATAAATGATAGAATCCATCTTCAGCTCCAGCTATCCAGAAAGAACTAGCTAAACCTGAATACAAGGCTGCCCGTGTAGAAAAAGGGGCACCCGAGTTTGAAAGTGAAACAAACTACGAGTCAGTGATGGGACTGGTATGAGAAATCTACTCAACACATATATAGTTTGGCTAATCACAGGACCACGCCACTTTCGTGGAATGGGTTTTCTCCATTGGATTGCCAGTGCTTTAAAACAAATCTTTCCTTTAAACAACGTAATGCATTTTATAAAAATGAAGCCATTATAAGACTTAGTTCCCATCACATAATGCAACGCAAACCGGAGGATAGAGTTTTTACCTTATAACGGCCAAGGTATTCATAGATGGCATGGGTACCATATATCATGTCGCCATATATATATATATATATATATATATATATATATATATATATATATATACACAATCAAGACCGCACAGTCACGTATTTGGAAATTGGATTTCCGTCATGAACCAAGGCAAAAGATAGTCCTTACCGAATTCGAGACAATCTAGCCCATGTCTCAGGAATAGCCGCAACTGCCCCTTGGATCGTCGGGGCCGGTCCACCGATGTGGATTATTATGCCTGAACACTACGTCTCCCCGCCCTTTGGGGCGTAAACGAGCCAACGAATGACTCCATCGGACTCGGATCGTCCGATCAAACCGAGGCGCCTCGCAACAACAACAACCACACAGGTGAAAAGTATATAAATGTCAGGGCTGGTAGGTCACTGACACCACCCTAGCTAGAAAGAAACGCAGGCCCTCCCTGATGTCCTCTCTCGTTTCTGGTTCATACCGGGGTGTAAGGCTCGCGATTTCATGTTATACACAAAGCTACGCCACACAGGCGGTGCTTTGATCATCACCACAAGACTTTGCTTTTCAACAGAAGCCCTGATCATTTGCCACTTAGGCATGCCACACTAGCAATACATGCAATGCGACTGTTGTCCATCGATATACAACCTCTGAGCTCGGCGTTTCAGAGAAGGGCGTTAAGCAAAAGAATAAATTCTCCGCCGCCAAACAGATGTATATTTAACAGAGATCAATCAACACAGAATAAAATCCAATGTCAGACACACAGTCCATTTACAAGTCCGTTCTGGGTCTGAACGAAACCGGAGGCACTATATACCTCGCAAACCCATTGATCACCACGTACGTCTGGACGATTACCACTCATTATCCATATTTCGGGATGCCTCCCAATCAGGACCTCGGTTACCATCCAAACGAGGTGAAGATCTCCGGTCTTCGACCACCGTCTTCATCTTCGACTTTCAATCGTCGGTCAATTATTTGAAATGAGAATTAACTCGGCCTTTTCAAATAATTCACGTATATTTAGAATTTCAAATCAATTTATTTCAATGGTTAAATCATTCGACAACACCAATTTTGTTCTTTAATGTAATTTTCACACCAAACACATTCAACCATCAAATACCACATAAATCGAGCAAATTCAGTTTATGTCCATTCCATATCATTTATGATATTTTATAACGATTTATTGCTATTTTTATTTATTTTAAAATAGCCAATTTATTCAAAACGACGCTCCGGGCCATAACGCGGCCGTAGCGCTGTTTTTCTTCAGATTTGATTTACACATATCTGAAAATCTAACCGTTGGATCTTCACACAATTTACATCATTAGAAAGGTCTTTTCAAAACGAATCCAACGGTTCCAGTTTCGGGAAAATCCGACGGTCGGATCTCCCGGTACAATCGTTTGAAGTTTCGATTTCAAAATACGAACTGCAGCGTCGTTATTCGATAAAATATAATTATATATATATATATATATATATATATATATATATAATTGATTATGGCGCTGTTTTTCTTCAGATTCGAATTAAACATTCCAGACAATCCAACCGTTGGATTTTTACAAAGTTGGTGCCGTTGGAAAGATTTTTCCAAAGCGAACCCAACGGTTGCAATTTCAGGAAAATCCGATGGTCGGATCTCCCGGTATAATCGTTTGAAATCATGGTTTCAAAACACAAACTGCGCGGCTACGTTTCGTTTTAATTTTATTTATATTTATATATTTATATAAATATAGTTCATTCAGCAATTTCAATATCGTTTTCACTTCAAATATTTCACTAACGCCTTTAAATTTTGGAAAATTTCGTCATAACCTCCTTTGTACAGGAGGGGCTGGGAAAATTCCCAAATAGCCACACGGGCGTCTCATGTCAAAAAGAAAAAGAAAAAGCCAAGCGGCTAGCCAACAGGCTCATAAAATCATCACCCAAACAAAACAGTAAATGTGTACCTATTTGTCGGGCACAAAATTTTATTCCTCTTCTCTAGCCCCTTTGCTATAACCTGTTCAATAAATATGCATGTACATATATACAGTTCTTATCATTTATCATTTTCCATTCAACTTCATATTTGATTCCATTTGGTTTAAAAACACCATTCATTCTAATGTTGCATGCATAGGCAAAAATCATATCATTAGCTAATTAATGAATATTTTAACTCATGCATATTTATTTGAACGAGTGGCTATTTTTAACACTTCACATTTCAACAATTCATGTATATAATAAAAATGTGATTTTTTATTGTAAAACAATTCATTTCAAAACACTATTATTTTATATAGTTTATATCGGTAATAAAAATAGGATTTCTCTTATAAAACAATTTCTTTTAAAACGAGATTATTTTACATAGTCCATATAGTTGATAAAAGGTGATTTTTATTATGAAACAATTTATTTCAAAATATGAATACCATTCAACACATGAATTTCAATTCAATGAATGAATATCGATTCAACACATTAAGGTTTTCTATAGTTTCTATATATAGATAAAAATGTGATTTTTATATTTAAAACACGAATACCATTCAACACATTAATTTCTAATCAACGAATGAATATCGATTCAACACATGAAGGTTTTCTATTCAACGAATAAATATAGTTTCAGCAAATGAAACTAATTAAAACACATGAATATTATTCAAAATTTCGGCAGCATAACGTCAGGGTAGTTAAAACCGGGACCGTCCCTAGTACGTCTCCTCGCTCTACCTTAGAACCTCGCGGTTTTTGACAATGGGGATCATGCATCTAGTTCGCACGCAGGCGACATATATATATTTATTTCATTTCCACAAACTAATCCTATGTGATTTCAACCAAATATTTCTCAACCCCAAACGGGTATTTTTCAAACACAATCGATCAATATCAACCACAAACAATCCCAAACAACCATTCGTTGTCAATCAATTTTCACACCAATCACAATCAATAAATATCGTCCATGGTTTGTGGACGAGGGGCGTATATATATATATATATATATATATATATATATATATATATATATATATAGCAATTTACTTCTATTTCAACACATATATAATTTTTACAACGCATATATAACTTATACATCGAACGTACAACTTATACAACGCATATACAAGAGGTGTACAACGCTTATATAACTCATACATCGACTATATAATATATACATCGTCGTTTTCCATATCGTTTATAAATTAGAAATCTCACATTGGGTTCCACTCCACCAAAAATAGCAGAAGGCTCAGAAAAATACGCGGTCTCTTCTAGAAGGTAGAAGACGTCCACACGAGTCCACTGTTTCTTGTTTCACTGAATTTCGTCAACACAACAAAAAGATATGATTTTTCAAAATTTGCAACGGTTTAAAGGTGTTAAAACAGTTGAAAATAAAATATGTCGTACCTCAGCTGAAAGGTTCAAAACTAGGTTTGCAATTTTCGATCAAACCGTGAAACGATAGGAGGATCGGCCGATGCAGCGACGAAGAGGGGGGAGACGCGCATCTGCGCGCGGTGGTGGGGGTCCACTCGGTGGTCCCAGGCGACGGCGACGGCGGATTGAAGTCGCCGACTTCAGAACGTCGATTCTCCCTCCACAGGCCACGAAAAATTCCAAACTTTATATGGATTTGAAGATCTCGAGAAGATCTTCAAAAAGTTCAACTATGGCACGAGCTAATTCGGCGAGGATTGATCGGAAAATGAGGGGGAAGGTTTTGAACGGTTTCCGCCTTCGATCGGGGAGAGAGAAAAAGGAATTTTCTTTTTTTTTTAAAAATATTCTGATTGGTCGGGGAAGTTTTAAAGGGGTTTTCTGACGCGACCACCAATCTAAACCCAACGACTGTCGTCCTCAGCATTTTACCCCCATTCCGAACACAATGGGATATGTTTCGTAGGCCCATTCGACTGTTTCAGTCAGTTTTCCTTCAAATTAAAATATATTACATTCAATATTCAATTTGAACGTACATTTCAATTTGCCAGGGCCACAAACCGATTCGAAAAATTCCAGAAAAATAAATCTAGCTATGTTTTGACGATACAGTCCCAACAAAACTAGCTTCGTCGAATTCTGAGGCCGTTTGCAAAAAGGCCCATTTCTGGTCGATCCAATTTAACTATAATTGACCAAAACACGTTTTCCTTTGCCACGCTCACATTCTAGCTTCAAAAATTATGAAATTTGAAACCTAGAAATAACTTCACATCCCGGATCTAACAAAAGTGGTTTCGTCGAATTCCGAGGTCGTTTGCAAAATGGCCAATTTCTCGGGCTATATAAATTCCATAGCGACCTTTCTGAAAATTCATTTGGCCATAATTTTTGCTTTCCGTTATGAAAATTCGATTTTTCAGATTCGTTAGAAAGGTGTTCACTAACAGATTTAAATATTTTTGGTTTCGCTAAAATCCGTTTTGTTTTGCACCCGGTACAGTCCGACAAAGTTTGAATTCAAATTTTGAAGTTGCAGCGCCATTTCAGGCCTTGTTTATAATTATGATTAATTATATTCGTTTTCTATTGTCGATTCAAACTCACTTTTCATTGCCATTATTTAAAATATTTATTTTAAATATTTAAAATCCATTATTTTAGCCAATTTAAAATTTTTTAATTGGTTCAGATTTTCCAGGTCGTTACAATCTCCCCCACTTGAAACTTTTCATCCCCGAAAAGGAACAAAGTCAAAGGTGGTTTGATTAATCAACTCTACGTTCGATCTGGCTTCCATTCTCCAACTTTTCAGTTTCTGAGAATTTTCAAATTCTTCAAAAATTTGGCTAACACCTGGAATTTTTGAAAAATTTCTCCATAACCTCCTTTGTACGGAGAGAGGTTTGGAAATTTATTGGGCCATATTAGGTACCCAATAAATCCTAATAAGCATACACATATATATAGTGATATATTCTGGTGTTTACAGGGGAGCATGTATTGATAATAACTCTAGAGAATAAATTCTCGTCACCCTGCCCCGTGTGGGAAATAAATAGTCCATGTGCCGTATCTAATAACTAGAGAGAAGTGATTATTGTCAACTCCAGACCCGTGTGGGGTTTTTATTAATCTGGCAATTTAATCGTTACAATTTAAATAGTCCATATCAGTAATCAGTTCAACCTGTAAAATATAGTCATCGCCATACAAGCCTCTCGCTCGTATGGTAAATCTTCCACCTCGTCACACAAGCTCCAAATGCTTATGTGGTATATGATGAAGTATGCCTATCTTCTGAAGTATGCTATGTAATGTAGTTCAAAATTAATTGTTACTATCTTATGGCGACGTTTATTATTTCACACAGAAAAACTAGCACTCTGCATCCAATGGCATTCACAGGAGTTGATATAATAATATTTCGCATCCAACTCATTAAGGTTTACCTATTTGTCGGGCACGCAAATAAAATCTTTACTCAACAGCCAATCCATTTACCTGCTCAAACATATATAATACACATGTATATATTTCTATCTATTTTCTAATCAGTTCAATGTGTGATTTAAATGAATAAATTCTACCATTATCCTATTATTGATCAAATTAACTATCGTTTCAATAACTTTAATTAATAAAATCTACAATCGCACAACACAACCAACAATCAAATTGTTTTTAACTTTTCAAAACCATACAAATTAATTCCTATTCTCTTTTAAAATCATTCAGACTATAGAATTAAAAGTGCACATCAATGGAAAGAAAATAACAACAGAATAGAGAAATGATTGGTAATGCAAAGTAGGGTAAATGAACCTTGCACCGGAGTCAATCAGAGATATCCACTCGGCATCTAGGATAAGCTTTCTGAATGCTCTCCTCAGTTTCCCAAGTACAATCTCGCGGATCTCCACTCCATAGCACTTTGACTAAGTGAACTTTCTTGTTCCTCAGCTCTTTGGTTTCTTTGTCGATGATCTTTAGCGGCTCTCTTCTCACAGCTAATTCTGGTGTAATTTCAATATCCTGTTGAGCTGCTTCTTCCACGATCAAGTCTGGATCATGAACATGCTTTCGAAGTTGAGATATATGAAATACATCATGAACTCCAGGCAACCAGTCAGGCAGTTTGACCCTATAAGCGAGAGTTCCGATCCGTTCCAGAATAGGAAACGGACCAATGAATTTGGGCGCCAACTTTCCAGTTTTACCGAACCGGATAACTCCTCTCATCGGCGATACTTTCAAATATACATAGTTGCCAACAGCAAAGGATATATCTCTTCTTCTTCTATCGGCAGAGCGGCCAGTAATCGTTTTTTAATAAAATCGACTTTGTCGGCAGCTTCTCGAATTATATCAGGACCTAACACAAGTCTATTTCTAGGTTCGACCCAACAAGCAGGAGATCGGCACGGTCTACCATACAATGCTTCGAATGGCAACATTGTCAGCCTGGTAGCTGTTGTTATATGAGAATTCAGCCAAATGTAGATGGTCTTCCCATGATCCACCGAAATCTATAACACAAGCCCGCAATAGATCTTCTAAAATACGATTCACCCTCTCAGTCTTACCGTCTGTCTGAGGATGATAAGCGGTGCTCAAGTTCAACTTCTTTCCCAGCTCGACTTGAAATGCCTCCCAGAATTTATTAGTAAATATGGTATCTCTATCACTGACTATACTGAGCGGCAATCCATGTAGTCTAACTATTTCCTTGAAATATATCTGCGCCAGACTCTGTGCAGTTCTGTTTGATCTGACAGGTATAAAATGGGCGGTCTTCGTGAAGCTATCTACGATCACCCAAATACTGTCATTCCCTTTTCTGGTTCTGGGCAGACCATCAATGAAATCCATAGAAATATGTTCCCACTTCCAGCCTGTAACGTCTAGCAGTTGTAATAATCCAGCTAGTTTTTGTTGGTCGCTTTTGACTAGCTGGCAAGTAGGGCATCGGCTAACATATAAAGAAATGTCCCTTTTCATCGACTTCCACCAGAAAGTGCGTTTGATGTCATTGTACATTTTGCTTACTCTCGGATGGATACTAAGTTTTGACTTATGGCATTCATCCAGTACTTCCTTTCGGAGCTCAGCAATGTTAGGAACACATATTCGACCCTTCAGCCTTAGAATCCCCTCATTATCAACTTGAAAACTCAAGGGTTCGCCTTGTTGAATTATCTCTCTGATCTTCTGAATGAAGTGATCATCCTTTTGAAGAGCAAATATTTTATGTATTAATGAAGTCGTGATAATAAAGCTGGCGATCATCTCATTCTTTCGGCTTAACGCATCGGCCACGACATTTGCTTTCCCTGGAGTGTATATAATTTCAAAGTCATATGCTGCAAGAAAGTCCAGCCAACGTTGCTGCCTCAGATTCATGTCCTTCTGAGTGAACAGATACTTTAACGACTGGTGATCTGTAAACAGTTCAAATCTCTCACCCAGAAGATAGTGCCTCCAGATTTTCAAAGCGAACACAATAGCCAATAACTCAAGATCATGAGTTACGTAGTTCTTCTCGTGCGGCTTCAGTTGACGGCTAGCATAAGCAATCACTTGAACCCTTTGCATTAACACTGCGCCAAGGCCTTCTCTAGAAGCATCAGTCCAGACTTTTAAATCCTGATTACCATCGATGATGGTTAACACTGGAGCTGTCGTTAATCTTAACTTTAGCTCTTCAAAAGCCTCTTCACCTTTTGGAGTCCACTTGAATTTAGAATGCTTCTTTGTAAGCTTTGTTAAGTGACCAGATATCTTCGAAAAGTCTTTAACGAATTTCCGGTAATAACTAGCCAATCCGAGAAAACTGCGGACTTCAGTGGGGGTACTGGGCTGTTTCCAATTCTGAATAGCTGTGATTTTGCTTGGATCCACAGCAATTCCTTCTTTCGATACTACGTGGCCTAGAAATTTCACTTCATCTTGCCAGAAGATATATTTGGAAAATTTGGCTTTTAATACATTCCGTCTCAAAATTTCTAGAACCTGTTCCAGATGCTTTTCATGTTCGGCCTTTGATTTAGAGAAGATTAGAATATCGTCAATGAAAACAGAACAAATTTATTCAAAACCCCTCTGAACACTCTATTCATCAGATCGACGAAGTAAGCTGGAGCGTTACATAAGCCGAACGGCATTACTAATCACTCGTAGAATAAGTCGGGACCTCTGAATGCTGTCACTGGAACACACTCTTCGGCAATTCGAAGTTGATGGAAGCCTGTAGCTAGGTCCATTCGTGAAAATACTTGTGCTCCATTTAATCGATCCAACAAAGCATCGATCCGCGGCAATGGATATTTGTTATTTATTGTCTGTTTGTTCAAATCACGATAATCCACACATAGCCGTAGAGTACCGTCAGATTTTGGGACAAACACCACTGCTGCACCCCAATCAGAGAAACTAGGCCTGATAAGACCCTTCCATACTAGCTGTCGTGTTTGATTGTCAAGTTCTTCTTTCTCTTTCAAGGACATTCTTCGAATAGCGTGAACTACCGGCCTTGCATTGGGAATCAAAGCGATCTTGAAATATATTTCTCTCTACGGAGGCAAGCGAACAACTTCTTCAAACACATCCGCCTAATTTTTGACGACAGGAA
The DNA here is from genome assembly GCA_030737875.1 of Allium sativum. NCBI lineage: Eukaryota > Viridiplantae > Streptophyta > Magnoliopsida > Asparagales > Amaryllidaceae > Allium > Allium sativum. The sequence goes on from CM060923.1 coordinate 646,699,849, forward strand.
TGTCTTTGATGAGGTCAGGAATATTCTCCGTGACTTCAGGGATATTTTCTATTTGGGCTGGAGAAACATTCAAAGCTGCCCAGAAGTCTTTTCTATTTGAAGTCGGGCCTTCACATGGTATGGTTATATAATTCCCTGATTTAATCTTAGCCCTAACAACTCTCTCCGCGCATCTAACCTCTGCTTCATATTTGGTTAGTCAATCCAATCCCAGAATAAGATCGAATTCATTAAAGTTCATAACGATAGAGATAGTAGGGAATTTATAGCAGGAAAAAGAGACAGGTACTGCACAAACCCAACTGAGATCGATGGAACCACCGACCGGATTTTGGACAGTCATTGGTTCTTTAAGCTTCCTCAACTTCAAATCCAACTTCTTAACGACATTCTTTGCGATAAAGCTTCGTGACGCTGCTATGTCAAATAGTACTTTAACTGGAATGTTTTTGACAGTAAGCGTTCCTTCTAAAACATCAGATCTTCCCGGACTATCTGAGGGTGCTGGCGTTTCTGCTACTTCAGTTACATGAGCCTCTTTGGTCTTTTTCAAAAGCCAGCAATCTTTCTTTACATGACCAGCCTGTTAGCAGAGATTGCATTCTCTACTTTCCTGAAGCTTTCCGCCGGATTTAAATCCATCCTTCTTTCATTTCTTCGAGGATTTACAATTTCCTTGCAAATGCCCTTTCTTATGGCAGTTATTGCATATGGCAGTCGTTGCTGGTTCTTTTTCGGATCTGGCCCTTTTTCGATTGACTTTGGGCTCTTTACTGACCTCAGACATTGTACTGGCCTCAGGACGATCAGTTTCAGACTCAATTTTATTACTAGAGCTGACTTCCTCATCGTATTGCAACATACCTTTCTTGTCGAGATCCTCGTACTGGTAAGCCATGTATATCATTTCAGAAAAGGGGAGCTTCACGTTCCTCATTACACTGTTCTGAAATTTTCTTTGAAGCCCGTGAATAAATCTAAGATTTTTCCTCTTTGGGTCTTTAATCAGATGAGGAGAAAAATGAGAAAGTTCGTTGAATTTCTTATGATATTCTGGGATGGTCATATCACCTTGTATCAGATAAGAAAATTCGTCATATAATCGCTCAGTCACTTCTGGAGGAGTAAATCTTTCTAGGAAAATCACTTTGAATCTATCCCAGGTGATATCACCTTCTAGATTATTCTCTATAACCGAATCCCACCAGAACAAAGCTTTATCTTTGACTGCCCAGGATGCCAGTAATCTTTTCTGGTCATCCCTCAGCTTTAAACCATCAAAGATCTTTTCAGTCGAACGTATCCAAGCCTGTGTCTTCATAATAGATTCTTCACTAGAGAACGATATTCCACCCATATTTCGATATTTGATTAATAGGGCCTCAATATCCAGTTCTGTATTCCTCCTGTTTCTGACACTCATTTTCTAGTACTTCTGCAAACAGCAGATCAAGTGTCAGGTCTCAGAAAAGATATTTTTAAAACATAGAAACAAATACTTGTATGTAAATGTGTCTATTGTGTGTAATTTCATTCTGCTTTACTCATACTAGGATATTACTGATCTTATCTGTATAGAGTTGCCCGTCCTAGAACACTACGGGTTCTATTTCTGACAAGTTCGTTAATATGTTATATTCCAGAACTAAGCTTAACCAAAGCTCTGATACCAAATGAGACGACCCCAAACCCCGTACTGACGGTGGCAAGGGTAATCCGTGGAATATAACACATGAAACAGATAATAGCAGAACAGAAATAAATAAATACACCAGATAATGAACAATAGAATATACTGTATAAAAGTAATCATCAGAGTTACATGGTATACAGGATCATACTTAGTACAAATACAGTTCAACTATACATATATGTCTACAGCGGAAAAACAAACATAATGTACAATAGGAGCTGAACAGCATAAAAAGAGATAAATGATAGAATCCATTTTCAGTTCCAGCTATCCAGAAAGAACCAGCTAAACCTGAATACAAGGCTGCCCATGTAGAAAAAGGGGCACCCGAGTTTGAAAGTGAAACAAACTACGAGTCAGTCATGGGACTGGTATGAGAAATCTACTCAACACATATATAGTTTGGCTAATCACAGGACCACGCCACTTTCGTGGAATGGATTTTCTCCATTGGATTGCCAGTGCTTTAAAACAAATCTTTCCTTTAAACAACGTAATGCATTTTATAAAAATGAAGCCATTATAAGACTCAGTTCCTATCACACAATGCAACGCAAACCGGAGGATAGAGTTTTTACCTTATAACGGCCAAGATATGCTTGATACGAATAAAACAAAGGCCTTTGATATTATTACTAGTGCTTATATGCTTTGAAAACAATTTCAAATCATAACTATCAATCATAGACGACATGGGTACCATATATCATGTCGCCATATATATATATATATATATATATATATATATATATATACAATCAAGACCGCACAGTCACGTATTTGGAAATTGGATTTCCGTCATGAACCAAGGCAAAAGATAGTCCTTACCGAATTCGAGACAATCTAGCCCATGTCTCAGGAACAGCCGCAACTGCCCCTTGGATCGTCAGGGTCGGTCCACCGATGTGGATTATTATGCCTGAACACTACGTCTCCCCGCCCTTTGGGGCATAAACGAGCCAACGAATGACTCCATCGGACCCGGATCGTCCGATCAAACGGAGGCGCCTCGCAACAGCAACAACCACACAGGTGAAAAGTATATAAATGTCAGGACTGGTAGGTCACTGACACCACCCTAGCTAGAAAGAAACGCAGGCCCTCCCTGATGTCCTCTCCCGTTTCTGGTTCATACCGGGGTGTGAGGCTCGCGATTTCACGTTATACACAAAGCTATGCCACACAGGCGGTGCTTTGATCATCACCACAAGACTTTGCTTTTCAACAGAAGCCCTGATCATTTACCACTTAGGCATGCCACACTAGCAATTCATGCCATGCGACTAATGTCCATCGATATACAACCTCTGAGCTCGTGCGTTTCAGAGAAGGGCGTTAAGCAAAAGAATAAATTCTCCGCCGCCAAACAGATGTATATTTAACAGAGATCAATCAACACAGAATAAAATCCAATGTCAGACACACAGTCCATTTACAAGTCGGTTCTGGGTCTGAACGAAACCGGAGGCACTATATACCTCGCAAACCCATCGATCACCACGTACGTCTGGACGATCACCACTCATTATCCATATATTGGGATGCCTCCCAATCAGGACCTCAGTTACCATCCAAACGAGGTGAAGATCTCCGGTCTTCGACCACCGTCTTCATCTTCGACTTTCAATCGTCGGTCAATTATTTTAAATGAGAATTAACTCGGCCTTTTCAAATAATTCACGTATATTTAGAATTTCAAATCAATTTATTTCAATGTTTAAATCATTCGACAACACCAACTTTGTTCTTTAATGTAATTTTCACACCAAACACATTCAACCATCAAATACCACATAAATCGAGCAAATTCAGTTTATGTCCATTCCATATCGTTTATGATATTTTATAACGATTTATCGCTATTTTAATTTATTTTAAAATAGCCAATTTATTCAAAACGACGCTTCGGGCCATAACGCGGCCGTAGCGCTGTTTTTCTTCAGATTTGATTTACACATATCTGAAAATCTAACCGTTGGATATTTACACAATTTACATCGTTAGAAAGGTCATTTCAAAACGAATCCAACGGTTCCAGTTTCGGGAAAATCCGACGGTCGGATCTCCCGGCACAATCGTTTGAAGTTTCGATTTCAAAATACGAACTGCAGCGTCGTTATTCGATAAAATATAATTATATTTATCTATATATAATCGATTCTGGCGCTGTTTTTCTTCAGATTTGAATTAAACATTCCAGACAATCCAACTGTTGGATTTTTACAAAGTTGGTGCCGTTGGAAAGATTTTTCCAAAGCGAACCCAACGGTTGCGATTTCAGGAAAATCCGATGGTCGGATCTCCCGGTATAATCGTTTGAAATCATGGTTTCAAAACACGAACTGCGCTGCCACGTTTCGTTTTAATTTTATTTATATTTATATATTTATATAAATATAGTTCATTCAACAATTTGAATATCGTTTTCACTTCAAATATTTCACTAACGCCTTTAAATTTTGGAAAATTTCGTCATAACCTCCTTTGTACGGGAGGGGCTGGGAAAATTCCCAAATAGCCACACGGGCGTCTCATGTCAAAAAGAAAAAGAAAAAGCCAAGCGGCTAGCCAACAGGCTCATAAAATCATCACACAAACAAAACAGTAAATGTGTACCTATTTGTCGGGCACAAAATTTTATTCCTCTTCTCTAGCCCCTTTGTTATAACCTGTTCAATAAATATGCATGTACATATATACAGTTCTTATCATTTATCATTTTCCATTCAACTTCATATTTGATTCCATTTGGTTTAAAAACACCATTCATTCTAATGTTGCATGCATAGGCAAAAATCATATCATTAGCTAATTAATGAATATTTTAACTCATGCATATTTATTTGAACGAGTGGCTATTTTTAACACTTCACATTTCAACAATTCATGTATATAATAAAAATGTGATTTTTATTGTAAAACAATTCATTTCAAAACACTATTATTTTATATAGTTTATATCGGTAATAAAAATAGGATTTTTCTTATAAAACAATTTCTTTTAAAACGAGATTATTTTACATAGTCCATATAGTTGATAAAAGGTGATTTTTATTATGAAACAATTTATTTCAAAATATGAATACCATTCAACACATGAATTTCAATTCAACGAATGAATATCGATTCAACACATGAAGGCTTTCTATAGTTTCTATATATAGATAAAAATGTGATTTTTATATTTAAAACACGAATACCATTCAACACATGAATTTCTAATCAACGAATGAATATCGATTCAACACATGAAGATTTTCTATTCAACGAATAAATATAGTTTCAGCAAATGAAAATAATTCAAACACATGAATATTATTCAAAATTTCGGCAGCATAACGGCAGGGTGGTTAAAACCGGGACCGTCCCTAGTACGGCTCCTCGCTCTACCTTAAAACCTCGCGGTTTTTGACAATGGGGATCATGCATCTAGTTCGCACGCAGGCGGCATGTATATATTTATTTCATTTCCACAAACTAATCCTATGTGGTTTCAACCAAATATTTCTCAACCACAAACGGGTATTTTTCAACCACAATCAATCAATATCAACCACAAACAATCCAAACAACCATTCACTATCAATCAATTTTCACACCAATCACAATCAATAAATATCGTCCATGGTTTGTGGACGAGGGGCGTATATATATATATATATATATATATATATATATATATATATATATACACACATAGCAATTTACTTCTATTTCAACACATATATAATTTTTACAACGCATATATAACATATACATCGAACGTACAACTTATACAACGCTTATACAAGAGGTGTACAACGCTTATATAACTCATACATCGACTATATAATTTATACATCGTCGTTTTCCATATCGTTTATAAATTAGAAATCTCACATTGGGTTCCACTCCACCAAAAATAGCAGAAGGCTCAGAAAAATACGCGGTCTCTTCTAGAAGGTAGAAGACGTCCACACGAGTCCACTGTCTCTTGTTTCATTGAATTTCGTCAACACAGCAAAAAGATATGATTTTTCAAAGTTTGCAATGGTTTAAAGGTGTTAAAACAGTTGAAAATAAAATAAGCCGTACCACAGCTGAAAGGTTCAAAACTAGGTTTGCAATTTTCGATCAAACCGTGAATCGATAGGAGGATCGGCCGATGCAACGACGAAGTGAGGGGAGACGCGCGTCTGCGCACGGTGGTGGGGGTCCACTCGGTGGTCCCAGGCGACGTCAGCGGCGGATTGAAGTCGCCGACTTCAGAACGTCGATTCTCCCTCCACAGGCCACGAAAAATTCCAAACTTTATATGGATTTGAAGATCTCGAGAAGATCTTCAAAAAGTTCAACTGTGGCACGAGCTAATTCAGCGTGGATTGATCGGAAAATGAGGGGGAAGGTTTTGAACGGTTTCCGCCTTTGATCGGGGAGAGAGAAAAAGGAATTTTCTTTTTTAAAAAAAAAAAAATTCTGATTGGTCGGGGAAGTTTTAAAGGGGTTTTCTGACGCGACCACCAATCTAAACCCAACGACTGTCGTCCCTAGCGTTTTACCCCCATTCCGAACACAATGGGATATGTTTCGTAGGCCCATTCGACTGTTTCAGTCAGTTTTCCTTCAAATTAAAATATATTACATTCAATATTCAATTTGAACGTACATTTCAATTTGCCAGGGCCACAAACCGATTCGAAAAATTCCAGAAAAATAAATATAGCTATGTTTTGACGATACGGTCCCAACAAAACTAGTTTCGTCGAATTCTGAGACCGTTTGCAAAAAGGCCCATTTCTGGTCGATCCAATTTAACTATAATTGACCAAAACACGTTTTCCTTTGCCAGGCTCACATACTAGCTTCAAAAATTATGAAATTTGAAACCTAGCAATAACTTCACATCCTGGATCCAACAAAAGTGGTTTCGTCGAATTCCGAGGTCGTTTGCAAAATGGCCAATTTCTCGAGCTATATAAATTCCATAGCGACCTTTCTGAAAATTCATTTGGCCATAACTTTTGCTTTCCGTTATGAAAATTCAATTTTTCAGATTCGTTAGAAAGGTGTTCACTAACAGATTTAAATATTTTTGGTTTCGCTAAAATCCATTTTGTTTTGCACCCGGTACAGTCCGACAAAGTTTGAATTCAAATTTTGAAACTGCAGCGCCATTTCAGGCGTTGTTTATAATTATAATTAATTATATTCGTTTTCAATTGTCGATTCAAACTCATTTTTCATTGCCATTATTTAAAATATCTATTTTAAATATTTAAAATCCATTTTTTAGCCAATTTAAAAATTTTAAATTGGTTCAGATTTTCTGGGGCGTTACATCATATATGAAGTTCATCATGAAATCAAGCAAAAGTGATCAAGCTTTTTAGAGATCAAAGATTCTCCACCGTACTCTTTGCATATTGTGGAATTCGCTTATTTCTCCACTGATTCGTGTTGATAAAAGTGATGCTATTGTGTAGTGAACAACATGAATGTACTTTTGAATGATCCTAGACTTGTAACTCTTGAATTGACAATGGAAATTGCTATTAAAGTGGATATAGATCTTCCGTAAGATCGAAACGTTATAAAATTTGTGTCTTTTTACTTTTATTATGATTATGGCCACTTCTCTTACCGATTGGTGAAGTGCAATTTTCGCACCTTTGGTGTTGAGATCTAATTTAGATTTTAACAATATATTTACAACATGTCGTGACTTGATTCATTCATTCAGCATGTCGTTAGTTCCTTCATGTCGCAAGACGTCAAATGCTTTTACATACATATTTACCACTCCGCAACTCTATCCCAATGACATCTATAAATACCCCCACACTTCATTTCTCCATCACTCTACCCCGAAGGGCTATACAATTCATTTCTCCATCACTCTAGACCTCTCTAACCTCCATTAATTCTCTCCAATCTCCATTAATCTCTATAAAGCCTAAATTCAACACAAAATCATCATGGAACCAAGGAAGATTACCTAAGTGTTCAAGTGGTTGAAGATCTACACAACCATCATCACCATTCAAGAGATCTCATCCATTCCTTCATGAATTCAAATGAAATCTCGAGCAAAAAGAGAGGAAGTCGAGAATATCATCATAAAAGATAGAAAATAGTGAAGATCGTTAAAAATGAGTGAAATGAATGAAGTGATGTACTTTGTAAATTCTACAATGATAATAAAAATAGTTTTTATAGTGGATGTAGGCTGATTCATAGCTAAACTGTTCTATATTCCTGCATTTTTATGCTTTTATATTTTGTGGCTCCATAATCTTAAATCCTACCATTTGGTGAAGTGTTGTTAAACATCTTGGAGTGTTGTGATCATTTTTTATTTCAACACAATTCTTTTGAGTTTGTACAACTAAGAGTGTAATCATATTATACACACACACACACACACACACACACATATATATATATATATATATATATATATTAGGAATAAAGTACCAAGTTTATATATATATATATTAGCAATAAAGTACCAAGTTTCTAAAAAAAAGTTACTAGTACAAGAGATGAGAAAGTTCTCTAAGTATGAAACCGCAAACATCGACAATATTAGTGACCATTATGAGGAAGATGGAGATGAAGATGAAGAGAATAAGATAAATGTAAAACACTGAAAGTTACGCAACTATTTAATTTAAGCAGTACTGAAGAATTCAGAAAACTAGTATGGTTGTATAAAGGACAAGACAGTCCGCTGTTCTGCTTGATCCAAGGCAATAAGTTGTTTGATCCTTGTTCATATGATACTCTTATAGGAATGTATTTTTATACACCACCGTCATGTCCGATCCGTGATGTTCAATGTTTTTTATTAACCAAGCATTTTTTAGTCCATTGGCCGACTCTTACGAACAGTGCTCAAAATTAATGTTTGTGCAGTCATGTCCGTCCAAATCTCTTATAGGGCAGGACTATAACAACACGCTACTTTTAATGATTTAAATTCTGATTTAAATTGATATTTTAATTTGAAATTATTCTATGGTTTTTCATATTAGGAATTTGAAATGCGTCTTGTGAGATGTAGCAGCTGTGAAAGTTCCATTGAAAAATTTGAATGTTTGTCGGTCGCTCATTTTTCGGTGCAAAGTTGCGCATATCAGTTCAAATTTTAACGATTTTATAATCTCTCTGAATCCAGTTTGGACAAACATGAAAAATATTGTATCCGTTGTCAGTAATCCAACGACGAAATTTGTTTCGTGAAAATCGGACATTTTGACCTTCGTTTTCCATCCGCATTTTTACGTTAAAAGGAGTCCTTGACGCGTTTTTGAACGGAGCATCTTGACACTGCAAAATATATGCCGTTATGTCCGCCTCGTCACGTTGATTACTACAAATTTTTTTCTCAGTTTCGATGCTCTGTTCGCACTGAAATTGTGAAAATGCTTGCACAATACATTATTGAAACAGAGTCATATGAGTTCGATGTGTCCCTTTTTCAATCTCGCATATTTTTCTAGATATTTTGGATCTGCAAAACCTGTCTTTTTATTTTATTAATCAACCGATTTATTCTTTTTATTTAATTCTAAAGTTTAGCAAAGGCACATTTCATGCAAACTTTTGGAAATGGTCTGCTCCTTTTTAGAATTCAAAACGTGGTATTTTGTTTTGTTTACCTGTGTCCATTCATTTTTAATGTGTCTCTTTATGTTTTGTGTCTATTTATTTTTCATGTATCTCTTCACTATCGCATTAGCTTTCCCATTCTGGTACGTTCCATTCGCAAAGGCAATTATCTTCCATTTTCAAAAGCCTTCACTCTTTCAAATTTCCAAAGGAAGCATTCTTTGGATTTTTCCCCACCTATTCGGATTTAAAAAAAATATCTGAAGTGTATTGTGTCCTTTTCTTTCTTATAAATGCAAGTGACTGTTACAAAACAAACCTTTACTTCCTTTTTGAATTAAACTCTTCATTCCATTAATTTGTAATCAGATCAGTTTACCTTTTCAACATTCAAAATGTGGTTACCTATTAAAATGCCAATCTTTCGTTCCACATTTATGATTGCCAAATTAAATATGTATATATACCCTCGTCATGCAACCATCAGCCAACTCCATCTTTATTTTCTCACTGTCCTTTTATTTATTTTTTCCTGCCATGCTGCTCCATGCTTTTCCTTGTGCTCTGTTCCCTTTTCTCAAAAAAAAAAAAGAAGAAGAAGAAGAAACCACGTCACTTGCTTTAAATTCCCAACCGTTTGGTTTCATTTTCCTACGGTTGTCTCGTGAAACAAGAAATTATATGGCAGCGGACCCCTATTTCTCCCATTGCTTTTTCATTTTACTTTTCACCATTTTCTCAATCATCTCCCACCTCGAGCTGAAGCCACATCTTCCCACGTCCACTTCTCTCCGATCTACAACAACGCAGCTTCCTTCTTACCTGACATTCTCCTCCCCTCGTCGGACCTGACCTACATCTTTCGCTGTAGCCGAGCCAAGACCAACGGCTATTCCCTTACATACCGCCCAAGCCGCCCATAACCAAACCCTCACCAACTCCTTCACATATGTGGGTATTTTCATATTATTTTTTATTTTGTTTGAGTATATTATGGGTTTGTGTGTGCTGTGCGATCTGAGTGCATGTGTGTGTGCATGAGTTTGTGTGCGTGACTGTGTGTACGTTGGTTGTGTGCATGCATGTGTGTATGGGTTTAAATGCATGAGTATGGTGTTGTATGAATGTAGCGTGAATTTTGCATAATTTTATTGTATGTGTTTTTGTTCAGCATATATATATATTTATATAACCTATAATATATATAGTTTTTTTTGGTGTGTGTTTGATTTTTGAAATATATATATATTATGTAAGAATTTTATTAGGTGCATTTCATATTATATATAATTCTATTTTTTGTGTATATATAAAAAGATATATAATTTTTGTAAAATTTGTTGTGTTAATTTTTGTGTCGAGAGTGGTGTTGAGGTCGAACCCCGTTCCAAAACGCAACAGCCAACCCGATCCATTGAAAATCCCCTAACCTCCTCTTGTAATAATAAAATATATATTGAGCGGTTACTGAGTTGAATTTATCCCGAATCGTGCTGGAAGTCATAGTCTCAACTCTGTGTCATCTATCTACCGTCACCATTTCTATGCCATGAAAGGTGAGTTTATCTCACACCTGACTCACATTTATTTCGTGGATGTTAGATCAGCTATTTGGATTGTTATGAAATGTATAGGATTTACTAGTATAAATTGTTTGTTTAATATGTACACTTTCATATATGATACGATATTTATATAACACGTAGGTGCACTAGTTTTATATTGCGATGATGTGATTGAAGCTATATGATGATTTGTTATGGTGTTGATACCCATAGTTTAGGAGAAAATCACTAAGGGTTGAAATGATACATACCCGAACGGATATTAGAATGGGAAAAAATCGTTATGGGTTGAAATGATAGACATGTTAAAATGATAACTATTCGTATTGACCATAGGGTAGAAAACTTTATATGGACATCATTGGTCATATTTTTTCGAAGTGAAGTGATTTGGAAATTTGATTTTTAAAAAAATAACTTAATATTTTATATTTTATATTTATATTTGTTTTAAACTTAAATTTTGTAAATTTTGAATTTTTTTTGAATGATTTTATGGGTAAATATAGATTTAAATGTTTATTTAAGATTCTACTTATAATTTTATTTATTTTAAACCATATAATTTATTCATGTAAGTATTTTAATTTTAATTTTATTTTATTATAATAAGTATTTATTTAAATCTATTTTTGTATTATTTTAAACTTATATATGTTATAATCTATTTCGAATCAATTTTAGAATTTTATAAACTTATATATATACACATATCTGTTTTCTAAATTAATTTTCTTATATATATTTTATATAAAATTTAATAATAAACTGAAGATAGATAAGTTAGTTATCACATTTTAAATGCGAATATTTAAGATGTAAATTCATATAATGATATTTGAATAATGAATGAACTCATATTAAGTTATGAATTCGAATTGATACAAACTTTCAGTAGAGATGAATTGAATTAGGCAAGATATGAAATGAATTTAAATTCGAATTGGTTTGAACATATATGAGATAAATTTGAATTTGTGAAATTGATTCTAAATTTGAATCTTTTAAATTTAAGAGAAATGTATTTGAATTTATAATTGATGTGGAATGAATTAGATTTTAAGTAACCGAATGTGAATTTGAATATAAATTTTATATATGGAATCGATTTGATAATCGTATGGTTTGAATTAGAATATTTGAGAAATCGAACTTATAAGAATGGTTTAAAATTGTATGAACTGTTTGAACTGAAATATAAGGCTTTGTTTTGACTTTATAGTAATGAAATTTGAATTCAACAACTTGAGTTAGATATGGTTTGTTGAAATTGAAATAAAAGATTTGATTTAAATTATATAAAATGGAATTTGAACTTAAGTGATTGAATTTTTAATCACCTTAAATGAATTCTTATAAAGGTAAATGGGATCATACCAATTGTTTGAAATTATAAATAACGATTTCGAAATGTATGACTTAAGTTACATAGCTCGATATGTTTTGTTTAAAATTTGAAATATACATATTTGAATTCGAACCAAAATGTTGAATTCATGTGAATCAACCTGAAATGATTTCCTAAAGGTAAAATTTGAATTCTTTTAATTGTTTTAAACTTGAATTTTTGTGAATATAAACCGAACCAAATATTGTCGAAGTAATATGTTTTGGTATTAATTTAAATGGAATACGAGATATTTAAGGTATAACTTGAATATAATCCGATTTTGGATTTGAAATTAGTTATGCGAATACTTTCGGAAATTATAACTGATGTTAAATGAATAGTATTGGTTTATACTATATAGAAATCATTAGGATATGTTCTAAATCGATTTGATCTAAAGCGATATAAATGAGTTATTTTCAAATTTAAATATGATCGAAGTTAGATATTTAATTTTGATTCTCAATTTGAATAAGAGATTCGTATAAACTATTTTATAAAGCGATTTATAAAATAATGACCACAGTGTGAAAAATGTAAACGATTGGTTGTTAAAGAGACCGGGATCGGCTATAGTCATACACTCTGTCAATACCGAAAACCACTTTAATAATTGTGTACGCGGTGGAGTTCCAAAATGAAGTAGGATGGATGGCGATCGACTCTATTTTGTATTTCATATTAATTACGAGACTCTAACTACCTTGAATAAACTTGATGTGGCTAAAGCATGAGCTATGCCGAGACCAAGTAAGGTTGTACCTCCTATCGAACACACTTCTTCGATAATATTCTATTACTGTTGAGATTCGATTGGGCCCTTTTGATTATGAAGTGTCTATCGAGGTGAGCGGTAGTAGCTGCTATGCATTACCACCAGTCCGGCTCTGCAAACGGTGAATCCACTCTGGCATTCCTTTCGTGTCTTATCACATGCCTTATACGATCCTACTACGATTTTGTTTTGTACTGTTTTATATGGAGCGTCCTCTAGTCAACCTCTAGTTTACAGAGGAATTACGGTGCTGTATATACTATGGGAATATATAAACGGTGTAAGGGTAATCATGGTAATCCCGCTTATGCTATTTTGATACTTTTACTTTACAGATAGCCACTATTGTATATAGTATACTATACTATAAAGTATTAGTTTGAAAGATCCTTAGAGGATTGTGATCCCATACATCCTTTAAGTTATTGATTGCGAATAGATTTGCTTCCATGAGAATGCTAGTCCTGATCCGAGTTATTTTGTTTTGCATTATTGCTCGGGACAGATCGAGTATTATAGTTTTGAGATTCATCCTTGGAGTTGGAGCTTATGTTGGGTTTCACTCACCTGTGTCTACCTATTCAATTGATCCAGTTTTCTGCTATTCTTATCGTCTTTGTTTCATACTGTCATTATCTATTTATGTATACGAAATTTATTGTTTATACTTCCACTGTATTATTTATGTAAACTCTAATGTAAAATTTATTTAGTAGCTTCATGAACTACTATTGTATTTTATATTTTCCGCTGCGAGATATTATATTGTTCTGTATCTATGTCTGTGATATGTGATTCTGTGATTCTTTTTATTTACCCCAGAAGCTAATAACAATCTTTTTTTTTGGATGTTTCGAGTTTACATGTTTTGTCGATTAGTCACGATCAAAATGATGGGTCGTTACATGTGGTATCATAGCTTTGGTTTATCAAATCATTAGCCTATGGGGTAAAAGCTCATTAGAGATAGGGTAGTGATACCCTAGGTTGAGTGGAACTAGTCACAGAATCCTTCTTGAGAGAGAGTGTGTGATTTGAAAGTATAAATGGTTTTTAAAATGTTTTAGAACAAATATTTTCAAATATAAAATTTTGCTAATCTTTTCTAAAATTTCCTTTCTATTTGAATCCATCTTCCTTTGTAGTTCCTCTTTGATTAGGTTCTTTCGTTCGTTCAGCTTGTCACTCGAATTCTATAACTTATACTTGTCCCTGACAAGGTAAGGAGTAGAGGGAGAGTATAAATCTTCTAGCGAGTTTATTCCTATTAAATATTGATTTAAAAATTTATATTTTGATAGATATTATAATATTAAAACTTCTTGTTGCCATATTGAAATTTTGATATATATATATATATATATATATATATATATATTTCTATGAATGATGTATATTCGTAAATAATATTATGTTTGGTGATACCTATATTTTGAAAGTTTTGATGTTTATACTTTAAGATTTTATATTTTATAACCATGTATTTGCATAAGATTTAAAGATGTAGATTTCGTAAGAAAATAATTTTGTCTTGGATGAAATCTATAATGATATAGTTTATAAATGTGTATATACGTGTATTTATAAATATAAATGGGTTTATGAGGATTTTTATTTGTGATATATTTATATGTTAATATTATGGAATTTAACCAATTTTATAAGCTCTAAATATAAATATTATGGGTTTGAAAATATTTGTGTATAATACATAATAATATTTATAAATATATGATTTTATAATAATATTGTTTTTATATTTATTGAGGTTGAATTTTAAAAAATAAATAAGTAGGGAAGAGATATAATTTTTCTCAACTTAAATTTTTGATGATTTTAAATATATTATTTATAATATATGATTTGGTATATATTTTGCTAAATATAGAAAATGTTTAGAGTATTTACTTGACGTTAAAGTTGGCCTATCGAATACCTAGTGATTTGAATATACGTCTGATCAACGTATATGTTAAATCATATGTGCACCAGATAGATATAGAGTCACACTCTAGTCACTTGAAAATGATTTTGGTGATGACCGTGGCATTATCGATGTCTAATTTCGAGTTAGAAAAGTGGGATAGATATATATTGCCAATCGAGACGTCGAGTGAATACTTAAAACTATTTTGAAATGTTAGAAAATATTTTAACTTCTAATATATATATATATATATATATATATATTTCAAATTATATATATATACGTATGTGAATAGATGTGAACTATTTGATCTTAAATATATATTAATTATTTAATTACCATTTCTCTGCCTCGTTCCTTTTCGGGGACGAAAAGTTTTAAGTAGGGGAGAATGTAACAACCCGTTATTTTTAACGATTTAAATTCTGATTTAAATTGATATTTTTATTTGAAAATATTCTATGGTTTTTCATATTGGGAATTTGAAATTTGATATACGTCTTGTGAGATGTAGCAGTTGTGAAAGTTTCATCGAAAAATTTGAATGTTTGTCGGTCGCTCATTTTTCAGTGCAAAGTTGCGCTTGACACTGCAAATTATATACCGTTGTGTCCGTCTAGTCACGCTACGCACTGAAATTGTGAAAATGCTTGCACAGTACATTTTTGAAACAGAGTCATCTGAGTTCACTGTGTCCCTTTTCCGATCTCGCATATTTTTCTAGATATTTTAGGTTTGCAAAACCTGTCTTTTTATTTTATTAATAACTGATTTATTTACTTTTATTTAATTCTAAAGTTTAGCAAAGGCACATTCCATGCAAACTTTTGGAAATGGTCTGGTCCTTTTTAGAATTCAAAAAGTGTTACTTTGTTTTGTTTACCTATGTCCATTCATTTTTCATGCGTCTCTTTATGTTTTGTGTCTATTTATTTTTCATGCATCTCTTTAAGTTTCCCATATCACTATCGCATTAGCTTTCCCATTCTAGTACGTTCCATTTGCAAAGGCATTTATCTTCCATTTTCAAAAGCCTTCGCTCTTTCGAATTTCCAAAGGAAGCATTCTTTGGATTTTGCCCCACCTATTCAGATTTACAAAAAAAAATTATCTTTTTTTATCTGAAGTGTATTGTGTCCCTTTCTTTGTTATAAATGCAAGTGACTGTTACAAAAAAAAAACCTTTACTTCCTTTTTGAATTAAACTCTTCATTCCTTTAATTTGTAATCAGATCAGTTTACCTTTTCAACATTCAAAATGCGGTTACCTATTAAAATGCCAATCTTTCGTTCCATATTTATGATTGCCAAATTAAATATGTGTGTATACCCTCGTCATGCAACCATCATCCAACTCCATCCTTCTTTTCTCACTGTCCTTTTATTTATTTTTTCCTGTCATGCTGCTCCATGCTTTTCCTCGTGCTCTGTTCCCTTTTCTCCAAGAAAAGAAGAAGAAGAAGAAACCACATCACTTGCTTTAAATTCCCAACCGTTTGGTTTCATTTTCCTACGGACCCCTATTTCTCCCATTGCTTTTTCATTTTAATTTTCACCATTTTCTCAATCATCCCCCGCCACGACCTGAAGCCACATCTTCCCGCGTCCACTTCTCTCCGATCTACAATGACCCGACCTCCTTCTTACCTGACATTCTCCTCCCCTCGTCGGACCTAACCTACATCTCTCGCTGTAGCCGAGCCAAGACCAACGGCTATTCCCTTACGTACCGCCCAAGCTGCCCATAACCGAACCCTCACGAACTCCTTTGCATACGTGGGTATTTTCATATTATTATTTATTTATTTTGAGTATATTATGGGTTTGTGTGTTTTGTGGGATCTGAGTGCATGTGTGTGTGTGCGTGAGTTTGTGTGCGTGACTGTGTGTACGTTGGTTGTGTGCTTGCGTGTGTGTATGGGTTTAAATGCATGAGTATGTGTGTTGTATGAATGTAGCGTGAGTTTGGTATAATTTTATTATATGTGTTTTCGTTCAATATTTATATATATTTATATAACCTATAATATATATAGTCTTTTTTGTTGTGTGTTTGATTTTAGAAATATATATATTATGTGAGGATTTTATTAGGTGTGCATTCACAATATATATATATATATATATATATATATATATATGTAATTCTATTGTTTGTGTATGTATATAAAAATATATTATTTTTATAAAATTTGTTGTGTTTATTTTTGTGTTGAGTGTGATGTTGAGTTCGAACCCCGTTCCAAAATCCAATAGCCAACCAGATCCATTGAAAATCCCCTAACCTCTTGTAATAACCCGGAAATCTAAGCCAATTAAAAATTTTTATTTTGGCAATTTTAATGAATTTTGAATATTTAAAATGATTTATTTTAAATAATAACAACAAGAAATTTATTTTAAATAGAATTCAAACGTATATGTTTATATAGATCGTCGTTAGAATATAAATATTTTATTTTAATTATAAAAGGAATTGAAAATGGCGCGGTAGTTCGAAAATTCGATTTCAAAGTTCAAATGAATGTACAGGATTCAAAATAAACCGGATTTTGGCGAAACCAAAAATATTAGAATATATTTGAAAATATCTTTCCAGCGAATCCGAAAAATTGAAATTTCATAGCGGGAATAAAAAGTTATGCCCAGTTGAAAATTCAGAATAGTCGCTGTGGAATTCTGGCCCTTGAAAATAGGAATTTTGCAAACGACCTTAGTTTTCGATGAACCCACTTTTGTTGGATCTGTGATGTCAGGTTATTGCTAGGTTTCAAAATTCATAGTTTTTAAAATCAATATGTGAGTGTGGCAAAGACAAACGCGTTTGACCAGTTTCAGTTGATTTTAATCGACTGGAAAAGGGCCATTTTTCAAACGGTGTCAGAATTTGACAAAATTAGTTTTGTTAGGACCGTATCGTCAATACGAAACTAGAAACAATTTTTCTGCAAATTTTAGAATCAATATGTGGCCCTAGTAAATTGAAATGTGCGTTCAAATTGAATATATACTGGTTTATATTTTAAATTTAACGAAAACAGATTGTAACGATCGAATTGGCCTATGTGAAATATCCCATTGTGCTCGTAATGAGGGTAATTAGCTAGAGACGACAGTCAGAGTGTTTGATTTCGAGCTCAAAATAAAAAGGTACTTTTTTAAAATTGAAAATAATAAAATTATATATAATTATATAAACCCCCCCCCCCTCTCTTTTCTTCTTCAGTCGACGAGGAAAGAAAAAAAAGAAAAATAAAGGCCTGATCCCCTTTTCTCGCCGCTCCCATCGACGTCGACCATCGCGCCCGGCCCCCCACCCTCGCGTCGGCCTCCCCTCCTCCCTCCTCGCTCGAGCAGCCGCCTCCCTCTCGAAATCCAATCCCAAACCCTTCGCGCGAGCTACAGACCGCCAACCACCCTCCGCCATCTGACGACCGACGCCCCACCTCCACGCTCCGCCAACGGCGCTGCCCCGCCCGTAACCCCCCCCCCCCCCCCCCCACCAGTGGCAAAGCTACGATTTCGACAATAAAAGTGAGTTTTCCCCATTTTATCTTTGTTTTATTTTATAAATAAAAATGATTTTCAATTTATTAATAAAAATGATTTTCAGTTTAGAAATAAAGGATTTTTCATGATAAAAGATTATATAATGTAGCAAAAACAGTGAGCCCTTTTTCCTTTTCTGATTTCCTTTTGTTTATTTATTTTATGAAATTTGATTTTTATTTAAAAAGAATATGGCAATTTTTAATATATAAAAAGGTTAGATCTTTGTTTAGAAAAAGATGGATTTTTAACATAGATAAAGATCGGATTTTTAATGATGAAAAGAATTGATTTTTATTCATAAAAAGATAAGATTTTTATGATAGGAAAGACGAGATTTTTAATATAGAAAAGATGTGATTTTTATAATGCAAATGAAGTGATAAAGTTATGATTTTTATCTATGTGAAGAAGCGATATAAATGTGATTTTTATCTAAGTAGAATTGAAACAAAAATATAATTTTTATATAATAGAGATTATAAAAATATGATTTTAACATAGGAGAGATCATAAAAATATAATTTTTAGTAGATAATAAAATTGTGATTTTTATATATGTAGTGGATGCGGACAACAAAAGAGATAAAAGGCGAGTGGCGAAGATTTCCTACATATGAAGAGTCGCGGTGTATTGGTTTAGCTAGTCTGTGAGAACTTCTCACTTTTATTTTATTTTCTAGTTGAAGTATATACTAGGATGCAGACGGTGCTTAGCAGCACCCGACACCCATCGTCCACAGACCATGGATGACTTGTTTGTTTGATTGCTGTGTTGTGAAATTTGACTGTTGATTGTGATGTGTGAAATATAAATTCATGTGTTGAAATAAAATATATATTCATGTGTTGAAATAAAATATATATTCATGTGTTGAAATAAAATAAATTCATGTGTTGAAATAAAATATATATTCATGTGCTGAAATAAAATAAATTCATGTGTTGAAATAAAATATATATTCATGTGTTGAAATAAAATATATATTCAGGTGTTGAAATAAAATATATATTCATGTGCTGAAATAAAATATATATTCATGTGTTGAAATAAAATATATATTCAGGTGTTGAAAGAAAACATATGTTCATGTGTTGAAATAAAATATATATTCATGTGTTGAAGAAAAATAATTGTTCATTAAAAAATCGGACGATTTGTTTATATAACTGATTTGGCTGATATTGATTGGGACGATAAATTTTACACATCGCACAACTGCACAAATAAAAATCTGTGTTTGTTGATTTGAAACCCCATATGGGTAGTGGGATGAGATTTGACGTACACTAATCCTGATTGTTTAGTTGTATGTCAATCGATGGGTTGACAGACTGTGTAAGCATTAATTATTTATATTTAATGCTTATGCAATTGTGTGGTGCACTCTGGATGATGGTTGATTATTTATCGTTGCTATTATATACATGTGTTGTATGGAATCCATATAATTAACATTACATGGTAACTGATTGGGCCTCATTCTAATTTGGAAAATAAAGAATATTATAAAAGAAAATATTCATGTGTTGAATAGAACGAAAATTCATGTGTTGAATAGAAAGAAAATATTCATGTGTTGAATAGAACGAAAATTCATGTGTTGAAAAATATAAATTCATGCGTTGAATAGAACGAAAATTCATGTGTTGAATATAACAAAAATTCATGTTTTGAATAATATAAATTCATGTGTTGAATGGAATAAATATTCATGTGTTGAATAAAATAAATATTCATGTGTTGAATAGAAGAAAACATTCATGTGTTGAATAAAAGCCGTGTTGATTAAATTTACACCATTTTGACGTGCACGATATTTATATCGATTTTATTCATTTTTATAATGAATATAGAAAATGAAGTGATTTCAAAATATAACGTTTTGAAAATATTACCATTTATATATTAATGATATAGAATATTCAATTTTGATTCGAAATTGAATATGAAGTTGAAATCGTTCTGAAAACGAATTTAAAACGATTTATAAAATACTTTTCAAAAGGTAATCGACAAAATATATATAATATATATATTATATATATAGAATGGCCAGAATAGAACGCGCTACGCCGCAGCAGTTCGCGAATTTTGACCATTGACTTCGAATGGATATTACGGGAGATCCGACCATCGGATTCTCTAAAACCGGAACCGTTGGGTTCGTATCGAAAAGAGCTTTCTAACGGATATTAGAGATTAAAAATCTAACGGTTGGATTTGGAATTATGTCCAAATCAAATTTGGAAAAGGTCGCTGTAAGTGCAGTTCGATGGCCGTTGGTGGAAATCGACTGTACGGGCCTTGATAAAATTATTAAAAATAATAATAATTCGTGTAAAATCATATGAAATGATTTATGAAGAATTGAGATGAAAAATTCCAAATTTGAAAGGATAAAAATAGATTTTTATCGAAATGAACTAGCTCTGAACTAGAATAATAATTTATTTATTTTTAAATAAATAAAGTGGATTTGAAATGGTTTGGAATATAACTAGAATTTCCAATAATTGAATTGGAATGGATTTGAACCGAAATTGTCTTTGGAATATTTCGATGTTGGATTTCGTGATTATACAGATATTGTTATGGAAATTTGAAAGATATATTTATATCGTTATTTCCAATACGATATTTGTTGGTCGTAGAATTTGATATTGAATATAAGCCAATATATTTCTATTAAGGGCCTTATATTTAATATCAAATGGGAATTGGGTTTATCGTGAATTGTGTTTTAACGACATTTGTTCTTTAACCCGATTTACAGTGAAATGTGATTTGGAATTTATAAATCTTTTGTTAAGATTTAAAGGAGGTTTTCCAAAGTAAAGTTTTCCAATTTAATAAAATAAATTGGAATGGAATGGAATGTGATTTTGGGTTTATCGTGAACTGTGTTTTAAATGACATTGCTTCTTTAACCCAGTTAAAGACAAGATATGTTTTCCCAAGTAAAATAATCATTGATAGTGATTTTTGGGAAGATTAAAACCAAGTGGAGTTTAATGAATCTCTAATTAGATTGAAATAATCGAGAATTGAGTATCACCAGTTTTGCTCCAGGCAATAGTTAAATCTTTAATTAGATTTGAACGTGAAATGGTAATTGAATTTACCGATAACACCGTGGTGTTAGATATGAAGTATTACCTATTTTACTTCATGGGATGAATAGGTTGGGATTGGTAAATAAAATAAATGATTACTTCGGTGTGGTTCGCTAATCCCGACTAATTTGAATTGATATTCAAAACAAGATTAAAGAATAAATTTAAAGATTTATCTTTGATAAAATTAATGGGAACCTTTCCCAGAGTATAAGAATATTTGAATAAAAGAATATTCTGAATTGGACTGAGGCATATGGTGTGTTTGTGTAACACTTGTTTATTATATACACGAGCTATTCAGAAAGACCGGGTTTATCCCATTCTGAATAACTGATTCGACGTGGTGTCGAGGATGTAGTAGGCGGTTGAAGACCAGATGTCTTCACATCGTTTGGGTGATTACTGATGATCTTGATTAGGCTGTACACCCAAAAGGAGGGAATCAGTTGGTGATCGTCCAGACGTACTTGGAGATCGATGGATATGCGAGGGGCAAGGTGCCTCCGGTTTCGTTCAGACCCAGAACGGACTTGTAAATGTACTGTGTGTCTGACCTTGGATTTTATTCTGTGTGATTGATTTCTATTAAATATATATCTGTTTGGCAGTGGAGAATTGATTCTCTTGCTTAACGCCCTTCTCTGAGACGTACGAGCGCAGAGGTTATAAATTGATGGATATCAAACGCATGTAGTGAATTTCCTGTGTGGCATGCCTAGGCAATATGATCAAGGCTTCTGTTGAAAAGCAGAATCTTGTGGTTGATGATCAAAGCACAGCCTGTGTGGCATAGCTTTGTGTAGCGTTGATTCGTGAGCCTCACATCCGAGTTGTGAACCAGAAACGGGAGAGGACCTCAGGGAGAGCATGCGTTTCCTTCTAGCTAGAAGTGGCGTCAGTGGTTTTACATGCCCTGATGAGTTTGACTTATGTGGTTGTTGGGTTGCGAGGCGCCTCGGATATATCGGTGACTGTGTGGAGCCGACAGAGTCATTGGACTCATTGACACCCCATAAGGTGGGGAAATGCAGTGTTCAGGCATTTTAATCCACCGACCGGCCCTGACGATCCAAGGCTTGCCTGCACGCTTGCCTGAGGGGCAGGCTAGAGCGTCTCGAATTCGGTAAGGACGATCCCTTGCCTTGGTTCACAGACGGAAATCCAACTTCCGATACGTGACTTTGCGATTTTGATTGTAGAGCCTAGTATGGCAACATAGTGGGATGGGGCACTTATGTCGTCTATGATTAATACTTATGATTGAAATTGTTTTGATACTATACACTTATAGTAATAAAAGATAAAATTTAGCGTATCGAGCATTCTTTGGCTATTATATGGTAAAATCCTATCCTCCGGCTTGTGTTGCATTGTGTGATGGGACCTGGGTATTATAGTTGCTTCATTCTTCTTTATTTAGCATTGCGCTGTTTGTTTATGCACTAGTACTCTTGGGAGAAAGCCCGTTCCGTGTTATACAGCATGGTCCCTTGATTTACCTAACTTTGAAATAAAGATTAATAATTGTTTTAGTTCTCACACTAGTCACATGACTGACCTGGAGTTTATTGTTTTAACCTAAACTCCAGGTGCCCTTATTTTGACACGGGCCGCTAGTAGTTTTGGTTTTGCAGATTTATATTCACAGGATCCTGGTTTACAGATGGAACGATATCCGAAAAGCTCTGTATCCGTATATCTCCTTCAGTTGTGCTTTGTATTATTTTCCGCTGCTATGTAATGTATTGTAATCTCTGATATTTTATGATGTGTAATATTGATTCATACTCTATATATTCTTGTATTCTGATGGAATTGTTGTAATATACAATGAAATGTTCTTCTGCTTGTGTTCTGATTCGTCTTGTCCTGAAAGTATCTGCTCTTTCCTTCATGAGGAAGTTACGGGTCTTCACAGTTGGTATCAGAGCTTTGGTTTACAATGCTCGAGAGCAAGACACGTTAGAACCAAATGAAAGAATTCATCAGAAATTGGATTAGTAATATCCAATGAGAATGACTCATTAGAGATAGGATCAGTAGTATCCTAGAACGAGTGTGAAGAGTATATTTTTAAATTGAAAACAATTTTTGTTTTGAAAATTTAAATCGTATTATACGTATTTGAATATTTATTTTAATTTGATTTGGACAATCGAGTATATAAAGATTTTGTTTATGCGTTTGATCCACGTGCATTCGAAGTTTTAATATACTGGATAGGTATAGAATCACACTCTAGTCGCCCGGAGACGATTTTGATGATGGAGCCCCATAATCAGGATTTACGTTCGTGTTTCGAAAGTGAGATATCTATATAGTTCCTATTGGCTGGTGTGAGAACCAAAACTAGGTAGGATTATTTGTTGTGATTTGGCATCAAAAATGTGATTTTTGGCTATATTTATAAAATTATGAATTTGAAAAGCTAATCAACTAATTGATTGTTGGTTGTGTTGTTTGATTAATTAAATGTTGAACCTTTAGCCAAATTGAACCAAAAAGTGAATTATATTGAAAATTTATCGCATTTGCATGCATATACATGTACTTACATTGAACAGGTCATAGCAAGGAGGCTAGAGTAGAAGAATAAAATTGTTTGCCCGACAAATAGGTACATGTTTATTGTATTTCTTGGGTTTTTGACGATTTTATGAGCCGATTGGCTAGCCGCTTGGCTTTTTCATTTTCTTTTGGATTGATGAGGGCTATGGGAGGCTATTTGAAATATCCCCAAGCTCCCGGTGCAGGGGAGGTTATGGCGAAATTTTTCAAAAATTTAGCGTGCTAGCCAAATTTTTGAAAAATTTGAGAAGTTCTTAGAAACTGAAAAGTTGAAGAACTTAAGCCATAAAGAAAATTATGGAAGTGGAGTTGATTAGTTAAACAACTTTCGGCTTCGTTCCTTTTCATGGACGAAAAGTTTTAAGTGGGGGAGATTGTAATAACCCGGAAATCTGAGCCAATTTAAAATTATTATTTTGGCAATTTTGATGAATTTTGAATATTTAAAATGATTTATTTTAAATAATAACGATGAGATATTTATTTTGGATAGAATTCGAAAGTATATATTTATATAGATCGTCGTTAGAATATAAATATTTTGTTTTAATTATAAAAGGAATTGAAAATGGCGCGGTAGTTCGAAAATTCAATTTCAAAGTTCAAATGAATGTACAGGATTCAAAACCGGATTTTGGCGAAACCAAAAATATTAGAATCTATTTTAAAATATCTTTCTAGCAATTCCGAAAAATTGAAAATAATAATATATATATATAATTATATAAACCCTCCTCTCATTTCTTCTTTAGTCAACGAGGAAAGAAAAAAAATAAAGGCCCGATCCCCTTTTCCCACCGCTCCCCTCGACGTCGACCACCGCTCCCCCCAACCCTCGCGTCAGCCTCCCCTCGTCCCTCCTCGCTCGAGCAACCCCCTCCCTCTCGAAACCCAATCACAAACCCCTCGCGCGAGCTACAGACCGCCAACCACCGTCCGCATCTGACGACCGACGCACCACCTCCACGCTCCGCCAACGGCGCTGCCCCGCTCGTGAAACCCCCCCTCCATTGGCAAAGCTCTGATTTCAACAATAAAAGTGAGTTTTCCCCCCTTTTATCTTTGTTTTATTTTATAAATAAAACAATTTTCAGTTTAGAAATAAAGGATTTTTCATGATAAAAGATTATATAATGTAGCCAAAACAGTGAGCCCTTTTTCCTTTTCTGATTTCCTTTTGTTTATTTATTTTATGAAATTTGATTTTTATTTGAAAAGAATATGGCAATTTTTAATATATAAAAAGGTTAGATCTTTGTTTAGAAAAAGATGGATTTTTAACATAGATAAAGATCGGATTTTTAATGATGAAAAGAATTGATTTTTATTCATAAAAAGATAAGATTTTTATGATAGGAAAGACGAGATTTTTATTATAGAAAAGATGTGATTTTTATAATGCAAATGAAGTGATAAAGTTATAATTTTTATCTATGTGAAGAAGCGATATAAATGTGATTTTTATCTAAGTAGAATTGAAACAAAAATATAATTTTTATATAATAGAGATTATAAAAATATGATTTTAACATAGGAGAGATCATAAAAATATAATTTTTAGTAGATAATAAAAATGTGATTTTTATATATGTAGTGGATGCGGACAACGAAAGCGATAAAAGGCGAGTGGCGAAGATTTCCTACATATGAAGAGTCGCGGTGTATTGATTTAGCTAGTCTTTGAGAACTCCTCACTTTTATTTTATTTTCTACTTGAAGTATATACTAGGATGCAGACGGTGCTTAGCAGCACCCGACAGCCATCGTCCACAGACCATGGATGACTTGTTTGTTTGATTGCTGCGTTGTGAAATTTGACTGTTGATTGTGATGTGTGAAATATAAATTCATGTGTTGAAAATAAAATATATATTCATGTGTTGAAATAAAAAATATATTCGTGTGTTGAAATAAAATAAATTCATGTGTTGAAATAAATTATATATTCATGCGTTGAAATAAAATAAATTCATGTGTTGAAATAAAATATATATTCATGTGTTGAAATAAAATATATATTCATGTGTTGAAATAATATACATATATTCAGGTGTTGAAATAAAATATATATTCATATGTTGAAATAAAATATATATTCATGTGTTGAAAGAAAATATATATTCATGTGTTGAAATAAAATATATATTCATGTGTTGAAGAAAAATAAATGTTCATAAACAAATCGGACGATTTGTTTATATACACTAATTTGGCTGATATTGATTGGGACGATAAATTTTACACATCGCCCAACTGCACAAATAAAAATATGTGTTTGTTGATTTGAAACCCCACACGGGTATTGGGATGAGATTTGACGTACATTAATCCCGATTGTTTAGTTGTATGTCAATCGATGGGTTGACAGACTGTGTAAGCGTTAATTATTTATATTTAATGCTTATGCGGTTGTGTGCTGCACTCTGGATGATGGTTGATTATTTATCGCTGCTATTATATACATGTGTTGTATGGAATCCATATAATTAACATTATATGGTAATTGATTGGGCCTCATTCTAATTTGGAAAATAAAGAATATTATAAAAGAAAATATTCATGTGTTGAATAGAATGAAAATTCATGTGTTGAATAGAAAGAAAATATTCATGTGTTGAATAGAACGAAAATTCATGTGTTGAAAAATATAAATTCATGCGTTGAATAGAATGAAAATTCATGTGTTGAATAGAATGAAAATTCATCTGTGGAATAATATAAATTCATGTTTTGAATGGAATAAATATTCATGTGTTGAATAAAACAAATATTCATGTGTTGAATAGAAGAAAACATTCATGTGTTGAATAAAAGCCTTGTTGATTAGATTTACGCCATTTTGACGTGAACGATATTTATATCGATTTTTTTCATTTTTATAATGAATATAGAAAAGGAAGTGATTTAAAAATATAACGTTTTGAAAATATTATCATTTATAGATTAATGATATGGAATATTCAATTTTGATTTGAAATTGAATATGAAGTTGAAATCGTTTTGGAAACGAATTTAAAACGATTAATAAAATACATTTTAAATGGAAATCGATGAAATATATGTAATATATATATTATATATATAGAATGGCCAGAATAGAATGCGCCGCGCCGCGGCAGTTCGCGAATTTCGACCATTGACTTTAAATGGATATTACGGGAGATCCGACCGTCGAATTCTCCTAATACCAGAACCGTTGAGTTCATATCGAAAAGAGCTTTCTAACGGATGTTAGATATTTGAAATCTAATGGTTAGATTTGGATTTATGTCCAAATCAAATTTGGAAAAGGTCGCTGTAAGTGCAATTCGATGACCGTTGATGGAAATCGACTGTACGGGCCTTGATAAAATTATTAAAAATAATAATAATTCGTGTAAAATCATAAGAAATGATTTATGAAGAATTGAGATGAGAAAATCCATATTTGAAAGGATAAAAAAAGATTTTTTTCGAAACGAACTAGTTTTGAACTAGAATAATAATTTATTTATTTTTAAATAAATAAAGTGGATTTGAAATGGTTTTGAAAATAATCGGAATTTCCAATAATTGAATTGGAATGGATTGGAACCAAAATTGTCTTTGGAATATTTCGATGTTGGATTTCGTGATTATACAGATATTGTTATGGAAATTTGAAAGATATATTTATATCGTTATTTCCAATACGATATTTGTTGGTCGTAGAATTTGATATTGAATATAAGCCAATATATTTTCTATTCAGAGCCTTATATTTAATATCAAATGGGAACTGGGTTTATCGTGAACTGTGTTTTAACGACATTTGTTCTTTAACCCGATTTACAGTGAAATGTGATTTGGAATTTATAAATCTTTTGTTAAGATTTAAAGGAGGTTTTCCAAAGTAAAGTTTTCCAATTTAATAAAATAAATTGGAATGGAATGGAATGTGATTTTGGGTTTATCGTGAACTGTGTTTTAAACGACATTGGTTCTTTAACCCATTTAAAGACAGGATATGATTTCCCAAGTTAAATAATCATTGATAGTGATTTTTGGAAAGATTAAAACCAAGTGGAGTTTTAATGAATCTTTAATTAGATTGAAATAATCGAGAATGGAGTATCACCAGTTTTGCTCCAAGCGATAGTTAAATCTTTAATTAGATTTGAATGTGAAATGGTAATTGAACTTACCGATAACACCGTGGTGTTAGATATGAAGTATTACCAGTTTTACTTCATGGGATAAATAGGTTGGGATTGGTAAATAAAATAAATGATTACTTCGGTGTGGTTCGCTAATCCTGACTAATTTGAATTGATATTCAAAAGAAGATTAAAGAATAAATTTAAAGATTTATCTTTAATAGAATTAACGGGAACCTTTCCCAAAGTATAAGAATATTTGAATAAAAGAATATTCCGAATTGGAATGAGGCGTACGGTGTGTTTGTGTTACAGTAATTTATTATATACGCGAGTTATTCAGAAAGACCGAGTTTATCCCATTCTGAATAACTGATTCGAGGTGGTGTCGAGGATGAGGACAGTGGTTGAAGACCGGAGGTCTTCACATCGTTTGGGTGATTGCTGATGATTTTTATTGGGAGGTACACCCAAGATGAAGGAATCAGTTGGTGATCGTCCAGACGTACTTGGAGATCGATGGATATGCGAGGTGCAAGGTGCCTCCGGTTTCGTTCAGACCCAGAACGGACTTGTAAATGGACTGTGTGTCTGACATCGGATTTTATTCTGTGTGATCGATTTCTATTAAATATATATATGTTTGGCGACGGAGAATTTATTCCCTTGCTTAACGCCCTTCTCTGAAACGTACGAGCTCAGAGGTTATATATTGATGGATATCAAACGCATGGAGTGAATTGCCTGTGTGGCATTCCTAAGTGGCAATATGATCAAGGCTTCTGTTGAAAAGCAGAGTCTTGTGGTTGATGATCAAAGCACGGCCTGTGTGGCATAGCTTTTTGTAGCGTTCATTCGCGAGCCTCACACCCTGGTTGTGAACCAAAAACGGGAGAGAACCTCAAGGAGGGCATGCGTTTCCTTTTAGCTAGAAGTGGCATCAGTGATTTTACACGTCCTAACGAGTTTGAATTATGTGGTTGTTGGGTTGCGAGGCGCCTAGGATATGTCGGTGACTGTGTGGAGCCGACGGAGTCATTGGACTCATTGACATCCCATAGGGTGGGGAAACACAGTGTTCAGGCATTTTAATCCACATCGGTGGACCGGCCCTGACGATCCAAGGCTTGCATGCGCGCTTGCCTGAGGGGCGTGCTAGAGCATCTCGAATTCGGTAAGGACGATCCCTTGCCTTGGTTCACAGATGGAAATCCAACTTCCGATATGTGACTTTGCGATTTTGATTGTAGAGCCAAGTATGGCGACATAGTGGGATGGGGCACTTATGCCCTCTATGATTGATACTTATGATTGAAATTGTTTTGACACTATACACTTATAGTAATAAAAGACGAAATTTAGCATATCAAGCATTCTTTGGTTATCATAAGGTAAAACCCAATCCTCTGGCTTGTGTTGCATTATGTGATGGGACTTGGGTCTTATAATAGCTTCATTCTTCTTTATTTAACATTGCGTTGTTTGTTTATGCACTGGTACTCTTGGGAGGAAACCTATTCTGTGTTATACGGCGTGGTCCCTTGATTTACCTAACTTTAAAATAAAGGTTAATAACTGTTTTAGTTCTCACACCAGTCACATGACTGACCTGGAGTTTATTGTTTTAACCTAAAATCTTGGTGCCCTTATTTTGACATGGGCAGCTAGTAGTTTTGGTTTTGCAGATTTATATTCACAGGATCCTGGTTTACAGATGGAACGATATCTGGAAAGCTCTGTATCCGTATATCTCCTTCAGTTGTGCTTTGTATTATTTTCCGCTGCTATGTAATGTATTATAATCTCTGATATTTTATGATGTGTAATATTGACTAATACTCTATATATTCTTGTATTCTGATGGAATTGTTGTAATATACAATGAAATGTTCTTCTGCTTGTGTTCTGATTCGTCTTGTCCTTAAAGTATCCGCTCTTTCCTTCACGGGGAAGTTACAGGTCTTCATGCCTCCTCTTGTAATAATAAAATATATATTGAGCGGTTACTGAGTTGAATTTATCCCGAATCTTACTGGAAGTCATCATCTCAATTCTGTGTCGTCTGTCGACCATCTCCAATTCTGAGTCATGAAAGGTGAGTTTATCTCACACCTGACTCACATTTATTTCATGGACGTTAGATCAGCTATTTGAACTGTTATGAAATGTATAGGATTTACTAGTATAAATTGTTTGTTTAATATGTACACTTTAATATATGATAATTTATTTATATAACATGAAGGTGCACTGATTTTATATGACTATGATGTGATTGATGCTATATGATGATTTGTTATGTTGCTGATACCCCTAGTTTAGGAGAAAATCACTAAGGGTTGAAATGATACATACCCGAACGGACATTAGAATAAGAAAAAATCGTTATGGTTTGAAATGATAGAGCTGAACGATTTTTACTGAATTTGGGAACATAGGTTGAAATGATAGACCCATAGAAATTTTATAAATTGCGGGTTGAAATGATAAATATCCGTATCACTTAACCATAGGGTAGAAAACTATACACGAACAATATTGGTCATGTTTTTTCGAAGTAAGGTGATTTGGAAATTTGATTTTTAAAATAATAACTTTACATTTTATATTTTATATTTATATTTGTTTAAAACTTAAATTTTGTAAATTTTGAATTATATGTTTTAAAATGATTTTATGGGTAAATATAGATTTAAATGTTTATTTAAGATTCTACTTATAATTTTATTTATTTTAAACCATAAAATTTATTCCTATAAGTATTTTAATTTTAATTTTATTTTATTATAATAAATATTTCTTTAAATCTATTTTTGTATTATTTTAAATTTATATATGTTATAATCTACTTCGAATTAATTTTAAAATTTTATAAACTTATATATATACATATCTATTTTCAAAATTAATTTTTTATATTTATATATTTTATAAACTTTAATAATAAACTAAAGATAGATAAGTTAGATTTCGCAATTTATATTTGAAGATTTAAGATGTAAATTTATATAATGATATTTGAATAACGAATGAACTCATATTAAGTAATGAATTTGAATTGATACAAACTTTCAGTAGAGATGAATTGAATTGGGTAAAATATGAAATGAATTTGAATTCGAATTGGTTTGAACTTATATGAGATAAATTTGAATTTGTGAAATTGATTCTAAATTTGAATCTTTTGAATTTAAGAGAAATTTATTTGAATTTATAATTGATGTGGAATGAATTAGATTTTAAGTAACCGAATGTGAATTTGAATAAAGATTTTATATATGGAATCAATTTTATAATCATATGGTTTGAATTAGAATATTTGAGAAATAGAGCTTATAAGAATGGTTTAAAATTGTATGAACTATTTGAATTGAAATATAAGGCTTTGGTTTGACTTTATAGTAATGAAATTTGAATTCAACAACTTGAGTTAAATTTTGATATGGTTCGTTGAAACTAAAATAAAAGATTTGATTTAAATTATATAAAATTGAATTTGAACTTAAGTGATTGAATTTTTAATCGCCTTAAATGAATTCTTATAAAGGTGAATGGGATCACACCAATTGTTTGAATTTATAAATAACAATTTCGAAATGTATGACTTGAGTTACGTAACTCGATATGTTTTGTTTAAAATTTGAAATGTACATATTTGAATTCGAACCAAAATGTTGAATTCATGTGAATCAACCTGAAACGATTTCCTAAAGGTAAAATTTGAATTCTTTTAATTGTTTTGAACTCGAATTTTTGCGAATATAAAACAAACCAAATATTATCAAAGTAAATTGTTTTGGTATTAATTTAAACGAAAAACAAGATATTTAAGGTATAACTTTAATATAAGTCGATTTTGGATTTGAAATTAGTTATGCGAATACTTTCGGAAATTATCACCAATGTTAAATGAATAGTATTGGTTTATACTATATTGAAATCATTACGATATGTTCTAAATCGATTTGATTTAAAGCGATATAAATGAGTTATTTTCAAATTAAAATATGATCGAAGTTAGATATTTAATTTTGATTCTCAATTTGAATAAGAGATTCATATAAACTATTTTATAAACCAATTTATAAAATAATGACCATGGTGTGAAAAATGTAAACGATTGGTCGTTAAAGAGACCGGGATTGGCTATTGTCATACTCTCTGCCAATACCAAAACCACTTTAACAACTGTGTACGCGGTGGAGTTCCAAAATGAAGTATGATGGATGGCGATTGACTCTATTTTCTATTTCATATTAATTATGAGACCCTGACTACCTTGAGTCAGCTTGATATGGAAAAATAAGAGCTATGCCGAGACAAGTGAGATCATACCTCCTATTGAACACACTTCTTCGATACTATTCTATTATTGTTGAGATTCAATTGGGCCCTTTTGATTATGGAGTGTGTATCGAGGTGGGCAGTAGTAGCTGCTATGCATTACCACCAGTCTGGCTCTGCAAATGGTGAATCCACCCTGGCATTCCTTACGTGCCTTATCACATGCCTTATACGAGCCCATTATGATTTTATTTTGTACTATTTTATATGGAGTGCCCTCTGATTAACCTCTAGTTTACGGAGGAATTACGGTATTCTATATACTATGGGAATATATAAATGGTGTAAGGGTAATCATGGTAATCCCGCTTATGATATTTTGATACTTTTACTTTACTGATAGACACTATTGTACATAGCGTACTATACTATATAGTATTAGTTTGACGGATCCTTAGAGGATGGTGTTCCCAAACATCCTTTAAGTTATTGATTGCATTTCATCAAAAATTTCATTTGAATTGATTTGCTTCCATGAGAATGCTTGTCCTGATCCTAGTTGTTTTGTTTTGCATTATTGCTCGGGTCAGATCGAGTATTACAGTTTTGAGATTCATCCTTGGAGTTGGAGCTTATATTGGGTTTCACTCACCTGTGTCTACCTATTCAATTGATCCAGTTTTCAGCTATTCTTGTCGTCTTTATTTCATGCTGTTATTATCTATTTATGTATCTAAAATTTATTGTTTAGACTTCCGCTGTACTGTTTATGTAAACTTTGATGCAAAATTTATTTAGTAGCTTCATGAACTACTATTGCATTTTAATTTTTCCGCTGCGAGATATTATACTGTTCTGTATATGTGATCTGTGATTTATTTTATTTACCCCAGAAGCTAATAACAACCTATTGTTTTGGGACGTTTCGAGTTGACATGTTTTGTTGATTTGGCACAGTCAAAATGACGGGTCGTTACATGGACTAGGACACACCTCCTTCTGATCCTGTCCGACCTGTTTACTTAGGTCTTCCAAGACTTACCGACTAAATTTATTGGTAATGGTGACCAAAGGAAAGAACAATATCTTCGGACCTTCCACGATCGATCTTGACTTTGAAAACCTTTCTCAGTATCGACTCATCGAAATAACTTGAAAATTACTACTTCCTCCGATTCTAAGCTCTGGTTACTCGAACTTGATTTGTCAACATCACGAGAAAATTGAGAGAAACTCAAAAAAGCCTCGAAAATAATCAAGTAGAATCTTGAATTAATGCAATGGCTTCGAGATCGTACTCAACGAGAAATCCTTCGCCTTCAAGCGAACAGGAGCATTCAGCCTCCTCCGAACTACATCTCCCCAAGCTCTATACGTATCCATCATACCGTAGCAAACCTTGGACTACTAACCGTTATGGTACCGGTATCACCATCAAAGCAGGAATGCGTCGTTTCGACATTCCAGGCTCAATTCTAATCTTGACATAAGGATTAGCACTTAGTTGCCCATTTGACAGGATCAACTTGTCGCGAATCAAAACTTAGCGCCTACGCTTTATGCCGCAAACCAGTCCCCAGTTCTCGCTTATTGACCTCAGCAAAGTAAAGCAACAAAGGTCAGAGATTGTTTGGAGGAAGCTAACATTAATCCGAGAAGACGTACAATGATGTGCACTCACGAGTCGGATCATGACCATTAGAATCCAACAGAGATCTAAACTCCCATCCTCGCCAACCTGGTTTGTAGCATCATGAATGAATCTCAAGGTCATCTCACCAACGATTGGGAAAACAGTGCGAGACGTAACCACTTCGCCAAAGATGTTCTCTACGCAGAATGACCCAAACACTTCAACATGCCATAGATAGAAGCCTCTAGACTTCATAAATCGATATGAATCATGCATGGATTCCGCTTATGCCACAAACGCCAAGAAGTGCTAGTGCTTCCTCGTATTTCTCGAAGGTGCTCCTCTTATATGGTTCTCCCATCTTCTTCTAAGAACCATATCAACTTTTGATCAGATTGCAAGATATTTGATTAAGTAATTCGGTATGCACATCTCCCAAGGTAGTAGAGAAAGTCTGGAAAACTATCTGTTAGCAGATGTTGAAGATCTGAATCACTACACTGTCTTATCCTAACTTTCCAAAGGAATCAAGCTTCTCGCTTCGACAACTTACTTCGGGGTGAAATTCGAAGCTCTATTGACTCTAGTCCCAATGCTCTAAACAAAGCCGATCTAGTCAGCAAAAACAAAAGTAGTTGGAACAAGAAGAGGAAACATCTTAGGCTTCCATCTTTATGCGACTATACTTCGCTTTACGACTCCCTCAAGAACATTTACCTCGAGGCCTGCAATGTCCTACAATACAAGAAGCCAGTTCTGAGAGGGTTGTTAGATGAAAAGATAAGAATCAGGAAGTATTGCTGGCTCCACAGCATCAACAGTCATTACACAAACGAATGTTATCACTTGCAAGACAACGTCGAAAAGATCATCCGCAAGGGAAAGCTTAAACAATACACACAAGGTCTCCTACGTGAAATTTTCGAGCCATCCAACGCTCACCAAGAATTTCAACCAAGCAAGACCTCTCCTAGCAACTAGATCCTCCAATATCATGCTTTCGAGCTAGCAAGACTGCAGTAGAAATAAGCGGCTTAGACATCAATGTTGTGATGCACATCTTATCTTGCTTGAGTTACACATTATATGAACTCAGTTGTACTTATTTCCAGAAGTAGTTTGATTGTATGTTCTAATTTCAACAAGTTTCTTTTGTAATCCTTGTACGAAGTATAAAAACATTAACCTCGATCTTTGAGGTTCATCCATGGATCGCTGGAGCGTCTCTAGCGCAAATACAATCAAGCAAGCTCAACCATACTTGCCTCCGAGCATGTGGTAAAGTACGCTAAGTCCAATGGATTTAGACTGGCATACCTATGCTCCATCATACTCTAGCTACGATCTGTTGGCATTGTCATTAACCCCGATGGTCATTACATGACCTGCCTATGCCTAAGCATGCTTAGGAGTCTATCCATTGGAATTAGTCAAGCAAGTATGATACCGACCACCTCCGGGATTAACTAAAATCCTCAGAATTGGAACAGAGTATAAAACTGGTGAACCAACTGCACCCTCTAACTCTAACCCGAACGAAACAATGGATGAGTATAAAGGACGAACCAATGACATCCACTCCTGACTTCATAACTCCTCAAGATTAATGACCAAAAGGTGTCTTGAGAGTGCGATCACTCTTCTCGAACCCCACAAGACTTGAGTCTATCAAAAGGGAGTTTCAATCGAACCCGGATCTAAGTGCGGCGACGAGTCACGCTATATGAGTACTACTTCCGGAAAGTATAAAATTTACTCGAACATTTAGAATGACAAGTTATGTGACATAGTGATCTTTGAGGTCGTCGCCAAACAAATTGATTAGCGAATCATTCCCGCCTTTACCTCCCTCAATTGGAGACGAAACAGGAATGAGAAGCAACCCTCATCCTCCAACGAATGCCCCCTCTTCACTATCACCATAGCCTTTCCCCTCTAGCTGAGGTCCATACATCTCCTAATAAGCTGAGAGCATGTCGGGAAGCACTATGTTAACCGAATTTTCGGTCCGGTTCCTAGGAGAGCATCAGACACGCTCAATTCAACCTACCTCGTGAAGTTGAGGACGAAAAGGAACACACAGGAGTGAAGGAAACAGGATCAAGAAGGGATTACACCGCCTGTGGCCTCATGGCATGCAGAAGATGTCCGCAATCCAAGGCCTCAGACCCCGAAGGAGTTACGAGCCTCGACCACCCGGTCCAGGGAACCTCGCGCCCCTCGGAAGAACCGGGCACGACGCGGAATACGCACCCAACCGGGTGCAAATTCCCGCAACATGCCTGGGTTCAATTTTTTAAACCCAAGCCTGGGTTTGAAATTTCAAACCCAGTGGTGCAGGGTCTTGAGCCCAGTGGGTGCGAAATCTCGCACCCACAGCTGGGCTCGAGATCCCGAGCCCAACGGGCACGAAATCTCGTGCCCACGGCTGGGTTCGAGATCTCGAGCCCAGCGGGACGAGATTTCGCGCCCACGTTTAGGTTCTAATTTTTGAACCCATCGGGTTTGAAATTTCGAACCCAGAGGTCTCAAATTTTCAAACCCGCAACCAGGTTCGAAATTTCAAGGCGCGAGGAGTGCGGGCTCGAATTTTCTACATGTGGTCCCCCTTTTCACCTAATCCTACCTACTTCTACCTACTCCCACTCCTATAAATAGCCATAGCCTCACACTTCAAAGGGATTGGATTTTCTACAGTCAAGACCTCCCAAAAGCTTCATGAGCTCCATTAATGGCATCTCCTATTTAAGGAAGAAGGAGAATTAAATATTCTTTTTCACAAATATCTAGCATATTTCAATTATAAAAGTGAATGTAATAAGCATGGCTCCACCTTGTAATTCTTGAGTGATTAATAAAAGTTCAACATCCTTCCAAAGTGGACGTAGGCCTAATCCGCGGCCGAACCACTATAAATACTTTTGTCTTTTACCGCTTTCTCTTACGTAGTCTTGCGACCAAATTAACTATTCCTAGTAATAGGAATCTTTGGTGTTTACGACAATTTTTGCCATCAACATTTGATGCTTTCACTGAGAGTCCGAATTTAGGATTTGCGTCTTTGTTCCGCATTATCATCTCGACTTCGACAAGCTTAGGATTCCTTGCTCAACCCATTGTCGGGTCTGCTTATGATGATAAACAAGTCAAAGACGTGATTGTTGGCTCTTCAGCCGTAGCCGAGGCAGGCACCTCCCAACAACCTCAACCGATAGATGTCCCGGCCCCTAATGAAACTGTCCCTCTTGTGGTGGACCCTGAAGCGCCCGTTACACAAGCTCAAATTCGCGTGCTTAATGAAAGATATGAAAACACCGCGGTCGAGCTCAACCAAGCACTAAGGAATAACATCGACCTTATGCGGCAACTTCAAAAAAGTCAGCGAGTTGTCGCCTAACTTCACCTAACTCGGAACAATGCTCGACCCTGACCAACCGCCTTGGAAAATTCCTCTTCTGAGTCAAGGGGCCCACACCAAAGGAGAAGATCCACCCATATCAACATGTCGCCGCTCGTACCAATGCCCTCGACAACGGTGACGGTCATACAACCGGGCATGGGAACAACCACTACGACCAGACCACGGTCACATACAGCGAGGGGGCGCATTACCGAGACCTCTCTCGCTTAATTATCAATGACGGACCAGATCCTACAAATCAACCTCCTCCTCGAATAACCCAATGGCCGCTAATCGAGACGAAGGGCACGCTATTCCAACGGCCCGTGCTCCTGCAGAACAGGATCTACGTCACCCTTCTCCGCCTCACCAACCAGTAGACCCAATCATAGATGTCGAGGACATGGAGGAAGACGATCCGGACATCCATCATAGAAATGGGCTTGCAACAGGACTCTGGAGTCACGTCAAAATCCATGGATCCCAATGGCGGATCCCCATCCAACTTACCTTCCCGACATGATACGAAGGGTCATGAGGGAAATGCTAGGATTGCTCATGACGCATGGGAAGCACACTCTGGCATAACCCCTTCACAAGAAGAGTGAATGAAACCGAATGGCCAAGGCGCTTCAGCATGCCGCAAATTCCACTCTATGATGGTACCACTGACCCTTGTGCCTTCTTCAATCACTATGAACGGAAAATGGACTCGAGCTGAGGCGACGATCCGGCCAAATGCAAATGCTTCCCCGTCTTGCTGTCTGACACCGATCTACTTTGGTTTTCCCGTCTCTCGCTCGATTCCATTAACAACTTCGGGCAATTGGCAACAGAGCTGGTCAAGCAATTCAGGGTGCATATCCCGACTCCGAAGAATGCCCTCACCTTATCCAACCTATACCAGGGGCCCGCCGAGTCGCTTAGGAGCTACCTTTCCCAGTTCAACACAGCTCTCGCCGAGGTCGAAGTTCTAGATCCTCGCGCCATACTCTTTCAGGTAGCAAAAGGGGTCCTCCCTACTTCAGAATTCGGGGACTGAATCGATCGAAAATAGCCAAAGAGCCTCGACGCCTTCTATGAGAAGGCAGATCAATACCTATGCCAAGAAGAAGCAAGGCGGAATCGACTTTCCGCCGTAAGTCACCCCAATGACCCACTAGCGGATTCCGCCAACAACCACTTCAGAGGTAGGCGAGGAGGGGAGCCCTTCGACCAAAACAGGGGGGCAGGTCCCTAAAGGCAAAAACCAAACAATGGCAGGATGGATGGATGAAACAACGGGCAAGCCCCAGCAGAATTAAGAAAGCCCAGCCCTCACCAAGCTTTCGTAACCTACACCCCATTGAATGAAGACATAGAGACGATCTACTTGGAAACATGTAACACCCTGCTATACAAGAAGCCACGCGTCAGAGAATAACCTGGCCACGAAAAGAACACCGGGAGGTACTGTCGATACCGTGATATATACTGGCATGACACAACGAATGCCGCCAGCTTAGGGATGCGATTGAGAAACTTATACGCGAGAAGCGGCTAGAGCAATATGTCCAAGATCCCTTTCCCGCCAAAGCAAACCCGCAGCCTCCAGTGCCAGCTCCGCAAGCAGCCCTAAGGGAGTTCCAGGACCATCTAACCAGAGGCGAGGAATTGTGATCAACACCATCTGTGGATGACCTTACCCCACGCACAATAGCTTTCGAAAAATGGAGGAATATGTGAGTTCCATTAAACATGCTACTTACGAAGCCTACTCCGTTCTCCCTGAGTCCGTCCCCTCCAAGCTACAAAAAACCATGCGGGATGACACCGTCTTCCGAGAAAGGGAATCGACAGGGGTGGAAATACCAACCACCAATTCCCTAGTCATCAATGCCTAGATCGGTGCCGCTTCCGTGTGAAAGGTCTTAATCGACTCGGGAAGCTCGGTCAACATCATCTTTAAGGCCGCTTATGACCAGATGAAGTTGGAAACAAATGACTTGAAGACATGTCACGCCGCCATTCACGACTTCACTGGGGCCTCTAGTTCCCCCGTAGGGATGATCGACCTACCCGTGGAACTGGGCGAGGGGGACCGAAGACGAGTCCGGATTATCACTTTCATGGTCATAGACATCGACTCCCCCTATAACGCTTTCCTAGGATGCCCCTTCCTCATCGAATTCCGAATTTACATGGCACCATGGTCTTTCATAATGAAATTCCCAATGGAAAATGGAATAGGAACCGTCAAGGGTGATCAAGTAAACGCCAGGGAATGTTACGCAATAGAATGGAAGAATTCGTGCTATAAGGACAAGGGCAAATCCATGCCCACTCCTTCTTGCGCCAAGAACGTCTCTGCATAGCAACCAGCGGCGTATGGGCCCTGGCTTAGGCGCCACTCCTATCTTTCCGATGACCTCAACCCATGGAAGGACATAGAACCCCAATATGAGAGGGCTACCCTGGTCGAATCCATAGTGGATATTCCCGTCAACCTCGACGACACAATGAGGTTGTTGAAGGTAGGGTCACAACTCCACCCGGCATTGAACGAAGATTTCATATGCTTCCTAAAAGCCAATTTAGAAGTGTTTACATGGACTCACTCCGACATGAAAGGCATCGACCCCGCAATTGCCTGCCATTCCCTTGGCTCAGATCCCAGAATACATCTAGTCAAACAGAAACACCGCTTTTTAGTGCCCGAAAGGGCCAAGGCACTAGAAGAAGAGGGGGACCGCCTGCTCAACGATAACTTCATTCGCGAGGCTGACTACCCTGAGTGGGTTTCCAATCCAGTCCTGGTTAAAAAGCCAATGGTAAGTGGCGGACATGCATCGACTTCTCCGATCTGAACAACGCATGCCCCAAGGACAGCTTCCAACTCTCGAAGATCGATTGACTAGTCGACTCGACCGCCGGATACCGGCTATTATCCTTCACAAATGCCTACTCAGGCTACAACTAGATCCCGATGAGCCTCCGAGACCAAGATCTTACCTCTTTCATAACCGACTTGGGCTCTACTGCTACCGTGTTATTCCCTTCGGCCTTAAAAATGTCGGCGCCAGTAATCAGCGAATGGTTAAGCAACTCTTTAAAAATCAGATCGGAAAGTCCGTGGAGGTGTACGTGCATGATATGCTAGTGAAATCTAAAATATCAAGCGATCACGTCCACGACCTCTCCGAAATGTTCGATGTCCTTCGCCAGTACGACAAGAAACTCAACCCCCTGAAGTGCTCCTTCGGAGTCGCATCAGGCAAATTTTTGGGTATCATTGTCAATTCTCGAGGCATCGAAACTAACCCACAAAAAATCCAAGCTATTCAGGACATCCGAATCCCCGAGAACATCAGGGACGTCCAGAGCCATAACGGAAAGGTCGCCGCTTTAAGTCGGTTCATCTCTAAGGCCACCGACAAATGCATCCCCTTCTTCGATTTACTCCAAAAGGGGAAACGCAATTTTGAGTGGACCCGCGAGTGCGTCTCCGCATTCAATGAACTCCTGAACCACTTAGAGCGACCATCTATCATCTCTAACCCTATAGACCATGAGGACTTATACATTTACGTGGCTATTTCTGTGCAGGCAATAAGCTCAACACTAATGCGCCTCGAGGATCGCACTCAACGGCCCGTCTACTATATCAGCAAGTGGCTGATGGGGACAGAGAAGAACTACCCTAAGTTAGCGAAGATGGCATTCTACTAATTGATTTCCTCTAGAAAGCTCCGACCGTACTTCCAGTCGCATCCCATAAAAGTTTTCACCAACCAGCCACTACGCCCTGTCCTATAACGACCCGAGGCGTCAGGACAATTACTAAAGTGGAGCATAGAGTTAAGCCAGTTCAAGATAACCTTCATCCCCCAATGAGCCATCCTTGGCCAAGCCCTCGTCGACTTCATCGTGGAATTCATAGCCCCCGAAGAGGAACCCGTGTCAAACATTGGAATTCCCGACGCTAAATGGAAATTGTTCGTAGACGGCTCCTCAAATAGAAAATGCTCTGGGGCCGGAGTCGTGCTCATCACCCCTGAAGAACAGCCGATATATTACGTGCTAAGGCTAAATTTCCCTTCCACCAAAAACGATGCGGACTACGATGCCTTAATCGTCGGGCTTAGTATCGCGATCGAACTCAAGCTTGAGACTGTCCACATCTTCTTTGATTCATAGGTTATCGTCCGACAACTACTGGGAGAGTATCAGGCAAAAGAGGGGCGGCTTCCCAATACCTGGCCCGGGTTCAAGGTTTGCTCGTCTGCCTCGAGCATTTCACCATCACCCATATCCCACGCGAGCATAACGAAAAAGCGGATTCCCTCGCCAGAATGGCAAGTTCTGAAGATCCACAACTTAACGGATTCTCCCTGGTTGAAGTCCCCAACTCTCCAAGTATCAAGCAGGGGCAAGATGAGGCAGTTATGAGCACCGAACCCGAGCCTGAGTCATGGAAGACACCGATCAAAAACTTCCTACAACACGGGATCCTGCCAAAGCGCTAAAAAGAAAGGCACGCGCTCACTCGCCAGTCAGCCCATTACCTTCTTATGGGCAGGATACTCTATCGCAGAGGTTTCTCTATTCCCTTGCTCCGGTGCGTAGCTCACGATGACGCCTTCCGAATGCGAAGAGTGTGTATGAAGGCGAATGTGGCGATCACACTGGGGGGCTGACCCTAGCTAGAAAGATTCTCATACATGGTTATTACTAGACCACGCTACGATCAGGATGTCGCAGACTACACTCGAAAATGCGGTAAGTGCCAGCGCTTCTCCAAAGTTCCAAGAGCCCCGCCACGGAGCTATCTCAGAAGGTCAGCCCATGGTCGTTCTCCATGTGGGGAATCGACATCATTGGAACTCTTCCAATGGCCAGAGGCGGGGCATGGTATGCCGTCATCGCGGTGGGCTATTTCACTAGGTGGGCAGAAGTTGAAGCACTTGCCACCATCACTACGAAGAAGATGATCAACTTTGTTGTCCACAACATCGTTACTCGCTATGGAATGCCTTAAGCCATCATCTCCGACAATGGCACACAATTCAAGATCACCAAGTTTAAAACTTTCTGTCACCGCCATGACATCGATAAAAGATTCTCGGCGGTGGCTCATCCCCAAGCCAACGGGCAAGTCGAGGCAGTTAACAAGGTCATTAAATCTATCATCAAGAAGCGTCTGGAAAAGGCTGGGGGTATGTCGGCAGACGAACTCCCTCTAGCTCTATGGGTTTACCGCAGCACCCACAAGACAACGACCGGCCATACTCCTTCTACCCTCGCATATGGATCTGAAGCCGTCGTTCCCATTGAGCTCAAGTTGCAATCGCATCGAGTCACGTACTTTGATCCAAAAACTAACCAAGATCTACTTTTGGGATCACTCGACTTGCTGGAAGAAAAAAGGAACGAGGCCGATATCAAAGTCGCCGCCCAATGGCAGCGAGTAGCCCGATAGTTCAACTCCAGGGTTTGCCATAAGGACCTCAACATCGGCGACCTCGTTCTAAAGAGGGTCCACCCCCCCTCCTCCCCGCCAACATGTCTCGCAACTCGCTGGGAAGGCCCGTACTCCAGCCATTGAAAGCTCAGCGATATAACCTTTAGGCTCGCTATCATCGATGGAGCTGAACTTCCAAGGGCATGGAACAGCGGACATCTCTGCCGCTACTTTACATAACTCAGTTTACGGTTGTTTATGCTTTTCAAACAATGTTCTGTTTTGTCAAAAATCCAAGGCATTGTAAAGGCTATTACTGTCAAAGTTATTAGTAGAGATGGTGTTCAATTTCCTGTCTCCCTGTTGTTTACTTCTCACGTAATGCACCTTGTTTTCCAGCAACCAACTTGATACATGCCTACGAAAGCCGCATCGGCACCCAGGGCACAGGAGCCGGCACGGTCATCCCAATTTCTGGGCAAAACTGAGTCTGAAATGCTTGGTTATGCCCGGCACCCCAAGCACGGGAGCCGGCAAAGATACTCGAGTCGACGGCTTGTGGCGTGACTCATTCTAAACAACCATGAACTCGAACCACGGCCCAGCGCCGAGGCTGAGGATAAATCGTTCTGCGTCCTAGACCAGGCGGCTTGGCGCCACTCAGCGACCGACTAAGATCGATGCGAATCTCTCTTCGCCGGTTGCGGGTGCTGGTCGAATCTTGGCGCAGCACCAAGACTGACCTTAAATCGTTTCTTCCCCTTAGCTCTCAAGGCTAGGGGGAGCCCATAGCCACGATCGGACCTTATGATCTGATGATCGGGGCTGAAAACTACGCCAGCAAATAAAATATGTCTAGCGG
This sequence comes from Allium sativum, assembly GCA_030737875.1. NCBI lineage: Eukaryota > Viridiplantae > Streptophyta > Magnoliopsida > Asparagales > Amaryllidaceae > Allium > Allium sativum. Next base: position 646,743,760 of record CM060923.1, read on the forward strand.
CTCGCCTCAACCTAAAGAATTATGGGAGAGCCACCCACCTGGCGGACCGCACAACGCGACGCCATATGCCTTCTCTATATTTGGGTTTAACCCCGGGCCACCCAAAACAGCAGGCGCACAGCCTGGTTTCACAAACTACGGGTTCCCTGAGCTTAGGGGAACTTACTGAAATCAATGCTCTACCTCACCTCTTTGGAATAATTTACCCAGAGACGGCCCCTAATCGCTTTTGTGACAAGTGTAACAATAAGTAAGTTTGTGCAAGTACAGGATGCTGGAAAACATAAAAAGAACATCTGAACATTTGACATAAAAGGCGACCTTTACTAATTCATATCTCCTTTTTCACATACACACACTAAACAAACTACGTGTCTAATAATTTTACTTTCTAATGATAGGGTGTACATGAGAACCGCACCATGTCTTGAAAAACCAAAAGCGAGGGTCTTGCTCGCATAAATTATCGACCTACACTACCAAAACAACGGTAATCCCCGCTAGGATTGCTAACACTAACCAATCTTTCTTTTCTTGTGCTTGTCCTTTTTTGTAGATTCCACGCTTGACGGTTCATCCTTGGTTCTGGACTTCTTCTTGCCAAGCTCGCTCTTTCCATCTTCGCCGCTCCGGGAAGGGGTCGATTCATGAGAGGCCGAGAGGCGTCTCTTGCCTGTCCCTTTGCCACTTGAAATCTCAGTAATGTCAATCAAGGTGGCCTATGGCATAGGATTGGGGCACCCCCAGCAGCGAGGCCGACCACAGCATCACTCATTGCCGGGACCGCCTTGCCCTCTTGCTCAACTTTCTCCTTGGCCTCTATGGCGGCCTTCCGGGCAGCAAGCTTTTGGGACTTGTGAGGCGTGACGCCACCAGCTCTGACTTTCTCAAGGGACTCGGTGGTCCTCCGATGTGCTCCCTCATCTTCTCTCTTTTTCCGTGCCTCATCATTGGCCCTTTTCTCCTCAGCCTCCTCATCGGCTCGCTTCCTCGCAACGGTATCGGCAGCTCTCGCCTCGGCGTCTCGCCGAGTCTTCGTTGGGATTTCTTTCCTGACAGCTTCATCATACTCCTGTTTCTCCTCTACCTCCTCACACTTGGCCACCATCTTGGCCTGTTGGCTCGCCACCAAGGCCTTCATCAAATTCACATCAGCTTCTACCGGGCCATTGGTAGGGGCATTCAATCCATCAACCACCTCCCCTTCTTCGTTGATAATGTCTACCATGCTAGAGGTTATTCTTTCGCCAAAAAAGGTATAGAGTTGATTGCCGCCCTCTCCGATATGTGTCCCTACGGGGCCTGGCCCAGTTTTAGTCATTTGAGGGATCATGGGAGCGGGGTCCGCTGTTGTCATAGACCCAGGAGGAGCTGCATAAGCAAAGACACAACCTTTTTAATCCATAAATTTGGTAATCACTTCATTCTCAGGGATGCAGGGTAAAAGGAATTTACCTAAGGTCAAAGATGGCATGGGAACGATAGGAAGGGTGCTCGCGACAGTGGATGAGGTGAATCTGGTATCCCCCCAGCGTCGGGAAGTCAGGATTATACCCAGTAACAGTGTGGACCAAACCCCCGGGACCACTCATCATGGCAGATCCAGGGTCAATAGGCGGATGAGAACTCCCCTCTGCAAATGCTTTCGGCACAACCGCGCGCCCGGTCACTACAAACTTTCCTTTCTCTTTGGCCAGCCTTGCCAACCTCTCGTTCTCAACATCCTCCTACAACAGCCTCATACCCTCCCTAGCCTCTCGCGTTCGTCGTCATTCAAAAGGACATTCGCAAGTTGGCACTTGTCTAAAGTGCTCACGTCCACTCTACGCAAGAAGGCCTCGTAAGGGACCAACCTCTCCCAGGTTCTGGCTAGCTCGCGGGGATATTCTTTGACCCATGAGATCCCTCGAAATCTTAACGCTTTCACATACATGCTATTAATGCTCTCCTCAAAGGAGGACCCAATACGGAATTCTGCATCATTCAGCTGTCCCTATAGCTGCTCTATCTCCCTCGCATGTTCAATACGTACACCCTCAGCCTCGCTCAACACATCCTTGTTGTTGGCTTTAGCATCCTCCTTTGCTTTCCTCGTTAACTAGAGCTGCCCCTTTATCTCAGCCACCTCGGCATTCTCAACCCGCAACCTCTCGTTTTCCTCCCTTAGAGCAGCATTGTCATTCTGGAGCTGGGTAACATTCCCCATTTCTTCTTCCATCTCAGCGCACACTTTGGACCACTCGTCCTTATTATTCTTAAGGGCTGTATTTTTGAGGGTCAAGCGACTTACTGTATCGCAGAAAGTCTAACGGTCGTGCTTAATTTCCTCCTTTAAGATTGCATAGGCTTGCTTCAGCTCTGCTGGAATAACATGGACAAAGGTTAAAACTGGGTAACACATGGGATTGCGGCTAACTAACCACAACACAGCAAAGAAACCTACCTATCTCAGTTTCTAAGTGAGTAACCGAGGTATTTTCACCATCGATAGTTAATTGTCAGTTAATTAGCTCTAGGTTTTTCTTCTTGATCAACTCCGAAAGTTGGAAGGAATACTTGATAAGTTCGTTGGCTTGATGGTACACAGCTTGAACATGCATCCATATCTCTCCAGACTCCCTATTAGGAGCGGGACGGAGATCAGGGAGAGACGGAAGCTCATCAAAATGATATTGAGGGAAGTACAACTTCATGAACGCTCTCCTCTCTTCAACAGAAAACGCTCGGATTTGGGACTCAGTCAGATTTTGCATTCTTGTCAAGACCTCCGTGCCCGGCCTTAGTTGACCAAATAGAAACTCCCTTCCCTTAGCAGGTTGAATGGGAGCCATAGGGGAGCCAAGGAGGGAATGGTCGAAGGCAGAGATCGAGATCCACCTATGATGAGCCGAGAATCCCTTGTAGGAACGCGAACAGGAGGAGGTGTGATGGAGATCGCCGAGATCGATCCCTGTCCAGACGACCGCAGCCTTTTTCTACCAGAGGTGGAGCACCATACAAGCTAGCGGATCTTTGGAATCTCATGAAAGAGGAACTCTGGGGAGGCTGGCGATCCCCGCGCCCGTAGCTTCCTACACCATGTCCACCTGTCATATCACCTGACAATGGAACGAGCTGAAGATAGCCACGTAACTCACGTAGGAAAACATCTATGCTATGCAGTGTTATGAATGGATGCCCTAAGCGTTCTCTCAACAGACCAGATTGCGACCCGATTGGGGAAGTTATCCCATCAGCCACACATGAAAATTCCTCCAGGATCATTGTGTTCGACCATGGAGTCATTACTAAGGGGAGTCCCTTTAAGCCGTCAAAATGGGCCGCGGGTTCAAGCGAGGCAGTGGCCTCTGAGTGAGTTGCGGGAGACTGCGGTCTATCCAACACTCCTTCCCCCTCACCTACCGGAGGTGGCACGGGAGTACTTGGCAGACCCCCATCTCTGGAAACTTCCTCTTGACCATGAACCTCAACCCCGTGCACATCTCCTTGAGACGAAGTAGTCTTTTGCATCTCTCCTCCCGTTGGGGGCATTTTCCTCTTCCGCTTGATAAGGGAATAACCGACCGCAGCTCTCTCGTTTGGCACATTGAAAGCAACTACAGGCCTGATCACGGCTTGGTTTTCGGTAGTAACCCAGCATGGTACAGCCGATACTGACTTGTTATGGTACTGGTGTCGCGAAAATTCTCATGTATCACCCGCAAAGTAGTAAGGCATTGCCTATATTCATCCCCCGCAGGCGCCTTCGGATTTCCAATCATATTCCATTTAAAACCATGAATAAAGGACAGAATTCTAAAATTGCGACATGGAACAGAATTAGAGAGACACTTACTTCCCTCAAGCCACCTTCTAACAAATCTAGGAGGGCAGCTGATGAAGAACCACTCGTGCTTAAACATAGACAGCCTAGGCATGGGCATCACCCACCAGAATTTTAAACCACACGGCCATCTTCCTGCGCGCAGCATCATCTAGGCTCGACTGCACTATATCGATAGGATTCTCCAAAATTACCGCATCGGCAGCATGTCTGGAGCCATCGTAGGAATGGGGTCATCATCGCCCATGATATCTACATTCTCGGCCTCTTCAGTCATGACCGGGGAGTGTTGTCGTTCAGGTTGCTCCCCATGCTCAGACGCTTCGGGTGAGCTAGTCGAATAAGAAGAAGACGATCCTTCAGTGGTGGTCTCAAGCTCGCTGGTCGATGAGTCACCTTTGGATGTAGGATCGGATGTGCGTAATGTGGGCTGGGAAGCCTCGGATTCCACAGTCTTTCCGGTCCTTGATCGGGTTTGCATCTTTAGCAATACTTTAACGCATTAATATTAGTACTGTAACACCCCGTGTATTCTATAACTGTGAAATTTACAAATTAAAGTATAATTAATTTTAAATCAAAGAACTAAAGGAAACGGGATACGCCATTGCGTTCGACTCGGAAAAATACGTGAAATAGAGTCCGAGTTTTCGAAAAACGGATATCGTATGAAGAAGTTATGGACGAACGAAGTTGGGCGAAAAACCGGAGAAGGGTCAGAATGCACTGGCGCACTTGGGAAGTGCGCCAGAACAAGAAATGAACTGGCGCACTTGGGAAGTGCGCCAGTACATTTTTGACCTGGCGCACCTGCCAAGTGCGCCCAGGTCAAAAATGACCTGCTGGTCAGGTCTGGTCTAGTCCTGGCTGGACAGGTCTGTGTTTGGCCGATTTTCAGAAGCTTGCTTTGTCATTAGGGCTAGGTGGCAGGCTCTAATTGGCCTCTCTTTCGAATGAATGGCTACGATCAATCCAAGCAACATCGATGGTCCTAATCAGTTCATAAACACTATAAAAATGACCCTAGACTCACCCTAATCTATTCATTCAAAAATAAGAACAAAGCCGTCATGTTGCTGAGGAACGACTAAGAGTAGCCGCCAATTGGAGAGAGGATTAGGAGGCAAATTCTAAAGCATAAAGCAACCTAAACAAATCAAATCAACAAGGAATCGCATCTCCAAATACCTAAATTGGAGAATTCGCCATACAATTGTAAGTAGAGTATTATTTTGGTATGAACAAATAATTGTGTTGGTTTGTATACTTGATTGTGGTGATAAAGTAATTCATATTTGTGCGTTACTATGATTCTTATCGATTTGGGATATTGTATACGTTTGGATATTCTCGAATTATGTTATTCATTATAAAAAACTACATGTTTGCGGTAGTTTTATGCAAGTATACGTTTGGAATATTCGCAAATTATGTAATCCATGTTGAAGCTACATGTATGTAGTTGATTAATTGAAATTCATGCAAGTTTGGGGTTTTGCTACTATGCCATCATAATGTATATTTTTGTACATAAATCATTTTGTACGTAATTGAAACAAGTTTGGGTTATTACAGTTCATATGAAACTATGTTGAAATTTTGGCACCATGATCTATGTATTAAGCCATGCTTTTGTACTAGAAAACCTATTTGCAAACTTATGAATATGACTAGGCTATGATTGATATTTTGCATAATTGAAATCCATATTGTTAACAAGAATTATATGATGACATATGTGGTACATAGCTAGGTTAGATTCAAAAATCCCTTTTGCAAGTTTGCATGACTAAAGTAAAAATCATGATTTCATGTTAGAAATATTTATGCCATGGTTATGTGAATAGATTTAAAATCATGATTTAGTTGAACTATACTTTTGTGTTAGTAGCAAAAGTAAGCACCTTTGTTAACATGTAGTAATCTTATGAACATGATTTGCTTATGTTTGACATTATGCCTAAATAAAAATATAGGTTTATGTTGTAGTTAAGACTATGTGTCAATAATGATATCCAATTTAGATTCTTAACTTAACTACAAGTTTACATGCTTTGATTCATGTCACTTATGCTACTATGCAAGTACACCAGTTTCTGTTCTGTAGTTCCAACGTTATGTTGCAAGTTCATGCGTTCACATTCCCCTTTTTGTGTATGTAATCACGCTTTAAGCCTCCCCTTTTTCTCATGGCTAAGTTGGGCTTAAAAAGGCTAAGCCCAACATATATACATAATAAACGGACGTGTTAAACGGGGGAAAATAACGTTGGGTTAAATTTATTAATAAATGAAAATATAAAGTAGAAGGGCCCAAATTCAAGTATGGGTTGGGCCCATGATTGGTGTAACCTTTACACCATTAACTTAATAATGGGCCGCAAATATTTACATATAAGAAAATAAAGAAGAAAGACAAAATATGTAAATGTAGAACATACGATGTGTTTAACCCGAGGTTGGATTGAGTTGTGATGTAAACCTGCCCGGAACCGCCCGGCTGTCCAGTAGTCACAACAATACCTATCCAATGTGGGAGGTTAAACATGGAGCCCAATAAGGACCCGAGGTTAGACTGAGTTGTGGCGTAAGACTGCCCGGAACCAACCGGCAACAGGCAGCCACAACAATACCTGTCTAATGTGAGAGGTCAAGGCTTTAATAAGACAATTAAGGCTGAGTCAGGATTGTTAGGATTAAGTGAACTAAAGACTTAATCAAAATTGAACATGCTAAACTAAACGGACTGGTGGGGGTTAGGTTAGAAACACTTAACCAACTTAGCATGTTGGCTAGAGATAGAAAACCTAGTAACGGGGGACCCTTTTCAGCAGTAACCCTAGAAGGTGTATCATGATACCCTGAAACTAGGCAGGGTGGGGCACGATTACTGGGCTGATTGTAAGAGGTCAAATCGACGGCGGTGGTGTAGCAGTGTAGGTTCTAACGGGGTGCGGGCGTGCACACACTCCGGCGCAGAAAAATAAGGCACTGGACACCAGTAGCATACCTGTGCATTCTAGGAATTGTGTCGGGCCGCCATCATGGGACTTGATACACCCCATGGTGGGACCAGCATAGGTAACTACAACATCGGGGGCCGTAAGACACATGTAACTATGCGAGTAGGAGCCGATCATCATAGAATGGATCACATCACCCTGATTATGGGGTGCCAGTTGGGAACTAGTTTATATGGGTTCAGAGATTAACATGGGGTACGATAGTATATTTGACCCTAGACAACTTAACCAAGTTTATAGTGCTTTCCCACTTCTTGTTTATACTTATCATACCCAGTTCTTTATTCATAGACAGAATAGTCCTAGACTTACTCAGGCTTTATGTCTGACTCTACTTTTCTTTCGTCTTCTTTTCTTCCGTTCCCCCCCCCTAGGTCCACAGGGAGGGAACACTGCAGCTTGACCAGCCTTAACATCCAGCTTGAAGAGGAGAAATGTATTGCTTGGACCTTTTCGTTTTGAACTATGGCTTTGGACAACCACTATGGGGCTTTTGCAGTTTATCTATGTTTTCTTTATGCTTCTTTAAATAATGTAATCAAGACAGATTATGAAAGTGTTATGTTATGTTTTGGAAAAGATGTAAGACAATTATGGTGATGTTGTTGTAGCACGTATTTGCTTTTATGAAATAAAAGTTGTTGATTTTCCGCTGTTTACAAATATGTGTTCTTATATCTGTCTTGTATATCTGTGACTTATACTTATAAACCCCCACCAAAATTAGGGCATTCCCTTTGAGAGTGACCCTAACGGAGGTGGGGTGTTTCACTTGGTATCAGAGCATAGGTTTACCAGATAAGATAAAAAGTTCTAAAAAAATTTATTTACAAAAAGGAAATTTAAAGAAGCATTTTTAAAAATAAAATATTATTTTATTTTAAAAAAACGGCAAAGTCCCCCCCAAAGCCATATGTACTATCTCTTATCCTTCGTTTTGAATCTATCCTTTTTGTTTCAGCATGTCCGAAGATCTTAACTTTCCAGAAGGGGTGCCAATACCTGGTTGGTTTAGACGGTTCTTAGAAGCAAGGGCCACTCAGCCAGGTCCTACCGTTCCTCCTCCCCCAGCTGCAGGAAATCATCCAGCTGCAGCAGCACCTTTTCCTCCACCTCCTCCTCGGGGAAACACATTTGCTAAGATATGTAAAGATTTTAAAGCTATGGGAGGAAAGGATTTCCATGGAACTGAGTCCTTCGTGGCAGCTAGAAATTGGCTGAAAGAAACGGAGGACCTATTCATCATCTTTGAGGTAGAGGATAGACAAAAAGTACAATTGGCAGTGTGGTTATTGAAGGGCGAGGCTTCCTACTGGTGGGAAGTCACTAATGCTGAAAGACCAGTGGAGACATGGGAGGACTTTAGGGCAAGGTTTGAGACTAAATTTCTCTCAGATGCAGAAAGAAGTTTGCAGTTGGAAAAATTCTTATTTCTTAAGCAAGGGGACAAGACAGTCAGAGAGTATGTGAATCAATTCGATGAGCTGGCTAGGTTTGGGCTTGACCTAGTCAACACCCCGCACAAGAAGGCTCTCCGTTTCGTCAAAGGGTTGAATGAGCCATTACACAGTTTGGCCATGACCCATATACCCATGGGAGCCACGTATGAAAGATTGGTGCAAATGGCATTGCTGAATGAAGAGGATAAGGGCAAGAAGGAGACAAAGGCAGAAAGCTCTCAAGGGAAGAAAGAGGGTTTGCAGCCTAAGAAGACAGACTTTAAGAAGGGCGGGAAAGGCAACAAAGAGAAGAGGAAGTGCAATTTTTGTGGCAAAGTGGGGCACTTAGTAAAGGACTGCCGGAAAAATAAGGCCAAGGAGAATGGTGGGTGCTTTTCTTGCGGTGAGACGGGCCACAGGGCTAAGGACTGTCCAAAGAAACGAGGACAGGGGCAGAGGGCTGGATCCACCCCAGGGGCACAGGTTCATGTGCTAGAAGCGCCACCTCTGCAACAGCGAGGTATAAATACTTCTGTAGAAAGTGTAGTTTATCTTTATGATCACCCCGTTCGCACTTTATTTGATTCTGGCGCATCACTCTCCTTTATCTCGTCTGCTTTAGTAGAATCTCTGCACCTAAAAACTAGTATGGTAGAGGACCCCTTAATTGTTTCAAACCCAATTGGGGGCCCAGCTCATTTGTCTATGATCTGTTTGGGATTGAAAATTTCTATTCTAAGCGTAGAATTTCAATGTAGTGCCTTTATTCTAGGCTTTTCGGGTTATGGTTTGATTTTGGGTATGGATTGGCTATCCGGTAATGGGGCCATCCTTGATTGTGAGAAAAGGGTTGTTAGGCTCCTAACCCAGCTCGGTAATACTTTGGAAATTTCTTGTAATCCCTCGTATGCGGTTATGCTTAGTTATCTTGAATCGCTAGATGCCTCTGTTGAAAATTTGCAATCAGTTAGAGTGGTCCGGGAATATCCGGATGTCTTCGAAGAGGTGAAGGGCTTGCCTCCGAAGCGGGAAATAGACTTCCGCATATATCAGGTAGATAATGCAAAGCCCGTTGCGTTGCCCGTTAGACACATGGCTCCACGAGAAAGGAAAGAGCTCAGTAAACAGATTAAAGAGCTTCTAGAAAAGGGGTTCATTAGGAGGAGCATTTCAGAATGGGGCGCTCCAGTGGTGTTCGCTACAAAGGTGGATGGTTCACTCCGTCTATGTGTTGACTATAGGGAGCTCAACAAGCTAACGAAAAAGAATAGGCACCCTCTCCCTACAGTTGACGATTTATTTGACCAGCTTGTAGGAGCGTCTGTTTTCTCCCAACTCGATTTAGCGGCCGGTTTTCATCAGCTAAGGGTGGCTGAAGATAGCATCGATAAAACGGCGTTCAGAACCCCAGACAGCTTCTTTGAATGGCTTGTCATGCCTTTCGGCTTGACAAATGCACCTGCTTACTTCGTGGACCTGATGAGTAGGGTATTTAGAGATTTCCTCAACAAATTCATAGTGTTCTTCGTAGATGATATCCTTATCGTCTCAAAGAGTGAAGAGGAACATGCTCAGCACTTAAGGGCAATCATGGAAACTTTGCGAGTCCATCAACTAAAAGCCAAATTCTCCAAATGCCACTTTTGGAGAGAAGAGGTGAGGTTCCTTGGGCACATAGTATCCAAACAAGGGTTAGCAGTGGACCCTGCTAGGGTAGTGGCGGTACAGGATTGGAAGACACCAAGGAATGCAACTGAGGTCCGAAGCTTTCTAGGACTAGCAGGTTTCTATCGAAAGTTTATAAGGGATTTTGCGAAAATCTCAGCTCCGCTCACGAAATTGACTAAGAAGAATCTAGTGTTCAATTGGGATTTGGATTGCGAGTTTGCTTTCCAACGACTGAAAAGGGCTCTTACAACAGCCCCAGTTTTGACGCTGCCAAATGGGAGCAAGATGTTCACTGTTTATACGGATGCATGTGGGACAGGGCTAGGCGCCGTCTTAATGCAAGAAGGAAGGGTAGTAGCTTATGGTGGGAGGCAGTTGAAGGTGCACGAAAAGAACTACCCAACCCACGATCTTGAGTTAGCTGCCATCGTCTTTGCACTCAAGTCTTGGCGACACTATCTCCTAGGTGAGAAGTTCGAACTTTACACTGACCATAAATCGTTGAAATATCTTTTCTCGCAGAAGGATCTTAACTTGAGGCAACAGAGATGGATGGAGTTTCTTGCCTCGTACGATTTCGAAATCTCCTACACTTCGGGCAAAGGCAACGTAGTGGCAGACGTGTTGAGCCGAAAGAAATTGACCCTAAGCCCGTTGTTTGTTGAAAGACAAAGCCTAGAGTTTATAGCCAGCTTCGACTTTAGGCCTTCCTCCGATTTCGTACCAGGCTTACTAGCATCTCTCGAAGCGCGCCCAACTTTAGTGGATTCAGTAGGGACAGCACAACGCGAAGACCCTCAGCTTGTGGAAACAATTGATAGGCTAATTAGGGGTGAGACTTCAAGTCACCTCAACAGATACTCCATCGACGATAAGGGTTTGCTAAGGCGAGACGGAAGACTATGCGTCCCACAGACAAAAGATTTAATAAAGAAGGTTCTCGAGGAAGCACATCACTCCAAGATGATGATACACCCAGGCGGAGATAAAATGTACAAAGATATAAAAAGGACTTTCTTCTGGAACGGCATGAAAAAGGACGTGGCAGAATTCGTTTCTAAGTGTATGGTGTGCCAACAGGTTAGGGTGGAACAGAAAAAGCCTGGCGGACTGCTTCATCCTCTGGAGGTCCCGCAGTGGAAGTGGGATAGCATCTCAATGGACTTCATCGATGGGCTGCCTAGGTCTAGGAGAGGCAACACTAGCATTTGGGTAATAGTGGATAGGCTTACTAAAAGCGCCCACTTTTTACCTGTCAAAAGTAAAAGAACTGCCTCATCCCTAGCATCACTTTACCTCAAGGAAATCGTTCGACTCCATGGAATACCATCTAGCATTGTTAGTGACCGAGACCCCATCTTCACCAGTGAGTTTTGGCGGAGTCTGCAAGAAGCAGTAGGAACGCAGTTATGCTTGAGCATAGCCTATCATCCCCAAACCGACGGCCAAACAGAGAGAGTGAACAGAGTTTTGGAAGACCTTTTAAGACTATGCGTCCTTGACTTCGGAGGGACATGGGAAGACCACCTTCTTTTGGTGGAATTTGCCTACAACAACAGCTATCAAGCAACCATCGGAATGGCGCCCTTCGAAGCTTTATATGGAAGACCGTGTCGATCGCCCACTTGCTGGTGGGAGTCTACTGATAAGCTCATACTTGGACCAGATATGATCCGAGAGACTTCAGAGAAAGTAGACTTAATACGAAGAAGGATGAAGACGGCCCAAGACAGACAAAAGTCCTACGCCGACAAGAGAAGGACCGACCTTGAATTTGAGGTTGGAGACAGAGTTTTTCTTAAGGTATCTCCGCTAAGGAACGTTGTTCGTTTTGGAACCACAGGAAAGCTAGCGCCAAGGTTCGTAGGGCCATTCCCTATCATCGAGAAAATTGGGAAAATGGCCTATAGATTAGAGCTACCCGAGAAGTTGGCCGGAGTCCACAATGTTTTTCACGTTTCACATCTCCGAAAATGTCTACATGAGTCAGCCGAGGTGGTAGAGCCAAATATCCTCGAAGAGGCCGAAGTGGAACGCGAAGCAACCATAAGAAAAGTTCCAACCCGCATATTAGGAACGGAAGTGAAGAAGCTACGCAACCGTGAAGTCAAGCTCGTCAAAGTTCAGTGGAGCGACGCCGAGGGAGACACGACTTGGGAAACTGAAGCTAGAATACGCACTGCCTACCCTTTTCTGTTCGAGGGTACATCCTTGATCTTTCCTTTTCCTTAAGTTGCGCTTTTATCTATCTTTTTAGGTATATTTCCTCGACCTTATCTTTTAGGTAGAAACCCTTTGGATGGAAACATGTAATTGAAACATGTTATGGATGATGGTTGCAAGTGGTTGTAAGTGATTGCTAGTGGTTGCTCGTGGTTGCATATACACACACAATCTAGGTTTTAGATCGGCTCAGTCACTTCATATTGCATATGCATATATGTTTGCATTCGTATATGGTTGAACTCTAATGTGTTGTCATATGGATGTTGCATTTGTATTGAATGATTGTGCACTCATGTAGAATCATGAATAGGAAAATTTGCATACATGATGGATTCATGGCACTTACATAATTCGCATTAAGGAGGTCAACTGAATCAGTAGACCGCCTGATTTTGCATTAGATAAGTACATGTGTACACACACACTTCACATATGGTAATGAAGCATTAGAAGTCTTTTAAGGACAATGGATGCTCGTGTTTGATGGATGAGTAGATGGATGTTTGGATGTTAGGATGTACATTCTTCCTGAACTTGAAGATTTCGGGGACGAAATCCTTTTAAGTGGGGGAGAATGTAACACCCCGTGTATTCTATAACTGTGAAATTTACAAATTAAAGTATAATTAATTTTAAATCAAAGAACTAAGGGAAACGGGATACACCATTGCGTTCGTCTCGGAAAAATACGCGAAATAGAGTCCGAGTTTTCGAAAAACGGATATCGTATGAAGAAGTTATGGACGAACGAAGTTGGGCGAAAAACCGGAGAAGGGTCAGAATGCACTGGCGCACTTGGGAAGTGCGCCAGAACAAGAAATGAACTGGCGCACTTGGGAAGTGCGCCAGTACATTTTTGACCTGGCGCACCTGCCAAGTGCGCCCAGGTCAAAAATGACCTCCTGGCCAGGTCTGGTCTAGTCCTGGCTGGCCAGGTCTGTGTTTGGCCGATTTTCAGAAGCTTGCTTTGTCATTAGGGCTAGGTGGCAGGCTCTAATTGGCCTCTCTTTCGAATGAATGGCTACGATCAATCCAAGCAACATCGATGGTCCTAATCAGTTCATAAACCCTATAAAAATGACCCTAGACTCACCCTAATCTATTCATTCAAAAATAAGAACAAAGCCGTCATGTTGCTGAGGAACGACTAAGAGTAGCCGCCAATTGGAGAGAGGATTAGGAGGCAAATTCTAAAGCATAAAGCAACCTAAACAAATCAAATCAACAAGGAATCGCATCTCCAAATACCTAAATTGGAGAATTCGCCATACAATTGTAAGTAGAGTATTATTTTGGTATGAACAAATAATTGTGTTGGTTTGTATACTTGATTGTGGTGATAAAGTAATTCATATTTGTGCGTTACTATGATTCTTATCGATTTGGGATATTGTATACGTTTGGATATTCTCGAATTATGTTATTCATTATAAAAAACTACATGTTTGCGGTAGTTTTATGCAAGTATACGTTTGGAATATTCGCAAATTATGTAATCCATGTTGAAGCTACATGTATGTAGTTGATTAATTGAAATTCATGCAAGTTTGGGGTTTTGCTACTATGCCATCATAATGTATATTTTTGTACATAAATCATTTTGTACGTAATTGGAACAAGTTTGGGTTATTACAGTTCATATGAAACTATGTTGAAATTTTGGCACCATGATCTATGTATTAAGCCATGCTTTTGTACTAGAAAACCTATTTGCAAACTTATGAATATGACTAGGCTATGATTGATATTTTGCATAATTGAAATCCATATTGTTAACAAGAATTATATGATGACATATGTGGTACATAGCTAGGTTAGATTCAAAAATCCCTTTTGCAAGTTTGCATGACTAAAGTAAAAATCATGATTTCATGTTAGAAATATTTATGCCATGGTTATGTGAATAGATTTAAAATCATGATTTAGTTGAACTATACTTTTGTGTTAGTAGCAAAAGTAAGCACCTTTGTTAACATGTAGTAATCTTATGAGCATGATTTGCTTATGTTTGACATTATGCCTAAATAAAAATATAGGTTTATGTTGTAGTTAAGACTATGTGTCAATAATGATATCCAATTTAGATTCTTAACTTAACTACAAGTTTACATGCTTTGATTCATGTCACTTATGCTACTATGCAAGTACACCAGTTTCTGTTCTGTAGTTCCAACGTTATGTTGCAAGTTCATGCGTTCACATTCCCCTTTTTGTGTATGTAATCACGCTTTAAGCCTCCCCTTTTTCTCATGGCTAAGTTGGGCTTAAAAAGGCTAAGCCCAACATATATACATAATAAACGGACGCGTTAAACGGGGGAAAATAACGTTGGGTTAAATTTATTAATAAATGAAAATATAAAGTAGAAGGGCCCAAATTCAAGTATGGGTTGGGCCCATGATTGGTGTAACCTTTACACCATTAACTTAATAATGGGCCGCAAATATTTACATATAAGAAAATAAAGAAGAAAGACAAAATATGTAAATGTAGAACATACGATGTGTTTAACCCGAGGTTGGATTGAGTTGTGATGTAAACCTGCCCGGAACCGCCCGGCTGTCCAGTAGTCACAACAATACCTATCCAATGTGGGAGGTTAAACATGGAGCCCAATAAGGACCCGAGGTTAGACTGAGTTGTGGCGTAAGACTGCCCGGAACCAACCGGCAACAGGCAGCCACAACAATACCTGTCTAATGTGAGAGGTCAAGGCTTTAATAAGACAATTAAGGCTGAGTCAGGATTGTTAGGATTAAGTGAACTAAAGACTTAATCAAAATTGAACATGCTAAACTAAACGGACTGGTGGGGGTTAGGTTAGAAAACACTTAACCAACTTAGCATGTTGGCTAGAGATAGAAAACCTAGTAACGGGGGACCCTTTTCAGCAGTAACCCTAGAAGGTGTATCATGATACCCTGAAACTAGGCAGGGTGGGGCACGATTACTGGGCTGATTGTAAGAGGTCAAATCGACGACGGTGGTGTAGCAGTGTAGGTTCTAACGGGGTGCGGGCGTGCACACACTCCGGCGCAGAAAAATAAGGCACTGGACACCAGTAGCATACCTGTGCATTCTAGGAATTGTGTTGGGCCGCCATCATGGAACTTGATACACCCCATGGTGGGACCAGCATAGGTAACTACAACATCGGGGGTCGTAAGACACATGTAACTATGCGAGTAGGAGCCGATCATCATAGAATGGATCACATCACCCTGATTATGGGGTGCCAGTTGGGAACTAGTTTATATGGGTTCAGAGATTAACATGGGGTACGATAGTATATTCGACCCTAGACAACTTAACCAAGTTTATAGTGCTTTCCCACTTCTTGTTTATACTTATCATACCCAGTTCTTTATTCATAGACAGAATAGTCCTAGACTTACTCAGGCTTTATGTCTGACTCTACTTTTCTTTCGTCTTCTTTTCTTCCGTTCCCCCCCCCCCCCCAGGTCCACAGGGAGGGAACACTGCAGCTTGACCAGCCTTAACATCCAGCTTGAAGAGGAGAAATGTATTGCTTGGACCTTTTCGTTTTGAAAATATGGCTTTGGACAACCACTATGGGGCTTTTGCAGTTTATCTATGTTTTCTTTATGCTTCTTTAAATAATGTAATCAAGACAGATTATGAAAGTGTTATGTTATGTTTTGGAAAAGATGTAAGACAATTATGGTGATGTTGTTGTAGCACGTATTTGCTTTTATGAAATAAAAGTTGTTGATTTTCCGCTGTTTACAAATATGTGTTCTTATATCTGTCTTGTATATCTGTGACTTATACTTATAAACCCCCACCAAAATTAGGGCATTCCCTTTGAGAGTGACCCTAACGGAGGTGGGGTGTTTCAAGTACGGGCTGTATAGTGACCTGTACCCCTCGTGTTGGTGACAGTTAATACATGCGTGTAATGCTATGCAAGAATAAGCTAAATAATTAAGTACAACTCGTAACAGTCCAAGTCCCAGTCCGGTTGTATGCTCTTCCCTAGGTGTATAGTCCTAAAGCCCCACTCGCACGACTAACAATATATGAATCTATGCTAAGCATGCAAATCCAGAAATGAAGATTCATAAGTCAAAGTCCAATCGGTGTGGCGGATCGAAAGCTCGACAGCGGCCATGTCCCGGGCTCGAAGATTCGAGCCCCAAGTTCGAGATTTCGAACATGGAAGGGTTCAAAGTTCTGAACCAACCTGGGTTCGAAACCTTGAGCCCCTCTGGGTTCGAAATTTTGAACCCAGGCCAGGCTTGGGAATTCGAACCTGCAGGTTCGGAAATCCAAGCCTAGAAGGGTCCGAATCTTCGAAACCCCAGGGTTTCAAAATTCGAACCCGCGAGGGTTCGACGCTCCGAACCCCATGGGTTCAAAAATTTAAACCCATATGGGTTCGGAAATTCGAACCCACTGGGTTCGAAAGTTTGAATCCAGCTGGCTTCGTAAAAACGAGACCACGGGTCTGGACGCCTCTGCCGCGGCCCTACGACCTCCTCCTCTTCTCGACTCCTTGACACGAGACCCTACCTAGTTCAGGTTCGAAATTCACTAGGTTTGAATTCGTGGTTTCCGAGCTTTCAAGCAATGGCGGTGAGAGAGAGAAAAAGTAGAAGGGAAAGAGTGAGGGGGAGGCCCTATTTATAAAAGGAAAAATGACCCTTCGCATTCCACTGCAGGCTCAAAATTTTGAGCGCACTGCGAGCTCTCCCCCAGATCTTAAAATATCGAGGCCCCGGCTCGAAATCTTGAGCCCTCCATGGGCTCAAGATTTCGAGACCCCGCCTCGAAAATTCGAGCCAACTAGGGACTCGAGATTCTGAGGCCCAGCCTCGAAAATTCGAGCCCACCAAGGGCTCGAGATTCCGAGGCCCCGCCTCGAAAATTCGAGCCCGCTAGGGACTTGAAATTGCGAGGCCTCTTGGGCCTCGAAAATTCTAAAACCCAAAATAATAATAATAATAATAATAATAATATGTATATATGTATTGGCCACTCCCGCGCATGTGCCGACTCCTGCGCATTCATGGAAACCACGCTCTATGAACGCTGGATGGCTGGAGCCCGGCACGTCCTCCAACGACGGCCCGTCTGCACCGTCAGGAGGAGTGGGCTTCACAGCTAACACTTATTTTACCTCTTGGATGACAGGAAAGATTAACAGCTTCGCCACTAATTCAACCTATGCAAAGCACATCATGTCAAAGACAAGACATACTTTGGGAGGCAAATGTTAACTGGCTTTTTGGTCCGGTCCCAGTAGAGCATCTGCTCCACTCAACGTATCTCGTGAAGCTGAGGCCGAAAAGGAACACAAAGGAGTGAAGGAAACAAAATCAAGAAGGGATTACATCGCCTGTGGCCTCACGGCATGCAGAAGACGTCCGCAAATCAAAGCCTTGGACCCCGAAGGAGTTACGAGCCTCGACCACCCGGTCCCGGGACCCTCGCGCCCCTCAGAAGAACCACACCTGGGCATGACGCGTAATTCGCACCCAACCAGGTGCAAATTCTCGCAACATGCCAGGGTTCGAAATTTAGAACCTAGTGGTGCGGGGTCTCGAGCCCAGTGGGTGCGAAATCTCATACCCAAAGCTGGGCTCGAGATCCCTAGCCCAGTGGGCGCGAAATCTCGCGCCCACGGCTGAGTTCGAGATCTCGAGCCTAATGGGGTGAGATTTCGCGCCCACATCCGGGTTCGAATTTTCGATCACACCAGGTATGAAATTTCGAACCTGGAGGTCTCGATATTTCGAACCTGCACTCGGGTTCGAAATTTTGAGGGAGAGGGGTGCGGGCTCGAATTTCCTGCATGTGGTCCCTCTTTTCACCTAATCCTACCTACTCCCACTCCTATAAATAGCCCATGGCCTCACACATCAGAGGGGTTGGATTTTCTACAATCAAGCCTCTCTAAAGCTTCATGAGCTCCATTAATGGCATATCCTATTTGAGGAAGAAGGAGAATTAACTATTCTTTTTCCCAAATACCTAGCATATTTCAATTATGAAAGTGAATGTAATGAGCATGGCTCCACCTTGTAAATCTTGAGTGGTTAATAGAAGTTCAACATGCTTCCAAAGTGGACGTAGGCCTAATCCATGGCTGAACCACTATAAATACTTTTGTCTTTTACCGCTTTCTCTTACTTAGTCTTGCGACCAAATTAACTATTCCTAGTAATAGGAATCTTTGGTGTTTACGACATTTTTTTCCATCGAAAACTACCAAAGGCACACTTGAAAGCAGGCCCAGGGGCACAGGTCCTCCACCAATTTTTGCGACTACTCCATCAACGCAATGGTCTCTGAGGTTGTTGCCGGAGAAAACTATGACCCATTTCCACCTTTTTATCTTTCGTCGGAGACGAAACGAGAACGAGAAGTAAGCCTTTATTCTCCAACGAATGCCTCCTCTTCGTTGTCGTCTCTACCTTTCACCTCTATGTGTGCTCTGGCCAACTCCAGTCAGATGGGAGCACGTGTGCTTCTAGTTCGAAAGAGGGCCTAGGGGCACTAATCCTCTAGTAGTTCCTATGACTGTTCCATTGACGCAATTATCTATGACATCGTCACTGAAGATACTGGTTTGAGAATCACTCCCAACTTCTCTCCTTCATCGGAGATGAGATGGGAATAAGAAGCAAATCCAATTCCCCATTGAAAACCTCCTTTTCACTATCGTCACAACCTTTCGCCTCTACCTAAGCTTCGACCACTTCTCATTCAACTAGGAGCACGTTGGAAAGCATTACCAGAGACATGCAACAGAAAGTAATCCCGGAGGCATTACACCTCCACTAGTCCTGCGTCCTTATCACAATCATCTTCTCCACGAATCGTGGAGCAACCTTTTGTGGAGGAAACCGACTAGTAGAGAACATGGTCTGAATCGAAGTCTTAACACTAGGGAAGTCGCATCTAACATCCCTCAAGACTAAGATTCCCTGTAAACAAGCATTCTGGAACATGGTGACAATTAGTTTTATAACTAAAACTAGTGTTATCGCCAATCGTAGATGTAATAATAGGAATGAATCACGATCACAACATGATTGGATTTAGAATCAAATCCTGAAATTGATAGCTCAATTAGATATACACATCTTATGTGCATATCCGAGTGGTTAGTTCAAATATATTCGATTCTCAAATATCTCGCTTATCAGTTTCATAACGTTCGACTTTAATCCCAATCCAATCACATGACGTCACGTGACAATCCAAGTTTACATCTCAAATTTGGGATCAAAGAAAACAACACAACTTTCAACTCTCGGAAAACCAGGAAAAATTGGCTAAGTCCTCGCGATACGAAGTTAAATTTGTACCACTATGTACTACCCAGAAATTCTCGTTTTTTCCCGATCTATGTTCGAATTTTCGAAGTCTCGAGACTTCCCTAA
This sequence comes from Allium sativum, assembly GCA_030737875.1. NCBI lineage: Eukaryota > Viridiplantae > Streptophyta > Magnoliopsida > Asparagales > Amaryllidaceae > Allium > Allium sativum. The sequence continues at coordinate 646,763,347 of CM060923.1, forward strand.
CAAACTCAAACCAACGTAACGACAAGTTAATCTATACGAGTATAGTGCTGGAGAATGCGAAGAGTACTTGAACACTTGGAACGATGTCTGATATAAGAAAAGTAAACAAACTTTTAATCGCATGTCAAAGATACAACTTTTTACCAATGAAACAATGTACATCAAATCCACATCGTGCCTACAAAAGCGAGGGCCATACTCACGCATGCCATCATCGACTTACAAAAGCAAGACTTATCTATAACAATCACTTAGACGAGAACCCCTTCTTCTTCTTATATTCGGTCTTGTGCAGCTCATCCTTCTTCTTCCTCTTCGACTCCCCACTCCCTTCGGATTTCTGCCCCTTTGGTGGAATTAGAGAGGGGTGAGGCATGAACTCTTATATCCATCAGTAAACGATGCCGGGAGTACTCACACTTGCTCTTCTTCTTCGGTGATGATTATGGTCCCAGACTCGAGGAGGGTTGCCTTCAGTAGAGGAGGGATAACTTCGACGATGGCCCTCAAAATTTGAATCTTCTCGACCTCTTTCTTAACTTTCCTGACCTCCCGCTCGACTTTCACCTTCACTTGCTAATCGGCCTTTAGCTTCCCCTCCTATTAGGCCTTCAGCCTTTTCAATTCCTTCTAGGCTCTGTTCTTAGATGACTTATCATCCGCTTTCTTATGGGCCTCCTCCTCGGTTTTCTTCCTCGCCTTTTCCTAAGATTTGAGACTAGTCTCCTTATCTTCCTTTTTCTTTGCCTCAAGCTCCTCAGACTTCATTGACAGTTGGAATTTCTGTGTTTCAATAAGTTCATGCATCATCTGCCCTCCTGCCTCGGCTTGGCCTATCACCTGGACGCCTACGTCTTGCCCATCCACGTCATTCTCAAATAGTTTGGAGTAGTCATCTATTTCTCCTAAATTCAAGTCAAGGTCTTCAATTTACCCATACTCTTCCTTCATCTGCCTTTTATAGGCAATTAGGTCTATACCAGTCACGGTGGCCATAGCCATTTCAATCTCGGTTCTCGTCCCCTCCTCAGAAGTACCTATACGTTAGGAAATAAATAAACCAATTTACTTCTACTTCATGCTATCATCTTTTTGAGCATTGACGAGTAAGTGGATGTGCCTTCTGGCATATATTGTGTGGCGCTAGCTGAAACAGACCCTTCAGCGGTCAACGGAAGGAAATTTGGAGCTAGTACGGAAGGGCCACCGGTGAAAGCGGTCAGAATGGCTTGCTTCTATTAGGAAATGACCTTATGGGAAACTACATTGCACTCGTTAATGATTATTTTCCCTTTCTCAGTAGTGCATTTTTATGCTTCCTTTGCCTTAGCATCTTCCACAAGTAGATTCCTCCCTTTCACCAACATCCGACACTAATCCTCTATCAGATATTGGTCTGTTAGTAATGCCTCATCCGCCGACTCCACTCATCTAGTAGAAACTTTATCCTTCACCAGATTCTATCAAGTCAAGGATAGGTTTCGAGTGTAATCACGGACCCATGAAACCCCACGGCATCGAAGTGTTTACATATATGAACCCCAGACCGATGGCTCCATATCCCTCTCTGCCGCCTCTTGGGCTTTCCTGACTTGCATTCGGATCTCTACTAGTATGGCTTTGTGCTCGGGCTTAACTCTAACAGACTGGCTAAGCACTTCCCTATTTGAAGCTTCTACCGCTTCCTTCTCCTTTTTGGCCTATTCGAGCTCATCACGGCTTGTTGCAATTGCTTGCCTGAGCTCCTCGTTCTCCTTCTTTAGGCGGTGAGTTTCTTCATTCTCCGTTTGGAGCCTTTCATGTCTTCCGTCAACACCTAGTTTTCCAATCTGATTTGTTGCACTGCTTTATTCACTACCTATAGCCTAAGATTCTCCTCGGACATGGCCTTCTTGTCCTTCTCTAGGGTAGTGGCAAGGGCCAATGTAGGGGCTAATACGTCTTTGTATTGGTTGCAAGACGCAGCTATCGCTGCCTTCGTATCTTCTTGTAACACCCTGCATTTTTTAAATTAAATAATAAAATAAAATTTGTAAAAATTTTGAATTTGGTCACGAAACTAGCTTCATTGCATCTGTGGCGATTTGCTAATCAATCTAAACTTATGGTTTGTAGAAAACGGGTTTAAAACGAAGAAGATATCATTAAATGAAGTTTCAGAATGAACACGAAAAATAAAAATATAAAAACAGGCACACATGAAACCGAGAGTTTCGAATTTTTTAATCTTGTGAACAAAGCGAAGTTGGGTGAGAGGTATAATATGCACTTACCAAGTAGAGGTCAGGAGTTCGAGTCCAACCAATGTTATGTTTTAAAATTTATGAAAGCCAACCAAAAAGATGCATGTTCTACTAGAAAAGTAAATATGTATGTACATATAAGGAAAAATTATATATACATTTGTGTGTGTATATGTGTATATGTATGTGTGTGTGTGTATATACGAGTATATGTATGTGTGTATGTATGTGTGTGTGTGTATATATATATATATATGTGTGTGTGTGTGTGTGTGTAAGTATATATGTGTGTGTTTGTGCATGTGTATATACATGTTTGGGCTTGTATATATGTATATGTAAACAAGAAATTCAAAAGATACACGTAATTAATCAAAACAAGTAAGAAATGAATTCCACGATAGCGATGTTTGAATTTTAAAATATATGGCACTGTACATAAATACATATGCGTAAATTTAAATTCGAGATTTGAACGTATATTAAAAACGGAAAGAATCAATGATCGATAACGTTCGTGATAACATTTAAGAAACAAAAATTAAGTAGCTATTAATGGTTGTAATTCTTTGTGGTTGTGCGTAAATATATATGCATAAATTTATAATTGAAATTTGAAGTGTAAACCTAAAACGGAAGGCAATAAATGTGAAATGAATGAAAATGTGCAAGAGGATAATGGCATTTGAAATTTGAAATTGGTTGGCAGAAATTGGAACGAAATAAATTTAAAAACGTTAAGGAAATTATAGTGTTAAACAAGAAATAAATTAAGAATAAATCAGAATGGAAATCAGTCAAGAAATAGCGTTTAAAAATGTTTTAAAGAACAACGAAAATCACGTAATAGACCTAGTATATGGGTCGACCCATGCAACAATTGGGTTGACCTGTCTAAGGGCAAGGTCAACCTAGGTGTTGACCTAGTTGGAGCTTGGGTCGGCCCGATTACTGGGTGAGCATCGTGATTTAAACGTAATTAATGGCTCATATTTTATTTATTTCAATCCAATGGATGAGGTTCTTCTGAGCACCTATATATAAACCAGTAGGGCCCAACCTCTAGCTCATATTTTCTTAGAGAGAGCCAAAGCTTTACTATTTCTTTTTTCCTCCAAATTCTTCAGAAGATAAAAATATAACAGTTTTAGTATTTCTGATTCAAGATTTGGGGATGAAGATTGTAGATTAGGCTATTAGATTTCCTATCCATGTGATATTCGAATTAGAGAAACAGCGAATGTTGGATCTGAATTGGATTTAGAATTGGAGAGCAATCTAGTAAATGGAAATAAATTATATATTCGAATAATAGTATTTTGTATCATTTGATTCCTATTGAAATACAAAATATTTTCTTCTTCTTTTCCTCTATTCTATGTCAAAATATACCGTTTGTGTCAAAATTTTGGTTATGCGCAAAAAAATAGTAAAATTTTGGTTGTGCCCAAATTGAATAATTGAATCGTGGTTAGGTGAAATTTTTATTGAATTATGGTTATGCACGAATTAATTGAAATTATGAACAAAAAATGGGAAAATTTAATGGTTTGGGGCTAAAAAGAATATATTGTGTCAATATTGTAATAAATGGGAAAATTTGAAGGTTTTGCATATTATTTACAAGAAAACCCTTTTTAGACTAGAATGGAAATAAAAAGTGGTGTAAACCCAGTTGTGTCAAATTATACTATAATTGTGCAAAACAAAAAGGAAAAACAAGTTAGAAGTAGTAATTAATGTATAACAATCAAATCTAAAAGTTGGTAGTAGTCTAGATTGATTGGCTAGGCAAAAAGGGGAAGTATTTGCGTAGTTTGGTAAACAAAGAAAAATAGGAAACATGATTGCAAATTGAAATTACAAATAAATGGAGATTAGTGTAAAATAGGGAGTTAATTGCATTGTGCACTAATTTTACGACCTTAAAAATAAGAAAAGGATTGTTTTCCAATCAAGGGTTCCTAGTATAATAACTACCTTAAACTATGGAAACATATTTTATTACAGTTTTGGTAACCAATCAATTTGGAATATGCCTAACTTCTTAAGAAGAATAAATGTAAAGATGAAAAAGAGAGGTAACATCACAGAAAGAAGTTATAAAAAGATAAAGGCTTATCGTAAACTTATAATTGGAATATAATAAGCATAGTTCAGTGGCAATAATATGTTAGAAAAATTATAACATAAAGGTTATAATTTGGAAAGTGAAAAGAAAGGAACAACGCTTATTATAAATAAACATGAAACTGGAAATAAAGTTTAATAAGCCTAAAGATATTCTATGGTGGCATTGTAATTAGGCAATATTCTATGGTAACTAGCAAAGTTGATTTATAAATAAATTATTCGGTTGAACAGATTAATTAATATTGTAAATCGATGAAAAAGGAAAGTACGTTAAGGCATAAGAATAAATTAGACAAAAGGTCTAATAAAATAATGATATATGTTTGGTCCAATTCGTAAGAATGAAGAACCCAATGAGGTAGATCATCAAAGGTGATGGGAGACATGGTGGGAGCATGATGCGACCGGAGGAAAGTGCGGGACTTCTAAGGGATGTGAGGATACTCCGTGATGACCCTCTATGGTAGGCTTTGGCTTGTACCCATAGGGGCATGGTCTGCACGATACCATCTAGTTAGTATACCTTGGCTGCATCTGTTACAACTGTAGTTATAGGTGTAACAATTGTAGTTGTAGGTGTTACAACTGTAGCTCTAGGCAGCCTAAAGACTGAATGGATGATTTATAGGATTGTTTGGCGGCTGCCTCGACTCGTGGAAGGGGAGGCTTCGTGGTCAAGGAGCAACAAATGATAATAGGTTATCGGACGCCTGTCATTATCAGTCGGAGCGTGTACGGGAAAGACTGGAGCTAAAACCAAGAGGTCAATAACCTTCACTATTGGTTCATTGGATGGGAGACCACATGTTTGTTTAGATTGAATATTAGGATCGGTCACTTAGCTCTTTTGAATGGTCTTTCATTGAAACATTAATGCGTTATGCAATGCAACGTCCATCCTCGTACATGACCTGATGGTGCGATGTCGCGTGACGATACGAATTCAGGAAGTTAAAAATTCGAAATGGCAAATGGTTCAATCCTATATATTATAAACTTCCGTGATACAAAGTTTTTTCAAAATCCCCGGATACAAAAGATCGTTTCCATCCCACATTTCCTAGAAACTTGCATCTTGCATATCCTCCACACCAATTCACAATATCAGTAAACCTCGAAAATGGTTAAGTCTTGGAATACGAAAATAAATTTTGTATCCCAAGCACCTAGTTTTTTTGTCTACAAATTGCTTTTTTCCCAGCAACGATCCCGCGAGATGTCGTCCACTCACTCTTCCACTTTTCGCCTTGTAACAGCCCGCATTTTATGTATCGGAAGATCATAAAATAATTTTATTTTATTCCCTGAGGGTTGGATCATTCTCATCTTTTAGTATGTTGCTTATGGGGATGTGAGACATGTCCATAAATTTTACCGATTTTGTTTGTGACCATTTTGCCCCTGTCAGTCTTGTACAGGGCATAACTTTTGACTCAGGTCGAATCATAGGGTGATACATGTGCCATTGGAAAGGAATTGATGATTCCCTTTCCGTTGAGTGGTTACATTAAGGATTTGGTTCAGCGGTTTGGGAGAAATCGCTGTTTTAAGGTTTTTTCAGTTGGTTGTTCAGGTTTTGGAAGGCTAATGGGCTGATTTGGAGAAGGCCCATTAGAGGGTGGGTGGAGACTATAAATAGGGGGTAAGGGGTATGTAGAAAGGTTAGCATTTTCCATTCTCTTATGGGGAGGCTTTGATCTCCTTCTTCCTCTAACATCTTTCCACCATTAAAATTCCAAAATCCAAGGAGGGAAATCGAAGATCTACACCATAAAAGGCTAGATCTACATCGTTTCAAGGGCGAATTCATCGGATTGAAGAGTTTGATTCGAAGTGTTCGCTGTCCGGATTGCGTTTTCATTGCTTTTGCTTAGATTTGGATAATTGGTGAGTGATTTACATCTCTCATTCGGATTCATGCAAGTATATGGGTTTTAGGATGTTAATTTCATCATTTCCATGTTATTTTCCTTAGATCCACATCATGCTAAGTCCATTTTATATATGAATCACCTTAGGATCTGATCTAGATAATTTAAATGGTTAATTTTATGATTTTTCTCAAGATTATGCAAGTTAGATCCGTTTTTATGTTCATATGATTCACTTATCATGTTTTGGGAAATTTATGTGTTTTGGTGGGAATTGTTAGATTGATGATATTGTTGGTTGCATAACATGTTTGTGATTGCGTTTGGATGAATCGGATAAGCTGGTTTCGTCGGATTCGTCGTTTGGCGAAGTTTTGGTCGAAATCAGAGTCGAATTAGAGATGTGCAGGTTTCTGGTCGTCCTGGAGCTGGTCGGGTCGGTCGTGAAGAGGTGGTCGGTCGAAGCTGGTCGGTCTGATGGCTCTGGTCGGTCCAGAAGGGTCTGGAATGAGGTGGTCGGTCATATTATGGCTTGGGGAGCAAGTCAGGGAGTTGGCCTGTCGGATGGAGTTGGTCCTGGTCGGTCCGATGGATCTGGTCGGTCTTGACGGGGTCGGTCCAAAGTTGGTCGCTCAAGAGGAGCTGGTTGCTATGGAGGAGTTGGTCGCTCAGGAGGAGCTGGTCGCTTAGGAGGAGCTGGTCGCTCAGGAGGAGCCGGTTGCTATGGAGGAGCTGGTCGCTCAGGAGGAGTTGGTCGCTCTGGAAATCCTGGTCGGTTTAGGATGGGAAGTAAATTCTGATCGGTTTTGGATGGGAAGCAAATACTGGTCGGGTTTAGCTGGTCGTTCTGGAGCAGGCTGGTTGGTTTTAGCTGGTCGTGATGTGTTTTGGTTCGGTGAAGGCGTGACTTCGAGGTGATTCAAGTAGGAAGGTTCGAAGGGGTGAATGTGTTCGTTGATCAAGGTGGAACAACGAATGCGGTGACAACTCAAAGGTCGTGAGTTGGTGGATAATGGCTGCTCGAGAAGGTTGCTTGAGCTATGAAACATCGTCAAGGTTGGACGATTAGAGATGCGAAGGCCGAGAAGTCATCGTTGTCGTAAGTTCTAGCAGGCTCAAAGCAGGGGTACGATGGTCGTTGAAAGGCCCAAAAGACCGGTTGTTGGTCGAGTACCCTGGGTCTTTCTGGTTGGGGAAAGGCCTAGTGTCAAGGTTGGACATTGCCAAGGTTGGGCATATGGAGTTCATGCTAGAACTGGGGTTACCATTAGCCCTTGACATATGGCAAGGTTGGCCGTCATACGATAGTGATGATTTCGAAGCAGGATTGGCGGTGATAGCCAGAGTATGTCATGCATGCTGGATGTTTTGCTTGTGCCATCTCACGTGGGTTATCCAACATCGAAGTAGATGTTCCTTGAGTGCTTGTCTGATATTGGTTTCGGCCTCTGGGGCTTGTATTCGAGGAATATTGAATTCGACTAGGATGATTTGCATGAGATATATAATCTCGATGCTATGATTGCTATTGCTGGTTGTTTCTGTTTTCCATGGATAAATGGTTGTTCTGGTTTCTATGGATTAATGGTTGAAATGCTTGGTAAAGGCTATCACTGTCCGATGTGGGGAAGATAAGGTTGAGTTCTTCTCTGGTGATGTGGGTAGATAAGTTGTTCATTTACCCATTCTCATATGCTTTCTTGTTGAAGTTTGTTAGCTGTATTATCGCTCACTAAGACTATTGTCTGACTCAAGGTTTTATGTCTCCTCTTATTACCTTGGGCTGTTCATCCGGTTGTGGATGGGCAGACTAAGTAGCAGGTTACAGGTAATGGAGCTTAGTGATACGAGGAAGCTGAGCGATGACGAGCAGGAGGCTGGCGTACCAGTTTTATTCTATCTAGTATTTCTGTTTCCGCTGTTTGAGTTGCTTGAGAGTTGTAGTGAGGCCTTATGTACAAACTTGGATATCAGTTGGATAATCTTTCTGGATGTTGAAAGAGTTTCAAAAGTTTGCTATATGATACCTCATTACTATCACCTGTTGTATATGTTCTATTATATTTTATCCTTGCGCTGTGAGTTCTACGACAGGTTTCGATGTGTTCACTTACTATGATGATCGTCCATAGCAGCCTGGCACGCCTTTCAGCGCATTATTCCTCTTGTTAAGTGCGGGGGTTATGGGCCGTCGTCACACGCCTTCCATTCCATCCAAGGTTTTAAATCTCGGATATCGGTCGCGTTTCGTCTTGGGAATTTTATAGAGTTGATCTCGTATCAGGAGAGATCTCAGACGAAATGAGTCTAACTCAGGAGTTTATCTTGGATTTCAATCTCGGGCCGTAAAGCTCATATCGAAACAATCTCAAGGTACATGATATGCTAAAAAATGATTTTTCACAAAATGATTTTTGTGACTATTATTAAAATCATAGTAACTTAAACTTGAATTGCAAAAAAAACTTTATTATTCTTTATTTTGTGAAAAATCATTCATACTCTAAATCGTAATATGCTCAGAAAATGAATATTGTTAGACATAAAATATTAAAAGGATCCAAAACATTAAAAAAATTCAGCATAAATAAACCATAAAACACGTAATTTCATACGTAACATGTATGTAAAAAAGACGAATACGAAAATTATAAGCATTGTAGAACAAATATGAACATACAATATGGCCATTTAACAAGAAAAATGTAAAATAACAAAAGATTATCATGGCTAGATTTGAAAATTTTAATTATTTAGGCACAAATTTAAATTTTAACCAAAAAAACTAAGATCTCGGACAATATTCCAATATTTTGTCTTAGTCGATATATCGTTCGATATTGCAATTCTCGGATAATATATTCGAAAGGAGATTTAGAGTGATATTTGCTGTTTCATTTCGGAAGGAGCCTAAAATGAGATCTCGCGCGATATTTGCGAGATTTGAAATAGTGATTCCATCACACAGCAGGATACAAAGTTTCTAAAATTTTTGTATCCATGGACTTCCCTTCCAAAACAGCCTTTTCTGCCTCATGTGTTCACACATCAACTCTTCATCTCCCTCCATTTTCGTACTCCATATCTCCTCCTTCGCCATGCCTCAAATCCCTTGGGGTCATGAAAACTCCACCTCATTTACCTCCATTCTCCACCCTAGTTCAAATAGCAAACAAAAAATTCACCCACCTGTAAGCATTTGAGGGCGGGAAAGGGAGGAGTTGGTTTGGGTTACGGCAGTTGCAACGAGGGCATGGGGATCTTGAAGGGTGTAGGAATTTCTAAGTATTTGAAGTACGAAAAGTGAAGAGAGTAAATTCATACCCCGCTTATATAGGGAGGCGAGGGGAACTTCCAGAAAACCTAGAAAGATACTTTTTAGGTACTTGGATCGGTACCGATCCTGCAAATGCAAAAAAGAAAGGGACCAAAGGGGAGGGAAGGGTAAAAAAGAGAGGGAAACTTGACTACTCTGGGATAAGTGAACAGTTTCTGAACCCCAAAAACAATGACGATCGCGTATATGGGCTTTCTAAACTTTAATCGTTGAAGCCGACTTGAACAGTTAAATGATCGTGTATTTGGAATCTAACTATTTTACGTGACACGCCAGACTGAATCTCTATTTGATAGCCTTTTGATAACAAACTTACGCAATCACGCACCTGAGTTATGGCTACGACCACGCATACACGCTTCCAGAGTCTCGATCGACCAAACCGACTCAAATCTTTAACAAATTGTGTTCTCGCAAACATAAATAGTTCAAGAATACATGTCAAACGATCGTAGTTCCTATCCAGCAACTTTTCGGAAGCTAAATCGCGTGATCGCATGCCTATGACATTCCACTTAAACATCATGTCACTGTTTTCATATTTTGATCATATCGTGCAAAATGACGTGCAAATGTGTGAGTGCATGCTTGACCATCTACTGACAACAACTCGTCTACACTTCGATCAAAGCGAACTTCGATTATTAACATTTAATTTCTTTAGTCAATAGGAAATTGGCATTTTCCTAAGCAATCAGACAGGATTCCAATCAAAGTAATCAGATATCTCAACAATGTGGAATTCCATACTAACATCTACAAGATGCAATAGAACGTCATGGGTACCCAACGAAATGGTCACGACCAGTCGTTCGACACGACTTGGAGATTTTTCCAGCTCTTAGGAATACTTGTCTCATTTCAAAGCACGTCATGTTATCACAAGCCATTCTTTGAGGGCAAGTGTTAACCTGCCTTTTGGCTCGGCCACCAAAATCAGTCCAAGCTCACATGAGTTGACCCATCGTGTGGATCGACACCTTAGAAGGGTAGCCAAAACCTTCATGACTCGATCCTAAACAAAGTTATACAAGAATAGTCATCAGAGCCCAACCAAGCCTCTTAAAAATAAATAAACACTCCGGATCGGTATTAATCCTCACCACTAAACCCGTATCCTTGACCTTACCAACTTCTCAACACTCACGCCCTCCTTTTCATATCCCAAGTCTCACTCCATTTTAGTATCCCACTTCTCACCACTATTTCGTATCCAACCCTATACTCTCTATTTCGTATCCAGCTTCTACTCCACAAATTCGTATCCCCTTCATCTTCTATTTCGTACCCAGCTTATTTCATATGCTAGCGCAAATAACTGGATAAAAAACCACGAAGTACTCATAGGATATGAACTCGGCAACCCAACTCTCATACCAAGTTGATTCTTGGATACGAAACCATAAAGTAGGCAGGAGATGAAGTGCAAAGTAACAATGTGGAGAAGAATACGGGAAAATGACAAGTACCGGGTTCGGTACCGATCCCCGAAACAATACTGGTCCCAAGATACAAAATATAGGAGTGAGACCCACAACCGACCTACTCGTACCTACTTCACCTGTCTCTCCTTTCCTATAAATACCCACCATTCTACAGCATAAAAAGGTTACCTCCAAGCTCTTTGCGCACTCTAAAAGAAGAAATCTTCCTACATCCTCCCAAGTATACTTCGTCATTCTAAGAAGAAGAAGAAGCTTCATATTGAACTATTTTGGGTTGGACGGACATTTTGGGAGTAGGGATCTTACCTCTAGTTTGAATGAACTAGAACCATGTTTCCACCACTACTATTGTATTGACATGTATTTAATGTTCCCGCCATTGTAAACTTGTTTAAAGAGCATGATAAAAGAGAAAAACCATTCAAAGTGAGCATAGGTCTTCGTGGGTTGAACCACTATAAACACTGTGTCAATTTACATTCACGCACTTATTTCCATCCCGGACGATTAGTTTGATTGTCTTGGAACTCGTTGGATATTGCGCAAAAATTTGTGTGTCAACATACTGAATTATGCATCACTTAGTGTAAGAACGAATGCTCGACCACCATCGACAACTTCCTGTGTTGCGCCTTGGTTGCTTCTACTCACATTTGCGATTTAATTTTCGTCGCGACCACGACCTTTACCTCCTCTATTATGACCTCCACATAAATTAGTCATAACTTTAGCAATCAATTACCAACAGAGAATGAAAAAAAATAGAAGCAACCACCATACCCTAATTTAAAGCAGTTTTGAAACCATGCTAAACAAGAGAAAATAGTATATAGGATCTTTCTTATTGTGAATTAGTGAAAAATAATAAAATAAAGTTGCTTCATGTCTTTGCGTTAACTCTCAAGTTGCTCATACAGTACAACTTTGCAATGAGGTATCTACTTAAATCTCCTATTCACAAGCCTACTCATACTCCTAAAACTCATGTAGCTTATTCAAGCTCATAAATTCATGCACATAAGCATATTAAAACTTGTTCAAATTTTTGATATTTTCATAAATATATCCTAACACAGGGTAACCAATGAAGAAAGAATTTAAGTGGCAGTTGACTTTATCTAAGTTAATGAACATGAGCTTTACAACACGTGTGTCTGCAGTGAAGATTGTGACGACACTGTCATTGAAGATTGCCTTTGTTGTAAGTGGTAGCGGCGATTTGGAATGAAGCATGTAGGATTCATGAGAAGATCTAATTGTTGTGATTTCTTATGTTCTATTTTGCGTAACCATTATATGCTCAAATAGAGTTTCATATACATACATACGTATGTGTATATGTGTGTGTATCTGTGTAGTTAAAGCCCAGCTAAAGCCTTACAATATCTTTGCTATAGAACATAGTGCAATTCAACTGCTACACTATTTCGTTTTAGTACTAATGAAAAATGGATCCGCTTTTAGCTCCACTATTTTCCGCTACATCAGCTAAATCAAAGCTTTTTAGCATTTGCTTCAACAATACTAATATATAAAGCTTGATTTGACCCGTCCTCTTTTTTAAAAAAATGAGTAAATTTAGCATAAAGAGCTGAATTTAAGGCATAAGTGCCTAATATATAGTAACAGTCAATTACACTCATCAAAATTAGCATACATAACTATGATATTCCTTGATTTTTGTTTATAAGATTAATTAATTTTAGTTTCTTGTAAACAAATAATGTAAGAACGATAATTAACTAATTTTCAAATATTTGATTTTAAATCTAATGAATCTTTTTGTTCTTTTGGTATATTCTTGCTATTTCGTCATTTTATGTCTGTTACAGCTTTTTGCACTTCCACCACTATAGAACCGCTATGCGTTTTAACTACAAAGGTGTGTACATACATATATTTAAACCCTTGTCTTTAGACTCTCCCTTTCTTATGTATTCAATCCTGATGAATCAAATTTTTTTACGTTGCTACAATCAAATTTGATTCAATGATTCTACGTAATAATTATTACAATCAAAAATTGAAATCTATTTGTAGATGCCAGCTGCGATGTATGTATGTATTGTGTATGAAAAGTTTAATGTAACATGCCACCTTTTAACTTTGATATGACATTACATGTTCAAATATAAACACATCAATTTTCGTTGATTCTTTTGGAATATTAAATAAAACATTATAGTTTTTATTTGCACATTGGAATAACTGATACAAAAATAGGCTATATGAAAGGAATGAAATATGTTTTTCATGTGTATAAGGTAAGAAGGGAGAACTACTTATTAAAATGTAGTATCAACAGAAATGGTAATAAAAATACATTGTCTATAATTAGAATAATATTCACAAATTTTAGAAAAATCCATTTGTTAAAAGTTAACAATTTTACGCCTACACACAAATAAACATACATATAACATGTATGTAAATGGAAAATTTTCAAACATTCTTTCTTAGGTTTTAAATTGCGTTTCAACTCTTTAGGGAACCGTCTATGTTTGACAATGTGTCCACATAACCATCTCCTTATCAAAATTTCTTTTAGAAAACATTTTTTAAACAATTCTATGAAGATTTTGCAATATTTCACACTTTTAATTACAAATATTTTCAAAAATAAGCATTCAAATATTTTAAATTTTTATGTAAATATTTTCTTTTTTGAAGTAAATATTTACACAATAAACTCACAAATTTTGATAGAAATTGCAATTTGTAGTTTAAAATATTTATAAGGGTATTTAGCAAAATCTATTCATAAGAAAAAATGCAGGAGTGTAATGAATACGATAGGAACAAATTGTTCTATACTCAAATTGGATGTTCTAATGTGCCGGATCAATCTTAACCACTGATTTACACAAAATCTAATGGTTTTGAGTGGATTGTAGGACCCGTTTATTAAATTATTAATAATATGTGTAGTTGATGTGTGGTTGTGATTTGTCGGGCACACCAGAACACCTGAGTTGGGTAGGAGAATTGACCCCAATACGATAATAAGTGTGTCAGTGACTTTGATGTGTTGTCAAACGCCTATTTTGGTTTACGCTTGATCAAAAACATATTTATTTTGTCTTAAAAAGGACTTTCAAAAGTACTGAAAAGAAATTCTGCGCAACTTTTTCTTCCTCTTTTCTGCCTTGAAGCGATTAGTGATTTCCCTACTCTATTTTTAAACGCATTCATCCTCTTTTCTGCCCAACCCCATAATCAAGATCCATCTTTTTCTTCGTCTCGGCTCTCGTCTTCCTCTCTAAGCGATGGCGAGGAAACGTGGAAACAAATCTTATGTAGGTGTCAAAGCTCTTCGTTCCTTTACAACGAGATATGGCCGACCCTTTAACTATGACGCTGGTGCTTCGCCTCTTCGAAAATCGTCCATTGTAGTACCATCTGAATCTAGTGCGTCGGAATCTGAGAATCAAGGCTCAACTCTTTTCGATCTGGAAGCCAAAGCTTCTGCCATGCCTGTTGACACTACGTTAGCTGCAAATTCCGGTAAGTCGGCCTTTTCTCCCCTTTTGGCTGCTTTGAACGACGAGCTAAGGTGATCAATGACCTCTGTTGATTTGGGTGAATGCAATATGAACGTTAACAATTGTGTTGATGAGTTGGGCAATATTGATTCAACTGTCTTGAAACTTAAACATGTAGAGGGGGGTATGACCTCTGCAGATAGACGTTTTTGGAACTGATGAGTCCAATGCTTATGTGGTCGGTTTGGATAGTGGGAATGAGGATGTTCTTGTCAGTGGCAACCCAAATCAACATGAGGCTCCAATGGATGTTTCAGACGACTTGGGTGGCATTTTATCTGGAGTTGATGTGGTAGTTGGTGTGAATGCTACATCTTCAGTTTGCAATAATTCTAATGCTTGAGCAGTTCATGCGAAGGTCGTAGGTGGGTTGTCCTTCGCCTGATGCTCCGTGTGGTTGTACTGCTCCTTCTTATGTCTCGCTTTTCCAAAATGTCCCATTAAATGCCATCTTCTATGAGCCTCAGGAGTTTGAGATGATATGTAAGGATGTAATTAAGGAACCGCCGTCTGAAGTCTTTGTTGCTAGAGCAGATTTTGGAAGAATTATTTAGTAGGTTTCTTTCTGGATTCTAACCCACCTTGCCCTGTAGTGAAAGAAAAATGTAGTTCTGCCTGGCAATTAATGGGTGGTCTTTCTGTTTATTTGGACATGTCCTTTTTCTTCTTCAAGTTCTCTAGACCTGAGGAGTGACTTAGAATACTCAATTTGGACCTGATTTACATCCATGGCAAGCCTTTTATCGTTACTCCTTGGAGTCCGTTTGTTGATCATACTAGAGATCATGTCTTATCTGTTCCTGTGCGCACCTATTTCTCTAAGATTCCCTCTGTTTTGCAATCTCTGACAGATTTGAATTGGTTAGCGCACGGTGTTGGGAAATTGAAATGCTTTGACAATACCAGGGTTGCTAGGGAAAAGCTCTTTTACGCTAAGGCCCTCATTGAGGTTTCTCCTACTAAGACCCCGCCGGATAAGATCAAAGTAAGGGTTGCAGATGGTTTTGTTGTTGAAGTAGTGGTATAATATGGTTGGAAACAGGATATTTGCTCGACCTGTCAGTCGCTCGGTCATTTAGTTGATACATGCCCTGTTGTTTTTGGAGATTCTTCTCTAGCCCCGGTACCTCTTGTTGATAGATCCCCACTTCCAATGCCTTCGGCTGTTATGTGGGTGCCTAAGATTCCTGTGTCTGTTACCCCGCCTACTCCCATTCTTGAACCTCTTCCTGTCTCTCTGGATGTGATGGTGGAAGACCCTTGATGATTCTCTTCCAGTGGAAATAGTTTGGAGTGTTGGGGATCATGTTTGGGTTCACTTGTCATCGATTATGAGATATTGTCCAACTAGTGATACCTTTCATATGTTTATCAGCGATGATGTTAGCGACCAAAGAAAATTGATGTATCAAATTGTTGGGGACAACATTGAGCTTATTCATAGTGGTGAGATTGGGGAGATTAACAAACTTAAGTTCTATGTAGTTGACTAGGATAGGAATTTCATCTTCCGTACTGCTAATCCATGTTATATTCCAAATTTAGCTTTGGTTTTTTTTCCAGAAGCACCCTTGTTGTTGGCTCGTCCGACACTACATTTAGATCCTCCTCCGATGAGGGAGGTTAGTCTGCTTAGCAATCTAGTAGCTTAGACATGTTGTCTAACTCTTATTATATCTGTTTTGGTGGTGTTTCACCATATTAGTTGAAGCAACGCTTTGCTGCTCTCCTGTTTTGCATTGCTTGGTGTTCTGGCATTTCAAACAAGTTTTGGGGCTCTGTGCCTATGCAGAATTCTTTTTCTTTTTTCCCTTCTAATAAAATTGATATGACCACTATAAAACCGGCTTGCCTTGCCAAAAAAAAAAAAAACATATTTGTTTTAGATCATCTCTCTTCGAAACTATTTTATACATATTTGTTTTATAAAATAAACCCTTTTTACTGCTTTGTTTCGAAAAGTTTTAAAGCCATGACAAAGATGTATGCTGTGGAGGGTGATGAGTTATATACACAAAACCGAAAAACATATCTTAAAGATATTAAAATTAACATAATAACATTTTAAATTTCATACATACAAATATACACACATGTGCGTAGGCAAACGCATTCGTGCGTGCATACATACACATGTATATAGGATCTGCAACATCTCAAACAATGTAGCACCCCTACAACCCCTTTAATTTCCCACCACACGTTTTCGTTTCTCTTTCTTTCCGCTAACTTATTTAAACATAAATTTTTCTTCTAAAATGAGGTGCACATAAGGTGCTACAAAATAGTGGTGCGCATGTGTGCACACACACACATATATCTATATATACATACATATATGTACATACATATATATGTATGTATGTGTGTGTGTTTGTGTGTCTATATATATATATATATATATATATATATATATATATATATATATATATATATATATATATATATAGACACACACGCAACATCTCAAACAATACATCAACGCTACAGCCCATTTGATTTCAATCACACATTATCATTTTTCTTTTCACTATCTTTTTTTTCCCACTAACTTATTTGATCATAAACTTTTAGCCTAAAATCGGGTGCTTCAAAATTGTAGTGCTCTGAAACACTTATATGTATATGTATGTATGTGTGTGTGTGTGCGTGTTGGGGGGGGGGGGGGTCGACTATTTGATGACAAAATTAATCGCAAATTGAAAACACAAAATCTTGACCTTTAAATTATTTTGATTTTACATGAAAAGAGGAATTCATGGGATAATTCTATTGTGCAGATCCATTAAGTCACCAATTTTTTTCATTTCTTGTGTCTAAATAAATTATATATATATATATATGCGTATATGTATATATGTATGTATGTATGTGTGTGTGTGTGTGTGTGTGTGTGTGTGTGTATATATATATATATATATATATATATATATATATATATATATATATATATATATATGAGCAGGTTTCAATGGTATCCCAAAAATGAAGCATCCCTTTAGCCTCCTTATTTTCATCTTTCATTTATACTTATGTAAGATAGTAGGTGTTGACATCAAAAATTGGCACAACACCCCAAAGAAAGGGTTATGTAGAGAATAAATGAAGATGAATAATTCCAAAACTGAAAATAGAGGGAATCACACACAAGTTTACAGTGGTTCGGTGTTAACGAGCCTACATCCACGTTATAATCTCTTATATATTCTTTAAATTACCATACACAAGTTTATAGAGGGAATCACACACAAGTTTATAGGGTGGTGATAAAGCCGAACATTCTCGTGCCATCCTAAGTCGCCTCATACTCCCGGTCGACCCTTCCTCTACCGATCGAATTAAAGAGCTAAAGTGAGATTTTCCTGATCTCATTTTTACTGGAATTGAACCTGCCCCTGAATCACAACTGCTCTCACAGAGTTTCCGCCGATGAATTCAAAATAACCTAGTCCATGCTCTTTCCCAGTATGACGCGATGTACGAGTACGTCAAGCAAGTAAGCGGGGTATTCAAGGACAAGCTGACCGAGATTGTTGGTCTGAAGTAGGATATGGCTTGCAACAAGAGAACCTTCGGGTTCCTCGAGAAGAAAATAATAGACTATGAGTCATAGGCGGTGGCCACTAAGGAAAAATATGAAAAGGCTACCGAGGATCTGAATGCTCGTTTCCAACTGAAAGGCCAAGAGTGTGATTCTTTAAAGGGCGAAGTTAAAATCTTGAAGGGTGAGAAAGGTCGGCTGGACCCAGAGGTGCAAAAGCTCAAGGCCCTTCTTGATTCATCTGAGTTAGCCAAAAGACAGGCCTAGGAGAATGCTGCTGCGGTGATCGAGTCAGTTAACAGTCTGAAGCTTCAACACGACATTGAAATTCAAACCATCAAAGTTGAGCATGCTCGGGAGATATCCAAAATAAATAAGGCATGCGGGCGTCAAGGTCTTACATTCTTTGCGAGGTTACTTTGTTACAGGAACTTGTCTTGGTTACCGAGATACTCCACGGTGTTGACCGATACATGGAAAATCATCTTGAAAGAAGAGAGAGATGCAACAAAAGGGCAACCGATAGATGAGGAATCTTTGATGACTCGATTTCTTGATGATGATGAGCGAGTAGTGTTGGCTGAGGGAAAGAGCCAAGAATAGAGGGCAGTAGAGGTTGAACGCCGCAAAGTGGAGGGGAAGTCGGTCCTCGAAAGAGAAGTTGGCAGCAATCGGACTAATGCATCCCTTTCATTCCAACCCGCAAACATGGAGACGGGTTCGAGATCTGTCCCTCCCCCCGAGCAATCTAGAGTCATGGAGGAGCAGCCGACCAAGTCCGAAGTTGGATGTAAGCTTATGCATTTCTTTTTAGTCCCATGTCTACTTATTCGACTGTGATTTATATCTTCCGCTGTAGGTATTTCATTGGTCAAGAAGAGCGTTGAGGCAGAAACTGTTGCTGTGGGGAAGAATAACACTGGGAGTGCAACCAAAGTGCTAATGAAGAAAAGGGACGATAAAGGACCATCAAAGGACGACGACATCGAGATTTTTGGGGGATCTAGGAAAGACGTCGATCCTTCTATGGCTGAGATTAAGACCAGACACGATCGAGACATATAATCCATTAAGCCCGATCCATCTGAAGATCCTTTGAATATACAGCCCATCCAAGCCACCCCATCCCCCCCCCCACACCATCCTTTCTTCGGTCGAGGTTCCTCCTTTCGTGGACTCAATTATCCCACAAGAACAAGACTCAGCACTAGTTCCTCGTTTCTTTGGAAGCACGCTTGGGGATCGAGACGCACGCCGACCACCGAGGAAATGCTGGAAATGGTTAAGAAGAAAGAGTTGGCAGAGATGATCGAGCGAGGAGAGATACCACCCCCGTTTTAGAAGTTCTTTTGTTATAATTTTACTTTTTAGGCCCTTTGGAAGTTTCATGCGAGTGCCGCCCTCGCGTTTTTGTCATAATCAAGTTTTGTACTTTTGTGGACGATGTTTTAACTGTACCTGTCATGCAGCAATATTTTGTAGTCATGTTACGTTAATGTAAATGAAAATCTACTTGTCTTTAAATACTTGTGTTAATGATATACTGAATAGGTCAAAAATGGGAACGTTGTTCGGGTTCCCTATCTTATTCCAACCTTCGAGGGTTACCCAGACATTACCCTTGTTCGGGTTATTCATCGACCCTCTTGCCCCGAATGTCGGGGTATTTTGCTTGGTTAGCAAGTTCTCCAGTTATAATAGCCCGCATTTTATGTATCAGAGGATCGTAAAATATTATTATTTTATTCACTGAGGGTTGGATCATTCTCATCTTTTGATATGTTGCTTATGGGGATGTAAGACATATCCATAATTTTTACCAATTTTGTTTGTGACCATTTTACCCCTGTCAGTATTGTACAGGGAATAACTTTTGACTCAGGTTGAATCAGAGGGTGAGACCTATGCCAATGGAAAGGAATTGATGATTACCTTTCAGTAGAGCGGTTACATAAAAGATCTGGCTCAGCGGTTTGGGAGAAATCGCTATTTTAAGGGTTTTCAGTTGGCTATCTAGGTTTGGTAAGCTAAACTGGGCTGAATTGGGAAGGCCCATTAGGGGGTTGGTGGAAACTATAAATAGGGGGTAAGGGATATGGGAAAGGATTTGAATTTTCCATTCTCTCATTGGGAGTTCTTGAGCTTCTCCTTCCTCTGACACCTTTCCACCATTAAAAATCATAATCCAAGGAGGGAAATCATATATCTACACCACTGGAGGCAAGATCTACATCAATTGAGGCAAGGATTCATCGGATCAAGGTGTTTGGTGCGAAGTGCTTACAGTCCGGATTCATATTCCTTTGATTTTTGCTTGTTTGGGATAATTGGTGAGTGATTTACATCTCTCACATGGATTCAGTGAAGTATATGAATGTTAGATCATGTTTTTCATCAAATTCAAGTGTTTTTACCATATATCTACACCATTATATGTACATTTTTCATATGAATCATCCTATGATATAATTTAGCAGGTTTAAACCATTAATTCCATGTTGTTTCATATATTTATGTAAGTTAGATCTCTCATTTTGATCATATGTTCATTTTGATGGTTTTGGTGAAATTTACATCATTTTAGTGATAGTTGTCATATTCATGTTGTTAGCGATGTTATGAATGTTTACAACTGTATTTGGCGAGTTGGATGAATTGGTTTCATCGAATGTATCGTTTGGCGAAGTTTTGGTCAAATTGGAGTTGAAATGGAGGTGTGCAGGTAGGGGAGCAAGTCAGGGTTTGGGCCAGTCCAATCCTGGTCGGGTCAGTCTCAAATTTCTGGTCGGGTCGGTCACATAGTAGCATGGTTGGTCGGTCGGGTCAGTCAAGTGGGAGCAAGCTTGGTCGGTTGGGTCGGTCGTAAAGTTGAAGTGGTGAAGCTTCTGGTCGGTCGGCCTTATACCCTGGTCTGTTATGTTTTTTGTAGCGCTTTTGTACGTTGTGGTTGATAGTGATAATGCTATGGTTTGTTTTCAATGGGGTCATTTTCTGAAAAATTATGTTTTTCGGATACGACTCGTGTTTGAAGAAAAGAGCTTGAAAAAAATATTTTTTGGGGGCAACCTCCCGAACCCTACTCAAGCCGCAACGTAGTGGCGTAACTTGGTTCGGTGATGGTGTGACTTTGAAGTAAATTCAAGTTGAAAGGTTCGAAGTGTTTAAAGGAGTTCGTTGATATGTGTAGAACAGCGAATGAGGTAACAACTCAAAGGACATGAGTTGGTGGATAATGGTTGCTCGGGAAGGTTGCTTGGGCTATGAAAAGTCGTCATGTTGGATGACTAGAGATGAGAAGGCTAAGAGATTATCGTTGTCGTAAGTTCTAGTAGGCGCGTAGCAGGGGTACAATGGGGGAACCCGAAAGACCGGTTGTAGGTCGAGTACTCTGAGTATCGTTGAAAGGCCTAGTTGTCAAGGTTGGACATACATACGTATCATTGAAAGGCGTATGGAGTTTATGCTAGAACTGGGGTTAACATTAGCCCTTGATATATGGCAAGGTTGGGCATCATATGATTAACAATGGTTCCAAAGCAGGATTGGCGGTGATAGCCAGAGTCAGTCACGGATGATTGGTTGTTCTGTTTGCACCGTCTCATGCAGGTTGTCCAACGTCAAAGGAGATGTTCCTTGGGTGCTTGTTTGATATTGGTTTAGGCCTTTAAGGCTTGTGCTTGAGGGATATTGAATTCGATTAAGATGGTTTACATGAGATACATATAATCTGGATGTTACGAGTGCTTTACCATGATTGAATGGATGTTCTGGTTTCCGTGGATGACAAATGTGTGACCCGTGCTATGCATATGGGCAGATGAGCAATAAAGATAGTTGAAGTCTAAAAGTTAATTTATCTACTTGTTCAAAGATTTCTGCTATGATGTGAACCTATTTCAACCATATTTTCTATATTCATTATATATCGACATGTTGGTAAAATCAGTAATAAAGAACAACATTGTATTTATGCACTACTAAATGGGTAAGAAGAACAAACTGCTTTCATGATATAAAGGAATATCCATTTTTGGTAATATCTTAAAAAATGGTCATTATATAGATTTCTCATTATAATTTATATGTTTTGCTAAGGTTACAAATATGAAATAATAATTTTAGTCACTTCCTTTATCACAGGATGATCCAGTATATAAGATGTGCCAATTCATTAGGAGAAATGCATTCGTTCTTAGTATATGCATGCAACATTTAGGGTACAAACATTAAAGCTCTAGACTACTCATCGTCGAGACGAAATATTAATTTATAAGAGCATGGCGGGTTCGACCGATTCTTGACATTAATTTTGCATTACATTGGATTGCTCTTTTAAAGATGGTATTTTCTCTAAGGTTGCCAACATTTTGCAACCATATTGTCAGAGGGTGTTCTACCTCATAAACACTTTGAAGAATTATAATGCATGGAAGGCACATCCATAACCAAGATATAAAGCATAAATTACTTATTTTTTTTGCCAACTATAAATACATCCTGAGCATCATATTCCCTTTATAATTCAATAATATTATTAGTTGATTATGAGATATAACTCTAATCTTCAGACATGGCACCATCATAAAATTTAAATACACATGGTCTTAATGTTTTATTTAAAGGAAAAACTATGTTGGATAAACCATCATATATTCATCATTTCATGTCAAAACATAGGGACTCCCTAAGGAGCATATATCTAATAACAAATGTTGTAAACGTAAAACATTCAGAATAAAGAAATATAAAGACTGAGTTTTCTGATTTATCTCATGGAAGAGTGGTTCTCTTATTAGAAGAACACTGTAATTTTATCAATTACCACATCAAAAACCATATAATATATTAAGATTTAATGGGAATAACCCCAAATAGAAATGAAGGATCGTCCCTTTGATGATCAACAAGATGCGATATAAAATAACATACAATAGAATAAATTTACAGGCTTTTGATAGAGTGCAATACATTTAAAATCAAATGCTTGGGATTTTGAGAGCCATTGCTCAATGGTAGCAGGGAAATGTAATGGAGCTAGATCAGGATGACCAGACAGGATGTGTTCCAAATGTGATTAGGATAGAGCTGGAAGATAACTAATGCTAGTATAGGTAAGTATTGAGACATCCCTGCAGTACCATTTAAAATATAAACTGGTCTGGATACATGTCTGTGTGGAGAGGAATGGAGGGTGATATGCTTGCTAGAATGGAAGCAGTGATTCCCTTACTTGAAGATGGAATATCATTCTTAGTTCTTAATGCTACGTGGTGCTTGGAGTAGAAAATCCTGTAAATGAACTGGTGTGCTTGCTGGGAAAGTTGTCGCAACCGTTGTGTGTGAAGACTGAAAATGGCCTGAAGCATGCACTTACAAGTTGAGTAAATGCATTGAAAAAGGTGAGCGTTCATGATTTCATTATTCAATTAATAGCTCCCAATACAAACATGTTAAAGTCATGGATATTTATAAATATTTCTATTAAAAAGTTATCCACCTGAAGAATGATCAAATCAACATAGAGAACATAGTGAAAGATTATGATCCGTGCCCTTTTCATTAATCACCAACCCTTAAATAGGGAGATAATTGTACTACAAGGATAGTACAAATTATAAGATAGTACAAGGATAGTACAACAATATTAGGCAAATAATTAAAGCCTAGCCTAATTGGTCAATATTAGGCAAATAATAAAAGCCTAGCCTAATTGATCAATATGAATACTAATTAGGTAAATAATTACAGCCTGATTGATCAATATGAATACAAAAATATATATTTACATATATAGTTTAACACGCCCCCGCAGTCGCAGCGGGAGGCTCACGTACGCTGAGACTGTCCCGAAAATCTTCGAATAATATACGTGGAAGGCCCTTTGTAAGAATATCAGCAATTTGATAACGGGATGGAACATGAAGCACTCTAACTTCGCCTCTAGTGACCTTTTCACGGACAAAATGAATGTCCATCTCAATATGTTTAGTGCGTTGATGTTGAACTGGATTTCCTGACAAATAAATTGCACTCACATTGTCACAGTAGACCAGAGTAGCTTTTTCAATTGGACAATGTAGTTCGAGTAGTAAATTCCTGATCCAACAAGAATCAGACACAACATTAGCAACTCCTCTGTATTCAGCTTCTGCACTAGATCTAGACAAGGTAGGCTGGCGTTTAGAGGACCAAGAAATCAAATTTTCCCCAAAACAGACATAATAACCAGACGTGGAGCGTCTGGTATCTGGACATCCACCCCAATTAGCATCTGTGTATGAGATAAGTTTGCCCAATGATGACTTGTACAAATGGAGGCCATAAGACAAAGTACCTTAAATGTAGCGCAAAATGCGCTTGAGAGCATTCATGTGTTCATTCCTTGGATCATGCATGTGGAGACACACTTGTTGCACTGCATAAGAAATATCAGGTCTTGTAAAAGTAAGATATTGAAGAGCACCTGCAAGACGACGATACTTGGTGGGATCTTCATATGGATCACCGTTAGTAGCACTGAGTTTAGATTTGCTGTCAACAGGAGTGGGGCAAGTGCTACAATTAGACACGCCTGCCCGCTCAATGATCTCTATAGCATATTGTTTTTGAGACAAGAATAAGCCTTTCGCATGGTGAGTAACCACGATACCTAGAAAGAAACTCAACGGGCCAAGATCTTTCATTGCAAACTCTGAACCTAAAAGAGCCATGAAATGCTTACGTAGAATATCAGAAGAAGCTGTAAGAATAATGTCGTCAACATAAAGCAGAATATATGCAATATCAGATCCATGTTTGTATATAAACAATGAATGATCAGATTTACTGTGGGTGAAACCAATTGAGGCAACAAAATCAGCGAAGCGCTGATACCATGCCCGAGGAGCCTGTTTCAAGCCATATAGAGATTTCTTTAGTAAACAGACATGATTAGGCCGGCTATTGTCACGAAAACCCATAGGTTGATGCATATAGACTGTTTCATTGAGATGACCATGTAGAAAAGCATTCTTGACGTCCAATTGATGGATTGACCAAGATTTTGAGAGAGCAATGCTAAGAACAACGCGAATAGTAGCAGGTTTGACCACCGGACTAAAAGTTTCATCGCAATCAACACCCTGTTGCTGAGTTTTACCATCACCTACAAGACGGGATTTATGCCGCTCAAAAGAACCATCGGATTTACGTTTATGACAAAAATCCACATAGATCGAATTACATTCACATTAGGTGGCCTAGGCACTAACTCCCATGTTTTATTATCAATTAAAGCATTATATTCATCCAACATTGCAGTTTTCCAATTTTGATCACGAAGAGCACTAACCGGGTCCTTTGGTATAGGAGAGATGGTTGTAGTGGTGGTCGTGTGAAGATTGGTAGTATATTTTGGGTTTGGTTTAAAGATGCCATTTATTGCCCGGGTTGTCATACGGTGTAGCTTGGGATTATTAGGCCTTGAGGAGCTGTTGGGTGAGTGTGATGAGGGGCTTTGTTCACAAACTTGAGTGGGTTGAGCAATGGGGTGGGGTTGTCTTACGGTTGATGTGACAGCAGGAGTATTGTGAAGAACTGAACCTGTGGGTGAGTGCAAACCAGCTAGAGAGGAGGGGTGCTGATCAGTAGGATTTGAAGGAGAAGGGAGAATTGGGCCCGTGGGAGACTGTTGTCCAGTTGGAGATAGATACTGCGGTGGGCAAGTTTGCATAGGGGGCTGGGTTGTGTTTTGAGCAATGCCATTTGTGGTTTGTGCAATTGATTTTTCACGCAAATGATGCAACAAGTATGGAGAAATATTTTCATCAAGAAAAGCATACAAGTTATTTGTGTCCTTGTGGACTTTTGAGAATGGAAACTCAGTTTCAATGAAACGCACATGGCGACAAATAATAATTTTTCCGCTTGACATGTCGTAACACTTAGAGCCTCTATGATTTGAGGCTGGACCAAGATAAGTACATGGAGTAGACCGTTCCTGTAATTTGTGAATAGAGGTTGAGGGAAATAAGGGAAAACATAAGCAACCAAAGACACGCAAGTCAGAATAAAGCGGTGTACTTTGATATAGAATTTGAGTGGGAGATTGGAATCCCAAAACTTTTGTTGGAAGAATGTTTAAGAGGTACGTGGCCATTGCTAGAGCGTGATGCCAGAAGCTAGGGGGCATAGAAGCATGAGCAAGTAAGGTCCTACTCCTAATGATATTATTTATAGATTTAATATGTCGTTCAGCTTTGCCATTTTGTGGTGATGTATGAGGACATGAGAGACGGAATTGCATCCCATTTTGGGTAAAGAACTGTTTTAAAGTGCCATTTATATATTCTGTACCACTGTCACATTGGAATGTATTGATGTTACGTTCGAATTGTGTTTTGATTAAAGCATGAAAAGAAATGAATAATTGTTTGACCTGAGATTTGTTGGAGATGGGAAAAGTCCAAAGAAATTTGCTGTAGTCATCAAGAAATAAATAATAATAACAATGACCAGAAGAACTTATAACAGGAGATGTCCACAAATCACTATGAATAATATCAAATGGCAAAAGAGTATGTGACATAGAATTATAAAAAGGAAATTTAGAGTGTTTCCCAGGAGGACAAGAAGAACAAAAGATTTTACGAGAATCATTACAACCGATCATTTGTTTACTACGAAGAGAGCTAAGAATAACATCTCCAGGATGTCCTAGACGACTATGCCAAAGATCAGATGACGCGGCAGTAAAAGCAAATGAATTGACTGAGAATGTGTCTCGTTTATTTTGGAAATAGGATAGAGATCTCCAGTGCTGTCACATCTCATTAGTTTGGTCCCAGTCTGTAAATCATTGACAGAAAACCCAAAAGGATCAAATTCAACTGAAACCATATTATCGGTGGTAAATTTTCGAACAGATACAAGGTTTTTAATGAGTTGAGGAGCATGCAATACATTGTTTAAGGTTAATGGAGGGTATGGTGGAGGCAAGTTAGTGCAACCATGACCAACAATGGGGATCAAATGACCACTACCAACAACAATGTTATGATTATTATTGCTTGAATTGAAATAAGAAGAGAGTACACCTTGACCCGCTGTCATATGAGATGTAGCACCGGTATCCATGTAAAAATTTCCGTCTGGTTGAGAGAAGGAAAGGGCGTGCATTGCGGCCTCGATGTCAGTTGGTGTGTAGCCGATTGGATCATGATGTGAGTAGGCAGTATAGGCTTGTGAGGGTTCTTGTGAGGGTTTTGATCCCAAAAGTCCTGAGTGCCTACTTGGTTGTTGAGGTCTTTGTTGCTGCATGTTTGTGGATGGGTACGGGCAAGGTGGAAGTCCCCATGGCCCTCTCCATTGCTGTGTCCAACCTCCCCAAGGTGCGACAGTACCATGCATCCATGATGTATGAGGACGAACTGCCCATTGCTGCCGTTGCAAATTGCTGCCGCTGGTTGCCTGTCCTCTGCCGTAGCTTCCCCTGCCGGGGTTCTTTCTATTTCCCTTTCCTCTATTGCTTTTATTATTATGAATTTGGCGAGGGTAATCTACAGAATTTCCATGGTTGCTGTCATTGGAAGATACTGTGAGAAGAGCAGTAGGTTTAGTTATGGTGTTTCCTTCCTTGGCGAGGCGGTTTTTTATGGTCCGCTCCGCTAGTTTCAACCGTGAACGACAATTTTCAAAAGGAGGTAATGGATCTTGATTTTGTATGAAATCTACCGTGCCAGCGTAGGACTCAGGTAAACCTGCAGTCAGCTTCAAAAAAGGCGGCTATTTGTGACCGGAGCATCAACGTCCGCAAGACGGTCAGCAAGAGACTTGATGTGATTGCAATAAGCGTCAATCGAGCCAAAATTATCAAAATTGGCATGAGCCAATTCCTCCTCGAGATGGGTTGCACGAGAGGCTTTGTTGTCTTGGAATTGTGCCTCCAACCGTTTCCACACCTTCTCGGCCGAGTCATCTTTGAAGAGAACTGCATGGAGGAGGTCTTGAGAAATGGTGGCATACATCCATTGCTGTACAACTGCGTCAAGACGATCCCAAAGCTCGAGATCCGCCGCTTTTTGTTCATCATATTTGGCCTTGGCTTTCTCCTCCGTAGGAGGAATTATATGATGCAAGAGATTATGAACTCTCGCTTGTACCTTGAATAGAGCAGCCCATGAATGATAAAGACCGGTCTCATTATCCAATGTGATTGGAATCAAGGATTTGACATTGGTGATAGAAAGATAAGGATGGAATTTTTCAGCCATGGAAGAAGAAATTATGAACATTTGGAAGCAGGAAGATAGAATACAGTTAGTTTTTGAGAGGATCGTTACAGCTCTGATACCATGAAAGATTATGATCCGTGCCCTTTTCATTAATCACCAACCCTTAAATAGGGAGATAATTGTACTACAAGGATAGTACAAATTATAAGATAGTACAAGGATAGTACAACAATATTAGGCAAATAATTAAAGCCTAGCCTAATTGGTCAATATTAGGCAAATAATTAAAGCCTAGCCTAATTGATCAATATGAAGACTAATTAGGTAAATAATTACAGCCTGATTGATCAATATGAATACAAAAATATATATTTACATATATAGTTTAACACTTTTTTTATATTTGTAAACTTAAACATGGTTCAATTTTACCTTATATCAGTCCATAAGCACACAGTTATAATTCATCCTTAAAATATGTAAAATTGGTATCTTGAAATCAATGTAAAAGATAAATATATATATTCACACAGCCTCATACTTTTAATATGATACCAGTAAAAATTGTTGAGCCAAATAAAGGCATTATTTTACTGAAACTACTCCGGACACGATTAATACTTAACCAAGAAGAGCAATTTGTAATATAAAGAAATATTCTGCTCATTTCTATCATCCATAATAACAAATATGCATATAAATTGAATCCAAAATGGAGATGTAATCTTACAGTGGAGTTAAAAAAAGCAGAAGTAAATCTAAATGATCTTCTGATTGCTTATCAGCATATGTTGATCCTATCAACAGAAATCGAAAAATATTAAAGAATGAAATAATGGTATTCTATGAGAAAATTATATGTACATCTGGATATGACATCAAACTTATGTGTTGAGATAAATCTACAGAAAAAACATGCTTACATAACATCATAGTTTTATTCTGATGTAGTAAGAAGGTATGAAATTATCTCTTGAATCCTTCCATGTATAGATAACGATAAAACTGATGTTCTATATTGGGAATATAGAAAGTTATATATATATATATATATATATATATATATATATATATATATATATATATATATATATATATATATATATATATATATATATATATACACACACATCATGTTTTTAACACAATTTAATTGCATCATTCATTTAAACAAAGAATGATATCCATCAATAATTGATTTTACTTGTTCAGCTAATTAAAACACTAATCTAAAATTTATTTTAATGCAACTATTTTAAGCAAACCAATAGTCCATTATGTAAGATAATATTTTCTGAGTTTTGGGATTATGTTTTAGTTAAAAAAAGAAACGGTAAACAAAGAAATATTAATAAAATCAGTCAATGTACCATTATATGATGTCCAAATTATGCAGGATCCAGTAACAACTGCCCATTCTTATCCTGTAAAGGATGCATCACACTGTAATATACATAAATAAAAACTGAAAATTGACGTTTCTTCAAATATAATTCTATTTCTTACCATTCAACACACATGTAAATTCAGTATATTCAATGGCGATTGTAATCCTAACAAATAAAAATTCGTCATGCTTTGATAAACTATCAATCTGCATGGTAGGTTATTTTGGCTTGAATAATACTTGTATTTAGTAAGTGTTATATTTGTCCGAGTCAAACATTGACACCTCCATAGTTCAGTTGTTTCATATAGTTTTATGATATATTTATTTTTACAGCAATGAAACATCTAACTTTATTGTGCTATTCTATAATTTGCAAGAAATTGCTGGATGTAAAATAATTCAGTAGTATGTCAGTCATTTAAAATTCATGGATGACAGAAAGACACAGAGGCTTCCAAATGCATATGTAATATGATAAAGATTCTTGTTAAGATATTACAACATGTATAAATATCATTAATGAATCATCAAAGGTGTATATTATGGTATTGGATTCTGCAAACCAAACTCATGGATATTTTGCATATTAATATTTTTAAGAAATGAATATAGGTGCATCCATAGTAGTAGAGTAACCCAGTATATTCCATTGCTCAACTTAGAAGATATAACAAGCGATTAAAACAAAGGAATAAAGTGTATAATGAACAATAAGTCATTTATGTTATATACCAATTGTCATTGAAAAGGAAAACTGGAAATGGAAAGGAAGATAAAAAGTGAACTAACAGTTAGAGTTTCTAATCAAAATCCAATTCATGTTCAGATATAACCTATATTACTTTATGACCTGGGGATTATTAAGATGTTATCATAGTACAGTACTTTAGTATATCAGTCTATAACATCACAATTTTAATTGAAATAATGAACTATAAGCATCGAGTCCCTCTAGTAAAAATACTCTATGTGACTAACCAAAACAAATATTCAAATTTTTAGTTATAACAAAGGTAACTAAATATATCCATGCATTTGAAATTCAATAACAGGCTCTATATCTACCATAAATTTTAGTTATTTAATAGGAAATTGGGTTAAATATACCCGTGCTGCGCAAACAGGCGGTTATGGAGCTCATGATTTTGTGTTTTTACTGACTATATTATTGATCCATTTTGTTGGTTTTGCTGCTTATTTAGTATATGTACAAAATAGAATTGTGGTAATTAATTTTGTGCTTTTAATTTCATTTTCTTTACTTCATAATGCGAATCATGAAGTGTTGAATATAGGTAAAATGGATAATGAACGTAAAGAGTTGATATATGTACAGTGGCGCTTGATTTCATGGATCTTGGTGATAAAATAAAGGAAATGAGTTGACACATTCCTACGTGATGATCGTGATCATGATTTGATACATACTATACTTAGTACCATGGCAAGATATATTTATATAAAAGCTACAATATTTCCTCATGGAAGTTTCATCTTTAAACATATAAGAACAACCCTACAGTAAACTATTAATTGTTGAAAGAACAACAATATGATAAGTTGTTACTTTAACGTATAACATATATGACTTCATACTCAAGCTAGATATCTTTGCATGGATCTTAAGAATTGATCTTACCGAAGGTTGGGTGAAGCAGTAATATCAAGTCCGATTAGACATAACATGACAAAATACAGATTGCATGATAATCTTTTAAATCCTTGATCTTCCATGGCTTAAAAAGGCGTACAAAATTTTTCAAAAGAATATGTTATCACTTACATTGAATTTCAACAAAACATAATGCAAGTCAATTTATTTCTACTATGCTGCTCTTTTAGATGAACATAAATCTAGATTTCAAACACATGTGGAGTGCATATTTGTAAAAGTAAGATCATTTTTCTGTTTCGAAAAATTAATAACTATAGCTATAAGAATTCACAGCTATACAATTAATAACTATAGCTGGTTAGGCAGTTAATCACATCATCAACCCTGTAGCTTTGAACTTGGATGATGCTTATCGCTAACAAAAATACATTTAAATTCCCAGTTGGTGTATATTTTGGTCTTTTATTTTATACTAAAATATAGCACAACTGAAATTACATGAAACAGATTACTTAGGCCTGCATAACCTTAGAAGATGTGATAAGAGTATATAACACAGAATTGTACGTAAGGATAAAATATATAAAACTTTTGATAATATGCCTACAAATGAGAGAAAATAAACAGATTCAAATTAAACGGAATGTGATATTCAAACCTAAAAGGTAATTAATTTTGTGAGGTATGTTATCATAAAAATACAATTTTATACGATGTGTGCAAATCCAAAAAGAACAAAATGGATTGAAAGAAGGTTGTCGTAACATACAGGTGAATGTAGATGGAAAAAAGTTAAAGTAATTGAAAAATGCAACTACTGTAGAAGTAAAAGCAATGTCTTACTATCAAGGAAATAAGCAAAATGTAGATTAAATACGATTAACATATTATAGCAAAAAAAAACAAGGATAAACACATGTTAAACAAATCAAGTGTTAACAAAAAGATTTTAAGATGATATCAACTTGAAACAGAATAAAAAGCATGAAAGTATCAAATAAATTGCATTTCATAAATTTTACTGAGAACATAAGCATACCTCTCATATGTTTCAAAACAACTCAACGGGAAAATAACCCCGATTAAAAGGGATTTACTGTCAACGGAATCATATAACGTATACACACGTCAGAATATATTTACATGAATATATGACATAAGCTTCAAGCCAACATTTTTCTTCCTGGAGAAGCATGGATATTTTCTATTAAAATGAACTAATTTTGTAGATGAGGTTACAACTTTTTGTCTATAACTTGACTTATATGACCTCCTTTGAATCCTACTGGCAAATCTCTGATTTAAATCACACTTTTTAATGCTGCTAAGTAAGCTTCAGTTTATTGTAACTACATTTTCAAGGCTAAGGAAATGACAAAGCATGTGCATTTTAAGAATTATGAAGCATTGTAGTCATTTCAACTATTTACTGCTCATTCTTTTTTATCATTATAATAACCATGCACATGCTAATGGTGTTTATTTAAAGATCAACAAAATGAAATCCTAAATATTCAATACATCACATTACATCATTTGAAACCATGGATTTAAAATATAAGCATGTGTTGCTTTCAGCAAATCATTACAAACATTCATGTACTATTAAATCAACATTCAAAATATAGCCTAATATATATTACTGTAACAACCCGGCTTTTTGCTCGGTTTTCGCCGGTAATTAAACCAACTTAAACCGTTCATAAAGACAGATTGTTACGGGCACTTACACATTCGCACAAAATAAAAACAACTTTTCCATTATCATTAAAATAATATTATATCAAAGTAACAAGAGCTACATCAGAGTACATCGATTACACAGCGGAAAAGATACTAAACTCAACGGAAGAATATGAATGCTCCAAGTCATAATAGCTTCAGCTAAAACCAGAATCCTGCTCCAACTAACTCCAAGGCTAAATCTGCGAACCAAGCTACTAGGCCGCCTATGTAAAAATTAAGGGCACCCAGAGTTTAGGTTTGGGAACAATAAACTCCAGGTCAGTCATGAGACTGGTGTGAGAACTCAAAACAGTTGTTTTTAGGGTTTATTTTAAATTAGGTAATTCACCGGACCACACCGCTAATGTGGAATGGGTTTACTCCATATGGATACCAGTGCATAGAAATCCGCAATGACTTTTTGAAAAATGAAGCTATCATAAGCTCATCCCACATCACACAATGCAAGCGCACACCAAATGGGCGAGTTTTGCCTTATAATAACCAAAAATGCATTCATACGTGAAAATCCTCTTTTACTATTATATATAGTGTGAAAAACCTTATCGCAAATAAATGTATTAATCTTAGCCAGCATAATGCCCCATCCCATTATACTGACAATCCTACTGGTAACCAGCAGGCTATACAATCAAAATCGTACGGGATCGTGGTGGAGATTGGGTTTCCAACATAATGGTTCTTGGTACGAAAGATCATTCATGGGCTCACAATCTTTCTTGCGTGTATCATCCCAGTACTCGCGGATAACGCCCAGACTCGGACTCCGTTATACTAACCCACCATACATGAATCAGAGTACCCAACAAATAGCGTCCCAGACTAGGGACTTCGCAGTACCCTTTCATCATCACATCCCGGTGCACCGAACGTACGAAATGAACATAAAAATCTGACCGTCAGTTTACCATCAATCCGGGGTGTGAGGTTCGTCGAGGTCACAATATACACAAAGCTACGCTTAAATAAGTCATGTTTTGATCATCCATAGCTCATCTCATAACTTAAGTATGCCACATTGGTCATTCACTACGTATCACTGATTTTCATCAATATATAACCTCTAAGCTCATACGTCTTAGAGAAGGGTGTTAAGAAAGAGAATAAATTCTCCGCCACCAAGAAGATATATATTTAACAAAGATCAGTGCTACGCAGTCAATTACAATATCAGACACACAGTCCATACAAGTCCGTTCTAGGTCTGAAAGAAACCACAATCCAGAATTCCTTCACATATGTTCGGGCTTCTTGCCACTTAACTGATATAAAATCCATCTACAAATGGGAATGACCCATTCGAGACATTCAGCATGTTGTCGTTACGACATGAAGGGTCCCGGTCTTCAATGTCGTCTCTAATGTCATCAATTGCTCCCCAACGTCGTATTATTACTTGGAATGGTTTCAGACATACATCTGATCCCGCTCTTTCCAAATAATAAGCGCAGTTTAAAAAAAACAATTATAGAACACACAGGCTTTCTACCAATCTCCTTCCATCTTGGATTTTGTCAAAATTAAACTTCTTTAAACCCATTCTCAAATTATTACAAAATCCATATTTAACCTTTCTCTTTTAAAACACATCCCTTAAATCAAAGATGATTTAGCCTTAAAGCCTTAATTAATTTTCCGTTTGATAACTCGTATCAAAATCCTGTTTCCTTTGAGAATCCTTAATCCACATTTCAACCATAGTTTCCAATTAAATTGATTTTCCAACATTCCATTCTTTAATCTTAACTAAAAGATTATACTTTCTTTCCAATTCCTCACTTTTAATTTCCTCAAATCAAAGATCTGATTAAATCCTCAAATTACGATATGAATTTCCATAACTCAATCTCATGGGGTTTCAAGAATGATATTATTGAAGATATGATTCACGACAAAACCCAAATCAATTGATATTGAACATAAGTTACCCAGAAATTGTATCTACTTATATTCGATATCAATTCTCATAATCAACGAATACTATAAATGGAATAACGATATAATAACATCTTCCAAATTCCTCAAATAGTATACATTTACATCACAGAATTTCATATCAAATATCTGAAGATTATTTCTATCCAACTTATCCCAGTCAACTTAAGAAACTCGTATCTTAATTAAAAGATTTATCCAACTCTTTGATATTAGATCTAGATAGAAATACCATCAACTTATACTTAATATTAATCTCCATATCAAACTCACACTATAAGCGGAATAATGGTGAACTACCTTTCAAATTCCTCAAATAGTAAGAATCATCATCTACCGGATTAATATCAAACATCCTAAGATTTATCTCCAACCATATCCAATTATTTAAAATTGAATATTAAATAAATCAATTTAAATTCCAAACAAATTATTTTTAATACTTTTAAACCTTTGAAAACATCCAACAAATCATTTACAAATGATTACTTATAGTTCGGAACAAATTTCGCGGTTTAAATACATCAAAGTAGGTTGTTTTCAAAGAAAGCATTACAATTGTGCTTCAAAAGTGTTACAAAACAGTTATCTTAACCACTTTGATAAAACATCGTTTATTTTAGCCAAAACTTAAAATTTACAATTCAAAACACTTTTACATAACTTATTATGGTTTTACAATTTTTTTCCATATTTTTAAAACATTTAAAAATAGTTGTTTATAGTTATGGTCAACAATTGTTCTTACATCGATCTTTTCCAAAACGGTTTCAGACATAACTTGAAAATTATAACTCGAATTTAAAATCTGCTTTCACTCATTTGAAAGTTCTTGTTAATGGAAATCAAACGTTTTTCATTTTATGGAAATCTGATTTAGATTGCTAAATTTATAAGCATTTAAAGTTTGCATCTAAAATACGTAAATTGTCGTTATGCGACAAGCTCTATTTTGACCATAATAACCATTATTCTATGATACTTCGAAATGTCTTAGAAAACCATTATATCCTTATATAACCCTTTTAAAATCATTAAAATTTACTTTCTAAATTATTTTGGATCTAAAATTCAACTTTCATAAATTCCAATTCATTTCTAAATTCAAATAACTTCAAATTAACCTTCCTATTCATCGGATCAGTTAGGGATAGATAGGGAGAGCAGAAAACTTCATTTCCAAACCCAAGCCTAGACATTATCCTCTCTGTCATCCTAGAATGTTCCGCTATTTATTTATTCATTTAAAGGACTTTAACAATATATATGAATTTATACATATGGTCTTTTCCCATTATTAACCTTCAATTTCAATAATAATATTGCTTTTAATTATGAAAGAGATTTTCGATCACCAACGTGATACCATGATTGTTATGTCATAGTTTGTGCAAAACAACATCAAGAACCATTTAAACATCCATAGCATCATCAATATGATTCAATAAATCATAATTGTGCACAAGCGTTATATATAACACTAACGCATAATAGTGTGTGTTCTAAACTTCACATCCATCATCCATCACAACAAATGTCAGTCATCATTAACCAATAATAATTCATCACTATATTTAAATTAGTCTAGCTACTAATTAAATATATAAACTGTGGTTAAAGAGTTCTAACCTAACAGCTTTCCAAATCTTCACGGTAGGCAAGCCTAGGTGAACGAATTGTCGGATAGTATTTCAGCGCAACGTCTTCTTCACCAAAATATATATAATATAATATAATATACACTAATATCAATTTATATTATAAGAAGAGGAGGAGAATGACGAACTTGGGAAGGTGGTGGTGGAAAAGAGGAAGACTTATGCCATGGAAACCATGGCCATAAGCTTTAAGAAGAAGGTGGAAAGAAAAGAAGTGAGAATGAATGAAAAAGTGGAAGGAAAGGGTGGTATTTATAGGAAAAGAGGAGTAAGGCAAGAGTGACACATCATAGGGCATGTGTATTTTATGCATGGAATGTTGCATGCAAAATTACAAGTGTCTTAACACTTGTAAAAAGGAGAAGGAATGTGTTCTGGTAGCATTTACCTTAAACGTTATGAAAACAAAGAGCAACGCATAATACTAATGCTATTAATTTATGTTATCTTTTGACAAATCCGATCGAACGACAAATAATATTAGTAAATCCAAACTTATTTATAATCATTTCCATTTATAAATGTTATAATTCAAATAAAACCTATTGTTTAACCTATCAAAATTATCAAATGTTCTCAAACTTATTTTATGTTCAGAAAATTTAAGTCAGTATTAAAAATTCCAATTTCAAATTGGTTCAAAATTCTGGATCATTACATTCACCCCCTCCCCCCCCTTAAACTTTTCGTCCTCGAAAATGAAAGGGAATCGTAACTACTCATTCAACAAATTCAAGATTAAGATTCTTTATACTAAAGCTCCCTGTTCTTATAATGGATATACCAGGTAAAATATTATAATACACATATTTATGGACAACCATATCTACATGTCCTCCGACGATAACCTCCAGTTACTCATTATGTTAGATTCATTGTTTACTGGGCCAATTGCTTATACTCAACCATTTACTTTTTCAAAAAAAATTGAGGGTTATAAATTTATTCTCTTAGATCTTATCTTGAAAATACAAAGGTTATGAAACTTATTCCTTTTTAGTTCCCCAAAATTACTATTGTTCTTTTCATGGAACACTCGATCATCTCAGAACTCATCTTATCTAAACGTTTTAGTTTAGGTAATATCTTCTTAATATTCCCACTTTCCAGATATGCTTTAATCAAATTGTGAAACTTAATTCACAAGGTATTCATGCTCACTTAAACAGTTCCTTTTGTTGTCACAATATACTTTAAAACTTATCAACTGTCCAAATTCGTCGATAATTCCAGATTTTAATTCCTTATATTGTTTAAGTTTGGCTATCCTCATTAATTATTCTAAATTCAAGATTACAAAACTTACTTCCTTCGAACTTTAGAGAAACAGCTTTAACCAATGTAGTCCTTAACCAAAACACCATCAAATATCATATTGTCATATTGAATTCTCAAGATATTTGCATTTTAAATTTAATTAGTTGGGGAGGACTAATTATAAAATATCCTGATTAGTTAATTCCAACTTAGCCTTTAAATCGTTTCCCAAACTACTTGGATTGCTTATGTAAATTACAACTTTACGTAGACGTCTTTTAGTCAACTGACAAATTCCAATCACAAGATATTCGTGATCAAGTTTTTAATTTTCAAATATTTACAAAGATCTTTTTCCTTTATATTCAAAATATATTCTTTCAAAATCAATTCCAAAGTAACTGCCAATTCTTACTCAAAATTTCGATTTGAGTTTTAAAATTAAACAACTTTTCAAAACAAACACACACACACACACAGATATATATATATATATATATATCACAAATGCACTTTCTAATATACTCTTTACTAGCTTATCCTTATTACAGGTTTACCTGATATAATTCTTACAACTTATCAAATTTTCACTTTTCTATTTAAGTTCATATCAACTTACCAAACAATTTCAAACACTTATCTAAATTGGTTTAAGTATATATTGATATTTTAATCGGAATCATATAGTCATCCCATTTTCAAAACTCGAAAATACATATTGATGATGCTACAGTCATCAACAGAATCATCTTTAAGTGACTTGAGTGTGACTCTATATCAATCTAGTATACTCAAGACTTCGTATATATGTTAGCTAGGCGTATATTCAAAATCTTCTTATACCCGATAGTCCAACCTCAACATCGAATACAATACTCAAATTCTACTTTTTAGTTTCTAACCATATTAGTTAGTTACCTTAACAAATTTGACCCAAGTTTATTGATATTTCGAAATCACCAATAGTGAAATTAAATCCAAAAGGCATTTGTACTCTGATCGTTTTCTTGATCAGTGGAAGGGGCTTAATTACAATGCCATAAGTAGTATTTTATGTGCAATTATAATCACAAAATGTAAACTTAACCTTAATCATTTGACTAAGTACCCAGGTTATAATTAACCATATATTTCCAAAATATGTTTCTTTATTAAAATATAACTTTTCAAAACTCATTTCCTATTTTTAAATACGCTCTCTCAAATATAATACTCCAAAATCTCATTCTAGGGCATTACAAACCCTATCTCTAATGAGATATATAACTCTGATGGGTCTTTCCTTTTGTTCAAATGTGTCGCACCCCATTGCTTTGTATAAACCAAAGCTCTGATACCAAAATTGTAATGACCCGGCTTTTTGCTTGGTTTTCACCGGTAATTAAACCAGCTTAAACCGTTCAAAAAGACGGATTGTAAGGGGCACTTACACATTTGCACAAAATAAAAACAAATTTTCCATTATCATTAAAATAATATTACATCAGAGTAACAAGAGGTACATCAGAGTACATCGATTACACAGCGGAAAAGATACTAAACTCAGCGGAAGAATGCGAATGATCCAAGTCATAATAGCTTCAGCTAAAACCAGAATCCTGCTCCAACTAACCCCAAGGCTAAATCTGCGAACCAAACTACTAGGCAGCCCGTGTAAAAATTATGGACACCCAGAGTTTAGGTGTGGGAACAATAAACTCCAGGTCAGTCATGGGACTAGTGTAAGAACTCAAAACAGTTGTTTTTAGGGTTTATTTTAAAGTTAGGTAATTCACCGAACCACGCCGCTAATGCAGAATGGATTTACTCGATGTGGATATCAGTGCATAGAAATACGTAATGACTTCTTGAAAAATGAAGCTATCATAAGCTCATCCTACATCACACAATGCAAGCGCACACCAGATGGGCGAGTTTTTCCTAATGATAAACAAAAATGCATTCATACGTGAAAATCCTCTTTTACTATTATATATAGTGTGAAAAACCTTTTCATAAATAAATGTATTAATCCTAGCCAGCATAATGCCCCATCCCATTATACTGACAATCCTACTAGTAACCAACAGGCTATATAATCAAAATCGTACGGGCTCGTAGTGGAGATTGGGTTTCCAATATGATGGTTCCTGGTACGAAAGATCATTCGTGGGCTCACAAACTTTCTTGTGCGCATCATCCCAGTACTCGCGGATAACGTCCAGACTCGGACTTCGTTATACTAACCCACCATACATGAATCAGAGTACCTAACAAATAGCATCCCAGACTGGGGACTTCGCAGTACCCTTTCATCATCACATCCCGGTGCACCGAACATATGAAACGAACATAAAAATCTGACCACCAGTTTACC
The DNA here is from genome assembly GCA_030737875.1 of Allium sativum. NCBI lineage: Eukaryota > Viridiplantae > Streptophyta > Magnoliopsida > Asparagales > Amaryllidaceae > Allium > Allium sativum. The sequence goes on from CM060923.1 coordinate 646,803,627, forward strand.
ATCAATCCGGGGTGTGAGGTACGTCGAGGTCACGATATGCACAAAGCTACTTTTAAATAGGCCATGCTTTGATCATCTGTAGCCCATCTCATAACTTAAGTATGCCACGTTGTCCATTCACTATGCATCACTGATTTTCATCAATATATAACCTCTAAGCTCATACGTCTTACAGAAGGGTGTTAAGCAAGAGAATAAATTCTCCGCCACCAAGCAGATATATATTTAACAAAGATCAGTGCTACGCAGTCAATTACAATGCCATACACACAATCCATACAAGTCCGTTCTGGGTCTAAACGAAACCACAATCTGGAATTCCTTCACATACGTTTGGGCTTCTTTCCACTTAATTGATATAAAATCCATCTGCAAATGGGAGCGACTCATTTGAGACATTCAGCAAGTCGTCCTTACGACATGAAGGGTCCCGTTCTTCAATGTTGTCTCCAATATCTTCAATTGCTATACAACATCGTATTATTATTTGGAATGGTTTTCAGACGTACATCTGATCCCGGTCTTTCCAAATAATAAGCGCAGTTTAAAAAAACACAATTATAGAACGCACAGGCTTTTTACCTATCTCTTTCCATCTTGGATTTTGTCAAAATTAAACTTCTTTAAACCCATTCTCAAATTATTACAGAATCCATATTTAACCTTTCTCTTTTAAAACACATCCCTTAAATCAAAGATGATTTAGCCTTAAAGCCTTGATTAATTTTCCGTTTGATAACTCGTTATCAAAATCCAGTTTCCTTTGAAAATCCTTAATCCACATTTCAACCATAGTTTCCAATTAAATTGATTTTCCAACATTCCGTTCTTTAACTTAACTAAAAGATTATACTTTCATTCCAATTCCTCACTTTTAATTTCCTCAAATCAAAGATCTGATTAAATCCTCAAATTACGATATGAATTTCCATAACTCAATCTCATGGGGTTCCAAGAACGATATTATTGAAGATATGAATCACGACAAAACCCAAATCAATTGATATTGAACATAAGGTACACAGAAATTATATCCACTTATATTCGATATCAATTCTCATAATCAACGAATACTATAAGTGCAAAAACGATATAATAATATCTTCCAAATTCCTCAAACAGTATATGTTTACAGCACAGAATTTCATATCAAATATTTGAAGATTATTTCTATCCAACTTGTCACAGCCAACTTAGGAAACTCGTATCTTAATTAAAAGATTTATCCAACTCTTTGACATTAGATCTGGATAGTAATACCATCAACTTACACTTAATATTAATCTCGATATCCAACTCGCACTATAAGCGGAAAAATGGTGAAGTACCTTTTAAATTCCTCAAATAGTAAGAATCATCATCTACCGATTAATATCAAACATCCGAAGATTTATCTCCAACCATATCCAATTATTTAAAATTTATAAACACATTTAATTATTAAATAAATCAGTTTAAATTCCAAAAAAATTATGTTCAATACTTTTAAACCTTTGAAAACATTCAACAAATCATTTACAAATGATTACTTATAGTTCGGAAACCATTTCGCGGTTTAAATACTTCAAAGTAGGCTGTTTTCAAAGAAAGCGTTACATTAGTGCTTCAAAAGTGTTACAAGAGCGTTATAAAACAGTTATCTTAACTACTTTGATAAAACATCATTTATCTTAGCCAAAACTTAAAATTTACAATTCAAAACACTTTTACATAATTTATTATGATTTTACAATTTTTTCCATATTTTTAAAACATTTAAAAATAGTTGTTTATAGTTATGGCCAACAATTGTTCTTACGTTGATCTTTTCCAAAACGGTTTCAAACATAACTTGAAAATTATAACTCGAATTTAAAATCTGCTTTCACTCATTTGAAAGTTCTTGTTAATGGAAATCAAATATTTTTCATTTTATGGAAATCTGATTTAGATTGCAAAAGTTATAAGCGTTTGAAGTTTGCATCTAAAATACGTAAATTGCCGTTATACGACAAGCTCTATTTTGACCCTAATAACCATTATTCTATGATACTTCAAAAAATCTTAGAAAACCATTATATCCTTATATAACCCTTTTAAAATCATTTAAATTTACTTTCCAAATTAATTTGGATCTAAAATTCAACTTTCATAAATTCCAATTCATTTCTAAATTCAAATAACTTCAAATTAACCTTCCCATTCATCGGATCAGTTAGGGATAGCCAGGGAAAGCAGGGAACTTCATTTCCAAACCCAAGCCTAGACACTATCCTCTCTGTCATCCTAGAATGTTCTGTGATTTATTTATTAATTTAAAGGACTTTAACAATATATGTGAATTCATACATCTGTTCTTTTCCAATTATTAACCTTCAATTTCAATAATAATATTGCTTTTAATTATGAAGGAGATTTTTCAATCACCAATGTGATACCATAATTGTTGTGTCATAGTATGTGCAAAACAACATCAACAACCATTTAAACATCCATAGCAACCATCATCAACATGATTCAATAAATCATAATTGTGCACAAGCGTTATAACACTAACGCTTAATAGTGTGTGTTCTAAACTTCACATCCATCATCCATCACAACAAATGTCAATCATCATTAACCAATAATAATTCATTACTATATTTAAATTAGTCTAGCTACTAATTAAATATATAAACCGTGGTTAAAGAGTTCTCACCTAACAGTTTCCAAATCTTCACGGTAGGCGAGCCTAGCTGAACGAATCGTCGGACAGTATTTCAGCGCAACGTCTTCTTCACCAAAATATATATAATATAATATACACTAATCTCTCTTTTTATTATAAGAGGAGGAGGAGAATGACGAACTTTGGCAAGGTGGTGGTGGAAAAGAGGAAGACTTATGCCATGGAAACCATGGCCATAAGCTTTAAGAAGAAGGTGGAAAGAAAAGAAGTGAGAATGAATGAAAAAGCGGAAGGAAAGGGTGGTATTTATAGGAAAAGAGGAGTAAGGAGAGAGTGACTCATCATAGGGCATGTGTATTTTATGCATGGAATGTTGCATGCAAAATTATGAGTGTCTTAACACTTGTAAAAAGGAGAAGGAATGTGTTTTTGGTAGCATTTACCTTAAATGTTATGAAAACGAAGAGAAACGCATAATACTAATGTTATTAATTTATGTTATCTTTTGACAAATCCGGTCAAACTACAAATAATATCAGTAAATCCAAACTTATTATTAATCATTTCCATTTATAAATGTTATAATTCAAATAAAACCTATTGTTTAACCTATCAAAATTATTAAATGTTCTCAAACTTATTTTATGTTCAGAAAATTTAAATTAAGTACAAAAAATTCCAATTTCAAATTGGTTCAAAATTCTGGATCATTACAATTACCTTCTTGAACTCCTGCATCAATTAAATTTCCATCTTTTGCACCAATTACTCCCAAAAAAAGTACAGGGCATCCATCCAAATTATCTGAAAAATCAATCAACCAGCATGGGTGTAATGACCGGCATTCTACGCATCGGAGGATCATGGAATATTTATTTCTTTTTCACATGAAGTTGTATAGTCATGTAACTTTGGGGAACGACTATTGGGGTCATTTCCCATGTTCACGATTTTGGCCGATTTTTAAATGACCGTTTTGGCCCTAGCTGATCTTGTTTTAGCCATAACTTTTGATTGGTAAGGAGTTTTGACCTGAAACCAACTTCATTAGATTCAGATGATGGTTTACAATTCCGTAAAGTGGTCACATTAGCCAAATGGACTCATTGTTTGGGAGATATGGCTGAAACGAGGTTTAGAAGGTGAAAAACAGCTTAACCGGGCCTAATTAGATTGATTAACAAGAGGGCCCATAACCCATTTCGGGATTAGGGTTATGGTGAGGCTGAGAACAGTTAGGAAACGATTTTTATTTCATTTTTCTGCTGCCTAAAACATCTCCCTAACCCTAACAATGGCCTCCATCTTCTAGAAACACCTTTAATCGCCATTTAATCAAGTCTTAGCCTAATCTACATCTAATCAGGGCAAATCAACACCAAATTTGAGTTGGAGATGCTGTGTTGCATAGAGATTCGACCCAAATCAGAGATAGTTTCAGATCTAAGTTTTATTCGTGGCTAAGGTGAGTGATTTGCATTGTTTCTCACTAGTTATGGCTAATTAGGGGTGATGAGTGTTAATTAACAAAATTATACATGATTAAATTCTGAAAAAATGTTTAGAAATTCTTAAACACCGTTTTGGACCTCTGTTGGAAGTTTGGGTTAATTTGGCTAAGTTTTGCTAATCCTGTCAATAGATTTGCTTAAACATGCTTAAGGGGAAAATATGGATTTTGGGTATGCTTGATCCGTTTTGACATATCAAATCGTTGTTTTGGTGTTTGTGGTCAATTCTATATGTCGCTATGACTGTATGTTATGCTTAGTGATTGATTAGAACAGTTAGAATGGTCGAAAACGCCGTCATACGGCGTAAAATAGTCACTGGAAAAGTTGCAGAAAATTATGCAGGAACCGGATCGGATTGCCCTACCCACTCGTGGAGCACTCCAAGACCTGACCCGCTCACCAGGAGAACTCCACGAGTCGCCGATCGAGCCAAGAGGACTGACTCGAACCATCTAGTGTCCACGAACCGATGTATCAACTACGAACTGGAGCACCACGAGGGGACCAAACCATAGCACCTGACCCGGATGACCTTTCATGACCCGAACCGATGTACTACGAACTGGACTGGATGAAGATCACGAGCCGACCCAGAGGAAGAACCCGACCCGACCCGGAGGGGTAATCATGATCTGAACTCACAAGAAGATCACAAGTCGACCTGGATGGAGCATCATGACCGAACCGAACCAAGGAGCTTGGACGCGAGACATGAGCTACGAACCAAATGAAGACCGATCCGAAGGAGACAAAAACCCAAGATGCAAAGGTAGTCCAAATGAGAGGTTGTAACTCGGGATCCAGATGGGAACCAACGAGTTAACTTCATGAGTTGGACTTTGCTGTGGGACGTGTGCAAAGGGGTTATCGACGTCTATAGCTTTGATTTACCACCAAGACAGATGTTAGGCTACTTATCAGTGCAGTGGGGTAGTTATTACTCCATGGGGCTGAGTGATCGTAGCATGGCTATGAGCCAGTGCAGTGAAGTCGTCATGACTTCATGGGGCAGAGTGGACATAGCAAGGACTACTGGCTTTGGATCAGTGCAGTGGAGTCGCCATGACTCTATGGGGAAGAGTGATTATAGCAAGGACTTGGGTGATCGAAGCGGTGGATATCGCATGCTTTACGCATTGAGGGAGGGATGTGAGGATGGATGCTATGCTTGATTGTTTGATATCACTATGACATGCACACCCCCCACCCCATATCTTTACACCATATGTTAGTGTCACCTTTGAGTACTGTACATCCTATTGTGCTAAATCATTGGTTGTAGGTCCAGGTTTAGGTATGGTTTAGTATACATGTTATTGTTCTGTTTTGCTGCTTATCGCTCATACCAGACTTTTTTCTAACCCAGATTTTTATGTCTCTTCTTATTACTCTGGGTGCTCTTAAACAGGCAGACTAGAGACAGGTTAGCTGATTATGCACGAGTAGCTGATCCGGAGACGAGCAGGAGGCTCCCACATATGATATATATATTCTCCCTGTGTCGCTGATGGTCACTACCTTAGGCACTAGTAGTGTACTCTTCCTTTACTTTTCTTTAGAGATAGTTTGAAAAGTTGTAATAATGATGATGTGGAACATAAGTTGTATTTTGAATTTCCGCTGCTATGATGATTATGGTTTAGTTTTCAGCTTATGCACTGTCTCACCTGTTTTATGTCAAGTATGTTATTATTATACTTTATTCCATGCGCTGTGAGACATTCTACAGGTTCCTTTGGTAGTTTTAGCTTCAAATTCCATTCTTTTCCTTTCTTTGGCGGCCGTCCCGTGCTAGCTGGACATCGGCACAACGCACTTTCATTGAAATGTCGGCTGGTGCGGGGCGGCCGTCACACTTGGTATCAGAGCTCTAGGTTGCGTAGTTAACCTAGGGAAAGATACCAGGGAGAGATAGTACGTATATGAGAGCGCGTATTTGTTATATTTTGGCTTTCAAAAGCTATATATATGTGCACTATTAGTATATCTAAGGATGGAGTCGAACTGCACTGGCACCCCTGAAGAGATGGTTAATCCTTTTCTCCTTACAGATTGAACGATGAGCCAATACACGGTGGGTACTAGTAGAGGAGCTAATAACGGAAATGCTCCTGATATGAGGACAATGTTCACTGACTTCATGAGGGAGACGCTTAGGGATGTTCAGGGGCAGCACCTAATGCTGCAAATGGTGGTGGTGCAGCGGTGCAGGCGCCTAGGGCCGATTTCGCCAAGCTATGCAAGGATTACACTAGTCTTGGTGGAAAGCCATTCCACGGAACGGAGTCGGCTATAGAAGTTCAGGATTGGCTCTATAATTGTGAGCGTATCTTCGAAGATTTGGGTATCGAGGATGAGATAAAGAGGAAGCTAGCATCCCGTCAGCTGCAAGGACGGGCTATGAATTGGTGGAATGCTATTAAGGCAGCTACCCCTGGGGATCAAGTCACCTAGGATCATTTTAAGGCCCGATTTAGTGATAAGTTTATCCCAGCTGCTCAGAAATCAGAATTGTTTAGGAAATTTCTGGAGCTTAAGTAGAATGGCAGGGCAATCTCGGAGTACATTGCTGAGTTCGATACTTTATCGAAGTATGGATTATCCCTTATTGACGCTCCCGAGAAGAAGAATGAGAAGTTCATAACTGGTTTATAGATCAGTACTTCGGAGAAAGGCTTATAAATCATATTAATGAGACTTTTGAATCGATTATTGGAAAAACACTGAGATCAGAGAGCCTTTATCCTAAGCCCAAGACTGAATTCGTTGTTGCATCTGCAGAAGGGCCAAAGCCGCAAGTAAGCGGTGGAGGAAAGAATAATTCTTAGAACAAAAGGAAGCAGAACCAAGCTAAGGATGGTCAGAAAAAGAGCAAGAAAGATGTTGAGTGGTTTAGCTGTGGCAAGAAGGGCCATTATGCTAAAGAATGTCAAGCAAAGCCTATGGACAGGAAGTGCTTCAACTGTGGCCAAGTGGGACATCACAAGGATAAATGCCCGCAACCCCTTAAAGAGAAGCAGATTATGAAAGCATATGCTCTTAATTTTGTTCCTTCTTCGTCGAATGCCTCAACTGCAGCGGAGTAAGGAAAGAATGTCGTCATTCAAGGTATGCTTTCTGTTTAGATGTTCCTGTTCAAGTATTGTTTGATACCGGAGCTTCCCGTTCCTTCATGTCTAGTGACCTGGTAGATAGGTTTGGATTGAAACCCGAGATAGCCGATAGACCTTTAGCGGTGACGAAACTGATTCACTACTACAAAACTGGCCTGTTGCTTCGCCACATTTGCATCAGTTGTGAGAAAAACAGATGCAAATAACGATAGTTGCATCGGTTTCATTTGAAAACTCGATGCAATTGGTAAGAAGGATGCAGTTGATAATACAAAATTGTAGTTTGCATCGGTTTTCTATAAAAATCGATGAAAATAAACAGATGCAAATAGTTGTAATTGCACTGGTTGTAAATAAAACCGATACAACTATATATATTTGCACAATCCAAACACTGCAGCTAATGGAATTTAAATTGCATCGGTTAAATATGGGATGCAAATTTCTACTTCACAGGCGATGGGACACATGAAAAGTGTTTCCCCCCTTTACACGTTACTTCCCGCGCCCTTTATTCCGCTTCCTATTCCCTTCTCCCAATAAAAAAAGCTTTGTTACTTATGATTTCCCCCAAAAATAGCTCGCAACGCAGGAAACAGAAAAAAGAAAAAAGAAGATCGGATTTCTATACCTAATCTTCCTCCACTCTATCGTTCGATTCTGCTTTACATCTTCTGTTCCATACACACATCAAGTCGGCAATTTCTCAGCCCTAATTTCCAAATTATCGAATCTTATTGGTAATCTCATCAATGTCAATGGGCGATGATGGCTGGCTGGACATAAAGGATCTGCCTAGCAAGGTAATAAATTTTCTGTTTCCTCCTATCTGGAAGGTTTACCCCATGCTATTTTCATGTATTGTCGATTATTTATCGACATTTACTGAAAGGACAGCCTATGAGTATATATCTTTGATTGTTTATTTCAGTCTAATTCAGAATTTAGGTAAGGAAGTTTTACAATGATGAATATCATTTGTAAGCTCATGAAAGATTAGCTTAAGATACCTTAGAGTCAGATTGTGTTCTTAGGAATCTCATGTCCTAAAAGTCTCTAGCAAAATAGGCCTAGATCATTCCGGCAAATGACACGTAACATTTAGGATGATTTAAATCCACATTTTAGACAAAATCTAACCATTATGGAAAACCTTATTCTTTTTGTGTTACATTTTTTTTTATGGGCACAAATTGACACAGCTTAATGTCCATGTTTTTCAGGCACAAATTGAAAGTGTATTGCAAGTTCATTTCCTTTTTCAAAGGTCATGGATTCTCAATGCTGGTGTTTGCTTGACTGCTTGCAAAGATTTGAAGATAAACCTGGGTACATAGTTGTGCAATAGGTGGTTATTAGTTACCAGGAGCCGTTAATGCTAACAAATTTTTATAAACGATAGCTCCTTATAATTTTTTTATGCAGCGGCCAGAAGGTGATTACATTTATGTTGTTGGAAATGGAGAGTTTGAAGTCATAACAATCTAGGTGTGATTCATATACATATCTCTTTATCTTTCCTTATCATGCAAATTAATTTTAATGTATGCATGCAGCACCATTAGTTATATGTAATAAACTGTTTGTTAACCGTGATGGTAATACATAGGAAACACACACGGGGAAAGAGAAAACCCTCCGCTTGCATAATTGTGGCATTATCGTAGCAAATTATGAGAAGCTGTTGTCTTAAATTTGTATGTTGCTGTACCAATACATTTCTTGATTCTCAACCATTCACTTTCAATAGTGAATTAATAAGATTAATGTATGATGAATAATAAGATGTATTCAGACATTGTGACAATATGTTTTGAAGACGTGTATGATGAACTCAAAATTTATTGGAAATGGTTCATAAAGAAAAGGGTTCAGTCTGCTTAATTCATTTTACATTATAGATAGTTGACTCTTTGACGTTTAATGTTTTCTATTTTGAACCTATATGATTACTTATGAACAAAGTTATGCAAAAAATCCTACCTTGAATTGAGAATGACTATATACTCACTTAACCGTGTCTCTTTGTATAAAAGCTTTATGCACTGAGTATTCATTTTTTTAAAAATATTTACTGTGATATGTTATAACATCCTTTTTTTTTTGCAAGTTTCTCTCTCAAAAATACAAATTGGAATATAATTCACCTTTAATGGTTTGCATATGAATGCGCAAGAATCAAGTCATCAACTAACTTCAATTTTAAAGGAAATAATGCATCGAATACATATATCAGTCTATAAATTATTACTGTTGCACCCTAGTTGATTTTAAATAATAGTTATTCGTGGTATGTAGGCTTGAACATCCAAATAAATGTCATGCAACTAAATATAATTTTGGAACCCAATATTATTAATATATGTGAATAAAATAGATCCACATAATCCTATAGACAGAAAAAATAGTATTGTTTATTTATCCCATATAAGTATGCTGATAATTATAAGCTTTTCTTATTTATTTACATATCGAGTTGTTATGGATATAGTTATCTTCAAAGACCGTAGTGTTTGATATATTTGGTAAATTATTCTTTTATTCTATATTTTTAGTTACCATATAGTCTATTTGATTATCATATGGATTTTTTTTTCCAGGTTATACAGCTAAAAAATTTTGACAAGATTTTCGATACTATAGAACGGGGCATGTTCATGAAATTAAGGTATAAATTTTTTTAAATACAATATTTTGTTTTTGTTGCTTATTTTCCCATTTCATGTCTACACATGTTTCAATAGAAAAATAAAATATCAAGTTCCATGCATATATCAATAGAAAAGGAAACATTTTATTGTTCTTTTGCTAACTTTATTGTTCTTTCGGCATGGATAATTTATAAAATAAGTTGTTTGTGGTATAAACTGCTTTTAGAAAATATTTGTACCTTAAAGTGGCTTTTTGATTGCTGTTTGAGGAGCAACCCTTGAAAAAGAGGAAATTCTAACTTTGTAGTTACGATGCATCCCCTGAACACTCAATTAAGCATCCAAGCTTTTGCAATTACCCTATATACAACAACATTGAAGCGTTGGTTTCAGTCATACTAGAGCTCCACCAGTTTTTGTAGCTTTAAAGAATGTCTCAATTAAACATCCTTGTCCTTCGAAGGTAAAATTTTGGTTAAAGAAGTATTTAATCCAAAATGCCTTTATTTACTTTTAAAAAACAAAATTATTTCAGATAAGTCCTTACAACAAAGTTAAAAGGTGACCAGGTAGGTTTACTGTATGAACATATTCATTTGACCAGGCAGGTTTACTTCTATTAGTCTAGTCAGAGCTTGGTGATTGTGCATTTAATTTCTTATAAAATGGCCTTTTGCAAATAATTGAAATGTCTGTATATTTAAGTTACATACTCATATAGTCATATTCATATCTTGGTGGTGACTAACATTTTTGTATAGTCATATTCATATATCTGTGGAGACTAATATTTTTGTATAGCAACAAAAAATTGTACAACACAACTATATCTAACATTATATGCAATTTAGCAACATGTGAAGTTACGTAGATTGAGATAAGTATATAGGTGTCCAAGTTTAAAGTTATAGGCGCTAATCAAAAATCACAAGCATCAAACATTTAAGCCAATTGGGAGTTCAAAAGTGCGCTGGTCTTTTGATCATGAAGAGTGTAAATATTGAGCAATATCCCACTTGAAAACGTTAACGTAAAGACTTTTTAGCAAAGTGCTTACTGTGTAATGTCGCTTTTCGGAATGGCAGATTTCGAGTCTCACGCTTGTACATATTCGCTTATTGAAACATCACCGACAATATTGAAATATAGTGGGTAAATGGTAATTTCTCTAGCAACCATGGATCCATCGGCTACAATGTCTAGGAAGTCTAATATTAATAGTTTGAAGTACCGAGGAGAAGACGAATAGATAACACAAAATAGATTTAAGTTGATGATATTAAAATTCCGTTGTATCTTGAAAATCACACAGACAGTCTACTGAATACATTGGAGATTTAAGTGTGTGATGATGTACATTACTGAATACAAACAATTGGGTTTTGTTAAAAGTGCAGTAGTCTGCAGTGGTATATATATTGAGGTCTGAATACATTGCTGCCTACAAACTGTTAAGATTCAGAACACCATCATTATCATGCAGGTGAAAGATTTGATGAAGAATAAAAAGGAGCTTCCATTTTGTAAGGAGGGAGATATGATTATGAAACTACTTACAGTACTCACAAGTAAAGGCTGTTAATGCCTTCTTGCAGGTGACGATAGCTATCATTTAATTGGTACATTCACAGATGGTGATCTTCGCAAGACTCTTAAGGATACCGGTGAAGGAATCTTCAAGCTTACGGTTGGAGAAATGCGCAATAGGTATTTTTCATGATGCTTGTAGCACCATGATTTTCTCTTATTAATATTATTATTATTTAAGTACAGTCTGTTAAATTTGTACTTTTCTTGGTACTATAGTATACTTTTTATTTCAATATATAGTTATAATTGGTCTAATAATTTCTGCTTGCAACATGTAGTATATTTAATCATAGCCTGTTAAATTTATACTTCTCTCAGGATTATTAATATGCAGATTTCGCATATGCCATATTATGTTGACCTGGCTGGTGTTTGTTTGCTAAACTTCATAGTTGAAACCACTTGGAATCATGAAATATTTATAAGCAATTCAGTTGGAGACCATGGCTACTGTTAGTTATTCAAAAGTATACTCCCTTTGTTCGCTCTCATTTCATTACCGTTACTTCAGAAAATATAATAACTGAGATAAGTGGTAAACTCGTTATAGGAAATGCTAAATAAATTGAAAAACACATAATTAACCATAATATATTATAATAGCTTAGCCATCAGATATTATTATTCTATGGACTTAATTTGAATTATGGAAGTTATTTTTAAGAGGTCCATGATTGATACCTTGTTACGCTAGAGATATTATTCCAATACATGATAATGGCTACATGCCAAACAGCATGTGTGAGTGTGCTAACATTTCTGATTTTGGTAAGTATACGTGGCTAAATTGGACTATATTTTCTATAGAATACATAATTATCTAAGTACTTCTGCTAGCAGCTACTTGTACCATGTTTTGATTGGTCTCCTAAAAGCAGATAAAACGATATGGATATGATCATCAAAAGTAATGAAATTTAAACAAAAATATAAACTTCTGAGTGCTAAGAAATAAGCATTATTTAATCTAAGAGTTAAAACATTCACAATGGTTTGTCCTCATACACAGTACACTGCAAACTAAACAAAAGTGAAATATGAAGGGTATATCTATTTATGCATTTTTTTTATCATTTTAGCTTGTTAATTTTTCATATTTCACTGGCTTTTGGAACTTCCCCAATAAAGAATCTTACTATGTTGATTCATCTAACAACAAATGACAATGTACTTGAATATGCCCAGTTAAATTGATTATATTCCTATTTTATTCACAAAACAAGAAATTGCAGTTAGTTAAGAATGTAAAAATACCTGATCATGACTAAAATCAAACCAGAGCTGCAAAGCTCAAGGCAGAATAGTGTATCCTCTCACAATCTCCCACATTGCAACTGTCATCTCAAGCGTCGAATAAACCGCTACTATCATCTTAAGCATCAAATAAACCGCTATACTATCCCATTCGCCGCCACTACATACCTACAAAATTATATCTTTTCTCTTTTCATACCATTGAAAATTTTAGTTTCCCCTTCCTTTTTTGTATAACTTCGCAATATATCTCATTTTTGTTACTTGTACAGACCGAAGTCGTGCCACGTGGGATTTCCAGCGTGTCTCGAAAAGTTGGCAGCCATAAAAATAGTGGCGGCGAGGCATAAGCAGAAGGCGGCGAAACGGAGGAGCCGGATGAGAGAGTTAAGTCTTCTCAACTTATTATGTATTCTTATTTGAAGAGTAATTTCTTAGTATTTTGAGTAGCAAGTTTTAAGTAAGGTGCTTGAATGTAATTTGACATTCAAGTTATAATAAGTTGGGTTTGGTGTTTGGGTGTTTCGAAAGTAATGAATATGTAATAAATTACATACACTGAATATGTCTATGTATGCAAATGATGTGCATTTCTAAAAGACTTTTTCAGTTATTTGCTTTGTCAAAATTAAATATGAAATTTCCTCTTAAGTTATAAGCAGCGAAAGTATTGTTGCTTTTCAAAATTTTACTTTTAAGCTACTTTTGCAAAGTTCTTATAATGAGTTCTCAAACACTACAATTCAAACAAGGTACTCACAAGCAGTTCTGACTACTTATATCTATTTGCCAAACTTGCTCTATACCGTGTAGACTTTTATTTTTCCATTTTCATTACTAATATATATTACTTGGAAATGCAGGTATTGTCCGAAGTCGACATATATGCCCTTTTTGGAGCGAATAAGCCTCTAAAGATTGTTGATGTTCGAGTCTCAGGTGGTGGAGCTTATGAAGCTTTAGTTATAAAGTTCCAGGGAAAAAGACTAATACTTTCCTAATTATGCATTAGGAGAGTACCAAATTCAACACGTAACTAAAAGATAACAATTTTGTGCGCATACAATTATTTCACTATCTGTTGAGACATGCGAAAGCTTAGGGTTTTCTCCCCCTTTATTAAAGCACCTGTTGTGGTACGTTTGGAGACTATGGTGTGCAACAATTGTGCTACTGGGATTGAAACCTCACTATTTCAGGTAAGGACGTGATATAAATTCAAAGATTTTGAACTGGAAATTGTTTGCTAATTTCATATGTGATAATAATTTTGCAGAATTGAGTTAGAAGTATGAAAATAGTTGAGAAGTATTAGAAAAAAAATAGAGAAGTTAACCAACCAATGTAAATAAAAATCAGGTGAGTGCTATCAGGCTTCGTTATCGCTGACGGCTGCTAATGATGAGTTAGAGAAGCTTAGGCTGGAACACGATGCTAAGTTATTTCAAACTGAAACTCTAGGTATTATTCTATAGAAAAATGAATGTGTTCTGTGAGTAATATTTATGTTAGAATTGCATATCTTATAAGTAGTTGATATTTCACACAATCAATTGTATATTTTATAACTTTGGGTGCATATGCAATTTTTATATGTTAGCCTACCATGCCCTTCTTTTGAAGGTAACATTTTTGTCATATTGATTCCTCACTATATTTTATATTGGGCTGTATGTAATGATCAGTTTCTTATAATATATAGGTGAATCAAATCGGGTCTGTAACAGAGAGTATCGAGGCAGTGAGGGTCCCATGACCGTCCATGGAAGGTAATAAAGTGAGGTTAATTTATTGGACATTTAACTATTTTTTAACTGTTTGGTACACTTGGATTGTTGGGATATATTTATATTTGGATATCAGACCTAATACGAAATTTGTTAATATTGTAATGGAACTGACTTTGATACCTTATCACAGTGGTGAAACTAAAGATGCCTATTGCTGATCCTGTTGCTGGGTTGCCAACTGTAAGTTTCATGTGCATTTACTTCTTCCTGGTGGCATAACAAACGCAAAAGATTTCGCTAAGGATTTCAGAGCTAAAATAGGAGCTGATAACACCTGGGATGCTGATCTTGATGCTAGTGTGCTTTCTGAAGAGCAAAGGGAAATTTTAAAGCAAAAGGTTTCAAAAATTCCTATAGATAATGCTAAGAGAATTAGAAGAGAAATTATTATGAAACTCGTTAATGTAAGGATTACAGCTAGGAGACAACTAATTAATCCCAATATCGCATCACAAGTTGATAAGAATGCTGCCGAAATTGCTGCAAAGAAAACTGAAATAGAAATGATACTGAAAGAGCGTGAAAGAGCTGGTATTAGAATTGATGAACATGTTGCTACACCTGAGGAATTAGCTGCTCCTGAGAGACAAAAAGGAAGCGCAAGAGAGAGTTGAAGAGACTGCTATATCGACTGCTGATCAAGAAGCTTCTTCAAGGTTTGATCCGACTGATCCAAAAGGAAAGAAACAGTTTAAGAAATCAACAATTGCTCCTCCAATGACAAAACTAAGTGGTAAGAGTGTTGGATCAAGAGTTACCACTAGTAGGACTACGTTATCTACTAGAAAAAGGAAAAGAAGGAATATTGAGGAAACTGATAAGGACTCTGCTTATAGTCTTTGTTCATCTGCTAAGAAGGGTAAGGATTCTGCTACTTGAAACAATGTTTGAATTGATACTGCGAATAGAACTTTAATGGGTGTTGAATTTCACTGGATTTTGGCTGCTTTGCAGGTTGTTTTTTGAGTTCGCTAGATTCACAGTATCAAGACTTATATATGGTTAAAAAAAAAGAATACTAGAGAGATCTGTTGTTTGTTCGAGCGTACGCCATATGAAAAAGAAAAAAATATGTGTGTGTGATACACATGTGTTTATTTTATTACACATATCCCCTGCACAGAAAATGTGTCATTTATATAGCTATGTATCAGTTACCTTTGTAATGATCCATCTGGGCATACGAGTGATCATGTGCCAATTTTAAGAATTTGGACATATGAGTTAATAGACAAGCAGTTGTTCAAATAATTTATTTAGCATCCATGTTTATTTGTAAAGGTAACTGCAGGCTATGTCATGCTAACTGTAGATTATGTCACTATTAAATTTGTCCGGAAATATTTCAATCGTGGAAAATAATTTTCAAGTAATTGTTAGTCATGAAATTATTTTGCTGAATGTTTATTAACAAAGCAATAACATTTGTACATTTCATGACTATCTTATTAACAAAGCAGTAACATTTGTATATATATTGTCTGTCTATTAACAAAGCAGTGACATTTGTATATATATTGACAAAGCTATGTTGGCTATCTAATTTTAGGTGGGATGGACAGAAGTTCAGTTGCTTCTCATTCCCAGATCCTTTCCTGACTGTATCAACAAAGCAGTAACTCATTCGCAGATCCAAATCGGTGAGTACAATTCATTTTTTCACATATGTCTAATTGTTTATGTTGACTGTTTCGCATACATATATATATATATATATTGAAGGTCTGTAGATTAATTGTTGAATTTATATTCTTAAACAGGCAAATTTTCTTATCGGTTGATTAACATGAGCATATATGGATATTTCTAGATAGTTACTGCTTCGTCTTTTGCTGCACTTCGCCATTCTTTTGCCTACAGTGTTAGATTGGGTTGGTTGTATGGAATCAGCTTTAAATTTTCTAGCATATCAAAGTAGTTAATGAATTCAAAATTGACTTTTTATTATGAATTTATGATTCACGTTTTTGTAT
The DNA here is from genome assembly GCA_030737875.1 of Allium sativum. NCBI lineage: Eukaryota > Viridiplantae > Streptophyta > Magnoliopsida > Asparagales > Amaryllidaceae > Allium > Allium sativum. Next base: position 646,820,162 of record CM060923.1, read on the forward strand.
AGATTATGGACATTGTAATTGATACATATATCTTGGTATTATCTTATTCAATTTGCATTTGTCATCAATTTGTTTTATTTAAATGATTATAATATTGTTTGTTATGAGAATAGTTTTCCTACATTAGTTACCAATATTGGAAGCAATAGAGTGATATTTTGCATCTATAGTAAGAAATAGCCAATGCAAAATAAGGTTGGAGCAGATGCAATATCCCCTTATATTGCATCGGTTGGTAATAATAACCGATGCACCAATATACTTTTTCATCGGTTATTACCAGTAACAGATGCAACAGAGTCATTAGTTTTGAGTCAAAAATCCTTATTTTTGCATCGAATATTACCGAAAACCGATGCAAAAAAACATTTGTTGCATCGGTTTTGAAACCGATGCAATTTTCTTTGTTTTGTTGCATCGGCTGCATATGCATCGGTTGCTGAACTGATGCAACAGGGGGGGTAAACAACCAATGCAACTGGCCTGTTTTGTAGTAGTGATTGGCGGTTCGACTATCCTTAGTATGATTTGTAACAACCCGGAAATGCGAGCCAGTTTAAAATTTTTATTTTGGCAATTTTAGCGAATTTTGCATATTTAAAATGAATTATTTTAAATAAATCGACGAGTAATGTATTTTGAATAGAATTAGAACGTATATTTATATACGTCATCGTTGGAATATAAATAATTATATATAATTATAAAAGGAATTGAAAATGGCGCGGTAGTTCGATAATTCGATTTCCAATTTCAAATGAATGTACCGGGTGCAAAACAAACCGGATTTTAGTGAAACCAAAAATAATGGAATCTAATTGGGAATATCTTTCCAACGAACCCGAAAAATCAAAATTTCATAGCGGGAATCAAAAGATATGTCGAGTCGAAAATTCTGAATAGTCGCTATGGAATTCAAGCCCTTAAAAATGGGAATTTTGCAAACGACCTCGGATTTCGACGAAACCACTTTTGTTGGATCGGTGATGTCAAATTATTGCTAGGTTTCAAATTTCAAAATTTTCTGAATCAATATGTGAGTGTGGCAAAGGAAAACGCGTTTGACCAGTTTCAGTTGATTTTAATCGACTTGAAAATGACCATTTTTTCCACGGTCTCAGAATTCGATGAAACTAGTTTTGTTAGGACCGTATTGTCAATACGAGGCTAGAAAATATTTTTCTAGAATTTTCGAGTTAGTATGTGCCCCCAGTAAATTGAAATGCGCGTTCAAATTCAATATATAGAGTTATATTTTGATTTTGACGAAAACTGATAGAAACGATCGAATCAGCCTACGATACATATCCCATCGTGTTCGAAATGGGGGTAATTAGCTATGGACGACAGGCGGTGGGTCCCGTTTCGAGTTCGAAAATAAAAGCACCTTTTTGAAATTAAATTAATTAAATAAAAAAAAATCTCCCTTCTCCTATATGCCTTCATCCCCCCCTTTGAAATTCATTTCAAAAATCAAATAGAAAAAAAATTAAAGGGGGGAGGAACGACGATCACCGATGACCGCCGCCCCTCCCCAGAAGACCACCGCGCCACAGGCGTGGCCACCGTCTCGCCTCCCCCTATCTCCTCCTCTCTCCTCACGCACTCCCCCTTCCTCTTCGCTTCCGGCTTCCCCGGTCAGCCCCCCCGCCTTGGATCGACGAGCCCCAAACCCTTCTGCCACGAAACCCTAGCCCACCTTCTCACCTACTGACCGCCGCTACTTCTTCTTCCTCCGCTCCTCCTTCCGTCGATTCTTCCTTCTTCCCCTAGCCCCTCCACTCGCGCGAACCCCTCCTCCTATGCCATCGCCACTCACTCCTCTCCCCTCTCCTGTACGACGCAAACCCCACGACCACCCGGCGCCGCCATTTCCCCCTTCAGCCCGCTGTAAGTTTTAGTTCCTTTTTGTTTTTATTTTGTTTTATTAATTTAAATAATTAAAAATATGATTTTTAAGTGAAATAACCTTGTTTTAGGAATATTAGTTTATAAACATATACAAAGCTGATTTTTAACATATGAAAATATGACCTTTGATATGTAATCGTTTAGAAATAAAGATTGATTTTTATATAACATGAGGTGTTTTTTTTAAGCAGCACGAAGCTTTGATTTTTATTTTATATAAGGTTATGATTTCTATTACGATAAAAATATAATTTTTATATCATGTAAAGGTTAAAAAAATACGATTTTTATAATATAGAAAAGGAAAAAATATGATCTTTATATAGTGGCGATAGAAAAATATGATTTTTACTTGTGTAGAGTATTAAAAATATGACCTTTATATAATAGAAGATATAAAAATACTATTTTTATATAAGTAGTGTATTGAAAATAAAATTTCTATATAATAGATAATATAAAAACATTATCTTTATATATGTAGCGAAATAAAAATCTGATTTTTATTATATATATGTTGAGATAAAGATGTGATTTTTATAAGTGATAAAATAAAAATTAAATCTTTATATTTGAAAGGGCGAAATCTTTATATAGAGAACAGCGTGATAAAAATATAATTTTTATCTATATAGTTACGATGTAAAAATATAATTTTTATCTATATAGTAACGATGTAAAAATATAATTTTTATCTACATAGTAACGATGTAAAAATAAAATTTTTGCAATAATATAAAAATGTGATTTTCTTTATATATGTAGTGACTACGGGCAACGAAAGTGACAAAAGGCGAGAACAGTGATGATTTCCTACATTTGAAGTATCGTGGAGTTAGGATAGCTTGGGTGAGAATTTCTCACTCTTCAATTTATTTTATAATTAAAAATATATACTAGGATGCAGACGGTGCTTAGCAGCACCCGACACCCGTCGTCCACAGACCATGGACGGCTTGTATGCTTGTTTGATTTTGATGTGTAGTTGATTGTGTGATCTGAAATGAAATAAATAAAATATTTTATATGGTTAAAAATATTTTATAGTTAAAAATAGAATTTTTAACGTGTATATAGAATAATATGAATATTTATAAACAAATCGAACGATTTGTTTATATACACACATTTGACTGATATTGATTGAGACGATAAATTTTACACATCGCCCAACTACACAAATAAAAATCTGTGGTTGTTGATTTGAAACCCCACACGGGTATTGGGATAATATATGACATACACTAATCCCAATAATTAGGTGTATGTCGATCGATTGATTGACAGGCTGTTATAAGAGTTAGATATCTATATTTGATGCTTATACAGTGTAGTGCACTTTGAATGATGGTTGATTATTTATCGTTGCTATTATATACATGTGTTGTATGGAATCCATATAATTAACATTATATGGTAATTGATTGGGTCTCATTCCAATTGGAAAAATAAAGAATATTATAAAATAAAGGTTCATGTGCTGACAGTACTCAACCGTTGAGATTAGTCATGTATTGAACGAAATATTTTAACAATAAAATTTACATCTTTATTATATATAGAATTAGAAACTAACTACTTTATAAAATAAAGGTTCATGTGTTGACAGTACTCATCCGTTGAGATTAGTCATGTGTTGAACGAAGTATTTTAACAATAAAATTTACATCTTTATCATATATAAAATTAGAAATTAACTGGAAAATAGATGAGATGAGTGGTCTCCTGGATATTGATCTGATGTTGGTTTCGGCCTTCGGGGTTAATATTTAGGGAATCGTTCTCTTACTAATTTACGGTTGGAGTCTGATTTAAATCAAACGATAGATACCATAATTTTTATAAAATATATTAAATAACAAAAATAGTCACACGTGGACAGTACTCATTCATTGAGATTAGTCATGTGTAGACAAAAATATAGAGTCATGTATTGAAAGAAATATAGATTCATTTGTTGAATAGAATAACGAAGTTATTGAAAAATATAAAGCCGTGTTGATTAGAGATGCGCTATTTTGACGCGAACGATATTTATATCGATTATATTCGTTTTATAATGAATATTGAAAAGAGATTTAAAAATGGAATTCGAATTGAATTGAATAGAAAACGAATTCGAATGGAATTGAATAGAAAACGAATTCGAATTGAATTGAATAGAAAACAAATTCGAATTGAATTAAATAGAAAATGAATTCAAATTGAATTGAAAACGAATTGAAATAGAAGAAAAAACCAATTTGAAATGAATTCAAATTGAATTGAAATTTGAATTGAATTGAAATGAATTTTGAAACGAATTTATAAGGAAAAATTCAATTTTGATTTGAATTGGAAATGGAAGTTGAAATGTTTTGAAACGAATTTAAAACTTTTTATAAAATTCATTTTAAATAGAAATCGACGAAATATATATTATAAATATAATATAATGGCCTGAATAGAACGCGGCGCGCCGCGGTAGTTCGTGAATTTCGACCATTGATTTCGAATGGACATTACGGGAGATCCGACCGTCGGATTCTCCTAAAACCGGAACCTTTGGGTTCGTATCGAAAAGAGATTTCTAAGGAATATTAGAAATTTGAAATCTAACGGTTGGATTTGGAGATACGTCCAAATCAAATTTGGAAAAGGTCGCTGTAAGTGCAGTTCGATGGCTGTTGTTGGAAATCGACGGTACGGGCTTCGATAAAATTATTAAAAATAGTAATAATTTCTGTAAAATTATAAGAAATGATTTGTGAAGAACTGGGATGAAAAATCTCACATTTGTAAAGATAAAAATGGATTTTTATCGAAATGAACTAGTTTTGAACTAAATTTAAAACCCAATTATTCTTAAATAAATAAATTGGTTTTGTAAGGGGTTTTAAATAATCGGAATTTCTAATATATTAGATTGGAATTGAATTAGAATTCATTTGTGAGTTTATCGTGAACGGTGTTTTAAATAACACTAGTTCTTTAACCCGATAATAAATAGAATGTGATTTGGGTTTATCGTGAACTGTGTTTTAAATGACATTAGTTCTTTAACCCAGTAAAAGGGAGTTTTAATGAACCTGCAATTAAATTGAAATGTGAATTGATAATTTAAATTATCAAATTTGGAAAATGAGCGAGAATGTAGTATCACCAGTTTTGCTCCAAGAGATAGTTAAATCTTTAATTAGATTTGAACGTGAAATGGTAATTAAATTTACCGATAACACCATGGTGTTAGATATGGAGTATTACCAGTTTTGCTTCATGGGATGAATAGGTTAGGATTGGGAAATAAAATAAATAATTACTTCGGTGCGGTTCGCTAATCTCGACTAGTTTGGAAAACCATAATTTGGTTTGAAATGATATCCAAAGGAAGATTAAAGAGTAAATTTAAAAGAATTTATCTTTGATAAAATTAATGGGAACCTTTCCCTAAGATTATGAAATTTAGAAACTTGCTGTAGGTTAGCTAAAAAGAATGGTTTCCTGGGTATTGATCAAATGTTGGTTTCGGCCTTCGAGGTTAATATTTGGGAAATTGTTCTCTTGCTGATTTACGGTTAGTGGCTGCTGAATTGGAATGAGGCGTATGTTGTGTTTGTGTAACATTTGTTTACTATATACGCGGGTTATTCAGAAAGGCCGGGTTTATAACCATTCTGAATAACCGATTCGACGATAAGTCGAAGATGATGACGGTGGTCGAAGACCGGAAGTCTTCACATCGTTTGGCTGATTACTGATGATCTTGATTGGGCTGTACACCCAAGATGAGAGAATCATTAGGTGATCATCCAAACGTACTCGGAGATCGATGGACATGCGAGGAAAGTGCCTCCGGTTTCGTTCAGACCCAGAACGAACTTGTAAATGGATTGTGTGTCTGACATTGGATTTTATTCTATGTTGATTGATTTCTGTTAAATATATATCTGTTTGGCGGCGGAGAATTTATTCTCTTGCTTAACGCCTTTCTCTGAGAATACGAGCTTAGAGGTTATATATCGATAGATATCAATCGCATGGCATGAATTGCCTGTGTGGCACGCTGAGTTGCATGGATCAAGGCTTCTGTTGAAAAGCAAAGTCTTGTGGTTGAAGATCAAAGTACGACCTACGTGGTTGCTTTGTGTATAACGTGAATTCGCGAGCCTCACACCTCGGTATGAGTCAAAAACGGGATAGTGACTGCAAGGAGAGCACGACGTTTCTTTCTAGCTTTGGTGGTGTCAGTGACTTGCCAACCCTGACATTTATATACTTTTTGTAACACCCTACACCCGCTAAGGTCACTCACTAAGGGAATGCCTTAACTTCGGTGGAGTATTTTATGTGAATATAGAACAGAAAAATTACAACAAGACAGATATAAGTAATATTTGAAATTTAAAACATCATTTCATTGCAGCAGAAGGTAAACATGTTTGGTTACATATCAAAAACCAACAAGAGTCAAGTACAAAATATCCATCTCGTTAAAACATAAGTACATAATCCCACTACATAACTAATAGCCATAATAGAAAAGATAAGCTGGGCTTTACATCACGGTCCAAGCTCCAAAAGATAGATAAAGCAATCTGATCAAAGCCCACTAGTGCTAGGCCCACTCTGATTACCTGAGGGTTGGGGAAAAAGATAAAAACAACGGGGTCAGACATAAGTCTGAGTGAGCCCTATAACTTTAACAATACAATCATTAAAGTGATTAGGGTATGATATAAACCTAGCACGGTACAACTGGGGATAAATGACTACACTAAGCAGTCAACTAGACTTAGGACGAACTAAGATAACGGTAAAGACGCGCCTATCCACCCAAGGATAAATGCTACACTGCACCACACCAGATCTACCCACCCAAGGGTAATTCCTACTCCGCACTACACCAGATCTACCCACCCAAGGGTAATTCCTACTTAAAGGTTAATCCCATTAAGTGTACTTAGTAATCTTAATAGTAGTCTCGTGTACCCCTAGCTGACTACATAGGTGTCGTCTGCCCCTATCTCCACTAGGTGTACCCAAGATAATGGTAAAGACGCATCTACCCACCCAAGGGTAATTTCTAACTGCACCACACCCGACATTCCTACTTAAAGGTTTATCCCACTAAGGACTTAGAAAATTTACCCAGTAGTTTCGTGTATCCCTAGCTGACTACATAGGTGCCGTCTGCCCCTATCTCCACTAGGTGTACCCACTACTCCCCAAGCGATCGGCTCCCTACCGTGGATACCCATGCTAGCCCCACAGTGTGGTGTATCACTCCCCAAAGTGGCAACCCGATACTATCAATGGTGCACGGCTTATATCTACACGATGCAACAACGTCTTACCTACCAGCCCAGGTCCACACACGCATATGAAACCCGTTGGACTTGCGTTGCCATCGCTAACCCGTTTTGGCCTCTTATAGTCAAGCCCAGTACGCGTGTCCCGTCCTCGACATGGGTCGAGCCCAATAAGATACATATGGGTTACTGGTTGAAATGGGCCCCCACAAGCTTCCCACCAAAGCTTGTCACTTCTAGTGTATCCCACTTAACCCCTTTTTAATAATCATGCCCACTTACATGTTTAAGGTTTGGTTAAGTCATCTAATCATATTTCAATTGCCACTCAAGGCACCCACTAGATTTCCATATGCCACCCAAGGCACCCACTTGATTTCCACATGCCACCCAAGGCACTTACTTAACCCTTTAATCATGTTTAATTACATGTTCCACTTTGGTTAAGTATTCTAATCGTATTCTCAATTGCCACCCAAGGCAACCACTAGATTTTTGCACATGCCACCCAAGGCACCCACTTAACCCTTTAATCATGTTTAATTACATGTTCCACTTTGGTTAAGTATTCTAATCGTATTTTCTATTGCCACCCAAGGCAACCCACTAGATTTCCACATGCCACCCAAGGCACTTACTTAATCTCCACATGCCACCCAAGGCACCCACTTAACCCTTCACGCCCTACTACATGCTTATCTGGTTAAGTGTTTCTTAATTGATTAAGAACATAACCGTTGTAAAGACCTCTCACATTAGACTATCTTTTATGGCAGCTGGATTTGCCGGTTGGGTCCGGGCAGCCTTACGCCATAACCGAGTCTAACCTCGTGTCTTTACACTTGTCACGTATTTAGTTTGTGCCTAAGACCTCTCACATTGGGCCAATCATTTGTAGCCGCTGGATTTGCCGGTCGGTTCCGGGCAGTCTTATGCTACAAAAGGGTCTAACCTCGTGTCTTAGTCGATTAATTACACCTAATTAATCACCCCCATAATTTGTATTAATTATCCCTAATTAATTACAAATTTAACGATGTACATAATTGACTCAATTATGTCCATCCACTTTATGGTATGCATAATCATACCAACTTCACACCATTTCATTAACATGAATATTAACCCCATCGTTCCCCACGTAATTCACTAACATGACATACTTAAAAGGGAAGATTCATCACACATACAATGGGTTCAACTTGCGTAATATTAGCATCAACATGGGTTTAAAAAGTGTCAACATGCATATAGCATCAAACCCAACTAGCATAAATAATCAACCCAAACTTGCATGAATCACATATGTCATAAAGAGGGTAACATGCATAAGCTACTTATGTCATACAAAGGGGTAAACTTGCATATGTATGTATGACATATAAAGGGGTTTACTTGCATATGTATGCATATCATTCAAAGGTGTAAACTTGCACATGTTACTTGCATAAAATCAAACACCAAACTTGCATAACATGTCATGTATGAACTTGCATATAATCATACACCAAACTTGCATAACATATCATATATGAACTTGCATATAATCAAACACCAAACTTGCATAACATGTCATGTATGAACTTGCATATAATCATACACCAAACTTGCATAACATATCATATATGAACTTGCATATAATCATACACCAAACTTGCATAACATATCATATATGAACTTGCATATAATCAAACACCAACTTGCATAACATGGTGTCATAATGGATCAATGTTTATCATAGTGATTTGCATAACTAGCATCGTGAACACATAGCCTAAAACTTGCATAACTTGCATAATATCATGATCACATGGCATATGACTTGCATAACTTGCATAACATCATGATCACATAGCATATGACTTGCATAACACATAACATATAACTTGCATAACTTGCATAACATCATTAACACATAGCATATGATAACATAACTTGCATTGATCCACATTCATAGCCATAACCTCATTATATCCTATCATAATCATTTCAACAATTGGTCATTAAGGCTATAGAAACTCACAAATTGTTGATTAGCACTCCTATGAAGAAGATTAAGTTGCTAGAGTTGATTAGAGGTTGATTTGAGAAGCTATCTTCTTCTACAATTTGATGGAGGCTCCTTCAAGTTGCATTTTGACGGCATAACGACGTTGTCTCCAATTTTAGTATGAATTAGGGTAGTCTTAGGGTGTATTTATAGAATTAGGATTTAGTTTAGGCCCTTAGATTAACCCTAGATTAGGTTAGAGCCGTCAGATTTCGTCACAAGCCACTAGAACACAGCCCAAATGCCAAAATGGTGCACCCAGGTCACACAGACCGACAGGGGGGGTCGACCCCTGTGTCGACCCCTAGGGAGGGGGTCGACACCCATGTCGACCCTAGGGTCGACTCCCTCTTCCTGGCGGGATTTTTCCCACCTCTTCTGAAATGTTTAAATTTTATATTTAAATCTGTTTTGAATTTCTGAAAACTTCTTCGGGCCTTAATTGGGTCATACGGACTCCGATTTTTGAAAACTCGGACACTATTTCGCGTATTTTTCCGAGACGAACGCAATGGCATAGGCCGTTTCCCCTGATTCAGATTTTTAAATTTAATTCTGCCCTGATTTGTATTATAGCAAGTTATTCAACATACGGGGTGTTACATTCTCCCCTACTTAAAGGATTTCGTCCCCGAAATCTCTAAGTCAAGAAGAACGTCTCCTACCATCCAAACAACCATCTACTCAAACCATCAAACACTGGCATCCATTGTCCTTAAAATTTCTAATGTTGTATGAACATATGCAAAAAGTGTGTGTATATGTTCCCTGTCTAATGCAAAATCAGGCTGTCTACTGGTTCAGTTGACCTCCTTAATGCAAACCATGATAGTGCCATGCATCCAATATGTATGCGAAAGAACCCTATCGACACATACTATCTCTACATGTGTGCACAACCATTCACCAAAATGCATCATCCATATGATAGCACAACCATTATACATCCATTAATATAGCTACCTACACACAATTATATCCAATATGCAATATGAAGTGATTAAGCCGATCTAGTGCCTAAAGTGTGTGTATATGCATCCACGAGCAACCACTAGCAACCACTTGCATCCACACGCATCCATCAATCATAACATGTCTCAAACACATGTTTCAACCATAGGTTTACCCTATCTAAAGGTCAAAGGTACTAATGAGAGGACATACTAAAGATAAGATAAGTACTAGACAAACGATAAAGGAGAAGTTAAAAGACATACCCTCAAAAAGGAATGGGTACAATGAACGCATCTTCGCTTCTGTCTCCCAAGTAGCATTGCTCTCATCCTCTCCCCATTGCACTTTGACCAGTCGAACCTCTCTGTTTCTCAACTTCCTAATCTCTGACTCAAGGATGCGGGTAGGAGCTCGTCGAATAGTCGCATCACGCTCTACCTCCACTTCTTTAAGCAAGCTCGGCTCTACCATCTCTGCGGTCTCATGTAGGCACTTCCTCAAATGTGACACATGGAATACGTCATGTACCCCACTAAGTCTCTCGGGTAAATCCACTCTATATGCCATGGAGCAGTCCTCTTGCTCTTCACGGGTATGAAATGGGCGCTCTTGGTAAGTCTGTCTACCACAACCCAAATTCCCGTATTATCCTTTCTCGATCTCGGTAATCCATCAATAAAATCCATCGAGACGCTATCCCACTTCCATTGCGGAACTTCCAATGGGTGAAGCAACCCACCAGGTTTCTTTTGCTCCGCTTTCACTTGTTGGCACACCAAGCATCTAGCGACATACACGGCCACATCTTTCTTCATACCGGCCCAAAAGAAAACTCGCTTCATGTCTTGGTACATCTTGTCCCCACTGGGATGAATGGTCATCTTAGAACGATGTGCATCATCAAGTATAGCCTTCCTCAAACCCTCGTCTTGCGGTACACAAAGTCTACCATCTCTACGCAACCACCCCCTATCGTCTTGGGTGTACCTACTCAAATGGTTGGACGACTCCCCCCTTATGAGCCTCTCTACCAACTCAACCAACTGTGGGTCGTCCCGCTGTGCCTCGCCAATCCATCCCAAAAGAGTAGGTATGACCTCTAAGGATGCTAGCAAACTGGGTACAAAGTCAACGGAAGGTCTGAAATCAAACATCGAGATAAATTCCAAGCTTCGTCGTTCCATGAACAATGGACTCAAGGACAACCTTTTTCTACTCAAGGCGTCCGCCACCACGTTACCCTTGCCAGGGGTATACGCTATCTCGAAATCATAGGATGCTAAGAACTCCATCCACCTTTGTTGTCTTAAGACTATGCGCTCGAAGAGTCTCCAAAACTTCCCTAAGATGTAGGGTGTAACACCCCACTCCCGCTATGATCACTCACTAAGGGAATGCCATAGCATCGGTGGAGTATTTTAGTGAATATAGAACAGAAAAATTACAACAAGACAGATATAAATAGTACTTGAAATTTTAAAACATCATCTCATAACAGCGGAAGTAAAACATGTCTGGTTACATCATAAAACCACAATAAAGGTCAAGTACAATATCCATCAAAATAAAGAAGTACATAATCCCACTCTCATACAATAGCCAAACAAAAGAAAAGATAACTGGATAACTGGAGCTTTACATCTATCCAAGCTCCTAAAGACTGGAACAGCAATCCGATCAAGCTCCACTACTGCTAGGATCCACCGTAGGACCTGAGGGTTGGGAAAAAGATAAAAACAACAGGGTCAGACATAAGTCTGAGCGAGTCCTATAACTTTAACAATACAATCGTTAAAGTAACCAGAGAAGACATAAACTGATATACGGTAACATATAGGGATGAATGGCTACCCTAAGCAGTCAACTAAACGAAGATAAAGGATAAAGACGCATCTACCCTCCCTAAGGTAAATTACTAAACTGCACCACACCAGTCGTTCCTAACTTAAAGGTTGATCCCACCCAAGGACTTATAAAATTTACTAATTAGTACCTGCGTACCCCTAGGTGACCAAGTAGGCGCCACGGGGCCCTACAATCCACTAGGTGTACACACTACTTCCCATTCGATCGGCTCCCTAACGTAGATACCCGTGCTGGCCCCACCGTGGGATGTATCATTCCCCAATGTGGCAACCTGATGAAACTAAAGGTGCACGGCTTATATCTACTCGATGCAACAACGGCTTACCTACCAGCCCGGGCCCACTCACGCATATGAAGCCCGTTGGACTTGCGTTGCCACCGCTAACCCGTTTGCCTCTTACAGTCAAGCCCAGTATGCGTGTCCCGTCCTCGACATGGGTCGAGCCCACAAAGATACGTATGGGTTACTGGTTGAAATGGGCCTCCACAAGCTACCCACCTAAGCTTGTCCCTTTTTCTAGTATATCCCACTTAACCCTTTAATCATGTTTTAATTACATGTTCTATTTTGGTTAAGTATTCTAATCGTATTTTCTATTGCCACCCAAGGCAACCACTAGATTTTCTCATGCCACCCGAGGCACCCACTTAACCCCTCATGTCCCTCTACATGCTAATGTGGTTAAGTGTTTCTTAATTAATTAATTAAGAACGTAACCTTTGTAAAGACCTCTCACATTAGACTGTCTTTTATGACCGCTGGTTAAGCCGGTTGGGTCCGGGCAGCCTTATGTCATAACAGAGTCTAACCTCGTGTCTTTACATTAATTACGTATTTAGTTTGTGCCTAAGACCTCTCACATTGGGCTAACATTTGTAGCAACTGGTTAAGCCGGTTGGGTCCGGGCAGTTTTACGCTACAACTGAGTCCAACCTCGTGTCTTAGTCAATTAATTACACCTAATTAATCACCCTCATAATTTTATATTAATTATCCCTAATTAATCAAGTTTTCTTAACATGGGTAGACCTAACTTAATAGGTAAATTCCCATGGGGTAGACCTAACTCAATAGGTAAATTCCCAACACATAGTATGGGTACACCTAACCAAATAGGCAAATTCCCATACTATGTTTATTTATTTTGTGTTATGCATAATTATATTAATTTCACACAATCTTATTAACTTATGCATTTAATTACCCCATCGTTCCCACGTAATTTCGTTCATGATATAACACATATAAAAGGTGTCAACTTGCATATGAATGAACATGTTTCAAAGGTGCCATCTTGCATATTAACAAACACATAACTTGCATATGAACTTGCATAACATGTCACATAACTTGCATATAATATGTCACATAACTTACATATTCATTTTGCATAACAAACTTGCATATTAGCTTATAGACTTGCATAATATGTCATCATGAACTTGCATATTAATAAACATGTAACTTGCATATTTACATACATGTAACTCGCATATTAACAAACATGTAACTTGCATATAAAGAAACATGTAACTTGCATATTTACATACATGTAACTTGCATATTAACAAACATGTAACTTGCATATTAACAAACATGTAACTTGCATATTTACATACATGTAACTTGCATATTAACAAACATGTAACTTGCATATTAACAAACATGTAACTTGCATAGCATATTACCATGAACTTGCATAACATGCATATGATTACATAGCCCACAACTTGCATATTTAGCATCATGCAAACATAACATACATCATATTAAACTTGCATAAGCTTACATACTCAACATGCATAAACATAAGATTAATGCTAACATCATATCGTATGATTCAAAGCTCATTAACCCACATACAAAACCATAAATCTCATCACATCTCATCTAATTAGTTTACCAAAAGATCATCAAAGTGATAGAAACTCACAACTAGCAACTTTGAACACCAAATGAAGAAGATTAAGATGCTAAGAAGGGATTAGAAGTTGATTAGAGAGTGATTAGTATGCAACCCTCTTCATAAAATTAGTGGAGGCCATGAGAGCTAGCATTTTGCCATAGTTTAGTCACTAGGTTTAATTATGAATGAATTAGGGTAGGTTAGGGTCTTATTTATAGATTAGGCAAGTGTTTTAGGCCATAGGATTAACCCTAGATTCAATCCAAGCCATCAAAGCATGTCTTGGGGAAGAAGTCAAGTGTAGGAACCATCTAGGGCCTTTAGATTAAAGATGGACCATGAGAACCATTCAAATGCAAAATCTGCACTTGAGCGAATCGGCCCACGGGTTGACAGCCAAACACCCTGGATTAACCCCTAGTCGACCCAGCGGGCTCGGGTCGACTTCAAAAATCGGCCGGTTCGGTTATTCCCCTCTCCCAATTCGCTGTTTTGAGCATTTTTGCATATTTATTTATTAAATTTTCAATTATATATATATATATATATCAATATATATATATATATATATATATATCTACACAACCCATTTCACTTAATTAAGTATACTTTAATTTGGGAATTTTCGTGAAACTTCGCGAGGCCATATCTTGGTCATACGGACTCCGATTTTCGAAAACTCGGACTCTATTTCGCGTATTTTTCCGAGACGAACACAATGGCATAGCCCGTTTCCCTTGATTCCCATTTTAGAATTAAATTCTGCCTCGATTTATGTTATTACAGGTTATTGAAAATACGGGTTGTTACATTCTCCCCTCCTTAAAGGATTTCGTCCCCGAAATCTTCAAGTTAGGAAGAACGTATCCTACCATCCAATCATCCATCTACTCAAAGCATCATCCACGAGCAATCATTGTCCTTACAAGATTCTAAATGCTGGATGGATATATGCAAAAGTGTGTGTATATGTACTTACCTAATGCGAAAATCAGGCGGTTACTGATACAGTAAACCTCCTTAATGCAAACCATGATAGTGCCATGCATCCAATATGTATGCGAAACCCTATTGACACATACAAATTTCTACATGCGTGCACAACCATACACAAAAATGCATCATCCATATGATAACACAGCCATGATACATCCATCAATCTAACTACCACATCCATTTATGCAATATGCAACATGAAGTGACTGAGCCGATCTAGTGCCTAATGTGTGTGTATATGCATCCACGAGCAACCACTAGCAAACAATTGCATCCATATGCATCCATCAACCATAACATGTTTCAAACACATGTCTCAACCATAGGTTTTACCCTATCTAAAGGTCATAGGTATTAGCGAGAGGATATACTAAAGATAAGATAAGTACTAGACAAGCAATAAAGGAGAAGTTAAAAGACATACTCTCAAAAAGAAATGGATACAAAGAACGCATCTTTGCTTCCGTCTCCCAAGTAGCATTGCTTTCGTCATCTCCCCATTGCACTTTAACTAGCTGAACTTCTCTGTTCCTCAACTTCCTAGTTTCTGACCCAAGGATGCGAGTAGGAGCTCGTCGAATCGTCGCATCACGCTCTACCTCTACATCTCTAAGCAAGCTCGGCTCTACCACCTCCGCGGTCTCATGTAAGCACTTCCTCAAATGTGATACATGGAATACATCATGAACACCACTAAGTCTGTCGGGCAACTCCACCCTATATGCCATCCGTCCAATCCTTTCCTTAATAGGAAACGGCCCAACAAATCTCGGTGCTAACTTCCCTACGGACCCAAAGCGAACAACATTTCTCAATGGAGATACTTTGACAAAAACCATGTCCCCAACCTCAAACTCAAGATCCGTCCTTCTCCGATCCGCATAAGATTTCTGTCTATCTTGCGCTGCTTTCATCCTTTTTCGAATTAAATCAATCTTCTCTGAAGTCTCTCTAACCATATCCGGCCCAAGCAAGATCTTATCCGTAGATTCCCACCAACATGTAGGAGATCGACAAGGCCTTCCATAAAGAGCTTCGAAAGGAGCCATACCAATACTGGACTGAAAGCTGTTATTATATGCGAACTCCACCAAAGGAAGATGTTCTTCCCATGTACCTCCAAAATCCAAGATACAAAGCCTCAAAAGATCTTCTAAGATACGGTTCACCCTCTCGGTCTGACCGTCCGTCTGAGGATGATATGCGGTGCTCAAACACAACTGAGTCCCTACCGCCTCTTGCAAACTTCTCCAAAACTCACTAGTGAAAATAGGATCTCGATCACTCACAATGCTGGATGGTACGCCATGCAATCTAACAATCTCTCTAACATAGACTGAAGCAAGCTATGGAGCGGTCCTCTTACTCTTTACGGGTATAAAATGGGCACTCTTTGTAAGTCTGTCTACCACAACCCAAATTCCCGTATTGCCCTTCCTCGATCTCGGTAACCCGTCGATGAAATCCATCGAGACACTATCCCACTTCCACTGTGGAACTTCCAATGGGTGTAGCAACCCACCGGGTTTCCTTTGCTCCACTTTAACTTGTTGGCACACTAAGCATCTAGCCACATACTCGGCCACATCTTTCTTCATACCGGCCCAAAAGAAAACTCTCTTCATGTCTTGGTACATTTTGTCTCCACCGGGATGAATAGTCATTCTTGAACGATGTGCATCATCCAAAATAGCCTTCTTCAAACCCTCATCTTGCGGTACACAAAGTCTACCGTCTCTATGCAACCATCCCTTATCATCTATGGTGTATCTACCCAAATGGCTGGACGACTCTCCTCTTATAAGCTTCTCTACCAACACAACCAACTGTGGGTCGTCTCGCTGAGCCTCGCCAATCCGTCTCAAAAGAGTAGGTCTAACCTCCAAGGATGCCAACAAACCAGGTACAAAATCAACAGAAGGTCTGAAGTCAAACAAAGAAAGAAACTCCAAGCTTCGTCGTTCCACGAACAATGGACTCAAAGATAGCCTTTTTCTACTTAAGGCGTCTGCCACCACGTTACCCTTACCAGGGGTATACGCTATCTCGAAATCATAGGATGCTAAGAACTCCATCCACCTTTGCTGTCTTAAGTTTAAATCCTTCTGAGAGAATAAGTACTTCAATGATTTATGGTCGGTGAACAACTCGAATCTCTCACCAAGAAGATAATGGCGCCAAGACTTAAGTGCGAAAACAATCGCGGCCAACTCTAGATCATGGGTAGGGTAATTCTTCTCATGCACTCTCAATTGTCTCCCTCCATAGGCTATTACCCTTCCCTCCTGCATCAAGACTGCGCCTAATCCTGTTCCACAAGCATCGGTATAAACAACAAACGGCTTACTCCCATCTGGAAGCACTAAAACTGGAGCGGTGGTCAAAGCTCTCTTTAACCGTCGGAAAGCATCATCACAATCTACATCCCATGAGAAAACCAGATTCTTCTTCGTCAAGCGGGTTAATGGGGCTGATATCTTCGCGAAGTCTTTGATGAACTTCCTATAATATCCTGCCAACCCCAAGAAACTTCTTACCTCGGTAGCATTTCTAGGAACTTTCCAATCCTGGATAGATACTATCTTTGCGGGATCCACAGCTATCCCTTCCTTAGAGACCACATGCCCTAAGAATCGCACTTCTCTTCTCCAAAAATGGCATTTAGAGAATTTAGCTTTAAGACTATGCGCTCGAAGAGTCTCCAATACTTCCTTGAGATGTAAGGCATGCTCTTCTTCATTCTTGGAAAAGACCAAGATGTCATCCACAAAAACTACTACAAACTTATTCAGATACTCTCTGAACACTCTACTCATGAGATCAACAAAGTATGCGGGGGCGTTTGTCAACCCAAATGGCATCACTAGCCACTCATAAAAACCATCCGGAGTCCGGAAAGCAGTCTTCTCTATACTGTCCTCCGCCACTCTTAACTGATGAAACCCTGTAGCTAAGTCCATCTGCGAAAATACTGACGCGCCAACCAACTGATCAAAGAGATCATCTATCCTCGGTAATGGGTGTCTATTCTTCTTCGTGAGCTTATTAAGTTCCCTATAATCCACACAAAGTCTGAGGGACCCATCCGCCTTCGTGGCAAACACTACTGGAGCTCCCCACTCCGATATACTTCGCCTTATGAACCCCTTCTCAAGCAACTCCCCTACTTGCTTATGAAGTTCTCTTCTCTCACGAGGAGCCATGTGGCGTACTGGCAAAGACACTGGTTTGGCATTATCCACCAAATAAATTCGGAAATCTATCTCCCGCTTCGGAGGCAAACCCTTTACTTCTTCAAACACATCCGGATATTCCCGGACTACTCTGACAGAACACAAACTTTCGACCGAAGCATCGAGCGATTCAAGATAACTTAGCAAAACAGATTCCATGGGATTGCAAGAGATCTCGAGAGTGTTACCCAAGCGGGTCATGAGCCTGACAACTCTCCTTTCGCAATCAAGAACGGCACCATTACTGGATAACCAGTCCATGCCCAAGATCAACCCATAGCCCGTGAAGCCCAATACAAAAGCATCACATCTAAACTCAACGCTAAGTATAGAAATCTTCAAACCCAAACATATCATAGACAGATATATGGAGCCCCCAATTGGGTTTGAGACAACCAAGGGATCATCAACTAGACTGGTGTCTAAGTGCAGTGACTCAACTAACGATGATGAGATAAAAGAATGCGATGCGCCAGAGTCAAACAAAGTACGAACTGGATGATCAAACAGAAAAACCAGACTTTCAACGGAAATAGTTCTACCTCTCTGCTGAATCGGTGGAACTGAGAGAACCTGAACTTGCCCCCCTGACTGAGGTGGTGCTATAAGAGCTTGCACCTGGCCTCCTGAGGTAGACCCCGTCTTCTGCCCCTTCTTTGGGCAGTTTTTCACAAGATGCCCTGCTTCACCACAATGAAAGCAACCGGTCTTCTTCTTTTTGCGACAATCCTTACTGAGGTGTCCTGGTGTTCCACAATTGAAGCACTTCTTCTTCGTCTTCTTTTTGTCACCATTGCCTTTTCCGCCCTTGCCTTGTTGTTGCTGTTGCGGTTTCTTCTGATCCCCCTTTTTCTCTGGTGCCTTAGAATTCTTATCATCCTCATGCATAAGTGCCATGTAGACAAGCTTCTCAAAAGTGGCCCCCATAGGAATGTGAGTCATAGCTATTCCTTGCAATGGTTCGTTCAAGCCTCTAACGAACCTCAAAGCCTTCTTCTCCGGTGTATTCACCAACTCTATGCCAAACCTTGCTAATTGATTGAATTTGTTGACATATTCTTTCACCGTGAGATTCCCTTGCTTCAAATTCCAGAACTTCTCCATAAACAGATTCTCTTCCGCCCTTGAGAGAAACTTAGCCCCAAACCTTTGCTTAAAATCTGCCCAAGAGTCAACAGGGCGTTCTCCATTAGTGACCTCCCACCAGAATGAGGCCTCTCCCTTCATTAACCAAGCCGCCAACTTGACTTTCTTTCCCTCTTCCACTTCAAAGATATCTAGCAACTCTTCCACTTCCTTAAGCCAATCTCTAGCCTCTACGAAAGTCTCTGAACCAAGAAAAGGTTTTCCTCCTATAGCCTTGAACTCCTTGCAAACCTTAGCAAAATTATCCACTCTAGGCTGAGGAGGAGGAGCGGTTGTCTCTGGTGTAGTAGCATTGGCCGGACCCGCAGCCGCGGCCCTAGCCTCTTGCAACCTCCTATACCATAGTGGTATAACTAAACCCTCCGGGATGTTAAGATCTTCAGCCATGCTGAAACGAAAGAGGAAAGATTCAAAAAGGAGATTCCGAAAGATAAAGATATGGCTATTGGGGATTATGCTTTTCTTTTTCAAAAACTTTTTCTCTTAGAAGACATGCTTTTAAAAATACTTTCTTCGAAAATACTCTTAAAAAGTAGTTTTTCTCAAAAATTTTATCTGTTCTGGTAACCTTAAGCTCTGATACCACGTGTAACACCCCACTCCCGCTATGATCACTCACTAAGGGAATGCCATAGCATCGGTGGAGTATTTTAGTGAATATAGAACAGAAAAATTACAACAAGACAGATATAAATAGTACTTGAAATTTTAAAACATCATCTCATAACAGCGGAAGTAAAACATGTCTGGTTACATCATAAAACCACAATAAAGGTCAAGTACAATATCCATCAAAATAAAGAAGTACATAATCCCACTCTCATACAATAGCCAAACAAAAGAAAAGATAACTGGATAACTGGAGCTTTACATCTATCCAAGCTCCTAAAGACTGGAACAGCAATCCGATCAAGCTCCACTACTGCTAGGATCCACCGTAGGACCTGAGGGTTGGGAAAAAGATAAAAACAACAGGGTCAGACATAAGTCTGAGCGAGTCCTATAACTTTAACAATACAATCGTTAAAGTAACCAGAGAAGACATAAACTGATATACGGTAACATATAGGGATGAATGGCTACCCTAAGCAGTCAACTAAACGAAGATAAAGGATAAAGACGCATCTACCCTCCCTAAGGTAAATTACTAAACTGCACCACACCAGTCGTTCCTAACTTAAAGGTTGATCCCACCCAAGGACTTATAAAATTTACTAATTAGTACCTGCGTACCCCTAGGTGACCAAGTAGGCGCCACGGGGCCCTACAATCCACTAGGTGTACACACTACTTCCCATTCGATCGGCTCCCTAACGTAGATACCCGTGCTGGCCCCACCGTGGGATGTATCATTCCCCAATGTGGCAACCTGATGAAACTAAAGGTGCACGGCTTATATCTACTCGATGCAACAACGGCTTACCTACCAGCCCGGGCCCACTCACGCATATGAAGCCCGTTGGACTTGCGTTGCCACCGCTAACCCGTTTGCCTCTTACAGTCAAGCCCAGTATGCGTGTCCCGTCCTCGACATGGGTCGAGCCCACAAAGATACGTATGGGTTACTGGTTGAAATGGGCCTCCACAAGCTACCCACCTAAGCTTGTCCCTTTTTCTAGTATATCCCACTTAACCCTTTAATCATGTTTTAATTACATGTTCTATTTTGGTTAAGTATTCTAATCGTATTTTCTATTGCCACCCAAGGCAACCACTAGATTTTCTCATGCCACCCGAGGCACCCACTTAACCCCTCATGTCCCTCTACATGCTAATGTGGTTAAGTGTTTCTTAATTAATTAATTAAGAACGTAACCTTTGTAAAGACCTCTCACATTAGACTGTCTTTTATGACCGCTGGTTAAGCCGGTTGGGTCCGGGCAGCCTTATGTCATAACAGAGTCTAACCTCGTGTCTTTACATTAATTACGTATTTAGTTTGTGCCTAAGACCTCTCACATTGGGCTAACATTTGTAGTAACTGGTTAAGCCGGTTGGGTCCGGGCAGTTTTACGCTACAACTGAGTCCAACCTCGTGTCTTAGTCAATTAATTACACCTAATTAATCACCCTCATAATTTTATATTAATTATCCCTAATTAATCAAGTTTTCTTAACATGGGTAGACCTAACTTAATAGGTAAATTCCCATGGGGTAGACCTAACTCAATAGGTAAATTCCCAACACATAGTATGGGTACACCTAACCAAATAGGCAAATTCCCATACTATGTTTATTTATTTTGTGTTATGCATAATTATATTAATTTCACACAATCTTATTAACTTATGCATTTAATTACCCCATCGTTCCCACGTAATTTCGTTCATGATATAACACATATAAAAGGTGTCAACTTGCATATGAATGAACATGTTTCAAAGGTGCCATCTTGCATATTAACAAACACATAACTTGCATATGAACTTGCATAACATGTCACATAACTTGCATATAATATGTCACATAACTTACATATTCATTTTGCATAACAAACTTGCATATTAGCTTATAGACTTGCATAATGTGTCATCATGAACTTGCATATTAATAAACATGTAACTTGCATATTTACATACATGTAACTCGCATATTAACAAACATGTAACTTGCATATAAAGAAACATGTAACTTGCATATTTACATACATGTAACTTGCATATTAACAAACATGTAACTTGCATATTAACAAACATGTAACTTGCATATTTACATACATGTAACTTGCATATTAACAAACATGTAACTTGCATATTAACAAACATGTAACTTGCATAGCATATTACCATGAACTTGCATAACATGCATATGATTACATAGCCCACAACTTGCATATTTAGCATCATGCAAACATAACATACATCATATTAAACTTGCATAAGCTTACATACTCAACATGCATAAACATAAGATTAATGCTAACATCATATCGTATGATTCAAAGCTCATTAACCCACATACAAAACCATAAATCTCATCTCATCTAATTAGTTTACCAAAAGATCATCAAAGTGATAGAAACTCACAACTAGCAACTTTGAACACCAAATGAAGAAGATTAAGATGCTAAGAAGGGATTAGAAGTTGATTAGAGAGTGATTAGTATGCAACCCTCTTCATAAAATTAGTGGAGGCCATGAGAGCTAGCATTTTGCCATAGTTTAGTCACTAGGTTTAATTATGAATGAATTAGGGTAGGTTAGGGTCTTATTTATAGATTAGGCAAGTGTTTTAGGCCATAGGATTAACCCTAGATTCAATCCAAGCCATCAAAGCATGTCTTGGGGAAGAAGTCAAGTGTAGGAACCATCTAGGGCCTTTAGATTAAAGATGGACCATGAGAACCATTCAAATGCAAAATCTGCACTTGAGCGAATCGGCCCACGGGTTGACAGCTAAACACCCTGGATTAACCCCTAGTCGACCCAGCGAGCTCGGGTCGACTTCAAAAATCGGCCGGTTCGGTTATTCCCCTCTCCCAATTCGCTGTTTTGAGCATTTTTGCATATTTATTTATTAAATTTTCAATTATATATATATATATATCAATATATATATATATATATATATATATCTACACAACCCATTTCACTTAATTAAGTATACTTTAATTTGGGAATTTTCGTGAAACTTCGCGAGGCCATATCTTGGTCATACGGACTCCGATTTTCGAAAACTCGGACTCTATTTCGCGTATTTTTCCGAGACGAACACAATGGCATAGCCCGTTTCCCTTGATTCCCATTTTAGAATTAAATTCTGCCTCGATTTATGTTATTACAGGTTATTGAAAATACGGGTTGTTACATAGGGCATGCTTTTCTCCACTTTCAGAGAAAACCAGGATATTCTCCCATGCAAAATCGTCACAACTATCCATCTCTCACGCAGACCATCCTAGTCGAACTCGACATCCCCCCAAGTGCAAGCCCCAAAGGCCTAAACCAATACCAGACAAACACCCAAGGGACACCTCCTTCGAATTCAGATGACCTACGTGAGACGATACTAGTAAAAATGGCTAAATAATTAAGCACTTGTCCAACCCTGGATGTCCTTGCCAGTCTCGCTCCAAAACCACCGTTGATCAAATAACTGGCTTTGCTTAACCTATTAAGCACATACGAAAACTTATTTCGCTCTTAGAAAAGACCAAGATGTCATCCATAAAGACCACTACGAAGTTATTTAGGTACTCCCTGAACACCCTACTCATCAAATCAACAAAGTATGCGGGGGCGTTCGTCAAAACCAATGGCATCACAAGCCACTCATAGAAACCATCCGGAGTCCTAAAGGCAGTCTTCTCTATGCTATCCTCAGCCACACTCAACTGATGAAACCCCGTGGCCAAGTCCAGCTGCGAAAATACTGAGGCGCCAACCAGCTGATCAAAGAGATCATTAATCCTCGGCAATGGGTGTCTATTCTTCTTTGTGAGCTTGTTGAGTTCCCTATAGTCTACACAAAGTCTGAGGGACCCATCCGCCTTCGTGGCAAAAACAACTGGAGCACCCCACTCCGACATACTTTGTCTTATGAACTCCTTCCCAAGTAACTCCCCTACTTGCTAATGGAGTTCCCTCCTCTCACGAGGAGCCATGTGGCGCACTGGCAAAGATACTGGTTTAGCATTGTCCACCAGATATATTCGGAAGTCTATCTCCCGCCTCGGAGGTAAGCCCTTCACCTCCTCAAACACATCCAGGTATTCCCGGACCACTCTAACAGATCGCAAACTCTCGACCGAAGCGTCAAGCGATTCAAGATAACTTAGCATAACAGAATCTATGGGATTACAAGAGATCTCGAGAGTGTTCCCCAACCGGGTCATGAGCCTAACAACTCTACTTTCGCAATCAAGAACGGCACCATTACTGGATAACCAGTCCATGCCCAAAATCAACCCATAGCCCGTGAAGCCCAAAACAAAAGCATCACATCTAAACTCAACGCTAAGTATAGAAATCTTCAAACCCAAACATATCATGGACAAATAAGTGGAGCCCCCAATTGGGTTTGAAACAACCAAGGGATCATCTACTAGACTGGTGTCTAAGTGCAGTGACTTAACTAACGATGATAAGATAAACGAATGCGATGCGCCAGAGTCGAATAAGGTTCGAACAGGATGATCGAGAGAACCAAATTTCAACCTAGACGGTCCTACCCCCATCAGGTATACCAGCCGTGAGGGAATACATATACCCTCCAAAAGATCTTGTACTTTGTCCTTACCTCTTTGGACAATCCTAAGAAGGTGTCCTATTTCTCCAAAACAACTAGCCTTCTCCTTCACATTCTCCTTTCGTGACCTCCTACCACGATGAGGTTTCGTCCTTTATTTACCTAATAGCTATTTGAACCTTCCTCCCTCGTCCATCTTAAAGGTACCCACAAGCCCTCCACCTCCTTGGACTAACTTCTTAGCCCGACAAACATCTTAGTCCCTTGAAGTGGTTCCTCCGTCCTCCATACGGAAGTCCTTATTTATGTTAAAAAGACATCTATACGCGGAGGTGATATTCAAAAAAAAAAAAAAAAAAAAAAAATAGAGGGAGAGATTCAAAACGGAGAATTCGAACGATAAAGATATGGCTATTGGGGATTATGCTTTTCTTTCAAAAACTTTTCTCTTAAAAGACATGTTTTTGAAAATACTTCTTCCTTAAATGTTTTTAGAAAAATAGTTTTCTAAAAATTTTATCTGTTCCGGTAACCTTCAGCTCTTATACCACGTGTAACACCCCACACCCGTTAAGGTCACTCACTAAGGGAATGCCTTAACTTCGGTAGAGTATTTTATGTGAATATAGAACAGAAAAATTACAACAAGACAGATATAAGTAATACTTGAAATTTAAAACATCATTTCATTGCAGTAGAAGGTAAACATGTTTGGTTACATATCAAAAACCAACAAGAGTCAAGTACAAAATATCCATCTCGTTAAAACATAAGTACATAATCCCACTACATAACTAATAGCCATAATAGAAAAGATAAGTTGGGCTTTACATCACAGTCCAAGCTCCAAAAGATAGATAAAGCAATCTGATCAAAGCCCACTAGTGCTAGGCCCACTCTGATAACCTGAGGGTTGGGGAAAAAGATAAAAACAACGGGGTCAGACATAAGTCTGAGTGAGCCCTATAACTTTAACAATACAATCATTAAAGTGATTAGGGTATGATATAAACCTGGTACGGTACAACTGGGGATAAATGACTACACTAAGCAATCAACTAGACTTAGGACGAACTAAGATAACGGTAAAGACGCGCCTACCCACCCCAGGATAAATGCTACACTGCACCACACCAGATCTATCCACCCAAGGGTAATTCCTACTCCGCACCACACCAGATCTACCCACCCAAGGGTAATTCCTACTTAAAGGTTAATCCCATTAAGTGTACTTAGTAATCTTAATAGTAGTCTCGTGTACCCCTAGCTGACTACATAAGTGCCGTCTGCCCCTATCTCCACTAGGTGTAACGACCCATGTTTTTCGACCATTTGAATATGAATATTTAAATTAGTTTTAAATATTATGTTGGGAATATTAATGGGATTTAATATTGAATTCGTTATTTAAAACGAAGTTGAACGTTATATATTTATATAAATATAAATCGAGCTTGAAAATGGCGTGCAGTTCGTAAATTCGAGTTTTGAACTTCAACTAAGAATACAGGATTCGATATAAGTCGGATTTCTGTGAAACAAGACACGTTGGAGCCGTATTGGCGATAATTTTCATATAAAAGAGAAAAATCCAGATTTCGTGTTGTTGATAGTAAGTTATGGCCAAATCAAATTTTGAAATAGTCGCTATGGAAAATCGTTATTAAATTATAGGCCTTTAAAATGGCCGTTTTGCAAACGGACTCAGATTTCGACGAAATCAGTTTCATTAGAACCGTATCGCTAAATTATTGTATGGTGGTGAATTGCGTGGAAAACCGATATTGTATGTGACCACGGTAGCCGTAAACGCCCGTTCATTTTCTATAGCGCGTATTTAAATAAATAAAAGGATATTTGAATGTAACTGGAGCAGATGATCGAATTAGGCCACGAAACCAGTTCCGTTGAGTTCGTATCGTCGATTAGAGTCAGAATAAGTATATAGTTTGTTATTTTTAGAGACCGGAAAATTTGGCGTTAAAAAGGGTATGGCGGTTCGAGGTAAAAACAGCCTATCGGGGAAATAGTCTCAGAATGCGACGAAACTAGTGCCGTTGGGTTCGTATCGAAAAGTTATTGTTGATGTTCGCAGTTTCAAGTGGATTTGATTTATCTGGTGACCATGGAAAAATTAAATGCGTGTTTATTTCCGGTTTCATAAAGGAAATTTTTCCATACGACCTCGGATTTCGACGAAACTTGTCCCATTGGATTCGGAATACCTTTTTACATCAAGATTAGGCTTTTTATCAGTAGACAGAAATCGTTTATAGTGGTATTTATTAATTACTTCGCCGCTAAGTTTTGTTAAAAATAAATTAATATTAAAACCAACCCATTTCCATACTATATATATACGTTATAACCTAAATTTGCGGTCAATATTTTTCTCCTGGTCAACTTTCTTAGATGCGCCTCCAATGTAATAAAATCAACGAACAGCATCCAACGTTCCACTGATTAAATCTCCAAACCACTCAAAAACATAATGATGGACCCAAATGTAGTGACATTTGCTTGCAGGAAAACTAATACACCGAATTTGTATATATTTTAGTTTGCCTTGGTCGCCACACTTCCTCACCGTGCGGACCAAGCTATCGAATAAAATATGTTTTCAACTAGCGTGCTCCGCACACTTCTCACCTTATAAATATACATTATTTTTAACCTTTCTTTTACCACAACCATTCGTTTCTTCCTTCCAGAAAAGAAAAGAAACAAACTCCTCTCCCCTATAAAATGAAACCCGCAAGTTTCAGACATTGGAAACCCAAACTAACTCGTGTACTCGATCAAGTGTGGGTGAACAAAGCGTAGGGCCAGTGCAATGAAGTCGGGGTGGTATTTATGAACATCAGAGAACGTGATGGTGGGCTGACTGGAGCGGGAGGTCGGGCGCGAGATCTGGCCTGTGTGCGGTGGGAAGATTTTGTGGAGAAAGGGAAACTCGTGTGGGGATAGTTTGCATTGGGAGGGGTTTTAACTGAGCAGTTTGGGTCTACGGTGGATGAACTTGGTGGGGCGGTTTGGTTTCAAGGATGGAATTGGGTTCGTTATTGCTAACGAAGGACTTGCGATGTACAAACAATGAAACAGGGATTGTTGAGGCCAAGTGAAAAGTTGGGAAAGCTGATACCGTGAGTTGGAAGGAGAAAAGGGTATTAACCATTGATTGGAAAACTTAATTATATTAACTATATAATTAAGGGTTAAGACTAATTAATTAAATCATGCAGGGTTCGTTTCAGACAGAATGAAGAAAAGGGAACGAGAACAATCCGCCGTTATATATATAAAAGTAATATTCATAATTATAAAAATAATTAAACATTAATTTAATTAATTAAGAAATTTAGTGTTTAATTTAAAACGGTATAACTTATAATTTGTATAACTTGTGTGGACATGAACAGAATGGAACACAACAAGCGATGCCGGGATTGCATGAATGAGATCTACATTCTGAAACAGAAACGGATGCAGTGGAACGCAGCTGGAGATCCCAGTTAAATTAAACGCGAGTTTAATTTAATCAAATCAGTTGTTATTATAACAACGCAACTCAAGGTGAGTTAAACTCACTCAGTTACCCTTTTTATATTTTATATAAATTGGGTGTTTTTATTTTGTGTGCTCTGCTTGCCAATGGTTGACTGTTTTACTAGTTATTTATTTATCTGTTAATTTAACCGATGAAATTAAACTGTGTTTAATTTCAGTGAAATATCAAATCGTTATTTTTAACGATTGGTTCCAATAAAGGTGACTCACCTTGGTTGGTCACGTTTATCTATAAACGTGTTTAAATGGTTGCATTGTTTGAATTGCTTATGGTTGATGTTAAATGTTCGTTATTTAATTTATCAGTTAAACAAAAACTGAACCGTCTGATTTGAAATAAACTTTTGAATACAGGGAAGAACAGGTTGGAGGGATCCAACCGGATTCCTCAAATGTATTATTTATTTTCATATTATCATATATGAACTGATCTGTTTGTGTGATTGATTTGATGGTTGATTATTAATTGAATATTCAACCTCTGTTTGGTTTGAACCAATAGGTGATATTGGTTAAGTGTTTGGCAGAGTATGGCCTTTAAAAATCAATCGTGTTATAAATATTGATTCACCGTCAGGTAAATCAATAAAGATGAAGTTATAAAATTTACTTTATAACTAGAGTTGGATTTTTAATGTATTACTTTGAATAAAGTTTTATAAAAGAAAAGTAAATAAATAAATATTTTATTTATTCAAGACTTCGATTTGTTCTGATGTTAATCAGATCTACAAATATGAGGATAAGAGATGAATCGAAAGGGTTAAACTTTGATCATTGTTGTGTAAAGAGAACAATTAATGGAATTTATTTAAATTAATTATATTTTTAATTAATTTAAAGCGAGGATTGTTGAAATCGGTTAATGAGATAATCAAGTTTTTGAGTTAATTAAATCGACCGTTTGGAATTAGGGTTGTTATCAAGTTAATGTGTTTTGACTAAAATAGTTAAATGAATATTGTTTGAATTTAAATAAGGATTTAAAAGGGATTTAATATTTAATTTAGTTAATAAAGGAATTAACTACTAAAGTAGTTAATATTTGAAATAAGTTATTATTTTAAATTAATGATGAATTTAGGAATATATTTTTAAATGGGAATTCATTTAAAAGGTTACCGAATGTGAGATGCAAGCCAATTGAATGGTGAAAGGAAACAAACGTACTCAATTATATGAATTAAGTGAAAGGGGATTACGATAAAAAGGGTTTATTATAAACCAGAGGTTTTAAGTGAGATTCAAAGTGTTAAGACGTTAATTTTACATTAACGTTATTTGAAAACGAGATCTAGTAAAAAGGAGAATTTTAAATGAGATTTCAAATGGGAAATTGAATATAGTTATTCGAGATAGAATTAGCCAAACATAATTATTCGGCTAAGTTGCCATTGCGTACGACTGCTAGCGTAATTCGCAGGGCTGCAGATAGCCTACAGCGGTCGGATGTTTCCTGAGGGCATCAGGCGTAACCATTGTGATCGCTGTGATCTAGAGTCAAGCGAATGGGTTTAAGTCGAGTATTAGTTAATCAATTAGAGTTAATCGATTAGAGTTAAATCGAATTAGAAGTATTCAAATATCGTATTTTTGAATATTTGAAGAAGTTAGAAGTTTTAATTTAACAAAAGTAAATCAGTTTAGATAAAGGCCAAGTGATGCTGAATACTGAATCAGTGAACTCATTGGAGTGTCATGTTTGAAACACTGTATATTTTGATAGTTAAAACACCGACTATCAAATCTGACCAATACGAGTGTTGGTACGGAAAGACCGGGATCGAATTTATATTCGAAAACCATTCCGACCAACAAATACGTGAAGATATCAGAAGATGATCGAGATGATGCTGTGAAGACCGTTGATTTTCATAAACGGAAGAACCACTAAGGTTCTCTGCCTGGCAAGCAGAGATAAACTGTGATTCTGTCGTGGTTGGAATCTACGGGTTGCAAGGACTACTCGCTACTGATCCATGGGGTGATTCCTATATTGGATGCGGTAGGAGAGTGCCTTCTGTTCATCCTGTTCCTGGGTGACATGTATGGACGGATGTCTGACAGAGTATTTCCAAAGGATCACATACGTTGGTTTCTTCAAACGTACGATAGTTGTTGGCGGGGAGTTGCCGTTCTCTTAGCTTCCAGCTAGAGTATTTTTGTGGACGTCAATTAGTGATATCTGATGGATTTGACGATGTGGCATTCAAAGTGAATGACGACCAGATGTTCAAGAGTTAATTCTGGCCTCAAGCCTCATCAACCGGGAAATGACAAAAATCGGGCAGGCAGCATGGCTATGTGGGTCGCTCCCATTAGGGTGTATGATCACCTATCTAGAGGAAATCCTATTTGTTTCTTAATCTATGTTTCGATGCTGTCCCTTTTCGGGAGACGGTTGCTGATCCCAACCGTCAGTGATATACATTCGATACACTCAAGCGAAATGAGTGGTCGGTCATGTGAGGGCCGGGTTGCAAGACGTTCTTGTTGAACCCGGTGTATTCGTCTCTAGAGATACACTATCGGAAGGTGGTCCCATACCTTGTCATAGTTGGAATCCAATCTCCAATAAGCGCCCGCGGTTTTGATTGTATACTATATATGTGGAGCGTGAGATGCAAGCGTTCTACTAGATTGGTATTTACTTGTATCTAGACATTATTATAATATCAGACAAGATATTGGTTTCAAAAATGTTTTGGGTTATCGTAAGGTAAAAACCGTCCGTGTTTATGTGTGGATTTGGTCTTACGATTATCCTTTTCTTTTGAAAAGATTTTTGAACTTAAAAATCATGTTTGGGTGAGTCACCCTTATTACTGTGCGAGTTTATCTCACTCTGGTTCACCAGACTGACCCGGTGTTTTGTAAATGCTCGGGTTAGACCGGGTTGTACAGGTTCAGGTTATCAACTGCTATGAAGAGACGAGCTGGAAGAGTCCAGACGTATGATATTACTACTATTCCGCTGTGTGTTGTATATGGGAACAGATCATTATAACTGTCCCATGGTATGATGTACTCTGATACTGTAAGTATTTTAAAGCTTTCAATAAAGATTATTTCTGTATTATATTTTGTTCCGCTGCGATGTGAGACTCTGTGTGGTGTTTCTTCTTCTTCTTCTATTCAATATTTCTACCTTATCTATTCTCACCCTCTAACTTCTTTCTATTAATGATCTGGAATGTTCGATGTCTGAATGGTCAACATGATAGTTGATGTTGATTTTCGGAGTCGAAAATTCCGGTTCGTTACACTAGGTGTACCCAAGATAATGGTAAAGACGCATCTACCCACCCAAGGGTAATTTCTAACTGCACCACACCAGACATTCCTACTTAAAGGTTGATCCCACTAAGGACTTAGAAAATTTACCCAGTAGTTTCGTGTACCCCTAGCTGACTACATAGGTGCCGTCTGCCCCTATCTCCACTAGTTGTACCCACTACTCCCCAAGCGATCGACTCCCTACCGTAGATACCCATGCTGGCCCCACAGTGGGGTGTATCACTCCCCAAAGTGGCAACCCGATACTATCAATGGTGCATGGCTTATATCTACATGATGCAACAACGTCTTACCTACCAGCCCGGGTCCACACACGCATATGAAACCCGTTGGACTTGCGTTGCCATCGCTAACCCGTTTTGGCCTCTTATAGTCAAGCCTAGTACGCGTGTCCCGTCCTCGACATGGGTCGAGCCCAATAAGATACATATGGGTTACTGGTTGAAATGGGCCCCCATAAGCTTCCCACCTAAGCTTGTCACTTCTAGTGTATCCCACTTAACCCCTTTTTAATAATCATGCCCACTTACATGTTTAAGGTTTGGTTAAGTCATCTAATCATATTTCAATTGCCACTCAAGGCACCCACTAGATTTCCACATGCCACCCAAGGCACCCACTTGATTTCCACATGCCACCCAAGGCACTTACTTAACCCTTTAATCATGTTTAATTACATGTTCCACTTTGGTTATGTATTCTAATAGTATTCTCTATTGCCACCCAAGGCAACCACTAGATTTTTCCACATGCCACCCAAGGCACCCACTTAACCCTTTAATCATGTTTAATTACATGTTCCACTTTAGTTAAGTATTCTAATCGTATTTTCTAATGCCACCCAAGGCAACCCACTAGATTTCCTCATGCCACCCAAGGCACTTACTTAATCTCCATATGCCACCCAAGGTACCCACTTAACCCTTCATGCCCCACTACATGCTTATCTGGTTAAGTGTTTCTTAATTGATTAAGAACGTAACCGTTGTAAAGACCTCTCACATTAGACTATCTTTTATGGCAGCTGGATTTGCCGGTTGGGTCCGGGCAGCCTTACGCCATAACCGAGTCTAACCTCGTGTCTTTACACTTGTCACGTATTTAGTTTGTGCCTAAGACCTCTCACATTGGGCCAATCATTTGTAGCCGCTGGATTTGTTGGTCGGTTCCGGGCAGTCTTATGCTACAAAAGGGTCCAACTTCGTGTCTTAGTCGATTAATTACGCCTAATTAATCACCCCCATAATTTGTATTAATTATCCCTAATTAATTACAAATTTAACTATGTACATAATTGACTCAATTATGCCCATCCACTTTATGGTATGCATAATCATACCAACTTCACACCATTTCATTAACATGAATATTAACCGCATCGTTCCCCACGTAATTCGCTAACATGACATACTTAAAAGGGAAGATTCATCACACATACAATGGGTTCAACTTGCATAATATTAGCATCAACATGGGTTTAAAAAGTGTCAACATGCATATAGCATCAAACCCAAATAGCATAAATAATCAACCCAAACTTGCATGAATCACATATGTCATAAAGAGGGTAACATGCATAAGCTACTTATGTCATACAAAGGGGTAAACTTGCATATGTATGTATGACATACAAAGGGGTTAACTTGCATATGTATGCATATCATTCAAAGGTGTAAACTTGCACATGTTACTTGCATAACTTGCATAACATCATGATCACATAACATATGACTTGCATAACTTGCATAACATCATGATCACATAGCATATGACTTGCATAACTTGCATAACACATAGCATATAACTTGCATAACTTGCATAACATCATTAACACATAGCATATGATAACATAACTTGCATTGATCCATATTCATAGCCATAACCTTATTATATCCTATCATAATCATTTCAATAATTGGTCATTAAGGCTATAGAAATTCACAAATTGTTGATTAGCACTCCTATGAAGAAGATTAAGTTGCTAGAGTTGATTAGAGGTTGATTTGAGAAGCTATCTTCTTCTACAATTTGATGGAGGCTCCTTCAAGTTGCATTTTGATGGCATAACGACGTTGTCTCCAATTTATTATGAATTAGGGTAGTCTTAGGGTGTATTTATAGAATTAGGATTTAGTTTAGGCCCTTAGATTAACCCTAGATTAGGTTAGAGCCGTCAGATTTCGTCACAAGCCACCAGAACATAGCCCAAATGCCAAAATGGTGCACCCAGGTCACACAGACCGATAGGGGGGGTCGACCCCTGTGTCGACCCCTGGGTCGACCCCCGGGTCGACCCCTAGGGAGGGGGTCGACACCCATGTCGACCCTAGGGTCGACTCCCTCTGCCTGGAGGGATTTTTCCCGCCTCTTCTGAAATGTTTAAATTTTATATTTAAATCTGTTTTGAATTTCTGAAAACTTCTTCGGGCCTTAACTGGGTCATACGGACTCCGATTTTCGAAAACTCGGACCCAATTTCGCGAATTATTTCGAGACAAACGCAATGGCATAACCCGTTTCCCATGATTAAGATTTTTAAATTTAATTCTGCCCTGATTTTTATTATACCAAGTTATTTAACATACGGGGTGTTACACTTTTCACCTATGTGGTTGTTGGATGAGGTGCCTCGATTTATGTCTGTAAGGAACGGGAAACGTTTGTTCAGGAATAATTAATCCTCTAACGTAAGAGAGGACCGGCCCTGAAGATCCAGGAGTTACCCAGAGTGTGTAGTCCCGAGGCATTTGCTAGAGTGTCTCGAATCGGAGAGGAGCTTGCCCCTTGCCTCGACTCATGACGGAAATCCAATTTCCAATACGAGATATTGCGGTTTTAATTGTAGAACTAGTATGGCGACATGATATATGGTACCCATGCTGTCTATGATTGATATTTATGATTGAAATTGTTTTGACACTATACACTTAAAATAGTATCAAATGATTTGCTTTTAAACGTACCAAGCATTTTTGGCTATTATAAGGGAAAACCCTATCCTCCAGCTTGCGTTGCATTGTGTGATGGGACCTGGGTCTTATAATAGCTTCATTTTTCGAAAAAGCATTGCGTTGTTTATTGATATGCACTGATATTCTTGGGAGGAAACCCGTTCCATGTTATATGGCGTGGTCCCTTGAATTACTCTCTTTTAAAAATAAATTTTTAATAACTGTTTTAGTTCTCACACCAGTCACATGACTGACCTGGAGTTTATTGTTTTAACCTAAACTCTGGGTGCCCCTATTTTCGACACGTGCTGCTAGTAGTTTTGGTTTTGCAGATTTATATTCACAGGATCCTGATTTACAACTGGAACGATGCTCGGAAAGCTCTGTATCCGTGTATTACTTTCAGTTGTGTTTTATATTGTTTTCCACTGCAATGTAATTTATTGTAATCTCTGATATTTGTCAAATGTGTAATATTTATTCATACTCTGTATATTCTTGTATATGATGGAATTGTTGTAATAAACAATGAAATATTCTTCTGACTGGGTTCTGATTGGTCTTTTCCTCAAAGTATCCGCTCTTCCCTTACTGGGGAAGTTACGGGTTCTTACAGTTGGTATCAGAGCTTTGGTTTACGGAGCTCGAGAACAAGACACATTAGAACCATGCGAAAGAATCCATCAGATATTGGATTAGTAATATTCAATTAGAATGACTCGTTAGAGATAGGGTCAGTAGTATCCTAGAACGAGTGTGAAGAGTATATTTTTCAAATGAAAACAATTTTGTTTTGAAATTTAAATCGTTTTATACGTATTTGATTATTTATTTATTTTGAATTTGGAAAATCCATTATATTAAGGTTTTTCATATACGCGTCATGAACGTATATTCGACGTTTTAATATACTAGATAGACATAGAATCATATTCTAGACACCCGAAGATGGTTCTGATGATTGATCGATCATCATCAGAATTTATGTTCGTGTTTCGAAGGTGTGATATCTATATATTTCCATTAGACTGGTGTGAGAACCAAAACTTATATAGATAGATTTATTGTTGTGATTTGGCATCAAAAACATGATTTTCTTTATATGTAGTAGAATTACGAATTTGAAACGTTAAATCACTAATTGATTGATGGCTGTGTTGTTTGTTTATTTGTTTGATAATTTTGAACCATTTAGTCTAATAGAATCAAATAGTGAATTGTATTGAAAATTGGTCACATATGCATGCATATACATGTACTTACATTGAACAGGTCATAGCAAGGAGGCTAGAGCAGAGAAATAAAATTGTTTTCCCGACAAATAGGTACATGTTTATCATAATTTACTGTTTTTTTTTTGGTGATGATGATTTTATGAGCCTATTGGCTAGCCGCTTGGCTTTTTCTTTTGCTTTTTGAGATCAGAGGGCCTATATGGGAATTTCAGGATTTTCCCAGTGCTCCCGGTGCAGGGGAGGTTGTGGCGAAATTTTTCGAAAATTTATGGTGTTAGCCAAATTTTTGAAAAATTTGAAAAGTTCTTAGAAACTGA
The DNA here is from genome assembly GCA_030737875.1 of Allium sativum. Taxonomy (NCBI): domain Eukaryota; kingdom Viridiplantae; phylum Streptophyta; class Magnoliopsida; order Asparagales; family Amaryllidaceae; genus Allium; species Allium sativum. The sequence goes on from CM060923.1 coordinate 646,856,068, forward strand.
AAAGTTGAAGAACTTAATCCGTAATCAAAATAAAGGAAGTTGAGTTGATTAGTAAAACAACTTTCGGCTTTGTTCCTTTTCGGGGACGAAAAGTTTTAAGTGGGGGATATTGTAACAACCCGGAAATGCGAGACAATTAAAAATTTTTATTTTGGCAATTTTAGCGAATTTTGCATATTTAAAATGAATTATTTTAAATAAATCGACGAGAAATTTATTTTGAATAGAATTAGAACGTATATTTATATACGTCGTCGTTAGAATATAAATAATTATAAAAGGAATTGAAAATGGCGCGGTAGTTCGATAATTCGATTTCCAATTTCAAATGAATGTACCGAGTGCAAAACAAACCGGATTTTAGTGAAACAAAAAGTAATGGAATCTAATTGGAAATATCTTTCCAAGAACCCGAAAAATCGAAATTTCATAGCGGGAATCAAAAGATATGTCCAGTTGAAAATTCTGAATAGTCGCTATGGAATTCAGGCCCATAAAAATGGGAATTTTGCAAACGACCTCGGATTTCGACGAAAACACTTTTGTTGGATCCGTGATGTCAAATTATTGCTAGGTTTCAAATTTCATAATTTTCTGAATCAATATGTGAGCGTGGCAAAGGAAAACACGTTTGACCAGTTTTAGTTGATTTTAATCGACTGGAAAATGACCATTTTTCCCACAGTCTCAGAATTCGATGAAACTAGTTTTCTTAGGACCGTATCGTCAATACGAGGCTAGAAAATAATTTTCTGGAATTTTTCGAGTTAGCTTGTTCCCCCAGTAAATTGAAATGCGCGTTCAAATTCAATATATAGAGTTATATTTTGATTTTGACGAAAACTGATCGAAACGATCGAATTAGCCTATGATACATATCCCATCGTGTTCGGAATGGAAGTAATTAGCTATGGGCGACAGGCGGTGGGTCCCGTTACGTGTTCGAAAATAAAATCACCTTTTTGAAATTAAATTAATTAAATAAAAAAAATATCTCCCTTCTCCTATATGCCTTCAGCCCCCCCTTTCAAATTCATTTCAAAAATCAAATAGAAAAAAAATTAAAGGGGTAAGGAAAGACGATCACCGATGACCGCCGCTAATCCCCAGAAGACCACCGCGCCACAGGCGTGGCCACCGCCTTGCCTCCCCCTATCTCCTCCTCTCTCCTCACGCGCTGCCCCTTCCTCTTCTCTTCCGGCTTCCCCAGTCATCCCCCCTTGGATCGACGAGCCCCAAACCCTTCTACCACAAAACCCTAGCCCCCCTTCTCATCTGCTGACCGCCGCTACTTCTCCTTCCTCCGCTCCCCCTTCCGTCGATTCTTCCTTCTTCCCCTAGCCCCTCCACTCGCGCGAACCCCTCCTCCTCTGCCGTCGCCACTCACTCCTCTCCCCTCTTCTGTACGACGCAAACCCCACGACAACCCGGCGCCGCCATTTCCCCCTTCAGCCCGCTGTAAGTTTTAGTTCCTTTTTGTTTTTATTTTGTTTTATTAATTTAAAGTAATTAAAAATATGATTTTTAAGTGAAATAACCTTGTTTTAGGATGATTAGTTTATAAACATATACAAAGCTTATTTTTAACATATGAAAATATGATCTTTGATATGTAATCGTTTAGAAATAAAGATTGATTTTTATATAACATGAGGTGTTGTTTTTTTTAAAGCAACACGAAGCTTTGATTTTTATTTTATATAAAGTTATGATTTCTATTAGGATAAAAATATAATTTTTATATCATGTAAAGGTTACAAAAATACGATTTTTATAATATAGAAAAGTTAAAAATATGATCTTTATATAAAGGCGATAGAAAAATATGATTTTTACTTGTGTAGAGTATTAAAAATATGACCTTTATATAATAGAAGATATAAAAATACTATTTTTATATAAATAGTGTATTGAAAATAAAATTTCTATATAATAGATAATATAAAAATATTATCTTTATATATGTAGCGAAATAAAAATCTGATTTTTATTATATATATGTTGAGATAAAGATGTTATTTTTATAAGTGATAAAATAAAAATTAAATCTTTATATTTGAAAGGGCAAAATTTTTATATAGAGAATAGCGTGATAAAAATATAATTTTTATCTATATAGTAACGATCTAAAAATATAATTTTTATCTATATAGTAACGATGTAAAAATTGAATTTTTACCTATATAGTAACGTTGTAAAAGTAGAATTTTTGCAACAATATAAAAATGTGATTTTCTTTATATATGTAGTGACTACGGGCAAAGAAAGTGACAAAAGGTGAGAACAGTGATGATTTCCTACATTTGAAGTGTCGTGGAGTTGGGATAGCTTTGGTGAGAATTTCTCACTCTTCAATTTATTTTATAGTTAAAAATATATACTAGGATGCAGACGGTGCTTAGCAGCACCAGACACCCATCGTCCACAGACCATGGACGGCTTGTATGCTTGTTTGATTTTGATGTGTAGTTGATTGTATGATCTGAAATGAAATAAATAAAATATTTTATATGGTTAAAAATATTTTATAGTTAAAAATAGAATTTTTAACGTGTATATAGAATGAAATGAATATTTATAAACAAATCGAACGATTTGTTTATATACACACATTTGACTGATATTGATTGGGACGATAAATTTTACACATCGCCCAACTGCACAAATAAAAATCTGTGGTTGTTGATTTGAAACCCCACACGGGTATTGGGATAATATATGACATACACTAATTCCAATAATTAGTTGTATGTCGATCGATCGATTGACAGACTGTTATAAGCGTTAGATATCTATATTTGATGCTTATACAGTGTAGTGCACTTTGAATGATAGTTGATTATTTATCGTTGCTATTATATACATGTGTTGTATGGAATCCATATAATTAACATTATATGGTAATTGATTGGGCCTCATTCCAATTGAAAAAAAAAGAATATTATAAAATAAAGGTTCATGTGTTGACAGTACTCATCCGTTGAGATTAGTCGTGTGTTGAACGAAATATTTTAACAATAAAATTTACATCTTAATTATATATAAAATTAGAAACTTACTTCTTTATAAAATAAAGGTTCATGTGTTGACAGTACTCATCTGTTAGGATTAGTCATGTGTTGAACGAAGTATTTTAACAATAAAATTTACATCTTTATCATATATAAAATTAGAAATTAACTGGAAAATAGATGAGATGAGTGGTCTCCTGGATATTGATCTGATGTTGGTTTCGGCCTTCGGGGTTAATATTTAGGGAATCGTTCTCTTACTAATTTACGGTTGGAGTCTGATTTAAATCAAACAATAGATACCATAATTTTTATAAAATATATTAAATAACAAAAATAGTCACACGTGGACAGTACTCATTCGTTGAGATTAGTCATGTGTAGACAAAAATATAGAGTCATGTACTGAAAGAAATATAGATTCATTTGTTGAATAGAATAACGAAGTTATTGAAAAATATAAAGCCGTGTTGATTAGAGATGCGCTATTTTGACACAAACGATATTTATATCGATTATATTCATTTTATAATGAATATTGAAAAGAGATTTAAAAATGGAATTCGAATTGAATTGAATAGAAAACGAATTCGAATGGAATTGAATAGAAAACGAATTCGAATTGAATTCGAATTGAATAGAAAAAAAATTCGAATTGAATTAAATAGAAAATGAATTCAAATTGAATTGAAAACGAATTGAAATAGAAGAAAAAACCAATTTGAAATGAATTCAAATTGAATTAAAATTTGAATTGAATTGAAATGAATTTTGAAACGAATTTATAAGGAAAAATTCAATTTTGATTTGAATTGGAAATGGAAGTTGAAATGTTTTTGAAACGAATTTAAAACTATTTATAAAATTAATTTTAAATAGAAATCGACGAAATATATATTATATATATTATATATATAATATAATGGCCTGAATAGAACGCGGCGCGCCGCGGCAGTTCGTGAATTTCGACCATTGATTTCGAACGGACATTACGGGAGATCCGACCGTCGAATTCTCTTAAAACTGGAACCGTTGGGTTCGTATCGAAAAGATATTTCTAACGAATGTTAGAAATTTGAAATCTAATGGTTAGATTTGGAGATACGTCCAAATCAAATTTGGAAAAGGTCGCTGTAAGTGCAGTTCGATGGCCGTTGTTGGAAATCGACTGTACGTGCCTCGATAAAATTATTAAAAATAGTAATAATTTGTGTAAAATCATAAGAAATGATTTGTGTAGAACTGGGATGAAAAATCCCACATTTGTAAAGATAAAAATGGATTTTTATCGAAATGAACTAGTTTTGAACTAAATTTAAAACCCAATTATTTTTAAATAAATAAATTGGATTTGTAAGGGGTTTTAAATAATCGGAATTTCTAATATATTTGATTGGAATTGAATTAGAATTCATTTGTGGGTTTATCGTGAACGGTGTTTTAAATAACACTAGTTCTTTAACCCGATAATAAATAGAATGTGATTTGGGTTTATCGTGAACTGTGTTTTAAATGACATTAATTCTTTAACCCGGTAAAAGGGAGTTTTAATGAATCTGCAATTAAATTGAAATGTGAATTGATAATTTAAATTATCAAATTTGGAAAATGAGCGAGAATGGAGTATCACCAGTTTTGCTCTAAGCGATAGTTAAATCTTTAATTAGATTTGAACGTGAAATGGTAATTAAATTTACCGATAACACCATGGTGCTAGGTATGGAGTATTACCAGTTTTGCTTCATGGGATGAATAAGTTGGGATTAGGAAATAAAATAAATAATTACTTCGGTGCGGTTCGCAAATCTCGACTAGTTTGGAAAACCATAATTTGGTTTGATATGATATCCAAAGGAAGATTAAAGAGTAAATTTAACAGAATTTATCTTTGATAAAATTAATGGGAACCTTTTCTTAAGATTATGAAATTTAGAAACCAGTTGTAGGTTTGCTAAGAAGAATGGTTTCCTGGGTATTGATCTGATGTTGGTTTCGTCCTTCGGGGTTAATATTTGGGAAATTGTTCTCTTGCTGATTTACGGTTAGTGGCTGCTGAATTGGAATGAGGCGTGTGTTGTGTTTGTGTAACATTTGTTTACTATATACGCGGGTTATTCAAAAAGGCCGGGTTTATACCCATTCAGAATAACCGATATGACGATAAGTCGAAGATGATGATGGTGGTCGAAGACCGGAAGTCTTCACATCTTTTGGGTCATTACTGATGATCTTGATTGGGCTGTACACCCAAGATGGGAGAATCAGTTGGTGATCGTCCAAACGTACTTGGAGATCGACGGATATGCAAGGAAAGTGCCTCCGGTTTCATTCAGACCCAGAACGAACTTGTAAATGGATTGTGTGTCTGACATTGGATTTTATTCTGTGTTGATTGATTTCTGTTAAATATATATCTGTTTGGCGGCGGAGAATTTATTCTCTTGCTTAACGCCATTCTCTGAGACGTACGAGTTTAGAGGTTATATATCGATAGATATCAATCGCATGGCATGAATTGCCTGTGTGGCACGCTGAGTTGCATGGATCAAGGCTTCTGTTGAAAAGCAAAGTCTTGTGGTTGATGATCAAAGCACGGCCTACGTGGAAGCTTTGTGTATAACGTGAATTCACGAGCCTCACACCTCGGTATGTGTCAAAAACGAGATAGTGACTATGGGGAGAGCACGACGTTTCTTTCTAGCTTTGGTGGTGTCAGTGACTTACCAGCCCTGACATTTATATACTTTTCACCTATGTGGTTGTTGGATGAGGCGCCTCGATTTTAGGTCTGTAAGGACCGGGTAACGTGTGTCCAGGAATAATTAATCCTCAAACGTAAGAGAGGACCGGCCCTGAAGATCCAGGGGTTACCCAGAGTGTGTAGTCCCGAGGCATTTGCTAGAATGTCTCGAATCGGAGAGGAGCTTGCCTCTTGCCTCGACTCATGACGGAAATCCAATTTCCAATACGAGATATTGCGGTTTTAATTGTAGAACTAGTATGGCAACATGATATATGGTACCCATGCCGTCTATGATTGATATTTATGTTTGGAATTGTTTTGACACTATACACTTATAATAGTATCAAATGATTTATTTTTAAACGTACCAAGCATGTTTGGCTATTATAAGGGAAAACCCTATCCTCCGGCTTGCGTTGCATTGTGTGATGGGACCTAGGTCTTATAATAGCTTCATTTTTTTGAAAAAGCATTGGGTTGTTTATTGATATGCACTGGTATTCTTGGGAGGAAACTCGTTCCGTGTTATACGGCATGGTCCCTTGAATTACTCTCTTTTAAAAATAAAGTTTTAATAACTGTTTTAGTTCTCACACCAGTCACATGACTGACCTGGAGTTTATTGTTTTAACCTAAACTCTGGGTGCCCCTATTTTCGACACGGGCAGCTAGTAGTTTTGGTTTTGCAGATTTATATTCACAGGATCCTGATTTACAACTGGAACGATGCTCGGAAAGCTCTGTATCCGTGTATTACTTTCAGTTGTGTTTTATATTGTTTTCCGCTGCAATGTAATTTATTCTAATCTCTGATATTTGTCAAATGTGTAATATTTATTCATACTCTGTATATTCTTGCATATGATGGAATTGTTGTAATAAACAATGAAATTTTCTTCTGACTGCGTTCTGATTGGTCTTGTCCTCAAAGTATCCGCTCTTCCCTTACCGGGGAAGTTACGGGTTCTTACATGATTTGTCGTAATATGGTCTTATCGAGTTATGGATGTATGTTTGTTTGTGATTGCTTTGTTTTGGGCTTTACCAGGTTTGGCATTATTTTGGGAGTCGACTGGATCCAAAGATAAAGGGTGGTGGTAGACTGTGAGGGCTTTTTGTTGACAGTTAGAGTGGATGATTGGCAGAGGGTAGTGTTTGGTGGTATACCTAGGGATGGGGTATTGGCTAGTTTTCTAAATTCCCTCGACATCCCGCATGATGAGTTGTCAGATGTGCCCGTGACTGGCCAGTATCCGGACGTCTTCGAGGAAGTGACCGAGCTTCCACCACACCAAGAGATTGAGTTTCAGATTGATTTAGTGAAAGATGCCAGACTTATAGTGATGCCACTTCGTCGTATGGCACTAAGGGAGCAACGAGAGCTCGGGGTGCAAGTGAGTGATCTTTGGAAGAAGGGATTTATCAGAAGAAGTGTCTCTGAGTCGGGAGAACCAGTTGTGTTTGCTACAGAGGCAGATGGTTCCCTTCGATTGTGTGTAGACTACCGCGAGTTGAATAAGTTGACGAGGAAGAATAAGTATCCTCTATCACAGATAGATGATTTGTTTAATCAATTGAGTGGCGCGAGAGTGTTCTCCCAATTGGACCTCGCGACAGGTTTTCATCAGCTTAGGGTGGAAGATGAGGGTATAGCTAAAACAACATTTCGGATGCAGTCTGGATTCTATGAGTGGTTGATCATGTCATTCGGGTTAACCAATGCACCAAAATATTTTGTGGATCTTATGAATAAGGTATTTAGAGATCAATTGAATAAGTTTGTTCTTGTGTTCGCAGGCGATATCTTGGTTTATTCGAGGACAAAGGAAGAACACAAGGAACATTTGAGGATAGTTATGGAGGTGTTGAGAAAACACCAATTGAAAGCAAAGTATAACGACCTAAAACTTCCCCGGTCTCCAAGGAGAAGAGGAAACCCAGATTGTTTTGAGGATAAGACGAATCAAAACACAACTGAATTGAATATACGGATACAGAGCTTTCCGAATATCATTCCAGTTGTAAACCAGGATCCTGTGAATATAAATCTGCAGAATCCAAAACTACAAGATGCCCATGTGAAATTGGGGCATCCAGAGTTTAGGTTAAAAAAATAAACTCCAGGTCAGTTATGTGACTTGTGTGAGAACTAAAACAGTTATTTAAAACTTTACTTTAAATCAGCTATATCAAGAGACCATGCTGTATAACACGGACTGGATTTTCTCCCAAGAATACCAGTGCATATAACAAAACAGCGCAATGCTTTTTGGAAAAATGAGGCTATTATAAGATCCATGTCCCATCACACAATGCCACGCAAGCCGGAGGATATGGTTTTCCCTTATAATAGCCAAGCATGCTTGGTATGTTAAAACAAATCATTTGATATTATTATAAGTGAATAGTGTATAAAACAACTTCAAATATAAATGTATCAATCCTAGATGGCATGGGTACCATATATCATGTCGCCAATACTAGGCTCTACAATCAAAACCGCAATTGTCACGTATTGGAAGTTGGACTTCCATCTGTGAACCAAGGCAAGGGATCGTCCTTACAGCTTCGAGACGCTCTAGCCCGTGTCTCAGGAAAGTACTCTGTCAAGCCTTTAGATCGTCAGGGCCGGTCCACACAGAGTGGGTTAAAATGCCTGAACAATGAGTTTCCCCGCCCTATTGGCCATAAACTGGTCATATCCCGACCAAACTATCCGCCCCAAAACGACCAATATAACTGAGGCGCCTCACAATCCATCATCCACATAAGTAAAATGTCAGGGCTAGTAAAACGCTGACACCACTCCTAGCTAGAAGGAAATGCATGCCCTCCCTGATGTCCTCTCCTGTTTCTGGTTCACACCAGGGTGTGAGGCTCGCGAATTAACGTTACACAAAGCTACGCTATATTAAAGTCGTGCTTTGAGCATCAACCACAAGACTCTGCTTTTCAGCAGAAGCCTTGATCATTTGCATCTCAGCATGCCACACAGGAAATTCATGCTATGCAACCGATGTCTATCAATCAAACAGAATGAAATCCGATGTTAGACACACATCCATTTACAAGTTCCCTTTGGGTCTGAACAAAACCGGAGGCACCCTATTCCTCGTCCCATGTGTCCAATACAGGGGAGAGGCCCTCGCATATCCGGTCGATCTCCAAGTACGTCTGGACAATCACCACTTATTACCTTATCTTGGGTGTACATCCCAGTCAAGACATCAGCAATCATCCAAACGATGTGAAGAACTCCAGTCTTCAACCACCGTCTTCATCCTCGACAAATCGTCGAATCAGTTATTCAGAATGGGATAAACTCGGTCTTTCTGAATAACTTGCATATATAATAAAAAAGTGCTATAAAAACACAACATACGCCTCATTCCAATCTAGAATATTCCTTTATTCAAATATTCTTATTCTTTGGGAAAGATTCCCATTAATTTTATCAAAGATAAATTCTTTAAATTTATTCTTTAATCTTCCTTTGGGTATCAATTCAAACCAAATTATGGTTTATCCAAATTAGTCGGGATTAGCGCTCCTTACCGAAGTAATCATTTGTTTAATTTCCTAATCCAAACCTATTCAACCCATGAAGCAAAACCGGTAATACTTCATATCTAACACCAAGGTGTTAGCGATAAATTCAATTACCATTTCGCGTTCAAATCTAATTAAAGATTTAACTATCGCTTGGAGCAAAACTGGTGATATTCCATTCTCGATCATTTCAATCTAATTAAAGATTCATTAAAACTCCACTTGGTTTTAATCTTTCCAAAAATCAATATTAATGATTTATTAACTTGGGAAATCATATCCTGTCTTTAACTGGGTTAAAGAACCAATGTCATTTAAAACACGGTTCAGTATAAACCCAAAATCACATTCCATTCCATCAGCCTTTAACCGTAAATTAGCAAGTGAACAATTCCCTAAGTATTAACCCCGAAGGCCGAAACTAACATCAGATCAATACCCAGGAAACCATTTAACTTAACTAATCTCCAGTTAGTTTCTGATTTTCTTAACTCTGTTGGGTCTAAGAACAGTATTATTAAAGATATCACTCATGACAACCCAAAATCACATTCCATTAACAATGGACTCTTCATGGAAAACGAATCGATATATATATATATAATCGATATAAATTTCCATATCCAACCGATAATATAAATGGAATAACAGCAAAGCCTCTTAAATTCCATATATAGTAACAGTCTTCCTCCACAGAAGTCTACTTCGATTATTACCAAATCGAATTTCATTCCATCAGCCTATATACGATAAAAATCCTATTTATATAATGTTATTCATATCATAAAAATCATATTTTTACTTCACTTTAAAAATGATAAAAATCTCATCTTTATTCTAAAACCATATTTATAAAAATCAAATCTTTATCGCTTCTTCATATATAAAAGGTCACATTTTTATATAACGATATATATATATATATATAATATAAATCATATTTTTATCTTCATAAAAATATTTCAAACATGCGATAAAAATTATATTTTCATCTACATAAAAATTAAACCTTTCTCTACATAAAAATCAAATCTTTCCTACGTTAAAGATCCAACATTTTCTATGTTAAAGATCTAACCTTTTCTATGTATAAACATCTAACATTTTTTATGTATAAAAATCTCTCTTTTTTTCTAAATAAAAATCTAACCTTTTTGTTTATAGAAAAATCTGACCTTTATTACCATAAAAATCTAAACTTTTTATCATAAAAATAATAACTTTTTATAATTAAAAACCAAAGTTTTCCTGCATTAAAAATTTAAGTCTTCCTACATTGAAATCTGAATTTAAATCAATTCCTATTGGCTATAAAAATAAATAAGTAAAAAGAAAAATATAAAATAAAATAAAGAAAACACTTACAAGTTTTTTTTCTAGTGGGGGAGGGGGGGAGGGGGGAAGGGGTCTTAGCGTCGGCGCTGCTACAGGGGGGCTTGGCGTCGGAATTGGGTCAGGGGGTGGCGGGTTCGCGGGTCCGTTCAGGTGGAGGGGTGTTCGATTTCAGGCAAGTTTTCAATTTGGAGGCGGGTTCTGGGCGCCGGCTTCGCGAGTCTGAGGGGGGTGGAGGCTGAAGGGCGATGGCCGACGAGAGGGGGTGGGCGGCGGCCGTTGGGGGCGAGGTCCGGTGGAGGAGGAGCCATCGCCTTGTTTTTTTAATTTTATTTCTAACTGAATCGGGTGTTGAACGAGGGGTGAGGGAGAGAGAATAAAGGCGTTGACTTCTTATATATATATATATATATATTATTTAATTATTTAGCTCCTTAAAGTTACTTTTTAAATTCAAACTCCAAATCAAGCCTACTGCCTGTCGTCCCTAACTAATTACCCCCATTCCAAACACAATAGGATATGTCCCGTATTCCAATTCTATCGTTTCGATCAGTTTCGTTAAAATTAAAATATAAATTAATATAATAGTTAAATTTGATTTCAACGTATATTTTACTTTACCAGGCCCATATACGGACTCCAAAAATTCCAGAAAAATAAATCTGGCTATATTTTGAGAATACAGTCCTAACAAAACTATTTTCGTCGAATTTGGAGACATTTTGAAAAATGGCCATTTTCTAGTCGATCCAATTTGACTGAAATTGACAAAACACATTTTCTTTTGCCACGCTCACGTATTAATTCCAAAAATTATGAATTTTGGAATCTTCCAATAATTTAACATTCCGGATTCAACAAAAGTGGTTTCGTCGAAAACGGAGGTCGTTTGCAAAATGGCTATTTTTAAGGGCCTAATATTATTAATATATATATACATATATATAATTCCATAGCGACTTTTCTAAATTTTCATTTAGCCATAACTTACGATTTCTAAAGTGAGATCTAAATTTCTTACATCCATTAGAAAGATATAGTTAATACGTTCTTAACGTTTTTAGTTTTATCCAATTCTGAATTATATTGAATCACGTATGTTCATTCAAAGTTTAAAATCGAATTTTCAAACTGCCGCGCTATTTTGGGCTCGTTTTATAATTAAAATAAATTTATCCGTTCTAACTTTGCTTAAAGTAAATTTTTCGTCATTATTATTTAAAATATTCATTTTAAATAATCAAAATCCGTTAAAATAGCCAAAATAAAAAAAATTAAATTGGTTCTGGTTTTCCGGGTTGTTACACAAAGTTTTCTAAGTGTCACTTCTGGAGGAGGGAAGTGAGATTCTTGGGCCATGTTGTTTCAGAGAATGGTATTGCCGTGGATCCTGCGAATGTGGCTACGGTACAAGATTTGTCCACACCCAAGAATGCAACAGACGTAAGAAGTTGCTTGGGGTTAGATGGATATTATCGTAAGTTTATCCAAGACTTCACCAACATAGCAGCACCGTTAACTCTGTTGACCAAGAAGAATCAAGCTTTCATCGGGGACGGAAGGTGTGAAAATGCATTCAAGAATCTAAAGGAAAGTTGAAGTGTGCACCAGTGTTTGTCATTCCTAAGGGGAACGAAGAGATGACGGTATACATGGATGCCTGTGGTACCAGACTAGGTGCTGTATTGATGCAAAGAGGTAGGGTTGTAGCTTATGCTAGTCGGCAACAGAAACCGCATGAGAAAAGATATCCTACCCATGATTTGGAATTGGCAGCGACCGTGTTTGCGTTAAAGATGTGGAGACATTATCTCTTGGGAGAAAGATTCGAGTTGTTTACAGATCATAAATCGTTAAAGTATCTTTTCTCTCAACAGGATCTAAATCTCCGACAACAAAGATGGTTAGAATTTTTAGCTTCCTATGATTTCGATATCGCATATACATCAGGAAAAGGAAATGCAGTAGCTGATGCATTGAGTAGAAGACATGCCAATTTAGGGGCTATGTTTCTTGAATGGAAGCAACTGGAGTACATTGCTGGGTATGATTTTAGACCTAAGTGCGAATTAGATCCAGCAATGTTAGCAAGTTTGACGATCAGACCCACTTTGATTGAGCGGATTGGTTCCAGTAAGAGGGACAATCCTAACCTATTGGAAATCATCTCCAAGTTAGAGATGGGAATCAACGAAGAGATGAACAAGTATGGGCTTGATCGAGATGGATGGCTTAGAAAGAATGGTAGACTGGTTGTATCCAATGTCAATGGATTGAGAGATGAAGTGCTTAGAGAATGTCATCACTCAAAACTAACAATACATCCTGGTGGTAACAAAATGTATCGAGACATGAAGCAGACCTACTACTGGGAAGGAATGAAAAGAGACGTTGGGAAGTTTATATCCAAATGCATGAACTGCCAGTTAGTTAAAGCCGAGCAAAAGAAACCTAGTGGTTTGTTGCAACCATTAGAAATCCTAGAATGGAAATGGGAACAGGTCTCAATGGATTTCATTGATGGGTTACCAAGACTAGATTGGGCCATGATAGCATTTGGGTTATTGTGGATCGATTGACTAAGAGTGCAAAGTTTATTCCAGTCAAATCAAATAGAATGCCAGCTAAGTTAGCTAAATTGTAATGAAATGGGTTGTGAGATTTCATGGAATACCCAAAGGCATTGTGAGCAACCGAGATCTGTTGTTCACTGGTGGATTTTGGAAGAGCTTACAAGAGGCTTTAGGATCCGAACTACATCTCAGTACTGCATATCATCCTCAAACCGACGGTCATACAGAGAGGGTGAATCGTGTATTAGAAGATCTCCTAAGAGCTTGTGTATTGGATTTTGGTGGATCATGGGATGACCATTTGCATCTGATTGAATTCGCATATAATAGTAGTTATCAATCCAGTATTGGTATGACTCCATTTGAAGCTTTGTACGGAAGACAGTGCAACTCACCGTCATGTTGGTTAGAAACCGGTGAGAAATTTGTGCTTGGGCCAGATGTGATAAGAGAAACCTCAGATAAAATCAAAGTTATCCGACAACGGATGAAGGCTGCCCAAGATAGGAAGAAGAGTTATGCCGCTAAGAGGAGAAGAGATTTAAAATTCTCTATTGGCAACTTATAGTTTATCAAGATTTCTCAGTTAAAGAGCGCGATTCGATTTGGTAGGAGAGGCAAGTTAACACCAAGATTTGTTAGTCCATTCCCAGTTCTCGAACAAGTAGGGAATTTGGCATATAAAGTTGAGTTGTCGGACAAGGTGGCACAAGTTCATAACGTATTTCATGTTTCCCTGTTTAGGAAATTCGTGCACGACGCCTATGTGGCTATTTCACCTGATCAATTGGATGATATCGAAGTAGAACCCGAGGCGGTTGGGAACTGCAAACCGATTCGTATTATCGAGCACGATACGAAGAAACTTCAAAGGAAAGCGGAGAATCTAGTCAAGGTTCAGCGGGGCGAGGATGAGAATGACTGTACTTGGGAGACAGAGGAGGGCATTAGGAAGACGTATCCATAACTCTTTGCCTGGTAAGATTTTAAATTTCGATTTGGTCTTTCCGCATGCTAGGATAGGTTCGTTTTGTTTGTTTTGTATGTTTGATTGTTTGTGAATGACTGATAGGCATGCAGAACACCTTTGTATGTTGTGGTTAAGGAATTCCGGGGGTGAAATTTCTTAAGGGGGGGGGGGGGGGGAGAGTGTAACGACCCGCATTCTATGCATCGGAGGATCGTAGAATATTTATTTCTTTTTCATATGAAGTCATATAGCCGTGTAACTTTGGGGAACGACTATTGGGGTCATTTCCCATGTTCACGATTTTAACCAATTTTTAAATGACCGTTTTCCCCCTAGCTTATCTTGTTTCAGCCATAACTTTTGATTGGTAAGGAGATTTGACCTGAAACCACTTCCATTGGATTCAGATGATGGTTTACTTTTCCGTAGAGTGGTCACATTAGCCTAACGGACTTACCGTTTGGGAGATAGGCTGAAACAAGGTTTAGAAGGTAAAAACAGCTTAACCGGGCCTAATTAGGGTGATTAACAAGAGGGCCCATAACCATTTCGGGATTAAGGTTATAGGGAGGCTAAGAATAGTTAGGAAATGATTTTTATTTCATTTTTCAGCCGCCTAAAACATCTCCCTAACCCTATCAAATGCCTCCATCTTCTAAAATCACCTTTAATCGCCATTTATCAAGTCTTAGTCTAATCTACATCTAATCAAGGCAAATCAACACCACATCAGAGTTGGAGCTGCTGTGTTGCATAGAGATTCGACCTAAATAAGAGATAGTTTCAGATCTAAGTTTTATTCGTGGCTAAGTTTAGTGATTTGCCTTGTTTCTCACTAATTACGGCTAATTAGGGGTGATTAGTGTTAATTAATTAACAAAATTATACACAATTAAATTATGAGAAAATGTTTAGAAATTCTTAAACACCGTTTTAGACCTCTGTTGGAAGTTTGAGTTAATTTTGTTAAGTTTTGCTAATCCTATCATTAGATTTGCTTAAACATACTTAAGGGGGAAATATGGGTTTTGGGTATGTTTGGTCCATTTTGACATATCAAATTGTTGTTTTGGTGTTTATGGTCAATTCTATATGTTGCGATGACTGTATGGTATGATTTGTGATTGATTAGAATAGATAGAATAGTCGAAAACGCCGTCGTATGGTGTAAAACAGTCGTTGGAAAAGTTGTAGAAAACTATGCAGGAACCTGACTGGATCGCCCTACCCGCTCGTGGAGCACTCCACGACCCGACCCGCTGACCAGGAGAACTCCAAGAATCACCGCTCGAGCCAAGAGGACTGACATGAACTGTCTGGTGTCCACACCGATGTATCAACTACGAACTGGAGCACCACGAGGGGACCAAACTGGAGCACCCAATCCGGATGACCTTTCATGACCTGAACCGTTGTACTATGAAATGGACTGGATGGAGACCACGAGCTGACCCGAATGAGGAACACGACCCGACCCGGAAGGGAGATCATGATCCAAACTCATAAGAAGATCACAAGTCGACCTGGATGGAGCATCACGACCAAATCGAACCAAGGAGCTTGGACGCGAGACATGAGCTACGAACCAAATGAAGACCAATCCGAATGACACCAAAACCTGAGATGCAAAGGTAGTCCAAATGAGAGGTTGTAACTCAGAATCCAAATGGGAACCAACGAGTTAACTTCATGAGTTGGGCTTTGCTGCGGGACGTGTGCAAAGGGGTTATCGACGTCTATAACTTTGATTCACCACCAAGACGGATGTTAAGCTACGTATCAGTGCAGTGGGGTATTTATTACTCCATGGGGCTGAGTGATCGTAGCATGGCTATGAGCCAGTGCAGTGAAGTTGTCATGACTTCATGGGGCAGAGTGGACATAACAAGGACTAGTGGCTATGGATCAGTGCAGTGGAGTCTCCATGACTCCATGAGGCAGAGTGATCACAGCAAGGATTTGGGTGATCAAAGCGGTGGATATCATGTGCTTTACGCATTAAGTGAGAGATGTGAGGATGGATGCTATGCTTGATTGTTTGATATCACTATGACATGCACACCCCCACCCCATATCTTTGCACCATATGTTAGTGTGACCTTTGAGTATTGTACATCCTGTTGTGCTAACTCTTTGGTTGCAGGTCCAAGTTCGGGTATGGTTTAGTATACCTGTTATTATTCTGTTTTGCTGCTTATCGCTCATACCAGACTTTTGTCTGACCTAGAGTTTAACGTCTCTTCTTATTACTCTGGTGCTCTTAAACAGGCAGACTAGAGACATGTTATCTGATTATGCACGAGTAGCTGATCCGGAGACGAGCAGAAGGTTCCCACGTATGATATGTACATATATTCTCCCTGTGTCATTAATGGTCACTACTTTGGGCATTAGTAGTGTACTCTTCCTTTACTTTGCTTTAGGGACAGTTTGAAAAGTTGCAATAATGGTGATGTGGAATATAAGCTGTATTTTGATTTTCCGCTGCTACGATGATTATGGTTTAGTTTTCAGTTTATGCACTGTCTCGCATGTTTTATGTCAAGTATGTTATTATTATATTTTATTCCACGCGCTGTGAGACATTCTACAGGTTCCTTTGGTAGTTTTAGCCTCAAATTCCATTCTTTTCCTTTCTTTGGCGACTGTCCCCTGCTGGCTGGACATCGGCACAACGCACTTTCATTGAAATGTCAGCTAGTGCGGGGCGGGCCGTCACAATTGGGCATCCATCCAAAACACGAAACTGCAGTACAAAAATGTATTAACATAGAACTCCTGGTTATGGGACCAATCAACAATTCTAAAATACCAAGTTGCACCGAACTTTAAATATAACCGTTGTATAAAAATGTATAAACTACTATATAAAATATTGTAACATGTCACACTTAGTTACAGAACCAATTAACAAATATAAACAACCGAGTTGTATTGGACTTTTGATATAAACTATTATATAAAACGTATAAAATATTGTATAAACACGGGATGTCAACAAATCTGGAAAAAAACCTAGCTATCTTTATCTTTTAGTTATATAAAAAGAAATAATGGAGGCAATAAGATCCTTCGTAGTAAATTCAATCCAACTCAAGCATGGAACTCCTGTGACATTGCCTCATATATCTATTTGTGTTTCCAAACAATAATTGGGAATTTATAAATCTCATTTTTCAAAACTGTGTAATCGTTCCGTCATCGACGACCGCTTATAAAATTATGCAAATAAATAGAAATAAAGTGATGTTATGTTTTTCAACATAATCATTAAAGAATAATGATAATTGAAAAAGATTTTTCAATGTAAGTCAATCTAGTTTGAATCATGAATGAAGAATTAAAGCATCGAAGGAAATTTGTAAATGCACATAATGAAGATATGTTGCAAAGAGCTCATGAATAAGAATGGATAATAGTAACATCATTTAAAAAAATAAACTTTACATAAAGAAGCACATGAGTAAAACTAATGAAAAAATGATGCAAGTAAAATGAAAGTGTATTGGTGTCATCTTTTGAAAGACATAATGAAACTAAATATGCAAATTATAAGAACTTGAACCCTCATAGTATGAAAAGTAACCAAAAAAAGTCAGGCCTCACAATTTTAGACCACACGGAATTTTCAATACAAATAGGCCCTTCTGAAGTATAAAATTAGAAATACATACAATTACCCATTTTTTTGTACAAAATTGCATAAGAAGTAATTGACCTCTTAAAATCAAAGTCATAACCCATATATTACAGTTGAACCTACAAAAATAGTAATATGCAACAATTTTTTATTTTTATTACATTGATTACAGCAAAGACTGCTGTCATTTCATCTATAGTATGTGAATTGATATAAATTTAATAACTATGATTAGCAACATCAACAAACAATCCACTCGAAGTTAAGCAATTTGTTTCTAAGTTCACAATAACATAATCCAACATTTAGAAGAAATAATTTGAAAAAAATAAATGGCGGAAGGAATAGAGAAACTCAACATATTAAAAGGAGCTGACATAATTTCTCGTTATAAGTTGAGAATAATGTCATGTATCTCTTTCCAACGGGCGAAGTTGATGAAAAGTGGATATCATGCATAAATTATGAAATTATAATAGTTTATCCGGTCATTACAGTCATTTCAAAATGGAAATTTATTTAGTAAAAAACCAATAAAAAGTCTCTAGTGCTTTTATGTATTGAAGTTTTTTCCTTTTGTGTCTGTGTGTGTCCTCATTTTATCTAACAGCATGTCCTAGTTATGATTTTTCCATCCAAATAATGTGTTGCTTAAAATTTAATTGTTTACAACAAAGTTTAATTTTATTTTTTATTATCTAGACATCTTACTCAAATAATATATTTGAACAACAAATGTATAGACTGATTTAAGTTAGGAATTATTTCTTTTTACATGATATATATCTAGTTTTGCTTTACCACAAACAATAAAGTTTACAGTTTATATTAGGGTTAGAAAACATGTATCAAATACTAAAAGAATGTTGGTAGTGTTCATCTCAAACATCCCTAATTATAAAATGAAAATAAGATTACAAAATTGAAAAAATGAAATGAAGTTAGATCTTACAAAAATGAGGGAAAGGAAGTTTGAAGTAACTATTGGCAAGGAAATGAAGCTATTAACAAGGATCCTAGGTTCAATGTCTGTGAAGGAAAAACAATTGGATGAAAGAAATACAGCAGGATCATTATAACATCAAAGTCCGACAAATAAGCGATTGTGTGTTCAAAGGTCTGAAAACTTCATAGCTTATACAGGACCAACAACCAAAGCATGAATCAATTGTTGAAATGGTTTTAAAAATAAGTGGCCAAAAAAGCAACCTATCATTTTAATAAACATATATACATCAATTATTTGGAAGCTCGTGTGCTTGGTTTATATTAGCCAATAATAGGGGAAATAATAAACATAAACTGAATGAAATTTAACATAATAGGAAAAATGAACCCAATACAACATTCAGAAAGTACACAAAAAATATTCTGAAGTTAAGGATTTAAAGAACCAAGTGTAACCAATTGAAGAATCCAAACTACAATAACACATGGCAATAAATGTTCAGTAAAAGAGTTATGAGACATATGACATCCATATCAATTTTTTCAAGCTATAATTTAGGGCCACAAAATATAATTGTCCTATATGGAAAAACTACCTATGTATGTTAAATTTCATAATTATCAACATCGGTGAGATTGAGGAAAAATGTATAGGAGACTTTAGGTACAAAAGATAATCAAATTATATCTAATGAAAAAGGTAAAATAACTTAAATTCTAGTACTTAATATCTGAAGTACTAAAAAGGTGGGCCTTTTATGGAACCTATAATCGGTTAGAGATGAATTAATTTTTTGAAACACGCTTAACAAATGATGTCTGGCCATTAGGATACACACTCCCGATAAATATGTAATATAATTAGAGTGAATTGTTGTAGGTCGTATGATTCAGAAAATGCAACGAAAATTAAGAAGTTAATTAATTATTGATCAGATTGTGATTTAAAACAACGTAGTGAAACCTTCAGAAAACATATGAAAATAAACATTGAGAGTTATGAAATAAAACAACAATGAGTAAAAAAAAATTAAATAATTGCTGTCAAAAATGAAACTACATGTTTTTACCAGATTATTTACTAAATGCAGTTCAAGCTAGAAAAGAGTTACTGCTAAAATTTAACGATTATCTAGGGTTTATCAAATTTGATATAAAAAGCTATATGGCAAAAAAGGGTGTGTATATTATATATTAGGAATAGTATATTACCAAATTAGATTTATGACCCAACATACTAATAGTATTGTCAAATATACGTATAATACCCAACTCCAACGAACAGGAATAACAAATTGTGGACGAAAAGGATTTAATTTAAAATAAATAAATGGGATGTAAAACAGAGTTAAAATAACAAATAATCAAAGCTACTTTTACTGCAAATCCTATAATCTCTGTGTTCAATTCTACAAAAATTCCTATATCGAGCAACAAATATGAACAAATCACTTACCTAATTCAAGAAAATCACCAATTCAACTTCGTGATTTCAACAACTGTGTAAGATCTCAAATGTCGATTGCTTTAGGCTAAGATCTTTGGGTAGAAAATATAGAGAAAGAGGATAACAGGATTTGTATCGAGAAGAAAGAAGACAACACAGTGGACAATTGTACATGACCAGCGTGGTTACCAACGACCAGGATGGAGGGGAAGTAGATCGTCGTGGGGAGGGGTTAGGTGAGAAGGGGTGAATAGGGAAGATAATGTCGGAACATCATCTGGTTTAGTGTAAGTCGACATTCTTGTTGTGAAGTCAAGCGGGGGGGGGGGGGGGAGATGGAATTGGGGGTTGAACGTAGATTACAGGAACCGAAAGTAACAACGAAGAAAATAACGCGTGAACCAAAGGGGACAGATGTCAGCACCATGACGCATTGAATTCTTCTTTCCAGTATAAGCAATAGATTGGTTGAATTGTTTATCGTAAAGGCTATCACTGTCCGATGTAGAGAAGACGGGACTTAAGTTCTTCTCTGGTGTTTGGTAGAATGGTTTGCTAATCTACCAATGCTCATATACTTTATTGTTGAAGTTTTTTAGCTGTTTTATCGATCACTAAGATTGTTGTTTGACTCAAGGTTTTATGTCTCCTCTTATTACCTTGGGATGTTCATACGGTTGTGGATGGGCAGACTAAATAGTAGGTTACAGGTGATTAGTGAGGACGATGTTGCTGTGCGGAGGCGAGCAGGAAGCTGACGTACTAGTTTTGTTACTATCTAGTATTTTGTTTCCACCGTTTGAGTGATCTGTGAGGGTTGTAGTGAGGCCTTATGTACAAACTTTGGTATTGTTGTGAAGGCTTGAAAAGTTTGCTATATGATGCTTCATACCTATTACCTGTTGTATAAGTTCTATTATATTTTATCCTTGCGCTGTAAGTTCTGCGATAGGTTCCGCTTGTATTTACATACTATGATGATCGCCCATAGCTCCTTGGCACACCTTTCAGTGCATTACTCCTCCTGTTTAGTGCAGGGTTAATGGGCAGTCGTCACATTTGGTATCAGAGCTCTGGTTAACAATTTTAGCCAACGTTCGAGGACGTAATTATGTATGAGAGACGTACTTGTAGATTTCAGTTGGATGCATATTATATATTAGCATATATAGTAGTAGCGGCTGTATTCTTTAGCAGTTTTTCTTGGAAGTGGATAATTATTCTAAATTGTAGATTTAGAGTGAGTAGACGACCATCAAGACACGCTGCTAGGTGAGCTAATACTGGAGGGAAAAATTATGGCGAACCAGACTACCCATCCATGTTCTAGGCCATGGAAAAAACGATCATGAATAAAGTTCCCGCTCTAATGGCGGCTACGGTTGATGTTGGAGTTCCAGTGCCTAGAGCTGTAGAATTTGCAAAGCTATGCAATAACTATTCTTCATTGGGAGGAAAACAATTCAAGGGCACTGAACCAGTTGAAGAAGTCCAGAGGTGGATGGATACTTGTGTTAGGGTCTTCAAGGACTTAGGCATTGATGATGTAACAAAGAGAAAGCTTGCATCAAGGTAGTTAGAGGGCAGAGCAATGGACTGGTGGAATCTGTCACACTTGAGACCCCTAAAGAGGATATTTCATGGGAGCTATTCCAAGCTAAGTTTGAAGAGAATTTTATCTCCACTATGCAAAAGTCTGTTCTATTTATGAGATTTGTGGAACTTAAGTATAATGGTCGGCTAGTTATTGACTATATTTCTGACTTCGAGGCTTTGTCGAAGTATGCTCGTTCATATCTGGATACTCCTTATCAAAAGAACGAGAAGTTTGTCTTGGGCTGGATGAATATCTTGGGAATCAACTTGTGGATCACCTCGATGATAGCTTTGAGAAAGTCATTGAGAAGGCTTTATGGCATGAAAGTATGTTTCCTAAGAAGATGTCTGTTGTTGCACCTAAGAAAGAACAGAAGCCACAACAGGGTGTAATAATAAGAAGAGGAAGCAACAACAACAGAAAAGGAAGAATGGCCAAAAGAAGCCTAAGAGCGAGGTGATATGCTTTAACTACCAACAGAAAGGCCATTTTGCTAGTGAGTGCAAGAATCCCAAAGCTGAGAAAAAGTGCTTCATGTGTAGGAAGCTTGGGTGTAAGAAGAAAGATTATCCAGAATCAGCTAAGGGCAAGCAAGTTGTGAAGGCATATGCTTTGGAAGTCGTGCCAACTTCTTCAAGAGCTCCTACTGCAAAGGAGAAGGGAAAGGGAGTCGTGGTGCAAGGTACACTTTCTGTTAATGGTGTTTCAGTTCGAGTTTTGTTTGATACTGGAGCATCACATTCATTCATTTGCAATGAGCATGTTTATCGCTTGGGTTTGGAACCCGAGATTTATGATAGACCATTAATCGCGACTAATCCAGTTGGGGGTTCGTCCAGTTTGTGCATGATATGTCGTTGTCTAGTGTTGTCGAGTCATGGTTGCTCTTTTGTGTGTAATTGCTTTGTTCTTAACTTCACTGGGTTTGGGATTAGCTTGGGCATGGATTGGATCAAGAGGTATGCGGCAAGGGTGAATTGTGAGAAGCTAGAGGTGAGGGTTGGGGATGTGCAAGGGAGAAAGGTGTTGATTAGATGTAAGCGCGAAGACAGGGTTTTCGTTAGTTATCTATATTCGCTCGGGATTCCACAAGAAGACCTATCATCAGTGCTGATCGCTAATGAGTATGTAGATGTCTTTGACGAGGTCAAAGGGTTGTCGCCAGATTGTGAGATCGAGTTTAGGATCGATTTGGTCGAAGGTGCTAGACCAATCGTTATACCTCTTAGGCGAATGGTTCCTAAGGAACAATGAGAGTTGGAGGTATAAGTTCGAGACCTTTTGGGAAAACGAATCATTCAGAGGGATGTATCCGAAGGGGGTGCACCGGTCGTATTTGCAACCAAGGCGGACGGCTTGTTAAGACTGCGTGTGGACTATCGTGAGCTGGACAAGGTGACAAAGAAGAACAAATATCTATTGACACGGATAGATGACTTGTTTGATCAGCTTCACAAAGCCAAAGTGTTTTTTCAAATGGATTTGGCAATGGGATTTCACCGGTTGAGGGTGGCTAAGGATAGTGTGCCAAAGATAGCTTTTAGGACACCATCCGGTTTGTTCGAATGGTTGGTGATACCATTCAAGTTGACTAACGCACCACCGTATTTCATGGATCTTATGAATAGGGTATTTAGAGATCAGTTGAACAAGTTCGTGCTTGTGTTCGTGGATGATATTCTGGTTTATTCTTTGAATAAGGAAAAATATAAGACGCACTTGAGTGTTGTGTTGGAGATCTTGCGAAAGCATCAGCTGAATGCTAAGTTTTCCAAGTGTCACTTCTGGAAGAGTGAAGTTAGGTTCTTAGGCCATGTCGTTTCTAGAAATAGGATAGCAGTTGACCCCGCTAAATTGGTAGCAATCCAGGATTGGGATATACCTAAGAATGCGATGGATATAAGAAGTTTTCTTGGATTGGCTGGCTATTACGGACGGGTTATCAAGGATTTCTACAAGGTAGCTGCATCGTTAACAGGATTGATGAAAAAGAACCAAGTGTTCACATGGGATGAAAAGTGTGAGAAAGCGTTCTGGATCCTGAAAGAGAAATTGACGAGTGCACCTATGTTAACCATTCCAAGTAGGAGTGAAGAGATGGTGACATACACCAATGCATGTGGTACTAGACTTGGAGCAGTGCTAATGTAGAAGGATAAGGTTGTGGCCTACGCAAGTCGACAGCTAAAGTCGTGTAACACCCCACCTCCGTTAAGGTCACTCACAAAGGGAATGCCTTAACTTTGGTGGAGCATTTTAGTAAACAGAACAGAAACTTACAAGACAGATAAAACAGTACTTGAAAATTTTTAACTTTATTACAGCGGAAACAGAAATTAATATGGTTACATCCTTTCAATTTCAGAATTCAAGTACAAAATATCAGTCTTGTACAAAAGCCTTCAAAATGCATAGTTTAAAATCATAATCCCCATGGAACGGAAGCTATACAGAGCCAAGCCATACTTTAAGCACTTCAAGCAAAGAGAAATCCGGATCAAGCTAAAGTATTTCCCTCCTTGGATAACCTGGGGGGGAAACGGAAGAAAGGAGGCGAAACAACAAGGGTCAGACAAAAAGTCTGGCAAGTCCAGTGACTTTCAGCATATGAACAGATAATAATAATATGATATGAACATAAAACTGGATGTGAGATAACTATAACAGGTGTAGCAGATATAACAGAAAAACAGAATGATATAAACTATTGTTTTACACTTCTCTGCACTAATACTAGTATAGCAGAATTAGGTGTCACCCTAATGTCTAAATTGAAGCAGGAACGGGTACAGAATACTTTAACAGGAACAGAATGCTAATAATGGGCCTTTACTACCCGATCAGAAACAGACAGAAGAAGAAACAGATTTATCCCTATGGAAACAGAATGTAGAATTAGGTGTACACTAGTAATGGGCCTTTACCACCCGAACAGACGGTACCACGCAGAAACAGACAGGTGTTACCACCCAACAGAAACAGACGGCACCAACAGGAACAGACAGAACTAAGTGTACCCTAAAACCCTACCCCAAGCGATCGGCTCCCTAATACATAAATATCCTGTGTCGGCCCCATAGTAGGGTGTATCACTCCCTAAAGTGACACTCAATTGGCACAGACCTATTTACAGATGTCACGGCGTCTTACATCCTCAGAGGCAGACCGGGATCCATGCACGCACATGACCCAGTTGGAACGCACCATCAACACCCCTCGCCATTATCAGAATGAACCACTTATAATTAGTTCAGTAAGCGTGCCCGGACCCTACCTACTGTTGGGTCAAAGTTTTGATACCAGAAAGGGTTACTGACTAATATGGGTCCCAAACAACAGATGACACAAGTAATTCCCCTCCTAACCTTGTGTCCCCAGACTAACAGATTTCAGATTTGTTTACAAGTTCAGACATACAAAATTCAGATTTACTAGTTCACAAATTAAGTTAACAAGTTTTCAGACTAACGGATCAGATGTACATATTTTTCAGATTTGTCTAACTTTGTATTGGGCCTACAGATTCATGGACGGGTTTTACTACATCTATTAATCCCTTTGGTTTAACCCTATTTTCCCCAATACGTTTTAGACGTCATTCTTATCTTAGATTTTGCATTAATTAATTATTAATGCACAGACCTCTCACATTAGGTCGGTAGCTTGTGGCCGCTGGATATGCCGGGCGGTTCAGGGCAGACCTCTGCCACAAGCCAGACCTAACCTCGTGTCTTACGCATGTTATGACTAACTTCTCACATTAGAACCTATTGTTTGCGGCCACTGGATGTGCCGGGCGGTTCCGGGCAGATTTACGCCGCAAACTCATTCTAACCTCGAGTTAGCCATGTTTATCTTTGCGGCCAATTAATTAATAATTTACCGTTTATGCGCACGCCCAATATATATATGCCAATTCAGATTATATCAATCACAGGGTGATTATATCAACATAGCAGATAACAGATTTTATATGACATAACGGATTTAACAGATTTAGCAACTTAGCAGATTTTGGCATATAACAGGTTAGGCATTTCAACCGACAAATTTAACAGATTAGGCATTTCAATCTAATTAGCAGTCTAGGCAATATAACAAAACTAGCAGTTTAGGCAACTTGGCAAATTAGCAGATTTAGCAAATTTAATATTTCTAAAGGTTCTATTTACATGCCTTGCCTAAACATAAATTAGGCCTAAATTCATATGCCTAAATAATTGTCATGATTCACAATATGATCATATACTTCCATGTTGGCATACATTTACATAGCGCAGAATATGAACACAATTTACCCTATAACATATGTTCCAATTTTTGTTAAACTTAGCATTTTAAAGCAGATTCACATATAAACTGTACCAAATATAACCATTAATTCCAATGCATGCCATATATCCAAAAATCCCTATTTAGGTGTAATCACAATAATAGATATCCTAATTAATGTAAATCTTTTACACCTAAGCTTCCATATCTTCTTCTTTTTAAGTCATGAATCATTATGCAAATTATACCCAACAATCTAAATCTTTAAATCATATCTTCTAAAAATCAAATCTTGACTTTTATATGCATTTTGTCCAAAGTCTCAAATCATATGTAATCTTACAGTGGTTCCTCTTCTTCTTTTATCACAGAATATGCATAGGTCTAAAACTAGTTTATAACATATGCTTATTTTTCTAATAAATTACAGATCTAAATAACATATGTTCATTTCTCTAATTAGTTACAAATCAAAATTACAACATACTCTATGCATGCAATATATAAATTACATGTTCATAGCCAAATTTATGCATCCAATCCCAAGTCACATGTCCAATATATTTTATGCTTCAGATCTAAAGTCATACGTTCAATTCAGTCTTGTCAAATTTCGCATCATTCATTAATTGTCCCAAATTTTGCGTTCATACGTTAATCTCTTTATGAGATTGGGCACAGGCTCGTGGTAGCCTGGCTATAGAAACAGAAAAGAAGAAAGGAATACAGAACAGTCACAGAAAACAGATCCAACAGAAAAGAATATATATACAACCTCAAACTCACTTTTAAATGCATATCAAAATTATAATTAACGTTTATAGCGGAGAATAACTGTACTTGCCTTGATTAGATTAAAGAAAGAACTTTAACTTGTTGTAGAATCTTTGCAGAAACTTTAATCTCTAGTTTGAATTGAGGTGCTTAGGCTGATGTTGATTATCTTCTAGTTTTAATTCCAGCAGAGCAGAGACGCCATTTTTATTTTTAATTAGAAGAAGAGAGCAATGGAGGCTAGAGAATTGTGTAAGAAACCTAGGTAGAGTCTAGGGTCATTTTATAGAGTTTATGAACTGATTAGGACCATCGATGTTGCTTGGATTGATCGTAGCCATTCATTCGCAAGAGGGACCAATTAGAGCCTGCCACCTAGCCCTAATGACAAAGCAGACCACAGAAAATCGACCAACATAGAATAGGCCAGCCAGGGTGGACTGGGTTCGACCTGGGTCTGGACCAGGTCGACAGCCCTGTCGACAGCCCTGTCGACCTGGTTAGACCAGGTCGACAGCCCAGTCGACCTGGGTGTCTTAGGCGGGAGTTTTCCCGCCTTGGCCAATTGGGCCCGGTTTTAATTTTTAAACTGTTTTATTCTGTTTGAATTTTAAACTTAATTCAGAAACTTCCGAAGGCCACATCTTCTTCATACGGACTCCGTTTTTCGAAAACTCGGACTCTATTTCGCGTATTTTTCCGAGAAGAACGCAATGGCGTATCCCGTTTCCCTCAGTTCTTTGATTTCAAATTAATTATACTTTAATTTGTTAATTCCACAGTTATAGAATACACGGGGTGTTACAAGTCGCATGAGAGAAATTATCCAACTCATGATTTGGAGTTGGCGGCGATTGTGTTTGCTCTAAGGATGTAGAGACATTACCTATTGGGAGTTCGATTCGATTAGTTTACGGATCATAAGTCGTTAAAGTATATTTTCTCTCAAAGGGATTTGAATCTTCGGTAGCAACAATGGTTACAGTTTCTGGCGTCATATGATTTTTGTATAGCCTATACTCCTGGCAAAGGCAACGCAATTGCAGATGCGTTGAGTCAAAGACATGCAAGTTTGGAAGCGACGTTTTCACAATGGAAGAGCCTTGAGTATATGGCAAGGTCTGATTTCAGGCCAAGATGCGAATTGGAACCTGAAATGTTGACAAGCTTATCGATAAGACCTACACTTATCAAAAGGATTGGGGAGAGCCAAAAGTCAGATCCGAAGCTTTTCGAGTTTGTCCAGAAGCTGGAACCGGAAGATAAAGAGTTCGAAGTTGACCAAGAAGGTTTGATTCGAACACAAGGACGACTGGTTGTTCCAGACGTCGATGAATTGAGAGATTATGTTTTGAGAGAATGTCATCACTCGAATTTGACGATTCATCTTGGTGGTAATAAAATGTATTAGGACATAAAGCGAATTTACTACTGGGAGGGGATGAAACGAGATATTTGAAAATTCATTTCCAAGTGTATGAACTATTAGTTGGTGAAAGCTAAACAAAAGAAGCCGAGTGGTTTTCTTCATCCACTAGAAGTTCCTACATGGAAGTGGAAGCAGATATCGATGGATTTTATCAATGGACTACCTAGAACTAGGGCAGGAAACGAAGGGATATGCGTCATCGTGGATCGCTTGACCAAAAGTGAAAGATTCATTCCTGTCAAGTCAACTAGGACGGCATCAAAATTGGTTGAACTTTATGTGAAATGGATAGTTCGATTCCATGGTGTCCCAAATAGTATAATGAGTGACCGAGACCATTGTTTACAAGTGGATTTTGGAAAAGTTTGCAAGAAGCTTTGGGAACTGAGTTGTGCTTGAGTACGGCTTATCATCCCAAATGGATGGTCAAACCGAGAGGGTTAACTGAGTTTTGGAAGATATCCTAAGGGCTTATGTGTTAGACTTTGGAGGATCATGGGAAGACCATCCGCATCTAGTTGAGTTTGCATATAATAACAGCTACTAGTCTAGCATTGGGATGACACCGTACGAGGCATTGTATGAGAGATCGTGCAATTCTCCAGCATGTTGGTTAGAAACTAGAGATAAATTGGTACTTCGGCCAGAGATGATTAGAGAGACCTCGGATTGTATCGAGATCATTAGGCAACGAATGAAGGCGGCCCAAGATCACCAAACGAGCTATGCTAATTAGCGTCGAAAAGATTTGGAATTCGACATTGTTGACATGGTTTTCTTGAAGATTTTACCATTGAAACATGTGGTTCAATTTGGAAGTAAAGGAAAGTTGGTTCTAGGTTCGTTGGACCGTTTCAGATAGTCGAGCGAATTGGAAAGCTTGCATATATATTGGAGTTACCTGAGAAGATGTCAAGTGTGCATAATGTTTTCCATGTGTCGTTTCTACAGAAGTTTGTGCATGACTCGAACGTAGTGGTATCTCCAGAGCAGTATGAAGACTTAGAAGTAGAAATTGCAGTTGCAAAACCTCGTAAGCCACTTCGTGTTGTGGAAAATGGAACGAAACAGCTTAGGAGGAAGACGATTAAGCTAATCAAGGTATACTGGAGTGAAGACGGTGACGACTATATGTGGGAGATGGAAGAGAACATGAGGGCGACTCATCCAGAACTCTTCGTCGGTGGGAATCTTTGATAATGGTATTACCGTTATATTGTTGTTTCTTGTTGTTGTTTGATTGAATTCTGCATGCTAGGATAAAGCTATGGATGCATGGTTTGATGGTTGCTAGTTTGGATGATAGAATTGGCTTCTCATGGATGATAGACATGCAGAATTATTGTGGTTGCTTGTATTTACTTGGAATTTCGGGGGCGAAACTCTTAAGAGGAGGATAATTTAACAGCCCGCATTTTACGTATCGGAGGATCATAAAATATTTTTGTTTTATTCTCTGAGGGTTGGATCATTCTCATATTTTGATATGTTGCTTATGGGGATGTGATACATGTCCATAATTTTTACCAATTTTATTTGTGACCATTTTGCCCTTGTCAGTCTTGTACAGGACAAAATTTTGACTCGGGTCGAATCAGAGGGTGAGACCTATGCCATTGGAAAGGAATTGATGATTGCCTTTCAGTAGAGTGGTTACATTAAAGATTTGACTCAACGGTTTGGGAGAAATAACTATTTTAAGGTTTTTCAGTTGGCTGTCCAGGATTGGTAAGACAAAATGGGCTGAATTAGGAAGGCACATTAGGGGGTTGGTGGAAACTATAAATAGGGGGTAAGGGATATGGGAAAGGCTTTGAATTTTCCATTCTCTCATTGGGAGGTCTTGAGCTCCTCCTTCCTCTAACACCTTTCCACCCTAAAAAATCATAATCCAAGGAGGGAAATCTTATATCTACACCATTGGAGGCTAGATCTAGATCAATTGAGGCAAGGATTCATCGGATCAAGGTATTTGGTGTGAAGTGCTTGTTGTCCAGATTCATATTCCATTGATTTTTGCTTGTTTGGGATAATTGGTGAGTGATTTACATCTCTCACATGGATTCAATGAAGTATATGAATGTTAGATCATGTTTTTCATCAAATTCAAGTGTTTTTACCATTGATCTATACCATTATATGTCCATTTTCATATGAATCACCCTATGATCTAATTTAGCAAGTTTAAACCATTAATTCCAAGTTGTTTCATACATTTATGTAAGTTAGATCTCTCATTTTGATCATATCTTCATCTTAGTGGTTTTGGTGAAATTTACATCATTTTAGTGATAATTTTCATATTCATGTTGTTAGTGATGCTATGACATGTTTATGATTGTATTTGGTGAGTTGGATGAATTGGTTTCGTCGAATGTATCATTTGGCGAAGTTTTCGTCGAAATCGAAGTTGAAATGGAGGTGTGCAGGTTTCTGCTCATCCTCAAGCTGGCCAGGTCAGTCAAGTTGTGGCTTGTGGAGCAAGTTAGGGTTTGGGGCGGTCCAATCCTAGTCGGGTCGGTCTCAAATTTCTGGTCGGGTCGGTCAGATGGTAGCAAGGCTGGTCGGTCGGGTCGGTCAGGTGGGAGCAAGCCTGGTCGGTCGGGTTGGTTGGTTGCTGGTCGGGTTGGTCGTAAAGTTGAAGTGGTGAAGCTTCTGGTCGGTCGGGTTTGGTCTGGTCGGTCAGCCTTATACCCTAGTCGGTCATGTTTTTAGCAGCGCTTTTATACGCTGTTGTTGATAATGATAATGATATGGCTTGTTTTCAATGGGGTCATTTTCTGAAAAAGTACGTTTTTCGGGTACGATCTGGATTTGAAGAAAAGAGCTTGAAAAAATATTTTTCAGGGGCAACCCCCTGAACCCTACTCAAGCCGCAGCGCAGTGGCATAACTTGGTTCGATGATGGTGCGACTTTGAAGTAAATTCATGTTGGAAGGTTCGAAGTGTTGAAAGGAGTTCTTTGACCGATGTAGAACAGCGAATGAGGTGACAACTCACAGGACGTGAGTTGATGGATAATGGTTGCTCGAGAAGGTTGCTTGGGCTATGAAAACTCATCAAGTTGGATGACTTGAGATGAGAAGGCTGAGAGATTATTGTTGTTGTAAGTTCTAGCAGGTTTAAGCAGGGGTATGATGGGGGAACCCAAAAGACCGGTTATAGGTCGAGTACTTTGGGTACCATTGAAAGATCTAGATATCAAGGTTGGACATACATACGTATCGTTGAAAGGTATGTGGAGTTTATGCAAGAACTGGGGTTACCATTAGCCCTTGACATATGGTAAGGTTGGTCATCATACCATTAACGATGGTTTCAAAGCAGGATTGGCAGTGATAGCCAGAGTCAGCTGTAGATGATTGGTTGTTCTGTTTGTCTCGTCTCATGTACGTTGTCCAACGTCAAAGGAGATGTTCCTTGGGTGCTTGTTTGATATTGGTTTAGGCCTTTGGGGCTTGTGCTTGAGAGATGTTGAATTCGATTAGGATGGTTTACATGAGATACATATAATCCGGATGTTATGAGTGTTTTACCATGATTGAAGGGGTGTTCTGGTTTCCATGGATGATTGGTTGAATTTTTTATTGTAAAGGCTATCACTCTCCGATGTGGGGATCAGATGGGGGTTGAGTTCTTCTCAGGTGTTTGGTAGATTGGTTTGTTGATATACCTATGCTCATATGCTTTATTGTTGAAGTTTGTTAGTTGTATTATCGCTCACTAAGACTTTTGTCCGACTCAAGGTTTTATGTCTCCTCTTATTACCTTGGGCTGTTCATCCGGTTGTGGATAGGCAGAATAATTAGCATGTTACAAGTGATTAGTGAGGACGATGCTGCTGCGTGGAGGCGAGCAGGAGTCTGACGTACCAGTTTTATTATTATCTAGTATTCTGTTTCCACTGTTTGAGTACTCTATGACGGTTGTAGTGAGGCCTTATGTACAAACTTCGGTATTGTTGTGGATGCTTGAAAAGTTTGCTATATGATGCTTCATAACTATTACCTGTTGTATAAGTTATATTATATTTTATCCTTGCGCTGTGAGTTCTACGACAGGTTCCGATTGTGTTTACCTACTCTGATGATCATCCATATCTGCCTGGCACACCTTTCAGTGTATTATTCCTCTTTTTTAGTGTAGGGGTTATGGGCGGTCGTCACACCAGTCATACTTGAGGTGGACTTAATTCAGACCAGGAGTCAGATGTCCCTAAGTAGGACCGTCTTTAGTCCTTTATACTCATCCTCTAGTCGTCAAGGGTTAGAGTTCCAGGGATTGAGCAGTCTCTTATCGGGTGCACCTTTCACACTCGCCCATCATTTGTACTCTTTCCCAAGCCGATGGAATTAGAATTATTTCCAAATGATTAGTCATTGCGTTTTTGGTCGTTGTCATCCCTACTTTCAGTCAGCAAAGTAGGAGTTGAAAGTTAGTCGATCAGTCTAAGTTTAGGATCGATTTTTATGACTTTTTTTAATTATTTTCCCAACGGTGCTGGCCTGCTTTGTCCGAGGTCAGCATATCTTGGCAGAATCACAACATAATGCTATTATAACAATGATTCAGAGCAGGAAAGGAGCCTTTTATTCATAAACTATTGCAAGCGATAAATCACTGCTTATTACAATACTAAAACAAATACAATAGTAAAGAAACCATAAATCTTAAGAAAGAAAGGGTCATAAGTGCTCTGCATTCCATGCTCTCTGAAAAGGCTCGCCATCAACAGTCGATATCCTGAAGATTCCATTATCAAATTTATGCTGAATGACGTAGGGTCCTTCACACTTGGGTCCCAAACGTATGGGAATCGAAAAGACCCGCTTTAGTACAAGATCACCAACATCGAATGTCTTGTGTCAAACCTTCTTATTGTAATATCGAGCAACCCCCCGTTTGGGTGCTTCGGCGTGCAAGTTAGCCTCTTCTCTTTTTTCATCAATCATATCCAGCGAGTCTAAGAGAAGGGCTTTGTTCGATAAAGGGTCATAGTATGTGGTTCTGCGGGATGGAACCTCTAGTTCGATGGGCATGACAGCCTCAGATCTGTAAGACAAAGTGCAAGGAGTGTGTCCAGTAGCAGTCTTATGGGTGGTCCAGTATGCCCAAAGGGCTAGGGGAATTCATCGACCCATTTGCCTTTAGCTCTTTCCAGCCGCTTTTTCAAAATGGATTTGATTATTTTATTGACCGCCTCAACTTGTCCATTAGATTGCAGATGGGAATTCGCGGTGTATTTCTTCTCAATGTGATATCTCTCACATAAGTCTCTGAACTCCGAGCCGTCGAACTGAGCCTCAGTATACGTGATAATGGTCCGAGGTATCCCATATCGACATATGATATTCCTTACGATGAAGTTAATGACTCACTTCGCTGTGATCGGTAGTCATCTATACGGCTTCAGCCCACTTTGTAAAATAATCTACTGCCACGATTGCATACCTCGCCCCCACCTTTCGAGATGGGTAGGGTTCCAATAATGTCTATCCCCTACATGGAGAATGGCCAAGGATTGACCATTTTTGTGATCTCAGTTGGTGGGGATTGCGTAATTTGTGCAAACCTTTAGCACTTATCACATCGCTTGGAACAACGAGCCGCACCCTTCCGAGAGTCGGCTAGAAATATCCATATCATAGTACTTTCCTGGCCAGAATTTGCCCCCCGGTGTGTGCGCCGTATTCTCCTTCGTGTACTTCTCTAAGTATTCTTTTGTTATCGTCATGGGCTACATATCGGAACATAGGCACGGAAAAACCCAGTCTGTAGAGCTGGTCTTGCTGGATAACATACCTAGATGCTTGCCGTACGATAGCTAGTCATTCAATTCTTTTTTGGGAAGCGTGTCGTGTAGGATAAAATTCTTAATGGGAGTCATCCAAGATTCTCTTTCAGGCTCGGCTTCAGCTTGGTCGATCTCCATCTGCTCGATGCTCGGGATGTCAAGAGTCTCTATAGGAACCAACTCTGTTCACTCGGATTATCTGAACTAGCGAGCTTAGCCAATTTGTCTGCTTTCTGGTTTTTTTCCTGGGAATGTGAGAGATGCTATATCGGTTGAAATTAAGTAACAACCTTTTGACCTGCTTAGGATAGGAAGTCAGTCGAGCTCCATTGGTTAGATGTTCCTTTTGAACCTGGCATACCAGAAGTTGTGAATCACAAAAAATCTTGAGTGACGTTATTTTCAGGTCCTTCGCAAGTATGATCCCAGAAATCAAGGCCTCGTACTCAGAGTCATTATTCGTTGCCCAAAATTCCAATCTTCAAGAGTAATAAACCGATCGCCCTTTAGGAGATAATAACATTACGTCGGCGCT
This sequence comes from Allium sativum, assembly GCA_030737875.1. NCBI lineage: Eukaryota > Viridiplantae > Streptophyta > Magnoliopsida > Asparagales > Amaryllidaceae > Allium > Allium sativum. Next base: position 646,890,685 of record CM060923.1, read on the forward strand.
CGAGCGCTGATCATTACGGGCGCTATCTGTATACAATTTCTAGACGACTGACTTTGGATCGGTACCCAAGGGTTTGGTACTATCCTCTGAGTCTTCGTCTTTCGGGGTTTTAAATTCATCTATGAAATTGGCAAGGGCCTGCCCACGGACGGATTTCCGTGGAACAAAGGTTAAATCGAACTGGCTTAACTCGATGTTCCATTTAAGCAGTCTCCCGCTCGCCTCGGGTTGCTGCAGGACTTGTCGAAGAGGTTGATCGGTGAATATTTTAATGGGATGAGCCTGGAAGTAATGCCGAAGCTTTCTTGATGCAATTAATAAGCTATAGGTGAGTTTCTCGATCTTCATATGGTTGCGCTCGGCCCTTGTCAATTTTTTGCTTACATAAAAAACTGACTTTTGCACTCGTTCTTCCTCACGGATTAGGAACGAGCCGATCTCGTGTGTGGATACTACTAATTATAAAAGCAGATCTTCAAGATCGATTGGCTTGGATAGAATGGGGGGTTTCTCCAAATGGTCGAGCAAGTTTTGAAAGGCTTCGACACAGTCTGGTGTCCAAGCAAAGTTCTGTTTTCCTCTTTCAATTAATTCAAAGAAGGGTAGGCATTTGTCAGTCGTCTTGGAAATAAATCGACCCATTGATGCTACCTTACCAGCCAGGCTTTGAACATCCTTGATTCTTCTAGGTTCCTGAATTCCCTTAAGGGTCAAAATCTTATCGGGATTGATTTCGATCCCTCAATAACTAACTATGAAACCCAGAAACTTGCCCGATGCTACTCCGATATAACACTTTAAAGAATTTATTTCATTCCATACCTCTGGAGGATGCCAAACATTTCTGACGGCATGACTATGTAATAGTATAATCCAAGATCCGTTATGAAACTAGTTTGCTCTTGGTCTGGAATGAGCATGGCAATCTGGTTGTACCTCGAGTAAGCATCCATAAATGAGAGAAGTTCGTGACCTGCAGTTGAGTCGGCCAACTGGTCGATCCAAGGTAACGGAAAGCTACCTTTAGGGCAAACTTTGTTCAAGTCAGAAAAATCGATGCAGGTTCACCATTTCCCATTAGCCTTTTTCACAAGCACCGGGTTGGCTATCCAGTCAGGATAGGTCGAATCCCGGATAAACCCATTGGCTTGTAACTTTCCAATTTATTCCTTCAGGGTCGCAGACCTGTTAGGGCCCAGCATTCGCCTCTTTTGCTTTATAGGGGTATACTTCGGATTAATGCTGAGAGAGTGAGTTATGACGAAAGATGAGATCCCACACATGTCAACGTGGGTCCATGCAAACACGTCAAGATTTGGATTGAGGAACTCAGTCAATTCCCTCTTCCGGAGGGAATCAAGATGAGACCCGATCTTCAGAACCCTAGTGGGGTTGTCCTTGTCGATTGGGATCTCTACAGTAGCCTCGTTCGGGGCTGCCTTTCTACATCCTGGTTCTTCGTCCTCTCTTGGATCGATGTCCTCGACTTCACAAATGGACGGTCCCGACCGAGATGTTCTCTGTAGTTGTTATGCTTCCTTCCACTCCGCAAGAGTGAGATTCTTCAGACTCTTTGCTACTCTTATTTCATAGCTCTTTCCATTCCTCCAAGTAGCAGGCTCCTCCTGTTGCCTGAACTCCTTGTACTGTCCTGATTCCACCATCAGTCGGGAATTTCAAAAGCAAAAAACAGGAAGCGATGCATTCCATGAACTCAGCTAAGGTCGGTCATCCCAGAAATGCATTATATTGGGAATTGATGTTCTTACAATAAATGGAAGAATTCTAAATCTTTGGCCGACTGGTTCGATAGATAGCATAACCTAGCCCACTGGGATTGATATCCCAATTCTATAGATAGCCTAACCTAGCCAACTGGTTCGGTAGACGTTCCATTGAAACCGCGTATCTGACTAGTACAATATTCCAAATCCTTTAGCTCCAGTTTCATTTGATTATAGGTTTGTTTAAATAAATGTTTATCGAGCTTCCATTATCGATCAGAACCTTCTGCACCTCTATTGGTCCAATAATGGTTGTTATCACCAGCGGATCGACGGTTGGGGCTTCTACGCCGATCGACTCCCGATCATGGAAGATGATATCATCGGTCATCGTTTTTCTTTGCTTAACAGGACTTGCCACTTCAGGGAGACTTGCTTCTGCAACGTCTAGGTGTTTCATGGAATTTAGATAATGCTCCATGGATCGGATGTTGTAACCTGCAGGATGCGGTCCTCCAACAATGAAGTTAATCACAATCCCTTTTCCTTTCTCCTGGGCAGTGGCTCGAGGCATGGCCTGACTTTGTTTTGGTACTTAAGTCCCTTGACCCCGTCTCTTGAGGTTGTTTTCAATTCATCAAGTTTTCCTTCTCGACTTAACTTCTCGATGATGTCCCGGAGATGTTGACATTCGTTGGTCGTATATCCGAAATTTTCATGAAATAAACAATACTTCCCAGTTGCCCAATCCTTCTCGGTAGGTTCACATGGGAGCGGCTTCTTGTACTGGCCTATGCTACAGGTATCAAGGTAAATATTCTACAGCATGTCATTTAAAGCTGCATAAGTTTCGAAAACCTGGAACCGGGGTCATTTTCTGGTATTCCCTCTATGGCTAGGGTTTCCACTGTCTTCCTTCGATCCTTCACCATTCCATTTTTCACGGTTTCCAACATTCACATCTACTTTCCCTGAGTTATCCCCAGATTGTTTGACCGTGACATTGTTCTGGATTGGTGTGATAGATACATCTTTTGGCCCGTCCTCCTCTTCTATCTGCATGTCCTCCTACACTAGTTGGATGTTGGCCTTTTCATAGAATGTTTCAATCGTTGTGGGAGGCTTCCAGATTAAATATTTTCCGAACTTTGTCTGTTTATCAATGTCCTCGACCATGGCCATCAGGACAGTTTCATGATTAGTGTTGCTTACTTTAGTGGTAGCCCGATTGAATAGATTGAGACAGTTTCTGAGGGATTCGCCCCTTCCCTGCATGACTGCTGAAAGAGCCATGACATGCTTCAATTTGGAGGCATGGAGGCGGAATTAATTCAAGAATTTTTCACTCAGGTCTTTAAAGCTCGGGACCGACCTTGTAGGCAGACGCATGAACCACATGAGTGTCACTTCGCTTAAGAAAATTGTAAAGGCTTTACATTTGATGGTGTGAGGAGCTACTGCCACCTCCATATGCCACGAGTATCTCATCAAATGTTGTTGCGGATCGCAACATAGTGCTTCATCTAGGGCATATTGAATCTTCTAGGGAATTCAGCTCATAAGATGTCATAAGTGAATGGCGTATGGCTTCATTCAACTCCCCAGTCCTCATTCTTATGTCCTCTGCTGTCATTTATGATCTATTGTACCATGGCAGCCAGATTCGGAGGAATGACTGCATCTCAATCGGTTTCCTCAACCGACCGACCTCTTCTAGTTATCTCCGCAGGTAACTACGTCTGACTTGTTGTCCAAGTAGTCCTTCTTCCTCCCCTGGTATCTTAGTCGATCACAAGATTCCGAAGTGGATGAATAGGCTCCTGATCTACCTGGATAGCATTCTGATGAGCAGGAGGAAAGACTTCTCGGTTTTGTGGGGCTATGGGACCGACGCTTTCCACCTCGTCCTTATCGCCCTGAGCCTGATCTCTTGCCCATAGTTGGTCTAAATGTCCTTCAAGATGCAACTGGCAAATATTCTCTGTTATCTCTAATGAGTGCCGAAGTTGACATTGCTCTCTGCTTCCCCCAGATGATGATATGCTCTCCGAAATATGGTCTAACTGGGGGAGGAGAGAGTTTATGGTCCGTGACCTCCTGAGCTTGTTGATTCCTGAACTCCTCCCATTGTCTGGACATACGATTCATATCCTGTCACATCCTAGCATTATCTCGAGCATGAACTTTTAAGGCATCCGTAGTTTCCCAGAGATGATTTAACACAGTCATAAACTCATCTTGAGTGGATAAGGCTGAGGACGGAGCTGGATCTGCCTCGAGGGTAATGCAGGTTGATCCAAGAGAGTTTCAGGTGGAGCCGATCCACCGACTGCGTCCGCATATGTCTCAACTTGCAGTTGTTTCTCGGTATTGTGAGTTGTCTTTCCAACCATAACTCAACAAGATAGGAAGCAATGGTAGGAATTCGTCGCGGACTTGGTGATCCGAAAGTAGAACAAAAATCCGCCTTAGGCTGAGAATATCACTTCTCAGTGAAAACACCAAAGTGTTGACACCAAAAATTGGCACAACATCCCAAAGAAAGGGTTATGTGGAGAATAAATGAAGATGAATAATTGCAAAACTGAAAATAGAGGGAATCACTCACAAGTTTATAGTTGTTCGGCGTTAATGAGCCTACATCCACTTTATAATCTCTTATATATTCTTTAAACTGTCAGACGAAATAGTTACAGCGATGGTGCAACATGAGATTAACAAAGATTTGAAAGCTAGAGTACTCAAACTTCCAAAAGTCCCTTCTTCTAAGTCCAGAAGGGGTATTTATAGATGGTACAGTGCTTGAGCTGGCTTGGACATGCGTTGTATGATCCAAGATAATTATTAAACTTGATGAAGTGATCTCCTCCTATGGAATCGACACTGCTTGAATTATTGGTGCTAGGTAGCAATTAATCTGATCCATTCAGATGGATTGGAACGGGCAAGGTTGAGCACGATATATTCTTCAGGTAGACATTAGATTCGAAACTATGTGTGACCTGGCTCATTTGGTTTGATTAAAGCGGGTTTCAACTGGACTGCGTATGACATCAGTAACGAGCTTAAATGATGGGCCTCATCGATCGGCCTACTTCTTGACTTTGGCTTTCTACTACGGGTATCTGAGGCATGGGCACATAGTACTATTAAGCCTTGATGGGCTAGCCAAAAGTCCCATCAACAGTAGAGAAGAGAGAGTTAGTGGAGGGAGAGAGAAACCAGGTGTATGGTGGAAAGCAAGGGGCTATTGGGGTGCTATTGATTGCTCGCGCGCACACACACACACACACACAAAACACACACACACACACACACACACACACACACACATATATATATATATATATATATATAAACCATTCTTTTCCGCTCTCCAATGGAGGGAGACGATCCACCAAATCCAACAGAAATCTCAGGTTTCGATCTACAAAACAAATTTAAATCCAAATCGCTTTTGATTTTGCAACCGTAAATCTACAATAAGCATCAGCAATAATCCAACCTCGCTTCATTTCCCCATAAATAATAAGATCTAATCCGAAATGGGTTCCTGCTTCACCATTCTTTCCGTTGTTCGATAGATCAAACATGGAATAGGTGGAATTTTTTGAATAAGGAGGATCAATCCATCAAGGTCTTCAGTTCTGGCATGCTCACTATGCAATAAATGGCCTTCTATAACATAAAAAAATATGTTGGGTAAAGCCCAAGGTCCTTGGCAACACTTTTCTTGTATTGCAATTTTTATCGTTGCTTTAGACCTCAAAGGCAACATTTCGACTATCTAAAACAACAAAAGAAATATTGTTGCAATAGAACCGTATTTGGGGCAACATCCACAGGTGTCTGTAGCAATATTCCAAAAATGTTGCAACAAATATCAACTTTCTGAATTTGTTTGGGCCCACATCTTGTGGCGGCCACAATGTTGAGCATATTTCTTATGTGTTTGTATACTATCCTATTTTGCATCTTACATAATAATATATATTGATATTGAATAATAATACCAGTGCACAAATTTCAAATGATTCAAACAATATTTTATTCAATATAATATTTCAACTTTTAAATAGTACAATATTTTGTATCTCTCAGTAATACAAGCAAAATCACACCTCACTACATACACTCAAACACTCAATACACTGTTTATCTTTGTATTTGTTCCACACTTCTGGTCCAACTCTAGCTTTCACACTGTCTCTTGTTTACCTGTAAAACAAAAAACTAGAGCAGTAATCTGAAAATAATCAAATTTAAATTTGCAAAAAAAAAGTATGTTTATTTGCCTTAGGTATTTTGGTTGTTTGTCACAATATTTTGATTGTACAGTATCTGTTTCTTTATCAATATTTGCAGGGACAAGCGAATCTCAGGAGCATGCACATATATACGTGTACATGTACACATGTACACTACCACATCATCTCAGAATCAATTTCAAGGGAATGCAAACAAATGAGGAGCGGCAATAGAGACCAAGATCAACCCAGTGTTTCTTTTCAGAAGCAAGAACAGAAAGTAAGAAAAAATGTTCAAGTCAGATTTCAGCAAATGTAAAACAAGTATTCCACCAAAGACCAAGTTCAAGTTTGCAAGGCAAATCAATCAACACGATTTAGGCTGTAAACAAATGTATACATAAATACATATATATATGTTATATATATATGTGTGTGTGTATATATATATATATATAAATGCATTTATATGTACATAAGTAGGATCAGCATGGACACAATTTCAAAAGTGCACAAATTCAATTCAAGATTTTCAAATTAGATTGTAGTCCAAAGAAAAATGGTCCAATGCAGGCAAGAAAATGCAATCACAATTAGTTCAAGTAAGCTATGTCAAAGGTGCAGCCAATACAAAGTGTCTCAGCATGTACACAATGAACTCAACATTTACATGATGATTTCAGTGTGCCAAGTCAAGTCAGCAATTAACAAAGGTTGCAAACAATTTAATTTGTCGCATGTTTCACCAAAACAATGACGCATTCAAATATAAGCAATGTTATCAAAATGTTCCAGTCATCAATGGATGCAGTTTCAGAGCAAAGAATGCAAGTGTAGTTTTGTGGTCAAGCTGAATTGAACAAGGCATGGTCACATACAAGTGCCAAGGTCAAAGCATGGACAACGAGAGAAGCAAGTCAAAAAAAAGTTCAAGTGAATCATAACTCAAATGAGAGAATCCACTATAGTATACCTCATATTCACTAGTACAGAACTTGTCTTTTGCGTCTCCTCATTTGCATCAGTTGTATAAACAACAAATGCAAAAAGTACAATTTGCATCTGTTTCTAACCTACAATAGACGCAAATAAAGGATAGCAAATATTGTTTTACACTTTGCATCCATTATTGTCAATGAACTGACGCAGTAAGGTGGGGATGAAAATTAATTATTAATATTTGTGTCTATTTATTGAATAATTTGACATAGAAAGGGGTTACAATAAAGTAATTTGCGTCTGCTTTTAAAAAAAAGGACGCAATACTGTACTGTTGTTAAAGGCTGGAGGGAAGGAAATAAAACAAGTCATAAGCATGGAGAGAAAACAAAAACACTTTCGCACACTCTTTTAAAATTTAAACCCTAAATTCAATCAATTTCCGTTTCCTAAAATCAATCGTAATCAAGCTTTTGTCGAATTTCAAGTAATCTCGAACCTCCAATATCTCGTATTCTTTGATTCCCTAATGATTTATCCAATGCGAACTTTGGATGTTTATGTGACATCGACCCTAATTTTTAGTATCTAAAGCCGATAACTACTCATTTGTTCAAAACGATTCCGCGTTCGATTGGATTGGACGGAGGCTTCTGTCTGACTTTCAAGGGGTAAGAATTCAGCGTGCTAGTTTCAACTTATTGGATTTGGATGATTCTTATGTTTCGATTTCCCATAGAGTATTAAATTTCCATTATAGGGGCGTGTTACATGTTCATGGCGTCAACTGGTTATCACTGCTATATTATTCGCCTTAGATTGAAGTTAGTACTTACTGGATATTCAAACGTGGGTTAATTTTTCTGTTAGTTTTATAATTGCATTCTTCATGGTATGATAAGCCTAGACAATTTCAAGTGTTGATTTTGGGGCTTGATGATTTCAACAGCAAAACTGGTCTTCTTGTTCAATTATATGTTGATCAATTGAAAAAAGAATCCACCAATATGTTTCAAATTTAAAAATGTTGATCAAGAAGATCCAATTTATGAATTTGTGAAATAGGGTTCCGAATTTTTTTGCAGCAATTCCACTCGGCTTTTATGTGAGGTTAACAAAAAGAAGCAGTTATGATGAACAATGTTTGGCGAATAAGTATTTAGTTCAACTGTTTTACATCTTCATTTTTTGCTAATGTAAATGAAACGATTGTTTATGATGATTGATTAACTGAAATTAGTTAATCATCAAATACTACTGGATAGCAATGGAGCTTGTATTCTGGAAATTATATATTTCAAAGGTTACTGCATATTGTTGCAGTAGAATCAAAGTAAGATTTCTTGGTTGATCCTACAACTATGGCTTAAAATATATGTACCAATTTTTATGTTTTGAGATATAGTTTTTGGCTTCATGTTTAGAAGAAGATTATTTTGATTCTTGTATGCATTTTGATCGTGAGAATTAAGCCAGCATCACAATCACAAGAAGGTTGAACTGCAGTTAGTGGTAAATTTAGTATCCCAGATACTGCTCATAATCATAATTGGTTTTGTTGGAGTTAGCACGTTAGAACTTATTGCAGTTTATAGCAGAAAAATATGGAGACAGTGAGCTAAACAAGGAACATTGACTGCACTGTTCAACTATACGTGGGCACTTGGATTTGAAAATAAGCGAAGACGGATGCACTTGTAGTAGTGTACAAAGTGGCCTCATCATATGGAGGGTTTGTAATTTCAACACTTGCAGATTTCTCCAACACTTATGAATTTATTGTTTGGATTTTGATTTTGATCTCTAGTTCCGTTTTCAGAGTTTTGATTCTGATTTTGATTGAATTTGAAATAGACTAAGAGCATCTCCAACAGTGTTACGAGCCGTAACGTTACGGCCCGTAACATTACGGGAGATATCTTTGATATCTCCTAACGGGCGCGAGCCGATTTTATCGGCTCGCAGTCTGCGAGCCGATTTTATCGGCTCGCGAGCTCGCGAGCCGATAAAATCGGCTTGCGCCTGTCCCTAGCCTACATATGGCTCGGGAGGGGGGGTGGGGTTTGTTATATTAGTTTAATTTTAATTTCCTCCTTTTTAATTTCTTTTTTAATCGTTCCAACGTCGAGATGCCGTCACGCGTGACGAAGAGCGGGAGACGCACAGTTAGAGTTATGCCACACGACATGTCTGGTCCAGTACACCTTCCTCCACCAGCGGGGACGACGATTGAGGACTTACGTATCCTCCACGAGATGCCACAGGGATTCACCCATCGATCAGTTGCCACAGGGATTGAGGACTTACGTATCCTCCACGACGATTGATTTTATATGTTCTATATATGCAGTATGCACCCAGGTTGGACCAGCATAGGATACATATCGCGGCTATTCAGCATATGGCACTGCTACGGACTCAGTCCATGTATCAGGAGCACCAGGCGATTGTGCAGGGATTGCAGGAGCAGATATATGACTTACAGGCCAGATTAGCTGCAGCAGAGGGTGGGGGGACAGCAGTATCAGGTACCATTGTAGGGTCGTGTACTGGTGGCTCAGGAGCAGGTGGTTCAGGAGGAGGTGGTTCTGGAGCAGGTGGTTCGGGAGTAGGAGGTCCAGGAGTAGGAGGAGGAATTGGAGGGGGCGACGTTGTTGGAGGGGGCGACGTTGCTGGAGGGGGCGACGTTGTTGGAGGGGATGACGTTGATGGAGGGGATGACGTGGTTGGAGGTAGTGATGACGATATTCCGTATTATGACCCGTCTGATAGCGGAGACGACATGTCTTTGGATGGTGATGATGATGATGCCGTAGATTTATCATGATTTATATTTCTGTATGTCGCGGTGTATATATGTATGGCTCGATGTATGTATGTGTATGTCTCGATGTTTTGGACTGTATGTTATTTTTCTATGTGTTCTGCGATATGTGCCATTTCATATGTTCTGTGTACTGTTTGCGCGTGTCCTATGTTCTGTGTAATGTTTGCTCCTTTCATATGTTCTGTGTAATGTATGCTTGTTTTATTGCAAACCGTTACCTTGCCAAGTTTTGGTACTTTGCCAAGCGCCAAACCTGGTACTTAAATGTTTACATGTTTAAATAATGAGGGTAAGTGGATGACCCTCCTTATAAAATCCTTTTTAACTCCTTTGTATATACGTTTAAATAACACGGGTTAGTGGACGACCCTAGTTTTAAACTCCTTTTTAACTCCTTCGGGTGCTTAAATGTTTACATTATGAGATAAGTGGACGACCCTCCTTTTAAACTCCTTTTGAACTCCTTTTTATATACGTGTAAATATCACGGGTTAGTGGACGACCCTAGTTTTAAACTCCTTTATAACTCCTTCGGGTTAGTGGACGACCATTATCTGAATTTGTGTTTTATTTTATGTTTGTCCGAACTTATCAATCATGTATGCAGTAAAGATGTTGTCATTTTCTATTGTACCAACTCGTTCTCTTGTATTCGTAAGAGTTATTAATCATATAATATTATGTTTCTAAGTTTATGGTACGAAATAAATATCGGTTATGTTTTTGTATATGACAAACAAGGGTAAAACGTAAAAAAAATGGTTTTTCTCTTAGTAATCATCTATTATTATTACGTTTCGGAGTTTATTTTATAAAAAAATTAATGGGTTTGGTTTTGTATATGGTAAAATATGGTAAAAATAGTTGGGAAAAAAAAATAGCCACGAGCCGATTTTATCGGCTCCTGAAGTCGCGAGCCGATAAAATCGGCTCGCGCGCCCCATTCAGGACTCTGAATTGAGCCCGTAACATTTCCCTTCATATTACACCCCGTAACAACTGTTGGGTGCAAAAATAAGCGAAATTACACCCCTTAACATGAATTTCCTCCACTGTTGGAGATGCTCTAAGCATTGGATTATCTAGAGGGTATGTCATTTCATAACTGTGACATTAAATAATTTTATGAAATTAGTTCTTTTCCCTCACTTAAAATTTATTACTTAACCTCGTTCTATTGTCTACGCAGGCACTTCATTCTTTCTATGTGATCAATGATTTGAAAATGGCTCAATCATCCAAGGCATTGGTATACTTCAAATTGTTCATAGGAAAACTGCTATAAATTTGACTAACATTATGGGTGCGTTCTTAACGAACGGGAACGGGGTATTTGAGCGTGGCATTTGAGCGGGGAATTTGAGCGTGGTACTGTAGCGAACAGAGAATGTGTTTTTAGCTACGAACGGCGTATTTGAGCGTGGTATCTGAGCGTGGTATTTAATTGTTAATTTAGTTGTTATGAATTAATTGTTATGAATTAATTAAATACTAATTTTTAATTGGACCGTTAAATCTAATTAGCGAATGTGTTGAAAGCATTTTAAACAACGATATAATCGATGCAAATACATTATAATAGCATTAACAATCTACAGTAAAAAAATTGGCATTAACAGTTCACAAAAAAAAGGGAAATTAAAAAATGGCACTAAGAAGTAACAGATGGTATACAGTAAGCATTAAGTGTTAATAAATAGTGTACAGCAAAACACTAGAAAAATAGGGTGAATGTAGGACTTGAACACCGGTCATTCTCCTACAAACCACATGCAATTACGAACTAAGCTACATATCCTTTTGTGAATAAGTTGGATCAACCGGATTAATTATCCCTGCGTCGGACGCGTCCGACGGCTACGGGATAATTTCCAGCTTCCACCCAGCGCGGCTGGGAACGTGGTGAAAATGTTCTAGCGTCCGACGCGTCGGACGCCACCAAAACTGAATTTGGCACGCTGAGAGACTGCGAACGCACCCTATGTTTTCTTTGCTGAACGTTCCTGCAATTATCTATATCTGCAGCTTCTTAGTATCTGTAGCGCTTCAGGTTCTACTTTTAATTACCATAAGTTGGTAAAGCAGCAAATGCATATTTTTTATGAATATATATATATACATGTATATATATATATGTGTCTAAAGTTCTTACAAATTGAAGTAATTTAAATACAGAGATAAAATGGACGGCAAATTCTATTCAGACCCGAAAAATAGCTGAGTAGCCCCCTTTTTTTTAAAAAACTTTCACATGACCAAAATACCCTTTACCTCGTAGAGTCACTACTAGGTTATGTAGATTATCTCGTAGAGTCTCTACGAGGTAATGCTACTAACCTCGTAGGGGCCCTACGAGGTAATGCTACCAACTTCGTAGGCCAACTACGTGGTTGGACCACAATCCCCACACCCGCACTGCGTGGTTGACGAAAACGTGTAAAAAAAAAATATATTCAGCGAAGGGTGTTTCTGTCCAACGAATTTTTAAACTAAAAAGGGGGGCTACTCATTTATTTTTCGGGTCTGAATAGAATTTGCCAAAATAGACAGGAAGCCGGTTCAGAATATTCTTCACAGCTGGAGCAAACATGTGGATTGCTTGCAAAATGGCAATATTTCTTCTTCCAAGCGCAATGCATGATTTAATGTATATTCTATCTATATTCACTGGCATTGCAAATGCTTTAATGCTGGTAAATGTTTATGTTTGATTTATCTATATTCTTCTACTTACGCTATCACTGGTTTAACTGGTTCATATACTTTTTAGGTGACTGTAGTAGGCATGGAAGGTATTTTAGTAGGGGAGGACTTAAATGGCTATGCGTTTGTATATGGTTCTTTAAGTTTCTCGGACAAATTATCATGTGATATTGCTTATATCTCCTAGAATCGTATCAAGGTATTATATACTGTAAAGCTTAATTTTTTGGTTATACAAACGAATGTACTAAAAAAATTATTGCACTATCTCCAGATATTTCAAGTTGCAAGGATATAACTGAGACAAAGAAAACTAGTTAAGAGATAGACATAACTGAGCCAAAGAAAATGTCCACTATTTCTTTTCTTTTTGGTAAGTTTTACATGTTAAGAAAATTACTAGGATCTCTACACAATTAGATGTTAAAAGAGATAAGAGTGAAGAGATTCTAAAATTTTTCCTAATATATTGGTATCAAAGCCAAAGGTTACAGACTAGACCATGCAGGTAAGGCAGTGCTCTCAAAAGATACTCGTAGTATACGAGTCAAGAGGGAGAATGTTAGGATTGCCTTGCATGTTGTTAATGAGCAATGATGGTTTGAATACAATAGTCTCACATCACGGAATATATTGAAGAAATTGTGTACAAATATGAGCTGGCAGACACGTAACACATCATGTATTCCTTCTGTTATATGGCACGTAACATAACAGTGCATTTTCTTCACAACATCCAATGAGCATTTTAATGCACTAGTGTTGAATCTCGTTCAACAGGCTGAAGCATGTGTTCTGGGGTTAGAGCATAGTTCGTTAGTTTAGAGATAACGTCCAGTGTATCTGAGTATAAAAAAGAACTTCAGATATGACATAACGCACAGTTTCATCCTCCATGTTACAATAGGATATTTGCTGTTTGGCAATATGTTATGTAAAATTAAGAGTTAATCAATCATACAGATCTAGTCATGCACTTATGAAGTTTACAACAGAAATATGCCTTGTCTTGGATTAATGCATGCCTTATTAATTAATGCATGTTGATTTGTAGGATGTAGTAAGTTTTTGAAGCAGACCTCTTAGTTAAAACGAGTACTTAAACCAATTTACCTAGGATCAATTGTAGGTTGATGCAAGTGGTCATTTATGTGGTGTCGCCGAAATGATAGACCGGGTCAATTTTCGCGAAGACATGGACTTTGGTTTACAAGATAAATGGAGAGGTTACTTCTCAGTCAAGTGGTATATAATATAAAAGACGTAACCAACTCAAAAGTGTCACCATATCACATCGATGAATAACTAATGCAGGCCTTTCACCAATAGCAGAGACACCTAAGAAGTAAGTCCTGTTTTGAAGATTTCAGTCTTAATTTTATTCTTACCTATCAAACTGCACCAAGTTTCCAAAACAATCGATTTGAAAAATGACTTTAACATATAAAAAAGCAACAAATTAGTTTCTCTCTTCCTCATCTCTACTTATTTTACTAGTTCAAAATTTTACACTCTTCTCTTTCACGTCCTTTTCAATAAATTTTGCACTTTCAATATGCACTTTAAAGGCATGAGAGATAAAAAAAGAGCTAAAAATCCGAATACCAATTTACAGAACTGGAAAGATGATACTTTCTAGTTTTATCCAAAAAAACAGAAAAGAGAATACGTTGTTTGTCATTTTATAAGTCGTGACAATTTTCTTAATTGAACATTTTCATTCATTATCATCTTCAGTGCATTTTTAAATATATTGTTGAAAAATGAAAAACACGACTTTTTTTAAAACCAAATGGGCCTTGAGGTTTTTAAGAATACTTTGTATTTTAGAGTAAGCTTTCCATCATAATAAGCTTTTGCTAACTAGTTCACTTGAACAGGTTCCTTTTCTTCCTGGCATAAACATTCTTGCAATTTTCAAAAGCTCTCCATTCAAAACATGCATTCTTCAAGCTAATATAACATTGAGCTCAAAACATTCCTTGTGACGTGTTGCTACAGTTTTGGTCTGTTTTTATGGGAAGAAAATGGATTGTGCCTCTTTACGTACAGTTAAAGGAGGTTGATTTCATTGGGAGGCTACTGCAAGTTTTTGGAGGAAGAATTATGCACAGGTTGTAGAAACAATGATCTTGATGAGTTCATGGAACTAAAAGAACTAAAAAATATGAGAAGGAAACTCCTCTGCATAAATTGGTTTTGTGCTCCAGATACTGCTTTCCAGCACCAGGTGTTTCCTTTTCTTTAACTATTCATTTTGACATCATCCAAGTTTATATCTTTATGATGGCATATTTTTTTAACATTATTTAATATTTGGCTATGACAAATAGACTATATATATAATGTATGGGTCATCTAAAAAGCAAACATTCTTAGGAAAATAATTGTTAGTGATTACTAGACATTAAGCATCAGTATGAAGCTAATCTAACTTGCGGAAATCTTTCTGTTTTGTGACTATGATGACCGGATACCTTAAAGAATCAGTTGGTATTATCAATAGTCTTCTAGCCTGTGAATATATGCAAAACCGTTTATATAAGTACATTAAACCCATGGAAAAACTTAATTGAAAGCTTAACCGTGTTTTATAAAATTTAGCTAAGTTAACTATGTTAACTATGTTTTATAAAAGAATGACTAAATGTATAAAAATTAACTATATTACATAAGTTTCATAAGGGTTAATTGTGATTTTATAAATAGCTAAGTTTTAAAAACTGTCATGTGTAATCAGCTATTACATTGTTGAATTACATCCCAATCCGCCTTGACATTGTTAAAGCTTTATTATATATAATAATTGTTGAGATTTCTTTTTCTTTCATTTTAAAATTGAAATAATGTTAAACATATTCACTACTTTACCTTCTGTGTTGAATACTAAAGGATCGTTAGAAAGTGAAAAGCCAGGACATTGAAGCAACTTAATCCAATAACAATTCAATAAATTGAGCTTTCTCCCATTTTAAGCTTAATATAATCAACAAAAACTTTGTTTGGTTATCTGCTTTTAGTTGCATGATGCAAAAATATATTCTCTTTGCCTAGTTATATTATATTGTTGTACTACTTTATAGGTAAGCACTGGATGTTGATTTCGAATCTATTTTATATACATACATACATACATACATATAAATATATATATATATATATATATATATATATATATATATGTATGTATGTATGTATGTATGTATGTATGTATACACTGATGTGAACATATATGTCTACACAATACATCTCTATTTGTTGCATTTTATTAGGAAGATACGTTGTCACTAAATCAAGTGATCAATTTGGTCCTTTTTTTGGTTTACACTGTGGAAGTCTTCAATTCATGCCTATTACAACATTTCTTAGGCAGACACATCACTTATTCTGACCTTTTTATGTTTTGGAAACATCACTTGAAGCTTATTTCAGACTGACATTAAAAGCTATATTTTGCGACTAGATATTATTGTTTTCATGCCCCAGTATACTATGTAATTAGTTTATATTTTATATAATACTATGCTAGCATAAGAATTTGTTCATACTAAAGCACAAAATGAACTGTGGTGATACAAATAACTTATTCTAATGAAAAACTATTATTGACCAAAAGTGTTGACATATCCCGTGTGCTAATTGCTAATTGCTAATTGAATTGCTTGCTGCACTTGAATGATATCCTCTTAGTTTTCTATAAATTGCTTCTATGTAACTTTTTTAGGTACTACATGCAAGTATTTAATTAGTAATAGTAACCTATTACCGGTTCGTACAACTCCGGGAACTCATTACCGGTGGACCGAGTGTCATGTTCAGTCAATCGGTAGAGCAATCTAAGGATTACAGATCTAGGTATTGCATCTAGTTATTGAGATACTGGGGATAATGAGATGCAGTGGGTAATCAGGTTACTTATATATGAAATTAGGAGGAGACAGAGGAATGTGTATGTATTGCATGAGAACATGGTGTGTGTGTGGTTGTTTCTATCTTCTTTGTGATGTGATGATAAGGTGTAGAAGAGCAGCCATGCCCAGCCCTATCTGTGGGGTTGATAAATGAGGACAGTATCATGTGCCACGATGCAAGAAACAGAGTAAAGAAATGTAAAAATTCTGTATTGTATTTCTTACAACTGAACTATAGATGAGTGTACAATTCCTTTTATAAAGAGAAGCCAACATAGGCCTTTTGTAATAATAAGAGTAATAGTGGGCTTAGGCCCAATGGACTGAAGGATACAGAGAAATATATTCTTCATACCCCCCCCCCCCTCGCAAACCCAATTATCGAAATAGAGCTTGAGCTCTGGAAATCAGAAATGGTGGCCGACTTCAATCTTCATGTTTTTGTCTTCGAATTAATTTTCTTCCACTCTGATAACATCTCTGTCTTCTCTACATCTTTGCTTCCATCTTATACACTTGCTTCGAGCTTGTATTTTGTCTTTGATGCAGGTAGCTACGGATTTGTTGACTTTTGCGTCAGATCTGCTCATGTTGATGAAATTTGAAGTGTCTTCGTTAGATCTATGTAAAGGTTGATACTTTACAGCAGATTTGTGACTTGAATTTGCGGATCTGTTGTATTTATCTTCTAGGGTTTGATCCTTGCTTCTGCTGCCGTTGAATTTAGGGCTTCCAATTTCTGCGATGCATAGCTTGTCTTTCAGAGTCTCAAATCTATTTTTGGACAATGGTTTTGTCAGAATGTCGGCTATTTGGTAAGTTGACGGTATGTGATTAACTCGAAGCTTGTCTCTTTGAACTAATTCACGTACAAAGTATATATCTAGTTCAAGATGCTTAGTTCTAGAGTGCAATACTGGATTTGCAGTTAGGGCTATAGCACTCATATTATCACACCACACTGTTGCCTTTGAATTTAAATTAATTTTTGGCTCACTCAATAATGATTGAATCCACATTATCTCTACTGTTGTACTTGCAATGCTGCGATATTCTGCTTCTGTACTGGATTTAGAAACTGTATTTTGTTTCTTAGCACACCATGATATTGGATTTTTTCCTAAATATATGCAATAACCACTTGTGGATTTTCTGTCATCATGACCGTTTGCCCAATCTGCATCTGCATAAGCATTAATGTCTAAGTTGTTGCTTGCCTTCAGTATTAGACCCTGGTTGATAATGCCTCTCAAATATCTTAAAATTCTCTTGACTGCTTTCAAGTGATCACTCAATGGCCTTTGCATAAACTGACTTGCCTTATTCACACTGTATGATATGTATGGTCTGGTTATAGTGACATATTGTAATGCTCCAATGATGCTTCTGTATAATCTTTCATTACATGTAGCTTCACCCTTCTCTTTGCTTAGATGTATGTTAGTGACCATAGGTGTAGGTGAGGGATTAGCTTTATTCATGTCAGACCTTACTAGAATTTCAGTGATAAACTTTCTTTGACTTAATTGAAGTTCATTATTCTTGTTTCTGCTGACTTCAATGCCTAGAAAGTATGACAGTTCACCTAGGTCTTTAACTGAGAACTCACTGTTTAGTTGATCAGTGATGTTTCTGATTTCATTGTTGCAATTGCCTGTAATTATGAAATCATCCACATAAATCAGAACATAGGTCACTGTATTAGCTGCAAACTTTGTAAACAATGAGTTATCAGATTTTGCTGATGTATATCCAAACTTTGATAGTGTTGCCTTGAGCTTATTGAACCAGACTCTGGGTGCTTGCTTTAGCCCATAAATAGCCTTATTCAACTTGCACACCATATTGTTATCTGATTTTTCTTTTAGTCCTGGTGGTAGTTCCATATACACCTCTTCCTGGAAGTCACCATTTAGAAAAGCAGTGTTAACATCAAGTTGCTTGATGGTCCAATTCTTATACAAGGCTATTGTTAAGATAATTCTAATTGTTGTTGGCTTCACAACAGGTGAGAAAGTTTCATTAAAATCAATTCCCCACTGTTGTGAATAACCTTTAGCCACTAGTCTAGCCTTGTATTTAGAGGCTGTACCATCAGCATTTCTTTTTATTCTGTATGTCCATCTACACCCAATGATATTTTTTTCTTTGGGTGGTTGAACAAGATGCCAAGTCCTTTTATTAACTAAAGCATCTAATTCTTCCTGCATAGCTGACCTCCACTTATCATTCAACTTAGCTTGTTGATAAGTGGATGGTTCGGTATCATTAAATTCAGTACAAAAGTTTTTGGTTTGAATATACCACTCTTTGCTCTTGTCATCATATGGTGTCTATTATGAGGTTGAGGGACTTCCCTGTTTCTTTCAACTTGAGTGCTTTCAGGACTGTTGTTCTCTTCACTGCTCACATTATCATGTTGCACATCATCATTGTCACCACCACTGTTTTCACTTTCATGATCTGAAGCATCTCTAAGAGTGCAATGCTGTGTTGT
The DNA here is from genome assembly GCA_030737875.1 of Allium sativum. NCBI lineage: Eukaryota > Viridiplantae > Streptophyta > Magnoliopsida > Asparagales > Amaryllidaceae > Allium > Allium sativum. The sequence continues at coordinate 646,909,533 of CM060923.1, forward strand.
GCTAGTAGTTTGTGTGTTTTGTGGTTGTCTAGTACTATTGTCAGAAAGTGGCACATGCATAACTTCATCCACTTGTTCAGGAAATTGTGGAATTATAGTTCTTTGATATAAATTTTCTTTGTGGTTTTGCATGTGTCACTCTTCAAAGGAAACACTTTTTCATTAAAGATCACATGTCTAGATATATAAATTTTACCATTGCTGTCCAAACACTTGTAGCCTTTAAAATTTTTGGTGTAACCCAAAAAGGTACATGGAGTAGATCTGAAATCTAGCTTGTGCTTATTAAATGGTCTAGTATGAGGAAAACATAGACATCCAAATACTTTTAGTTCATCATAATTGGGTTTGGTTTGATTTAAAATTTCTATGGGGCACTTCATGTCAAGTACCTTAGTAGGTAACCTGTTTATTAGATGAACAGCTGTGGCAAATGCATCAGGCCAGAATTTTAGAGGCAATGTTGCATGTGCTAGCAGTGTCAAACCTGTCTCCACAATATGTCTATGTTTTCTCTCAATTAATCCATTCTGTTCAGATATATGTGGACACGTTAATCTATGTGTAATACCTTTTTTATGAAAACAGTCTTTTAAGGGCAAAAACTCCTTACCACCATCACTTTGAATAATTTTAACTTTATGGCTTAACTGATTTTCCACATTGGCTATGAACTGCATAACTGTGTTACAAGTGTTAGACTTTGATTTTAAAAAATATATCCAAACATACCTAGAATAAGCATCAATAAATGAAATGTAATATTTGTACCCATAGTCAGTGTTAATTGGTGCTGGGCCCCATAGGTCTACAACTATTAATTCTAATGGGTTCATATATTCAGTTTCAGAATTTGGGAATGGCAATTTATGGCTCTTTCCCATTTGACAGTATGTACACACATAATAACTTGGAATATCAACAGAAATATCATTGTTGACTAAAATTTCTTTGATAACTTTCAAACTTGGATGTCCAAGCTTACAATGCCACAAATCAAATGTCATGCTGTCATTACTTGAGTCTAATTCAGTTACATTACAGTACTTATTTCTAGGCTCAGTATTTCTGCAGTTTCCAGAATTGAACTTGTATAAGCCATTTTGTTCTCTACCCTGCAATAAGATATTCCTAGTCAGCATGTCCCTAACAACACAGTGATTTGGGTAAAATTCAAATGATACTTTGTTGTCTTTAGCACACTGTGACACGCTGATTAAATTTTTCCTTATGTGTGGTGCACATAGTAAATTATTTAGGTATATTTGTTTGGCACCATTAATACTAGCATGTCCAGTATGAGAAATAAGTATAGGGTTGCTATTACCCATAATTAGAGATTGCTTACCTTTGTACTCACGATTGCCAAGATTCAGATTATTTAAGTTGTTAGTGACATGATGAGTTGCCCCAGAATCTGGATACCATGAATCATCTTGAATATCATCAGTAGAAGCGGGATTTGAGGAAATTTCTTGATTAGTTTTAGCATCTGATTGACTGCTAACCATGTTGGCATTTGGATTGTTATTCCTGCTATTGTTATTGCCTTGTTGATTGGCATTGTAGCTGTTGTCAAACCTAAAATAACATCTGTCAGCTGTGTGACCCATTTTTCCACAAATCTGACACTTCGGTCTGTTGTTGGGATTCCACCTCCCAGCTCTTCCTCTTCCACGGTTTGACTGACCTCCTCTTTGGTAAGTATTTTGGTTTCTTGAATTGTTTTGTTGGTTTTTGTTTTTCCCTGTAGTGATGTAGTTGACTGAGGGATCAGAAACTTGATCTTTTCTTTGCAGTAATCTACCTTCATGAGCTAACAGCATAGAATGAACACTTTGTAGTGAGGGTGTGGGTTCTATGGATGTTATGAATGCTACAACGACTTCATATTCATCCTCCATCCCTCCAACTATATATAGTACTTGTTCTTTTTCTTCAATCTTGTTTCCTGTGCAAGCTAGTTGATCACATAGATTCTTTACCTTCATTAGATACTCATTCATGTTAGAATCCTCTTTCTTTATGCTTTGAAGTTGCTTCTTTTAGTTTAACACTCTTGCAGAAGACTGATTAGTAAATGATCTTTCTAGAGCAGTCCAAATATCATGTGATGACTTAACACCAATCAATTATGGCATTATTGATGAACTAACAGTAGACATTAGCCATGCACTCATAAGATTGTCTTGCCTCTGATATGATGCATGTTCTTGGTTAGGAAATAAGTTGTTATCAGCACCTCTAATGTATTTTGCTGGAACAGTTTGAGTTCCATAGAGATAATATTCAATTCCATAACCTTTTGCTGCTGTTTCCACCTGCAGTTTCCATAAAAGATAATTTGATTCATCCAGTTGAATCGAGATGATGTTACTTTGCGGCTCAATGATGGATTTGATAAGTTCTTCAGTGCTTTCAGCACTGGTCTGATTTGATCTAGCTGATGATCTTGGGGAATTTGGCCGATTTGTTTCAACCATGATGCACAAATACTCAGGACTTGATAACAATAGGCGAGAAAGAAGATAAGTTTTTCAAAAAACTCGAATTCTTGAATTGAATTTTCTGGATGATTTCTTTGATTGATTTCAAAAAAGCAACCAGAAGTGTCAAAATGATGATTTCCCGAATGTTTTGATACGTTTTTTTTTTCTGATTGACTTTCTTGGATGGTTTTTTTGATTTCAGTTTGAATGATTTCACCAGAATTTTTGATTAGATTGGAGTTTTTTTGAAATTCTTTATCACCAAGCTTGTGAGACTGAATACTGTTGCAGCCACGTAACACTGGCGAGGCACTGTCTTCTGATTCACAGCCTCAACCTTCAAGTGATGAGATGAAATCTCAGATGAAGGGTACCCACATGATGATATTACTCTGATGGGTAATCTATCTTTTAGATAGATTCGTAGAGGCACAGCGATTTGAATTGAGATCTTGATGCGATTAGCAAGAAAGCTCTGATACCATGCAAGAAACAGAGTAAAGAAATGTAAAAATTCTGTATTGTATTTCTTACAACTGAACTATAGATGAGTGTACAATTCCTTTTATAAAGAGAAGCCAACATAGGCCTTTTGTAATAATAAGAGTAATAGTGGGCTTAGGCCCAATGGACTGAAGGATACAGAGAAATATATTCTCCATACACGAAATAGAGACAAAAACACCATACTGCTTTCAGGTAACTCTCATGTTCCCTGTTTACTTTTACATCATTGAGGTTTGAGCCAGTGTTATGAGGACCAAACCGATGTTTAACAGCGAAAAACCATGAACCGTGGAGTGGTTCAGTCCAAAGCTTATTTATACCGTCTTCATGTAAGAACCAACGACTGAACTGTTGAAATAGTGATTGAACCATGCTTTGAACCGTGAGCCAAACTTTTCCTTTCGGTTTGTATTTCTAACTTATTCAGCTAATATATTTTTCATCCAAAATCAGAAAACCGGAAACCCTAATTTCTTCGTAGTTGCCTAAACAACGTCATCATTGTCCCCATCTCTACCAGCTCATCCGCGCAAGCATCTCCATAATAGCCATGTCAACCGTCTCCTGATCTGCAGCTGCCTCCTCCGCTGCAACTTGCTGCTTTACAACGAATTTTTGGTGGCGAACTGCAATTTCAAATTGCTAAAGGTCAATTTCTTTCATTTCTAATGTCTTTTTACATTATCATTCACAATAGATGCACGTGAGTTTTAGTTGGGCATGGATGTTTGTTGTGTTGTGAATTTAGCTATTGACAATGTGTGCTGTTTAGACTTAGTTCAAATAATGTGTATGTTCAATGGTCATGTAAAGAAGTTAGATCTTGAATTAGTTCATGTTCTGTGTTAATGTATTAGACCAATTGTACTGTGAAATATAAATATTAATCTTCATCATTTCTTCAAGTTATTACCCCTCTTGATCTGTGAAATATAAATATGAGTCAATCGGTGGAACACTATGCATAATTTTATTCATGTTAGATTTGTAGTATGTCTATATTAATGTTGTGCTTAATTTTAAACGTTAAGCAATCGACAATACTATGCATAATTTTTTCACGCTAGATTTCTAGTATATATATTAACAATAAACACTCCACCTATATGCCTATGTTGTTCTGGGTAATATGAATCCATTAAGTTTAAAATAAATGCAATATTGTATCACAAAATTATTGAGTAATAAAATTACTGTTTACTGTGTGATACTGTATCACACAATTATCGGTTTAGTTCCATTAAGTTTCTTTATACTAGGGGAACATTCTATGAATTCCATTCAACATCAAGCAATGATAATTCTAGGTTGAAAGACATTCTTAAAATGAAGCCGTTTGTATAATAGCTATTTGTTTTCCTTAAATCTAGGTTCTTGCTAAGGAGATTGTGAGATCAAGGCAGGCAGTGAACCGTCTTCACGAAAATAAATCATAGTTAAATTTAGTTTTAATGCATCTTGATGAACTAGTTGGTAAATGATACATGAGGTTATGTTGTATAATCTTTTAAGATCCGATCTATTTAAGTACTTCTTCTGTAATCATTAGTGGGCCTAAATGTTATTGTGCCACACACTTAATATTCTTTGATTGTTAAATACCATGTCGTGTATCATTCGAAAGTAATATTATAGATGAACATGTTAATATGAGTATCTCCTGTGTTCTTTTACTGTTGGGAAGTTTGAAAAGATTGCATTTTTGTAAAGAGTTGACTACAAGGGATAAGTATAAATTTATTGTGGCAAGCCTAAAAGGGTCATTAAAAATAAAAATAAAAAATGCATCTGCTGTAGTAGTAAAGTAGACGCAAATGCATTGAAAAGTAAAATTACCATACACAACAATTTGCATCTGCTGTAATAGTAAGGCAGACGCAAATGCATTGGTATTTGCGTCCAATGTACGCTATAATAGACGCAAATATGTCAAATTTGCGTCTATTGCAATAGTCAAGCAGATGCAAATGCATTGGTATTTGTGTCCAATGCACGCTATAACAAACGCAAATATGTCAAATTTGCTTCTGTCCAACAACAGAAGAAAAAATATATTAACATTTGCGTCCGTTGCGTTTGCATCCACATTGAAGCAGACGCAAATAATGTGAAATATTGGACGCAAATACCGTGTTTTCTACTAGTGATTGTACATAAATGAAAACGGAAATGTATTTATGTTGTATGCATTTTAATATTAGAAAAGATTCTTGTCAATTATGTCGTTAATGAATCTGACATTGGTGAAATTTGTACATATTTAACACATTATAACCAGGTGAAATTTGTACATATATATGTGTGTGCGCGTGCATGTAATTACATGTATATGTGTACATATATGTAAACACAAAGAAGTTATCAATATTTTATAAAACATGAATTTTTTCAACAGAGAAACCAAAGCAATCCCATATATATATATATATATATATGTATGTATGTATGTATGTATGTGTGTGTGTGTGTGTATATATATATATATATATATATATATATATATATATATATATATATATGCTCACAGTCAAGAAAATAACCATGTGCGCGAGCTTAAAGAAAGAAGTGTACTAATTTAATGACAACACCTAATATATAAAGGAATCAATTTTATCAAGATGCTTTTATATGACACCGAATATATCAAGTAAATTGAAGAATTTTTAATATATCCATGAATTCGTACTGCCAATTTTGTCAAGATGCTTCTATATGGAAAATTCTCAAATCTAAGCCTATCAAGGAATCAAAATGAGCAACGAAAAGTTCTCAAATCATTGACAAATCAAGACCAAATTTATTCGACAACAAAATCCAAAGCGAGGAACAGTTTTGGCTAATCGAAATTTGACAAAAGGATTCTAAATCCTATAAACAGACTCAATTTAATCATAGGCATAGAAGTCGAGATAAGAGAAGTAAATTAGATAAATTCACGTACCAAATATCTAGGATAAGTGGAGAAAGATTCAATCTGAGAAGGAGCTTGAATCTGAGAAGTTTTATCAAGCAATCGACTCCATTTTTGTTTCTCCAAAGAACCCTAAAAGCTTTGAAATATGACGGCCGTAAAATTGAAAGTTTAGATCTAGAATTGGCGATTTGGGGGAAGAACAAAATGAAAAGGAAGCACGTGAATGAAAATGTTAGCAGGAAATAGAGGAAGCGCAATAGATGGTGTATGGATGGGATTTTGTATTAAATAATGGTGTGGATTGTTGAGGTATATTTTTTTAATTTTTTTAATTAGAATGTATCTATAGCTACTGCAACATCGTACCGATATCTATGCTAACACCTTGAAGCGAATGTTGTAATAGAAAAAAATAAGCATGACTATTGTTACATTATGGCTAGCAATATCATGTAATTTCATTGTAGTAGGTCATCTATGGCATAATGCGCTCCGGCGTAACTGAATCAATTTCAGCTCCAACTTCCCTTAAGTTAATCTTTCCACATGTTCGAAATTACATAGCTTTTCTACTCGGGATACATAGATCAAGAGGGCTCTTCGGTGATTGGGTAAGATCTACAAGTTATATAGCTAAGATTTGGATTATTGATAATGGAGAAATAAACTGGGAGTGTTGAATAGCCAAGATGAAATCTGATGATTTGCGTTTGATTGGTATGGATATTTACTAAAAATGATAGAAATATTTGTTTACTTGCTGGATTATATGCCGATCATTTGTTATCTTTTCTGCAAATTGAGCGTTATTTAAGGGATGACGCTACCGTGGTTATTTTCTTCCTTTGAATCCTTAGTACATTTTAGGTGGATACTGATTATGATTAGAAGTAGATTCATAGCTACTATCTCAAGCATTTCCTATAACTATCGATCAAAATTTCTGTATTCTCTCTATGATTTTGGGAAGTAGTTTTCATATCATGTTTAGGGACAGTTATATTGGTTCTCCTTGGTGCTATACTATCTTGGATAATTATTGCGAATTGTTTGCTAGTTCATTTACTAGTCTTTTTCAAAAGAAGATGAATCAAGAAGTTAGTTTTAATCTTATATGAGGGAAATTTAGTGTTGCTACAGACAAAATCTTCTCAAGCAGTTTCCTAAAGATATACTCAATAGTTTACGGCCAATTACTTCTCCTAAGCAAAACCTACTAAAAATGTGGAGAAAGTAATATAGCAGTTGTATACTATGTGCTGAGGATTCACCTGAGTATTTCTTGTGCTAAAAATGCGGAAGACGTAGAGCAGTATTAGCTATCTGTAGAGGCGTTGGGAATATGCACAAAATTGTGAGTAACACCTCGCACCCTTAACGTTATCATAATATAGAATCTCGCTAAGAAATTTGGAGCGTTGTATATATAAAGATAATAAACATCACAGAGACTAAGATTTCACAAGACATTAAAAAATTCACAACGGAAGAAGAATATTAAAGTAACAAATCTATTCTCATTATTTTAAACAAACCAAATTATTTTAATATAACATGTCCCAAATCTCAGTTATAATAACAATATCTGAGTACAAAAATAGAAATATCCCTAAATAGCCAAAAAGTACAAGAAAACCGTGGAAAGAAATAATAAAAGAGTTCATCTCTACAAGAGCCATCGAAGCTAATATCTATTAAGAAATCCAAGCTACGCACTTCCTCACTAAGAGCCTAGGGGGAGAAAAAAGGAAAAAAGAAAAAGGGAAAATGGGCCAGAAAAAAAGTCTGGTGTGATGTAGTAATTCCTAGCACAATTGATAAGTGAAGAAACATATATAAAATAGTAGTCTATTGTCATTAAAGGGGTAAATGTCTGTGCACACCTAAAAGTGAACAGAATAGAATAAGGACATCACATGATAACATGCAAAGATATAAGTGTTATCCTTCGAAAGATTTAATAATGTTGATGATTGTTTTACACTTCTAAAAATAGAACAAATTAGAAAGAAAATTCCTAATACTACCTAGATGACCGGTTGCGACGCATCATGGATAACCTATGCTCACTATGGTTTTGGATTTATCAGCTCTTACTTATCAGTGATTTGACTAACCCATCAGCGATTTGACATGACCTTATCCATAGGTGTGAAAGTGGCTTATGTCCCCAAACCGAGATAGTGCACTCACATTGAATTGTCGGAACGCACTTACACACTCTCCGTTAGACCCACTTACATCCACAACGTAACATGGTGCATGCCCTTACTTCAAGTGAGGACGAAATGATAAATAAGGTATGCTACATGGAATGTATCCCAAACAACTTTGCTCAAATCCTCTAACCCTTGTTTTGGCCCCCAAAACAATTTATTTTATTAGACCCGACAACAAGGAGTACTGGGAATATAATTTACTTTTATAAGTTTATATTAAAGCCCGACAACAAGGAGTACTAGGCTAAAACCCAACAACAAGGAGTACTGGGTTCATACTACATATTAACATGTTTATACCAAAGCCAGACAACAAGGAGTACTAATCTAAAACTCGACAAAAACGATAAATTAGATTGCCTCTAGGATGTTGATTGATCGTTCCCCGAAGGAGGTTTACTTCGTACCAGAATCCTTAGCTTTACCACAGTCGGACAGTTTCCCGCCATTAACCACATTTTCCTCGAGAACCTTTTTATCAATCCTCGCATCCTCTTCCCAAGGAAACTTTTCTCCTCCAGCTTGGTCCCGTTGTAGTGAAATCTTGAAGTCAAACTTATCCAGAAAACAAGAAACCGTGACCATCAAAACCATGGACGGATCGGGTCTGTCGACCGACGCCACCACCACATTAAAGCTTTTCAAGAACTTACGCATAGTCTCGTGGACCTCTGCTTGTTTGTCGTTAGAGTCATAACGCTTTTTGGATGAGTGATGTGAACTCTAAGCTGCTCGACAAACATCATAACCAAATCACTCCAAGAATGAATAGAATCCATTTCCAAATTCCTAAACCACATTGCAGCAATATCTGTCGGGTAAATCAGAAAACACTTCGCCGTGACGCTTTCTGAAGCAAAGAGAACTTCCATACGGCATACGTAGCGCATTAAGTGAGCAGTCAGATCCTTCTGACCATCGAAAGCTTCCAACAACGGCAATTTGAAGTATGGTGGATTCCGAGAATTCCTGATATCCAAAGAGAACAGACTGAGAATAACACAATCCAAATCCCAAGAAGAGGCATCGCCTTGAGCGAATCGACGAATAACATCCAGGATTTGAGATCCATTACGAAAGGCGAGAAACTAATTCAAGTTATACAAAGCGACATTGGTGCCCCTTGTGTTTAAGTCCAAATTAGGAATCAGTTGATCACTGAGAATAATAGCCGGTTAAATTCCAACCTGAGGAGCCGCATCAGGCATAATAACTACTCCAAGAACCGCGGGAGCACTACCATCCAAAGCTGTGCGCATTGGAGCTTGAATCACATTACCAATGTCGGAGCCAGCGACTTGACCAACCAAAGGGTTACGGGCTGGAGCAATGTCGAGATTATGGATGCCACCGAATGTAGCGGGAACGACACTGACCTGAGAATTGGCGTCGGCCTATTGATTTGTTTTCGACGTTGCTCCTAAGTCCCTAATCACAGCCTGTGGAACACTAGTACTTGTCCCGATAATATCTGCCTGGCATATCGGCCTTTTAGTGCTTCCAATCCTACCTCAATCCAAGCGAGAAAAGTAGTCATCGCTTCTTCTTACTGCTTGAATCGAGCATTCAAATTCATAGCCAAATTCTTAATCATCCCGTCGACGTCGTCTCGAGTGACGTAATTCGAGGGATTAGCAATCGAAGAAAGCTCTTGACTTCCTTCACCTCTAGTACCTTGAGCTTCAGCAGTAGCGTCGAGCTTCTTGCACTTAACCATGATGAAAAGCGAGTGACCAAGTCGAAGCCGAAAAATGAAACCAAAGTCAAAAACCAAATCCGAAGTTCAAATCTAATATCAAATCCGAGAACCAAAACCAAAGCAGAAGTCAAAGCCAGGCACCCCCTTCTTGGCAGCCAAAGTGTTAATGTGGAAAACAGGTTATTTGCGCATGCCAACACCCAATTGTAAGTTTAGCACTAAATTTATAATCCGAGTATCCAAAGGCAGAAAAATGTTAATGGAACACACAACTTTTATAGTGGTTTGGCACTAATGCCTACGTCTACTTCATAGTAATCATTCATCATATATTTGTCGATTACAATGTTTCTACAAGTTCGAATAATTTATGTGTACAATGTTTGATAGAACAACAAATGTCCTGTTAATTCTAAACTTTGACCAAAATACCCTTCTTCTTCGTTGAGTCAAAGTGTGTGTTAATGTTCAAGAAATAACTCCAATTCCCAAAAGTTTGAAAATACGTAAAAAAGTATACCAAAAGTCCAACTGAATTCCCAAAAGTTATAGGCAAACATTATGGAACGTTTATAATTCCATGGATATGTCCAAGTCATGAAAATGATGATGGCAGCCATTAATGATGCTTGAGAGCTACAATCATGCATGCCAAAAAAGTGTAATAAAAATACAAAATTGCCCATCTTTAAGAATGCCAAGCGGGGGGTAGTTATAGGTGAGTTTTGGAGGCATCAACCCGAATTTCGTATCATGAGGGATGCGAAATTCGCATCCCAAAGAGATAGCAAAAAACTGAGTTATTTGCAATAAAATTGCTTCCTAGAGTTGTGTAAATTTGAATACTGAAATTGGTTGATCGACACATGCAGATCAATTGAAAATGTGTGAATCGCACGTAGCCACCCCCATGTCAAATTTGTTTGCCAAATATCCTTGCTAGAATCCATTTTTCAAGTCCCTGTCCATATCTCAAATTCACATCCCGGATCTCGCAGTGTGCACACAAGATTTCATATCCAATCGAGTGGATCAGGGTGATTTTTCATATCTCGATTCCTAGCCAAAATCGTATCCCATGCAAACTCCAGATTTCACATCATGACTCCCTGATGCGCACACATGGAAATTCATGTCCAGGCTACTTTGACCCAGTTCTTTTCGAGATGTCAGATCTCGAGCAGGATTTCGTATCCCTTATTTGCCAAACCCTGCCATTTCTCATCCCGTGTCGATCACGTGAAATAGAGCGATCGATACGTGATTTCGTATCCAATCAGGGATGTAAAATTTCCAAATGCCAAGCGAAATTCCTTGGCCTGATCGACCCGATGCACACTCACGAAAATGAGCAATTTTCTCATGTCGATCGCCTCTTTTTGAATGCACACTCACGAAAATGAGCAATTTTCTCATGTCGATCGCCTCTTTCTGACATGCCGGATAAGCTAATTTGTCAAATGTTAGATTTTGATGTCGTGAGTTGCACAGACAATTTTAAGTGACCGTTCCATGCCGATCAGTTGTTTTTTAGTGCGTGAAAACAGAATTTACCAGAATCTATATATTTTTCCTTGACGACTTTCACCATGAGATCGGACCGACACGCTCAAGGATTTTGAGCTGCTCGGACCGAATCGATCACGTATTTTTACCATGTCAGATTTTCCAAGTTTATTAATGATGATTTCGTGAATAGACGATATTTCCAACTTTTTCTGAATGCATCTCGACTTCGACAAAATTGCTTTGTGTTTTCTGACGACATTCTCGAAACTGACCACGCCACGAACCATAATCTTGACATGTGAGTTTCTTTACCAAAAAGCGGGTCAACACGAGAAAAACATTAGCAGGAATGAATACGAGACCGAAGAACACCACGCAGAAACACTACCAACTACACTAATAATAACTTACAACATAAAACTTATCTTCTCTTGTTGGAAATATTTTGTGAATTATTAAAAATGTTGAAATAAGTGTGTGAATGGCTCTTATATGTGAATAGTCCCACATCATGGGATTATAAGAAAGATGCAAGTATTTATACTTGTTTCGAAGAAGTTATGTTGGGGCCTTGGGCTTCCAATATATGCTTTGTTATGAGGAGGGAGACCATGCATCATGACCACCACACACGCGCGCGACCGACCGACTCGACACGACCCGGCCCGGCTCGGTTCGGTTCGGGCTCGGCTTTGTGGTGTAAACACTTATACTTTTGGACTAGAAAAAATTGCATTTTTCGAACTATGTTTTTAAATACGAGAAATATTTCTGAGCCGACTTTTATTTGAAGCGATAAACTATTGACCCTGTATTTTAGCATATTTATCTACTGTCTAGTATTTTCGTTCAGCCCTAATCCCCATTTATATATTATCTTCAGTTGTAGACGAAAATAATATAACAAAAACACAGTTTTTACCTCCGCCATTAAAATATTCTTCCTCAAATTTTCGAGGAGTATTTTTATTTTCGAAATTGCAATTTTGCACTGATTTGTTGTGCAAAGAAAATCAGTTATTATTTTATAGGCTGTTTTATCCTAGAGGCGGCGGCGAAAGTACGAACTGTGTTTGCACCACTGGCCAGATCGCCGAATCGTCTTCAAGAAAGCAACCAAGTACGTGACTCGGCTATTGTTTCCCAATAATTTGAAGACGAACTGAAACAATGGCTTCGACATCAACCCTGGATGATACTGCTCCTCCCTCTGCTTTCCAAATCCCATTGATGACTGCTGCCCCATTCCGTTTTGAAGGACTGCATTTCAAACGATGGCGTCATAAGATGGAGTTCTACCTGACGATGAGAAAGGTCGCTGTTGCTCTAACCACCGACAAACCGCAGTTGCTAGACAAACCTGACGGAACTGATGAAGCGCACATCGCTTCCTGGAATGAACAATCAAAACAACAACAGAACTGGATTGAGCAGGATTATCTGTGCAGAAATTTCGTTCTCAATGGCCTCAGCGATGTTCTGTATGATTACTACAACTCGGACGACAAGACAACGAAGGAGATCTGGGAAGCGCTGAAGAAGAAATACGATACAGAGGAGGCAGGGGCAAAGAAGTATGCTGTGAGCCGCTATCTCAAATATCAGATGACAAACGACAGGTCAGTAGAGATGCAGTCTCATGAGCTTCAGAAAATAGCCCATGAGATCATCTCCGAAGGTATGGTTTTGGACGAATAGTTTCAAGTTGCTGTTGTTATTGACAAACTGCTCCTAGGTTTGAAAGACTTTAAGAATTTCCTATGACATAAAACTAAGGAATTTTCATTAGAGAGCTTGATCACTCGCCTTCGCATTAAGGAGGAGGCACGCAAACATGACCAGAAAGAGGAAGTGCCGGTTGTCTCAAGCAACAACACTAAAAATACCAAACCCACAGTTCTGAAATCGAACCAGAAGTCATTTAACAATCAGAACTGGCGCAACAAAAAGAACGGGAATCCGCAAGGATACTCAAAAGGACAGCAAAAAACAGCCCAAAAGAATGATTCTGGACAGTTGTTTCTTTGTTACAACTGTGGAAAACCAGGTCATATGGCACGAAAATGTCGGAACATGCCTAGTTCTGCACCATAGGCTAACCTGACTAAGGAGGAGCCTCTTATAGCTATGATCACTGAGATTCACCTTGTTGGTGGATCAGAGGGTTGGTGGGTAGACACTGGTGCTTCTCGCCATGGTTGCTATGATCGTGATATGTTCACCACATACACGGCTTTTGATGATCAGAAAGTGTTGTTGGGAGATTCTCATACCACTAAAGTTGCCGGGTTTGGAAATGTGGAGATCAAGTTTACCTCTGGAAAGACAGTAATTCTTAAAGATGTTTTGCATGCTCTAGAGATGAGGAAGAATCTGGTTTCTGGCTTTCTCCTTAATAAGGCAGGCTTTACTCAATTTATTGGTGCTGATGTGTATACCATAGGGTATAAGGGAACTTTTGTAGGAAAGGGTTATGCTTGTGAGGGAATGTTTAAATTAAATGTTGAATCTAATAAAGTGAATAATTCTACTTATATGTTGTGTGATTTTAATATTGGGCACTCTAGATTATGTCATGTCAATAAACAAATAATTCATAACATAAGCACCCTAGATATGATACCTAAGATGACAGAATCTGAACCTGATAAATGTGAATTCTGTACACAAGCAAAAATCACTAAGAAATCTCATAAATCTGTTGATAGAGAATCTGAACCCTTAGATTTGATTCGTTCTGACATATGTGAACTTGATGGTACTTTGACTAGACATGGATATCGGTATTTTATCACTTTTATTGATGACTGTTCTGATTTCACATATGTTTACCTTATGAAAAATAAAAGTGATGCTTTTGAAATGTTTAAAACATTCAAAACTGAAATTGAGAATCAAACAAACAGGAAAATTAAGAGACTTCGTAGTGATAGAGGAACAAAATATGAATCTAATTCAATTCTGGACTTCACATTGGTGGGGGGATATTTTTATTGACTGTATGCTATGTTCTAAATAGAATCCCCAAATCTAAGAATAAAATTTCACCTTATGAAATTTTAAAGAATCATAAACCCAATGTGTCATACTTTAGAACTTGGGGTTGTTTAGCATATGTTCGCATCCCAGACCTTAAGAGAATAAAATTGGCAAGTAGAGCATATGAACGTGCACTTATAGGCTATGCTATTAATAGCAAAGCATATCGATTTTATGATACAAATGCACATAACATAATTGAATCAATTGATGCCGATTTTTATGAAACAAAATTTCAATTTAAATTAAGGAAGAGTGGGGGCACTTCAAGTATGCCTATTAGAACAGAACTTAATAAATGTTCTGAAGCTGAACCTAGAATAAGTAAAAGAACAAGAACCGTAAAAGATTTTGGTTCGAATTTTTGTGCTTTTACTATAGAGGAGGATCCCTTAAACCTCCAAGAGGCCCTATCTTCTTTAGATGCCGATTTTTTGCAAGAAGCTATAAATGATGAGATGGATTCTCTGGAATCCAATAAGACTTGGCATTTGACAGATTTACCCCCTAGTTGTAAATCTATAGGCTGTAAATGGGTGCTTAAAAAGAAATTAAAAGATGATGGTACTATTGATAAATACAAAGTAAGACTAGTAGCTAAAAGTTTTAGACAAAAAGAAAATATAGATTTCTTTGACACTTTTTCACCTGTAACTAGAAAAACATCCATTCGGGTATTAATCTCACTTGCTTCCATTCATAATTTACTAATACACCAAATGGATGTTAAAACCGCATTTTTAAACGGTGAATTAGATGAAGAAATCTATATGGACCAGCCTGAAAGATTTGCAGTACATGATCAAGAACATAAAGTATGCAAATTAGATAAATCATTATATGATTTAAAACAAGCACCTAAATAATGGCATGAAAAATTTTATAACTTAATCATATCACATGGTTTTAAAGTTAATGAGAGTGACAAATGCATTTATTACAAATTTGAGAATGACATTTGTAATATTATATGCCTTTATGTAGATGACCTACTCGTCTTTGGGTCAAACCTTCATGCCATAAATTCAGTCAAATCCTTATTAAGTGTCAATTTTGATATGAAAGATCTAAGTGAGGCAAGTGTAATCCTTGGTGTTAAGATTACTAGGTCAGAAAAGGGAATTTCTTTGGATCAATCTCATTACATTGAGAAGATACTGAAGAAATATAATTACTTTGACTGTAGACCTGCATGTACACCATATGATCCAAGTGTAAAGTTATTTAAGAACCCTGGTGAAGATGTAAGACAGTCTGATTATGCGAGCATCATTGGTAGCCTTCAGTATGCCACTGATTGTACTAGACCCGACATTGCCTATGTCGTGGGATTATTATGCAAGCTTGCCAGTAAACCCATTATAGAGCACTGGCATGCTATTGAAAGGGTAATGAGATACCTTAAACGAACTATGAACCTTGGATTATATTATGAAAAGTTCCCAGCTGTACTTGAAGGATATTCAGATGCAGACTGGAATACTTTATCTGATGATTCTAAGACGACCAGTGGCTATATATTTAGCATCGCTGGAGGAGCTGTTTCTAGGAAATCCACATTTTGGCTCAGTCTACTATGGAGTCTGAGATGATATCACTAGCCACAGCTAGTGAAGAAGCAGAATATTTGAGAAATCTGCTAGCTGAGATTTCCTTATAGGAAAAACCGATACCAGCTGTGTTGATACATTGCGATAGTACCGCGGCTATTGCAAAAGTTCAGAAATGTTATTATAACGGTAAGAGACGACAAATACGTCGTACGCACAGAACGGTTAGAGAACTACTATCCTCAGGTACCGTTAGAGTGGATTACGTACGTAGTGATGAAAATTTGGCAGATCCTTTGACGAAAGGACTGTCCAGAAAGAAAGTCCTTAATTCTTCTAAAAGAATGAGACTATTGCCCTTAGATTGTTGAGTCACGCACAATGGTAACCCGACCTAAATGACTGGAGATCCCAAGAAATAGGTTCAATGGGTAAAAAAAAAGTTATGCAGTGTTAGGAGTTGAACATGCTATTTAATAAATCAGAAGCATGTATTCCTGAAGTGATTAGAGGATAAGTTGATAGAAACTCTTAATGAGATATATACTATATTTGGAGTGGAGTACCTACCTTCAGGAGTACTCTTGATAGACTCACCTATGTGAATGTGGAAAAGTGGCCGTTTCCTATGGAGTTTTGGGCAAAACTTCTAGAGCGTTCACTAAACTGGGATAGACATGCATGGCCATAAATGCACGAGCTTATTTGATTGTACTATAGAAAAGGTTGTATGTGGTTTGATGTCAGGAATAGAGTTCAAGACTGCGTGTCACTCTAGTAAAAACTGAATCTTATTCACTATGCAAAGGTTCAAGTTGGATGACACCTTTGTTTATGCACAATCTTATATAACTTTAGAAACTGCTCGAATATATTTTTAAATATTCAAGTGGGGGATTGTTGGAAATATTTTGTGAATTATTAAAAATGTTGAAATAAGTGTATGAATGGCTCCTATATGTGAATAGTCCCACATCATGGGATTATAAGAAAGATGCAAGTATTTAATTATACTTGTTTCTAAGAAGTCATGTTGGGGCCTTGGGCTCCCAATGTATGCTTTGTTGTGAGGAGGGAGACCATGCATCATGACCACCACACACGCGCACGACCGACCGACTCGACCTGGCTTGGTTTGGGCTCGGGCTCAGGCTCAGGCTCGGCTTTGTGGTGTAAACACTTATATTTTTGGACTAGAAAAAGTTGTATTTTTCGATCTGTGTTTTTAAATACGAGAAATATTTTGAGTCGACTTTTATTTGAAGCGGTAAACTATTGATCCGGTATTTTAGCAGATTTATCTGTTGCCCAGTATTTTCGTTCAGCCATAGTTCTCATCTATATATTATCTTCTGTTGTAGACGAAAATAATATAACAAAAACACAGTTTTTACCTGTACCATTAAAATATTCTTTCTGAAATTTTCAAGCAGTATTTTTATTTTTGGAAGTGCAAATCTGCTCTGATTTGTTGTGCAAAACAAATCGGTTATTATTTCAGAGACTGTTTTATCCTAAAGGCGGCGAAAGTACGAACTGGTTTTGCACCACTGGCCAGATCGTCGAATCGTCTTCAAGAAAACGACCAAGTACGTGACTCAGCCATTATTTCCCAACATCTCCTTGTCGTCATAAGTTAATTTTTATCTCTTGCCAACTCCACCCTTACTATTACCTCTATCAAGTGGTTGTCCTAGGCGGCTGCCAGCTTAGCATAGGCCTGGAGCGGATCCTGATTATATATGGAATTGACTTCGTATAACTTGGTTGCACTTTAATAAAATATCTTAGTGATGCATATAGCAGTCAAATATTTTAGTTCCAGATGTATAAATGAATAATAATATTGATTAATTATTTGAACGATACCATAATAGTTTCATACCGTTTCATGTCGCATGCATTTATATAAAGCAATTATGATTCTAACTGCATATTGCATATGAAATTGACGTCTTTATGCAATAACTATCATTATTTGTGAGCACAAATTTGGAAATAGGTGGCTGAAAACATTTCTTTATTTGGAAATTTCCGTGGTTAATATAAACAAGGAAATTGTGTTCAACGCGCTGTTATTTTATGGCTGCTCTGCTATCTACAAACTACAATTTAGCAACACTAGATTCACATGTCTTTAAACTTAAAGGTCGAAATAAACAAAGCTTAGATACATTTATTTTTGGATGCATGTATGGGATCATCTCAACCATAACAAATTAACACAGCAGCTGAGTACATATGCATGATGCATGTATGCATGTGTGTATGTATGTGTGTATGCACGTACACACATGAATCCATATGTACGTAGTAGGTCAAGTAATTTATCAGTCTAACATACATAACAATGTGAGGTTGGCATCAATATTGCAATAGCAGACTTGATCAAAGTCTATATTTATGGACTTCGATAATCCAAGTCTAGAAGATGCATTTAATTTTGGATAATGCACTTGAGGATGACAACCTGACCACACCTGCAATTCAACTAGAAAACCATAATCCGATCCAGAAGTCAAACAAGCCGTGATTTACAAATGGTTTCAACTTTCAACTTAAAGATAACTGTAGTTTTGCTCTGGCAACTAGAATTCTTAATAATTCTCAAACTAAGGATCGCTCAGTGTTAAATACATAACAGTATGTATACGAATTTACAACGAGCAATTTACAACGTTTCAACGATTGGATTAGTCGAACCTTCAAAACCTTAAAACTTAAAAGTGTATTATTGGTTGGTTGACCCTTTGATCTTCAGGCTATGAATAGCAAAAGTGGTGATTTGTCTGGAATAGGTATAAGTGGTATACTCTTCCACTTTTCCAAATGACACAAGGTTTTGAGTTTAGGCAGGTCCGCTGTTATGATGCTTGTAGCATTTCTTCAGTGTATGTCTGCGCAGCATTGACATTTGGTTGCCATTGCACAAAGGTAAGTTAATGGACGTCATCTCTTTTGTATTTATACTGCCAAAAAATAGATTGTCCATTAAAATCAATGGCTAAATATGCCTTAAATTGACATGTCTTTAATGGTTGTACAAATTGAATGTCTACCAAAATGAAATACTTCTACTTTTATTTGACTTACTCGGAGCATGAAGAGTAGCTGAACTTTAGCTAAGTTAAAATTTAGCTGAACTTTTTCTTTCTTTCTTTTATTTTGAAATCAAATTTGTTTAGAAAACATATTTGTGGCCGCACTTGAAGCCTGAAAAAAAAAAATAAAAAAAAAAATAAAAAATAAAAATAAAGACCATTTATACTGTGAAACAAGGAAATCTATAAACAAAAGAATGCACTACTGCTCCAAAATTATTAGGAGCTAACCTTCCCTAAACCGTTCCAAAATTAATTTGTCCATTGTGTAACTTTTTTTAAGGATTTTTCTCAGAACTTCAAGGTTCTCAATCTATAAACAAAAGAATACACTACTGCTAAACAACTGTATGTGATCCGGGCTATAAACCTAAACCAGGCAACCTAACAGGAGAAACCCTAACCCTATTTTTCTTCTCCTTAATTGTATCAAGCTTAGGCGACCATTGTGGACTATCTTTTCTCCTTACAAGTAGGTCGTACTGCTTCTTCAACTCTGGTGTGGTACAAATCGCATCACTTCCTTCATAATCATGTCCAGTACCATCATTTATCATTTTCATTATAAACTCAGGCAAAACCCTAATCAGCATTCTACCATCCTCCCCCTTGACATACTCAAACGCAGAAGATGTCATATTTTTCATCTCTTTTGGCATCTTAGATGCCAGAGTCGCTGTGGTTAATTTTGCATTACAAGGGAAGAAATTGATCGGGAGGACAAAGTAAGTTTCTCCAAGTAGTAGAGAGTCTTCAATGGAGAGCATGGGAATGGGGCGGCCAATGAAGAAAGAATCTGCATGGCAGATGACTTTGTCAGGGTTTGTGAGCATGAGCTCTGCAGCAGGAGTGTTGATAGTGAAGGTTTTGAACCTTTTGGTGATGCTGCCATGGAACATCACTTTGGTTTGAGGTGGCGATGTGGGTTTGATGGTGAAGCAAGAAGACGAATTCCCCATTTTTTGATGGTTTCGTTTTTGTTTGAAAGAAGTTATTTATAATGAGATGGGACTTTGACAAAACTTGGGTTCTTTTTTATACTAGGTTGGTGTTGGTCAAAGTTGATGGCTTGGCCCGGACGAGTTTTAATTGTCAACTTAGTTATGGATTGGAAATGGAAGAATCCAACTGTTAATCAGCGTACGATTGTGATGTTATTTATTAAGGTTTTCTTTCCACTGCTGCATGGGACTTAAGTAACGCGCATCTTTTAATTATAATACCACGTACAGTACATGTTCCAGCAGTTAACGTAACATGCACACGTCGGTTTGGAAAAACTATGACTATTTAAATTAAAACATGTGACTGATATCATATGCATTATGGCGTTGCAAAAATGCGGTGTGAATAAATATATAGAAGCGTTATGATCAACTATATATATATATATATATATATATATATATATATATATATATATATATATATATATATATATATATATACACACATGTAAAGTGCGAACCCGTGCTTCACACACGGGATTGCCTATATTTTTGATTGATACAAAATCTTTTTATCAAAAAATAAGAAAAAAGACTTGAAGTTCAAATAATTTGAAATCTTCATATGGACGAGGATAAAGCTAAAAGTTATATAATGTACAAAGCTTTCATATGGAGCACAATCTATTAAAATAACATTAGTAATTTCTTTCAATCTGACCAATTCGAATATTTATTTAGTACAATTATTGACTTTATTGATGGTTATTTTGATGATAATCGAACACGAAACACTACAAGAGACATTGTAATTTTCGACAGGCTATACCGACGGTTTCCGACGGCTACCGACGGGCCGTCGGCGGCCGTCGGAAACCGTCGAAATGTATTCGTGATACTTCTTCCAGACCCGAACGCTTTCTTCCCCAAATCCAAACCTTCTCTTTAATTTTCCAGCACGAATTTTCGCCCTACCCATCCCAAATCCCCACTTTTCGCCCAAAATCGAAGATTTCTTCGTCTAAATTCTTCATCGGTGTCTCTCTAACCTATTGGACAAGCAAATTTAGGTAAAATCTCTTTTTTTCTTTGAAAATCAAGTTTTTTTTCTAAACCTATTTATGTCATAAATCAAAAATTAGGGTTCATTATTCATAGTAATTGGTTTCAATGGCTTAGTAGTGCGTAGTAGAATCCTATTATGTGCATATTTCATGCGATGTTAGAGAAATTGAAAATTTTGTGCTATGTTTGGGTGTTTGTGAATGTTTGGGTGTAATGTTTGGGTGTTTGTGAATATATTTCCACTTAGCTTGGTTGTTGTCGTTGTATAATTTATGATATTTGTGTAAATGTGCGCAATTGCGCGATTGTCATTCTTGTATGTGTTAGTTGACATATGAAAAAATGAACGATCGAACTAGTACATCGATATCGTGCAAAATATGAGTTGTGCACAAAATAACATGAATCTAAATTCTAGTTGTGTTTATTGAGACGACGATAACAGTAAATTAGATTTAAGTAGATTGAAATGTCAAGCAGACGCGATAGAAAAAAAAATATTTTTGTGTTGTATTAAATCTTTTTTTGTAGTAAAATGCGCACATCGATATCTAATTGAATAGCTAATATTCCCTAGAGTGTTTTCGGCCCCGTCCGACGAGTGTTGTACGTGATCATTATATAAATAGTCATTTTTTTTGAATTAAAAAACGACCGTTTATATTCATCTGGTACAATATTTGTTGGATTTGTCCTTGTATTGGAAAAGTTATAAACGCCGTAAGCATCTACATTTTGTATACTACTTCGTTTCAAAAGATTCACGGAATTTTGGTTCAGTTTTCCTTTTTGTTTCCTGCGTACATGTGTACAGTGCCGGAAACAAAAGGGAAATGCTGCCGAAATTTTGTTGAATCGTTTGTAACGAAGTAATATACAATTGTAAATGTTTACTGTGTTTGTAATGGGAAGTAGGATGTCTGACCATGTAAAAGAGTTGCATTTTAAAAAGTATCAAATTAGATATTTTTTTTTAACTTAATGAAAATGTTATTTGCTATCCAACTGTTATATATACGTGCGTTTTATGAATTTGAATTCATAAATAAATAAATATTAAATTTTGAACTTGTAACTGAATTTCTCAAATAGGAAAAATGATTGATTATTTTGTTGATCGGAGGAGTTGGATGTACCAAAGAAGAGGACAGAGAGGTTCGATAAAAGAAGATTTTTATAATGGTATAAATGTCTTTGTTGAATTCGCGTAAAGTAATAATGGAAGCGATCCTGAAATTCGTTATCCGTGTAGCAAGTGTAGACATTTAAAATATATTTTTATCCGATCTTGTGAAAGTCCATTTGTGCACAAACGGATTCGTACCCGAGTATTATTTTTGGATCATCATGGAGAAGTTGTATCAAATACTCCTGTTGAGACTGAGGTAGAAAGTGCTGTTGATTAGAATGTTAGCACGAACCGTATTGAAAATATGGTCGAAGATGCAGCGCGATCTATGTTTCCTATGAGTGTAGCTGACGATAACGATGGAAATGATAAAGAACCGAATATTGAAGCTAAGAAAATTTATGATTTATTGGAAAATGCTAAGAAACCTATGTGGGACGGTTGTAAAAGCGGCACTCAGCTATCGGTAATCGCAGAATACATTCCGATGAAGTCAAATACAACATCACTGAAGCTGGATTCACAGCTATTGTACAAGCTGCAAAAAGGCATATGCCGCCGGATAATTTAATGTGCGAAAATCACTACGAAGTGTAAAAACTTATGTCGGCATTTGGTTTACCTTATCAGAATATAGATACATGTGTAAAAGGATGTATGTTGTTTTGGAAAGATGACGTAAACCTTAGAAATTGTAAATTTTGTAATGAAGAAAGATATAAACCAAGAAAAAAGAAGGGAAAGTAAGTTCCATACAAACGTATGCATTACTTGCCTATTACTCCAAGGCTTCAAAGATTATATGCGTCTTCTGCAACTGTATCTCATATGAGATGGCATAAGGTTAGATTGGAGGAAGAAGGTAAGTTGACCCATCCAGCCGATGGGGAAGCATGGAAGCATTTCGATAAAACTTATCCCAATTTTGCAGCGGAGAGTCGTAATGTCAGACTAGGATTATGTACAGATGGTTTTTCACCATTTTCCCAGTTTGGTTCTAAATACTCATCATGGCCCATTATCATCACACCTTATAATTTACCTCCATGGATGTGTATGAAAACGCAATATATGTTTCTTACTATTGTTGTTCCTGGCCCAGATTATCCGACACAAGGAATTGATGTTTATTTACAACCGTTAGTTGATGAATTAAAAACATTGTGGAACGAAGGAGTAGAAACGTATGATGTTTCGAAGAAGAACATTTTTCATATGTTCGCTTCTTTGTTGTGGACTATAAGTGATTTTCCTGCCTATGCAATGCTTTCAGGATGGAGTACTGCTGGTCGTTTAGCATGTCCATATTGCATGGAAGAGACACGAGCGTTTTCCCTACCGCATGGTAAGAAAATTTCATGGTTTGATTTTCATCGATGTTTTCTCCATGTAAATCATCCTTTTAGAGCAGACAAGAAAAACTTTTTGGCTAATAGAGTAGAAAACAGACAACCTTCAACGTTATTTACTAGCGAAGAAATATATGAAATGGTTCGAAATCATCCAAAGATATATGAAAGTGGAGTTCAAATAGAAATTGAAGGCAAATCGATTTATCACAATTGGTGCAAACAGTCTATTTTTTGGGAGTTGCCGTATTGGAAACATCTTCTGCTTCGTCATAATATTGATGTGATGCATAACGAGAAAAATGTATTTGATAATGTCTTTAACACGATTTTGAATGTTAAAGGGAAAACTAAAGATGATTTGAAATCAATGCGCGATATAGAAGAATTATGCAAACGTCCCGAGCTTCATATGAAACCGAATGACAGTAAAAAACCCAAAGCATGTTATGAATTAGATAATAATCAGGTTAAAGTTTTGTTAAAATGGGTTGAAGGGTTAAGATTTCCCGATGGGATTTCATCAAACCTTCGTAGATGTGTTGACTTCAAAAATGGTAAATTGAGTGGAATGAAAAGTCACGATTGTCATATTATGTTGGAGCATCTATTTCCTGTTATGTTCAAAGAACTACTGCCGGTAAAAGTTTGGAAGGTAATAACGGAGCTTAGTTTGTTTTACAAAGAGCTTTGTTCAACTACTTTGAAAGTGGAACATTTACGTAAATTTGAAGTAGATATTCCAATATTGCTTTGCAAATTGGAGAAAATATTCCCGCTAGGTTTTTTTAATGTAATGGAGCATTTACCTGTCCACCTTCCAACTGAAGCACGATATCGAGGTCTCGTCCAATATGGATGGATGTATCCATTTGAGAGGTAAATATAAACATGTTAACGATTAATTTACTTACATTTAAAACTGTGAAATAATGTATATTAATTTTGTATAGGTATCTGAACTGAAGAAAAAAATGAGACAAAAAGCACGAGTTGAAGGCTCGATATGTAAATCTTACATCGAAGAAGAAGCCTCGTTTTTTTTCTCATATTATTTCAGTGATCATGTGAATATATCATTTGAAAGTGTTCCACGAAACGACGAAGGGGAGGAACAATAATCGTCTCAAACAGTTTTGTCTATTTTTAGACAACAAGGTCGACCTTCTGGTAAATGTGTTGACGTATGGCTAAATGATAAAGATCTTCATGTAGCTCACACTTATATTCTTCTAAATTGTGTTGAAGTTGCATCGTTTATTAGGTAATCTGAAATATCAATTAGTGTTTTTTCATTTCTACATCTTTATGTGTGTATAATCTAATGTAAAACTCTATTTCTATTTACAGCGTTTATGAACTTGAACACCCAAACGGAGATATCAGTAAAGAATTTTCTGATTGGTTTTCAAATTATGTTTATGATCCCAAAAATTGTGTTGATAATGAAGGGTTGAAACATCTTGCAATGGGACCAAAAAGATTGGTCAAGACATATCCAATATATTTTGTTAATGGATATAAATTTAATACGAAAGAATACGGTGTTGAAAAATCAACGAACAATACTGGTGTATTCGTTAAAGGCGGTGATGATCCTGAAAATCACATCAATGATTTTTATGGCGTTTTGACACAAATTTTGCAACTGACATATTTCTCACGACCCGCGGAGGAGGTGTTTCTCTTTAAATGTGATTGGTTTAGCAATTTTCCGAATTCTGGGATTAATGTACATAAGGATTACAATCTGATTGAAATAAAGCATACATCGCGCTATTACAAGTATGATCCTTTTGTACTAGCCAAACAAGCATTACAAGTTTATTATGCTCCTTACCCGTCACTAAAAAGATATAAAGCAGATTGGTCGGCAGTTTTCAAAACAAAGGCCAGATTTACTTTCGACGGGAAGAATATTCCAGACGAAGGATGTAACAACCCGAAAATCTGGGCCAGTTTAAAAATTTTTAAATTGGCAATTTTAGCGAATTTTGATTATTTAAAATAGATTATTTTAAATAATATCAACGAGAAATTTATTTTGAATATAATTCGAACGTATATATTAAATACGTCGTCGTTAGAATTTAAATAATTATATATAATTATAAAAGGAATTGAAAATGGCGCGGTAGTTCGATAATTCGATTTCAATTGAATATATAATGGAATGTGAATTGAATGAATAGAAAACCAAATTGAATTGAATTCAAAATGAATAGAAAACCAAATTGAATTGAATTCAAAATGAATAGAAAACCAAATTGAATTGAATTCAAAATGAATAGAAAACCAAATTGAATTGAATTCAAAATGAATAGAAAACCAAATTGGATTGAATTCAAAATGAATAGAAAACCAATTTGAATTGAATCGAATAGAAAACAAAAAGAATTTCGGTTGAATAGAAAACCAATTTGAATTGAATTGAATTGAAAACGAATTCGAATTGAATTGAAAACGAATTCGAATCAAATATAAAACAAAAACGAATTGAATTGAAAACGAATTGAATTGAATTAAAATTTGAATTGAATAGAAATGAATTTTAAAACGAATTTATAAGGAAGAATTCAATTTTGATTTGAAATGAAATGGAAGTTGAAATTGTTTTTGAAACGAAATTAAAACGATTTATAAAATTCGTTTTAAATAGAAATCGACGAAATATATATTATATATATTATATATATAATATAATGGCCTGAATAGAACGCAGTTCGCGAATTTCGACCATTTATT
Source organism: Allium sativum (assembly GCA_030737875.1). Classification (NCBI taxonomy): domain Eukaryota; kingdom Viridiplantae; phylum Streptophyta; class Magnoliopsida; order Asparagales; family Amaryllidaceae; genus Allium; species Allium sativum. The sequence continues at coordinate 646,935,795 of CM060923.1, forward strand.
TCAAACGGACATTACGGGAGATCCGACCATCGGATTCTCCTAAAACCGGAACCGTTGGGTTCGTATCGAAAAGAGCTTTCTAACGAATATTAGAAATTTGAAATCTAACGGTTGGATTTGGAATTAGGTCCAAATCAAATTTGAAAAAGGTCGCTGTAAGTGCAGTTCGATGACCGTTGATGGAAATCGACTGTACGGGCCTTGATAAAATTATTAAAAATAGTAATAATTTGTGTAAAATCATAAGAAATGATTTGTGAAGAATTGGGATGAAAAACTCCATATTTGAGAAGATAAAAATAGTTTTTTATCGAAATGAACTAGTTTTGAACTAGAATTATAATTCTATTTATTTTTAAATAAATAAATTGAATTTGAAATGGTTTTGAAAATAACCAGAATTTCCAATGATTGCATTGGAATGGATTTGAATCGAAATTGTCTTCGAAATATTTCGATGTTGAATTTCGTGATTATACAGATATTGTTATGGAAATTTGAAAGGTATATTTATATCGTTATTTCCAATACGACATTTGTTAATCGTAGAATTTGATATTGAATATTAGCCGATATATTTTCTATTCAGAGCCTTGTATTGAATATCAAATGTGATTTGGGTTTGTCGTGAATGGTGTCTTCACTAACACTGTTCTTGAACCCAGCTGAGAAAAGATTAAATCTTTTTATTTAGATTTAATGAAGTATGCCAATTAAATGATATTTAATTGGAATTGAATTGATATTGATTTTTGGGTTTATCGTGAATAGTGTTTTAAATAACACTTGTTCTTTAACCCGATAATTAATGTGATGTGATTTTGGGTTTATCGTGAACCGTGTTTTAAATGACACTGATTCTTTAACCTAGTCACAGATTAAAACTAAGTGGAGTTTTAATGAATCTTTAATTAGATTGAAATAATCGAGAATGGAGTATCACCAGTTTTTACTCCAGGCGATAGTTAAATCTTTAATTAGATTTGAACGTGAAATGGTAATTGAATTTACCGATAACACCGTGGTGTTATATATGAAGTATTACCGGTTTTACTTCATGGGATGAATAGGTTGGGATTGGGGAATTAAAACAAATGATTACTTCGGTAAGGTTCGTTAATCCCGACTAGTTAAATCGAAATTCAAAAGAAGATTAAAGAATAAATTTTAATGATTTATCTTTGATAAAATTAATGGGAACCTTTCCCTATGAATGTAAAATTTAGAAACTAACTGTTGGTTAGCCAAGCAGAATGGTTTTCTGGATATTGATCTGATGTTGGTTTCGGCCTTCGGGGTTAATATTTGGGGAATTATTCTCTTGATTAATTTACGGTTAGTGACTAATGAATTGGAATGAGGCGTATGTTGTGTTTGTGTAACACTTATTTAAAATATACGCGAGTTATTCGGGAAGACCGGGTTTATCCCATTCTGAATAACTGATACGACGATAAGTCGAAGATGAAAACGATGGTCGAAGACCGGAGGTCTTCACGTCGTTTGGATAATTACTGATGATCTTGATTGGGCTGTACACCCAAGAAGATGGAAATAGTTGGTGATCGTCCAGACGTGCTTGGAGATCGATGGATATGCGGGGTACTAGGTGCCTCCGGTTTCGTTCAGACCCAGAACGGACTTGTAAATGGACTGTATGTCTGACATTGGATTTTAGTCCGTGTGATTGATCTCTATTAAATATATATCTGTTTGGCGGCGGAGAATTTATTCTCTTGCTTAACGCCCTTCTCTGAGACGTACGAGCTCAGGGGTTATATATTGATGGATATCAAACGCATGGAGTGAATTGCCTGTGTGGCATGCCTAAGTGGCAATTGATCGAGGCTTCGGTTGAAAAGCAAAGTCTTGTGGTGATGATCAAAGCACGACCTTTGTGGCGTAGCTTTGTATAACGTTTACTTCGCGAGTTTCGCACCCCGGTTGTGAACCAAAAAGGGGAGAGGACCTCAGGGAGGGCATGCGTTTCTTTCTAGCTAGGGTGGTGTCAGTGACCTACCAGCCCTGACATTTATATACTTTTCACCTATGTGGTTGTTGCTGTTGTGAGGCGCCTCGGTTTGATCGGATGATCCGGGTCCGATGGAGTCATTCGTTGGCTCATTTGCGCCCCAAAGGACGGGGAAACGTAGTGTTCAGGCATTTTAATCCACATCGGTGGACCGACCCTGTCGCTCCAAGGGTCACTCGAGCTCTGATCCTGAGACATGGTAGGCTAGATTGTCTCGAATCGGTAGAGGATGATACCTGGCCTCGGTTCATAGATGGAAATCCAATTTCCAAATACGTGACATTTGCGGTTTTATTTGTAAACTTATATATGGCGACATAGTGGTATGGGGCATTCATGCCGCCTATGATTGATACTTATGATTTGAAGTTGTTTTATACACTATACACTTATAATAGTATCAAATGATTTGTTTTAAACGTATCAAGCATTCTTGGCTATTATAAGGTAAAAACCCTATCCTCCGGCTTGCGTTGCATTGTGTGATGGGAACTGGGTCTTATAATAGCTTCATTCTTCTTTATTTAGCATTGCGCTGTTGTTTTATGCACTGATGTTCTTGGGAGGAAACTCGTTCCGTGTTATACGGCGTGGTCCCTTGATTTACCTAACTTTAAAAATAAAGATTAATAACTGTTTTAGTTCTCACACCAGTCCCATGACTGACCTGGAGTTTATTGTTTTAACCTAAACTCTGGGTGCCCTTATTTTGACACGGGCAGCTAGTAGTTTTGGTTTTGCAGATTTATATTCACAGGATCCTGGATTACAGCTGGAACGATATCCGGAAAGCTTTGTATCCGTATATCTCTTCTAGTTGTGTATTGTATTATTTTCCGCTGCTATGTATTTAAATGTAATTTAAATCTCTGATATTTCTGTGTAATATTCATTTATACTCTGTATATTCTTGTAATCTGATGCATTGTTGTAATATACAATGAAATGTTCTTCCGTCTGCGTTCTTCTGTGGCTTGTTCTCGACAGTAATTCGTTCTTTCTCTTCTCTTCGGAGACCGGGGAAGTTCGGGTCGCTTCAAAGGAGCCTATCAGGCAGAACTGGAACAGAACACTGAAATGATAATTGAAGACGATAATGCAGATTTTGGACCTCTAGTCGATGAGGCAAATGCTTTGCTAGATGTGTTTGAGAGCGTGGATGAAGAGATTATACAATCTGAGTCTGAATCTGAATCTAAAGAAGATGATGACTGATATAGATGTTGAGTATTAATTTTCTAGTTGTAATGTAATCATGAACCCAGTTTATTTTGCAATTCAAGTAACTCTTAAATTTTTTAATGTTATGATGGTTTTTTACATCTTTTATGTCATATGCAGTTTTTCCGATTTATTTGTCTTAAATATGCAATGTAAATTGTTACTCCTCGGAATATGAGACCCAATCAAATACAGTATAAACAATTTCTCATTTACGACATTTTTTAGATCATTTATGTCACCTATTTAGTATCTTATTATATCGTTTGTTTAAATTAGCTTACATATTTTGAAATGATTTGTATGTGACAGGTATGTCATCTAGAGGAAACTCTTCAGGCGAGGGTTCTGGATCGCAGCCGCGTGTGCGTGCAGTTGTGTCCTTGGTCCCTACGAGTACTCGGTAAAAATCAAAATTTACTTAGCACGTTAATTATTTTATACCGAACACTTAATTATGTTTATCACAGTTAATGCAGGGTTTTCGATCTTCAGCCTTCGAAGACTATTTTGGCCGCTTCGACAGCAGCATATAAGTCCAGGATGTCGGCATGTTGGCCTCAGTGGGATTTGATCCCACCTCACATTCAGGAGGTCATTTGGCAGGATGTGCTAGTAAGTATTTTCTTACCTTTTTTTTACATTTAATTTTCTTTTAATTGCTGAAATACTGAGCTTATTTTACTACTAATGTTTGTTTAACGTGAAATACAGGCCGAGGTGGAAATAGAGACACATGATTTAGCTCTGGCTCGGACGTACTAGATGCAAAAAATGAGGAAAAATTATAAAGATGTTGTATCAACAATGAAGAAAACAAGGAAAAAGCCTTCATGGATGGGAGACAACGTTTGGAGTGGGTTTTTGAGGTATCGGGATAGTGATAAAGCAAAGGTTAGTATACTAATTTTTTTTATATTTTTAAAATATAAAACTATTCGGTCAATAATTACCAAATTTAAATGTAATTAAAGGTGGTAGCAAAAAGAAACAATGCAAACAGAAACAAAAATCCAGTCACTCATCGAAAAGGATCCAAGTCATTTCAGCAGTATCGGCAGGAGTTGGTAATTTTTTTTTAAATTCGACTTGTATAAAAAAGTAATATGTTATATAGTTTTGAACTTTAACTAATAATTGTGTGTAATAATCAAATTCAGGAGGCTGAGGGGTTGGGTCCTGTCTCATATATGGACGTATTCACTCGTACACATGCCGTCGAGCAGGTCGACTCAGACGGGAACATCACATATAAATGGCATGACGAGAAATCTAGGAAGAGTCACGTAAGTTTTCATTTTCTATAGAAGTTTATGTACAAATTGTTAAATTACAATAAAATAAGATATCATGATAATAAATTTATGCACATTATTATTTGGTCTTGGAGGAGAAGTTTATGGAGCAACGTCAGATGCGTCTAGCTGAGACTGGACATGAGCAGCTTACTACAGACGAGGAGGACATTATCTTTCAGTCAGTGATGGATCCAGCGACGCGGAGTAGACGTTATGGCTTCGGAAATCAAGTGGTAAAGCATTTTTACATTAATTTAATATTTAATTATGATTAACTCTAATTAAATTAAATGTATTATGCTCAAAATATCATGTTTAATATCATGCTTAATTAAATGTAAGTCATGAAGTTAGAACTTTAAACGAAAACGAAATTCCAGTCGTAGATCATAGATCATAGATTCAAAAGTTTCATATTGTTAAACTTCATAAATATTTTTAAATTGATATAGTTTAGTAATAAAATAACTTTTACGAATTACAGGCTATTACAATATTCTTATATGATTAATTTCTTTTTAAATATGTTACAGCTCACTAGTCAGCGGGCACGGGGCAAACAAGCTAGAGCTGATATAGCCACCGCAGAGATTGAGGAGCTGAGAGCTAGGGTGGCACGGCTGGAGGAGCAGAATCGGCGTCAAGCTATTGAGACGACTCAGCTTTTAGATCGACGCTTAGCAGAGTTTGCACAGGAGTTTGAGCGCTTCCCCTCATCAGCTGCTTCTGCAGATGATGAGGATTAGTTAGGGATGGAGACAGGTATGTTTTTTAGTTGGACATGTACATATATGACTAGTTTGTTATGGTATGGGTGTATGACTTTGGGTTGACATGTTTCATGTATTTTAATGGTAGACATGATATGATGTGTTGATATTTTGTGTGTATTTTGACCTAGACATGATGTGGTGGGGTGATGTAGTAGACTTTATGTATTGTATGTTGTTGTAATGGTAGAATTGTTATGGTATATTTGTGTTTTGTGGTTTTTATGATATTTTGGGTTGAAATGGTGTGGTTTTAGTGATATGTGTATGAAATGGTGTGGTTTGGTTGATATGAATATGAAGTAGTGTGCTGGAATTGTAGACCGATGGTTTGATTTAGTGGATTGTGGTGAATGTGGGCTGGAAGCTAAATAGCAGCTGGAATTCAAAAAAAAAGTGCAGTATTTCAGACGGCTTCCGATGGCTTACAGGTCTATTATATTGTAACGGTTTTCGACGGTTTCCGACGGCTTATAGGTCAAATGTTTGCAACGGTTTCCGACGGCCGTCGGAAACCGTCGGAAACTGACGTAAGCCGTCCCAAGCCGTCGGAATCATAAACGACGAGTGTTGTCGATAGCCGTCGAAAATGCTATTTCTCGACGCCCAGATTTCCGACGGCAATTTCCGACGGCTGTCTTCGGTTTCCGACGGCCACCGACGGCTTGTAGCCGTCGGAAATCCGTATTCTCCTTGTAGTGAAAGAAACTAATTATGGAATATTTTAAATTTGTAGCTATATAAGAAATGTCATTATAAAGTAGAAATATTGGCATCATTTATATGATAATGACAACATACATATAATGGAATCTCGTTAACTATGGAATTGACATATTCAACATTGTTAAATCCATTAGAAACCCAAAATATATATATATATATATATATATATATATATATAAATATATATAATGTGTGTGTGTATATATATATATTTTAAAATGATATATATATATATATATAAACTGCATCATTTTGTATCGCCAGAGCGGACTCATGCTTCGCACATGGGTGTGACATACATGTACAAATAAATAAGTATATTTGCATGAAATACATGATTATGAAAATAAAACCATGAGCATTAAGCGATAAAAGTTTGGCCATAATAATTCCTATTGACTAAGCATGAGTACAAAATTTAGTTTGTCATTCTAATATATTCAACAGGCATCTGACCCGTAATCTATTGGAAAACCATCGGTTTACATTCTGTAATCAAGTAGAACGTAATTTTGAATTGCAAAATTGTTGGAGATGCTCATAGACATCCATTAATTACATTTCGTGCATCCAGCCCTATCTTTTTATCTGACATGAAGGCACAAAACGTATATAAAACATTAATTAAGTAGAATATATCAATCATAGGCAGAAAGCATATGCAAACATGATTTAAAAGAACAATACACATATGTAATATATATACTTACAATCATCTAAGCACATATAAAACTGAGGGTGCTCTTCAAATTAAAGGGTACGTGATATGAGATAATATTATAAAAGCTCATTCCAACCTACTTCTAACATAAATGGCTGAATATTTTAACATGAAAAAATGAAGACAAAATATCTAGACATTTGGATGTATTTGTCCTCGTGTAGAATGTGGAACTTAGGGGGTTGGAGATTCTTTGTATTACTAATGGTGCCTTTTTTGTGTCTAAATATCTGTAATAAACATGGCCCTTACAAAATGAAACTAATAGGATGGGAATACTGCACCTAGGGATGACAATGGATACTCGGGAAATCCGAAATCCATCTGCATCCGTATCTGCAAAAACAGATATATCCGATATCCGAAAAGCGGATGCGGATACGAAGTTATCAGCATCTAACAATTATCCGTCCGTTGTTTGTCAAGATTAAGATATGATTTATATGTATTTCAACATAATAAATAATGACAATCTATTGTTCTGTTACGTTAATCGTTTATATTTATGCATTTAATGCATAATAACTGCTCAAAACTATTTTTTTTATCTTTTCACTTATTGATTTTATATACTTTTATAATTCATGACGTTAAAAAAATATCATGTTAAATCTAGAATTTCAATTTACGTTTTTTAATTATTGATCCTCAGCATATAGGATAATTAACCGAAAATAGTTTCGGATGTGGAGACGGATATGATGCTATCCATATTCGAAACTATCCGTTAACAGCTCTAGCTGCCCCTCATAAACATGAAGGGAATATTATGCACATGATGCAATTGGTTTTAACGTATTTATAAACAATGATATTGTTTATATAATGTTAGTTAATGAGTTTCTAAAAACACAATCATACGTGAAATCTAAAATGGCAGAAATTATATCCCTAAACATTTAAGATATATCGTTTTGTATTTACTAACACAAATAAATATAAATAATTTTATAAAATGCAGAATCTAAAGATGACATCCATGTAGATTTTATTTTTATTTTTTTGTTGAAATTCAATGCAAATATAATCCAATATTGCAAAATCAAGGAAAATATAGGACTACTGTTGATGAAAGACCATAAGTATACTTGAACCGATATTCCAACATTCCAAATTGAAATGCTGCTAGAAGTACATTGAGAGGAGGGTTATATTTATGACTAGCACTCGCTGATATGTGATTATCACAATCCAATTTTATTTCTCAGCTAACAGCTCAAATTGTTGAATTGCTCCAATTTGTGTGTTAACAAACCGAATTGATTGGCCTTTCTTGAGTACTTTAAACATTAGCCGCCATCCTCACAAGTTGAAGGTTGCATGTTTTCATTCAACTATACTTTCTTCATTTTTTATACAACTGTAATTTCTTTGCTTCCTTCTATTTGCATTTTTGTTTTTTGTAGCAGCACTCCTGCCTTCGTCAAGTACAAAATTATCATGGATTACCAATATATCCAAGAAATGAAATAAATCCAATCAAACAATATGTTAATTGGAAACGCTAATCATTCAAACATACATATTACCTTTTATCCATTTGAAAACTTGTTTGACCATTTTAATAGCATGTAATAGCACAGTTCAATTATTGTACGGATTATGCTTGACTATTATGTTGTATTGTTTTATCCTAACTAACTATATTTAGGCTTTCCTTCCTTATGTTTTCCTAATATTCGTTGTAACCATTCCTATGACCAATAAAGTTCCCCGAATTACCTTGAAACATGCAATTCAATTGCATGGTAAAGGCATAATGTGTTGGTACTAATTTGTAAAACTAAAAATAGATAAGAGTTAACATGAATACCATACTATGAGGTATGCCACACTAATGTAAATCATTAACTTCTAGATATGATTGAATCATAAATGTGCTTAATTAAATTTTGAATTAGAATTTTTACTCATATAACCAGCTTAATTAAAATAGTGGATTTTTTTTTTACACAAATAAAATTCTTCTATTTGATTATTGGGTTGAAATCAAGATATTGCTAAAAACGGCTATTATTATGCATAATTAGAATTGTTCAGATAGAAACATGAATCTGCTAAAGAAGGAAACAACACATTAAAACCATTATCACATAATATATAAGCATATGAATTGGACTACAAAATAATAATTTTAGTCCTTTATTCCTGAACGACAAACATTAAATGTAACACCCCACACCCGCTACGGTCACTCACTAAGGGAATGCCATAACATCGGTGGAGTATTTTAAGTGAATATAGAACAGAAAAATTACAACAAGACAGATATAAGTAATACTTGAGAATTTAAAACATCATTTCATTTCAGCGGAAAGTAAAACATGTTTGGTTACACCAAAACCATAAATAAGAGTCAAGTACATAATATCCATCCTGATAAAAACGAAAGTACATAATCCCACTACATAACCTAATAGCCATAATAGAAAAGATAAACTGAGCTTTACATCCACGGTCCAAGCTCCAAAAGATAGATAAAGCTGTCTGATCAAAGCCCACTAGTGCTAGGCCCACTCTGAAAACCTGAGGGTTGGGAAAAAGATAAAGAAACAACGGGGTCAGACATAAGTCTGAGTGAGTCCTATAACCCTAACAATACAATCATTAAAGTAATTAGGGTATGATATAAACAAGGTACGGTACCTCTGGGGATACTGACTACACTAAGTAGCCAACTAAACACAGGATGTACTAAGATAACCGAAAAGACGCATTTATCCACCCAAGGATAATTACTAGATTACACCACCCTAGATCTACCCACCCAAGGGTAATTCCTACACTGCACCACACCAGTTCTACCCACCCAAGGGTAATTCCTACTTAAAGGTTGATCCCACTAAGTGTACTTAGTAATTTTACCCAGTAGTTTCTTGTACCCCTAGCTGACTACATAGGTGCCGTCTGCCCCTATCTCCACTAGGTGTACCCACTACCCCCAAGCGATCGGCTCCCTACCGTAGATACCCGTGCTAGCCCCACAGTGGGGTGTATCACTCCCCAAAGTGGCAACCCGATAATCAATGGTGCACGACTTATACCTACACGATGCAATAACGTCTTACCTACCAGCCCGGGTCCACACACGCATATGAAACCCGTTGGACTCGCGTTGCCACCGCTACCCCGTTTTGGCCTCTTATAGTCAAGCCCAATATGCGTGTCCCGTCCTCGACTTGGGTCGAGCCCACAAAGATACATTTGGGATATTGGTTGAAATGGGCCCCCACAAGCTACTACTTAAGCTTGCCATTTTATCTAGTGCGTCCCACTTAACCCCTTTTATAATCATGCCCACTTACATGTTAAGGTTTGGTTAAGTCATCTAATCATATTTCAATTGCCACTTAAGGCCCCCACAAGCCACTACTTAAGCTTGTCATTTAATTATATTTCAATTGCCACTTAAGGCCCCCACAAGCTACTACTTAAGCTTGTCATTTAATTATATTTCAATTGCCACTTGAGGCACCCACTAGATTTCCGCATGCCACCCAAGGCACTTACTTGATTTCCACATGCCACCCAAGGCGCTTACTTAATTCCCACATGCCACCCAAGGCACTTACTTAACCCTTTTATCATGTTTAATTACATGTTCCACTTTGGTTAAGTATTCTAATCGTATTTTCTATTGCCACCCAAGGCAATCCCACTAGTTTCCTTATGCCACCCAAGGCACCCCCACTAGTTACTACATGCCACCCAAGGCACCCACTTAGCCCCTCATGCCCCTCTACATGCTAATTTGGTTAAGTGCTTCTTAATTAATTAAGATCGTAACCTTTGTAAAGACCTCTCACATTAGACTGTCTTTTATGGCAGCTGGATATGCCGGTTGGTTCCGGGCAGCCTTACACCATAACAGAGTCTAACCTCGTGTCTTTACACTTGTCACGTATTTAGTTTATAACTAAGACCTCTCACATTGGGCCAATCATTTGTAGCCGCTGGATTTGCCGGTCGGTTCCGGGCAGTCTTATGCTACAAAAGGGTCCAACCTCGTGTCATAGTAGATTAATTACACCTAATTAATCACCCCCATAATTTGTATTAATTATCCCTAATTAATTACAAATATTTAAGAATATGGGTAGACCTAACTCAATAGGTAAATTCCCAATTCCATAATATGGGTAGACCTAACTTAATAGGTAAATTCCCAATTATGTCCATCTACTTTACGGTATGTTTAATCATACCCACTTCACACAATTTTATGTGTTCATTAATTTTTACCCCATCGTCCCCACGTAAATACGTTAACATGACATACTTAAAAAGAGAAGATTCATCATACACACAATGGGTTCAACTTAGCATATCATTAGCATTATCATGGGTTTAAAAAGGTGTCAACTCGTATATATGACCATAAACCCAACTTGCATAAATAACCAACCCAAACTTGCATGAATCACATATGTCTTAAAGATGGTAACTTGCTTAAATGTTCATGTCATAGACCTATCATAAAGGTGTCAACTTGCATACATGTCATAGGTCTAAAAAGGATGAACTTGCACATGTACTTATGTCATACATAGAGGCAAACTTGCATATGAACTTGCATCATAACTTGCATTTGAACTTGCATCATAACTTGCATATGAACTTGCATCATAACTTGCATATGAACTTGCATCATAACTTGCATATGAACTTGCATCATAACTTGCATAAAACCAAACACTTAGTATGCATAAAACCAAATACTTAGCATGCACAAAACCAAATACTTAGCATGCACAAAACCAAATACTTAGCATGCATAAAACCAAATACATAACATGTTACATATAACTTGCACATAATCTCACATATAGTTTGCATAACGTGTTACATATGCATAAATGTTCAACATAGTGTTTTGCATAGTGAGCATCATAAAACATAACATTAAACTTGCATATAGCATAAAACTTGCAAAACACACAACATACACTATACTAAACTTGCATAAGCACATTTATCCACAAACATAACCATATCTTATCATATCCTATCATAATCAATTTAACAATTGATTATTAAGGCTATAGAAACTCACCACTAAACTCCAATAAGCAAACCCTTGCCACAAATCACCCAAAAACTCTAGCCTTGAACATAAAGCTTGCAACTTGATGATGAATGCAAGCTAATGATCACTCATACAACTCAAAGATGCTTGTATGAACATGAAAGCCTTCATAGAAATAGTTTTATAAGAGGATGGAGGCTAGGACTTTGAGTGGAGGCCATGATCATAGAAAATTTTGGCATAGTTTAGTTAGAGTATAGGTTTATGATCATTTAGGGCTAGATTAGGGTCTTATTTATAGGATTATGCAAGTGTTTTAGTCCATTAGATTAACCCTAAATTAGATTAGGACCATCAGATCTCGGAAACTTCCAGAAACCACCCCAAAACACAGCCTAAACCCTAAAATGGTGCACCAGGCCAGCCAGAAAGCTGTGCAGGTTTCTGGCTCGACACGGGCGCACTTCCCAAGTGCGCCAGTGTAAAAATGTGTTGGCGCACTTCACAAGTGCGCCAGTGCATTTTTGTGTTGGCGCACTTCACAAGTGCGCCAGTGCATTCTGGCTTGTTTTCGGTTTTTCTGCCTAACTTCGTTCGTCCATATCTTCTTCATACGGACTCCGATTTTCGAAAACTCAGACTCTATTTCGCGTATTTTTCCGAGACGAACGCAATGGTGCAACCCGTTTCCCCTAATTCCCACATCTGGGATTAGTTACTCTTTAATTTGTGAATTTTAGCATTAACCGAAATTCGGGGTGTTACATTCTCCCCTCCTTAAAGGATTTCGTCCCCGAAATCTCTAAGCTAAGGAGAATGCATATCCTACCATCCAAACAACCATCTACTCAATCCATCAAACACGGGCATCCATTGTTCTTAAAACAATTTCTAATGATGTATGAGCATATGCAAAAAGTGTGTGTATATGTTCCCTATCTAATGTATGAACATATGCAAACCATGATAGTGCCATGCATCCATTATGTATGCGAGAGAACCCTATCGACACATACAATATCTACATGAGTGCACAATCATTCACCAAAATGCATCATCCATATGATAACACAATCATTATACATCCATAAATATAGCTACCTACACACAATTATATGCAATATGCAATATGAAGTGATTGAGCCGATCTAGTGTCTAGAGTGTGTGTATATGCATCCACGAGCAACCACTGGCAACCACTTGCATCCACATGCATCCATCAAACATAACATGTCTCAATCACATGTCTCAACCATAGGTTTACCCTATCTAAAGGTCAAAGGTACTAATGAGAGGACATACTAAAGATAAAATAAGCACTAGACAAAGGACATACCCTCAAAAAGGAATGGGTATAACGAACGCATCTTCGCTTCTGTCTCCCAAGTAGCATTGCTCTCACCTTCTCCCCTTTTCACTTTGACTAGTCGAACCTCTCTATTTCTCAACTTCCTAATCTCTGACCCAAGGATGCGGGTAGGAGCTCGTCGAATACTCACATCACGCTCTACCTTTACTTCTTTAAGCAAGCTCGTCTCTACCGCCTCTGCGGTCTCATGTAGGCACTTCCTCAAATGTGACACATGGGATATGTCATGTTCCCTATGCAACCGAACTATCTCTCGAATATAAACTGAAGCTAAACATGGAACAGTCCTCTTACGGGTATGAAATGGGCACTCTTGGTAAGTCTATCTACCACAACCCAAATTCCCGTATTACCTTTCCTCGATCCCGGTAACCCGTCAATAAAATCCATCGAGACGCTATCCCACTTTCATTGCGGAACTCCCAATGGGTGAAGCAACCCACCTGGTTTCTTTTGCTTCGCTTTCTCCTGTTGGCACACCAAGCATCTAGCGACATACTCGGCCGCATCTTTCTTCATACCGGCCCAAAAGAAAACTCTCTTCATGTCATGGTACATCTTGTCCTCACCGGGATGAATGGTCATCTTCGAACGATGTGCATCATCAAGTATAGCCTTCCTCAGACCCTCGTCTTGCGGTACACAAAGTCTACTGTCTCTACGCAACCACCCCTTACCATCTAGGGTGTACCTACTCAAATGGCTGGACGACTCCCCCCCTTATGAGCTTCTCTACTAACTCAACCAACTGTGGGTCGTCTCGCTGTGCCTCGCCAATCCGCCCCCAAAAGAGTAGGCCTAACCTCCAAGGAGGCTAGCAAACCGGGTACAAAGTCAACGGAAGGTCTAAAGTCAAACATAGAATTAAACTCCAAGCTTCGCCATTCCACGAACAATGGACTCAAAGACAGCCTTTTTCTGCTTAAGGCGTCTGCCACCACGTTACCCTTGCCAGGGGTATACGCTATCTCAAACTCATAGGATGCTAAGAATTCCATCCACCTTTGTTGTCTTAAGACAATGCGCTCAAAGAGTCTCCAACACTTCCCTAAGATGTAGGGCATGCTTTTCTCCACTTCTAGAGAAAATCAGGATATTCTCCCATGCAAAATCGTCACAACTATCCATCTCTCACGCAGACCACCCTAGTCGAACTCGACATCCCCAAAATGCAAGCCCCAAAGGCCTAAACCAATATCAGACAAACACCCAAGGGATACCTCCTTTGAATTCAGACGACCTACGTGAGATGATACTAGTAAAAACGGCTAAATAATTAAGCCCTTGTCCAACTCTGGATGTCCTTGCCAGTCTCGCTCCAAAACCACCGTTTATCCCATAACTGGCTTTGCTCAACCTATTGAGAACATACGAAAACTTATTTCTCTCCTAGAAAAGACCAAGATGTCATCCACTAAGATCATCACGAACTTATTTAGGTACTCCCTGAAAACCCTTCTCATCAAATCAACAAAGTATGTGGAGGCGTTCGTCTAACCAAATGGCATCACCAGCTACTCATAAAACCATCTGGAGTCCTAAAGGCAGTCTTCTCTATACTATCCTCAGCCACTCTCAACTGACGAAACCCCGTGGCTGAGTCCAACTGCGAAAATACTGAGGCGCCAACCAACTGATCAAAGAGATCATCAATCCTCGGCAATGGGTGTCTATTCTTCTTTGTGAGTTTATTTAGTTCTCTTTAGCCTACACAAAGTCTGAGGGACCCATCCGCCTTCGTAGCAAAAACTACTGGAGCACCCCACTCCGATATACTTCGTCTTATGGACCCCTTCTCAAGCAACTCCCCTACTTGCCTATGGAGTTCCCTCCTCTCACGAGGAGCCAAGTGGCGCACTGGTAAAGATACAGGTTTAGCATTGTCTACCAGATAAATTCGGAAGTCAATCTCCCGCTCCGGAGGTAAGCCCTTCACCTCCTCAAACACATCCGAGTATTCCCGGACCACTCTAACAGATCGCAAACTCTCGACCGACGTGTCAAGCGATTCTAGATAACTTAGCATAACAGATTCCATGGGATTACAAGAGATCTCGAAAGTGTTACCCAAGCGGGTCATAAGCCTAACAACTCTCCCTTCAAAATCAAGAACGGCACCCGTACTGGATAACCAGTCCATGCCCAAAACTAACCCATAGCCCGTGAAGCCCAAAAAGCATCACATCTAAACTCAACGCTAAGTATAGAAACTTTCAAACCCAAACACATCATGGAGCCCCAATTGGGTTTGAAACAACTAAGGGATCATCTACTAAACTGGTGTCTAAGTGCAGTGACTCAACTAACTATGATGAGATAAACGAACTTGATGCGTCAGAATCAAATAAAGTTCGAACTGGATAATAAAGAAATCCAAATTCCAACCTAGACGGTCCTATCCCCATTTGGTACACTAGCAATGAGGGAATACAACTACCCTCCAGGAGATTCCATACCTTGCCCATGCCCCTTTGGACAATCCTAATAAGGTGTCCTATTCCTCCAAAAGGATAACTACTAGCCCTCTTCTTCCCATTCTCCACTCGTAACCTCCCATCAAAATGAGGTTTCGTCCTTCATTAAACAACTACTATTTGAGCCTTCCTCCCATCGTCTATCCAATAGGTACCTACAAGTCCTCCTCCTTCTTGAACCAACTTCTAATCCGACTAACGTCTAAGTCCCTTGAAGTGGTTTTTCATTATTATCTATCTTAGAAAGATCATCTTTACACGGAGGGGAAACTCAAAACGAGAGAGGAAGAGATTCAAAATGGGGAATTTGAAAGATATAGATATGGCTATTGGGGATTATGCTTTTCTTTCAAAAACTTTTCTCTTAAAAGACATGTTTTTGAAAATACTCCTTTCAAAAATATTCTTAGAAAATAGTTTTTCTAAAAATTTTATCTGTTCTGGAAACCTTAAGCTCTGATACCACGTGTAACACCCCACACCCGCTACGGTCACTCACTAAGGGAATGCCATAACATCGGTGGAGTATTTTAAGTGAATATAGAATAGAAAAATTACAACAAGACAGATATAAGTAATACTTGAGAATTTAAAACATCATTTCATTTCAGCGGAAAGTAAAACATGTTTGGTTACACCAAAACCATAAATAAGAGTCAAGTACATAATATCCATCCTGATAAAAACGAAAGTACATAATCCCACTACATAACCTAATAGCCATAATAGAAAAGATAAACTGAGCTTTACATCCACGGTCCAAGCTCCAAAAGATAGATAAAGCTGTCTGATCAAAGCCCACTAGTGCTAGGCCCACTCTGAAAACCTGAGGGTTGGGAAAAAGATAAAGAAACAACGGGGTCAGACATAAGTCTGAGTGAGTCCTATAACCCTAACAATACAATCATTAAAGTAATTAGGGTATGATATAAACAAGGTACGGTACCTCTGGGGATACTGACTACACTAAGTAGCCAACTAAACACAGGATGTACTAAGATAACCGAAAAGACGCATTTATCCACCCAAGGATAATTACTAGATTACACCACCCCAGATCTACCCACCCAAGGGTAATTCCTACACTGCACCACACACCAGTTCTACCCACCCAAGGGTAATTCCTACTTAAAGGTTGATCCCACTAAGTGTACTTAGTAATGTTACCCAGTAGTTTATTGTACCCCTAGCTGGCTACATAGGTGCCGTCTGCCCCTATCTCCACTAGGTGTACCCACTACCCCCAAGCGATCGGCTCCCTACCGTAGATACCCGTGCTGGCCCCACAGTGGGGTGTATCACTCCCCAAAGTGGCAACCCGATAATCAATGGTGCACGGCTTATACCTACACGATGCAACAACGTCTTACCTACCAGCCCGGGTCCACACACGCATACAAAACCCGTTGGACTCGCGTTGCCACCGCTACCCCGTTTTGGCCTCTTATAGTCAAGCCCAATATGCGTGTCCCGTCCTCGACTTGGGTCGAGCCCACAAAGATACATTTGGGATATTGGTTGAAATGGGCCCCAACAAGCTACTACTTAAGCTTGCCATTTTATCTAGTGCGTCCCACTTAACCCCATTTATAATCATGCCCACTTACATGTTAAGGTTTGGTTAAGTCATCGCCACTTAAGGCCCCCACAAGCTACTACTTAAGCTTGTCATTTAATTATATTTCAATTGCCACTTAAGGCCCCCACAAGCTACTACTTAAGCTTGTCATTTAATTATATTTCAATTGCCACTTGAGGCACCCACTAGATTTCCGCATGCCACCCAAGGCACTTACTTGATTTCCACATGCCACCCAAGGCGCTTACTTAATTCCCACATGCCACCCAAGGCACTTACTTAACCCTTTTATCATGTTTAATTACATGTTCCACTTTGGTTAAGGATTCTAATCGTATTTTCTATTGCCACCCAAGGCAATCCCAATAGTTTCCTTATGCCACCCAAGGCACCCCCACTAGTTACTACATGCCACCCAAGGCACCCACTTAACCCCTCATGCCCCTCTACATGCTAATTTGGTTAAGTGCTTCTTAATTAATTAAGATCGTAACCTTTGTAAAGACCTCTCACATTAGACTGTCTTTTATGGCAGCTGGATATGCCGGTTGGTTCCGGGCAGCCTTACACCATAACAGAGTCTAACCTCGTGTCTTTACACTTGTCACGTATTTAGTTTATAACTAAGACCTCTCACATTGGGCCAATCATTTGTAGCCGTTGGATTTGCCGGTCGGTTCCGGGCAGTCTTATGCTACAAAAGGGTCCAACCTCGTGTCTTAGTAGATTAATTACACCTAATTAATCACCCCCATAATTTGTATTAATTATCCCTAATTAATTACAAATATTTAAGAATATGGGTAGACCTAACTCAATAGGTAAATTCCCAATTCCATAATATGGGTAGACCTAACTTAATAGGTAAATTCCCAATTATGTCCATCCACTTTACGGTATGTTTAATCATACCCACTTCACACAATTTTATGTGTTCATTAATTTTTACCCCATCGTCCCCACGTAAATACGTTAACATGACATACTTCAAAAGAGAAGATTCATCATACACACAATGGGTTCAACTTAGCATATCATTAGCATTATCATGGGTTTAAAAAGGTGTCAACTCGTATATATGACCATAAACCCAACTTGCATAAATAACCAACCCAAACTTGCATGAATCACATATATCATAAAGATGGTAATTTGCGTAAATGTTCATGTCATAGACCTATCATAAAGGTGTCAACTTGCATACATGTCATAGGTCCAAAAAGGATGAACTTGCACATGTACTTATGTCATACATAGAGGCAAACTTGCATATGAACTTGCATCATAACTTGCATATGAACTTGCATCATAACTTGCATTTGAACTTGCATCATAACTTGCATAAAACCAAACACTTAGTATGCATAAAACCAAATACTTAGCATGCACAAAACCAAATACTTAGCATGCACAAAACCAAATACTTAGCATGCATAAAACCAAATACATAACATGCATAACATGTTACATATAACTTGCACATAATCTCACATATAGTTTGCATAACATGTTACATATGCATAAATGTTCAACATAGTGTTTTGCATAGTGAGCATCATAAAACATAGCATTAAACTTGCATATAGCGTAAAACTTGCAAAACACACAACATACACTATACTAAACTTGCATAAGCACATTTATCCACAAACATAACCATATCTTATCATATCCTATCATAATCAATTTAACAATTGATTATTAAGGCTATAGAAACTCACCACTAAACTCCAATAAGCAAACCCTTGCCATAAATCACCCAAAAACTCTAGCCTTGAACATAAAGCTTGCAACTTGATGATGAATGCAAGCTAATGATCAATCATACAACTCAAAGATGCTTGTATGAACATGAAAACCTTCATAGAAATAGTTTTATAAGAGGATGGAGGCTAGGACTTTGAGTGGAGGCCATGATCATAGAAAATTTTGGCATAGTTTAGTTAGAGTATAGGATTATGATCATTTAGGGCTAGATTAGGGTCTTATTTATAGGATTATGCAAGTGTTTTAGGCCATTAGATTAACCCTAAATTAGATTAGGACCATCAGATCTCGGAAGCTTCCAGAAACCAGCCCCAAAACACATCCTAAACCCTAAAATGGTGCACCAGGCCAGCCAGAAAGCTGTGCAGGTTTCTGGCTCGACACGGGCGCACTTCCCAAGTGCGCCAGTGTAAAAATGTGTTGCCGCACTTCACAAGTGCGCCAGTGCATTTTTGTGTTGGCGCACTTCACAAGTGCGCCAGTGCATTCTGGCTTGTTTTCGGTTTTTCTGCCTAACTTCGTTCGTCTATATCTTCTTCATACGGACTCCGATTTTCGAAAACTCAGGCTCTATTTCGCGTATTTTTCCGAGACGAACGCAATGGTGCAACCCGTTTCCCCTAATTCCGACATCTGGGATTAGTTACTCTTTAATTTGTGAATTTTAGCATTAACCGAAATTCGGGGTGTTACATTAAACCTTAAGTCAGTGACTCTTTATTTGTTCCATGTTCGAGCATGAAAACTATAGGCATAAAACTAATAAATATGACATAAACCTAGTATGCATACCAAAGTGTTATTAGTGGAAGTTACCTAAACTATAGCCCATGGGTCATAAATATAGTGTGCTGCTAAAAGCCCCCTGAAATGTGCTTCCTAACACTATTCTTAATTTAATCACTCTTAATTAAATTAATGTACTTCATGAAACCAGTTTTATTCCTCCACTCAATCGCTAATCACCGAACGTATTCCATCACCCACCATTAGTTCAAACGTAAACCATATTTCTTTTTATCATCTTATCTCGATCGATCAAATATAAACGTCAACCTGATTTGCTTCCTAACATGATCCGCCATCTACTTCTTCCCCAATTGATTCCTCTTAAGCGCAAATTCTCAATTTTATTGTAATTTGAGGAAAAATTATTTTAGGAATCATTACTGTTGAATTTCTAGCAATGAAGGGCGAGAACTTATACACGAATGAAGATTTCGTGAATAGCCACTACTCTAATGAAAAAGATGGGGTTATTTATCTTAAATTATTTTTGTATGGTTTGTAAAGCTAATTTCTTTTTTTCTTTTGATTTCTAAAAATTAAAATCATTATTATGGATTTAATTTTTTTGTTGTGAGTAATAGAAGACATTGAGAATGCTGAATTCAAGAACGATAATGCAGAAGAAAATAGAATAGAATGAAGGAAAAGCGGGAATAATTTAGGGTTGGGTGCCTATTTTTCATTTCGTGGTGGTCAGAGGCATATGTGTATAGAAAGAATGGTGGTGTTTAGTTATGATGTTAGGAAGCATATTTCAGGGTGCTTTTAGCAGCACACTAAATATATTTATAGTCATGTTAAAATACAAAACTATTAACAACGCTTTATGTACAAAAGATCAAAACCAAGCAAAAATGCACAACCTACAACAAATAATTTAACGTTTATTTTGTACATAAATATTTCTACATAAAGTGACATAAATAATTATGCAATGGATAATTACTAAGACAAAGTTCACCTTTTCACCATGTGTACAGTGACATCGGGGTTTCATAAACCTTGTTCCTTCGTTAAGTTGCAACCCTTTTTGCTGTTTTGGTTTAGTTGTTGATCATCGTTTAATTATACCCTTAACAGCTCACCTTGATATTTTGACATTGCTTAGAAGAAGAAAATATTATGAAAATGTTGTTCATCGATTTTGCAAAGAAGGAAATAAACATAGTTGCATAAAACATTAAAGACAGAAAACAAACTGTACTTGATACTACATTAGTTGCTCAAAATATCATATTGCTATATAAGTGAGTTATTGGAAAAAAGGGTTATAATAAAAATTTTGGTTTAATATAACATGTACGATATGGAAAAATTCAAGGAACAAAGAGCCACCTAATTCGCTTCAACATAGCAAACCCCATAACCAACAACATCCCATTGAAAGAGACTGGATCGAAAATAACAATCTGCATGGTTAAAAACCAGTATAATTAACAAAGACAAATCCAAGTGGCTTGCACATAAATGTTATATGTGATATATTATGAGCAAATATTTACATTAACGTTACAACTCAAGAAATCACTAAGAGTAGATAAACTAAATGGTAGAGAAACCAATTTAAAAGTTTATTTCCTTTACCCTCAAAATTATGTCTACAGCAAACCAAATTTGCACATAATGCATGACAGAATACAGAACTTACACTTGCACCCAAACAAAAACATCACCGATACTATATTTTCATTCATGGTGACATAAAAATAAAATCACTTGAAGAAGATAAAGACCTCAACATGGACAGAAGGAGAAAAAAAATATAAAAATCTGACCAATAATAATTACCTTAAAGTTGAGAGATATTGTGATTGGTTATCATTAATATTTTTTCTTGAAGTCTAGCTGGATTCCTATACTCTGAAAAATTAAGGAATTATGGTAGCTACCTGCAAAAGTATAAGGAGGGAGCATAAATAATTAACGATGACATAAAAAATATACATAACTTTAAATGATAGTAACATCTTTAATTATCTGGCATGTGATTAAGAGAACTTTTCGAAATTAAGAAGCTTCAATTCCAAGTATAGAAGGAAAAAACTGGTAATGGCCATCAGAAGTACATGATTTTAGGCAACATAGATTTTCTTTTGTGTATTTTTTTCCATAACAATAATTAAATTTATTACTTGCTGAATCTTTCAATTTTTTCATGGATGTTATCAAAAATGGTTGTCAAATCCAAATATTTTATCCATGGCACTATGCATATAATTATTGTTGAGGTATAATGATACTGAACAATAATGGAAATCACAACAACCTGAGAATAAAATATGCTTTTTACTTAAATATATGTAAAATATGGCAATCGTTGATACAGAGAAGAGAACAAAATATGGAAGTAAATGCAGTAAATCCATCTGAAAAGGGAAAGATATGTTTTAAAATTAGAATTTTATATTGCCAACCTAATAAAATCGCATTTCTTTAGATTGTTAGATTTTTAAACATAATTAAATATAATCAAAAAAATATAGAATGATGCTTCAATTATGGTTGCATATGAAGCATTTAATGTTATTTACCAACGTATAATTGGAATCTGGCAGTTGATAGCCAGAGAATATTAAGACTCACAAATGGTTAAAAAAAATGGTCAGGCATTGCACATGGAAAAAGGTTAATTTTGTCTAAAGAATAGCTAAGCATGCTAAAGGAACATTTTATGAAACTCGAACCTAGTAAAGACTAAGGTTGATGTAATTGCACCCAAAACCAATATCTTCTACCAATATTTTTCCAATCACCTACCATAAAAAGTATTTTATATAATTGATTCTCATCGCTGTATCCAATTAAATCCGATGTATAGGTTAAAGAATAATATTTTAAAGGGGAAAAAATTCCATACAGAGATTCGTACTTTATAGAAGATAATGTAGTTGGCGTGAATATTTTGATAATTCTGAAACAAAGATGAACAAAGTATGTTGGAAGAAGTCCATACAGCAGTTATAAACTGCATGAAAGTAAAACATTGAAGAAGCAGCAACTGTAATTGAGTAAGTAGATAAAATCGAATAATTCAGTCATAGTACAGATTTAGAAACACATAAATTATGAAAATTTGTTTCAATGCTTAAACTTAAACTGCCTACATAGTCAAAAGAATGAAAAACATATTTTTTTAAAGATTAAATGAAATTACATATAAAAAACATTCTGTTAAATTTGGTGATACAAAATCACAAATTGATTGAAACAAATTTGCAAAGAATGGAAAGTAAATATTTTTATAATGAGAATGCATTGATTGCATTTTATGAGGTGGTAGAGAAATAAATGAAGGGATTAATTTCTTCCATCTATGCAAAAGAAACGGATTGATTTACTTCCTGTGTTTGCACATTTGTTGTTATGGTAATTTGCCTCCATTATATTATTATCATATGTTGGTAATTTAATTGATGACTCACATAGATTTGCACTGGCTATATATTGAGGGGTAGACTTTAGTGTAAACCTATCCTGGCTGGAGCCAGTGATCCCCAATGGTGTCTCTTCTTGTTAAACCTGATTGAGGTTTGGATATGTAAACTCTTATTTTGTAATCTCTTGTAATTATCCCATGTGAAATAAAATCTCTCTCTGTTGGACAGGACGTACACTATCTCAAGGATAGTGGAACCAGTATAAATATTGTGTCTCTTTGTTTCTCTGCTATAGTTATTTACTATTTTGTTGATGTAATGGAATAATTGCTATCAGACTAGATTGGTTTTCAATTGGCAAATCTAAATCCTATTTATTGCGCTTCCGCATATGCACAATTTCTGCATAACAGATTGGTATCAGCGTGAGGCGATTTGTTTTAAATTGTGCATCAATTATTTCTACAAAGGTTGGTAGATTCAGTGGTGATTATGCTATTACTATTTTGGAGAAAAGGAGACTTTGGTGGAGAAGATTATGTCGAGAGTGAAGAGCATTCCAATCTGGAAACTTTGACGTGATATGGAGTTTATTGTGAAGAAGCCCTATGATATGGATGAGGGAAGATGGAAGAAGACGAAGTAGAAGGCGGGTGATGGTTGAAGAACCTAGTCCATAGCAAGGTGGAGAGGTTAATATGGTCACTGCTAATGGTCCTAAGGTGGAGGATCTTGGTATCGACAAGGGTATAGATATTGATGATGCTCGAGGGATCCCGGAGATGAAGAGATCATGTCAAACTGAAGACGGATGTCGAGTTTTGAAATCCACAAAGACGATGGAGATCTTGTGGTATTGCAAGCATTTTTTAGACCGTTGGTTGATGCACGGTGCAGCTCAGGTGGTAGATGCATCTTTTGCAGGCGGTGAGCTGTGTTTGCAATTAAGGTGAGGTCGTAGTCCTTTCAAATCGACTGGGTGTATTTCGTTGACCTGAAATCGAGGTTGGTTTTAATTGAGAGAATAATTTTTTGGTCTTGGTGGTTTTGAGATTACTTTGGAATCTGCCTTTTTTATTTATTTTGGATATTTGCAACATTTTGTTGGCGGGCGGCGATGTAGTCTAAGCTCGTTAACAATTGTGTGATGGGGGGTGGCTTTGTTGGAACCCATTTGGTAAATATTCATTTTTGGTGTATCTCGTTGTGAGATTTTGATTGAAGGTGAAGTTCTGTTGAAGAGTTTTATGATGAGAAGAGAATTTGACTCAAGTGGGGTGCTAAAGATATGTGATTTTGCATCAAGGTGGAGTGTCAAATTTGGTGATACAAAATCACAAATTGATTAGAACAAATTTGCAAAGAATGGAAAGTAAATATTTTTATAATGGGAATGCATTTGATGAGGTGGTAGAGAAATAAATAAAGGGATTAATTTCTTCCATCTATGCTAAAGAAACGAATTGATTTACTTCCTATGTTTGCACATTTGTTTTTATGATAATTTGCCTCCATTATATTATTACCATATGTTGGTAATTTAATTGATGACTCACATAGATTTGCACTGGCTATATATTGAGGGGTAGACTTTAGTGTAAACCCATCATGGCCTGGAGCCAGTGATCCCCAATGGTGTCTCTTCTTGTTAAACCTGATTGAGGTTTGGATAAGTAAACTCTTATTTTGTAATCTCTTGTAATTCTCTCATGTGTAATAAAATCTCTCTCTGTTGGACTGGACGTACACTATCTCGAGGATAGTGGAACCAGTATAAATATTGTGTCTCTTTGTTTCTCTGCTATAGTTATTTACTATTTTGTTGATGTAATAGAATAATTGCTATCAGATTAGATTGGTGTTTAATTGGAAAATCTAGATCCTATTTATTGCACTTCCGCATATGCTCAATTTTCATAACACATTCATCATAAAACATACATAAATTTTTATCCATGAGTTTGCACTAACTTAAACAAAGGGTGTAAAATGACCTTTTTCTTCTTTTTAAGCTATGTTTCATTATTCAATTCCCAAAGGAGTTAAGCTTATATAAACTAATTTTGGAAGAAAGCACACCGATATACTTACTAAATGGGAAACAATGTAAACCTATTACAAACTATGTTCCTTGAAGTGATGGCCAAAGTCATGTGGGAAGCTTAAAAACTCGAAATAGAAATAAGGTAATCAATGGAATATG
Source organism: Allium sativum (assembly GCA_030737875.1). Taxonomy (NCBI): domain Eukaryota; kingdom Viridiplantae; phylum Streptophyta; class Magnoliopsida; order Asparagales; family Amaryllidaceae; genus Allium; species Allium sativum. The sequence goes on from CM060923.1 coordinate 646,961,147, forward strand.
CACAGTAAAAAGACTTCATTCAAGGCCTGACGACAATTGATTTGCATAGTTTTTTAACTTTAACATAACCATTATTTTAGGAACCCAAAGTTTTCCAACTTGCCCGAATGTTTTTTTGACCTAGAAGATCTCTATCATAATACAAAGGGAAATTTTATAGTTTGTGCATTTAGGTCGATAGTACACTTGGACTTAATAGTTCACCATATCACCATACTTTGAACAGTGTAATCTATGACCGTAGAAGACAACAGCTAAATATTCACACAACCCTCTACCTCTATTTATGACTCTTTTCTGGACTACTCATTTATGGAATCAGAAATATACCAACATTCTTTTAGTTTTGATTTTAGTTCTAATTCCCAATTCAGTTGACAACATTAAATTTTATCATTATTTGTAATATCCACAATAATTTTCTTATTAACTTCAAACAAATAGATTTTAGACAATTTTTTTTATAAAGAAAGCTGTTATCATAAAAAATACCGGCGTTGGTGGGAATAATGAATAGGATTTTAGATTAGATTCAAATTTATAATGTTACTGACAAAGTATTATAAATTATCCATCACGGTTGACATAAATCAAAATTTTAAAAGGAAAAGCAGTTTTAATGTTTTAAAAGCCTTGGAAAGGTGTATAACACAAATGTTCCAAGAAGTTAGAAATACAAAATGCTCCACGACAACTGGAACCAAATAAAAATGCACTTGAATATAAATATTATTTCCAACTTAAAGAAATTCGGTGTAACATATATACATATACATATACATATGTGCACTGCTCTATAGAACATAGATTTAGATAAATATTAGTTGGCAACAATACTTTTGTCATAGAAAATTATCACTAATAATGGAAATAATGAAGTGGTTTTGAGATTAGACACAAAACATACAATGTTTCAAACATGAAGCATCTCAAATTTCATCGTTATAATTAACATGGATCGAAGCTTTAAAAGAAAAATATAGGAACTGAAAGCGGTTTGATATATACATAAATAACTAAAAAGGTAAAAGATACGGATTTGACGAAGTTAGCAATGCCAAAATGCCACACGAGCATTAAAAAAAAAAATCAAACTTCTACAAAGATGTCATACGTTCGTAACTTAGAGGGTAAACATTTTGTTTTTTTATCATACGAAGTAATATGATTTTTGGTTGCCCTCCGATTGATGAAACTTTGTTGTAGTTTAGTGTTATTGTTTATCGACTTCATGGTCATGTTTTAAACCATGCTTTTTTAGGATGCATAGAAAAAAGGCAGTCTACTTGTCTCGTGTATATTTTGATAAAGCACACAAATTTTGTTCGTAGGAAGGTGTGAAGCAGAACAAATTAAGTAGAAATTAGCCATTACCGATATGCATAATAGTAAAGTTAACACACCAAAAAAGATTTATTGGAAGGAAAAAAATTATAATTAATATAATCAAATTGAAGCTATATATTCAAAAGAAAGAATAAACTTCATGTAAGAAATGCCTTTGAATTTATGTTTTCCTGGCAACATCAATATGTTAGCTTCTTAATTCCACCGCAATAGATATGCTAAATAATGACTTTATTAACTACTTGATATAGATCATCAGCAAGCATCATTTTGGTAGTAAAGGGCCTCATTATGAAGTGTTTTTCCATCACTGAAATTTGAACAAAATCAATATATTGTAGTAGGAAGTACAGTCATAAAAAATTGACACGTTTGTGATAGTATTAAACTGAGACCAAAGACAAACACCAAAGAGAAAAGGTTAACTGAAATTAAGATAGTACTAAAATAACAAATCATAATAGTTTTGAGCCTTGTATTTTATTTCTACGACAACCATGCATTTACGAAAAGTTGACAGTGTCTATAACTTGCATGTACTACATTTATATATTCATAATAAAAAAATAAAATCATACATAAACAATATGTTTCGGTAAATTTTTGGGAACAATGATATTGTTTGCGGGCATAGCAGGTAGAGATATTGACCAATCTACACATGTCTATTTCACACGCAATGAAAATGATTGGTCAATGTACATGGAGCCAAAGAGAAATGCATAACTGTACGTTAAACATCAAAATATAGTCAAAACCGACAACGACCTCTAAAATCAGTATTCAAAATAATTGAAAAGGAGAAAACTCAACAAACAAAAATAACATAATATAGCATAATAAAATAGATAATATGAGCATGTATGCAGCTCAGGAAGAAGAAGACAACAATCGATGGTATTCTAAAAATGAGCTTAGTGGCATCATCAAGATATGGCTCATACTTACAATGGCTTAATCTATAAGGTTAAAGAAGCCTATGGACATAAGTTGATGCGTTCTCATAAAATGCATTATCTGACTTTAGTCCATGTTAAGTACTAAATTGTTTAGTTAGTCTTAGAATCAAGTGTGTTACTGCAGTTGCATTCCTTTTACTTCAAAGGTTTCACCTTTATCTAAACATGTCTAAGAGTCCAGATTTCATCAAATTTTCATTAATGAACATAACATACATCCATAGCTAACAAAAGAAGGAAAAGAAAAAATATACCCTTAAATCAGAATATATGCGTCACTTTCGCGTAAGCCCATCCAAAAAAGTTTGTTCCTTTGCCATCATCTATGAATAAATAAGCATTAATATTAACAAAAAAAAAAATGGTAAATGATTTTCCAGTATAAGCACTAGGAGATAGAGAAAGGAGTTTACCATCGATTGACTACTTGAACGGTTCGAAAGGAATGTAATCGAAAAGCGATTCAAATTTGTGTAGTTTTCCTCCCTGCAATCGTTGCAAAAATTCATCAATTAAGCGCAAGCCTTAATTAGTTGAATAACATAAGGACGTCTATAGAGATATAGAAGGGGAAGACATGAACGTAATTTGCATAAAGAAGAGGTAAAAAACAAAACCCGATAAGCTTGATATCATCAAGCATGGAAGAACGGAATTTATTTATTTTTGAGGAGGACACGAAAAACGCCGTTAGCTGGAAGAAGAAAGATTGTGTTTTGATTTTAATTTTTTAATATTTGTTTATTATGGAGAAATTGGTGGAGGCGAGATAAAGAAGAACGGGAAAGCTAAAACGCGACGTTTCAGTTTAATATTAACAAAAAAAGCCTAGAATGGTTGTGAGCCCTCCTAGCATAACTCAGTAATTACAATATATTGTATATATATATATATATATATATATATATATATATATATATATATATATATATATATATATATATACTACTACCTGGAAAAAAGCTTTCTCTCTGTAGCAATGGCTGTCTCCAAGAAAATCCAAAATCCAATTTTTGATGACAACCCTGATCAGAGTATGGGTTTCTCTCCTCCTTCCTCAGCTCTATATACTCTTATTACTAGCCTCAACATTGGTATTCCACAAAATTGATCCGTGTTCATCGCCGATGAAGAGGGATTTACTGTTGTTCAAAATCGAAAGAAAGCAGTAAGATCAAACGCTGCTGCTCATATTCATAAGGGGATTGGTATATCCAACAAATATCCCTCTTAACCCAAACAAAAGCCATTTCCTGCATCTAATGACAATAGATACCATCCCAAGATTCGAAGAAAAGATGCTCAAGATTCAAGGCATTTGACAAAGAATTCTTTGCCAAACGCCTCAAAATCGTCATTACAGGCAAACATGGTTAAGAATAGTGGCCAATATTCAGATTTCAATCTGAAATTTATTCCCTAATGGAAACCATCGGCGAATAACGGATTGTTGTGATAAGCGAGGAGATTAGTAATCGAACTAAAGGCAAATGAGGATTATCGGTAGAAGCCTATGTTTTTGGTAAAAGGCCACCCTATCATTCGAGAAAATGGGTTTTTCATTAGTGAATATTAGGCTCACATCCCTATTTCCAAACTTAATACACCTCACATCCAGTCATAGTTTTATATTCACTTCCACCCCCTGTTTTTGCTGCCGCCTCCACCTTTTCATGTACTTCCGCCTTCCCTCTTTATATGCTACGCATTTTTCATTTTCTGGCCAAAAAAAAGCGGCTATGATAATTTTTTTTTTCTAAAATCTTGAAATAATCCCAGAAGTCCACGCGAAGAAAAAATAATTGTTGCATATATGTATGCAACTATTGCTATAAGTTGCATACATATATGCAATTATTTGAATATACTTGCACGTAAACAGACCCTCCGCTTGAATAACTACTTACATATATGCAGTTTTTCTGTATAACTACATATATGTATGCATATAGGTGAAAATATATGCAAAAGTGAAAAGTTCCACTATAGTTCGTTGTTTTCAAATAATTGCATGGGTAGATGCATATTCTTACAATATGTGCATACATGTATGCGTTTATACTGCAGTTTTGATGTAGAGTTAAAATAAATGCATACATGTATGCAACTTATTGAATTATACGCATCTTTTGATGCATTTTACTGCATTTCGTTGTTTTTCTATGCAATTCTTGATTTTGACGTTGTTTTTGATGTTCTTTAGGTCTAATTTTTTTCCCGAATAATTATTTTAATTAATTACGAATTTACGTGATTTTTTTAATATATTTTTTTATATTTTTTTGATGAATTTTCAGAAAATAGGGACCTAATTTACAATAAGTTTATGACCGGATGTGAGCCTAATTTAAAACCTTAACAGGGACCTGTAAAAAACGCACCCTTTTCATTAACAGATTTACAAACTCAGAAGATTGTGAGAAATTATTAAATAGGGGGCCTTATTTCATTAACGGCAAGCTAATTATACTCAAGAAATGGACCAAGAAATTGGTTCTTGATCGGGATTTATTGAGTAAAATGCCTGTTTGGATTAGGCTTCCAGAATTGAACTTAAGGCTCTGGGACAAAGAGGCATTCAGCATCGTAGCAAGTTTAGTAAAGGTGCCTCTGAAAGTGGATGAGCAAACTGCAAAAGGAAACTCGATTGAGTTATGCTTGCATCTTAGTTGAGATTAGTGCTGAAGCAGATTTTCCCAATGAAGCATCCATCTTTATGCACGATGGGGAGATAATCACACAATAAATTACTTACGAACTGGTCCCAGATCGATGTAGGATATGTAAATGCTTTGGTCATTCCTTAAATGATTGTGTATGTAATAAAGATCAGAGTGATAAACAAAAGGAGAATGCAGATCATGCCATTAATGTATCGGGGATCAATTCAGAAGTAAATACACAAAAGTCCCCTGTTGTGGCATTTTCTCCACATACAAATAAAGATATAATGAATATAGATATTTCAGGCAAAACTGATACGAATTTGGGTAATTCTGATCTAAACACATCCCAATAGTTTCAAGACTTTTCAGATTTCTCTGGAAACAAGCAGACTGAAATGAGTATTGACTCTAGGTCAATACTCAACAATAAACTGGAAAAGTCTGATCGGTAGGAGCATATGCAAAATGATCAAGAACTGACAACTATTCTTGAAAATTTGACAGGCAGCTCCTCTCAATGCAAAACTGAGGAAAATCGAACCAAAATTCCATCAAGATTCAAATGAGAATGATGTTCCTATCAAAAACATCACAGAAACTATAGGTGGGTTTTCTAATGCACAGGTCATTGAGCCCCCCCCCCCTCCCCAGTTGAAGGACTCAAGTTATATTAAAAGTTCAGAAAATAATAATAAGAACAAATCAGATGCTAGACTTGATAATTGCTCTCCACTTCTGTCTGCAAATCCCATCTACACTAATGCTTCAAAGTTAGCAAATGCCCTTTCTCCTTCCTCGCATTATACTGTCACGGAAGAGAACATCCAAAGTGCAGTAAACAATGTAGTTTCTGCTTCAATAGCTGCAACACAGATAAAAAGAAGAAGAGGACTAAAAGCTTAACAAATACAAGCACCATAGAGGAAACTGAGGATGCAAAGGATCATGAATTCAGAAATAAGTATATAGAGAAAAACACTAAATGGGATAATCAACTAAAAACCACTGGCAACACAAGCTTTAAAAGAAGTGGAAAGCAGCTAAATGTGAAGGCAGACTGCAGCAATCAAAATGATTTGTTGTAGTTGTATTGTACCCTTGGATTGTATCCTATATATCTTATTTTTATGTTTTTTTATGGATATTATAACTTGGAATATAAGGGGGCTCAATTCCCCTGAAAGGGAACTTGACCTTTCAAAATTTTTGAATCAATACAAACTTGGTATTATAGATTTGCTTGAGCACAAATTGAATGATAAAAAACTAGACGATCTTCATATAAGAAGGATTTCAAATTGGAATATGGTCAACAATAATATAATGGGAGGGAATGGTAGAATTATGGTTTTACATAATCCTAACATTTGGTCTCTTGTTAGTCATTTTATTGATTGGTAGTATCATAGATAGATGAGCTCCGGATAAACCACCGCCCATCTACTCCAATATCGAGTTCCGGCAAGGCCACCACCCACCCGATATTGAAGTATATCTACTCCAATACAATAACCCATACTCTCTATGTAATATCAAAAATAATGAAGTACAACATCAAAAAAATCTCTAACAAGAAGCCCAAATGAAATGCGAATCATCAATCCAAACAGCAATCCTCTAAGCTCGACAATAATATGCATCAACCTAAACACCTGAAAAGTACATAACTGCTACCAATCCATCCAGCTATCCACTAGACACTTCCTCTTAATCAACAACCTAAATCTGCGAAAAGCTCAACAAACTATTAGTAATTAATCACACATATATATATGGGAATATATGTATCTAAATATATATTTATATAACCATATATATATATATATATTCATACATATTTATTTACCATACATATATGTGTAGTAGAAAAAAAAACAATGAAAAATTAATAAAAGAAATAAACAACCAATGCGATATCTATTGCGAAAAAAACTGTTGATTCTAATAAATAGATACAAATTGAATCTAACCTTAATCAATAAACTCTCAAAGCCCGATTTCCCAAATAGCTTGTAGTTCGAATTAGATATCCAATTCAAGTAAAAATAAACTATTTTAATGATTAAATTATCCCTAGAAACAGAATTAGAATGGAAAGATCTCTGATTTCTCTCGAACCAAATGAACCAACATACGATAGTGACTAAAGAATCTAAAATGTATCTTTTACTAGCATTATAAAAAAATCTATAGGAATCCCAATAATTAGCACAACAATTGAAAGATAAATGACAATCAAAAACAAATATCCGTAAAACCATACTAAATATAAGTTTGTGATATTGCATGAGAAAAATAAATGATCAACATCTTCATTCATAAGATTGCAAAAATAACACTTAACATCAAAAATGATATTCTTCCTCTTAAGAAACTCAACCGTATTAAGTTTCTTATGAGTGATTAACCACATTAGAAATTTAGCTTTAGGAGGAGAATTAGATTTCCAAATAAACTTAAAAGTTCGAAATGAAATTCCCGAAAAATTTATAAAGTTATACATAGAATTAACCGAATAAACTTGACTTTTATCCATACCCCAACTAATAAGGTCCTTACACTCGTCGATGTGATATAATGATAACTTAGCATTAAGTAAAGCTAATTGTCTTAACATTTCCCCTTCTAAGATATTATCAAAAGAAAACTGCCATGGGGGATCCAAATCTCTTCTGAAGATATCTTTGATCAATGCATTTTTAAGACTACAAATATTAAAGAGTTCCCTAAATTCAATTTTAAGTGGTAAACGGGAAATCCACCTATCATGCCAAAAGTAAGTCATATTACCAGAATGAACAATCACCATATAACCTAAGTTAAAAAAGTCAAAGCACTTTAATACTGACTTCCAAAAATGAGATAATCTATTATACCAACTACCACTAGATCCAACAATGAACTCTCCTCCTGAATAATAAAATTTAGATACAATAACTTTCCACGTTGTCGACACTACAGGAGACCTAAATTTCCATAACCATTTAGCTAATAAGGAAGAGTTATATTAAATAAATTAATTATCCCCAATCCCCCATCTTTCTTTGGCTTACAACACACCTCCCAGTTTACTAAACATTTGAAACCCCTACAAATAGGATCTCTGCCCCCACCCCATAGATAATTACATCTTATTCTATCAATTTTATCAATAACCCATTGAGGAAATCTATGCACTGACATCCAGTACGCAGGGATAGCTGATAGTACTGAATTAACCAAAACTAATCTACCTGCTCTAGACAAGAATCTATTGTTCCAACTTGACAGTCTACTATTAATCTTATCAATTATTACTAACCAATCCTCCTTCTTTAATTTTGACGGCCTAATCTTAAAACCTAAATAATCAAAAGGAAATTTCATGACATAACAGTTTAAGGTGTTAGCAACCATAGCCTCAACATTATCAAAATCATTAATGACCATAACAGAACTCTTGTCAAAATTAATTCTAAGAATGTAACATCTCAAAACAATAAAGTATAAACTTAAGAGAAATAATGTGTTTTGGTAAATGAGAAGAAAATAATAAAGTATCATCCACAAATTGGAGTATGGATAATTCATCGTTAAATTCGTCATTACCAACATAACCCAAAACACCTAATCTCCCAGCTCGCTTAATGATTCTAGAAAAAACGTCAGCCGCTAAATTAAATAGTAGAGGTGACAGGGGATCCCCCTGTCTAAGACCCCTCTTAGATTGGATCTTCTTTCCCACAACCCCATTGACGACAATATTAGAACTACCTGACCTAAGTAAAAGCATTATCCAATTAATCCATCTAACACTAAAGCCTCTAGCTTGACATACTTCACATATGTAATCCAAGTCAACATAATCAAATGCTTTCTCAAAATCTAATTTCAAAATAGCACATGAAAATTTATTTTTAACACACACGTTAATGTACTCTTGTACCGCTGCTACACCATCTACTATTTGCCTACCTTTAATAAAGGCTGTTTGTGAATGATCTATAAGATCATTCATCTTCCCGCTTAGCCTATTCGCTAGAACTTTAGAAATGATCTTAATAGATATATTTATCAAAGAGATAGGTCTAAAATCCTTTAAAAGTTTTGCACCCTCTCTCATCTTAATAAGTATAACGTTAGCAAAATTAAAGTTCCCTAGGCACAAATCTCCGCTATAAAAATCAATAAATAAATTAATAACATCAGATTTCAAGACCTCCCAAAACTGTTTGTAAAACAGAACAAAAAAAACCATCAGGCCCCGGAGCTTTGTCACTAGGCATATCACAGATAGCCTTCCAAATCTCCTGCTCAGAAAAAGGTTTATCTAAATCAAATAACTCTCCCCTAACATCATTAGGGTAAATGTCCTTCCAATTAACGTTAATTCTTCTCTCATTGATAATGGAAAATAATTAATGAAGACTCTCTCATTGAGAGAGAGGATATTAATTATTTTAGCACATTATATATTTCTTCTAGTCAAGCTATTTTTTTTCCCAATATTGAATTTAAATACACAGTAAACTGTATCTGTTCTGAGGTTCTTTTAGCTCCTGTTAGAAGTGAGGATATTAAGAATATCATTTGTAATGCTAAAAATGATAAAAGTCCAGACCCTGATGGGTTTGGAGCAAAATTTTATAAAAATCATTGGGATGATATGCAGTATTCTTTATGTGATTGTATTTCTGAATTTTTTAATTCTAGAAAGCTGTTGAAAAATACCAACCACACTTTTCTGGCACTGGTTTCTAAAATTGAATCCCCTTTAGGGCTAGAAGATTATAGGCCAATTAGTTGTTGAAATTTTATTTATAAGATTATTTCTTCTCTGATTGAAGCAGATTAAAATATCTTCTAAAATTAATCATTTTAGAAAATCAGAGTGCTTTTATCCTTTGGAGATTAATTTCTGAAAATACCTTATTAGCTCATGAGTTAATTAGAGATTTTGATTTGAAGAATAAAAATCTCATGTGTATAAAAATTGATTTCATAAAGCATTTGATAAAATCAACAGGAATTTTATTATATACAATATGCGAAAAATGGGCTTTAATGAGAAGTTATGTGCTTTAATTAGAGAGTGCATTAGTAATGTTACCTATTCTATTATGAATAATGGTTTCCCAAAAGGTTTTATTCATAGTAGTAGAGGAATCAGGCAAGGAGACCCTTTGTCTTCTTACCTATTCGATATTGTTAAGGAATACTTTTCAATTCAAATGGAAGTTGAGTTAATAAGGGGTAACATTAAGCCTATTAATATAAATAAACCACATATTACTGATTTTATTTATGCATATGATATGCTTGTATTTGCAAAGGCAGATAGGAATAATGATGTTGCTATTAAAAGAATATTATATAATATGGAAAGATATGCTGGTCTTTCTGTTAATTCTAGTAAAAGTAAAATCTATTTCGGTAAAGTGGCTATATATAAGGAAGATATTCTTAAGCTCCTTGCTTTTAAAGAGGGAAATCTTCATGTTAAATATCTTGGCCTTCCTTTAAGTATAAACCAGATTAAGGATAGGGATTGCTCTAGATTTATTGATATTATTCATAGCAAGTTAGAGGGTTGGTCCGACAAACTTTTATTTATAGCTGGTAGAGTGGAGCTTACACATACAGTTATTACTGCTGTTATTATTTACTGGATTCAATCGCACAACATTATACTATTCAAAAAATAGAGAAAATGTGTGCTAACTTCATATGGAAGGTTAAGTGTCATAAAATTGCATGGGACAAAGTCTGTAAACCAAAGAAACGCGGGGCGCTTGGGCTTAGAAACATCAGAGACCTTTCTAAGGTTTGTAAGTTCAAGCTTTTTTCGGAAATTTTTAGATGGAAAATCTCTTTGGGATAGATGGATGAAAGCCAAATATTTAAAAGGAAAAAAATTGGATTGCTAGAAAGGAAAATCATCATTCATACGTTTGGGAAAACATATTGGACTGCATAAATAAGGGGAGTAATCTTATTGTTAGAAATATCAAAGATGGCAGTCAAACAAGTCAATGGTTTGACCCATGGATATGCGGGAATTCACTGATTAATCTCCTAGGGTGGAACAATTTATATCTTTTAGGTGGGGTCAATGATAGTGTTCAAAAGATTATCTTGAATAATTGTTGTAGCTTTCAGAACATACTGTTGCTAGTATTTTTAAAATATCCATCAACAGTATTCACATTGATTAAAACAATTTCAAAGATAATTGGGGTTGGAAACTTTGTTAAAAAAAAAATATTTCAAAAAAAAATTTGTGGGAGTTTATTAAAGGGGAGGAAGTTGAAGTAGCTTGGCATAAAGTTATTTGGTGCAAATATAATTGTCCTAAAATGGCTCACTGTGCATTTTTTGCTCTTCTTAATAAGTTACCAACTAGGGAAATTTGTAGCAAATGGGGTAAAGGTTAAGAAAATACTAGCTTATTATGTAAAAATGGAGATGAAAGCTCTTTTCATTTATTTTTGATTGCATTTACTCCCACTACATTTGGTATAATGCCAAATGTACTTTGGATTTCAATCATAATATTCCTGCTTTAAATATAAGGGACAATATTGATTAAATCTCGAAATATTTAAAGCCTAAATCTCCCAATTTTAATAAAACATGTGTTTTATTAACTGCAGCCATTTACTACATATGGAAAGAGAGGAGTCAGAGGCTTCATTCAAACAAGGAAACCTTTTGTTCAAAACTTTGGAAAATCATTTTAAATGACTATCATATCATAATGAAAAAAGCTAGTGGGCAGAGTGATGAAAAAAATAATAACCAAGCTACTTGCAATAAAGATGTTGATTATGAAAAACAAGTTGAAGATCTTTTACTTAATGGGAAGCAGAGCTCAAATAAGCCTTTAACTCTCAGTACTACTCAGGTGCCATAACATTTGGTAATTATAACCAAAATGGCCACTCTGACTTCCTCCCTGGTGGAAGATCTCATGGCCCTGACAACAACATAAACAATTGCAAGGGAAGTAAATAGGTCAAATTAGGTATTAAAACTCTGTATTTGATTACAAGAACATTAAGGTAGGTTTTTCACCTGTTTCAGGGGGAGGAGATCTATACCCACATAGTAGTGATCCAGAGCGCTATCAGGGAACCAATTGCAACCCAGACTTCCTAACCGATGTTAAGTACTATTCTGATAACAGAAATATTTTCTGTAAGGGAAGTAAACAGATTACTAAGTCAAGTCATCCTTTTTTTGCGAATAAATTAAACAGAAATCTGTGCTTATTACCTGATACAGAAGGAAAAGCTACCAGTAGTGATCCAGAGTTCAATAGGTCCCTGAATAAAAGAAAATTTGAAGAAAAGTTCAGCTCTTTACAAAGAATTAGAGAATACTACTACAAAAGCAGGATTAACAACTAGATCTACTGCTTATCTTGTTGGAGCTAAGGAGAAAGTAGCAGAAATAGAGTTCCTGAAGAGCATAGAGAATTCGAAAGTCCTAGAAGGAGCTGTAAAACCTCAGAAGATTCGATTTGTAACAATCAGACATGATCAATTATCAAAGAATAGATCTGAAGAATATCCACTCAAAAACAAGCCTTGTTCTCTCATGGGAGGGAAGGAGAACGAAGCTAGCTTCATCTGGAAGCCGCTTTGAAGTTAATTGGAGATTTTATTGAAAACGAAAGTTTCCATTTTTAGGGTTTTCATAGAGACAATGTTTAGCTCAAATCTGTAATTGCGGCTAGGGTTTGAGAGTGATTTTGTGTTGATATGTTAGGGTTATTGAGTCGTTATACCCAATAACTATATGGGCCTTTGGGCCAAAATTCTTTTTATCATTTAAAAAAAAATATAGAAGCATTCAAAAACATCACAAATAGTGCAGTACCCCCTTTAGCCCTCCTGATTTCTACCATACATTATTGTTTCTCTCTTTTTTCACTTACTCTCTGTAATAACCCGAATTCCGACAAACTAATTTTTTTCAAAATTTCTAATCTACCGAAACTCGTGTTGGTTTGCTCTGGTATCCTGCAGAAAAGACAGAGATATAAAATATATCAGAGCTTAGAAAAACATCTCACAGCGGAATGAATAAAATATAGTGTAATCAAAATACAGCCTTACTGTAGTAATAATATTGCCTAACCAGTATCCAAAGCTATCATATCTCTGCCACAAATTTAACCTGCGAGTATGTTATGAGGAGGGGTCAGAACACAAGTTCTGGTGACTGGATTTAAATTACACATTTTGGATAATCATACATATACCATTCAGTTGCATTTTCTTGTTTATTAGGTTACTTGGGTTAACAACACTAAAGGCTTACACACACGTCGTACCCATCTACCTCCCAGTGGATTAACCTAATACAGTATATATGTACCTACACTACAAGAAAAAACACTTTAAGCAGCAATCAAAGACAGCGTTTCGGGTGTAAAAGCTATAAAAATTTGGTCCCCCTAAATTCACTACTCAATGAAACACATCCGATGATTTCAACCCTTGGTGAAACGCTAATACAACACATGTGATAAAATATTTACCCTAATCAATCCCGCCTCCAGTTTCATTTCTCTCTGCTAAAAAATAAACTTTCCCTCTTCATCCAGTTTCATTTCCCTCTTTCAGTTTCATTTCCCGCATTCGATTTCATCTTGCGGTAAAACCCAATTTTATCATTTCATCATTCCTTATTTCCCTGATTCCAATTTCGTGGTGCCCTAGTTCCTCTTTTACAGGTACTTCGATCAATTTAGTTATAATTTTTCTTATGTACATTTAGTTCGATCAATTTAGTTTTCAATTGATTTAGTTATTTGTCTTTCGATTCGATTGATTTAATTACTTAGTTCTTGTACATTTAGGTCGACTGATTTACACTTATTACTGAAATGGTGCGGTATTGCTACGCTAATACCATCGTTACTGAACATTTGCTTTGAGCTAGCTTGATTATGATTTATGGATACGTTTACGGTTTACATAATTTTTTTCCTTGATTTATTAATTAGAAAGTGAATCAAGTGGGATGATGTTGCCTGTAGATATAATTTTTTGGGTATTATTGTTATAAGTGCAGTTTGGCTTAAGTTAGGACGAATACAATGTCATATCATCCATTTATAGTATATTTTCTCTAGTAGCAACAACATTTTCTAAATACCATATTTGATTTGTGTCCTGTGTCTCCTCTAAGTTGTAAATGTTTTTCAAATTTATCATGGCTATATGCTAAAACATAAAAAGTTTGAACAGTAATTGCAGTTTGAACAGTAATTGCAGTCGCAAAACCAAAAGGTTAAATAAAGAAACTATAATTGCAGTTTGAATGTCTACAAACCAGGCTGCACACTGTTGCATGTACAGGCTTGACACTGCTGCATGTACACATGGTTCTATGTTGTGGTATGCTCAAAAGGTTAATCAATGAATGATGGCTATATGCCAAAACATAAAAAGTTGGACCCTGTTCATAAAAGATGACTCAGTATGTATTTATATACACGTATCTCCTAATCTAGAACTTATCAGAAATGTGTTGGCTCTTTCATCCCTATCTAAAACTTATCAGTAAAGTTACTTCTTTCATCCATATTATATATAAATATATCTGTTGGCTAGATTTTTGATCAAGCCACCAAAAGTACAAATATTCATAATTAGACAGACGAAGACCTACACATCCAAGCTCAAAGCAAACACATCCCGTCTCGTGACGTTCATGATGCGACTTCTGGACTCCCTCTTGGATCCCCGCTCGTGACTCAGCTCGTGACACCTCACCATCATAATTAGTTCGTGATCCATATCCGCAACCCGATCATGGTCCAACCCTGTAACGCACTCGTAAGTTAGCTTCATGACCCGGCTCGCCCCCGCATCACGAACCGGCTTCACCTCTAGGAAACAAAGGCCAAAACTTAATCCTCCACGAATCAAAATTGAGGGATCTGGTGACACATGTGGATAACGACTCCTTTGACAAATTCTCCATCATGCCACAAACCGCTCCGAGATTCTCGGGATTGGTGCCACGTGTCCTTACGAACCGCCCGTAGAAATGACCTATAAATAGCCCAACACTTGATATTTTTGTGGATCTTTTAGCAATTAAGAGCTCTGATTCCACCATTATCGTACTATCATCATTTCCAACCGGTGTTATCTCGAATTTACTAAGTGAATATTTATTGTAAAAGTGAGATTGAGAGAATATTGTGATTGTACTTGCATTCAAACATATAATCAAAGTCATATAAAGTGGACGTAGGCTCTTTAATGCCGAACCACTGTAAATTTAGTTTGTTTGTTGCATTTTTTTTATTTTCAGCTTTAACTCTCTACAATCAAGATAATTTGGGTGTTCGAACCTCTTTTTGGTCTAACAATATCTTCATGTGCTTGTCTTCACCACACTCATAGTAACTTAAAGACACAGTCCTACTATCTTTAAGTTACTTCTTTCCTCTTACCCAAGCCTTATTACCATGTCAGTCCTGAAGCAGTGATGTCATCCTCACATCTACTGGGAGCAAGCCATGCCGCCTTGGTTAATTGAAGCCATGCTGCCTTGGTTAATTTTAGTGTTGTCATGAGGTTATGTTCAAATCCATATGGATGGGTTTTCAGTATTTTAAAGATACTGAAAACCTCGTCCACGTGGTTCTAAAAATAAACTTTGTGGCAGCACTACTTAACATATTAAGTAATCCAATATATTATTTGTTTTGATATTCGTCAAGTTGTCCAATATATCACTGTATTCTAAATGTATATCAATTTGTCAAATATATCGTTGTGTTCTACATGTATATCTCGTTGTCCAATATATCGTTGTGTTCTACATGTATGTTATTTTGCCCAATATACTCTTCGTTATGATATTGAATGCTTATATGGATAATTTTTAGGTTGAGAAAAAATCCATATGTCTGTTTAAAATATTCAAACGTCTGAATGCTACTTCAGTATTTTCATATTGTATACTTGGTAACTATAACGAAAGATTTGAACTGCATGAGTGGCACCATATAACAATGCCCATTGGATAGTGACCTACAGAGTGGCACTACTTAACCTGATGGTTGTCTGAAATTGCTACTTCTCTTTGTACCTTTTATTCTTACATGAATAACCATTTTGTTGTTAAAAGATGATCACATTGTACGGTTGATGGAAACATGCTTATTATTAACGTGATGAACTTTCTATGAAGTGTAAATATGGAAGAGATCAATAATTGTCTAAGCTAACATAGAATTATTGTTGTGTATGTCTTGTCTCTGCAAGCAATTCATTCTCAACGGGTGATAAGGGGATAAACTATCATTGTACACACATGCATGTGTTGAAAGCAGTCTCAAGCATTACTACTATCATTGTAGCAGGCGCCATGTATTTATTATAGCTACCGAAAATGGCTAGGAAAAAAGCAGACGACAAGGAAAATGAACTTACTCGCAATATTAAAAACCTAGAGAATCCAATGCAACGGAAGAGCATATCGAGCTACCTTCAGACGACATGGATGTCGAAAATGCAAACGTGTTAGTCACATGCACTAATAGGGATGAAAATCCTAGAAATGCAGTGGAGATATTTAGAACTACAGAGGATGTACAAGCAAATCAGGTTTCAAAAAAGAAGACTAGAGGCCCAACTAAAGTGAAAAGGCTTCCTTCAGAGGTTGCACGTCGAATTGGTGTCTAGTTTAATTCGTTGGGTGTACCGATAGGAAAAGGGTCAGTGAAATTATCATCTTATTTAGGGCTACTTGTCCGTGAGCATGTTCCATATACACTTGACGACTGGAGGAAACTCAGTAATGACTTGAAAGTGGTTCTACACGAATCCGTTCGAGTAATTGTACCTGTTTTTAGTTAATATTACAGCAATTTATTTTCTATTTGCAATACTTTATCTTTTGTACTTACGAAAAACATCATACTATTAATTTTTTGCTAGCCTGTTTTAATTCACTTAATGTTCTATTAAATGTTATAGGTTAGATTTAGACTTGATGAGGAATGGCAAAAGACTCCCATTTTTCAGCAAATGGGATGTATCCGGATGTGGTAAAAAAGCAAATTCGTTAAATAAATATTACAAGCAAAATCCAAGGAGGAACAACTTCAACTAAAACCAGAAAACGTGAGAAGTATAAGGGAATGAAAGTAGTTTGTTGAGTCAAAAATGAGCAAAGAATTTCACGTAATTGTAATGTAATTTTTAACTTTTCATATACTCAACATAAGCATACATAACATGCAATTTAACTAACTGATGCGACAAAACCATTAATCTAGGCAAAAAGCGAAAGATTTAAATGCATGAAGGAAAAGCAAATTCCACATACATGTAACCATCAAGGAATGGCCCGAGTAACTGAAGATTTAGTGAGAAAAATAATTGATATATTAGCTGGTAAACATATGTCGTTTGTAGTAAGTGTAATTTGTTAGTTTTGTTCTATATTATGTTTCTTTAATGAAGAGAGAGGAAAGTTCCGAGCCCTCTTCCGTTTCTAGATTTGAGGTTTGGATTAAATCTCATACTCGAAAAAATGATGAACCAGTGAACACATAGGTTGTAGATGCTATTGTAAGTGTAATTTGTTAAAAATGATATAATTTAGTACTCTTCCTATGAAATATAATTTGGATTCACTTTTGTAGGAGAAATTGAAAAATGTAGAAAAGGTCCCACAGTCCAGCTCCTCACATAAGATCAAAGAAGACGCTCTTGCATTAGTGTTGGGAGAAGAAAGCCGGGACGACTTCGAGGAATGGGAAGAGGTATGACTATGACCAAGGCAGTTTTGTCACAAATCAAAGATAAGGAAATTACTCATTGTCATCAGAGAATTTCCGAGCTAGAGCAGCTGGTTCACCTATTTGTGAAACGTCGGGTATGATTCAGTTTATGTTTAATATTTGTGAAGATTGCTTACCTTTTGGTACTTCTAGACAATATTGTCTCTGTAACTAAGTATCTTAGTCCAAGTCTTTAATGTTTTTCCAATATTATTGATTTACCAGAGTAAAGAAAGTTATGGAGAAGACGACATATCTCAGATGGTAAAAATATACCATATTAAGTTTGCAACATTTATAAAAAAAACTAATATACGTATAAATATACATATATATATATATAATTTTTTTTAAATAATTGCAGAGTACACATAATCAGATAGGTGATAGTTGTACTTTAATAATTGGCATGGGAATACAGATGAGGTTATCACTGAAGAAAAAATTGTATCGAGTGATCCGAAAGAATTTTTCAATCTAGTACTTTTATGTCCAAATGCCTTGAAAGTTTTGATAGTCCGTCCTAGAAAATTCGATGCTTTTTTTGTGGAGGCCTTCACCAAGTTTGATGTACGTAGGATATTCCAAAGACAAGACGGTGGCATGGCCAGTGGATAGAGTTGCTATCGGCATAAGCAAGAAGTCCGAAAAAGAAAATGATGTACGATATGCATTTTCCATAGGTCAATCGACTGTATATGTTAAGCTTCAATTTTATGTTGCGTTATGTACTTTCCATAGGTCAGTCAAATCATATTTACTTGATCCACCATGCGTGTATTATTAAGTTTAGCCATATGTAGCATACATGGTATGAATTTGCTTTGCCATGGAGGAAAGGGTTAAACATGTAAAATATGAAATGTATAGGCTGTACAGGTTTCTAGAAGGACTGTATGTGCACGCATTTAGCTAGCTAGGTGTATTTATTTGATTTGACTTCACATAGGTTGGCTAGAAAAAGAAAAGAGAATAGGGTTGCATTGCTGTTTTATTTAGCTGGATGATTTGAAATTACATTTCCGTCAATACGGAGAAATTCGCAAGTCTGCGCAGATTTCTTTATTTAGGGTAGCTAACCATGTGTTGTTCTTTTCAATAGCAGAGGAAGTTGATATTTGTAGGCCTACATATAGGACTTGGAAAATACTGGAAAGAAACTCTAGGCTAGGCTACTTGGTCAAAAAAATATAGGATAGCTTAATATATATGTTTAGGGTAGGTTTTGTATTTAGGGTAGGTTTTGATATTTATTTTGATAGAGTTAAGATTAACAATTTATTTTGAACAATTAAACCAGATAGGGTTTGTTTTGTTTCCTCCACACATGATCTGCTATATATACTTGCAAATGGTTGTTAGTGCCCGACTATATTTGACTTTACCAATAACATCATTAGACTTGCTTGATTTAATTGGGCAATCATCAATTAATATATGTCATTTTGACAGAGCATAACCAATAGCACCGAAAGAAAATGTAAGTTGTACGATTGGGGGTGGAAGCAAAGAATTGGTTGCCGAAGGATGAGTGCATTAGAGTGATTCAACTGTAATTATCAATGATACTCCTCTTGGACCAGAAGCCTCCATAGTTTGGGTGGATAAAGCGATAAAAGAAGATGCCTTTTTGTGGAGGCCCATAACCGACATGATATTTATTGGAGAAGATGTTGGTAGAAAAATAGCTTGGCCGGAGGAAAAATTGGTATCTGAAAACAGATCAACATCTACCTCTAAGAGCAATGTTCGCAAATTTGTTACGAGTTATGAAAACATTTCAACATCTACCCCCATGAGCAATGTTCGCAAATCTATTAGTGGTTTTGAAAACAGTCCAGCATCTACCTCCGTGAGCAGTTTTCCTAAATTTGTTACGGTAATACGTTTATATTACTAGTATATTTTTTAAGAATTTTTTATTATGTATCAACAAATATTGGTTATATGATAGAGTGCAAATTTCCCGGTGAATGCCAAATGCAAGCTGCTTGATGTGAAGAACACTGGAAAAATAGTAGCCGAAGGCACTGTGTCTTCAAATGATCCTACTACTTTGGTTCATTCTACCCCGCTGGGACCAAATGCAATAAGAGTTTGGGTGGATAATGTAAAAGAACCGAATGCACCTCTATGGGCCTAACTCATTCATGGAATGCTTATCAGATGCTTTTGGTTCGACGGTAGCATGGACTGTTGCGAATGTTGGACTGGATTCAACTTTTAAGTAAGTTTCACAACCTCTTGTGTATACGAACCCGTCACTAACATTTAATATTTCAGTTTTTACATCTGTTTGTGGATTTCATATACTTGGTCTGTTTGTGCGTTCAATAACTATTTGAAGTAATATAACCTTCAACACTTACTATTTGGATTTTGGACGTATAAAAGCTGGAATTTGAAGTAATGACAATTGCGAGTTTAGTTAATTATAAGATGTATGTATGTGGTATGGACATGATGTAATTAAACATTATGCAACTATCTTACGTATGTATGTACATGGTATGGACATGATGCACATTATAAAATACTGGAAGATAATATTACATATTTGATAGGTTATACGACTAGTAGGGTACATAAGATAATATTATAGCTAATACAAACAATAAGTAGGAACACTAATAATAAGTGAACACTAATACGCTACATACAATTAAGATGAATATCTTTCAAGCCCAGCGTGAGCCTTCGTATCTCCATTTCCAACTCATTGGCATATGTGATACCACGTGGACACAACAGACCATCCGTCCATTCAGAATAATTGCAACCATTCGGCGAAGTGCGACAGATCATTAATCTATGGCCTATGTTTTAGCCCTCCGCCATAACTACAATCTATACCTCGTACCCGCAGTGACACCTAATTGGATAAGAATCAAGCTCTTGTTCGTACAGAGGTTGTACAACCAGTGGTTGGTGTGTCTCTGATTGAACTGCCGGAGGAGCAACCAAAGCACGATTGAATGAGGTGACATAATTCAGATCTTCGAGACCCTGCAGATGTAGTTGGTCCAGGTTTGGTAAGTCACGCCTCAGATCTTTGTAATGTTGCTCTTGGTACTCTATGTTCCAGTCATCACCAGTATGAGAACTGCCCGTAGGTGCTCTTGCAGGGCTCTTGTCGGAATCAGTGGACAAGTGCCAAGAAGGCATTTCTTTGTTCTTGAAAAAGCTTGAGGAACCTCTATGCAGAGAAAGAATGGAAATACATGTTTTTGAAAAAGGTAAAGCATGAAAACCCAAAAAAAGTGAGCAGTTTCAAGCAGTGCTACAGTGATCGTACATGAGTACTCATATCACTTTATGTCACTTTATATCACTTCAACCAGTGAAAAATAAATATATAAATTCCTTAAAACTAGTTAAATTTGTTTTATAACCCACAAAACATTATAACCAACATAGAAAATTAAAATTAGGATACAACAAGCTAGAAATAACATATAAAGAGCAACATTACACCAAGCATAGAAAATTTAAGTTAGGATACAAAAAGCTAGAAATATACATACACCATCAACCTTAAATAGAAACCTACTCATCTCGAGATCGGGTTAGGAAATTATAGCGAAGCTTGTAAGCTTTGTGACCCACGAAATCCGTCCCGTATTCAAATAGGTAATGAAAATATGAACTAAGTTGGGATATTTGAGCGTTCCAACTATGTAGAGTGCGGAAATATGAATTTCCACACCCAAACAATTGGAGTTGCCCTTACATCAGTGTCTGTTGGTTGATTTGTTTATGAGAGTGTTCATCTTAGGTATATTTTGTCAGTTAAGTGTTTTTCAAAGCTGTGGTGGTGTTCGTCTTGAATTTATTGGAGATTAGTACTGGTTAATCGATATGTATAAGAAAATGAATCTTAATCCACAGTGTATTTGAAATTATACAAGCATGAAATTTTCATATGAAACTCATACGAGTATAAGCAAATGTCAAAGTATGATTCGAATGAATAACAATGCTTTAGGCAATTTTGTTATGTTTTGGCATATAAGTATAACTTGACATGCATTGCTAATATATCCATGTAGAAATCCACATGGATGTTCTTTGCATGAGTTTTCAAGGAAGATCAGACAAATGACTATGCAAACGTTTTAATAAATTTGGTATTGCAATACCTATATACACATAAACAAATGACAATATGTGTACCATAACACAAATATGTTATCAAAGATAGATTTAAATGTTGCATTGGACCAAACTATACATGAAAATTGTTGCTTGTCTTTCTTTCAGAATTTTGTTGGAGGCAGCGAAGGATATATTTTTCCATTAATGTAGGATAAACAAATGGCAATACGCATGCCATGGGGTGTGTATATTATCACACAAAATATTGTTAACTGCGTGCAGCTTTGATGAATTTAGGTATATGATATTTTCAAAGATTTTAAGCTCGTTCGATCTTCCGTCATTTATGTACTTGTAGATTAAAACTTCAAGCCTAGAAATGATTACCAACAACTTCTCTCCAGCTGCTTTCGCTAACTCGTTTGTAGAGTCATTCAGGTGGGTTTAGTGATTTTTTTGTTATGGTTGCTATTTTCTGTTTGAAGGGATGTTTTGTTATATGGCGATGCCCGGTTATTGACATGTGAGTCTTGTTCCTGTCTATGTAAGTGCAATCGCGAATTGTATTACTATTTAAGTTTCTAGCCTTTTTAATGACTAGTGACTGCAGAGGCAGCTTGGGGACTCTGTGTTGGTTAGTGATACCATACTGTTGCCATACTCTGTTGGTGACAAGCGACTGCTTCGGTTCGCTGAATTGCTGAGACAAGAGTGGATGTACCCACGACTTGCTGCTCCGTAACAGCAAGCCGTGGCTTGCTGTTTAGAAGCAGCAAGCTTAGGCTTGCTATTCCAACAAGCCATGGGTTGCAGTTTTGGAATAGCAACCCTTGAATACATCCACTCTTGGCTCATATTATTTTGCTATAATTTGTTGATTGCAGATATAGTAAAAATAGATGTTGAGTTCATATTATTTTGTAGTAGGTGTTATAAGTTAAGTATGTTATTTTTTATTTGATCACTAACCGTTAAATTTTATCCATGTAGGTAGGTGAAGAATAATGTTGATGCAAGGAATCCAAGGATGTTTTCTTGAAGTTTATTTTGGTATCCGTGTAGTAAGTTTATTTTGTAGTAGGAAAGACTTTTATTTTGGTGGTGGCTTTGTAGTAGGAATGCACAAGATGTCTTTGTTTACGAACTTTAAACTTTGTTTATGGATTGTGTTCAATTTCACTAATGGAAGCGACTACTAGTCATGTTTTTATATAATTATTTTTCATTTGATTTTTTGATGAAGCAGCTATACTATGATAATAGTATAGTTTAGGGTAATGACACATGTGCAAATGTAACATCATGATATGGATGCTATAAATTTAGCACCATCAGATGACAACATAAACAAATTGTTGTTCAAATATTAGTGATGGGGTCTCATAAATGCTAATAAAACCTTGTTAATCTTTTACAGCGTGTGACAAATGCTGTTCAAAAATTAATAACATCATTTAATATATGATGTGCGTATTTCTACAGCATAAATGATATGCTGTGTAAATATTTACTAACAGCGTTTCATGATTGCTAGTAAAATGAGAGGGAACTTTTTTACAGCTTTCATAAAACGCTGATAAATATTAGTAACAGTGTAAATACAACTTGTGGATGCTGGATATGCCAGGCGGTTCCAGGCAGACTTCTACCATAAGTTGAATTTAACCTCGTGTCTAAGTGCGGTTACATTTTTCTATTTACTGTAAATTTTTCCATATAATTTAGGCGTGTCCATTCTTCCAAATTTTTACTGTAGTTCTATTTTTACATGTCACACTTAATGTCACGATAATTCCATTTTAACTTATAATCATGTCGCATGTTCTTCCTAACATGTAATTAACTCCATTCTAAAATAATAACATGTAAGTATCAATCATGTAATTATTCTAATCTAATATTTAACATGTAATTATTCCAATTTCTATAGTTAAGGGTTCAAGTACATAATATGTCACAGGTTAACATGTAATTATCCCAATTCTTACAATTAAACGTTCAAGTACATAATATGTCACAGATTAACATGTAATTAGAACATGCATGTATACAACGGTAATCGTTTCCACATTTTTAACAAGTTTATACATTTCAACATATTAATCATCCTAGCAGATTTACATTTCATATTAACGGGGAACGTCAAACAATAAATATACCATTATCAAAAAGGTATATTTTAAATCCACTTACCTAATTGCTTTCCGAATCTAGAATCTGGTACAGATATAGCATTCCATGGTTCTCCTAACTGAATTTATAACCTAAACAACCATGGATCACAATTCTTAACTAAAAGAAGAAGGGGAAAAAGCGGAGAAATTCAAATAGACCAGACCCAAGAAATTACCTTACTTCGAATAGAATTATGAACATCTTCTTTATTAATATTCATTATTTTCCTCCAGATCTAGAATCAAAATTTTCCTAAACTAATTATTTTATTTTTCTGAAGAGATTTGAGGAGGAAGAAGAATGGCAGAGTATAGACGTTGTCTTAGAAAATATGAGATTTAGGCTAGGCTCTACTAGTCCATTTATAGGTGTTCAGGATTTTATCGTACATGCAGTGCTGAGTCAGCAACGAATGTGGTTAAGAAAACAATTCAGATTCATTAACGAATCTAGTCAGATCTAGGGTGGGGTCGACCCCCATGTCTATGTGCCCCTTATGTTGGTGTCGAACCCCCCGGTCCCGCGAGCATTTTTGCGCACATTTTTACTGTTTTGACGTTTTTGATTTTAAACGTTTGAATAATATCCTGTTATACTCTCTTTGATTTATTTTAAATATTATATTTACATATAATCTTCTTATATGTATACAAAACTTCAAATAACCATTTAACACGTATATATATACGCACAACTTTTATTTTGTTTTCAAAATTCAAACTGTGTTATACCGTTATTTAATTTTTACCATATTTCTTTGATTGTAGCCTTATTTTGAACTTTTCTCGTATATATATATATATATATATATATATATATATATATATATACACATACACACACATATATACGCATATATTTTCATATACATATATTTTTCTATACTTCCTTATATGGATACTTTCCTTATATGTGCAATTATACATATTTTCTCTTAGAGCACGCATTATTTTAGCCGTTCCTTTAAAACAAAATATGGCGCCGGCAAGAATCAAACTCTGTACCTCTTGTATGAAAGCCACATGCTATAACTAGTTGGACTACTTAGGCTACTATTAACAAGGCTTAGAACAATGGTAGTCATTGTTCTTTTCTTGTTCCTCCTTTTCATGTTTGTTACAATATTTCATTAAAACCATTGCATGTAACCTTATCAATTTTCATGCATCTTTTTCTTTCATATTTCTTTTCTTATTAATGCATAATATTTGTAAATCATTTTATGCAATGTAATTATACTGCATGCAACTAATTTCTTCATGCGTTGCATTATTATTCGCATTAATTTTTTCTTCTTTTTTCAATGCATGTATTTATTACATGCAATCATATATTTATTTCTATGCATATATATACAAATACGCACTACTAAATTTTTATTTGTCATAAAATGCGGGGTATTACACTCTCTCTCCCTCCACGAAATTACTTAATTATAAATACTTGGCCGTGATTCAGGTGCAAAAGGGGTGCCAAAAAAAGTTATGCCATATAACACCCTTATTATTATTATTTATTTGAAAATTGATAAACTTTATTGTATATATCAATCATATACTTTGTTTATATGCCTCATCAAAAGCTTATACACCCTAACCTAAATGGGCGTGATATAAGGGAAAACAACGCATATAAATTCCATATATTAACATACAAACCCGTCAATCACCACAAAAACTCTGATGAACAAAACAACTATAACCAACATCTTCATAAAAACAATATAAAAAACTCAGTTCGCCCTATATCCACAAGCTCCACTCCCCATCTCTTCAACATATCCACCTTCCATTGACATCGCTGCGTTTTACTTCCTTTCTTATTAACCGCACTTCTCTTTCAATCATACACAATTTAATTTCCTTCGTAATGCACTTGTTATTAAACAATCGAGCATTTCTCTCCATCCATATTTGATACACTGCTATTGTTGGAACTATTGACATGCTAAATCCAAAAGTTGATCCTTCTCCTTAAAACCAGACATGATTTTTACCACTTCATGTTCTAACAAGCTTGAATTCTCGATAGTAAGCCTAAGCATCAGAGCAATGGAACCCCATATATATCCAAAGTACACACATTCAAAAAATAAGTGATTAGCTGATTCCTCAGCATCCCCACATAGACAACAACAATTATCTTCAATCATCCCAAATCTGACCATTTTGTCTTTAGTATATAACTTGTTATTAGATGCTAAAAAGGTGATAAAAGACACTTTCCTTGCATTTTTAGCATGCCAAATAACTTTATAGTATGATAAGCTAGTTTCTACTTCTACCTTCTCCCGTGCTTTATGAAAAGTAAATACCCCTCCATCACACCATTCGAAATGATCAACCTGTGCTGAAACATTAATATGAACCTCATTAATTTGTTGTTGTATCTCTCGAGTTGCAGGATGTATCATACTATTAATACTTCCATCTACTATAATAGAAGAGACAAGTTCATCAACATTCCCCAATGCATTAAATATAGAAAACCCAATCATGTCTACCAAACATTTACAATTGATCCAAGGCTCGAACCATAATGAAGTAGAATCGTCTGTTAATATAACTTTGTTATAAAATTGCTTACCAGACGTCCTTAGCCTAAAAATTTCCTTCCAAGTACTCGTCGCATTGTTGTCAATGCTCATGCACAAGAATTGCTTTCCAATACAATACTTATAGTACATCCACTTGCTCCACAAAGATGATGATAATAGAAACTTCCACATTAACTTAATACAAGCAACCTTCTTAAGATCGGAAAACAATTTCAAGCAGATTCCTCCTTAATGTTTCGGTAGACACAACTTCTTCCAGCTAACCTTATGAGCAGAGCTTCCCTAAAATAATCAGCAAACATAGTGTTTAGCTTCTCAAGAACATGATTAGAAAACTAATAAACAAACAACCAATATAGAATAGTGGGAGTAATGGCAGATTGAATGAGTTCAGCTCTTCCAACAAAACTGAGAAATTCAACATCCCATGCTTGTAACTTTCATTGTATCTTATGAAGCAAGCTTTGGCAATCATGGTAATGAATATAATTCGAAGAAATTGAAACTCCAAGGTACTTTACCTGTAACTAACCAAGTATCTCTAACATATCACCGGTATTTCTAGCACAAAAGCTGAAATATACTTTTGTTTTCATCTCACTCACAGTTAAACCATTATACTGTCTTAGCTTGTCAAAAGTAGCCTTCAAAGAATATGCACATACAGTAAAATTCTTCCCAGATACCATAAGATCATCAGCATATAAAAGATGTGTCACTATAGGCTCATTTTTATGCATATGAAAAAAAAATCTACTTTGCGATGTCTCCACATTCATGCAATAAGTGAAATATTCCATGGCCAAAGAAAACAGATAAGGGGATAAAGGGTCACCTTGACGTATACCCCTATTTGATGAAATGAATCCTCTCGGCACCCCTTGAGTTATAATGGAAAATGTAGGTGTAGAAATACATTCATATATAACATTTATGAAATGTATAGGGAAACCCATTTTCAACATTATATGGTAAATGTACTATCTAGAAATCTTGTCATAAGCCTTATAACGGTCCACTTTGACACACAATTTGTTAATTCCTGGTTTTTTGAAATTTCTTAATAATTCATGAGCCATAAGAATATTATCCCGATTGTAACCAGATGGAATAAATGCACATTGGTTTGAGTATATCAAATGTAGCAAATACCATTTCATTCTATTGCATAGTATCTTACTAAAAAAATTATATTATAAATTGCAACTTGAAATTGGTCGATAATGTGAAATTTTGGAAGGTCTTTCAACTTTAGGTATTAAAGTCACAAAAGTATGATTAATACCTTTTGGCAATTTTCTAGATTCAAACATATCCTGCATTGCATCTGCCAAATCTGCTTTAATATCCTCCAAATGCACTTTAAAAAAATTTGAATTAAACCTATCTGGACCAGGAATTGTATCATACTGTATAGAATCAGCTGCCTTTCTAATCTCTTCTAATGAAATGGGCTGAATTAATGACTGCTTACCATGATTATATATAGTAGAAACTGATTGGAAAGAAGGAAATTCAGATATCACTTGTCCATTAAACAGATCACTATAGTATTCAATAGCTTCCTTTGCTGCTACTTCTGGTTTAAAGATCAATTCTCCTTCACCATTTAACAAAGCCTTCAGATGATTTGTATATTTCCTTGTTGACATCTTCGAGTGGAAAAAACTAGAGTTGGTATCCCCATCCTGAAGCCAAGAGACTTTTGCGTTCTGTTTAAAACTCCATAGTTAAATCTGTTTCTGTACATAAAGAACTTTTTTGGCTTCAAGCATACTTTCATATAACTCCAAATTTTCAGGAACTGCATCAGATGCAACCTCCCTTTCTTTGAACATAGCTTCTACTTATTAAAGAATAGCACTATCCTTTGGCCTTGTTCCAGTTTTTAAGCTCTAGCTTACAGGAATTGAGCTTCTTCACGAAATTATAATTGGCAAAACCACCTACATTCATATTCAGTCGCAAAACCACCCACATTCATATTCGGTCCTTTATGTATACAATCAACAAAACCAGGCTTCAAATGTCATTCATTAGAATATCTGAAAGGTAAGCCCTTCGATTCAGCAGTCGGAATTAAATCCAACAATAATGGATTATGATCACTTGAAAGTTGCGATACAGACAAGGCTTTCAACTCGGTGAATTTATGCAGACAAATATAATTCACAAATATTTTATCAGTGTTATTTGTCATACCTCTACGACTCCAAGTATAATTAAAACCCACAACTTTCACTTCAAATAGACCAAATTGGCAAATACTATTATTAATAGCTCAGATTTGCTGAAAGGAACAAGTAAGCCTCCTTTTTTATCTATATGCGAAGTAGAATTATTGAAGTCTCCCATTAATGCCCACTCTTCATTGATCATATCTGACTCTTGAATAATAAGCTGCCATAAAACATGTCCCTCCTGAAAAGTATTACTTGCATATACAATTGAAATATATAAAGCAAAACCTCTGGAATTTGTGGCATGAACTGTTACATGTAAGTTTGAAGAAGAAACCACATTAATAGTCCACACTTCAGTATTCCATAGTATCATAATTCTTCCAGAAAACCTTTCAAACTCTTATGGTAGAAAATCCTAACTTCCATGTATTAATCTACAAAACCTCCTCAAACTGTCATTATTTAATTATTTTCTATCAAACCAGCAAAAGTTAGTTTGAATTTAGTCCGAAGAGATAGAATATCAACTAAACGATGAGTTGGATTCATCCCTTTGACATTCCATGACATGAATGTAATTTAATAACAACATTACTCCTTAAAAGTCTTTTAGGAGGAGCAGTAACAATAACTTTTTTCTTAGCTTTCAACTGAGAAAGATGTTCCTTATTAGTAGTAACACAATCAAATACATCAACATTATCTTATTCTGGAGGACTCACAATTATATTGTCAGCAATATGATTCAACTCACCAGTAAATATGTCTTTAGGTAATTCTGAATCCAGAAAATTTAAATCCACATTTCCATCATGTAACTCCCCACCTCCATTAATGTCACTCAAAAGGGAATGCATTAACTTCAGTGAAGCATTATAGGTAAAAGATGTAGATAGATTACAAGACAGACAAATAAAGCAGCGGAAAACAAAGTCATTTTATAAGCAATGTAGTTCAGTTAAGCTTTTACAACAATTGATTCAATCATACTTAAAAGTACTACATAAAACTTCTATCTTGATTCAAAAACTTCCAAGTATATAAGAAGCATAAAACATAGCCAAGCAGCATAAGTCCCCAAATTAAAGTGCAAACACAGCCATAGCCAAAGATAAGAGGATCCAAGCAATAAATCAAAGAATCTTCAAGCTTGGAAAGAGAAACGGTCCAAACTGAGCTGAGCTATTCTCTCCCTGACTGCCTGGGGGGAGAAATGGAAGAAAAGAAGATGAAAGAAAACAGGTCAAACATAAAGCCTAGTAAGTCCAGTGACTTTCAGTATGTAAACAGGTAAAAGCAACATGACATGAATAAACTGAATATAAGACAATACCGTGATAAGAGGGATAACAAGAGAAGATTAGCATAAGATATGATAAGGCAAGATAAACTGAATGCGCTTCTCCTTTTTCTCTGCTTCGCTACTATCCTGTTATTCTGGTTTTTATATCTCTGCACCACCTAACTAGTGTCCTAACTAGAAACTTGTATAAAATGATAATGTGATCCCAATCCCCGCAATTGTGGTAGACTTCAGGTGTACATCTATTATGAGGATCCCACCTCAATCTGCCTAATTGCCATGGATATGTTAGATGTACCCTTACTACCCTATTGATCGGCTCCCTAAATCGCATGTATGTATTATTTGTGTCATTTGACCTTGCTTGTATGCATTCATTACTTGTGTCATTCGGCCCCGCTTGTATGTAGATACCTGTGCTGGCCCCATCAAGGGTGTACCAATTCCCATGATGGCGACCCGACACAATTCAAGATGCACAGTGTATACTACTGATGCCCAGTGCCTGCTTTTCCGCTCCGGAGCACATGCATGCCCATACTCCGTCGGAACTACACTGTTGCATCACCCACCGCTATTTCGACCGCTTATAATCAGCCCAGTAATCATGCCCCACCCTGCCTAGCTTAGGGTACCATGATACATATATGTGGGTTACTACTGAAATGGGTCCCCATTACTAGGGTTTGTTAATCAACATGTTTTAACGGTTAAGTGTTCTCAATTTAACTTAACCCTACCCATTTGCTTAATTAACATGTTGTCCTGGTTAAGTGTTGCCTGTTCATATGTTACTTAACCCTCTCACTGATTCACGCATGTTTATTTGATGGTTAAGTTTGTGGGCCTATATATACTAATATTACCCACTTACCAAAGATTTACTTAACCCTTCACCTTATCAAGTCCATATGTATTATTGGTTACTCTTGCGTTAACTTATCCACTTTGTTCATATAATATTGGTAAAGTTGTCTTCTTGTCCATGTTAACATAACCTACCCACCTAACATGTCATATTGGTTAAGTGTTTCTTATTAACTTAACCCTTCCCATTCATCATATTGTATTGGTTAAGTATTTCCTATTAACTTAACCCTGTTCATTCATCATGCTATATAAGTGTTCCTTATTAACTTAACCCTTCCCATTCATCATGTTGTATTGGTAAAGTATTTCCTATTAACTTAACCCTGTTCATTCATCATGTTATATTGGTTAAGTGTTTCACCTTGACTTAACCCCACTAGTTCATCATGTTGTGTTGGTTAACTTAACCCTACTCATTCATCATGTTGAATTTGGTTAAGTGTTTCCTATTAACTTAACCCTTCCACTTGTCATGTTACCTTGGTTAAGCGTTGCCCTATCACACATCATGTTATATTGGTTAAGTGTTGCCCTCTTTTGTTAACATAACCCTACCATTCTTAGCATGTCCATTCATTAGCATTAATTCATTCATTAATGCCTCAACCTCTCACATTAGAACTGTTGTTTGTGGTTGCTGGATGTGCCGAGCGGTTCCGGGCAGACTTCTACTGCAAACTCATTCTAACCTCGGGTTTTAGGCTTAATGCGCTAACCTCTCACATTAGATCTATATTGTTGAGGTCGCTGGATGTGCAGGACGATTCCAGGCAGTCTTACACCACAACTCAATCTAACCTTGGGTTAGGCACGTTCATCTTTAGCCAATTTACATATTTACCATTCATGTCCAAGTCTAGAATCTTATATGCTAATTATCCCAAATTCACCAAACTAGTCATGTTCCAATTCCCAAGTTATGCCCAACAAATTTAATTACAAATTATTACTCAAATATAGGTTACACCCAATCCTCCCAAATTTGCAATAATAGTCATGCCCCAAAATCGCAATATACATTATGCTAGGCGTCCCAACCAATAGTTATGCCCAATCTAGATTTAGTATTTCAATTTACAGTTTTCGTCCAATCTGGATTTAATATTTCAATTCACCCAAGTTCGCAACAATAATAGTTATGCCTCCAAATCACAAGTTACAAATTATGTTCCACTATTACCAAATAGATCATTCCCCAATATCAATTACAAGTTATGCCCAACAATTTCACCAAAATAGGTTATACTCAAATATTCCCCGTATTCCAACCATTCGTATTTCGCGATTTCATCCTAGGTTCGAAGGTAACGCAGGTTCATAAAAGAAAAAGGATTGGGGAAGAGAGAGAAGGAGCATAAAATAAGAATAGGCATAAAAACAGGCATGTAACGACAGACCTAATAAAAGAAAATTTAGATCCAACAAAAATAGATTCTTAAATATGCCGATACAATCATTATCGCAGGCATAAGAATAGCATCATGAACCAAAAAGGATTGTATATCGATGTTCAACAAAGATTGGCATGATTGAATCGATATTAGAACTTCTTAGGCATGTAAAATCATAGATTCAATAGAAAGATAAGGGTAAATCTAAAAAGATTGTCTCATCATCAAGCATAGACTTAGATCTATTTTATTTCATTCCAAGATTAGGTG
This sequence comes from Allium sativum, assembly GCA_030737875.1. NCBI lineage: Eukaryota > Viridiplantae > Streptophyta > Magnoliopsida > Asparagales > Amaryllidaceae > Allium > Allium sativum. The sequence continues at coordinate 646,993,756 of CM060923.1, forward strand.
TTTAAATCTGAAAATAACATGAACTTACAGAAAAAGGATGGATCTTGTATTCTGGGATCTGATTTCTGAATTTGTTAATCTATCCTTTGATGTAGACGTTTGATTCTCTAGTTTGGATTTTGTTTTGGAGCTTTCTAACTAGATTTCTAGTTTGGAGAAGATGGAGGGTATGCTAGCTTAGGGATGGACAACATGACGGCTTCATAGAATGAGATTGTGAGGTCTAGGGTTGAGGTTTGGGGTGATTATATAGAAGTCTAGGGTTATTTCTAGCCTTTAGATTAGTCTAGGAGAAATTAGAGCCATCAAACCAAAGGTATGTGTCATCCAGCAAATCATAGTACGACACATAAGCCCTAATACCTTAGAAATTAGTCATTGGCCAAACAGGAAAGGCCGCATCAGCTCAGGGCTATAAAAATTCGTCACACGAAGTGGATCTCAAAGGGGTCGACTCCCAATAGGGGGGGGGGGCGACACCTATGTCGACACCCCTATAGGGGGGTCAACACCTATGTCGACTCCCCTTGGGGGGGGTCGACACCTCTAAGTGGGAAATTTCCCGCTCAGCCCACTTTGACCAAATTTCTATTTTTGAACACTTTTGACTTTTAATTATTATTTTAATTTAATTTCTATTTAAACTTGAAATCTTCTGAACTCCATAACTTCTTTATATGGAGCCCAATTTACGCAAACTCGGACTCTATCTGAAGCAGATTTCTGAGATGAATGAAATGGCATAACCTGTTTCACCCAATTCTTATTCTAAAAATTAAGTGTTCTTAAATTTGTTAATTTTAATATTCATAGAAAATACGGGGTGTTACATTCTCCCCTCCTTAAAGGATTTCATCCCCGAAATTTCCAAGTCAAGAAGATTGTATATCTTACCATCCAACATCCATCTACTCAACCGTTCAATCACAGGCATCCATTGTCCTTAAAAAGATTTCAAATGCTTTCATGGTCATATGCATAGTGTGTGTATATGTCCTTATCTAATGCAAAATCTGGCGGTCTACTGATTCAGTTGACCTCCTTAATGTGAATCATGTCAGTGCTATGAGTCCATAATGTATGCAATTATTTCTAATCGTGTTTTGTAACTTCTACATGAGTGCACAATCATTCATACAAATGTAACGTCCACATGATGACACATCAAGTTTCAATCCATATATAAATACATATATGCATATGCAATATGAAAGTGACTGAGCCGATCTTGTACCTAGTGTGTGTGTATACGCATCCACGAGCAACCACTTGCAACCATCAATCATAACATGTTTCAAATACATGTTTACATTCATTGGTTTCTACCTAAGGATCAAGGATATGACCGAGTGGATATACTTAAAAGATAGATACAAACATGTGTGACACTTGTAGATATGGTTATGCACATTATAAAGACGAAGGGTTTCCACTTTAGGAAGTGATACCTCCTACTGTGGGGCTGGCACAAGGTATCTACGCGGATTAGGGGGCCGATATGATCGATAATTAAAAGGAGTAGCTAAGACTGTAATTTGTACTAAAGTGTACAGTGATAAAAATTTAACCCTCGTCTATTTTCAACATTCATATGACATAGACTCCAACATTGAAAGCTCCATCGCTACTACATCACAAGGAAGCACTCAACTTGAGAAGGCAGCCAAAGCATATATGAGTAGCGCTCGACGTAAGAAGGAACTAAAATGTAAGCAATTAAATTTGATTTACTCATAGTTAAACATGAATTTCTAATAGCTTATATAAATCACTTTTACACATTTTAGTTTCTCAAACAGGATTGGGTAAGCATGTTAACTCAAACAGGATTGGGCAAGCCAACCAATTCTGGTTGCAAACGGGAATGGACGGTTTGTGTAATTAAACATAGTTCGGTTAATACAAAAGCTGAGTGATTAATACTATGTAGGAACATGGGAAAGCAAAGTTTAATTCGGAAGATAGAAGAAGAAAACTTATGGAAAAAGAGATCAAGGATGTACCCTAAAAAAGTAAAGGCTATGATGCGCTTATCTTGTCTTCAGTCTCCCAAGTTGCATCTTCTTCAGTGTCACCCCATTGTACATTAACTAGCTTGACTTCACGATTTCGAAGCTTCTTGACCTCCATTTCCAAAACTCACTAGTAAAGATAGGATCTCGATCACTTACTATGCTAGAGGGTATCCCATGTAGTCGGACTATCTTGCCACGATAAACATATGTTAACCATGATACCAAGTGTATATACTAAGATGATTAGAGATCTCTCCTCTACTTAGCTTATCCATCATGTCACAAATCGGAGGGTCTTTATGCTACGCCGCTTCTATCCGATCCAAAAGCGTAGGCCGCACATTTAGCGATGCTAACAAACCAGGTACAAACTTGACTGAGGGTTTAAAGCTAAAGGTTGCTATGTACTTCAAAATTTACCTCTCTTAAGGTCAGTCTCTTTCTACTTAGGGTGCCTGCCACAACATTACCCTTGTTAGGGGCACAAGTAATTTCAAGGTCGCATGTGGCAAGAAATTCCATCTATCGTTGTTGCCTCAAATTTCAAATCTTTTTGCGAGAACAAATATTTTAAGGACTTAGGAGTCGTATATAGTTCAAACTTTCTCTCTTAAAAGATAATGATGCCATGACTTAAGAACGAACACTATAACAGCTAATTCCAAGTCATGGGTAGGATAGTTTTTCTCATGTACTTTCAATTGTCTTTTTCCATAACAAACTACTCTCTCTTCTTGCATTAAGACAGCGCCTATGTAACGATCCGTATTTATACGGATAATAATTAATTTATTTAATTATTTAAATAGTGAAAATGGTTGCTTAATTAAATTATATTGAATATTTAATTAATATAAATAATAGAATAATATATTTAATTTCTGAAATAATCAGAAATAGTGAATTGACAATATAATGTGAACTGGACAATTCAAAGTATTTAATTCAGCTTAGAATTGAATTAGAATGACGAATATATTATTTGAACGACAGTTTGAACGTATAATTATATTATAATTAAAATTCTAGCTTGAAATGGCATGGCAGTTCGCTATTTGGCGATTTGAACTTCAACTGGATATACAGGGTCCATTTTAAGTCGGATTTCTGTGAAACAAGAAACATCCAGAGCTGGTGAAGTATATTTTTCTAGTGGAAGAGAAAAATCTGGATTTCGTCGTGTAGATTTTGATTTATGTCCAAATCAAATTTTAGGAAAGTCGCTATGGAATTCCTTTATAATTTATACCGATTTATTTATAGTTATAAAAGGAATTTCATTATAAATCGAATATCGATTTATATCAAGATTTGAAATATCGAATTAGAAATTCATATAGGAATATTCTAGGGCTATATGATATTCTGTTGTGAATACGTACGATAATATATATTTATTGATATTTAATTTAATTATATTTAAATATATTTATATATTTAAAAGGGTTATTTATAGTTTTAAAAATAGCCAGTTTTGCAAACGAACTCTGTTTTCGATGAAACCAATTTTGTTGGATCCGCAATTTTAAATTATTGTTAGATTCCAAGTTTCATGATTTTTAGAGTCACTGTGTGGCCGTACGCATTTTTAATGTGAAAAACAGTCAGTATTTTGACAGTTAAAAATACGCTGTGTGAACAAACAGAGTCGGAATTCGACGAAACCAGTTTCGTTGGGGCCGTAATGTCGAACTGTAGCTACATGACCATTTTCATGATTTTTGAATATCGTGTGTTATCACACGGATTTTTAGAGTGCAGAGACAAACATAAATGAATATAAAAAAAACCAAAATATGTGAACCTAACCAAGCCCACACGTCCTCATTCTCAGCCACACAAAATCATGATCCCCGTTATATAATCTCTTTTAAGCCGCCGTGTTCATTTTTACAGAAAACCAAATTTCATTACTTAGAAATTTAAAGTAAAATCAAAACAAATTCTATAAATCCAAATGTTTGTATATTTGAACTCCTCTCAACCCGTACTTCGATCTGATATGGCTCTGGTTTGGTTCAACGTCAGTTTTTGGGTATGCGAAAATATGGCATGAGGCTAGGGTTCCACTTTCAGATCGTTATAAGAGGAATCAAGGAAAATGAAGTTCGGATTGTTGATCGAGGTGAAAAACCGCACCCATACGTGGAAATTTAGGGTATTCGGTGGTGAAAGTCGTCGTTGGTTTCATTGGAGGCGTGGCTGTCGCGGTATGAAGTGGGGGATCGAACCGTGAATGATGGGTATGGGGAAGGAGAGTTCGAGAAGAGGAGATCAATGGTGGATTTAGTTTTGAAAATAATGGAGGGAGGAGGGAGCGGTGATCATTTGAAACGCAGTCATGGAGCGTGTTTTGGGTAACCTAGAATCGCGAGTTCATCGTTGGGGAAGAAAGGGTAAATGCGGGGTCTGGGCTTTAAGTAGGGAGATGGGCCAAATGATAAGGTAAAGGCCCAAATGAATTAATACAAAGTATATATTGGTTTAATTTAAATCTAAGAAATGGGTAAACTTATAATCTTAATATCTATATCATACTGTATCAGAATCTCGAATGATCAGATCCGACATGATCGTATGGATGGACACTATCCAATGGAACTGACTGGGAGTGCATTGGAGCTCGTTTCAATTTATGGAGAAATAAATTGTTTGATTTAAATCAAACAACAGTTTATCGTTCTTTAACGATGAACTGCCAAAGTGAGTAAATCTCACTAACTGTGACGGCCGGGAATTTCGCTCGATCCGAATCAGTCGTTAAACCGATCTAGACCGTTCGAAACCCCTGACCGTTTTGAGAACAGGACAAATAAGAACTCAGACGGAAGAACATTTCCTTGCTATTACAACAATTCATTCAGATACAAGAATACACAGAGTATAATTGAATAAATTACATTCGATAAATATCAGAGATTACAATAAATTACATAGCAGCAGAAAAATAATACAAAGCACAACTGAAGGTGATATACGGATACAGAGCTTTCCGGATATCATTCCAGCTGTAAACCAGGATCCTGTGAATACAAATCTGCAAAACCAAAACTACTAGCTGCCCATGCGGAAAATAGGGGCACCCATAGTTTAGCTTAAAACAATAAACTCCAGGTCAGTCATGTGACTGGTGTGAGAACTAAAACAGTTATTTATATTGGTTTTAAAGTTAGGTAAATCAAGGGACCACGCTGTATAACACGGAACGGGTTTCCTCCCAAGAATACCAGTGCATAGAACAAACAGCGCAATGCTAAATAAAGAAAAATGAAGCTGTTACAAGACCCAGGTCCCATCACACAATGCAACGCAAGCCGGAGGATAGGGTTTTCCCTTATAACAGCCAAAGCATGCTTGATACGTTTAAAACACATTATTTAATACTATTATAGGTGTATAGTGTCAAAACAATTTCAATCATAAATATCAATCATAGGCGGCATAGCTACCATCTACTATGTCGCCATACTAGTTCTTCAATTAAAACCGCAATGCACTTATTGGAAATTGGATTTCCGTCATGAGTCGAGCAAGGGGCAAGATCCTCTCCGCTTCGAGATACTCTAGCAAATGCCTCAGGACTACACACTCTAGGTAACCCTGGAATCGGCTGGGTCGGTCCTCTCTTACTTTTAAGGATTGGCAATTCCTGAACACACGTTTCCCGGTCCTTACAGACCTATAATCGAGGCGCCTCATTCCAACAACCACAAAGGTGAAAAGTATCTAAATGTCAGGGCTGGTAAGTCACTGACACCACCAAAGCTAGAAAGAAACGTCGTGTTCTCCCAGCGGTCCGTATCCCGTTTTTAACTCGTACCGAGGTGTGAGGCTCGCGAATTCACGTTATACACAAAGTTGCCACGTAGGCCGTGCTTTGATCATCAACCACAAGACTTTGCTTTTCAACAGAAGCCTTGATCAATGCAACTCAGCGTGCCACATAGGCAATTCATGCCATGCGATTGATATCTATCGATATACAACCTCTGAGCTCGTACGTCTCAGAGAAGGGCGTTAAGCAAGAGAATGAATTCTCCGCCGCCAAACAGATGTATATTTAATAGAGATCAATCAACATAGAATAAATTCCAATGTCAGACACACAATCCATTTACAAGTTCGTTCTGGGTCTGAACGAAACCGGAGGCACTTTCCTCGCATATCCATCGATCTCCAAGTACGTCTGGACGATCACCAACTGATTCCCTCATCTTGGGTGTACAGCCCAATCAAGATCATCAGTAATCACCCAAACGATGTGAAGACTTCCGGTCTTCAATCACCGTCTTCATCTTCGACTTATCGTCGAATTGGTTATCCAGAATGGGTATAAACCCGGCCTTTCCGAACAACCCACGTATATTAAAACAAATGTTACACAAAAGCAACACACGCCTCATTCCAATTCATTAGTCACTAACCGTAAATTTCATATTCTTAGGGAAAGGTTCCCATTAATTTTGTCCAAGATAAATTCTTTAAAATTTATCCTTTAATCTTCCTTTGGATGTCATTTCAAACCAAATTATGGTTTTCTTAACTAGTCGGGATTAGCGAACCACACCGAAGTAATTATTTATTTTATTTCCCAATCCCAACCTATTCATCCCATGAAGCAAAACTGGTAATACTCCATATCTAACACCACGGTGTTATCGGTAAAATAAATTACCATTTCACGTTCAAATCTAATTAAAGATTTAACTGCCGCTTTGGAGAAAAACTGGTGATACTCCATTCTCGCTGATTTTCCAAATTTGATAATTTAAATTATCAATTCACATTTCAATCTAATTGCAGATTCCTTAAAACTCCTTTTACTAGGTTAAAGAACTAGTGTCATTTAAAACACAGTTCACGACAAACCCAAATCACATTCTATTGATTATCGGGTTGAAGAACTAGTGTTATTTAAAACACAGTTCACGATAAACACATGAATCAATTCTATTTAAACCCATTTCAAATCCAATTTATTTATTTAAAAATAAATGGGTTTTAATTTTAGTTCAAAATTAGTTCATTTCGATAAAAATCTATTTTTATCTTTTCAAATATGGAGTTTTTCATCCCAATTTTTCCCAAATCATTTCTTATGATTTTACACAAATTATTACTATTTTTAATAATTTTATCAAGGCCCGTACAGTCGATTTCCATCAACGGCCATCGAACTGCACTTATAGCGACCTTTTCTGAATTTTATTTGGACATATCTCCAAATCCAACCGTTAGATTTTGAATTTCAAATGTTCGTTAGAAAGCTCTTTTCGATACGAACCCAACGGTTCCGGTTTTAGGAGAATCCGACGGTCGGATCTCCCGTAATGTCCGTTCGAAGTTAATGGTCGAAATTCGCGAACTGCCGCGGCGCGACGCGTTCTATTCAGGCCATTATATTATATATATTATATATATATATAATATATTTCATCGATTTCTATTTAAAACAAATTATATAAATAGTTTTGAATTCGTTTCGAAAACAATTTCAACTTCCATTTCAATTCAAATCAAAATTGAATCTTTCCTTATAAATTCGTTTTAAAATTCATTTCTATTCAATTCAAATTTCAATTCAATTTTAATTCATTTCAATTCGTTTTCAATTCAATTCGAATTCGTTTTCAATTCAATTCGAATTCGTTTTTAATTCAATTCGAATTCGTTTTCTGTTCGATTCAATTCAAATTGGTTTTCTATTCGATTCAATTCAAATTGGTCTTCTATTCGATTCAATTCAAATTGGTTTTCTATTCAATTCTATTGAAATTGGTTTTCTATTCGATTCAATTCAAATTCGTTTTCTATTCGATTCAATTCAAATTCGTTTTCTATTCGATTCAAATCAATTCGTTATATATTCAATTGAAATCAAATTTTTTTTCTATTCAATTCAATTCAAATTGGTTTTCTATTCGATTCAATTCAAATTGGTTTTCTATTCAATTCAATTCAAATTGGTTTTCTATTCGATTCAATTCAAATTCGTTATAAATCAAGTCAAATTCAATTCGAATATAATCGATATAAATATCGTCCGCGTCAAAATAGCGCATCTCTAATCAACACGACTTTATATTCAACAAATGGATCTATATTTCTTTGAATACACGACTCTATATCTTTGTCAACACACGACTAATCTCAACGAATGAGTACTGTCCACGTGTGACTATTTTTGTTATTTAATATATTTTATATTAATAAAGATGTAAATTTTATTGTTAACATATTTCATTCAACACATGACTAATCTCAACGGATGAGTACGGTCAACACATGAAACTTTATTTTACAAAGATAAAGATGTAAATTTTATTGTTAAAATATTTTGTTCAACACATGACTAATCTCAACGGATGAGTATGGTCAACACATGAACCTTTATTTTATAATATTCTTTATTTTCTAAATTGGAATGAGGCCCAAAAAATTACCATATAGCGTTAACTATATGGATTCCATACAACACATGTATACAATAGCAACGACAAATAATCAACCATCATCCAAAGTGCACTACACTGTATAAGCATCAAATATAGATATCAAACGCTTATAACAGCCTGTCAATCCATCGATCGAAATACAACTAATTATTGGGATTGGTGTATGTCATATATTATCCCAATACCCGTGTGGGGTTTCAAACAATCAAACACAGACTTTTATTTGTGCAGTTGGGCGATGTGTAAAATTTATCGTCCCAGTCAATGTCATTCAAATAGGTGTACATAAACAAACCGTCTAGTTTGTAAATGAATATTTATTTATTCACATTCACGTTAAAAATTATATTTTTAACGACCAAATTATTTTATTCAACCTATGAATATTCTATTCGGTTCATTTATTAACTAAAATGATATCTTTATTTTTCTAACTTATTTTAGAAAATTTCGGCGGCATAACGGCACGATACTAGAAACGGGACAAGGCCTAGCCTTATCCCCGGTCTACTGAAGGCCCACACCATTCACACATCAATCAAATCCATTCCATTTCACCAACAATTCAATTCAGACCAAATAATCTAACCAACTACACAACCAAACAATTAAACAAACAAGCCATCCATGGTCTGTGGATGACGGGTGTCAGGTGCTACTAAACACCGTCTGCATCCTAGTATATATATATAACTAGAAAAGAAATTGAAGAGTGAGAAGTTCTCACCGATAGCTATCCCAATTCCACGATTCTTCTTATGTAGAAAATCTTGTCGTTCTTGCCTTTTGTCGCTTTCGTTGCCCGTATTCTCTACATATGTAAAAATCGAATTTTTTACTTTACTATTCAATATATAAAAATAGAATTTTTACTTCGTTATTCAATATATAAAAATTGATTTTTTACTTTTTTATTCAATATATAAAAATCGAATTTTTACTTCGCTATTCAATATATAAAAATCATATTTTTAACTCACCACTTGAATAAAAATTATATTTTTATCCTTTGTATAGTATAAAAATTATATTTTTATTATTACCACTATATCAAAATCTGATCTTTCTACTTTCACATAAAAGTACGATCTTTTTACCTTTAAAAATATCGTCTTTCATTCATTAAAAATCCGCCTTTTCCTTAATATAAAGATTTCGCTTTTTTAAATATAAAGATTTCGCCTTTTCTATTTTAAAAATCTAATCTTTTCTATTTTAAAAATCTAATCTTTTCTATTTTAAAAATCTAATCTTTTCTATTTTAAAACTAGTAATACGGTAAAAATAAAATAAAAAGGAATTACCTTTTTATTGTTGTGTTGAGGGGATTACCCCTTTATCTATTCGTCTCGGTGTTCGAACCCGCCCTTCGAAGCTAAGGGAGAGACTGCGTCCTTGCTGCATCGGATTGAGGAGGGTTGAGGGGGCGTCGGTCTTCAGGTGGGAGGCGGGGAGGTGGTCGAGGGGGTGTGGGAGGGGGTCGCCGGCGTCAGGGGGTGTTGCGGTGGCGGTGGTTGGCCAGGGGTGGGTCGACGGCTTCGGTTACAGTGGGTTAGGGCTTGAGAGGGAAATCTAACGAAGGTGGGAGGGCGTGTATCGATCGTGGAAGGGACAGGGGGGGGGGGGGGGGTTCTCGCCGGAGTGGCGGTGGCCGCCGCCGCTTGGGGGGCGCGATGGCGGGTCTGGGCTGATGGGCGTCGCGTCTCCCTCTTTTGAAGAATTTTTTTCCTTTTTTTTTTCTCTGAATCGATTTTGAAAATCAAAGGGGGCCAGAGGAATTTAAGGGGAGGAGAGAGGGAGAGTTTAATTTATTTAATTATTTTATTTGCAAAAAGTTGACTTTTACATACGACCTCTAAACGAGGCCCACCACCTGTCGTCCATGGCGTTTTACCCCCATTCCGAACACAATGGGTTATGTATCGTAGGCTGATTCGATCGTTTCGATCAGTTTTCGTTAAAATCAACATATAACTTCACATATTGATTTTGAACGCGCATTTCAATTTACCGGGGTCACATACTAACTAGAAAAATTCCAGAAAAATATTTTCTAGCTTCGTATTGACGATACGATCCTAACAAAACTAGTTTCGTCGAATTCTGAGACCGTTGGAAAAATGGCCATTTTCCAGTCGATTAAAATCAACTGAAACTGGTCAAACGCGTTTTCCTTTGCCACGCTCACATATTGATTTGAAAAATTATGAAATTTGAAATCTAGCAATAATTTGACATCATGGACCCAACAAAAGTGGTTTCATCGAAATCTGAGGTCGTATGCAAAATTTTCATTTTTAAGGGTCTGAATTCCATCGCGACTATTCTGAATTTTCAACTAGACATATCTTTTGATCCCCGTTATGAAATTTCGATTTTTTGGATTCGTTGGAAAGATATTCCTAATTAGATCCTATTATTTTTGGTTTCACTAAAATCCGGATTGTTTTGCACCCGGTACGTTCAATTGAAGTTTGAAATCGAATTTTCAAACTACCGCGCCATTTTCACTTCCTATTTATAATTATATAAATATTATATTCTAACGACGACGTATATAAATATATTCGTTCTATTCTATATTCAAAATAAATTTCTCGTCGATATTATTTAAAATAATTCATTTTAAATATTCAAAATTCGCTAAAATTGCCAAAATAAAAATTTTAAACTGGCCCTGATTTTCGGGTTATTACAATCTCCCCCACTTAAAACTTTTCGTCCCCGAAAAGGAACAAAGTCGAAAGTGGTTTGAATAATCAACTCTACGTTCGATCTGGCTTCCATTCTCCAACTTTTCAGTTTTTGAGAATTTTCAAATTCTTCAAAAATTTGGCTAACACCCTAAATTTTCAAAAAATTTCGCCATAACCTCCCTTGCACCGGGAGCCACGGGAAAATCCCGAAATTGCCATGTAGGCCTTCTGATCTCAAAAAGAAAAATAAAAAGCCAAGCGGCTAGCCAATAGGCTCATAAAATCATCATCACCCAAACAAAACAGTAAATTATGATAAACATGTACCTATTTGTCGGGAAAACAAATTTTATTCTCTGCTCTAGCCTCTTTGCTATGACCTGTTCAATGTAAGTACATTTATACGCAAGCAAATGCCACCAATTTTCAATACAATTCAAAATTTGATGCAATTAGGCATAATGGTTCAAAATTATCAAATAAATAAACAAACAATACAAACATCAATCAATTAGTGAACTAGAGTTTCAAATTCATATTTTTGATATATATACAGAAAATCATGTTTTTGATGCCAATTCACAATAATAAATCTAGCTATATAAGATTTGGTTCTCACACCAGTCTAATGGAAATATATAGATATCACACCTTCGAAACACGAAAATAAACCACTGATGCCGTACGTCATCAGTGGAATCATCCCCGGGCTCCAGAGTGCGATTCTATATCTATCCAGTATATTAAAACTTCGAATATACGTTCATGACGCATATATGCAAAACGTTTATATACTAGATTGTCCAAATCAATACGAATAAAATATTCAAATACGTATAAAACGATTTAAATTTTCAAAACAAAATTGTTTTCATTTGAAAAATATACTCTTCACACTTGTTCTAGGATACTACTGATCCTATCTCTAACGAGTCATTCTAATTGGATATTACTAATCCAATATCTGATGAATTCTTTCATATGGTTCTAATGTGTCTTGTTCTCGAGCTCTGTAAACCAAAGCTTTGATACCAAATGTGACGGGCGGGAATTTCGCTCGATCCGAATCAGTCGTTAAACCGATCTAGACCGTTCGAAACCCCTGATCGTTTTGAGAACAGGACAAATCAGAACTCAGACGGAAGAACAGTTCATTGCTATTACAACAATTCCATCAGATACAAGAATACACAGAGTATAATTGAATAAATTACATTCGATAAATATCAGAGATTACAATAAACAACATAGCAGCGGAAAAATAATACAAAGCACAACTGAAGGTGATATACGGATACAGAGCTTTCCGGATATCATTCCAGCTGTAAACCAGGATCCTGTGAATATAAATCTGCAAAACCAAAACTACTAGCTGCCCGTGCGGAAAAAAGGGGCACCTAGAGTTTAGGTTAAAACAATAAACTCCATGTCAGTCATGTGACTGGTGTGAGAACTAAAACAGTTATTTATATTGGTTTTAAAGTTAGGTAAATCATGGGACCATGCCGTATAATACGGAACGGGTTTCCTCCCAAGAATACCAGTGCATAGAACAAACAGCGCAATGCTAAATAAACAAAAATGAAGCTGTTATAAGACCCAGGTCCCATCACACAATGCAATGCAAGCCGGAGGATAGGGTTTTCCCTTATAACAGCCAAAGCATGCTTGATACGTTTAAAACACATTATTTGATACTATTATAGGTGTATAGTGTCAAAACAATTTCAATCATAAATATCAATCATAGGCGGCATAGCTACCATCTACTATGTCGCCATACTAGTTCTACAATTAAAACCGCAATGCACGTATTGGAAATTGGATTTCCATCATGAGTCGAGGCAAGGGGCAAGATCCTCTCCGCTTCGAGATACTCTAGCAAATGCCTCAGGACTACACACTCTGGGTAACCCTGGAATCGGCTGGGCCGGTCCTCTCTTACGTTTGAGGATTGGCAATTCCTGAACACACGTTTCCCAGTCCTTACAGACCTATAGTCGAGGAGCCTCATTCCAACAACCACAAAGGTGAAAAGTATATAAATGTCAGGGCTGGTAAGTCACTGACACCACCAAAGCTAGAAAGAAACGTCGTGTTCTCCCAGCGGACCGTATACCGTTTTTAACTCGTACCAAGGTGTGAGGCTCGCGAATTCACGTTATACACAAAGCTGCCACGTAGGCCGTGCTTTGATCATCAACCACAAGACTTTGCTTTTCAACAGAAGCCTTGATCCATGCAACTCAGCGTGCCACACAGGCAATTCATGCCATGCGATTGATATCTATCGATATACAACCTCTGAGCTCGTACGTCTCAGAGAAGGGCGTTAAGCAAGAGAATAAATTCTCCGCTTCCAAACAGATGTATATTTAATAGAGATCAATCAACATAGAATAAATTCCAATGTCAGACACACAATCCATTTACAAGTTCGTTCTGGGTCTGAACGAAACCGGAGGCACTTTCCTAGCATATCCATCGATCTCCAAGTACGTCTGGACGATCACCAACTGATTCCCTCATCTTGGGTGTACAGCCCAATCAAGATCATCAGTAATCACCCAAACGATGTGAGGACTTCCGGTCTTCAATCACCGTCTTCATCTTCGACTTATCTTCGAATTGGTTATCCAGAATGGGTATAAACCCGACCTTTCCGAACAACCCGCGTATATTAAAACAAATGTTACACAAACACAACATACGCCTCATTCCAATTCATTAGTCACTAACCGTAAATTTCATATTCTTAGGGAAAGGTTCCCATTAATTTTATCCAAGATAAATTCTTTAAAATTTATCCTTTAATCTTCCTTTGGATGTCATTTCAAACCAAATTATGGTTTTCTGAACTAGTCGGGATTAGTGAACCACACCGAAGTAATTATTTATTTTATTTCCCAATCCCAACTTATTCATCCCATGAAGAAAAACTGGTAATACTCCATATCTAACACCACGGTGTTATCGGTAAAATTAATTACCATTTCACGTTCAAATCTAATTAAAGATTTAACTACTGCTTTGGAGAAAAACCGGTGATACTCCATTCTCGCTCATTTTCCAAATTTGATAATTTAAATTATTAATTCACATTTTAATCTAATTGCAGATTCCTTAAAACTCCTTTTACTGGGTTAAAGAACTAGGGTCATTTAAAACACAGTTCACGACAAACCCAAATCACATTCTATTGATTATCGGGTTAAAGAACTAGTGTTATTTAAAACACAGTTCACGATAAACCCATGAATCAATTCTATTTAAACCCATTTCAAATCCAATTTATTTATTTAAAAATAAATGGGTTTTAATTTTAGTTCAAAATTAGTTCATTTCGATAAAAATCTATTTTTATCTTTTCAAATATGGAGTTTTTCATCCCAATTTTTCCCAAATCATTTCTTATGATTTTACACAAATTATTACTATTTTTAATAATTTTATCAAGGCCCGTACAGTCGATTTCCATCGACGGCCATCGAACTGCACTTACAACGACCTTTTCTGAATTTGATTTCGATGTATCTCCAAATCCAACCATTAGATTTTGAATTTCAAATGTTCATTCGAAAGCTCTTTTCGATACGAACTCAACGGTTCTGGTTTTAGGAGAATCCGACGGTCGGATCTCCCGTAATGTCCGTTCGAAATTAATGGTCGAAATTCGCGAACTGCCGCGGCGCGGTGCGTTCTATTCTGGCCATTATATTATATATATTATATATATAATATATTTCGTCGATTTCTATTTAAAACGAATTATATAAATAGTTTTGAATTCGTTTCAAAAACAATTTCAACTTCCATTTCAATTCAAACCAAAATTGAATCTTTCCTTATAAATTCGTTTTAAAATTCATTTCTATTCAATTCAAATTTCAATTCAATTTGAATTCATTTCAATTCGTTTTCAATTCAATTTGAATTTCATTTTCAATTCAATTCGAATTCGTTTTTAATTCAATTCGAATTCGTTTTCTATTCGATTCAATTCAAATTGGTTTTCTATTCGATTCAATTCAAATTCGTTATAAATCAATTCAAATTCAATTCGAGTATAATCGATATAAATATCGTCCGCGTCAAAATAGCGCATCTCTAATCAACACGGCTTTATATTCAACAAATGGATCTATATTTCTTTCAATACACGACTCTATATCTTTGTCAACACACGACTAATCTCAACGAATGTGTACTGTCCACGTGTGACTATTTTTGTTATTTAATATATTTTATATTAATAAAGATGTAAATTTTATTGTTAAAATATTTTGTTCAACACATGACTAATCTCAACGGATGTGTACGGTCAACACATTTATTTTATAAAGATAAAGATGTAAATTTTATAGTTAAAATATTTCGTTCAACACATGACTAATCTCAACGGATGAGTACGGTCAACACATGAACCTTTATTTTATAATATTCTTTATTTTCTATATTGGAATGAGGCCCAATCAATTACCATATAGCGTTAACTATATGGATTCCATACAACACATGTATACAATAGCAACGACAAATAATCAACCATCATCCAAAGTGCACTACACTGTATAAGCATCAAATATAGATATCTAACGCTTATAACAGTATGTCAATCCATCGATCGACATACAACTAATTATTGGGATTGGTGTATGTCATATATTATCCCAATACCTGTGTGCGGTTTCAAACAATCAAACACAGACTTTTATTTGTGCAGTTGGGCGATGTGTAAAATTTATCGTCCCAGTCAATGTCATTCAAATAGGCGTACATAAACAAACCGTCTAGTTTGTAAATGAATATTTATTTATTCACATTCACGTAAAAATTATATTTTTAACGACCAAATTATTTTATTCAACCTATGAATATTCTATTCGGTTCATTTATTAACTAAAATGATATCTTTATTTTTCTAACTTATTTTAGAAAATTTCGGCGGTATAACGGCACGATACTAGAAATGGGACAAGGCCTAGCCTTATCCCCGGTCTAGTGAAGGCCCACGCCACTCACACATCAATCAAATCCATTCCATTTCACCAACAATTCAATTCAGACCAAATAATCTAACCAACTACACAACCAAACAATTGAACAAACAAGCCATCCATGGTTTGTGGATGACGGGTGTCGGGTGCTACTAAACACCGTCTGCATCCTAGTATATATATAACTAGAAAAGAAATTGAAGAGTGAGAAGTTCTCACTGATAGCTATCCCAATTCCACGACTCTTCTTATGTAGAAAATCTCGTCGTTCTTGCCTTTTGTCTCTTTCGTTGCCCGTATTCTCTACATGTGTAAAAATCGAATTTTTACTTCGCTATTCAATATATAAAAATCGAATTATTACTTCGCTATTCAATATATAAAAATCGAATTTTTACTTTGTTATTCAATATATAAAAATCGAATTTTTACTTCGCTATTCAATATACAAAAATCATATTTTTAACTCACCACTTGAATAAAAATTATATTTTTATCCTTTGTATAGTATAAAAATTATATTTTTATTATTACCACTATATCAAAATCCGATCTTTCTACTTTCACATAAAAATACGATCTTTTCACCTTTAAAAATATCGTCTTTCATTCATTAAAAATCTGCCTTTTCCTTAATATAAAGATTTCGCCCTTTTAAATATAAAGATTTCGCCTTTTCTATTTTAAAAAACTAATCTTTTCTATTTTAAAAATCTAATCTTTTCTATTTTAAAAATCTAATCTTTTCTAGTTTAAAAATCTAATCTTTTCTATTTTAAAACTAGTAATATGGTAAAAATAAAATAAAAAGGAATTACCTTTTTATTGTTGTGTTGAGGGGATTACCCCTTTATCTATTCGTCTCGGTGTTCGAACTCGCCCTTCGAAGCTAAGGGAGAGACTGCGTCCTTGCTGCATCGGATTGAGGAGGGTTGAGGGGGCGTCGGTCTTCAGGTGGGAGGCGGGGAGGTGGTCGAGGGGGTGTGGGAGGGGGTCGCCGGCGTCAGGGGGTGTTGCGGTGGCGGTGGTTGGCCAGGGGTGGGTCGACGGCTTCGGTTACAGTGGGTTAGGGCTTGAGAGGGAAATCTAACGAAGGTGGGAGGGCGTGTATCGATCGAGGAAGGGACGGGGGGGGGGGGGGGGGGGGGTTCTCGCCGGAGTGGCGGTGGCCGCCGCCGCTTGGGGGGCGCGATGGCGGGTCTGGGCTGATGGGTGTCGCGTCTCCCTCTTTTGAAGAATTTTTTTTCCTTCTTTTTTTCTCTGAATCGATTTTGAAAATCAAAGGGGGGCCAGAGGAATTTAAGGGGAGGAGAGAGGGAGAGTTTAATTTATTTAATTATTTTATTTGCAAAAAGTTGACTTTTACATACGACCTCTAAACGAGGCCCACCACCTGTCGTCCATGGCGTTTTACCCCCATTCCGAACACAATGGGTTATGTATCGTAGGCTGATTCGATCGTTTCGATCAGTTTTCGTTAAAATCAACATATAACTCTACATATTGATTTTGAACGCGCATTTCAATTTACCGGGGTCACATACTAACTAGAAAAATTCCAGAAAAATATTTTCTAGCTTCGTATTGACGATACGGTCCTAACAAAACTAGTTTTGTCGAATTCTAAGACCGTTGGAAAAATGGCCATTTTCCAGTTGATTAAAATCAACTGAAACTGGTCAAGCGTGTTTTCCTTTTCCACGCTCACATATTGGTTCGAAAAATTATGGAATTTGAAATCTAGCAATAATTTGACATCACGGACCCAACAAAAGTGGTTTCGTCGAAATCTGAGGTCGTTTGCAAAATTTCCATTTTTAAGGGCCTGAATTCCATAGCGACTATTCTGAATTTTCAACTGGACATATCTTTTGATCCCCGCTATGAAATTTCGATTTTTCGGATTCGTTGGAAAGAAATTCCCAATTAGATCCTATTATTTTTGGTTTCACTAAAATCCGGATTGTTTTGCACCCGGTACGTTCAAATGAAGTTTGAAATCGAATTTTCGAACTACCGCGCCATTTTCAATTCCTATTTATAATTATATAAATATTATATTATAACGACGACGTATATAAATATATTCATTCTATTCTATATTCAAAATAAATTTCTCGTCGATATTATTTAAAATAATTCATTTTAAATATTCAAAATTCGCTAAAATTGCCAAAATAAAAATTTTAAACTGGCCCAGATTTTCGGGTTATTACACTAACTCTAATCAGTTATATTTTTATAACGTATTTGTAGAACTGATAGATGATGGTTGATTGCTGTGTGTTGACTGCTTGGATGAACTGCTAGTCAGTTTGTTGAAATTATATATATATATAAATCATTAAATATATATTTATTTTGTTATCAGAATATTTCATACTGAAGTGATATCGATTTGAATATTATTGTGTAACATCTGTGATGCAGGGAAACAGGTCGGAGGAATCCAACTGGATTCCTCAACATTTATTATTACTGTTTGTTTTCATATATTTTGTTATATGATGTGATGTATAATATGTGATTTGATTATAATGACACTGGTCCTGTTATTTGGTACTGTTGAATGCCAAAAGAAATATTGGAATGAAAAAGGGAAATTGCAAAACTGTGTATTGAAATAGAATATTTATAAAATCAAATGATTTTATAAAAGAAAATATTTATAAAATCAAAGAATTTTATAAAAAGGATTTATTTTCTTAGAAAGTAACTAAAGGTATAAAAGGAATATTTACTTAGTAAATAAAAGAATAATAATGGATATTTACTTAGAAAGTAAATAGAATTATAAAAAGGAATATTTATTTGTTAAATAAATAGAATTGAAAAGGGAGTATTTATTAGGGAAAAAACTAGAAAAGAATAAAGAAATATTTATTAAGGAAATAAATAAAGATAGAAAGGAAATATTTGTAAACCATTTACAAATATAATTGAAAAGGAAATATTTATTTAGAAAATAAATAGAGTTATAAAAGGGATTTATTGGGAAATGAAAAAGAATGTCATATAAGGAGATATTTGGCAAATGAATAGAATTTTACATCAGGAAAGTTTAGACTCGTGCTTCGCACACGGGTATAACATGATATGGATTTAAAGCAAAGATTTTAAATAGAATCTGTTGTAACCAATAAATTGAGAAGATTAATTTATAAATAATATTTTATAAATTTAATAAAATATTTATCATTGGATAAATAGAATATATAAGTCGGGACATATATAGAGAAGTAAGAATCGATTTCAACATCGATATTTGAAACTGAATATGGACGTAGAGTTAATCATAGGAGTTAATCAAAATGTGTTAATCAAAATGAGTTAGAGGAGTTAATCGATTAGAGTTAGAGTTAATCGATTAGAGTTAGAGTTAATCGATTAGAGTTAGAGTTAACCAGTTAGAGTTAATCAGGTTGAGTTAATCATTTAGAGTTAATCAGTTAGAGTAAATCGAACTAGAGTTATGCGAATAGAGTTAATCGAACAAGAGTAAGTCGAATATTTGTTATTCGGATAGAGTTAATTGAATTAAAGTTAGTCGGATTAGAGTTATTCGAATAATTAGTTATTCGAAAGGGGTTATCGAATATTAGTTATTCGAAAGGAGATTATCGAATATTAGTTATTCGAAAGGAGTTATCGAATATTAGTTATTCGAAAGGAGTTATCGAATATTAGTTATTCAAAAGGAGTTATCAAATATTAGTTATTCGAAAGGAGTTATCGAATATTAGTTATTCGAAAGGATTTATCAAATATTATTTATTCGAAAGGAGTTATCGAATATTAGTTATTCGAAAGGAGTTATCAAATATTAGTTATTCGAAAGGAGTTATCGAATATTAGTTATTCGAAAGGAGTTATCGAATATTAGTTATTCGAAAGGAGTTAATCGAATATTAGTTATTCGAAAGGATTTAATCGAATATTAGTTATTCGAAAGGAGTTATCGAATATTAGTTATTCGAAAGGAGTTATCGAATATTAGTTATTCGAAAGGATTTATCGAATATTAGTTATTCGAAAGGATTTATCGAATATTAGTTATTCGAAAGGAGTTATCGAATATTAGTTATTCGAAAGGAGTTATCAAATATTAGTTATTCGAAAGGAGTTATCGAATATTAGTTTTTCGAAAGGAGTTATCGAATATTAGTTATTCGAAAGAAGTTAATCGAATATTAGTTATTCGAAAGGATTTAATCGAATATTAGTTATTCGAAAGGAGTTAATCGAATATTAGTTATTCGAAAGGAGTTAATTGAATATAGTTTATTCGAAAGGAGTTAATTGATAAGAGTAAATTAGTTAGAGTTAATTGAATAAAGTTAATCCAGTAGGGTAAATCAAATAGAGTTAATAGAATTGAGTTAATCAAATAGAGCTAACTGATAAGAGTAAATCGATTAGAGCTAATCGAATAGTGTTAATTGAATAAAGTTATTCGAATATAGGTTATTCGAGGAAGAGAGATTATCGAATATAGTTTATTCGAAGGAAAGAGTTATCGAATAGAGATTTATTTGAAAGAGAGTTACGGAAGGAAATTTGTTAAAGATTTAAAAGATAAACTTTGACTATTTCGAAGTTAAAACGTTGTTCAGTTAAGGTCTGAGAGGTAATTATACCCCAACTTGTTTGACTTCCTTCTTAACTAAGAAATGGTAAGGTTTGATAGTGTAGGTTGGTTAAGTGAATATAATTAATGAAGGTAATGGTGAATTGGCATAGCGATGTTTTATTTAAACATCTATTTAAATCCAAGGAATGAGTTTTGGAAACGTTTTCCAAATATAATCAGAGGTATTTTCTAATCATAGAAAATGAAATGTTGGATGGTAAATAATACTAGAATGATAGTGATACGTGGAAAGGAGATGGAAAAGTTTTCCAATGATTAATAACGTATATTTTCTAAATTTAGAAAATAAGAATTTCTGTATATATATACAGAAACAGGAAATGGAGAATGAATAAATTAATGATAAATTAATTTAAGAGATAAATATTGAATGTTGATTGATCAATAAAATTTCCATTTGGAAATAATATCATTGTTTGCACTTATGTTTTTCTTTGATAGTTAAATCACAGACTATCAAAGTTTTGACCATTTTTCCGTTGTCAATATGGGGAGACGGGTTGGATTATTATCCGAGAACCACTCCGTATGGGCGTTAGCGTTTCAAATCAAATAGATCGAAGACAAATTGAAGATGGAGTTTATACAAGGGCTATTGTATAAGTCCAAGGTAGAGATTGCCTAGGATGGGTGTACGGAATAGTGCCTTCGGTTTGTCCAGTCCCAGGACAACTTGAATGGACGAATGTTTGACAGAGTATATCTGGTAGATCACGTAAGTTGATCGTTTCAAACGTATTTACGTTGGTGGAGGAGGAATTTTTTTCTCTTAGCTTAAATCGGTGGTATTTTTGGGGAAATCAATTTGTGATTTGATGGGTATGACAATGTGGCATTCGAAGTAAATGGAGGAGTGATCTGTTAAAAGATACGTTTTGACCTCGAGCCTCATCAACTGGGAAATGACAGAAATCAGGCAGGAAGCATGGCTAAGTGGTTCGCAACCAATTAGGGTATATTGTCACCATCTAGAGAATATTCATATTTGTTACTTCTTTCAATTCTGCATCTCCCGGGAATGGTTATGTTGGTTTACCCACTGTAAGGTTATAATATATTCGATACACTCAAGCGAAATGAGTGGTCGGTCAGGTGTGACCGAGTTGCAAGATGTTCTTGTTGAACTCCGGTGTATCGCTTCTAGAGTACATTGAGCGGATGGTGGATCCATACCTTGTCATAGTTGGAATCCATTCGCCAAATAAGAGCCCGTGGTTTTGATTGTATATTATATATGTAGAACGTTAGATGCAAGCATTTCTACTATATTGATATTACTTGTGTTAGACATTATTATAATATCAGAATAATATTGTTTTACAAATGATGAAACGACCCGAAATCCCCGTATTCGGGAATCCCGGATTGAGTCGAGAACAAGCCACATCAGAACGCAGACGGAAGAACATTTCATTGTATATTACAACAATTCCATCAGAATACAAGAATATATAGAGTATAAATGAATAAAATACATTCGATAAATATCAGATATTACAATACATTACATAGCAGCGGAAAATAATACAATACACAACTAGAAGGAGATATACGGATACAAACTTTCCGGATATCGTTCCAGCTGTAAACCAGGATCCTGTGAATATAAATCTGCAAAACCAAAACTACTAGCTGCCCGTGTCAAAATAAGGGCACCCAGAGTTTAGGTTAAAACAATAAACACCAGGTCGGTCATGGGACTGGTGTGAGAACTAAAACAATTATTAATCTTTATTTTAGAGTTAGGTAAGTCAAGGGACCACGCCGTATAACACGGAACGGGTTTCCTCCCAAGAATACCAGTGCATAAAACAACAACGCAATGCTAAATAAAGAACAATGAAGCTATTATAAGACCCAGGTCCCATCACACAATGCAACGCAAGCCGGAGGATAGGGTTTTTACCTTATAATAGCCAAGAATGCTTGGTACGTGAAATTTCATCTTTTATTATTACTATAAGTGTATAGTGTCAAAAAAAAATTCAAATCATAAGTATCAATCATAGACGGCATAAGCGCCCCATTCCACTATGTCGCCATACTAGGCTCTACAATCAAAACCGCACATGTCACGTATTGGAAGTTGGATTTCTATCTGTGAACTAAGGCAAGGGATCGCCCTCAACCGATTTGAGACGCTCTAACCCGTGTCTCAGGAACGGCCGCAACCGCCCCTTGGATCGTCAGGGCCGATCCACCAATGTGGATTATAATGCCTGAACACTACGTTTCCCCACCCTATGGGGTGTAAGTCTGGTCCGTCTGCCGACCAGAATGCATCGGCCGAAACCGATATAACCGAGGCGCCTCGCAACATCAACAACCACATAAGTCAAACTCGTCAGGGCGTGTAAAACCACTGACGCCACTTCTAACTAGAAAGAAACGCATGTCCCCCTTGAGGTCCTTCTTCCGTTTCTGGTTCACAACCGGTGTGTGAGGCTCGCGAATCCACGCTACACAAAGCTATGCCACACAGGACATGCTTTGATCATCCACCACAAGACTCTGCTTTTCAACAGAAGCCTAGATCATTTGCATCTCAGCATGCCACACAGGAAAACCACTCTATGCAACCAATATCCATCAATCACACAGAATGATATCCAATGTCAGACACATAATCCATTTACACGTTCGTTCTGGGTCTGAACGAAACCGGAGGCACCTATTACCCCGCATATCCATCGATCTCCAAGTACGTCTGGACGATCACTAATTGTTTCCATCTTCTTGGGTGTACAGCCCAATCAAAATCATCAGTAACCACCCAAACAACGTGAAGACCTCCGGTCTTCGGCCACCATCTTCATCTTCGACTTATCGTCGTATCAGTTATTCAGAATGGGATAAACCCGGTCTTTCCGAATAACTCGCGTATATAATAAACAAGTGTTACACAAACACAACATACGCCTCATTCCAATTCATCATTCACTAACCGTACATTAATCAAGAGAATAATTCCCCTAATATTAAATCCGATGGCCGAAACCAACATCAGATCAATATCCAGAAAACCATTCTGCATAGCTAACCGACAGTTAGTTTCTAAATTTCACATTCTTAGGGAAAGGTTCCCATTAATTTTATCAAAGATAAATCCTTTAAATTTATTCTTTAATCTTCCTTTGAATTTCGATTCAACTAGTCGGGATTAGAGAACCACACCGAAGTAATCATTTATTTTATTCCCCAATCCCAACCTATTCATCCCATGAAGTAAAACTGGTAATACTTCATATCTAACACAACGGTGTTATTGGTAAATTCAATTACCATTTCACGTTCAAATCTAATTAAAGATTTAACTATCTCCTGGAGCAAAACTGGTGATACTCCATTCTCGATCTTTTCAATCTAATTAAAGATTCATTAAAACTCCACTTAGTTTTAATCTTTAACTGGGTTAAAGAATCAGTGTCATTTAAAACACGGTTCACGATAAACCCCAAAATCACATCACATTTCAATCAGTCCCTAACCGTAAATTAGTAAGAGAATAATTCCCTAAATATTAACCCCGAAGGCCGAAACCAACATCAGATCAATACCCCAGAAATCATTCAGCTTAACTAACCTCCAGTTAGTTTCTGATTTTCTTAACTTCTTTTTGGGTCTAAGAACAGTATTATTGAAGATACCGTTCACGACAACCCAAAATCACATTTCATTAATTATCGGGTTAAAGAACAAGTGTTATTTAAAAAACTGTTCACGATAAACCCAAAAAATCAACACCAATTCAATTCCAATTAAATATTATTTAATTGTTACACTTCATTAAATCTAAACTAAAAGATTTAATCTTTTCTCAACTGGGCTTAAGAACAGTGTTAATGAAGACACCATTCACGACAAACCCAAATCACATTTGATATTAAATACAAGGCTCTGAATAGAAAATATACCGGCTTATATTCAATATCAAATTCTACGACCAACAAATATCGTATTGGAAATAACGATATTGATATATCTGTCAAATTCCCATAACAATATCTGTATCATCACGAAATCCAACATCGAAATATTCCGAAGACAATTTCGTTTCAAATCCCTTCCAATTCAATTATTGGAAATTCTGACTATATTTTAAAACCATTTCAAATCCAATTTATTTATTTTAAAAATAAATGGATTTTAGTTCTTGTTCAAAACTAGTTCATTTCGATAAAAATCTATTTTTATCTTTTCAAATTTTGAGTTTTTCATCCCAATTCTTCACAAATCATTTCTGATGATTTTACACAAATTATTATTATTTTTTAATAATTTTATCAAGGCCCGTACAGTCGATTTCCATCAACGGCCATCGAACTGCACTTACAGCGACCTTTTTCAAATTTGATTTGGACATAATTCCAAATTCAACCGTTAGATTTCAAATTTCTAATATTCGTTAGAAAGCTCTTTTCGATACGAACCCAACGGTTCCTGTTTTAGGAGAATCTGACGGTCGGATCTCCCGCAATATCCATTCAAAGTCAATGGTCAAAATTCGCGAACTGCCGCAGCGCGACGCGTTCTATTCAGGCCATTATATTATATATATATAATATATACTTTGTCGATTTCAATTCAAAACGTGCTTTATAAATCGTTTTAAATTCATTTTTAAAACGGTTTCAACTTCATATTCAATTTCAAATCAAAATTGAATATTCCAATATAAATCGTTTTAATTTCATTTCAAAACGATTTCAATTCAATTTCAATTTAATTCGAATTTCAATTCATTTCAATTTAATTCGAATTCATTTCTATTCAATTTCAATTCGAATTCTATTCAAATTCAATTCGAATTAATTTCTATTCAATTTCAATTTGAATTCAATCTCAGTTTGAATTCAATTCTTTTCAATTTCAATTTGAATTTCGATTATTTTCAATATAATTCAAATTTCGAAATCACTTTCAATATAATTCAAATTTCAAAAACACTTTCTATATACATTGAAAATTGAATAAAATCGATATAAGTATCGTTCACGTCATAATGGCTTCAATCTAATCAACACGGCTTCATATGTTTCTATTTTCAAATATTCTATTTCAAATATTTCTTTTTCAAAACTGGAATGAGGCTCAATCAATTACCATATAATGTTAATTATATGGATTTTCTACAACACATGTACAAAATAACAACGATAAATAATCAACCATCATCCAGAGTGCGTTCTACATTGTATAAGCATCAAATAGAAATATTTAACGCTTATAACAGCTTGTCAATCAATCGATCGACATACAACTAATTATTGGGATTAGTGTATGTCATATCTCATCCCAATACCCATGTGGGGTTTCAAACAATCAAACAAAGATTTTATTAGTGCAGTTGGGCGATGTGTAAAATTTATCGTCCCAATCAATATCAATCAAATCAGTGTATATAAACAAATCTCCGATTTGTTTATAAATATTTATTTTATATACACGTTGAAAATTCTATTTTTAACTATAGAATATTTTCCACTACAAAATATTTAGTTTTATTTCACATCACATCACATAATCAACTACACAACAAAATCAAACAAACAAGCATACAAGTCGTCCATGGTCTGTGGACGACGGGTGTCGGGTGCTACTAAACACCGTCTGCATCCAAGTATATATTTCAACTAGAAAATAAAATTAAAAGGTGAGAAGTTCTCATAGAGGGTTCCACTCCGCCATGCTTTGCTTTTGAACTGCTGAACATCTGGAATCCTTTTTGAAATTCCTATACAGCTCTTTTCACGCTGTTCATATATAAAAATTATATTTTTATTACTTCATTTTAATAAATAAAATTCATATTTTTATTTCTACTTCATATATAAAGATTGAATTTTTATTTATATATCATCACTGTAAAAATCACATTTTTACTTCACTATATATATAATAAAAATCAGATTTTTATTTCGCTACATATATAAAGATAATATTTTATATTCTCTATTTTATAAAAATCATATTTTTATATTCTCTATTATATAAAAATCATATTTTTAATACTTCTACTCTATAAAAATCATATTTTTATAATCTTTACTTTATAAAAATCATATTTTTATAATCTCTACCTTATAAAAATCAAATCTTTATCTAAATAAAAATCTAATCCTTAACATTGTAAAGATCTAATCTTTCTATTCTAAAATATCATTTCTTTCTTGTTCTAAAAATCATTTCTTTCTTGTTCTAAAAATCATTTCTATCTTGTTCTAAAAATCATTTCTTTATATCGCTATATGTATGCGAAAGATCACATCTTTATATTTTCAAAAATTACAACTTTACATCTTCAAAAATTAGTGCTAATTTCAGTTTTTAAAACACTTTGATTTCAGTAAATAAATAAATAAGCTAAAACAGAAGCTCACTGTATTCGTTTGCCTGGAACTGCCGTCCTCACCGCTCCGGATTCTGGTCTTTGATGGTCGATCAGCCCACGCCACACGACAGCGTCGAGCCCCTCCCTCCTTCACCTGGGGTCACACCATGTTCGAACAAGCCCTCCTCCCAAAATCGCATCACGAACGACGGCTGTTTCAGGAGTAGGCACAGGCGGAGGGTGTGGATTTGGGTGGTGGCATTGGTGGTTGGCTAGGGCATGGACGGATTGACTGGAGGGAAGGGGAGAGATGGTGTAGCGGAGGAGAGTGGAGCGCGAGAGGGTAAGGTGGAGGGTGGCTAGCTCGAGCGGCGCGGCAGCGCCAGGAGGAGGGCGTGGTGACGGGAAATCTCGATTCAGGCGTGCGGTTTTTTTTCTTTTATAATTTGGTCTGTTCGATCTAAAATAAGGGGGATGGAGGAGAGATAAGTATAGGGGTGTTGACTTTTTCTTTTATTCAATTTAATTTTTAATTGCCAAAAAGGTAACTTTTTAATACGAACTCGAAATCAAGCCCACCGACTGTCGCCCCTAGCTAATTACCTCCCATTCCGAACACACTGGGATATGTCACGTGAGCCAATTTGATCGTTTCGATCAGTTTCCGTTGAAATTAAATTATAACTCTATATATTGAATTTTAACGCGCATTTCAATTTACCAGGGCCACATACTAACTCTAAAAATTCCCAAAAAATATTTTCTAGCTTTGTATTGACGATACGGTCCTAACAAAATTAGTTTCGTTGAATTCTGAGACCGTTTGAAAAATGACCAATTTCCAGTCGATTAAAATCAACTGAAACTGGTCAAACTTCGTTTTCCTTTGCCACGCTCAAATATTGATTCGAAAAATTATGAAATTTGAAACCTAGAAATAACTAGACATCACGGATCCAACAAAAGTGGTTTCGTCGAAATCCGAGGTCGTTTGCAAAATGACTATTTTTTTAAGGGCCAGAATTCCATAGCGACTATTCTGAAAATTCAACTGGACATAACTTTTTATCCCCACTATGAAATCTCAATTTTTCGGATTCGTTGGAATGATATTCACAAACAGATTCTAATATTTTTGGTTTCACTAAAATTCGGTTTAATTTGCGCCCGGTACATTCATTTGAATTTTGAAATCGAATTATCGAACTACCGCTCCATTTTCAATTCCTTTTATAATTATATATAATTATTTATATTCTAACGACGATGTATATAAATATATACGTTCTAATCTATTCGAAATAAATTTTCGTCGTTATTATTTAAAATAATTCATTTTAAATAATCAAAATTTGCTAAAATTGCCAAAATAAAAATTTTAAATTGGCCCAGATTTCCGGGTTATTACAATCTCCCCCACTTAAAACTTTTCGTCCCCGAAAAGGAACGAAGCCGAAAGTTGTTTAATTAATCATCTCAACTTTCACTATTTTCGCTACGGCTTAAGTTCTTCAACTTTTTAGTTTCTAAGAACTTTTCAAATTTTTCAAAAATTTGGCTAACACCCTAAATTTTCGAAAAATTTCGCCATAACCTCCCCTGTACCAGGGACTTCGGGATATTTCATATAGCCTCCCATGGCCTTCTTCAATCAAAAAGAAAAAGAAAAATCCAAGCGACTAGCCAATCGGCTCACAAAATCATCATCACCCAAACAAAACAGTAAATTATGGTAAACATGTACCTATTTGTCGGGCAAACAATTTTATTCTTCTGCTCTAGCCTCCTTGCTATGACCTGTTCAGTGTAAGTACATGTACATGCATGCAAATGCGACTAATTTTCAATACAACTCACTAGTTGATCAATTTGGCTAAAGGGTTCAAATTCAAAATAATCAAATAATAATCAAACAACACAACCATCAATCAATTAGTTGGTTATCATTTCAAATTCATAATTTTGATATATAGTCAAAAATCACATTTTTGATGCCAAATCACAACAATAAGCCATATCTAATTTTGGTTCTCACACCAGTCAATAGGAAATACCTAGAAATAATACTTTCGAAACACGAACACAACACTGATGATGGGTACTCATCATCAGAATCATTCTCGGGCGACTACAGTGCGGTCCTATATCTATCCAGTATATTAAAACTTTGAATACCCATGGATCAGACGTATATGCAAAATTTATATATACTGGATTGTCCAAATTCAATACAAATAAATATTCAAATACGAATAATTGAATTAAATTTTCAAAACAAAATTTGTTTTCATTTTAAAAATATACTCTTCACACTCATTCTAGGATACTGCTGATCCTATCTCTAACGAGTCATTCTCGTTGGATATTACTAATCAGATTTCTGATGAATTCTTTCGTTTGGTTCTAACGTGTCTTGTTCTCTGAGCTTTGTAAACCAAAGCTCTCATACCAAAATGAAACGACCCGAAATCCCCCTATTCGGAATCCCGGATTGAGTCGAGAACAAGCCACATCAGAACGCAGACGGAAGAACATTTCATTGTATATTACAACAATTCCATCAGAATACAAGAATATACAGAGTATAAATGAATAAATTACATTCGATAAATATCAGAGATTACAATACCTTACATAGCAGCGGAAAATAATACAATACACAACTAGAAGGAGATATATGGATACAAAGCTTTCCGGATATCGTTCCAGCTGTAAATCAGGACCCTATGAACATAAATCTGCAAAACCAAAACTACTAGTTCCCCTTGTCAAAATAAGGGCACCCAGAGTTTAGGTTAAAACAATAAACACCAGGTCAGTCATGGGACTGGTGTGAGAACTAAAACAGTTATTAATATTTATTTTAGAGTTAGGTAAATCAAGGGACCACGCCGTATAACACGGAATGGGTTTCCTCCCAAGAATACCAGTGCATAAAACAACAGCGCAATGCTAAATAAAGAACAATGAAGCTATTATAAGACCCAGGTCCCATCGCACAATGCAACACAAGCCGGAGGATGGGGTTTTTACCTTATAATAGCCAAGAATGCTTGGTACGTGAAATTTCATCTTTTATTATTACTATAAGTGTATAGTGTCAAAAAAATTTCAAATCATAAGTATTAGTCATTGACGGCATAAGCGCCCCATCCCACTATGTCGCCATACTAGGCTCTACAATCGAAACCGCACATGTCACGTATTGGAAGTTGGATTTCCATCTATGAAGTGAGGCAAGGGATCGTCCTCAACCGATTCGAGACGCTCTAGCCCGTGTCTCAGGAACGGCCGCAACCGCCCCTTGGATCGTCAGGGCCGGGCCACCGATGTGGATTATAATGCCTGAACACTACGTTTCCCCACCCTATGGGGTGTAAGTCTGGTCCGTCTGCCGACCAGAATGCATCGGCCGAAACTGATATAACCGAGACGCCTTGCAACAGCAACAACCACATAAGTCAAACTCGTCAGGGCGTGTAAAGCCACTGACGCCACTTCTAACTAGAAATAAACGCATGTCCCCCCAGAGGTTCTTCTCCCGTTTCTGGTTCACAACCGGGGTGTGAGGCTCGCGAATCCACGCTACACAAAGCTATGCCACACAGGCCATGCTTTGATCATCCACCACAAGACTCTGCTTTTTAACAGAAGCCTTGATCATTTGCATCTCAGCATGCCACAGAGGCAAACCACTCTATGCAACCAATATCCATCAATATCCAATGTCAGAAACACAGTCCATTTACACGTTCGTTCTGGGTCTGAACGAAACCGAAGGCACCTAGTACCCCGCATATCCATCGATCTCCAAGTACGTCTGGACGATCACTAACTGTTTCCATCTTCTTGGGTGTACAGCCCAATCAAGATCATCAGTAACCACCCAAATGACGTGAAGACCTCCGGTCTTCGACCACCGTCTTCATCTTCGACTTATCGTTGTATCAGTTACTCATAATGGGATAAACCCGGTCTTTCCGAATAACTCGCGTATATAATAAACAAGTGTTACACAAACACAACATACGCCTCATTCCAATTCATCATTCACTAACCGTAAATTAATCAAGAGATTAATTCCCCTAATATTAACCCCGAAGGCCGAAACCAACATCAGATCAATATCCAGAAAACCATTCTACTTAACTAACCGACAGTTAGTTTCTAAATTTCACATTCTTAGGGAAAGGTTCCCATTAATTTTATCAAAGATAAATCCTTTAAATTTATTCTTTAATCTTCCTTTGAATTTCGATTCAACTAGTCGGGATTAGCGAACCACACCGAAGTAATCATTTATTTTTATTTCCCAATCCCAACCTATTCATCCCATGAAGTAAAACTGGTAATACTTCATATCTAACACCACGGTTTTATTGGTAAATTCAATTACCATTTCACGTTCAAATCTAATTAAAGATTTAACTATCGCCTGGAGCAAAAATGGTGATACTCCATTCTCGATCTTTTCAATCTAATTAAAGATTCATTAAAACTCCACTTAGTTTTAATCTTTAACTGGGTTAAAGAATCAGTGTCATTTAAAACATGGTTCATGATAAACCCCAAAATCACATCACATTTCAATCAGTCCCTAACCGTAAATTAGTAAGAGAACGATTCCCTAAGTATTAACCTCGAAGGCCGAAACCAACATCAGATCAATACCCCAGAAACCATTCAACTTAACTAACCTCCACTTAGTTTCTGATTTTCTTAACTTCTTTTTGGGTCTAAGAACAGTATTATTGAAGATACCGTTCACGACAACCCAAAATCACATTTGATTAATTATCGGGTAAAAGAACAAGTGTTATTTAAAACATTGTTCACGATAAACCCAAAAAATCAACACCAATTCAATTCCAATTAAATATTATTTAATTGGTACACTTCATTAAATCTAAACTAAAAGATTTAATCTTTTCTCAACTGGGCTTAAGAACAGTGTTAATGAAGACACCATTCACGACAAACCCAAATCACATTTGATATTAAATACAAGGCTCTGAATAGAAAATATACCGGCTTATATTCAATATCAAATTATACGACCAACAAATATCGTATTGGAAATAACGATATTAATATATCTTTCAAATTCCCATAACAATATCTGTATCATCACGAAATCCAACATCGAAATATTCCGAAGACAATTTCGATTCAAATCCCTTCTAATTCAATTATTGGAAATTCTGACTATATTTTAAAACCATTTCAAATCCAATTTATTTATTTTAAAAAATAAATGGATTTTAGTTCTAGTTCAAAACTAGTTCATTTCGATAAAAATCTATTTTTATCTTTTCAAATATGGAGTTTTTCATCCCACTTCTTCACAAATCATTTCTTATGATTTTAAACAAATTATTATTATTTTTAATAATTTTATCAAAGCCCGTACATTCGATTTCCATCAACGGCCATTGAACTGCACTTACAGCGACCTTTTTCAAATTTGATTTGGACATAATTCCAAATCCAACCGTTAGATTTAAAATTTCTAATATTCGTTAGAAAGCTCTTTTCGATACGAACCCAACGGTTCCGGTTTTAGGAGAATCCGACGGTCGGATCTCCCACAATATCCATTCGAAGTCAATGGTCGAAATTCGCGAACTGCCGCGGCGCGTTCTATTCAGGCCATTATATTATATATATAATATATATAATATATACTTCGTCGATTTCAATTCAAAACGTGCTTTATAAATCGTTTTAAATTCACTTTTAAAACGGTTTCAACTTCATATTCAATTTCAAATCAAAATTGAATATTCCAATATAAATTCGTTTTAATTTCATTTCAAAACGATTTCAATTCAATTTCAATTTAATTCAAATTTCAATTCATTTCAATTTAATTCGAATTCATTTCTATTCAATTTCAATTCGAATTCAATTCTATTCGAATTAATTTCTATTAAATTTCAGTTTGAATTCAATTTCAGTTTGAATTCAATTCTTTTCAATTTCAATTTGAATTTCGATTATTTTCAATATAATTCAAATTTCGAAATCACTTTCAATATAATTCAAATTTCGAAAACACTTTCAATATACATTGAAAATTGAATAAAATCGATATAAATATCGTTCACGTCAAAATGGCGTCAATCTAATCAACACGGCTTCATATATTTCTATTTTCAAATATTCTATTTCAAATATTTCTTTTTCAAAACAGGAATGAGGCTCAATCAATTACCATATAATGTTAATTATATGGATTTTCTACAACACATGTACAAAATAACAACGATAAATAATCAACCATCGTCCAGAGTGCGTTCTACACTTTATAAGCATCAAATAGAAATATATAACGCTTATAACATCCTGTCAATCAATCGATCGACATACAACTAATTATTGGGATTAGTGTATGTAATATCTCATCCCAATACCCGTGTGAGGTTTCAAACAATCAAACACATATTTTATTTGTGCAGTTGGGCGATGTGTAAAATTTATCGTCCCAATCAATATCAATCAAATCAGTGTATATAAACAAATCTCCGATTTGTTTATAAATATTTATTTTATATACACGTTGAAAATTCTATTTTTAACTATAGAATATTTCCCACTACAAAATATTTTGTTTTATTTCACATCACATCACACAATCAACTACACAACAAAATCAAACAAACAAGCATACAAGCCGTCCATGGTCTGTGGACGACGGGTGTCGGGTGCTACTAAACACCGTCTGCATCCTAGTATATATTTTAACTAGAAAACAAAATTAAAAGGTGAGAAGTTCTCACAGAGGGTTCCACTCTGCCGTGCTTTGCTTTTGAATCGCTGAACATCTGGATTCCTTTTTGAAATTCCTATACAGCTCTTTTCATGCTGTTCATATATAAAAATTATATTTTTATTACTTCATTTTAATAAATAAAATTCATATTTTTATTTCTACTTCATATATAAAGATTGAATTTTTATTTATATATCATCGCTATAAAAATAATATTTTTACTTCACTATATATATAATAAAAATCAGATTTTTATTTCGCTACATATATAAAGATAATATTTTTATATTCTCTATTTTATAAAAATCATATTTTTATATTCTCTATTATATAAAAATCATATTTTTAATACTTCTACTCTATAAAAATCATATTTTTATAATCTCTACTTTATAAAAATCATATTTTTATAATCTCTACCTTATAAAAATCAAATCTTTATCTAAATAAAAATCTAATCCTTAACAATGTAAAGATCTAATCTTTCTATTCTAAAAAATCATTTTTTTCTTGTTCTAAAAATCATTTCTTTCTTGTTCTAAAAATCATTTCTTTCTTGTTCTAAAAATCATTTATTTATATCGCTATATGTATGCGAAAGATCACATCTTTATATTTTCAAAAATTACAACTTTTTCACCTTCAAAAATTAGTGTTAATTTCAGTTTTAAAAGAACTTTGATTTCAGTAAATAAATAAATAAGATAAAAAAGAAGCTCACTGTATTCGTTTGCCTGGAACTGTTGTCCTCACCGCTCCGGATTCTGGTCTTCGATGGTCGATCAGCCCACGCCACTCGACAGTGTCGAGCCCCTCCCTCCTTCAACTGGGGTCACGCCATGCTCGAACAAGCCCTCCTCCCAAAATCGCATCACGAACGACGACTGTTTCAGGAGTAGGCACAGGCGGAGGGTGTGGCTTTGGGTGGTGGCGTTGGTGGTTGGCTAGGGCATGGACGGATTGACTGGAGGGAAGGGGAGAGAAGGTGTAGCGGAGGAGAGTGGAGCACGAGAGGTAAGGTGGAGGGTGGCTAGCTCGAGCGGCGCGGCAGCGCCAGGAGGAGGGCGCGGTGTCGGGAAATCTCGATTCAAGCGTGCGGTTTTTTTTCTTTTTCAATTTGGTCTGTTCGATCTAAAATAAGGGGGAGGGAGGAGAGATAAGTATAGGGGTGTTGACTCTTTCTTTTATTCAATTTAATTTTTAATTACCAAAAAGGTAACTTTTTAATACGAACTCGAAATCAAGCCCACCAACTGTTGCCCCTAGCTAATTACCCCCTATTCCGAACACAATGGGATATGTCACGTGAGCCAATTCGATCGTTTCGATCAGTTTCCATTGAAATTAAATTATAACTCTATATATTGAATTTTAACGCGCATTTCAATTTACCAGGGCCACCTACTAACTCAAAACATTCCCAAAAAATATTTTATAGCTTTGTATTGATGATAAGGTCCTAACAAAACTAGTTTCGTCGAATTCTGAGACCATTTGAAAAATGACCAATTTCCAGTCGATTAAAATCAACTGAAACTGGTCAAACACGTTTTCCTTTGCCACGCTCACATATTGATTCAAAACTTATGAAATTTGAAACCTAGCAATAACTAGACATCACGGATCCAGCAAAAGTGGTTTCATCGAAATCCGAGGTCGTTTGCAAAATGGCTATTTTTTTTAAGGGCCAGAATTCCATAGAGACTATTCTGAAAATTCAACTGGACATAACTTTTTATCCCCGCTATGAAATCTCAATTTTTCGGATTCGTTGGAAAGATATTCACAAACAGATTCTAATATTTTTGGTTTCACTAAAATCCGGTTTAATTTACGCCCGGTGCATTCATTTGAATTTTGAAATCGAATTATCGAACTACCGCGCCATTTTCAATTCCTTTTATAATTATATATAGTTATTTATATTCTAACGATGATGTATATAAATATATACATTCTAATCTATTTAAAATAAATTTTCGTCGTTATTATTTAAAATAGTTCATTTTAAATAATCAAAATTCGCTAAAATTGCCAAAATAAAAATTTTAAATTGGCCCAGATTTCCGGGTTATTACAAATGATTTGGGTTATCGTAAGGTAAAAACCATCCGTGTTTATGTGTGGATCGATCTTACGATTATTCTTTCTTTTGAAAGGATTTTTATAGTTAGGCAAATGATTTGAGTTTATTCACACCAGTCACATGAATGACCCGGAGTTTATTTTGTTTTATTTTCCCTAAAATCTTGGGTGCCCAATTTTGTACGGGCAGTCAAGTAGTCGGGATTTACAAATACTGGAAGAGCTGGAGCAGGAGGCTTCAGAATTATATAGCTATGGTTTTTCCGCTGTGTTGTAAGTGTTGTACTTTGGAGTACAGATTTATATTTCAAAGTTATGTTATGAAATATATTTATTCGTTCCGCTGTGAGATTCGTGTTTACTCTGATGTTGTATGTTCTTCTTCTTCTTCTTCTATCCTAAGTCTCTATTTTATCTATTCTCACCCTCTAATTTTTTCATTAACTACCGGTATTTTCGATGTTTGGATAATCGTCATGGGTTTTGTGTCGATGACCAAAGATCGCAAATTTTCCGGGACGTTACAGTTGGTATCAGAGCTTAAGGTTAAGTATTACCTTGGCTCTATGGAGTGACTCAGTAGAGATAGGGTTAGTAGTACACTAGATTGAGTTGAGTGTATATATACGAGTGAACGTATTTGTTATTCAATATAAAATGGTTTTATATTGTGAAGATTTATTGATTGAGTTGTTTATGGGTTCTGATTGATCAGTTTGATCCACTATATCGATAGGGATTTATAAACACTCGAATACGATGGTTCGGCACGATATGTTTTGAAAAGAGGGTAAATGAAAATAATTTTACCCAAATATATTTTGATATAAAGAAAATACATATATTGGAAATATAGTATTGGATGTGTTGGTAGATTATAAATTAAACAGTTACGTAATTAACCAACCAGAATTCATATAAGTGAAATACGTGAAATCAGATGAATTAAATCTGAATTTGACTCGGAATTGCAATTAAAACACTGGAAATTTGGAAAGGTGTTTGTAAAAGGGATTTGAATTGAGTATACGAGAATTTTAAAATCCTGGGAGATTTTAAATTGTTTACAAGCATTGTGAAGGATATTTTGAAAGTGATTTCAAAATGAAGGTGTTTAAATATGGTTTTGAAATTGTTATAGTATTGAACTCACTTCGATAAGCTGGAAAATAACCCTGATGATGATGGCCACATCTTCAGTGTCATTTTCGAGTTGCTAAGTGACGGATTACTACCAAAGATTTTTTTTGAAGTGATTTATGGAAAGAAAGTTGTTTTGAATCCTGAAAAGGGATATCTAGTTTTAGAAAAGCTAAACTGTTTGAAATTCCTTGGGAAGGATTGTTTGAATTAAAACAAATTATAAAAAGGAATTTGCGAAAGCAAATAGAAATTGAATTAAAGCCAATAAACTGGAAATTGAATTAGAATATAATGATATCGAGTTAGTGTATTGGATTGGTGAGTTAAGGATTTGGAATCGAGAATGAAACTCAATATTGAAACGAAATTCGACTTTGGTATAAGGAAATGATTTGGTTTGAGAATGAATTGATTGGAGTTTGGTTGGGATAATATTGGTATATGCTGAATTAACAACAGATGGAAGTGATAAGTTTGATATTCCCGATAAAAAGGTACCAGTTTATATTTAAATGGGTATGAGATTTATGATCCGAATTAGCAAGCCGCTTGGCTGTTTGATTTTCTTTTGGGTTGGAGATGGCCCAGAGAGGCGAGTTGGAGTTTGACCTATTGACCAGTACAAAGGAGGTGCTAGCGAATTTTTTTCGAAAATTTTGGATGTTAGAAAATTCTCAGGATTTTTGAAAATTTCCGTTGATAAGAATTAAATAAAATTTTAATTGAAATTAAATTGGTTCAGTTGAAACTGAAGTTAAAGAAGTAAAAATAATTTTTAACCAGTCAATAGGTTTTTTTTCTACCTTAGCAATTTTGAGGACGAAATTACTTTAAGGGGGAAAGAATGTAACGACCCATATTTATACGAATAATTATTAATTTAATTAATTATTTAAATAGTGAAAATGGTTGTTTAATTAAATTATATTGAATATTTAATTAATACAAATAATTGACTAATATATTTAATTTCTGAAATAATCAGAAATAGTGAATTGACAATATAATGTGAACTGGACAATTCAAAGTATTTAATTCAGCTTAGAATTGAATTAGAATGACGAATGTATTATTTGAATGACAGTTTGAACGTATAATTATATTATATTTAAAATTCGAGCTTGAAATGGCGCGGCAGTTCGCTATTTGGCGATTTGAACTTCAACTGGATATACAAAGTCCGTTTTAAGTCGGATTTCTGTGAAACAAGAAACGTTCAGAGCTGGTGAAGCATATTTTTCTAGTGGAAGAGAAAAATCGGGATTTCATCGTATAGATTTTGATTTATGTCCAAATCATATGTTAGAAAAGTCGCTATGGAATTCCTTTATAATTTATAATGATTTATTTATAGTTATAAAAGGAATTTCATTATAAATCGAATATCGATTTATATCGGAATTTGAAATATCAAGTTAGAAATTCATATAGGAATATTCTAGAGCTGTATGATATTATGTTATCAATACATACGATAATATATATTTATTGATATTTAATTTAATTATATTTATATATTTAAAAGGGTTCTTTAGAGCTTTAAAAAATAGCCAGTTTTGCAAACGAACTCTGTTTTCGACGAAACCAATTTTGTTGGATCCGAAATATTAAATTATTGTTAGATTCCAAGTTTCGTGATTTTTAGAGTCACTGTGTGGCCGTACGGATTTTCAATGTGAAAAACAGTTAGTATTTTGACAGTTAAAAATACGCTGTGTGAACAAACGGAGTCAGAATTCGACGAAACCAGTTTCGTTGGGACTGTAATGTCGAACTGTAGCTACATAACCATTTTCGTGATTTTTGAATATCGTGTGTGATCACACAGATTTTTAGAGTGCAGAGACAAACATAAATGAATATAAAAAAAACTAAAATATGTGAACCTAACCAAGGCCACACGTCCTCTTTCTCATCCACAAAAAATCATGATCCCCGTTATATAATCTCTTTGGAGCCGCCGTGTTCATTTTTACAGAAAACCGAATTTCGTTACTTAGAAATTCAAAGTAAAATCAAAACAAATTCTATAAATCCAAATGTTTGTATATTCGAACTCCTCTCAACCCGTACTTCGATCTGATATGGCTCTGGTTTGGTTTAACGTCAGTTTTGGGTGTGCGAAAATATGGCGTGAGGCTAGGGTTCCACTTTCGGATCGTTATAAGAGGAATCAAGGAAAATGAAGTTCGGATTGTTGATCGTGGTGAAAAACCGCACCCATACGCCAAAATTCAGGGTATTCGATGGTGAAAGTCGTCGTTGGTTTCATTGGAGGCATGGCTGCCACGGTATGAAGTGGGGGATCGAACCGTGAATGATGGGTATGGGGAAGGAGAGTTCGAGAAGAGGAGATAAATGGTGATTTTAGTTTTGAAAATCATTGAGGGAGGAGGGAGCGGTGATCATTTGAAACGCAGCCATGGAGCGTGTTTTGGGTAACCTGGAATCGCGAGTTCATCGTTGGGGAAGAAAGGGTAAACGCGGGGTCTGGGCTTTAGGTAGCGAGATGGGCCAAAGAATAAGGTAAAGGCCCAAATGAATTAATACAAAGTATACATTGGTTTAATTTAAATCTAAGAAATGGGTGAACTTGTAATATTAATATCTATATTATACTGTATCAGAATCTCGAACGATCAGATCCGACATGATCGTATGGACGAACACTACCCAATGGAACTGACTGGGAGTGGATCGGAGCTCGTTTGAATTTATAGCGAAATAAATTGTTTGATTCAAATCAAACAACAGTTTATCGTTCTTTAATGATGAACTTCCAAAGTGAGTACATCTCACTAACTCTGATCAGTTATATTTTTATAACGTATTTTTAGAACTGATAGATGATGGTTGATTGCTTTGTGTTGACTGTTTGGATGAACTGCTGGTCAGTTGGTTGAAATTATATATATATAAATCATTAAATATATATTTATTTTGTTATCAGAATATTTCATACTGAAGTGATATCGATGTGAATATTATTGTGTAACATCTGTGATGCAGGGAAACAGGTCGGAGGAATCCAACTGGATTCCTCAACATTTATTAATACTGTTTGTTTTCATATATTTTGTTGTATGATGTGATGTATAATCTGTGATTTGATTATAATGACACTGGTCATGTTATTTGGAACTGTTGAATGCCAAAAGAAATATTGGAATGAAAAAGGTAAATGGCAAAACTGTGTATTGAAATAGAATATTTATAAAATCAAAGGATTTTATAAAAAGGAATTTATAAAAGAAAATATTTATAAAATCAAATAATTTTATAAAAAGGATTTATTTGCTTAGAAAGTAATTAAAGGTATAAAAGGAATATTTACTTAGAAAGTAAATAAAAGAATAATAAGGGATATTTACTTAGAAAGTAAATAGAATTATAAAAAGGAATATTTATTTGTTAAATAAATAGAATTGAAAAGGGAATATTTATTAGGGAAATAACTAGAAAAGAATAAAGAAATATTTGTTTAGGAAATAAATAAAGATAGAAAGGAAATATTTGTAAACCATTTAGAAATAGAATTGAAAAGGAAATATTTATTTAGAAAATAAATAGAGTTATAAAAGGGATTTATTGGGAAATGAAAAGGAATGTCATATAAGGAGATATTTGGCAAATGAATAGAATTTTACATCAGGAAAGTTTAGACCCGTGCTTCACACACGGGTATAACATGATAAGGATTTAAAGAAAAGATTTTAAATAGAATTGTTGTAACCAATAGATTGAGAAGATTAATTTATAAATAATATTTTATAAATTTAATAAAATATTTATCATTGGATAAATAGAATATATAAGTCGGGACTTATATGGAGAAGTATGAATCGATTTCAACATCGATATTTGAAACTGAATATGGACGTAGAGTTAATCAAAGGAGTTAATCAAAATGTGTTAATCAAAATGAGTTAGAGGAGTTAATCGATTAGAGTTAGAGTAAATTGATTAGAGTTAGAGTTAATCGATTAGAGTTAGAGTTAACCAATTAGAGTTAACCAGTTATAGTTAATCAGTTAGAGTTAATCAGTTAGAGTTAATCGATCATAGTAAATCGAACTAGTTATTCGAATAGAGTTAATCGAACAAGAGTTAGTCGAATATTTGTTATTCGAATAGAGTTAATTGAATTAAAGTTAATCGGATTAGAGTTATTCAAATAATTAGTTATTCGAAAGGAGTTATCGAATATTAGTTATTCGAAAGGAGTTTATCGAATATTAGTTATTCGAAAGGAGTTAATCGAATATTAGTTATTCGAAAGGAGTTTATCGAATATTAGTTATTCAAAAGGAGTTTATCGAATATTAGTTATTCCAAAGGAGTTAATCGAATATTAGTTATTCGAAAGGAGTTATCGAATATTAGCTATTCGAAAGGAGTTTATCGAATATTAGCTATTCGAAATGAGTTTATCGAATGTTAGTTATTCGAAAGGAGTTTATCGAATATTAGTTATTCGAAAG
This sequence comes from Allium sativum, assembly GCA_030737875.1. Lineage (NCBI taxonomy): Eukaryota > Viridiplantae > Streptophyta > Magnoliopsida > Asparagales > Amaryllidaceae > Allium > Allium sativum. Next base: position 647,035,382 of record CM060923.1, read on the forward strand.
GAGTTATCGAACATTAGTTATTCGATAGGAGTTATCGAACATTAGTTATTCGAAAGGAGTTATCGAACATTAGTTATTCGAAAGGAGTTATCGAACATTAGTTATTCGAAAGGAGTTATCGAATATTAGTTATTCGAAAGGAGTTATCGAATATTAGTTATTCAAAAGGAGTTATCGAAAATTAGTTGTTCGAAAGGCGTTAATTGAATATTAGTTGTTCGAAAGGCGTTAATTGAATATTAGTTATTTGAAAGGAGTTAATCGAATATTAGTTATTCGAAAGGAGTTAATTGAATATTAGTTATTCGAAAGAAGTTAATCGAATATAGTTTATTCGAAAGGAGTTAATTGATAAGAGTATATTAGTTAGAGTTAATTGAATAAAGTTAATCCAGTAGGGTAAATCAAATAGAGTTAATAGAATTGAGTTAATCAAATAGAGCTAACTGATAAGAGTAAATCGATTAGAGTTAATCGAATAGTGTTAATTGAATAGAGTTATTCGAATATAGGTTATTCGAAGAAGAGAGATTATCGAATATAGTTTATTCGAAGGAAAGAGTTATCGAATATAGATTTATTTGAAAGAGAGTTACGTAAGGAAGTTTGTTAAAGATTTAAAAGATAAACTTTGACTATTTCGAAGTTAAAACGTTGTTCAGTTAAGGTCTGAGAGGTAATTATACCCCAACTTGTTTGATTTCCTTCTTAACTACGAAATGGTAAAGTTTGATAGTGTAGGTTGGTTAAGTGAATATAATTAATGAAGGTAATGGTGAATTGGCATAGCGATGTTTTATTTAAACATCTATTTAAATCCAAGGAATGAGTTTTGGAAACGTTTTCCAAATATAATCAGAGGTATTTTCTAATCATAGAAAATGAAATGTTGGTTGGTAAAGAATACTGGAATGACAGTGATACGTAGAAAGGAGATGGAAATGTTTTCCAATGATTAATAACGTATATTTTCTAAATTTAGAAAATAAGAATTCCTGTATGTATATATATAGAAAAAGGAAATGGAGAATGAATAAATTAATGATAAATTAATTTAAGAGATAAATATTGAATGTTGATTGATTGATAAAATTTCCATTTGGAAATAATATCGTTGTTTGCACACATGTTTTTCATTGATAGTTAAATCACAGACTGTCAAAGTTTTGACCATTTTTTCGTCGTCAATATGGAGAGACCGGTTGGATTATTATCCGAGAACCCCTCCGTATGGCCGTTAGCGTTTCGAATCAAATAGATCGAAAACAAATTGAAGACGGAGTTTATACAAGGGCTACTGTATAAGCCCTAGGTAGAGATTGCCTAGGATGGGTGTACGGAATAGTGCCATTTGTTTGTCCAGTCCCAGTACAACTTGAATGGACGAAAGTTTGACAGGGTATATCTGGTAGATCACGTAAGTTGATCGTTTTAAACGTATTTACGTTGGTGGCGGAGGAATTCATTTCTCTTAGCTTACACCCGTGGTATTTTTGGGGAAAGCAATCTGTGATTCGAAGTAAATGGAGGAGTGATCTGTTAAAGGGTACGTTTTGACCTCGAGCCTCATCAACTGGGAAGTGACAGAAATCGGGCAGGCAGCATGGCTAAGTGGTTCGCAACCAATTAGGGTATATTTTCACCATTTAGAGAATATTCATATTTGTTACTTCTTTCAATTCTGTATCTCCCGGGAATGGTTATGTTGGTTTACCAACTGTAAGGTGACACTATATTCGATACATTCAAGTGAAATGACTGGTCGGTCATGTGTGGCCGAGTTGCAAGATGTTCTTGTTGAACTCCGGTGTATCGCTTCTAGAGTACACTGAGCGGAAAGTGGATCCATACCTTGTCATAGTTGGAATCCATTCCCCAAATAAGAGCCCGCGGTTTTAATTGTATATTATATATGTGGAACGTTAGATGCAAGCGTTTCTACTATTAGACATTATTATAATATCAGAATAATATTGTTTTACAAATGATTTGGGTTATCGTAAGGTAAAAACCATCCATGTTTATGTGTGGATCGGTCTTACGATTATTCTTTCTTTTGAAAGGATTTTTAAAGTTAGACAAATGATTTGAGTTTACTCACACCAGTCACATGACTGACCCGGAGTTTATTTTGTTTTATTTTCCCTAAACTCTTGGGTGCCCAATTTTGTACGGGCAGTCAAGTAGTCAGGATTTACAGATACTGGAAGAGCTGGAGCAGGAGGCTTCAGAATTATATAGCTATGGTTTTTCCGCTGTGTTGTAAGTGTTGTACTTTGGAAATGATATGTAAATTCAAGTACAGATTTGTATTTCAAAGTTATGTTATGAAATATATTTATTCGTTCCGCTGTGAGATTCGTGTTTACTCTGATGTTGTATGTTCTTCTTCTTCTTCTTCTATCCTAAGTTTCTATCTTATCTATTCTCACCCTCTAATTTCTTTCATTAACTACCGCTATTTTCGATGTTTGGATAATCGACGTGGGTTTTATGTCGATGATCAAAGATTGCAAATTTCCAGGACGTTATAGCCTAACCCTATCCCGCATGCATCCGTATAAACTGTAAATGTCTTGTTCCCTTCGGGCAATGTCAAGACTGGGGTTGTCATCAAGGTTCTCTTCAGTCGTTGGAAAGCAACATTACAAATCAAATCCCAAGCAAAAGTTAGATTCTTCTTCGTCAATCTAGTAAGTGGGGATGATACCTTCACAAAGCCCTTAATTAACTTCCTATACCAGCCCACTAATCCAAGAAAACTTCTTACTCATGTTGCATTCCTTGGGACCTTCTAATCTTGCACCGCAACTACTTTTGCGGGATCTACTGTTATCCCTTCCTTGGATATCACATGTCTTAGAAACCTTACTTCTTCTCTCCAAAAATGATTGGAGAACCTAGTCTTAAACTGATGCGCTTGGAGGGTACTCGAGACTTTCCTTAGATACAAAGCATGTTTTTCCCCACTTTTAGAGAAAACCAAGATATCATCTATGCACAAGCGAAGTGAATCATCCGCCGTTGTAGCGAAAACAACTAGAGCACCCTATTCATAAATACTTCGCCTTATGACCCCTTTCTCAAGTAACTCTTTTACTTGTTTACTGAGCCCTTCCTTTCCCTTGGAGTCATGTGTCGTATAGATAATGCAGCTGGATTTGCATTGTCAACTAGATATATGCGGAAGTCTATCTCACGTTTTTAGGAGACAAACCCCTAACCTAATCAAAAACATCTGCGTATTCATGGACTAATCTAACGGATCGTAAATCGTCGATAGATGCATCAAGTGATGCTAGGTAGCTAAGTCAAACTGATCCCTTAGGATCGCACGAAATCTCGAGGGGTATTCCCGAGGCAAGTCAAAAGTCTACCTACCCTCCTTTCAAAATTACTATCTAACCAATCCATGCCTAGAATCAACCCATAGCCCATGAAACCAAAAACATAAGCATTACACTTAAACTCAGTACTTAATACAGCTATTCTCAAATCCTTACAAACCAAGGATAGATGAGCCAAACCACCAACTGGATTTTAGACAATAATGGGATCTTCTACTATACAAGTGCTAAGGTGCAGAGACTCAACTATGGAAGCAGATATAACCGATTGTGAAGCGCTAAAATAAAAAAGAGTACTAACAGGATGATTAAAAAAATTGAAATTTCTCAACAGAAACTTGACTACCTCTCTCTCCGGTACACTGGCCGTGAGAGCATGCACTTTCCCTCCTGAAAATCATGTCCTTTGTTCTTGCTCCTTATCCTTAATTATATGACCCGTTATACCTTAATAAATACAATTCCTCTTGTCTTAGGTTTTACTATTCTTTCCTCCCTTCTTGTCCTGTGGTTCTTCCACATACAACTCTTTCTTTTTACCTCTTTTGTGAACCAAGTCCATATCCATGAGTTTCTCATCCTTGGGTTGTGCTCCTTAGCCAAACTCCCTCATTCTCATCTTTACTATCCTTCTGTAACATGTTGACATGTAATAACCCGGAAATTCTGAGCCAGTTTAAAATTTTTATTTTGGCAATTTTAGCGAATTTTGCACATTTAAAATGAATTATTTTAAATAATATCGACAAAAATTTATTTTTAATATAATTCGAATGTATATATTATATACGTCGTCGTTAGAATATAAATATTTACATATAATTATAAATAGAATTGAAAATGGCGCGGTAGTTCGATAATTTGATTTCAAACTTCAATTGAACGTACCGGGTGCAAAACAATCTGGATTTTAGCGAAACCAGAAATAATAGGATCTAATTGATAATATGTTTCCAACGAATCCGAAAAATCGAAATTTCCTAGTGGGAATCAAAAGATATGTCCAGTTGAAAATTCTGAATAGTCGCTATGGAATTCAGGCCCTTAAAAATGGGAATTTTGCAAACGACCTCAGAATTCGACGAAACCACTTTTGTTGGATCCGTGATGTCAAATTATTGCTAGGTTTCAAATTTCATAATTTTTCGAATCAATATGTTAGCGTGGCAAAGGAAAACGCATTTGACCAGTTTCAGTTGATTTTAATCGACTGGAAAATGGCCATTTTTCTAACGGTCTCAGAATTCGACGAAACTAGTTTTGTTAGGACCGTATCGTCAAATATTTTTCAGGAATTTTTCTAGTTAGTATGTGACCCCGGTAAAATGAAATGCGCGTTTAAATTTAATATATAGAATTATATTTTGATTTTGACGAAAACTGATTGTAACAGCCGAATCAGCTTACGATACATATTCCATTGTGTTCGGAATGGGGGTAATACGCTACGGACGACAGGCAGTGGGCCTCGTTTAGAGGTCGTATGTAAAAGTCAACCTTTTGGGATTGAATAATTAAATAAAAAAATATCCTCCTCTCTCCCTCTTCCTTTAACTTCTGCCCCCCCCCCCCCTTTGTTTTCAAAACCGATTTCAGCAGATTAAAAAAAAACAAGAAAAAGAAGACGACGAAGCGGAGAGGAGTCGCCGCCCCTCCCCGATGACCACCGCGGCGCCGCAGGTGGCAGAGCTGCACCCCCTCCTTCTTCCTCCCCTCGCGGCCCTTCTCCTCCGCTGCTTCCTCCCTCTTCTCCTTCCGCCACCCCCTAGCCTCGCAATCCACCAGCACCGCACCCAACCCTAGCCCACCTCCGACGTCCCCGTCCCCCTCTTCTCCTTTTTCCTCCTCTTCCTCCTTTGAAATCCGCAGCCCCCTCTACCCTCCTCCGTCTGAAGATTGTAAGTATTTTACTTATTTACATTGGTTTTAATTTTCAGTTTTTATGTAACTTTAAAAATATAAAGCTATAATTTTTATCAATAAAAAGGATTAGACTTTTATCAATAAAAAGGGTTGGATCTTTTAATTGGAAAGATGAGATTTTTGTTAGTTCAAAAAAATTAGATTTTTATGAAGAGAAAGGCGATATTTTTACGTAATGGAAGACGATATTTTTAACGTAGGAAAGATCGAATTTTTATATGCGGAAAGATTATATTTTTATTTTAGGAAGGATATGATTTCTAAGTTAAAAAGATAATTTTTATATCATAGAAAAGTTAAAAATATAATTTTTATACTAGTGGCATAATAGAAATATAATTTTTATAAGTTAGAAGTATTGAAAATATGATTTTTACTATATTTGAAAAGGCGAACTCTTTATATTTGAAAAGGCGAAATCTTTATATAGAGAATAGCGTGATAAAAATATAATCTTTATTATATGAACACCGTTGTAAAAATAGAATTTTTATCTATATAGTAGCGGTGTGAAAATAGAATTCTATCCATATAGCGTGATTTTAAAAATGGGATTTTTATATATTGAATAGCGAAGTAAAAATTCGATTTTTAAATATTGAATAGCGAAGTAAAAATTCGATTTTTATATATTGAATAGCGAAGTAAAAATTTGATTTTTGCATATTGAATAGCAAAGTAAAAATTCAATTTTTAAATATTGAATAGCGAAGTAAAAATTCGATTTTTACATATGTAGTGAATACGGGCAACGAAGGTGACAAAAAGGCGAGAACGACGAAGATTTCTATAAATGAAGTGTCGTGGAGTTGGAATAGCTATTGGTGAGAACTTATCACTCTTCAATTTCTTTTTCTAGTTATACATATATACTAGGATGCAGACGGTGTTTAGTAGCACCCGATACAATCGTCCACAGACCATGGACTTGTTTGTTTGGCTATGTAGTTGGTTAGATTATTTGATCTAAATTTGGTTGTTTGATGAATTGAAATTGATTTGATTGATGTGTGAATGGCGTGGGCCATCACTAGACCGAGGATAAGGCTAGGCCTCATCCCGTTTCTAGTATCGTGCCGTTATGCCGCCGAAATTTTCTAAAATAAATTAGAAAAAAATAAAGATATCATTTTATTTAATAAATGAACCGAATAGAATATTCATAGGTTGAATAAAATAATTTGATCGTTGAAAATATAATTTTTAACGTGAACGAGAATAAATAAATATTCATTTACAAACCGGACGGTTTGTTTATGTACACCTATTTGAAAGACATTGATTGGGATGATAAATTTTACACATCGCCCAACTGCACAAATAAAATATGTGTTTGATTGTTTGAAACCCCACACGGGTATTGGGATAAAATACGACATACACCAATCCCAATAATTAGTTTTATGTCGATCGATGGATCGACAGGTAAGCGTTAGATATCTATATTTGATGCTTATAAAGTGTAGTGCACTTTGGATGATAGTTGATTATTTATCGTTGCTATTATATGCATGTGTTGTATGGAATCCTTACAATTAACTTTATATGGTAATTGATTGGGCCTTATTCCAATTTAGAGGATAAAGTATATTATAAAATAAAGGTTCATGTGTTGACAGTACTCATCCGTTGAGATTAGTCATGTGTTGAACGAAATATTTTAATAATAAATTTTTTATCTTTATCATTATAAAATAAAGGTTCATGTGTTGACTGTACTCATCTGTTGAGATTAGTCATGTGTTGAACAAAATATTTTAACAATAAAATTTACATCTTTATCATATATAAATTTAGAAACTAACTGGAAATAGATAAGATGAGTGGTCTCCTGGATATTAATCTGATGTTGGTTTCAGCCTTCGGGGTTAATATTCAGGGAATCGTTCTCTTACTAATTTACGGTTGGAGTCTGATTTAATATCAGACGATAGATACCATAATTTTTATAAAATATATTGAATAAAAAAAATAGTCACATGTGGACAGTACTCATTCGTTGAGATTAGTCATGTGTTGACAAAAAAAAATGTAGATTCATTTGTTGAATAAAATAATGAAGTTATTGAAATATATAAAGCTGTGTTGATTAGGGATGCGCTATTTTGACGCGAACGATATTTATATCGATTATATTCGAATTCAAATTGAGTTGAATAGAAAACGAATTCGAATTGAATTGAATAGAAAACGAATTCGAATTGAATTGAATAGAAAACGAATTCGAATTGAATTGAATAGAAAACGAATTCGAATTGAATTGAATAGAAAACGAATTCGAATTGAATTGAATAGAAAGCGAATTCGAATTGAATTGAATAGAAAACGAATTCGAATTGAATAGAAAACGAATTCGAATTGAATTGAAAATTAATTCGAATCGATTTGAAAACGAATTGAAATGAATTCAAATTGAATTGAAATTTGAATTGAATAGAAATGAATTTTAAAACGAATTTATAAGGTAAAATTCAATTTTGATTTGAATTGAAATGGAAGTTGAAATTGTTTTTGAAACGAATTTAAAACTTTTTATATAATTCATTTTAAATAGAAATCGATGAAATATATATTATATATATAATATAACGGCCTGAATTGAACGCGCCGCGCCGCGGCAGTTCTCGAATTTCGACCATTAACTTCGAACGGACATTACGGGAGATCCGACCGTCGGATTCTCCTAAAACCGGAACCGTTGGGTTCGTATCGAAAAGAGCTTTCTAACGAATATTAGAAATTTGAAATCTAACAGTTGGATTTGGAGATACGTCCAAATCAAATTTGGAAAAGGTCGCTGTAAGTGCAGTTCGATGGCCGTTGATGGAAATCAACTGTATGGGCCTTGATAAAATTATTAAAAATATCAATAATTTGTGTAAAATCATAAGAAATGATTTGGGAGAAACTGGGATGTAAAACTCCATATTTGAAAAGATAAAAATAGATTTTTATCGAAATGAACTAGTTTTGAACTAAAATTAAAATCCATTTATTTTAAATAAATAAATTGAATTTGAAATGGGTTTTAAATAGAATTGATTTGTGTGTTTATCGCAAACAGTGTTTTAAATAACACCAGTTCTTTAACCCGATAATAATTAGAATGTGATTTGGGTTTGTCGTGAACTGTGTTTTAAATGACACTAGTTCTTTAACCCAATAAAAGGAGTTTTATTGAATCTGCAATTAGATTGAAATGTGAATTGATAATTCAAATTATCAAATTTGGCAAATGAGCGAGAATGGAGTATCACCAGTTTTGCTCCAAAGCGATAGTTAAATATTTAATAAGATTTGAACGTGAAATGGTAATTAATTTTACCGATAACACCATGGTGTTAGATATGGAGTATTACTAGTTTTGCTTCATGGGATGAATAGGTTGGGATTGGGAAATAAAATAAATAATTACTTCGGTGTGGTTCGCTAATCTCGTCTAGTTTGGAAAACCATAATTTGGTTTGAAATGACATCCAAAGGGAGATCAAAGAATAAATTTAAAGAATTTATCTTGGATAAAATTAATGGGAACCTTTCCCTGAGAATATGAATTGGAATGAGGCGTACGTTGTGTTTGTGTAACATTTGTTTTTAATATACACGGGTTGTTCGGAAAGTCCGGGTTTATACCCATTCTGAATAACCGATTCGACGATAAGTCGAAGATGATGACGGTGGTCGAAGACCGGAAGTCTCCACATCGTTTGGATAATTACTGACGATCCTGATTGGGCTGTACACCTAAGAGGATGGAAATAGCCGGTGGTCGTCCAGACGTACTTGGAGATCGATTGGTATGCTAGGAAAGTGCCTCCGGTTTCGTTCAGACCCAGAACGAACTTGTAAAGGGATTATGTGTCTGACATTGGATTTTATTCTGTGTTGATTGATATCTGTTAAATATATATCTGTTTGGCGGCGGAGAATTTATTCTCTTGCTTAACGCCCTTCTCTAAGACGTACGAGCTTAGAGGTTATATATCGATAGATATCAATCGCATGGCATGAATTGCCTGTGTGGCACGCTGAGTTGCATGGATCAAGGCTTCTGTTGAAAAACAAAGTCTTGTGGTTGATGATCAAAGCACGGCCTTTGTGGCGTAGCTATGTGTATAACGTGAATTCGCGAGCCTCACGCCTCGGTATGAGATAAAAACGGGATAAGGACTACAGGGAGAGCACGACGTTTCTTTCTAGCTTTGGTGGTGTCAGTGACTTACCAGCCCTGACATTTATATACTTTTCACCTATGTGGTTATTGGATGAGGCGCCTCGATTTTAGGTCTGTAAGGACCGAGAAACGTGTGTTCAGGAATACTAATCCTCTAACGTAAGTGAGGATCGGCCCTGAAGCATCCAGGATTTCCCAGAGTGTGTAGTCCTGAGACATTTGCTAGAGTGTCTCGAAAGCGGAGAGGAGCTTGCCCCTTGCCTCGACTCATGACGGAAATCCAATTTCCAATATGAGATACTTCGGTTTTAATTGTAGAACTAGTATGGCGACATAGTAGATGGTAGCTATGCCGCCTATGATTGATATTTATGATTGAAATTGTTTTGACACTGTACAACTATAATAGTATCAAATAATGTGTTTTAAACTTATCAAGCATGCTTTGGCTGTTATAAGGGAAAACCCTATCCTCCGGCTTGCGTTGCATTGTGTGATGGGACCTGGGTCTTATAACAGCTTCGTTTTTCTTTATTTAGCATTGCGCTGTTTGTTCTATGCACTGGTATTCTTCGGAGGAAACCCGTTCCGTGTTATACGGCGTGGTTCCTTGATTTACCTAACTTTAAAACCAATATTAATAAATGTTTTAGTTCTCACACCAGTCACATGACTTACCTGGAGTTTATTGTTTTAACCTAAACTCTAGGTGCCCCTATTTTCGACACGGGCAGCTAGTAGTTTTGGTTTTGCAGATTTATATTCACAGGATCCTGGTTAACAGCTGGAATGATATCCGGAAAGCTCTGTATCCGTATATCACCTTCAGTTGTGCTTTGTATTATTTTCCGCTGCTATGTAATTTATTGTAATCTCTGATATTTATTGAATGTAATTTATTCATTTATACTCTGTATATTCTTGTATCTGATGGAATTGTTGTAATAACAATGAAATGTTCTTCCGTCTGCGTTTTATTTTGTCGTGTTCTCATGGTGATTCGTTCTTTCTTTTCTCTTCGGAGATGGTGAAGTTACGGGTCACTACATTTGGTATCAGAGCTTTGGTTTACAGAGCTCGAGAACAAGACACATTAGAACCATACGAAAGAATTCATCAGATATTGGATTAGTAATATCCAATTAGAATGACTCGTTAGAGATAGGATCAGTAGTATCCTAGAACGAGTGTGAAGAGTATATTTTTCAAATGAAAACCAATTTTTGTTTTGAAAATTTAAATCAATTCTACGTATTTGAATATTTATTTATTTTGAATTTGGACAATCCGCTATATAAAGATTTTGCATATACGCGTTATGAACGTATATTCGAAGTTTTAATATACCGGATAGATATAAAACCACACTCTAGTAGCCCGGAGATGTTCTGATGGTGGTTCGAAACATCATCAGCATTAATTTTCGAGGACGAAGGTGTGATTTCTATATATTTCTATTAGACTGGTGTGAGAACCAAAACTTATATATTGTTGTGAATTGGCACCAAAAACATGATTTTCTATATATGTATCAAAATTATGAATTTGAAACGTTAAATTCACTAATTGATTGATGTTTGTATTGTTTGTTTATTTGTTTGCTAATTTTGAACCATTTAGCCTAATTGTATCGAATATTGAATTATATTGAAAATTAGTCGCATTTGCTTGCATATACATATACTTACATTGAACAGGTCATAGCAAGGAGGCTAGAGCAGAGAATAAAATTTGTTTGCCCGACAAATAGTACATGTTTACTATATAATTTACTGTTTTGTTTGGGTGATGATGATTTTATGAGCCGATTGGCTAGCCGCTTGGCTTTTTATTTTTCTTTTTGAGAGAAGAAGGCCTGTATGGCAATTTCGGGATTTTCCCGTGGCTCCCGGTGCAGGGGAGGTTATGGCGAAATTTTTCGAAAATTTAGGGTGTTAGCCAAATTTTTGAAGAATTTGAAAATTCTCAGAAACTGAAAAGTTGGAGAATGGAAGCCAGATAGAACGTAGAGTTGATTAATCAAACCACTTTCGGCTTTGTTCCTTTTCGGGGACGAAAAGTTTTAAGTGGGGGAGATGGTAATAACCCGGAAATTCTGAGCCAGTTTAAAATTTTTATTTTGGCAATTTTAGCGAATTTTGCACATTTAAAATGAATTATTTTAAATAATATCGACGAAAATTTATTTTGAATATAATTCGAACGTATATATTATATACGTCGTCGTTAGAATTTAAATATTTATATATAATTATAAATAGAATTGAAAATGGCGCGGTAGTTCGATAATTCAATTTCAAACTTCAATTGAATGTACCGGGTGCAAAACAATCCGGATTTTAGCGAAACCAAAAATAATAGGATCTAATTGATAATATCTTTCCAACGAATCCGAAAAATTGAAATTTCATAGCGGGAATCAAAAGATATGTCCAGTTGAAAATTCTGAATAGTCGCTATGGAATTCAGGCCCTTAAAAATGGGAATTTTGCAAACGACCTCAGAATTCGACGAAACCACTTTTGTTGGATCCGTGATGTCAAATTATTGCTAGGTTTCAAATTTCATAATTTTCGAATCAATATGTGAGTGTGGCAAAGGAAAACGCGTTTGACCTGTTTCAGTTGATTTTAATTGACTGGAAAATGGCCATTTTTCTAACGGTCTCAGAATTCGACGAAACTAGTTTTGTTAGGACCGTATCGTCAATACGAAGCTAGAAAATATTTTTCAGGAATTTTTCTAGTTAGTATCTGACCCTGGTAAAATGAAATACGCGTTCAGATTTAATATATAGAATTATATTTTGATTTTGACGAAAACTGATTGTAACAGCCGAATCAGCTTACGATATATATTCCATTGTGTTCGGAATGGGGGTAATACGCTATGGACGACAGGCGGTGGGCCTCGTTTAGAGGTCGTATGTAAAAGTCAACCTTTTGGGATTAAATAATTAAATAAAAAAAATCCTCCTCTCTCCCTCTTCCTTTAACTTCTGGCCCCCCCTAATTTTTCAAAACCGATTTCAGCAGATTAAAAAAAAAAAAGAAGAAGAAGACGACGAAGCAGGGAGGAGCCGCCGCCCCTCCCCGATGACCACCGCGTCGCCGCAGGTGGCGGAGCTGCACCCCCTCCTCCTTCCTCCCCTCGCGACCCTTCTCCTCCGCTGCTTCCTCCCTCTTCTCCTTCTACCACCCCCTAGCCTCGCAAGCCACCAGCGCCGCACCCAACCCTAGCCCACCTCCGACGTTCCCGACCCCCCCTGCGCGCCTCAGCCCCGTCCCCCTCTTCTCCTTTTTCCTCCTCTTCCTCCTTTGAAATCCGCAGCCCCCTCTACCCTCCTCCGTCTGAAGATTGTAAGTATTTTACTTATTTACATTGGTTTTAATTTTCAGTTTTTATGTAACTTTAAAAATATAAAGCTATAATTTTTATCAATAAAAAGGATTAGACTTTTATCAATAAAAAGGGTTGGATCTTTTATTTGGAAAGATGAAATTTTTGTTAGTTCAAAAAAATTAGATTTTTATGAAGAGAAAGGCGATATTTTTACGTAGTGGAAGACGATATTTTTAACGTAGGAAAGATCGAATTTTTATATGCGGAAAGATTATATTTTTATTTTATTTTAGGAAGGATATGATTTCTAAGTTAAAAAGATAATTTTTATATCATAGAAAGGTTAAAAATATAATTTTTATGCTAGTGGCATAATAAAAATATAATTTTTATAAGGTAGAAGTATTGAAAATATGATTTTTATTATATTTGAAAAGGCGAACTCTTTATATTTGAAAAGGCGAAATCTTTATATAGAGAATAGCGTGATAAAAAATATAATTTTTATTATATGAACACCGTTGTAAAAATAGAATTTTTATCTATATAGTAGCGGTGTGAAAATAGAATTTTATCCATATAGCGTGATTTTAAAAATGGGATTTTTATATATTGAATAGCGAAGTAAAAATTCGATTTTTAAATATTGAATAGCAAAGTAAAAATTCGATTTTTATATATTGAATAGCAAAGTAAAAATTCGATTTTTATATATTGAATAGCAAAGTAAAAATTCGATTTTTAAATATTTAATAGCAAAGTAAAAATTCGATTTTTACATATGTAGTGAATACAGGCAACGAAGGTGACAAAAAGGCGAGAACGACGAAGATTTCTATAAATGAAGTGTCATGGAGTTGGAATAGCTATTGGTGAGAACTTCTCACTCTTCAATTTCTTTTTCTAGTTATACATATATACTAGGATGCAGACGGTGTTTAGTAGCACCCGACACAGTCGTCCATGGACTTGTTTGTTTGGCTGTGTAGTTGGTTAGATTATTTGATCTAAATTTGGTTGTTTGATGAATTGAAATTGATTTGATTGATGTGTGAATGGCGTGGGCCATCACTAGACCGGGGATAAGGCTAGGCCTCATCCCGTTTCTAGTATCGTGCCGTTATGCCGCCGAAATTTTCTAAAATAAATTAGAAAAAAATAAAGATATCATTTTATTTAATAAATGAACCGAATAGAATATTCATAGGTTGAATAAAATAATTTGATCGTTGAAAATATAATTTTTAACGTGAACGAGAATAAATAAATATTCATTTACAAACCGGATGGTTTGTTTATGTACACCTATTAGAAGGACATTGATTGGGACGATAAATTTTACACATCGCCCAACTGCACAAATAAAATCTGTGTTTGATTGTTTGAAACCCCACACGGGTATTGGGATAAAATACGGCATACACCAATCCCAATAATTAGTTGTATGTGGATTGACAGGCCATTATAAGCATTAGATATCTATATTTGATGCTTATACAGTGTAGTGCACTTTGGATGATGGTTGATTATTTATCGTTGCTATTATATGCATGTGTTGTATGGAATCCATATAATTAACTTTATATGGTAATTGATTGGGCCTCATTCCAATTTAGAGGATAAAGTATATTATAAAATAAAGGGTCATGTGTTGACAGTACTCATCCGTTGAGATTAGTCATGTGTTGAATGAAATATTTTAATAATAAAATTTATATCTTTATCATTATAAAATAAAGGTTCATGTGTTGACTGTACTCATCCGTTGAGATTAGTCATGTGTTGAACGAAATATTTTAACAATAAAATTTACATCTTTATCATATATAAAATTAGAAACTAACTGGAAAATAGATAAGATGAGTGGTCTCCTGGATATTAATCTGATGTTGGTTTCGGCCTTCGGGGTTAATATTCAGGGAATCGTTCTCTTACTAATTTACGGTTGGAGTCTGATTTAATATCAAATGATAGATACCTTAATTTTTATAAAATATATTGAATAACAAAAATAGTCACACGTGGACAGTACTCATTCGTTGAGATTAGTCATGTGTTGACAAAAAAAAATGTAGATTCATTTGTTGAATAGAATAACGAAGTTATTGAAATATATAAAGCCGTGTTGATTAGGGATGCGCTATTTTTACGCGAACGATATTTATATCGATTATATTCGAATTCGAATTGAATTGAATAGAAAACGAATTCGAATTGAATTGAATAGAAAAGGAATTCGAATTGAATTGAATAGAAAACGAATTCGAATTGAATTTAATAGAAAACGAATTCAAATTGAATTGAATAGAAAACGAATTCGAATTGAATTGAATAGAAAACGAATTCGAATTGAATTGAATAGAAAATGAATTCGAATTGAATTGAATAGAAAACGAATTCGAATTGAATTGAATAGAAAACGAATTCAAATTGAATTGGATAGAAAACGAATTCGAATTGAATTGAATAGAAAACGAATTCGAATTGAATTGAAAACGAATTCGAATCGAATTGAAAACGAATTGAAATGAATTCAAATTGAATTGAAATTTGAATTGAATAGAAATGAATTTTAAAACGAATTTATAAGGAAAAATTCAATTTTGATTTGAATTGAAATGGAAGTTGAAATTGTTTTTGAAACGAATTTAAAACTATTTATATAATTCATTTTAAATAAAAATCGATGAAATATATATTATATATATTATATATATAATATAATGGCCTGAATAGAACACGCCGTGCCGCGGCAGTTTGCGAATTTCGACCATTAACTTCGAATGGACATTACGGGAGATCCGACCGTCGGATTCTCCTAAAACCAGAACCGTTGGGTTCGTATCGAAAAGAGCTTTCTAACGAATATTATAAATTTGAAATCTAACGGTTGGATTTGGAGATACGTCCAAATCAAATTTGGAAAAGGTCGCTGTAAGTGCAGTTCGATGGCCGTTGATGGAAATCGACTGTACGGGCCTTGATAAAATTATTAAAAATATCAATAATTTGTGTATAATCATAAGAAATGATTTGGGAGAAACTGGGATGTAAAACTCCATATTTGAAAAGATAAAAATAGATTTTTATCGAAATGAACTAGTTTTGAACTAAAATTAAAATCCATTTATTTTAAATAAATAAATTTAATTTGAAATGGGTTTTAAATAGAATTGATTTGTGTGTTTATCGCAAACAGTGTTTTAAATAACACCAGTTCTTTAACCCGATAATAATTAGAATGTGATTTGGGTTTGTCGTGAACTGGGTTTTAAATGAAACTAGTTCTTTAACCCAGTAAAAGGAGTTTTATTGAATCTGCAATTAGATTGAAATGTGAATTGATAATTCAAATAATCAAATTTGGCAAATGAGCGAGAATGGAGTATCACCAGTTTTGCTCCAAAGCAATAGTTAAATCTTTAATCAGATTTGAACATGAAATGGTAATTAATTTTACCGATAACACCATGGTGTTAGATATGGAGTATTACCAGTTTTGCTTCATGGGATGAATAGGTTGGGATTGGTAAATAAAATAAATAATTACTTCGGTGTGGTTCGCTAATCTCGACTAGTTTGGAAAACCATAATTTGGTTTGAAATGACATCCAAAGGGAGATCAAAGAATAAATTTAAAGAATTTATCTTGGATAAAATTAATGGGAACCTTTCCCTGAGAATATGAATTGGAATGAGGCGTATGTTGTGTTTGTGTAACATTTGTTTTTAATATACGCGGGTTGTTCGGAAAGTCCGGGTTTATACCCATTCTGAATAACCGATTCGACGATAAGTCGAAGATGATGACGGTGGTCGAAGACCGGAAGTCTCCACATCGTTTGGATAGTTACTGACGATCCTGATTGGGCTGTACACCCAAGAGGATGGAAATAATCGGTGGTCGTCCAGACGTACTTGGAGATCAATGGATATGCGAGGAAAGTGCCTCCGGTTTCGTTCAGACCCAGAACGAACTTGTAAATGGATTGTGTGTCTGACATTGGATTTTATTCTATGTTGATTGATTTCTGTTAAATATATATCTCTTTGGCGGCAGAGAATTTATTCTCTTGCTTAACTCCCTTCTCTGAGACGTACGAGCTTAGAGGTTATATATCAATAGATATCAATCGCATGGCATGAATTGAATGTGTGGCACGCTGAGTTGCATGGATCAAGGCTTCTGTTGAAAAGCAAAGTCTTGTGGTTGATGATCAAAGCATGGCCTTTGTGTGGTAGCTTTGTGTATAACGTGAATTCGCGAGCCTCACACCTCGGTGTGAGTTAAAAACGGGATAAGGACTGCAGGGAGAGCACGACGTTTCTTTCTAGCTTTGGTGGTGTCAGTGACTGACCAGCCCTGACATTTATATACTTTTCACCTATGTGGTTGTTGGATGAGGCGCCTCGATTTTAGGTCTGTAAGGACCGGGAAACGTGTGTTCAGGAATACTAATCCTCTAACGTAAGTGAGGACCGACCCTGAAACATCCAGGATTGCCCAGAGTGTGTAGTCCTGAGACATTTGCTAGTGTGTCTCGAAAGCGGAGAGGAGCTTGCCCCTTGCCTCGACTCATGACGGAAATCCAATTTCCAATACGAGATACTTCGGTTTTAATTGTAGAACTAGTATGGCGACATAGTAGATGGTAGCTATGCCGCCTATGATTGATATTTATGATTGAAATTGTTTTGACACTATATACCTATAATAGTATCAAATAATGTGTTTTAAACGTATCAAGCATGCTTTGGCTGTTATAAGGGAAAACCCTATCCTCCGGCTTGCGTTGCATTGTGTGATGGGACCGAGGTCTTATAATAGCTCCATTTTTCTTTATTTAGCATTGCGCTGTTTGTTCTATGCACTGGTATTCTTGGGAGGAAACATGTTCCGTGTTATACGGCATGGTCCCTTGATTTACCTAACTTTAAAACCAATATTAATAACTGTTTTAGTTCTCACACCAGTCACATGACTGACCTGGAGTTTATTGTTTTAACCTAAACTCTGGGTGCCCCTATTTTCGACACGGGCAGCTAGTAGTTTTGGTTTTGCAGATTTATATTCACAGGATCCTGGTTTACAGCTGGAATGATATCCGGAAAGCTCTATATCCGTATATCACCTTCAGTTGTGCTTTGAATTATTTTTCGCTGCTATGTAATTTATTGTAATCTCTGATATTTATCGAATGTAATTTATTCATTTATACTCTGTTTATTCTTGTATATGATGTAATCTCTTCTCTTCGGAGATGGGGAAGTTACGGATCACTACATGACAAGTCCCTCGAAACCTACCTCCATCGCACAGAAAACCCTACAAAGTTTGAAAGAAAATTAGCCGTAGGTGAAACTACTGCGGCTATAGATGGTAGTTGGGCACTTCTTCGCCCTTTGACAGGTGTCATAGTCTCATCAAGCCTATGGAACCATGCCGTAATGAGGTTACCTCCCAAAAAGCCAGGAGCCCCGGGGACTCAGAAAAGAAGGAAACAAGGATTCAAACAGAAGATCAAAAGTTAGCGCATATGGCTTTGGGGAATATTCCTTTAAAACAAAACTTTTCTTTTGTAAATGATTCTTTTAAAACTATTTTGAAAATAATTTTTCAAGTCTTTTATCTGATCCGGTAACCTTCAGCTCTGATACCTAGTGTAACACCCCACCTCCATTAATGTCACTCAAAAGGGAATGCATTAACTTCAGTGAAGCGTTATAGGTAAAAGATGCAGATAAATTACAAGACAGACAAATAAAGAAACGGAAAACAAAGTCATTTTATAAGCAACGTAGTTCAGTCAAGCTATTACAACAATTGACTCAATCATACTTAAAAGTACTACGTAAAACTTCTGTCTTGATTCAAAAACTTATAAGTATATAAGAAGCATAAAACATAGCAAAGTGGCATAAGTCCCCAAATTAAAGTGCAAACAAAGCCATAGCCAAAGATAAGAGGATCCAAGGAATACACCTAAGAATCTTCAAGCTTGGAAAGAGAAACGGTCCAAACTGAGCTGAACTATTCCCTCCCTGACTACCTGGGGGGAGAAACAGAAGAAAAGAAGACGAAAGAAAATGGGTCAGACATAAAGCCTGGTAAGTCCAGTGATTTTCAGTATGTAAACAGGTAAAAGCAACATGACATGAATAAACTGAATATAAGACAATACCATGATAAGAGGGCTAACAAGAGAAGATTAGCATAAGATATGATAAAGCAAGATAAACTTAATGCGCTTCTACTTTTTCTCTGCTTTGCTACTGCCATGTTATTCTGGTTTCTATATCTCTGCACCACCTAACTAGTGTCCCAACTAGAAATCTATATAAAATGATAATGTGATCCCAATCCTCACAATTGTGGTAGCCTTCAGTGCACATCTATTATGAGGATCCCACCTCAATCTGCCTAATTGCCATGGATATGTTAGATGTACCCTTACTACCCTATTGATCGGCTCCCTAACTTGCATGTATGTATTACTTGTGTCATTTGACCTCGCTTGTATGCATTCATTGCTTGTGTCATTCGGCCCAGCTTGTATGTAGATACCTGTGCTGAACCCATCATGGGGTGTATCAATTCCCCTGATGGCGACCCGACACGATTTAAGATGCATAGTGTATACTACTGATGTCCAGTGCCTGTTTTTCCACTCCGGAGCATGTGCATGACCATACTTCGTCGGATCTACACTGCTGCACCACCCGCCGCTATTTTGACCGCTTATAATCAGCCCAGTAATCGTGCCTCATCCTGCCTAGCTCAGGGTACCATGATACATCTATGTGGGTTATTGCTGAAATAGGTCCCCGTTACTAAGGTTTCTTAATCAACATGTTTTAATGGTTAAGTGTTCTCAATTTAACTTAACCCCACCCATTTGCTTAATTAACATGTTGTACTGGTAAAGTGTTGCTTGTTCATATGTTACTTAACCCTCTCACTGATTCACACATGTTTATTTGATGGTTAAGTTTGTGGGCATATATATACTAATATTACCCACTTACCCAAGATTTACTTAACCCTTCCCCTTACCAAGTCCATATGTATTATTGGTTAAGCTTGTGTTAACCTTATCCACTTTGTTCATATAATATTGGTTAAGTTGTCTTCTTGTCCATGTTAACTTAACCTACCCACCTAACATGTCATATTGGTTAAGTGTTTCTTATTAACTTAACCCTTCCCATTCATCATGTTTTATTCATTAAGTGTTTCCTATTAACTTAACCATGTTCATTCATTATGTTGTATTAGTTAAGTGTTTACCCTTGACTTAACCCGACTCGTTCATCATGTTATGTTGGTTAACTTAACCCTACTCATTCATCATGTTAAATTTGGTTAAGTGTTTCCTATTAACTTAAACCTTCCACTTGTCATGTTACCTTTGTTAAGCATTTCCCTATCACACATCATGTTATACTGGTTAAGTATTGCCCTTTTGTGTTAACTTAACCCTACCATTCTTAGGATGTCCGTTCATTAGCATTAATTCATTCATTAATGCCTCAACCTCTCACATTAGAACTGTTGTTTGCGGTTGCAGGATGTACCGGGCGGTTCCGGGCAGACTTCTACTGCAAACTCATTCTAACCTCGGGTTTTAGGCTTAATGTGCTAACCTCTCACATTAGGTCTATATTGTTGCGGTCGCTAGATGTGCCGGGCGGTTCCGGGTAGTCTTACACCGCAACTCAATCTAACCTCGGGTTAGGCACGTTCATCTTTAGCCAATTTATGTATTTACCATTCATGTCCAAGTCTAGAATCTTTTATGCTAATTATCCCAAATTCTCCAAACTAGTTATGTTCCAATTCCCAAGTTATGCCCAACAACTTCAATTAGAAATTATTACTCAAATATAGGTTACACCCAATCCTCCCAAATTTGCAATAATAGTCATGCCCCAAAATCGCAATATACATTATGCTTGGCGTCCAAACCAATAATTATGCCCAATCTAGATTTAATACTTCAATTTACAGTTTTCGTCCAGTCTAGATTTAATATTTCAATTTACCCCAAGTTCGCAACAATAACAATTATGCACCCAAATCACAAGTTACAAATTATGTTCCACTATTACCAAATAGATTATTCCCCAATAACAATTACAAGTTATGCCCGACAATTTCACCAAAATAGGTTATACTCCAATATTCCCCATATTCCAATCGTTCGTATTTCGCGATTTCAGCCTAGGTTCGAAGGTAACCCAGGTTCACAAAAGAAAAAGGAAATAGGGGAAGAATGAAGGAACATAAAATAAGAACATGCATGTAACGACAGACCAAGTACAAGAAAATTTAGATCCAACAAAGATAGATTCTTGAATAAGCTGATACAATCATTATCGCAGGCATAAGAATAACATCATGAACCAAAAAGGATTATATATTCGATGTTCAACAAAGATAAGCATGATTGAATCGATATAATAACTTCTTAAGCATGTAAAATCATAGATTCAATAGAAAGATAGGGGTAAATCTGAAAAGATTGTCTCATCATCAATCATAGACTTAGATCCATTTTATTTCATGCCAAGATTAGGTGTTTAAATATTAAAATAACATGAACTTGCGGAAAAAGGATGGATCTTGTATTCTGGGATCTGATTTCTGAATTTGTTAAGCTATCATTTGATGTCGATGTTTGATTCTCTAGTTTGGATTTTGCTTTGGAGCTTTCTAACTTGATTTCTAGTTTGGAGAAGATGGAGGCTATGCTAGCTTAGGGATGGACAGCATGACGACTTCACAGAATGAGATTGTGAGGTCTAGGGTTGAGGTTTGGGGTGATTATATAGAAGTCTAGGATTAATTCTAGCCTTTAGATTAGTCAAGGAGAAATCAGAGCCATCAAACCAGAGAGATGTGCCATCCAGCCAACCATAGTAAGACATATAAGCCCTAATACCTCAGAAATTAGTCATCGGCCAATCAGAAAATGACACATCAGCTCAGGGCTATAAAAACTCGTCACAAGAAGTGGATCTCAAAGGGGTCGACTCCCTACAGGGGGTCAACACCTATGTCAACACCCCTATAGGGGGGTCGACACCTATGTTGACTCCCCTAGGGGGGTCGACACCTCTGAGCGGGAAATTTCCCGCTCAGCCCGCTTTGACCGAATTTCGAATTTTGAACACTTTTGACTTTTAATTATTATTTTAATTTAATTTCTATTTCAACTTAAAATCTCCTGAACTCTTTAACTTCTTCATACGGAGCCTGATTTACGCAAACTCGGACTCTATCTCAAGCAGAATTCTGAGACGAACGCAATGGCATAACCCATTTTGTAACACCCCATGTCCATTAATGTCACTCACAAAAGGGAATGCATTAACTTTTATGGAGCGTTTTAAGTGAATATAGAACAGAAAATCACAACAAGACAGATATGAAATAGTACTTGAAAATTTAAAACTTTATTTATTGCAACGGAAGGTAAATATGTTTGGTTACATCACCAAAACCAAAAGACTAAAGTCAAGTACATAATATCCATCTTGACAAAATCAGAGTACATAATATAAAAAGCATGATCCCATAAATAGCCATAAAAGAGATAGTTTGAGCTTTACTTCAGCAATCCAAATCCAAGTGCTCCCAAAGAGATCCAAATCAAGCTTCCCACCCTAAGAACCTGGGGGGGGGGGGGGGGGGGGGGGGGGAGGAAGAAAAGAGGTGGAAACAAAGGGGGTCAGACATAAAGTCTGGCAAGTCCGATAACTCCAACAATATAATTATCAAAGTAACTAGGATAAGACATAAGCTTGGTAAACAAGGAAATGACTGTGAATTAATGGCAAGATCAAGCAACCAAAAATAATAGGATGAGCAAAGATAACGTTAAAGGCGCTTCCTAATCAATATAGGGTAATTACTATACTCTACCATACTGTACCGTACTGTACTGTACTAACACTAACCGCACCCATACTAGTCACTCTAGAAACTTGATCCCTCTTGACTAAATAGAATGATGATAGCTTCGTGTACTATTAGATGTACCCACTATCCCCACTAGATGTACCCCTTCAATGGTAATTCCATGTACTCCTAACTGACGTCATAGGTTCCGCCTGCTCCTATCTCCACTAGGTGTACCCCTTTAATGATTAATTAATAATGGTAGCTTCGTGTACCCCTAGCTGACTACATAGGTGCCGTCTGCTCCTATCTCCACTAGATGTACCCACTACCCTGCCCCATTCGATCGGCTCCCTAACTCGTAGATACCCATGCTGGTCCCACAGTGGGGTGTATCACTCCCCTAAAGTGGCAACCCAATACAACTTAAGGATGCACGGCTTATACCTACACGATGCAACAACGTCTTACCTACCAGCCCGGGCCCACGCACGCACATGACCCCGTTGGACTTGCGTTGCCACCGCTAACCCATTTTGGCCTCTAACAATCAGGCCCAGTAGGCGTGTCCCGCCCTCGACTTGGGTCGAGCTCACAAAGATACTTAATGGGCTACTGGACTGAAAAGGGCCCCCACCAAGCTTCCCACCTAGGCTTGGTCCCCTCTAATACATCCCACTTAACCCCATGTCCACTTACATGTATAAATTTGGTTAAGTGTTTTCTAATTTAACCTAGTCTCACCCTTTTGTTTAATTAACATGTTGTATTGGTTAAGTCTGTGAGCCTATATACACAAATATTACCCACCTACCCAAGATTTACTTAACCCTCTCACTGGTTCAGACATATTAATTTACGGTTAAGTATGTGGGCCTATATCTACTAATATTACCCACCTACCCAAGATTTACTTAACCCACTCAATCCGTATAACCCAGTTTACTTAACCCCCAACTTAAACTTAAGTTCTTACAATCTCTAGGGATCATATTTGGTTAAGTAGTCCATTTCATTTACCATGTCCATTTTTAATTAATTAATCAATTAATTAAAACCTTTCCCTTCATAGGTGTCAATACCTATTTTATCCAATAATTTGAATTACATGTCATAATTGTTTATATTTAAATTACTCCATTTTTCTAATCGTATTTCTCATGACATCCTCATGTCACCCACTAGATTCCTCATGCCACCCAAGGCACCCACTTAACCCCCTCATGTCCCCCTACATATTTACTTTGGTTAAGTGTTTCTTAATTTATTACTATCGTAACCCCTGTAGGACCTCTCACATTAGACTGACATTTGTGGCTGCTGGATTTGCCGGGCGGGTCCGGGCAGTCTTACACCACAAACGAGCCTAACCTCGTGTCCATACAATTGTTACGCATTTAGTTTGGGCCTTTGACCTCTCACATTGGGCTACCATTTGTGGCTGCTGGATTTGCCGGGCGGGTCCGGGCAGTCTTACACCACAAATGAGTCCAACTTCGTGTCTTAGGCAATTAATTATACATAATTAATTTCCCCCAATATTTAAATTACTTTCCCTATTCAAATTACAAATCATTTCCATATTTATTTACGTAAAAATATGTCACCTTAATTATGTCCACTATTTATGGTACATAAATTGTACCAATTTACATCTCAAATTAATTTCATGCCTTTTTAGGCATTTGTGCTAATTCCCAATATTTAATATCCCTATTCAAATTCAAATTAATCTATGTCCATAATTAAACTATGTTCATTACTACACATTAATTTTTCAATTAATGCCTTCATTAAATTTTTCGCCTTTTAAGGCAATTCACCTTAATTAATATCTCAAATTCGTTATATGCCTCATTTATATGCCAATTCACATTTATTAACATAATCAATATTTTCATCCCATATTTGGAGTAATTATTCCTAATCAAATATGTTAATAAAATTCCAATTATCTTTATGACCATAATTCACATTAATTATGTCCATATATCACTTTGCCAATTAATATCTCAATTTACATATATGCCTCTTTTAAGGCTATTACATGCCAATTCACATTTATTAACATAATCAATATTTTTCCCATAACCCCCGCGGCGTCCGTTCGCATAGAATATATGATAGACTAAGAAATAGTTTAACACATGAAAAAGGAAAAAACATCACATATTCACATAACATACAAAATAGGCCTAACTTGCATATGAGAATTTACCACATAACTTGCATAAAATCATAGATCTAAACATAGGCCTAAAAGGTATGAACCTGCATGTTATGAATAAGATTTTCATCACAAAATTTACATAGGCAATAACCACAAACTTGCATAACATGATTTATATTCCAAACTCATATTTTTATATAAACTTGCATATGTGATTTATGCAACATAAAAATGGTGTAAATTTACCTCTAAATATATAAACTAGCATGTAAAGATTTAGCATATAACTCATACATGTCATAGCCTAACTTTTGATCTAAAATAGATGTCATAATCTTTACTAACTTGCATGTGATTTATGTCTAAATCAACATCTAAACTTGCATACATACATATGATCTATCATATGAATCAACATAACCAAAATAGCATTTAAACAACACGATGATTTGATTATACATAAGCCAATCATAGAATTACAACATAGATCATAACTTTACAACTTGTATGATAACATCACAATTTAACAACATAATCATATCATACGGTCAATAATTCACATCATATCCATATAATCCACAATTATATCTAATCTTACTTAATTTAATAATTATCTTGATTAGAGAAATCGAACTTGCCTTTCGTGGCTAAAGAATTATGAACAATTGATCAAAATTGATGCAGAATTGTTGTAGCGACGTTAATTGATTCGTTGTTGAAGCTCTAAGCTTGAATTAGGTTGAATTGATTAGCTATATTTCTCTTTAGTTGGCGGCGGCTACACTGAGTTCCATGGCGACGGCATAACGGCTTTAGTTTCAATTTTAATTAGGTTTAGGGTTAGCATTAGGATGTATTTATAGGTGTAGGAAGTTATTTAGGACCATTAGATTAACCCTGAACCATGAGAACCAACCAAATTCAAAATCTGCATTTGAGCGAATCGGCCCACGGGTTGACAGCCAAACACCCTGGATTAACCCCTAGTCGACCCAGCAGGGCTCAGGTCGACCTCAAAAATGGGTCGGTTCGGTCATTCCCCCCTCCCAATTCGTTGTTTTGAACTTTTTCGCATATTTATTTATTTAATTTTTAATTTATATATAAATATATATATATATATATATCAATATATATATATTTCTCTACGCAACCCATTTCACTTAATTCTTTTCTAAAAATTAAGTTTACTTTAATTTGTGAATTTTAATGTTATAAAATTACGGGGTGTTACATTCTCCCTTCCTTAAAGGATTTCGTCCCTGAAATCTCCAAGTCAAGAAGAATGTATCTCCTACCATCTAATCGTCCATCTACTCAACCATCAAACACCAGCATCCATTGTCCTTAAAATACTTCTAATGCTTTAATGTTTATATGCACAGTGTGTGTATATGTCCATATCTAATGCAAAATTAGGCGGTCTACTGATTCAGTCGACCTCCTTAGTGCAACTCATGATAGTGCCATGCGTCCAATATGTATGCAAAAGATTCCTAATGATATATATTAATTCTATATGCGTGCACAACCATCCACCCAAATGCAGCAACCATATGATAACACAACCATTATACATCCATTTTACTAAATACATCCATATATATGCAATATGCAATATGAAGTGACTAAGCCGATCTGGTGCCTAATAGTGTGTGTATATGTATCCACGAGCAACCACTAGCGAACACTTGCATCCACTTTGCATCCATCATACATAACATGTCTCAAACACATGTTTCAACCATAGGATTTCCCTAACTGAAGGTCAAAGATACTAGCGGGAGGACATACTAAAGATAAGATAAGCACAAGCTAAGCGATAAAGGAGAAATTAAAAGACATACCCTCGAAAAGAAAAGGGTACAATGAATGCATCTTCTCTTCCGTCTCCCAAGTAGCGTTACTCTCATCGTCTCCCCATTGTACTTTGACTAGTCTGACCTCTCGATTTCTCAACTTCTTGATCTCCGACCCAAGAATGCATGTAGGAGCTCGTCGAATCGTCGCATCACGCTCTATTTCCACCCCTCTAAGCAAGCTCGGCTCCACTACCTCCGCGGTCTCGTGTAAGCACTTCCTCAAATGTGATACATGGAATACGTCGTGTACACCACTAAGTCTCTCAGGCAACTCCTCTTATCCGCATAAGATTTCAGCCTATCTTGCGCTGCCTTCATCCTTCTTCGAATCAAATCAATCTTCTCTGAAATCTCTCTAATCATATCGGGCCCAAGTAAGATCTTATCCGTAGATTCCCACCAACGTGTAGGTGAATGACAAGGTCGTCCATAAAGAGCTTTGAAAGGTGCCATGCCAATGCTAGACTGAAAGCTATTATTATATGCGAACTCCACCAATGGAAGATGCTCTTCCCATGTACCCCCAAAGTCTAGGATACATAGCCTCAAAAGGTCCTCTAGAATACGATTCACCCTCTCAGTTTGGTCGTCCGTCTGAGGATGATATGCGGTGCTCAAACATAACTGAGTCCCTACCGCTTCTTGTAAGCTCCTCCAAAATTCGCTAGTGAAGATAGGATCGCGGTCGCTTACTATGCTAGAAGGAACACCATGCAAACGAACTATCTCTCGGACGTATACAGAAGCTAACCATGGAGCAGTCCTCTTACTCTTCACGGGAATAAAATGGGCGCTCTTAGTAAGTCTATCTACTACAACCCAAATCCCCGTATTACCCTTCCTCAATCTTGGTAATCCATCAACAAAATCTATCGAGATACTATCCATGTGAACTCATCGCAACTATCCATCTCCCACGCAAGCCGTCCTATTCGAACTCGATATCCCCCAAGCACAAGCCCCAAAGGCATAAACCAATATCAGACAAGCACCCAAGGAATACCTCCTCCGATTTCAGTCAGTCTACGTGAGATGATACTAGCAAAACAAATAATTGGGCACTTAACCGACTCTGGCTGTCCTCGCCGGTCTTGCTTCAAAACCATCACTAATCACCTAACTGACTTTGCATTATCCCCAAGGCACACACGAATACCTCGTGCCTCTAGGTAAACCCCGCACTTCATCGAAGACGTCACTATACTCACGGACCACACGAAAAGATTCCAAATCAACGTTGGATGCGTCAAGAGATTCTAGAAAGCTAAACGTCACTGAACCCCTAGGGTCACAAGAAATATGAGGGTCTTTCCATAATGAATCAATAGTCTAACTACCCTCCTTTCACAGTCTAGGATGGCACCCCGCCTGGGTAGCCAATCCACCCCTAGAATCAAACTATAGCCCGTGAAACCAAGGACGAAGGCGTTGCATTCAAATCCAACGTCCAAGATAGACACTCTCAAATCCCGACAAACCATTGAAGGATGATCTGAACCACCAAAAAGATTTGAGACTAGGATGGGATCCTTAACTAGACTAGTATTTAGGTGCAGTGTTTTCAACTAACGAAGCAGATACTAACGAGTATGAAGCGCCAGAATCAAACAAAGTTCGAACAAGATGATAAAGGAAACCAAATTTCTACCTGGACGGTCCTACCCCTATCTGGTATACCAGCCGTGAGGGAATATAACTACCCTCCAGAAGATCCTGTACTTTGCCCTTGCCTCTTTGGACAATCCTAATAAGGTGTCCTATTTCTCCAAAAGGATAACTACTAGCCTTCTTGTTCACATTCCCCATTCGTGACCTTCCACCAAGATGAGGTTTCGTCCTTCATTAACCAACAGCTATTTGAACCTTCCTCCCATCGTCTACCTTAAAGGTATCAACAAGCCCTCCACTTCCTTGAACTAACTTCTAGCCCGTCAAACGTCTAAGTCCCTTGAAGTGGTTTTTCGTCCTTCGTATGGAAGTCCCTATTTATCTTAGAAAAAGAATCTATACGCGGAGGGGAAATCCAAAAAAGAGAAAGAGGAAGAGATTCAAAACGCAGAGTCGAAGGAAGGATATATGGCTCTTGGGGATTATGTTTTTTAAAACAAACCTTTCTTTCAAAAATACTCTTCTACAAACATATTTTTGAAAGTATTCTTTATAAATATGCTTTTGAAAAATAGTTTCTCAAAATATCTTATCTGTTCTGGTAACCTTCAGCTCTGATACCACGGGTAACACCCCATGTCCATTAATGTCACTCACAAAAGGGAATGCATTAACTT
This sequence comes from Allium sativum, assembly GCA_030737875.1. NCBI lineage: Eukaryota > Viridiplantae > Streptophyta > Magnoliopsida > Asparagales > Amaryllidaceae > Allium > Allium sativum. The sequence continues at coordinate 647,064,386 of CM060923.1, forward strand.
CTATGGAGCGTTTTAAGTGAATACAGAACAGAAAATCACAACAAGACAGATATGAAATAGTACTTGAAAATTTAAAACTTTATTTGTTGCAACGGAAGGTAAATATGTTTGGTTACATCACCAAAACCCAAAGACTAAAGTCAAGTACATAATATCCATCTTGATAAAATCAGAGTACATAATATAAAAAGCATAATCCCATAAATAGCCATAAAAGAGATAGGTTGAGATTTACTTCAGCAATCCAAATCCAAGTGCTCCCAAAGAGATCCAAATCAAGCTTCCCACCCTAAGAACCTGGGGGGGGGGGGGGGAATGAAGAAAAGAGGTGGAAACAAAGGGGGTCAGAAATAAAGTCTGGCAAGTGCGATAACTCCAACAATATAATTATCAAAGTAACTAGGATAAGACATAAGCTTGGTAAATAAGGAAACGACTGTGAATTAATGGCAAGACCAAGCAACCAAAAATAATAGGATGAGCAAAGATTACGTTAAAGGCGCTTCCTAATCAATATAGGGTAATTACTATACTCTACCGTACTGTACCATACTGTACTGTACTAACACTAACTGCACCCATACTAGTCACTCTAGAAACTTGATCCCTCTTGACTAAATAGAATGATGATAGCTTCGTGTACTACTAGATGTACCCACTATCCCCACTAGATGTACCCCTTCAATGGTAATTCCATGTGCTCCTAGCTGACGTCATAGGTGCCTCCTGCTCCAATCTCCACTAGGTGTACCCCTTTAATGATTAATTAATAATGGTAGCTTCGTGTACCCCTAGCTGACTACATAGGTGCCGTCAGCTCCTATCTCCACTAGATGTACCCACTACCCTGCCCCTTTCGATCGACTCCCTAACTCGTAGATACCCGTGCTGGTCCCACAGTGGGGTGTATCACTCCCCTAAAGTGGAAACCCAATACAACTTAAGGATGCACGGCTTATACCTACACGATGCAACAACGTCTTACCTACCAGCCCGGGCCCACGCATGCACATGACCCCGTTGGACTTGCGTTGCCACCGCTAACCCATTTTGGCCTCTAACAATCAGGCCCAGTAGGCGTGTCCCGTCCTCGACTTGGGTCGAGCTCACAAAGATACTTAATGGGCTACTGGACTGAAAAGGGCCCCCACCAAGCTTCCCACTTAGGCTTGGTCCCCTCTAATACATCCCACTTAACCCCATGTCCACTAACATTTATAAATTTGGTTAAGTGTTTTCTAATTTAACCTAGTCTCACCCTTTTGTTTAATTAACAGGTTGTATTGGTTAAGTCTGTGGGCCTATATACACAAATATTACCCACTACCCAAGATTTACTTAACCCTCTCACTGGTTCAGACATATTAATTTACGGTTAAGTTTGTGGGGCTATATGTTCTAATATTACCCACCTACCCAAGATTTACTTAACCCACTCATTCCGTATAACCCAGTTTACTTAACCCCCAAATTAAACTTAAGTTCTTACAATCCTTAGGGACCAGATCTGGTTAAGAAGTCCATTTCATTTACCATGTCCATTCTTAATTAATTAATCAATTAATTAAAACCTTTCCCTTCATAGGTGTCAATACCTGTTTTATCCAATAATTTGAATTACATGTCATAATTGTTTATATTCAAATTACTCCAATTTTCTAATCGTATTTCTCATGACATCCTCATGTCACCCACTAGATTCCTCATGCCACCCAAGGCACCCACTTAAGCCCCTCATGTCCCACTACATATTTACATTGGTTAAGTGTTTCTTAATTTATTAATATTGTAACCCCTGTAGGACCTCTCACATTAGACTGACATTTGTGGCTGCTGGATTTGTCGGGCGGGTCCGGGAAGTCTTACACCACAAATGAGCCTAACCTCGTGTCCATACAATTGTTACGCATTTAGTTTGGGCCTTTGACCTCTCACATTGGGCTACCATTTGTGGCTGCTGGATTTGCCGGGCGGGTCCGGGCAGTCTTACACCACAAATGAGTCCAACCTCGTGTCTTAGGCAATTAATTATACATAATTAATTTCCCCCAATATTTGAATTACTTTCCCTATTCAAATTACAAATCATTTCCATATTTATTTATGTATAAATATGTCACCTCAATTATGTCCACTATTTATGGTACATAAATTGTACCAATTTACATCTCAAATTAATTTCATGCCTTTTTAGGCATTTGTGCCAATTCGCAATATTTAATATCCCTATTCAAATTCAAATTAATCTATGTCCATAATTAAACTATGTCCATTACTACACATTAATTTTCCAATTAATGCCTTCATTAAATTTTTCGCCTTTTAAGGCAATTCACCTTAATTAATATCTCAAATTCGTTATATGCCTCATTTACATGCCAATTCACATTTATTAACATAATCAATATTTTCATCCCATATTTGGATTAATTATTCCTAAACAAATATGTTAATAAAATTCCAATTATCTTTATGACCATAATTCACATTAATTATGTCCATATATCACTTTGCCAATTAATATCTCAATTTACATATATGCCTCTTTTAAGGCTATTACATGCCAATTCACATTTATTAACATAATCAATATTTTTCCCATAACCCCTGCGGCGTCCGTTCGCATAGAATATATGATAGACTAAGAAATAGTCTAACACATGAAAAAGGAAAAAAACACCACATATTCAAATAACATAAAAATAGGCCTAACTTGCATATGAGAATTTACCACATAACTTGCATAAAATCATAGATCTAAACATAGGCCTAAAAGGTATGAACCTGCATGTTATGAATAAGATTTTCATCACAAAATTTACATAGGAAATAACCACAAACTTGCATAACATGATTCATATTCCAAACCCATATTTTTATATAAACTTGCATATGTGATTTATGCAACATAACAATGGTGTAAATTTACCTCTAAACATATAAACTAGCATGTAAAGATTTAGCATATAACTCATACATGTCATAGCCTAACTTTTGATCTAAAATAGATGTCATAATCTTTACTAACTTGCATGTGATTTATGTCTAAATCAACATCTAAACTTGCATACATACATATGATCTATCATATGAATCAACATAACCAAACTAGCATTTAAACAACATGATGATTTGATTATACATAAGCCAATCATAGAATTACAACATAGATCATAACTTTACAACATGTATGATAACATCACAATTTAACAAAATAATCATATCATACGGTCAATAATTCACATCATATCCATATAATCCACAATTATATCTAATCTTACTTATTTTAATAATTATCTTGATTAGAGAAATCGAACTTTCCTTTCGTGGCTAAAGAATTATGAACAATTGATCAAACTTGATGCAGAATTGTTGTAGCGACGTTAGTTGATTCGTTGTTGAAGCTCTAAGCTTGAATTAGGTTGAATTGATTAGCTATCTTCCTCTTTAGTTGGCGGCGGCTACAGTGAGTTCCATGGCGACGGCATAACGGCTTTAGTTTCAATTTTAATTAGGTTTAGGGTTAGCATTAGGATGTATTTATAGGTGTAGGAAGTTATTTAGGACCATTAGATTAACCCTGAACCATGAGAACCAACCAAATTCAAAATCTGCATTTGAGCGAATCGACCCACGGGTTGACAGCCCAACACCCTGGATTATCCCCTAGTTGACCCAGCGTGGCTCGGGTCGACCTCAAAAATGGGCCGGTTCGGTCATTCCCCTCTCCCAATTTGCTGTTTTGAACTTTTTCGCATATTTATTTATTTAATTTTTAATTTATATATATATCAATATATATATTTCTCTGCGCAACCCCTTTCACTTAATTCTTTTCTAAAAATTAAGTATACTTTAATTTGTGAATTTTAATGTTATAAAATTATGGGGTGTTACACGTTTCACCCAATTCTTCTTCTAAAAATTAAGTTTTCTTAAATTTGTTAATTTTAATATTCATAGAAAATACGGGGTGTTACACATTATATCTCTCACTTCTAGAAACATCTGTTTGATCATTAATATCTACCTAACTACCAACATTCGATGTACTAGCTTCATCCATTGGTTGATTTCAAGTCCGTAGGGTTTCATCAAATATCTCATGAATAATTGATCTATGACCAAATCTTTTGCATTTTTCACATCTAGGAGTTACAAACTCATACTCCACATCTACTTCTTTCAATAGACCATTATGCTTTAATAGAGAAATTTTATCAACCAACTTGGATTCCATGTCTATTCCAATAATAATTCTAGCATCATCAATTAGAATTGGATCACCAATGAAGCTAACAATCGTAGAAAAAGCCCTATTCGACCATAATTCCATATCCAAATTACACATTTTTACCCAGATCTGGACCCTATTAGCAGTGAATTTATCAAATTCATATCCAGGAAACCCCTTAAAAACCATCAGTAATCTTCCAAAAATGGAATATGTTGATGATTTTAGCACATGTAAACAGTCAGCTACATCTTCAAATTGAACTGAATAATGGAATCCAGGCGCTATATGAATTAAAAAATCACATCCAGGGTTCCAAACTTTATCATTATCCTCCTTCAATTTAAATATACTAAGCTTGCATTCCATTGGACAAAGTGCAACGGTATTCTGCCATGAATATGCCGAGGATTTAAAATTTTCTTCTGATATGAAAACATGGCTATCTGTTTGTTTAACAAACTGTAGAGAAGATAGATCCGATTCAATAGAAGACTGTAGGTTATCTCCGACACTAATATCAGAGATCGACGCCTGAGATGATTAATTAATCATCGAATTAATATTTGGATTAGGTGGGAGAGACTCCCCCATTTTTAGAAGAGGAAAGTTTTATAACCCCCCTTATATATAGGGCAGTGTTCCCCTACACCTCTTATATTGCATGTTAACCCTCCCCTTGAATTTCAGCCATTCATTCCCCAACTCATTCTCTCTCTTTCCACTAAGAGAGAGAATGAGTGGTTGAGATTCAGGGGGAGGTTTCACATGCAATATAAGAGGTGTAGCAGAACTTAACCCATATATCCCGTTTCTCTTTCCCCCCACCCATTCTCTCACCTCCAACTAACTTAAACTAATATAAATGCTTGGTTTTTGTAGGGGGCTTTTGGGTTGTCATTGAACACTCCTATATATATATATATGAAAATTATATATATATATATATATGTGTGTGTGTGTGTGTGTGTGTGTGTGTGTGTGTGTGTGTGAGGAGCATTCCAGGACTTTCCTTTTTTGTTGCAACCTTTTAACACTCCTACCCTATGTTAGTGGCGTAATCATGATATTCGTATGTGGTAGACATAACAATATGTATGTCAAAAATGTTTAGTTAGCATGCTATAGGCTTTACAACGTTCCAACAATAACAATAATTATTGCTTATATAAGTTACACCAGTATGAATAGTTTCGCAAAACTTCCAAACAAGTAAACATCGGTGACTAAATTGTAAGTATTTCTTTCAAGTCCTGCTTTATATACTTCTTGAAAATCAATCCATAGCTTCGTGCTCATTATTTTTTTTAGTCATGTCATAGTTATAGGAAAAAAAATTAGTATGAAAATGTATTATCTCTTTAAGTATAAACCACACAATCTATCGCCCATCAACAATGTCAAAAATTAATTGTCAATTCCCAGTTATTCAAACTATCTATCTTTGATAATTGGCAGCTTCAAGAATTATTAATTTAACTATCTCAGAGCAAAATAAATCAATTGAAGTATCAAATTTGTTATAATAAAATTGAGATACCTGCATGACTAAATCTATCTTGAAAGACCATCTCCATCAGAAAATCCAATGTAGAGAAGAGCAATACTGCAACACCGTTCTAGTTTTAAAGTGCAACCACTTCCAAGTGTGTTACTCTATACTTTAGTTTTTCCGTGTTAGGTGTTTAGGCCGAAATTAAGGTCTTCATTTATTATTTTTAAATTTTGTTTTCTTGGGGTGGGTATTTGCCTACTTAGCCCAAAGGCTCGTTGCATCCCTGCCCTACAGTTAGCTACACTAATTCAAATCCAACAGAATTTTGTAGATGTTCAACACACACACACATAATATATATATATATATATGTATATATATATATATATATATATTTGTTGTCATCAACCCAAAATTTGAGCTCATTCCGACATCCATAACATTTTCAAAATCTTAGCTCAATTATTCTCCGTTCAGGCATTTATTCGAACCTTTAAAATTAAATATTAAATATATTATTCTACGAATGTCGGAATGAGCTCAAATTTTGAATAGATGATAATATACATGTGGATTGAACATCTACAAAATTTTGTTGGATTTGGATTTGGATTAGTGTAGTTCATGTTTGGGTAGAGGTGCTAAATGGGTGCTGCAAAACAGGGGTGCCCTAGAATGTTCATATATACACACACACACATAACGTTCTATTGCACCCCAAATAGTGCTTCACATATACATTTCCACCACACAGTTCCCTTTTTCTCCTACTCATTATTCATATAAATGAGTGTCTGCAGTTCCATTGCAAAAGTTGTGCTCTGAAATAGAGATGCCATATAACCCACTTCTCTCTGTATGTGTATATATTTGTATGCATTTATACATACATACTTATATATATGCACACACAGTTCATTTGAATATAAAAAATAGATACAAATTACGAAACACAAAATCTTCACAATCAGATTGTCCCTGATTTCCACCCCTCACATAAAGAAAAAAATATATCCATGGTTCAAATTTCGCCTCTCTCATTTTGTGTTTACTTTTATGTTTAAATAAACAACCTTATATATATGCACACACACACACACACTCTACTAAATAAACAGTGTATTCCAATGGCCGGCATCGGCTATATATGAACCGTTGGAAACCGATGGAAACCAATGTAATTATTATCGTTAGCTGCCTTTAGTAACCGTTGGAAATTTTCGGGATATTTCCCTAAACCAGCAAGCTGAAACTTCATTTCTTCCCCCAAACCACGTTTTTCTCCCCTTTACACCATTTTTACTCCTCCAAATTTGTTGTCAACACTCCCACCACCAATCCAACCACCTCAGACGCCACCTAGGATCTTCTCCAGCGGGTCTCCACTATTCTTGCTCTCCAAATTAGGTAATTTCCCTAAACCTAATTCTTAGGTTTTAATTGATTTCGGGTTTAATTTGAAATTTGCTTCATTCCTAGTTGTTTGTATATGTATACAACATCATGTTACCCCCTAATTGCTATTATTATCACCATAACGATAAATTGTTAGCAATTTTAATTTTATTAATTTTGTATAATGTGTTTGTTTAGGTAACTTTGGTTAGTAGTGAACGTTATATGCGTGATAGAGTTTGCTAATAATATAATTTATGCAAACGTGAAGTATATATTATATTGAGTGATCATAGTTTTGGATAATTTTTGTGAACATGAGTTATGTGCTTATGCGAAATGATTTGGTGTATAAATGATTTTAATAGGAATCGCCATAGTTAAAATTCAGTAAATTGTAAAACTATATAATTTAGTACACATGTAATAAAACGGTAAAATATAAACAAATTGTATATTTGAATTTAGTATAGACGAATATTTAAACCCTTAGATATTATCTGGATCCATCTGACAAGTGTTGTGTATATTTGTTATATGGATATTTGTTTTTTCTACAAAACGGACATCTCTATTCATTTGATACATCATTTGTTGGATTTGTCCCTGTATTGAACAAATTACAAACACTATAAAGTAATTATATTTCGTAGTTCATATCATTTTAAATGATTCACAAAATTACAATGCCATTTCCTTTACGTTCTTGTGTACACACATGCATGTAATATATGAGGAACATGAGGGAAATGCTGCCGAATTTTTTTGAAATTATTTAAATGATATGATTTACAAAATATAATTACGATTGTGTTTGTAATGGGAAGTAGGATGACCGACCGTCAAAGAAGACACATAAGCGTCAATAAACCAATAATTGTTTATTCAAAGTAAAGTTTGTTAAAAAAATATAAAATTTAGTACATGTTTACTAAATCAGTAAATAAAATTAAGCAACATATGAAATTAACGATTAATTTTTTTACTTTATCATAGGTCTTAAAGTAGGAATAATTGTCAGTTACTTTATTGATCGAAGCTGGATGTATCAAGGAAGGGAAACTAGTGGTGCAATAAGTGAACATTTTCAAAATGAGGTACAAGTGTTCATCGAATTAACTTTAAGTAATATTGGAAACGATACAGAAATTCATTGTCCATGTAGCAGGTGAAAATTGTTGAACTATTTAATACTGAATATGGTTAAGATTCACTTGTGCCAGTACGGTTTTCTACCCAATTATTTGCTGTGGGATCATCATAGAGAAATTGTAGCCCCTAATAATAAATAAAAGTCAATGGATGTCAATAGTGAGGAAGTTAGTACGAATCTCATAGAAAATATGGTCAAAGATGTTGCATGATCATTGTTCCCTACCGTTGAAATTGGTAATGACAATGTTAATGTCGAAGAGGAACCAAATGTTGAATCTAAAAAGTATATGATTTATTGAATAACGCTAAAAAAATCCTTTGGAATGGATGTAAAAGCGACACTTAATTATTGGTAACTGCAAAATACAATGCAATGAAATCAAAATACAACCTTACGGAAGCTGGATTTACGGCTGTTGTTCAAGCGGCTAAACTTTGTATGCCATCCGATAATTTAATGTGCAAAAATTATTATACACTGAAAAAACTTATATCATCTTTCAGTTTGCCATGTTAGAAAATAGATACATGTTTAAAGGGTTGCATGTTGTATACGAAAGAAGACATCAATCTTAGAAATTGTAAAATATGTAATTAAGAAAGTTACAAACCAAGGAAAAAGAAGGGAAAAGAAGTTTCATACAAGCGTATGCATTATTTGCCCACCACCCCTAGACTTCAACGGTTATATGCATCATCTGTAACAGAGCAACATATGAGATGGCACAGTGTGAGAACGCATCAAGAAGGTACGTTGACACACCCATGTGATGGAGAAGCATGGAAATATTTTGATAAGAAATATCCCGATTTCAAAGCGAAGAGCCGCAACGTTAGATAGGTTTATGTACAGATGGCTTCTCATCGTTTTCTTAGTTTGGTTCTAAATATTCATCTTAGCCTATAATAATCACACCTTACAATCTACCCCAGTGGATATGTTTGAAAACTCCATATATGTTTCTCACAATTGTCGTTCCTGGCCCTGATAATCCGACACAGGGCATTGTTGTTTACTTACAATAGTTAATCGAAGAATTGAAAAAATTATGGTATGAAGGAGTTAAAACAGACAACTTATCGATAAAGAAATTTTTTCGGTTGTTCGCTTCTTTGTTATGGACTATTGGCGATTTTCAGGCATATGCAATGCTTTCGGGCTAGAGTACGACTGGTCATTTTGCTTGTCCTTATTACATGGAAGAAACACAAGAATTTTCGTTACCGCTGCAAAGAAAATTTCATGGTTTAAATATCATCGATGATTTCTTCATATAAATCATCCTTTTAGAAGAAACAAAAAAACTTCACGGCTAATAGACATGAGACTCTGAGACAACCAATGGTTTGGTCAAGCGAGTATATATATGAGCCGGTAAAAGATTATCCATAGATACATGAAACCGAAAAATAGACTGACATTCAAGCTAAACGATTCATAATTGGTGCAAACAGTGTATATTCAGGAAATTTCCTTATTGGAAAAATCTCTTAATACGCCATAACAATGACGTGATGCATAGCGAGAAAAACATATTTGATAATGTGTTTAATACAGTTCTGAATGTGAAGGGCAAGACTAAAGACGATCTGAAATTTAGATGAGATATAGAGGAAATATGCAATCGTCCTGAGCTTCATATGAAGCCCAATGATAGTAAAAAAATGCAAAGCATGTTATGAACTAGACAACAACCAAGTTAAAGTACTGTTAAAATGGGTGGAAGAATTACGATTTCCCAGTGGAATTTCGTCTAATCTTCACAGATGTGTCGAATATAAAAACTGAAGGTTGAGTGGAATGAAAAGTCATTAATGTCATGTAATGATGGAAAGTTTGTTACCTGTCGCTTTCAAAGAATTGTTACTTGTAAAGTTTGGAAGGTAATAACGGAACTTAGTTTATTTTACAAGAAGCTTTGTTCAACTATGTTAAAAGTTGACCGTCTACTTAAACTTGAAGAAGAAATCCCTATACTGCTCTGCAAAATGGAGAAAATATTTCCATAGGTTTTTTTGATGTAATGGAGCATTTACCTGTTCATCTTCCATATGAAGCACATCTTCGAGGTCCTGTGCAATATGGATGGATGTATACATTCAAAAGGTATGTTATTATATACTAAGTATGCAAATGTTAATTTAATTATAAATAAAAGTTAATATTGAACCAAAATATTTTTTATTAGGTACTTAAATCATTTAAAGAAAAAAGTGTGAAAAAATTTCGAGTTGAAGGTTCTATTTGCAAATCATATATTGAAGAAGAAGCTTCTTTCTTTTTCTCTCACTATTTTAATGATCATGTGAACTTATCATTTGAAAGCATTCCACGTAATGATGAGGCCGTTGAACAAGATTCTTCTTCTAAAGCAACATTATCTATTTTTAAACAACATGACCGACATGATGGAAAATTTGTGGAAATATGGCTAGGTGATAAAGATTATCATGTAGCACACACATATATTTTTCTTAATTGTCCTGAAGTTGCACCATTTATTAAGTAACGATTTTTTTACAAGTTTTTTGAAATTTAGGTTACAGTGTAAATAATAATGTAAAATATATTTTTTGTGTTTGCAGTATTTATGATTCACATTATCCAAGCGGCGGTTTAAGTAAAGATTTCAGTACTTGGTTTAAGAACTACGTTTCTGATCCCACAAGTCATGTGCTTAACGAAGGACCAAAACATTTGGCTTTTGGACCGAAAAAAAAGTAAAAACGTATCCAATATTTTTTGTTAATGAATATAAATTCAACACTAAAGAATTCAGTATTGAAAAATTAACATACAATACTGGTGTTTTTGTTAAAGGCAGTGAAGATCCTAATAATCATATAAATGATTTTTATGGCGTGTTAACTCAGGTTTTGCAATTGATATATTTTACAAGGCCCGCTGAGGATATTTATTTATTTAGATGCAACTGGTTCAGCAATGTTCCAGTTCTGGTATTAACATGCATCTAAATTATAATCTTATAGAAATTAAACATACCTTGCATTATCAAAAGTACGACACTTTTGTGTAGCTAAACCAGCCCTACAAGCTTATTATGCTCCTTATCCATCTCTAAAAAGGGATAAAGCATATTGGAATGAGATTTTAAAAACTAAGACAAGATTTATGTTCGATGAAAAGAATATTCCAAACAAACAAGCTTATCAAGAAGATCTGGAGGAAAATGTTGAAATGGAAATTGCAAACAATCAAACTGATTTTGGAACTTTTAATGATGAGACAAATGTATTAGTCAAAGCATTTGAGAGTGTAGAGGAAAAAGACATAGAACACGAAACTGAGTCTGAATTAGAAAACAATGAGGATTGAGTAATATTTGGAAATTTTCACAACTATTCACATTACATTTACCTATGTTTAATATTGTATTTATCCAAGTTATATAATTTTAACGATAACAAATGTATAATTACACACATAACACACACACACAACATGACACATGTGTAGCATGTGTTACTTTTTTAACATCTCATCAGATAATAATTATTATGAATTGTATATGTATCTATGTTATAGGAATATTATGTTTGGCTCTGGTTCTGCCTCTGGAGGATGTAACATTACCCGACATGCCAGTGAGAATAATGGCGATACATTAGTTCGTCCAGTTGTTTATTTGAAGCCTAAGGCTGACCATACGTAAGTATCAAAATTAGCAGCATAACAATTTATTTTTATGCACATAATATATCTATAGTCTATAAAGTTCTAATTTATATTCAACGCAAGGGGTTTGAGTTGGAGCCATCTATAACGATCCGCATTTTACGTATTAGAGGTTCGTAAATAATTTTATTTAATTCCTTGAGGGTCGGATCATTCTCATATTTCGATATATTGTATATGGGGGTGTGTGACATGTCCATAATTTTTATCAATTTTATTTATGACCATTTTTCCCTTGTCAGTTTTTTACAGTGCATAACTTCTGATTGGGATCGAATCACGTACTGAAATTGATTCCATTGGAAAGGAAATGGTGTTTCCAATTTCGTAGAGTGGTCGCATTAAAGATTTAGTTTAGTGGTTTGAGAGGAATTGTTGCTTTAATGTTACACAATTTCTGGATAAGCTAACAAGTCATTAGTGAGCTGTTTTGGTGTGGCCCATTAGTGGGCTAGTTAGTTGGCTATAAATAGGGGGTTAGAGGCATGGAGAATAATTTAGTAACTTCATTTTCCTATTTGGTTAGGGTTTGAGATTCTCCTTACTCCAATCAAATACATCTCTACTCCATTAATTTCATAGACCTAGATTAGAAGATTGAAGATCAACATCGAAAAAAGGTAGATCGCATCAAAGTGATTGATTAGGAGATTATTTTTCGTTGTCTGAATTTGTAGATCAATGATTTCAAGCTGATTTGAAGATTTGGTGAGTGATAAACATCTCTCACATGGATTCAATCAAGTATATGGGTTGTTTGATCTTATTTTCATCATTTCAAGTCGTTTTCACCTAGATCTACACCGTGGTAAGTATACTTTCATTCGAATCACCATAGGATATTATCTAGCAACCTAAATCTGTAAATTCATGTGTTAATAATATGTTTAGATCCATTTATTTGACTCGTTTATTGTTTAATCATGATTTGGTGAATTTCATGTGGTTGTTGATGATTATTTGATGTGTTAGTGTTCATTTGATGATCGTTTGATTGTTTGGCTGGATTATTTTTCGAAATTGCACGAATTTGGAGTTCGGTTGATTTCGAGGTTGAATCACATCTTGCTTCGCAATAAATGGATGTGGATCGGTATGAACTTTGGATAGATTGACCAACTTATTGGATTTGGAAAAAACGTATGGATCGACCACCAAATTGATGGATTGACATGGTGAAAATAACATGGATCAACATGGTATTTTAGCAAGGTTCAGCGCACGGGAAAGGCAAGGTAGCTCATGTAGATCGGTTGAGGTTTTTAATAGCCAGGGCATTGGATTAGATCATTTGGATCAACATCGTTTTTGAGGCGCTGTAGAGTTATGGATCGGGCACTCAGTGGATAGGTTGATCGGGCAAGAATCTGACATGGATCGGGCACGTTTTTTCAAGCATGGATCAGCCAGAATTTTCATGGACCGACAGCATTTTAAAAATGTTGTGAATTTGATGGATTGGGCACTCTATTTTTGATGGATTGGGCGTGCGCAACAGGATGGATCAGAGGGCGGATCTAATGGATCGGGCAACTCTGGGCATAATATTTTGGAAACATTGTGGATTGATGGATCGGTCAAAATAAAGAGCATGAATCGACACGTCTTCGAGGAGCAGATCAATATGTAAATGTTGATGGATCGACAATGTTCTCTGATGGATCGGGCATGCCGATCCATGATGGATCGAACGGGGACGATAGCATTTTAAAACATTGTGAAAAGAGATTAAACGCTGTGATTGTGATTTATATCAGACGATTAAACGGAGTAAATAAATTATCGGCCAAACGAATTAAGTTTTTGGTTCGATGATGGTCATGGCTTCGAAGCGAATTCAAGTCAGAATGTTTGAAGTATTGTGAAGTGTTCATTGATCGTTGAAATGCAATGAATGTTGAGATGACTCAAGATGATTTGAGTTTGTGGATAATGGCTGCTCAAGATGATTTGAGCTTAAGGATAGTCATCGATGATGACAACTACAGAAATTGAAGGACGAAGAATTATCATTGTCGTAGGTTCTAGCAAACTCAAAGCAGGGGTATAACAGGGACTCCCAAAAGACTAGTGTGAATAGTCGAGTACCCTAGGTACCGATGAAAGGCCTAGATACGTATCGATGAACGGCGTATGGAGTTTTGCTAGAGGAAGGGCTACCATTATCCCTTGACGGATGGCAGGATGATATGACCAGTCGTACGATTAACTATTATTTCCGAGCAGAATTGGTGGTGATAGCCAGAGTCATGGATGATGATTGTTTTGCTTGTATCATCTTGTGTAGTTTATTCGACATCGAAGGAGGCATCTCTTTAGTGCTTATTTGACATTGGTTTAGGCTTTCGGGGCTTGTGCTTGAGGGATGTTGATATCGATTATGATAGTTTACGCTGGATAACTGGTTGCTATGTCTGCTATGTTTTCTTATTCTGATTGTTGTAAAGGTTAACGCTGTCGGATGTGGAGGAAACGAGTTAGGTTCTTCTCTGATGTGCTGGTAGATTAGGTGATTGATCTACCTATTTCTCATATACTTTATTGATGATGTCAGATAGATGTTTATTGCTTATTAAGACTATTTTCTGACTCAAGATTTTATGTCTCCCTCTTATTACCTTGGGCTGTTTATCCGGTTTTGGACGAACAGACTGAGTAGCAGGTGACAGGTAGTAGATCTTGATGAGGACGATGCTGACGAGCGACGACAAGCGGGAGACTGACGTATTATTTCCTACTATCTACTATTTTTTGTTTTCCGCTGTTATGTTGATATATTCTCTGAGTGGCTTGTAGTGGGCATTTTGTAAGACTCTTATAGTATAATCCAATGTTGTATGGATATTTCATGACGATATGAAAAAGTTTAAGATTCTGCTCAATTCTGCTTCACTATTATTGCTTGTTGTATATGTTCTATTATATTTTATGCTTGCGCTATGAGTTATACAATAAGACTTTCGTATGTTATCCTACCCCGATGATCATCCATAGATGCCTGACATGTCTTTCAGTGCATTATTCCTCTTATTAAGTGCAAGAGTAATGGGCGGTTGTCACATTCACAGGTCCTAGGTTAGTTAATTTTAGCCAAAGTTCAAAGACATAATAAGGTATGAGAGACGTATTTGTAGCTTTCTGATAGATGTATACTATATATTAGTGTATTAGATAATAGTGCTTGAACTCCATTTATAGTTTTTCTCATGTGTGGACTAATCATTCTATTTTTCAAATTTAGAATGGTTCATCGAATTTAAAATGTATTGGTGGAACTCTGTCACTATAGAGACCCTAGAAGACGAAATCACATGGAATCAGTTCCAAGTCAAGTTTGAAACGAAATTCATTTCTACCATTCAGAAGTCTATTTTGTTCAAAAGGTTCATTGAGTTGGAGCATAATGGTCGAACAGTAATGGAGTATGTTTCTGACTTTAAAGCTTTTTCCAACTATGCTCGTTTGCATATTGAGACTCCTTACCAGAAGACCGTGGAGAAAGCTTTGTGGCATGAGGCTTTGTTTCCCAAGGAAGAGACTGTTGTTGCAGCTAAAGAGGAACCGAAACCACAGCAGGGTGGTAATAACAAAAAGAGGAAGCAACAAAAACATAAAGGAAAAGATGGTCAGTAGAAGCAGAAAAGCGAGTTGATATGCTACAACCACAAGTAGAAGGATAATTATTCCAAGGATTGCAAGAATCCGAAGACTGAGAAGAAGTGCTACAACTGTAGCAAGCCTGCGCAGAACAAGAAGGATTGTCCAGAACCAGCTAAGGGTAAGCAGATTATGAAGGAGTATGCTTTGGAAGCTGTTCCATATTCTTCGAGGGCTCCTACGGTAGATGAGAAAGGGAGAGTGTTGTCGTTCAAGGTACTCTTTCCATTAGAGATGTTTTATTTCCAATGTTGTTTGGTACTGGAGCATCGCATCCTTTCATTTGTAATGAGCTTGTGTGCCATTTGGGTTTGGAACCCAAGATTTGTGATAAACCATTAATTGTGACTAATCAGTCGGGGTTCGACCAGTTCGTGTATGATTTGTCATGGCCAAATGTGGTCGAGTCATGGTTGCTCCTTTGTGTATGATTGCTTTGTTTTGAACTTCGCTGGATTTGGGATTATTTTGAGTATGGACTAGCTCAAGAGGTATGTGAAAAAAGTGAATTGCGAGAAGCTCGAGGTGACTGCCGTGTGAAAAGGCGAATGGTTGTGATTAAATGTAAGCCAGAAGATGGGGTCTTCATAAGCTGTTGTATTCGCTTGTAGTTCCACGAGAAGACTTGTCATCTGTGTTGATCACTAGTGAGTTCAATGACGTCTTTGACAAGGTCGAAGGGTTGTCGCCGCATCACGAGATTGAGTTCAGGATCGATTAAGTCGTAGGTGCTAGACCTATCATTATGCCACTTAGGCGGATGGCGCCTAGAGAACAGCGAGAGTTAGAGGTGCAAGTTCGTGACCTTTTGGGAAAAGGATTCATTCGGAGGAGTGTGTCTGAATGGGGTGCACCTATTGTGTTTGCAACCAAGGCTGATGGATCTCTGACACTGTGGGTGGTTTATCGTGTGCTAAACAAGGTGACCAAGAAGAACAAGTATTTGTTGCCAAGGATAGATGACTTGTTCGATCAGCTTCACGAGGCCAAGGCGTTTTCTCAGATGGATTTGGCAACGAGATTCGACCAGTTAAGGGTAGCAAAGGACACCAAAGACTACTTTTAGGTCACCATCCAATTTCTTTGAATGGCTGGTGATGCCATTTGGGTTGACTAATGCGCCAGCGTATTTCATGAATCTTATGAATAGGGTATTTAGAGATCAGCTGAACAAGTTCATGCTTATGCTTGTGGATAATAATCTGGTTTACTCCCAGAATATGGAAAAGCATAAGATGCACTTGCGAGTTGTTTTGGAAACCTTGCGAAAGCAATAGCTGGGAGCTAAGTTTTTGAAGTGTCACTTCTAGAAGAGTGAAGTGAGGTTATTAGGCCGTGTTGCTTCTGGAAATGGGATAGCGGTGGATCCCGCTAAGGTGGAAGCAATCAAGGACCGGGATAGACCTAAGAATGCGACGGATGTTCAGAGTTTCCTTGGGTTGGAAGGATATTATCATCGTTTCATTAAGGATTTCTCTAAGATAGCTGCATCATTAACAGGAATGAGGAAGAGGAATCAAGTGTTTACATAGGAGGCAAAGTGTGAGCAAGCTTTTGGAATCCTGAAAGAGAGACTGGCTTGTACCCCGTTTTGATGATCCAAAGTGGGACTAAAGAGATAGTGGTATACACCGATGCATGTGGTACTGGACTTGGAGTAGTACTGATGCAAAAGGATAGAGTTGTGGCCTACGCAAGCTGACAGCGGAAGCCGCACAAGAGGAATTATCCAACTCATGATTAAGAGTTGGCAGCGATTGTGTTTTCTATGAAGATGTGGAGACATTACCTGTTGGGAGTCCGATTCGAGTTGTTTACGGATCATAAGTCCTTGAAGTATCTTTTCTCCTAAAAGGATTTGAATCTTAGGTAGCAATGGTGGTTATAGTTTATGACATCATATGGTTTTGGTATAGCCTATATTCCCGGTAAAGGTAACGTATTGGCCGATGCATTAAGTCAAAGACATGCAGGATTAGAAGCTATATATTTGGAATGGAAGAACCTCGAGTACTTTGCGGATTTGATTTCATACTACTGTGTGAGTTGGAACCTGAAATGTTGGCAAGCTTATCGTAAGACCTACTCTCATCGAATTGATTAGCGAGAGCCAAAAGCGTGATGGAAAGCTTGTCGAGATTACCCAGAAGTTGGAACCAGAGGATAAGGAATTCGATGTTGATTAAGACAGTTGGCTTCGAAAGTAAGGTCGACTGGTTGTTCCTGATATTGATGGGCTGAGAGATGAGGTTCTGATAGAATGTCATCACTCAAAGTTGGTGATCCATCCTGGTGTTAACAAGATGTATCGGGATATGAAGCGAGCTTACTACTGGGAGGGTGTAAAGCATGATGTTGGAAAATTTATTTCCAAATGCATGAACTATCAGTTGGTGAAAGCTGAATAAAGAAGCCAAGTGGATTGCTTCAGCCATTTGAAGTTCCTACGTGAAAGTGGGAGCAAATATCGATGGATTTTATCGATGGGCTACCTAGAACTAGGGTAGGAAACGGAGGGATTTGGTCATCGTGGATCATTTGACCAAAAATTCAAGGTTTATTCCTGCTAGATCAACTAGGACAACATCGAAGTTGGCTGAGCATTATATTAAATGGATAGTTCGATTCGATGGTACCCCGATGAGCACAATAAGTGATCAAGATCTATTTTTCACAAGTGGATTTTGGAAGAGTTTGCAAGAGACTTTGGGAACAGAGTCGTGTTTAAGTACAGCTTATCATCCCCAGACTGATGCTCAAACCGAGAGGGTTAATCGAGTTTTGAAAGATCTCCTAAGAGCATGTGTATTGGACTTAAGAGGATCGCGGGAAGACCATATACATTTAGTTGAGTTTGCATACAACAACAACTACCAGTCGAGCATCGAGATGACATCATATGAGGAGTTGTATGTAGACCGTGTAATTCTCCTGCATGTTGGTTAGAGATTAGAGATAAGCTGATAATTAGGCCCGAGATGATAAGAGAAACATCAGATTATATCAAGATCGTTTGGCAACAAATGAAGGCATCCCGAGATCATCAGAAGAGTTATGCTGATAAACGCGAACGGATTTGGAGTTTGATGTTGGTGATATGGTTTCATGAAGATTTCGCCATTGAAGAATGTTGTTCGGTCCGGAAGTAAAGGAAAATTAACTCCAAGATTGGTTAGACCTTATCCGATAGTCAAGCAGAATGGAAAGGTCGCATATAGATTGGATTTACCCGAGAAAATGTCAAACATTCACAATGTTTTTCATGTGTCGTTTCTATGGAAGTGTGTGCATGATTCTAATGTGGTGGTATCTCCAAAGAAGTACAAAGACCTAGAAGTCGAGTCCATAGTTATGAGACCTCGTAAGCCACTTCGCATTGTGGGGAGTGACATGAAATAGCTTAAGAGGAAGACATTTAAGCTAGTCAAGATAACGTGGAGTGAAGATGACGATGATGTACGTGGGAAACGGAAGAGGGTACGAAGACGATCCGTTCAGAACACTTCGTTGGTATGAACCATTAATATTGTGTCACTCTTACACCATTGTAACTTGTACTATTCATTAGAATTATGCATGATAGGTTATGGGTATGGAGGCATAACTTGATGGATGCTAGATTGGGTGGCAGATTAGTTGCTCGTGGATGATAGGCGTCCAGAATGATATTGGTTGCTTGTGTTTGTTTGGGATTTCGGGGGCGAAATTCCTAAAGGGGTGAGAATGTAATGACCCGCATTTTACGTATCGGAGGATCATAAAATATTTTTACTTAATTCGCTGATGGTCGGATCATTCTCATACTTTGATATGTTGTTTATGGGGGTGTGTGACATGTCCACAATTTTTATCAATTTTATTTATGACCATTTTCCCCCTGTTAGGTTTGTAAAGTGCATAACTTTTGATTGGGATCAAGTCAAGTGCTGAAATCGATTTCATTGGAAAGGAAATGGTGTTTCCAATTCCCTAAAGGGTGTTTCCAACTCCCTAGAGTGGTCACATAAAAGGTTTGGTTCAGTGTTTGGAGAGGAATCGCTGTTTTAATGTTACACAATTGCTGGACATGCTAACTAGTCATTATTGAGCTGTTTTTGTGTGGCAAATAAGTGGGTTGATTAGATGACTATAAGTAGGGGGTTAGAGGCATGGAGAATAGTTTAATTTCTTCATTTCTCTATTTGGTTAGGGTTTGAGATTCTCCCTACTCCAATCATTGCATCTCTACTCCATTAATTTCATAGATCTAGATTAGAATATTGAAGATCAACATCAATGAAAGGTAGATCGCATCAAAGTGATTTATTCAGAGATCGTTCTTCGTTGTCCAGATTTTAGATCATTGATTTCAAGCTGATTTGAAGATTTGGTGAGTGAGAAGCATCTCTCATATGGATTCAATCAAGTATATGGGTTATTTGATCTTATTTTCATCATTTCAAATTGTTTTCACCTAGATCTACATCATGATAAATATATTTTCATTTGAATCACCATAGGATCTAAGCTAGCAACCTAAATCTGTAAATTCATGTGTTAATAATATGTTTAGATCCATTTACTTGATTCGTTTATTGTTTAATCATGATATGGTGAATTTCATGTGGTTATTGATGATTATTTGATGTGTTAGTGTTCGTTTGATGATCGTTTGATTGTTTGGTTGGATGATTGTTTGAAATTGCATGAGTTTGGAGTTGGGTTGATTTCGAGGTTGGATCACGCCTTGCTTCGCAAGAAATGGATGTGGATCGGTATGAACTTTAGATAGATTGGCCAACATATTCCATTTGAAAAAACATATGGATCAACCACCAAATCAGTGGATTGTCATGGTGAAAATAACATGGATCGACATGGTATTTTGGCATGGTTTAGCGAATAGGAAACAAGTGATCAGGCAAGGTGGCATGTGTAGATCGGTTGAGGTTTTCAATGGCCAGGGCATTGGATTAGATCATTTGGATCAACAGCATTTTTGAAGCGCTGTAGAGTTATGGATCGGACACTCGGTGGATAGATTGATCGGGCCAGAATCTAGCATTGATTGTGCACGCTTTCTAAAGCATGTATCGGCCAGATTATTCATAGATCAATAACATTTCAGAAACGCTATGCTTTTGATGGATCGGGCACTTGAAATTTGATAGATCGGGCACGCTATTTTTGATGGATTGGAGTGCACAACTCGATCGATCAAAGGGTGGATCTGATGGATCGGGCAACTCTGGGCATAGAATTTTTGAAACACTATGGATTGATGGATTGGTGAAAACAAAGAGCACAGATCGACATGTCTTCGAGGGACAGGTCAACATGTAAATGCCGATGGATCGACAATGTTCTCTGATGGATTAGGCAGGCCGATCCATAATGGATCAGACAGGGACAGTAGCATTTCAAAATGTTATGAAAAGAGATTAAACGTTGTGATTTATAGAAAAAACATGAAACGCTGTAAATCAATTATCGAACAAGCGAAGTATGTTTTTGGTTCGACGATGGTCGTGGCTTCGAAGTGAATTCAAATTGGAATGTTTGAAGTGTTGTGAAGTGTTCGTTGATCGTCGAAATGCAATGAACATTGAGAAGACTCAAGATGATTTGAGTTCGTGGATAATGACTGCTCAAGATGATTTGAGCAAGGATAGTCGTTGGCGATGACGACTAGAAACATTGAAGGTCGAAGAATTATCATTGTCATAGGTTCTCGAAAACTCAAAGTAGGGATACAATAGAGACGCCTAAAAGACTATTGTGACTAGTTGAGTACGCTGGGTATCGATGAAAGGTCTAGATACGTATCGATGAAAGGCTTATGGTGTTTTGCTAGAACCGAGGTTACTATTAGTCCTTGTTGGATGGCAGAATGATATGGCCAGTCATACGATTATCGTTGGTTTTTAGGCAGGATTAGCGGTGATAGCCAGAGTCATGGATGATGATTGTTTTTCTTGTATCATCTTGTGTAGATTATTCGACATCGACGGAGATATCTATTGGTTGCTTGTCTGATGTTGGTTTAGGCCTTCGAGGCTTGTGCTCGGGGGATGTCGATATAGATTAGGATGGTCAACGCTGGATAATGGTTGTTGTGTTTGCTATGTTTTCTTATTTTGATTGTTGTAAAGGCTATCACTGTCGGGTGTGGAGGAGTTGGGTTGGTTTCTTCTATGATGTGTTGGTAGATTAGTTTATTGATCTACCTGTTTCTCATATACTTTACTGATGATGATTGATGAATGTTTATCGCTCATTAAGACTATTGTCTGACTCAAGGTTTTATGTCTCCCTCTTATTACCTTGGGTTGTTCATCTAGTTGTGGATGGGGAGACTGGGTAGCAGGTGATAGGTAGTAGATCTTGATGAGGACGATGTTGTTGAGCAATGACGAGAAGGAGGTTGACGTATTATTTCCTGCTATCTACTATTTATTGTTTTCTGCTGTTAGTTGATGTATTCTCTAAGTGACTTGGAGTGAATCATTTTGTACAGACTCTTATAGTGTAATCCAATGTTGTATGGATATTTCTTGATGACATGAAAAAGTTTAAGATTTTTCTCAATTCTGCTTCACTATTATTTCCTGTTGTATATGTTCTATTGTATTTTATCCTTACACTATGAGTTATACAGCATGTCTTGCATATATTATTCTACCCCGATGATCGTCCATAGCTGCCTGGGACGTCTTTCAGTACAATATTCCTCTTGTTAATTGCAGTAGTTATGAGCGGTCGTCACACCATCTCAAATGGTTCTAAATATTTCTAAGGATGCATATATGACTAGAATGACCGATTTCTGGCCTAAGTGGAGCAGGATCCCAAACACCATGAGAGAGACTAACTAGCAAGAAAATCTCATAAGTTTATACCGCTTTACAAAATGATGAAATACAAATAAATAATTAGTAATATTTTCTTATTGTACAGGGTGTAGTAGATTTGCAATAGCCTGACATGAGCCTAATTCGGTGACACTGGAACTCAAAGGTTGTCAAGAATTGTAGGAAGAAGATGAATTAGATTAAAAAAGTGAGGAAGAAACCAAGGTAGTTGAGTGATGCAGTATTTAGTAAGATGGTTGAGTGGTGAAACACAGATGAGTTCAAGGTAAATCCATAACGAACATCATTTATTTTTTTTTCCAATTTTAAACAATTAGTCAATGTACATTTGCAGGCAGAGTCAGCCAGGAACATTGCAAACAGGTGTCTATCTTAAACAGAATTTCGAGACGGACGCAATGGCACAGTCCGTTTCCCTTAATTTTGAATATTAAATTAATTATTATTTAATTTGTCCTCTTTTAATGTTGTAGAAATACGGGGTTTTACATTCACCCCTAATCAAAGGATTTTGTCCCCAAAATCTCCAAGTTAAGAAGAATGTATCCTACCATCCATCATCCATCTACTCATCCACCAATTACAGGCATCCGTTGTCCTTCAAAGTTTCCAACGCTTATATGAGCATATACAAAGGTGTGTGTATATGTCCCAACACTAATGCGAAAGATCAGGCGTGTTAGATCTTTGATTTTTATGACGACACACTATACACATTACGCAAACATATAGGTACATATTCATGCAGGAATCAACTCAAGGAGAAAAAATAAAGATGGCAAGACTGCTCAAACAATCTCATATATATAGTATTAAATATTATGTACAATCTCCTTGACTAAATATGAGAAGACCCCAAGAGATCATAGTGTCTGTGCAGTGTCAGACGTCTGACATTTTATACAACAGACGTCTGTCACTATAGTAGGAAAATTATTCCTCACTCAGCACAAACGTCTGTCATATGTATGACAGACGTCTTAAGAAGCCTTGGGATAACTTTCCTGTACATACAGACATTTGTCGTCTTAAGAACAGAAGTCTGTCTATGTATTTGAGTAATATAAGATTACAAAGACAGACGTCTGATCAAAGTTGATAGATGTCTGTCCAGGCATACGATCTACATTTACAGGCAACATCTCTTCTGTTTGAACAGTTGTAACTTTATCTCTTCTTCTCAAATACGATTTTTCAAAAGAAATATTTTTTTTCAAATAAAGAGTTTTATTCAGAAATCACAACCTTTCATGGAACCTCTTAGTTTTCTATAAATAGATCAAAGATTCAAGTTTTCTATCACCTATTGTTTCTTGGTCTATTCTATATTCTCTAAAGCTCTTTATTCCAAAACTCTCTAGATTTCAATCAAGCACTAAATACTTCTATTCTCTCTAAGTGATTCAATTCTCATATCAACTCAAGGAGACTATAGGAGCAACTTGTACGATTCAATCAATATTAGTGTTGCAAAGATCACAAGATTGTCAAGATTTCTATTCATCTTTAAACCTATTCCTCCGGGTGAAGAGAGGACAGTTTTTGATAGTTGAAAGGCTGAAGGGGAGCTTCAGGACTGGACGTAGGACGGGAGGTCCGATCCCGGACAAAATATTGGTGTGATTATCGTTTATTTTATCTTTACTGCTTACTATTGCATTATCCTAGTAATTGCTACTGTTTAGACACATAAACGATCCTACCATAGACTTTCAATTGGTATTGGAGCAAGGTTAAAACAAATAGCAGTAACTTGTATTTGTTTATTTAGTTTAGAATGGCAAATAATAGTGTTAGTAGCATTTTTCAAGAAGAACAATCTACACAAAGACCACCATTGTTTAATGGATCTAATTATGTTTATTGGTCAACACGTATGAGAATATTTATGGGAGCTAATGGCTTAGAAATATGGTCTGCTACTCAAAAGAAATATGAACCACCAACCACTGAATTAAGTGCTTGGACCAATGTTCAGAAAATAGCAGCATCAAATAATTCAAAATCCATGAATGTATTATTTTGTGCATTAGATAAAAATGAGTTTTTACGTGTTATGATGTGCATTACTGCTTGTGACATATGGAGAACTCTACAAATCACTCATGAAGGTACTACAAAAGTCAAACAAACCAAAATATCAATTTTACAATTCATCATTTAAAATGAAAATAGGTGAAACTATTAGTGATATGTATACTAGATTTCAAACTATTCAACATGATTTAATGGCTCTTGGAGTCAAGTTTACTAATTTTGATTTACCTACACGTATCTTAAATTCATTAACAAACGAGTGGGAAAGAAAAGTCTTAGCCATGGAAGAGGAAAATGATCTTTCTCAACTCAAAGTTGAAGAATTGATAGGAAAACTTTTGTCCTATGAAGCTAACTTGCAGGTCAGGAAAGAACAAAATGTTGAAAAGAAAAACATAGCTTTTCAAGCAAATAATGAAGATTCAGACTTGGATGAGGAAGAAATAGTGTTAATAGCAAAGAACTACAACAAATTCAAGAAATTCAGAAAAATGACAAAGTTTCAGAAGAACGACAAACCAAATTCAACAAATCAGACCTTAGTCTAATGCTTTAATAGCAATGAGTATGGACACGTAAAGAAGGATCGCCCAAAGAATGGTAAAAAGAAACAAGGAATCGAGAAGTTTAAAAAGAAAAGAAGAGCTTTTCAAGTAACATGGGATGATTCTGATTCATCCTCATCAGAAAGTGACAGTGACAGTGACTCAGAACAAGCAAACGTTTGTTTTATGGCTGATGTTGATGAGGTATGTCCTGAAATTACTTATAATGAAATCTTAGAAATCGGTATGGAACTAGAAGATAAATTTAGAGAACAAAAGAAGCTAAATAAGGAACTTATGTCTAAAATAAATAGAATGGAAATAGAGATTGGATTACTAAAAGATGAGAAAACCATTCTAGAAGAAGAATTAGAAAATGCACAATTTAAAGATAACAAATTATCTTTAGAAAATGATTCTTTATCTAGCAAGTTAAAAGAAATTGAATTAGAAAATAAAGATATTTTAGAAAAATGTAACAAACTAAGTAGTGATTTAGAAGTTTCATTATCTGAGAATTTAAAACTCAAAAGTGAAATAGAAAAAAATCACTGCTAATGTTTCCAAGTTTAACAAAGGGAAGAAAAATCTAGATAGTTTAATCAAAATTTCAAAACCACCAGGAAATAGAAATGGTTTAGGCTTTAGAAAGGATAGTAATTCCAAAAATGATAGTTTTTTACATAAAAAGATTAAGAAAAAGAATGTTCATAAAAAGGAAGAAATACATAAAGAAGAAAAAATAAGTTCTGAAAGAACTAAAATACCTAAGGAAGTGAAGATATGGATACCTAAAACTAATAACAAGCTTATTAGACAAAAACATATTAAAAGTTTCTTACAAAATGTTATATACAATTCAAATTATGTCTTTAAAGGTCCCAAACCTACATGGGTATGGCTACCTTCTCTACCTAGCATATAGGACCCTAACGGTGGAAGTGAGTACCAATAAATCCTTTCTATCTTGCAGGTATCCAAATTAAGACAAAAGGAGAAACGGATTTTGGATAGTGGCTGCTCCGAGAACATGACAGGAAATGTAAATATGCTATCAAATATAAAATACATGGATGGTGGCATAGTTACTTTCGGAGACAATTCAAAAGGCTATGTCATTGGCATTAGTGAAGTCATAAACACTAGTATATCTGACTCTCCTATTATTTCTAATGTATTGTTAGTCAAAAATTTGAAACATAATCTTTTAAGTATAAGTCAGCTTTGTGATAAAGGTTTTCAAATAAGTTTTGAAAAAGATAAATGTAACATTTTTGATGAACATAAAACTTTAATTTTTGAAGGAATTAGAAATAGAAATATATACATTTTAAATATAAAATCCAAACAAAAAACAAACCTATATTTAACCATTAACCATGAAGATTCGTGGCTATAGCATAAACGATTTTGCCATATAAATTTCAAATATATTAATAAATTATCTAAAAAGGAATTAGTTAAAGGCTTACCAAAAATTAACGTTAAGGTAAAGAATCTATGTGATGATTGTCAAATTGGTAAACTTAAAAAGAGTTCTTTCAAGTCTAAAAGTAAAATTTGTACAAAACAACCTCTAGAATTGTTACATTTAGATTTATTTGGTCTTACCCAAACTCGATCACTAAACCATAATAAATACGTCTTCGTTGTTATAGATGATTTTTCTAGACATACATGGACTCTATTTTTAAAACATAAAAGTGATACTTTTGGATTATTTAAAATATTTTCTAAACATATAATGAATCTACTTGATTTAAAAATTAAAAAGATTCGAAGCGATCATGGATGAGAATATGAAAATGAATTATTTAGTGATTTTTGTAACAAGAAATGTATTAGTCATAACTTTTCAATACAATGAACACCACAACAAAATGGTGTTGTAGAAAGGAAGAATCGTACTTTACAAGAATGTGCCAGGACCCTTTTAAATAGCAGTGGCTTACAATAATCATTTTGGGCTGAAGCAATAGCTACAGCTGGTTATTTTTTAAATAGAGTAACCCTTCGACCATTAACTAAAAATACTTGTTATGAAATGCTCTAATGTAAGAAACCAAATGTATCATCCTTCAAGTCCTTCGGATCAAAATGTTTTATATTAAATACAAAAGATAATCTTGAAAAAGTTGACCCAAAAACTGATGAAGGAATTTTTATTGGATATTCTGATAAAAGTAAAGCTTACAGAATTTTTGACAAAAGAACTAGTACTATTAAGGAAAGTTTGCATGTTTATTTTGATGAAAATTTTCAAAATATTAAAATCTCTGATGAAGACGGAAATGAATTTCTAAATAACACTAATCCTAACTTTTATGAACCTGAAACTAATACTATCCTAAGATCACCCCCTCGTATTTTGAAAGATCATCCGACAAATAATATTATTGGGGACATAAATTCAAGAGTTTCTACTAGCCATCAACTTAATCAAATGAGTCATGTGGCTTTTATTTCATCATTAGAACCTAAAAATTATAAGGAAGAAGCTAATGATGAATCATGGATTTTAGCCACGCAAGAAGAACTTAATCAATTCGAAAGAAATGAAGTTTGGGAGTTAGTCCCTAGATCAACATAACAATCAGTAATTGGAACAAAATGGGCCTATAAAAATAAATCTGATGAAAATGGAAATATAATTTGCAATAAAGATCGATTGGTTGCACAAGGATACAATCAAGAAGAAGGAATTGATTATGAAGAGACCTTTGCCCTAGTAGCAGGTCTTGAAGCAATTCGTATTTTATCAACTTTTGTCGTTCATCATAATATAAAACTATTTCAAATGGATGTTAAAAGTGTATTTTTAAATGGTTACATAAAAGAACAAGTTTATGTTGAACAACTTCCACTTTTTACACACGAACAATTTCCTAACCATGTTTACAAATTAAAAAAGGCCTTATACGGTCTAAAACAAGCACCCCATGCCTGGTATGAACATTTAAATCACATTTAGTTAACTCTGGTTTTGAAATCGGAAAAGTAGATACTACACTCTTTATAAAAAGAATACAAAATGATATTTTAGTTGTTCAAATATATGTTGATGACATTATCTTCGGATCAACTAATGAAAATCTTTGTAATATTTTTTCTAAAATAATGAAAGATGAATTCGAAATGTCGCATATGGGAGAATTAAACTTCTTTCTTGGATTACAAATAAAACAACTTAAAAATGGAATCTTTATAAATCAAGAAAAATATTGTAACAATCTCTTAAAACGTTTTAACATGGAAAATACATCAGGGAAACCAACACCCATGAGCATAACTGCTTATTTAGAAAAAGATGAAAACGGAAAATATTTCGATCAAAAACAATATCATAGTATTATAGGTTCTCTTTTGTACTTAACTTCTAGTAGACCAGACATCATGACCAGTGTCTGTCAAAGTGCACGCTTTCAGGCCCAACCAAAAGAATCACATCATAAAGCAGTAAAACAAATTTTGAGATACATAACAAACACAAAAGGTTACGGCTTATTCTATCCAACTGGCAGTCCTTTTGAACTTGTATCTTATAGTGATGAAGATTTCGGAGGATGCAAATCAGATAGAAAAAGCATAAGCGGTACATGTCATTTTGTAGGACAATCGTTAATATCATGGTTCGGTGAGAAACAAGATTCCGTTTCACTATCAACATGCGAAGCAGAATATATATATCTACTGCTCTTGCATGTGCTCAGGTGATTTATATGCAATAAACCTTAAGAGATTTTGGAAAATTAATTACTCATTCACCAATATACTGTGACAACACTAGTGCCATTAATCTCTCCAAAAATCCTATTAATTATTTTAGAACTAAGCATATTGATATCAGACGTCATTTTTTACGTGATCACATTGGAAAAGGAAATATTACTTTGGAATTTGTAAACACCAACAATCAAGTTGCAGATATATTCACTAAACCATTAAATGAAAATACTTTTATACACTTACGTAGAGTTAGGAATTTGCTCCCGCTCCGATATATAATTTTTGTCCTCACCTTATTTTTCTCTTCACCATAATTTTTGGATAATTTTAAGATAGCTATTGCCTTTTTTTAAGGAACAAAAATTAGCAAAATCTTATCTATGAATAACTTACTCTGACTTAACTAAATTTTATACACACAAACAACAATTACGAATGTCAAATAAATCTAGTTCATCAATAAACATCATGTTCACTACTGATAGTTCTACAGATACACCACATGATCCGACTCCAATATCAAAACATGAACCGGTGTACAAATGGCAGGATTATCATACTAGTTTCACTCTAGATTCAAAACTAGTCAAGAGAGCTTTATTCACTTCACCATATACTAAACGGAAGATTTATGAAATTCATCATTATCAAAAGGAACAACTAGAACTTCAAAAAGAGTTATATTTCGAACAGAAAACTACTTTGACTATATTGAGTTATCTATGACAAGTCGCATTAAAGTTTTGAAGTTCTAAACTAAAAGATGTTTCCGAACCTCTTCTGAGACCGGTTAACCCACTGGATCCATCTTCGTCTTATCGTATGTCACAGATCCAGTAAATCCATGGACTTCTCCAAAGAGGCCACCTTTTTCACCGAACCGTTAATAAGTTAAAGCCGATGACTTGAAGAGTATTGTGTTTCTTTTTAATTCTTCATAATAATATAATGAATTATGCTAATGCATTAGTCTAAACATTTATTTCATTGTATTTATGAAGTATAATAAATAATATGTTTTTTATAACTAAAGAGCATAGTATCAAAATTATCAGAAAAATGCCTGAAAAAAAATATACATACGTCTGTCAGAAGTCTCAGATTTTTTAATCTCTGCAATCTCAGACGTCTGACTAACATATTTCAGCACAGACGTCTGGAACAACAAACTAAGACGTTTGAATTAACTCTCAAGTTAAAAATACCCTGCATTCACATATGTCTGACCCAATATTAAACAGACGTCTGTCAATATGTCCATAAAATATTTCAAAGTATTTCAGCACGGACGTCTGTATCACCTGCCATAGATGTCTGTTCTACTTCTCGTGTATTTTATCCCTACAATAACAGACATCTTTTTAGCATATATCAGACGTCTGTTTACATGTCTGAACAGTTTTTTTCACCCCCCTATATAGTATCTTTTTACCTTTTTACTCATTCACTTTTTACTTCCTTCGTCCTCCTCCAAAACCATGAAAACCTAATTCCCAAATCTTAAAATTTTCTAAATTTTAATGGCCCCAAGGATGCCCTCCACCAAAAGAAAGAAGGTAATCGAAGCACCCTCCTCTCAACCAACCCAACAAACACCTAACCATGCCACTGATCAACAAATCAAAGATCTAACATTCTCCCCCTTTTTTATGATGACAACTATACTATTTTAAAGCTCCCCCTGAGTTAATGATCCCTTAATTTTCAATCCCCTTTCTATCACCTTTTTCAATTAACCAACTATGACGTGAATACTATCCTCAATCAAGCAAAGCTTATTCATTTAATTGAGTACGAAGACAACAAAGGTATGATTGATACTCTTGCAATCTATTTATTCTTCACAAACTTGTGTTCGCTCTCGGTATGGTCCCCATCCGACCCAGAGAATATGGTATGGTCCCTGGTATATGGTCAAATAGTGAAATTTAACATCGACATGCTAGGGGAAATTTTACAAATTTCTTATACTGGCACTCATCTCCAAGATATCCCCGATATGTGATTTAAACATCCAGATCGTGTTACTCTCACCAAATATGGCAGAATACTTTTACAAAAATGACTCCATCTCAATTTCGTCCTAGACCATGACTAACCAATCGGATGCTCATTAACACTGTTTTTCCGAGACTTGGTAGCCATGAACAAGTATATTCAAATGATCATATGGCTTTATATGCAATTTTCGGGAATACACGTATAAATTGGCCACAATATATTTTTGAGAAAATTCGTGATTTCTGGACATCAAGTAAGCGAACAATTCCTTATGGAGCCTATCTCATGCGTATCTTTCGGTCACAAGAGATTAATCTTTACCTTTCATCATATCCGGAAATCCCAATTGAAACTAGTGGCATACGTTTTGCAGCCTTAATGAAATTACCCGAACGACCACCAAACGTTATTCCATTTGACCAATGGCAGCATAGCAAGGACATCTTCAACAACCTGTTCAAACCTTACAACAACAACAACAACAACAACAACAACAACAACAACGGCATCACCCTGAACCAAGCGAACCTTCCGAATACCATTCCGATCCCGAAATACAAGAAACTATAATAGAATCGAGTCTAGACAGAATATACAAGACCTAACCCTAGCTAATCAAAGGATAATTTCTCAAAACCAACAAATTCTAAGAAAGAAAATAACTCGTCTAAAATGATCATTCTCTACATGAATAACACAGGTTGAGAAAACGTTGGAAAAGGTCATTCGCTCGCTTGGAAAAATTGTTCGCAAAGTCCGTGGTAGATCTTCTTCTAGTTCTTCATCAGCATCACCCACTCCTCCTCCTACCGGAACCTTGGTTAGCTACATTCCACCTGTAACTACTACTCCTCATGACTCACCTCATACCGAAGAACATGCACCAAGTAAGCAACATGTAGCATCTAGAGAAGAGAAGGAATCTGAATGGGAACCAACCGATGACATTCAGGCTACGTTACATGCTTTTCCTATTCCGAAGAATGTCACTTACTATGATAATTCACAGCGGGAATATTCCTCTAACCAAGCTTCGGATCTATGGGTGTACTTCACGGACGCTTAGTTTTATCTTATATTATATATTAGTATTCTATGGTCTGTAACTATAACTTTTATCGTATGATACTCTATTGGTTCTATACTAAACAATGTAGGCTTGACATCTTTGGCTCTTACTTTATATATTTTGGCTTGTTCTACTATTTTTTGATAGTGCCAAAGGGGGAGGAAAATTAAGCCATCATTAACTCAGGGGGAGCTTTAAAATAGTATAGCTGTCATCATTAAAAACTGGGAGAATGTTAGATCTTTGATTTTGATGATGACACACTATACACATTACAAAAACATATATGTACATATTCATGCATGAATCAAATCAAGGAGAAGAACTCAAGATGGCAAGACTGCTCAAATAATCTAATATATATGGTATTAAATATTATGTACAATCTCCTTGACTAAATATGAGAAGACCTCAATAAATCATAGTGTCTGTGCAGTGTCAGACGTCTGACATTTTATACAACAAGTAGGAAAATTATTCCTCACTCAGCACAGACGTCTGTCATATGTATGACAGACATCTATAAGAAGCCTCGAGATAACTTTCCTGCACATACAGACGTCTGCCGTCTTAAGAACAGACGTCTATCTATGTATCTGAGTAATATCAGATTACAAAGACAAATGTCTGATCAAAGTTGACAGAGGCATACAATCTACATTTACAGGCAACATCTCTTCAGTTTGAACAGTCGTAACTTTATCTCTTCTTCTCAAATACGATTTTTCAAAAGAAATATTTTTTCAAATAAAGAGTTTTATTCAGAAATCAAAACCTTTCATGGAAACTATTAGTTTTCTATAAATAGATCAAAGATTCAAGTTTTCTATCACCTATTCTTTCTCGATCTATTTTATATTCTCTAAAGCTCTTTATTCCCAAACTCTCTAGATTTCAATCAAGCACTAAATACTTCTATTCTCTCTAAGTGATTCAATTCTTATATCAAATCATGGAGATTATAGGAGCAACTTGTACGATTCAGTCAATATCAGTGTTATAATGTCACGATTTCTATTCATCTGTAAACCTATTCTTTCGGGTGAAGTGAGGATAGTTTTTGATAGTTGAAAAGTCGAAGGGGAGCTTCGGGACTGGACGTAGGACGGTAGGTCCGAACCAAGATAAAATATCGATGTGATTATCGTTTATTTTATCTTTACTGCTTACTATTGCATTATCCTAGTACTTGCTACTGTTTAGACACATAGACGATCCTATCATAGACTTTCCAGGCGGTCTACTGATTCAGTCAACCTCCTTAATGCAATGTATGTTAGTGTCATGAATCCAACATGGATGCAAATAACCCTATAATAACATGTAAGTTCTATATGTGTGCACAATCATCCATTCAAATGCAACATCCATATGACAATACATCCATTAAAAGAAAGAAAAATGCACACACATTCATATGTAGTATGAGAGTGATTGAGCCGATCTAGTGCCTAATGTGTGTGTATATGCATCCGCGAGCAACCACTTGCAACCACTTGCATCCACTTGCATTCATCAAACATAACAGGTCTCAAACACATGTTTACAATTATGGGATTTCCTACCTAAAGCTCGAAGATTCAATCGATATGATATACTCAGATGATAGAAGCAAGTGCGAATAAAAGATTTGGAAAAAGAAGTTAAGAACATGGTCCCAAAAAGGAAAGGATATGAAGTGTGATCTTTATCTTCAGTCTCCCAAGTGGCATCCTCGCTGTCTTCTCCCCATTGCACTTTTATTAACCTAATCTCTCTGTTGCGCAGTTTCTTAACCTCTGATCCAAGTATACGGGTAGGAACTTGTCTAATTGTCGCCTCCCATTCTACCTCTACATCCTCACACATGTTTGACTCAACTACCTCTACTGTATTGTGTAGACGCTTCCATAAATAAGAAATGAGTAAAAACATCATGAATATCCACACATATGCGAAGTGAGCTGTATGCCTTGGTTGCAAATACCACCGGAGCACCCCACTCAGTTGTGCTTCGCCTAATAAACCCTTTCTCAAACAGCTCTCTTACTTGCTTGCTAAGCTCCCTCCTTTCTTGTGGAGCCATGTGGTGCCCGGGTCATGCAACTGGCTTTACATTGTCTACCAGATATATACAAAAATCGATCTCGAGCTCTGGAGATAAACCCTGAACCTCCTCAAAAACATATGGATACTCACGGACTACCACTACGGACCGTAGATCATCGATAGACGCATCAAGAGATTCTAGGAAACTAAGCATGACGACCCTTTTGGGTCACAAGAAATCTCGAGTGTCCTCCTATGGCAAGACAAAAGTCTAACGACCCTCTCCTCACAATCGAGAATGGTACCGTACGTGTTTAGCCAATCCATCCCTAGAATCAACCCATAACCCATGAACCCAAGCACATACGCGTCGCACTTGAACTTGACGCTCAATATAGATATTCTCAAACCCCGACAAATCATGAATAAATGAGCCGAACCACCAATGGGGTTTGAGACAACAACGGGATCCACTACCATACTAGTATTTAAGTCAGAGATTCAACCATAGAACTATATATAAATGAATGTGAAGCGCTAGAATCAAAAAGAGTTCTTATAGGTTAACTGGAAAGAGAAATCAAACCTTCTACAGAAACTTTCCTACCTCGATCTGGAGCACTGATCGCGAGAGCATGCACTTTCCCTCCAGAAGCTTCAGCCATTTGACCTTGTCCTTGTTTCTTCTGGCAATCCTTAATAAGATGCCCGACCTCTCCACAATGGAAACAAGCGTTCTTCCTTCTTCTGAAATCTTTGCTTACATGACCCATGTGTCCACAATTAAAACATTTCCTCTTATCTCGAGCTTTGTCGTTCTTTCCTCCCTTCTTTTGTGTTTCCTCAACCTTAGCTTCTTTCTTTTCATCTTTATCTTCCTCATGCATTAATGGCATATCAACGAGTCTTTCAAAAGTAGCTCCCATTAGAATATGAGACATATCTAACCCATGAAGGGGTTCATTTAGTCCTTTAACAAACCGCAAGGCCTTTTATCTGGAGTGTCTACTAGTTCCAAATCGAATCTAGCTAGATGGTTGAATTTCTTTAAAAATTCTTTAACAGTCAAGTCTCCTTGTTTGAGCGCTAACAACCTCTCCATTTGCATGCTTTTCTCAGCTTGAAAAAGAAAATTCATTTCGAACCTATGTCTAAAGTCATCACAAATTTCCACCAGATGCCCTGCTTGGGTTACTTCCCACCAGAATGAAGCTTCATCCTTCAGTAGCTAGGCAACCAACTGAATCTTCCTTCGATCTTCCACTTCAAAGATTACAAACAAGTCCTCGGTCTCCTTGAGCCAATTCCTTGCTTCTACGAATGTATCGATTCCATGGAATGGCTTTCCTCCCATAGCACGGAAATCTTTGCAGATCTTGGAAAAGTTGTCTGCACGCGAAGGAGGAGGAGGAACAACGGGTGCAGCTGGGGGAGGAATGTTTCCTTGGCCTTTGGCAAGCATCGTGGCCTCCAGATACCTATGGAACCAGCCTGGTATCGTTACGCCTTCTGGGATATTAGGTTCCCTAAACATGCTAAAAAGAAAAGGAAAGAGATTTAGATAAAGGATCGAACGATATTACATATGGCTTTGGGGAATATGTTTTTCGAAACAGACTTTTCTTTTTGAAAAATGCTTTTTTTTTAAAAAAAATTAAAATAATTTTCAAAAACTTTTATCCAATTTGGTAACCTTCAGCTCTGATACCAAGTGTGACACCCCACGTCCATTAATGTCACTCACTAAGGGAATGCATTAAGTTTCGTGAAGCGTTATAGGTAAACAAAAATATTACAAGGCAAATATAAAAGCAACAACGGAATTTAAATTTTATTTCAAACATAAATCATAACATCGTGGTCCAATATATCACAAGTCTGAAACTACATAAAAGCCATTACAAAAATATGAAACTTTCTGTCTTGTTCCATCAAAGTATATAAAAAAGCATAATTCCCCAAAAGAGACAAAGCTATAGCAGAGACAGGAATTTGAGCAATACTTCAGAAGCTGCTCCAAGCAAGATAATAACTGAGTCCTGACTAAGCCTGAAAATTCCCTCCCTAAGAACCTAGGGGGAATGGAAGAAAGAAGAGGAAACAAAAAGGGTCAGACATATAGTCTGGCGAGTCCAGTTACTTTTAGCAAGTAAATCAGTAAAAGTATCATGACAGACATATAAGATGGATAAGAAAGACAACATCATATAAGGCAGGTATGACAAGGTAAACAGGATAAACATGATAGAGTATGTTGCGCTTCTCTAATGATTTCTATTTCTCTGCACTAATACTAGTGTATCCAGAATGAGATGATTCCCAACATGTATGAAATGGCTGACATAGGCGTACTTCTAGTGAGAGGTTTTAACCCCATACAATCCACAGGCAGCCCCGATAATAGACTCCTAAACTTACCAGAGTCTAGATGTACCCTAAATACTACCCTAATCGATTGGATCCCTACTCCGTAGATAACCTGTGTTAGCCCTATAGTAGGATGTATCACTTCCTAAAGTGGCAATACTTCATTTTCAAGATGTGAACAACCATATGTACTGATGTCACAGCTTCTTAATTCCCATGCAAGCCGGACCCATGCACGCACATGACTCCATGTGTTTCCTGTGCTGTTGACACCGGCCCTTTGTTTTGGATCTCTTACAATCAGCCCAGTAAGTGTGCCCCTACTCCAACCTAGTTCAGAGTACTCGTTTGATACCTAGATTGGTTACTGAACAAACAGGTACCACACACAAGATGATACAAGCTCCCCCTAGGCTTGCATCCCCACTACTAGGATTTCAACTGGTTATGCCTAACAGTCCAACATGTAAAACAAGTTATGTTGCCGGGCCTACATATGTAAATATTACCCCACCGCCACAAGATTTAGTTAATCCTCAATGATCAAAGCAAGTTTACTTAACAAGGTTGCATAACCCCAAAGTATAAAATAGGTTAAGTTTGTGGGCCTATATATACAAATATTACCTACCGCCACAAGATTTACTTAACCCACCCACTGTTTCAACCAAGTTTACTTAACCCCTATTCAAGTTAACATGTTCATACAATCCCTATGGATTCAACTAGGTTAAGTATTCCAATTCGTTACCATGCCCATTTATGGTTATAATGGGCTAGACCTCCCACATTAGGCCTACAACTTGTGGATGTTGGATATGCCGGTTGTGTCCGGGTAGACTTCTTCCACATGTTGGGCCTAACCTCGTGTCTTAGCCAGTCTCGTATTTGCGCACTTAGACCCCTCACATTAGATTCAACATTTGCGGTTGTTGGATATGCCAGTCGGGTCTGGGCAGAATTCCACCACAAATGCAATCTAACCTCGTGTCATAAGTATCATTACAGTTTTCTAATTACTATAATTCTAGGCATTTTAATTATTAACCAATTAATTATACCTATGTCTTTATAGGTGTTCATGCCCATTTACCGAATTATATTCATAAGGGATTATATGTCCAAATTCATATTCGTCATTCAAGTTATGCCAATTCCAATGTTTTCCTCCGTTCCCTAACTAACACATTCAAATATATTTGGCATCATGTCTAGGCTAGAAAGTAGCCTAGCCATAAATAATAAAAGGGAAAGATGAAAATAGTGATTATTTAAACAAAAGTGACATAAACATGTAATTGGCATAGTGATAAGGTGGACATATAAAAATAGATCTAGTGATCATGTGATAATAAAACTAGATCTAACATACTAAGGATGTCATAATAGGCATGAATAAACAAGGATTCATATGTCCAATTAATGACAGATCTAAATTAGCAACAACATGATAAGTACCAAATGATCTAACAAGAATTAGATCCATAAGTAGATGTGACATGATAAATTAACCACAAGCGAATTGGATCTTTAAAAGTAGATCTAGCATGATAATATTGAAGATCCACAATTGTGACATAATAAATTAACCACAAGAGAATTAGATTTATAAAGGTAGATCTAGCATGATAATATTTAAGATCCATAATTATGACATGATAAATTAACCACAAGCGAATTAGATCTATAAAGATAGATCTAGCATGATAATATTTAAGATCCACAATTGTGACATGGTAAATTAATCACAAGCGAATTAGATCTTTAAAGGTAGATCTAGCATGATAATATTTAAGATCCACAATTGTGACATGATAAATTAACCACAAACGAATTAGATCTATAAAGGCAGATCTAGCATGATAATATTTAAGATCCACAATTGTGACATGATAGATTAACCACAAGCGAATTAGATCTATAAAGGTAGATCTAACATGATAATATTTAAGATCCACAATTGTGATATGATAAATTAACAATAAGTGAATTAGATCTATAAAGGTAGATCTAGCATGATAATATTAAAGATCCACAATTGTGACATGACAAATTAACCATAAGCGAATTAGATCTATAAAGGTAGATCTAGCATGATAATAATTAATATCCACAAATGTGACATGATAAATTAACCATGAGTGAATTAGATTTATAATGTAGATCTAGCATGATAAAGTTTAAGATCCACATCATTGTTATCATAGATTCAAAAGTCCCAATATATCTGATATGATAAAGATTTAGATCCAAATCATAGAATATTATAGATTCACAAATTATGATAGCTCCAATATGATTCAATCACAGGCATATATCCAAATCACAGTCATATCACATTTACTTTTAATCATTTAAATCGAAAAGTAACTAACTAATAGTGTTTGGATTTTAGAAGATAGAAAAGAAATTGATGGTGCTGAATCTCAGATCTATTCTTTAAACACTTGAATCTTTTAAACTTGATTTGTAGAAGAAAAAAAGGATTAGACTCAGTTCAGGCACTGACAGCATTTAGCCTCCATTGTTTTTAGTATAAGAAAACAAGAGATATGAGGGTATATTTATAGCTACCAGCCTCCAGAATTCGAATGTCACCTCAACCCTAGGGGGAATCGGGCTATTGGTCGACATCCACTTGGGTCTGGAAGCCCAAAAACTACTATGGGCACACTTGGCAGGTGCGCCAGTGTAAAAATGCCTTGGCGCACTTGTCAAGTGCGCCAGTTATCCCTGTTTTAATCGTCAAACTAATCTCTTCATACGTTATCCGTTTTACGCAAACCATGTGTATATCTTAACCAGAATTTCGAGACGGATGCAATAGCGCAGTCCGTTTCCCTTAATTCTGAATATTAAATTAATTACTATTTAATTTATCCTCTTTTAATGTTGTAGAAATACGGGGTGTTGCACAAATAGTACATCATCCTTCATTAACTTCAATGACACCATGCTATCCTCCTGCATCATACATCCGTCCTATCTTCGCTGTTTTAATCTTCGAACTGCACCTTAAGAGCACCCATCAAGCTATACATCCTCCAACATCAGTAACTTTCAAGTATGTCACAACTCTAACCTCTAGAATCCATAAGTCAGTTGACTTTAATCTCTTTTCCAAGTACCAACCTTCAACAAAGTCCTCCCACTGCACCTCTTACTCTG
The DNA here is from genome assembly GCA_030737875.1 of Allium sativum. Lineage (NCBI taxonomy): Eukaryota > Viridiplantae > Streptophyta > Magnoliopsida > Asparagales > Amaryllidaceae > Allium > Allium sativum. The sequence continues at coordinate 647,103,811 of CM060923.1, forward strand.
CCAAACACCCATCAATCACTGCTTCACTTGGAGCACACCTTGACCGATAAACGCCAGTCCCAATCCAATGAGCACAACGAAACTACTTCAGCAACAACCACGGTCACCTCCTCCTCTTGCACCTGATGTCATCTCCTCGAACCAAAGCTAAACTTCCTTAACCCTATGTTTCTTCACCAAGCAGAGGCTGCATCATCAAGCCACCCATCGCCTAAAATCGCAACTCATTAATTCATCAAAACCTGTGACCATAACTCAAACAAATTTACAAATCCCAAATCAACAATCAAATAAAACTTCATATGAGAACCACTTATTGTCACCTCGATAACCAAGTCGCGCCTTCACTGTCCATCACCTCAGATTGCAATCGTTGGACTCTTGCTTCAATTTGAATTGAATTAAGTTTTGATCGAGATTTTGATTTGTAGTGTTCTCCTCCTTCATTCAGGTTCCGCACGAAAAACACAAAAAATACAAACTATAAATCATACACGATGGTTATCACCTCAACCTCAACTTCATTCATCATCAATAGTGTTTTCCAGTGAAGCAACTAAGACAAACACAACTCATATCATCACCACACTTGAGATCATTCTACAATAGCACTTATCTTCCTTCAGGACACTTCCAACACATTTCATTACCCTAAAATGATCACAACTTCTTTAACCAAACATATCACTACACCAAGGTCAAACTGGAAAAAATATCCGCTAATATCATCCATCTGCAAATAATTATCTTTTCTCGGATCTATTGCTAGAAGTAAGGGAGATAAACAACGTATGCCTCCACTACACCCATATCTATTGATCATTCTACATCAGCGCGTACCTACTAAAATCATCCATATTACGCTGGCAATATTTAATGCAAATAAACTGGTGTCACACATCATTCAACATAACTAAATTGCCCAGATCTGTTGCCAGAAATAAGGAAGATTAAACAATGCACTGATACTGTACCAATTAATATGGAATATCAATTAGACTATTAGGAGATAAATAGCAAAAGGTATTTTGATTTTGCAATAGGTGGAATGCAACTCGAGAAAAGGACACAGTGGTAGACTAACATCAGGTGATTTAGGATAAGTTAGATGTTAAAAAATATCTACATATATGTAAAAAAACAATGAATTTGATATTACCTATAGTGAATCAACTATCTAATTAGCAAATCCAAATCAAATTTTGATGTCCATTGTGTCATACAGAGAGCAAATCACATGATTATATGCTCTTCAATGTGAGTATAGATAAAGCCCAACATTCTCTACCATAATAAAATGTATAACAAACTATGTTTTTATCAGTGCATATTAGCAAAAAGAGCTGAATCTGAAACCCAAGCTTCAATGAAGCAGGTAATACAACAACGAATGCCATAACATAAATCAAAGTAAAAAAAAGCTTACCTAAATTACAAAAAGAGAGACCATATCACCAAAGCATTTGATGGGGCTATTGTAAAATACTCCTTACCCCACAGGGCAACTGTAAAATACTCCTTACCCCACAAAAGAAAAATCAAACACCAGAAGGAAACACCCAACTTTAGTTGTAGATTAAGGCACAACCATGCAGCCCCATTCAAATAGATGAACAATCTCAACCAAAAAAACAAACACACCAAACCACCATAAATAGAACTGAATCCAAATCAGGCTTGTAACACCCCATATTTTCTGAGAATAATAAAAAAAATGGTTAATTATGAAGAAGTTATTAAGCCTTGAAGTTTATATGCATATGAGAGAAATATATATAGATATATATAAAAATTATATAAATAAGCATGCAAAAAAAAAGGTTCAAAACAGCGAATTGGGAGGGGGAATAACCGAACCAGCCCATTTTTGAGGTCGACCCGAGCCTCGCTGGGTCGACTAGGGATTAATCCAGCATGTTTGGCTGTCATCCCGTGGGCCAATTCGCTCAAATGCAGATTTTGCATTTGAATGGTTCTCATGATTCAGGGTTAATCTAATGGTCCTAAATAACTTCCTACACCTATATATACATCCCTAACCTAAACCTAAATTTCATATACAATTCTCTAGCCTCCATTGCTCTCTTCCTCTCTAAAAATAAATAAATCAATGGCGTCTCTACTCTGCTGAAACCTAAGCTAGGACTTGTGCTTCTTCTTCCTCCAATTCTGATTAGGATTAAAAGAGAACAGCTACAACACCTTTTTCTTTTAGAATCCAACCAAGGCAAGTGCAGTTATTTTCCGATATAAACTTTAATCATAATTGTGACATGATTGTAAATCTGAATTTGAGATTGCGTATGTTCTATTCTAATCTATTTTGTTCTATATCTTTTCTTCTTTCTGTTCTATAGCTAGGCTACTACGAGCCTACACCAAATCTCATAAGAGATTAACATACGCTAAAATATTTGGGACAATAAAATGAATAATGCATGAAATGGGCATGACCGATATGTGACTGAGTTGAGGAAAGAACATAGGTTGAACTTGGAACTTTGGACATAAATCTAAGGCATATAATTGAACCTATGACTTGAGTTTGTGGCATAAAGAATATTGAACATACGACTTGAGAAGTTGGTTAATCTGTGACTGATTTAAGAAAAAGGACATAGGTTGTAAACTAGATTTAGATCTATGCATATTCTGTGAATTGGAAGAAGAGGAACCATGGTATGTTAACATATAACTTGAGATAAGGAGAATATGGTTTAGGTATAAAGATTTACATTAAAGTAGGATATCTATCAAATGTGAATAATACCTAAGTAGGAGATTTTTGTCAATAGCTATATTTGGTCTAATTTATATGTGAATCTTTTGTACTAGGCAAGTTGAACTAAATTGGGACGTGTAAATTATGACCTTAATCTGTGACATGCAAATTTAATGCAAACATGGGGTATATGATCATATTGTGAATCATGACTATTATTTATGCATGTGAACTTAGGCAAGATTTATAATTAGGCAAGATATGTTGTGAAACTTTAAGGAATGATTAAATCTGTTATATTTGCCTAATTTGCTAGTTCTGCTATATTTGCCTAATCTGCTAGTTCAAGTACTGTTTTATCTGTCTTGTAGTATTCTGTTTCTGTTTACTAAAATGCTCCACCAAAGTTAAGGCATTCCCTTGTGAGTGACCTTAACGGAGGTGGGGTGTTACACTTGGTATCAGAGTTGAAGGTTACCAGGTTTGATAAAAAGTTTTGAAAACTATTTTCAAAAAGGATTTAAAAAGGAAGTATTTTCAAAAGTAAGGCTTATTTTTGAAAAATAAAATAAATAATCCCCAAAAGCCATATATCTTTCTTTCAATTCTTTGTTTCGAGAGCCTTCCTCTTTCCCTTTTTGAATCTCTTCCTCCGCGTATAGATGCTTTTTCTAAGATATATAAGGACTTCCGTGCGATGGGCGGAAAACCGCTTTATGGGACTGAGACGTTGTCGAGGCTAGAAGTTGGCTGAACGAAGTCGAGGACCTGTTGGTACCTTTGAGATAGACGATAGGAGGAAGGTTCAACCAGCTGCTTGGTTAATGAAGGATGAAGCTTCATTTTGGTGGAAGGTCACGAATAGAGAACGTACATGGGAGACATGAATAGGACACACGATAAGAAAGTGGATCCAAAGAAGGGCACTTGCTTCAACTGTGGTGAGATGGGACACTTCACTAGGGATTGCCCGAAGAAACGAGGACAAGGGCAGAGGGAAGGACCAACTGCTGGAGGGAAGACGAACACTCTCGAGGCTAGTGGATAGGATAGGATTAGGAAAACTTTCTGTAGGAGGTTTAATTTCTTTATCTGATTGTTGAGTTAAAACTTTTTCTAATTCTGGCATTTTGATTCTGTAATCGATACTCTGCACTTTAATACTAGTATTGTTTCTGATTCCGCTGTAGACTCAAACCCATAAGGGTTATGACTCAACTACTTGTGATAAATTGGGGTTTGAGAGATATCTGTGTTAGGCGTCAAGTAGGACGCATACATTCTGGGTTTTATCATGCTTAGCTTCCTAAGAATCTTTAGGGAACCTGATCTGTATCAGTAGTCTGTAAATATCTGAATAATTCTAATTTCCAGTTCGGACATTGTCTAAAGAGGGTAATCCTCTGGGTGTCAATCTGATGTTGATTTCGGTCTTCGGGGTTGATACTTAAGGGAAATTATTTTATCTACCAATGTCTAATGGGAACCAAGTCTTCGTTTTATCTGTACTCGCTTCCATCATTCGACTGTATCCTATCGATCGAATCTTCGAAATTTGGGTAGAAACTAATGAGTATAAACATGTGTTTGAGACATGTTATGTTTGATGGTTGCAAGTGGATGCAAGTGGTTGCTAGTGGTTGCTCGTGGATGCATATACACACACTAGGCACTAGATCGGCTCGAAAACACTCTCATACTGCATATGGATGTGTGAGCATTTTCAATTTTTGGGGATGCAAAATGATTGACTCAGCACATGGATGTTGCATTTGGATGAATGGTTATGCACTCATATAGAAATGATGTGTATCAAATAGGATTTCTTGCATACATATTTGGACTCATGACACTAACATGATTCGCATTAAGGAGGTCAACTGGATCAGTAGACCTCCTGATTTTGCATTAGATAAGAAACATATACACACACTTTGCATATGTTCATACGGCATTAGAAACCTTTTAAGGACAATGGATGCCTGTGATTGAATGGTTTAGTAGATGGATGTTGGATGTTAAGATACATTCTTCTTAACTTGAAGATTTCGGGGACGAAATCCTTTAAGGAGGGGAGAATGTAACACCCCGTATTTTCTGAGAATAATAAAAAAATGGTTAATTATTAAGAAGTTATTAAGCCTTGAAGTTTATATGCATATGAGAGAAATATATATAGATATATATAAAAATTAAATAAATAAACATGAAAAAAAAAGGTTCAAAACAGCGAATTGGGAGGGGAAATAACCGAACCGGCCCATTTTTGAGGTCGACCCAAGCCCCGCTGGGTCGACTAGGGGTTAATCCAGCATGTTTGGTTGTCATCCCGTGGGCCTATTCGCTCAAATGCAGATTTTGCATTTGAATGGTTCTCATGATTCAGGGTTAATCTAATGGTCCTAAATAACTTCCTACACCTATATATACATCCCTAACCTAAACCTAAATTTCATATACAATTCTCTAGCCTCCATTGCTCTCTTCCTCTCTAAAAATAAATAAATCAATTGCGTCTCTACTCTGCTGAAACCTAAGCTAGGACTTGTGCTTCTTCTTCCTCCAATTCTGATTAGGATTAAAAGAGAACAGCTACAACACCTTTTTCTTTTAGAATCCAACCAAGGCAAGTGCAGTTATTTTACGATATAAACTTTAATAATAATTGTGACATGATTGTAAATCTGAATTTGAGATTGCGTATGTTCTATTCTGATCTATTTTGTTCTATATCTCTTTCTTCTTTCTGTTCTATAGCCAGGCTACCCCGAGCCTGCGCCAAATCTCATAAGAGATTAACGCACGAACGTTAACCTTTGGGATAAATAATGAATGATGGCATAATTGGACATGGCTAATCTGTGACTAAAAGGACATAGGTTGTAAACTAGATTTAGATCTGTGCATATTCTGTGAATTGGAAGAAGAGGAACCATTGTACATTAACATGTGACTTGAGACATTGGACATAACGCATATTTTTGAATTAAAGATCTGTTATAATTTAAAGTTCTAGATTGTTGGGCATATTGCTTATATAGAAATTCATGATTTGGGATAAAAAGGGAATATGACTTAGGTGTGAAGATTTATGTTAAGATTTGATAACTATTAAATGTGAATAACACCTAAGTGGGAGATTTTTGAATATATGACATGCATTGAAATCGATGGCTATATTTGGTATAATTTATATGTGAATCTTTTGTACTAGGCAAGTTTAACTAAATTTGAGACGTGTGTTATATGGTAAATTATGACCATAATCTGTGCAATGTAAATTCAATGAAAACGTGGGGTATATGATCATAATATGAATCATGACAACTATTTAGGCATGCAAACTTAGGCCAAATTTATAATTAGGCAAGATATGTTTATGAAACTTTAAATGATTAAATCTGTTATATTGCCTAATTTGCTAGTTCTGTTATATTGCCTAATCTGCTAGATCTGTTATATTGCCTAATCTACTAGATATGTTATACTGCCTAATCTGCTAGATCTGTTATATTGCCTAATCTGCTAGATCTGTTATATTGCCTAATCTGCTAGATTTTTTATATTGCCTAATCTGCTAGTTCTGTTATATTGCCTAAACTGCTAATTAGATTGATTTGCCTAATCTGCTATTTATGTTAATTTTGCCTCATCTGCTAAATCTGTTAAATCGCCTAATCTGCAAGATTTGTAATCTGTTTAATCTGTTGAATGGCGTAATCTGTTGGAACTGAAATGCTGAAATTTGAAGTATGTAATCCTGTATGCTCGATTTAAAATTGAGCAAAACTTGTTAATAGAACCTCGAATAATCTGCTGTGACTTGTAAAGAAGTTAATTTGTTAAAATCTGTGAATGAGCACATTTGTTAAACATAAAACATGGCTAAATCGAGGTTAGAATGAGTTTACGGCGTAATTCTGCCCGGAACCGCCCGGCACATTTCAATGGCCGCAAACAATAGGTTCTAATGTGAGAAGTTAGTCATAACGTGCTTAAAGTATGGCTTGTCTTCTTCTGTGGGGATTATGATTTTAAAATATGCATTCTGAAGGCTTTTGTACAAGACTGATATTTTTTACTTGAATTCTGATATTGTGATTTGAAAGGATGTAACCAAGCTTCTGTTGAAATAAAGTTATAAATTTTTCAAGTACTGTTTTATCTGTCTTGTAAGTTTCTGTTCTGTTTACTAAAATGCTCCACCAAAGTTAAGGCATTCCCTTGTGAGTGACCTTAACGGAGGTGGGGTGTTACAAGGCTCCTAGCTTAGTCGAGCTACATCGATCTAAAACCCAAACCAAAACTCAAGTAATCATTGTGAATATAGGGTGGCGACACACACAGTGAGCTGTGGGAAAGCTACTAAGCGAGACACGAGCAGTTGGATCTGAAATAGAAAAATGACAAAAAGAGGACATAAGATTTGAGCAATACTGGAAGAAAAATAGGGAGTTGTGCTGGAGAAACCGAGGAAATTGGGCATATGGATAGATAAGATGGTGGAGGCAAAAAGCATAGGTAAGAGAAAAAACGCTGGTGCTCTAGTTGAGATGTCGAGTCTTGCTCTTGAATGATATCGCATGGTTTGCAAAGATAATGTCTGAATGTAATTTGGGATTTATGGTGGCGGGATTTGGAAATTATGGTTGTATATAAGAAGATAAGAGGGAGTCGAAAATTAAAATGAAACGAAAAATAATTAAAAAGTAAATTCGTCGGTGATTTATCAATGGTGACACTCTCTCAAGGCGATTAATGGCGAACCCATCTTCTATTTCTTCCCTTAGCCTCGACTCCGCTTCATTTCCTCCCCTTCCATCCTCCAAACCATCACCAATTTCAGATCCACCTCCTCCCTCATCAACCTATTCTCAAGGAATTTCCTCCGATGCAACTTGCTCTGTAGATCCACAATCGCAGTAACCTTTATCGGTGCCAGTTACAAGCAAATCTAAAATTAATCGGATTACGCGTCTCTTTTCAATTCACTCCCGAGGACTGCTGACTCTTTTAAAACCTCTTCACTTCGATATTACCAGAGATAGCACTACCAAGGCTCCTCCAGATCTTGTTCAGGAAGAAGGTCAGAAATACTGGCACAATTATCTTGTTGGATTCTTCCTAGATGGATCTCTTCCCTATCAGGCAACGGTTAATTTTCTTTGTCGATTTTGGAAATTAAATGGGGAATTCTGTGCTTAATTTAATGGTTCAACTTTTTTCTTTCAATTCTCAAACGATTTAGATAGAGATAAGGTTCTTCAGTCTGATCCTTATTTATTAAGGGGAGAATTTTTATTAGAGTGCTGCTAAAAGCACCCAAATTTCTTCTTCCTAATACCATGCACGGTATTAGGAAGTGTAAATCTGGGTGCTTTTAGCATCACATGGTGGTGCAATGCTAAAAGCACCTAGTTTTACACTTCCTTATACCACTCATGGTATTAAGAAGAAATAATTTGGGTGCTTTTAGCAACACACTTTTTATTATAACCCAGGGGGATCCTTCGATAGGTAACTCACAAATGCAGATCAAAAATGTGCCTTTGTGAATACAACTGTATAGAATCCCCATGCTACTCTGGATGTTAATTGGTATAAACTGGCTCTCATGCCATGTTGGAAGGCTTATATGCTTTGACCGTAGTACTATGAGATTACAACGTTTTCGGTATGCTAAAGCTTAGGTAGAAATTACTCCGGATTTTGAACTGCCAGAATGTATTGAGCTTGCAGATTTGGGTGACTGCCCACCTGTAAGAATTTCATACAATTGGAAACCAGACATATGTACTATGTGTAAATGTTTTGGCCACAAAACTATTGCATGTCATCGCAATACCTATGTCGAGGATATGAATAAAGAGGTTTATGAGGGTCACTACAACAAAAACACCATATTACAACTTTAATTTTACAACGGTGGTAAAAGCACCGTTGTAATAAATGTTTTTTACAACTTTTTTCCAAAAAAGTTGTAATAAATTTATTTTTAACAACTGTGTTATTTTGACAGTTGTAATAAAAGCCTATCACAACTTCTATTTTTTGACTGTTGTAATATATGACTATAGTTTAATATTAATTATTTTCCTTAAATAATTTTTAATAATTAATATTAACAACTTATTAGTAATTATTAATTAATAACCTATATATTAATATTAAATATTTAATCAAAAATACTTCAATAAATAAATAATTCATGCTAATAATTAGTAATTGACAACCAATTAGTAATAAAGGATTAATAGGAAATTAAGTAATTATCAATATAATAAAAATAATCAATAATTAATGATCTAAATTGATTATTTAAAATTAACAAATAATAATTTCTATTAATAATCAATCAAGAAGTAATAATTAATATTAACAGTTAAAAATAATATTTAATAATTAATAAGAATTACTAGTAAAAACATAAAAAATAAATAATTCTAAATAATTTATTAAATCATTATTATTATATATTGAAAAAATAAATATAACAATTATTATTTAATAATTATAACTGATTATTAATAATTAAAAATTACTACTAATAATTAAGAAGTAAAATTAACAAGTATGAACAACATTTAATATTTAGCAGTTAAGTGGTCTTTAGTATATAAAGGTAACATTTATCATTAGTATATAAATGTTGCTACCATAAAGTTTAAATTTTTGGAAATCTCTTAATTTTATTTTAAAATATTTATAAAATTTTGAAATTTTCATAAATTCGTAAAAGAAAAAAAAATATTTTTTTAAAGTAAATTTAGAAATTTATAAAACAATTAAAATTTATGAAAACTTGTTAATTCCCTTTTTTGCAAAATTTTAAGTTTAAACTCTCTCTATTTTTTTAGAATGAATGAACTTCAAAGTCGAAAAGAAACTAAAACTTTAGATAAATTTAAACTAAACTGGATCTTTAAATTTAAGAAAACTCATAAACGTTAAAAAATTCAAATATAAAAATTATGTTACAAATTATTACTTCTATATTAATTTCGAGGTTTTCTTTACTGCTAATTTTTAATTAGTACGTACTTGTTTTCTTTCAATTTAAGGAGCATAGCCCAACGTTTTGTCTAAATTAAAATTTTGGCTTCAATTCAAAATTCCCTCCACATTGAAAATTTTCCCGCTACATGTTTTCGCTTCAGCTCTACCTTCAACCAGGATTATTTTTTAATGCCTTGTCAATTCGTTCTTTCCACTTCCCTAGGTCACCATTATAAATAAAACATTATTATATTCTTTCCTTCTTCTCTATTATGTCTAGATCCGATCGTCCAAGCTTGCAATGAAAAAATATTTCCCAATCGCCACTTCCTTCTTCTTCCCCAAAATTCGATCCTTCTTATTTTCACTCATCACTTCCTTCTCTTCCAACCTGTCGTTTCTCTACCTCACCCCTCTCTTCAGATCTAATTCGCCATGCATGGTTCTTGCAGCAAACTCTCCTCTCAACCCCTAACCTATCTCAGATCTATTTTGCAAATCGACTTCTTTTCTCAATCCTATGATCCTGATGAACTAATGATGCCCAGATCTAGTGTTGAAGCACATAACACATCAATATCTTTCTATTTTGTTTCTGTGTGCCTGTCTAGTCCTTCCTCTTGTGGTTCGCTTCTCCCAAAGGCTTGGGTTTTGTTCAGCTTACTTATAGTTTTTCTGTCTATTGCTTGGTGGAGTTTCTTAAATTGTAATGGTCGTGATTTTCTGTGTGTTGACTGCATTCAACAAACTTCATGATAGCCTTGCTAATGAGTTTTGCTTGAAAGCTTGTATGTTCCTTGTCTTTGCTTTGCAATGGATTTCTTATCATCCTATAGAGGCGTTGCTGACTGAGCCCCTATTTGTCATTGTTTTGTGCCTTTTGTGCGGTGGTGATGCTACCTTGATGGGGCTTTTATGATTTTCTTTTCAGACATGAGGATCTGTTTCTTTGTATGTTGTATGCAATATATTTTTTGGTGATAGCCTTCCACGTTGAGTGAAATGGCAATTTGTGTCTGAGATGGACGGATGGTTTTGGGCCTTTTGTATGCTAACGGATGGATGGTTGATGAAAAATGTGCGGTGCTTGTTTGTGTCTGAGATGGCGGATCTTGTTGTGGTGAAGATGGAGTAGCAAAGCAGCCGATGGGATTATAGTTGTAGAAGGGGCATGAGTTGAATTCTGTGATGCGGTACATGAACAATCATTGAATGAAACGCAAGGGATGAGGCATTGAAATTCTGGAATGTGGTTCAGTATGGATTATGTATGACTCCTTAGTTTTGTATTTTGAATAAAAGTTGTAACATTTTTTTTATATAAATGGAATCGATGCTTTAAATTTATATTAATTTGCTTTTTGTTTATCTAGCTCTTGCTGCATTTGCAAAATTTATTCAACTATAGTTGTAGTAAAGTGTATTATAACTGACAGAAATATTTGTAAAAATTATACTGCCTTGACGATGTATAACAATTGTAGTAGGAATTACTACAACGGTGAAAAAAAGTTGTAATATGTATTACTACAACAGTGCAAAAATGTTGTAATATATATTACTTCAACGGTGGAAAATAGTTGTAAAATACACATTTCACAACGGTGTCGCAACGGTGAAAATAAGTTGTAAAAGATTTTAGTCTATTACAACTTCGTAATAGACGACGGTGGCCCCACCGTTGTAAAAAGTATTTTACAACTTTTTTCCACCGTTGTAATGTGGTCAATTTGTTGTAGTGGTTGAACCAAAGATAGAAAGGAAAAATAATCATTATATAAGTAAGAAACCTTCTGCTAATAACGACAATGGGGGGACAAATGTCAGATATAAAAAGAAAATGTATTGGAAGAAGAAGGAAGTTAGTAATAAAGAGGCTCCAGTGCAAAGTGATTCAGGCGCTCAAGCTGGCAATTCAAAAGTTAATCAATTTGGTCTGCTAGAAGAAGATGGTAATGAGGATGACAACAATGTGAATAATGTTGAGGATGGTAATATTGCAGGGAGTGCTAAATGGAACAATGTTGAGGATAGTAAAAAAAAGGGATAATGTAAGATCTGTTGAGGAAGAGAATAATATGTTTGGTGAGCTATTCAATGAAACCATAAACAACAATGTTGATGTGAATTTATCTGCTGAGGTAGATTTTGGCAAGATCTCAACATCTGGTTTGAGTTCTCCAATCAATAATTCTACTATTTCTTCTTTTTCTACAATGACCATGTCTTGTGCCTCTCTTACGAGCACAAGCATGTCATTTAATAATATGTCATCTACAACACATTATCCTAATGCTTCTCCTTATGCTCATTTAAGACCACCTGCACACATCATACTGCACCCTTCAAATGTTCGTAGCTCTGGTTTAACATTCCCTAAAGTGAATACCTCCACATCTTCATTATCTTCAGCAGTGATTACAAATGCTATCCCCTTCTCGTCTACATCTAAGATCACTAAATTGAAGGGCAAGTTTTGGGACGATCTAGACGAGGGTATGGAATATGCTCCTAAGGATGTGCTACCGCTTGGCAGTAAGTTGAAATTATCTAAACGGCACAAGAGAAGAAATCACATATATGATCCATTTTTTACGTGATGCTTGTGTTATGTCTGTTGTTGTGAATTTTCTTTGTTTATGGAATTTTGTGATTATTTACATCAATGCAATAAGTCACTATGGAGTTTTCTCTCCAGTTCGAAACTTTGAAGATATGGTTAATAAGTCACAATGTGTGGTCAAGGTTACATTGTAATTTTTGTGCTGTAAAGTTGGGTTATAAGTTATTGTAATTAGCTAAGTATACAATGTAAAAACTTCGGATAAGTAATAAAATTTAAGCTTCCTTTCAAAAAAAAAAGGAAACGAGGCTAGCGAAAAATGAAATTTTAAAGAAAGGAGGAGCGGGAAGCTAAGTAACATTGTGACTATTAGCGAAAAAGTTATTTCCGAATTTAAGGAAGGCTTCTAAATTCACTTTATATTAATTACTTTATTTGGCAATGGTTATTGATGATTATTTGTTAATTATCGATCATTAATTAAATATTCAATATTTATTTATTTATTATTAATTATTGACTTATTAATTATTAATTATTAGTATAAATTATTTAATATCTCGAATTAATTATCAATTTTTATTTTATAATAGTAATTATTATTCATTAATATTTAATTAGTATCTTTAACCATTTATTTCATGTTAGTTTTGATTATTGATTATTACTAATTAAGTATTGACATTTATCTTTTAATTATTATTCAATATATATTTTTAATTTTAATTATTATTTATTACAAAAATCGATTATATATTAATTACTATTATTTATTGTTTATTAAGCATTAAAAATAACTAAATACCAAACATTATTCTTAATTATTAGTATTGATTATTAATTATTAAAAGTAAGTTCATATTTATTAATTGTCAATTATTTAATAATTACTATTTGACAATTATTTTATATTTATTTATAATTATATTAATTATTAATTATTGATATTAATTATTAATAGTATTTTCATAAACTATTTAATTACTAACTATTAAGTTCTAATATTTAATTATAATAATTGGACAGATAAAGGAAAAGTTTTAATATTCATAAACTATAATTGGCAAAAAGGAAGAGGAGTTAAAAAAATCTTTTGCATCTGGAAAAATAGTTGTAAGGGACATCTATTACAACTAGTAAAATAAGAAGAGTTGTTAAAAACAAACATCTTTTATATATAACAAAAGGAGTTGTAATATATATCTATTCCAACTGCCAGAAAAGAAAAGCTATCATAAATAAGTATTTATTACAACTGGCCAAAAGAACAGTTGTATTAGACATCTAATACAACTTACAAAATAAAAGGGTTGTGGAAAACTAATTTATTACAACTTTCTACATAAAACAGTTGTAAAAAAAACATTTATTACAACTGTTACTTTTTTGTAGTTCTAAAATTACAGTTGTAGTTAGGTATTTTTATTGTAGTGATCATATGTGATCATATAAAACATAGGCATATTCAAGTTATTTAGTATAGTGTTGAACATTAGGTAGGTAAAAAGAATGTACAGTTTAAATGCTTAAGAACATACTCAAAAGGGTTATTCAATAGTTAGAGATGAAGTTTCGTTAGTTTGAAGAATCTAGAAACCAATAAATGAAGACTGTAGTCATATAGTCATGGATTAAATTGTTAGTTCCTTGGTTGTAGTACTTTGATCATTCTCTCTCTCTCCTTCCCCCATTTTTCTGAAGTATTTTCAAGTTCAATTTTGATTTATAAAATGATTTACAAATATCTTTTCAATAGTTAACAAATTGATTTATCAAAATTTCTCTCAATTAGTCTTCAACCCTTTTTTTTACAAGATTACTATATTTTAATTTTATAGTTACAAAGTTTCTTAGTATACTTTTTACCCAAAATTGGATTAACATCTGGAATTAATGTAAAAGCAAAAATTCGAAGATAATGTGCACATATAAAGTAAAAAAAAAGCAGTAAGCCAAAAATGAGACATTAGAATTTTTAGAATGGTTCGGTTAACTCAATCCTACGTCCGCTTCTATCAGTTTTCATTATGAATATACTAGCTGGATCTCCCAGGATTTCAACTAGTCAGTCCTAGATATAAGTCTCATGATATTGAAAAATGTTTGGAGGAGACAAAACTCAAAGAAGTAAAGGTGATCCGATAGAGTAATGACATTTCCAACGAAATCAAAAAGATATTTTACTAGTCGCAAAAGATCCAGTATTTATAGGAGAATCAACGCGTATTGGGCTACGAATCAAGTTATAGTTGAGTCCAAAGTCAGGCCGAGGCAAATCAAAAAATTATCAGGCGATCCAAGCTATTGCTATGACTCGGTACTAAATCATAGCCATGAATCTATGTTGAGTCATAATCTTATGCAATTTTACATTTTTTTTCTTTTGAATTGTTCTTTTACCTTCTAGTTGAATAGTAGTCTAGCCCAGTATTGAGCCGCTCTGAGTTAATCCATTATTTGTCTTCATAGTTCTTTAAATCCATCTAATCCAAAAGTATGATTCATCCTTATCTCATCCAATACTTGCTAGAATCATGTGAATTCTTATGTAAAATGCAATTGAGTAGATGAGTCATGCCATGAAGTTAGTAGAGTGATTATTTGAGCTCAAATGACTCGAATTTAGTCATGGAGATGACTCGGTGTTGACTTATGAACTTAGTGCCATTTTCTAGGAAATTTTCCTAATTTATTAATGTTTCTAAGCTTTCCTTTTAAGTTTCAAGTCTCAAGTCAATCCGATTCGGTTTGGATTCTATATGTTTATTTAAAGCTGCGACATTAGTTCAAAAATGTGTAAAACATTTTCCCTTCAAAGTATGCCTTTGGAACTAAGGTGTGCTTTAAATAAGAACTAGCTCTGATAACCTAAATTTGGTAGTTGAGCACTACGACTACTTCCAATCCAAGTCCCTATCTAATGCAATAAGATCTAATTTTTTGACTTCTAATGTTTGGAGTAAACTCTTGGTTAATCCAAACCAATACTAAGTCCCTTTGTGAATCTGAATTAAAGCAAAGCCTTTTGGATGATGTAACGTCCCATATATTTAAGGTTGAATAATTAATTTATTTATTATTTAAATAATGATTTGGTAATTTTAATTGACTTTAATTAAATTATATTGAATATTTAATTAATATAATTAATAGAATAATATATTACATTCTGAAATAATCAAAAATAGTAGGATTGACAATTTTGTGTGAATTGGATAGTGTAAGATATTTGATTGAGTTTATATTTGAATTTTAATAACGAATCTATTTAATAAATGACGTTTGAATGTATTAATTATATTATAATTATAATCAAGCTCGTAATGGCGCGTAGTTCGTAATATTTAGTTTTGAACTTCAATTGAATATACAAAATGCGTTTTATGTCGGATTTCTGTGAAACAAGAAACGTTCGAATCTATTGAACCAAAATTTTCTAATGGAAGAGAAAATTTGAGATTTCGTCTTGTAGATTGCAAGTTATGTCCATATCAAATTTCCAGAAAATCGATGTAGAGTCGTGTGTAAGCCATAACGGTTTATTTAACGTAATTAAATATTTGTTTCGAACTTGGACAAGATTTTTGAGATGTAGTTATAATTTAATTTATAGATTTTTTCTGTAATTTTTATTTTGAAAAATAAGCAACTTTTAATTTGAAGTGTTTTACACCCTATATTAGCATTATTGGGACTTCAAAATATAAGTTAACTTGTCTATATTATTATATTTTCAGGATCGTGGCACACTGCTTAACACTTCGGTATTTTTATTTTTTTCGATAGCAAGTCATATACGGATGGAGTTTTACACAGTAAGGTACTGTAAAAGCTATTTAAAAACAAACTCTGCAACGATTATATATAAACAAATGATTCTTTTCCCCTTCCCCGCATACACCCTAGATTTTTCATTTCCTTAGCCCTTAATTCTCCCTTATATTTTATTAAACAAATATTTCCGTTCCCTAGCACTTAAGTAAAATTATATTCTATGTATATATGTATGTATGTATGTATGTATGTATGTATGTATATATCGCAGCGACTTCATTTTTGCAGCAGCTCGGTTTTGTCTTCACGAAATTTTCAATGATGTAAACTTTGTCATGACTTTGTGAATTTAAACCAATGAAACCTTCAATTTAAATCAAATCCTAAAATATATATATGGACCGCGAGAGGAGGAGCTTCAGCTCTATATGGTTTTCATCAAACTCGATACCAATTTCTTCAATCTGGTAAATCCTGCATCGGCGTAGGGCTAATCACAGACGGAAATGGAGATGTTTAGAGGGCCTGTCTAGATGTGCGTTGAACTTTGGGTAGGCAAAAGCGTGTAAATGGGCAAGCTTGGGTGTGTTTTAGTGGAACTGTGTTGAAATTTTGTCGGTGCTTCTATAAGTGACGCGCGGATTTGGAGATCGCGAGTTCGAGATATGGGCCGAGGGTGATGATGGTAGTATGGGGAGATGGAGATATTAATGAAGGATTCAATGGTGATTTTTGTTAGGATTTTTATAACAAGAAGAGGGAAGTTGGTGAGCAGGAGGATACGACCATTGATGGTGTTGGAGTTCTTTTGTGCGAGTTTGAATTTGATACTGGAGAACAAAGGAAGGGAGGGACCGTAATATAAAAGGGTAATTATTGTTAATGAAAGGACTTAAACATTTGACTGGTAATGTTAAGGAGGATAGGGCCATGGTATTTTAAAAGAGGCAGTGGTTTTTTTTAGGTGTCCAGAAAGAAGAAGATGAACACGGTTGTAATGGGGCGGGTATTGGTAATGGGCCGAAGATTTAAAGTGTTGGTAAAGCTATTATTTTGTAATGAAACCGATTTAAACTAATTAAATGCTTATTCAATATTGTAAAATATATAACTTTGTGGTACGATGGCAGAATTGAGCGTGGTCTGGAACGTTGGAATCATATCAGAGAATGTTACGCGATGGAGCCGATTTGGAGAGATTTGAAGCTCGTCTTCATTTATGAAAAAATAAAATGTCTAAACAGAACTGTTGAACGTTTATCGTTATTTAACGATAAACGACAAAAGTTAGTAAAATCACTAACTCTGTCCAGTTTATATTTTTATAAATGTAATTTAATATTGATAAGTAATGATTGAATGTGTGTGATGGTTGTTTAGATTTATTTTCTAGTTGATTGGTTGAAAATATAGATATAGTTATATATATATATATAAATCATTAATTAAATATTGATTATGGTATCAGAATATTTCATATTGATATAAAATTCATGTTATTTGAGTTGTTTAACATCTGTGGATGCAGGGAAACAGGTTGGAGGGATCCAACTGGATTCCTCAACATTTATATTATTATTTTTCATATATTATGATATATGATGTGATATATATAATCTGTGACTGATTATGATGTGGTTGGATGATACTGGCCTTTTAATGGTATTTTAAATACCGTAATAAAATTGAAATATAAAAGGGAATTTTTGAAGTGATTATTGAATTTAAGTATTTTATAAAATCAATAGATATTATAAAAGGAAATATTTGGAAAGTTAATAGAATTATAAAAAAGGATTTTGTGGGATATAAAAGAATTATGAGAAGTTTCATATTAAGTAGTTTTAGATTAAAAAATCTGTTATTAACAGATAAATTGAGAGGATTAATTTATAAGCGATATTTATAAATTAATAAAAATATTTATTATTAGATAAATTGAATATATATACATAAGTATGAATTTATATTAAGAAGTAAAATCGGTTTTAACAACGATATTTTATTCAATGCAAACTTAACATTTATAAAGGAGATTTTAGTTTATTCGAAATAAAAAAGGATTTTGTATGAATAATTCTATAAATAGAATATAAATAGAATTTGGGAATGGGATATTATTTTTAAATGCGAAATCAAACTGAAATTATTATATAAAAGGAATATTATTCACATTTGATGTAAATAATGGATTGAATTAAATATTTTGCAAATAAAAACATTTTAAAAGGAAATTGGGTTTTGAAATAAGAATTCGAATGGGAATTTAAAGGAAATTTACGACTAGAACGATTTAATTTAGCTCTCTAATTGGTCCTATGAAAGTCAAACTCTAATCCTTCCATCTCGTGACCCCAAGACATTCGTGTTTGCCTAAGAGTAACTTTCCTTTATCTAACTTTAGAGCATTCAAATCCTTCGAATTGTATAACATCCAGTCTAGGGCATGGCCTCGTCAAACTATCCTTTATCTAACTAGAATTACAGCCTCTCTAGACTATTCTTTTTTTGGCAAGGCCGATCGATTTTTATAGTACTTCGTAACACTTTTTATTATTAAAATAATAAAATACAAAGATGCTAGGTGATATACAAAATGCATATCAGCTAGAAAAAGGACATTTTTCACATGGTGAAACAATGCTATAGCAAAACAGCCAGCTTGACAAAAGAAAATATCTAACAACAAGCAAACATGCCATCGTACACATTACTTAACTTGACCGACATTAAAATGTAACTAAGGACAATAACATGAGCCAAAGGAGGACTCAACACTTATCACCAGTAAAGTTAACTTCTAACCATTGTCATGTAGGCTTCTCAAAACCTCTTTCTTCTTGCTACGAGCCATAGGGAGGTTGTCACCTCGGAGTGCTACATTAGGATAGCCAGTAGTTGTAACAATGACTTCATCAAAGTTAGGTGGAACACTACTAGAACTGCAATGTACTCAAATGCCCATATTCTAACATCCGCCAACGGTTCGTCTAATGGCTTCCAATTGTCCGTTGATTTTAAACTACGTATTTGAAGCTATTAAAAATCATTGGAAATTGTTGGAATATCGACCGTTTGCGGCCGTTGGAAATATCATGAGTATTTTCTAGAACCTGCGACCTGTTGCCTCTTATTCTTCTTCCTCCTCACAAAAACGAAAACAAACCTCCATTCCTCATTTGCTCAACTTCGCCAGTGCTTACACCACAACAACCACCCTCCAAACATCCTACGACGCCACCTATTACATGTTGTAGCCCCTTTCCACCCTCCACGCTTGCAAAATCAAGTTCCCTAGACCCTATTATTTTGGTTTTTCTTATTTAAGGCCTAATTTAGATTATGATTGTTTCCTAATAGCAAATTTATGTTTACTATATCATATTACCTGCTAATTGCTATTATTGTCATCATGATGATCAAATTACTACTAATTGCAAAATTTTCTAATCAATATATTATGTATGTTTAGGATGATTTGGTTCGTATTGAACATAGGTGTATGATAAGGTTTACAAATAGTATAATTTATGCAAGCACGAAGTATGTATTATGTTAGGATTGATCAGTTTTGGATAATTTGTACAAACACGAGTTTTGTGTTAATGCGAAAACATGAACTGATTTGGTGTTTAATAAGTTTTTTATGACTTCAAATGATTTTGATAGGAATCGTCGTTGTTAGAATTCAATAAGTAGTAAAAATATACAATTTAGTACATATGTACTAAAATAATAAAATATAAACAAATTATATATTTAAATTTAAGATAAACAAATATTTAAACCCTTTGATATTATTTGGCCTTACCTGACAAGTATTGTATACGATCGTTATTTAGATATTCATTTTTTCTACAAAACAAACATCCTTATTCATCTGATACAACATTTGTCAGATTTGTCCCTATATTTGACAAGTCACAAGCACTATCAAGTAATTATGTTTCGTAAATTATATCACTTTAAACTGTTCACAAAATATCGATGCATTTCCTTTTTGTTCTTAGTGTACACGCATTTGTGGACGATACAAGGAATACGAGGGAAATGTTATCAAAATTTTGGAAAATCATTTAAAATGATATGATTTATGGAATGTAATCACTATTGTGTTTGTAATGGGAAGTAGGATGACCGACCATCAAAGAAGGCACATAACTGTGAATGAATCCATTGTCTTTTATTTAAATTAAAGTTTGTAAAAAAAATTGTATATGTTTACTAAAGTGATAATTAATATATAATCAAAATATACAACAAACGATTAATAACTATTTACTTCTCACGTAGGTTTTAAAGTAGGAAAAATGATTAATTATTTTATTGATCAGAGCTGGATGTATCCAAGAACAGGAATTAGTGGCGCAATAAGTGAACGTTTTCTAAACGGGGTATATGTGTTCATCAAATTTGCTTTATGTAATATTGGAAACGATGAAGAAATTCTTTGCCCATGTAATAGGTGCAAATTGGTGAACTGTTTAATATTGAATATAGTTAAGGTTCATTTGCTCTAATACGGTTTCGTAGCCAATTATTTGGTATGGGATCGTCATGGAGAAATTGTAGCCCCTAATCAAGATTAGTCAGTGGAGGTCATTAGTGATGAAGTTAGTACAACGAATCTCATATAACATATGGTCGAAGATGCAACACGATCAATGTTCCCTACTGTAACACCCCACCTCCGCTAGGGTCACTCATAAAGGGAATTGTAACACCCCACCTCCATTAAGGTCACTCACAAAGGGAATGCCTTAACTTTAGTGGAGCGTTTTAGGTAAACAGACACAGAATATCACAAGACAGATATTAAAAAATTTGCAGCGGAAATAAATAACTTTATTAAATCACCAAAATAATTTGTTACATAATACCATGAGTCATAAAACCCTTACAACAAAACACTTCTGTCTTACATTATCAGAGTACATAGGTATTTTAAAAGAAAAAAATCATTCCCCAAATTACAGAGCAAGCCACATAAGAGACAGAGGTTCGAGCCATACTTCAGAAGTAGCTCCTAGAAGATGATATCCAAATCCTGACTAAACCTGGGTGTTTCCTCCCTGAACACCTGGGGGGAAAAGGAAGAAAAGAGATGGAAAAAGGGGGTCAGATATAAAGTCTGGCGAGTGCGATAACTTTAACAATATAATTAACAAAGTAACTAGGCTAAGGAATAAGTTGGAAAATAAGGAAATGGCCATGAACCATTGAGTATGACAGAGTAAACAAGGAAACAAGATGAACAACGATAATGTTAAAGGCACACCTAAACCACTACAAGTAATTACTATACTGCACCACCACTAGTATAACAGGATTAGGTGTTACCCTAATGTTTAAACTGAAATAGAATTGAAACAGAATAATCTATACAGAAACAGAATGCAAGTAATGGGCCTTAACCACCCCAACATACAGAAGGTACAGAAGTAGAATACTAATAATGGGCCTTTACCACCCAACTAATGGGCCTTTACCACCCCAACAGACAGAAGGTACGGAAACAGAATATGAAACGGAATCAGAGACAGAAACAGAATAATCCCTACGGAAACAGAATGTAGAATTAGGTGTACACTAGTAATGAGCCTTTACCACCCTAACAGACGGTACCACGCAGAAAAAGACAGGTGTTACCACCCAACAGAAACAGATGGTACCAACAGAAACAAACAGAACTAAGTGTACCCTAAATCCTACCCCCAAGCGACCGGCTTCCTAACTCGTAGATACCCGTGATGGTCCCACAGTGGGGTGTATCACTCCCCAAAGTCGCAACCCGATACTATCAGAGATGCACGGCTTATACCTACACGATGCAACAACGTCTTACCTACCAGCCCGGGCCCACACATGCACATGAACCCGTTGGACTTGCGTTGCCACCGCTCACTCGTTTTGGCCTCTTATAGTCAAGCCCAGTAGGCGTATCCCGTCCTCGACTTAGGTCGAGCCCACAGAGATACTTATGGGTTACTGGTTGAAACGGGCCCCCATGATTTGACACAAGCTATCCACCAAAGCTTGGTCCCCTCTAGTATTTCCCACTTAACCCACTTCTTATTCATGTTTCAATTACATGCTTCAATTTTGGTTAAGTATTTCTAATCGTATTTCAAATGCCACCCAGGCACCCACTAGACTCCACATGCCACCCAAGGCACCCACTTAACCCCCTCATTTCCCACTACATGTTTATCTGGTTAAGCGTTTCTTAATTCATTAAGACCGTAACCTCATAAAGACCTCTCACATTAGACTGGCATTTGTGGCAGCTGGATTTTCCGGGCGAGTCCGGGCAGTCTTACACCACAAAAGAGCCTAACCTCGTGTCTTTACAATTGTTACGTATTTAGTTTATGCCTAAGACCTCTCACATTAGACTGACATTTGTGGTAGCTGGATTTGTCGGGCGGGTTCGGGCAGTCTTACACCACAAAAGAGCCTAGCCTCGTGTCTTAGACGATTAATTACTCCTAATTAATCATCCCCCAATTTGAATTACTTTCCCTATTCAAATTATCAATCAATTCCAAATTTAACGATGTCCATAATTGACTCAATTATGTCCATCCATTTATGGTATGTAAAATCATACCAATTTCACCACAATTATAATTTATGCCTTTTAAGGCATTTATGCCAATTAAATCTTTTTAATATTATCCCCTTTACCCCACGTAGTACGTTTGTTCGTTTAACGTAAAAATATACGTTAGACTCGAATAGTCTAACTCATGGAATAAAGAGAGAACATCACAATATACACATAATTAAAATCTAAACATAGGGGTGAACTTGCATATGTGAATGATGTTCTACACCTAAAACTTGCATAGGCTAAAATTATAACTTGCATAAACAACATATGTCATGGATCCAAATCTAAAGGAATAAACTTGCATAGGTAATAACCACAAATTCTCATAAATCATGTATGTCATAAGCCTATGTCTAAAGGTGTTAATTTGCATAGGCAATACCCCTAAACTTGCATAACATGATTCATGTTCTAATCTCATATATTCATATAACTTACATATGTGATTTATACATCATAACAAGGGTGTAAACTTGCATCCAACATGTAAAGTGTCATGTAAAATTTAGCATATAACTCACACATGTCATAGCCTATCTTTCACTTAAATTTTCACATAAACTAGGTGTCATAACTATGTAAGTTCACATATAATTCTACCCGTCATGTATATGATTCATATTTGAATCAAAATTTAAACTTGCCAACAAATGATTTATCATATGAATAGATATAACAAACTAGCATAAGAAACTTGATGATTTGATTGTATATAAAATTACAACATGGATGATAGCAACATAACTATACATCATAAATGATAGCATCACAACATAATGTCATAGAGATTTCAATCATAATCCTATAACATAATCACAACATGCAATCAATACTTCATATCACATCAATACAATCCGCATTATACCTTAATCCAATTAAATTACTAATTATCTTGTTAAAACTATCGAACTCACAACTCAAAAGCAGTTTTGAGTTCTGAATTTTGATTTCTGGAGTTGAATTAGCTCTCCTTTGAAGAAGATTCGCTGTTAGGGTTGAGTAGTTCTGATTTGATTGCTGTTCTTCCTCTTAATTTTGGTGGCGGCTGCTCTAGGGTTCAAGACAACAGCATGACGGCCATAGTTTCAATTTTAATTCTGATTTAGGGTTTGAGTCTATGGGTCTTTTTATAGAATTTTGAATTAATTTAAGTCGTCGGATGTTCTTAGGGTTAATCAAAACCATTCAATCATGATAGGGTGATGAGTCAGCCCTAATGACTCAGCAAGGAGTCAGAAAGGACTCAACAACATGGATCAGTCTGAACCAGAAAGCTGTGCAGGCTTTTGCCTCGGTCTGGGCGCACTTGGCAGGTGCGCCAGTGTTAATTTGTACTGGCGTACTTCCCAATTGCGCTAGTGCAATCTGTTTTTTTTTCTCTTTTACTTGCCACCACACTTCGTTCGTCCATAACTCCTTCATCCGGTACTCGTTTCCCGGAAACTCGGACTCTATTTCAACCAGAATTCCGAGACGAACACAATGGCGCAACCCCATTCCTTTAATTCTCACGTCTGAGATTAATTATTCTTTATTTTAGTTAATTCGATTATTCAAAAATCTGGGATGTTACATTCTCCCCTCCTTAAAGGATTTCGCCCCCGAAATCCCCAAGTTAAGGAGAATGCATATCCTACCATCCAAACAACCATCTACTCAACCATCAAACACAGGCATCCATTGTCCTTATAAAATTTCTAATGCTGTATGAGTATATGCAAGAAGTGTGTGTATATATTCCTTATCTAATGCAAAATCAGGCGGTCTACTGATTCAGTTGACCTCCTTAATGCAAACCATGATAGTGCCATGCGTCCATTATGTATGCGAAAGAACCTTATCGATACATATCATTTCTACATGTGTGCACAACCATTCACCAAAATGCAACATCCATATGATGGTACAACCATTATACAACCATTAACTTAAATATGTACACACATTTATATGCAATATGAAGTGACTGAGCTGATCTAGTGCCTAATGTGTGTGTATATGCATCCACAGGCAACCACTAGCAAACACTTGCAACCATCAAACATAACATGTCTCAAACACATGTTTACATCCATGGATTTCCTATCTAAAGGTCAAAGATTCGGTCGATGGTATACAAACAAATGATACAACTAAAACAAAAGCTCTGTCCCCATTTGACATCGGTTAAGAGAATAATTCCCTAAGTCTCAGCCCCGAGGATCGAAATCAACATTAGACTGCCACTCAGAAAATTACCCCCATTAAACAATGTCAAAACTGGAAATCTACTTCATGCTTCGAGTAAAAACCCCTATCCTTCAGAAATATTCAGATACTTACTGACTACTGGTACAGATCAGATTACAGCTTGATTCTCAGAAAGCAAAGCATAACAGACCCTTGCATGTTACAAGAAACTTTGGGGGTCTTCCCATGACAAGTTAGAAACTTAACGACCCTCCTCCCAAAATCTAGAACAACCCTCTACATAGAAAGCTGGTCCATTTAGAACCAACCCATAGCCCATAAACTTGAGCACACAAATGTCACATTCAAATTTTTGATGCCTAACACAGATAATTTCAAACCCCTACAAATCACTAACAATTTAGCCAAACCACAAATGGGGTTTGAAACAACTACGGGATCAGAAACAAGACGAGTATTAAAGTGCAGAGTCTTAATTACAGAATCAAAAAGAGTCTTAACTCAACAATCAGATAAGGAAATTAAACCTTCTACATAAATTTTCCTACCCCTATCCTATCCATCAGCCGCGAGAGCATTCGCCTATCCTATCAAAGGAAGAGATTTTAGACAAAGGACCGAAGGATACTACATATGGCTTTTCGGGGAATGTTTTTCAAAACAGGCTTTCCTTTTTGAAAATACTTTCTTTTAAAGCATTTTTGAAAAATATTTTCAAAACTTTTATCTAATCTAGTAACCTTCAGCTCTGATACCAAGTGTAACAACCCACCTCCATTAAGGTCACTCACAAAGGGAATGCCTTAACTTCAGTGGAGCGTTTTAGGTAAACAGACACAGAATATCACAAGACAGATATTTAAATTTTTGAAGCGGAAATAAATAACTTTATTAAATCACAAAAATACTTTGTTACATAATACCATAAGTCATAAAACCCTTACAACAAAACACTTCTATCTTACATTATCAGAGTACATAGGTATTTTAAAAGAAAAACATCATTCCCCAAATTACAGAGCAAGCCACATAAGAGACAGAGGTTCGAGCCATACTTTAGAAGTAGCTCCTAGAAGATGATATCCAAATCCTGACTAAACCTGGGTGTTTCCTCCCTGAACACCTGGGGGGGGGAGGAAGAAAAGAGATGGAAAAAGGGGGTCAGACATAAAGTCTGGCGAGTGCGATAACTTTAACAATATAATTAACAAAGTAACTAGGCTAAGGCATAAGTTGGAAAATAAGGAAATGACCATGAACCATTGAGTATGACAGAGTAAACAAGGAAACAAGATGAACAACGATAACGTTAAAGGCACACCTAAACCACTACAAGATAATTACTATACTGCACCACCACTAGTATAACAGGATTAGGTGTTACCCTAATGTTTAAACTGAAATAGAATCAAAATAGAATAATCTATACAGAAACAGAATGCTAGTAATGGGCCTTAACCACACCAACATACAGAAGGTACAGAAGTATAATACTAATAATGGGCCTTTACCACCCAACTAATGGGCCTTTACCACCCCAACAGACAGAAGGTACGGAAACAGAATCTAAAACGGAATCAGAGACGGAAACAGAATAATCCCTACGGAAACAGAATGTAGAATTAGGTGTACACTAGTAATGGGCCTTTACCACCCCAACAGACGGTACCACGCGGAAACAGACAGGTGTTACCACCCAACAGAAACAGACGGTACCAACAGAAACAAACAGAACTAAGTGTACCATAAGTCCTACCCCCAAGCGATCGGATCCATAACTCGTAGATACCCGTGCTGGTCCCACAGTGGGGTGTATCACTCCCCAAAGTGGCAACCCGATACTATCAGAGATGGACGGCTTATACCTACACGATTCAACAACTTCTTACCTACCAGCCCGGGCCCACACACGCACATGAACCCATTGGACTTGCGTTGCCACCGCTCACCCGTTTTGGCCTCTTACAGTCAAGCCCAGTACGCGTGTCCCGTCCTCGACTTAGGTCGAGCCCACAGAGATACTTATGGGTTACTAGTTGAAACGGGCCCCCACGATTTGACACAAGTTATCCACCTAAGCTTGGCCCCCTCTAGTATTTCCCACTTAACCCACTTCTTATTCATGTTTCAATTACATGCTTCAATTTGGGTTAAGTATTTCTAATCGTATTTCAAATGCCACCTAAGGCACCCACTAGATTCCACATGCCACCCAAGGCACCCACTTAACCCCCTCATGTCTCACTACATGTTTATCTGGTTAAGCGTTTCTTAATTCATTAAGACCGTAACCTCATAAAGACCTCTCGCGTTAGACTGGCATTTGTGGCAGCTGGATTTGCCGGGCGGGTCCGGGCAATCTTACACCACAAAAGAGCCTAACCTCGTGTCTTTACAATTGTTACGTATTTAGTTTACGCCTAAGACCTCTCACATTAGACTGACATTAGTGCCAGCTGGATTTGTCGGGCGTGTCCGGGCAGTCTTACACCACAAAAGAGCCTAAGCTCGTGTCTTAGACGATTAATTACTCCTAATTAATCATCACCCAATTTGAATTACTTTCCCTATTCAAATTATCAATCAATTCCAAATTTAACGATGTCCATAATTGACTCAATTATGTCCATCCATTTATGGTATGTAAAATCATACCAATTTCACCACAATTATATTTTATGCCTTTTAAGGCATTTATGCCAATTAAATCTTTTTAATATTATCCCCTTTACACCACGTAGTACGTTTGTTCGTTTAACGTAAAAATATACGTTAGACTCGAATAGTCTAAGTCATGGAATAAAGAGAGAACATCACAATATACACATAATTAAAATCTAAACATAGGGGTGAACTTGCATATGTGAATGATGTTCTACACCTAAAACTTGCATAGGCTAAAATTATAACTTGCATAAACAACATATGTCATGGATCGAAATCTAAAGGAATAAACTTCCATAGGTAATAACCACAAATTCTCATAAATCATGTATGTCATAAGCCTATGTCTAAAGGTGTTAATTTTCATAGGCAATACCCCTAAACTTGCATAACATGATTCATGTTCTAAACTCATATATTCATACAACTTACATATGTGATTTATACATCATAACAAGGGTGTAAACTTGCATCCAACATGTAAAGTGTCATGTAAAATTTAGCATATAACTCACACATGTCATAGCCTAACTTTCACTTAAATTTTCACATAAACTAGGTGTCATAACTATGTAAGTTCACATATAATTCTACCCAACATGCATATGATTCATATTTGTATCAAAATCTAAACTTGCCTACAAATGATTTATCATATGAATAGATATAACAAACTAGCATAAGAAACTTGATGATTTGATTGTATATAAAATTACAACATGGATGATAGCAACATAACTTTACATCATAAATGATAGCATCACAACATAACGTCATAGAGATTTCAATCATAATTCTACAACATAATCACAACATGCAATCAATACTTCATATCACATCAATACAATCCGCATTATATCTTAATCCAATTAAATTACTAATTATCTTGTTAAAACTATCGAACTCACAACTCAAAAGCAGTCTTGAGTTATGAATTCTGATTTCTGGAGTTGAATTTGCTCTCCTTTGAAGAAGATTCGCTGTTAGGGTTGAGTAGTTCTAATTTGATTGCTGTTCTTCCTCTTAATTTTGGTGGCGGCTGCTCTAGGGTTCAAGTCAACAGCATGACGACCATAGTTTCAATTTTAATTCTGATTTAGGGTTTGAGTCTATGGGTCTTTTTATAGAATTTTGAATTAATTTAAGCCGTAGGATGTTCTTAGGGTTAATCAAAACCATTCAATCATGATAGGGTGATGAGTCAGCCCTAATGACTCAGCAAGGAGTCAGAAAGGACTCAACAACATGGGTCAGTCTGAACCAGAAAGCTGTGCAGGCTGTTGCCTCGGCCTGGGCGCACTTGGCAGGTGCGCCAGTGTGAATTTGTACTGGCGCACTTCCGAAGTGCGCTAGTGCAGTCTATTTTTTTTCTCCTTTACTTGCCACCACACTTCGTTCGTCCACAACTCCTTCATCCGATACTCGTTTCCCACAAACTCGGACTCTATTTCAACCAGAATTCCGAGACGAACACAATGGCGGAACACCATTCCTTTAATTCTCATGTCTGAGATTAATTATTCTTTACTTTAGTTAATTCGGTTATTCAAAAATCCGGGGTGTTACAGGAATGCACTAGATTTGGTGGAGCATTATCTAGGTAAACATACACAGAAATATTACAAGACAGAACATATAAAACAGTGGAAGAAGAACCAAATTTCATTGCTTTAAACTCTAGAAAGGTCTAAAGCCTTTTACATCAAAATGCCATTAAATCCATTACATTGAAATCTGTCTTGCAAAGGTAAAGAAGCATAAAACCAAAGCTATAAATCATTCCCCAAGTAAAACAATAAAGAAACGATAGCCAAGAAAGGTCCAAGCCATATATGATGATCTTGAAGCAGAAAGAAGTCCAAACTAAGTAGTAGTGTTTCCTCCCTGAGAACCTGGGGGGGGAAACGGAAGAAAAAGAGGCGAAAGAAAACGGGTCAGTCATAAAGACTGGTAAGTCCTATTGACTTTCAGCATAGAAACAAGTAAAGATAACATGACATGTATAAACTGAAAGTAAACATAAGGATGATGACAAGATAGGCAAGTTAAACTAAGATAACAAGATAAACTAAGTTAACAAGATAAACTATGCTAACCAGATAAACTACGGTAATAAGATAAACTGTGCTAACCAGATAAACAAAGTTAACAAGATAAACTTTGCTATCCAGATAAACAACGGTAACAAGATAAACTATGCTAACCAGATAAACTACGTATAGCATCGCATGTTTAACATTCTCGGCACCAGTACTAGTATAACAAAATTAGGTGTTATCCTAATGTCCAAACAGAAACGGAAACAGAAACAGAAACAGGGTGATCTTTACAGAAATAGCAATGGGATTTTACCTCCCTAACAGAAACAGAAACAGAAATGGGCCTTTACCACCTCTACTAGTAACCCAACCCGTGTCATGTATTAACTATGAAATGATCCCTTGTCCAAT
The DNA here is from genome assembly GCA_030737875.1 of Allium sativum. NCBI lineage: Eukaryota > Viridiplantae > Streptophyta > Magnoliopsida > Asparagales > Amaryllidaceae > Allium > Allium sativum. The sequence goes on from CM060923.1 coordinate 647,133,783, forward strand.
ATCATGAAATGACCCATTAATTGGTCCCACGAAACGATCTATTAATCGATCGGCTCCCTACAAGTACTAGCTTGTCATGTGTCTGTGTCATACGGCCCTATCACGAATGTAGTTACCTATGCTTGGTTCACCATAGGGTGTATCAAGCCCTAGGGTGCCAACCACCGACTCGAATCAAGCACGCACAGTGTAAACCTAATGGTGCCCAATGCATGCTTTTTCAACTCCTGACTACGTGCACGACCATAGTCCACCTGAACCTACAATGGCGCACCAACTCAGCCGTCGTTATGGTCGCTTACAATCAGCCCAGTAATCATGCCCCACCCTGCCTAGTTCCAGGGTACTGTGATACATCTAGTGAGTTACTGCTGAAAAGGACCGCGTAACTAGGGTTTCCGTCCAGTAGGTTAAGTGTTGTCATTTAAATTCGAGACTTAACCCCATCAGTCTAGCATGTCAAGTTGGTTAAGTGTTGTCATTCAAGTTCGTGACTTAATCCACCTACGTGTCATGTCAAATTGGTTAAGTGTTGTCGTTCAAGTTCATGACTTTGCCCTACGAATCATGTGTCAAGTTGGTTAAGTATATTCAAGCGGTTCATGACTCAACCCTATCAAATCATCGTGTCACATTGGTTAAGTATATTCAAGCGGTTCATGAATTAACCCTATCAAATCATCGTGTCAAATTGGTTAAGTATATTCAAGCGGTTCATGACTTAACCCTATCAAATCATCATGTCAAATTGGTTAAGTATATTCAAGTGGTTCATGACTTAACCCTATCATGTGGCATTAATTCATTAATGCACCCCAACCTCTCACATCAGACCTGTTGTTGTTGTAACACCCCACCTTCGCTAGGGTCACTCACAAAGGGAATGCACTAGGTTTGGTGAAGCATTATCGAGGTAAACATGCACAGAAATATTACAAGACAGAACATATATAAAACAGCGGAAGTAAAACAAATTCCATTGCCTTATAAAATAAGGTCTAAAGCCTTTTACATCAGAATACATCAAAGTCTGTCTTGCAATAATAAAGAAGCATAAAACCATTTCATGAATTATTCCCCAGTAAAACAGTAAAGTAGCCATAGCCAAGAAAAAGTCCAAGCCATGCGTGATGACCTTCAAGCAGAAGAAGTCCGAACTAGATAACATTGTTTCCTCCCTGAAACCTGGGGGGGAAACGGAAGACAAAGAGGCGAAACAAAACGGGGTCAGTCATAAAGACTGGTAAGTCCTATCTACTTCCAGTATAAAAACAGGTAAAGGTAACATGACATGCATAAACTGAAAGTAAACATAAGGATGACTACAAGATAGATAAACTAAACCAGGGTAATAGGCTGAACTACTGTAGCAAGGTAGACTAAGATATCATGATAAACTACGGTGTCATGATAAATCAAGGTATCACATCATCAGGTTTCTATCAAGTATACTATCCCAAGGTGTCTATCCTGTATAATATCCCACAGTGTCTATCATGTATATTTCTCCTGGTTCTAACATGTATATTTGCTCTGCACCTCTCGTACTAGTATCCCAACCCGCGTCATGTGTTAACTATGAATATCCCTTGCCCAATGTCATGTAATAGTCCATGTCAACCTAATATATAGCATATGTAGGTTTTTCCCAACTCGTATGTTTCTTCCCATGTATAAGTTCAGTCCTTTGCCGTAGGCCATACGGGCTTTCCCATGTAAACGTTTTATCCTTGAGGTTATTTTGGACTGCTACCCTTGATCTAGTATGTTTCCTTACCATGAACTATCGCGTGTTCACTTAGGATTTATGCCGCCTAGGACCACTAGGGATTATGCTACCTAATGAACGTTTCCGTGTCTCGGTTTGGGTTTTGGCCACCTAGGACCACTAGGGATTATGCCACCCGTCAACCGCGCCCTTTATCCCGCGTATGTATCGTGAATTGTTTTCCATGTCTAGACGCACATGTTCCTCAGTGTGCCATCCGAATTCCGTGCCAGGGCAAATCAAGAAATACGGAACTCGGTCGGGAGCTTTAACTCGTCTGCCGATGCAAATATCAAGGTCTGTTTTTGTACCTGTGGCTATGGTCCTACGTGACCCCTCCCTCAACTACTGAAAGGCAATCCAACAAAAATCATGTATGAGAACTACACTAGGCCCATCGATGCCCATTTCCAGATAGCCAACCTCACCCATAACTTGATAGCTAGTATATGGTCTCTTGGGAGTTCCCTGCCTTTCCTTACGTACACGATTGACTAAAGATGGTAGGTATTCGGCGACTTGCTATCCCGGGGCAAAAATCAAGTATCGTCGACTCCACGCTAATCCATCCAAGTCTTAGGTCGCTCGCATAGCAACCAAGGCATACTCTTGGCTCTTCTACCGCAGACCTTAACCCCTGTGAAGCCAGGTTGCATGGACCACTTGCCACCTCACAGAGGGATACCAAGAGTACCCTCACGTTCCCCGAAGCTTCCTCTTCGTCACCCAGTTCGCTGGAGCTTTTATCCAAGTCAAATAACTTGCTCCTCCTCGTATACTAAGCGATGACCTACCGTACCAGGTTACTCATCACTTCATGAACTAGTCTCATGTACTTAGCTAAGAATTATCACTTAGTTACCCTTAACTAAGGTTTACCACTTAGCCCCTCTTTCCGCTATCCTTGTTAACCACGATTTCCAACCTAGTCCCCTGAGCTAGGGTTTTGTCAAATGGGTTAAGTGTTGTTATCCAAGTTCATGACTTAACCCGCCTACGAATCATGTCAAGATTGTCTAAGTACTCAAGTTCAAGGCTTAGCCCTACAGGTTGGTTAAGTGTACCAAGAAGCCCATGACTTAACCCTATCAAGTCAAATTGGTTAAGTATTTGTTTGTCTTAACCCTGTTAGATTGATTAAGCATAGATTATCTTAATCCCATCAGATTATCGAGTCGGATTGGTTAAGTGTAGGTTAACTTAATCCCATCCACTAATCGTATTACAATGGTTAAGCGTAATTTAAAAGGTCTCGCGACTTAACCCTACCAGACCCACGTATTAGATTGGTTAAGTGTAGGTTACTTAACTTCATCAAATCATCACGTATAATTGGTTAAGTATAAGTTACTTAACCCCCATTAAAGTATCATGTTAAATTAGTTAAGCATTGGTTGCTTAACCCCCCTTGAATTACCACGTTTAGATTGGTTAAGTGGTTAACTTAACACCATTGAATTACCATGCTTAGATTAGTTAAGTATAGGTTACTTAACCCCATCTGATTATCGTGTTTAGATTAGTTAAGTCTTAATTACTTAACCCCATCTAATTGTCGTGTTTAGATTAGTTAAGTCTAAGTTACTTAACCCCATCTAATTACCATGTTTAGATTAGTTAAGTGAAGGTTACTTAACCCCATCTAATTACCAAGTCGGATTAGTTAAGTGTAAATTACTTAACCCCATCCCCTAATTGTCTTGCATGGTTAAGTGTCATTAAGGAACCAAGACCGGTTTAACTTAACCTACCCATTTGTGTCATATCGGTTAAGTGTCAATAGTCAAATTTACTTAACCTTATCATGTGGCATTAATTTAATTAATGCACTTTCAACCTCTCACATTAGACCTTGTTGTGGTTACTAGTTAAGCCGGGCGGGTCCGGGTAGTTTTACACCACAACTTAGTCTAACCTCGGGTCTTAAGCGCGAAATGACCAACTTCTCACATTGGGTCCTATTGTTTGTAGCCACTAGTTAAGCCGGGCGGGTCCGGTAGATTTATGCTACAAACTCAACCCAACCTAGAGTTGGCCACTTTCATGTTTGGTCTAGTGTCATATTACACTTACAACCCTCCCATGTCTTGTTCAAGTTCCATGTTTACCCCACATGTCATGCCCCCATTTTGGTTCTACTTACATGACGTGTTCACATGTAACCTCAAGTCAAGTTTTCATGTCATATTCACGTCAATATTTCGCGTCATGTTCATGTTTATCTAACTACCCCAAAATCGTGTTTTCACTTGAGTGGAAGCGAGTCAACATAGTAGGTATACTATGGCTACATATAGACCCCAAAACATGCACGATGCCATAAAATGGATTGGCTCCAAACATGCATGGTATCACAAGGGGGTTTGGCCTTAAAACATGCATGATAGTGTCATATAGGGATTGACCATAAGCATGCATAATGTCATAAAGGATTTGGCCACAAACTTGCATACTATCATAGGAAATTTGCTCACAAACTTGCATGTTGTCATAACGGGATTTGACCCTACATAAACATGATATCATAAGGGGTTGGTTTTATTTACATGCATAAGCCCCCAAGTCCAATTTATGCAACTATTTCACAAGTCAAAGTGGCTCTAAGTGTTCATGCTATCATACTACAAGTAAAGGTCCAATCTTGCATGGCAAACTAAGTCCAATGCAACATGAATAGCAAGGTTTAGTCGCTAAAACATAACCCAAAGTCATATGTTCATGATAAAGGAGCAAACTAGGCTCTCATAGGTTATAACATTCATGTTTAACCACATTTTATTCCATGCCATGATCAAAACTACCATTTAGATCTAGAAGTAGCTAGAACTTACATAGCGAGGCTTAGGGAAGGAGTATGCATCGTCGTGATGAAGAAAGGTGGCTCCTTTGATCAAGAACCGCCATGAAATCGCCATAGCAACGTTGATGTGGCCTCGATTTGGTGTAGCAAGCTTGCACCTTTCCATTCGGATCCGATTTGCATGCATAGTCTCTTGGAGTTGGAGATGGAGGCCATGATCACTTGGCATTTGGGCAGCACTTCGTTGCAAGAGTGATTTATGAGGGGTTTAGGGTAGGCTTAGGGCCTTTTTATAGAGATTAGGAGTAGTTTAGGCCGTTAGATTAACCCTAGGATAGATCCAAGCCCTCAAAAATCGTCACAAGCCTCCAAAACCGAGCCAAACAGCAAAGCAGGTGCACCAGGCTGCCTGGGTCCGACCAGGCAGGTCGACCCCCAGGTCGACCCTGGGGTCGACTCCCCAGTCGACCTGGTGGGCAGGGGGTCGACTCCCCAGTCGACCTCCCCTGGTCTGGCGGGAAATTTTCCTGCCTCTTCTAAATTCTGAAATTTGAATCTGTTTTCGTTTTCGAATTTTCCGTGAAACTTCGCAAGGTCATATCTTGGTCATACGGACTCCGATTTCCAAAATTTCGGACTCTATTTCGCGTATTTTTCGGAGACGAATGCAATGGCGCAACCCATTTACCCTGATTCGGATTTTATAATTTAATTCTGCCTTGATTCTTATCTTAACACGTTGTTTAAAATTCAGGTTGTTACATTCTCCCCTTCTTTAAGGATTTCTTCCCCGAAATCTCCAAGTTAGGAAGAACGTATCCTACCATCCATCATCCATCTACTCAAAACATCATCCACAGGAAAACATTGTCCTTAAACGATTTCTAATGCCGTATGAACATATGCAAAACGTTTGTGTATATGCTCCTTAGCTAATGCTAATGATCAGGCCTGAATGATCTTTCTAATGCAAAATATGTTTAGTGCCATGAGTCCAACATGTATGCGAATAGTCCTAGTCATATAAGTACTATATGCGTGCACAAACATTCATCCATATGCAACATCCGCATGATAACACATTCAATTTCATCCATAAACAAGTATAAATACTCGTGCATATGCAACATGAAACGTGACCGCGTCAATCTAGTATCTAATGTGTATTCGCGCATCCACGAGCAACCACTTGCAACCTTTTGCAACCATATCAATCATAACATGTTTCAAATACATGTTTACATCCATAGAGTTCTATCTAAGGTTCCCAAGATACGATCGAGGAGATAAACAAGACAAACTCCTTACGGGGTTTGCGACAGAAACAGGACCGAGAGGATATCCACCCAGCGATAGCATGCCAGTGAGCTCTACAGTTGAACCAAGGATCAAAGATATACTCCTAAAAGGAGACATGATGCGCACGTCTAAGCCGCATTTCCATGAGCTTAATTCCATTGTACCTTGACCGCCTTCGACTTCATGATTTCGTAGCTCCTTGATTCCTATTTCCAAGGTATGAGTCGGAACTCGTTTCATTGTCGCCTCTCATTCCACTTTCGCTTATCCTTTCCCTAGTATACTTGGCTCAACCATATCTGCGTACTCATGTAAGCTCTCCAAAATTCACTAGGAAATTCTGGATCTTGTGTGCCGATGCCAATTCATGTTGCCACGAGTACTTACTAGGGTGATTCCCATAACTCATGCATAAGCGAAACGAACCATCCGCCTTAGCGGCGAATTCTATTCGAACGGATTACCGACAACTACATCCCGAGATTCTAGGTAACTAACCATGACAGAACCCAAAAGGTTACTCGAGACTTTGAGGGTATCACCAAGGTGAATCGAGAGACTAACTACCCTCTTTCCAAAACCGAGAATGGTATCCCTAACTGGATAACCACTTTACCCCTAGAATCCTTCCATAGCTCAATAATAGAAGTATTGCTTCTAATCTCAACACTTAGCATAGACGTTCTCAAATCCAACAAGTCATGAATAAATGGACCGACTCTCAAACCAGATTTTGGGACAAAACTAGGATCCTTTACCATGCTAATACTAAGGTGCAGAGACTTAACTATCCAAGCAGACTTAAATGATACGATGATCAAGACAAAGTCTGGACGGGATGATAGAAAAGAACGACTAAACCTTTACTAGAAACGGTACCATTTCTTTTAGGTACCCTAGAAATGGGAGCGTACAATTGCCCTCTTCGGTGATCTTGTCCTTGTCCTCCTTGATGGACTAAGCGATAGCAATAATTGCTTATCCTTAAGCTTGCGTCCTTTATCCTTACTCTTATTATCCTTCCTTGTATCACGGCAACAGGTCTCTCGAGAACCACCTCCATCGTACGGGAAACACCTACATGGCTAGACAAAGATTAGTCACAGTTAGAACTACTGTGACCACAGATGGAGGAAAGAAAGGAAAAGAGATTCGATCGAGGAATCGAAGGATAATGCTAATGGCCTTTGGGGAATAGCTTTTTAAAACAAACTTTTCTTGAAAAATGCTTCTTTGTAAACGGTTTTTCAAATAGTTTTCAGAAGGGTTTTAAAAACTTTTGCCCAGTCTGGTAACCTTCTGCTCTGATACCAAATGTAACACCCCACCTCCGCTAGGGTCACTCACAAAGGGAATGCACTAGGTTTGGTGAAGCATTATCGAGGTAAACATGCACAGAAATATTACAAGACAGAACATATATAAAACAGCGGAAGTAAAACAAATTCCATTACCTTATAAAATAAGGTCTAAAGCCTTTTACATCATAATACATCAAAGCCTGTCTTGCAATAATAAAGAAGAATAAAACCATTTCATGAATTATTCCCCAGTAAAACAGTAAAGTAGCCATAGCCAAGAAAAAGTCCAAGCCATGCGTGATGACCTTCAAGCAGAAGAAGTCCGAACTAGATAACATTGTTTCCTCCCTGAAAACTGGGGGGGGGGGACGGAAGACAAAGAGGCGAAACAAAATGGTGTCAGTCATAAAGACTGGTAAGACCTATCTACTTCCAGTATAAAAACAGGTAAAGGTAACATGACATGCATAAACTGAAAGTAAACATAAGGATGACTACAAGATAGATAAACTAAACCAGGGTAATAGGCTGAACTACTGTAGCAAGGTAGACTAAGATATCATGATAAATCAAGGTATCACATCGTCAGGTTTCTATCAAGTATACTATCCCAAGGTGTCTATCCTGTATAATATCCCACGGTGTCTATCATGTATATTTCTCCTGGTTTTAACATGTATATTTGCTCTGCACCTCTCGTACTAGTATCCCAACCCGCGTCATGTGTTAACTATGAATATCCCTGGCCCAATATCATGTAATGGTCCATGTCAACCTAATATATAGCATATGTAGGTTTTTCCCAACTCGTATGTTTCTTCCCATGTATAAGTTCAGTCCTTTGCCGTAGGCCATACGGGCTTTCCCATGTAAACGTTTTATCCTTGAGGTTATTTTGGACTGCTACCCTTGATCTAGTTATGTTTCCTTACCATGAACTATCGCGTGTTCACTTAGGATTTATGCCGCCTAGGACCACTAGGGATTATGCTACCTAATGAACGTTTCCGTGTCTCGGTTTGGGTTTTGGCCACCTAGGACCACTAGGGATTATGCCACCCGTCAACTGCGCCCTTTATCCCGCGTATGTATCGTGATTCGTTTTCCATGTCTAGACGCACATGTTCCTCAATGTACCATCCGAGTTCCGTGCCAGGGCAAATCAAGAAATACGGAACTCGGTCGGGAGCTTTAAGTCGTCTGCTGATGCAGATATCAAGGTCTGTTTTTGTACCCGTGGCTATGGTCCCACGTGACCCCTCCCTCAACTACTGAAGGGCAATCCAACAAAAATCATGTATGAGAACTACACTAGGCCCATCGGTGCCCATTTCCAGATAGCCAACCTCACCCATAACTTGATAGCTAGTATATGGTCTCTTGGGAGTTCCCTGCCTTTCTGTATGTACACGATTGACTAAAGATGGTAAGTAGTCGGCGACTTGCTATCCCGGGGCAAAAATCAAGTATCGTCGACTCCACGCTAATCCATCCCAGTCTTTAGGTCGCTCGCATAGCAACCAAGGCATACTCTTGGCTCTTCTACCGGAGACCTTAACCCCTGTGAAGCCAGGTTTCATGGAACACTTGCCACCTCACAGAGGGATACCAAGAGTACCCTCACGTTCCCCGAAACTTCCGCTTCGTCACCCAGTTCACTGGAGCTTTTATCCAAGTCAGATAACTTGCTCCTCCTCGTATACTAAGCGATGACCTACCGTACCAGGTTACTCATCTCTTTATGAACTACTCTCATGTACTTAGCTAAGAATTATCACTTAGTTACCCTTAACAAAGGTTTACCACTTAGCCCCTCTTTCCGCTATCCTTGTTAACCACGATTTCCAACCTAGTCCCCTGAGCTAGGGTTTTGTCAAATGGGTTAAGTGTTGTTATCCAAGTTCATGACTTAACCCGCCTACGAATCATGTCAAGATTGGCTAAGTACTCAAGTTCAAGGCTTAGCCCTACAGGTAGGTTAAGTGTACCAAGAAGCCCATGACTTAACCCTATCAAGTCAAATTGGTTAAGTATTTGTTTGTCTTAACCCTGTCAGATTATCATGTTAGATTGATTAAGCATAGATTATCTTAATCCCATCAGATTATCGAGTCGGATTGGTTAAGTGTATGTTAACTTAACCCCATCCACTAATCGTATTACGATGGTTAAGCCTAATTTAAAAGGTCTTGCGACTTAACCCTACCAGACCCACGTATTAGATTGGTTAAGTGTAGGTTACCTAACTTCATCAAATCATCACGTATAATTGGTTAAGTATAAGTTTCTTAACCCCCATTAAAGTATCATGTTAAATTTGTTAAGCATTGGTTGCTTAACCCCCCTTGAATTACCACGTTTAGATTGGTTAAGTGGTTAACTTAACCCCATTGAATTACCATGCTTAGATTAGTTAAGTATAGGTTACTTAACCCCATCTGATTACCGTGTTTAGATTAGTTAAGTCTTAATTACTTAACCCCATCTAATTGCCGTGTTTAGATTAGTTAAGTCTAAGTTACTTAACCCCATCTAATTACCATGTTTAGATTAGTTAAGTGAAGGTTACTTAACCCCATCTAATTACCAAGTCGGATTAGTTAAGCGTAAATTACTTAACCCCATCCCCTAATTGTCTTGCATGGTTAAGTGTCATTAAGGAACCAAGTCCGGTTTAACTTAACCTACCCATTCGTGTCATATCGGTTAAGTGTCAATAGTCAAATTTACTTAACCTTATCATGTGGCATTAATTTAATTAATGCACTTTCAACCTCTCACATTAGACCTTGTTGTGGTTACTAGTTAAGCCGGGCGGGTCCGGGTAGTTTTACACCACAACTTAGTCTAACCTCGGGTCTTAAGCGCGACATGACCAACTTCTCGCATTGGGTCCTATTGTTTGTAGCCACTAGTTAAGCCGGGCGGGTCCGGGTAGATTTATGCTACAAACTCAACCCAACCTCGAGTTGGCCACTTTCATGTTTGGTCTAGTGTCATATTACACTTACAACCCTCCCATGTCTAGTTCAAGTTCCATGTTTACCCCACATGTCTATGCCCCCATTTTGGTTCAACTTACATGTCGTGTTCACATGTAACCTCAAGTCAAGTTTTCATGTCATATTCACGTCAAGATTTCGCGTCATGTTCATGTTTATCTAACTACCCCAAAATCGTGTTTTCACTTGAGTGGAAGCGAGTCAACATAGTAGGTATACTATGGCTACATATAGACCCCAAAACATGCACGATGCAACAAAAGGGATTGGCTCCAAACATGCATGGTATCACAAGGGGGTTTGGCCTTAAAACATGCATGATAGTGTCATATAGGGATTGGCCATAAGCATGCATAATGTCATAAAGGATTTGGCCACAAACTTGCATACTATCATAGGAAATTTGCTCACAAACTTGCATGTTGTCATAACGGGATTTGACCCTACATAAACATGATATCATAAGGGGTTGGTTTTATTTACATGCATAAGCCCCCAAGTCCAATTTATGCCACTATTTCACAAGTCAAAGTGGCTCTAAGTGTTCATGCTATCATACTACAAGTAAAGGTCCAATCTTGCATGGCAAACTAAGTCCAATGCAACATGAATAACATGGTTTAGTCGCTAAAACATAACCCAAAGTCATATGTTCATGATAAAGGAGCAAACTAGGCTCGCATAGGTTATAACATTCATGTTTAACCACATTTTATTCCATGCCATGATCAAAACTACCGTTTAGATCTAGAAGTAGCTAGAACTTACATAGCGAGGCTTAGGGAAGGAGTATGCATCGTTGTGACATAGAAAGGTGGCTCCTTTGGCCAAGAACAGCCATGAAATCGCCATAGCAACGTTGATTTGGCCTCAATTTGGTGTAGCAAGCTTGCACCTTTCCATTCGGATCCGATTTGCATGCATAGTCTCTTGGAGTTGGAGATGGAGGCCATGATCACTTGGCATTTGGGCAGCACTTCGTTGCAAGAGTGATTCATGAGGGGTTTAGGGTAGGCTTAGGGTCTTTTTATAGATATTAGGAGTAGTTTAGGCCGTTAGATTAACCCTAGGATAGATCCAAGCCCTCAAAAATCGTCACAAGCCTCCAAAACCGAGCCAAACAGCAAAGGAGGTGCACCAGGCTGCCTGGGTCCGACCAGGCTGGTCGACCCCCAGGTCGACCCTGGGGTTGACTCCCCATTCGACCTGGTGGGCAGGGGGTCGACTCCCCAGTCGACCTCCCCTGGTCTGGCGGGAAATTTTCCCGCCTCTTCTGAATTCTGAAATTTGAATCTGTTTTCGTTTTCGAATTTTCCGTGAAACTTCGCAAGGTCATATCTTGGTCATACGGACTCCGATTTCCGAAATTTCGGACTCTATTTCGCGTATTTTTCCGAGACGAACACAATGGCGAAACCCGTTTATCCTGATTCAGATTTTATAATTTAATTCTGCCTTGATTCTTGTCTTAACACGTTGTTTAAAATTCGGGTTGTTACAGTTGTGGTCACTGGATATGCCGGGCGGTTCCGGGAAGAATTACACCATAACTCAGTCTGTCCTCGGGTTTTCAAGTGCGATATGACCAACTACCCACATTGGATCCTATTGTTTGCAGTAACTGGATTTGCCAGGCAGTTCCGGGCAGAATTACACTGCAAACTCAACCCAACCTCGAGTTGGCCATTTTCAAGTTCATTCTACTGTCATGCCCATGTTCAAGTTTTCATGTCAAGTTCGTGTCAAGTTTTCAAGGAAAGTTTCATGTCCACATCCACATTCAAATTATAACAATGTTCTTGTTTCAAATTTTGCCTATTATCAAGTTCATAATTCATGTTCATAACCAATTCGAGTTTTTCCTAATCTACCCAAATCGTATTCCCATCGCACGTAAACGTGAATCGATCTGTACAACAAATAAATCCAAATCTCAAAATAAAGGGAATAACATCAAAACTATGATAGGCAAAAGGGACGAGCATAAATCGATAAAAGGGGTTACAAGACTAGCATGATATAACTTGATATAATTGGTTGCAACATCACTGGCATATAGGATTTCAAATCTAGCAAGATAAGGCGATAGTCATGGTAAACGCTGACATAAAAGAATAGGCATGCAAAAGCAAGCCAAATACAAGGATAATGGATCCAATGGTTTTGGTGCACATAATAGCGAATAAACTAAGAAAGTCACACCCTAGGTATGCGATCCAACAAAATGCCAATTCGGTGTACAACATGGTTTTCAACTATAGTGTTATGGGCATGAACAATCAACTATAATAGTCTTAGGCAATTATAACCCCACTAGTCATAGTCATGGTCATAGGTAGAAATCTCATAGTTATGAATCATAAGCGATTAATCACAATAGTCATGGATAATTATCCAAAATATTTCTAGGCAAATAGTCAAAGGCAATTAACAGTAATAGTTTCAAAGTCATTGTCATAGATAATAGCCTTATGTTCATAATCATAGGTAATAATTCTCATAGTCGAGAGTCATAGGTGATTAGCCACAATTGTCCTTGTCATAGTCAAAGGCAATAGTCTTATGTTCACCGTCATAGGCATAGGCATAGCCTTATGTTCACAGTCATAGGCATAGTCTTATGTTCTTAGTCATAGGCATAGGCATAGTCTTATGTTCACAGTCATAGTCCTTTGCCATTAACAATAATTTCAACGTCATAGGCATGCTAAGGTTATAGACATGAAAGAGTTTGATTTACAACATGAACAGGCCCAAAGCAATATTCACGAAAGTCAAGATCCAAGATAAACAAGCATAGATATGAATCAATTATCATACATAGACCCAATTCCAATTTACAACATGGATATTCAGTTTACAGCTTTTATCTAAAAGTAACTTGAACTTACAGATCATGGTCTAAGAAAGATGTTGAAGTCAAGTCTAGAAATTTGTCGTTGAGTTGCTGAATCGTTGAATCTTGCTTTGATCATAGAAGAAAATCCCCAAATATGCAATTCCTAGCTGTAGTCTTCAAGAAATTATCTTCTCGTTTTAATTTAATTTATCTTAATTTAATTAAGAAGAAGAAGCCATGATCATCAAGAGTTTGAGCAGCATAAGGTTAGAGAAGAATGGTGTAAAGAGAATGAGGCTAGGAGGTGGTTTATATAGGATTAGGCAGACGAATCTGGACAGAAAACGAGGTCAAATACATTAGGATGCATCTGGTTCAATAAGTGGGTTCGGGAGGCAGGTCGACCCTATGGTCGACCTGGTCTGGTTAGGTCTACCTGGGCTCTGGGCGGGAATTTTCCCGCCCAGCCCGCTTCTGGGTCTTGAATTCGAATTTCTGAGCTGTTTTTTATTCCGAAAATTCATGAAAATTCTAGAGGTCATAACTCAGTCATACAGACTCCGATATTCGAAAACTCGGACTCGTTTCCAAGCAGAATTTCGAGACGAACGCAATGGCGCAACCTGTTTCCCTTGATTCTTATTTTAAAATTTAATTCTGCCATGATTTATGGTTTTAACATGTTATAAAAATATGGGTTGTTACATTCTTCCCTCCTTAAAGTATTTCGTCCCCGAAATCTTCAAGTTAAGAAGAATGCATCCTATCATCCAATCAACCTTCTACTCAACCATCATCCACAAGCAACCATTGTCCTTAAAAGATTTCTAATGCCATATGAACATATGCAGAAAGTGTTTGTATATGTTCCTTATCTAATGCAAATGTTCAGGCCTGATTGATCTTCCTAATGCAAAATATGTCTAGTGTCATGAATCCAACATGTATTCAAATAGTCCTAGTCACATAAACACTATATGTGTTCACAAACATCCATCCATATGCAACATCCATATGATAACACATTCAATTTCATCCATAAACAAGTATAAACACTCATGCATATGCAATATGAAAATGTGTCTGAGCCGATCTAGTGCCTAATGTGTGTTATGCAACAACGAGCAACCACTTGCAATCATTTGCAAACATCAACCATAACATGTTTTCAAGCACATGTTTACACCAAATTATTCCTACCTAAAGATATATTCGAATGATAGAAGCAAGTAAAAACTTTGTGCCCATTAGGCAATGTCAAAACTGGAAATCTATGTCACATATTTACTGATTAAGGGAACTCCCTAAGCACCAACCCCGGAGGATGTAATCAACATCAGACTGACACCCAAAGAATTACCCAACCCATATATATGTTTCTAGGAAACTAAGCATGATGGACTCCTTTTTGGTCACAAGAAATCCCTTCCTAAGACCAACCCTTATCCTACAAAACCCAAAAAGTTTAGTCAACCCAACGGACACCCTCAAGCCCCAACATGTATTACTAACAGATGAGTCATACTCCCTAACAGAAATAGAATGGAGAATCGGACCGAGAGGATATGCTTAAAAGATAGCATGCAAATAAGCTCTATAGGAAAAGAGGGATCAAGGATATACTCTTAAAAAGAGATATGATGCGCGTATCTAGTTTTCAATCTTCTGAGTCGCATTTCCTTGAGCTTAACACCATTGTACTTTGTCCGTCTTTAACTTCATAAATTCTTAGCTTCTTAATTCTGGTATCCAAAATATGAGTTGGAACTCATTCCACTGTTGCCTCTCGTTTCACTTTCACTTATTCTCCTTCTAGTATACTTGGCCCAAACATAACTGCGTACTCATGGTTTCATGCAGGCTCTCCAAAATTCACTAGTGAATCTCGGATCTCGTTCACTTACTAGAAAGTATTCCACATAAATGAATTATCTCTTGAAAAAAACAAATGCCAACCATGTTGCCAATTGTACTTACTAAGGTGATTTTTTTTAATAACTCATGCATAAGAGAGATGAACCATCCGCCTTAGTGGCGAACATTACATGAGCGGACCAATAAATGTGTCAAGAAATTCTAGGTAACTAAGCATGGAAGAACCCTAACGGTTACACTAGACTTCGAGGGCATTGCCGGGGGAAGTCAAGAGTCTAACTACCCTCTTTTCATACTTGAGAATGGTATCATTTCTGGACAACCACTCCGTCCCTAGAATCAACCCATTGCCCAAAAACATAAGCATTACTTCTAAACTCAAAACTTAGCATAAACATTCTCAAATCCAAACAAGTCATGAATAAATGAGCCGATTCCCCAACAGGATATGAGACAAAAACGAGATCCTCTACTACGCTAGTACTAAGGTGCAGAGACTTCAACTATCGAAGCATAATTAAAAGGATGTGATGTACAAAAACAAAGTTCTAACGGGATGATAGAAAAGAAAAGCTAAACTTTTAACAGAAACGTTACCACCTCTCTTAGGTATGCTAGTAGTGGGAGCATACAATTGCCCTCTCGACGATTTTGTTTTTTGCCCTTGTCCTATAATGATTAACTACATGTCCCTTTTTACCATACTAAAGATACTCTCTCTTGTCATGGGTTTTATTATTCTCCCACTTTGGCCTCTTTCCTTTCACCTTTTCCTCCTTCGTGGATTAAGCCGTATCGAAAAGTTCTTCATCCTTAGGCTTGTGTTCTTTATCCCTGTTCTTACTATCCTTGTATAGTTTGTTGACAAGTTTCTAGAAAGCTACCTCCATCGCATGGGAACTCTACAAAGTTTGAAATAAAATTAGACGCAGATGGAACTATTGCGGCTACAGATGGAAGTTGGGCATTTCTTTGCCCTCATACATGTGTCGTACACCTACAAAACTATGGTGAAAAAGAAAGAGAGAAGAAACTCAAGGAGAGAATCAAAAGATAGTGCATATAGCTTTGGGGAATAACCTTTTCAAAATAAAACTAGACTTTTCTTGAAAAATGCTTCTTTGTAAATGGTTTCTAAAATTGTTTTAGAAGGTTTTAAAACTTTTTCCCAGTCTGGTAACCTTCTGCTCAGATACCAAATGTAACACCCTACCTCCGCTAGGGTCACTCACAAAGGGAATGCACTAGCTTTGGTGGAGCATTATCTAGGTAAACATACACAGAAATATTACAAGACAGAACATATAAAACAGCGGAAGAAGAACCAAATTTCATAGCTTTTAAATCTAGAAAGGTCTAAAGCCTTTTACATCAAAATGCCATTAAATCCATTACATCGAAATCTGTCTTGCAATAGTAAAGAAGCATAAAACCATAGTCATAAATCATTCCCCAAGTAAAACAGTAAAGCAGCCATAGCCAAGAAAGGTCCAAGCCATATATGATGATCTTGAAGCAAAAAGAAGTCCAAACTATGTAGTAGTGTTTCCTCCCTGAGAACCTGGGGGGGGGGGGACGGAAGAAAAAGAGGCGAAAGAAAATGGGTCAGTCATAAAGACTGGTAAGTTCTAGTGACTTTCAGCATAGAAACAAGTAAATATAACATGACATGTATAAATTGAAAGTAAACATAAGGATGATGACAAGATAGGCAAGTTAAACTAAGATAACAAGATAAACTAAGATAACAAGATAAACTATGCTAACCAGATAAAGTACGGTAACAAGATAAACTGTGCTAATCAGATAAACTACGGTAACAAGATAAACTATTCTATCCAGATAAACTACGGTAAAAAGATAATCTCTGCTAACTAGATAAACTACGTATAGCATCGCATGTTTAACATTCTCGGCACCAGTACTAGTATAAAAAAATTAGGTGTTATCCTGATGTCCAAACAGAAACGAAAACAGAAACAGGGTGATCTTTACAGAAATAGCAATGGGCTTTTACCTCCCTAACAGAAACAGAAACAGAAATGGGCCTTTACCACCTGTACTTGTAACCTAACCCGTGTCATGTACTAACTATGAAATGATCCCTTGCCCAATATCATGAAATAACCCATTACTTGGTCCCACGAAATGATCTATTAATCGATCGACTCCCTACAAGTTCTAGCTTGTCATGTGTCTGTGTCATACGGCCCTATCACGAATGTATTTACTTGTGCTAGGTCCACCATAGGGTGTATCGAGCCCTAGAATGCCAACCACCGACACGAATCAAGCATGCACAGTGTAAACCTACTGGTGCCCAATGCCAGCTTTTTCAACTCCGGACTACGTGCACGACCATAGTCCGCCTGAACCTACAATGGCGTACCAACTTAGCCGTCGTTCTGGTCACTTACAATCAACCCAGTAATCGTGCCCCACCCTGCCTAGTTCCAGGGTACCGTGATACATCTAGTGGGTTATTGCTGAAAAGGACCGCGTAACTAGGGTTTCCATCCAGTAGGTTAAGTGTTGTCATTTAAATTCAAGACTTAACCCCATCAGTCTAGCATGTCAAGTTGGTTAAGTGTTGTCATTCAAGTTCGTGACTTAACCCGCCTACGTGTCATGTCAAATTGGCTAAGTGTTGTCGTTCAAGTTCATGACTTTGCCCTACGAATCATGTGTCAAGTTGGTTAAGTATATTCAAGCGGTTCATGACTCAACCCTATCAAATCATCGTGTCACATTGGTTAAGTATATTCAAGTGGTTCATGACTTAACCCTATCAAATCATCGTGTTAAATTGGTTAAGTATATTCAAGCGGTTCATGACTTAACCCTATCAAATCATCGTGTCAAATTGGTTATGCAAATTCAAGCGGTTCATGACTTAACCCTATCATGTGGCATTAATTCATTAATGCACCCCAACCTCTCACATCAGACATGTTGTTGTGGTCATTGGATATGTCGGGCGGTTCCGGGTAGAATTACCCTACAACTCGGTCTGACCTCGGGTTTTCAAGTGCGATATGACCAACTACCCACATTGGATCCTATTGTTTGCAGTAACTGGATTTGCCGGGCGGTTCCGAGCAGAATTACACTGCAAACTCAAACCAACCTCGAGTTGGCCATTTTCAAGTTCATTATAGTGTCATGCCCATGTTCAAGTTTTCATGTCAAGTTCGTGTCAAGTTTTCAAGGCAAATTTCATGTCCACATCCATATTCAAGTTATAACAATGTTCATGTTTCAAGTTTTTCCTATTATCAAGATCATAATTCATGTTCATAACCAATTCGTGTTTTGCCTAATCTACCCAAATCGTATTCCCATCGCACGTAAATGTGAATCGATCCATACTACAAATAAATCCAAATCTCAAAATAAAGGGAATAACATCAAAACTATGATAGGCAAAAGGGAAGAGCATAAATCGATAAAAGGGGTTACAAGACTAGCATGATATAACTTGAGATAATTGGTTGCAACATCACTGGCATATAGGATTTCAAATCTAGCAAGATAAGGCGATAGTCATGGTAAACGCTGACATAAAAGAATAGGCATGCAAAAGCAAGCCAAATACAAGGATAATGGATCCAATGGTTTTGGTGTACATAATAGCGAATAAACTAAACAAGTCACACCCTAGGTATGCGATCCAACAAAATGCCAATTCAGTGTACAACATGGTTTTCAACTATAGTGTTATGGGCATGAACAATAAACTATAATAGTCTTAGGCAATTATAACCCCAGTAGTCATAGTCATGGTCATAGGTAGAAATCACATAGTTATGAATCATAAGCGATTAATTACAATAGTCATGGATAATTATCCAAAATAGTTCTAGGCAAATAGTGATAGGCAATTAACAGTAATAGTTTCAAAGTCATGGTCATAGATAATAGCCTTATGTTCATAATCATAGGTAATAATTCTCATAGTCAAGAGTCATAGGTGATTAGCCACAATTGTCCTTGTCGTAGTCATAGGCAATAGTCTTATGTTCACCGTCATAGGCACAGGAATAGCCTTATGTTCACAGTCATAGGCATAGTCTTATGTTCTCAGTCATAGGCATATGCATAGTCTTATGTTCACAGTCATAGTCCTTTGCCATTAACAATAGTTTCAATGTCATAGGCATGCTAAGGTTATAGATATGAAAGAGTTTGATTTACAACATGAACAGTCCCAAAGCAATATTCACGAAAGTCAAGATCCAAGATGAACAAGAATAGATATGAATCAATTATCATACATAGATCCAATTCCAATTTACAACATGGATATTAAGTTTACAACTTTTATCTAAAAGTTAATCGAACTTACAGATCGTTGTCTAAGAAAGATGTAGAAGTCAAGTCTAGAAATTTTTCATTGAGTTGCTGAATCGTTGAATCTTGCTTTAATCGTAGAAGAAAAACCCCAAATATGCAATTCCTAGCCGTAATCTTCAAGAAATAATCTTCTCGTTTTAATTTAATTTATCTTAATTTAATTTAAAAGAAGAAGAAGAAGCCACGATCATCAAGAGTTTGAGCAGCATAAGGTTAGAGAAGAATGGTGTAAAGAAAATGAGGCTAGGAGGATGTTTATATAGGATTATGCAGACGAATCTTGACAGAAAACGAGGTCAAATACATCAGGATGCAACTGGTTCAAAAAGTGTGTTCGGGAGGTAGGTCGACCCTATGGTCGACCTGGTCTGGCCAGGTCAACACCTAGGTCGACCCCCTGGTCGACCTGGGCTCTGGGCGGAAATTTTCCCACCCAGCCCGCTTCTGGGTCTTGAATTCGAATTTCTAAGCTGTTTTTTATTCCGAAAATTCGTGAAATTTCTAGAGGTCAAAACTCAGTCATACGGACTCCGATTTCTGAAAACTTGGACTCGTTTCGAAGAAGAATTTCGAGACGAACGTAATGGAGCAACCCGTTTCCCTTGATTCTTATTTTAAAATTTAATTCTGCCATGATTTATGGTTTTAACATGTTATAAAAATACGGGTTGTTACATTCTTCCCTCCTTAAAGGATTTCGTCCCCGAAATCTTCAAGTTAAGGAGAATGCATCCTATCATCCAATCAACCATCTACTCAACCATCATCCACAAGCAACCATTGTCCTCAAAAGATTTCTAATGCCATATGAACATATGCAGAAAGTGTTTATATATGTTCCTTATCTAATGCAAATGTTCAGGCCTGATTGATCTTCCTAATGCAAAATATGTCTAGTGTCATGAATCCAACATGTATGCAAATAGTCCTAGTCACATAAACACTATATGTGTGCACAAACATCCATCCGTATGCAACATCCATATGATAACACATTTAATTTCATCCATAAACAAGTATAAACACTCATGCATATGCAATATGAAAATGTGTCTGAGCCGATCTAGTGCCCAATGTGTGTTATGCAACCACGAGCAACCACTTGCAACCACTTGCAATCATTTGCAAACATCAACCATAACATGTTTTCAAGCACATGTTTACACCCAATTGTTCCTACCTGAAGATATAGTCGAATGATAGAAGCAAGTAAAAACTTTGTGCCCATTAGGCAATGACAAAACTGGAAATCTATGTCATATATTTACTGATTAGGGGAACTCCCTAAGCACCAACCCCGAAGGCCGTAATCAACATCAAACTGACACCCAAAGAATTACCCAACCCATATATATGTTTCTAGGAAACTAAGCATGATGGACTCCTTTTTGGTCACAAGAAATCCCTTCCTAAGACCAACCCATATCCTACAAAACCCAAAAAGTTTAGTCAACCCAACGGACACCCTCAAGCCCCAACATGTATTACTAACAGATGAGTCATACTCCCTAACAGAAATAGGATGGAGAATAGGACCGAGAGGATATGCTTAAAAGATAGCATGCAAATAAGCTCTACAGGAATAGAGGGATCAAGGATATACTCTTAAAAAGAGATATGATGTGCGTATCTAGTCTTCAATCTTCTGAGTCGCATTTCCTTGAGCTTAACTCCATTGTGCTTTGTCCGTCTTTAACTTCACAATTTCGTAGCTTCTTAATTCTTGTTTCCAAAATATGAGTTGGAACTCATTCCACTATTTCCTCTCGTTTCACTTTCACTTATTCACCTTCTAGTATACTTGGCCCAAACATAACTGCGTACTCATGGTTTCATGCAGGCTCTCCAAAATTCACTAGTGAATCTCGGATCTCATTCACTTACTAGAAGGTATTCCACATAAATGAATTATCTCTTGAAAAAAAAATTCCAACCATGTTGCCAAGTGTACTTACTAAGGTGATTTTTTTCCAATAACTCATGCATAAGCGAGATGAACCATCCGCCTTAGTGGCGAACATTACTCGAGCGGACCAATAAATGTGTCAAGAAATTCTAGATAACTAAGCATGGCAGAACCCTAAGGGATACACTAGACTTCGAGGGCATTACCGGGGCAAGTCAAGAGTCTAACTACCCTCTTTTCATACTCGAGAATGGTATCATTTCTGGATAACCACTCTATCCCTAGAATCAACCCATTGCCCAAAAACATAAGCATTACTTCTAAACTCAACACTTAGCATAGACATTCTCAAATCCAAACAAGTCATGAATAAATGAGCCAATTCCCCAACAGGATTTGAGACAAAAACGGGATCCTCTACTACGCTAGTACTAAGGTGCAGAGACGTCAACTATCGAAGCATAATTAAAAGGATGCGATGTACAAAAACAAAGTTCCAATGGGATGATAGAAAAGGAAAGCTAAACTTTTAACAGAAACGTTCCCACCTCTCTTAGGTATGCTAGTAGTGGGAGCATACAATTGCCCTCTCGATGATCTTGTTCTTTGCCCTTGTCCTATAATGCTTAACTACATGTCCCTTTTTACCATACTAAAGATACTCTCTCTTGTCATGGGTTTTATTATTCTCTCACTTTGGCCTCTTTCCTTTCACCTTTTCCTCCTTCGTGGATTAAGCCATATCAACAAGTTTTTCATCCTTAGGCTTGTGTTCTTTATCCCTGTTCTTACTATCCTTGTATAGTTTGTTGACAAGTTTCTAGAAAGGTACCTCCATCGCATGGGAACTCTACAAACCTTGAAATAAGATTAGACGCAGATGGAACTATTGCGGCTACAGATGGAAGTTGGGCATTTCTTTGCCCTCCTACATGTGTTATCCATCTACAAAACTATGGTGAAAAAGAAAGAGAGAAGAAACTCAAGGAGAGAATCAAAAGATAGTTCATATGTCTTTGGGGAATAACCTTTTCAAAATAAAACAAGACTTTTCTTGAAAAATGCTTCTTTGTAAACGGTTTCGAAAATAGTTTTAGAAGGTTTTAAAAACTTTTGCCCAGTCTGGTAACCTTCTGCTTTGATACCAAATGTAACACCCCGCCTCCGCTAGGGTCACTCACAAAGGGAATGCACTTGCTTTGGTGGAGCATTATCTAGGTAAACATACACAGAAATATTACAAGACAGAACATATAAAACAGTGGAAGAAGAACTAAATTTCATTGCTTTAAAATCTAGAAAGGTCTAAAGCCTTTTACATCAAAATGCCATTAAATACATTACATCGAAATCTGTCTTGCAATAGTAAAGAAGCATAAAACCATAGTCATAAATCATTCCCCAAGTAAAACAGTAAAGCAGCCATAGCCAGGAAAGGTCCAAGCCATATATGATGATCTTGAAGCAGAAAGAAGTCCAAACTAATTAGTAGTGTTTCCACCCTGAGAACCTTGGGGGGGGGGGAGGGGGGGAAACGGAAGAAAAAGAGGCGAAAGAAAACGGGCCAGTCATATAGACTAGTAAGTCCTAGTGACTTTCAGCATAGAAACAAGTAAAGATAACATGACATGTATAAACTGAAAGTAAACATAAGGATGATGACAAGATAGGCAAGTTAAACTAAGATAACAAGATAAACTAAGATAAAAAGATAAACTATGCTAACCAGATAAACTACGGTAACAAGATAAACTATGCTAACCAGATAAACTACGGTAACAAGATAAACTACGCTATCTAGATAAACTACGGTAACATGTTATCCATCTACAAAACTATGGTGAAAAAGAAAGAGAGAAGAAACTCAAGGAGAGAATCAAAAGATAGTGCATATGGCTTTGGGGAATAACCTTTTCAAAATAAAACAAGACTTTTCTTGAAAAATGCTTCTTTGTAAACGGTTTCGAAAATAGTTTTAGAAGGTTTTAAAATCTTTTGCCCAGTCTGGTAACCTTCTGTTTTGATACCAAATGTAACACCCCGCCTCCGCTAGGGTCACTCACAAAGGGAATGCACTTGCTTTGGTGGAGCATTATCTAGGTAAACATACACAGAAATATTACAAGACAGAACATATAAAACAGCGGAAGAAGAACCAAATTTCATTGCTTTAAAATCTAGAAAGGTAGAAAGCCTTTTACATCAAAATGCCATTAAATACATTACATCGAAATCTGTCTTGCAATAGTAAAGAAGCATAAAACCATAGTCATAAATCATTCCCCAAGTAAAACAGTAAAGCAGCCATAGCCAGGAAAGGTCCAAGCCATATATGATGATCTTGAAGCAGAAAGAAGTCCAAACTAATTAGTAGTGTTTCCACCCTGAGAACCTTGGGGGGGGGGGGGAAACGGAAGAAAAAGAGGCGAAAGAAAACGGGCCAGTCATATAGACTAGTAAGTCCTAGTGACTTTCAGCATAGAAACAAGTAAAGATAACATGACATGTATAAACTGAAAGTAAACATAAGGATGATGACAAGATAGGCAAGTTAAACTAAGATAACAAGATAAACTAAGATAAAAAGATAAACTATGCTAACCAGATAAACTACGGTAACAAGATAAACTATGCTAACCAGATAAACTACGGTAACAAGATAAACTATGCTATCCAGATAAACTACGGTAACAAGATAAACTATGCTAACCAGATAAACTACGTATAGCATCGCATGTTTAACATTCTCGGCACCAGTACTAGTATAACAAAATTAGGTGTTATCCTAATGTCCAAACAGAAAAGGAAACAGAAGTAGGGTGATCTTTACAGAAATAGCAATGGGCTTTTACCTCCCTAATAGAAACAGAAACAGAAGTGGGCCTTTACCACCTGTACTAGTAACCCAACCCGTGTCATGTATTAACTATGAAATGATCCCTTGCCCAATATCATGAAATGACCCATTACTTGGTCCCACGAAACGATCTATTAATCGATCGACTCCCTACAAGTTCTAGCTTGTCATGAGTCTGTGTCATACGGCCCTATCACGAATGTAGTTACCTGTGCTAGGTCCACCATAGGGTGTATCAAGCCCTAGGGTGCCAACCACCGACACGAATCAAGCACGCACAGTGTAAACCTACTAGTGCCCAATGCCTGCTTTTTCAACTCCGGAATACGTGCACGACCGTAGTCCGCCTGAACCTACAATGGCGCACCAACTCAGCCGTCGTTCTGGTCGCTTACAATCAGCCCAGTAATCGTGCCCCACCCTGCCTAGTTCCAGGGTACCGTGATACATCTAGTGGGTTACTACTGAAAAGGACCGCGTAACTAGGGTTTCCGTCCAGTAGGTTAAGTGTTGTCATTTAAATTCGAGACTTAACCCCATCGGTCTAGCATGTCAAGTTGGTTAAGTGTTGTCATTCAAGTTCGTGACTTAACCCGCCTACGTGTCATGTCAAATTTGCTAAGTGTTGTCATTCAAGTTCATGACTTTACCCTACGAATCATGTGTCAAGTTGGTTAAGTATATTCAAGCGGTTCATGACTCAACCCTATCAAATCATCGTGTCACATTGGTTAAGTATATTCAAGCGGTTCATGACTTAACCCTATCAAATCATCGTGTTAAATTGATTAAGTATATTCAAGCGGTTCATGACTTAACCCTATCAAATCATCGTGTCAAATTGGTTATGTAAATTCAAGCGGTTCATGACTTAACCCTATCATGTGGCATTAATTCATTAATGCACCCCAACCTCTCACATCAGACATGTTGTTGTGGTCATTGGATATGTCGGGCGGTTCCGGGTAGAATTACCCCACAACTCAGTCTGACCTCGGGTTTTCAAGTGCGATATGACCAACTACCCACATTGGATCCTATTGTTTGCAGTAACTGGATTTGCCGGGCGGTTCCGAGCAGAATTACACTGCAAACTCAAACCAACCTCGAGTTGGCCATTTTCAAGTTCATTATAGTGTCATGCCCATGTTCAAGTTTTCATGTCAAGTTCGTGTCAATTTTTCAAGGCAAATTTCATGTCCACATCCAGATTCAAGTTATAACAATGTTCATGTTTCAAGTTTTTCCTATTATCAAGTTCATAATTCATGTTCATAACCAATTCGTGTTTTGCCTAATCTACCCAAATCATATTCCCATCGCACGTAAATGTGAATCGATCCATACTACAAATAAATCCAAATCTCAAAATAAAGGGAATAACATCAAAACTATGTAGGCAAAAGGGAAGAGCATAAATCGATAAAAGGGGTTACAAGACTAGCATGATATAACTTGAGATAATTGGTTGCAACATCACTGGCATATAGGATTTCAAATCTAGCAAGATAAGGCGATAGTCATGGTAAACGCTGACATAAAAGAATAGGTATGCAAAAGCAAGCCAAATACAAGGATAATGGATCCAATGGTTTTGGTGTACATAATAGCGAATAAACTAAGCAAGTCACACCCTAGGTATGTGATCCAACAAAATGCCGATTCGGTGTACAACATGTTTTTCAACTATAGTGTTATGGGCATGAACAATCAACTATAATAGTCTTAGGCAATTATAACCCCAGTAGTCATAGTCATGGTCATAGGTAGAAATCTCATAGTTATGAATCATAAGCGATTAATCACAATAGTCATGGATAATTATCCAAAATAGTTCTAGGCAAATAGTCATAGGCAATTAACAGTAATAGTTTCAAAACCATGGTCATAGATAATAGCCTTATGTTCATAATCATAGGTAATAATTCTCATAGTCAAGAGTCATAGGTGATTAGCCACAATTGTCCTTGTCATAGTCATAGGCAATAGTCTTATGTTCACCGTCATAGGCACAGGCATAGCGCATAGTCTTATGTTCTCAGTCATAGGCATAGGCATAGTCTTATGTTCACAGTCATAGTCCTTTGCCATTAACAATAGTTTCAACGTCATAGGTATGCTAAGGTTATTGACATGAGAGAGTTTGATTTACAACATGAACAGGCCCAAAGCAATATTCACGAAAATCAAGATCCAAGATGAACAAGAATAGATATGAATCATTTATCATATATAGATCCATTTCCAATTTACAACATGGATATTAAGTTTACAGCTTTTATCTAAAAGTAACTTGAACTTACATATCGTGGTCTAAGAAAGATGTAGAGGTTAAGTCTAGAAATTTGTCGTTGAGTTGCTGAATCGTTAAATCTTGCTTTGATCGTAGAAGAAAATCCCCAAATATGAAATTCCTAGTTGTAGTCTTCAAGAAATAATCTTCTCGTTTTAACTTAATTTATCTTAATTCAATTTAGAAGAATAAGAAGCCATGATCATCAAGAGTTTGAGCAGCATAAGGTTAGAGAAGAATAGTGTAAAGAGAATGAGGCTAGGAGGCTGTTTATATAGGATTAGGCAACGAATCTATACAGAAAACGAGGTCAAATACATCAGGATGTATCTGGTTCAAAAAGTGGGTTTGGGAGGCAGGTCAACCCCCAGGTCGACCTGGTCTGGTCAGGTCGACCCCCTAGTCGACCTGGGCTCTGGGCGGGAATTTTCCCGCCCAGCCCGCTTCTGGGTCTTGAATTCGAATTTCTGAGCTGTTTTTGATTCCGAAAATTCGTGAAACTTCTAGAGGTCATAACTCATTCATACGGACTCCGATTTTCGAAAACTCGGACTCGTTTCCAAGCAGAACTTCGAGACGAACGCAATGGCGTAACCTGTTTCCCTTGATTCTTATTTTAAAATTTAATTCTTCCATGATTTATGGTTTTAACATGTTATAAAAATACGGGTTGTTACACCTACTGTTGAAATTGATAACGACGATGTTAACGTCGAAGAGGAACCAAATGTTGGAGCTAAAAAATATAAGATTTATTGGATCATGTTAAAAAAAAACCTTTGGACTGGATGTACAAGCGTCAGCCAAAATACAACCTTATAGAAGATGGATTTACGATTGGTTTTCAAGTTGCTAAACGCCATATGTCATCCGATAATTTAATATAGGGAAATTATTATGAAGTGAGAAAACATAGGGACTCTTTCGGCTTACCGTATCAAAAAATAAATACACGTTTAAATGGTTGCATGTTGTATTGGAAAGAAGAAATCAATCTTATAAATTGTAAAATATGTAATCTAAATTGATACATACCAAGGAAAAAGAATGAAAAATAAGTTTCGTACAAGCGTATGCATTATTTATCTATCACTCCTAGACTTCAAAGGTTATATGCATCATTTGTAACAACGCATCATATGAGATGGCACATTGTGAGAACACCTCAAGAAGTTACGCTGATAAACTCATCCGATGGAGAAGCATAGAAATATTTTGACAAGAAATATCTCAAATTCCCAACGGAGAGACGCAACATTAGACTAGGTTTATGTACAGATGGCTTCTTGCCGTTATCTCGGTTTGGTCCTAAATATTTATCTTGGCCTATAATAATCACACCCTACAGTCTACCCCTGTGGATGTGTATGAAAACTCAATATATGTTTCTCATAATTTTTGTCCCTGGCCTTGATGATCGGACACACGATATTGATGTTTACTTACAACCGTTAATCGAAGAGTTGAAAAAATTATGGTATGAAGGAGTTGAACCATACGACATATCAAAAAAGAAATGTTTTCGGATGTTTGCTTCTTTATTATGGACTATTAGCGATTTTTATGCGTATGCAATGCTTTTGAGTTGGAATAGGACTGTTCGTTTTGCTGGTCTTTACTGCATGGAAGAAACATGAACATTTTTGTTATCACATGGAAAGAATATTTCATGGTTTGATTGTAGTCAATGTTTTCTTCGTATTAATCATCCTTTTAGAAGTTACAAAAAAACTTCACAGCTAATAGACATGAGACTCTACAACCACCAACAGTTTGGTCAAGCGAGGATATATATGACCTTGTAAAAGATTACCCAAAGATACACAAAACCAGACAACAAAATGAAATTCAAGGTAAATCGATGATTCATAATTGGTGCAAACAAAGTAGATTCTAGGAATTTCCATATTGGAAAAATCACTTAGTCCATCATAACATTCATGTGATGCATAACTAGAAAAACGTATTTGATAATGTATTTAGTACAGTTTTGAAAGTTAAGGCAAGAATAAGGACGATCTGAAATCTAGACGTGACGTAGAGGAAATATGCAATCGTCCTGAGCATCATATAAATCCCAATGACAGTAAAAAACTCAAAGCAAGCTATGAACTAGAAAACAACCAGGTTGAAGTACTATTAAAATGGGTGGAAGGATTACGTTTTCCTAATGGAATTTCCTCTAATCTTCGTAGATGCGTCGACTATTAAAACGGGAGTGGAATGAGAAGCCATGAAAATCACGTAATGATGGAAAATTTATTACTCGTCGTTTTCCTAGAACTGTTACTCGTAAAATATTGGAAGGTAATAACAAAACTTAGTTTATTTTACAAGTATCTTTTTTCAACTAGTTAAAAGTTGACAATCTACTTAAACTTGAAGAAGAAATCACTATATTGCTCTGCAAACCAGAGAAAATATTTCCTCCATGTTTCTTTAATATAATGGAGCACTTACCTATTCATCTTCCATATGAAGCACGTCTTCGAGGTCTTGTGCAATATGGATGAATGTATCCATTCAAGAGTTGAAAATGTTAATTTAATTATAAATAAAAGTCAATATTAAACCAAAATATTTTTTATTAGGTACTTAAATCATTTAAAGAAAAAATTGAGACAAAAAGCTTGAGTTGAAGGTTGCATTTGCAAATCATATATCGAAGAAGAAGCTTCATTCTTTTTCTCTCAATTTTTCAATGATTATGAAAACTTATAATTTGAAAGTGTTATGCATAATGATGACGCCACTAAACAAGATTCTACTTCAAAAGCAATGTTAACTAATTTTAAACAACATGGCCAACATGATTGAAAATGTGCGGAAGTATGGCTAGATGATAGAGATTACCATGTAGCACACACATATATTCTTCTTAATTATCCTAAAGTTGCACCCTTTGTTTGGTAATTATCACATTACAAGTTTTTTATATTTAATACTACACGTGTAAATTAATAACAGTGCAATATATTATGTTTGTGTTTGCTGTATTTATGAATCACAAAATTCAAGCGACGATTTAAGCAAAGATTTCATTACTTGGTTTTCGAACTACGTTTCTGATCCCACAAATCATGTGCTCGATGAAGGACTGAAACAATTGGTGTTTAGACTGAAAAGAAAAACTAAAACATCACCAATATTTTTCGTTAATGGATATAAATTCAATACCAAAGAATATAGTGCTGAAAAATTTACTGGTGTATTTGTTAAAGGTAGTGATTATCCAAATAATCATATAAATGATTTTTATGGTGTTTTAACTCAGATTTTGCAATTGACATGTTTTATAAGATCCGCGGAGGATGTCTTTTTTTGTTTAGATGTAACTGGTTCAGCAATGTTTCAGGTTCTTGTATTAACGTGCATCCAAATTATAATCTTATAGAAATTAAACATACCTCGTGTTATCAAAAGTATGACCGTTTTGTACCAGCCAAACAAACTGTACAAGCTTATTACACCACTTATCCATATCTAAAAAGAGATAAAGTAGATTGATCTACGGTTTTTAAAACCAAGGCAAGATTTACATTCGAAGGACAAAACTGTTGAAGGGGAAAATTGTCCATATGCCAACACCCAATGAGTATGCAAATCCAAATAACCAGTAAAGTAAGTAAATGCGGGGAGACACAACTTTTATAGTGGTTTGGCACTAACGCCTACCTCCACTTTATAATGATTATTCCTCATATGACACTATAAGAAAATATGTATATAGCGGTAGATTTTTAGGAGCCGAAAATTCCATCGCAAATTAGCGACGGATTTTCATGGACTTTGTAAGGGATAATATTTTGGATTGTATATGTCAACTTATTTTAAATTATTACCGTCGAATCTAATTTTTGTCGCTAAATCATTGGAAATTGCAGCACTTTACCATCATAAAATTTTTAACACTAAATTCCGCTGCAGATAGAGGTTGTTTACCATCTATAAAATTTTGACGCTATTTTTGCAGTAGTTTTTCAAGACATTTGAGAAGGACTTTAATATTTATTATTTATAAAATATTTTACATTTGTGTTTTTACTCAGTAAATAATAAGTAAACATAAATATTAAATAATTAATGTTATAATATATTAATAATAAATAATTACTATTAAAAGTAAATAATATTCAATAGTTAGTATTGATTAATTATTAATTACTATAAAATATAAATAAGAGGTAATAATAATTAAAAAATAGAATAATATATAACTATAATCACAAAAATAAATAATTACTATTAATAGTAAATGAAGTTCAATAACTAGTATTGATTAATTAATAATTACTAAATAATTAATTATTAATAATAAACTATAGTTAATATTTATTAATTACACTTAATAATAAATATATATAGTTAATAATTAATAAATCTAGTTAGTAATTAACAACTAATAATTGGTAACTTGTCAAAAGATTAATTTTAGAGAAATAATTAAACATTACGCTACAAATCTCAACACTTATTCTGGTCCGGTTCTGCTCGATGATTTCAAAATATTTTAAAAAATAATTAAAAAAAACATTCATAAGTTTTTTTCTAAGTATTTAATTCTAATAAAATAAGCGACCAAAACAACTTATTAATTATATCCATGCCCATTTATAGGCTTTCACATGTAATTATCTTCTCTCACGCATTTATGAAACAACTACTTATAATTAACCATTAATAAATAAGTAGTACCATTAATTATTAACTTTTAGTAATTAATTTTAAATAATTACTATTAAATAATTAGGATTAATATTTAATAATCACCAATTAATAATGAAATTTAATTACTATAAAGTTATATTTATAATTAAGTAATAGTTAATGAATAATGTCTAATAGTCAGTATTAAAATTTTAAAACCAGTTGTTTAGTCGGTTCAAGTGGTGTATTTCTTGTGTAGAGGTAGAAAAGAAGCTGGTGTCCCTTGCGTCCATAACAACAAAAATGGGAAAACAGAATATTACATTTTTAAATGTTTTTTCACAATAAAATCACCTTTTTACAATGTTTTTTCACAATACTGATAACAAAACGTTGTAAAAAATGTAGTCTTACAATGTTTTTGACAAAAATGTTTAAAAATCTTATGTTTTCAGAACATTTTGTTTAGAAACATTATAAAATATAAACTTTTACAACGCTTTCATATAACACCGTAAAGTAGGAAGTTTTGACAATATTTATTACTAATGATTATCAATTAACCTTTTAACTGCTTAAAAGGTTATAAAAACATTGGTTCCAACTACAAGGATTAATCATTCATAACAATTTATAATAAAATGATTACAAATAAATAATTAATAATTTATAACTCATAATTATTGTTTATAATCAGTAGCTAAATTTAAATTTAATATTTTATTATGATTAATTATGAATAGTTAGTAAATCATAAATAATAATTTATATGTTAAATTTTGTTTGCACCAAAAATGAAACTTTTTGCTCCAAATTTGAAACTTTTGGCTCCAAGTTTGAAACTTTTGGCTCCAATGACCCCTTTTTTAGCTGTAACCCTCAAAATTTAACTTCGTAAGCCTCATTTTTGCTTAACAATTATACATCCTTCTCTCCCTACTACAAAAAATCTGGCCCACTTCAATAGCTGCTTCATACATCTTCCCAAAAAATTCTTGGAAGTTCTCATTGTAATTCGACTCCATGGATTCCGTCTATTACTTCTTCTGTCAGAAATTGGAGCTCAAAACTTTGATCTGCTTTGCATCTTCGCCAAACATCAAGCCTGCGCTATCCATGATACGGTCTCTGCCATCCATTCGAAAGCTTAAGCAAGCTAGTTGCTTTGTAGATGGTGGTGCACGTGCATGGACTTTTGGTGGAGTTTTTTTGGGTGCAGCCGTTATTGTAGAGGTGACGACGGATAGTGGTTAAGGAGGTATGTCGGTGGTTCTGGAGGAGGTTGACGGTGGCAGCAGGTCAGGCGAGAGCAGGTGAGTGGGTCTGTTTCTCTCTTTTCTTTTCAGCAATTCAGGTTCTGTATAGAACTGTTCAGTTATGTTAATATTAAATACTGATCCACATCATTTATAATTGGTCTCGCTTGGAGCAGAAAATGAAAATTTTCCATTACATCCCTGCATATTACTATGTTGAACCATAAAGAGAGCCCTGAAATTGAAGATTGTAACCATCTAAATATACCATTAGATCTCAATTCTGATGCACATGGTCCTTCCGTTGGTGGAGCATGCAAGGAAGAAAATTCTCGTGGAAATTCTGATTTGGCAAGTAAACTTAATAATGACATATAATAATTTATAGATGATTATGCTAATTATCATTATTCGCATGTAAACTTTGACTGTATACCTAATATATTTAGCAGGTACCTGAAGTTGGAAAAACTACAACTCATTGTGTTTCAGTGTCAAATTTGGAAGAATTTTCTGCAAAAACAATGGAGGATATCAATTGTCCTAAACCCATTTCTGATTAAAGCCAAATTTTCTTGAAGACAACAAATTCCCTGAAAGAGTGGACTTGATTACAGAGCATCTTCAAATTAGTTCTGAAGAGCATCAACAACATAGTTCTGAAGAACATGATGACATCCAAACTGTTATATCTCCGAAATTTGCTGAAGCTAATGCAGAGCTTTGTTTCGCCGTCGCTAAAGTAAATTTGAGTTTCGTAAAAGCTGTTTTGGAAGCTTTAGGCCTAAGCAGCTACCAAGATTTAGAGAAGTTACAGTCACCGGATAAGTTATTAGATTTATTCAATGAAGTAGAGGTCATATACGATGAACTTACATATGACTCTGAACTTATATTTGAATGCATCAACGAAGTTCTGCTAGAGATGAAGAAAAGATATTCCGCTTCTTCACCTTGGATATCCATCACTAAATATAATGTTCGTCCTATTCTAGTCGGCAGAAACTTTATGAATGAAGTGTGTAATGGAGTAGAAAAGCATCCTGACATGGCATCTCAATACACCTTAGACATGGTTATAAAGAAGGATTTGGAAGTTGGGCCATGGTATAACGTTTGGTTAGAGAGTGAAGGTGTTGTATTTGATGTTGGAGAAGCAATTCTTGATTTTATACTGGAAGAAACTATACAAGAGCTTTGGGATTGATCTGTTTATTCAAATAAACAGGATGAGCAGTTAGGAATAAAAGGGCTCCATGATGTATTATTTTTCCCCTGTTCTGTTTTACTTTTACATTCTTCTTGAGTGGATTTATACAAACGACATACTGAATTTGGAGCTGGTATGTTTGGTGTTTGATTTTTGGTTTCTGATCTAATATGGTAACATTAGGCATACTTCGCAATCTCTCAAATAAACTGAAACTATATTTTGGTTTGTACTTTTTAGTATTGTTAGTGAAATATTATGGATGTATTATGTATTTTTGATGTAAGAATGTTTAGTATGTCTATTATGTAATGTTGAATGTTGATTATGAGATGAGTGATTAGTATAATACATTGTGTATGATATGTGTGTATTCATATTAATTGTGTTGTATATAAGTTAGGATCGTTATTGAATGGAACACAAAGTTATGCGTGTAATGAGAACGTGTATGTGTGTGTATATATATATACACACACAGAGAGATCGGAAGGGGAATAACAACGGATTACTAACAAAAAATGGAAGGCTAAGTTTACCTCAATTTAATTTTCGTCGCTAATCCCTTGGTAATTATTAAGGATTTACCAACGCCTTTTATAAATAATATTTTATTATAAATTAATTGTCCGTCAGTAAATAGTTGGTATATAAATTAAAATAAAATTAATAAATAAAATTTTATGTAATAACCCGTATTTTTGGAACAAATTTAAAATTTATTTTCATATAAATTAAATATTTTATAGGATTTATTTCGAGAATAAACGATTTAAAATTTATTTAAATCAAAGTTAGAATGTAAGAATTTAAATTTTAATTAAAACGAACTTGAAATGGAGCGGTAGTTTGAAAATTCGATTTTAAACTTTAAATGAATATACAGACTTCAATATAAATCGGTTCAGTCAAACATGAAACGTTGGAATATTTTGAACTGTAATTTTCTAACGAATGTATGAAACTGAGATTTCACTTTATAAACTGTAAGTTATGTCCAGTTTAAAATTTAGAATAGTTGCTATGGAATTTATATATTTTTTAATATTATATATAGCCTTAAAAATAGCCATTTTGCAACCGACCTCCGTTTTCGACGAAACCACTTTTGTTGGATCCGAAATGTCAAATTATAGTCAGGTTTAAAATTTCATAATTTTTGAAATTAATATGTGAGCGTAGTAAATTTAAACGTGTTTCCAATTTTAGTTCGAATTTAAACAAGCTAATAAAAGGACATTTTTCAATGGTCTCCAAATTCGATAAAATTAATTTTATTATGACTGTATCGTCAAAACATAACTAGATTTCAATTTCCATAATTTTTGGAGTCGGTATGTGACCCGATAAATTAAAATGTACGTTGAAATTCAATATTGACTGTTATATTAATTTTTATTTTAATTTGGATAAAAACTGTTTGAAATAGTCGAATTGGCATATGGAATATATCTCATTATGTCCGGAATGGGGTATTTGGCTAAGGACGACAATCTTTGGGTTTGACTTCGAGTTCGGAGATTTAACCAGCTATTTAGGAATTAAATAATTTTTATATAAATATATACAAACCAGCTATTTACGAATCAAATCCGAATAGAAACAATCCTTCAATAAAGACAGACGAAGTGAAACCCAAAGTGAGAATTCTCTCACTAAAATTTTGTACAGTTATTTAATTTAGTTTATAATCGTAAATGTATAGAAATTGCCAATATTGATTTTTATCTGCTGTATAGAGTTCAACAGATGAATTTGCACAAATCACATAAATTGGATGGAACATGCTTCGAAATTGCGGACTTATCATTTTATTAAGCGATGTGAATCAAAAGTCGTGCTTATCTGAAAGATCGTACTGCTCCAAAAAGTTGCGTCCTCCAACTGATATAAATATCGGGTTGAGTCATCAATCATTTCTCTGTTCATCAAGTAATTTTCGTCTCTCGAGTTTTTTTTTTAGAGATAGCGTTTTCAAATCACCAGGTAAACCTTAAATCTTTGTAAATATTTTCGGATTCGTTATTGCAAATGTCCATTGATTTCGGGTCGTCGGCGTACCCTGCAGTTCTTAGGGTTGGGCACCCATCACGATATGGCAATCGAACGTTTCCCTTTTCAGGTAATGTTGGGCCTCCCAATCCCGATCGTGGGTTACTAACGGAGCGGGCCTCCCAATCCCGATCGCGGGTTACTGATGGAGCGGGCCACCCATTGGGCCGAGGTGAGCTCTAATCCGTGGCCCACAGGCTTCTGCGATTTGAATAAGACAAACTAGGGGATACGAACGGTCACCAACCCATCTATATAAGTCGATCCCTTCTCTTCCTTCTTCCTTTCTTTTTACCTCCGCTGTCGCTCTCTAGTTCTTAGCCGAAACCCTAATTCGAATTTTTCCACAAACTGAGAATCCCCTACGAAAAAAGGTAATGACGTGAAGCTTCCATCCTATTTTATTTGGTCTTTCTTTTTCCTCCTCTTTATTCCCTCGAGTCTTTAATAACACGGTGGCAATGAGGACTTGGGTTTTAACAATGGTCAATGGGTTCGATCTCATGAGTTCCTGGATGGGGAGGAGAAAAGAGGAAGTAGAAGGAAGAGCAGGTCGGGCTAGTTCGTGGTGATGGCGATACGATGGGAGAAGGTATGGTTCGTTAGGGTGGTAGATGAAAGGATTAGGGTTTGGATAGCAAGCCGGGTCATGGTAATGAGTGGGTCACTGGTTCACGAAAGTATGGGGAAAGGTGGATCGCGAGGGGCTATCGCGATCCGGACCGGTTTCCACGATCCAATGCTCTTCCATGAGCTGGTGCTTTGCCGCGAGCCCACACCTGTTTCACGATCCGATGATACATCACGATCCAGACCCTGACCCACGAGCCAGTTCGATGAACAATCCGATGCGCATGTTGACCAAATAATGCAATGCGACTCTGATAAATCAATGGATAGTTAGACTAGAGCCCTCGAGACGATCTTTCTGAACTGAACAACAACATAACTTGACAGCATATAACGACCATTATCCCACTCATTTAACTAACTTCATGCTTCTTTCATATGCACGCACGGGCTCACACACTTGCACTTACACACACGGGGAAAGGGTAACTTGTGTTCTAATTTTTTCTCGCCAACACAGCTATGTCGGATAAACAAGTGACTGAGACATCAAGTGAAAGTACCGAATCAGAGACATTAATACATCATAACCCTGATGTGCTTTCCTCTGATTCAAGTGAGGAAAAATCCGATCCTGATTACGAGACAGGGACCGATATAGAGTCAACAACTTCTGAAAGCACATCCCTTGAAGATGAGGATGATCGAGCTCCTGATGAAATTCCGGGTGCTAAGGAAATAGAGAAGTTCACTGATTCTTTACCCTCTAAGTTAGACGATATAAAACTTAAGAAGATATTTTTAAGACACGGAATTCCCTGGGACGACGTGAAAGTTCCAGAAAACGAAGATAGACCTCAATCTGCCCCAGAGGGGTGCATGACCATTAGTCGACTCATGTGCTGGGTAGGGGCTAGGTATTGAAGTTTCCGAGATTCCAAAGCGAACCGAGGGCTCAACTGGTGATAGAGTTACGGTAGCACCCATGGAATCTGGCACTGGCGCTCCTGCAGACGCCGAGATTATTGCTGCTTTGCATGACACAGATGGCGGTCATGGAGATGAGGAAGAGGAGGTAGAAATCATAGATGAAGCCAAGGATGATGATAGTGAAACCTTGGATGGCATACAGGCTAGGAAGGAGAAGCAGTTGGTTCTTAGGAAGGGGGAACTGGATCCTGTATTCGTGCCCCCTATTTATGAAATCGACCCCAAAATTGGGTTGGTTATAAGATTCTCTTACAAATCAATAACTTCACAGCTTGCTTCTGAACCTTCCAGTCCTCCCCCAGAGCCTCTTGTCAATAAGAGGAAGAGGAAGAAAATTGACCGTTCTGGTGTTGATAAATAGGAGTTGGAGAAGTAGAAGAAGGACAAGAAATCAAAGCCATCTCCCAAGCGTAAATAGAATGCAGTTATTAGCTCATGTTTTAGTTTTAGGATTTCCTTTGGCCAAAAGATGTAGTCGTGAGAGTGGCCCTCACTTTTGTTTGGCTTCTCGTTTTTTGTAAATCTGCTTTTGTTAAATAAAGATCTATTTCTTTTGCACCATTGTGTTCCTGCAAATTCATCATGTTAGCAGAACCTAAATAGTCATAACTGAAATATTCGTAGTTAACTATTAAAGTCATAAGTAACAATTATTAATCATGACCGAAATTATTATCAAAAAATACACGTGCTAAGTAAATGTGTGGTGGTGCATGTATATACCCCTAATCAATCGTCATTATAGTGCTTGTCCAGGGCTTATTGGCGATCGATTAGGATTATATTCGTACGATCCTGATCTTCAAACGGGGAAATGATTCTTGCGGCGCTAAGTCTCTAGCGCTTTTATACTCTCCTGATCCTTCAGCGGGTTAGAGTTCATGTGGCGCTAAGTCTCTAGCGCCTTTATACTTTCCCGATCATTCAGCGGGTTAGAGTTCGAGATCGATTCTTGGTCTGAACACCGATCCTTCAGCAGGGCAGAAGTTCTAGGGACGCTAAGTCTCTAGAGCCTTTATACTCTCCCGATCCTTCAGCGGGTTATAGTGTTATCAATGAGGTTTTATCATAGTGCACCTTCACACCTTGGGGACGTTATCTTCGCGTCCTTTATACTCTCTCCCCGGTCTCGGGAGTTAGAGTGCAAACAGTAGTTCGATTCACCTTACTGCACCTTTTGGATCTATAATTACCGTGAGCCTTCCGATCTGACATACGGCATTTTGAATCAGCTGTTTTGAGATTACTGCGTAAATTTAAAACAAATCTCAGAATGGTAACAGTTTATATTGATCAAAATAAAAGAGTAGATAAGAAATGGTGCAGTAAAGGTAAATGACACGCGATATTTTTATAGTGGTTCGGTCGAATCATGACCTACGTCCACTTTATAATCTTCTGTTCTAATAACCAGACTATTCTAGGCAAGTCAAGCCTTTTTACATGGTTCTAAAAACAAAAGAGTAAAGATGACATTTTTATGTTAGATAAAGTCGCAAATGCTGGGCATTCCACACTCTGGGGATTTCATCTCCATCTACGATTGCTAGCTTGAAGGTTCCATTATCAAGCCTTTGTGAAATGGAGTACGGTCCTTCCCATTTCGGGCCCATATGTACTGGAGGTGGAAAGACGCGCTTCAGAACCAAGTCTCCGGGTTCAAATGCCCGAGCTTGGACTCTCCTGTTGTAGTACCGAGCTATTTGTTGTTTATGCCTTAGGGCACGTAAGTCGGCTTCATCCATTTTTTCCTCAACCATGTCCAGGGATTCAAGGAGCAACTCGTTGTTGGTCATCGGATCGTAATAAATGGTTTGATGAGATGGTACTTCAAACTCGACCGGAATAACTGCTTCAGCTCCAAAAGCAATGGAAAATGGGGTGTCACCCATCGCCGACTTGTACATTGTTCTATAAGCCCATATTGCCAGGGGTAATTCATCAACCCACATGGCTTTGGCCCTCTTCAATCTTTTCTTTAAAATGGATTTGATCACCTTGTTTGCCGCTTCAACTTGTCCGTTCGATTGCGAATGTGGCACAGAGGTGTATCTTTTCTCGATGTGATACTTCCGACAGAAATCTTGAAACTTTGTGCTGCCGAATTGGGTCCCATTATCGGTTATGATGACTTTTGGAATCCCAAATCGACATATAATGTTCTTAACGACAAAGGTGATCACTCGTTTGGTTGTGATCATGGTCAAAGGCTCTGCTTCTACCCGTTTAGTAAAATAATCCACGGCCACAATAGCGAACTTTGCTCCGCCCTTTGCTATGGGAAGGCTCCCAATAATGTCAATTCCCCACATAGAAAAAGGCCACGGGCTTGTCATTGTCTTCAACTGGTTAGGTGGCGCCCTAGGAATTTTGGAGAACTTCTGGCAAGCATCACAATGTTGTGCCTACTTGGCTGCATCCTTGTTTATGGTCGACCAGAAATAGCCGTATCGCAATATCTTCTTTGCCAATGTTTGCCCTCCAGTGTGGTTGCCACACTCACCTTCATGGACTTCCTTTAGTACACGTTTGATGTTGTCATGGGCGATGCACCAGAGGAGAGGCATCGAGAAACCTTGTCTGTACAGGACTTCGCCTTGCAACACATATCGGGAAACCTTCCATATAACTGCACGTCTCTCACTTTTTTGTTGTTGGGAGCATTCCATTCATCAATAAATTCTTTAGATGGGTCATCCATGACTCCCTTTCAGGTTCAACCTCTAGTACCAGATCAACTTCCATCTGATCCACGCTAGGGAACTATAGTACTTCAATCGGGATTAGCTCCGTATGTTCTGGGTTATCGGAACTAGCCATCTTTACTAACTTGTCTGCTCTTTGATTCTCCGTTCGAGGAATGTGAGATATACTGTGGTAATCAAAACCATCCAGCAACTTCTTTACTTTTTCCAAATATGATATCAACCTTGGACTCTTAGCCTGAAACTTTTCATTAACTTGGTTCATGACTAAATTGGAGTCACAAAAGATGTCTAGCTTTGTTATCCCTAGTTCCTTTGCAAACTTCAACCAGGCAATTAGAACTTCATACTCGGAATCATTATTAGTTGCGTGGAACTCGAATCTAAGAGCGTAATATATTAGCCGTTTCTCAGGAGTTTCAAGAACCACTCCGGCACCAGATCGTCTGTCATTTTTAGCTCCGTCAGTGTATAGTTTCCAGGAATTAGGGTCAAGGAGTAGCTTTGGTAGATCGTCTTCCTCGGTTACCACATCATCTTTTGGAATGGTAAATTCTTCTATAAAGTCTGCAAGTACCTTCCATCTTATCGACCTCCGGGATTGGAAGTTCAAGTCGAATTGACTCAGCTCAATGTTCCATTTGAGCAACCTTCCCGATGCTTCTGGCCTTTGTAGGATGAGCTTAAGCGGGTGATCAGTATAAACAGTGATGGGATGAGCCTGGAAGTAGTGACGAAGCTTCTTAGATGCAATCAGCAGACTGTACGCAAGCTTTTCTATTTTTGGGTAATTTCGTTCTGCAGCTGCCAGTTTCTTACTCACATAAAACACTGGTCTTTGCACCTTATCCTCTTCTCTTACCAAAGCTGAACTGATTGCGTGGGATGACACTGCCAAGTACACAAATAAATCCTCATGATCCACAGGCTTAGACAGTATCGGGGGTCTTTCCAGATGATTCAACAGATTCTGGAATGCTTCTATACAATCAAGAGTCCGTTTAAAGTTGCACTTGCCTCGCTTTATTAGCTCGAAAAACAGGATGCATTTATCTGTAGCTTTTGAGATGAATCTACTGAGCGCTGCCACTTTTCCAGCAAGGCTTTGCACATCTTTAATCTGCTTTGGTTCTTGGATATTTCGGATTGCTGTAATTTGGTCTGGATTGATCTCAATTCCGCGCGAGCTTACAATGAACCCTAGGAATTTTCCAGACGCTACCCCAAATGAGCATTTCAAAGGATTCAGTTTCATCCCATATTTTCGGAGAATTCGAAACATCTCTGCTAAATCGCTAGTACATCAGATGACAGTCTGGACTTTACCAACATATCGTCGACGTATACCTCCATTGTTTTCCCGGTTTGGTTGTAGAAGATCCTATTCACCAACCGTTGATATGTAGCGCCATCATTTTTCAGACTGAAAGGCATCACCACATAGCAGTATAATCTCAAATCTATAATGAAGCTGGTATGATCTTGGTCTGGGACATGCATGGGGATCTGATTATACCCCGAGTAGGCATCCATAAAAGAAAGGAGCTCATGACCCGCGGTTGAATCTACTAATTGATCGATTCTAGGAAATGGGAAGCTATCCTTCGGACAGGCCTTGTTTAGATCACAGGAATCGATGCACGTACGCCACTTTCCTTTAGCCTTTTTTACAAAAACCGTGTTTGAAATCCAGTCAGGTTACGTTGAATCTTTAATAAACCCGTTACTTCTCACCTTTTCGGCTTCTTCTTTCAAGGCGGCAGACCTTCTGGACCAAGCATCCGCCTTTTCTGCTTGACAGGGGGATGTTTTGGGTTAATGCTTAATGCATGACTCATAATCGAGGGAGATATCCCACATATGTCCGCATGGGTCCAGGCGAATACATCCAAGTTAGTTTTCAGGAAATTTGTTAATTCCTTGGCTCGAACAGGATCCAACTGGGATCCAATCTTCAGGACCTTCTCTGTGTCACTATCATCGATTAGTACATCCGCAGTTGCTTCACTGGGAGTCGCCATTCTGTCCCAAGCTCTTCATCCTCTCTATCAATGTCCTCGGGCAACTCTCTGGGCGACCCTCCCGAAAGTATTTCCTTTATTTGCTATGATGATTCCTCCCTTGGAGGGGAGGAACCACCTTTTGCTTCTACATCTTTCCCTTTGCGGAGCAACTTTAACTCTGCAATGTAACATGCTCGTGCAACAACTTGATCTCCTCTAACTATACCCACATCGGAATCCGTTGGGAACTTCAACAATAAGCACCAGGGTGCAATACAGGCCCTGAATTTGGCTAGGGACGGTCGGCCTAAGAAGGCATTGTATAGCGATTCAATATCCAGGACCACGAAGGGGAGGATCCTCACTCTATGGCGTTCTCCTTTGCCCAGGGTTACTGATAATTCCACATATCCTATTGGAGCGGTCGAGGCCTCATTAAATCCACGTATCCTACCTTCACATGGCTTCAAATCCTTCAGCTCGAGTTTCATTTGGTCAAATGTTTTTTGAACAGAATGTTGACTGAACTCCTGTTATCTACCAAAACTTTATGAAATATAGCTGGGCCGATGGTGAAGTGATCACCAATGGGTCCTCAGTTGGGGAGTGTACTCCAATACTCTCTCGCTCGCGAAATATGACGTCATCGGACATCGTCTTTTGTTGCTTAACCGGAGCGTTGTCCTCGGGGTTACTACATTCCCCCACTTTGAAATGCTGTTTAGCTGCATTTATGTATTGGTCCATAGCTCTAAAACTGTGCCCTGCCAGGTGAAGTCCACCAACTATGGTATTGATAACAATATTTTTTCCTTTTTGCTGAGCCATCAGTTTGGTAGCGGGTTGGCTCTGGTTTGGGGCTTGTACGGCTTGCCCCCTGTCCCTAGGAGTCGCCTTAAACTCATCGAGCTTCCCTTCTCGGAGCAGCCTTTCGACCACATCTCTCAACTGACGACATTTGTTTGTGGAATGACCATGGATCTGATGAAAAAGACATAATTTCCCAGTTTCACGCTCTTTCTCTGTAGAATCTC
This sequence comes from Allium sativum, assembly GCA_030737875.1. Classification (NCBI taxonomy): domain Eukaryota; kingdom Viridiplantae; phylum Streptophyta; class Magnoliopsida; order Asparagales; family Amaryllidaceae; genus Allium; species Allium sativum. The sequence continues at coordinate 647,176,543 of CM060923.1, forward strand.
TCGGAGGAGGCCTTTTGTACTGGAGGACATTATATGTATCCAGGAAGATGTTTTCCAACGTATAATTTAACGGTGTGAAGCTCTTAAACGGTCTGGGCCGGGGTCTCCTCTGAGAGTCATTTCCTCGATTTCTCTTTCGGTTATTGTTATTATTATTCCCTGATTGGCGATCGCTGCCATGATTCTTGTTCTCGATGTTAACTTCAACTTTCCCTGAGCTATCTCCTATTTTCTTGATGGCCACATTGCTTTGGATATCTTCCTTATCTATAGCCTTTCTTTTTCGATTGGCGTATATCTCCTCCCGACGCAGGCGAACATTTTCTTTTTCATAAAATATTTCTCTGGTCGGGGGTGGCTTGCCGACCAGATATCTTCCAAACTCGGTATCTTTATCGATGCCATCGATCAGGGCCATCAACACAGTTTGCTCATGCAGATCTTTGACTTCTGTGACAGCCAAATTAAAATGATCCAAATACGACCTCAGGCTTTCGTCGGGTCGTTGCTTAATAAGGGATAGCTCAATTACATTCTTAGACCTCTGGGCATGAAGACAGAACTGGTTCACAAATTTCTCACTCAATTCCCTAAAGTTGGATATCGACCGTGCCGACAAGCGGGTAAACCACAAAAATGGCACATCTTCTAGGAATATAGGGAATTCTTTGCATTTTACCGCGTCTGTAGCTGCAGCGGCATTCATTGACCAGGAGTATCACACTAGGTGCTGGATGGGGTCAGTTCTGCCCGTATAGCGATTCATGCTTGGCATATTGAAGTGCCTCGGGAATGTAACATCCAGTATGTCATTAGTAAAAGGCGTATGACTGCGATCTATGCCCCAATCTTCATTCCTCTGTCCACAGTTATCTACCATGATTTGCCTAATCATTGCTTCAACCTCTGCATGGGTCAGGGTAGATTCAGGATCAGCACTTCGTACTCGACGACCTCCTCCAGCATTTCTTTGATGTGCTGCTACAAAGTCTGGGCCCTGAGCAGAACTCCCTTGCCCCCTGTTGCCACGGTCGATCATGCGACGAGCGGGAGGCACGCCGTTCCTCGGTGGTAGAACAGGCTCATTTAAGTTGCGGTTACTAGTTCCCTGATTAAGTGCCTCTTCTTCACGAGATGGAAGTGACCCAAATCAAAGCTGCTCTATGTTCTCGGCCCTTTCTAATGGGGGCCATCGTCGGTTCCTTCAGGGCTCTTCAGACGACGACGTATGTTCTGGAGAGAAAGGGCGAGCTGGAGGTGGTGAAACCTATCTTTGAATATCGTCAATTCTTCTGCCTAGGGCAATAATACTTTGACGCAGCAACGAGCTCTCTTGCCTTTGAGCAGCCAGTTCATCGGTTTGTCTGTCGAATGCTTCAAGTATTCGAGTCAGATGTCCTTCGGTAACTGGGGCAGAAGGGTCGAACTGGTCATCTTCATCTTCTCTTATACGCAAGGAACTTGAACCGGGTTGAGCAGAAGTACCAGCACGAGCGGAACGAGCCATAACTTCCTTCCCAGGTCAGTAGTAGTCTAATTATCAGTTCGGATCGTGGTCCTCCTATGCTGGTGGCTCGCGATACCCTCCTGGCGTCGGTTTGTGGTAGTTCCCTGGGATCGGATCGCGGAAGGGTTAGTAGGGGGGATGGCTACGTTATCTTGGGATCGGGTTGTGACACCCTCAGCTGCTCGGGTCGCCATGCCTTCATTGGATCAGATCGCCCCGTCTTCTCCACGATCCGAGGACAGAACTTCGATCCGCTCCTGAACGCTCTCTTCAATTGCTTCGTTCGTAACTTTAGTCGCTTGGGAAGCTCGTACTTCCTTAGACTTCTTTCTAGCCATGATATCTGAGCTTTACTGAAATCTTCAAAAATCGAAACAGTGGAGTTTTGGACCGTTTTCTTCGAACTTGATTATCCGAATAATAGAACTACAATCCAATATGCTAAGACTTTGTTCTCAGTGGAAGCATCAAAATGTTAGATCCAAAATTGGCTCCAACACCCAAGTTGTTCAATTATGCAGAGATTAATATCAGAAAAAATGCAAGAGAAACAGGAAAGACACGAGATTTATAGTGGTTCGGCGTTAACGAGCCTACGTCCACTTTATATCTATGATTATACTTAAAATTCAAGTACAATCGATGATTTATCCCTCAACCTCACTTTTACAATGTTGATTCACTCAATAAATTCGAGACAACTGTGAATAATAATAATAGAGATATAATAATGGTGGAGTCAGAGCTCAGAATTACCCCAAGGATCCTGAAAAATGCCAAGTCCGTGGATATTTATAGCTGATATTTGCAGACGGATCGCGGTTATACGTGGCACAAATCCCGAGGATCTCGGACTGGTTCGTAGCTTGAGAAAGAAATGGTCAATATGACAGTTACAGAAAGGTGTCGCGAGATCCTGCATTCGCGGATCGTAGTGGACTTGGTCTTGGTCATCATCCATTAGCTTCAGGGATCGGATCAAGAGGATCTGGCGTGAACGGATCGGGTCGAGATCATTGGGGAGGCGATCACGAACCGTGGAAGGCAGGGCGATCCGATCGGGTCTTCGAAGGCTAATAGTATGAAGTTTCATTTTTTTCTCGTGTGTGCGGACCTCGGTGGCTTGGTCAAAAAGCTGGACAACAATTAACAACACAGTTTTTCGGATCAAGAACATAGTCTGAAAACCATCGAGTGAATTCTGTACTAAGATCACCATATGGATGTTGTGATTCGTAGAAACTGCATATATGTGTTATGTTCATTTTTTATTAATAGATACAAATAAATATATACGTACATATCATTGAATTGTACATGAATTTAGTATTACTGATAAATGGTGCAACTTTCGCACAATTTAACAAAACATATGTGTGTGCCACATTGTAGTCTTTATCGCTTAACCATATTTCCACACATTTTCCTATAGGTCTTCCATGTTGTCTAAAAATAGATAACATTGTTTGAGAAGACTCCTGCTCAATGACTTGTTCATTACGGGGAACAGTTACAAAAGACAAGTTCACATCTTCACTAAAGTAATGAGAGAAAAAAATTGAGGCTTCTTCTTCAAGGTACGATTTGCAAATCGAACCTTCTACTCGAGTTTTTGCCTAATTTTTGTCTTCAAATGATTCAAGTACGGATAATAAGATTAATTTCATTTATTTATTGTTACAATAATCTAAGTTGTAATCTATCACGATTATTGAAATTATATATAAAATTACCTCTTGAACGGATACATCCATCCATACTGGCTGGACCTCGAAGACGTGCTTCAGACGGAAGATGAATAGGTAAATGCTCCATTACATTAAAAAAACTAGGTGGGAATATTTTTTCGAGTTTGTAGATCAGTACATGTATTTCTAGTTCAAGCTTACGTAGATGGTCTACCTTTAACGTCGTTTAACAAAGTTTTTAATAAAACAAACTTCATTCTGTTATAACACTCTAGATTTTTGTAGGCAACAGTTCCTTGAAAAGCACAGGTAAAAAGTATTCCATCATGATATGGCAATCATGGCTTTTCATTCCACTCAGTTTACTGTTTTTAAAGTCCACACATCTACAGAGGTTTGAAGAAATCCCATCACGACATTGTAATCTTTCCACCCACTTTAGCACGAGTTTTACTTGCCTATTGTCTAGCTCATAGCATGCTTTAGGTTTTTTATTTTCGTTATACAAGTGCAGCTCCGACAATTTACAAAAGTGTAATATATTGCGTCTCGAATTCGCATCGTCTTTGGTTTTACCCTTTACATTCAAAACTGTATTAAAAACGTTACCAAAAACATTTTTTTCATTATGCATCACGTCAATATTATGCCGAAGTTTTAGATTTTTACAGTAAGGTAACTCCCAAAATATACTTTGTTTGCACCAAATATGAATATACGATTTACCTGGAATTTCAACCTGCTCTCCAGTTTCATGTATCTTTGGGTACTCACTTACAACTTCATATATCTCTTCACTTGTCCAAACTTTAGGCGATAACATAGCCTCTACTCTGCTAGCTTTAAAGTTCTTTTTATCCGTTCTAAATTTATGATTAATATGGAGAAAACAACGATGATAGTCAAACCACAATTTTTTTTTCATACTTTAATGAAAATGCCCGTGTCTCCTCCATACAATGAGGACAAGCTAGACGTCCAGTAGTACTCCAACCAGAAATCAGGTCATACGAAGGAAAATCACTAATAGTCCATAATACAAAAGCAAACATAAGAAAATTTCTTTTTCTCGAAATGTCGTACGTTTTGACTCCTTCATGCCACAGTGTTTTCAACTCTTCAATCAACGGTTGTAGATAAACATCAATTCCTTGTGTCAGATCATCGGGACCGGGGACGACAACCATTAAAAACGTATACGGTTTTTTCATACACATCCATGGGGGTAAGTTATAAGGAGTAACAATGATAGGCCATGATGAATATTTACTACCAAACTAAGAAAATGGCGAAAATCCATCCGTGCATAAATCAAGCCTAACATTAAGACTCTCGGCAGCAAATTCAGGATAAGTCCTATCAAAGTGTTTCCATGCTTCACCATCAGACGGATGTATCATAGTTCCTTCTTCTGATGTTCTCACGCTTTGCCATCGCATACGACATGCTGTAGCAGAAGATGCATATAGCCGTTGAAGTCTAGGAGTTATGAGTAGATGATGCATTCTTTCATATGGAACTTCTTTTCCTTTCTTTTCCCTTGGTTTATATCTATCTTCGTTGCAAAATTTGCATTTTCTATGGTGAGCGTCTTCTTTCCAATACAACATGCAACCTTTAATGCATGTATCTATCTTATGATACGGTAGTCCAAAAGCAGACATAAGTTTTTTCACTTTATAATGACTATTGCACATCAAATTATTGGGCGGCATATGTCGTTTTGCAGTTTGTACAATTGCTGTAAATGCAGCTACTGTAAGATTGAATTTTGATTTCATAGTGATGAATTTGGCGGTTACAGAAAATTCGGTTCCGCTTGTACACCCTTCCCACAACAGCCTCTTAGCAGAATTCAATAAATCATAATTTTTTTCACTTCCACCGTTGGTTCTTCAACATTTCCAGTCTCATCGTCGCCTTGCTCAATGTTAGGAAACATTGATCGTGCTGCATCTTGCACCATATTTTCTATCGGATTCAGCATTGTATTATCATTCATCATTGTACTATTGTTCTCTACCACTAAAGGGTTAGACCTATGTTGAACAAGTTCTCCATGACGATCCCATAAGTGATAATTCGACATAAATTCAAATTTATACAGATGTACTTCTACTACATCTGGCTTCCAATGTCTGCACTTACTACACGGACAACGAATGTCTACGTTACCCCGATTATTAGATTTAGCGAATCTAAAAAATTCTTGGACTCCATTACAAAAATTTTCCTTTATCGACCCTTTCTTACCGGTTCGGAGTTGATACATCCAACTGCGATCACGAAAATAATCGAACATTGTCCTGATTTACAACAAATATATTAGAAAGTTCGATCAAATGTAATACTTTATACTATTTTAAATATTGTAAAATTTCATTTATAACTATTGCATGTTTTCGGTTTTTTTTTTTTTTTTTTGTTTATTTCTTTTTTACTTTGACGGCCGGTCTACCTACTTCCCATTACAAATATAATAACGTAAGCATATTTTATAAATTATTTCAGTTTAAACGGTTTAACAAAATTTCGGCAGCACTTCCCTTTGGTCCCTGTACCGTACACAAATGCGAGTACATAGGGAACAAAAAGGAAGTGCCATCGAAACTTTGTTAACCGTTTAAACTAAAATAATTTATAAAATATGCTTACGTTATTATATATGTAACTTGTCCAATACTAGGACAAATCCAACGAATATTGTATTAGATGAATATAGATTTCCCTTTTTTGTAAAAACGAATACCCATATAACGATCATATACAACACTTGTCGGACGGGGCCAAATTTATCTAAGGGGTTCACATAAGTAGTCAAAAAAACATTGAACCTAAGTTTAAACCAAAAAACAATTCAAATGAAAAAAGCGCGCTTTTTGTGCTTTGGGCTTTTTTGCGCTTCACTAGTAGGTGCGCATTAAACTTCAAAAAAGCCCCTTACTTGCGGATTGCGCCTTTTTCTATCTACGCTCGCGCGTTAATTACATAGCGTCTATATCATATTTTTCAGTACTTTCAATTTGTAAAATAACACGACAATGAAAATTATGAAGTATAAATTAGTTTTAGTTAATTTTAGTTTAAAGTATAAATTATGAAGTTAATTTTAGTTAATTAGTTTCAATTTTTGAAAGATAAACTAAGCTTTCAAATTTTTTAATATTATATCAACAAATTTGTCAATTTTAGTTTGTTAATATTATAGCAACAAACTAAGCTTTCAAATTTGTCAATTTTAGTTAATATTATAACAACATTTTTTTTTGGAATATTGCAAATGCATTCTTCAAATTTGTTTGGACCGACTATTCATGCATCCGATGGTGACATAATTAACAGTGCATACATAGAGGAACATCATTACACCGTTTCACTAGTCATAATCAAGTTACTACCGCTAAACAATCACAATTACTTCATTTTTTTCTTAAATGATCCTACAACACAATCAACGTAAGCCCAATTACATACATGATAATCGTCGTTTTCATGCTCCTAAATCAAGCACATATGTGATAATCAACGATTTCAACCTCCTAATCAATTCCACTTATTCCCAAATCAATGTATAACGAAATCAACATTATATGCATTTCACAAGACAACCAATTTCATATCCATAAACTATCAATTTACAACCCCATATAAACATACAAATTAACCCTAAATAACCCAAATTAAACAAGAAATAGGGTTTAGAAGACATACCGGCACAATTAGAGATGATTGGAATGGATGAAATCGGTGCGGGGGGGCGACGGCGTAGCAGTAAGGGGTTGGGTTTTTTTTTTTGTGAAAATTGAATGATTTGAGGAAAAAAGCCTCGGCTGTTATGTTTTTGAATTGTGCAACAGCTAGCGACGGCCGCCTTTTTAGCCGTCGCTAGCCGTTGCCTAGGGCCTTTGCAAAACGAGCCCTTTCTAGTAGTGATAATATAATCACACAACATACACATTTAAATAACTATTAATTAATTAGCTTAAGAAATTATGGTAGAAATTATACCTAGAAGAAGAGAAAGTGACGGCTGGAGAAGGGGAGGAAGAGCGTCGGTGTCGGAGCTGAGGCGGAGGAAGGCGCGCCAACGATTGAAGCGTAGGTTTTTTTATTTATTTATTTAAATTTTGACCGTGGGGAGAGAAATCGGAAGTAAGAGACAAATATCGATCTTTACTGCTGGCTCACGGGATAAATGTTTCTTTTGTGACGTTTAACGACGGCTGGCGAGAACCGTCTTTTTTAACTGTCGTCAGCCGTCCAGCCGTCGCTACCATGCATAACCAAATTGAGCCATTCTTATGCATTTATATAAATCAATTATTATTCTAACTGCATATTACATATGAAATCTACGTCTTTACGCAATAACCATCATTATTTGTGAGCACAAATTTGGAACTAAGTGGTTAAAAACTGTTCTTTATTTGAAATTTTCCCAGGTTAAATATAAAGAAGGAAAACGTGTTCAACGCGCTGTTATTTAATGGCTGCTGTGCTATCTACAAACTACAATTTAGCAACACTAGATTCACATGTGTTTAAACTTAAAGGTTGAAATAAACAAAGCTTAGATACATTTGTTTTTGGATGCATGTATCATGTATGCGATCAGCTCAACCATGACAAATTAACAAAGCAGCTGAGTACATATGCATGCATGCATGTGAGTATGTGTATGTGTATGTGTATGTACACACATGAATCCATATGTACGTAGTAGGTCAAGTAATTAATTTATCAGTCTTAACATACATAACAAAGTGAGGTTGTCATCAATATTGCAATAGCAGAATTGATCAAAGTCTATATCTATGGACTTCGATAATCCAAGAGTCTAGAAGATGCATTTAATGTTTGGATATTGCATTGGAGGATGACAACCTGACCACACCTGCAATTCAACTAGAGAACCATAATCCGATCCAGAAGTCAAACAAGCCGTGATTTACAAATGGTTTCAACTTTCAACTTAAAGATACTATAGTTTTACTCTGGCAACTATAATTCTTAATAATTCTCAAACTAAGGATCGGTCATAGTGGATCTGTACCGAAATTCGGCGCACCCGATGTCCTTTCAATCACATCCCCTTATTTTCGTTGTTTTGCATTTAAGTCCTCCAATAATTCAAAGGTTTAAGAATAAAAGGTGAAAATCAGGTGCTGTAATTGGATGAAACACCGGGTTACACCGAAATTCGGTCCACAACAATTGAGCCGGTCATAGTGTTAAATACATAATAGTATGTATACGACGTGCAATTTACGAGGTTTCATCTTCCGGTGACACAAGGCTTTGAGTTTGGATTGGTCATACTGTTATGATGCTTGTAGCATTTCTTCAGTGTATGTCTGCGCAGCATTGACATTTGGTTGCCATTGCACAAAGGTAAGTTAATATGGATGTCATCTCTTTGGTATTTATACTGCCAAAAATAAATTGTCCATTGAAATCAACGGCTAAATATGCCTTAAATTGACATGTCTTTAAAGGTTGTACAAATTGAATTTCTAACAAAATGAAATACTTCTACTTTTATTTGATTGACTCAGAGCATGAAGAGTAGCTGAACTTTAGCTAAGTTAAAATTTGCTGAACTTCTTCTTTCTTTCTTTTATTTTGAAATCAAATTTCTTTAGAAAACATATTTGTGGCCGCACTTGTAGCCTGAAAAAAAAAAATATACTGTGAAACAAGGAAATCTATAAACAAAAGAATGCACTACTGCTCCAAAATTATTAGGAGCTAACTTTCCCTAAACCGTTCCAAAAATATTTTGTCCATTATGTAAATTTTTTTAAGGATTTTTCTCAGAACTTCAAGGTTCTCAATCTATAAACAAAAGAATACACTACTACTAAACAACTGTATGTGATCTGGGCTATAAACCTAAACCAAGCAACCTAACAGGAGTAACCCTAACCCATTCTTTCTTCTCCTTAATTGTATCAAGCTTAGGCGACCATTGTGAACTATCTCTTCTCTTTACAAGTAGCTCGTACTGCTTCTTCAACTCTGGTGTGGTACAAATCGCATCACTTTCTTCATAATCATGTCCAGCACCATCATCATCATTTATCATTTTCATAATAAACTCAGGCAAAACCCTAATCAGCATTGTTCCATCCTCCCCCTTCACATACTCAAATGCAGAAGATGTCATGGTTTTCATCTCTTTTGGCATCTTAGAAGCCAGAGTTGCCGTGGTTAATTTTGCATTACAAGGGAAGAAATTGATGGGGAGGACAAAGTAAGGTAGCGTTTGGTTTATTTTGTGTTTTGCATTTTTAGTTTTTGACGTTAATTATGAAAGTTGTGAAGATTTTAAGTGTAGCGGTGGTGATGGATCAAAGAGAATGGGAGTGACGGAGGGGACCGCGGGAATGTTGGATAGACGGATGTGTTATTGTCATTCCCTTGTTTCTTAAAATATGAAAAATAATAAAAAGTTGTTTTCGGTTTTGTGTGTTAACTCTGTTTTGTAAAACGGTCATTTTTCATGATATATGTGCATTGTTAGTGTTTTTGTATGTGTGAAAACTCAAAATTGAAAAATCTAAAACAAACGCTACCTAAGTTTCTCCAAGCAGTAGAGAGTCTTCAATGGAGAGCATGGGAATGGGGCGGCCAATGAAGAAAGAATCTGCATGACAGATGACTTTGTTAGGGTTTGTGAGCATGAGCTCTGCAGCAGAAGTGTTAATAGTGAAGGTTTTGGTGATGCTGCCATGGAACATCACTTTGGTTTGAGGTGGCGATGTGGGTTTGATGGTGAAGCAAGAAGACGAATTCCCCATTTTTTGATGGTTTCGTTTGTGTTTGAAAGAAGTTATATATAATGAGATGGGACTTCGACAAAACTTGGGTTCTTTTTTATACTAGGTTGGTGTTACTTGGTCGGTGATCGTCGGTCAAAGTTGATGGCTTGGCCCGGACGAGTTTTAATTGTCAACTTAGTTATGGATTGGAAATGGAAGAATCCAACTGTTAATCAGCGTACGATTGTGATGTTATTTATTAAGGGTTTTCTTTCCACCACTGCTGCATGGGACTTAAGTAACGCGCATCTTTTAATTATAATACCACGTACAGTACATGTTCCAGCAGTTCACGTAACATGCACACGTCGGTTTAGAAAAACTATGACTATTTAAATTAAAACATGTGACTGATATCATATGGATTATGATGTTGCAAAAATGCGGTGCGAATATGTATATATATATTGAGCTAGTTTCAATAGTGTTAGAGTTTGTGCCCTAGAGACAATTTATTTGATGATATTGATAACACTGTTGATGTTATTATTTTATTTGGAATAAAATATTATTCTATTATATTGTATTTACTGCGTAATATAAATAATAATATAATAGAAGTCCTTAGAATAGTAATACTGAATTATATGGTTCGAGTAAGACTGAACTTGAGATTATATAATGTGATAAGTATTATAATTCTTAAATGCCCCTAGTCGAGTTTTATTGTTAATATAGGACAACAATAAAGCGTTAAGACTAGTATGTTGATTGACTGGTGATCACATCTCATTGATCATTAATATACGTGATATTAATGTCAAAACATAAGTACGTATTGGAGAATATCGTATTGGGTTGACCCACCGTGAGATAACTACATGGAATAAAATTAATAGTATCATAAGTTATTCTCATGGTGACAGTGATGTAATGGTCCTCAGACCTGAAATCGTTATAATTTTATTCGAGGATATTTGTGTTTTGATATCATCTAAAGTTATTCGTAACAGAGTAACGATAACGGTGATTATTGGATACATCTCGAGTCGAATGAAAATTATGAATGATCCAGATGGAATTTAACCCTACGATATATTCGTAGTGATATCCATGGGCCTCTTGATTGAGTGGGACTCACTACAACAAAAATACCCTATTACAACGTCATTTTTACAACGGGCATTTGTTGCCCATTGTAATAGAAATATATTACAACGGTCATTTCTGGACCATTGTAATAGACATCTTGTACAATGCCCTTTTTACAACAGGCATGGAATGCCCGTTGTAATAAAATGCTATTACAACGGTCATTTAAGGCACGTTCTAATAGATGTCTATTTTACAACGGTCACAAAATGCTCGTTGTGAAAGATGTCTATTTTACAACGGTCACATAATTCCCGTTGGAAAAGATGCCAATTTTGTAATGGGTAATGCCGGTTGTAATAGGTGTCATTTTACGATGGTCATTAAATAAGACCATATTTTAGAATGGTCATAAAATGCCTATTACAATAAATTTTTGTTACCACTTTTCAACAGTCAATAATTAATAATTACAATACTTCCTTGTAATTAATATTAATTATTTTTTATTATGTAACAATTAATCATTTATAATATTATATTAATCATATGTTACTAATTACTAACTATAATTTTATATTACTAATCACTAATCATCAATAATATTATATTATTTATTAATATATAATAATTAATCATTAATGATATTACATCAATCGTTTATAACTTACAAGAATTAACGATTATTAATAATTAATCAGTAATTACTCATTATTATATATAATTTGTATTCCAACAGACTTAATTTTACTTTCTCGTTACTAGTAAGTAATATCGAGTAATTAATGTCAAATATATAATAATTTATAATTTAACAATAAATATCAATGATTTATTATTAATAATATTACTATTAAAAACTAAAAATTAATGTTAAAAATTAAAAATCAGTAATTTACACATATTAATTATTAATAGTTAATAATTAACATTAAATTATAATTAATAGATATGAAGTAACATTTAATAATTAATTTTTACTAATTAATATATACTACAACAAAAATACTATATCATAAAGGCATGTTTAGTACTGTCATGAAAAAACCATTGTAATAGAAAGATATTACAAAAATACAGTGGTTTACTCATGTCTATTGTAATAGACGTCAATTTTCATCAACATAACATAACGGTCCAAAGTCGCCCGTTGTAGTAAAAAAAATATTACAATGGTTTGGTTTGTCAGTTACAATAGATGCTAGTTTTCAATAACTTATGCAACAGTCTAACATGGTTCGTTGTAATAAACCCAATAAAATACTTGGAAAAAACATTTTGAATTTGTAGCTAGTAACCAATAGTACTTGCTAATTTATAAATGGTAATTTATAAATAAAAATTGTAAACGTCAACTAATATAATTTAAGTAATTTATAATCTATAATTGTAACACCCCACGCCCGCTAAGGTCACTCACAAAGGGAATGCCTTAATTTTGGTGGAGTATTTTTAGTGAGTATAGAACAGAAAAATTACAACAGGACAGATGTAAGTAATACTTGAAAATTTAAATCATCATTTCATTAACAAAACATGTTTGGCTACATCGCAAAACCATAACAAGAGTCAAGTACATAATATCCATCCTGATAAAATAGAAGTACATAATCCCATTACATAGACAATAGCCAAAAGATAAACTGAGCTTTACTTCTATCGTCCAAGCCCCAAAAGATAGATATAGCGGTCTGGTCCAAGCCCACTAGTGCTAAGTCCACTCTGGTAACCTGAGGGTGGGGAAAAAGATAAACAACAACGGGGTCAGACATAAGTCTGAGTGAGTCCTATAACCCTAACAATACAATCATTAAAGTAATTAGGGTATGATATAAACAAGATACGGTACCTCTGGGGATAATGACTACAATAAGTAGTCCACAAAACACAGGATGTACTACGATAATCGAAACGATGTATTTATCCACCCAAGGATAATTACTAGCTTACACCACCCCAGACCCTACCCACCCAAGGGTAATTCCTACACTGCACCACACCAGTTCTACCCACCAAGAGTAATTCCTACTTAAAGGTTGATCCCACTAAAGTCTTAGAAAATATAGCTAGTAGTCTCTGGTACTTCTAGCTGACCACGTAGGTGCCGTCTGCCCCTACCTCCACTAGGTGTATAACTGACCACGTAGGTGCCGTCTGCCCCTACATTCACTAGGTGTACCTAGTAATCTTACCCAGTAGTTTCGTGTACCCCTACATAGGTGCCGTCTGCTCCTATCTTTACTAGGTGTACCCACTACTCCCCATCGATCGGCTCCCTAACGTAGATACCCGTGCTGATCCCACAGTGGGGTGTATCACTCCCCTAAAGTGGCTACCCAATACTATCAACGGTGCACGGCTTTATATCTACACGATGCAACAACGGCTTATCTACCAGCCCGGGCCCACACACGCATATGAAACCCGTTGGACTTGCGTTGCCACCGCTACCCCGTTTTGGCCTCTTATAATCAAGCCCAATATGCGTGTCCCGTCACTCGACATGGGTCGAGCCCACAAAGATACGTTTGGGATATTGGTTGAAATGGGCCTCCACAAGCTACTACTTAAGCTTGTCATTTTATCTAGTGCATTCCACTTAACCCCTTTTTATAATCATGCCCCCTTACATGTTAAGGTTTGGTTAAGTCATCCAATTATATTACAATTGCCACTTAAGGCACCCACTAGATTTCCGCATGCCACCCAAGGCACTTACTTGATTCCCCCATGCCACCCAAGGCACTTACTTAACCCTTTAATCATGTTTAGTTACATGTTCCACTCTGGTTAAGTATTCTAATCGTATTTTCTATTGCCACCCAAGGCAACCCACTAGTTTTCTCATGCCACCCAAGGCACCCCCACTAGTTACTACATGCCACCCAAGGCACCCACTTAACCCCTCATGTCCCACTACATGCTAATATGGTTAAGTGTTTCTTAATTAATTAAGACCGTGATCTCCCATAAAGACCTCCCACATTAGACTGGCTGTTATGACCGCCTGGTTAAGCCGGTAGAGTCCGGGCAATCTTACGTCATAACAGAGTCTAACCTCGTGTCTCTATCTTAATCACGTATTTAATTTATGGCTAAGACCTCTCACATTGGGCTGACATTTGTAGCAACTGGTTAAGCCGGTTGGATCCGGGCAGTTTTACACTACAAATGAGTCCAACCTCGTGTCTTAGTCGATTAATTACACCTAATTAATCACCCCCATATTAATTATCCCTAATTAATATCAAGTTTTCCATAACATGGGTAGACCTAACTCAATAGGTAAATTCCCATGGGGTAGACCTAACTCAATAGGTAAATTCCCACTTATGGTAATTTATTTTTATGGTATGCTTAATCATACCCAATCATTCACTTATTAACATATTTACCAACCCCATCGTTCCCCACGTAAATCGTTCTCATTTCATAACATAAATAAGGGGAAGATCATCACAAATATCATGGGTTTAGCATACAACTTTGTCATGGGTTAAGAGGATGTCAACTTGCATATATGAGCATATATTAACCCTACCACATTTAACCCCAAACTTGCACATTATCATACACATGTCTTACATAACATGTTGAACTTGCATATAAGCATTCTCATAACTTGCATAACACGTTAGACATGCATTTAAGCCTACACATAACTTGCATGAGCATTCACATACTTGTATGGGCATTCATATACTTGCATAAGCATTCACATACTTGCATATCACATTAAGCTCGCATTTAAGCATATACATAACTTGCATAACATCATGCTCATAACTTGCATAATCTCATAAACTTAACTTGCATAACACTATGCACACAACTTGCATACCCTCATACACATAACTTGCATATGCACATAACTTACATAACATGTTGAGCTTGCATGTAAGCATAACTTGCATAATATGTCGAACTTACATACATGACTTGCATCTTAAAGGAGGGTAAACATGCATAGCATATAAGGGTGCCATCTTGCATATGTATATACCATATTTAAAAGGGTAAACTTGCATGTCATGATTTATGCATAATACCAAACACTTAGCATGCATAAAACCACTTACTTATCATGCATAGAATCAAATACTTATTATGCATAAAATCAAATACTTATTATGCATAAACCCACCACTTAACTTGCATAACCCCAAACACTTAACATGCATAAAACCCCATACTTAGTATGCATACAATCAAATACTTATCATGCATAACATCAAATACTTTAGCATGAATAACATCAAATACTTAACATGCATAACACCAACTACTTAGCATGCATAAAATCACATGCATAACTTGCATATCATGTTACATATAACTTGCATATATTCTCACATATAGTTTGCATAACATGTCACATATGCATAAATGTTTAACGCGGTGTTTTGCATCATAAAACATGGCCTTAACTTGCATTTAACATAAAACTTGCAAATCACATATCATACAAACTTGCATAAATGCATTTATCCACAAACATAGCCATGTCTTATCACATCCTACCATAATCAATTTAACAATTGATTATTAAAGCCATAGAAACTCACCAAAACCAAGATTAGCAAATCAATGAAGTAAAACTAGTTGCCAAATATGAAGAAGAAGGTGATTAGGGGTTGATTAGCTTGCAACTCTCTTCATTTGAGTTGTGGAGGCCATGACCAAGTTTCATTTTGCCATAGTTTAGTTACAAGATCTAATTATGGATGAATTAGGGTAGGGTTGGGGTCTTACTTATAGGATTAGGTAGTGTTTTAGGCCATTAGATTAACCCTAGGATAGATCCCAGCCCTCAAAAATCGTCACAAGCCTCCAAAACAAGACCAAGGGCCAAAACAGGTGCACCAGGCCAGCCAGGGTCAAGCCAGAAGGCTGTGCAGGTTTCTGGCTCGACACGGGCGCACTTCCCAAGTGCGCCAGTGTATTTTTGTGCTGGCGCACTTCACAGGTGCGCCAGTGCATTTCTGGCCTGTTTCCGGTTTTTTCTGCCTAACTTCGTTCGTCCATATCTCCTTCATACGGACTCCGATTTTCGAAAACTCGGACTCTATTTCGCGTATTTTTCCGAGACGAACGCAATGACGCAGCCCGTTTCCCCTAATTCCCACATCTGGGATTAGTTATTCTTTAATTTGTGAATTTTAACATTAACCGAAATTCGGGGTGTTACAATAATAGTTGATGATTATTAATAAATAATCATTAATTACTAATTATTATATATAATCCAATTTCAAAAAAAAATTATTATACATAATCAAAGCGTAATATGTAATTAGTTTACAATTTTAATTAATAATTGCTATTTAGAAATTTGCTATAGTTTTTTTAATACTAATAGAACTATTACTATTAAATAATTGCAAACAACCCTTTAGAATGACTTAACAGATTATAATAATTATTTATTTATAATCAATAATAAATTTCAATGGGACGATCAAGTCGTGTAGATCCAATGGGGCACCACCTGTTCACTGGATGCTGACAATGCTTTATATTAAGAACGCTTATTATTATGAAATTTGAATTCATACAATAAATGATTAATTATTTTTTGTGAAAAGCACGAAACACAAACTTTAAACGCAAACACTATATTTACTATCCAAATAAAGAAAAAATAAACTACATTGAGAACGGAGGCCTGCAATAATTTCGGACTTTCAATAAAATATTGAGCAGGCGGAAGGAAAATTTTCAACGTCCGTCTTTCTTTTGTTTCAGAGCTTTACTCTTCCCTTTCTTCCTTTCCTACGAATCCCTAATTAGTCTTCGCTCCACCCATCTTCAAAACGGCTTCCTCGCTAATTCCCAATATTATTCCCCCTGAAGGTCTAATCTCCTCTCCCTATCATCAACAATCATATCCGCACCACTGCCGACAATCCAACCTATCGTTACTGTGTGTGAGATGTCTTATGTGGATTGCAGAGTTGATGAAGACGCTTGCAGGTTCAGATCTACTGAATCACATCTTCTGTCTTTGGTTTGAACCAACTGCTTGGTATGTTCCTCAACTATTCTACTCATATATTCATTCAGTTGGCTATGATTTCCAGATGTAGACCTAATTAATACAATTTGAGATAATTTTGTAATCTATTTAATTCTTTCATGTTATTTCAGTTTCAACTTCTAACTGGTTTTTGGCGCCTAATGCTCTATTGCTTCTTAACTTTTTCGTTCACTATTACAAACACAATAAATAAGTAATTAACTGGTAGTTTGCACTGTATTTGTTTAAAAAGATTAGGTAAGTGGGGATTATATCTATGCTAACATGTAGTCATGATAACATAAGATTATATTAGATTTGTATTAGTTTAATTAAGTACTGAAATGCAAAAGAGGTATGACAACATAGTTAATTCAGAGTGCCATAAGCAAAGTTTGGTATGCATCTGTTTAACCTATAATAATGTTAACTAATGCAGTAAGTATGAGTTGAAAGACTATGAACATGAAATATGCATGAGTTGTGTTTTGCTAAAAATATAAAACTTTGACAGATTATCAATACATACACTTGACAGATTAAGAAACACGGCAACAACATATGAACACGAAATAGCCTTGAAGATGGCCAATAGTGGGTTTCTATTCATATATTTGCCTATTTGGTTTGATAACTTAATTTACTTCCCTATCAGGTTTTTACCTTCCAATTTATGAAAAAAATTGAGAGCTCAACTGAGAACTTGTCTGTTTATGTCATCTCCTTGCACTCCTCCTATATGTTAACATTCACGCTTCCAGTTAGCTCTTCAGCATGATTAATTTTTTTCCATGTTAGGATTTTATCAAATTTCCAAAAAAAATACATTTTATACTAAAGCCCAGAACAGTTTTCTCTTGCAGCTCCAATGGTTGTTGCAGCTAATTACTTTGTACTGATAATCACATCTGTTTATTAGATGCTAAGATTTAATGCAGTTTATATGTGTATTACTTTTTTTATTTTTTTATCTTAATGACAGGTTTCCCATACTAAAGCCTAACTCATTGGTTCATCCAAGAAGCCAAATCGTTTGCTTCTAAAATTCACCAGACCAGACACACAGTGTGATAATCCGAGACCAACGCCATTTCCTCTTGAAAGACCGAAATTGTATGCAGTTCCTTAACGAATATCCTGTCCGGTTGGGTTGGTTGCTACGCGTGAAGTTAGAAAAGAAGAGCTTTCATTGTTAATTAAGGAGTTTAGCATAGTTTTGGAAGCGACACAGGTTAAGACTCTTAGGACAAAACCGAGGTCGATGGATAAAGATCGGGTTCCTTCCAAATAAAGATTTGCGGTGAGTGCTAGGGTTTGGATGAGGGTATTTCTGTTGCTAAGGCTGTTGATGAATCAGATGACGTTATTATCTTGGCATACGATGCTATTTTTGCCCCAATCAGGTTAGTTATTCATCTATTTAACTCTTTTTGTTTAGTCTTTTTACTATAATAAAAAACAAATTAGATACTTAGTTGGGTTTCTTTTCTTTTTCTCCTGGTCTATCCACTGTCGTTTGTTTTATCACTTTCATTTTTAGTGTTATATCTGATGTGTTTACTATGTTTTCATTTATGTGTAAAAAAATATAGGGGAAGATAATTTGTGAAATTAAATCGCTTTTTAAACATAAAATTGGTACTTTGTTTGACAAGAAAGTTATTAAATACAATGAGTAGAATGCACCCAAAATATAAATGAAAAAAAACAGCAAATATGACAGAAAATTTCCTCATACAGATGCAGTAGCACCTCGTGAAATTATATTGAACAGGAGAACAGTGGCTGACAGTAAACTGAATTTGTTCTTCTATCTTCATTCCTTGAAATCTTATCATAATATGAGTCAACACTAACACATTACTATGAGTCAACATTAATATGTTAGGGAAACAACAAAAAATAAAACGAAAAAACCAAAAAAGGTTAATAAGATTAAGAAAATAATAAAGAAGACAATAAAGGAAGCTGTCTCGTGTGTAGGAAGACAATAAATGAGTCCATTTTCTAGAAAGCTGTCGTTGGTCATGCAATCTGTAAATTTCGATTTGAAATATTGGTCCGCATCATTTTTGATGCATACTAGCTATTATAAATATTCATCTTCGCATACATCTTACACTAGGTATACATGTCGATCATTTTCTTACATGAGTGTAACTGATGTAGATTATCGGTTTTATGAGTTTGCATTATAGTAAGCTTAATATTGAATATTTCATAGTGTCGATGGTTATTTTTTTTTATATTGAACGTTTATACTACATACTCTTTACATATTTCTATAAAGCTATTGAGATCATTGTAAAGTTTGCGAGCGCCTTCCTCCACCTATCTAATCATCTCACCACATTTAATTTTTTAACTTTCCCACCCTTTTCAATTGAAGAGTAAGGTTGCGTTACTATTAAACACCACTTTATATTTATTTATGATCTTTCATTCAAAATCAAATTTTACTCTTTGTTTCGCCTTAATATTACCAATTCACATGGTATAATTGTACAATATTTCAAGTGAGATTGCTTCATGTTCAATTTTACGTAATCACATATGTAGGAAACATAATGCTTTGTGATTTCTACTGTTCATTGTAATTTAAAGATTGATAATGAAGTGTGGATTACTCTATTTCATTGTTTCTTAGAGGAAACTGAGAAAGAGGCCGCTTTAAACTACTAATAGCCTTGAAATAATGAGCAGCTTGAGTTTTTAAATTAGAACTGATTAAATTTAATAAGGTTCTAAAGGCCGTTGTTTTGGCGAGTTATATTAAGAGATTATTTTCTTCATACTGCAAAAGTTAATAAATATATTATAATCTCTTTCTGTTGAAGTTCTTCCTAAATTCCACTTTTAGTTTATCGATAAGTTCTTGATTTTTTTATGTATATGTACTATTGGAAAATGGATAATAAATTTTTTGAGTATCAATGTGTTTTTGTTACTTATTAATAATTAGTAATCCACTTCTAAATGAAGTACACATGTTTTTCTAATAAAAATAGATGGAATTTATAGCTTTGGTTCCCATTAATTGTCAATTGTTGGCCATTATTGCATCAAACAAATTCACTTAAATAATAAAATAAAACTTATTATGATGTTATTCTATTCGATTATATAATAATTAACTAAATTATTTTTGCTCTATTAGTAATCTCATACGATTTACTGATTTTCTAGCTAATGCTACATGATCAACTCTAAATTTGAAGAATAATTACTGTACTTTAAATTTTAACCTACTATTATTCATATAAAAAGATTAATTTTAATGTGAAAGAGCTTTAGATAAACACAGTAATATGACATTGTACTTTTGTTTTCAAATATTGGCGTAAATTAATTCATGGTTCACTTTTGTTTGCCTATTGTTGCATAACCTTTATTCCATAAGTAAAGAAGATATCATTTAATTTCTAAAATAAACATATTTATTTGAAACAATACTTAGCAGTATTTTGATTTTGATTTTTTATGATGATGAATTCCTACACTGAGTAATCCAATACTTTTGTCTTCATATTTTTTATGGCTTAGCTTTTGGTTTCAGATGGTAAGTTGTGCTATTACTACCTATAAAGTTGCGGTCAATTTTTGTTACTGTTATAAAAATAGATCATATGTAATATTAGTGCGACATCATAGGTTGTCATTAGCTTCATGATGTCCTTCGTGATGGAATAATTAGGTTACACCTCCATAATGATGCTCTTAGTTTGTCTTTAACCAGGCAAATGCTCTGTACAATGAGTTTACTATAACATGCAGTGAGTAAAGTTAAGATAGTCCCATAAATATCCATAGCTGACCCAATAACTAGTTACGTTGAACATACACCTAAGCAAGTATTGTTTAACATTTACCAACTCTTTGATGTATCTCTTGCTGGAAGTTATTTTTTAACTCTTTATATGCCAACACCTCAAACGAAACAAAAAGGGATTTGTAGCCATAAATCGTTGAAATGCACAAACATATTATGTGATATTTGATTATTTGAATAAGCATCGGTAAATATGTACACATTTTTAAGAGTGCATATTTATATTTTCTTATTGGGAAAGACAAATACGATATATATAAGAAAATTTTAAGAGTACAATAATTATTGAACATATAAATTGAGTTTTGAACTTCATGGTATGTTTCTAAATGCCTATAGTAGATCAAGATATCATGTGATGAGTGATGACAGAATGCATCGTAGAGTCCATAGGAAGTATATGATTCAAAGATGGAGGATAATGATGTTTTCATTCGATATGTGATATGTGATGCCTAAGAATTGCGCAATGAGTTGTCATAAGTGGGAATTGAAAGATTTTCGAACATAATATATCTTTAGCATGTTGGCTGTTGAAAAAAGCATATGGTTATGGGTTAGTTCTGCATTATATGTACATTTTGGTTATGCTGATTTGGATTATGAATTATTCCTTTTTAGTAAATTGTTAATATCAAACCAAATTATTTATAGATATGCTACCATGAATAAAAAATTATATAGTCAGTATTCATTCATTCATTTATTAAATCTTGACGTGAATGCTCATTTTTATTCAGCATAATTGTCAAATATTATTATCCACTTTTTGCCAAAAAAAAAAAAAAAAAACTTATTTATCATCTTTTTAATTACCCTTCTTTAATAAAGAATCTTCAAAGTCATTTTATGTATACACATGAATACATTTATTTGTTTAATCATACTAAAATGGATGTGTATGATTTTATTTTTAAAAATTGATGCAACTCTTATCATTAAATGAAACATATTAAAATTTATGAGTAAACAATCCATGGTGCGGTTATGTGTTATATATTGATATATATCACATTTGATAATCAGAGTCTTAAGGTAACATATTGATATTTCAAGGTTGTGGTACAGGTTTGTATGTGCATACAGACAGAAGCATGCCCCAGCTTTGTAGATGAACAAAAATGCCTTACTGTAGTATGAGAGCTACATGAGTTCCCGCTTCAAGTCTAACATCCTATCATTCCCTTTAAGGTAAGCATGCAATATGTAAACTTATGCTTTTATTCTCAAATTGATTGTTCATGAACTCTTAACTCCTGATGACTGTAAACTATATGGGATACTCAACAATAAATTTGACTCAATATTAACGTGTCCAATTCAGTTATAGAGTTCTTCCAATTTGTATGTTTTCATTATAGTTTGGTTTTATACCTTCATGTTGCAAGTTGATAATGGTTATTCAAACTATTATTATTAATTATTCAACTTATTGAAATCTTATCAAACAAATTAGCCAAACTGAAATGAAGTCGGCATTTATAACATTACAATAAAGACATAAGTTACCGAGGAGGCACATGAGAAAATAAAGACACAAGTTACGAGGAGGCACTGTTCTTTTATGACTACATAAGAGCTTAGTCCATAGCTTAATTTCTCTTTGAACTACAGTTTTTCATGTAACCACCCAATTTATTTTTGTGCTAGAAAAAATAATTATTGGTACATGGCTGTGTTATCTGCATCATGACTCGGTTTATTGTAAATCCTATTCTTTTACTTTTTTAATGAAAAGGAAGTACAGGAAGTGGAAGCCCAGTTCAGTTTCATTGTAAATTGTATATAGTTTTTGTCATGAGGTTCATAATTGAATTGCATTATTTCTTAACTAACTGGTGTCTTATAACATATGCTGTTGTATATGTATTTATGATATAGAAAGGATTTTTGTTGTTTAGGAATTTGGATTTTCTCGGTGAACTGTGCTAAAACGGGGAATGGAAGGAAGATTGGCAAGGATTAAATTGAGATGTTGCAGCTATGCTTGTTCACAAGGCAATTAGAGGACAACTTCACTGTATTTTTGTTGACAGTGGCTCACTAAGGTAACACGCCTCACTGAATTTTTGCTCACTCATGAGGAAAATAAAACATATAGCTTTAGAACTGTGTTTCTTTTATAAAACTGCCAACTCGGCTTGCGTTAAAATGTCTAAATTGATTATTCTTACATTAACTATGCACTACATTCATTTCTAGCTACTTGTTTTTTGGTTTGAGTACAAATTTGAAGAGCTTCCTAGGCTTAACAACTGGTTTTGGGTCAATCACTAAAGATGAAGACATTGAGATTGAAAGTGAGTGTAACAGAGTGTATGTAGTGCGACAATACTTGCATAAATGAACATTTTGTATAGTTATTGTGTAACAAAGATAAACAGAATTTTGTATTATTCAAAAGTATAATAAAATATTTATTTGATTTGAATAGTTGTTGTGTATGATCGATGGCTTGTTGTAAAATAGGTTTACCAAGTAGTACAGTAGTATATTACAACGTACAACGACCATTGTAATACACTGTAGTACAACGGTCAACGACCGTTGTAATATACTATATTACAACGGGCAAAAGCCGCTTGTAATTTATTAGCTATTACAACGGGTTTATAACCATTGTAATAGAGTCATTGCACGTGACAGAGCAAGTTATTACAACGGTCCTTTACAACAGTCATTGCCCGTTGTCAAATAGTTAGGAGCTATTACGACGACGCATATTAAGACGGGCATACGCCCATTGTGAAATGCATATTACAACGGTTTTTGCCCGTTGTAAAAGGACTGTTTTTTTGTAAGGACTGTGAAATGCATGGCTGTGCTCAAATACTGATTTGTTTTAAACAGTCTACTCATCGATCAAGAAAAACGGATTAAATTATAAAAAGGATGATACGATCCGTGCCTCGAGTTTGATTCTGGATATAATTGGTTAAAAGGATTATATTACATTGATACACTGGTCACGAAAGGTTGTATCGAATCAGTGATATTATTATAACTTGGGTAACAACGATGTATTACTAGATGCCGCTCACCGTTTACAGTTTAAATATTGTTTAAATTGTTACCAACGTTATGATAACCTATAGGGTCACACATATAAGCGTTGTATAAGGTGAGAACATTTAAAAAAAGGAAATCAAAAGGTTTGACATATTCTTTTATTTAAAAAAAGGTGAACGGGTTCTATGGGTTAACTAAAATGTTGTGTGAAACATTATAAAGGAGGCCGCCTCCTTTACATTTAGTTCATTCGATTCACAAAATCAAAAAAACACTACATCCTAATCTTCCTCTTGGCTAGTACCAGGCTCCCCTTCTCTCGGTTCCATCAGAGGATCTCGAGAACATCGTTTGTGGATACTAGTAGAGGCTCGTCGCTTTAATGGGTTAATGATTCGGTCCTTCCGCTGTCCAACGAATTAGAAGACCTCGACGGATTCAATCAAATCGAGTAATTAAATTGGGGATTTTACACACAAGCAAGGTATGAACCCTTTTGATTTATCAATTTGCATAGATCCGTGAATTTAAGCGTTAAATTGATAATAAGTTTAGGGTTTCGATTAGTTTTTATTAACCCTAAAATTCCAACAATGGTATCAGAGCGATAGGGTTGCAAAATTCGATATTTCGAATGTTGATTCTGATTCATATCTGCTGATAATCCTGGATTTTGATATTATTACATATACTGATTTTAAGATTTAGACTAAATTCATTTGTAATAGTGAAATTGTTTCACTGCTATAATACTCGTGTATTTGATGCCTGATACTGAAATCGTTTCTCTATAAACGATTATATATTATCCAATAATAAATTCATAGTTGATAATAAATATTAACTTCATTTAATATTGTTATTTTAATGGACTGTGGAACCCTATAGATTGATCAGAAGCCAGTTTTGATCAATCTAAAATATCAAGTCATTTTGATTTGATTTTGTAAGTATATTGTAAAACTATGCAATTGAATGAAAACGGTTAAATTCAACATTGCAGTAATTAAATCCTAGATTAATTATAACTGAATGGTTGACCATTGGCATTAATTCCTGTTAATGATTGATAAACACCATCCTGTCAAATGTTTGACATATGAATTAACTGTTAATTCAGTATGACTTTAGTATAATGATTGAATCCAGTGATCAAGTTAGTATTGATCTTTATAAATTATTAAAGTATATTTTTGGATCTAAAATAAACCGTGTTAGACAGTATACCCCAATTTTGATTAATGAGATCATCCATGTTTAAGGTCCCCTCAATGTATTTATATTTATAGTAGATATACATTATGAAATAAATCCTGTAAAGATGAAATTGTTTCAGTGGATTTTTTTTTTTTTTTGATATATGATACGAAAATTAAAAGGATTTATGATCCCGGTGTAGTTGCTTTGTTATGGCTTAAAATGTTTAAACCATCTTGTGGTAATGATTAAAATTTCAGACATGTTATAATTTAAGTATAAACCTACACTACAAGAAAAACAACAAATAGCAGCGGCAGAATCCGCTTCTAATCCGTCGCCAAACAGGCATTAGCGACACATTTCCTACATAACTGTTTGGTCGGTAAAATCCATGACGGTATTTGTGTCAGAATTTGCGACGGATTTTAGCATGAGTTTTCCGACATTTTTCCGTCATTTTACTAATTTTATAATAAAAATAAAATTTTATTTATTAATTTCATTTTAATTTATATACCAACTATTTACCGACGGATAATTAATTTATAATAAAATATTATTTATAAAAGACGTTGGTAAATCCTTACTAATTACCAAGGAATTAGCGACGGAAATTAAATTAAGGTAAACTTAACCTCCCTTTTTTGTTGGTAATCCGCTGTTATTCCCCTTCTGATATATATATATATATATATATATATATATATATATATGTATATATCATCACACACATAATTTGTGTTTCATTCTATACAAAATCCTAATGTACATACAGCACAATCAATATGAACACACATCTCATAATCAATGTATTATATTAATCACTCATCTCATATTCAACATTACATTTTTTTTCAAATAAAATATTTTCTAATCTTATTCTACTGTCGTTAATTTACATATGTTACTACAAGAAAATCAATATCAATTCATCAAAACAAATCTACTGCTTCACTATTCACAACCTTCCTTCACCTCAAACTCATTCCTTGCAATCCCTGCCATTTCTTTTGACCAACGCCTGTTGGTATAGCCAATCAACAGTTTTCCAGCCAAACAATTATCCTACAATGGCCTTTAAGCATGGAGTACTTTTCTATAAGCTGAATGGCCAAGGAAGATAATTCAAATCCATCAGCAATGATCGTGTGAATAGTTATCATTGCGATATTTATTATATTAGCAGCCGAAGAGATTGCTTGTCTTTCAAAAATAACAGATCCGCTTATTCACTTGTTCCGGAGGAAGACATCAGTGAGAAGTCTTCAACTGCAATGAAGCCTTTGGCAGCTTCAGTCCCTGAAATGAAAATAATTTCAATTGATGGATTCATGAGTTAGTTCTACATCATAATAATTAACACTTGATCAGCATAATTAAACTACCAACCAGGTTTATATTACTAACTGTTAGCTAAGCAAAGAATAAATTCGGCTGACATATGAAATGAAAAGGAAAGAAGTATTAGCACAAAATAATTATATATATAAGTACGGTTCACCACTAAAACCTTTAAAAACTCAATCTAGAGCACCATAAGCTTTAAGCTAGTGGACATTGCCCTTTTTTTTTAAGCGAGGGTACTTATTATAAAATAAATATACTTTACATATATCAATTCGTGTTTCAAACAAATGCTGGAGTATTTCCACTGTCAGTATCAAAAATACCCATACGACTAACATGGAACAATAAATAGCTGTAGCAGAAGACTACAACAGCAAGTGCCCAGGCTAAGCATGCAAACACAAAGTAAATTACATACATTCACATCATGGACGAAGATCAGAAGAAAAAAAATGAAAAACCAACCTGAGGTCAAAGTTCCCATTTGATTGCTACTACACATTCCAAGGACCGCCTTCTTAGATTATTCTAGCATGGGAAATAGCAGTAGATTCTATTTTTTGATACCTACACACTTGTACCATTTTGATTCAGACTACTGCTACAAATCATGACCCCAAAAAAAATGAAGAAAACAAAAATTATTGGAAACAAACATAAAGTACAACAGCGAATAAACTTACAATTATCATTCAGCACACAAGAATAAGAATCGGGTTTTAGAAAAACAATTTCAATTGTCAATCAATAGCTATTAGTAATACCCAAATTAAAGTATGCAAGTCGGATTACTAATCATTGTAAAACCATAGATCGATGCATAACAGTGAAGCGAAAGAAACCTGATCGGAACTGATTAAAAAAATATGCTAAAGGGAGGAGAAACGATTACCTGGTTAGAAAAAAATAATGGACGGAAGATATGCAAAGGAACATGCAGCGGTACATATTCTTGTCTTGCCTACAGATATTTTGATAATGAAGGTGGTAGGAGTAAAAAGATTGAGATGCCGGGTATTTATCCAGTGTGACGTTTGGTTTCACAAATCCGGGTATTTATGCAGTGGGACACGATATTTATGATCGAGGAAGAGTAGCATGATCCATCTTGAGTGGAAATCACAAGTCAAGATAATTGATGTCCATGATAATGCTTGTTCTAGCTCTGTTACAATTCCTGCATGTGAAAATCATAAGTTGGGATACTGATAGATTAGATATTGAAATGAAAAATAAAGGTATTCAGATTTTTTTTTTAAACATGAAACTTTGTTGAACAAACATAAGAGTAGGCGCTCCAAATTCCATTGCATGAAAAACATAATCAGTGAATGGTGTGATTTCTATTCTAACTAGATGTTCTAATTACTACAGCTTGTGGTGATAAAGGCTACTAAAACTTCACTCTTTATATAAAATATAAAAACTTATGCCAGAGAGCAAAATCACATTATCACATCACTAAACGTTGTGATTTCAAATACTGTGATTTTTCGCTGTAGCCTACAGTTACAGATTCTGTAACCTTGTTATTATTTCAACTGATGTTTCGACTATAATTAATTGAGTACAAGGCAGGGTCTGCTCATTTTTTCCTGATATCTCTGTTGGATTTTTTCTTTTTCCTTGAGTAATTTGTACCCTTATCTTAAAATGCTCAGCTTCCACATTCAGAATTCAAACGGAAGAGAGAATAAAAAATTCTACTGATTTCGCCCATCATTTTCAAAAAAAAAAATGGATTCAACATAGAGTTTATTCAATGAAACAAACAAAGAAGGAAAAAGAGCATGGAAAACGAATCTGTGAAATGGAAAACGAGTGTTCTTGTGAGATCTGTAAGCATGCAATAGCAAAGGGATTTCGAACCTCTTGCATATTTGATTTAGACAAGCTGCTAGAATAAATAAATGCAAATATTTGCTGGAAAATTACCTCTTTTCTTATGCAAATCACCAGTATCATCTTCATTCAAAGGTAATTCTTTTCTCTGCGTACACAGTTCTATTATGCGAATGAGCTATAAACCCTCCTTTTGGTCGCTCTTTATAACATAGTTTACATGCAAGTTCTACGGAGTTTTGATGCTTTTAGCGCTTGAGTCCTCGGAATTTCCTTGACACCGACGACCGCCTCAAGTGCCACTGACACAGGCTTTGAGTTGGTGATTCCGCATGGAGGCCTCTTCGCTTTCTCTTCGATCAATTTAGCCGGCGCCGCCATTGAGCAAATCTTCACGATGGCCAGGATGAAATGGGAGACGAAGGATTTGGGAACAAAGGGATTTTGTCAAACCCTAATTGAATTGAAAGAAAAGGAATTGGGAACGGGAAAAAGGTAGCAAATATTTTAATTCAGCGTATAGCGGCCCCGATGAAATATTGGTTAACCCGCCAATTTTCTTTACATGGCGCTACTTTCGCATAAATTTAGTGTTTGGTTGATACTAAGAATGTGAGTACACCTTGCTATATTTTAATGTTTTTCTGCACGGTACATAATATAATTCCTCGTAGTACTTGGTTAACTAATCTCGAAAATCAAATCAATGATGTTTATTATAGATCTCGTAATTAAGTCACTTAAGTATTCATTTCTACTTTGAAGTTCAATTACTGCAAGAAATAAAAAAAAATTAACGTTAAATTTTCACAATATAAGGTTGTAACAAGTTTTCTGAAATTTTTATTACTTTATAAAATGTTATTTTTTTTTATTAATTAAGAAAATTTCAAATTTTTATATATATCTTAAAACTTAGTTTAGAAAATTTCAAAATTTTGAACTTTTGAAATATTGGATATTAAATAAAATTATTAACCATAACTGTTAAATATTAAATACTAATAACTATGCTTCATAATTTTGTAGTAACTATGATTACCAAATGTTAATTATCAGTTAATTAGTAATTATTATTATTTAATTATCAGTTGTAAACATCACTTTATAATGCTTAAATTTTGTTATTAATTAATAATTAATAATTATTAATCTTAATTATTATATAATTATGAGTAGTTAATCATTTAATAGAAACTATTTAAAATTAATTAGTAAAAGTTAATCATTAAAAGCTGATACTAATTTTTAATATTATGTTTTTTACAACTAGCTTTACCAGTTGCAAAAAATAAAGTTATTTATAAGAGGCGAAAACAGTTGCTAAAGATATTTATTCGCAACTGGCTTGGAAGCGCCATCGAGATTGTTGTAGGATCCATTGGTTTCATTTTTGGGGCTTTAGAAGATGGGGTTTTCATTTGCATGCTTCAAACACAATTTACTAGAAAATTGGCGTCGGTAGATCTGGAAGAGAGGTTATTTCTGTGATAAGGCGGAAGATAATTTAGGGATTTGGGTTGAAAAATATGGACTTGAGAAGTGTTGTAAGGATGATAACGTCAAACAATTGGAAAAGCGCAAAATGTTTCAGTTTGGAGCCAAAATTTGCGAGCCAAAATTTTACTTGTTTGGAGCCAAAAATGTTTACAATATAAGTTTGAAATTTAATAAGTTTTAGAGGAGACTATTATGTGAAAATTATGTGAACAGAAAGGGTGCAGATTGAAGTATCATAAACCTAAACTAAACTTTTTTAAAAATACTATGCCAATATTCATTCAAATTTTAAAATGTTAATTTGTAAGGTAATGTCTCTATTTCGAAATTCTTTAATATTGTGGAATTTTGAAATATTTCACAAATTTTATATTTGTTTAAACAAATAATTTTGAATCTTATGAAAACTTCAAAATCTTATTCAGTCTTGGACAACCTTTAGACCTAAAATAGCCCAATAAGGAAAATAAAAAAAAATAAAAAAAATTGAAAATCGACTATACCAAACAATGGTCGATCGTTAATTACGGCAGCACGATGGTCGATGGAGTGGAAAAGCAAAAGGGTGAATTAGATTTTGGTTTTAAGATTAATTATCTAAAATTTGTATAATTTTTTTTATTAGTATATTATTATTATTAACATTAATTAATTAAAATTTGTATTCTTTTAATTTTGGTATTCTTTAATATTTATAAAAATTCTTATTTTTGAATTTTGAACATTTTATCAAATTTTATATTTATTTTAAAATTATGAAAACTTCAAAAGTTTATATTTAAACTTTATATTTATTTTAGAAAATTAAAAAGTTCTAATTTTTTGAATTAATATGTATTAAACATAATTATCAATTATAATTATTAAATTTTAGATACTAGTTAAAAAAATTTATTTATTAATTATTAAAAATTACTTATTAATCATTGATTATTAAAAATTACTTATTAATATATATTATTAATTATTATTATCTCTTAATTATTAAGTAATTATTAATTAATCAATACTAACTATTGAACTTTATTTACTATTAATAGTAATTATTTATTTTTGGTTATCGGTATATTGTTATTCACATAAATTATTTAGAATTTAATTTTACTTATCAATTACTTATTAAAAACATAAAAGTAAAACATTTTAAGAAGAATACATATACCAGTCTCTTACAAATCCCTTGAAAATCTACTGCAAAATAGCTTCAAAAAAGTAAAACATTTTAATTACTATTACCTCTTATTTATATTATACAGTAATTAATAATTAATCAGCATTAATTTTCAAAAAAAATTAATCAGCATTAACTATTGAATTTTATTTACTTCTAATAGTTATTATTTATTATTAATTACTAATGTATTATTAACATTAATTATTTAAAATTTAAATTTACTAATTAATTACTAAGTAATAACACAAATTTAAAACATTTTATAAACAATAAATATAAAAGTTTGTTTCAAATCTCTTGGAAAACTGAAGCTTCAAAATTATGTCGACGGTAATTCGACTCTATTAGCAACGGAATTTAGCGTTAAATATTTTATGACAGTAAAGTGCTGCAATTTCCATTGATTTAGCGATAAAATTAGTATTCGATGGTAATAATTTATAATAAGGTGACGTATAAAATCCAAAATATTTTCTCTTACAAAGCCCACGAAAATCCGTCGCTAATTAGCGACGGAATTTTCCGCTGCTAAAAATCTGTCGCTATTCTCGGTTTTTCTTGTAGTGCTAGATTTGTTTTACTGTAATTCTGAGATGGATTATAAGTTAGTATATGATGTTAATTTTAAACTAGACTCAGATCCTTTTTATCACATTGGAAGATATGAGATACAATTATATCAAATTTAAATGTTGGATTTGTATGCTTTATCAAACACATGGATACAATTTCATTATTATATATATGTAAACCATACTTATATATTATTTTTCTTGTATCCAGAATCTGTTATGTTAATATTTGTTTTTCTTAGTTGACAAATATGATTTGTTAGGAAGAATTACTTAAACAAGTTTTAAATTTTGATGATTTAATCAGATTTAAAACTATCGTAATAAAACATATGTGTATGTGATAAAAGGGGACAAACTTAACTGTTGATCAAATGTTTGAATATTAGATTCATTGTTAACTCCCTTTTGTCTTGCAAGTTTGTGATGTTGGTCACAAACACATGACGACCTTCGGATCATAGAATATATATACACATATTACGATATATATATATATACACATATATTTTAATCTTGGTTTTGATCTAAGTACACAAAGATAAGTCTTTTGTGAAGATTAACATCTAAGGTAATTGATCTATTATGTTGAAAAAAGGCTATGTATCTACTGCATTTTGATGCAACATCTGATTTAGTTTAAAATGTTTAAATTGAAACAAAATGGTAATAAGTATGACTTATCTTGGATCATTGAAATCATCGAATTTGGTTTTGAGAAACCTGACATAGTCTGGATACTTGTTATAGGATAACATATATATATATATATGTATATGCATAATGTATGTTATAAGTTGATTTGCCTGTTCATCTTAACATAACTATTAAATATGATTTAATATTGAAATTTGGATAAATAAATCTATTTTCTGATGTGTGATACAAAATTGATTTAGATTTGTATATTATGTATATACAAAAGCTTAAACATTGCAAAATTGTTTGCAGGTGTATTTTTATAATCTGAGAGTTCATATTATGCGAAATGGAAAACGAGTGTTCTTGTGAGATCTGTAAGCATGCAATAGCAAAGGGATTTCGAACCTCTTGCATATTTGATTTAGACAAGCTGCTAGAATAAATAAATGCAAATATTTGCTGGAAAATTACCTCTTTTCTTATGCAAATCACCAGTATCATCTTCATTCAAAGGTAATTCTTTTCTCTGCGTACACAGTTCTATTATGCGAATGAGCTATAAACCCTCCTTTTGGTCGCTCTTTATAACATAGTTTACATGCAAGTTCTACGGAGTTTTGATGCTTTTAGCGCTTGAGTCCTCGGAATTTCCTTGACACCGACGACCGCCTCAAGTGCCACTGACACAGGCTTTGAGTTGGTGATTCCGCATGGAGGCCTCTTCGCTTTCTCTTCGATCAATTTAGCCGGCGCCGCCATTGAGCAAATCTTCACGATGGCCAGGATGAAATGGGAGACGAAGGATTTGGGAACAAAGGGATTTTGTCAAACCCTAATTGAATTGAAAGAAAAGGAATTGGGAACGGGAAAAAGGTAGCAAATATTTTAATTCAGCGTATAGCGGCCCCGATGAAATATTGGTTAACCCGCCAATTTTCTTTACATGGCGCTACTTTCGCATAAATTTAGTGTTTGGTTGATACTAAGAATGTGAGTACACCTTGCTATATTTTAATGTTTTTCTGCACGGTACATAATATAATTCCTCGTAGTACTTGGTTAACTAATCTCGAAAATCAAATCAATGATGTTTATTATAGATCTCGTAATTAAGTCACTTAAGTATTCATTTCTACTTTGAAGTTCAATTACTGCAAGAAATAAAAAAAAATTAACGTTAAATTTTCACAATATAAGGTTGTAACAAGTTTTCTGAAATTTTTATTACTTTATAAAATGTTATTTTTTTTTATTAATTAAGAAAATTTCAAATTTTTATATATATCTTAAAACTTAGTTTAGAAAATTTCAAAATTTTGAACTTTTGAAATATTGGATATTAAATAAAATTATTAACCATAACTGTTAAATATTAAATACTAATAACTATGCTTCATAATTTTGTAGTAACTATGATTACCAAATGTTAATTATCAGTTAATTAGTAATTATTATTATTTAATTATCAGTTGTAAACATCACTTTATAATGCTTAAATTTTGTTATTAATTAATAATTAATAATTATTAATCTTAATTATTATATAATTATGAGTAGTTAATCATTTAATAGAAACTATTTAAAATTAATTAGTAAAAGTTAATCATTAAAAGCTGATACTAATTTTTAATATTATGTTTTTTACAACTAGCTTTACCAGTTGCAAAAAATAAAGTTATTTATAAGAGGCGAAAACAGTTGCTAAAGATATTTATTCGCAACTGGCTTGGAAGCGCCATCGAGATTGTTGTAGGATCCATTGGTTTCATTTTTGGGGCTTTAGAAGATGGGGTTTTCATTTGCATGCTTCAAACACAATTTACTAGAAAATTGGCGTCGGTAGATCTGGAAGAGAGGTTATTTCTGTGATAGAGGCGGAAGATAATTTAGGGATTTGGGTTGAAAAATATGGACTTGAGAAGTGTTGTAAGGATGATAACGTCAAAACATAAGTACGTATTGGAGAATATCTTAAGACTAGTATGTTGATTGACTGATGATCACATCTCATTGATCATTAATATACGTGATATTAATGTCAAAACATAAGTACGTATTGGAGAATATCGTATTGGGTTGACCCACCGTGAGATAACTACATGGAATATAATTAACAGTATCGTAAGTTATTCTCATGGTGACAGTGATGTAATGGTCCTCAGACCTGAAATCGTTATAATTTTATTCGAGGATATTTGTGTTTTGATATCATCTAAAGTTATTCGTAACAGAGTAACGATAACGGTGATTATTGGATACATCTCGAGTCGAATGAAAATTATGAATGATCCAGATGGAATTTAACCCGACGATATATTCGTAGTGATATCCATGGGCCTCTTGATTGAGTGAGACTGTGAAATGCATGGCCGTGCTCAAATACTGATTTGTTTTAAACAGTCTACTCATCGATCAAGAAAAACGGATTAAATTATAAAAATGATGATACGATCCGTGCCTCGAGTTTGATTCTGCATATAATTGGTTAAAAGGATTATATTACATTGATACACTGGTCACGAAAGGTTGTATCGAATCAGTGATATTATTATAACTTGGGTAACAGCGATGTATTGCTAGATGCCGCTCACCGTTTACAGTTTAAATATTGTTTAAATTGTTACCAACGTTATGATAACCTATAGGGTCACACATATAAGCGTTGTATAAGGTGAGAACGTTTAAAAAAAAGGAAATCAAAAGGTTTGACATATTCTTTTATTTAAACAAAGGTGAACGGGTTCTATGGGTTAACTAAAATGTCGTGTGAAACATTACAAAGGAGGCCGCCTCCTTTACATTTAGTTCATTCGATTCACAAAATCAGAAAAACCCTAGATCCCAACCTTCCTCTTGGCTAGTACCAGGCTCTCCTTCTCTCGGTTCCATCAGAGGATCTCGAGAACATCGTTTGTGGATACCAGTAGAGGATCGTTGCTTTGATGGGCTAATGATTCGGTCCTTTTTTTAGGTCGTTCAAGGTGAAGGAGAACCTAGCACCAACCATACGCCCTAAATTACAAATGTGACATTCACCCTAAGCTCCAACTATAAATATCCCCCCCTTCCCCATATTTCATTAGGAGAGGGGGACGGAATTTCATGTCAACAAGGAGGTGCCGCTAAATTCAGAGCTCGCCTACAACTTCTCTAATGACTTCTATAGATTCACAACTCTTCTCCAACTTCATGTAGATTAAATCCATGTCAATGATCATTAAAGCTCTCTTCAATTGAATCTAAGCACCTTCAATCTCATTCAAGCTATAAGGAAAATCACTCCAACATCATTCAAGCAATTTCATGCCTTCTCCAGTCCACTCTAAATCCGGATCTAACGCCAAACTCTTATCAAATCATGGAAAAGGATCAAAGCACTTGAGTGATAGAAAATTCACACTTCTACCACCAAATCCTATCAATTTCTAGGCAAATTCAAGAGAAGTTAGCTTATAAAGAGAGTTAAAAGAGAGAAATGAATGTAATGTGGGAAAATCCATGCTTTTGTAAGTTCAAATATCATAATGAGAATTGGTTAGAAGTGGACGTAGATTCATATTGAATCGAACCACTATAAAAAGCTTCTTATCTTCATTTTTATACTTTTATTTTGCGATTGTGGCCTCATATTCTAATTCTAACCGTAATTGGTAAAGTGCACATTTGCATCCTTGGTGTTAATTCCATTTTTGTGATCAAGATTTGGCGCCCACCGTGGGGCCGTGCTCGTATCTTTTTCCTTCACATTGAAGTTCCAAGCCTAAGTCTACCATAGATTCTGTAAATCTAAGATTTGGGCCAATCGACGAATTTTCATCAAAATTCAAGACCTTGTCCGAAATCATGGCTAAATCAAAGAAGACCACTAGCAATGTCGTTGAAGAAAACGATAATGTTGCTAATCACGAAACTACTCCACTCACCAACCGATTTGAAAGTGGAGAAAATTCAATATCCGGAGCAGGAGTGACTAAAGCCGAATTAGACATCGTCGTCGCTAACTTGAGTCAACGCATGGAAGCCTCCAACAAAGCTTTTATCGATACTAATAAAACTTTCGTGGATGCTAATCAAGCTTTGGTGGATAAAGTGGGTGCTTTCTTAAACGCTCAAGCAAATCCCGCTCCTCCTCCGAAAATCCATGTCAACCTTGTAGAGAATGTAAATTCATCAGCCTCCGATCCTCATAATGACAACTTGGACGGATTTATTGGCAAAGACGATACCAATGTCGAAGACACAAAAATGAAAGCTAAAAACCACTCCGGTCGAAATTCCTCTGATCTAAAACCTTTTTATAACAATTTTAAAGTTCTAATTTGTTTGGAATAGGTATAAGTGGTTGAAAACAGTTCTTTATTTAAAAACTTCCGTGGTTAGTATAAAGAAGGAAAACGTGTTCAACGCGCTGTTATTTAATGGCTGCTGTGCTATCTACAAACTACAATTTAGCAACACTAGATTCACATGTGTTTAAACTTAAAGGTT
This sequence comes from Allium sativum, assembly GCA_030737875.1. Classification (NCBI taxonomy): domain Eukaryota; kingdom Viridiplantae; phylum Streptophyta; class Magnoliopsida; order Asparagales; family Amaryllidaceae; genus Allium; species Allium sativum. The sequence goes on from CM060923.1 coordinate 647,213,210, forward strand.
GAAATAAACAAAGCTTAGATACATTTGTTTTTGGATGCATGTATCATGTATGCGATCAGCTCAACCATGACAAATTAACAAAGCAGCTGAGTACATATGCATGCATGCATGTGAGTATGTGTATGTGTATGTACACACATGAATCCATATGTACGTAGTAGGTCAAGTAATTAATTTATCAGTCTTAACATACATAACAAAGTGAGGTTGTCATCAATATTGCAATAGCAGAATTGATCAAAGTCTATATCTATGGACTTCGATAATCCAAGAGTCTAGAAGATGCATTTAATGTTTGGATATTGCATTGGAGGATGACAACCTGACCACACCTGCAATTCAACTAGAGAACCATAATCCGATCCAGAAGTCAAACAAGCCGTGATTTACAAATGGTTTCAACTTTCAACTTAAAGATACTATAGTTTTACTCTGGCAACTATAATTCTTAATAATTCTCAAACTAAGGATCGCTGTCATAGTGTTAAATACATAATAGTATGTATACAACGTGCAATTTACGACGTTTCATCTACCAGTGACACAAGGCTTTGAGTTTGGATCGGTCATACTGTTATGATGCTTGTAGCATATCTTCTGTGTATGTCTGCGCGCAGCATTGACATTTGGTTGCCATTGCACAAAGGTAAGTTAATATGGATGTCATCTCTTTTCTATTTATACTGCCAAAAATAATTTGTCCACTGAAATCAATGGCTAAATATGCCTTAAACTGACATGCCTTTAATGGTTGTACAAATTGAATTTCTACCAAAATGCAATACTTCTACTTTTATTTGACTTAGTCGGAGCATGAAGAGTAGCTGAACTAGCTAAGTTAAAATTTGCTGAACTTTTTCTTTCTTTCTTTTATTTTGATGTCAAATTTCTTCGGAAAACATATTTGTGGCCGCACTTATAGCCTGAAAAAAAAAAAAAAAAAAAAAAAAAAGAACAAAGATAGAAAAAAAAAAAAAAAAGAATATTTATACTGTGAAACAAGGAAACCTATAAACAAAAGAATGCACTACTGCTCCAAAATTATTAGGACCTAACCTTCCCTAAACCGAAAAATAGTGGATAAACATATTAAAGATTAGTTGAAAGAAAAAAGGAGAAAATTCTGGAGTCATGGCGTCTTTTATTCCTCTCTCTTCAAAATCTCAAATTAAAAAAATCGCTGTTCATGATTCTGATTATAGATCTGCAAAGCCTCCTGATTTCGCTTCACTGCAACAACATGCAAAAGGAGGTCGATCTTCAAATCAGATTTCTTCTCGAAGTCCAGATCTTGGTTCCATATTGGATTTTCCAGAGCTCACTAACAAAGATCAGGTAAATCCTATTTGTTTAAACCCAGTTCATCCTAAAAAATGGATCGATGCGGTCAGGGAGAGTAATTTGCATCAAGATGTTATTAAATTAGATTACTATGAGCCGACTATTAGAGATAATCTCAAAGTTGCTGCAATAAGTGATTATCTTGTGAATAAAGCTAGAGATAAGTGGACAAATTCGATATTTTTCTACGTTTATGGTAGTAAGCCCTATTATAATTTCATGAAAAATTATATAGATAGAATCTGGAAAATAAAGGGTAACTATCAGCTATATTCAAGAGAAAACGGATTATTTATCCTTAAGTGTGATTTAGCAGAAGATAGTGAAAGAATCCTAGCTACAGGTCCTCACTTCTATAACAAGCGGTTAATATATATGAGAAAATGGTCTCCTGGAATGAAATTATCAAAAGAACATCTTAACTCCATTCCAGTCTGGATTAAATTACCTGATTTAGATCTTGACTTTTGGTCCGTCGAGGCAATTAGTAGGATAGCTTCACTTCTGGGTCAGCCTCTTAGATTGGATTCGTTTATAGAGAATGCATGTAGGATCTCTTATGCTAGAATTTTAATAAAGATTAGTGTAGATTCAGATTTACCGGAGAAAATTCCTATTCAGTATGAGGATGGTATAATTGTTTGGCAAAGAGTAATCTATGAATGGGTACCTTATACATGCTCTACTTGTAAAAATTTTGGTCATTCTGCTGATATGTGTAAATCAACTAAGGTTTGGAAGCCAAAAGACTTATATAACTCGAGTAGTAAAATGGATATAGATGATGGAATGAACACCCAAGATAAGCAAGTGTATAATATGGAGAAACATCAGATTATTGATGAGGTCAGTAAGAGCATGAATAATTCTGAGACCCATATTTCTAAGCAGGCAAATTCAGGGAATGAAGCAGATAAATGTAAGCAAGCATTAGTGAGGAGTAGTGATAATGCATGTGGGATGAGATGTCCTAAAGCTAATTCAAAAGTTTTGACTGAGATGGATGTCGATGATCCTGTTCACAAAAACAATAAGGACAATTATGGGAATCATGATAAGGGTAGTCATTTAGCAGAGAACTCAGATGACAAAAGGCGTAATAAAGTGATAAACGAGCAGTTTGATAAGGAAATTAAGGTGGTAGGTAATGATGAGAAGAGAGAAAAGGTTGAAAAAATGAATAATACAGAAGCTTGTAATGTTTTAATAAATGGAGAGGATACTGATGATAATGAATTTCTTATGAGTGAATCTGACATTTCCTTGAGTTCTTACAGTTCTATCAACAGTTTTAAGAGGAGGAAAATTAACACTAAGCCAAGGAGATACAAAAAAGTTAGCGAAATTGTAAATGGAGAACCCTTGGTCGAGGACAATCCGGACTGGATTCGACTCACGCAGGAAATACAAAATCATCCACTACAAGAAAAATGCCCTATTGCAACTAGCTATTTGCAACAGACCACAAATGTCAGTTGCAGTAAATGATATTTAGCAACAGACCTTTCACAACTGTTGCAATAGATAAGATTTAGCAACAGACTTTTCCTTCCTGTTGCGAAAAATGCGAAAAACATATTTTTCGCAACAACGCTTTCATGCCTGTTGCGAAAACATACTTTTAGCAACAGCTCTTTCATTCCTGTTGCAATAGAATATTATTTGCAACTACATTTTCAAACAAGTTGCAAAAATTATGTATTTAGCAACTGTTTTCACCAGTTGCGATAACTGTAATTTTTTTGCAACATGTAAAGCCACTTGCGAAAAGCGTACTTTTAAAAATTATTTTCCCCCAAGTAATATTCGGTTATAATATAAGAAGTATAAGCATATAGTAGTTATATATACATATATATATGTACACATATATATATATATACACATGCATATATATATGATTAACATTATGTATGATTAACATTCGGTTATTGTCATGAAATAACAATCAATCAATAATAATTAGTAAATAATTAGTAAGTTGTTGCTCTCTATGTCTCAAGTCCTAAACAGATATTTACTTGATTGTTTTTGCATTGTTAAGTCTTAGGAAAAGTACTTATCATGATCCAAACATATGTTTGCTGCAGCGACTACTGATGATGTAAATTAAGAAAATGAGAATCTAATTGTACTTACATCATCCAAAAAACGTAATATCGCAATACCAATATAATGTATTTTCCTAAGATCGTGTAGGCTATAGTATGAAAAATAAACTCAGGAATCTCTACTTGGTCTTTGGTTGGGGATTAGATAAAAATGTTCTGATAGAATCCATTCAATTTCAATAAAGAAATAAAACAAGCGGCAGGCAGTACAAAGTTTTCAATGAATCCTTAGGGATAAGACCAGATGAAACCTAGTTTGCACGTAGTGCAACCTTCAAAACTGAGGAAATTTGATAGTTCATTCACACTTCCAAAGGGAAAAAACACATTCAAGGAGAACAAAGGGACATATTAACTTTTGATAAAAACATGAGGTACGACAATGAGTTCAACATGAGAAAAGGAGGAGGCGATAAACACTAGGATTAGCCAAGTCGACCTCCTGTATTACCTCACTTTTGAATGGAAATCTGTGCTTTCAGATAAACAAAACACATAGCTCCATAAAGGATCATCCTATTGAAAGTACAAGTACTGTCCTTAATCGGATCTTTAGAGGGAGCTGAATAAGCCTTAACCCGACGAAAGGTCATTCCCCATGGTCTGTAAGAGGTAAAACTATTCAAAAAAGCACATCTGGAAACTCATAATTCTATTCAAAATCTTCGTGTCATTAACCATCGTGTGAAATTTTGGCGCAAACTCTAGAGTCATCTAAAATTTTGGCTCCAAAATCTCAATTTTTCGGGCTAAAACAAATCTCAAAACCAGCGTCATCTCCACCCTTAAACAAATCTCAAAACCATCGCACCTGTTTCCACCCAAATCTCAAAACCAGCGTCTGGATCTACCTCCTTCTTCCGAACAAACCCTATCCACTCCTCCGCCTTGTGCGACCTTTTCTCCTTCGACAATCAATCTCTAACATCGACTCACCTTCCTCCGCAATTTACACTCCTCCGCCTTGTTACAGCCATGAAGTGAGCACAGCAGCCTCCTGCAATAAGAAATAATGTTCTCGATTTTTCCTTTACGGTGGCAGGCTTTGATTAAAAAGCGACTCCTCTGCTTGCTAATTTTGTAATCCTGACCTGAAACAATTTGATACAAAGGTAATTACCATCTTGTTTGTGTATTGTGTTTGTTATTAAGATTAATACTTGTAGCTTCATTACTTATGCGGCTGTGCCTTTGAAGAATATTATTCCCTGATTTTGATTAAAAAGGTAATGGCAGTTCTACAAATTGCAAATGGCAATGAAAACTTTGTTCACTGGTTTGTTGATTTTTTAGGTTAATACTTGGTTATTAGATTGTGCTGATATTTCTAAATAATGTGGTGACTAATTTTTTTTGCTTTGTTGTTTTTCAAAAGAAAAAAAACAGATTTTGAAATATTTTTGGGGTTAAAATGGCAGTTCAATCTTTTCTTTACGATGCCTATAATGATGCATCCTGTGAATGAAGTAGTCGAGCACTGGTTTTCCGATAAAAAGTACAGTTCATGGTTGAGGTGGGGTAAGATTGTGATTGTGTGTTTGGTGGTGGCTTTAGTGCCTAATTTTATAGATTTTTTATCATTTGTTGGAAGCAGTGTATGCATTTTGCTTTGGCTCATCATTCCTGCTTTATTTCATTTGAAGGTGTTAGGGTCGGAGTTGAGTTGGATTGTTGCGTCCTTTGATGTTGGTCTTGTTATCATTGGCCTTGCGCTTGCTATATCTGGGACCTGGACTTCCTTGTAGGAGATTTTTTCATCGAGGGCGTGAGGTTTTAGATATGCAGAGAAAATGCCTCCTTTTTTATATTTGGGAAGAGCCTGTCATATGTCTGCTGTGACCAAAGATTTTACAAACTCGATGATGTAACATTTGATGTGTTGTAAGGGTATATATGTAAAAAAGTTGGAATTTTTGTTGTAACTGTTTGTACTATTAAAACTTTATTAAAATAATATTTTTATTTGTTTATTTTATTTTGTGATATACACTATTACTAAAACGAATACATTTAATATGTAATATCTATAAGCTGTAATATTTTTTTTTATAAACTTATGGATCTATTGCAACAGGCATATACTGTTGCAAAATGATATGTTGCAACAGCAAAAGCCTGTTGCAAAAAAGTATACCGCAACACCTTATTGCAACAGGCTGAAAATGTTGCGGACTTTTTGCAACTTCGGCTATACCAATAGGCGCAGGCCTGTTGCAATAGGTCTACTGCAACTGATATCGCCTGTTGCAAAAAGTATTTTTTGTTGTAGTGATCCAAAAATAAGAAAATCAAAAGGAAGGGGAAATCCAGGTGGGGTTTCTAAAGGAGGTGTATCTAAAAGCTGATTTGCTTTGCTTTTATATCGTGAGCTTCTCTGATGGTCTTCTGCTGTGTACAATGCTCAGTGTGGTTGTTTCGCTTGGATATGTGTATGGTTCAGATATTTTGCAGCAGCAGTCTTGGAAGTTTGCTCTAATGCAGTGCTGGGTAGTCTTGGAGTTTGTGTTCAGTGGTCTTTTGGGTAGTTTCTTTTTGTGGTGGTTGTGAGTGTATGTTCTTGGGTCTGTTTTATCAGTTTTGAGCTGGTTGTTAGTTTAGTATAGTATTTGTTTTCTGGTTGTTGTATTTTGTACCAGCTCAAAACTTCTGTATCCCCGCTTTTGTAGTATAAGTACCCCTTTTGTTTCAAAAAAAAAAAAAAAAAAAAAAAAAAAAAAAAACCTTCCCTAAACCGTTCCAAAAATATTTTGTCCATTATGTAAATTTTTTTAAGGATTTTTCTCAGAACTTCAAGATTCTCAATCTATAAACAAAAGAATACACTACTACTAAACAACTGTATGTGATCTGGGCTATAAACCTAAACCAAGCAACCTAACAGGAGTAACCCTAACCCATTCTTTCTTCTCCTTAATTGTATCAAGCTTAGGCGACCATTGTGAACTATCTCTTCTCTTTACAAGTAGCTCGTACTGCTTCTTCAACTCTGGTGTGGTACAAATCGCATCACTTTCTTCATAATCATGTCCAGCACCATCATCATCATTTATCATTTTCATAATAAACTCAGGCAAAACCCTAATCAGCATTGTTCCATCCTCCCCCTTCACATACTCAAATGCAGAAGATGTCATGGTTTTCATCTCTTTTGGCATCTTAGAAGCCAGAGTTGCCGTGGTTAATTTTGCATTACAAGGGAAGAAATTGATCGGGAGGACAAAGTAAGTTTCTCCAAGCAGTAGAGAGTCTTCAATGGAGAGCATGGGAATGGGGCGACCAATGAAGAAAGAATCTGCATGGCAGATGACTTTGTCAGGGTTTGTGAGCATGAGCTCTGCAGCAGGAGTGTTGATAGTGAAGGTTTTGGACCTTTTGGTGATGCTGCCATGGAATATCACTTTTGTTTGAGGTGGCCATGTGGGTTTGATGGTGAAGCAAGAAGACGAATTCCCCATTTTTCTGATGGTTTTGTTTTTGTTTGAAAGAAGTTATATATAACGAGATGGGACTTTGACAAAGCTTTGGTTCTATTTTTATACTTGGTTAGTGTTACTTGGTCGGTGATCGTCGGTCAAAGTTGATGGCTTGGTCCGGGCGAGTTATAATTGTCAACTAATTAGTGATGGATTGGAAGTGGAAGAATCCAACTGTTAATCAGCGTCAGATTGTGATGTTGTTTATCAAGGGTTTTCTTTCCACAGCTGCATGGGGACTTAAGTAACGCGCATCTTTTAATTATAATACCACGTAGAGCACATGTTCCACCAGTTCACGTAACATGCACACGTCAGTCTAGAAAACCTATGGCTATTTAAATTAAAACATGTGACTAATATCATATGGATTATGGTGTTGCAAAAATGCGGTGTGAATATGTGTGTGTGTGTGTATGTGTGTGTATATATATATATATATATATATATATATATATATATATATATATATATATATATATATATATATATATATGGAAAGTCTAAAAGAACACAAAATTAAACACAGAAAATCTGAATCATTGGATCTCCCCATGAATTACACCTCACACATAAAGACAAACAAATCTTGTGGTCCAGATTTTGTGTACATTGATTTGTGTGTAATTTTGTGTCTCAATAGCCGCTCACATATATATATATATATATATATATATATATATATATATATATATATATATATATATATATATAACCATTGGATCTCCCCATAAATTTGAGCTTATTCCGATATTCATAACATTTTCAAAATTTTAACTCAGTTATTTATCATTCAGATATTTATTCGAACCGTTAAAATTAAACATTAAATATATTATTTTACGGATGTCGGAATGAGCTCAAATTTTGAATAGATGATAATATACATGTGGATTAAAAATCTACAAAATTTTGTTGGATTTGGATTAGTGTAGCTCACGTTAGGGTAGAGATGTTAAATGGGTGCCCTGGAAGGTTCATATATATATATATATATATATATATATATATATATATATATATATATATATATGTATATATATATATATATATAAATGAGTGCAGTACATCTACATTTCCACCACACAATTCCTTTTTTCTCATTCTCATTATTTATATATAAATAAGTGTCTGCAGTTCAAATGCGAAAGGTGTGCTTTGAAATAGAGATGCCATATAACACACCTCTCTCTCTCTCTGTGTATATATCTGTATGCATACATACATACTTATATATATACACACACAGAGTCCATTTGAATATAAAAAATAGACACATATGGCGAAACATCGCAAATTTTTTTGTTAACTGTAACTTAACAAATTAAAGTATAATTAATTCTAAATGATGGAATTAAGGGAAATGGGTTACGTCATTGCGTTTGTTTCGGAATTCTGCTTGAGATAGAGTCCGAGTTTGCGTAAAATGGATACTGTATGAAGAAGATATAGACGAACGAAGTTGGGCAGAAAAACTAGAAACGGGTCAGAATGCACTGGCGCACTTGGGAAGTGCGTTAGAACAACATTGCACTGGTGCACTTGGAAAGTGCGCCAGTACAAATATGCACTGGCGCACCTGCCAAGTGCGCCCAGGCCAGAAACCTGCTTGGTCAGGCCCTAACTGGCCTGGTCAGGTTCTGATCGATTTCTGAGGCTTGGCTGTGTCACTAGGGCTTACATGTCACTTTCTGATTAGCTTCTCTTGAGATGGATGGTCTGGATTCAATCTAGCTTCATCGACGGCTCTAATCAGTTTAAAATTCTATAAATACAACTCAAGACTAAACCTAAATTCACACAAATAATATAGTACTAGAGCCGCCATGCTGCTGGAAAAAAACTAGGAGTGACCGTCAGTTAGAAAGCTTAGAGACAATCCAATACTAAAGTAAAACATGAATCAAAGCAACATTAGTCTACCCAAAGGAAAGCATATCAAATTCAGAACTTAGAATCCAGAATTCAAGTTCATCGTTCGTTGTAAGTATAGTGATTTTTCCGATGAGAATAAAACTAAGACTTGATTCGATGTAAATTGGAAGTGAAATTGTGCTATTATGTAACGACGATGTTAATCCATATCTATGTATTGAAATGATTGTGTTGTGAATGGAATTGGGATGTTTGTGGTATAATTAAGATTGATGTTGATCCTATTGTACTTTTAGAATGACAACAACTTCACAAGCAAGTTGTATAGTTCATGTTTATGTGATTATATAGGTTGTTTGTGATTAGAACCTCATGTATATACTTTATGCTAGAACCTTTATGCCTAAATGGTTATGTTCATATACATGCTCCTATGTTTATACAAAAGTTGCAAGTTTCTAATTGGATCCATGTCAAGATCCACTTTAGTACATGTTTCATGTTGTAATTAGATATATGATTTGATCTAGTTCACACCCTTGTCATAAAGTTATACATACTTATGAAAATGTCATATTCTTGTCATATGCTAGTGATGTTCGATGTTATGCCTAGATCCTAAACATTTTAGACTTATGTTGTCTAAATCATATACTAATTTATGTGACACCTATTTGGTTAGATCCCTATTTCAATGCAAGTTCACATATATGTAAGTTGAATTAGGCTATGTTGCAAATTCACATGTATGTTGATTTAGTCTAAGTTGCAAGTTCACCCCTATGCCATTCATGTTGATTATTTTGCAAGTTCACACCTATGATGTTCATATTGACTTTGCCAAAAATGTCAAGTTTACAACTATGTCATGTTTATGTTTATGAATTCCCTTATACCAATTTTGTGTGCGCTAAATTAGGCTAAGTTTTTAGCCTAATATTATATGTTAAAAACCATGCAAACGAAAATTAGGCTAAGGTTGTTAGCCTAATATTTAAACGAGGTAACGTTGGGAATATTGGTAAAACTTGACATAAAAATATATGAAATTGGCATGTTTGTCACATGCCAAAATTAGTGGAATTTAAACGGTATAATTTCTTATACCAAAAAACGTTAAACTTGGAAAAGTGGGCCATGACATTTAATTTACATATATTAAGTAATAATGATAAATATGTAAATTTAAAAAATATGAATATGCTTAACACGAGGTTGGATTAAGTTGTGATGTAAACCTGCCCGGACCCGCCCGGCTGTCTAGTAGTCACAACAATACCTATCCAATGTGGGTGGTTAAGCATTGGGCCCAATAAGGACCCGAGGTTAGACTGAGTTACGGTGTAAATCTGCCGGAACCGACCGGCACATCCAGTAACCATAACAATATATGTCTAATGTGAGTGGTCGATGCTTTAAAAAGCTAAGGACAGACAAGTCAGGATGGTAGGGTTAAGTTAACTAAAACACTTAACCAATTCAGCATGTTAATTAAACTGATGGGTGGGGTTAGGTAAATACAGACACTTAACCACTTAACATGTTTGACTAGAAAACCCTAGTGACGGGGACCCATTTCAGCAATAATCCAATTAGGTATCATGGTACCCTGAAACTAGGCAGGGTGGGGCACGATTACTGGGCAGATTGTAAGCGGTCAAAGCGACGGCGGTGGTTGCAACAGTGTGGGTTCTAACGGAGTGCGGGCGTGCACACACTTCGGAGCAGACAAGCAGGGTACTGGGGGCACCAGCATTATAACCTATGCATTCTAGTATTGTGTCGGGCCGCCACCATGGGACTTGATACACCCCATGGTGGGACCAGCATAGGTATCTATAATCTTTGAGGGCCGTAAGACACATGTAATTATGCGAGTAGGAGCCGATCTTTAGAAAAAGGGGATCACTTCACCCTCAGCATGCACTACACCATAATGGCCAATTGGTAACCCTTTTTTTTCCAATTGTCAACACTTATTTGTGTTGCCGTGTAATAACAAAAATAAGCGTTGCAATGTTCAAAAAGTGTTACCAAAAATACATTATTTCATTTTTTTTATTGCCAACGCTTATTTTTGTTATTAAGGCTGATTTGTTGGGGGTAAAAAAGTAAACTTACACCCTTAACCCTATTTCCCATTTCTCCATCGCTTGTCCAACGCTTTTCCTAGAATCGACCGCCAAAATCAGAAATCTCAAATCCAGAACGAGGGAAAAAAAATACTCGAATCCACATCCAAGAATTCCAGCATGGCAGAAATTACCGCTCTTCTCTAATCGGTTTTTGGGGGTCACATAGAAACTCGCATTCTATTTTAGGGATCGATTTGTGCTCACTTTCAACTAGAATTCATCACATCAGTCGCTTCAGGTGAATTTTTGAAGTATTTTCTTTAGATTCGTAACTAATTGCTTTAGTTTTCATATGTTTTGAAGTATATTTTTCAGATGCTTACTGGAAGGTATATTCTTCAGATGTTGCTTACTGAAAAGGTATATTCTTCAGATGTTTGAAGTATTACTGTATTTTTCTAAAGTAATTCTAGCCTCTATTGAAATAACTTGGTATTTATTTGAGAGCCTGAATGACTTCCAATAATAACTTGGTAATAATTATTGCCAGAGTGTTTATAACTCTATGCATTCAGCTTTAAGAGCCTGAATGATGAAAGTGAATTTCTGAATGGATGTTTGGTTTCAATTTTGAACTGACGTTAGTGACGGTGCAATTGTAGTCGGAGGAACAGGCATGGGTTATAGTTGATGTTGGTCTCAAGTTGTAGTGTTGTAGTGTTATGGTGTTTATTTCTGTTAAGAGGATAGTGAGTTTAACTTAGCTTGTATAATGCGGATGTTGCCATCATAAGTGAAGGTGGTTCGGCTGATGGGGTAAGTGAGTGTAGGACTCATAGCTTGAGCCGCTTCCAGAATAGTTCAATAGGAGTCCGGTAGCTTGGAACCATGCTTTGGTTTTCACACTTGTTTGAACTCTGTAGCGAGCAAAGTTGTAGAAGTAGTGCATAATTTGATAGATAGTAGCAAGTTAACAGTGGAAGATATTGGGATTATAACGCCTTACAGACAACAAAGTTGAGTGACCCCAAGTTTAATGACCCTTTCATCTTGATTGATTGCAGATTTCTCGGATCTTAATTTGGTTTTCCGTGTTCACTAGAAACTAGACTCACAGTCAGTGCATCTCATTCTATGTTTTGCACATGGAAAAACATCATGCAAGTACTATTGTTACTTTGAATTGCAATTTGAACTCTGCTTTGAACCCTTTTTTTACTGGTGCGTGATGATATCATTAAGGATTTTATGTTTTATTTTGACTATGGAGACAATTTTAGTAGGTTGCGCCAAAAAAGACCAATTTGATATTTGTCTTTACCTAAGTGGGTTTTGATTTTGGTCTGGGTGGGTTATAAAATGGCTGAAGAGCAGGCTGCTGCTAATGCTTATATCAAGTATGCACTGAAAAATTCCTACTCGTACATGCTCTCATTTCATACCCTTGCCTATTTCTTCTAATAATACTTTTTTTTTCCTAAAATGAAACTACTACATGACAACAATGAGGTTCTATAGCAGTTCTACATCAGACAAAGAAAAGGATGGTAAATCATGGATGAGGTTCTAAACTGCAGAGTAAAGTTTAAATGACAAAACTGTATTCATCCGTCTGATTCTGAAGGCAGATTAGTAAAGGAATTCAAGAGTTTTGTGGCAGCAAGTCAAAATTTCTACTATAAAGTTATAGCAAATAAAAAAGTTTCCTAAATTATGAGCTGACAAACACTTCAATCGGAAAGTGTTCAGTTATTGGACAGAAGAGACCAGTGCTAGTTACTTCCAAATCTTTGGGGAAAATTAGCCAATGCAATTATGCAGCTGCTGCCATTGTGCATAATAAAGTCCCATGTTTTATCAAATGAGACACTGTCATTAGTACATAATAAATTCCCATGTAGTGCATAAGTAGATATACTGTTACTTTTACTTTATCTGCGCATGCATATGATGTATTACATACTGATGTTATTTCCTATCTTCTAGGTTACGGGGCTACATTGAATGGTGCAGAGTGGAGATACCAGTCACCTGCTATACATTGAATGGTGCAGAGTGCAGAGTGGAGATACCGTTTTATATAGTATTGACAACTTATTTTACTGTTATACCAGTTTTACAAATGAACCAAAATACTGTTGGATTTGGTTGTGTAAATGACACACATATGCTCAGGTTTACTCTATTTTAGGTTATACACATTTGGGGGTAGTGTAAGTATATGGAGACATCCCAGGCGCAACCTTCTGCCTTTACATTCTATTAATTGTCTTTTATTTTTGGAGTGTAGAGCAAGAGTCGTCGCCCCTTTTCCATATAGTTTTTGCCTTATTAAAGACTGACCAGTAAAACCTGATACCTTGATCATTATATTGGCATGAGGAATTATTTTCTTGAATAATTTCAATGCAAGGACTATCAAGTTTCCGGTTCCAGATAATAGCATTGATCTAAGTATTTGAAACAACTTTGGGTTTTAGAAGGAGGAACCATGCACTTAAACATTATTATGGTAGGCTTCTACTAACAGTGTGTACCTGCTAGTAAGACCCTTTTATTCCATGCACTTAGAAATAGATTTTGCATTAGAAATAGATTTTCACATCAGCTTCCTTTTTATTTCTGTGTGAAAATGCACAGTTATACTAATAGCACTTACACTTAAAGCTTCTGGTGATATCAGTTGCCTTTTCCTAAATCGTGTGAAAAGTAGGAATCACGAGTTCCAATTTCTTTTTGACTGGTAATATTATTGTACAAGTGAATATCTTTTGCAGACTTGATGAACTAGTGTTGATTGTGTTTTTTATAACCAATATCAATTTATCTGCTTGATTCATGAACAATAATAGCAATTTGCTAATTTTAACTGCTGTTCTTAGTTCTTATGTCAGACATGTAAATAGGCTTATCCTGTTACATATAGCAAATAGTTTAAATTTAAATTTAGATATAAACCATGGGCAAGCAACTGATATACATCTGTTTCTTGTATTGTACCCACTACCCAGCATCTGAAGTTGGGGTGTTTTTTCTTCTTTCCTTTCCCTTTTTCGTTTCGTCACTACATGAAATTAAGTCTATATTTAATAGTGATTGCATTTTGAGACTGTTGTTTATTTATTTTCTACAGATGTCCTCCTACTCAAGGCCTTCGACTGATTATTGTGACTATTTCCAACGGTATTGTCCATCGGCCTATTCAGACAATTCGGGCGATCCTACTCAAATTGTTTGCTCAGCCGAATCTCAGACACCAACTCCGTTTAGCGTCTACGAGAGAATAGAGTTGAGTTTAGAAAGAGATTTGGCATTATTAAGTGTTCGGAATGATATGGCATCGCCTACCAGATCGACAACACCTACAAGATTGCCACCCCTACCAACATGCTATGTTGGAGAAGCACAATCTCGAAGGTTGTTATGCCGTTGCAACATTGAACCAATATTCAGAACATGCTATTTGAATAAAAATGTTGGTCGCCGATATTTTATTTGTGCAAACACTGGAACTCTTAGAGATTGTGGATTCATCCACTGGATTGACGAACCATTATGTGATCGTGGTGTGGAATTTGCATTGGAGGTTCTTGAAGAAAACAAAAGGCTAAAATATGAGCTTAAATTGCAAGATTTCATCGAGCTCAATAGACAAAAGATGTGTCAAAATTGAATGGTATGACTTCGAACTTATAACATTTACTGCTATTTGAAACTTAATTGATGTTATTTCATTTAATGCACGCAGAAAGCAGTAGAAGAAGCAGAGAAAATGAAAAAAATTAGTGGTACAAGCTATGCAAATTTTTGGATGTAAGGTTCGTTATATAGCTGGAGTTTCGCGTTTGGTACTTGCAGACTTCAAATATAAAAATATGTTGCATTATGTTAATTTTGTATTGTTATTACTATGGAATCGGATATTGTATATGTATTAAATTTAGTACCTTTATGTATTGAATTTTTTTGTTAGTTCATACTTTGCTGTTACCATGAATATGGATTTTTATTTCTTGTTGATTTGGTTACATGTTGCTATGTTGAGATAATACCATAGCTGAATGAATGCATATTAAATAGAGCTTATGCTACCTTATATGCAAATATTAGCGTTGCATGTTACCAACGCTTATAAGTGTTGCGAATATAATATTGCCAACGCTTATAAGCGTTGTGAATGAATATTTGCCAACGCATATAAGCGTTGCGAATGAATATTTGCCAACGCATATAAGCGTTGGGAATGAATATTTTCCAACGCTTATATGCGTTGGTAATACATTGCCACGCCCCCATAGCAACGCTAATAAGTGTTGCGGAAATTGTTTGAGACAGTTATACTCGTTGGCAATCACCTATTTTGGTGTAGTGATGGGGTGCCAGTTTAGAACTAATGCATGTAGGTGCAGAGATATAGTGTGGGGGTGCGATAGTATATTCGTTTCAAAACTACTTTATCTTAGTTTATGATACTTTCTTGTTTCTAGTTTATACCTATCATGCCTTTATTCTTATTCTCAAATTGAAGAGTCGCTAGACTTACCAGGCTTTATGTCTGACCCTATTTTCTTTCGTCTTCTTTTCTTCCCCCTCCCCCTCCCCAAGGTCCACAGGGAGGAACAACCCAGCTTAGTCAGATTCTTTGAAAGCTTCAAGATAGTAGATGTACGGTTTGGACTCTCTTTCCTTGGCTATGGCTGTTGGACACACTCTATGGGGATTTATGCAGTTTTAATTATTTTTTATGCTTTTTATTTAATAACCAAGACAGAAATGATGATGTAATGTTTTGGAAGTTGTTATGTGACAGTTATTGAAATGTCTTTGTATGAACACATATTTATGAAATAAAAAGTCTGTTTGTTTTCTGCTGCTTATATATATGTGTTTATATCTGTCTTGTGTTTTATCTGTGACTTTTACTTACAAACC
Organism: Allium sativum; assembly: GCA_030737875.1. Classification (NCBI taxonomy): domain Eukaryota; kingdom Viridiplantae; phylum Streptophyta; class Magnoliopsida; order Asparagales; family Amaryllidaceae; genus Allium; species Allium sativum. Next base: position 647,229,017 of record CM060923.1, read on the forward strand.
TCCACCAAAGTTAAGGCATTCCCTTTGTGAGTGACCTTAATCACTACAACAAAAAGGGGTTTTGATAGCGTTTGAAAAACGTTATCATACATTACTGTAGCGTTTTAGAGAACGCTATGTAACGACATGCTATATTTGACCATAAATTTTAAATAGCATGACAAAAAACGCTATAAAAATCAAGTTTTAATAGCGTTTTGCTAATGCTGTTAAGGATAAACGCTATAGGAGATGTATCACATGGTTACTTTGTATAGAGTTTGTTTCACAGTACTATAGCGTTTGTTATGTTTACCTACTATAGCGTTTACTAAATAACAACGTTGATGAAACACTATTAAATTAAGTTTCCATTTGCAAAATTTCCCTAATTGTTCTTTTAGCTTTTCCACATATGTAATATCCAATTATCCATTTCTTCTTTGCAAATAAAAATTTTCATTTTTTTTCATAGACAAAAATATATAAGTTAAAACACAATATTTCATACAAATTGTTCAAACAACTTTTCTCATATCCAAACATAATATTTCATACATATTGTTGAAACATCTTTATCTATCTCCATATAAAATATTCTTACACATTTGCATTAACAACTTACTTAACTAGTGAAATTATTAATTTCTCTCCTAGCCCTGATCACTTCATGTCCATGGACCAGAATATGATCTCATCTCAAAATCCAACTGGCAGTGGCCATCATTTTAATCAACTAGGCGCCTGTGGATAAAAAAACTTTGCTCTACCATCCGAATCCACTAATTATATGGCAAGGTCGCAACACAAGACACTCAAATCCCCTAATAATTTGTCAATGCTACAACATCAAAACATTCATGAACAAACAAGCAACAATCAGATAATTATAAGGAACAAAAATAGTTGATGATTAAGGCAGCAAGTACATTACATGAATTTAAAGCTACTTATAAACTAACAAATAACGTGGAACCAAAAACTGTCAACTATGATATCACATATCAAATAAAAAGGAAAAATGTCTAATAGGACAAAAGACAAAAAATGTAGCTCCTTCTCAACCTTAATGAAGGATTGATTTAAAATCCTAATCAATTTACGGAACTTTCAATTTAGAAATTAGGAGCCTCATTACCTCATTCAGGCAAATGGATAATATTATTCAATTCATAATATTACATCATATTTCTCTACAGGCCTATTGGAGAACAAACTACAAATAAGCATTTGTACAGCATTACAATGTTTAGGGGGGGATGTATGTGTGTAGTGTTATATATATATATATATATATATATATATATATATATATACACACACACACACACACACACACACACATAATGAACTACATTTGATATGAAACTGATATTAAGGGAATATATTAGATCTACAAAATGGACGCGTAAATATCAAAGGATTCTCATAGTTGAATGAAGCTTATGATTAAGCCAAGAGTTTTCACCAGTATAAGTTCACAATCAGATAAAATATTTATAAAGCACTGTGTTAACTTTTAGAAAATATGGAGCAGTGAACCTGATTATAGAAGTCGGTGTACTTTGCTTCCCAAGCAGGTTGTGGATGATGGTACTCTTTGCAGCCTTTGGTGACCCCTCTGTACCGATGGGTACATTTCGGTTAGGGACATATCTCATGTAGGCGTTCATCCTCCCTATGTTGCTGCTATCTATAAAGATTTTGCTGCAAATTTTGCACTCCCAATTGGTTATGAGCTTGTACGTAGAAACTGTGTGAGTGACTACGCTGCCCCATTAACAATCTGGTTACCTCGTCCTCTTGAAGTGTTCACTGCCATTGGGTGTGTGACAGTGTTAGCGTACGAGGAGCCACTGATTGATTCAGCATATTGCATAAGCCAAGAAATCGTTGAGGACACACAATTCAAGGTACTACTGATGTGGAGCGCGCCAGACGTATACCCCTGGGCATGCTACATTTACCAGGTTCAGAGCGAAGCTTTACAGTGCATTGCCTTGATGTTGCCTAGGAAGTAATCCGATTGGGTGCGTACAAAAGTTTCAGCCTGGAAAGTAATTGATCATCCAAGTATATAATACATATGTCAATATACAGAGGTGTGTATACATGGTGTTGTTTCCACACTCCACTCACTTTATCTGTACATGTTCATCAGGGAAAAGTTGTTATTTTTTGATGGATCATTGTACATTTTTAATTTCTGTAAAATGAGGCACTATGCTGGTCAGATAACTTCAAAAGTCTGCGCTCCCGCTTCCCTTTTTCTCGTGGATTGCATGGTGTGAATTATGATAATGTAAAATATTGAGGGAAACAGAAATAAATCGACTTCAAGGTTGTGTTTGTCATAATTTTGTGACTTTTGGTGAAATAATAGCTGTGTTTGTCACTCAAATCAAGTGGAAGCATAAATAATCGACTTCAACTCTGTTAAGAACTTTTCCATCATTACTTAAAGTTGCTTCAATCATATTTTATCCAAAATGTCACAGTTTATCCAAAATGTTCTATGTTATCTCAGTTGACATTATCAACTAACCTTTAAATCCACATTCTCCTACATTTTTTTTGGGTGAGAAGTATGTAAATATTATAATCCCATTTACAACAAAATTTTCAATTCTAAACTTGTCAATGCAAACTAACATTGCTTTGGATTATCACATAGGTTACAAAACACAAACTGAAATGATCCACGGCAGAATAAGAAAAGCATATACATACCCTAAACCAGAAGGTAACTTCGGATCCTAAGAAAGAGACGTGCTCTCTGTTTCATTCTTTGGTTGGCTTTTAGAAAATGTAACTTTCAACTTTGTACCTGTAACCTTCAACTTTGTAACCTGCAAGGCTTTTCTGATACAAGTTCTATTTCATTTTGAAACCTAAAAAAATAGCAGTATAACTTCATATAAATAAAAGTTGAGAGGTGAAAATATAATTTACTATAATACCCTAAGCTGAAAACTTTTTGCTCAACAGATCTTGGACTAGAAAAGGCCATGGATTGTTTTTTGAATTGAATCAATGGTTATAATCCATGAATATGTGAAGTAGACTTTTCAAAAATTTATGCAAGAATCTTATGAAATATACATATGACTAGTACTAAAGGAACACAAACTCATTGGACAGTTGAAGTTTATATAATTATAATGTATAGTAATATACTGTTTGGATTTTGATATAATAAGCAACTTCTAAGAATATTTTATTAATTTACAGGTTAGTTAGCCAATCGGTAACTTCATCATGAATGAGATATTTAGAGAGCCCTTTTTTTATGCATTCCATGAAAATAATTGAAATTACACGGATATCACTGAAATGAGAATTATGAATTCACAAATTGCTGGAATTTTACCTAATCCTTGTTGAACTTATTTGGTTTGGAACCATCTCATCTACTGAGATTACATTGTCCTTCATAAAAAAATACCACATAAATGTATCAGTATAGTGAACGTGTTATGCACTACAAATATGAAAATGAGGACATTACAACATTACTTATGGCTTCGGTGACTTAGGTGCACCTGATAAAAAAACAACTATCATCAGTAATGATGACTTAATCATTTGCTGCACAGTAAAGCAAAAAATAGCCCAAACTACCATTCAAAAGGTGAGATTTCAGGGCACTGAACGAACATGTATTGATCGCTTTTGTATTTGAATGCTGGAGGCTTTGACATCTGCAATGTAACGACATTACTGGTGTATATTGCCACCTAATATTTGCCATACTTGGTTACTTTTTATGAAAAAAAAGGATTTATTATATACCTTCAATAGCTTGACAGAGTAATGGCCTGACCTTAAATCCCTCAATCCTCTTTTACAGGCGTACAAAATTACATGAACCGATATATACATCCATGTCTGCAGTTTTATAACAGTGATGCATATTAACTATATAAATAACTAGTGGTAGAGTTAAAAGATAATGTAAAGAGAGCGAAACATAACATATTACCGTTTTGCGATAACAATGATGAACCATGTAAAGGAAATGTCCATGGACAAGGAGCAGTATGTAAACTATCAGAAGCAAATAGTGGGAGTATCAGAATGCATTATATCCCATAATTCTATCGAACGGCTTTCTAAGCTTGATTAGGCTTCGCCTAAACCAGTGAGTAACCAACACAAAGGCGGTTATCATGAGAATCAACATTATTACACCTGTTATTCCTTCTGGACTTCGAATTAGTTTTGAATATGACAGTTTTTCTTCTATAAAGTCATACTTCATATTTTCATACATTGATGCTTCTGCTAATATTAGGCATGGAAAATAGCAGCTAAGATGGTTTCCTGCATGGAGTATTACACCAACTACTATTGCTGGTGCAATTATCTGTAAATCAAATTGTTATTTTAAGTGTTCACAATATAAGTGAGCAAATGAAAATCTGAAAGTATGACTTAAATTCAACTATTCACCAATGGTACCACGGATATTGACTAGATTTAGTTTAGTAATTACTATACATATGCTAACCTGTTATCAGAGAGAAATTTTCATTGCCTATAAATCATTTCACCAAAGAAAGTTAATTTCTTTGGTCGAAAATGCAGAACATGAAATAAAGTGTGACATGTAAATATGCACAAAATGTATGTAGTTGTTGTGCACCTTAGGTACGTAATGCTCCACTTATAATATTATCTTCAAGATACAGACATGTGAATGAGTCAACGTTCACATGGTTATGCTAGATCAACATATACGATGCACATTCAAAAAACAACACACTAATTTTAGTAGGAATATTGGCAAATGACGTCCGATTGTTTATTCATACATATTTGAGCCTCAAAACGGATCCTGATGCATGTCGGGCGAGTAGGAAGACCAGGATTTGCCTCATTGCTTCACTCAACCACCCATCTGCTTCAACAAAATCATACAAAAAATATATTATATTTTGTTTGTACATTGCCTTTTCACATAGTAAATATCTAATACCTGCTATACCAGTTTACCAAACCTTTTCAGTAAGAGATATTGCAGTTAACTATGCATCAGTACCATCTCCTGTGATGACCATGCCATATAAATATAAGCATCACATACATCACCATTTTAACATTTGTACCACCTTAATTTGTAACTAGATTAGCAATATCAGCTATTGTAATAGCTTGTTCTCTGTTAACATCAGAAAAAAAAAGGTTGTTGTCCGTGGTACGCTTCTAGGCATCCTTTGATTCATGAACGTTTGTCGTTTCAGTTACTAGTTTTGCCCAATGTTAATATAACATGGTTTTCCAAGCCAGTTTAATATAAGCTTGGCACAACCATTTTCCTTGCTGTAGTTTAGTTATCGAAACATGTAACGATAAATTAAAGAATAGGCTAGCGCACATTCAAATCCAATCTTTTTGTCATGTGAATACCGTTAAAAATAATTTCTAGTGTCACTTATCTCGATAATGAGAGTATACCATTCCAGCCATCATTAAAAAGATATAATAAAAGGAATAAATTTGTTTCTTAAGCAGCCAAAGAGAGAACATTAATAGAATCCATTAGGTTGTTTATTATCACCCTTCATGACAATGACAAATTTTGATGAACAGAGAGGGGCTTATCCAAAGACATCACCTGCCACCATGACGATGCAACAAGGCAAATAGTCTCATTTTATTAGGATATCTTAATGGTCTACCGAAAATAAAACCTTTACTGCTCATGAGTACAAAGCTCACAATAGACTAACGACTAACGATAAATTGAAATTAGAAGTTGGAAACACATCAAATTAGAAAATTGGATAGATATCAATTTAGATTATCTTACTGAGTATCTAAATAAAAATTAAAGTGAAAGCAAATTCCCCTGATAATGCACACGATTGAAAGCAGATCCACAGACATAAACTTCTATTTCAAAACCTAAAAGGAACTTTAATTATGCTAATCAGCTTCATCGCCAAGATTCGTGTCGTTTTATGTCGTGAGTATCAATTTCAATCATGCACGCCATTCGAATTCGAGCCTATGTCAATGGCATATCCTACTACGCCATCGCCAAGTCATAATTTCAAACCGATCATTTTGATTAAAAAACAATAAATGTCATTGTGGCAATTTAAATCTGTTCATAATTCCAAATGTTCAATTTATGAATCAGTCGTATTTTACGGTCGCATACAGCTCACCAATAGTTTGAAATCCAAACTCAGGCTAGTGAGGAAGAAAGTCCAAAGAAAGAAGTCGATAACAAAACTGTGATCAAACTGAAAAAAGAAGGTGTGAAGGAGTGGGAAAATGGCAGAACAAGCAGATAGTGGAATCTCGAGGACCATGAAATGAGGTAAGTGATATGATTAGTACGGCAAGGAGGAAATCAGCACGCAATTTCACACGCATGAACACTCCTGCTTCAGCTAAAATTTAAAGACCAGGTCTTGCCAATCCTAACCTGATGTGTTTGTATCATTTTCCTTCTTCCTCACTGTAGTCTGCAGCTATGATATATTACAATAATAAAATGGGTTTTCGGAACCATTCAATCTTACCTTACAATACACTCATCATTTGTGATCATTTAACAATGTATATAACACATGTTAACAGTACATAGTAGCCTTTTTCTGCCTTCATCAGCATGAATGAGTACATAGGTAACTAACAGGGCCACCAAATGTTGAATTAAGGACCTGCACTGTCAGAGCTATCTGGACAGGTATTTGCGACTTATTGCCATGGTGGCTTATACAACAAATTCTAGCATCTTCCCATCTCCCATAGACTAACACTCTAGCATTGAATTGCCTTCAGTTTCCATATTATATGTAATAATAAATTAAACATCTGATTGACGTTTTTGTACGTCCTAATTTATATTGAAATTTTATGCCTCAATCAATTTATGTTAAATTTTTATATTCAATTTGTATCTATGTCTTATCTTGTTGTTCACTGTAAAAATGCAGCAATGGAATCATCAAAATGGACAACAGATATTTTGACAAAATTTTTAATGTTTGCTGATATGAAGAAACATATCTTTGTCAGGCCAGCCCTGTGCAGGGTGTATACTTGGCTTTGAATAACTACGGTGGTATAACAGTATTAAAATGATGTTAAGTATAACATATGTTTATTAATACTGGACCCATAGAAACAACAATCAGAAATTGAAAACATGTTTCGAATGTTTGTATCATTCTTCGTCCCTGCCTTCTAAAGGAACTTAAACAAAATAACGTACAGATCACATCCACTACAAGTTAAAACATTTGATCTTCTGCCCACACAAGTGGGTTGAAGTTTGAGCAATATTCAAAGGGGATATAAACGCATAAAAATTTGTTTCAAAAATACGTATAATTGGATTAGAGTTATATAAAAAAACTGTTAGGAATATAAACAAATTGCACGGAGAAATTTGACAAACGCACAGTAGATAGAGCCACACTGTTTATGTTCACAACGACAACTACTTCGCAGTCTTAACTACTTCATTACATATTATTTATGACACCGCCTTAGTGATAATGAAGCTTGTTTCTGCCACTACATCAAACAGAAGTAGACAGCGTACCATAGAAGTTAATTTTAAGCCAACACTTCTGAATCAATAGAAATCAATTAAACAACAAAAGCAAGCCACAAATGCATAATGAAAAGGAAATTTATTTTGAATAGATGCGAATAGTATATGCAGAAAACTCGGGTTAGAGGCATACCTTAGTTTATTTGTAGTAAAATCTTATGCATCCAACCAATTTGTATCGTCAGTATTAGAGCTATCGGTTTTTACAGAAAAATTAATGGATAAGTAAATCCGTGTGGAAGTTGCGATGAAGGAAAAGGCGGAGGCAAAAGTGAAGGCGGAGCTGATGGACAAGAGAGCGGTAAACTAAAAAGGCAGGATATCTTAGAGTTTTCCATTGTCCTTTGTTTAGGAAAGAGGGCAAGGAAGCGATGAGTCTAAAGAATGAAATAAGAAAAAAAAAATTGGCTGCCGCCAAAATATATTTTAGCGTGCTCTGAAATTTGGAAAATTGTGACAAATAGCGTTAACATCTTATTTTAATTTATTTGTACGATTTTAGCGTGTGGATGATACAGCGTTCAGCACGGAAACGCTAATTTTGGATATTTCCTAATGCTGTAAATAATAGTTTTTCTTGTAGTGAATGGAGGGTGGCGTGTTTCACTTGGTACGTATCAGAGCATAGATTTACCAGACCAGATGAAAAAAATTTAAACTATTTTCAAAAATAAGTTTAAAGAAGCATCTTTTTCAAGAAAAAGTGTTGTTTTTTAGGCATAATTCCCCAGAGCCATATGCACTATCCCTCCATCACTTTATCTTGAATACTTTCCTTTTTGTTCTAGCATGTCTGGAGATCTTAACCTTGCAGAAGGAGTACCGATCCCTGGCTGGTTCCGAAGGTACCTACAGGCTAGGGCCAATGGTGCGGGCCCAGCAGACATTCTTCCTCCTACAGTGGCAGCGGTTCCTCCTCCTCCTCGTGGGAACACTTTCGCTAAGACGTGTAGAGACTTCAAGGCTGTGGGAGGAAAGGACTTTTATGGAACTGAGTCATTTGTGGTAGCAAGGAACTGGCTGAAGGAGACTGAAGATTTATTCGTTATCTTCGAAGTTGATGACAGGCAAAAGATACAGCTAGCAGTGTGATTGCTCAAAGATGAAGCTTCCTATTGGTGGGAAGTTACGCATGCAGAGAGGCTAGTGGAAACATGGGAAGATTTTAGGATGAGGTTTGAGATGAAATTCCTCTCCCAAGCTGAAAGAAGCTTGCAGATGGTGAAGTTCCTAACTCTTAAGCAAGGGAGTATGACGATCAGGGAGTACGTCAATCAGTTTAATCAGCTGGCCAGATTTGGGCTGGATTTAATAAACACCCAACACAAGAAGGCCCTTCGCTTCATCAAAGGCCTGAATGAGCCTCTACACAGCCTTCCTATGACCCATATACCCATGGGGGTGACCTATGAAAGCTTAGTGGACATGGCACTGCTACACGAGGAAGATAAAGGCAAGAAAGAGGCAAAGGCGGAAGTGCCTCAAGAAAAGAAGGAGGGTTTACAGTCTAAGAAAACAGACTTCAAGAAAGACGGGAAGAACAACAAATCCCGTGAAAAGAGAAAGTCCAATTTTTGTGGCATTGTGGGACATATAGCAAAAGACTGCAGAAAGAAGAAGGCAAAGATGAATGGTGGTTGCTTCAGTTGTGGCGAGACTGGACACTTGGCTAAGGACTGCCCAAAGAAGCAGGGGCAGGGACAGAGGACTGGATCCACCTCAGGCGGACAAGTTCATGCGCTGGTGGCACCTCCACAGGAACGAGGTAGAAATATTTCTGTAGAAAGCTTAGTTTATCTTTACGATCATCCAGTTCGCACTCTTTTGATTCTGGTGCATCACACTCCTTTATTTCATCTGCTTTAGTAGAATCTCTGCACCTAGACACTAGTATGGTAGAAGATCCCTTGGTTGTTTCAAATCCAATTGGGGGCTCAGCTTATTTGTCGATGGTTTGCTTGGATTTGAAAATCTCTATTCTATGTGTTGAATTTAGATGTAGTGCCTTTGTTTTGGGCTTCTCAGGATATGGACTGATCTTAGGCATGGATTGGTTATCCAGTAATGGTTAGGCTCTTGACTCGGCTCGGTAACACTCTAGAAATTTCTTGTAATCCCTTGAATGTTGTTATGCTTAGTTATCTAGAGTCGCTTGATGCTTCTGTTGAGAATTTGCAGTCGGTTAGAGTAGTCTGGGAATATCCGGATTTCTTTGAAGAGGTGAAAGGCTTACCTCCGAAGCAGGAAATAGACTTATGCATATATCTTGTTGATAATGCAAAGACCGTAGCCCTGCCTGTTAGGCACATGGCTCCAAAGGAGAGAAAGGAGCTCAGTAAGCAGGTTAAGGAGCTTCTTGAGAAGGGGTTTATAAGGAGAAGTATTTCGGAATGGGGTGCTCCAGTGGTGTTCGCCACCAAAGCAGATGGTTCACTACGTCTTTGTGTGGACTATAGAGAACTAAACAAGCTGACCAAAAAGAATAGACACCTGCTTCCCAGAATAGACGATCTGTTTGATCAGCTTGTAGGTGCGTCGGTCTTCTCCCAACTTGATCTAGCTACTGGGTTCCATCAGCTAAGGGTAGCTGAATATAGTATTGATAAAACGGCGTTTAGAACCCCAGATGGTTTCTTCGAGTGAATTGTCATGCCTTTCGATTTGACAAACGCACCCACTTATTTCGTGGACCTAATGAGCAGGGTGTTCAGAGAATTCCTCAATAAGTTTGTGGTGGTCTTCGTAGACGATATTTTGATCTTCTCAAAGAATGAGGAAGAACATGCTCAGCATCGGAAATAGATCATGGATACTCTCCGTGCACATCAGCTAAAAGCCAAATTCTCCAAATGCCACTTTTAGAGATAAAAAGTAAGATTTCTGGGGCATATAGTGTCCAAAGAGGGGTTGGCTGTGGACCCCACGAAAGTGGTGGCAGTGCAAGATTGGAAGACACCAAGAAATGCAACCGAAGTCCGAAGCTTTCTTGGGCTAGCCGGTTTTTACCGAAAGTTCATTAGGGATTTCGCGAAAATCTCAGCTCCACTCACAAGGCTAACAAAGAAAAATATGGCGTTCACTTGGGATTTGGATTGCGAGTTTGCTTTCCAACGATTAAAAAGAGCTCTCACAACAGCCCCAGTTCTGACTTTGCCGGATGGAAGCAAAATATTCACAGTATATACGGATGCTTGTGATATGGGCCTAGGCGTCGTTCTAATGCAAGAAGGTTGGGTAGTAGCTTATGGTGGAAGACAATTGAAAGTGCATGAAAAGAACTACCCAACCCACGATCTTGAGTTGGTCTCCATCGTCTTTGCGCTTAAGTCTTGGCGCCATTATCTCCTAGGTGAGAAGTTCGAATTATATACTGACCATAAATCGCTGAAGTATCTTTTCTCGCAGAAAGATCTTAACCTAAGGCAACAAAGATAGATGGAGTTCCTTGCCTCATATGACTTTGAGATTTCCTATATTCCCGGCAAAGGCAATGTAGTAGCAGATGCGTTGAGCAGAAAGAAACTGGCCCTAAGCCCTCTCTTTGTAGAAAGGCAAAGCTTGGAGTATATAGCCGGTTTTGACTTTAGGTCCTCCTCAGATTTTATACCTGGTTTATTAGCATCCCTAGAAGTATGGTCCACTCTTTTAGACTCGATAGGGGCCGCATAACGTGAAGACCCTCAGCTTATGGATGTGATTGATAAACTAATTAGGGGTGAAACTTCCAGTCACCTCAATAGGTACTCCATCGATGATAAGGGTTGGCTGAGACGGGATGAAAGGCTATGCATCCCACAAGCTAGGGATTTAGTGAAGAAGGTTCTCGAGGAGGCACATCATTCCTAGATGACAATACACCCAGGAGGAGACAAGATGTACAAGGATGTAAAGAGAGTTTTCTATTGGAGCGGCATGAAGAAGGACGTGGCAGATTTCGTTTCTAAGTGTGTGACATGCCAACAGGCCAAGGCGGAACAAAAGAAGCCTGGAGGACTGCTTCATCCTCTAGAATTCCCGCAATGGAAGTAGGATAGCATTTCAATGGACTTCATTGACGGGTTGCCTAGGTCAAGAAGAGGCAATACTAGCATTTGGGTAATAGTGGACAGGCTTACTAAAAGTGCCCACTTTATACCTATCAAGAGTAGAAGAACTGCCTCGTCTCTAGCTTCTCTTTATCTTAAGGAAATAGTTCGACTCCATGGAATACCCTCCAGCATAGTGAGTGATAAAGACCCCATCTTCATGAGCGAATTTTGGCGGAGTCTGCGAGAAGCTGTCGGCAAACAGTTATGCTTGAGCACGGCCTATCACCCCCAAACTGATGGTCAGACAGAAAGGGTGAATAGAGTACTAGAAGATCTTCTAAGACTATGCGTTCTTGACTTCGGAGGGACTTGGGAGGATCACCTTCCTTTAGTGGAATTCTCCTGCAACAACAGTTACCAAGCCACCATCGGTATGGCACCCTTCGAAGCTTTGTATGGAAGACCGTGCTGATCACCAACTTGTTGGTGGGAGTCTACTAACAAGATTATACTTGGGCCAGACATGATTAGAGAGACTTCAGAAAAAGTGGACTTGATGCGAAGGAGAATGAAGACTGCCCAAGACAGACAGAAATCCTACGCCGACAAAAGAAGGACCGACCTTGAGTTTGAGATTGGGGACAGGGTTTTCCTTAAGGTATCCCCTCTAAGGAACGTCGTTCATTTTGGGTCCGCAGGAAAGCTAGCACCAGGATTTGTAGGACCGTTCCCTATCATCGAGAAAATTGGGAAAATGGCTTATAGAGTAGAGCTGCCAGAAAGATTGGTTGGAATTCACAACGTCTTTCACGTTTCTCATCTCCGGAAATGTCTACATGAATCTACGGAAGGGGTGGAGCCAAGCATTCTAGAAGAAGCGGAAGTGGAACGCGAAGCAAATGTGAGGAGAGTTCCAACTCGAATCGTAGGAACTGAAGTGAAAAAGCTACGTAACCGCGAAGTCAAGCTCGTTAAGGTTCAGTGGACCGACGCCGAGGAAGACGCGACTTGGGAAACTGAGGACAGAATACGCGCGGCCTCCCCTTTTCTTTTTGAGGGTACATTTTTGACCTCTCTTTTTCCTTAAGTTGTGATTGTATCTATCTTTTTAGGTATATCTCCTCGATATTATCCTTTATCCTTAGGTAGAAACCCCTTTGGATGTAAACATGTATTTGAAACATATTATGGTTGATGGTTGCAAGTGGTTGCTAGTGGTTGCTCGTGGATGCATATACACACACAACCTAGGTTCTAGATTGGCTCAGTCACTTCATAGTGCATATGCATATATGTATTCATATTTGTATATGGTTGAAACTTGATATGTTGTCATATGGATGTCGCATTTGTATTGATGGTTGCGCACTCATGTAGAATTATGAGTAAGAACAAATTTGCATACATAATGGATTCATGATACTTACATGATTTGCATTGAGGAGGTCAACTGGATCAGTAGACCGCCTGATTTTGCATTAGTTAAGGACATATACACACACTGTGCATATAATCAGAAAGCATTAGAAGTCTTTTAAGGACAATGCGCGCATGTGTTTGTTGGTTGAGTAGATGGACGATTGGATGTTAGGACTTACGTTCTCTTAGACTTGAAGATTTCGGGGACGAAATCCTTTAAGGAGGGGAGAATGTAACACCCCGAATTTTTTTGTTAACTGTAACTTAACAAATTAAAGTATAATTAATTCTAAATGATGGAATTAAGGGAAACGGGTTACGCCATTGCGTTCGTCTCGGAATTCTGCTTGAGATAGAGTCTGAGTTTTCGTAAAACGGATATCGTATGAAGAAGATATGGACGAACGAAGTTGGGTAGAAAAATCAAAAACGGGTCAGAATGCACTGGCGCATTTGGGAAGTGCGCTAGAACAAAATTGCACTGGCGCACTTGGGAAGTATGCCAGTACAAATTTTTACTGGCGCACCTGCCAAGTGCGCCAAGGCCAGAAACCTGCTTGGTCAGGCCCTGACTGGCCTGGTCAGGTTCTGGTCGATTTCTGAGGCTTGGCTGTGTAACTAGGGCTTACATGTCACTTTCTGATTGGCTTCTCTTGAGTCGGATGGTTTGGATTCACTCTAGCTTCATCGATGGCTCTAATCGGTTTAAAATTCTATAAATACAACTCAAGACTAAACCTAAATTCACACAAATAATATAGTACTAGAGCCGCCATGCTGCTGGAAAGAAACTAGGAGTGGTCATCAGTTAGAAAGCTTAGAGACAAGCCAATACTAAAGTAAAACACGAATCAAAACAACGTTAGTCTACCCAATGGAAAGCATATCAAATTCAGAACTCAGAATCCAGAATTCAAGTTCATCGTTCGTTGTAAGTATAGTGATTTTTCCGATGAGAATAAAACTAAGACTTGACTCAATGTAAATTGGAAGTGGAATTGTGCTATTATGTAACGGCGATGTTAATCCATATCTATGTATTGAAATGATTGTGTTGTGAATGGAACTGAGATGTTTGTGGTATAATTAAGATTGATGTTGATCCCATTGTACTTTTAGAATGACAACAACATCACAAGCAAGTTGTATAGTTCATGTTTATGTGATTATATAGGTTGTTTGTGACTAGAATCTCATGTATATACTTTATGCTAGAACCTTTATGCCTAAATGGTTATGTTCATATACACGCTCCTATGTTTATACAAAAGTTGCAAGTTCCTAATTGGATCTGTGTCAAGATCCACTTTAGTACATGTTTCATGTTGTAATTAGATATATGATTGGATCTAATTCACACCCTTGTCATAAAGTTATACATACTTATGAAAATGTCATATTCTTGTCATATGCTAGTGATGTTCGATGTTATGCCTAGATCCTAAACATGTTTAGACTTATGTTGTCTAAATCATATGCTAATTTATGTGACACCTATTTGGTTAGATCCCTATTTCAATGCAAGTTCACATAAAAGTAATTTGAATTAGGCTATGTTGCAAATTCACATGTATGTTGATTTAGTCTAAGTTGCAAGTTCACCCCTATGACATTCATGTTGACTATTTTGCAAGTTCACACATATGATGTTCATATTGACTTTGCCAAAAATGCCAAATTTACACCTATGTCATGTTAATGAATTCCCTTATACCAATTTTGTGTGCACTAAATTAGGCTAAATTTTTAGCCTAATATTATATGTTAAAAACCATGCGAATGAAAATTAGGCTAAGGTTGTTAGCCTAATATTTAAACGGGGTAACGTTGGGAATATTGGTAAAACTTGACATAAAAATATATGAAATTGGCATGTTTGTCACATGCCAAAATTAGTGGCATTTAAACGGTATAATTTCTTATACCAGAAAACGTTAAACTTGGAAAAGTGGGCCATGACATTTAATTTACATATATTAAGTAATAAAGATAAATATGTAAATTTAGAAAATACGAATATGCTTAACACGAGGTTGGATTGAGTTGTGATGTAAACCTGCCCGGACCCGCCCGGCTGTCCAGTAGTCACAACAATACCTATCCAATGTGGGTGGTTAAGCATTGAGCCCAATAAGGACCCGAGGTTAGACTGAGTTACGGTGTAAATCTGCCCGGAACCGACCGGTACATCCGGTAACCGTAACAATATTTGTCTAATGTGAGTGGTCGGTGCTTTAAAAAGCTAAGGACAGACTAGTCAGGATGGTAGGGTTAAGTTAACTAAAACAATTAACCAATTCAACATGATAATTAAACTGATGGTTGGGGTTAGGTAAATACAGAAACTTAACCACTTAACATGTTTGACTAGAAAACCCTAGTGACGGGGACCCATTTCATCAGTAACCCAATTAGGTATCATGGTACCCTGAAACTAGGCAGGGTGGGGCACGATTACTGGGCCGACTGTAAGCGGTCAAAGCGACGGATGTGGGTGCCAGTAGGAGCCGATCTTTAGAAAAAGGGGATCACTTCACCCTCAGCATGGGGTGCCAGTTTAGAACTAATGCATGTAGGTGCAGAGATATAGTGTGGGGTGCGATAGTATATTCGTTTCAAAACTACTTTATCTTAGTTTATGATACTTTCCTGTTTCTAGTTTATACCTATCATGCCCTTATTCTTAATCTCATACTGAAGAGTCACTAGACTTACCATGGTTTATGTCTGACCCTATTTTCTTTTGTCTTCTTTTCTTCCGTCCCCCTCCCCCCAGGTCCACAGGGAGGAACAACCCAGCTTAGTCAGATTCTTTGAAAGCTTCAAGATAGTAGATGTGCGCTTTGGACTCTCTTTCCTTGGCTATGGCTGTTGGACACACTCTACGGGGATTTATGAAGTTTTAATTATGTTTTTATGCTTCTTTATTTAATAACCAAGACAGAAGTGATGATGTAATGTTTTGAAAGTTTTTATGTGACAGTTATGGAAATGTCTTTGTATGAACACGTATTTATTAAATAAAAAGTCTGTTTGTTTTCCACTGCTTATATATATGTGTTTATATCTGTCTTGTGTTTTATCTGTGACTTTTACTTACAAACCTGCACCAAAGTTAAGGCATTCCCTTTGTGAGTGACCTTAATGGAGGGTGGGTTTTTCAATCAAAACTTGAGTTTTTAGGTCGTTAAGACCATAAATAAGGCCAGATAGCTCCACGTTTTCATTATGTACGCAATTGGCAGGTCATTGAGCACAAATATGATGAAGGATGACATGACAATATATTGGTCTCAGGTCACCGCTGTCTTTATTAGCCAAGTCGATTGCTATAATGATGAGGACGTTAGCTTTTTTGCACAAGTCAGCCTGTTTCTAGCGCTTAAAGAAAGAAGTTGGGTTGACATCACTGGTCCTGTGCCGTGAACACAACATTTAACATTTAAGTCGTTGCTCCAAAATGGGAATAACCATGTCGTCCAATGTAAAACTGGAGAGACCGTGTATGAGCAATGTCACGTGACGCCATGAAAAGATTACGCCCAGATCATAAGAATGCTCATATGTTAGTTCATCAACCTGTTGGGTGGCTGACAGTTGGTGCCTTAGGGTCGTTGACCTACATTTGGGACGCTGATGCTCACCACAACATATTTTAGTACGTTGTCGGACCAACAGTTGGGTTATTGGATGTTAAACCGTGGACGTATGCAGCATTAATTAGATCGTTATCAGAGCAAGTAGGCTACAACGAAGATGATTAGATGGTGGAGATATAAAGCATGTATTTGGATATAGGTAACGTGTGATACTTGGACCAATTAATACAAAGCCAGCCAAACTGTTGCCAGATGAAGAGCATGTTAGGTCGTATACTATATTTTGGACCATGCACATTCTTAACTTGCACGTACCTTTCAGTCTGCATCCTCTAAACCATTATTTTAGGTCATTCAAGGTGAAGGAGAACCTAGCACCAACCATACGCTCTAAATTACAAATGTGTCACTCACCCTAAGCTCCAACTATAAATACCCCCCTCCCCCATATTTCATTGGGAGAGGGGGACGGAATTTCAAGACAACAAGGAGGTGCCACCAAATTCAGAGCTCACCTACAACTTCTCTAATGACTTCTATAGATTCAACAACCCTTCTCCAAGTTCATGTAGATTAAATCCATGTCAATGGTCATTAAATCTCTCTCCAATTGAATATAAGTACCTTCAATCTCATTCAAGCTACAAGGAAAATCACTCCAACATCATTCAAGCAATTTCATGCCTTCTCCAATCCACTGTGAATCCGGATCTAACGCTAAACTCTTATCAAAACTCTGATCAAATCATGGAAAAGGATCAAAGCACTTGAGTGATTGAAAATTCACACTTCTACCAACATAAAGCTAGAGATCATATCAATTTCTAGCTAAATTCAATAGAAGTTAGATCATAAAGAGAGTTAAAAGAGAGAAATGAATATAATGTGGGAAAATCCATGCTTTTGTAAGATCAGATATCATAATGAGAATTGATTAGAAGTGGACATAGATTCATATTGAATCGAACCACTATAAAAAGCTTCTTGTCTTCATTTTTATACTTTTATTTTGCGACTGTGGCCTCATATTCAAATTCTAACCGCAATTGGTGAAGTGCACATTTGCATCCTTGGTGTTGATTCCATTTTTGAGATCAAGATTTGGCGTCCACCGTGGGGTTGTGCTCGTATCTCCTTCCTTCACATTGAAGTTCCAAGCCGACGTCTACCATACATTCTGTAAATCTAAGATCTGGGCCAATCGACGAATTTTCATCAAAATTCAAGACTGTGCACGAGATCATGGCTAAATCAAAGAAAACCACTATCAATGTCGTTGAAGAAAACGACAATGTTGCTAATCACGAAACTACTCCACTCACCAACCAATTTGACGGTGGAGAAAGTTCAATATCCGAAGCAGGAGTGACTAACATTACAACAAAAACATAAAATTGAGACAAAATCTAGAGACATATTATATTTTTGTCTGTAAATCAGATCTAATTTGATACAAAATAATTCCGTCACTGTTCACTAATACAAAGACATAATGACCGTATTAAATGGGTCACAATTAATACATGCTCATAGAAAATATTTCTTTTAACGTGTCCTTTAATCAATCCTTTACTCCCCATGTTTTCAGCTATAAACGTGTGATGCTTCTCTTCTCTCTGTAAACATGAAATAACTCCCCCCCCCCCCCCCCCAAATACAAAACCTACATCATCTTCCCACCCAGGAAACAAACCTCTTCTCAAAAAAACAATATCAGGAAAAAATAAGAAGGTAAAGGTTGGCAAATTTGATTAAAGAAAAACGGTGGTTAGTTTTCTCTTCCCCATTCTACTTATAAATCTAAATGCTTTCTAATGTATAATTGGTTTTTGTAGTTGTTTTGCACTAATTATTCTATAAATGTTGAATAGTTTTTACCGATTGTTAATGGTTTTTTCAATATCAGTCCTCTAAAATCAATTAACATACTATTTTTTTCTTAATTTTTAATCTTTTTATTGCTGCTGGATGAACACGGTTAGGAGGACGTTAGGGGGATGGGGACAGACTCACACATGCAAAGAAACGGGCGAGATGTAGAATGACTAGGGAAAGAAGGCGGATCTAGGTCACACCGGTCGATGCTTGAGAAAAGAATCCTAGTAGGGTCAATAAACCTGGCCACAGTGTTTATGAAGACTATCAAAATTCTTTTTTTTTTTGGATGGGAATGATCTAGTAGCCTTGGAATTTGGTTAAGGAAATTTTTGGTAGCGGCGGCTTCAGCTAAGGACGTCTTCTAAGGCTTCTAACAGCCCCAACATATCAGATCATGTGGAAATTTCCATTCCAACTTCAAAAGAGATTTTACTAGGCATCATAACATTCAAGGTAACTACTTATCCGACCATCGTCACAGAGATGTTCATTAATGCTGCATTCAGTGTTGATATTCCATTTCTCACTCTTCTGGCTGCTCAATCGATTGAAATTGCTCCTAAGCAGGGAAAAATATCCAAGTTCCCTGGGTTGTAAAGTGCTATAGAACGATTTCATTCTTTGTATTTTTTAGTTTTGATTTTGACAAGGATCTACGGTTGTAAGACTCAAGATTTGTAGATATGTATGTACTTAATTATTATGGTTCAGCAAATGACGTTTGGTGTTTTGTTTGTGCATTCTATTGTCATTGCAGAACTTGCATATCTAACATTTAAGAAAAAATTGTATATCTAATATTCGAGAATGTGAATGGTATATTGAAGTTGTAATAACGGTTGCTGTTTTGGAGACATTTTTGGAACCGCATACATGGCTAATGCCATCCTAAATTGCAAACTATTTCGAGACAATTGTTTTTGTCTATAATATTTTTGAGATATATGATTGCGGTTACTAATTTTTTTGACATCAAAATTTAAAGACAATATCATTTGTTACTAGTTTGTCTCAGTTAACGATTAGAGACAAAATATTTTAATTTGATACAAAATAAAATTGTCTCTACTAAGCTTTATTTTTATAGTGTAAAGCCGAATTAGACGTCGTCGTCGCTAACTTGAGTCAACGCATGAAAGCCTCCAACAAATCTTTAATCGATACTAATAAAACTCTCGTGGATGCTAATCAAGCTTTCATAGATAAACTGAGTGCTTTTTTAAACGCTCAAGCAAATCCCGCTCCTCCGAAAATCCATGTCAACCTTGTAGAGAATGTAAATTCATCAGCCTCCGATCCTCATAATGACAACTTGGAAGGATTTATTGGCAATGACGATGCCAATGTCGAAGAGTCAAAATGAAAGCTAAAAACCACTCCGGTCGAAATTCCTCTGATCTAAAACTTTTTTATAACAATTTTAAAGTTCTAATTTGTTTGGAATATGTATAAGTGGTATAAGTGGTTGAAAACAGTTCTTTATTTGAAAATTTTCGTGGTTAGTATAAAGAAGGAAAATGTGTTCAAAGCACTGTTATTTTATGGCTGCTCTATTATCTACAAACTACAATTTAGCAACACTAGATTCACATGTGTTTAAACTTAAAGGTTGAAATAAACAAAGCTTAGATACATTTATTTCTGGATGCATGTATCATGTATGCGATCAGCTCAACGATGACAAATTATCACAGCAGCTGAGTACATATGCATGCATGCATGTGAGTATGTGTATGTGTATGTACACACATGAATCCATATGTACGTAGTAGGTCAAGTAATTAATTTATCAATCTTAAAATACATAACAAAGTGAGGTTGTCATTAATATTGCAATAGCAGACTTGATCAAATTCTATATCAATGGACTTCGATAATCCAAGTCTAGAAGATGCATTTAATGTTTGGATATTGCATTGGAGGATGACAACCTGACCACCTGCAGTTCGACTAGAAAATCATAATACGATCCAGAAGTCAAACATGTCATGATTTGCAAATGGTTTCAACTTTCAACTTAAAGATACTATAGTTTTACTCTGGCAACTATAATTCTTAATAACTTCCATTTTTTCTTTTTTCATGGCGTCACCAACTGACCCTTCTTTCCTGCCCAATCCCATCCCTTCTCTCACCCCGTTCCATCCCACCTTGGGCCAACCACCTGCCATACCTCCATCTGACAATCTGCCTCCTCTGCCACCCGAGCCATCTCTATCAACTAACCTTCCTCCCAATTCGCCCATTCCAAATCCAACCCTACCTTGCAATCTAGTGAGTCACCAACCTTGGACTTACTTGTTTAAGCGTAAGCCGAAGAACGCTAGTAAGTACAGCGCTGTTGATGTCACCCCAGTGATTGTAGATGAGGCTCTTGAGCTCATTGAGGGTGTAACGGAATCAGGTCTTGAAGTTTGGCAAGATTTTCTTGTGGGTTTCTTCTTGGATAAACCTATTTCATACACTGCTGTGATCAGCAAGCTTTTGGCTATTTGGAGACTGAAAGGTACAGTTACGGTAAGATCGGATGGAGTGCTTTTTCTCTTTGATTTTTCGAATGAGGAAGATAAGTGTAGAGTTCAGCAAGCAGATCCGATAATTCTAAATAATAAGATGTTCATTCTTAAGCCTTTTGATCCCTACACTAGTAATGTTCGTGGCAATATTAGCTCTGTCCTAGTTTGGGTTAAGTTATACAACATTCTGATGATAGCATGGTCAAATTTTGGGATAAATTGGATTAGTAGTATGTTGGGAAAAATGTTATGTATGGATGAAAAGACGAAAAGTCGTGAGCATATCCAGTATGCCAAATGCTTGATTGAAATAAAACCAGATAAAGAGTTAGTCAATGACTTTCTTGTTAAAATACCGGGAGGAGGAGTGCAAAGAATATACGTCGAATACTTGTGGAAACCTGATATATGCAACTTCTGTAAATTGTTTGGACATAGGAGTGACTTTTGTGAAAGTAAAGAAACAGAGGAGAATGATGAAAGAGAACCAGAACAGGGAAAAGGCAAAGAACAAGTGGCACATAATATACATCAGCGTAAACAAGTCATATATAAGCCGAATGTCATAGCGAAGAATAACCGCCAAAAGTGGCGGGTGGTAGCAAGCAGAAAGAACAAAGAAATAATAACCGAAACATCAAAAGGAAACAATATGAAAACAGAATCATCAAAAGGCAATGCGAGAAATGGGAGTAATAACAAAAAAAGTAAGAAAGGAAGGAGAACACAGTAGTTGAAGTGAGAAATAGGTATGAAGTCTTGGAAGATGGGGAAATTGCAACAGCAACAAACACAAATGAAGAAGAGCAAAATTTCATTGATGATTTAGTTCAGCAGGACTTTGAGGAAATTAATGCGCATGTCATTCCTACACTGGAAAATCTTTTGAAACAAAAGAGCTTCTTTCCAGTTGGTGTACAAGCTGATGAGGGGCAAAACAATGAAGAAGTCTCTTGTGAAATAGATGAACTGTATGAAACAAATAAAATTTATGAAATGGTCAAAGACACATTAAATAAAGGAATGAAAGTGAATTGCACTATGGAGATTGAACTTACATGCAATGAAAAAGACACTTTGTTGCTTAACAAAGTAGGTACAGAAGTGAATAAAGTCAACTCAGAGGTGATAGTATGTGGTAAAAAAAAAATGCAAATTCAGAACCGAATGCTCATGCACAAGGTAACCAAGAACATGACCCTCCTGACCTTAATCCCAAGCAAAGTCCCACGCTACACCCAAAATAGCCTAGTGCTTCAGTCAAATCATCACGAAGTAGTGGACTATCCATACACATTCCAATCAGTAACCCCTACTCCAAACTAACTCCACCTCCAGCCTTCAGGTCTCCACCAGCATATTCTTTCACTCCTTTATCTTATCCAAATAGCAAATGTGAAAAGAAGAGCGCTTCTGCCTGTGTACATAGTGAGTATGGGCTAAGAAGCAAGAAAAGAGATGTTCCAATACCCCCATCAGTATAACAAATGAAGAAAACCATTGGCGTCTGGAACATCCGTAGCAGCCACAACGATACCAAGTTAGACCAATGTAGATTTCTTATTGCTGAGAAAAAAACTTTGCCTCTTAGCCTTGCTTGAAACTAAGCTAAACCACAAACTATCTCTCAGAGCCTCAAAATACATCAACGCCGAATGGTAGTACATGCACAACCTTGTTGAAGCTCCTTTTGGCAGAATTCTTCTGCTTTTTAACCCCTCTATAATCCAAATTAAACTAATCCAATCCACCTCGCAAATGTTACATTGTAGTGCCAGCTTCTCTGATGAGATGATTCCTTTCTTCTTAACTGTAGTGTATGCTGCAAATTCCTTGAATGTTAGACAGCTTTTTCTAGACAAAGTTCCCACTCTTCATCAAGCAACCAATCCCTGGATAATTTTAGGTGATTTCAATAGCTGTTATGATATTTCACAAAGAATTGGCGGTAACCCTTTATCCTTGACCGGGATCTCTCCTCTGAAAAAAGCTATTGACCACAGCAACCTCATCAGCATTAAAAGGACTGGAATGCCTTTTTCATGGAATAATAAGAGTAGATCCAGACCTAGAACATACTCCTTGATTGATCATGCTTTTTGTACCTCCGCTTCATTCAACGTATGGCCTGCCATCTCCTATGATCAACCTGCCCCACTTCTTTCCGACTACTCCCCAATTATTCTTCACCTTAGTGGGATTGACATGAAAAAAGCCTCTTGTTTTAATTTTTTTAATAATAGGTTCAATGAACCTGATTTCCTAGACGTTGTTTTAGGAGCTTGGGGGAGACCAACATATTGCAATCCAATGTATATATTGCAGATCAAGCTGAAGGAAGTAAAGGCTGCACTGAAAGATTGGGCGAAAAAAAATGGCAACGGCAACAAACAAACTACTTATTGGAGAAGAAAACTTGAAGATATACAAAATGTCATGGCGCATGACCCTTTTAATCCATCACACTCTAGTGTAGAGACAATCACCTCAAAACAATACCAAGACGCGTTGAATACCGAAGTGGCCATGACAAAGCAGAAATCTAGAATAAAGTGGAAACTTGAAGGGGACAGCAACAGTGCATTCTTTCATGCATCTTTGAAGGACAAGCAGTGTAGAGAAAACCTGGTAGCAGTTATTGATAGTAACGGTAACATTGCTAACTCTCAAGAAGAGGTTGAAAATGCTTTTCTGAGACACTTTGCTGATCTGCTTGGTAACAAAAATGATTTTATTCCAGAGATTGACCAAATTAACCCATATATTTTGCCTAAGCTTTCTACTGCAGATTACCTTTCCTTGTGTGATGAAGTTTCCAATGATGAAGTTAGAAAAGCTATGTTCTCTCTTAATAGTAATTCATCTAGCGGACCTGACGGATTCAATGCTTTCTTTTATATGAAATGCTGGAACCACATTCATGTTGAAGTTTTCGGCGCTGTCAGACACTTCTTCAAAACCTCTAATATAAATCAATCTTTCAACAGCACCAACATAGCTTTAATCCCCAAAAAGAAGAATGCAACGACTGTCTCCGACTACAGACCGATCTCATGCTGCAACACGATATATAAATGCATTTCAGAGATTATAGCAACGAGACTAAAAGCGGTTCTACCATCTGCTGTTTCAACTAACCAAGCTGCTTTTCTTTCTGGCAGAAACATTCTCGACAATGTGTTACTTTCCCACGAACTTCTTAACAGCTACTCTAACAACGACACTAGCCCAAGAGCTATGTTTAAATTAGATATCATGAAAGCATTTGACATGCTACAGTGGGATTCCATCGTCAGAATAATGAGTTACATGAATTTTCCTCTGCATTTCATTAGATGGATATATTCTTGCATCTCTTCTCCGAAGTTCTCTATTTTGATTAATGGTTCTCCTATTGGCTACTTTGGATGTAAACAGGGCATTAGGCAAGGGGACCCCTTATCAGCATATATTATCATTTTAATCATGGAAATGCTGGCTCAAATGCTTAATGATAGAATTGCCAAAGGACATTATACACTGCACCCAAAATGTAATAATCTGTGTATATCATCGTTGATGTTTGCTAACGATTTAGTGTTATTCTGCACTCCTGACAGACAAACTATTAATACTATCTTTCAAACACTACAAAGCTTCCATTCCATGACAGGGCTTAAAGTCAATATTCAAAAGTCTGAAATGCGAACAACGGGCCTATCCTTCGAGCAAGCGAGTGACCTTTCAGCTAGAACCGGAATAGAAAGTAATAATGAAACGATCACTTATCTCGGCCTACCATTAACCTCTGCCAAAATCACTACTAGCCAGTGTATGCCGCTGTATAACAGGATCACATCCCGTATGATGTACTGGACTTCTCGTCTCCTTAGTCAGGCTGGTAGGCTCACTTTGATTAAAGCTGTGGTGTTCTCCATGCAGGTGTACTGGGCCAGGACCTTTGTACTTCCTACCAAGTTGATTACTTTAATCAGATCAGCCTTTATGAAATTTCTATGGAAAGGAAAGATGGAAGGTAGATATCATGCTCCGATAGCATTTAAAGAAATAGAGAAACCCTTAGCTAATGGTGGGCTAGGAATTGCAAACATGGCTATTTGGAACAAGGCGGCTTTTGTCAAACACGTCGACAGTTTTCTGAATAAAAATGACAACATATGGGTTAGACGGTCTAGCAAACATGTTGTAAAAGACCGAAATTTTTGGACTATGGTACAACCGCAAAAGTGTAGTTAGACTTGGAGGAGTATTTTCAAACTTAGAAGCATTATCCTGCCATTCTTCAGTTACAAACTTAGCAAGGAATCTCAAGTGAAGTTGTGGCATGATCCGTGGCTTAGGAACGGTTTAATTCTAATCTGTGAGCTAACTGACATAGAATTTGAATTGGCAGGGATAAGTGATTCTGCCAAAGTTAGCCAATTCATTAACAGCAGCATCATGATGCTTCCTCCAATTTCGGTGTCTCGCATAAGCAATCTTTGGAGTGAAGCGCGCAAGGTTAAAGTTGAGGATGCTCAAGACCAAATCACTCAATGGGGCAGGAAGAAGACTCAATTTCAAATTAAAGAAATGTTCTATAATTTGTCTGGTTTTGCGGCTATGACAACATGCAAGTGGAAGAGTAGAATTTGACACAAGGATAACTCAGCGTGTGAAAACTTGTTTGCATGGAAAATCCTGTATGGTGCAGTCCTCACTAAAGACAAACTATTTCATAGAGGTATGATTTCTGATAGGTTATGTGTGATGTGTGGAGAACAAAATGAAAGTCTTGATCTTTTGTACTTTGACTGCAAGGCAATTTTCTATTTATGGGATGAAATAAAGTCAAACACTGTCTTGATAAAAGCCAGCCAAGTTAGTGCAACTGAATGGGTTAACTTGGAAAAATTGACAAGTAGAAAAAGACGCAGGGGTAGAATTATGTGTTACACTCTGAAGAAATTCTTAAGTATGATATGGACAGAGAGAAATACTAGGATCTTCAATCCGGTTGATGCAAAGAACAAGGACCAACTATACGCCAGTATCAAACTTGAAGTGAGGAATGGACTGAAGCTTCTTAACTTCACCTTCGATCTAGAAATTTTGATTCGTCTACTTTAATTTCTTGCAAATATGTGTTCTCTTTTGTCGTACTTCTTGTGGTGGTGTACCGTGTTTCTATGTTTTCTTGTGCTTCTTATGGTTTCCTGGTGCATCAATGAAGTGATAGGGGTTCACTCAACCCCGTCGGCCTTGCCAAAAAAACTATAATTCTTAATAATTCTCAAGCTAAGGATCGCTGTCATAGTGTTAAATACATAATAGTAGACGTGCAATTTACAACGTTTCATCTTCCAGTGACACAAGGGTTTGAGTTTAGGTTGGTCCACTGTTATGATGCTTGTAGCATATCTTCTGTGTATGTCTGCGCAGCATTGACATTTGGTTGCCATTGCACAAAGGTAAGTTAATGGATGTCATCTCTTTTGTATTTATACTGCCAAAAAATAGATTGTCCATTGAAATCAATGGCTAAATATGCCTTAAATTGACGTATCTTTAATGGTTGTACAAATTGAATGTCTACCAAAATGAAATACTTCCACTTTTATTTGACTTACTCAGAGCATGAAGAGTAGCTGAACTTTAGCTAAGTTAAAATTTAGCTGAACTTTTTCTTTCTTTCTTTTATTTTGAAATCAAATTTCTTTAGAAAACATATTTGTGGCTGCACTTGAAGCCTGAAAAAAAAAAAAAAAAAAAAAAAAAAAAAAAGAGAGAGAGAGAGAGAGAGAGAGATTTATAATGTGAAACAAGGAAATCTGAAATAACTAGGAGAAGTGAGAGGTTTAGGTTATTTTGAATCTTATTAGGAGCTAACCTTCCCTAAACTGTTCCAAAAAAAATTCGTCCATTACTTAAAATAACATTAAGGATTTTTCTCAAAGCTTCAAGGTTCTCAATCTATAAACAAAAGAATACACTACTGCTAAACAACTATGTGATCCGGGCTATAAACCTAAACCAAGCAACCTAACAGTAAAAAGCCTAACCCTATCTTTCTTCTCCTTAATTGTATCAAGCTTAGGCGACCATTGTGGACTATCTCTTCTCTTTACAAGTAGCTCATACTGCTTTCTCAACTCTGGTGTTGTACAAATAACATTACCCTCATCACCACCATCACAATGGCCATTGTCAGCACTGATCATCTTCATCATAAACTCAGGCAAAACCCTAATCAGCATTCTACCATCCTCCCCCTTCACATACTCAAATGCAGAAGATGTCATGTTTTTCATCTCTTTTGGCATCTTAGATGCCAGAGTCGCCGTGGTTAATTTTGCATTACA
Source organism: Allium sativum (assembly GCA_030737875.1). Lineage (NCBI taxonomy): Eukaryota > Viridiplantae > Streptophyta > Magnoliopsida > Asparagales > Amaryllidaceae > Allium > Allium sativum. Next base: position 647,256,350 of record CM060923.1, read on the forward strand.
AGAGAAGAAATTGATCGGGAGGACAAAGTAAGTTTCTCCAAGTAGTAGAGAGTCTTCGATGGAGAGCATGGGAATGGGGCGGCCAATGAAGAAAGAATCTGCATGGCAGATGACTTTGTCAGGGTTTGTGACCATAAGCTTTGCAGCAGGAGTGCTGATAGTGAAGGTTTTGGGGATGCTTCCATGGAATATCACTTTTGTTTGAGGTGGCGATGTGGGTTTGATGGTGAAGCAAGAAGACCAATTCCCCATTTTTTGATGATGGTTTGGTTTGAAAGAAGTTATATATATATATATATATATATATATATATATATATATATATATATATATATATATATATATATATATATATATATATATATATATATATTGACAAAGGTTAGTGTTACTTGGTCGGTGATCGTCAGTCAAAGTTGATGGCTTGGTCCGGGCGAGTTTTAATTGTCAACTTGGTTATGGATTGGAAATGGAAGAATCCAACTGTTAATCAGCGTACGATTGTGATGTTATTTATTAAGTGTTTTGTTTCCACTGTCGCATGGGGCTTATTAAGCAACGCGCATCTTTTAATTATAATATCACGTAGAGTGCATGTTCCAGCAGTTTGTGTTCTTTGCTGATGCTTTAGCTCAAGCATTGTAAAGAAGCGAACAAATATATATATATATATATATATATATATATATATATATATATATATATATATAAACAAACAAAAACAAACTCCTACCAACTCTTGTCTTATTTATACATTGGACGTATCAGACAGCCAATCCTGTGTAGGATAAAAAAGAATAAAAAATGATTTTAGGATCAATTTTATGATTTGGACCAATTTTTGTAACTTATAACTAGCATAGCCGTACAACGATGAGAAAAACCGACCGTTAAATTATCTGATATCAATTACAAAAAATTCTATTAATTTTAGTATTAAACAAAAAATTAATGAAAATTCACTTCTTAGTTAAAAAAATAAAAATTAGTGCAAATATGAAAATTCTATTAACTAATATATTTTGAACATCACCAATTTTATAAAATGAAATGAGAAATAAACAAATGTTTGCTTACAACACATTATTATATTTGTGAATAGTCAATTAAAGAAGATAAATAACACAGTAAATAAGCCACATATTGATGAAGTATATTATTAAAATAAAAACCTAAAAGTAGCATGATTAATTTAAAAAACTAAAATTCTGAGATAACTAAACTAATATTGCAGAAATAAACAAATAATTAAACTGAAGAATCTGTCATCCTTGATATTTGTTTCAACAAAAAATTTGATTCGACCGAATAATCAACAATCGACTATGATTTAACAGTGATCTTTTGCTTTTTCTCGTTTATGTGGTCAATTTAAACAACGCTAAGCATGAAAACAACGCCACTACAACCTATAATTTTCTTTGCTATTTCGTTAAAAGCGGTAATTACAATGTCATCGATGATTACAATATAGACAAGAGTTTGGTTAATATAACTTTCACTTTCAATTATATAATTGCATTTCATACAATGTGTTTAGAGCTATATTGAAATCATGCCAGTTTTTTAATATTCTTATAGCATTAAGCGTTGTTTTTAGAGCTTTCTCACTACAAGAAAAACCGAGATTAGCGACAGATTTTTATCAGCGAAAATTCCGTCGCTAATTAGCGGCGGAGTTCCGTGGGCTTTGTAAGAGAAAATATTTTGAATTTTATATGTCATCTTATTATAAATTATTACCGTCGAATACTAATTCTGTCGCTAAATCAATGGAAATTGCAGCTCTTTAACGTCATATAATATTTGACGCTAAATTCCGTTGCTAATAGAGTCGGATTACCGTCGACCTAATTTTGAAGCTATTTTCCAGCAGTTTTCCAAGAGATTTGAAACGAACTTTTATATTTATTATTTATAAAATGTTTTAAATTTGTGTTATTACTTAGTAATTAATTAGTAATTTTAAATTTTAAATAATTAATGTTAATAGTACATTAGTAATTAATAATAAATAATAACTATTAGAAGTAAATAAAATTCAGTAGTTAATGCTGATTTTTTTTTGAAAATAAATACTGATTAATTATTAATTACTATATAATATAAATAAGAGGTAATAGTAATTAATAAAATACATTGTTGTTCGATGTTTATTAAATTTGATTTGATAATCAATGATTATTTAATAGTCTTTAATACGATTAATTAAATTAATATCAAGAAATGATTAATACATATTTGCTTTTAAGAAATTGATTAATACATATTATTTGATAAAGAATTAGTAATTAAGAAAAACAAAATGGTCAAATTTTAAAGATAAGAAGTTAAATAAATAATAAAGAATTTCGAAATTCAAAAAAATTCAAACATTACCATACAAGTTATTATTTTCATGTATATTAATGTACTATTAAATAATTACCACACATTTGGAGTTCATGTGAATGGAAATACATGGGGGAACGCCAATAGAAATACTGGACATATACTTTGAACATTTATAACTTGACATCAGCAATTCGCTTTTTATCTTACAACCCTTGGTTCATTTTATTTTAAAGTGGAAGGTAACTTAACTGCATTTTCTCCAAATTATTTATCGATCTACAGTCATACTAAGCTTAGTTCACATCTATTTCTTGTGTAAAAGAGATAGGTAATGTATTGATTGGGCCACATGTTTTGTTATTTTCATAACTATTTTTTTACGGTATTTTTAATCAAAAAAATGTGATTGAATAATTATAACTAATTAACAACACTGAATAAAATGTCTATTTCGACATTTTTCATTTGCTAGTCGTAATAGCTAATTAATAATTATAACTAAGTAGTAATACTTAGTTATAATTAAATAATTAATAAAAAATATTGATAATTACTATTAATACAACTAATAATTAATTTGAAAGGTTGAAATAGTCAATATTAATAATTATTATTCAATAATTAGCAACTAATAATTAATATAGTAATTAGTAATTTATAAATAAAAATTATTGTAAAGTAATTAATAATTAAAATTTTATAAATAATCAGTTATCTTTTCCTCGACTTTGAAAACGAATTTTACTTTGGTTTCAAAATTGAATTTGTGCTCCAAACCAAAATTTTCAGCAGCTTATTCACTTTATGTAGTTGTAACATATATTTTTTTATTGTTGAACGCTCTAATCAAATTAGGGCTCTAACCTTAAATTTCACTTGGCTCCAAAATCAAATTTTGGCTCCAGTTCCTCAAAATTTTGGCTCGTACCCAAAATTTCCCTTTTCCGTTGACTTGTATTCTCCACTCATTTTCGTCTTTAACAGTATCTTCTGGAAGGGAAACCGATTTTTCTCTCCCATGGAAAGAGAAACCGCCAAGCCATTCAGCGAGATCAACCCTATCTCCTTACCTCTAAAATCCACAAAATCAATATCTGTTGTAGTTCAAGACATATCGGTCATCGCTCAAATCTCTTTCTTTTACGTTCCCCTAAATCTACATACCGTAATTTGGATCTGGAATATTGATGGTCCAGCTCGGTCTAACTAGATCAAGCCACCAGAGAAATTGAGTGCTTCAGCGTAATTATCGATTCCAATCTTCTGCTGAAAATCCGATTCTCGCAACCAATCATTAGGAAGATCGATCTGCCTCATGGATGGTTTCTGTTCGAGTTACGGTAAGACCTCGAGTGTTTAGTCTGTTGAATAGCTCATCGACTTCAAATATTTAATATTGAGGTTACTAATTCTACCAGCAAAATTGGTATTTTATTCGCTGTTAAGTTAAATGATAAATATTCATTTCTGTATTTTTGCTTGAGAACCGTTAGTTATTTGAACCATCGATTGTTGGAAAACAATGGCTGAGTCGCGGACTAGGTCGCTTTCTTGAAGACGATTCGGCGATTTGGTCAGAGGTGCAAACCAATTCGTTCCTTCGCCGCCGCCTCTAGGATAAAACAGCCTCTAAAATAGTAACTGATTCGCTTGCACAAACAAATCAGTGCAGATTTGCACTTTCGGGAAAAATACTGCTCGAAATTTCTTAGAAGTTTTAATGGCGGCTGAGAAGAAGAGAATATAAAATTCGGTGTTTTTTTCGTCTCTGATAAAATAGTATATATAGAACGAGAATTAGGTTTTGGGAGAAAATATCGGATCTGCTAAAATTTCGGGGGGATTAATTATTTTACCGTTGCAAAACTTTTCCGTTGCAGAATAAATATCGGTGCACAAAATAATTTTTCCATAAAAAAAAACGGTTCGAAAACAACTAAGTTTTATGGTCCAAAAATATAAGTGCCTACACCACAAAGCCCAAGCCCAAGCCCAAGCCCGAACCCGAACCGGGCCGGGCCGGGTCGGGTCGAGTCGAGTCGGTCGGTCGCGCGCGCGTGTGTGGTGGTCATGATGCATGGTCTCCCTCCTCACAACAATGCATGTATTGGGAGCCCAAGGCCCCAACATGACTTCTTAGAAACAAGTATAAATCCTTGCCTCTTCCCTATAATCCCATGATATGGGACTACTCAAACATAGGAGCCATTCATACACTTATTCAATCATTTTTAATAATTCACATAATGTTTGTAAACATTTCCAACAATCCCCCACTTGAATTTTTAAAAATATTTTAGAGCAGTTTCTTAAAAAACATAAGATTGTGCATAAACAAAGGTGTCCAAGGACTTGAACCTTTGCATAGTGAGTAAGATTCAGTTTTTACTAGAGTGACACGTAGTCTTGAACTCTATTCCTGACATCAAACCACACACAACCTTTTCTATAGTGCAATCAGATAAGCCCGTGCATTTATGGCCCTGCACGTCTATCCCAGTTTAGTGAATGCTCTAGAAGTTTTGCCCAAACTCCATAGGAAACGGCCACATTTCCACATTCACAAAGGTGAGTCTATCAAGAGCACTCCTGAAGGTAGGTACTCCACTCCAAATAGAGTATAGATCTCATTAAGAGTTTCTATTAACTCATCCTCTAATCACTTCAGGAATACATGCTTCTTGGTTTATTAAATAGCATGTTCAACTCATATCACTACACAACTTGTTATTACCCATTGAACCTAGTTCTTGGGATCTCCAGTCATTTAGGTCGGGTTACCATTGTGCGTGACTCAACAATCTAAGGGCAATAGTCCCATTCTTTTAGAAGAGTTATGGACTTTCTCTCTGGACAGTCCTTTCGTCAAAGGATCTGCCAAATTTTCCTCACTACGTACGTAATCCACTCTAACGGTACCTGTGGAAAGTAGTTCTCTAACAGTGCTGTGCTTACGACGTATTTGTCGTCTCTTACCGTTATAGTAACGGTTCTGAACTTTTGCAATAGCCGCGGTACTATCGCAATGTATCAACACTGCTGGTATCGGTTTTTCCCATAAGGGAATCTCAGCTAGCAGATTTCTCAAATATTCTGCCTCTTCACTAGCTGTAGCTAGTGCTATCATCTCAGACTCCATAGTAGACTGAGCCAAAATAGTCTGTTTCTTGGATTTCCAAGAAACAGCTCCTCCAGCGATGCTAAATATGTAGCCACTGGTCGCTTTAGAATCATCAGATAAGGTATTCCAGTCTGCATCAGAATACCCTTCAAGTACAGCTGGAAACCTTTCATAATGTAATCCAAGGTTCATGGTTCGTTTAAGGTATCTCATTACCCTTTCAATAGCTTGCCAATGCTCTATACTAGGTCTACTGGTAAACCTGCACAATAATCCCACGACATAGGCAATGTCGGGTCTAGTACAATCAGTGGCATACCGAAGGCTGCCAATGATGCTCGCATAATCAGACTGTCTTACACCTTCACCAGTGTTCTTAAATAACTTTACACTGTGATCATATGGCGTACTTGCAGGTTTACAGTCAAAGTAATTATATTTCTTTAGTATCTTCTCAATGTAATGAGATTGGTCCAAAGAAATTCCCTTTTCTGATCTAGTAATCTTAATACCAAGGATTACACTCGCTTCACCTAGATCTTTCATATCAAAATTGACACTTAATAAGGATTTGACTGAGTTTATGGCATGAATATTTGACCCAAAAATGAGTAGGTCATCTACATAAAGGCATATAATAGTGCAAATGTCATTCTCAGATTTGTAATAAATGCATTTGTCACTTTCATTAACTTTAAAACCATTTGAAATGATTAAGTTATCAAATTTTTCATGCCATTGTTTAGGTGCTTGTTTTAAACCATATAATGATTTATCCAATTTACATACTTTATGTTCTTGACCATGTACTACAAATCCTTCAGGCTGTTCCATATAAATTTCTTCGTCTAATTCACCGTTCAAAAAAGCAGTTTTAACATCCATTTGGTGTATAAGTAAATTATGAATGGAAGCAAGTGAGATTAATACCCGAATGGATGTTATTCTAGTTACAGGTGAAAAAGTGTCAAAGAAGTCTATATTTTCCTTTTGTTTAAAACCTTTAGCTACTAGTCGTGCTTTATATTTATCTATAGTGCCATCAGGTTTTAATTTCTTTTTAAGTACCCATTTACAGCCTATAGACTTACAACCAGGGGGTAAATCTACCAAGTGCCAAGTCTTATTGGATTCTAAAGAATCCATCTCATCGTTTATAGCCTCTTGCCAGAAATCGGCATCTAAAGAAGATAAGGCTTCTTGGAGGTTTATAGGATCCTCCTCAATAGTAAAGGCACAAAAATCTGAACCAAAGTCTTTTATGGTTCTTGCTCTTTTACTTCTTCTAGGTTCAGCTTCAGAATTTTCATTAAGTTCTGTTCTAATAGGCATATTTGAAGTGCCCCCACTATTCCTTAATTTGAAAGGAAATTTAGTTTCATAAAAGTCGGCATCATTTGATTCAATTATATTATGTGCATTAAGGTCATAAAATCTATATGCTTTGCTATTAATAGCATAGCCTATAAATGCACATTCATATGCTCTACTTGCCAATTTTATTCTCTTAGGGTCTGGAATGCGGACATATGCTAAACAACCCCAAGTTCTAAAGTATGAGACATTGGGTTTATGATTCTTTAAAATTTCATAAGGTGAAATTTTATTCTTAGATTTAGGGATTCTATTCAGAACGTAGCATACAGTCAATAAAATATCCCCCCACCAATGTTTTGCTGCACCAGAATTTAATAATATGGCAACTACTAGCTCGGTAAAGGTCCTATTTTTCCTTTCTGCTTTACCGTTCATTTCAGGTGAGTAGGGTGCAGTTCTCTCATGTACTATACCATGTTGTTTATAGAAATCCAGAATAGAATTAGATTCATATTCTGTTCCTCTATCACTACGAAATCTCTTAATTTTTCTATTTGCTTGATTCTCAATCTCAGTTTTGAATGTTTTAAACATGTCAAAAGCATCACTTTTATTTTTCATAAGATATACATATGTGAAATCAGAGCAGTCATCAATAAAAGTGATAAAATAACGATGTCCCTGTCTAGTTAAAGTGCCATCAAGTTCACATATGTCAGAATGAATCAAGTCTAAGGGTTCAGAAACTCTATCAACAGATTTGTGAGGTTTCTTTGTGATTTTAGCTTGTGTACAGAATTCACATTTATCAGATTCAGGTTCTGTCATTTTAGGTATCATATCTAGGGTGCTCATGTTTTGAATTATTCGTTTATTAACATGACACAATCTAGAATGCCAAATATTAAAATCACAAAGCATATAAGCAGAAGAAGTCACTTTATTAGATTCAACATTCGGTTTAAACATACCCTCACAAGCATAACCCTTTCCCACAAAAGTTCCCTTATAAGTAAGAGTGTACAAATCAGCCCCAATAACTTGAGTGAAACCAGCCTTATTAAGGAGGAAGCCAGAGACCAGATTCTTTCTTATCTCTGGAGTGTGCATAACATCTTTCAGAATTACAGTTTTTCCAGAGGTGAACTTGAGTTCCACGTTTCCAATCCCCGCAACTGTAGTGGTGTGAGAGTCTCCCAACAGCACTTTCTGATTTTCAGCAGCCGTGTATGTAGAGAACATGCCACGATCATAGCAGACATGGCGAGAAGCACCAGTGTCTACCCACCAACCCTCTGATCCACCAACAAGGTGAATCTCAGTAATCATAGCCGTAAGAGGCTCCTCAGTCAGGTTAGCCTGCGGTGCAGAGCTTGGCCTGTTCCGGCACTTTCGTGCCATATGCCCTGGTTTTCCACAGTTGTAACAAAGAAACAACTGTCCAGAGTCATTCTTTTGGGCTGGTTTCTGCTGTCCTTTTGGGTTTCCTTGCGGATTCCCATTCTGTTTGTTGCGCCTGTTCTGATTCTTAAAAGATTTCTGATTTGGTTTCAGAACAGCGGGAGTGGTCTTCTTAGTACTGCTGTTATTCACAATCAGCACCTCTTCTTTCTGGTCTTGCTTGCGTGCTTCCTCCTCAATACGGAGGCGTGTAATCAAACTCTCTAAGGAAAATTCCTTAGTCTTATGTCGCAAAGTGTTCTTAAAATCTTTCCAGCTAGGGGGTAATTTGTCAATGATAACAGCAATTTGAAATTGTTCGTCCAAGACCATACCTTCGGAGATGATCTCATGAGCTATTTTCTGAAGCTCATGAGACTGCATCTCTACCGATCTATCATCAGTCATCTGGTACTTTAGGTAGCGACTTACAGCGTATTTCTTTGCCCCTGCCTCCTCTGTGTCATATTTCTTCTTTAGTGCTTCCCAGATCTCCTTTGCCGTCTTTTCATCTGAGTTATAATAGTCATACAGATCATCGCTCAGTCCATTCAGTATGAAATTCTTGCATAAGTAATCCTGTTCAGTCCAGGTCTGCAGTTGCTTTGACTGTTCAGTCCATGATGCCATCTTTGCTGCATCAGTCTCGTCAGGCTTGTCTGGTAGCTGCGGTTTTTCAGCAGTCAGAGCAGCCACCACCTTCCTGATCGTGAGGAAGAACTCCATCTTCTGACGCCAGCGCTTGAAATGCAGACCTTCGAACTTGAAAGGAGCAGCAGTCACCAGAGGGCCGTGAAAAGCAGAGGGAGGAGCAGAATCGTCCATGGTTGAGTTGGAGGCCATTGTTTCAGTTCGTCTTCAAATTGTTGGAAAACAATGGCTGAGTCGCGGACTAGGTCGCTTTCTTGAAGACGATTCGGCGATTTGGTCAGAGGTGCAAACCAATTCGTTCCTTCGCCGCCGCCTCTAGGATAAAACAGCCTCTAAAATAGTAACTGATTCGCTTGCACAAACAAATCAGTGCAGATTTGCACTTTCGGGAAAAATACTGCTCGAAATTTCTTAGAAGTTTTAATGGCGGCTGAGAAGAAGAGAATATAAAATTCCGTGTTTTTTTCGTCTCTGATAAAATAGTATATATAGAACGAGAATTAGGTTTTGGGAGAAAATATCGGATCTGCTAAAATTTCGGGGGGATTAATTATTTTACCGTTGCAAAACTTTTCCGTTGCAGAATAAATATCGGTGCACAAAATAATTTTTCCATAAAAAAAAACGGTTCGAAAACAACTAAGTTTTATGGTCCAAAAATATAAGTGCCTACACCACAAAGCCCAAGCCCAAGCCCAAGCCCGAACCCGAACCGGGCCGGGCCGGGTCGGGTCGAGTCGAGTCGGTCGGTCGCGCGCGCGTGTGTGGTGGTCATGATGCATGGTCTCCCTCCTCACAACAATGCATGTATTGGGAGCCCAAGGCCCCAACATGACTTCTTAGAAACAAGTATAAATCCTTGCCTCTTCCCTATAATCCCATGATATGGGACTACTCAAACATAGGAGCCATTCATACACTTATTCAATCATTTTTAATAATTCACATAATGTTTGTAAACATTTCCAACATCGATTGTCAAAGATACTCTCTTCCTAGATTTACGATGGCTTTCTACTGGCATGATGGTCCTAACTGGTTCCAGTGATGATAATTGTTTATGGAAATTTACAGTGGAATTTTCAGCATGCTTCATATATTAAATTCAGTATCAATTTCACAAGTTTTTTCATCTAGTACATGAGAAGACTTGGTGATAAAATTTTTTGCTTATCCCCGTATTTGTAATAACGGTTGCTTTTATTTGGTTATATTGATGCATTTTGCGTTCTTGTATACATGCAGGTTGCTTTTATTTGGTTATTCAATATATGGTACTGTAGAATTGATTCTCAAGTGGCTTCATCTACTGGAGCACACTATTTTCCAATTGGAAATCCAAGAGTTACTTGAAACATGGATGTATTGCCTAGTTTGCTGATTTTGGGTGAATGTATATCTGATGATAAGTAATATGCTTATGGCCGATTTAGAGGAAAAGGTATATAACATATGCCACTATTTATTAAAAATATCATATGTGTAAATTGCTATTTTTTGCAAATTCCATGGATAGTGTTGACTACAATGAATATATTGTACATTAGCGAGATGGTGGAGAGAATAAATATACAGTATTCTGTTATGAAATTAGTTGTGTGATGCATACCTTTTTGCTATTTAGTACATATTCCTGAGCATGACATATTGTAAATGCAGCTAAGTGCCTCAAGGTGTTGACTCTATGGTGCAACAGTGCAGCAACGATAAATTCTGAGTTATACCAGTGCTTTCCCCAAGGAATATTCATAGGTAAACTAATGAACTTGTTGTAAGTTTCTATTTGGTCATAATTTTGACCGTATACGATCAGTTTCATATCGTAATTTCTGGAAGATATTCTTGTTTTTATATTGTTGATATAGCTTGTGATTTCTGGCCTTGACTGAGAAATAATACTTGGTCAATATATGATACAATGGTGTCAGTACAAATAACATTTTTGATAAGAAACATATATTAGTGCGGGTTCCTTGACCTGTGAATTTGGTTGCACAGATCTATTGGTTGTGCCATTATCACTGTTGGCTTTCTTCCATTTTAGGTCCTTATCCATATATTTGCAACCATTTATTTATTTGATTATGTATCGAACTATAACAATGTTTAATGTAAATTATGCAGCAGCTTCCTAAGAATTTGGAGTTGACTGGCTTTGGTACACACGATGATTTGTATACAGATACCTCTTGATTAAGGTACACAGCCATTAATTTCATTATTATTTTTACCTATATCATTATTATTATTCTAGTATCTATAATTGCTTCAAAATTGGTTAAACTTCAGATAACCAAGAAGAAAAGAACTTGCTAGTGGCACTAAGGAATTGGAGAAGAAGAGAGCCCGAACAAGCAAGTAGCTTCATCAACATTAACAATTGTATTAAAAGATTCACAAATGTAACCTTATCGTTGGTCTTAAAAAGATCATAATGTATGAAAGATTGAAAAAATTAATGTACTTTTTGTTTGTTTTGATTTGGTTATTTGTTTGTTTTGATTTGGTTATTTGTTTGTTTCAGATATTAGTTTGTACATAGTAATAATCTATGTTTGAATTGCTTATAATGTGCTATTATTTTTATTCTATATATATAGGTAGATCAGAAGGGGAATAGCGACGGATTACCTACATAAAATGTTTGATCTAAAAAATATTTTGTCGCTAATCCCTTGCTAACTTGCAAGGCTTTACCGTGTTTTTGTATAAATAATAAATTATTATAAATTATTTATACGTCGGTAAATACTTGGTAAATAAATTAAAAATAAATTAATAAGTAAAATTATATTTTTATTATACAAATAGTAAAATGACGGAAAGTCGTCGGAAAACTCATGCTATATTCCGTCGCTAAAATCTGACACAATTACCGTCATGGTTTTTATCGACCACTATGTTATATAGGAAATCCGTCGCTAAGGCCAATTTAGCGATGGATTAGAAGCGGATTCTGCCGTCGCTAATCTCGGTTTTTCTTGTAGTGTCTGTTGACACATTTTTAGACATACCCCTAAATCATATACGCATGCTTTGAAATATATTGGCCTTCAGGATCCAAAAAGTCTAGTATACGATCTTTGTTTGAGAAGAATATCATTTCCATGCAACTCTTGTTATAACTTCTGCATACAGTGATTTACTCTCATCTTCCTGTTATGGAATTTTACTTATAGAAGCAAATACTGATTCCAAAATTGCTAAACCGGCATTGGCTCTAAGTTAATGTATACGACACAATCTCATTTTACCTCAAGTCAAAGATCAACCAATTGACTGGAAGTTTATTGTCTACTACTGATTTTCTTTATTGGAATTGTGAATCATACAAATTATATAACAATCTTACACAAGCCAAAATAAGAGTGTAAAACTATGTAATTCTTCACTATATAGAAAAATCTGAAATTCGAGCAAAATCTTTAACAGCTGAACTGCAAAGAAAACTTTAATATATATCTGCTTTGATGCAAAATTATTTGCAAATAAATCAATAAAAAAAGGAATCTCAACAGAGTATGTTATTCGTTACTCAGTTTACAGCATGCTTCATCATCAAAGATCAATTCAGATAAAAAAGAACTATTTATGTCCTTTGAGAAAATTGAATGATCCAGGGCTGATTCCGCAATGTTCTCATGTTCTTTACATACACTTTGCTCCTGCAATTCAAAACCCACATTAAACAAAATAACATGCAGAAAAAAGATAGAAGGTTTTGCAGCTCTAACACCAACTCTGTTTACAGTTTCATGAGATTAATAAGGGGCAAATTGGGTACACCAAAGTATGACAAGGTACGCACGCCCGTAACATTTTACATTTTGTTGGAGCCCCTATAAAAGAAAATGTTAATTTGTGATCCGAAATTCTCATTAGGATTGGTTCAGCTGATGTGTCATCTAAAGGATATTATTTAGTTCCTTAATTTACTCTCTTGATTGAGGATTGGTCCAGCTGATGTGTCACCTAAAGAATATTATTTAGTTCCTTAATTTACTCCCTTGATTGAGGTATTTTCAGCAACCTCATTTAAAGTATAAAGAAGATTCTCTCTTGATTGAGACATTTATAGCAACCTCATCAAAAGGATAAAGGAGATTTTAATTTACTCTCTTGATTGAGATAAATGCAGCAACCTCATTGAAGGATAAAGAATATTCTTATTTTTATTCTTTCTCTCCTTATCTGAATGCATGAAAGTAGAATATAAATTTACTGCTATGGTTGATATGTTGAATAAGCTTGTAACAACTCCATCAATTAAATCAATAAAGTTTTCCTTTCTTCCATGGTTTTTTTTTCCCGCAAAGGGTTTTTCCACGTTAAATCTTGTGTGTGATTTTATTCTTTACTTGTTTCTTTGATCATTTATTTATTTCACAAGTGGTATCAGAGCGCTGGTTTATTCAACATGGCGTCGTTAAAGTATGATCTTCCGCTATTGGATCGAAACACTCGATTCTCATTGTGGCAAGTGAAGATGCGGGCGTTGCTCGCACAAGCTGATTATGATGATGCATTGGATGGATTCAGGAACAAGAGATTTGATCTATGGACCGATGATGAGAAGAGAAAGGATCGGAAGGCTTTGTCGCAAATTCAGCTCCATCTACACAATAATATTTTACAAGAAGTTTTGAACGAGAAGACAGCTGCTTCTCTTTGGCTGAAACTGGAGTCAATTTGCATGACCAAGGATCTCACAAGTAAGATGCATCTCAAACAAAAGCTATTTTTGCACAAATTGCAAGAGGGAGGTAATTTGCTTGACTATATTTCTGATTTTAAAGAGATTGTTTCTAACTTGACTGCAATGGAAGTCAAATATGATGATGAAGATTTGGGTTTAATCCTATTATGTTCTTTGCCCAGTTCTTACTCAAATTTCAGAGATACCATATTATATAGTCATGATACTCTCACTCTAAATGACGTTTATGATGCCTTGCACGCCAAGGAGAAAATGAAACAACTGGTGTTTTCAACTGGATCAAGCTCTCAAGCCGAAAGCTTGTCCGTTCGTGGCAGGACAAAGGAGAAAAATTCAAGTAATGGATCTCGAGGCAAAAGTTCCAATGCCTATAAAGGTCGATCTAAATCTAGAGGCAAATACAAGTCTTGCAAATATTGTAAGAGGGATGGACATGAAATATCCGAATGTTATAAGCTGCAGAACAAGGAAAAGAGAAATGGCACATACAAACCAAAAGATGGCAAAGAAGATAAAGTTAATGCCAATTGTGCTCGTAATGATAGTTCTGACAATGAGATGCTTTTTGTTACCGTGTTTGCTGGATGTGCTGAGATTAAAGATGAATGGATACTTGACACTGCTTGCACTTTCCATATGTGTCCTATTAAAGATTGGTTTACAACCTTAGAACCCATAAAAGATGCTGGCTCAGTTTTGATGGGTGATGATTCGGCATGTAAAGTAGCAGGAATTGGTTCTATTCAGATCAAGATGTTTGATGGCGCAATCAGAACTTTAACAGATGTTCGGTTCATTCCCAACATGAAGAGAAATCTGATTTCTTTAAGTGCTCTTGATGACAAAGGGTACAAATATTCAGGTGGAGGTGGTGTCTTGAAAGTCACAAATGGTTCTCTTATTGTAATGAAGGGAAATCTTAGGCAAACAAATGGCCTTTATTATCTTCAAGGCACTACTGTTTCAGATAATGCTTCCCCTGTTATCTCAAATAATATTTCTGATTGTGATACTGCTAATCTTTGGCATATGCGTCTTGGACATATGAGTGTATTAGGTCTGTCGGAGTTGAACAAGAGAGGACTTCTTGATGGGTACAACGCAGGCAAGCTGAAGTTCTGTGAGCATTGCATTTTTGGCAAGCATAAGAGAGTGAAGTTCAACACTGCAGTTCATACAACAGAAGACATTCTAGATTATGTGCATTCAGACTTATGGGGACCGTCTAGGAAAGTATCCATGGGCGGTGCTTGTTACATGATGACAATTATTGATGATTATTCCAGAAGAGTTTGGCCTTATTTTTTGAAACATAAATCTGAAGCTTTTTCAGCTTTCAAAGAGTGGAAGACTATGGTTGAGAGACAAACTGAAAGGAAGGTAAAGAAGCTTCGGACTGATAATGGGATGGAGTTTTGTTCAGATGAATTTAATTCATTTTGCAAGGCTGATGGCATTGTTAGGCACTACACCATACCTCACACTCCTCAGCAAAACGGGGTTGCCGAGCGTATGAACATGACTATCATTTCTAAGGCTCGCTGCATGTTGTTAAACGCAGGTTTGGATAGACGTTTTTGGGCTGAAGCTGCTTCCACAGCCTGTTATCTCATCAACCGCTCTCCCTCTGTTGCTATTGGTAAGAAAACTCCGATTGAGGTATGGTCTGGTTCTCCAGCAAATTATTCTGAATTGAAAGTTTTTGGATGTATTGCTTATGCTCATGTTGACAATGGAAAGTTAGAGCCAAGAGCTGTTAAGTGCATTTTTCTTGGTTATAAGTCTGGTGTTAAAGGCTATAAATTATGGAATCCTGAAACAAGTAAGGTTGTAATTAGCAGAAATGTTGTGTTTAATGAATCTGCTATGTTACATGATATTCCATCTATTAATGATCTTGTTGAGAGTAAGCAGAAATCAAATGTCCAGGTGGAGCATATTATTGATACAGATGCTACATCAAACGCAGAAATTGAGGGACAAGATGAAGCACCCATTGTTGAGGATCCTCCAGCAGTTATGCAACCACCGCAACAATCTATTGCAACAAACAGAACTAGAAGGAATCCAAAACCAGTAAGAAGGTTTATTGAGGAAGCAAATGTTGTTGCTTATGCGTGCGCTGTAGCAGAAGAAATAGAAGGTATTGCCGAGCCTTCTTCATATTCTGAGGCTGTTATATCTAGTGATTCTGATAAGTGGATGGCTGCTATGCATGATGAGATGAAGTCACTTGAAAGAAATGACACTTGGGACTTAATCAAATTGCCTAAAGAGAAGAAACCTATTCATTGCAAATGGGTTTTCAAGAGAAAAGAAGGTGTTTCTCCAAACGATAAGACAAGGTACAAAGCAAGATTAATTGCAAAAGGTTACAGTCAGATTCCAGGTATTGACTATAATGAAGTTTTTTCCCCTGTTGTGAAACATAGCTCAATTCGCATGTTACTCAGTATTGTTGCTATGCATGATTATGAGCTTCAACAGTTAGATGTAAAAACTGCATTTTTACATGGAGAATTAGAAGAGGATATTTATATGCATCAACCAGAGGGTTTTATCATCCCTGGAAAAGAAAATCTTGTTTGTAAATTAAAGAAATCTCTTTATGGATTGAAACAGTCACCTAGGCAGTGGTATAAAAGATTTGACACTTTTATGCTATCTCAAGGTTTTAAAAGGTCCAATTATGATAATTGTGTCTATTTGAAAATTACTACTCATTCAGCCATTTATTTGTTACTTTATGTTGATGATATGTTGATTGCTTCAAAAGACAAGGTGGAAATTGAAAATTTGAAAAGGCAGTTAAGTAGAGAGTTTGAAATGAAAGATTTGGGAGATGCTAAGAAGATTCTTGGCATGGAGATATCAAGAGATAGAACTTCTGGAAAATTATACCTAAGTCAGAGTGGGTATGTTAGAAAAGTGCTTCGCCGTTTTAATATGCTTGATGTCAAACCTGTAAGTACTCCTCTTGCTGCACATTTTAAATTATCATCAGCCATGTGTCCACAATCAAATGAAGATATTGAGTACATGTCTATAGTTCCCTATTCTAGTGCAGTTGGTTCACTTATGTATGCCATGGTTTGTTCGCGTCCTGATTTATCACATGCTTTAAGTGTTGTCAGTAGATTCATGGCCAATCCTGGAAGAGAGCATTGGAAAGCAGTTCAATGGATTTTTAGATATCTTCATGGCACTGCAAATGCTTGTTTGCAGTTTGGTAAATCTAAAGAAGAACTTGTTGGTTATGTGGATTCTGATTTTGCAGGTGATTTGGATAAAAGGAGATCATTAACAGGTTATGTTTTCACCATTGGTGGCTGTGCTGTAAGTTGGAAAGCAACCTTGCAAACTACAGTAGCATTATCAACTACTGAGGCCGAGTATATGGCTATTTCTGAAGCATGCAAAGAAGCTATTTGGCTTAGAGGTTTATATTTTGAGTTTTGTGGAGATACATCTTGCATTACTATATTTTCTGATAGCCAGAGTGTTATATGCCTTACAAAGGATCAAATGTTCCATGAGAGAACTAAACATATAGATGTGAGGTATCACTACATTCGAGATGTTATTGCTAAAGGTGGTGTTAAAATTTGCAAGATAAGTACTCATGACAATCCCGCTGACATGATGACAAAGCCAGTTCCAATTACTAAGTTTGAGCTTTGCTCAAGCTTGGTTGGTGTTACAGTATAGTCTTTAGGGACTATTGGAGCAAGGCAGATATTTACTTGTTGAAGGAGTTCGTTTTTTACTTCAAGATGTGAATTCGTCTCAAGGTGGAGATTGTTAATTTGTGATCCGAAATTCTCATTAGGATTGGTTCAGCTGATGTGTCATCTAAAGGATATTATTTAGTTCCTTAATTTACTCTCTTGATTGAGGATTGGTCCAGTTGATGTGTCACCTAAAGAATATTATTTAGTTCCTTAATTTACTCCCTTGATTGAGGTATTTTCAGCAACCTCATTTAAAGGATAAAGAAGATTCTCTCTTGATTGAGACATGTATAGCAACCTCATCAAAAGGATAAAGGAGATTTTAATTTACTCTCTTGATTGAGATAAATGCAGCAACCTCATTGAAAGATAAAGAATATTCTTATTTTTATTCTTTCTCTCCTTATCTGAATGCATGAAAGTAGAATATAAATTTACTGCTATGGTTGATATGTTGAATAAGCTTGTAACAACTCCATCAATTAAATCAATAAAGTTTGCCTTTCTCCCGTGGTTTTTTTTCCCGCAAAGGGTTTTCCACGTTAAATCTTGTGTGTGATTTTATTCTTTACTTGCTTCTTTGATCATTTATTTATTTCAATGAAAAAAAGAAAAAGAAATATCCCTTTAACAAAATTTGGAATCCCCTTCCCTTTGCATATATATTCAATCATTGTTTAGATAAATTTTGTAAACTGAAGTACAAATAGTGTAGTTCTTTCTCAACTATCATCACACTATCTAAACAATGATTCAAAATTTGATCTTCTTGAGTTAGTGTGACTTCATCCTGAATCAAGCAGAACAAAATTCAAACGAAATTCCACTTCCAATACCAACAATGAAAAGAAGTTAAAATTCACTATAAACATCAACAACTTTAAATCTTGCTCAATAATTGAATATTTTTATCATGCAGATATAGAAATCTAGTGCAAAATTGAATCCTTTTCAATTCAATCAACTCAAATTAAATATTATTTAAAAATGCATGCACAAACAGTTGAATCCACATTGCACTGTCTGCAAAAGAAGAGAGATTGAAAAAAAAAAAAACATACCTCAAATAATATTATTGCCAGCACTAACACTCAATTCAATGTTAAAAAATATACATTAAAAAATCATACCTTAAATTTAATTAAAAAGCATTTCAAATCATATTCAAAATAAAAACATATCTTAAAATAAAAGCAATTAGTTTATTATCTAATTATTTCATTCACACTTTTTATTTCTAACATTTGATAATATATCATATATAAAAAGTATTGAAAAACACAAATTCAAAGCTGAAATTTCAAAAAAATTCGAAACGGAACATAATATTGAAAAGGTTCAAATGTCCAATTGGCACTAGACAATGGAAAATTAACCCTTAATCTCAATTTTTACCTCTACTTGCTCTTAAACAGAACAGAAACGAAATGACTTTGCCAAGGAGAACTAATTAGGATGTGGTTTTGGGTATTGAATCTTTTCGGGAACATTCCCCATCCAACCCACTTGCCCTGATACACCTACCACCAGCAACACAGAAGCAGAAAATAAATTAAAATGGACAAGAAAAGAATATGTAAACATATTGCCTGTATAATTACAAGTCAGGTTGAGGTATTAAATAGAATGGCGATAAATCACTAGACTGTGTGGGAAAGAACAACGACTAAAGTAGTCATATGTTATCCAAATAAAAGCAAGAGTTGGTGCTGCAATTGAGCTAAAAATTATGCAAAGCAACAATGAAGCAAAATGGTTAAACACTAACATACCTTAGGAGCTTGCATTTCAGGGGATAGTGGTCCACCATAGTATTGCAGCACATGTGAATTACTGGCATTAATCCTTTCAGCCTGATCTACAGCTCTATGATCCATCCACACAACAACATTTCTCCTTGCATCTCCAGTCAATGAAACCAAAATGGGAGACCCATCTGAGTCAACGACAACTTGAATCGAAGCTCAGAAGCATGAAAAATTATAAATATTAATCTCTTTACATTGGCAGATGTTACAAATGTGATGCTTACATGGTTATTACATATCAAGAGAGCATGTTGCTGCAAATCCAAGCGCCACAACTTCCTCTGTCATAATATTTGCTAAAGAACATGTTGACCTCACAGCTGCACAAATTGCATGCTATATGTCTGTTCATGATTGCTAATTAGAGAAGGAAAAGGGAAAACAAATTAATATACTAACCACATTTTTATCCAATTTTAGAATGTACTTTAGAACTCTCAAATAAGTTTTAACTGGTACCTAGTCATTTAAATATTTTTCTATTGTTAAATTTCGAAATCAGCCTAACAAAAAATTTTGAAAAAAGAAAAAATATGCATACCTAGAGGATCGAAAATCCCAAAATAGAAGCAGAAGAAATCCAAGCAATTAATTAACTTCGGTTTTCAATAATATGTAGAAAGTTTGAACACTACTACTTCGGAAGGCAAAGATACAATGAAGCATAAATGTATAGAAAAAGCGCAGACCTTATTCACTTCCAATATGGTAGAATGCTAAAGGTGGATAACATGTATCCATTTCAAAAAAATTAGCAGCTGTCTATCCTTATCCTGTTGATTGAAACTAAAATCCAATATTTTCCTATTAAAAATAAAAAAGGAACCACCTTTGGGTAAATCTGGCATAAAAGTTCCCAATTTCAATTTCCTCAGAGGTTCAAACAAAAATTGATTTTCGAGGTTTTGTACAATGGCGGTGATTTTCGACACCCTGATTGAAATTTCGAAAAAGCCCTCGATTTTCGATGTATTATGTGAACTCCTATTTTTTGCCGCCGCTATCTGGATCGCTATTTTTCATTGGGTTAATTGCTGGATGGGCGTGGAAACCAAAGTGGGCAGATATGATTGTGGTTTGTGAAAAGGATAAGTATGTTGGTGGTAATTTGATGAAGTTGGAATCTTTTGAGCTGGATAACTTATCAACGAGTGAGGAAGTTGATGAAAGTGCTCAACTCAGTGAAGAAATTAAGAGAAGGGCCTGGTTACAAGCAGGGAAACACGGATTTGAAAGGAGAAAAAATCCCTTGAAAAAATTGTGAGATGCGAGAAAAATTAGAGAGTAACAAAAAGGAGCGCAAAACAGAAAAGAAGAACGGAAGCGGCGAGAACGCATGAAGAGATTTTTATGGCTAAATTGATTGCAATGAACAAATTGATTTAGCCTCTTACAGTAAGAAACCTCCCTAACGGTCGGTTTGATAAAAAAGACCATTTTTAATCTTATTACAAAAATAGATTACTTTCGATCATGTGGGCAACTAGCAGTATCCGAGAATACCGTCGGTTATATTTTTTTAATATTCTAATTAAGGCGGCGTCCCAAATGCCCGTCAATATTACAGATGATGGTGGCTATAATGTTGGCAGCATGGCTGTTATGGTAACAGTAAATTTATTATTAGCATACCATTACCAATTCAAATGGTGTGGTAACGGTAAATTTACAATTTTTAATGGTAAATTGTCGGTAACATTTCTTTAATACCAATGGTAACGGTAATTTGAACAATTATTCTAAAACATATGTATATTAATCTGATTTGCTTTACTATATGCCTTTAAAACCACATAAATAATTATGATTAGTTCATTAATCAGGTGAAATAGTTTCAATTATAGTTATTTTCTTTCTCAGGTATGTTTTTTTAAACTAACATTGCATATAGTATAATAAAAATGTACTGTGTACGAAAAATATGTCAAAATATAAACTTTAATGGACAAACGGTAATTTACCATTACCAGTGTTACGGTTACCAGATTATTGGTATATCAGTCTTTGATATACCAGTCGATCAGTAACGGTAAGCAATTCTGACATAGCAGTAAAAACGATATGGTAACCGTATTTAAAACATGATAACGGTAACCATTAACATAACAGCCCTAGTTGGCTGCATCTGAAATAACGTTAATGGGTGTTATTTTGGATGTCGTCCCATTTTGAGCGTACGGTAAAATGAGTCTCCTTCTCCCTTTCCGTTCTACACCCAATTTTTGCAAAAATGAAAAAAAAAAAACAATTTAAACTTCTATCTAGTCAAATGAAATTTTTTTCGTTAAAATTCACTAAAATGGCCTTTTCATCTTTCTCAAATTCCTCCTATTGGTAAGTAACCTTTTATTTTTATGATTAAAAAAATATGGTTTTTCATATTTTAGGGTTTTGAGAAATAATGATGTATAAGTTAAATAGATTTTTAGAATATGTATCCATGGGGTTGGGAGGTGCGAGAGGAGGAGGAGAGGCCAGAGGGCACAGCCGCAAAAGTAAGAATGGGAGGCTGGAATTTCTTATGGAAAACGAACGCTCATGGTTGGTGCTAACCCTTCATGAATGTTGCCTAAAATGAAATCTTCCCCCTCAGAGTGCCCAGCTTTACCATCGGCCGGTTGTGATAAGAATAACAACGGGTACTCTTTTCCACGTCAAGATGCCAGAAGAAGTCTATCTCATAACTCACCTTCGATGAGGACACCGTTGTATCTGCCGCCACCATTGCGGGCAGCAACTAAATTGCCTAACACTAAATGGTCATCCTCAACAAATACTAGTCGTGCATGGAATGAAATTGTTGCCGAGAATCAGGTTTCAATTTCTATATCTCTCCAATTTTACCAACCTCAGGACCATAAAAATATGAAATATGCTAAAATGTATAATGAGTTAGCTAAAATAGGCATACAAAATTGGGAGAATGCCAACGTAATATATTTGTAGGTTCTAGACCCCGTGCTCCATTTTTCAAAGCATATATCTATAGAATATGGAAGCCAATAGTTGATTTCAGAATTTCTTCTCAGGACGATAGGTTTTTTATCATCAGATTTGATCGAAAAGAAGATTGTGTTAGGATACTCCAAAAAGGGCCTTATTTTTATGACAGGAAATTAAAGATGATGAAACGCTGGGCACCGGGCATGAAACTGAACAAATATTTTTTGAATTCAGTTCCACTTTGGATTAGGCTTCCTGGTTTGCCTGAATATTGGACTGCAGAGGAAATTAGTACAATAGCGTCTATTGTTGGCATTCCTATCAAGTTAGATCAGGTGATGGAAGAAATTCAGAAAATTGTGTTTGCCAGGGTTCTTGTTGAAATTCCTAGCTCGTCTTTTTCCCTATTCAGATTCCAATCTTAACAAAGGATGATCAGTTAATCATGCAAGATATTGAATATGGATGGAGGCCTCCAGTGTGTTCGAACTATAAGAGTTTCAAACGCATAAATAGTATTTGTCTGTTCAAAAAGGTCTGGGTTCCCAAGACAGTTGATGTCTCGAGTTGCAACGGATAGAACATGGACGTAGACTTAGGTTTGCAGTCGTCCAGAAAATAGGATCATGATACTACTACATTACAGATCAGGAGAATGAGATCATGGATCATCAACTTTCCGATGATAGACCATCAACTGAGGAGGAGAATCAGAAGTTGCAGACACCTGACAGCCCCACGGGATTCCTGGTTTGATCAGGCGCTAGACAACATTACTTCTTTGGCTAGTGAAGAGGAGGTGGATATAGAAGAGGCAATGGAGATTCATAATGACACTACTTTGGACAATTCTACATCAAGTCAACATGCATCAAGACGTAAGACAATGCAAAAAGCCAGATCTAACGAAGAAACCTTTGAGTTTCAAGCGACTTCTAACTCAGGAGTTATTGACAATTCCGCTTGGAATGCTCTAGTTACTAAGATAAAGGACCAAAAGACAAAGAAGAAATTTAAAAAGTTGGAGATGTTATCTAGTTCTTGTCAGGGCGTGTCTTCTAGATAATAGTGAGGAGAACATAGCCCATAAAAAGTCGTATTCTTCTATGGACTTGTAGTAGTCTATTAGTTTGGTCTCATGTTAGGCGTCTATGCTGTCTTTAGATTATATATCTTTGGATGATACAGTGTCTCTGTACAGTGAGTTTTCCTAATCGAGTAGTTTGTCACTTGTTTTGAGTTGTACTACTAAAGGTGTGTGTGTGTGTGTGTATATATATATATATATATATATATATATATATATATATGCCAAGTTTCTAAAAATTAGTTAAATTGATTTGTTATACAGTTCCTATAGAGTAAATTTGAAGTTTAAATTGAAAAAATCATGAATTTGGGTGCGTTGTGTATGATTTTGTATGTTATTTGGATTAAACTCACGATAAAAGTGATTATATTGATCGTATGTGTATATTGAGTATATATAGGATGATAATGTGACATTTAGTATGTTGAAAATATAAAATGTGATGTCTTAGTAAGTAGATTAAATTTTATTTGTACATTGAAGATATATTTGTTTGGTTAAAACTAATATGTGTAAAATTGTTGTTCGTTCGTGAAGCATTTGCGAAGTAGAATGTGAGAAAGAGTTATGACATTTGATAAGTATATAACTGTGCGGTTTGTTTACATCGTTTGAATAGCTTGTCATAAATTGGTTATGAATGTATGTCTATTTATTATTGGATTGATTTGTATATCTTAAATTTTTATAGAATATGAAGTAACGGAACCTGGACCGTTGACCCAAGTGTTCAATACATATTGAACAAACATTGGCTAATTATCTGAACTTGATGATAGTAGTATTATCTTTACTTTATCAAGAATTATGATTATATTACAGCCAATTTTCTTACTTATACGATATTATATTATTGTTAGACAGAGGCTTGCAATCCAAAAGGAACCATTGACATTTGACCATGCTTTTACACATTAACAAGTAACTTCGAATCATCCAGAGGCACTAGCGCTATCAGATAGAGTTGGATTTAGGTTGGTGCATATCATACGTACAGCTCGACCACAACTTAATTGCAGCTTTGTAAGACGGATGGAGGCCTAAGATATCCACATTTCATCTTCGAGTAGGTGAGATGATGATTACTTTAAAGGATGGGGTCGTGTTATTCACTTTGCCCATAGACATTTATTCAGCTATTAGATATGAATTTCACATGATTATATGCACTTGCTTGAGGAATTTCTTGGTACGACTCCTCCGGAAGATGCTAGATGTGGTAGTGAGATGATTGTTACCACTTGGTATCGATTCCAATTGGTCAGTGATGTTCCATTGACTGCTTCTGCATCAGGTAGCACAACGAGGTCGTGCTATCATATTGCACATTATTACTCTGCAGATTTTCTGTGATAGATCGAAGACTAGAGTCTCTCATTACTGGCTACCTCTGTTAGATGACTTAGATTCATATTGAAAATATGCATGGGGCATTGTAGTGCCAGCTTCCACATATTCAAAGCTCATCAAAGCAGATTTGTTGCAACAAAGGTCTATCTGTGGTTGTTTGAGTCTTTTATAGGTAAAGTTTAAGTAATTGATTATGTCTTGTAAGTACTAGACAAGGCTAAAATATAACATATACTACTTTTGTAGCTGTGGTTTTGGACTTATCTTCCGGTTGGTCGTATTTCAATGAAGAGACCGGTAATAGACAACACAAAACCTATGGAGCAAGGTTAAATAATTTTGGTTGCTTGGTTCAATAAACATATAAGTACATGGTAAATTTTATACAAACTGTTGTTTGTGTAGGTGGATCGGACCAAAGATAAAAATATTCACTGCGACACAATTTGTTGTTTTACAGGAATGAGCTCGATATTCTTGCCTATGATTCAGTGACATGGAATCCTTATAACGAAGAAGACCTTGAGGCGCTTCCCCCATTGTGCACAAAGGCTAGACGACAATGGAGAGCTAGATTATTTTTGTTTTCTCTAACGTATGGTGAATTTTATCTTACAAACAAAGTGATGAGGCGGTTTGTGTTACATCAGCATCTTCCTTATCCTGCTCCCATTATTCTGTTCCAGTTGGTGGAAATATATATAAGGAGATGATAACATTATGGATTAATTGTTTTGCTCGTGAGGAATAGGAACATGAGGTCACACTAACCGATAAGCACTACATGGAATGGTATTGGGATTGTTACGCATCGGTTTGTGTTTCCAAGACCAGCACCATCTCCTAATCATTTCCTCCTTCCTACGCTCTAGAGCTCCACTAGAAAGAAATGCAATACATATTAAAATTTAGCATTGTATTAAACTCACAAATGATTTAATATCAAATGTTATTTTTTGACGGATGGAGTTTACCAGTCCCTTCAGTTTGTGGATGAGATGGAGAAAGAAGTTCCAGGAAAAAGTGAAGTGAAGTGTATGTCTATCAAACATATCTTGCATTGGTCTTTTGTCAAAGAAAAAAATGGATAGACCGCACCATCCCCTACCGCTCCACCGCCGCATCCTACTACTCAATTAGACGTTACGCAAATACTGTCGATTCCAATTCCAAATAAAAAGTACTAAAGTCTAAGAAAGATAAGGGTGGAGCATCTGGTCACTTGCCTTCAAAGCATACAGTAGCGGTTGAAAGTTCCCAACCTCTAGACAATCGAGTTCCTTTTAATACCCCATTAAAGCTTACATAAGCTTTTGTGGTCATTACATGAAATCGACTGCCATCTTATTTGCATGGAGCCTAACTTTCCTCTTTTCCATTCGAACTTTTTTAACCAAGTTGTATGCCCTTGTGCTAATGACCTTTATTTGTTCCCGAATTTTATGGTATTCTACTTCCTCCGAAGCACATGCTGCAGCATAAAAATGACCGGTTAATCTTTTATCTTTTAAATCTGCTACTTCAAATTATCCTTCAGATGTCTAGCACATTAAAAGTGTTGCTCATGTTGTAAACGACACTTTGTTTTCAATGCATTCGGTATTCCTTTCATTTTATCAGAAATAAAAGTAATTTGTCGATCGTAGATGGTATGAATAAATCGGTGCATGCAGGAAATGAACCTACCTAAACTATCGGCAAACTCCGACTCAACAATTACATATGTCAATGAATATAGATGGTCATCCTCGTCAACAGTAGTAGCTACTAGTAATGTCCATTTGTATTTCCCATACAAATGTGTCCCGTTGATACAAAGTATGGGCAATGTATAAACCCTTCAATACATGGACCAAAAACCCTAAAAGCTCATTTTAACACTCCATATTCATCTGTAGTAACATACCCAATGCTCTTCGGGTCCATTAAAGCAATTTCAGCAAAATAATGCCTCAAGGTGGGGTAGAATTGCCCCTAGTAACCACAAATATTTTTGATTGTCGAACTCAATGCTCTCTACGCCTTCATATTATTATCTTAACAAACCATTGTTCCTCTATTCAAACCTGTATGGTGTTAACGGTTATATTCAAATCATATTTTACAAATGATAAATCCTTTTGAAATTAGAAATGTGGATGTTGCTTGCTTGTGATTTGAGTTGACCGTTGAGTTCACACATTTTGTAACAGCTCGCATTTTACATATTGAATGATCGTAAAATATTTTTATTTAATTCCATGAGGATTACATCATTCTCATATTTTGATATCTTAGTTATGGGCATGTGAGACATGTCCATAATTTTTACCAATTTTATTTATGACCATTTTGCCTCTATCAGTTTTGTACAGGGAATAGCTTTTGACTGGGATCGAATCAGGTGTTGAGATCAAGTTCATTGAAAAGGTAATGGTGTTGCCAATTCCGTAGAGTGGTCACATTAAAGATTTGGTTCAGCGGTTTGGGAGGAATTGTTGTTTTAAGTTTCACAATTTTCTCTTCATGTTTTGTAAGCCATTGATTGGCTGATTTGAGGAGGCCCATTAGTGGGCTGGTGGGAGAATATAAATTAGGGGTTAGAGGCATGGAGAGAGGGTTACTTTTCTTTATTCTCTCATTTGGTTGATCTTGTGATGCTCCTTGCTCAATCAAATACACCTTTCCACCATTTAAATTCTAGATCTACATAAGAGAATCGAAGATCAACATCGTTTGAAGCTAGATCTACGTCAAGTAAAGAGAGATTTCATCAAATCGAGAGGTTTGAGATTCATTCTTTGCTGTTTGGATTGAGAGTTGATTGATTTTGAGTTAATTCGAATATTTGGTGAGTGATAAGCATCTCTCACATGGATTCAATCATGTATATAGGTTGTATGATCTTATTTTCATCATTTTAAGTTGTTTTCACCGAGATCTACATCATGGTAACTACATTTTCAAATGAATCACCATAGGATCTAATCTAGCTACTTAAAACCAGTAATTCTTATGTTATTTCATATGTTTATGCAAGTAGATCCATTGTTCTAGTTTATGCATTGAATTATCATGATTTGGGGAATTTCATGCGATTATTGAGGAATAATTGTCATTTCGATGTTGTTGATGATTTCATAAAGTGGTTATGCTTGAGTTGGATTATTTGGATGAGTTGTTTGAATCAATGTTGTCGTTTGGCCAAGATTTGGTCAAGTTTGAAGCTATTTTGGTCAGATCTGGAGTCGGCTCGTTTTTCGTAGGTCCGGTCGTTATCTTCTTCTGCATGAAATGGGCTTGGATCGTTCCTGGCTCCAAAACATGGGAACAGGTCAGGTTTTTCCCGCATGGGTCGGGTTGACCAGGAAGAAGGAAAGACGAGTATGGAATATGTTAGGTCGTAGGAGCCTAGGACGTTCGGGCTAGTGAATGTAAGGTCAGGTTATGGACCTCTAGATGATGGATCGTGTGGCTCAGACCATTGGTTCGTGGGTCATGATACTTCGGGAAATCAGGTCGCTTGAAGTGCTTCAGGTCGTTAATGACCTGATGAATACTGATGGGTCGGTGGGAACGAGACGACCTAGTCAGGTCGTTGGGAGTGAAGATAGGTCGCACGACCTGGGAAGTTGGGTCACGACCTAAGGAAGACGACATGACTAAGGTGAACCTTATATTGATGGATTCTGGTCCGTGAATGATTGAGACTTTGAAGTATATTCGAGTTGGAATGTTCGAAGTGATGTGATGTGTTCGTTGATTGACGTAATGCAACAAATGTGAAGACGACTCAAGGTGGTGAGTGTGGATAATGGATGCTCGAGAAGGCGCTTGAGCTTGTGAATAGTCATTGGGTTGGATGGCCAGAGATAATGAAGGCCAAGAGATTATCGTTGTCGTAGGTTCTAGAGGACTCAAAGCAGGGGTACAATGGGGGATCCCAAAAGACTAGAAGTAGCTCGTCGAGTACCCTGGGTGTTGATTCACAAGATTTTTGATTAAAGACAACAATGAAATGGAGTCAAATTACAGAGTTAGTTCATATATATATATATATATATATATATATATATTTGTTTAGTTGTGTTAGATATTTGTTAAAATCTATCCTTAAATTAAGTAACACAAATGCACAAAATTCGAATATATATATATATATATATATATATAAATGGTTGAAAAACAGCCATTATTGGGCTTAATTCCCTGAACCGGTCGATTGGTTCATTTCAGACCAGTCGATTGGTCAGGAAGATTTAGCCCAGTAATGGCTAGTTTCTGCTAATTATATATATATATATATATATATATATATATAATTTACATTTTTTAGCCAGTTGACTGGTGATTTACAGACCAGTTGATTGATTCGAGAAACAACCATTTTTATGAATGGACATCATCTTTTATGAATAGATTCCTCTTCATTTCTGAATAGAAATGGGTGCATCTCTTCAATAAAAAACTCTTCATGAAAGATCTCTACCTTTCAACTATTATATATACACTACAAACTTGGTTTTCAAATCACTAAATATTTCCAAATCTATTCTACCTTTTGGCCTATATTTCTAAACTCTTGCATTCCAAAAAAGCTCTCAAATATTCAAATTACTTGTTGAATCATTGAAATTAATCCATATCTCTTGATTCGATAAGTAATATACTTCCTTAAATCTTCACATACAAATTATATACCTGAGGATAAGATTATAGGAAGGGTGTACTCAATCGTTGGCTATTCAGTGTTGATCAAAGAACACAAGCAGAAGTCAAACTCTTGTAAATTGTTAATGTACTGTGTTAGTGCTCAGGCAAGAAATCCTTATTGGGGTCGGATTGTTGTGAACATGTTCCTCTGGGTGAAGAAAGGGTGTTGATAGTAGAATTCCAGAAGGAGTCTGGGACTGGACGTAGGACGAGAAGTCCGAACCAGTATAAAATTCCTAGTTTCATTTTTCTTTACTTATTGCATTGCTTATTTGTCATATATCATTTTAGTTAATATTTATTTGCATAACTATTTATTAAACAAGTTAGAATATCATAGTCAATTCCGATATATTCCATATATAAAGATCCTACACTAAGTCACTTGATTTTTCATTTGGTAACAGAGCAGGACATCATTTAACCTTACAACCTTTATTTGTTACTTATTTAATATGGAAAACAACATTATTACTAGCACTGGATTCAAAAAAGGCCAATCTACTGCACGACCATCCTTTTTCAATGGTATAAATTATAGTTATTGGGCTACACGTATGAGAATATATATGCAAGCTAATGGTTTTGATGCTTGGAATATCACACAATAAGAGTATACACCCCCTACTACACTATATACTAAATGGTCAAATAATGAAAAAGATGAAACTACTGCTATGCTAAAGCTACTAATATGTTGCATTGCGCCTTAGATAGAAATGATTTTAACCGAATTTGTATATGCAATACTGCATATGAAATTTGGCGAACGCTCAAAGTAACTCACGAAGGAACTAGCAAGGTTAAACAAACAAAAAATACCCATGCTTAAAAATCAATTTAAGAATTTTAGAATGAATGAGAATGAGACTATTAATGACATGTATTAACGATTTAAAAATATTTATCATTCATTATTGGGCTTAGGCGAAAAATATACTGATTTTGATATAGTATATAAGATTTTAAACTCTTTGACGGATGAATGGGAAAGAGAGGTTTTTGCTGTTGAAGAAGCTAATGATCTTTTACCATGAAACCCGAAGAGTTAATTGGTAATCTTATGTAATATGAAGTCAATTTGCAAGCCAAAAAAATTTATGATTAAGATAAGAAAATACTAGCCTGTCATGCTGAAAAAGATGAATCAGATTCTGATGAAGAGGACATAGCATTTGTTGCCAAAAATTTCTGAAAATTTCAGAAATACAAGAAAGGCCAGATGAAGAATATAAAGAGGAATTCTACAAAAGAGAATAATACTGATCCATCCTTAGTTCAGTGCTTCAATTGTCACAAGACTGGACATTTTCAAAATAATTGTCCAAAACTGAAGAAAAATCACAACAAAAAGGAGAATTCTAAAAAGCGAGCTTTCTCGGTTACATGGGATGACTCAGACACTTCATCTTCAGAAAGTTATAGTGATAGCGACATTCAACAAGCTAACATGTGCTTCATGGACAAAGAAATCGAGAGTGATTTTACTTATGAAGAAATGGTTGAAATTAATACAGAAATTCTAGAATTTAGAAATAATTTTAAAAGAAAATATAAACAAGCTAGCGAAGATAAAGCGGAATTTGAAAGATATTTGTTAAAAGATGAAAAAGAGATTTTACAGGATGAAATCAGAAAATTACAAGAATATCTATCTAATGCAAATTCTCAAATTTCTTTATTGAGTGAAGAAGTTGAAACACAAAAAGAGAAAACTGATTTACTTGCTTTTGAAAATCATGATTTAAAATAAAAAATTAAAATTATTGATTTAGATAATTCTAGTCTTAAATTAAAATAGTATGATTTTTCTAGAAATGTTAATAATTTTAAATGGTAGAGAAAATTTATCTAAATTTTTAGAAAATTCTCAGCCTACTTCTAGTTAAAAAGGATTAGGATTTGTGCAAAAACTCAATGCTAAAAAAATTCTAACAAATCTGTTAGTACTAAGAGAAATATTAAAGTTATCGAACCTGCCTTCTCTAATATAAAGAAAGTCGTTTCAAAGAAAAAAAATCTTCTAAAAGTGTTAGTATATGGGTACCAAAGACAAAAAATTTACTAATTATAGACAAGTATATTAAAAAAAAATCGAAACTGTGCATAATAATATTAATTATATTTATAAAAAGGACGCTGAGCCTCATGGGTTTGGTTACCTAAGACCTAACACTTAGGACCCTAACAGAGTAAGTGGGTACTAACTTCTTCTATATATATTGCAGGTACCACTTAAAATAACAGAAGATAGATTTCAGTGTCTAGTTATGACAAGAAACAAGGAGATAGCATTAGTCATCAAACAAATTACGATATCTATTTGTTTCTCATTTTCTTATATATATATATATATATATATATATATATATATAATTAGTAAAATTCTTTCTAAAAAGAATATATCTGCTAAAAGTTTCATAAAATGAGTTTAAAACTATATGGTCTAGATAAAGAATTAAAAAATAAACTTTTGTTCTCATAAGATTTTGAATATAGGTATTTCTTTTTAGCTAAAGAAGTTATATTGGTAGTCACTTTCAAGTTACATTATTGTTGACGAGCAAAATTGTCGCACGCCAACACCAAATATGAGTGTGTGAACAATTATCAGAATAAGCAGTAAATAATGTAAATGCGGAGAGACACAACTTTTACAGTAGATCGGCACTAACGCCTATGTCCACTTTATCATTCTCATTCATCATTTCTTTGATCGATTACAGGAGAAGTTGCAATATTTGTGTACGAAGCTATATGTATGATGAACTTGGAATGAGTCGTCCTTCTTCTTTGTTGAAGTGAGTTGACTTGGTCAAAAATAGGAACGGTAGGCTTTAATGCCCAAGAGGTCTAGAGGCGGTGTAACAAGGCTTGCTAGTATTCAAGTGTTGGAGGAAAACATGCATGTCATGTTTTAGGTCTTTATCCCATCTCCCATGGCCATGGTGGAGGTGTTGGAAGCCATTAATGAGATTTTGGAGCTCTTAAGGTACAAAAATTCCAACAGGGCAAGATCCAAATGAAGGCCAAGGCTTGGCGTATTTATAGGAAGGAGGTTAGGTGGGAGTAGGTGAGAAGCGGGACCTACAAGAGCCATTTTTGCACCCAAACAAGGTCATATGCAGGAAATTCGAGCCCCCAGGTGCGGGCTCGAAATTTCGAACCTCTTCAGGGGGTTCGAAATTTTGAATCCCTTAGAGGGGCTCGAAATTTCGACCCTCTTTAGGGTGTTCGAAATTTCGAACCCCTTGGGGGGCTCGAAATTTCGACCCCTCATCAGGGGTTTCGAAATTTCGTGTCGAAATTTTGTACCCCCCGAGGGGTACGAAATTTCGAACCCCACCGGGGGTGCGAAATTTGAGGAGGGGAAAGTGGCGATCTTCTTGGTGCTGGAATCTCGTCGTTTTAGTGCATCGAAGCCCCTGGATACGAAGTGAAGGAATTCGCAGTTTTGCTGGTCTGGAGTGAAGGATTCTGAGCTTCCGGCATGGAGAAAATCAGATGAATCGGGCGGTGCTCACAGTTTCGACCTAACCGGTTAGGTCGATCGCCGCGGGGACTGTGGTGCCCCGGACCCCCACCGGCGCTGCGCTCGGACCCGTTGGACAGCTCGCCTTCGGTTCAGAGCGCGGCTCGCCTTTGGCTTGGGTGACGGCTTGACTCAGAGTCCATCAGGCCCGACAGGGGCCATCTGATAGAGGCTTTGAGTTTCAGTGTGTTTGCGACACGACTTCGACCCAAATGCTTTGTGCTTTTTAACGCGTGAGGGCATCGCTCACCAAATACCTGACGTGTGACTGCTTTGACAAAAAGGCATGTCAACAATTATTCCTTAATTTTATGGCTAAAACTACTTATAGATATGCCTATTATTATCTAACAAACCATTTCTTAAACTAGTGGTCTCAAATCATTTCACCACTCGTTTCTTTAGTTCAGTTGCTAATATATAACTTTTTTCCTTCTTTTTATATATTAAAAGAAGCTTTCTCCTACCACTCGTTTCTTTAGTTAAGTTGCTAATCTATAGTTTTTCCTTCTTTGTTTGTATTCAAAGAATCTTTCTCCCTCTTTAAAAAAAACAATAGTTATTATCTCTCCAAATAAAAACAAAAGCTTAGTACAACATGTCAAAGAAATCATCTTCCTCAAAATCATCACCATCTACTCCGACAAAATCATTGGAGAAAAAGTCTTCTGAATCCATTGATGTTATGATCTCTCCAACTCCAAATACAGAACCAAAGTTACGGTAGCAAGATTACCATACTGGATTTACTCCAGACGCAAAGAAAAAAGGCAACTCTCTGTGTCACCCTCTACAAAATATAATATCGACGAGATACATCACTATCAGTAGGAGCAGATGAAGCTCCAACGTGAACTGTATTTCGAACAAAAAAAAACCACATATAGATTGAGTTTCCTTGAACAAATTGCACTTCGGGATTGCAGAAAATTTATTGTTTTAGAAGCATGACAACATCTGCTATCCACAATTCCAGAAACTCCAAAAAGACCATCCACAACTTGGAGTCCATGGAAGAAAATTCCCAAAGATCCTAAGTATAGTCCCAATTCATGAGACAAAAACTACAAAGAAAACGAGGGAGTTGAATCAAAAAATCCTAGAAAATCAACATCTTCAGAGTTAGACGAATGTGGTGATCTTTTTTTTTTTTCCTTTTGGATTTTGTTGATAAAAATTGTATTAACTGAAAAAGCAAGAGATAAGGATGTTTTTCTTGGTATTCATTAATAAAAATGTTCCTTCGCTTCTTGATTATTATTTAATCCTTATTTGTAGAAATTAAATAACTTGAAATTAGTAATAAAATTTCTTTCTTGAAAAAAGTGATGAAAACATTTAAATAAACATACATTTATGTATATAAATAGAATACAAAACAAGAAAAACTAGAAGACAATTTTCACAGTCACCAGCCGACTGGTAGATAGATCCGAGGGCAAAAAACTGCTACCTAGTTTCAGCCTTTATAACCCCCAACATCTCTTTTTTCTTCATTTCTAAAAACCTAGCTTCCTCTATCAAAAACCTAAGATTTCTCCCATCAGAAAATTTCAAATTTTACATCTCATTTCTTCGAATTAATGGCTTCTCCACTAAAAAGACCTAGAAGAGGTGCATCATCATCTATAGAGAAACCCACAGATTCTTACATCTCTCAATGGCTATGGAATGATGTTGTAAAGGATAGATGGAGGAAAATGGAGAAACTAAAGTTTATTGAAGTAGTATATGTCAAATTTCCTGATTTTGAGTCATATGGTCTACGACGATTAGCACAAAAAGGGAGGCTTGAGTCTTTGATGGATTATAATCAGAATAATCGGAGATTTTAACACTGTCATGGTAAAACTCTTCTTAGCCATTCTGAATTTGGATCATCTTGTTCTTGTAAATACAAATAATTGCGCTTAGAGACTAGTATGCGGCAACCCGGTATTTCTTCCTGTCGTAAGGTTAGGCAATACATTGAATTCTCCATCGGATGGGATACCATTAGGAGAAGTGGAGTGTGATATTGGAGTTAGAGATGAAGTTAGTCATTTATTCATTAACGATGACTCGGATGGATCACGTACTAAAGGTTTACATCCTAGTGCAAAGCTACAACATCATGCACTTACACAAACAATCTTGCCTCGCACCGGAACTTTTAGTTTGGTTTATTCCGAGGTATTTCGGGCTTTATATGCTACCTATAACGAAACTCCGGTTAACTGAATACAAACAATCTTGGATCACATCTTACTTTATACTAATGGAAATCCAACTTACTTTTATTACGGTGAGTATCTTATGCGAGTGTTTGCAAATGCTGAAATACCCAAACCTGCATCCGACAAGTTAGAGGTAAAAATTCTTGATAGTAAGAATTTGAAAAATGATGAAGATGCCACCTTCGATTTGGAGAATTATGAGCTTAGAAGAGTCAAAGAAAAGGGAGACGGATCGACCATCGTCTAGTGCTTCTCACGCTAACCTAGAAGATATTCGCTTGACGAGTAACTCACAAACTACTTGACAAGCAATTGACGTTATTGCTCGTAACCAAGTTCTTCTAAGCAAGGCTTAAAAGAATTGATAAAAAGGTTGACAAGAAATTCGATAAATTCAAGAAATTTCTCGGAAATATGTGGATGGATCCAAGTAAAAGGCCAGTATCACCTATCAATTGGACAACTTTTGAAAGAAGGGAATCCGAAGCATGCTTTGGTGATATGTTTGTTTAGGTGTTTCTAATAAATATGCTTATCTTCTTTTTTGAACTTGATAAAACTTATGGGATCTGTACTAAGTGATCTCTCCTTATTTTGATTATGGAACTTAAGAGGCTCGTACTAAATGGCCTCATATGTATTTCAAACTTTATTTTGCTGTTTATTTAAGACTATTCCCATGTTGTATTTGTATCTAATTGCTTGTTGTTTTTCTACTATATCAAAATTGGCTTGTATGTTCTCTCTCGATTACTACTTTATCATGATACTTATTCTTTTTAATCAATGACAAAGGGGGAGAAATATTTTATTATTATATCAATATATACACTAACATTTGTTATATGAAACGGTAAGTATATTATATGCACTAAACAAAATGTTGCAGAATTTTTATTTATTTAGGGGGAGACAAATATATACAAGAATACATTCAGAGGGAGCAAATCGGTATCTCGAAAAAAGTACAAGATGATGTCATCAATCAAAAAAGGAGGAGAATGTTGATTCACAAGATTTTTGATTCAAGACAACAATGTAATGGAGCTCAAATTGAAGAGTTAGTTCATATATATGTGTATGTTTAGTTGTGTTAGATATATATTAAAATATATCCTCAAATTATATAACACAAATGCATGAAATTCGAATATATATATATAAATGGCTGAAAAACAACTATTACAGGGCTTAATGCCCTGAACCAGTCGACTGGTTCATTTCAGACCATTCGACTGGTCAGGAAGATTTAGCCCAGTAATGGCTAGTTTATGCTAATCATATATATATATATACATACATACAATTTACCTTTTTAAGCTAGTTGACCGGTGATTTACATACCTGTTAACTGATTCGAGAAACAACCATTTTTATGAATGGTCATCATCTTTCATGAAGAGATTCCTCTTCATTTCTGAATAGAAATGGGTGCATCTCTTAGATAAAAACTCTTCATGAAAGATCTCTACCTTTCAACTATTATATATACATTACAAACTTAGTTTTCAAATGACCGAATCTTTCCAAATCTATTTTATTTTCTAATCCACATTTCTAAACTCTTGCTTTCTAAAAAAGCTCTCAAATATTCAAATTACTTGTTGAGTCATTGAAATTATTTCAGATCTCTTGATTCAATAAGTAATATACTTCCTTAAATCTTCACATACATATTATATACTTGAGGGACTGTTTTAAATCTCGCAAATATCGCTCGAGATCTCCTCCGAGATCTCGTTTTGGGCTCCTTCCAAAACGAAACAGCAAATATCAATCTAAATCTCCTTTCGAATATATCGCCTGAGATATTGCAATATCGAATGATATATCGATCGAGACGAAATACTGGAGTATCATCCGAGATCTTTGTTTTTTTGTTTAAAATTTAAATTTGTATCTGAACTATAACTATAATTAAAAAAACTCAAATCTAGCCATATTAATCTTTTGTTTTTTTACATTCTGCATGTTAAATGACTATATTGTATGTTCGTATATGTTTTACAATGCTTATGATTTTCATATTTATCTTTTTATATACATGTTACTTATGAAATTATGTATTTTATGGTCTATTTATGCTGAATTTTTTAATGTTTTGGATCTTCTTAACGTTTCCTGTCTGACAATATTCTTGTTTTAAGCATATTACGATTTAAAGTATGAATGATCTTTCACAAAATAAAGAATAATAAAGTTATTTTGCATTTTAAGTTTAAGTTACTATGTTTTTGATAGCATTCACAAAAATCATTTTGTTAAAGTATCATTTTTAACATATCATGTACCTTGAGATTGTTCCGATATGAACTTTCAGACCGGAGATGAAAATCCGAGATGAATTCCCGAGTTTGACTCATCTCGTCCGAGATCTCCTCGGATACAAGACTGAGTCAATAAAATCCCCGAGAGGAAACGCGACCGATATCCGAGATTTAAAACCTTGACTTGAGGATAAGATTATTGGAAGGGTGTACTCAATCATTGGCTACTCAGTGTTGATCAAAGAACACAAGCAGAAGTCAAACTCTTGTAAACTGTTAAAGTACTGTGTTGGTGCTCAAGCAAGATATCCTTGTTGGGACTTGGATGTTGTGAACTTGTTCCTCCGGGTGAAAAGAGGGTGTTTATAGTAGAATTCCAGAAGGAGTCTGGGACTAGAAGTAGGACGGGAAGTCCGAACCACTATAAAATTCCTGTTATCATTTTACTTTACTTATTTCACTATTTATTTGTAATATATCATTTTAGTTAATATTTATTTGCATGACTATTGTATTAAACAAGTTAGAATATCATAGTCAATTCCGATATATTCTATATATAAATATCCTACATTAAGTCACATGACTTTTCACTGGGAAGTCATGATCATTACTAGAAAAAAGGTTATTTATAACGCTAACGAGAACAATTTTTTGGATTGTGTTATTATATATCTTAATTTTGTTTGTTTAAAGAGAGAATTACATACGTAATGCATTGTAAGCCCGCTTTTATTTCATGGCCGCCAAATTTACCCAATTATTCGTCCCTTCCCTCCTCCTCTAATAGTCTCCTCAAATTTTACCAATTATTTTCCCCTTTCTTCCTCAATAGTTTCCTCTATTCCACAAAAAAATTTCATCAAATTATCACCATCTAAACGCGCTTCCCCATAACCCGCCTTGTCCTCAACAATAGAAACCATTGACTACAGACTTCGACCAATATTGTCCGACGGTGGTGATTGACTGCAGCGATGATCTATCAGTCTGCGTTGTAAGCAATTGAATTTGAAGTCGACTCCAAAACTATCGACAAGTTATACATCGATGTCAAAATCTATTAAAAAGTAAAGAATTCAAACTCAATATTGATATGTAAGTTTAGTCAAAAGCGCAAGCATTTCATGCCATCTACGAAATGAACTATGTTTATAATCATGGGATATTTTTCACTGTTGATCTTCATTGATTTGAAGATCACTTGAATTTGTTTTGAATAGTACTAATGCTCAGAATTATGTACTGCATCTACATGAATAGTCTATCTATTACCGCTTAGAAAATTGTAAAAACTATGATAGATCTAGAAAGTAAATCAAAGGGAAGCACATGTGCCTGATTTTTCAAGAGTTACGAAAATAAATAAATTAAAAGGACCCAAACCCCCAATGTTTTTTCATAGCTTTGTCAATTGAGGAACCTCATCATAAATTGCACCGTAATAAAATAAAAATGGTAGAACAATCTCTTCATAAATTAAAGTGCAGTGTATACATAATATATGGACGGAACTGAAGAGTATATGGAAGATAGCATGCAAACACCTAAAGCTCTAACGTGGATGAACAAGGAAATTCATAAGAGACAGTGAATTTCTCGCATTTGTGCTACATTCAAAAAATGACTCCTGACCGTGCTCTTAATTTTGCCATCCATGGATCTACTTGAAAATCCATCCATGCACGTATTGTTATCAGTAAGTGTCGCGCTGACCCAAGCCTAAATGTTTTTTAGTTGAAATGTGAAATTCTTGCCTTTCATATTATCCATTGCGTATATGGAGTCCTTAAGTTCTTCAACTGACTACTTCATGGTGTCCATGCAGTCTTTCATAGCTGCTGCTACCTGATGGTTCTTGAGCCTACTACACACATGTCTTTCACAGCAGTGGAGGAACGGCGTGCACTGTCTAGCGTAAAGGAGAGTGAAGTATACGCCAGCTACATAGAGTTGCTTTTGATGGTGCTTGCAAATGAAGAAAGGGAAGTGTAGAACAGTGGTTGGTATGTTATTGCTCCTATTTTGCTTTTATGTATTTACTATTTGTTTGACGTTTGTTGTATTAGAATCCTCAAATCTATACTTGCTTTTAAGTCAAAACTGAAAAGAAGATTGAGGCTGAATACAAATGTAAAGAAAGAGGTCATCATTAATATGTTTCAACTGTCCGCAGTAGTAGCCCAGCGGTCAAGGACTTTGCTCCATGGTAACAGTGGTATGATTTCAAAACCCGGAATGATGGTCAAAGAGATTACCATGTGCATACGCTAAGATCAGCCACTTATATGGTGCTCGCGGACCACGCTAGATGCACTAGGGAGGGTTTTACGACTCCGACCGGTTTCCCTCCTAAACAAATTCAAAAAAGAAAAATGTTTCAACCTTAAAAGAGAATAATAAAATAGATTTTAGATATTTTGGGATGAATAGATGGTAGGGTATTTATATATTGGGAATGAACCCTACTAATAGTTCATCATTTGTGTTTATATGACTAGGAACTCAAATAAGAATTTTATATAGATGCCTTATTTACCTGATCACATTTGGTCCATGGTCAGTAAAATATTTGTTAAGTGGTGCAGATGCCCAATGATTTATATAACCCACATCAATTTATTAGGACAACCGTTGGGAGGTATGTCTTATCGCAGTTTTGTAAAATACGAGGAATTAGTCCCATTTATATAATTTTGGTTTAGTTTATTTTGATCATAGGAGCATTTGATATTTAGGATAAACTAAGGAAGACATGGTTAGCTTGATCTATTGTACAAAAAGACATTGTTACCCAAAAATCTTAAGTTTGACCTAGGACATATAAATTCTTATGTATTGTGTTTTTTGTCTTTTCAAAATATGTGCAATTAATCTAAGAGAATTCTAAAACTGGAAGTAATGTGTAATGAATATCGAAACTTATGATATTTTAAAACATGTTGCTTTAAAATTTCTCATTTTATGAAACAAAATACGGTTTTGATCGTAGGAGCACTCGATATTTAGGATAAATTAAGACATACATGGTTAGCCAGATCTATTGTTCACGGAGATATTGTTACCTAAAAATTATGAGTTTGAACTAGGACATATAAATTCCTATCTATGTCAGCTTCCTTT
Organism: Allium sativum; assembly: GCA_030737875.1. Taxonomy (NCBI): domain Eukaryota; kingdom Viridiplantae; phylum Streptophyta; class Magnoliopsida; order Asparagales; family Amaryllidaceae; genus Allium; species Allium sativum. The sequence goes on from CM060923.1 coordinate 647,296,682, forward strand.
CCAAAATCCACCCAGTGAATCTAGAAAATTTATAAAAATGGAAGTAACGTGTAATGAAAACCGAAATATATGATATTTTAAAACATGTTGCATTAAAATTTAAGGTCTTCTAATATGAAACAAAATTTATATTTTGTACCTTAATCTCAATAATGTATGTAGTGTTCTTTCAGTTTTTGTTGTTAGGGTTTCCGCAAGATCATTACAAAATTAGATTTTGAAAGAGGGAACAAATTAACAATAACAAACAAATTCCTCCAAACAAACCTTTATTAATTCACTAAATTATTATAATGAAAGTCTAAAAAATAATTGGGAATTTATCTCAATCCCAAAAACAAGTTTTTTTTCCTTTCCTTCAGGTACAAATAAATCTATCCCTAATGATATGCTTATATAGACAAATGGAAAGAATAGGTGTATACCCAGTTGGACCCTAAAATATCTCAAAAATAAATCCTCCTTAAAACTTGCTCAAAATAAATTTTTCCTAAAATATCTTAATAGGCCCATAAAATCCGCACAAGATCCTTAAATTCTGCAACTTCCAATTTCTCCATCTTCAATATCCATGTGATAGATATCCTAAACCATAACACTTCACCTTGATATGAAATCACTCCAACAATCAACAAATCCTTAAACCAAAAACCACCCACAAATGATGCATCTCTCACATGAGATACACCACAAAAAATAATCTCAAAATTGCTTGTAATACCACAATGGCCTCATTGTAGACTTTGTGGCTTTACATTGACGGCTTCACCTTGATTCAGATGAACTCGCCTCTCCTATTCCAATTTGAGAACTCATAACATTCTCCATCGTTTTTCCAAGCAATTTATATATGTTATCATTTTCTTGTTTTGCGCGGAGAAGCTCCTTGTTACCCCTCCAAACCCTTGTAACTCCACCTCCAGTCGAGAAATTGCAATCTTTTTGTTCCAACTGTCCAATTAAAGCAAGATTCTTCTTGATTTCTGTGATGTACCTATCTCCCGTTAACTTCAGCAACTTTCCATCATTCATCTTCAATTGAACCGAACCTATGCCTTTAACATGCAAATCTCGACTGCTGGCGGATATCACTTTACTACTTTGTTCTTCATAATTAATAAATGCTTCCTTTTGATGGCACATGTGGAAACAAGCTCCTGAATTAAGTATCCAATCTTTGCTTTCGCCACATTAACGCATAAAATATTTTCTTCAATCACCTCACCAAAATTCACCTCATTGTCGTTATTATCTTGTTCATCCGACTCTTCCTCTAGTGCCTTCATCTTCTCCTTATACCTTTTAAGTTTATGACAAAATCTCAGTTGATAACCGGGTTTGTCACAGTAAAAATAAATGTATTCCTTTTTTCTTGTTTGGACTATTCGGTTGTCTTTCCATGTTTCGCTGATTAACCCTCCTTGCAATAAAAGCTTTTCAATTGGAGTTTCAATTTCCGCTGCCTCCTCCTTATCTTTTCCTTCCATAAGGCTCATCCTCTGTATCTCCTCATTAAGCATACTAACCATTGACCCCATTAAAACAACATCATCCGAATTTGAGTTATTCAACGCAACCACAAATGTTTCCCAACTTTATGGCAACAAACTCATTGTCATTAAGGCTTATGTTTCATCATCCACCTTGAAATTCACGGACAATTTCCTGAAAATCATTAAGATGTTCTCCAATTGATCCACCTTCCTTAAGCTTTTGATTCACCAATCTTCTCATAAGGAGAACCTTATTTATTGTGGAGTTCTTCGCATAAACCCCTTCAATTTCTTCCTTAACGCTTGCGTTTCATCATCTACCTTGAAATTCACAGCAGCCAATTGATTCACAATTTCCTAAAAATCATTAAGTTGCTCTCCAATTGATCCACCTTCCTTAAGCTTTAGATTCACCAATCTTCTCATAAGAAGAACCTTATTGGTTGCGGAGTTCTTTGCATAAACCCCTTCCAATTTCTTCCATATTGCAAAAGCAGATGTTTCATTAGCAACAATATGAAACACTGAATTATCCAAAAAACATCGAATAGACGCAACAGCCTTCCTACCAAAGTCTCTCACTTTTCTTCAGATAGATTGCTAGGTTTATCCCCATTATTCTCTAGTGGCTGATGAAAATCATTAAGATAAAGGAAATCTTCCATCTTTGCCCTCCATAATCCTCAATTTCTTCCATTAAGCTTTTCGATAATTATTTTATCCATATTCAAACCCTCTCCAAAAAAATTGTGTAGAAGGCTCTGATACCAATTGTTAAGGTTTCCGCAAGATCACTACACAATTAGATATTGAAAGAGGGAACAAGATAACTATAACAAACAAATTCCTCCAAACAAACCTTTATTAATCCACAAAATTATTACAATGAAAGCCTAAAAAATAATTGAGAATTTATCTCAATCCCAAAAACAAGTTTTTTTTTATTTTTCCTTCCCTTTAAGTACAAATAAATCTATCCCTAATGACATGCTTATATAAACAAATGGAAAGACTAGGTATATAACCAATTGCGCGCTAAAATATCTCAAAAATAAATACTACTTAAAACTTGCTCAAAATAAATCTTTCCTAAAATATCTCAATAGATCCTTAAAATCTGCAGTAGATCCTTAAATTCCGCAACTTCCAATTTCTCCATCTTCAATATCCATGTGATAAATATCACAAACCACAACAATTGTGCCCCCACATATTGTAGTCCCATGATCATACATGTTAACCTTGGATATGTTTTTCCTTTTGTGGGTAAGTGGAATGTTGTGGTTTCTTTATCGGAAATATCATTTAAAGCCTTAATTTCAGGATTCATATTAAATTTGATTGTGTAATGCAACACAAGCAACCCGAATATAGCATACAGTCTTATAGAACAAGTGTATGTTTAGCAATTTGTTCACCATACATGGCCGCGATTTAGGCTGTAATGACAACAACATGTTATATTATTCACCAAGGTAGGTCATTGTTGAACATGATACAAGTTGAAAATGGACATAATATGTACCATGCATGAGCATTCGTCTATTTTAGAGGAACGTGCATTCCATAACATATAACTATTGTCAGTTGTTTATAACTGAGGTTTGACAAAGTGCTGAAGGTGGGAGAGTTTCAAATATGTTAAATATACAGAAATGGCATGCATGTTGCAAAATTTTCATTTTTCTTTATTTTTCTTTTTATTGTTTGTTAAATATTTTATACAAAGTTCTAGGTTTCATTTTGATTACATAAAAAATTATAGTTTCCTAAACCTGTGGTTGCGATATTGTAGACATATCAACAGAAACATGTTCTAATCCATCAGTTCATTTTCTTGACCATTTCGGTGTAAAATGCCCATTTACTTTTGTAGTGCCTTTGACTTATTATAATTGACGCATTTATTATAGTTGACACAAAGCGTGTGATGGAAATTTACAAAGGAAAATCATCTGATATATATTTTCATTCTTCTTACTCATATTTGAACATCAAACCGACACGATAGGTCAGTTTTTGTGTTGAAATTATCAGTTAATCTCTTGAACATGCACTAATATATGTGAATCTCAGCTTCTTGCGGAAGCATAGAGACAAATGTTCGATTCACCGAAACAAGGTACTGCTATGACTTTCGAATGTAAGGATTTGGATCAAGCAGGAATCTCTAGGCCAATGGCTGCTTTTTCAGGCAGTCATCTTCCTGAGTGGGCTCAATCACTAAAACCATTGAAAAATTGCCTACTAATGTGGGTGCATGAATTCGAAAATGTGTGTATAGTTCGTTGGGCAAGAACCCTCCAGAATGGGCAAAAGAGATTTTGCAGCATTCTATTAGTAAATAGGTCTATAAAGGAAATGCATCAGTTCCCACCAAGGTATCTTACCTGACCTATAATCCTTGCTCCCTTGAAATAAAATCCTTTTTTCATCCTCATCTTAACTGATTTATCAGCATCAACTTCTTTGTTTCTGAGTGTTGGACTTGTTTTCTTTCTTCGACTGTACTCTTTTCTTTTACATGGCAAAAAGTGATATTTTCATGTCACTCAACATGTTAGGACCTCAAATTATCTGGATCCAACATTTACCTAAGATGTTGTTGCTCTTGGGAGATAAACACTCTTCTATATCGAAGGTATCATACATGCAAATATCATATTTTTCACTTTGTGTTTCATCCATTGAATCAACTATTTTGTAATGCTTGTGAATTAATTCAGCTTCTGCATTATGCTGCTAAATTATGGTTTCCTACCACGTATTATTAATGGCGAGCACTTTGGGACATGCCACTTTTCTTGTATTTTGTAATTAATGTTGAAAACTCTAAACACAAAATATGAAATAAACCAAACGGCCCCTAAGTTTTTTTATTGCAAAAAGAATTGTTATCTTTACTTGTTTAATATTAAATTTTTAGACGGAAGGCGCCTCACATGTTCTTTAGCTAATTTTTTTCTCTTCTTCTTTTGAATATTATTAATATATTTGGTTGAATATTATTTATTTTCAATTTTGTCCTTGTTTTACTCATTTTGAATTTCGTTACTTCTATTTAATGTTCCCTTTTTGAGTTAGGGTTTTATTTTGAATTTCACAATCATATCAAAACAGCATGACACAAAAGCTATTGCAACCATTAACAAATTTATTAGCCTGTTGCAAAGATGTGAATTGTTAACAAAAATAACTCTAACTGTCAATCTTGTATGTTAATCAATGTGTTGTTCACTTGAAGTTTGGCTGTGTGTAAATTAATTCATGATATGTGTAATGACCCGAAAATCCAGTCCAATTTGAGCTGACTAAATAACACAAGTCCAACCCCAATTACACTGGAAAATCAGAACACTAATAGAAAGAAATTAGAGGGTGAGAATAGATAAGATTGAAACTTAGAATAGAAGAAGAAGAACACAACATCAGAGTAACACGAACCTCACAGCGGAACGAATAACATATAATATATATAACATAACTTGAAATATACATCTGTAGTTGAATATACATCATTATCAAAGTACAACACTTGCAACACAGTGGAAATAACTATAGCTATATAATCCTGAAGCCTCCTGCTCCAAGCTCTTCCAGTATATCTGTAAATCCCGACAATTTGACTGCCCGTACAAATTTAGGCACCTAAGAGTTTAAGGAAACAAACAAATAAACTTCAGGTCAGTCATGGAACTGGTGTGAGTAAAACAGTTTAAAACAGTTTGAACAAGTAAATGATATCTCATAAGACCACGCCGTATAACGGAACGGGTTTTTCCCTTATGAGAATCCAAATTATGTTTATATCAGAAACCTTTTGATATTATAATAATGTCTATCAACACAATACAATAATCATCTAGCAGAAACGCTTCCATCTCACGTTCTACATATATAGTATACAATCAAATCCGGAAGCACGTATTGGGTAATGGATTTCCAACTATGACAATGTATGGAACCACCTTTCGCTAGTGTACCTCAAGAGAGGAATACATTGGGTTCAACAAGAACATCTTGCAACCCGACCACACATGACCGACCACTCATTTCACTTGAGTGTATCGAATGTATATCACCAACGGTTGGGATCAGCAACCGTATCCCGAATGGGACAGTATCGACAATAGATTTTTAGAAATAAATGAAACTCTAGATCAGGTGATTATACACCCTACTTCGGAGCGACTGACTTAGCCATGCTGCTTGCCCGATTTCTGTCATTTACCGGTTGATGAGGCTTGAGGTTACGCTTCATCATCCCATCAGATTCACTTCGAATGCCACATTGTCAGATCCATCGAAAATCACTAATTGACGTATACAACAGTACATTACGTGTTAGCAAAAGAAGTTTCCTTCTCCGCTTCCACTCTTGGTACGGTTGAAGAAATCAGTGTACGTGACCTTTCTGGAAATACTCTGTTGAACATTCATCCATATAAGTCATCCAGGAAAAGGATGAACCGAAGGCACTATTCAATACATCCATCTTAGTCACTGTTATCTAAGACTTATACAATAGCCCTTGCGCTTTACTCCGTCTTCAATTATCTTTGGCATATATGATTCACAACACTTATGCCAATACAGAGTGGTTCTTTGATAATAATCCAACCGGTCTCTCCATATTAACAACGTTAAAATGGTCAAAACTTCGATAGTCTGTGATTTAACCATCAAAGAAAACACGTGTGCAAACAACGATATTATTTCCAAATGGAAATTCTATCAATCAATCATCAATCATATATATATATATATCTATATATATATATATTCCTTATTTTCTATATTTAGAAAATATATGTTAACACTGGAAAACGTTTCCATAACTTATTTACGTATCACTATTCTTTCTACAACTATCAGTCTCTGACTGTAAACTAGCAGGAGAACAATTCTCTAAGTATAAACCCCGAAAGCCGAAACCAACATCAGATCGATACTTAGAAAACTATTCAACTTAACTAATCTCTAGTCAGTTTCTAATCTTGTTTAACTCTATTTCTTTACCTCTATTCGATTAACTCTATTTGATTTACTCTAATACGAATAACTAATATCTGTTTTAACTTTATTTCGAATAACTATATTCGATTTAACTCCATTCGCTTGACTCTAGATCGCAGCGATCACAATGGTTACGCCTGATTCCCTTAGGAAACATCCGACCGCCGTGGGCTATCTGCAGCCCTGCGAATTACGCTAGCAGTCGTGCTAAATGGTAACTTATCCTAAATAACTATGTCTGATTAACTCCTTTTGATAAACTACATTTGATTAACTCCTTTTGATAAACTACGTTTGATTAACCCCTTTTTATCTCTTCGGTTTCCTTTTATAATCCTATTTAGTTTCCAACTAAATATTCCTTTTATAATTCTATTTATTTACTAAGTAAATATTCCTTCATCCTATTTATTCTCTAAATAGATATTCCTTTATTCTATTCTATTCGTTTTATCAACATTTTTCCTCTTTATAAAACTCTATTCGTTTTATAAACATTTTCCTTTTATTTACTTTCGAAATATTTCTTTTTTATAAAATCGGTTGATTTTATAAAATTCCTTTATTTCAATATACATTGATATAATTCTTCTTAAATCCCAGGGTCTTTTATGATATTTAAAATATCGAATAATAAGGATCAATATCATTCTAACACACATAATCCATTACAGATTATATAACACATCATATATCACAATATATGAAAAACAGTAAAATAAATGTTGAGGAATCCAGTTGGATTCCTCCGACCTGTTTCCCTGCATCACAGATGTTACACAACATAATCAACATCACTTTCAGTTCAATATGAAATATTCTGTTAACAGAATCAATATTTGATTTACATTATATATATATATATATATAATTTCCACCAACTGACAAGCAGTTAAATCAAACAGTCAACACACAGTCAATCAGCCAATATTTAACAGTTCTAAAAATACAACATGAAATTATAAACAGTTCAGATTTAGTGAGATTTACTCACATTGGACGATAATCGTTGATTTACGATAACCATCGCTTTATTCCGACGGACAATTTATTTTGCGATAAATTGTAATGAGCTCTGATGGACTTCCAGTCTGTTCCATCGTGTAGTATCCGTCCATACGATCCCAACGCAACTTACGGTTCGTCATCCTGATATCGTATGCTCAAGTTATTTATTTAACAAGTAAATAAATTGTTTGAAATTGAAACAAATTAATTTAATTCGCCAACGGGCCTTACTCATCCCATCCGGCCCAAATCCACTCCCATCCTTTCTTCCACAATGATACACAGTAACTCGCTCCTCTTTACAGGCAATAGTCGCTCTTTACCCCCTCTTATCTCCTCCTATATAGCATCGCTTGCCAAACCAACATCACAACACTTCCTCTCGTTCCATCCTCTATACTTCGATATCCCATACATCAAACTCGATCACCATTTCTCAGGTGCGATAAACAGCTAAACCCCCCCCCCCCCCCACTGTACATGACGCGATGAGAAAAACATCACCGAACCCTCCCAGAACGTGCACGCTAGAAATACTTGATGCCACAATTCGAAAACCAACAACGAAACCATCAAACAATGCACCGAATCGCCATAATCGCTAACCCTAGTTTCACTGTGTGAATGTCGAGCTCGACAACCCGCGTTCGTACCATACAAAGGAGACACCAAATCGAAGAGAATCTTGCAGCGATTTCATATATACTAGTATTGAGATTTATGGATTTTATTTCCCATTTGTTTGATTTTTCTTTTTCTTTGGTTTGCTTCTCGTTTCAGAACTGAATGTAGCGGCTCAATTTTGAGCAGAACGACTTCGTGAATTAGGTTATAAGGGATGAAGGGTGGCTATTTATAGAAAAAGGGTTGGAGATATTTCAGTTTTTTTTCCTTTATAATTGTTTTCGCCTTCTAAAAATTCGTGTGATCACACACGATACCCAAAAATCACAAAACTGGACATGCAGCTACATTTCGACATTACGGTCTCAACGAAACTGGTTTCGTCGACTTCGAACTTCGTATGCTCACACAGCGTATTTTTAACTATCAAAATACTGGTTGTTTTTCACTCTAAAAATCCGTACGGCCACACAGTGACTCTAAAAATCATGAATCTTGGAATCTAACAACTATTTAAAATTGCGGATCCAACAAAATTAGTTTCGTCGAACTCCGAGGTCGTTTGCAAAACTGGTTATTTCTAAAGCTCTGAATGACCCATTTAAATATATAAATATATATAAATATAATTAAATTTAATATTTAAAAATAAATATTATCGTATATATTCACAATGGAATACCATACAACTCCAGAATATTCCTATATGAATTTCTAACTCGATATTTCAAATCCCGATTAAATTGATATTCGATTTAAAATGAAATTCCTTTTTAAAATATAAATAATTCCTTTATAAATTATAAAGGAATTCCACAGCAACTTTTCTAAAATATGATTTGGACGTATCTCAAAATCTACACGACGAAATCCCGATTTTTCTCTTTCACTAGAAAGGTATACTCCACCAGCTCCACACGTTTCTTGTTTCACATAAATCCGGCTTAAAATGAATCCTGTACATTCAGTTGAAGTTCGAATCGCCAATTTACGAACTGCAGCGCCATTTCGAGCTCGATTATAATTATACGTTCAAACTGTCATTTATATAATATATTCGTTATTTAAATTCAATTCTAAACTGAATTAAATATCACAGATGATCCAGTTCACACCATATCGCCATTTCAACCAATTCTGATTATTTCAGAATTAAATATATTATTTAATTTATTATTTTAATTAAATATTCATCATTATTTAATTCCACGACCATTTAATTCACTATATCACTATTTATATAATTAAATAAATTAATTATAATACCTCTGCAATTGCAGGTCATTACATTCTTCCCCACTTAAAATAATTTTGTCCTCGAAATTGCCAAGGTAGAGAACGACCCTATCGACTGGTTAGAACCTATTTGTTCACTTCTTAACTTCAGTTTCAACTGAACCAATTTAATTTCGATTAAAATATTAATTAATTCTTATCAACGAAAATTTTCAAAAATCCTGAAAATTTTCTAACGCCTTAACTTTTCGAAAAATTTCGCCAGCACCTCCTTTGTACTGGTTAATCGGTCAAACTCCAACTCGTCTCTCTGGGCCATCTCCATCCCAAAAGAAAATCAAACAGCCAAGGGGCTTGCCAATTCGGCTCATAAATCTTATATCCAATAGAAATATAAACTTGTACCTTTTTGTCGGGCATATCATTTTATCCTTTTCACCTGTTATCAATTCAGCGGATACAAGGGTCATCCCAATCAAATTCCAATCTGCTTTTACCCACAACCCCACCATTCGCTTATATCCGAGCCAAATATCATTTTAACTCGAGTTTCTTCTCGATTCCCAACTCTTAACTTGATTATCCCATTTCACTTCAAATTTGAATCTCACAATCGAATTTGTCTTGATATCATTCTAATTCAACCTCAGATACCACTTTACTGGCTTTAATTTAATTCAATTTTGCTTTCGCAAATTTCTGTTAAATTTGTTTTTAATTCAAACAGTCTTTCCCTGGGAGTTTTTAAACAGTTTACTTTTTTTTAAAAAAATCAAATTTTCCTTTTGAACATATCATTGAGCCCTTAATTAATATTCCATTAGTTAAATCACTTCTCTATTTCTTTATCAATATTTGTTAACCAAATATTTTCAATAACCATATTGGCCGTTTATGTTATTTGGAAAACATTTCCGAATATCGCCTTCCTTTATTTTCTAAACTTTAGAAAATATATGCTATTTATAATCGGAAAATATTCCAATTACTTATCTCTTTTCCGATCTCATTTATTTCTATACTTAGGAAATATTCTTTATTATATCTCCAAGCCTACACTTATTTGGGTTAAAACGGATGTTGTGTAAAACATCGTTACGACAACCCAAATACTATATTCAACTAACTCTTATTCAATATTGATCTTCAAGCCTGAAATCTTACTATTTATTTGTTAATAATGAAATCAATCAAGTTGGGGGTATAACTACCTCTCAGACCTTGACTGAATAACATTTATAACATCAAAACAGATATGACTACTTACTCGAATAATCAATACCATACAACTACTTATTCACTTTTAAACACGTATACGCTTCCTCTTTCTATTCTTACTAGATTTTATTCTTAGTCTTCCTTTTTGATTTAACTATTATATTTCTAAGTTCGTTTCCTTATCGACTTCTATATATATCGATACGTTGATTTCTAACTATCAAGTTATCTTAAAAATATTCTAACTCCATAAATTCCCGGAAAAATTCGCCATAACCTCCTTTGTACCAGGAGCATCCGGATATTTCAAATAGCCTCCCATAGCCCTCACCAATCCAAAAGAAAAAGAAAAAGAAAAAACCAAGCGGCTAGCAGATACGGCGGATAAAATCTCATATATGAATTAAATACATACCTTTTCGTCGAGCATTCTATTTATATACCTTCACACCATATCCATACCTATCTCATGTATACTTGTACCAGCCCAATCTATTTTAACAATACCTGATCGTTTTAACTCAATTCGTTAATTAGTTTGTTAATTGACTCTTTAGTCTATTTCACTTTTATATTTGAACATGATATGTTCAAATATATTTTAACTTGCTTATTAAGTAATTTGAATCCAAATTTCAAATTTTAGTTCTATATTCGATTTCGAATATCCATTTACAAATCCAATTCACCTTTCAAAGTTCAACTTCAAATTAAAAACTCGATTAACTAATTCCTCTTCGACTTAGTTAATTCTATTCAATTTCTATTCAAATTTTATATCATTTCTATTAGTCAATTCAATATATCAAATTCTATTTTATATATCCCATTTTGAAAGTCAACGCAACTTGTCTTTCCCAAAACAAATTCAAAACAGTATCTCTAGTAGTAATTCGTCACTTACAACTCGAAAATGAATACTGATGATGCAACTGTCATCATCAGAATCTATTTTCCAGCGATCGAAGTGAGTTCAATACTATAAAACCATTCTAAACAATCCCACTTTGAAATTCATTTCAAAATATAATTCACACGGATTGTAAAACAATTTAAAATCTCTCAGGATCTTAAATTTTCCTTATTTTTAATCCAAATCCATTTATAAACACTTATCCAATTCTCTAGAGTTTGAACTCAATTTCTGGTTTAAAATTTCAGAATCAACTCATCTGATTTCACATATTTCACTTATATGAATTCTGATTGGTTATTTACATAACCATTTAATTTATAATCTTACTCGATTATAATCACAACCAATATATCCAATATATTATAATCTTGATATATATATATCTTCTCTATATCAAGATATACCTTGGGTAAACTTATTTAAATTTACCCTCTTTTCAAAACATATCGTGTCGACCCATCGTATTCGAGTGTTTAGTACCTCCCACCAATACAATGGATCAAACTGATCGACCACAACTCATAAACAACTCAACCACTAAATCTCCACGATATAAAACAATTTTTATATCAATAACAAATACATTCACTCATATCTTTACACTCAAACTCAATCTAGGGTATTACTAACCCCATTTCTACTGAGTCACGCCACAGAGCCAAGGTAATTCTTAACTTAAGCTCTGATACCAACTGTAATGACCCAAAAATCCGGTCCAATTTGAGCTAACTAAATAACACAAGTCCAACCCCAATTACACTGGAAAATCAGAACACTAATACAAAGAAATTAGTGGGTGAGAATAGATAAGATAGAAACTTAGAATAGAAGAAGAAGAAGAAGAACACAACATCAGAGTAACACGAACCTCACAGCGGAACGAATAACATATAATATATATAACATAACTTGAAATATACATCTGTACTTGAATATACATCATTATCAAAGTACAACACTTGCAAAACAGCGGAAATAACTATAGCTATATAATCCTGAAGCCTCCTGCTCCAAGCTCTTCCAGTATATCTGTAAATCCCGACTACTTGACTGCCCGTAAAAATTTAGGCACCCAAGAGTTTAGGGAAACAAACAAATAAACTCCGGATCAGTCATGGGACTGGTGTGAGTAAAACAGTTTGAACAAGTAAATGATATCTCATAAGACCACGCCGTATAACGGAACGGGTTTTCCCTTATGAGAATCCAAATTATGTTTATATCAGAAACCTTTTGATATTATAATAATGTCTATCAACACAATATAATAATCATCTAGCAGAAACGCTTCCATCTCACGTTCTACATATATAGTATACAATCAAAACCGCATGCACGTATGGGGTAATGGATTTCCAATTATGACAAGGTATGGAACCACCTTTCGCTAGTGTACATCTAGAGAGGAATACACTGGGTTCAACAAGAACATTTTGCAACCCGGCCACACAAGACCGACTACTCATTTCGATTGAGTGTATCGAATGTATATCACCAACGGTTGGGATCAGCAACCGTTTCCCGAATGGGACAGTATCGACAATAGATTTTTAGAAATAAATGAAACTCTAGATCAGGTGATTATACACCCTACTTCAGAGCGACCGACTTAGCCATGCTGCCTGCCCGATTTCTGTCGTTTACCGGTTGATGAGGCTTGAGGTTACGTTTCATCATCCCATTAGATTCACTTCGAATGCCACATTGTCAGATCCATCGAAAATCACTAATTGACGTCTACTGAAACACCCCACCTCCGTTAGGGTCACTCTCAAAGGGAATGCCCTAATTTTGGTGGAGGTTTTTTTTTAGTATAAGTCATAGATATACAAGACAGATATAAGAACACATATTTGTAAACAGCGGAAAAACAACAACTTTTATTTCATAAAAGCAAATACGTGTTACAAAACATCACCATGATTGTCTTACATCTTTTTCCAAAACATAACATAACACTTTCATAATCTGTCTTGAGTACATTATTTAAAGAAGCATAAATAAAACATAGATAAACTGCAAAATCCCCATAGTGATTGTCCAAAGCTATAGTTCAAACGAAAAGGTCCAAGCAATACATTTCTCTTCTTCAACCTGGATGTTAAGGTTGGTCAAGCTGCTGTGTTCCCTCCCTGTGGACCTGGGGGGGGGGGGGGAACGGAAGAAAAGAAGACGAAAGAAAAGTAGAGTCAGACATAAAGCCTGAGTAAGTCTAGTACTATTTTGTCTATGAATAAAGAACTGGGTATGATAAGTATAAACAAGAAGTGGGCAAGCACTATAAACTTGGTTAAGTTGTCTAGGGTCGAATATACTATCGTACCCCATGTTAATCTCTGAACCCATATAAACTAGTTTCCAATTGGCACCCCATAATCAGGGTGATGTGATCCATTCTATGATGATCGGCTCCTACTCGCATAGTTACATGTGTCTTACGGCCCCCGATGTTGTAGTTACCTATGCTGGTCCCACCATGGGGTGTATCAAGTCCCATGGTGGCGGCCCGACACAACCTTAGAATGCACAGGTATGCTACTGGTGTCTAGTGCCTTATTTTTCTGCGCCGGAGTGTGTGCACGCCCGCACCCCGTTAGAACCTACACTACTACACCACCGCCGTCGATTTGACCTCTTACAATCCGCCCAGTAATCGTGCCCCACCCTGCTTAGTTTCAGGGTATCCTGATACACCTTTTAGGGTTACTGCTGAAAAGGGTCCCCCGTTACTAGGTTTTCTATCTCTAGCCAACATGCTAAGTTGGTTAAGTGTTTCCTAACCTAACCCCCACCAGTCCGTTTAGTTTAGCATGTTCCATTTTGATTAAGTCTTTAGTTCACTTAATCCTAACAATCCTGACTCAGCCTTAATTGTCTTATTAAGGCCCTGACCTCTCACATTAGACAGGTATTGTTGTGGCTGCATGTTGCCGGTTGGTTCCGGGCAGTCTTACGCCACAACTCAGTCTAACCTCGGGTCCTTATTGGGCTCCATGTTTAACCTCCCACATTGGATAGGTATTGTTGTGACTACTGGACAGCCGGGCGGTTCCGGGCAGGTTTACAACACAACTCAATCCAACCTCGGGTTAAACACATCGTATTTTCTACATTTACATATTTTGTCTTTCTTCTTTATTTTCTTATATGTAAATATTTGCGGCCCATTATTAAGTTAATGGTGTAAAGGTTACACCAATCATGGGCCCAACCCATACTTGAACTTGGGCCCTTCTACTTTATATTTTCATTTATTAATTAATTTTAACCCAACGTTATTTTCCCCCGTTTAACAAGTCCGTTTATTATATATATGTTGGGCTTAGCCTTTTAAAGCCCAACTTAGCCATGCGAAAAGGGGAGGCTTAAAGCGTGATTACATACACAAAGAGGGGAATGTGAGCGCATGAACTTGCAACATACGTTGGAACTACAAAATAGAAACTGGTGTACTTGCATAGTGGTAACATATACTTTGGTCATAAAGCATAGGTGACATGAATCAAAGCATGTGAACTTGTAATTGAGATAATAATCTAAATAGGGTATCATTATTGACTCATGAACCTATATTTTTATCTAGGCATAATGTCAAACATAAGCATGGCATAAATATTTCTAACATAAGCATGGCATAATGTCAAACATAAGCATGGCATAATGTCAAACATAAGCATGGCATAAGTATAGTTAAATTTGTTCACATAACCATGGCATAAATATTTCTAACATGAAATCATGATTTTTACTTTAGTCATGCAAACTTGCAAAAAGGGATTTTTGAACCTAACCTAGCTATGTGGTACATATGTCATCATATAATTCTTGTTAACAATTTCAATTATGCAAATTATTAATCATAGCCTAGTCATATTCATAAGTTTGCAAATAGGTTTTCTAGTACAAAAGCATGGCTTAATACATGATGCCAAATTTTCAACATAATTTCATATGGATTATGATAATCCAAACTTATTCCAATTACTTCACAAAAATGATGTTTGTGTAAAAATACACATTATGATGGCATAGTAGCAAAGCCCCAAACTTGCATGAATTTAAATCAACTACATACATGTAGCTTCAACATGGATTACATAATTTTGCGAAATATTCCAAACGTATACTTGCATAGAACTACCGCATGTAGTTCTTTATAATTGAATAACATAATTCAAGAATATCCAAACGTATATAAATTGATAAGAACGCATAAATATGAATTACTTTATTGCCACAATTCAAGCATACAAACCAACACAATTATTTGTTCATACCAAAGTAATACTCTACTTACAATGGTGTGATGAATTCTCTAATTTAGGGATTTGAAGACGCGGTTTGATTTGATTGAGTTGCTTTATGCCTTAGAATTTGCCTCCTAATCCTCTCTCCAATTTGGTGGCTACCCCTAGTCGTTCCTCAGCAACATGGCAGCTTTGTTCTTATTTTTGAATGAATAGATTAGGGTTTTGTCTAGGGTTGTTTTTATAGGGGAAATGAACTGATTAGGACCATTGATGTTGCTTGGATTGATCGTAGCCATTCATCCTAAGGAGAGACCAATTAGAGCCTGCCACCTAGCCCTAATGACAAAGCAGGCCACAGAAAATCGACTAACAGAGAATAGGCCAGCCGGGTTGGACTGGGCTCGACCTGGGTCTGGACCAGGTCGACATGCCTGTCGACAGCCCTGTCGACCTGGTTAGACCAGGTCGACAGCCCAGTCGACCTGGGTGCGTCAGGCGGGCGTTTTTCCATCCTGGCCCATTGGGCCCCATATTCGAACTTAAACTTGATTTAGAAACTTCCGAAGGCCATATCTTCTTCATACGGACTCCGTTTTTCGAAAACTCGGACTCTATTTCACGTATTTTTCCGAGACGAACGAAATGGCGTATCCCGTTTCCCTTAGTTCTTTGATTTCAAATTAATTATACGTTAATTTGTTAATTTCACATTTATAGAATACACGGGGTGTTACATTCTCCCCCACTTAAAAGTATTTCGTCCCCGAAATCTTCAAGTTTAGGAAAATGTATATCCTAACATCCAATCATCCATCTACTCATCCATCAAACACGAGCATCCATTGTCCTTAAAAGATTTCTAATGCTTCATGATCAAATGCGAAGTGTGTGTGTACATGTACTTATCTAATGCAAAATCAGGTGGTCTACTGATTCAGTTGACCTCCTTAATGCGAATTTATGTAAGTGCCATGAATCCATTATGTATGCAAACTTCCCTATTCATGATTCTACATGAGTGCACAATCATTCATTACAAATGCAACATCCATATGACAACACATTAAAGTTCAACCATATACGAATGCAAACATATATGCATATGCAATATGAAGTGACTGAGCCGATCTAAAACCTAGATTGTGTGTGTATATGCAACCACGAGCAACCACTAGCAATCACTTGCAACCACTTGCAACCATCATCCATAACATGTTTCAACTACATGTTTCCATCCAAAGGGTTTCTACCTAAAAGATACGGTCGAGGAAATATACCTAAAAAGATAGATAAAAACGCAACTTAAGGAAAAAGAAAGATCAAGGATGTACCCTCGAACAGAAAAGGGTAGGCAGTACGTATTCTAGCTTCAGTTTCCCAAGTCGGTCTCCCTCGGCGTCGCTCTACTGAACTTTGACGATCTTGACTTCGCGGTTGCGTAGCTTCTTCACTTCCGTTCCTAAGATGTGGGTTGGAACTTTTCTTATGGTTGCTTCGCGTTCCACTTCGGCCTCTTCGAGGATATTTGGCTCTACCACCTCGGCTGACTCATGTAGACATTTTTGGAGATGTGAAACGTGAAAAACGTTGTGGACTCCAGCCAACTTCTCGGGTAGCTCTAATCTATAGGCCATTTTCCCAATTTTCTCGATAATAGGGAATGGCCCTACGAACCTCGGTGCTAGTTTTCCTGTGGTTCCAAAACGAACAACGTTCCTTAGCGGTGATACCTTGAGAAAAACTCTGTCTCCAACTTCAAATTCAAGGTCGGTCCTCCTTTTGTCGGCGTAGGACTTTTGTCTGTCTTGGGCCGTCTTCATCCTTCTTCGTATTAAGTCTACTTTCTCTGAGGTCTCTCGGATCATATCTGGTCCAAGTATGAGCTTATCCGTGGACTCCCACCAACAAGTGGGCGATCGGCACGGTCTTCCATATAAAGCTTCGAAGGGCGCCATTCCGATGGTTGCTTGATAGCTGTTGTTGTAGGCAAATTCCACCAAAGGAAGGTGGTCTTCCCATGTCCCTCCGAAGTCGAGGACACATAGTCTTAAAAGGTCTTCCAAAACTCTGTTCACTCTCTCTGTTTGGCCGTCGGTTTGGGGATGATAGGCTGTGCTTAAGCATAATTGCGTTCCTACTGCTTCTTGCAGACTCCGCCAAAACTCACTGGTGAAGATGGGGTCTCGGTCACTAACAATGCTAGATGGTATTCCATGGAGTCGAATGATTTCCTTGAGGTAAAGTGATGCTAGGGATGAGGCAGTTCTCTTACTTTTGACAGGTAAAAAGTGGGCGCTTTTAGTAAGCCTATCCACTATTACACAAATGCTAGTGTTGCCTCTCCTAGACCTAGGCAGCCCATCGATGAAGTCCATTGAGATGCTATCCCACTTCCACTGTGGGACCTCTAGAGGATGTAGTAGTCCGCCAGGCTTTTTCTGTCCCGCTTTAACCTGTTGGCACACCATACACTTAGAAACGAATTCTGCCACGTCCTTTTTCATGCCGTTCCAGAAGAAAGTCCTTTTTATGTCTTTGTACATTTTATCCCCGCCTGGGTGTATCGTCATCTTGGAGTGATGTGCTTCCTCGAGAACCTTCTTTACTAAATCTTTTGTCTGTGGGACGCATAGTCTACCGTCTCGCCTTAGCAAACCCTTATCGTCGATGGAGTATCTGTTGAGGTGAGTTGAAGTCTCACCTCTAATTAGCCTATCAATCATTTCCACAAGCTGAGGGTCTTCGCGTTGTGCTGCCCCTACTGAATCCACTAAAGTCGGGCGCACTTCGAGAGATGCAAGCAAGCCCGGTACGAAATCGGAGGAAGGCCTAAAGTCGAAGCTGGCTATAAACTAATAAGACAATCACAATTAGGAATCAAATAAAAGGAATCACAAAAGACAAGAAAAAAATGGTTCTAACTTATTATAATAAAAGATCGGAATTACAGAAGGATATTTGGAAAATATTTAAAAGAAAAAATATCCGATTAATACGTAAATCGCATTATTTTATAAAATCCTTCATTGAAAAAATATACATGAATCTATTACTATGTATCATTAAGATTCCAAGTTTTAAATCAACAAACAAAATTTTAACTAAATACTCTAGGCTTTGTCTTTCAACAAACAACGGGCTTAGGGTCAATTTCTTTCGGCTCAACGCGTCTGCCACTACGTTGCCTTTGCCCGGAGTATAGGAGATTTCGAAATCGTACGAGGCAAGAAACTCCATCCATCTTTGTTGCCTCAAGTTAAGATCCTTCTGCGAGAAAAGATATTTCAACGATTTATGGTCAGTGTAAAGTTCGAACTTATCACCTAGGAGATAGTGTCGCCAAGACTTGAGTGCAAAGACGATGGCGGCTAACTCAAGATCGTGGGTTGGGTAGTTCTTTTCGTGCGCTTTCAACTGCCTCCCGCCATAAGCTACTACCCTTCCTTTTTGCATTAAGACGGCGCCTAGCCCTGTCCCACATGCATCCGTATAAACAGTGAACATCTTACTCCCATCTGGCAGCGTCAAAACTGGGGCTGTTGTGAGAGCCCTTTTCAGTCGTTGGAAAGCAAACTCGCAATCCAAGTCCCAATTGAACACTAGATTCTTCTTAGTCAATCTCGTGAGCGGAGCTGAGACTTTCGCAAAATCCCTTATAAACTTTCGATAGAAACCTGCTAGTCCTAGAAAGCTTCGGACCTCAGTTGCATTCCTTGGTGTCTTCCAATCCTGTACCGCCACTACCTTAGCAGGGTCCACTGCTAACCCTTGTTTGGATACTATGTGCCCAAGGAACCTCACCTCTTCCCTCCAAAAGTGGCATTTGGAGAATTTGGCTTTTAGTTGATGGACTCGCAAAGTTTCCATGATTGCCCTTAAGTGTTGAGCATGTTCCTCTTCACTCTTTGAGAAGATAAGGATATCATCTACGAAGACCACTACGAATTTGTTGAGGAAATCTCTAAATACCCTACTCATCAGGTCCACGAAGTAAGCAGGTGCTTTTGTCAAGCCGAAAGGCATGACAAGCCATTCAAAGAAGCCGTCTGGGGTTCTGAATGCCGTTTTATCGATGCTATCTTCAGCCACCCTTAGCTGATGAAAACCGGTCGCTAAATCGAGTTGGGAGAAAACAGACGCTCCTACAAGCTGGTCAAATAAATCATCAATTCTAGGGAGAGGGTGCCTATTCTTTTTCGTTAGCTTGTTGAGCTCCCTATAGTCAACACACAGACGGAGTGAACCATCCGCCTTTGTAGCGAACACCACTGGAGCGCCCCATTCTGAAATGCTCCTCCTAATGAACCCCTTTTCTAGAAGCTCTTTAATCTGTTTACTGAGCTCTTTCCTTTCTCGTGGAGCCATATGTCTAACGGGCAACGCAACGGGCTTTGCATTATCTACAAGATATATGCGGAAGTCTATTTCCCGCTTCGGAGGCAAGCCCTTCACCTCTTCAAAGACATCCAGATATTCCCGGACCACTCTAACTGATTGCAAATTTTCAACAGAGGCATCTAGCGATTCAAGATAACTAAGCATAACCGCATACGAGGGATTACAAGAAATTTCCAAAGTATTACCGAGCTGGGTTAGGAGCCTAACAACCCTTTTCTCACAATCAAGGATGGCCCCATTACTGGATAGCCAATCCATACCCAAAATCAAACCATAACCCGAAAAGCCCAAAACAAAGGCACTACATTGAAATTCTACACTTAGAATAGAAATTTTCAATCCCAAACAGATCATAGACAAATGAGCTGGGCCCCCAATTGGGTTTGCAACAATTAAGGGGTCCTCTACCATACTAGTTTTTAGGTGCAGAGATTCTACTAAAGCAGACGAGATAAAGGAGTGTGATGCGCCAGAATCAAATAAAGTGCGAACGGGGGGATCATAAAGATAAACTACACTTTCTACAGAAGTATTTATACCTCGCTGTTGTAGAGGTGGTGCTTCTAGCACATGAACATGTGCCCCTGGGGTGGATCCAGCCCTCTGCCCCTGTCCTCGTTTCTTTGGGCAGTCCTTAGCCCTGTGGCCTGTCTTACCGCAAGAAAAGCACCCACCATTCTCCTTGGCCTTCTTTTTCCGGCAGTCCTTTACTAAGTGCCCCACTTTGCCACAGAAATTGCACTTCCTCTTCTCTTTGTTGCCTTTCCCGCCCTTCTTAAAGTCTGTCTTCTCAGGGCAGTCTTTGCTGATGTGTCCAGTCTCCCCACAATGAAAACATTCACCTTGCTTTCTTTTCCTCTTTCTACAATCCTTGGCTATGTGCCCCTCCGTACCACAAAAATTGCATTTCCTTTTTTTTTCTCGTTTCTTATTATTACTGTTACGATCCTTTCTTATTTGACTATTATTCGTCTTCCTACTCTGGGACTCTTCCGCTTGTTGGTTCACGTGGAGGAGGAGGAGTGAAAGCGTTAGCAGCTGGGGAGTAAGGTCTCCAGACATGCTGAAACCGAAAGGATAGATTCAAAACGAAGGATAAGAGATAATACCTATGGCTTTGGGGACTTTGCCTTTTTAAAATAAAATAAAATAATATTTTTCTTAAAAATGCTTCTTTAAATTTCCTTTTTGAAAATATTTTTTCAAAACTTTTTATCTTATCTGGTAAACCTATGCTCTGATACCAAGTGAAACACCCCACCTCCGTTAGGGTCACTCTCAAAGGGAATGCCCTAATTTTGGTGGAGGTTTTTTTTTTTTTAGTATAAGTCACAGATATACAAGACAGATATAAGAACACATATTTGTAAACAGCGGAAAAACAACAACTTTTATTTCATAAAAGCAAATACATGTTACAAAACATCACCATGATTGTCTTACATCTTTTTCCAAAACATAACATAACACTATCATAATCTGTCTTGAGTACATTATTTAAAGAAGCATAAATAAAACATAGATAAACTGCAAAATCCCCATAGTGATTGTCCAAAGCCATAGTTCAAACGAAAAGGTCCAAGCAATACATTTCTCTTCTTCAAGCTGGATGTTAAGGTTGGTCAAGCTGCTGTGTTCCCTCCCTGTGGACCTGGGGGGGGGGGGGGGAACGGAAGAAAAGAAGACGAAAGAAAAGTAGAGTCAGACATAAAGCCTGAGTAAGTCTTGTACTATTTTGTCTATGAATAAAGAACTGGATATGATAAGTATAAACAAGAAGTGGGCAAGCACTATAAACTTGGTTAAGTTGTCTAGGGTCGAATATACTATCGTACCCCATGTTAATCTCTGAATTCATATAAACTAGTTTCCAATTGGCACACCATAATCAGGGTGATGTGATCCATTCTATGATGATCGGCTCCCACTCGCATAGTTACATGTGTCTTACGGCCCCCGATGTTGTAGTTACCTATGCTGGTCCCACCATGGGGTGTATCAAGTCCCATGGTTGCGGCCCGACACAACCTTAGAATGCACAGGTATGCTACTGGTGTCCAGTGCCTTATTTTTCTGCGCCGGAGTGTGTGCACACCCGCACCCCGTTAGAACCTACACTGCTACACCACCGCCGTCGATTTGACCTCTTACAATCAGCCCAGTAATCGTGCCCCACCCTGCCTAGTTTCAGGGTATCCTGATACACCTTTTAGGGTTACTGCTGAAAAGGGTCCCCCGTTACTAGGTTTTCTATCTCTAGCCAACATGCTAAGTTGGTTAAGTGTTTCCTAACCTAACCCCCACCAGTCCGTTTAGTTTAGCATGTTCCATTTTGATTAAGTCTTTAGTTCACTTAATCCTAACAATCCTGACTCAGCCTTAATTGTCTTATTAAGGCCCTGACCTCTCACATTAGACAGGTATTGTTGTGGCTGCCTGTTGCCGGTTGGTTCCGGGCAGTCTTACGCCACAACTCAGTCTAACCTCGGGTCCTTATTGGGCTCCATGTTTAACCTCCCACATTGGATAGGTATTGTTGTGACTACTGGACAGCCGGGCGGTTCCGGGCAGGTTTACATCACAACTCAATCCAACCTCGGGTTAAACACATCGTATTTTCTACATTTGCATATTTTGTCTTTCTTCTTTATTTTCTTATATGTAAATATTTGCGGCCCATTGTTAAGTTAATGGTGTAAAGGTTACACCAATCATGGGCCCAACCCATACTTGAACTTGGGCCCTTCTACTTTATATTTTCATTTATTAATTAATTTTAACCCAACGTTATTTTTCCCCGTTTAACAAGTCCGTTTATTATATATATGTTGGGCTTAGCCTTTTAAAGCCCAACTTAGCCATGCGAAAAGGGGAGGCTTAAAGCGTGATTACATACACAAAGAGGGGAATGTGAGCGCATGAACTTGCAACATACGTTGGAACTACAAAATAGAAACTGGTGTACTTGCATAGTGGTAACATATACTTTGGTCATAAAGCATAGGTGACCTGAATCAAAGCATGTGAACTTGTAATTGAGATAAGAATCTAAATTGGGTATCAATTGACTCATGAACCTATATTTTTATCTAGGCATAATGTCAAACATAAGCATGGCATAAATATTTCTAACATAAGCATGGCATAATGTCAAACATAAGCATGGCATAATGTCAAACATAAGCATGGCATAAGTATAGTTAAATTTGTTCACATAACCATGGCATAAATATTTCTAACATGAAATCATGATTTTTACTTTAGTCATGCAAACTTGCAAAAAGGGATTTTTGAACCTAACCTAGCTATGTGGTACATATGTCATCATATAATTCTTGTTAACAATTTCAATTATGCAAATTATTAATCATAGCCTAGTCATATTCATAAGTTTGCAAATAGGTTTTCTAGTACAAAAGCATGGCTTAATACATGATGCCAAATTTTCAACATAATTTCATATGGATTATGATAATCCAAACTTATTCCAATTACTTCACAAAAATGATGTTTGTATAAAAATACACATTATGATGGCATAGTAGCAAAGCCCCAAACTTGCATGAATTTAAATCAACTACATACATGTAGCTTCAACATGGATTACATAATTTTGCGAAATATTCCAAACGTATACATGCATAGAACTACCGCATGTAGTTCTTTATAATTGAATAACATAATTCAAGAATATCCAAACGTATATAAATTGATAAGAACGCATAAATATGAATTACTTTATTGCCACAATTCAAGCATACAAACCAATACAATTATTTGTTCATACCAAAGTAATACTCTACTTACAATGGTGTGATGAATTCTCTAATTTAGGGATTTGAAGACGCGGTTTGATTTGATTGAGTTGCTTTATGCCTTAGAATTTGCCTCCTAATCCTCTCTCCAATTTGGTGGCTACCCCTAGTCGTTCCTCAGCAACATGGCGGCTTTGTTCTTATTTTTGAATGAATAGATTAGGGTTTTGTCTAGGGTTGTTTTTATAGGGGAAATGAACTGATTAGGACCATTGATGTTGCTTGGATTGATCGTAGCCATTCATCCTAAGGAGAGACCAATTAGAGCCTGCCACCTAGCCCTAATGACAAAGCAGGCCACAGAAAATCGACTAACAGAGAATAGGCCAGCCGGGTTGGACTGGGCTCGACCTGGGTCTGGACCAGGTCGACATGCCTGTCGACAGCCCTGTCGACCTGGTTAGACCAGGTCGACAGCCCAGTCGACCTGGGTGCGTCAGGCGGGCGTTTTTCCATCCTGGCCCATTGGGCCCCATATTCGAACTTAAACTTGATTTAGAAACTTCCGAAGGCCATATCTTCTTCATACGGACTCCGTTTTTCGAAAACTCGGACTCTATTTCGCGTATTTTTCCGAGACGAACGAAATGGCGTATCCCGTTTCCCTTAGTTCTTTGATTTCAAATTAATTATACGTTAATTTGTTAATTTCACGTTTATAGAATACACGGGGTGTTACATCTACAACAGTACATTACGTGTTAGCTAAAGAAGTTTCCTTCTCCGCTTCCACTCTTGGTATGGTTGAAGAAATCAATGTACGTGACCTTTCTGGAAATACTCTGTCGAACATTCATCCATACAAGTCATCCAGGAACAGGATGAACTGAAGGCACTATTCGATACATCCATCTTAGTCACTGTTATCTAAGACTTATACAATAGCCCTTGCGCTTTACTCCGTCTTCAATTATCTTTGGCATATATGATTCGCAACGCTTATGCCAATACAGAGTGGTTATTTAATTAATAATCCAACCGGTCTCTCCATATTAACAACGTTAAAATGGTCAAAACTTCGATAGTCTGTGATTTAACCATCAAAGAAAACACGTGTGCAAACAACGATATTATTTCCAAATGGAAATTCTATCAATCAATCATATATATATATATATATATATATATTCATATTTTCCTTATTTTCTATATTTAGAAAATATACCTTAACACTGGAAAACATTTCCATAACTTATTTACGTATCACTATTCTTTCTACAACTACCAGTCTCTGACTGTAAACTAGTAGGAGAACAATTCTCTAAGTATAAACCCCGAAGGCCGAAACCAACATCAGATCGATACTCAGAAAACTATTCAACTTAACTAATCTCTAGTCAGTTTCTAATCTTTTTTAGCTCTATTTCTTTACCTCTATTCGATTAACTCTATTTGATTTACTCTAATACGAATAACTAATATCTGTTTTAACTTTATTTCGAATAACTATATTCGATTTAACTCCATTCGCTTGACTCTAGATCGCAGGGATCACAATGGTTACGCCTGATTCCCTCAGGAAAGATCTGACCGCCGTAGGCTATCCGCAGCCCTGCGAATTACGCTAGCAGTCGTGCTAAATGGTAACTTATCCTAAATAACTACGTCTGATTAACTCCTTTTGATAAACTACATTTGATTAAGTCCTTTTGATAAACCACGTTTGATTAACCCCTTTTTATCTCGTCAGTTTCCTTTTATAATCCTATTTAGTTTCCAACTAAATATTCCTTTTATAATTCTATTTATTTACTAAATAAATATTCCTTCATGCTATTTATTCTCTAAATAGATATTCCTTTATTCTATTCTATTCGTTTTATCAACATTTTTCCCCTTTATAAAACTTTCTTTGTTTTATAAACATTTTCCTTTTATTTACTTTTGAAATATTTCCTTTTTATAAAATCGGTTGATTTAATAAAATTCCTTTATTTCAATATACATTGAAATAATTCTTCTTACATCCCAGGGTCTTTTATGATATTTAAAATATCGAATAACAAGGATCAATACCATTCTGACACACATAATCCATTACAGATTAAATAACACATCATATATCACAATATATGAAAAACAGTAAAATAAATGTTGAGGAATCCAGCTGGATTCCTCCGACTTGTTTCCCTGCATCACAGATGTTACACAACATAATCAACATCACTTTTAGTTCAATATGAAATATTCTGTTAACAGAATCAATATTTGATTTGCGTTATATATATATACATATATATATATATATATGTGTGTGTGTGTGTGTGTGTGTGTGTAATTTCCACCAACTGACTAGCAGTTAAATCAAACAGTCAACACACAGTCAATCAACCAATATTTAACAGTTCAAAGAATACAACATGAAATTATAAACTGTTCAGAGTTAGTAAGATTTACTCACATTGGACGATAATCGTTGATTTATGATAACCATCGCTATATTCCGACGGACAATTTATTTTGCGATAAATTGTAATGAGCTCTGATGGACTTCCAGTCAGTTCCATCGTGTAGTATCCGTCCATACGATCCCAACGCAACTTATGGTTCGTCAATCTGATATCGTATGCTCAAGTTATTTATTTAACAAGTATACTCATCCCATCCGGCCCAAATCCACTCCCATCCTTTCTTCCACAATGATACACAGCAACTCGCTCCTCTTTACAGGCAATAGCTGCTTTTTACCCCCTCTTATCTCCTCCTATACACCATTGCTTGCCAAACCAACATCACAAAACTTCCTCTCGTTCCATCCTTTATACTTCGATATCCCATACATCAAACTCGATCACCATTTCTCAGATGCGATGAACAGCTAACCCCCCTCCCCCCCCCCCCCACTGTACATGACGCGATGAGAAAAACATCACCGAACCCTCCCAGAACGTGCACGCTAGAAATACTTGATGCCACAATTCGAAAACCAACAACGAAACCATCAAACAATGCACCAAATCGCCATAATCACTAACCCTAGTTTCACTGTGTGAATGTCGAGCTCGACAACCCGCGTTCGCACCACACAAAGGAGATACCAAATCGAATAGAATCTTGCAGCGATTTCATTTATACTAGTATTGAGATTTATGGATTTTATTTCCCATTTGTTTGATTTTTCTTTTTCTTTGGTTTGCTTCTCGTTTTAGAACTGAATGTGGCGGCTCAATTTTGAGCAGAACGACTTTGTGAATAATGTTATAAGGGATTAAGGTTATAGACAAAGGGTTGGAGATATTTTAGTTTTATTTTCTTTTATATTTGTTTTTGCCTTCATAAAATTCGTGTGATCACACATGATACCCAAAAAATCACAAAACTGGACATGCAACTACAGTTCGACATTATGGTCTCAACGAAACTGGTTTCGTCGAATTACGACTTCGTATGCTCATACAGTGTATTTTTAACTGTCGAAATACTAGCTGTTTTTCACTCTAAAAATCCGTACGGCCACACAGTGACTCGAAAAATCATGGAACTTGGAATCTAACAACTATTTGACATTGCGGATCCAATAAAATTAGTTTCGTCGAATTCCGAGGTTGTTTGCAAAACTGGTTATTTTTAAAGCTCTAAATGACCGATTTAAATATATAAATATATTTAAATATAATTATATTTAACATTTTAAAATAAATATTATCGTATATATTCACAATGGAATACCATACAGCTCCTGAATATTCCTATATGAATTTCTAACTCGATATTTCAAATCCCGATTAAATCGAAATTCGATTTGAAATGAAATTCCTATTTAAAATATAAATAATTCCTTTATAAATTATAAAGGAATTCCACAGCG
This sequence comes from Allium sativum, assembly GCA_030737875.1. Lineage (NCBI taxonomy): Eukaryota > Viridiplantae > Streptophyta > Magnoliopsida > Asparagales > Amaryllidaceae > Allium > Allium sativum. Next base: position 647,324,464 of record CM060923.1, read on the forward strand.
ACTTTTCTAAAATTTGATTTGGATGTATCTCAAAATCTACACGACGAAATCCCGATTTTTCTCTTCCACTAGAAAGATATACTCCACCAGCTCCGCACGTTTCTTGTTTCACAAAAATTCGGCTTAAAACGAATCATGTACATTTAGTTGAAGTTCGAGTCGCCAATTTACGAACTGCAGCGCCATTTCGAGCTCGATTATAATTATACGTTCAAACTGTCGTTTATATAATATATTCGTTATTTAAATTCAATTCTAAACTGAATTAAATATCACAGATGATCCAGTTCACACCATATCCCATTTCAGCCAATTCTGATTATTTCAAAATTAAATATATTATTTAATTTATCATTTTAATTTATTATTTTAATTAAATATTCATCATTATTTAATTCCATGACCATTTAATTCACTATATCACTATTTATATAATTAAATTAATTAATTATAATACCTCTGCAAATGCGGGTCATTACAATATGTTACCATTTCCTTTCTTTTTGAAGGTCTAGGAAAGCATATCTGAATCCTAGTAGGGAGTAAGACATAACAATGGAACCCTGCGTTAGAAAATACATACTTACTTATAATGTTTATTCTGTGTAATCTGCATCATGGCATGACCTATTTAAAGTCTTTTCTTTTATTATTTTGTGTTGTTCGGGTACTAATCATATCCTTTGCATGTTGTGTTTAATGCTTTTGCTACAAATTGGTCAGCATTCTCCTCCTAACTCTACTATTGGATTGGAGTACAACAACCCTGCAATTTTCATTGAATGGCCTCTACAACATTATTGGTATGTTGAACTGATATAATTTCTGGATTATATTCGCATCAACCTCCTGAATTTTAACCTTGTAATCGCACAATGAATTTATTTTTAGTACCTAGTAGGCTAGTACCCCAATCATGCTTCTAATATGTTTTTTTGTGCCGCAAGTATCCCTATATTGTCTCTTAAGTAACAAATGTACTCACTACTCAACAGGCAGTAATAGGCTATTATCTGCTTCTGCTTGGCGTAGAGATTTGAGCTCACCAAAATAGCAGTTAAACTTTGAACAACCATGATCTTCATATATGATATTTTTGCTGGGATCTATTTCCACATGTTTCTTTGACTTTGATCATTGGATGACTCATCATATAAATTTAAGGCACTATAGTTGCATATCTGGAGAACACTAATACATTTAGAGGGAAATCAGTCTATGAAATTCTTGTTGCTGTTTTGCTAAATTTATTTTACGATAAGTGATACATTCTCTTGAAATTTTGTTTGGATGCACTAAAATTTAGCGAGGTTCTAAACTAACAGATAACTACTGTGTAATTGAACTAGTACCTTGTGCCTCTTCGGCAATAAAATATACCTAAACTTTTCTTAATTTTTCTTACTTTTCTCCATGTTATTCTTATCTTGTGTATGTACTAGATTTAAATCTTGCGAGACATAACCAGAATAAGTTGAATGTCGGTTGAATTCATTGAGAGGCAAAACTATCTCTGAATTTTTACTAGTAAAAGTGAAATCCTTTAAAACACTTATGTATTACATTTAATGTTTACTTGAATATATACTTATTTTTTGGAACCTCAAGATTTCTTCATATTTTCTTCTTCCCAAATTAATAGTTGATGGTTCATTAACATTTTATTATTACATTTTCTAATTAGGGTTTAATGATGACATGGCTGTTGACTGAAGTAGAAAAATTTAACTAGATAAAATCAAAAAAATTACCCATTGCTCATGACTTTTGCTACTAGCATCATAACTACTGCACTACAACACATATTCATAATAGCTTCATAAACATGATTATGCCACTCGGTCGTTTTATATCCTTACTGTGTTTTCTTTCTTTTCTTATTGATCATTTTAAATATAAAGATGACAATCTAAACTGAAGAGAGAATAAGATGGTAGTTGATCATTCTTCAGTAATGGTATCAGGAAACCCAAAACAACAGTTATCTAGACAAAATGGACAAAGTATCACCCTGAAACTGTCAATGGTAATTAATGTGTATCATGCATGTATGGGGGTGATTGGAGTGCAAATGCTCTGTACCCAAAATCCCCTATCTTCATGTTCCCAACCAATCAGGATTGTTGTTTTTTTTATCATTTTGCAACTAAGTCAGAGAGAGAAAGGAGGCTTAATTGCAAAAAAGTGGAATATAAGGGACCTTGATTGGTTGGACATAGAGGGATAGAGAATTTTAGGTACAGGGGATTTGATTTGGGGGTGACTGATTCAAAAAATGCTACACATAATCTAACATTTTTTTCTTACTCGATAATCAATAATTAAAGGACAATAAAACTGGAGATTGGTGTTTATACTATGAAAAAAAATAGTTGGCTACTGGCCAAAATCGCTTTTCACAACTGCCTATTATATTTTATCCTTGCATTGTGAGTTAAACGACAAGTTCTGCTTATACTATCTTATCCCGATGATCGTCCACAACTGCCTAGCACATCTTTTAGTGCACTATTTCTCTTATTAAGTGCAGGAGTTACGGGCGGTCGTCACATATTTGTGTTCACTTGGATATTTACGTACAATCCACCATTTTTGTCTTAGGTTTTTTTGAAACAATTACATGAAATTCTCCAAGGATAATTAGCACCGACATTGCAAATAGTAGTGAACTTGGTTTTATTTGAATTTATAGGTTTAGAAGAGACATAGTGAAGAATTGTAAATTCACTTATTTTTTTTAAAATTCTTTTACATAAAAATCATACTACCTTTAAATCCATTTTAGACACTCAAAGTCAAAAATATCTTATTTTTGAAATTAATTTCTAAGACAATTGACTTAGCCATTAACTATACCATGCATAAGCCCTCATCGAGGGGTACCTCTATTTCCATCTCATCGCTACCTTCAAGCAACCTGCCTTCTACGAATGTAAAATTGTAGTTTTGTGCTTTGTTATTTACTTGCATATTACTAATCCAAGAAATGTCATTCTATGACATACTCACTACATCTATACTATTAGCAGGAGGATCCACATGCTCATCTTTACCTACATCCATGTCACTTTCCATGTTGTAAGATGCCTCGTTTACGTTAATGTCCACGTTAGGTACTTCGATATTTGATTGTGTAGCAATGTTATGGATGAGAGCATCGAAAATTAACAAATCATTTTCTTTTAGATGTAAAAGGTTTTGACGTACAAAAACCATCAATTTAACTTTATTCCTTTCACATATCTCTGGCTTAAATGTTGTAACTCGAATTGTGCAGGATGCTCAGAAGGCAGCATATAAAAGTTTGAAGGTCGGGTAGTGCAAAATGGTGTTGGTTGTTGTGGAACATAACTACATAAAAAAGATTGTAACTAAGAACTAAAAAATAACTCATGTCTAGATATCAAACCAATAATCAAAATAACATTCACCTTTCCATCATATGTGTGAAGCCATCTTGAGTTGAATAAGGATGGTTGTACTAAATACCATATTGATAACTCGTACATAGCGGAAAAGAGAAAAAAATTGTTGCTGACCATAATTCGCTGTAATAGAAGGGGTATTAAAGCTCAACGATGCATTTTCTTGATCACACTACAACAAATTGACCCTATTACAATGATGTAAAACCCTTATAATATCATTTTACCACGGCGCATCCATCGTCGTGTACGCAGAAGTTGTAATATATTAAAATCTTTTTGTAATAACCCGGAAAATCTGAGCCAGTTTAAAATTTTTGTTTTGGCAATTTTAGTGAATTTTGAATATTTAAAATGGATTATTTTAAATAATATTGACGAAAAATTTATTTTGAATATAATTCGAACGTATATATTATACGCGTCGTCGTTAGAATATAAATATTTATATATAACTATAAATATAATTGAAAATGGCGCGGTAGTTCGATAATTCGATTTCAAACTTCAATTGAATGTAGCGGGTGCAAAACAATCCGGATCTTAGTGAAACCAAAAACATTAGGATCTAATTGATGATACCTTTCCAACGAATCCGACCAATCGAGATTTCATAGCGGGAATCAAAAGTTTTGTCTAGTTGAAAATTCTGAATAGTCGCTATGGAATTCAGGCCCTTAAAAATGGACATTTTACAAATGACCTCGGATTTCGACGAAACCACTTTTGTTGGGTCCGTGATGTAAAGTTATTACTAGGTTTCAAATTTCATAATTTTTCGAATCAATATATGAGCGTGGCAAAGGAAAACGCGTTTGACCAGTTTCAGTTGATTTTAATCGACTGGAAATTGGCCATTTTTCTAACGGTCTCAGAATTCGACGAAACTAGTTTTGTTAGGACCGTATCGTCATTACGAAGCTAGAAAACATTTTTCTGCAATTTATAGAGTTAGTATGTGACCCCGGTAATTTGAAATGTACGTTTAAAATTCAATATAGTGATTTAATTGTAAATTTAACGGAAATTGATTATAACGGCCGAATCAGCTTGCGATACATATCCCATTGTGTTCGGAATGGGGGTAAAACGCTATGGACGACAGGCGGTGGGCCTCGTTTCGAGTTCGTTTGTAAAAGTCAACCTTTTAAATTAAATAAAAAATAAAAATAATAAAAATAATAAATAAAACTCTCCCCCCTTTAATCTCGTTCTGGCCCCCCCTTCTATCATTCGTTAGATTCAAAGAAAAAAAAACGAGAGCGACGGGGGGAGGGAAGCCGCCGTCGCCCCTCCCCGATGAACCGCGATGCCTCCTAGCCGCAGCAGCCCCCCCTAAAGCCCGACGAACCCAAAAACCCAGAACCCCGCGACCCCCCTCCCCTTTAACCCAAAAACCGCCTGCGCCCACCACGTCAGAGCCGCCACCGCCCCCTTTACCCCGTCGCGCCCGCCTCCATCGCCCCCCCCCCCCCCCGGTCAGCGCCACCTCCGATGTGCTGGTTCTCCCCCCCCCCCCCCCCCCCCTTCGCTGCAATGAAAAGTAAGTTTTTATTTTACTTAGCTAGTTTTATTTTCAGTCTTTGATTATATTTTTCTTTAATTAAAATAAAGGGGGGGGTTTATTTGGAAAATAAAAATGAGATTTTATATAGTTAACCGAATGGAAAGTTGTAATTTTTATATAGTAGCAAAAGGAAGATGTGATATTTATATAGATTAAATACTAAAAATATAATTTTTATTATATAGAGAAGTTAAAGGTATGATCTTTATATTTTTAAAGTAATAAAAATATGATTTTTATATTTTTAAAGTATTAAAAATATAGTCTTTACTATATAGAAATATTAAAAATATGATTTTTATATTTTTAAAGTATTAAAAATATAATCTTTATAGGATAGAGAATGTAAAAATATCATCTTTGTATATGTAGCGAAATAAAAATCTGATTTTTATTTTATATATGCTGAAATAAAGAGGTAATTTTTATAGTGATGAAATGAAAATATAAACTTTATTTTTATAAAGGCGAAAACTTTATTTTTATAAAGGCGAAAACTTTATTTTTATAAAGGCGAAAACTTTATTTTTATAAAGGCGAAAACTTTATTTTTGTAAAGGCGAAATCTATATTTTTGAAAAGGCGAGGTCTTTATATGAAGAATAGCGAGATAAAAATATAATTTTTATCCATATAGTAGCGTTGTGAAAAATTCGATTTTTAAATATATGAAGTGATTATAGAAATATGATTTTTAAATTGAAAGTGAATAAATAAAAATGTGATTTTTATTTCAAAGACATCGAAATATAAAAAGGTGTGATTTTTATATATGTAGTGGCTACGGGCAACAAAGGAGATGAAAAGGCGAGAACGACGAAGATCTCTACAATAGGAGAGTCGTGGTATTGGATAGCTATCGGTGAGAACTTCTCACTCAAAAATCTTTTTTTTCTAGTTATATATATGTATACTAGGATGCAGACGGTGCTTAGTAGCACCCGACACCCGTCATCCACAGACCATGGATGGCTTGTTTGTTAAATTGTTTGGTTGAGTAGTTGGTTAGTTTGTTAGGTTTGAATTGAATTGTTTGGTGAAATGGAATGGATTGATTGATGTGTGAATGGCGTGGGCCTTCACTAGACCGGGGATAAGGCTAGGCCTTGTCCCGTTTCTAGTATCGTGTCGTTATGCCGCCGAAATTTTCTAAAATATGTTAGAAAAAAAAAATATCATTTTTTTATTGTGTAAATGAAATGAATAGAAATTCAAGTGTTGAAATAAATATTTTTGACGTTAAAAATATAATTTTTAACGTGAAAGTGAATAAATAAATATTTATAAACAAATCGGCCGATTTGTTTATTTACACTGATTTGACTGATATTGATTGGGTTGATAAATTTTACACATCGCCCAACTGCACAAACAAAAATGTGTGTTTGTTGATTTGAAACCCCACACGGGTGTTGGGATGATATTTGGTGTACACTAATCCCAATTATTTAATTATTGTTGATCGATTGGTCGACAGACTGTGTAAGCGTCGATTATTTATATTTGATGCTTATGCAGTTGTGTGGTGCACTTTGGTTGATGGTTGATTATTTTTCAAAGCTATTATACACATGTGTTGTATGGCATCCATATAATTAACATTATATGGTTATTGATTGGGCCTCATTCCAATTTGAAAAATAAAGAATATTATAAAATAAAGGTTCATGTGTTGATAGTACTCATCCATTGAGATTGGTCATGTGTTGAACGAAATATTTTGATAATAACAACTATTTTGAAAAAGAAATATTTGAAATAGAATATTTGAAAATAGAAATTTATGAAGCCGTGTTGATTAGATTGACGCCATTTTGACGTGAACGATATTATCGATTTTATTCATTTTAAGATGAATATTGAAAAGTGATTTCGAAATCAAATATTTCGAAATAAAATGAATTGAATTGAAAACGATTTCGAAATGAATTGAATTGAAAACGATTTCGAAATGAAATGAATTGAAAACGATTTCGAAATGAAATGAATTGAAAACGATTTCGAAATGAATTGAATTGAAAACGATTTCGAAATGAATTGAAAACGGATTCAAATTGAATTAAAAGCGAATTGGAATGAATTCAAATTGAATTGAAATTCGAATTGAATAGAAAAGAATTTTAAAACGAATTTATAAAGAAGAATTCAATTTTGATTTGAATTGAATATAGAAGTTGAATTGTTTTAGAAACGAATTTAAAACGATTTATAAAATTCGTTTTAAATAGAAATCGACGATATATATATTATATATATAATATAATGGCCTGAATAGAACGCGCCGCGCCGCGGCAGTTCGTGAATTTCGACCATTTATTTCAAACGAGCATTGCGGGAGATCCGACCGTCGGATTCTCCTAAAACCGGAACCGTTGGGTTCGTATCGAAAAGAGCTTTCCAATGAATATTAGAAATTTGAAATCTAACGGTTGGATTTGGAATTATATCCAAATAAAATTTGAAAAAGGTCGCTGTAAGTGCAGTTCGATGGCCGTTGATGGAAATCGACTGTACGGGCCTTGATAAAATTATTAAAAATATCAATAATTTGTGTAAAATTATAATATGTGAATTGGAAAGAATTGGGCTGGAAAATTCCACATTAAAGGATAAAAATAGATTTTTATCGAAATGAACTAGTTTTGAACTAGAATTAAAATCAATTTATTTTTAAAATAAATAAATTGAATTTGAAAGTGATTATAAAAATAATCAATATTCCCAATACGTGGATTGGACTGGAGTTGAATCGAAATTATCTTCGGGATATTTCGATGTTGGATTTCGTGACTATACAGATATTGTTATGGGAATTTGAAAGATATATTTTATATCGTTATTGCCAATACGATATATGTTGGTTTCAGAATTTGATATTGAATATAAGCCGATATATTTTCTATTCAGAGTCTTGTATTTAATATCGAATGTGATTTGGGTTTGTCGTGAATCGTGTTTTAGAAGACATTGGTTCTTTAACCCAGTTAAAGACATAATATTGATTTTTGAGAAGATTAAAACTAAGTGGAGTTTTAATGAATCTTTAATTAGATCAAAATGTGAATTGATAATTTAAATTATCAAACCTGAAAGGTGATCGGGAATGGAGTACCACCAGTTTTGCTCCAAAGCGATAGTTAAATCTTTAATTAGATTTGAACATGAAATGGTAATTAATTTTACCGATAACACCGTGGTGTTAGATGTGGAGTATTACCAGTTTTCTCCAGGGGATATATAGGTTGGGATTGGGAAATAAACTAAATAATTACTTCGGTGTGGTTCGTTAATCCCGACTAGTTTGAAATGATATCCAAAGGAAGATTAAAGAATAAATTTAGAAGAATTTATCTTTGATAAAATTAATGGGAACCTTTCCCTAAGAATGTGATTTTGTGAATAAAAGAATATTCTGAATTGGAATGAGGCGTTTGTTGTGTTTTTGTAACATTTGTTTATCATATACGTGGGTTATTCAGAAAGGCCGGGTTTATACCCATTCTGAATAACCGATTCGACGAGATGTCGAAGATGAAGACGGTGGTTGAAGACCAGAAGTCTTCACATCGTTTGGGTGATTACTGATGATCTTGATTGGGCTATACACCCAGGATGAGGGAATCAGTTGGTGATCGTCCAGACGTACTTGGAGATGGATGGATATGCGAGGAAAGTGCCTCCGGTTTCGTTCAGACCCAGAACGAACTTGTAAATGGATTGTGTGTCTGACATTGGATTTTATTCTGTGTTGATTGATCTCTATTAAATATACATCTGTTTGGCGGCGGAGAATTTATTCTCTTGCTTAACGCCCTTCTCTGAGACGTACGAGCTCAAAGGTTGTATATCGATGGACATCAGTCGCATGGAGTGAATTGCCAATGTGGCATGCGTAAGTGGCAATAGATCAAGGCTTCTGTTGAAAAGCAAAGTCTTGTGGTTGATGATCAAAGCACGGCCTGTGTGGCGTAGCTTTGTGTATAACGTGAATTCGCGAGCCTCACACCTCGGTATGAGTCAAAAACGGGATAGTGACTGCAGGGAGAGCACGACGTTTCTTTCTAGCTAGGGTGGTGTCAGTGACCTACCAGCCCTGACATTTATATACTTTTCACCTGTGTGGTTGTTGGATACGAGGCGCCTCGGATATAGGTCTGTAAGGACCGGGAAACGTGTGTTCAGGAATTGCCAATCCTCAAAAGTAAGAGAGGACCGGCCCTGAAGATCCAAGGATCATAGTGGGGTCCTGAGGCATTTGCTAGAGTGTCTCGAATCAGAGAGGAGCTTGCCCCTTGCCTCGGCTCATGACGGAAATCCAATTTCCAATACGTGATAGTGCGGTTTTATTTGTAGAACCTAGTATGGCGACATAGTGGTATGGGTCATTAATGCCGCCTATGATTGATATTTATGATTGAAATTGTTTTGACACTATACACCTATAATAGTATCAAATAATGTGTTTTAAACGTATCAAGCATGCTTTGGCTGTTATAAGGTAAAAACCCTATCCTCCGGCTTGTGTTGCATTGTGTGATGGGACCTGGGTCTTATAACAACTTCATTTTTCTTTATTTAGCATTGCGCTGTTTGTTTTATGCACTGGTATTCTTGGGAGGAAACCCGTTCCATGTTATACGGCGTGGTCCCTTGATTTACCAAACTTTAAAATAAAGAATTATAACTGTTTTAGTTCTCACACCAGTCACATGACTGACCTGGAGTTTATTGTTTTAACCTAAACTCTGGGTGCCCCTATTTTCCGCACGGGCAGCTAGTAGTTTTGGTTTTGCAGATTTATATTCACAGGGTCCTGATTTACAGCTGGAACGATGCTCGGAAAGCTCTGTATCCGTGTATCACTTTCAGTTGTGTTTTGTATATTTTCCGCTGCGATGTATTTATTGTAATCTCTGATATTTATCGAATGTAATTTATTCATTTATACTCTGTATATTCTTGTATCTGATGGAATTGTTGTAATAACAATGAAATGTTCTTCTGTATGTGTTCTATTTTGTCTTGTCCTCAATTCTATCCATGCCTTCCTTCGTGGGGAAGTTCGGGTCGTCTCACTTTTACAATTTTTCTGCATCGTTGCAACACCGTTGTAATTGGGTTATTTAACAACAGTTGTACACCGTTGTAATAAATTTTATTACAACTCTAGTTCTCCGTTGTTGTATATACTATAGCAAAGTAAGAGCATACGTATTACAACTTTTGTCACCGTTGTAATAAACTGTATTACAACTTTTATCCCCGTTGTAGTAGATATTGTAATATCGTGAGATCACAGATATAACAACATTTTCACACCGTTGTGACTTCCTTGATATTACAACATTTTCTCACCGTCGTAATATGACGTATTACAACCTTTCTTTCCTGTTGTAATTTACATAGACCTGACTAGTAAAAAGAATTCATATAAATTAATAATAATATGATTCACATTTCAACGCAACAAATATTAGTACATGGAATTATTCATATATATTAGTTAACATAATATTCGATCAAAATAAAACACACGTACGTAGTACATCAACAACTTAACCCGTTACCAAAAACATAACCGTTTCAGAATACATACATGATCTAACCCAAAATATACATAAGAAAGATGGATGTTTTGTCTACAAAAGGTTGCATACCGTACGAAAGCACTCTAGCTGAAGGCAACGTAATTTTTATTCCAAGCCAAAGTTGATCCAACAGCTTCTTAAATAGTAGTCATTGCGGAATTCGGCTTCCACAAGAAAGCTTCTGGATCCACCACTGCATCAATCCAAACTTTCCAACCTTGCGATCCAAGTTTTTTATAGTGCACCAAAACTTTTGGATCAGTGGATACCAATGTTCCTTTTGCAACTACTTGTCTGTCCCAATTTAATATTTTACATTTTCTGCCCTTATTTTCTTCAGCATGCACTGTTTTTCTACCCTGATCGTTTTCAGCTTTCTTTCCAATTTGTTTAGACTGTTGAACTGGTTTTCTTCCCTGATCATTTTCAGCTTTCTTTCCAATTTGTTTAGACTATTGAACTGTTTTTCTGGTCTCATTTTCAGCTGCTTGCTTTTCATTTTCAGCATTTTCGGTTTCTTGCTTTCCATTTTATTTAGACTGCTGAACTGTCAAGTTATTTCTTCCACGGTCCAACTGCAAAAAAAAAAAAAAAATCACATTAATTCAAATGCACCGTATTCTTCAAAGCAAGCTGCATCTGATGACTAATCTTGGCTTCAGTTAAGCCTAAAAAAGCAAAATGTATTTACTTCACAGGTAAATGAAATGTATTTACATTTCTGTGACTCAGCGATGTAACTCACTAACAAAATCACTGAAGACAAGTGAATTCAAAAGGAGGAGAAGCAGATAAGAGTGGTTCATGTCAGATCTTATATATTCTCCTAAAAACCATAAAAGGTCATTTAAATGATCAAAAGAAGGTCAAGATATACACGCTTGAGAAAACTGGGAACACACTATGTGCATGTACAGTTCTAGTTAGCTAATTCCTGCATTTTTGGACTACTTGGGCACCATACGATCATGGTTACTATCATTGTATAATCAAGTTTAGGAGAAACCTCTATGACAAATTTTTTCTCCATTTTGTATATGTAGCGTGTTGTATCCCTCTCTCCTCTTTTTTCCATAAAAATAAAAATAAAAACCTGCTTATAGTGTAATTACTCTATTTCAATTTTTTTTATAAAAATCTATCTAAGCCAGTCCAATTCTGGATCATTATATAACACATATATGTTGGTGTGGATTCTAGATATATGATGAAGTGGAAAAGCGACAGTATTTTGCTTAGCACGTTATTTGCTTTCACCAATCATTTAAACAAACAAATTGGTGCTGCGAGTTAAAGAAAATCGATTTTCAAATTACTATGAAGTCAAGATGATTACTCTTCTTAATTAATTGTGGTAATATTGTGGAGACCGATTCAAACTATCTCTTGAATTGACCGCAAAGATAAGAGTATTGAATTTGTAATCTCAAACGAAATAGTGTTGAAAGAAATAAGCAAAGAGAAGAGGATGAAAAAACTTTAATTAATTGTGCTTTCTTGGCATTTCTGAATCAGTAAAAATAAAGTGTTTCAAAATTTTTTCCGAACATTGCAGATTTAAGGGAGACCTAGTATCCACACAAGACAGTGCCGCATTAGGGGCTCATTTTTTCCCATTTCCCAATTTACCCAAGCTTTTAACATTACCAATTTCTATCAAAATAACCTTTTTAACAGTACCCAACCCCCCTCCATTTACTGTCCTTAAAATCACGCTAAAATTTCACAGCTTCGGTTAAAAGCATTTCAATGTTCACCAAAGATTGTACCAAAGAATTAAACTTACATTGTCAAAAAAAAGTTGACACATTTAACAGCAATATTCCAATCCCGTAGATCATGAAATGTTACATCTTTCTATCAATTATACCAATAAAAAAGGGTACCTGAGGCGTATTAGGATTAGAAGCTGCTGGATTTCTAGCATTACTTGCTTGCTTTTCTTTTAGCTCCTGTAAAGATTGCATGGACTGAAAACTATACTCAACTATAAATACATATATCAGTTCAATTACAAAAAAAGTCCCCCTTCACTATCAATTACTTCATTCTATACATTATGTTCCCATCACATAAGCGTCATCTACTGACAATGATGCTTATGAAATGGATGGTTTGCTGCTGGTTCACAACAAGCATCATAGCATTGGATTCTACCTTCAAATAAAATATTAATCACTGTAAACTTAAAATATCAAATTTATTATATTATATAAATTCAAATGAATCCATAATGAATACACATCCGCTACGTCACCTCTAAATTGACTTCGTGTGTGTCCTGGCATCAACGCATATTTTTAAATGGTTTGCCAGTTCTTTGGAATTTTTCTAAATGGCTTAGTTTATTTCAAAAGTTTGAATCCTTCAAAATCACAAGTTAATGCAAATCATCGAAAATGCTCATTTTGACAATTGGCTCTGAAAGGGACGGAAATTTCTTATCACTCCTTCGATTTTAAACATTTTTCCTCTATGAGGTATATAAATATGAAAAAGTTCATGAGGGATTTTAAAATGATTGAATGAGCAAGGAGGATCCAAAATATATAGGTTATATACAGGTATGATTCATTGTATATACATAGGTCATATAAAATTAGAACAAAATAAATATGATTATGGTCATGTAAAACTAGCACAAGTGGGAAGCCATAAATTTGATAATAGTTCATTTCCCTTTCAGATGATGGTTTACTACAAGTATGGTTCTTTGTATATTGTTAGCATGAAACTAATGGAAAAGTCGGACTGCAAACTAAGAACAGCTATACAACCACATAAATTAGAGTATAATCCTAAAATTAATGAATTTGGCAGCAAACTGAGGGCAATAGCCACACCTGCTGCCGACAATAACTTGGTTTCTAATTAACAAGAAAACCGGAAAAATCGCTGTTAAAATTTATTTCTAATTAACACTTGCCATCAACATTGAAGTAAGCTCCTGTACTTTGGTCTCCAAGCCACTAACTTGGTTTCGCAATGCATGTACTTCACCTGATGACTTACCCCGAATATGAAGCTGAGATGGTACAACCCCAAAAACAAGCCCTCTTACACGTGATCCATGATCCTAACCAAAAAGCTTCGACACGCCATCTTGAGTAACTGATGTTGCTCCCTGAGAATCCTGACTTGCGGCATTATGATGCTCTGTTATCTTAGACTACAAATTCAAAAACAACCAATATTTAGAAATTAAAATTAAAACTACATTAACAATAGCAACAATTTCTGATATTGTATATTTAAAATTATTCTTACTATGCATACGACAATAACTGAATTCAGAGGTTTTCCATCTTTTCTAGTGTGGCCTTTGCACCACAATTCGTCTCTGGTGATATTTGATGTTGCCTTTTCCTTTTTCTGCAACAATAGCTTAACAACTTAAGAATGTTCAAGTGATAACAAATAATAATTGCTTTAACAATATTTTTTACCATTTCTTCTTCCAATCTTGCATAACCTTTTCTGTTCATGGTGTGTGGAAGTTTATTCTTTTCTCTAATACTTTTGAATCTTTGGATTGTTGCCTATAAAATCAATTCAATAAATATGATATACGAAAATGTAATATATTCAACAGTTAAATAAATCAGACAAAAGTAACCACCTCAAACTTTTTTAACAATTTTTCATTTACAAAAGCATTCCACTCTTCAACGCTCTTTATATTTAATGGTTTAAGGTCTGCTAAAGTATTGGTAGAGTCAGGATTTTGAGACGATTTTTTGATAGCTGCAATTAACCTTGATTTCGACTCCTTCCATTGCTGTGCCATTATCATTAACAAGTAATCCTTATACACTATATCTACCTTGAATCTTGACTACACCCAAAAAAAAAGAATGCAGATTAGTCTCTAACAGTATTGCAAAATGCAATGCTGTACCATAGGCATGTGCATAATGCATATTGAACATAGAGAGAACTACAGCAGGTATATAATATGTTGCTTTAAATATTGAGACATATAGGTACTCTAACATAAATAACATAGAATCGGTAAAATTAAATACAATTGAAAGCCAGATTTTATTATTCACTTGCTCATGTTATCGCCAACAGCTGGTATACAAGTCAAATATCAGAAACTGTATACAAGTCCACAGATCATCCCTCAAATCATTATCGACTTTCCTCCATGAGCTAAAGGTAAAAGGCACCATCTCCCTTGCTAGAGTACTAATATATAACGACAAATGTTTGGAATTAGTACCTATTGGTTGTTCGTGTTCATTAAATTCAACTTCCGGCTTCTCATCCGGTATCATAGCTAATAATTTCAACATCGTTCTGCCTCTCTTTTTTCTAGGTTGCGTCAATCTATGACCTTCACTAGAATCCGGTTGAAGTTCGTTCGGACTGGAATCTAACGTGGCTGAAGTTTGCTGGAAGTGTAGTTGACGAACATGGGGTTGTACTGGGTTTGTATTGTCGAAAGGGCTGTTACTGGAAGGAGAGGCTGAATCTGGTTTGTAATGTCGACAGGACTGTTACTGGAAGGAGGGGGCTGAATCTGGTTTGTAGTCTCGACGGGGATGCTACTGGAAAAAAGAGGGGGCTGCATCCGTTTTGTAGTGTGGCCATGTTTGCTTCCAGTTTTGCAAGGAGTGCGTATTGGGTATTCAACATGCTTTCGAGGAGATCTTCTTATAGCAATATTTAAATCACGAAGCAACGGAATTGGTCCACCTGGGTGTTCGCTGATTTTAATCCCAACCATCCTCTCGTCAACAACATGAGCAGCTGCAAGTGCAGCTAAACTTTGCTTTTTTGCTCTTTTCTTTGCTATCTAAAAAATAAAAATCTTTAGTCAGTTTTCAGTAGTTCTAAGTCTTTTTAACCGTGGTGTTTAAAAACAGACAAATAGCGATAAAAGAGGCTGATCTAACTCGAAGTATGAAATAGCTAGGCAACATCAAAAGTTATTTTTAGATGTCAAACATCTACATTAATATACATATGGATTCCCGCTAATTATGAGAAATCAATAAATAAAAATATTCGTTGATACTTGTATTTTGATTTGTTGATCCATCTTGAATACTTAGGGGATCATCCTAGGCTACGTAATTTATGAGAGAATTAAAGAAGTATGTACTTATAACTAATTCATATATTTGTGAAGCCAAGTCCATGTATAAATTAAAACAGAAGCTACTGAGAGCGAATACTATGTATGAAGAAACATTGATATAAGCTACCGAATTTGAAACAACTAACACACAATGAAATTTTTTGACAAAAGATTTAAAAGAATCCATTTCTAACTATGACTTGGTTTCTGTCATTGAAAAAAGATCAAAAGGGATATTTTGAAATGCATAAGAAAACTATAGGAGTAGAGAAAGAAAAGGAAAAACTATAGCAGTAGAGAAAGAAAAGGAAAGAATAGCTAAACAACTGAAAAACTAATAAAATTGAGAAAGTTACCTAAGAAATACACATTGCACATAATAAATTTTGTGTCATCTGCCTGACACGTTGCACATAACAAATTTTGTGTCAAAACTATTTATCAATGACTATTTGATTATTGTTTTTTTGTCAAACTTACCTTGTTTATATAAGCTTACGAGTCATTTTTGTAACAAAAATAAAATTGCAAACTTTGTTAATATATGTGGGTCTACCAAACATGTAGATATATTACCTCAAAGTTCATAGGTTGCCTATTTTTTAAAATATGATATTTAAGCCAATATGTTTAAGCTATCCTTTTTAGCTGCCTTAGAGAAACACAATAGATTAATTTTTATTTAAACATAAATTCTCTATTTACTACATGCTTTTATTTCATTTGTAACCAAATTTATGTTTTTATTTTGCTTGTCACCTAAACAATACCAATCTAATTAGTTTTTCAGTAATTTTTATAGTGCCATCTTTTTATTTGCAGGGAATACTTCTACATTGTATTTATGAAGAGATCCACCCATAACATCAGCAATAACATGTTTAAAGCTAAACAATGATTAGATAGGCGCTTTATAAGAGAAACTAGAAGTATGCTCCTTAATGTAAATTAATTGTGTTTCCATTTCCTTTTAAAGGTAAATAGCTAATTTTAATGTTTTGGTCCTATAGAACCTCATTTGTGGTTTTGTTGATCAATAAAGAAACAAGAAAGGTTGACATTTACACTTGAGTAAAGAAATGCAAGCTTATGTTTTTTCCCTTCAAAATGTGAGTAGTAAATGTTGTTGATTTGGATCGACACTGATTTAATTTTTGTTTCTATATGTATATTGGAAAGTGTTGTGACTAATTTGGATCGACGTCGGTTTTGATTTCACATGAAAAAAATTATTGTATTTTACAAAAAAAAGTGATTCTTTCTTGGTAGAGTTTAAATATTTTTTAAGTACAACTCCTAGTACAAAAAAATACTGTAATTTGAATTACAAAAACAGTGGTTTTTGCCAAGTTAGTGTTCAATTTCGAGGTATATCTTCTTATTTGTTAAGTATAACCATTAGTCACGATATAGAACTACATGCGTTCACAATATGAGGTATCTGAGTAATAATGTTTCAAGATGTCTTGACGGGCTTGATTCTAAATCATGATTTTTCTTGTTGAATGTATTCATTGCATAAGCCATACTGAATGCATCATGGTGCTTTGCTCGTTAACTTGCATTGGGAATTTTATAATGAAAGCTTTGACATTGAGCAGTCAGATTATATGTTCTTAAAACCGTATTTTGATTTTAAAATAAATAAAAAGAAAATTAGAGAGCATCTACCAGCAGACATCAGGTTTCAGGAGCATGACATGAATACTGTTTACCAAAGTTTACGAGTTCCAAAAGCCATATTTCCATTTTAATTGGCTTTTTGAAAACCGCTTAGAACATCTTGTTTTCTCACACCCAAAATCAATTCTAGTGGAATGTGAGAAATAATAAGTGGTATTCCTTTCGTTTTTAATTGGATTCATGCGGGTAGATACACTACCAATGGCGCTTGAATAAACCATGGCTAGCAATATTTAGCATTTTATTATCTATGCATTACCCGAGAGAGTCTTACGTTGCATTTACATTCCTATTTAGGAATGAACAAATGGTTCCTTTGAAAATCACCGGTACTGATCAATAAGCGAACAACGATCAACTCATTCAAAAAATCGAAAATGCCTTGAAGGTTTTTGATAATAAGGGTGAAACTTGAAATGTAGTTTTATTTCTATATACATTGTTAAAAATTAATACTATGCATGTTTTTTTTTAAAATATCATATGCGTATCGATGGTCGAATACCTCAACACAATGTACCAAAAGATGCAAAATAAGGATGAAGTAAAAAAACATGTGGTAAAAAATGCATATGTAACTTGAATACCTCTGCTTCGTGTAGCATCATCTTCCTCGTCGATAATACAATATCAATCTTCCTCGTCGACCTATAAAAAAACATAATTATTTACAAAGGATTAGAACATCACACTAAATATCACACTATTTTGTAACAACCATGTACAAAATAAAATATACATGCAAAGAACACGTACAATAGAAAATAAAATTATTTTGATACATGCTAAGATGTCAATCTTATATCAGATTTTTTTTTTACCATCAAAAAACACATTTTATGGTATATATGAACAACATATTTTATGGTATATATGAACATGCATAAAATAAAAAATCAATAAAATATGCTTATAACATACCAAAATACTGTTTCAACCCTCCCTTATGTAACTTTCATCCCCATTATCTACGTCTCTATCATCAAGTTGTGACTCATCCAATGGTTTACTAGTTGATTCTTCATCCTCGTCGTATTTTTCCAATTCATGAAACCCTCTAGATGGCGCTCTCAACACAACGTATGTAACATCCTGAAATTTTAACGACACTAAAGATGATGATGATTAAAGAATAATTAGTGTGAAATGCACTATTAATAATGAATTAAGGAAAACTCAATTTAATATTCAGAATTAAGTAAAACGGACTGCGCCATTACGTCCGTGTTGAAATTCTGGTCAAAATAGACACCTGGTTTGCATAAATCGGACACCGTATGAAGAAGTGATTAAGGTTCGAAGCTTGTATGCATATAAGAAATATATATATATATATATACATATAAAATTCAAAAATATTCAAAAAATAGCAAAACCAGAAATCCGACGTGCAAATCAAGGAAGGGCCGACCGTTTGAAGTCGACCCGAGACACGGCTGGGTCGACACCCATGAAGGGGGGTCGACCCACCTGAAGGGGGGTCGATCCACCCGTGGATCTGGAAACTTCTTTTCTGAACCTGGACGATTTTTGGGCAAGATTCATGAACCCTAAGCTATATAAAGGACCCTAGACCTAGGTTCTATTCATCTAAAAATGATGACGACGGCGAAGCTCTGCTGCAACGTAGATTGAATGGCCTAATCTTCTCCAATTCCAATTCAGCAAACATTATACAAATTCAACGATTGCTACAACAACAAATTCAACATGTTCTTCACATTAGTTTGGATCCATTTCCTTAGATCTATTCACCATGAGTTCATGTTATTTTTAGTTCTGAATATTTAAATAGTAATCGTGATATGTATATAAAAATAGGATCTTGAATAGGTGCCTAATCAATTCTATTATGACTTGCTCCTCTGATCTGTCCTTATATGTTTATATCGTCACCAAGTCTAACCTTGTCATAATATGTCCATTCGGTTTTTATGCTTATTTCTACCGTTATGTTATTGATTTGTTATCAAGCCTGTTCTGATTCTCTTCTCTCCCTCTTTTCCCTTTTAATTTTATATAGCTAGGCTACCTTGGAGCCTAGGCCTAACGCTGAAAGATGCGAACGTGTGAGATTGGGAATGATTGGGAAAGACATAAGTTAGGGAATAATTGATATTGGAAAAATATGTATATAAGTTTGGGAATAAAATGTGGAAATATACAAATATGGATTTGGGGACATATATCGTGTTATATAACATAAATATGAATTTAGGCGAACATTGGAAAATATGATTTGGCATAAATTATGTAAAATATGATTTGGGCGTAAATTGGAATATATGTTAATATGAATTTGGTCACAACTTGTATTGAAATATGTGAATATGAATTATGGACATAAATTGGAAAATATGTAGCTTTGGGTTTGTGCATAACATATATATATATATGTATGTATATATATATATATATATGCCTTGACTTATAACTTCGGAAAAAGAGCATATGGTGCATAATTAAATGGTGAATTAAAAAGGGGCATAAAAGTTTATAATTTGAATAATGAATTGGGCATATAATTAAATATGGGGAAAAAGGGCATGAACACCTATAAGGACATAGGTAAAATTGGATAATAATGAATGCCAATGATTACAATTAGAAATTGTAATTGTACTTATGACATGAGGTTAGGTTGAATTAGTGGTGGAAGTCTGCCCGGACCCGACCGGTATATTCAGCAATCACCAATGTTGTACCTAATGTGAGAGGTCTAAGTGCACAAATATGAGACATGCTCAAACACGAGGTTAAGCCCAATTTGTGGAATAAGTCTGCCCGGACCCGCTCGGCATATCCAGCATCCACAAATGACAGGCTAAATGTGGGAGGTCTAGCAAATTGTAGCCATAATTGAAAATATGGTAATAAATCTTGAATACTTAACCTAGTTGAATCCATAGGGATTGTATGAATAAAATAAAGATGGGGTTAAGTAAAATTGGTTGAATGGTGGGTAGGTTAAGTAAATCTGAGGGTTGGGTAATATTTACATATATGCCCATAAACTTAACCCGGTAATGTTATGTAATTAAGACACCTAGTGATATACATAACCTGTAGAAATGATAGAATTAGATATGCGTAATAATCTGCTAAGTAAACAACGATAAGTTGTAGTGATGGTGTAAATTGAATCTATGATTAAAGGAGAAAGAATGAGGAAAACTTGTAAAATAAATATGTTATATTTAATCATAAATGTTAAGGGACATGTTAATTAGGAAACATGTGAATTGAGATATACTTAATAACATATTAAGGAGAACATGTTATTGAAATGATGTAACCAATAAAGAATATAAAATAGATTGTGGATTACAGACCTTGGGCCACAATCTAGAGAATAAGATGTTGTGGGCTTATTAATAAACTTAAATGGATTAAGTTATATGATTGAAATTAATAAGCAAGAGAAACTTGGTAAATTGGAAAAAGAATTCATCTGATTGTTATGACGGCTCCAAAGGACTGGAAGGGGAAGCACGCGACTTCCTGAAGTACGTAAGGCGCTCCTAGTAGTCCTCTGTGCGGTGACAGATGTCTTAGGCTGTACTCGCAGAGGTTGGGTCTGCGCGTAACTACTAGGTGGGTGGGCCTTGACTGCAGACATAGCTTTGCAGTCCGAGTGCTGTGACGTGGTGACACTAGGGTAGTTCGGCGGTTGCCTCATGAGGAGGCGGAGGGTCACGACCAACAAGGATAATATACTGTCGGATATCCGTCATTGGCAGCCAGCGGGATGCGAAAAGACTAGAGCTAATCCCAAGATACAATTTCACCTTTCACTATCGAGGTACGGGGTTGAGGGTTGACGCCACATGGATGTTTAGATTGGTTGTTATTAGGGACGGTCTCTTAGCTCTTGTAATTTTTACTAGTTGAGGGAGGGGCCGAGGTGGGGCCATAGCCACCATGGAAAACAACCCTAGGAATATCTGTATTTGGAGGCTCTAAAAGGTGGGTCTGTACAGGTATGGAAAAGCTCCAGGCCGAGTTTCGTGTTTCTTGTTTAGCCCTGCCATAGAACTTGGTGCACATTAGAGGACGTGCGATTGAGAAATCGAGCTACAATTACAGTACATACGTGGGATAGTCTAGATATATGCATATCTACTCTGGGTGGTGTATCATAGATTAGAGGGCATTATTTCGATAAGGAATCTAATTCGATCGATGGTGGAAGTCCATACGCTTACGTAGCATAGTAACGGTAGATATATGCGGAACGTAACATTTTATATAGAGATCCGTACGTCAATCCGGCATATGATGAGGGACTGCGTTCATTACGGTGGAGACCGTGCGAGTGGGATACCATGGGGTATATCTCAATATTGAGAGATAGCTACATATATTGTATTAGGTGAATCCACGGGAAAGTAAAAGGGTACGATGCGCGGATAAGTCTTGGGTACTACTAACCCAAGTAACCTAATAATCAAGAAAATGAAATGGAATGATATTGGTAGGGATCATTATGTTTGTGATATACTAGTATCAGTGCGGTGCAGAGAAATGAATTTAAGAAGCGTTATATATCCTGTTCGTCTTATCTTGCTCATTTCACTCGTATTATTGTTATCTTGTTCTTCCAGTTTTATATACCTACCATGATAATTTTATTTATTTTATATTTAAAAGTAACTGGACTCGCCAGACTTTATGTCTGACCCTTTTTGTTTCCTCTTCTCCCTCTTCCGCCCCCCCAGGTTCTCAGGGTGGAAGTGCTTATAGTTGATTTGGATTCTTTCAACTTAGCTTGTCATTGACTTCTGGTCAACTCTCTTATGGCTTCACATGGGAAATATGGTTTTATGCTTTTGTACTCTGATATTTTTGGTAAGACTGATTATTTATGTAATTGGTTACTTCAAACTTATGATGTAAACTCAGTATTTGGAACCACGATGTTTTGATTCAAATAAAGTTTTTAATTCCGCTGCTATTTTACATGTCTATATTGTGATATTATGTTCTTATTTACCAATAACACTTCACAAAACTTAAAGCGTTCTTTATAGAGTGACATTAACGGATGTGGGGTGCCACAACATACCAATTTGAAGAATTACCTTCTCTAGAGAAGAAAACTTGAACCACTTGTGTTGCTAAGATAAACGGGTCGCTTGCAAACTGATTTTGAAATTTTGGAAATTGACCAATGTAAATCCATCTTCAACTTTGACTCCACGATACATATTTGCCGAATCACATTTAAACAAGGCAACTCGAAATTGACGATAATCCAACAAGAAAATCTCACGCAAGACCCCATAATATATTACTTTTTCAATAGACCCATCTACACAAATAGTACTTGCCTCAACGGAAACACCACTAGTTTGTGTAGCCTTCTCAAAGTCTTTTGTATGAATACGTCGACCATTAACAATATAGCCATAAGAAACTATTTGCGAACGACTTCCGTATGAAGGCCATTTTATTATGTTGTTGACATTGGATATACGTCTATCATCTCTAAACTGGACAAATACAATATATTAAATGAAGATTTATTACTTTCATCATTAATAGTTTTTAAAAATATAACTATCAATCTTTTTTCCAAACCAAAAACTAAAAGTCTCTGATTGCAATTTTGACAGTTCCAAATTGTCTTGTGCAAGATGAGGATGCAAACATTTTAGCTCCTCTTTGTGCATTCTGCATACATAAATGTAATTAAGGGTCTAATTTATTTTGTATGTCATAGTTAAGTTGGACTTATACTTACTCTATATACGGCTCTACTTCTTCCATATTAAACAAAATGTATCGATGAGCAGCGTTAATCACCTCCTCATCGACTGTAGCAGGTTTTGGAAATAGGACGCCCCTCAAGTATAAAATCATTTTGTTCCACTTCATTTCGGTTTTTCCTCTCTCCAATTGGTAATGCATCTTTAATATATCCAGAGCAATATTTCATACATTCTTTGGCAACATAGCGCTTAGCAATTCACCCTTCGGGACATGCTTGATTTTTAACATGCCCTTTTAATATTTTCATATATCTATAACCAAAATGAATAAACAAGTTACTTTCATAACTATACATACTTTTAACCGTCAAGTATTTATAATAAATATTACCTCTCAAATGGATACATCCATCAATATTGGATTGGCCCACAAATTCTTTCTTCTCTCCCTAAATGTATTGTTAAGTGAATCATGATATCGAAAAAGGAAGGGGGAAGAACCTCTCTAGATCACATAGTGTTAATGAACTTGATACTCCATTAGTTCTAGTTTATCCCTATTAAGCACTCTTTGGCATATGTCATTATAAAATTAACATAGTCGAAGTAGTGCATTCCTTATCCCTGTAGTAATGCAACGGACAATAATTGTTGCATCAAAACATGATAATCATGAGACTTAAGGTTTGATATTTTGTCTTCTTTTGCAAAACATTTTCCAATATTTGAGCTATATCCATCAGGCACTTTCAAGTTCTTCATTCTACTATAAAAGATCTCTTTTTCTTGATCGGATAAGGTGCACGATGCGGCTAGGAGCAATACTTTTTTTCCAATGTCTAAAGGATGCAATTATTTTCTAATGCCCATTGCTTCTAGATCTTGGCGTGATTTGAGGCCATCTTTTGATTTTCCTTTGATATCAAGCAATGTACCAATAATACTTTCATCAATATTTTTCTAAATATGCATCACATCTAGATTATCCCGCAAAGGAAGTGGCTAAAAATTGACGAAACACAAATAATTAAGTACTAAGTAGCAAACATGAATAGAAAAACGAAAAGCAATGTGTTTCTTGTTAAATTTCGCCTTCCAATAAGGCAAGTCAAAGAAAATGGACCTCTTCTTCCACATTTTACATCCTTTTTTCATCATAGTTTTACTTTTCCTTTCTCCTTTATCTTCCTTTTTTAATTTTCCCCCAATCATTAATAATATCTTGAACATCATCAAAGATTTGAACACCAGTTTGTATCTGAGGCCTTTGTCTATTCTCTATAGTTCTATCAAATAACGTTTTCAGTTGATGATACTCATGGTTAGGTTCAAGGAATCATCTATGACCCATGTATGCACACTTTTTACTAAATGGTAGTCATATTGAATAGGTATTGACACCACAAACAGGACATGCTCTCTTACCTTTTACAATGGAACCAGCTAAATTTCCGTAAGTTGGAAAATCATTAATTTTCCATATAAGAATAACATGTAATTTAATTCACTACGATTGTAAGCGTCGTACACTTTCACCCCTTTATCCCACAATTTATTCAAATCTTCAATAAGTGGTTGCAAGTATACACATTTCCCGGTTGTCATGGCCCATGAATTAACAAACATAGCATCATATTATCTTTTTGTGCATACAAAGCCACGAAGGAAAGTTCTAAGCAACAAGAAACATTGGCCAACAACTATATCCGCAATTCCAATCCTCAAAAGGATTAAAGCCATCAGATGCAAGGCCAAGCCTTAAATTTTGTGGATCGAAAGAAAAAGAATGAAACATTCTATCAATCGTAACCCATTGAGTAGAATCCACTGGATGACGCAATTTATCGTTTGCACTCTTATGACTACTATACCGTCTTAGTTGTTCTGATGTTTCTGGGGATGCAAACATTCTTCTAAGTCTTGGTATCAGTGGGAAGTTTCTCAAAACCATCATAGTATTTTGGTTTGCTTCCCATCTTTAGTAGTCTTATTTTTTTTTCAATAAGAATTACCACAATTAGAACAAAAATCACTATTTGCAGGCTCTTTTCTAAGTAAACAACAATCATTTACACATGCATGTATCTGCTTATAGCCTAAACCAAATGACATAAGAAACTTCTTTGTTGCATATGTAGAATCAGGAAGCATGTTTTCTTTAGGAAACATATCCTAAAGAAGTTTAAGCAGCTCTGTAAAAGCCGTGTCTAATATACCATTTCGCGCTTTGTGTTTGAAAGTAAATACTGTAGCAGACAACTTTGTGTTGCTTGCACAACCGGGATACAAAGGAATTTCGGCATTCTCCATCATTTCCTTAATACCTTCCCCATGTCTTTCATCAACATTGGCTTCTACCTCCTCATCATAGATTTGCGCATCAACATACATTTTATAAGTATCAGCCTCACTTTTGTTTTGTGAAGGCCGTTTTTCTCCATGAAAAATCCATACATCATAGTTTGGGTCCATTCTAAAACAAATCAAGTGTGACACAACTTCCCTTGATGTTTGCCAAATTAGATTCCTACAATTACGACTCGAGCATCTAATTTTTTCGGGATTCCCTTCATTCGCAGCATGACTATATACAAAATTTTCCATAGCTTGCCTACATTCGTTTGTCATTCTACAAAACAAAAAATGTATTAATACTCATTCTTAAACACTTATAGTGTGATGCTAGGGCACCTCATTTTCTTCTTTCTAGTACCAAAATTTTATACTACATGCTTCGTAACACCAAACTCATTCATAAATACTTATATTTATTTATAATGGTATTAGGAAGTACATAAAATTTATTGTACTTATTATTTTTATTCATGGTATTAGTAAAAGGAAAATGATGTGCCCTTAGCATTACACTACTTATAACTATGGAAGTAACAACCAAAATGATGAAACCTTGGTAGATTGACCCATGCTTTATCCATCTTGTTAAAACAACGCCTCTAATTTTCGAACCTACTGGAAAGAATTATGCTCAACATTATTGTACAACTTGGTTATATGCAGCCATCTTGGTAGATTACCCCTCTTATGTAACAAATATTAACTTATATATTTGTTAGAATTTTATATCTTAAATGATTATATATGGTTCAACAGTTCATTAATGAATTGGTTAAACTTAGTAATGAAGTTGATAGTTTTATACATCCATATCCTTATTCTCTCTCTCTCTTTAATATCTCATTTCCAAATTTAATAACGGTTGTTTCCAAACTTAGTAATGAAGTTGATAGTTTCTTATTTACTACTCTGCTATTTTTTCTCTATGGTTTATGTTTATTTATATTTCTCTCATTATCATTCTAGCCCCTGTCAGTAGACCATAACTAACATAACTGGAAAGTGTACACGGCGTACATCACATTCTAGAGATAACTCCTTGACAACCAACCCATTGATCACCCTATCTATAACACCCCGTGATTTTGATTACTAAAATTAACAAATTAAAGAGTACTTAATTTCAATTGTGAGAATTAAGGAAAACGGGTTGCACCATTGCGTTCGTCTCGGAATTCTACATGAGATAGAGTCCGAGTTTGTGTGAATTGGATTTCGTATGAAGAAGTTATGGCCCTCAGAACTTTCAGAAATTTAAATTAAAAAACAATTCGGAAAATTAAATATAAAGGCAGTGTAATGACCCGCATTGGCAGAGGTATTATGATTAATTAATTTAATTATATAATAGTGATATAGTGAATTTAATGGTCGTGGAATTAGTTAATGGTGAATATTTAATTAAAATAATAAATTAAATAATATATTTAATTCTGAAATAATTAGAATTGGCTGAAATGGCGATATGGTGTGAACTGAATCATCTGTAATATTTAATTCAGCTTGGAATTGAATTTGAATAATGAATATATTTAAATAAACATCAGTTTGAACGTATAATAATATTATAATTATAATCGAGCTTGAAATGGCGCTGCAGTTCGTAATTTGGCGATTTGAACTTCAACTGAGTGTACAGGATTCGTTTTAAATCGGATTTCTGTGAAACAAGAAATGTGTGGAGCTGGTGGAGTATATCTTTCTAGTGGAAGAGAAAAATCAGGATTTCGTCGTGTAGATTTTGATGTACGTCCAAATCAAATTTTAGTAAAGTCGCTGTGGAATTCCTTTATAATTTATAAAGGAATTATTTATATTTTAAAAAGGAATTTCAATATAAATCAAATATCGGGTTGACCCATATTTGAAATATCGAGTTATAAATCCCAGTGGAGCTGTATGATATTCTACTGTGAATATAGACGATATTATTTATTTTAAATATTTAATTTAATAATATTTAAATGGGTCATCCAGAGCTTTAAAAATACGATGTGTGAGCAAATGGAGTCGGAATTCGACGAAACCAGTTTCGTTGGGACCGTAATGTCGAATTGCAGCTGCATGTCCATTTTCGTTATTTTTGGGTATTGTATGTGATCACAGGGATTTTTAAACACGAATGTAAAATAACGATGATGGAATATACCGGGAATATTCCACTTTACTTCCTATAAATACCAATACTTCCCTTAACCTAATTCTAGTTCTCTTCTGGTCAACGAAGAAAAAAATCCCACCGCTATTCTTATTCTTCCAAACGTGAAAATCATCTTCAAAAAAATCAAACTAAATCAAAATAAAATCCTAAAAATCAAAAGAGTTGTGCAATTAGATTTGTGAAGAGTGCAGCTTCATCCCAGTATCAGTTTTGAAGGGTCCGATGGCATTTTGCGTGGAAGGGATATTTACAGTAACGCCTAGGGCTCGTGGTTTGGCCATTTTGAGTGCATCGAAGGTGAAACTGAGGTTGGATTCGAGTTCCTGGAAGGTTTTAGCACTTGTGTGCCAAGTTGTGTGGCTCTCGGTGGCAATTGGAGCCGCGTTGACGATTGAAGGCGGTTCGACGGAGATCTGTGGGGGGGTTTCGTGTTGAGAAGTTGGGGTATAGAATGATGGAGATTTCGAAATGGAGGAGGGTAAGGTCATTCGATTTGAGTTTCATGGAGAAGTGATGGAGAAAATCGGCTATGTTTGTTTTGTGAGGAGCGGCCATATGAAGCTCACGATGGAGAAGATAAGGTGTAACCGGTTTGGGCTATTATAGGGTGAGTGGGCCGAATATAAAAGGGTAAAGCCCAACTTTAAATTAAAATATAGTTTTAATTTAAATTCAAAATAGTATCTTATGTTGTATAAACCATATCTTGATCATACGATATCAGTTTGACGAAACGTAAGTTGCGTTGGGATCGTATGGACGGACACTACACCATGGAGCTGACCGGGAGTGAATCCGAGCTCATTACAATTTATGGCGAAATAAATTGTTTGATCAGAATCAACTAACGCAAATCGTTATATAACGGTTAACGCGTAATGTGAGTAAATCTCACTAACTCTGAACAGTTTATAATTTCATGTTGCATTTTTAGAACTGTTAGAAATTATTTGATTGACTGTGTGTTGACTGTTTGATTGAACTGCTAGACAGTTAGTTGAATTTCTATATTGATTCTGTTTAACAGAATATATCATATGGAACTGAAAGTGATGTTATCTATATTGTTTAACATCTGTGATGCAGGGAAACAGGTTGGAGGAATCCAACGGGGTTCCTCAACATTTATTTTACTGTTTTTTTCATATATTGTGATATATGATGTGATATATAATCTGTTGTCGATTATATGTGTTTGGACGATACTGATCATCGTGATTTGATATGTTGAATACCATAACATACCGAAATGTTGATAAGGGAATATTTTCAAAGTCTATTTGAAAATAAAATATTTATAAATGGAATATTTATAAATAAGAAATATTTATAAATTGGGATATTTATAAATAGGAGATATTTAGAAAAAGGGAAAACGTTATAAAAAGGAAACTGTTATAAGAAGGAAATCATTTTAAAGTGGAGAACCGTTACTAAAAGTAAATCTTTAAAATGAATAAATGTTGTTAAAAAAGGAAATCTTTATAAAGCGAATAAAGGAGTTAAATCGAATATGATATTCGAAAGGAGTTAAATCGAATATGGTATTCGAAAGTAGTAAATCGAATTAGTTATTCGAAAGGAGTTAAATCGAATATGGTATTCGAAAGTAGTAAATCAAATTAGTTATTCGAAAGGGGTTAGTCGAGTCGAGTTAGCTGAATAGAGTTAATCGAATATTTGTTATTCGAACTAGAGTTAACCATATGGAGTTAATCAATTAGAGTTAACCAGTTAGAGTTAAACCAGTTGGAGTTAATCGATTAGAGTTAAAGTAAATAGAGTTAATCGAATATAGTTTATTCGAATAGAATAAAGGAGTTAATCGAATATATAGTTTATTCGAATAGAAAGTAAAAGGAGTTAATCGAATATATAGTTTATTCAAATAGAATTAAAAGAGGTATCGAATATATTTTATTCGATAGGAGTTAAGTGAATAGAGTTAAATCAAAAGAGTTAACTGAATAGAATAAATTGAATAGAGTTATCGAATATACCTTATTCGAAGGAAAGAATTATCGAATAGAAAAGATTTGAAAGAGAGTTACGTAAGGAAGTTTGTTAAAAAATTTAAAGGGTGAAATTTGTCTATTTCAAGGTTAGAAACGTTGTTCAGTTAAGGTCTGAGAGGTAGTATTACCCCAACTTGATTGACTTCATTTTTAACTAAGGAATGGTTAAGGTTCGATAGTAAAGGATGGTTAAGTGAATTTAGTAATCAAAGGAAATGGTTTGAGTTGGCATCGCGATGGTTTGTTTAAACATCTGTCTAAGTCCAATGAAGAAGCTTTGGAAATGTTTTCCAAATAAGAAACCAGAAATGTTTTCTAATTAAGAAAACAAGAAATGGAAATGTTTTCCATTGCTAATAACATATATTTTCCAAATTTAGAAAATAAGAAATATTGAATATAGGGAAACAGGAGATAAGTAAATTAATGAAATAAAGAGATAAATGTTGAATGATGTTTGATCGATATAAATTTCCATTTGGAAATAATATCGTTGGTTGCACACCTGTTTTTCTTTGATGATTAAATCACAGACTATCGAAGTTTTGACCATTTTAACGTTGTTAATATGGAGAGACCGGTTGGATTATTATCCAAAGAACCACTCTGCATTGGCATAAGCGTTGCGAATCATATATGCCAAAGGAAATTGAAGACGGAGTTATGCAAGGGCTGTCCTATTTACAGAATAGTGCTTTCGGTTCATCCTGTTCCTGGATGACTTGTATGGACGGATGTCTGACAGAGTATTTCCAGACGATCACGTATATTGATTTCTCCAACCGTACCAAGAGTGGAAGCGGAGAAGGAAACTTCTTTTAGCTAACACATAATGTATGGTTGAGGACGTCAATCGGTGATTTGATGGATTTGACGATGTGGCATTCAAAGTGAATCCGGTGTGATGATAAAGCGTAGCTTCTAGCCTCATCATCCGGTAAATGACAGAAATTGGGCATGCATCATGGCTAAGTCGGTCGCACTGAAGTAGGGTGTATAATCACCTGATCTAGAGTTTCAATAACTTCTAAAAATCTATTGTCGATACTATCCCATTCGGGAAACGGTTGCTGGTCCCAACCGTTGGTGATATACATTCGATACACTCAAGCGAAATGAGTGGTCGGTCATGTGTGGTCGGGTTGCAAGATGTTCTTGTTGAACCCAGTGTATTCCTCTCTAGAGGTACACTAGCGAAAGGTGGTTCCATACCTTGTCATAGTTGGAAATCCATTACCCAATATGTGCTTGCGGTTTTGATTGTATACCATATATATAGAACGTGAAATGAAAGCGTTTCTGCTAGATGATTATTATATTGTGTTGATAGACATTATTATAATATCAAAAGGTTTTTGATATAAAGATATTTGGATTCTCATAAGGGAAAAACCCGTTCCGTTATATGGCGTGGTCTTATGAGATATCATTTACCTGCTTGAACTGTTTTAAACTGTTTTACTCACACCAGTCCCATGACTGACCCGGAGTTTATTTTGTTTTGTTTTCGCTAAACTCTTCGTTGCCTAAATTTGTACGGGCAGTCAAGTAGTCGGGATTTACAGATATACTGGAAATGCTTGGAGCAGGAGGCTTCAAGATCATATAGCTATAGTTATTTCCGCTGTGTTGTAAGTGCTGTACATTGATAATGATATGTATATTCAAGTACATATTTGTATTTCAAAGTTATGTTATGAAATATATTTGTTCGTTCCACTGTGAGATTCGTGTTACTCTGATATTGTGTTCTTCTTCTTCCTCTTCTATTCTAAGTTTCTATCTTATCTTTCCTCACCCTCTAATTTCTTTCATTAATGATCGGTATTTTTCGATGTTTGGTTAGTCGTCATCGTGTTTATGTCGATAACCAAAGTCGCTAAAAATCCGGGTCATTACAGGCAGGTCGACCTGAGGGTCAACCTACCCCAAGCCAGGTCGACCAGGGTGTCGACCTCCCTATATACATGTCGACCTGGGGGCCGACCTCCCCCTCGGGTCAGATATGAAATCTGACGTTTTTCTTTTTGTGACGATTCCGACTCTTTGCTGAGTCATTTAGGGCTAATGTAGCTATTCTATCTTGTCTGAATGGCTTTGATTTGCTCTACGTTAATCTTACGGTTCCTATTAAATCAAACTTCTATATAAGCAACCTAAATCCAAACCCTAAAGCCACACAAAAATATTCCTAAGACTGTCATGCCATTAATGGTAAACCTAGAGTAGTCGCCGCTCTCTTTCAACTCAAAAGCAAGATAGAAGCAAGAATCCAATTAAATCAAATCTAATTTAGAACAACGATTAATCTACATCAAAGGCGAGCAATTCAGTTTCAGAATACATATCCCAAAAAAACAAGACTGTTCTTTTGATGTGGGTGCTATTTCTTTCACAATATAATTAATAAATTAATTGTGATGGGTTGTAATTGGAATATGAGAACATTTCTATTGAAACATGTGATGTTATTATCTATTTGTGAACATATTACAGTTTTGTTATTGAACGATTGGTAGATCTATTTATATGTATAATTATACATGTTTAACTTGATTCATTTTATGCAAGTTAACATATGCTAAGTTGTGAATCTTATGCAAGTTTATGTTATGTGAGTCTTATGCAAGTTTAGTATGTTAAATCATATGTGAATCTTATGCAAGTTTGGGATGTTAAAACATATGTATGCAAGTTTAGGATGTTAAAACATATGTGAATCTTATGCATGTTTGGAATGTAAAAACATATGTGAATCAAGTATATACATATGCTAGTTTGTATGCAAAAATATGTGGCGTTAACTTATATGTTTAGATCCATATGCAAGTTTGTAGGAATCTATATGCAAGTTCACATTTTTATTAGATCCATATTTAGATCCAAGGCAGTAACATACTTACGCAAATTTATGTTTCCTATGCTAGTTTTGTTTGTGAATCATATGCTAGTTTGAATGTAAATTTGTATGAAATTCATATGCAAGTCATAGGAAAACCATATCCATATATGCAAGTTCATAATTACATGTTTAGATCTATACGTTTAGATCCATGACAGTACATAATCTATACAAATTTATGTTTTATACAAATTGCCTATGCAAGTGTTGATTATGCAAATTTATGTTGATATGAATCATAATCATGCCAGTTTTGATCCATGTTATGCTAGTTAGTTTTGTGTGTTAACCAAATTGTGATGTTTCTTTCCTTTTTATGAGTTAGACTATTTGCGAGTCTAACATATTTTACGTTCAACATACGAACGACGTGGGGATAATGGGAAAATATTAAATATTCATAATTGTGAATTGGCATAAAATGACATAAAGGCATATAATTAATTTGAGACATTAATTGGCTTTATATGCATAGTAATTATGGACATAATTTAAGTGAACATTATGGACATGGATTAAAATTGGAAGTTATTGGTAATTTGAAATAGGGATATTAATTCAAATTAGTGTTGAATAATAATGTGTAATAATAAATGCCTAAGACACGAGGTTAGACTCTTTGTGGTGTAAGACTGCCCGGACCCGCTCGACAAATCTAGCAGCCACAAACGGTAGTCTAATGTGAGAGGTCAAAGGCACAAATTAAATGAGTAATAAAGGCCTAAGACATGAGGTTAGACTCGTTTGTGGTGTAAGACTGCCTAGACCCGCCTGGCAAATCCAGCAACCGCAAATGGTAGTCTAATGTGAGAGGTCAAAGGCATAAATTAAAAGATGCCTAGACACGAGGTTAAGTCTTCCTTGTGGTGGAAGTCTGTCCGGAACCGCCTGACATATCTAGCGGCCACAAGCAATCGACTTATTGTGAGGGGTCTATGCATTACTAATTAGTTAATGCTGATTAGAGACGAATATGAATGACAAACATAAGTTTGGATGAGTGAGTGATTCTCTGAGTAACAATCTATTGTTGATTTCGGTCTTCGGGGTTGGTACTTAGGGAGTTATTCTCTTAACCAATGTATTTGTGAACTAAGATGTACTTAATCCTAAATTAAGTAAAACATGGTAAGTGGATAGGGTTAAGACCAGCTTAACCAATAATATATAAGTGGGTAGGGTTAAGACCAGCTTAACCAATAATTTGGTAAGTGGGAAGGGTTAAGACCAGCTTAACCAATAATATATATAGATTAATCTGATGAGTGGATAGGGTTAAGACAAACTTAACCAATAATATATATTGATAAGCGGATAGGGTTAAGACCAACTTAACCAATAATATATAAGTGGATGGGGTTAAGACTAGCTTAACCAATAATATATTGATCTGATAAGCGGATAGGGTTAAGAAAAACTTAACCAATAACACATGTTGATTTGTTTAGTGGATAACATGGGTGACATGTGGGATATAATTATAAATACTTAACCAAGTTGAAAACATGTAAGAAGACATAAATAAGAAGGGATTAAGTGGGAAATTCTAGTGGGGACCAAGCATAGGTGTAAAGCTTGTGTGGGGACCCTTTTCAAACCAGTAACCCATTAAGTATCTTTGTGAGCTCAACCCAAGTCGAGGACAGGACACGCTTACTGAGTTTGATTGTAAGAGGTCAAAATGGGTTAGCGGTGGCAACGCAAGTCCAACGGGGTCATGTGCGTGCGTGGGCCCGGGCTGGTAGGTAAGACGTTGTTGCATCGTGTAGATATAAGCCATGCATCTTTAGTGGTATCGGGTTGCCACTTTGGGGAGTGATACACCCCACTGTGGGACCAGCACGGGTATCTACGAGTTAGGGAGCCGATCGAATGGGGAAGGTAGCGGGTGCGACTAGCGGAGTTAGGAGCAGACGACACCTATGAAGACAGCTAGGAGTATAACTACCTTATTATGAATAAACATTGTAATTAGAATGGGGAGGGTAGTGGGTACAACTAGTGGAGATAGGAGCAGATGACACCTATGAAGACAACTAGGAGTATAACTACCACATTATGAATAAACATTGTAATTAGAATGGGGAGGGTAGTGGGTACAACTAGTGGAGATAGGGGCAGACAGCACGTATGAAGGCAACTAGGGGTACACGAAAACTACCATTATCATTATTATGTTATGTAGGCGGGATCAACTTTTAGGGTGGCTAATAATGGTGCGGTGTAGTTAACATTCATGCAGTATAGTAATTATCCTATAGTGATTAGGAGCGCAATTAATGCCAGAATATTCCTCTATTTGCTTTGTCTTGCCCACTTGCTTCACAGTCATTCCTTATTCTGCCAGTTTATGCCTTCCTAATTACTTTAATAATTGTATTGTTAAAGTTATGGTAGTCGCCAGACTTCAAGTCTGACCCCTTTTGTTTTTTCCTCTTTTCTTCCTTTCCCCCTAGGTTCTCATGGTGGGACTAGTACTAGCGGAGGTTGATTTGGATCTCTTTCTCTTTCATTTGGAAGAGCTTGGATTGCTGAAAGTAAAGTTCAGCTCGTCTCTTTTATGGCTACTTATATTGGGGTTATGCTTCTTACTTTATGTACTCTGAAAACAATTTGTCAAGATGGATATTAAGTGTACTTGGTTTTACTGTTGTTTTATGAAGTTGTTGTAATCAAACTATTTCTCCGCTATAATAAAAATTGTTTTAAAATTTTCAAGTACTAATATATGTATCTGTCTTGTTATATTCTGTTCTATACACTAATAATGCTCCGTGAAACTTAATACATTCCCTTTGTGAGTGACATTAACGGACGTGGGGTGTTACACGTGGTATTAGAGCTGAAGGTTACCAGAACGGATATGAATTTTGAAAAACTGTTTTTCAAAAGCATTTTATAAAGAAATACTTTCAAAAATATGTTTTAAGGAAAGTATTTTCAAGAGAAAAGTTTGTTTTAAAAGAACATAACCCCCAAGAGCCATGTATCTTTCTTTCGATTCTTCCTTTTGAATCTCTTCCTCTTTCCCTTTTGAATTTCTCCCTCCACGA
The DNA here is from genome assembly GCA_030737875.1 of Allium sativum. Classification (NCBI taxonomy): domain Eukaryota; kingdom Viridiplantae; phylum Streptophyta; class Magnoliopsida; order Asparagales; family Amaryllidaceae; genus Allium; species Allium sativum. Next base: position 647,360,010 of record CM060923.1, read on the forward strand.
ATAGACACTTTTTCTAAGATATGTAAGAACTTCCGTCCGATGGGAGGAAAACCACTTAATGGGACTGGGACGTCTATCAAAACTAGGAGGAAGTGGAGGACTTGTTGGTACCTTTAAGATAGACGAGGGGAGGAAGGTTCAATTAACTGCTTGGTTAATGAAGAACGAAGCCTCCTTTGGTAGGAGGCCACGAACAAAGAATGTGCAGGAGAGACATGGAAAGGACACACGATAAAGTAGATCCAAAGAAAGGCGATAAGGATAACAAGGGGCCAAGAGAAAAGGAAGGGCCACACTTGTGAAATACCTGACAACTTAAATAAAGACGTTAGAAAGAAGAAGAAGACTAGTTGTTATCGTTACAAGGCATCTGATTAGGATCGTCCAAAGAAGCAAAAGGCAAAGGTAAGGTATAGGATCCTCTGGAGGGCAGATGCGTTCCCTCATGACTGGCATACCTGATAGAGGTAGAAATATATCTTGGTTGGAAATTTGGTTTTTCTTTTTTTTATCATCCTTTTTGAACCTTGTTGGAATTCTGGCGCTTCACACTCATTTGTATCTGCTTCGTTAGTAGAAACACTGAACCAAAATACTAGTCTAGTTATGGATCCCATAGTAGTCTCAAATCCTATTGTTGGTTCGGCTCATATTTCAATGATTTTTCGGGATTTGATAGTGTCTATCTTGGGCATTGGATTTGAATGCAACGCCTTCGTTCTTGGCTTCATGGGCTACGGCTTGATTCTAGGTAGGGATTGGCTAGCTAGATATGCTGCCATCCTAGATTATGAAAGAAGGGTAGTTAGATTGTTGACTCGTTGTGGAAAGACCCTCGATATTTCTTGTGACCCTAGAGGTCCGGTAATGCTTAGCTACCTAGATTCCCTTGACGCATCCAATGATGATTTGGAATCTGTTCGTATGGTCCGCGAATATAGTGACGTCTTCGATGAAGTTCGAGGTTTACCCCCGAGGCGCGAGATAGACTTTCGAATATACTTAGTAGATAATGCAAAGCCAGTTGCATTGCCAGTGCACCACATGGCTCCGAGAGAGATAAGAGAACTCAGTAAGCAAGTGAAAGAATTGCTTGAGAAGGGGTTCATTAGAAGAAGTATTTCGGAGTGGGGTGCTCTAGTCGTTTTTGCTACGAAAGCTAATGGTTCACTTAGGTTGTGCGTGGACTATAGAGAGCTGAATAAGCTAACAAAGAAGAACAAACACCCATTTCCGAGGATAGATGATTTATTCGATCAGTTGGTAGGTGCTACGATTTTTTCGCAACTGGATTTCGCTATAGGGTTTCATCAGCTAAGGGTGGCTGAAGACATCATAGACAAGACTGCATTTAGAACTCCTGACGGTTTCTTCGAGTGGATCGCCATGCCTTTTTGGTTTGACGAATGCACCTGCACACTTTATTGACTTAATGAGTAGGGAGTTTTCTAAACAAGTTTGTGGTAGTCTTTGAGGACGATATCTTGATTTTCTCTAGAAGCGAAGAAGAATACGCCCTACATCTTAGGAAAGTCTTAGAGACCCTACGAGTGCATTAACTCAAAGCTAAGTTCTCCAAATGCCACTTTTGGAGAAAAGAAGTGAGGTTCTTAGGACACGTGATCTCTAAGGAAGGGATAGATGTGGATCCAGCAAAGGTGGTAGCGACCCAGGATTGGAAGATTCCTAAGAACGCAACAGAAGTAAGAAGCTTTTAGGGCTGGCTGGTTATTATAGGAAGCTCATTAAGGACTTTGCGAAGATATCAACCCCACTTACTCGGTTAACGAAGAAGAACTTGATTTTTACTTGGTATGTTGATTGTGACGATGCTTTCCAACATTTAAAGAGGGTTTTGATGACCGCTCCAGTTTTAGTTTTGCTAGTTGGAAGTAAGCCATTCACTGTGTATACCGGTGCTTGCGGGACAGAGCTTGGAGCAGTTTTCGGTGCAAGAGGAAAAGGCGGCAAGTACAAGTATCGCTTATCACCCACAGATGAATGGACGGACGGAGAGGAGTGAATAGAATCCTTGAAAATCTTTTGAGGTTATATATCCTAGATTTTGGAGGGACATGAGAAGAGGCAACGAGCTAAGTGGTGTTCACGATGTGTTTCACGTTTTGCATTTACGCAAGTGTTTACATGATACAGCGGAAATAATAGAGCCGAGACGCTCAAAGAAGTGGAAGTAGAGCGAAGTGCCACGGTTAGACGAGCTCCTACATGCATCCTTGGGTCGGAGGTATTAAAGCTACGCAACAGAGAGGTCAAGTTTGTCAAAAGTGCAATGGGGAGATGATCAAGGAGACGCAACTTGGAGATGGAAAGCAGGATGCATACGTTGTACCCTTTCCTTTTTGAGGACATGTTCTTAAATCTCCTTTTTCTACTGCTTTGTTGATACTTGTCCTATCATTTAGTATTATCTTTGCAATGACATCTTCGATCTTTAGTTAGGAAGAACCCTATGGTTGTAAACATCTGTTTGAGACATGTTATGTTTGGTGGATGCAAATGGATGCAAGTTGTTGCTAGTGGTTGCTCGTGGATGCATGTACACACATATTAGGCACTAGATCGGCTCAATCACTCTCATATTGCATATGAATATGTGTGTATATTTAAATTAATGGATGTATATTGGTTGTGTTATTATATGGATGCTACATTTTGATGAATAGTTGTGCACACATGTAAAAGTAATATTTATCGTTAGGATTCTTTCGCATACATAATGGACGCATGGCACTATCATGATTTGCATTAAGGAGGTCAACTGAATCAGTAGACCGCCTGATTTTGCATTAGAAAAGGAACATATACACACACTTTTTGCATATGTCCATACAGCATTAGAAATCTTGTAAGGACAATGGATGCCTGTGTTTGATGGTTTAGTAGATGGATGATTGGATGTTAGGATATGCATTCTCCTTAACTTGGAGATTTCGAGGGTGAAATCTTTTAAGGAGGGGAGAATGTTACACCCCGTGATTTGGAATATTAAAATTAACGAATCAAAGAATACTTAATTTCAAATGTGAGAATTAAGGAAAACGGGTTGCGCCATTGCATTCGTCTCAGAATTCTGCTTGATATAGAGTCTGAGTTTGTGTGAATTGGACTTCATATGAAGAAGTTATGGCCCTCAGAATTTTCAGAAATTTAAATAAAAATAATTCAGAAAATTAAATATAAAGGCTGGTCGACCTAAGGGTCGACCAACCCCAGGCCAGGTCGACCAGGTGGTCGACCTCCCTATATACAGGTCGACCTGAGGGTCGACCTCCCCCTCCGGTCAGATCGGAAATCTGACATTTTTCTTTATGTGACGATTCTGACTCTTTGCTGAGTCATTTAGGGCTGATGTGGCTATTCTATCTTGTCTGAATGGCTTTGATTTGCTCTAGGTTAATCTGACGGCTCCTATTAAATCAAACTTCTATATAAGCAACCTAAATCCAAACCCTAAAGCCACACAAAAATATTCCTAAGACTGTCATGCCGTCAATGGTAAACCTAGAGTAGCCGCCGCTCTCTTTCAACTCAAAAGCAAGATAGAAGCAAGAATCCAATTAAATCAAATCTAATTTAGAACAACGATTAATCTACATCAAAGGCAAGCAATTCAATTTCAGAATACAGATCCCAGAAAAACAAGACCGTTCTCTTGATGTGAGTGCTATTTCTTTCACAATATAATTAATAAATTAATTGTAATGGGTTGTAACTGGATTATGAGAACATGTGATGTTATTGTCTGTTTGTGAACATATGGCAGTTTTGTTATTGTATGATTGGTAGATCTATTTATATGTACAATTATACATGTTTAACTTGATTCATTTTATGCAAGTTTACATATGTTAAGTTGTGAATCTTATGCAAGTTTATGTTATGTGAGTCTTATGCAAGTTTAGTATGTTAAATCATATGTGAATCTTATGCAAGTTTGGGATGTTAAAACATATGTATGCAAGTTTAGGATGTTAAAACATATGTGAATTTTATGCAAGTTTGGAATGTAAAAACATATGTGAATCAAGTATATACCTATGCTAGTTTTATGCAAAAACATGTGACGTTAATTTACATGTTTAGATCCATATGCAAGTTTGTAGGAATCTATATGCAAGTTCACATTTTTATTAGATCTATATTTAGATCCAAGGCAGTAACATACTTATGCAAATTTATGTTTCCTATGCTAGTTTTGTATGTGAATCATGTGCTAGTTTGAATGTAAGTTTGTATGAAATTCATATGCAAGTCATAGGAAAACCATATCCATATATGCAAGTTCATAATTACATATTTAGATCTATACATTTAGATCCATGATAGTACATAGTTTATATAAATTTATGTTTTATGACTACTGCCAATGCAAGCGTTGATTATGCAAATTTATGTTGATATGAATCATAATCATGCCAGTTTTGATCCATGTTATGCTAGTTAGTTTTATGTGTTATGCAAATTGTGATGTTTCTTTCCTTTTTATGAGTTAGACTATTTGCGAGTCTAACATATTTTACGTTCAACGTACGAACGACGTGGGGATAATGGGAAAATATTAAATATGCATAATTGTGAATTGGCATAAAATGGAATAAAGGCATATAATTAATTTGAGACATTAATTGGCCTAATTTATAAGCATAGTAATTAAGGATATAATTTAAGTGACAATTATGGACATGGATTAAAATCGGAAGTTATTGGCAATTTGAAATAGGGATATTAATTCAAATTGGGGTTGAATAATAATGTGTAATAATAAACGCCTAAGACACGAGGTTACACTCATTTGTGGTGTAAGACTGCCCAGTCCCGCCCAGCAAATCCAGCAACCACAAACGGTAGTCTAATGTGAGAGGTCAAAGGCACAAATTAAATGAGTAATAAAGGCCTAAGACACGAGGTTAGACTCATTTGTGGTGTAAGACTTCCTGGAACCGCCCGGCAAATACAGTAACCACAAACGGTAGTCTAATGTGAGAGGTCAAAGGCATAAATTAAAGATGCTTAGACACGAGGTTAAGTCTTGCTTGTGGTAAAAGTCAGCCTGGAACCGCCCCACATATCCAGCGGCCATAAGCAATCGACTTAATGTGAGGGGTCTGTGCATTAATAATTAATTAATGCTGATTAAAGATGAATATGAATGACAAACAGAAGATTGGTTGAGTGAGTGATTCTCTGAGTAACAATCTGATGCTGATTTCGGTCTTCGGGGTTGGTACTTAGGGAGTTATTCTCTTAACCAATGGATCTGTGAACTAAGATGTACTTAATCCTAAATTAAGTAAAACATGGTAAGTGGATAGGGTTAAGACCAACTTAACAAATAATATATAAGTGGGTAGGGTTAAGACCAACTTAACCAATAATTTGGTAAGTGGGAAGGGTTAAGACCAACTTAACCAATAATATACATACGTATATATATATATATATATATATATATATATATATATATATATATTAATCTGATGAGTGGATACGGTTAAGACGAACTTAACCAATAATATATATAAGCGGATAGGGTTAAAACCAACTTAACCAATAAGATATAAGTGGATGGGGTTAAGACCAGCTTAACCAATAATATATTGATCTGATAAGAGGATAGGGTTAAGACAAGCTTAACCAATAATACATGTTGATTTGTTTAGTGCATAACATGGGTGATAAGTGGGATATAATTATAAACACTTAACCAAGTTGAAAACATGTAAGAAGACATGAATAAGAAGGGGTTAAGTGGGAAATTCTAGTGAGGACCAAGCATAGGTGGAATGCTTGTGTGGGGGCCCTTTTCAAACTAGTAACCCATTAAGTATCTTTGTGAGCTCGACCCAAGTCGATGATGGGACACGCTTACTGAGTTTGATTATAAGAGGTCAAAACGGTTTAGCGGTGGCAACGCAAGTCTAACGGGGTCATGTGCGTGTGTGGGCCCGGGCTAGTAGGTAAAATGTTGTTGCAATCTTGTAGATATAAGCCGTGCATCTTTAGTGGTATCGGGTTGCCACTTTGGGGATTGATACACCCCATTGGGGACCAACACGGGTATCTATGAGTTAGGGAGCCAATCGAGTGGGGAAGGTAATGGGTACGACTAGCAGAGATAGGAGCAGACGGCACCTATGAAGACAGCTAGGAGTATAACTACCATATTATGAATAAACATTGTAATTAGAATGCGGAGGGTAGTGGGTACGACTATTGGAGACAGGAGCATACGGCACCTATGAAGACAGCTAGGAGTATAAGTACCATATTATGAATAAACATTGTAATTAGAATGGGGAGGGTAGTGGGTACAACTAGTGGAGATGGGGACAGATGACACCTATGAAGGCAACTAGGGGTGCACGAAAACTACCATTATCATTATTATGTTCTGTAGGAGGGATCAACTTTTAGGGTGACTAGTAATGGTGTGGTGTAATTAGCATTGGTGCAGTATAGTAATTATCCTATAGTGATTAGGAGCGCAATTAACACCAGAATATTCCTCTGTTTGCTTTGTCTTGACCCACTTGCTTCACATTCATTCCTTATTCTGCCAGTTTATGCCTTATCTTAATTACTTTAATAATTGTATTGTTAAAGTTATGGTACTCGCCAGACTTCATGTCTGACCCCCTTTGTTTTTCGCCTCTTTTCTTCCTCCCTCCCCCAGGTTCTCAGGGTGGGACTAGTACTAGCGGAGCTTGATTTGGATCTCTTTCTCTCTCCTTTGGAAGAGCTTGGATTGCTGAATGTAAAGTTCAGCTCATCTCTTTTATGGCTACTTATGTTGGGGTTATGCTTCTTACTTTATGTACTCTGAAAACAATTTGTCAAGATGGATATTAAGTGTACTTGGTTTTACTGTTGGTTTATGAAGTTGTTGTAATCAAACTATTTCCCCGCTGCAATAAAGTTGTTTTAAATTTTTCAAGTACCAATATATGTATCTGTCTTGTTATATTTTGTTCTATACACTAATAATGCTCCACAAAACTTAATGCATTCTCTTTGTGAGTGACATTAACGGAGTGGGGTGTTACACTATCTCCACCTAGATGACCAGCTCCAAGGGAACTAAACCAAATCTGCTCCGCCCGATCAGCATACAAACCAACACAAAGATAACATGATACAAAGTAATAGCATACAAAAACTATGACATGTATCTAAAACTTGACAACTCAAAGGCCATCTAAAATGATAAGGGACCATAATATTGAAAAATAGCGGACAGGTGATCAATTGGTTGATGAGTGTGGCAGTGAGTTGATGAGTGTTCTGTTGGAAAATTCAAAACCATACACTTCCTATCTAATATATTTTTTATTTATTTTGTTTATCAGTTTTAACTTTTTACATATGAGCAGGAACTGGAGCCAGTAGCAAACAAATAAAAAGTGTGATGATGAAGTTGTTAAATTAGGCGATCAAAATACGATAATTCAGAGAAGATCCCAATGCATTGCTGATCTTTTTAATTCAGAGAAGATCCCAAAACATATGTTTAGCCTCATAACGAGGCAGGTACATATATATCAATTATTCATGGGCAACAAGGTTATACAATTAACAAGCATACTTATGCCATAGGTGTATTTATAACATACATAGGGTATATATATAACATACAAGTACACTTAGCAAGAATATCTATCAACTAAGACATGAAATACAAGTAACAAGTATAGTTCCAGTTTAATTCATCAAGGATTCACATCAACAATATTGTTGTGGTCCATGCCTGATATATAGGGGACAAAACTAAGCAAATGTAATTCAGCAAATGCTCATATTTTTTTCTTTTCATGTTATACTGATATTTCAGAATGCCAATATATCAACCCATATATATACACATATAACTCAGCAAATGTAAAAGTGTACTCATTAATATAGGTAGGATGTCAATATGGGCAAGACAACAAACCACCGATGTACCATACTTTAGAAGTTAGCAGGAAGGTTACGAGAAAGAATTTAATCAGAAATTCCAGGACTGTAACACCCATATTTTTTGTGACCATTAAAGTAACAAATTAAAGTATACTTAATTTTTAAGAGAAGAATTAAGGGAAACGGTTATGCCATTGCGTTCATCTCGGAATTCTGCTTGAGATAGAGTCCGAGTTTGCGCAAATCGGACTCTGTACGAAGAAGTTATGGCACTTAGAAGTTTCAGGAATTTAAAATAAAAACCAACCTTAATTCAAATTTAAAGTTTCGAAATTCAAATCACACATCCGGGCTGGGCGGGAAATTTCCCGCCTAGTACCCAGGTCGACCAGGGGGTCGACCTGGTTAGAACAGGTCAACCTGGGGGTCGACCTCCCCCCTTTTCCAGATCCGTGGACAGATTCGTTTTTTCTGTATTTGGACACCCGTCCTGACCAGATTCATTGCTCCTAAGCTATTTAAACACCCCCAAACCTCACTTTCTCTCCACACAACTTTATTACGCCTATACTCTACCCTAATTCATATCAAAATAAATCAAAGACGAGGTTATGCTGCTCAAGTCCTTCGTAGAAAAGGCTAATTCAACAACTTCAACAACTATTTATAAGAATCAAATTAAATCTAATTTGAAGAACAAATAGTCTACTTCAAAGGAGAGCTATTTAGTTTCAGAATACAGATCCCAGAATTCAAGACCCTTCTATAATTTGTAAGTTCACGTTACTTTCAGAAATGAAAGTTAATCGTGATTCTGACATTGTAATAAATCTGGATCTGAGATTATGCCTATCTTTCTATATCCTTTGGATCTATCTCATTGATTATATTACGTCCATTCTTTGTCTCTTCTATCCTTCTTCCCTTTTTGTTTTATAGCCAGGCTACTGCTAGCCTAAGCCAGATCTCATAAGAGATGATCGTATGTTGAAAATAAAATTGGGCATAATTGAGTTGTAACTGATTTGAGGACATAACACATGTTTTATTCAAAACATAAAGTGTATCGAACACATGACTTGATATTTGAGGCATAAAGTATTGAACATATGACTTGAGATTTGAGGCATAAAGTATTGGATATATGACTTGAGATTTGAGACAAAAGATATATTGGACATATAACTTGGGATTTGGGCCGTAAATTGAACTGTAAACATGTAAGTTCAAGTTATTTTCAGATATAAACACCTAATAGTGATTTTGGCATATAATGAAATGGATCTAAGTCCATGCTTCATGATAAGACAAATCTTTTAGGTTAATTTCTATCTTTATATTGAATCAATGATTTACATGCCTAGGAAGTTATTATTCAATCATGCCTGTCTTTGTTGGACATCTGATATATAATCCTTTTTGGTTCATGATGTTATTTATATCAGATCTATATGCCTATGCGGTTATTTCTGTCAGTTTGTTTCAGATCTGTCTTTGTTATATCCGTACTCTAACAGATCTGTAATCCTCTTAGGTCCAAAATATTTGACAGATCTACCATTTTAATGCCTGTTTTAAGCCTACTCTCGTTTATGTTCCTCTTTCGTCCCCTTTATTTTATGAATCTAGATTAACCGCGAATCTAGACTAAAACTTATTATACGTGCGATTGGAATGTGGTGGTATTGGGGAATAGTCTATTTGGTTATGGTGGAATATAATTTTGTAACTTATGATTTGGGGCACAATTGTCTTTATTGCGAACTTGGTGTAACTGGGTATAATATGGAATTGACATTATTTGTCATAATTTGGAACATGTAGTATGGCAAGACTTTTAAGATGCAATTTGGGTTAATTTGACATGAATTATGGAATATGTAATTTGACATATTGAACCTAGAAGTGGCATGAACGACAAAGTATGAAATTGGCATATAAATCAAGTTTTTAGCAAAAATTGTTATTGTTGCGAATTTGGGGTAACTTGAGCATTAAATCTAGATTGGGCGTAAAATGTAACATGACTAGTTTTGGTTAATTTGGTAATTAGCATGTAAAATCTAGATTTGAGTATATATGGTAACTGTGCATATTAAATATGAACATGCCTAACTCGAGGTTAGATTGAGTTGTGGTGTAAAACTGCCCGGACCAGCCCGGCACATCCAGTAACCACAACAACACCTATCTAATGTGAGAGGTTAGTGCATCATGCCCAAGAAAAACACGAGGTTAGATTGAGTTGCTGTGTAAAACTGCCAGGAACCACCCGGCACATCCAGTAACCGCAACAACACATATCTAATGCGAGAGGTTGGTGCATTTATAAATCAATTAATGCTAATGAACAAGATGAATGACTAGGGTTAAGCAATAAGAACACTTAACCAATATAACAAGATGATTGAGTACGGTTAAGTTAACACTTAACCAATATAACTTGATTTATGGTAGGGTAAAGTTGACACAAGAAGGCAACACTTAACCAAAGTAACATGACAAGTAGGTGGGTCACGTGGGGATAAGTTAACAAGAAAACACTTAACCTAATAACTTGATGAACGAACGAGGTTAATTTAATAAGAAACACTTAACCAACATGACACGATGACTGGGTGATTTAAGTTAACATGAATGGACAACACTTAACCAATATGACATAATGTGCGGGAGGGTTAAGTACATATCGGGTTGGTGGGTAGTATTAGGAAATATAAGCCCACAAACTTAACCATTAGATAAACATGCTTGAATCGATGGGAGGGTTAGGTACATCTCATGTAGGTGGGTAATATTAGTACATATAGGCCCACAAACTTAATCGTTAAATAAACATGCTTGAATCGATGGGAGGATTAAGTACATCTGGTGTAGGTGGGTAATATTAGTACATATAGGCCCACAAACTTAACCGTTAAGAAAGCATGCTAGAATCGGTGGGAGGGTAAAGTACATCTCGTGTAGGTGGGTAATATTTGTATATATAGGCCCACAAACTTAACCAATAGGAAACCATAGTAACGGGGACCCATTTCAGTTGTAACCCACATAGATGTATCACGGTACCCTGAACTAGGCAGGGTGGGGCATGATTACTGGGCTGATGGTAAGCGGTCAAAGCAGCGGCAGAGGGTATGTCAGTGTGGGGCATGATTACGGGCGTGCACGTGCTCCGAAGTAGGAAAAAGAAGGCACTGGGTACCAGTAGTTATACACTATGCATCTTGAATCGTGTTGGGTCGCTACCATAAGGATTGATACACCTTACGGTGGGACTAGTACAGGGTATCTACACGCAAGAGAGGGCCGATTGACACAGACACAAGAGAAATGAATACAAGTAGGGAGCCGATCGATAGGGTAGTAAGGGTACATCTAGCCTGTTCATGGAAATTAGGAAGATTGAGGGGAATCCTCATGATAGATGTACACCTAAACGCTACCACAATTATAGGGATTGGGATAATGTTATCATTTAAGACAGATTTCTAGTTAGGACACTAGTTAGGTGGTGCAGAGACAGATATAGAAATCAGAATAACAAAGTAGTAGCGAAGCAGAGAAAGAGTAGAAGCGCATTCAGTTTATCTTACCTTATCATACTTTATGCTTATCCTATGTTATCTTGTTATCCTTATTATCAGGGTATTGTCTTATATTCAGTTTATTCATGTCATGATGCTTTTTCCTGTTTATATCCTGAAAGTCACTGGATTTACCAGACTTATGTCTGACCTAGTTTTGTTTCGCCTCTTTTCTTCCGCCCCCCCCAAGGTTCACCGGGAGGAAATGTTACCACTTAGCTCAGTTTTCTTTCCAAGCTCGAAGATAGTCAATGTATTGCTTTGGACTCTCTCTCCCACTGCTATGGCTTGTTCATGCTTTATTAGGGAATATCATTGTTGTTTTTATGCTTCTTTTATATTTGGAAGTTTCTAGATCAAGACTGAATGTATTACTTTTAAGTATGATTGAGACAACCATTGTAAAAGCTTGACTGAACCATATTGTTTATAAAATGACTTTATTTTCCGCTGCTTTATTTGTCTGTCTTGTAATTTGTCTGCATCTTTTACCTAAAATGCTCTGCCAAAGTTAAGGCATTCCTTTTGTGAGTGACCTTAACGGAGGTGGGGTGTTTCACTTGGTATCAGTGCCGAAGGTTACCGGACCAGATAAAAGATTTGAAAAATTATTTTCAAAACGGTTTTAAAAGAAGCATTTTCAAAAGAAAAGTTTTGTTTTAAAGGCATATTCCCCAAAGCTATATGCACTATCTTTTGATCCTCTGTTTGAGTCCTTGTTTCCTTGTTTCCTGAGTCTCCGGGGCTCCTGGCTTTTTGGGAGGTAACCTCATCGCGGCATGGTTCTGTAGGGTCGACGAGACTACAACCCATGTCAAAGGGCAAATAAGGGCCCAACGTCCATCTATAGCCACAGTAGTTTCACCTGCGGCTAATTTTCTTTTAAGCTTTGTAGGATTTTCCATGCAATGGAGGAAGCTTTCAAGAGACTTGTCAATAAGTTACACAAGGATGGAAAAGATGAGATTGAGGGAGTTTGGCTAAGGAGCACAACCCAAGGATGAGGAACTCATGGATATAGCCTTGGTTCACAAAGGAGGTAAAAAGGAAACAATAGTAAAACCTAAAACAAGAGGAAGTGTCTTTATTATGGTACAACGGGTCATATAATTAAAGACCAAGGGCACGAACAAAGGATAGGATTTTCAGAAGGGCAAATACATGCTCTCACTACCAGCGTACCTGAGAGGGAGGTAGTAAGGTTTCTGTTGAAGGAGTTTAGTTTTTCCTCTTTGATCATCCTGTTAGTACTCTTTTTGATTTTAGCGCTTCACATTCGTTTATATCAGCTTCCATATTTGAGTCTCTGCACCCTAGTACTTGTATAGTAGAAGATCCCATTATTGTCTCAAATCCAATTTGTAGTTCGGCTCATTTGTCTTTGGTTTGTAAGGATTTGAGATACTTATGTTTTTGGTTTCATGGGCTATGGGTTGATTCTAGGCATGGATTGGTTAGCTAGTAATTGCAAAAGGAGAGTAGTTAGACTTTCGACTTGCCTCGGGAATTCCCTCGAAATTTCGTGCGATCCTAAGGGATCAGTTTGTCTTAGCTACCTAGAATCACTTTATGTATTTATCGACGATTTTCGATCCGTTGGAGTAGTCCATGAGTACGCAGATGTTTTTGATTAAGGTTAGGGGTTTGTCCCCTAAAACGTGAGGTAGACTCCCACATATATCTAGATGACAATGCAAAACCAGTTATGCGATCAATGATAGTTTTGGAGCAAGATTGGCGAGGATAGCCAGACTCGGTTAAGTGCTCAATTGTTTGGTTGTTTTGCTAGTACATCTCACATAAATCGTCTGAATTCGGAGGAGGTATTCCATGGGTGCTTGTCTGATGTTGGTTTAGGCCTTTGGGGCTTGAACTTGAGGGATGTCGAGTTCGACTAGGATGGTTTGCGTGAGAGATATCGACCCTCATATTTGTGACATGATGGATAAGATAAGTATAAGAGAGACCTCTAATCATCTTAGTATATACATTTGGATCATGGTTAATATTTGTTTATCTTGGAAAGATAGTTCGACCACATTGGATACCCTCTAGCATAGTAAGTGACCGAGGTCCTATCTTTACTAGTGGGTTTTGGAAATGGAGGTCAAGAAGCTTCGCAATCGTGAAGCTCAATTAGTTAAGGTACAGTGGAGTGAAGCTCAAGAAGGTGCAACTTAGGAGACTGAAGACTAGATACACGCATCGTACCTTTTTTTGAGGGTATATCCTTGATTCCACTTTTTCTGTAATATTTATTTTGCATGCTAGTCTTTTTTTTTTTTGTATATCCTCTCGGTCTTATCCTCGATCCTTAAGTGGAAACCAATGGATGTAAACATGTATTTGAAACATGTTATGATTGATGGTTGCAAGTGGCTGCTAGTGGATGCTCGTGGATGCATATACACACATATTAGGCACTAGATCGGCTTAGTCACTTTCATATTGCATATGAATATGAATGTATTTGTATATGGATTGAAACTTGATGTGTTATCATATGGATGTTCCATATGAATGAGTGAATATGCACACATATAGTATTTACATGATTAGTGATTTGCATACATGTTGGACGCATGACACTCTCATGATTCTCATTAAGGAGGTCAACTGGATAAATGGACCGCCTGATTTTGCATTAGATAAGAGACATATACACACACTCTGCATATGTTCATATGGCATTAGAAACCTTTTAAGGACAATGGATGCCTGTGATTGAATGGTTGAGTAAATGGATGTTGGATGTTAAGATATACATTCTTCCTAACTTGAAGATTTCGGGGACGAAATCCTTTGAGGGGAGAATGTAACACCCCGTATTTTTTGTGAACATTAAAGTAACAAATTAAAATATACTTAATTTTTAGGAGAAGAATTAAGGGAAAAGGGTTACACCATTGCGTTCGTCTCAGCTGCTTGAGATAGAGTCCGAATTTGTGTAAATCGGACTCCGTATGAAGAAGTTATGGCACTTAGAAGTTTCGGGAATTTAAAATAAAAACCAGCCCGAATTCAAATTTAAAGTATCGAAATTCAAATCAGACATCCGGGCTGGTTGGGAAATTTCCCGCCCAGGATCCAGGTCGACTAGGGGGTCGACTTGGGGGTCGACCCGGGTATAACAGGTCGACCATGGGGTCGACCTCCCCCCTTTTCCAGATCCGTGGACAGATTCATTTTTCTATATTTGGACGCCCGTTCTCACCAGATTCGTTGCTCCTGAACTATTTAAACACCCCCAAACCTCACTTTCTCTCCACACAACTTCATTACGCCTATACTCTACCCTAACTCATATCAAAATAAATGAAAGACGGGGTTATGCTGCTCAAGTCTTTTGTAGAAATCAAGTTTAGAATTCTAGTAGAGATTCAAAGGCTAATTCAACGACTTCAACAACTATTTCTAAGAATCAAATCAAATCTAAATTAGAAGAACAAATAGTCTACTTCAAAGGAGAGCTATTTAGTTTTAGAATACAGATCCCAGAATTCAAGACCCTTCTATAATTTGTAAATTCACGTTACTTTCAGAAATAAAAGTTAATCGTGATTCTGACATTGTAATAAATCTGGATCTGAGATTATGCATGTCTTTCTATATCCCTTGGATCTATCTCATTGATAATATTACGTCCATTATTTGTCTCTTCTTTCCTTCTTCCCTTTTTGTTTTATATGTAGGCTACTGCGAGCCTGAGCCAGATCTCATAAGAGATGAACGTATGTTGGAAATAAAATTGGGCATAATTGAGTTATAACTGATTTGAGGACATAACACATGTTTTATTCAAAACATAAAGTGTATCGAACATATGACTTGAGATTTGAGGCATAAAGTATTGAACATATGACTTGTGATTTGAGGCTTAAAGTATTGGACATCTGACTTGAGATTTGAGGCATAAAGTATTGGACATATGACTTGAGATTTGAGGCATAAAATATATTGGGCATATAACTTGGGATTTGGGCCGTAAATTGAACTGTAAACATGTAAGTTCAAGTTATTTTCAGATATAAACAACTAATAGTGATTTTGGCATATAATGAAATGGATCTAAGTCCATGCTTGATGATAAGACAAATCTTTTAGATTAATTCCTATCTTTCTATCGAATCAATGATTTACATGCCCAGTAAGTTATTATTCAATCATGCCTGTCTTTGTTGGACATCTGATATATAATCCCTTTTGGTTCATGATGTTATTTATATCAGATCTATATGCCTATGAGATTATTTCTATTAGTTTATTTCAGATCTATCTTTGTTATACCCCAACTCTAACAGATCTATAATCCTCTTAGGTCCAAAATATTTGACAGATCTACCTTTTTAATGCCTCTTTTATGCCTACTCTCGTTTATGTTCCTCTTTCGTCCCCTTTATTTTATGAATCTTGATTAACCTCGAATCTAGACAAAAACTTATTATATGTGCGATTGGAATGCGGTGGTATTGGGGAATAGTCTATTTGGTATGGTGGAACATATTTTTTTAACTTATGATTTGGGGCATAATTGTATTTATTGCGAACTTGGGGTAATTGGGTATAACATGGAATTGACATTATTTGGCATAATTTGGAACATGTAGTATAGCATGACTGTTAAGATGCAATTTGGGGTAATTTGACATGAATTATGGAATATGTAATTTGATATATTGAACCTAGAATTGGCATGAACGACAAAGTATGAAATTAGCATATAAATCAAGTTTTGGGAAAAAATTGTTATTGTTGCGAATTTGGGGTAACTTGAGCATTAAATCTAGATTGGGCGTAAAATGTAACATGACTAGTTTTGGTGAATTTGGTAATTAGAATGTAAAATCTAGATTTGGGTATATAGGTTAACTGCGTAGATTAAAGATGAACATGCCTAACCCGAGGTTAGATTGAGTTGTGGTGTAAAACTGCCTAGAACCGCCCGGCACATCTAGTAACCACAACAACACATATCTAATGTGAGAGGTTGGTGCATTAATAAATCATTAATGCTAATGAACAAGATGAATGACTAGGGTTAAGTAATAAGAATACTTAACCAACATAACAAGATGAATGAGAAGGTTTAAGTTAACACTTAACCAATATAACTTGAATTGTGGTAGGGTTAAGTTGACACAAGAAGGCAACACTTAACCAAAGTAACATGACAAGTAGGTGGGTTAAGTTAACTTGAATTGATTGATGACACTTAACCAATACAACATGATGAACACGTGGGATTAAGTTAACATGAAAACACTTTACCAATATAACTTGATGAACGAACGGGGTTAAGTTAATAAGAAACACTTAATCAACACGACACAATGACTAGGTGGGTTAATTTAACATGAATGAACAACACTTAACCAATATGACATAATGTGCGGGAGGGTTAAGTACATATCGGGTTAGTGGGTAATATTAGGAAATATTGGCCCACAAACTTAACCGTTAAATAAACATGCTTGAATCGATGGGAGGGTAAAGTACATCTCGTGTAGGTGGGTAATATTAGTTCATATAGGCCCACAAACTTAACCGTTAAATAAACATGCTTGAATCGATACGAGGGTTAAGTACATCTCGTGTAGGTGGGTAATATTAGTACATATAGGCCCACAAACTTAACCATTAAGAAAACATGCTAGAACTGGTGGGAGGGTTAAGTACATCTCGTGTAGGTGGGTAATATTTGTATATATAGGCCACAAACTTAACCAATAGGAAACCCTAGTAACGGGGACCCATTTCAGCAGTAACCTACATAGATGTATCACGGTACCTTGAACTAGGCAGGGTGGGGAACGATTACTGGGCTGATTGTAAGCGGTCAAAGCAACGGCAGAGGGTACGTCAGTGTAGGTTCCGACGGTTTACGGGCATGCACGTATTCTGAAGTGGGGAAAAGCAGCTAGTAGTATTTGCTCCAAATTTGGGATCAGACACCGAAGGTGTAAAAAGTCACACTTCACCGATTTGGTAAGAATGTGGAACCGCGAAATCGCAAAACAAAAGAATGAAAGCAAGTAAGAGAACAAAGGAATTTTTGTAGTGGTTCGATTCTCTATGAATCTATATCCACTTTCAATCAATTCTCATTATAATATTCAGCTTATAACATAAGAATCTTCCCTCATTACAATTTTTCCTCTCTTTTCTCCCTCCTTATGATCTAATTTCTCTTGAATTTGGTGAAGAAAATGAAGAGATCTCTTAGCTTTGTGATGAATCTTCAACCACTTGTTTGCTTTGATCCTCTTTCATGAACTTCATAGATCTCATAGTGAATTAGCATTCGATTTAGGCTTTGGAGAGGATTAGAAAAGATATAAAATAGCTTGAGAGATTTATTATGTAGCTTGAATGAGATTGAAGGTGCTTAGATCCGATCGTAGAAAGCTCTAATGGTCATTGATTTAGATTTGATCTTCATGAAGTTAGAAAAGTGTTGATGAATCCATAGAAGCCATTAGAGAAGATGTAAATGAGTTTTCAATTTGGTAGAGTCTCCCCCTTGGAATCAATCCCCCCCCCCCCCCCCAAATGAATTATGAGGGGTATTTATAGGTGATTTTAGCCCAGGTGGGAATTTTATAATTGTGCAGAAAACGCCATGACTCAACTCGCCATGACTCCAACTCGCCATGAGCCAATTTCTACATGACTCACTATAACAATGCATGGAGCGATATGGATGAATGCGCCATGAATTGAATTATTCTATGCGACATGAAATGTTGAAACGCTTAGGATGCTTGCGCCATGACCTTGGAACCAATTGGGAAAGAGCGATGTCATGCCTTTCAACGTGATGACAGCTAATGCTTTCTACTTTAAAGCTGTAATTCATGACATGGTTTTCAACGACATGCATATGCATGGCGTGATCTGTATAATGCAACGCAACGGCATGTCTTTTGCAAACGACATAGAGCATTTGTCTATATCCTTCAACTCACGTGGACATGCACTTTTGTTCCCTTGTTCTGTCGCCACCTGTCCCTTGTTGTATTAATCCCCTCTACAGCTGGCATCGAGGGATGGATTCCATTCCTTTGACTTACATGTTTCCCAAACACTCCAGTGATCTGAATGTACAAACGATATGAGTGTTTTCCTTCCTCGACACAAATGACCGCGACATGGTGCGACATGGTTCTGATATATATCCAACGACATGCTTCATCTGGTAATACATGACATGGTGTGCCCATATGATTTGGAGTGTGTATACGGCATGGTTGATGGCCTTAAGGTATGGTTGCTTAACATCTTGACTATATATGTTATGTGGCATGAAATCAGTTATTGGCCCTACTGCCTCATTTAACGTCATGACTTCACTTGATGTACTCATATTGCTTCCCACGACTTGGGCTATCATGCACAGCGTAACTTGTCACGGTGAGCAACAAACAATGTAACAACTTGATTCTTGACATGAAGACTTGATACGTAGTTATAATAATCCAACAATCTCGGATCCTCTGGTGGCAAATATTGGTCTGACGTGGACCTACTTTGACTGTATAGCTATTACACCCAACGATATGAGCTACCATGACGTTGTGCTCTCTCGAAAACATCAGAACAAGAGCCGACATGGTTGTAATGGCATGAGCGACATGAATTGGAGGGCTTTCTTTATTATATAATATGTTTTCACGGCAAGGTTTACAAGGAGTGGCCACAACGACATAAATGGAATGGACGACTGACCTATGTCGCGCCGACAGCTTGTTGCGTGTGAAAGATTTGGAGTGGGCGGGCGACATGGTTTGAAACGACTTGATATATGTGCATGCGGTCTGCGTATTAACTGCATATAACCATGTCGTAGAAACGACTTGAGTCAGTCGTGTCGTGTGTCACCATTCATGAATAACTTTTCGTTGTGAACCGCGTTCCAAAAACGGGGTTAACAAGTAGTTATACACTGTGCATCTTGAATCGTGTCGGGTCGCTATCATAAGGATTGATACACCTTATGGTGGGACCAGCACAGGGTATCTACACGCAAGAGAGGGCCGATTGACATAGACACAAGAGAAATGAATACAAGTAGGGAGCCGATCGATAGGGTAGTAAGGGTACATCTAGCATGTTCATGGCAATTAGGCAGATTGAAGTGGAAGCCTCACGATAGATGTACACCTGAAGGCTACCACAATTATGGGGATTGGGATAATGTTATCATTTTATACAGATTTCTAGTTAAGACACTGGTTAGGTGGTGCAGAGATAGATATAGAAATCAGAACAACAAAGTAGTAGCGAAGCGGAGAAAGAGTAGAAGCGCTTTCAGTTTATCTTGCCTTATGCTTATCCTATGTTATCTTAATATCCCTGTTATCACGGTATTGTCTTATATTCAGTTTATTCATGTCATGATGCTTTTTCCTGTTTATATGTTGAAAGTCAGTGGACTTACCAGACTTATGTCTGACCTAGTTTTGTTTCACCTCTTTTCTTCCGTTCCCCCCCCCCCCCCAGGTTCACAGGGAGGAAATGTTACCACTTAGCTCAGTTTTCTTACCAAGGTCGAAGATAGTTGATGTATTGCTTTGGACTCTATCTCCCACTGCTATGGCTGGTTCATGCTTTATTAGGGAATAACATTGTTGTTTTTATGCTTCTTTTATATTTGGAAGTTTTTATATCAAGACAGAAGTTCTATGTATTACTTTTAAGTATGATTGAGACAACCGTTGTAAAAGATTGACTGAACCATATTTTTTATAAAATGACTTTATTTTCCGCTACTTTATTTGTCTCTCTTGTAATTTATCTGCCTCTTTTACCTAAAATGCTCTGCTAAAGTTAAGGCATTCTCTTTGTGAGTGACCTTAACGGAGGCGGGGTGTTTCAAGGACCAAACACGTTTACTCATTTCGTAAAACTACATTGGAAATAGTTTTATAAAATTCCTTTAAATACGCTATGCTTTAGTTGGACAATACATGACAGGGCAACCAGGTACATGCTAAACTAACATTCCTACAAGTTTCTAACGAATATATAGTGTGACATATATTCAGTTTCAACTAGATCCACAGAGACAAACTAGTGCAGTAATAATTATGTATAGCTAAAATCAGGTGTGTGTTTTCAGTTTTAACCAAACAATATGGGTGTTTCCTCTTTACAAATCAAGGCAGAATTTACGTTTTGAAACAGTTTAGATAATAGCTTTAGCAAGGCTAACAAAACTTATCAAGATGGCCACAAGGGACAATGCATGTTAATTTAATAACAATGTAGTTGTATGAATCTCAATGTAGACCAAATGCAAAAATATATAAGCATGCCCAATACAGATGCATACACATATATGAAATATATATATATACATATATATACATATATATACACATATATTACCCCGTATTAACAGCATATACATATATGAACCTGGTTTAAGGTTTCACCAATTACATAAATATGCGTATATGTATAGGTGTATACCTAATAAATGATTAACCAGTATTAACCCATGCTTTTTGTGGTTGAACTTAATCTTGACTGTATACAAAAATAATGCTGATATAATGTGTGTGTGTGTGTGTGTGTGTGTGTGTGTGTATATATATATATATATTCCAGCCTATAAAGTCAGTACCACTGTACAAAGCATAAAATGCAAGAGAACAAACTTTTTCATTCTAACATACTGATTTATGGCAAATACTCTAGCACCAAAGCGTCGTACAAGGCATGCAGGTTTACTTTAGTGATTATTTTTTGAATGTGACATAGCATTTCAAATAAATAACTTCCTAGAGAGAGGCATTCTATTTATGTAGTTAGCTATATTCATTTACGCAGCTATGCACTTCGAGTCTTGCTGTGCATGTTAGTGATTATGTGGAACTCGTGTTAGTGATTACCCAAACCTGTAAAATTCAAAAAGTCAATATCATAAACTAAATATACAAACTCAACGTATGACCAAATACATGTTCATACATATGCGCACATGTTTATGCATATATACGATCCAATTTCATATTTCAGGTCCAAAATGAGTATGACTGCAAATGGAAACGAATGACAGTTGGATGATGAAATATGGAGATGAAAATAAACAAATAATAAATAGATGAAAGGGTTTGGTGAGATCGAAGAAACATAATGGGTAGTGAAGAAGGGGAAAATAAGCAGCAGTGGAAATGTAGATGTCTGCCATGGTAATTTGTCAGGAGTTGGTCAAGCTTTGCATGTGTAAGGGATTAGATATATGGGAAATACTGACGGGGAGTATTCTCATGACTATCAGTGAGAGTAAAACAGTAAAATTACACGAATGCAACAACGGAGGGAAACAGTAAATTACAAGCACATGCAATTAGAACAATGAATAAAAATTTACTAACGAGAGAATGCAGGCAAGATACGTAGGGGATCGAGCATCGGACAACGGAAATAGAGACGGCGACAAGCAGTGCAGCTGGAGAAAGAGTGATTTCGATGAATCGTGCAGTGGCGACGTGAAGTGTCGGCCTTATTATCGAAAGGGGAATTAGGGTTTGCGGTGGAATACGAGAAAAAATGGAAAGGGAAATAGAAACGATGGAAAAGGAATAAATATTGAACTGAACCGATGTCAAAAGGCACAATGTTTCACCAACAGTGAGAAGATTAATTGAACAATGGAAATTGTCAAGTATCAGGGGTCAGAAATCAGTTTGGAGTTGAGTTATGTTTGAGTATTCACAAAAAACGTTTCCAACATTATGCTTTGAATTGTGCCACATTTCATATTAATAATTATTATTTACTCTTGGTTATTAATTATCATATATTTATATTTAATTTTTATTATTATTAAAGTCTTATTTATTAATTATTATAAAAGTTATATTTATTATTAATATTTTTATGAAGTATTATATAATTTAACTATCAAATATTAAATATTACTTCGTAATTGAAATTGTCAAAAGCTGGCAGATCAAAAGCAATGCAAAGGACTACTTACAACATTAAGTTTACACGCAAATAAAATATCTATCAAAAGCGCACAAACTGGCGTGGTTGTTAACTGCTGAACAAACAAGTTTGCCAAAATTATATTTGTTAAAACTGTTGAAATAGTTACTACCAAATCAAATATTACTTATTAATAATAGTTATTAATTAACTTTTTACTTATTTCTACTCAGTTAATTATATTCGAGAGTAATACTTTTTAAAAAGCTTATGTTACTATTAATTAATAAGTAGTTACCATACATTAACTATTAAAAACAAATTACTACTTATCAACTATTAATTATTTGATAATAATTGATAAATATTATTGATTCCCAAGTTTATTATTAATTATTATTATTAAATACTAATATAATTAGTTACTAAATATAGATATTTGTAATAGGCATCTATTACAACTAATAAAACGAAAAGTTGTTATATATGTTTATTACAACATTAGAGTTGACAGCTGTAAAAAACTTTTATTACAACAGTACTTTTGGCACAGTTGTAAAAAAGCATTTATCACAACTGTGCTTTTCGCATAGTTGTAAAATTAATGTTGTAATATGGTGTTTTTGTTGTAGTGTCAATTGTGACATTCTCCACTCGTTTACAACTATAATAACCTGGAAATCTGAGCCAATTTAAAATTTTTATTTTGGCAATTTTAATGAATTTTGAATATTTAAAATGAATTATTTTAAATAATAACGACGGAAAATTTATTTTCGATGAAGTTAAAATGAATAATTTTATTTTAATTATAAAAGGAATTGAAAATGGCGCGGTAGTTCGAAAATTCGATTTCAAAATTCAAATGAGTGTAATCGGATTTCAGCAAAACAAAAAATATTTGAATCTGTTTGATCATATCTTTCTAAGGATCTTAGAAACTGAGATTTCACTTTATAGAGTGAAAGATATGTCCAGTTTAAAATTCAGAAAAGTCGCTGTGGAATTTATATATATTTTAATATATATAAAGGCCTTTAAAAATAGCCATTTTGCAAACGACCTCTGTTTTCGACGAAACCAATTTTGTTGGAACCGGAATATCAAATTATTGCTAGTTTCAAAATTCATAATTTTTGAAGTCAATATGTGAGCGTGGCGAAGTTAAACGTGTTATGACAGTTTCAATCAATTTTAATCGACTGGAAAATGGCCATTTTAAAACGATCTTAGAATTCGACGAAATTAGTTTTGTTAGGACCGTATCATCAATACGAAGCTAGAAATAATTTTTCTGGAATTTTTAGAGTCAGTATGTGACCCCAGTATATTGAAATGTATGTTAAAATCAATATTGACCGTTCTACTTAGTTATATTTTAATTTTGATTAAAACTGATCGAAACAGCCGAATTGGCTTGCGAGACATATCCCATTGTGTTCGGAATGGGGGTAATTAGCTAGCGGCGACATTCGTTGGGTCTTGTTTGGAGTTCGTTACGATAAACAAGAATATTTGAATTAAATAAAATAAAATATAGGGTATAAGTAATAAGGTCCAAGCCCTAATCCATGGTCAAACTCCATCAAGTGGTCAACGTCTTCAAAATCTCGCCCCTCTCCTTCAGTGAACGACGGAAAACAGTCAGGAATTCATTCCAAATTTTCACAAAATCCATGCTATAAATTCCCAACCTCCTAAAGACAAAATCGAAGTACACTCTCCGATCTTTAATTCTGCACAAGTGGGAGGAATTCTCGTGGGCTAAGACGTGCAAAATCAGGGCAAGAACCCGCCGCTGTCGCCCACGATTTCTGGACCTTCGGGAAGCACGAGTGAGTCGCGCCACTTGGCGCTGTGAGAGCTCGAGACGCCGGAGACTGTGGCAGGGTCCGATCTAGTCAATGGCGAACGGTGGCGGCGCTAGGTGAAACCCTAGCCTTGGAGCTTCAGGCGACGATGGCAAATCGATTTACAGAGAAAGGTTTTTGTTTTTGTTTTTTGTTTTTTAATTTAACTTATGAATTGTTTTACAATATAAATCTGAATTGTTTTAAAATATAAATTTGAATTGTTTTAAAATATAAATTTGAATTGTTTTAAAATATAAATTTGAATTGTTTTTACAGTATAAATTTGGATTGTTTTAAAATATAAGTTTGAATTGTTTTAAAATATAAATTTGAATTATTTAAAATATAAATTTTAATTGTCTAAAATATAAATTTTAATTGTTTTACAATATAAATTTGAATTGTTTTACAATATAAATTTGAATTGTTTTAAAATATAAATTTGAATTGTCTTGAAAATATAAAAATTGGCATTGTTTTGAAAATATAAAAATTGGCATTGATTTGAAAAGATAGAAATACATCGATCTTTAAAGATAGAAATACATCGATCGTTAAAAATAAAAATATACAGTGCTTTAAAAATATAAATATACATTGATTTTTAAAATATAAAGTTAGATTTTTTGTGTATGATAAGAATTGGAGTTTTTATGTGATAAAAAAAAATCCGATTTTTACATATGGGTTTAAAGTATAAAGATTCGATTTTCATATATATGGTAACAAGGTATAAAAATTCGATTTTTATATATGAAGCGAAAAAAAATTCGATCTTTATATAAGAAGTAGAGATATAAAAATATAATTTTTATATAGAAAGAAACGTGGTAAAAATGTGATTTTTAATATGAACTGCGTAGAGAAGACTGCGTTGGCATTGCAGGAAAATTCAATCGATCAGAAATTCAAAAATGAAATGGCGGAGTGGAACCCCAATGTGAGAACTCCGCACTTTTATTTCTATTTCTAGTTTGAAATATATACTAGGATGCAGATAATGCTTAGTAGCACCTGACACCCGTCGTCCACAGACCATGGACGGCTTGTTTATTTGATTGATGTGTTGTGAAAATTGATTGTGTGATTGGGGTTGAAATAAAATATATATTCATGTGTTGAAATAAAATATATATTCATGTGTTGAAATAAAATATATATTCATGTGTTGAAATCAAATATATGTTCATGTGTTGAAATCAAATATATATTCATGTGTTGAAATAAAGTAAATATTCATTTACAAATCAAACAATTTGTTTATGTACACCGATTTGACTGATATTGATTGGGACGATAAATTTTACACATCGCCCAACTGCACAAATAAAATCTGTGTTTGATCGTTTGAAACCCCACATGGGTGTTGGGATGAAATTGGACATACACTAATCCCAACAATTAGCTGTATGTCGATCGATTGATTGACAGGCTGTTATAAGCGTTGAATATTTATATTTGATGCTTATACAGTGTAGAATGCACTCTGGATGATGGTTGATTATTTATCGTTGCTATTATATACATGTGTTGTAGAAAATCCATATAATTAACATTATATGGCATTTGATTGGGCCTCATTTCAATTTGGAAAATATAGAATATTATAAAATGAAAATTCATGTGTTGAAATAAAATATATATTTATGTGTTGAATAGAATAAATAGTCATGTGTTGACGATACTCATGTGTTGAGAATATTCGTGTGTTGAGAATATTCATGTGTTGAAACTTATCATGTGTTGAGTAAAATATTTTAACAATAAAATTCTCATTTTTATCAAATATGAAATTAGAAACTAACTGGAAATCAGTTAAGATGAATGGTTTCCTGGGTATTGATCTGATGTTGGTTTCGGCCTTCGGGGTTAATATTTAGGGAGTCATTCTCTTACTAATTTACGGTTAGAGTCTGATTAAGAATTAAATGATATAAAGCACAATTTTATAAAATATATTAAATAATAAAAATAGTTATGTGTTGACGATACTCATGTGTTGAGAATATTCATATGTTGAAAGTACTATAGATTCATGTGTTGAATAGAATAAATATTCATTTGTTGAATAAAATAACGAAGTTATTGAAATATATATAGCCTTGTGGATTAGATTTGCGCCATATTGACGTGAACGATATTTATAAATATAGAAAAGGAAGCGATTTCAAAATATAATGTTTTGAAAATATTATCATTTGGATATCGATGATATGGAATATTGAATTTTGATTTGAAATTGAATATGAAGTTGAAATCGATTTTAAAATGAAGTTAAAACGATTTATAAAATACGTTTTGAATTGAAATCGATGAAATATATATTATACATATAATATAATGGCCTAAATAGAATGCGCCCACTGCAGCAATTCGCGAACTACGACCATTGACTTCGAATTGACGTTGCGGGAGGTCCGACCGTCGGATTCTCCTAAAATCGGAACCGTTGGGTTCGTATCAAAAAGAGCTTTCTAACGAATATTAGAAATTAGAAATCTAACAGTTGGATTTGGAATTATGTCCGAATCAAATTTGGAAAAGGTCGTTGTAAGTGCAGTTCGATGGCCGTTGATGGAAATCAACTGTACGGGCGTTGATAAAATTATTAAAAATAGCAATAATTTTTGTAAAATCATAAGAAATGATTTGGAAAGAAGTGGTATGAAAATTTCCATATTTGAAAAGATAAAAACAGATTTTTATCGAAATGAACTAGTTTTAAACTAGAATTATAATCCCCTTTATTTTTAAAATAAATAAAGTGGATTTGAAATGGTTTTAAAAGTAACCAGAATTTCCAATGATTGAATTGGAATGGATTTGAATCGAAATTGTCTTTGGAAGATTTCACTGTTGGATTTCGTGATTATACACATATTGCTATGGAAGTTTGTAAGATATATTTATATCGTTATTTCCAATATGATATTTGTTGGTTGTTGAATTTGATATTGAATATAAGACGATATATTTTCTATTCAGAGCCTTGTATTTAATATCAAATGGGATTTGGGTTTGTTGTGAATAGTGTCTTCATTAACACTGTTCTTAAACCCAGTTGAGAAAAAGATTAAATCTTTTTATTTAGATTTAATGAAGTATACCAATTAAATAATATTTAATTGGAATTGAATTGGAATTGATTTTTGGGTTTATCGTGAACCGTGTTTTAAATGACATTGGTTCTTTAACCCAGTTAAAGATAAGATATGGTTTCCCAAGTTAAACAATCATTGATATGATTTTTGGGAAGATTAAAACTAAGTGGAGTTTTAATGAATCTTTAATTAGATTGAAATGATCGAAAATGGAGTATCATCAGTTAAATCTTTAATTAGATTTGAACGTGAAATGGTAATTGAATTTACGGATAACACCGTGGTGTTAGATATGAAATGAAGTATCACCAGTTTTACTTCATAGGATGAATAGGTTGAGATTGGGAAATTAAAATAAATGATTACTTTAGTGTGGTTTGCTAATCCCGACTAATTTGAATTGATATTCGAAAGAAGATTAAAGATAAATTTAAAGAATTTATCTTTGATAAAATTAATGGGAATCTTTCCCAAAGTATAAGAATATTTGAGTAAAATAATATTCTGAATTGGAATGAGGCTTATGTTGTGTTTTTGTGTAACACTTGTTTATTATATACGCGAGTTATTCAGAAAGATCGGGTATATCCCATTCTGAATAATTGATTCGACGTGGTGTCGAGGATGAAGACGGTGGTTGAAGATCAGAGGTCTTCACATCGTTTGGGTGATTACTGATGATCTTGATTGGGCTGTACACCCAAGAGGAGGGAATCAGTTGGTGATCGTCCAGACGTACTTGGAGATCGATGGATATGCGAGGTACAAGATGCCTCCGGTTTCGTTCAGACCCGGAACGAACTTGTAAATGGACTGTGTGTCTGACATTGGATTTTATTCTGTGTGATTGATTTCTATTAAATATATATCTGTTGGGCGGCGGAGAATTTATTCTCTTGCTTAACGCCCTTCTCTGAGACGTACGAGCCCATGGGTTATATTTTGATGGATATTAATCGCATGGAGTGAATTGCCTGTGTGGCATGCCTAAGTGGCAATTGATCAAGGCTTCTGTTGAAAAGCAATGTCTTGTGGTTGATGATCAAAGCACCGCCTTTGTGGCATAGCTTTTTGTAACGTTGATTCGCCAGCCTCACACCCCGGTTGTGAACCAGAAACGGGAGAGGACATCGGGGAGGGCATGAGTTTCCTTCTTGCTAGGGTGGTGTCAGTGAACTACCAGCCCTGACATTTATATTACTTTCACCTATGTGGTTGTTGCTGTTGCGAGGTGCATCGGATATATCGGTGACTATGAAACACCCCACGTCCATTAATGTCACTCACAAAGGGAATGCATTAACTTCCATGGAGGTTTTAAGTAAATATAGAACAGTAAAATTACAACAAGACAGATATAAAATAGTACTTGGAAATTCAAAAACTTTATTTCATTGTAGCAGAAGTCAAAACATGTTTGATTACATCATAACACCATATTCAATGTCAAGTACAATATCTATCTTGATAAAACAAGTACATAATCCCATTACATGAATAGCCATTAAAAAGAAAGATAACAAGCTGGACTTTACTTCAGCAGTCCAAGCTTTCCAGTAGATAAGCGATCCAACTAGACTCCACTAGAACTTGGCCCAACCTGCGGACCTGAAGGGAGAAAAAGGATGGAAAAGAGGGGGTCAGACATAAAGTCTGGTGAATATGATAATTCTACAATACTATTACCAAAATAACTGGACTAAGGCATAAGCTGGAAAACAAGAAAATGTCTATGAAGAGCAGATTAAGGACATAGACAATCGCTAAAGGCAACGTTATAGGCGCTCCTAAATACTAAAGGATAAACACTATACTGCACCACACCAGTCACCCTAAAGATTCATCCCACTTAGCTTCACTTAGAAACTTTCCCAATGGCTTTACGTACCCCTAGCTGACTACATAGGTGCCGCCTGCCCCTATCTCCACTAGGTGTACCCTACTTCCCATTATTCGATCGGCTCCCTAACTCGTAGATACCCGTGCTGGCCCCACAGTGGGGTGTATCACTCCCCTAAAGTGGCAACCTGATACAACGGACATGCACGGCTTGTACCTACACGATGCAACAACGTCTTACCTACTAGCCCGGGTCCACACACGCATATGAAACCCGTTGGACTTGCGTTGCCACCGCTCCCTGTTTTGGCCTCTTATAGTCAAACCCAGTATGCGTGTCCCGTCCTCGACTTGGGTCGAGCCCACAAAGATACGTTTTGGGATACTGGTTGAAATGGGCCCCCACTATTTACCACAAGCATTCCACCTAAGCTTGTCCCCATTAGTCCATCCCACTTAACCCACTTAGTCATGTTCATTTACATGTGTGATTGGTTAAGTCTAATCGTATTTCAAATGCCTCTAAAGGCAACCACCAGATTCCTCATGCCACCCAAGGCACCTACTTAACCCCCATGTCCCACCTTACATGATTATCTGGTTAAGTATTTCTTAGTTCATTAAGGCCATAACCTCATAAAGACCTCTCACATTAGACTGGCATTTATGGCAGCTGGATTTGCCGGGCGGGTCCGGGCAGTCTTACACCATAAAAGAGTCTAACCTCGTGTCTTTACAACTGTTATGCTTTAGTTTGGGCCTAGGACCTCTCACATTGGGCCGACATTTGTGACTACTGGATTTGCCGGGCGGGTCCGGGCAGGTTTACATCACAAACGGGTCCAACCTCGTGTCCTAAGCATTGATTATTAATAATAATCCACTTTCCCCCAATTTTAATAATTCCCTACTTGAATTATTAATTACTTCCAATTTTTAACAATGTCCATAATTGACTCAATTATGGACATCCATTCATGGTATGCAAAATCTTACAAAATTGCACCCAATTTATTAATTCCTAATATTACCCCTACCCCACGTTTGAACGTTTATTCGCAAAATATATGTTAGTCTCGAATAGCCTAACTCATAGCATAAAAGAGATTATCATAATAACAACATGTATATGTGACCAAATGAATCATAATAAGGGGTGAAACTTGCATATGTCCAACTTGCATAGATTATACATGTCATGGACCTAAAGGTGTCAACTTGTTCAAAATTCACCTAATATAATCTCAATCAATTTTCATAAACTTACATATGAACATGTGTGAATCAACATCATCTAATTTTTTAACAACATGGTTTTATATGGGTACACCTAACTCAATAGGCAAATTCCCATATTCAAGTTTTATTTAATTATAGTTTCAAGTTTATGGGTACACCTAACCTAATAGGAAAATTCCCATAAACAAGATCCATTTAAATAAATAAAAAACATAACTTTAAGCATGTTCCAACAACATCATGATTTTACAACATAATATAGCATGATTTATAACATGGCATAGTATGATAGTATAACATAGCTTGACATGATTCTCAACATAGCACGACATAGCATAAGAGAATTTACAACATAGCATGACATAGCATATATAATTTACATCATACGACAACATAATAACATAATAAGAGATCCACAATATATATAATTTACAATTACAAATCACGTCACTTTCTTGTGATCCATTCATAACTGAGTCAAATTAGTTTGTAATAGTCTTGTGAGAATCATCATACTCACCAACAAAAGAAAAGAATTAGAGAAAGAGAGATCTTTTGATTTGATTTGTGAAGATTTAGTTGTAAATGATTAGGCTTCCTCTTCTTAGTTTGTGACGGCTATGCTGAACTCCATGGCAGCAGCATGACGGTAGCTTCTCTAATTTTACAAGTGATTTAGGTCTAGGGTCTACCCACTTATTTATAGATTTTAGAATTCATTTAGGCCATTAGATTTAACCTAGAAATAACCGCAGCCGTTCAGACTAGATGGGGTTTATCTTGTTGACTCAGCAATGAGTCAGAAGTGACTCAGCAAACACTCAGCATATTAATAAACTTCTATTCATGTCATAAATATATATATATATTTTCTACAATGTACATATTAGATACATCCCCCTTTACTTATTATTGTTTTTATATACATATTAGATACATCCCCTCTCTCTCACACTTATTAATATTTTTATATTCATATTAGATACATCCCCTCTCTTACACACTTATTAATATTTTTATATTCATATTAGATACATCCCCTCTCTTACACACTTATTAATATTTTTATATTCATATTAAATACATCCCCTCTCTTACATACTTATTAATATTTTTATATTCATAATAGATACATCCCCTCTTTTACATACTTATTAATATTTTTATATTCATATTAGATACATCCCCTCTTCTACACACTTATTATTATTTTAGCAACTTTAGTGTTAATAGAAAATTCGGGGTGTTACATTCTCCCCTCCTTTAAGGATTTCGTCCCCGAAATCTTCAAGTCTGGAAGAATGTATATCCTACCATCCAAACGTCCATCTACTCATCCATCATACACAGGTATCCATTGTCCTTATAGACTTCTAATGCTTTCATGTTTAAATGCACAGTGTGTGTATATGTCCGTATCTAATGCAAAATCAGGCGGTCCACTGATTCAGTTGACCTCCTTAATGCAACTATGATCGTGCCATGCATCCATTATGTATGCAAAAGATTTTTAATGCTACATAATACTTCTATATGCGTGCACAACCATCATCTGAATGCAGCATCCACATGATAATACAACCATCGTTCATCCATTTTACTAAATACATCCATATATATATGCAATATGCAATATGTAGTGACTGAGCCGATCTAGTGCCTAAAGTGTGTGTATATATGCATCCACGAGCAACCACTAGCAAACACTTGCATCCATTTTGCACCCATCATACATAACATGTCTCAAACACATGTTTCAACCATAGGATTATCCTAACTAAAGGTCAAAGATACTAATGAGAGGACATACTAAAGACAAGATAAGATAAGCTAAGCGATAAAGGAGAAATAAAAAGACATACCCTCAAAAAGAAAAGGGTACAATGAACGCATCTTCTCTTCTGTCTCCCAAGTTGCGTTGCTCTCATCATCTCCCCATTGCACTTTAACCAGTCTGACCTCTCGATTCCTCAACTTTTTGATCTCCGACCCAAGAATGCATGTAGGAGCTCGTCTAATTGTTGCATCACGCTCTATTTCCACCTCTTTAAGCAAGCT
The DNA here is from genome assembly GCA_030737875.1 of Allium sativum. NCBI lineage: Eukaryota > Viridiplantae > Streptophyta > Magnoliopsida > Asparagales > Amaryllidaceae > Allium > Allium sativum. The sequence goes on from CM060923.1 coordinate 647,392,539, forward strand.
CGGCTCTACCACCTCCGCGGTCTTGTGCAAACACTTCCTCAAATATGATACATGGAATACGTCGTGTACTCCACTAAGTTTCTCAGGCAACTCCACCCTATATGACATCTTCCCAATCCTGTCTTTTACAGGAAACGGCCCTACAAACCTTGGTGCTAATTTCCCCACGGACCCAAAGCGAACAACATTCTGTAACGGAGATACTTTGATAAAAACCATGTCCCCAATGTCAAACTCAAGATCTGTCCTCCTCTTATCAGCATACGATTTTTGCCTATCTTGTGCTGCTTTCATCCTCCTTCGAATCAACTCAATCTTCTCCGAGGTTTCCCTAACCATATCGGGCCCAAGTAGGATTTTATCGGTAGATTCCCACCAACATGTAGGCGAACGGCAAGGCCTTCCATAAAGATCTTCGAAAGGTGCCATGCCAATACTAGACTGAAAGCTATTATTATATGCGAATTCTACTAACGGAAGGTGCTCTTCCCATGTACCCCCAAAGTCTAGGATACAAAGCCTTAAAAGATCCTCTAGAATGCGATTCACCCTCTCGGTCTGGCCGTCTGTCTGAGGATGATATGCGGTGCTCAAACATAGCTGAGTCCCTACCGCCTCTTGTAAACTCTTCCAAAATTCGCTAGTAAAGATGGGGTCACGGTCGCTTACTATACTAGAAGGAATACCGTGCAAACGAACTATCTCCTTAATGTATACAGAAGCCAACCACGGAGCAGTCCTCTTACTTTTCACGGGAATAAAATGGGCGCTTTTAGTAAGTCTATCTACTATAACCCAAATCCCCGTGTTACCCTTCCTTGATCTTGGTAATCCATCCACAAAATCCATTGAGATGCCTTCCCATTTCCATAGTGGAACTTCTAATGGGTGAAGCAACCCACCGGGTTTCTTTTGTTCTGCTTTAGCTCGTTGGCACACCAAGCATCTAGCGACGTACTCGGCCACATCCTTTTTCATACCGGCCCAAAAGAAAACCCGCTTCATATCTTTGTACATCTTATCCCCGCCGGGATGAATGGTCATTTTTGAGCGATGAGCATCATCAAGAATGGCCTTCCTTAAGTCTTCGTCTTGTGGTACACAAAGTCTATTATCCCTTCGTAACCAACCCTTATCGTCTAGGGTATACCTACGAAGATGGCTTGATGACTCCCCCCCATTGAGCTTTTCTACTATCTCAACCAACTGTGGGTCGTCTCGCTGTGCCTCACCAACCCGTCCTAGAAGTTTAGGTCTAACCTCCAAGGATGCTAACAGACCGGGTACTAAGTCAACGGAGGGTCTAAAGTCAAACATAGAGATGAATTCTAAGCTTTGTCGTTCAACAAACAACGGACTCAAGGACAACCTTTTCCTACTTAAGGCGTCTGCCACCACGTTACCCTTGCCCGGGGTATATGCTATTTCAAAATCGTAGGAGGCTAAGAATTCCATCCACCGTTGCTGCCTTAAATTCAAATCCTTCTGAGAGAATAAGTATTTTAATGATTTGTGGTCAGTGAACAGTTCGAATTTCTCACCAAGAAGATAGTGACGCCAAGACTTAAGCGCGAAAACAATTGCGGCTAGCTCTAAGTCATGCGTGGGGTAATTCTTTTCATGAACCCTCAACTGCCTTCCACCATAGGCTATTACTCTTCCCTCTTGCATGAGGACCGCGCCAAGTCCCGTCCCACAAGCATCAGTATAGATGGTAAACGGTTTATTCCCGTCTGGCAGCACTAAGACTGGGGCTGAAGTTAAGGCTCTCTTTAAACGTTGGAACGCATCATCGCAATCTTTGTCCCACGTAAAAACCAGGTTCTTCTTCGTTAATCGTGTTAATGGAGCTGATATTTTTGCGAAGTCTTTGATAAACTTCCTATAATAGCCAGCCAACCCCAAGAAACTTCTTACTTCGGTTGCATTTTTAGGGACCTTCCAATCTTGGATGGCCACCACCTTTGCGGGATCCACTGCTATCCCTTCTTTGGAAACCACGTGACCTAAGAACCGTACTTCCTTCCTCCAGAAGTGACACTTAGAAAATTTTGCCTTAAGGTTATGCGCTCGAAGGGTTTCCAACACTTCCCTAAGATGTAGGGAGTGCTCTTCTTTATTCTTAGAAAAGACTAAGATGTCATCCACAAAGACTACCACGAATTTGTTAAGGTATTCCCTAAACACCCTACTCATCAAATCAACAAAATATGCAGGGGCGTTTGTCAAACCAAAGGGCATCACTAGCCATTCATAGAATCCGTCAGGAGTCCTAAAAGCAGTCTTATCTATACTATCCTCAGCCACTCTCAGTTGATGAAAGCCAGTGGCTAAGTCCAACTGCGAAAACACTGAGGCTCCAACTAACTGATCAAAGAGATCGTCAATCCTCGGCAGTGGGTGTCGGTTCTTTTTAGTAAGCTTGTTTAGTTCTCTATAGTCCATACAAAGTCTAAGAGACTCATCCGCCTTTGTGGCAAAAACTACTGGAGCACCCCACTCCGATATACTACGTCTTATGAACCCCTTCTCAAGCAACTCCTTTACTTGCTTATTGAGTTCCCTCCTTTCACGAGGAGCCATGTGGCGCACTGGCAAAGATACGGGTTTAGCATTATCCACAAGATAAATTCGAAAGTCAATCTCCCGCTTTGGAGGTAAGCCCTTCACCTCCTCAAACACATCCGGATATTCCCGGACCACTTCTACCAATCGCAGGTTCTCTACAGACGCGTCAAGCGATTCAAGATAACTTAGCATAACGGAATTTATGGGATTACAAAAGATGTCGAGAGCATTACCAAGGTGAGTCACAAGCCTAACTACTCTCCTTTCACAATCAAGAATGGCCCTATATCTGGACAACCAATCCATTCCTAAAATTAGCCCATAGCCCGTGAAGCCCAATACATAAGCATCACATCTAAATTCAACGCTAAGTATAGAGATTTTCAAATCCAAACATATCATGGTCAAATGAGCCGAACCCCCAATTGGATTTGAAACGACCAAGGGATCTTCTACTAAACTGGTGTTCAAGTGCAGTGATTCAACTAATGATGCAGAGATAAACGAATGAGATGCGCCAGAATCGAATAAGGTACGGACAGGATGATCAAACAGAAAAACTAAGCTTTCAACAGAAATTGTTCTACTTCTTTCTTGCAGCGGTGGGGCCGCAATAGCCTGAACTTGCCCCCTTGCCTGCCCTGGTGCCATAAGAGCCTGCACCTGTCCTCCCGAGGTAGACCCTGCCCTCTGCCCCTTCTTTGGACAGTCCTTTACTAAATGTCCCGCATCTCCACAATGAAAACAACCAGTCTTCTTTTTCTTTCTACAATCTTTGCTGAGATGGCCAGGCATCCCACAATTGAAGCATTTCTTCTTCCCTTTGCCATTATTGTTTTTACCACCCTTCTTATTTTGCTGTTGGGGTTTCTTATGATCCCCTTTCTTTTCAACTGCCTTATCCTCATGCATAAGTGCCATTTCTACTAGCTTTTCAAAGGTGGCTCCCATAGGGATGTGGGTCATAGCCAACCCTTGCAACGGTTCATTCAAGCCTCTAACGAACCTCAAAGCTTTCTTCTCTGGCGTGTTCACCAACTCCAAGCCAAACCTTGCTAACTGATTAAATTTATTGACATATTCCTTTACTGATGAGCTCCCTTGCTTTAGTGCCAGGAATTTTTCCATATTTAAGTTCTCCTCTGCCCTTGAAAGAAACTTTGCCTCAAACCTTCGTCTGAAATCCGCCCATTAATCAACTGGACGTTCCCCGTTAGTGACCTCCCACCAAAACGAGGCCTCTCCCTTCATTAACCAAGCAGCTAAACGGACTTTCCTCCCATCTTCCATTTCAAAGATATCCAACAATTCCTCAGTCTCCTTAAGCCAATCTCTTGCCTCCACAAACGTCTCAGTCCCTTGAAAAGTTTTTCCTCCCATAGCCTTGAATTCCTTGCACGTCTTTGCAAAAGTGTCAACACGAGGAGGAGGAGGAGGAGGAATGGGTGCAACTAGGGGTGGAGGAGTATCCGCTGGGCCTGCAGTGGTGGCCCTAGCCTCCAAGTATCTCCTAAACCACCCTGGAATCGTCACACCTTCTGGGAGATTAAGATCTTCAGCCATGCTGAAACGAAAAAGGAAAGATTCAAAATGGAGAATTCGAAAGATAAAGATAAGGATGTGGCTATTTGGGATTATGTTTTTCATAAAAACTCTCTTTAAATAACATGTTTTTTTTTTGAAAGCACTTCTTCCAAAAATACTTTAGAAAAAAATATTTTTCTAAAAAAAAAATTTATCTGTTCTGGTAACCTTATGCTCTGATACCACGTGAAACACCCCACGTTTGAACGTTTATTCGAAAAATATATGTTAGACTCGAATAGCCTAACTCATAGCATAAAAGAGATTATCATAATAACAACATGTATATGTGACCAAATGAATCATAATAAGGGGTGAAACTTGCATATGTCCAACTTGCATAGATTATACATGTCATGGACCTAAAGGTGTCAACTTGTTCAAAATTCACCTAATATAATCTCAATCAATTTTCACAAACTTACATATGAACATGTGTGAATCAACGTCATCTAATTTTTTAACAACATGGTTTTATATGGGTACACCTAACTCAATAGGCAAATTCCCATATTCAAGTTTTATTTAATTATAGTTTCAAGTTTATGGGTACACCTAACCTAATAGGCAAATTCCCATAAACAAGATCTATTTAAATAAAAAAAAACATAACTTTAAGCATGTTCCAACAACATCATGATTTTACAACATAATAGCATGATTTATAACATGGCATAGTATGATAGTATAACATAGCTTGACATGATTCGCAACATAGCACGACATAGCATAAGAGAATTTACAACATAGCATGACATAGCATATATAATTTACATCATACGACAACATAGTAACATAATAAGAGATCCACAATATATAGAATTTACAATTACAAATCACGTCACTTTCTTGTGATCCATTCATAACTGAGTCAAATTAGTTTGTAATAGTCTTGTGAGAATCATCATACTCACCAACAAAAGAAAAGAATTAGAGAAAGAGAGATCTTTTGATTTGATTTGTGTAGATTTAGTTGTAGATGATTAGGCTTCCTCTTCTTAGTTTGTGACGGCTATGCTGAACTCCATGGCAGCAGCATGACGGTAGCTTCTCTAATTTTACAAGTGATTTAGGTCTAGGGTCTACCCACTTATTTATAGATTTTAGAATTCATTTAGGCCATTAGATTTAACCTAGAAATAACCGCAGCTGTTCAGACAAGATGGTGCTTATCTTGTTGACTCAGCAATGAGTCAGAAGTGACTCAGCAGACACTCAGCATATTAATAAACTTCTATTCATGTCATAAATATATATATTTTTTCTACAATGTACATATTAGATACATCCCCCTTTACTTATTATTGTTTTTATATACATATTAGATACATCCCCTCTCTCACACACTTATTAATATTTTTATATTCATATTAGATACATCCCCTCTCTTACACACTTATTAATATTTTTATATTCATATTAGATACATCCCCTCTCTTACACACTTATTAATATTTTTATATTCATATTAAATACATCACCTCTCTTACATACTTATTAATATTTTTATATTCATAATAGATACATCCCCTCTCTTACATACTTACTAATATTTTTATATTCATATTAGATACATCCCCTATTCTACACACTTATTATTATTTTAGCAACTTTAGTGTTAATAGAAAATTCGGGGTGTTACAGACTATGTGGAGCCGATGGTGTCATTTGGCTCATTTACGTCCCAAAGCGCGGGAAAACGCAGTGTTCAGGCATTTTAATCCACATCGGTGGACCGACCCTGACGATCCAAGGGTCGATGCGCTCTGACCCTGAGGCTCGGGCTAGAGAGTCTCGAAACCGGTGAGGACGATCCCTTGCCTCGGTTCATAGATGGAAATCCAATTTCCAAATACGTGACTTTGCGGTTTTGATTGTACATCCTAGTATGGCGACATGATATATGGTACCCATGCCGTCTATGATTGATACATATGATTTGAAGTTGTTTTATACACTATGCACTTATAATATTATCAAATGATTTGTTTTAAACGTACCAAGCATGTTTGGCTATTATAAGGGAAAAACCTATCCCCCGACTTGCGTTGCATTGTGTGATAGGACCAGGGTCTTATAATAGCTTCATTTTTCCAAAAAGCATTGCGCTGTTTTTGTTATATGCACTGGTATTCTTGGGAGGAAATCCATTCCGTGTTATATGGTGTAGTCCCTTGATATATCTGATTTAAAGTAAAGTTTTAAATAACTGTTTTAGTTCTCACACCAGTCACATGACTGACCTGGAGTTTATTGTTTTAACCTAAACTCTAGGTGCCCTTATTTTGACACGGGCAGCTAGTAGTTTTGGTTTTGCTGATTTGTATTCATAGGATCCTGGTTTACAGCTGGAACGATATCCAGAAAGCTCTGTATCCGTATATCTTTTTCAGTTGTGTTTTTTATTATTTTCCACTGCTATGTAATGTAATTTAAATCTCTGATATTATCTATGTAATATTTATTCGTACTCTATATATTCTTGTATTCTGATGGAATTGTTGTAATAAACAATGTAACGTTCTTTTGTTTGCGTCCCGACGTGGCTGGTTCTCAATTCAATCCGGGCTTTCCTTACTGGGGAAGTTCGGGTTGTTTCACCTGGTATCAGAGCTTTGGTTTACAAAGCTCGAGAACAAGACACGTTAGAACCGAACGAAAGAATTCATCAGAGATTGGATTAGTAATATCCAACGAGAATGACTCGTTAGAGATGGGATCAATAGTATCCTAGAACGAGTGTGAAGAGTAGTGTTTTTGAAATAAAAATGAAAACAAGTTTTGTTTTGAAAATTTAATTCAATTATTCATATTTGAATATTTATTTGTATTGATTTGGGCAATCCAGTATATAAAGATTTTGCGTATACGTCTGATCCGCGTGTATTTGAAGTTTTAATATACTGGATAGATATAGAATTGCACTGTAGTCGCCCGGGAATGATTCTGATGATGGGTACCCATCATTAGTTATGTGTTCGAGTTTCGAAAGTGGGATAACTATATATCTCCAATTGACTGGTGTGAGAACCAAAGCTTGATAGGGCTTATTGTTGTGATTTGGCATCAAAAATCTGATTTTTTGGATATGTATCAAAATTATGTGTTTGAAACGTTAATCAACTAATTGATTGCTGATTGTGTTGTTTGATTATTGTTCGATTAATTAAATGTTGAACCTTTAGCCAAATTTAACCAAATAGTGAGTTGTATTGAAAATTAGTTGCATTTGCATACATATGCATGTACTTACATTAAACAGGTCATAGCAAGGAGGCTAGAGCAGAAGAATAAAATTGTTTCCCCGATAAATAGGTACATGTTTATTGTATTTCTTGGGTTTTTGACGATTTTATGAGCCGATTGGCTAGCCTCTTGCCTTTTCCTTTTTCTTTTGGATTGACGAGGGCCATGGGAGGCTGTTTGAAATATCCCGAAGCTCCCAGTGCAGGGGAGGTTATGGCGAAATTTTTCGAAAATTTAGGGTGTTAGCCAAATTTTTGAAAAATTTGAAAAGTTCTTAGAAACCGAAAAGTTGAGGAACTTAAGCCATAGAGAAAATTATGGAAGTTGAGTTGATTAGTTAAACAACTTTCAGCTTCGTTCCTTTTTGGGGACGAAAAGTTTAAAGTGGGGGAGATTGTAATAACCCGGAAATCTGAGCCAATTTAAAATTTTTACTTTGGCAATTTTAATGAATTTGAATATTTAAAATGAATTATTTTAAATAATAACGACAGAAAATTTATTTTCGACGAAGTAAAAACGAATAATTTTATTTTAATTATAAAAGGAATTGAAAATGGCGCGGTAGTTTAAAAATTCGATTTCAAATTTCAAATGAATGTACAGGATTCAAAATAAATCGGATTTCAGCGAAACAAGAAATATTTGAATCTGTTTGATCATATCTTTCTAAGGAACTAAGAAACTGAGATTTCACTTTATAGAGTGAAAGATATGTCCAGTTTAAAATTCAGAAAAGTCGCTGTGGAATTTATATATATTTTAATATATATAAAGGCCTTTAAAAATAGCCATTTTGCAAACGACCTATGTTTTCGACGAAACCAATTTTGTTGGAACCGGAATATCAAATTATTGCTAGTTTCAAAATTCATAATTTTTGAAGTCAATATGTGAGCGTGGCGAAGTTAAACGTGTTATGACAGTTTCAATCAATTTTAATCGACTGGAAAATGGCCATTTTAAAACGATCTTAGAATTCGACGAAATTAGTTTTGTTAGGACCGTATCATCAATACGAAGCTAGAAATAATTTTTCTGGAATTTTTAGAGTCAGTATGTGACCCCAGTATATTGAAATGTATGTTAAAATCAATATTGACCGTTCTACTTAGTTATATTTTAATTTTGATTAAAACTGATCGAAACAGCCGAATTGGCTTGCGAGACATATCCCATTGTGTTCGGAATGGGGGTAATTAGCTAGCGGCGACATTCGTTGGGTCTTGTTTGGAGTTCGTTACGATAAACAAGAATATTTGAATTAAATAAAATAAAATATAGGGTATAAGTAATAAGGTCCAAGCCCTAATCCATGGTCAAACTCCATCAAGTGGTCAACGTCTTCAAAATCTCGCCCCTCTCCTTCAGTGAACGACGGAAAACAGTCAGGAATTCATTCCAAATTTTCACAAAATCCATGCTATAAATTCCCAACCTCCTAAAGACAAAATCGAAGTACACTCTCCGATCTTTAATTCTGTACAAGTGGGAGGAATTCTCGTGGGCTAAGACGTGCAAAATCAGGGCAAGAACCCGCCGCTGTCGCCCACGATTTCTGGACCTTCGGGAAGCACGAGTGAGTCGCGCCACTTGGCGCTGTGAGAGCTCGAGACGCCGGAGACTGTGGCAGGGTCCGATCTAGTCAATGGCGAACGGTGGCGGCGCTAGGTGAAACCCTAGCCTTGGAGCTTCAGGCGACGATGGCAAATCGATTTACAGAGAAAGGTTTTTGTTTTTGTTTTTTGTTTTTTAATTTAACTTATGAATTGTTTTACAATATAAATCTGAATTGTTTTAAAATATAAATTTGAATTGTTTTAAAATATAAATTTGAATTGTTTTAAAATATAAATTTGAATTGTTTTTACAGTATAAATTTGGATTGTTTTAAAATATAAGTTTGAATTGTTTTAAAATATAAATTTGAATTATTTAAAATATAAATTTTAATTGTCTAAAATATAAATTTTAATTGTTTTACAATATAAATTTGAATTGTTTTACAATATAAATTTGAATTGTTTTAAAATATAAATTTGAATTGTCTTGAAAATATAAAAATTGGCATTGTTTTGAAAATATAAAAATTGGCATTGATTTGAAAAGATAGAAATACATCGATCTTTAAAGATAGAAATACATCGATCGTTAAAAATAAAAATATACAGTGCTTTAAAAATATAAATATACATTGATTTTTAAAATATAAAGTTAGATTTTTTGTGTATGATAAGAATTGGAGTTTTTATGTGATAAAAAAAATCCGATTTTTACATATGGGTTTAAAGTATAAAGATTCGATTTTCATATATATGGTAACAAGGTATAAAAATTCGATTTTTATATATGAAGCGAAAAAAAATTCGATCTTTATATAAGAAGTAGAGATATAAAAATATAATTTTTATATAGAAAGAAACGTGGTAAAAATGTGATTTTTAATATGAACTGCGTAGAGAAGACTGCGTTGGCAATGCAGGAAAATTCAATCGATCAGAAACTTCTCGCATTGGGTCCTATTGTTTGTAGCCACTAGTTAAGCCGGGCGGGTCCGGGTAGATTTATGCTACAAACTCAACCCAACCTCGAGTTGGCCACTTTCATGTTTGGTCTAGTGTCATATTACACTTACAACCCTCCCATGTCTAGTTCAAGTTCCATGTTTACCCCACATGTCTATGCCCCCATTTTGGTTCAACTTACATGTCGTGTTCACATGTAACCTCAAGTCAAGTTTTCATGTCATATTCACGTCAAGATTTCGCGTCATGTTCATGTTTATCTAACTACCCCAAAATCGTGTTTTCACTTGAGTGGAAGCGAGTCAACATAGTAGGTATACTATGGCTACATATAGACCCCAAAACATGCACGATGCAACAAAAGGGATTGGCTCCAAACATGCATGGTATCACAAGGGGGTTTGGCCTTAAAACATGCATGATAGTGTCATATAGGGATTGGCCATAAGCATGCATAATGTCATAAAGGATTTGGCCACAAACTTGCATACTATCATAGGAAATTTGCTCACAAACTTGCATGTTGTCATAACGGGATTTGACCCTACATAAACATGATATCATAAGGGGTTGGTTTTATTTACATGCATAAGCCCCCAAGTCCAATTTATGCCACTATTTCACAAGTCAAAGTGGCTCTAAGTGTTCATGCTATCATACTACAAGTAAAGGTCCAATCTTGCATGGCAAACTAAGTCCAATGCAACATGAATAACATGGTTTAGTCGCTAAAACATAACCCAAAGTCATATGTTCATGATAAAGGAGCAAACTAGGCTCGCATAGGTTATAACATTCATGTTTAACCACATTTTATTCCATGCCATGATCAAAACTACCGTTTAGATCTAGAAGTAGCTAGAACTTACATAGCGAGGCTTAGGGAAGGAGTATGCATCGTTGTGACATAGAAAGGTGGCTCCTTTGGCCAAGAACAGCCATGAAATCGCCATAGCAACGTTGATTTGGCCTCAATTTGGTGTAGCAAGCTTGCACCTTTCCATTCGGATCCGATTTGCATGCATAGTCTCTTGGAGTTGGAGATGGAGGCCATGATCACTTGGCATTTGGGCAGCACTTCGTTGCAAGAGTGATTCATGAGGGGTTTAGGGTAGGCTTAGGGTCTTTTTATAGATATTAGGAGTAGTTTAGGCCGTTAGATTAACCCTAGGATAGATCCAAGCCCTCAAAAATCGTCACAAGCCTCCAAAACCGAGCCAAACAGCAAAGGAGGTGCACCAGGCTGCCTGGGTCCGACCAGGCTGGTCGACCCCCAGGTCGACCCTGGGGTTGACTCCCCATTCGACCTGGTGGGCAGGGGGTCGACTCCCCAGTCGACCTCCCCTGGTCTGGCGGGAAATTTTCCCGCCTCTTCTGAATTCTGAAATTTGAATCTGTTTTCGTTTTCGAATTTTCCGTGAAACTTCGCAAGGTCATATCTTGGTCATACGGACTCCGATTTCCGAAATTTCGGACTCTATTTCGCGTATTTTTCCGAGACGAACACAATGGCGAAACCCGTTTATCCTGATTCAGATTTTATAATTTAATTCTGCCTTGATTCTTGTCTTAACACGTTGTTTAAAATTCGGGTTGTTACAGTTGTGGTCACTGGATATGCCGGGCGGTTCCGGGAAGAATTACACCATAACTCAGTCTGTCCTCGGGTTTTCAAGTGCGATATGACCAACTACCCACATTGGATCCTATTGTTTGCAGTAACTGGATTTGCCAGGCAGTTCCGGGCAGAATTACACTGCAAACTCAACCCAACCTCGAGTTGGCCATTTTCAAGTTCATTCTACTGTCATGCCCATGTTCAAGTTTTCATGTCAAGTTCGTGTCAAGTTTTCAAGGAAAGTTTCATGTCCACATCCACATTCAAGTTATAACAATGTTCTTGTTTCAAATTTTGCCTATTATCAAGTTCATAATTCATGTTCATAACCAATTCGAGTTTTTCCTAATCTACCCAAATCGTATTCCCATCGCACGTAAACGTGAATCGATCTGTACAACAAATAAATCCAAATCTCAAAATAAAGGGAATAACATCAAAACTATGATAGGCAAAAGGGACGAGCATAAATCGATAAAAGGGGTTACAAGACTAGCATGATATAACTTGATATAATTGGTTGCAACATCACTGGCATATAGGATTTCAAATCTAGCAAGATAAGGCGATAGTCATGGTAAACGCTGACATAAAAGAATAGGCATGCAAAAGCAAGCCAAATACAAGGATAATGGATCCAATGGTTTTGGTGCACATAATAGCGAATAAACTAAGAAAGTCACACCCTAGGTATGCGATCCAACAAAATGCCAATTCGGTGTACAACATGGTTTTCAACTATAGTGTTATGGGCATGAACAATCAACTATAATAGTCTTAGGCAATTATAACCCCACTAGTCATAGTCATGGTCATAGGTAGAAATCTCATAGTTATGAATCATAAGCGATTAATCACAATAGTCATGGATAATTATCCAAAATAGTTCTAGGCAAATAGTCAAAGGCAATTAACAGTAATAGTTTCAAAGTCATTGTCATAGATAATAGCCTTATGTTCATAATCATAGGTAATAATTCTCATAGTCGAGAGTCATAGGTGATTAGCCACAATTGTCCTTGTCATAGTCAAAGGCAATAGTCTTATGTTCACCGTCATAGGCATAGGCATAGCCTTATGTTCACAGTCATAGGCATAGTCTTATGTTCTTAGTCATAGGCATAGGCATAGTCTTATGTTCACAGTCATAGTCCTTTGCCATTAACAATAATTTCAACGTCATAGGCATGCTAAGGTTATAGACATGAAAGAGTTTGATTTACAACATGAACAGGCCCAAAGCAATATTCACGAAAGTCAAGATCCAAGATAAACAAGCATAGATATGAATCAATTATCATACATAGACCCAATTCCAATTTACAACATGGATATTCAGTTTACAGCTTTTATCTAAAAGTAACTTGAACTTACAGATCATGGTCTAAGAAAGATGTTGAAGTCAAGTCTAGAAATTTGTCGTTGAGTTGCTGAATCGTTGAATCTTGCTTTGATCATAGAAGAAAATCCCCAAATATGCAATTCCTAGCTGTAGTCTTCAAGAAATTATCTTCTCGTTTTAATTTAATTTATCTTAATTTAATTAAGAAGAAGAAGCCATGATCATCAAGAGTTTGAGCAGCATAAGGTTAGAGAAGAATGGTGTAAAGAGAATGAGGCTAGGAGGTGGTTTATATAGGATTAGGCAGACGAATCTGGACAGAAAACGAGGTCAAATACATTAGGATGCATCTGGTTCAATAAGTGGGTTCGGGAGGCAGGTCGACCCTATGGTCGACCTGGTCTGGTTAGGTCTACCTGGGCTCTAGGCGGGAATTTTCCCGCCCAGCCCGCTTCTGGGTCTTGAATTCGAATTTCTGAGCTGTTTTTTATTCCGAAAATTCATGAAAATTCTAGAGGTCATAACTCAGTCATACAGACTCCGATATTCGAAAACTCGGACTCGTTTCCAAGCAGAATTTCGAGACGAACGCAATGGCGCAACCTGTTTCCCTTGATTCTTATTTTAAAATTTAATTCTGCCATGATTTATGGTTTTAACATGTTATAAAAATATGGGTTGTTACATTCTTCCCTCCTTAAAGTATTTCGTCCCCGAAATCTTCAAGTTAAGAAGAATGCATCCTATCATCCAATCAACCTTCTACTCAACCATCATCCACAAGCAACCATTGTCCTTAAAAGATTTCTAATGCCATATGAACATATGCAGAAAGTGTTTGTATATGTTCCTTGTCTAATGCAAATGTTCAGGCCTGATTGATCTTCCTAATGCAAAATATGTCTAGTGTCATGAATCCAACATGTATTCAAATAGTCCTAGTCACATAAACACTATATGTGTTCACAAACATCCATCCATATGCAACATCCATATGATAACACATTCAATTTCATCCATAAACAAGTATAAACACTCATGCATATGCAATATGAAAATGTGTCTGAGCCGATCTAGTGCCTAATGTGTGTTATGCAACAACGAGCAACCACTTGCAATCATTTGCAAACATCAACCATAACATGTTTTCAAGCACATGTTTACACCAAATTATTCCTACCTAAAGATATATTCGAATGATAGAAGCAAGTAAAAACTTTGTGCCCATTAGGCAATGTCAAAACTGGAAATCTATGTCACATATTTACTGATTAAGGGAACTCCCTAAGCACCAACCCCGGAGGATGTAATCAACATCAGACTGACACCCAAAGAATTACCCAACCCATATATATGTTTCTAGGAAACTAAGCATGATGGACTCCTTTTTGGTCACAAGAAATCCCTTCCTAAGACCAACCCATATCCTACAAAACCCAAAAAGTTTAGTCAACCCAACGGACACCCTCAAGCCCCAACATGTATTACTAACAGATGAGTCATACTCCCTAACAGAAATAGAATGGAGAATCGGACCGAGAGGATATGCTTAAAAGATAGCATGCAAATAAGCTCTATAGGAAAAGAGGGATCAAGGATATACTCTTAAAAAGAGATATGATGCGCGTATCTAGTTTTCAATCTTCTGAGTCGCATTTCCTTGAGCTTAACTCCATTGTACTTTGTCCGTCTTTAACTTCATAAATTCTTAGCTTCTTAATTCTGGTATCCAAAATATGAGTTGGAACTCATTCCACTGTTGCCTCTCGTTTCACTTTCACTTATTCTCCTTCTAGTATACTTGGCCCAAACATAACTGCGTACTCATGGTTTCATGCAGGCTCTCCAAAATTCACTAGTGAATCTCGGATCTCGTTCACTTACTAGAAAGTATTCCACATAAATGAATTATCTCTTGAAAAAAACAAATGCCAACCATGTTGCCAATTGTACTTACTAAGGTGATTTTTTTTAATAACTCATGCATAAGAGAGATGAACCATCCGCCTTAGTGGCGAACATTACATGAGCGGACCAATAAATGTGTCAAGAAATTCTAGGTAACTAAGCATGGAAGAACCCTAACGGTTACACTAGACTTCGAGGGCATTGCCGGGGGAAGTCAAGAGTCTAACTACCCTCTTTTCATACTTGAGAATGGTATCATTTCTGGACAACCACTCCGTCCCTAGAATCAACCCATTGCCCAAAAACATAAGCATTACTTCTAAACTCAAAACTTAGCATAAACATTCTCAAATCCAAACAAGTCATGAATAAATGAGCCGATTCCCCAACAGGATATGAGACAAAAACGAGATCCTCTACTACGCTAGTACTAAGGTGCAGAGACTTCAACTATCGAAGCATAATTAAAAGGATGTGATGTACAAAAACAAAGTTCTAACGGGATGATAGAAAAGGAAAGCTAAACTTTTAACAGAAACGTTACCACCTCTCTTAGGTATGCTAGTAGTGGGAGCATACAATTGCCCTCTCGACGATTTTGTTTTTTGCCCTTGTCCTATAATGATTAACTACATGTCCCTTTTTACAATACTAAAGATACTCTCTCTTGTCATGGGTTTTATTATTCTCCCACTTTGGCCTCTTTCCTTTCACCTTTTCCTCCTTCGTGGATTAAGCCGTATCGAAAAGTTCTTCATCCTTAGGCTTGTGTTCTTTATCCCTGTTCTTACTATCCTTGTATAGTTTGTTGACAAGTTTCTAGAAAGCTACCTCCATCGCATGGGAACTCTACAAAGTTTGAAATAAAATTAGACGCAGATGGAACTATTGCGGCTACAGATGGAAGTTGGGCATTTCTTTGCCCTCATACATGTGTCGTACACCTACAAAACTATGGTGAAAAAGAAAGAGAGAAGAAACTCAAGGAGAGAATCAAAAGATAGTGCATATAGCTTTGGGGAATAACCTTTTCAAAATAAAACAAGACTTTTCTTGAAAAATGCTTCTTTGTAAATGGTTTCTAAAATTGTTTTAGAAGGTTTTAAAACTTTTTCCCAGTCTGGTAACCTTCTGCTCAGATACCAAATGTAACACCCTACCTCCGCTAGGGTCACTCACAAAGGGAATGCACTAGCTTTGGTGGAGCATTATCTAGGTAAACATACACAGAAATATTACAAGACAGAACATATAAAACAGCGGAAGAAGAACCAAATTTCACAGCTTTTAAATCTAGAAAGGTCTAAAGCCTTTTACATCAAAATGCCATTAAATCCATTACATCGAAATCTGTCTTGCAATAATAAAGAAGCATAAAACCATAGTCATAAATCATTCCCCAAGTAAAACAGTAAAGCAGCCATAGCCAAGAAAGGTCCAAGCCATATATGATGATCTTGAAGCAAAAAGAAGTCCAAACTATGTAGTAGTGTTTCCTCCCTGAGAACCTGGGGGGGGGGGGGGACGGAAGAAAAAGAGGCGAAAGAAAATGGGTCAGTCATAAAGACTGGTAAGTTCTAGTGACTTTCAGCATAGAAACAAGTAAATATAACATGACATGTATAAATTGAAAGTAAACATAAGGATGATGACAAGATAGGCAAGTTAAACTAAGATAACAAGATAAACTAAGATAACAAGATAAACTATGCTAACCAGATAAAGTACGGTAACAAGATAAACTGTGCTAATCAGATAAACTACGGTAACAAGATAAACTATTCTATCCAGATAAACTACGGTAAAAAGATAATCTCTGCTAACTAGATAAACTACGTATAGCATCGCATGTTTAACATTCTCGGCACCAGTACTAGTATAAAAAAATTAGGTGTTATCCTGATGTCCAAACAGAAACGAAAACAGAAACAGGGTGATCTTTACAGAAATAGCAATGGGCTTTTACCTCCCTAACAGAAACAGAAACAGAAATGGGCCTTTACCACCTGTACTTGTAACCTAACCCGTGTCATGTACTAACTATGAAATGATCCCTTGCCCAATATCATGAAATAACCCATTACTTGGTCCCACGAAATGATCTATTAATCGATCGGCTCCCTACAAGTTCTAGCTTGTCATGTGTCTGTGTCATACGGCCCTATCACGAATGTATTTACTTGTGCTAGGTCCACCATAGGGTGTATCGAGCCCTAGGATGCCAACCACCGACACGAATCAAGCATGCACAGTGTAAACCTACTGGTGCCCAATGCCAGCTTTTTCAACTCCGGACTACGTGCACGACCATAGTCCGCCTGAACCTACAATGGCGTACCAACTTAGCCGTCGTTCTGGTCACTTACAATCAACCCAGTAATCGTGCCCCACCCTGCCTAGTTCCAGGGTACCGTGATACATCTAGTGGGTTATTGCTGAAAAGGACCGCGTAACTAGGGTTTCCATCCAGTAGGTTAAGTGTTGTCATTTAAATTCAAGACTTAACCCCATCAGTCTAGCATGTCAAGTTGGTTAAGTGTTGTCATTCAAGTTCGTGACTTAACCCGCCTACGTGTCATGTCAAATTGGCTAAGTGTTGTCGTTCAAGTTCATGACTTTGCCCTACGAATCATGTGTCAAGTTGGTTAAGTATATTCAAGCGGTTCATGACTCAACCCTATCAAATCATCGTGTCACATTGGTTAAGTATATTCAAGTGGTTCATGACTTAACCCTATCAAATCATCGTGTTAAATTGGTTAAGTATATTCAAGCGGTTCATGACTTAACCCTATCAAATCATCGTGTCAAATTGGTTATGCAAATTCAAGCGGTTCATGACTTAACCCTATCATGTGGCATTAATTCATTAATGCACCCCAACCTCTCACATCAGACATGTTGTTGTGGTCATTGGATATGTCGGGCGGTTCCGGGTAGAATTACCCTACAACTCGGTCTGACCTCGGGTTTTCAAGTGCGATATGACCAACTACCCACATTGGATCCTATTGTTTGCAGTAACTGGATTTGCCGGGCGGTTCCGAGCAGAATTACACTGCAAACTCAAACCAACCTCGAGTTGGCCATTTTCAAGTTCATTATAGTGTCATGCCCATGTTCAAGTTTTCATGTCAAGTTCGTGTCAAGTTTTCAAGGCAAATTTCATGTCCACATCCATATTCAAGTTATAACAATGTTCATGTTTCAAGTTTTTCCTATTATCAAGATCATAATTCATGTTCATAACCAATTCGTGTTTTGCCTAATCTACCCAAATCGTATTCCCATCGCACGTAAATGTGAATCGATCCATACTACAAATAAATCCAAATCTCAAAATAAAGGGAATAACATCAAAACTATGATAGGCAAAAGGGAAGAGCATAAATCGATAAAAGGGGTTACAAGACTAGCATGATATAACTTGAGATAATTGGTTGCAACATCACTGGCATATAGGATTTCAAATCTAGCAAGATAAGGCGATAGTCATGGTAAACGCTGACATAAAAGAATAGGCATGCAAAAGCAAGCCAAATACAAGGATAATGGATCCAATGGTTTTGGTGTACATAATAGCGAATAAACTAAACAAGTCACACCCTAGGTATGCGATCCAACAAAATGCCAATTCAGTGTACAACATGGTTTTCAACTATAGTGTTATGGGCATGAACAATAAACTATAATAGTCTTAGGCAATTATAACCCCAGTAGTCATAGTCATGGTCATAGGTAGAAATCACATAGTTATGAATCATAAGCGATTAATTACAATAGTCATGGATAATTATCCAAAATAGTTCTAGGCAAATAGTCATAGGCAATTAACAGTAATAGTTTCAAAGTCATGGTCATAGATAATAGCCTTATGTTCATAATCATAGGTAATAATTCTCATAGTCAAGAGTCATAGGTGATTAGCCACAATTGTCCTTGTCGTAGTCATAGGCAATAGTCTTATGTTCACCGTCATAGGCACAGGAATAGCCTTATGTTCACAGTCATAGGCATAGTATTATGTTCTCAGTCATAGGCATATGCATAGTCTTATGTTCACAGTCATAGTCCTTTGCCATTAACAATAGTTTCAATGTCATAGGCATGCTAAGGTTATAGATATGAAAGAGTTTGATTTACAACATGAACAGTCCCAAAGCAATATTCACGAAAGTCAAGATCCAAGATGAACAAGAATAGATATGAATCAATTATCATACATAGATCCAATTCCAATTTACAACATGGATATTAAGTTTACAACTTTTATCTAAAAGTTAATCGAACTTACAGATCGTGGTCTAAGAAAGATGTAGAAGTCAAGTCTAGAAATTTTTCATTGAGTTGCTGAATCGTTGAATCTTGCTTTAATCGTAGAAGAAAAACCCCAAATATGCAATTCCTAGCCGTAATCTTCAAGAAATAATCTTCTCGTTTTAATTTAATTTATCTTAATTTAATTTAAAAGAAGAAGAAGAAGCCACGATCATCAAGAGTTTGAGCAGCATAAGGTTAGAGAAGAATGGTGTAAAGAAAATGAGGCTAGGAGGATGTTTATATAGGATTAGGCAGACGAATCTTGACAGAAAACGAGGTCAAATACATCAGGATGCAACTGGTTCAAAAAGTGTGTTCGGGAGGTAGGTCGACCCTATGGTCGACCTGGTCTGGCCAGGTCAACACCTAGGTCGACCCCCTGGTCGACCTGGGCTCTGGGCGGAAATTTTCCCACCCAGCCCGCTTCTGGGTCTTGAATTCGAATTTCTAAGCTGTTTTTTATTCCGAAAATTCGTGAAATTTCTAGAGGTCATAACTCAGTCATACGGACTCCGATTTCTGAAAACTTGGACTCGTTTCGAAGAAGAATTTCGAGACGAACGTAATGGAGCAACCCGTTTCCCTTGATTCTTATTTTAAAATTTAATTCTGCCATGATTTATGGTTTTAACATGTTATAAAAATACGGGTTGTTACATTCTTCCCTCCTTAAAGGATTTCGTCCCCGAAATCTTCAAGTTAAGGAGAATGCATCCTATCATCCAATCAACCATCTACTCAACCATCATCCACAAGCAACCATTGTCCTCAAAAGATTTCTAATGCCATATGAACATATGCAGAAAGTGTTTATATATGTTCCTTATCTAATGCAAATGTTCAGGCCTGATTGATCTTCCTAATGCAAAATATGTCTAGTGTCATGAATCCAACATGTATGCAAATAGTCCTAGTCACATAAACACTATATGTGTGCACAAACATCCATCCGTATGCAACATCCATATGATAACACATTTAATTTCATCCATAAACAAGTATAAACACTCATGCATATGCAATATGAAAATGTGTCTGAGCCGATCTAGTGCCCAATGTGTGTTATGCAACCACGAGCAACCACTTGCAACCACTTGCAATCATTTGCAAACATCAACCATAACATGTTTTCAAGCACATGTTTACACCCAATTGTTCCTACCTGAAGATATAGTCGAATGATAGAAGCAAGTAAAAACTTTGTGCCCATTAGGCAATGACAAAACTGGAAATCTATGTCATATATTTACTGATTAGGGGAACTCCCTAAGCACCAACCCCGAAGGCCGTAATCAACATCAAACTGACACCCAAAGAATTACCCAACCCATATATATGTTTCTAGGAAACTAAGCATGATGGACTCCTTTTTGGTCACAAGAAATCCCTTCCTAAGACCAACCCATATCCTACAAAACCCAAAAAGTTTAGTCAACCCAACGGACACCCTCAAGCCCCAACATGTATTACTAACAGATGAGTCATACTCCCTAACAGAAATAGGATGGAGAATAGGACCGAGAGGATATGCTTAAAAGATAGCATGCAAATAAGCTCTACAGGAATAGAGGGATCAAGGATATACTCTTAAAAAGAGATATGATGTGCGTATCTAGTCTTCAATCTTCTGAGTCGCATTTCCTTGAGCTTAACTCCATTGTGCTTTGTCCGTCTTTAACTTCACAATTTCGTAGCTTCTTAATTCTTGTTTCCAAAATATGAGTTGGAACTCATTCCACTATTTCCTCTCGTTTCACTTTCACTTATTCACCTTCTAGTATACTTGGCCCAAACATAACTGCGTACTCATGGTTTCATGCAGGCTCTCCAAAATTCACTAGTGAATCTCGGATCTCATTCACTTACTAGAAGGTATTCCACATAAATGAATTATCTCTTGAAAAAAAAATGCCAACCATGTTGCCAAGTGTACTTACTAAGGTGATTTTTTTCCAATAACTCATGCATAAGCGAGATGAACCATCCGCCTTAGTGGCGAACATTACTCGAGCGGACCAATAAATGTGTCAAGAAATTCTAGATAACTAAGCATGGCAGAACCCTAAGGGATACACTAGACTTCGAGGGCATTACCGGGGCAAGTCAAGAGTCTAACTACCCTCTTTTCATACTCGAGAATGGTATCATTTCTGGATAACCACTCTATCCCTAGAATCAACCCATTGCCCAAAAACATAAGCATTACTTCTAAACTCAACACTTAGCATAGACATTCTCAAATCCAAACAAGTCATGAATAAATGAGCCAATTCCCCAACAGGATTTGAGACAAAAACGGGATCCTCTACTACGCTAGTACTAAGGTGCAGAGACGTCAACTATCGAAGCATAATTAAAAGGATGCGATGTACAAAAACAAAGTTCCAATGGGATGATAGAAAAGGAAAGCTAAACTTTTAACAGAAACGTTCCCACCTCTCTTAGGTATGCTAGTAGTGGGAGCATACAATTGCCCTCTCGATGATCTTGTTCTTTGCCCTTGTCCTATAATGCTTAACTACATGTCCCTTTTTACCATACTAAAGATACTCTCTCTTGTCATGGGTTTTATTATTCTCTCACTTTGGCCTCTTTCCTTTCACCTTTTCCTCCTTCGTGGATTAAGCCATATCAACAAGTTTTTCATCCTTAGGCTTGTGTTCTTTATCCCTGTTCTTACTATCCTTGTATAGTTTGTTGACAAGTTTCTAGAAAGGTACCTCCATCGCATGGGAACTCTACAAACCTTGAAATAAGATTAGACGCAGATGGAACTATTGCGGCTACAGATGGAAGTTGGGCATTTCTTTGCCCTCCTACATGTGTTATCCATCTACAAAACTATGGTGAAAAAGAAAGAGAGAAGAAACTCAAGGAGAGAATCAAAAGATAGTGCATATGTCTTTGGGGAATAACCTTTTCAAAATAAAACAAGACTTTTCTTGAAAAATGCTTCTTTGTAAACGGTTTCGAAAATAGTTTTAGAAGGTTTTAAAAACTTTTGCCCAGTCTGGTAACCTTCTGCTTTGATACCAAATGTAACACCCCGCCTCCGCTAGGGTCACTCACAAAGGGAATGCACTTGCTTTGGTGGAGCATTATCTAGGTAAACATACACAGAAATATTACAAGACAGAACATATAAAACAGTGGAAGAAGAACTAAATTTCATTGCTTTAAAATCTAGAAAGGTCTAAAGCCTTTTACATCAAAATGCCATTAAATACATTACATCGAAATCTGTCTTGCAATAGTAAAGAAGCATAAAACCATAGTCATAAATCATTCCCCAAGTAAAACAGTAAAGCAGCCATAGCCAGGAAAGGTCCAAGCCATATATGATGATCTTGAAGCAGAAAGAAGTCCAAACTAATTAGTAGTGTTTCCACCCTGAGAACCTTGGGGGGGGGGGGAAACGGAAGAAAAAGAGGCGAAAGAAAACGGGCCAGTCATATAGACTAGTAAGTCCTAGTGACTTTCAGCATAGAAACAAGTAAAGATAACATGACATGTATAAACTGAAAGTAAACATAAGGATGATGACAAGATAGGCAAGTTAAACTAAGATAACAAGATAAACTAAGATAAAAAGATAAACTATGCTAACCAGATAAACTACGGTAACAAGATAAACTATGCTAACCAGATAAACTACGGTAACAAGATAAACTACGCTATCTAGATAAACTACGGTAACATGTTATCCATCTACAAAACTATGGTGAAAAAGAAAGAGAGAAGAAACTCAAGGAGAGAATCAAAAGATAGTGCATATGGCTTTGGGGAATAACCTTTTCAAAATAAAACAAGACTTTTCTTGAAAAATGCTTCTTTGTAAACGGTTTCGAAAATAGTTTTAGAAGGTTTTAAAATCTTTTGCCCAGTCTGGTAACCTTCTGCTTTGATACCAAATGTAACACCCCGCCTCCGCTAGGGTCACTCACAAAGGGAATGCACTTGCTTTGGTGGAGCATTATCTAGGTAAACATACACAGAAATATTACAAGACAGAACATATAAAACAGCGGAAGAAGAACCAAATTTCATTGCTTTAAAATCTAGAAAGGTAGAAAGCCTTTTACATCAAAATGCCATTAAATACATTACATCGAAATCTGTCTTGCAATAGTAAAGAAGCATAAAACCATAGTCATAAATCATTCCCCAAGTAAAACAGTAAAGCAGCCATAGCCAGGAAAGGTCCAAGCCATATATGATGATCTTGAAGCAGAAAGAAGTCCAAACTAATTAGTAGTGTTTCCACCCTGAGAACCTTGGGGGGGGGGGAAACGGAAGAAAAAGAGGCGAAAGAAAACGGGCCAGTCATATAGACTAGTAAGTCCTAGTGACTTTCAGCATAGAAACAAGTAAAGATAACATGACATGTATAAACTGAAAGTAAACATAAGGATGATGACAAGATAGGCAAGTTAAACTAAGATAACAAGATAAACTAAGATAAAAAGATAAACTATGCTAACCAGATAAACTACGGTAACAAGATAAACTATGCTAACCAGATAAACTACGGTAACAAGATAAACTATGCTATCCAGATAAACTACGGTAACAAGATAAACTATGCTAACCAGATAAACTACGTATAGCATCGCATGTTTAACATTCTCGGCACCAGTACTAGTATAACAAAATTAGGTGTTATCCTAATGTCCAAACAGAAAAGGAAACAGAAGTAGGGTGATCTTTACAGAAATAGCAATGGGCTTTTACCTCCCTAATAGAAACAGAAACAGAAGTGGGCCTTTACCACCTGTACTAGTAACCCAACCCGTGTCATGTATTAACTATGAAATGATCCCTTGCCCAATATCATGAAATGACCCATTACTTGGTCCCACGAAACGATCTATTAATCGATCGACTCCCTACAAGTTCTAGCTTGTCATGAGTCTGTGTCATACGGCCCTATCACGAATGTAGTTACCTGTGCTAGGTCCACCATAGGGTGTATCAAGCCCTAGGGTGCCAACCACCGACACGAATCAAGCACGCACAGTGTAAACCTACTAGTGCCCAATGCCTGCTTTTTCAACTCCGGACTACGTGCACGACCGTAGTCCGCCTGAACCTACAATGGCGCACCAACTCAGCCGTCGTTCTGGTCGCTTACAATCAGCCCAGTAATCGTGCCCCACCCTGCCTAGTTCCAGGGTACCGTGATACATCTAGTGGGTTACTACTGAAAAGGACCGCGTAACTAGGGTTTCCGTCCAGTAGGTTAAGTGTTGTCATTTAAATTCGAGACTTAACCCCATCGGTCTAGCATGTCAAGTTGGTTAAGTGTTGTCATTCAAGTTCGTGACTTAACCCGCCTACGTGTCATGTCAAATTTGCTAAGTGTTGTCATTCAAGTTCATGACTTTACCCTACGAATCATGTGTCAAGTTGGTTAAGTATATTCAAGCGGTTCATGACTCAACCCTATCAAATCATCGTGTCACATTGGTTAAATATATTCAAGCGGTTCATGACTTAACCCTATCAAATCATCGTGTTAAATTGGTTAAGTATATTCAAGCGGTTCATGACTTAACCCTATCAAATCATCGTGTCAAATTGGTTATGTAAATTCAAGCGGTTCATGACTTAACCCTATCATGTGGCATTAATTCATTAATGCACCCCAACCTCTCACATCAGACATGTTGTTGTGGTCATTGGATATGTCGGGCGGTTCCGGGTAGAATTACCCCACAACTCAGTCTGACCTCGGGTTTTCAAGTGCGATATGACCAACTACCCACATTGGATCCTATTGTTTGCAGTAACTGGATTTGCCGAGCGGTTCCGAGCAGAATTACACTGCAAACTCAAACCAACCTCGAGTTGGCCATTTTCAAGTTCATTATAGTGTCATG
This sequence comes from Allium sativum, assembly GCA_030737875.1. Taxonomy (NCBI): domain Eukaryota; kingdom Viridiplantae; phylum Streptophyta; class Magnoliopsida; order Asparagales; family Amaryllidaceae; genus Allium; species Allium sativum. The sequence continues at coordinate 647,417,529 of CM060923.1, forward strand.
CCCATGTTCAAGTTTTCATGTCAAGTTCGTGTCAAGTTTTCAAGGCAAATTTCATGTCCACATCCAGATTCAAGTTATAACAATGTTCATGTTTCAAGTTTTTCCTATTATCAAGTTCATAATTCATGTTCATAACCAATTCGTGTTTTGCCTAATCTACCCAAATCATATTCCCATCGCACGTAAATGTGAATCGATCCATACTACAAATAAATCCAAATCTCAAAATAAAGGGAATAACATCAAAACTATGTAGGCAAAAGGGAAGAGCATAAATCGATAAAAGGGGTTACAAGACTAGCATGATATAACTTGAGATAATTGGTTGCAACATCACTGGCATATAGGATTTCAAATCTAGCAAGATAAGGCGATAGTCATGGTAAACGCTGACATAAAAGAATAGGTATGCAAAAGCAAGCCAAATACAAGGATAATGGATCCAATGGTTTTGGTGTACATAATAGCGAATAAACTAAGCAAGTCACACCCTAGGTATGTGATCCAACAAAATGCCAATTCGGTGTACAACATGTTTTTCAACTATAGTGTTATGGGCATGAACAATCAACTATAATAGTCTTAGGCAATTATAACCCCAGTAGTCATAGTCATGGTCATAGGTAGAAATCTCATAGTTATGAATCATAAGCGATTAATCACAATAGTCATGGATAATTATCCAAAATAGTTCTAGGCAAATAGTCATAGGCAATTAACAGTAATAGTTTCAAAACCATGGTCATAGATAATAGCCTTATGTTCATAATCATAGGTAATAATTCTCATAGTCAAGAGTCATAGGTGATTAGCCACAATTGTCCTTGTCATAGTCATAGGCAATAGTCTTATGTTCACCGTCATAGGCACAGGCATAGCGCATAGTCTTATGTTCTCAGTCATAGGCATAGGCATAGTCTTATGTTCACAGTCATAGTCCTTTGCCATTAACAATAGTTTCAACGTCATAGGTATGCTAAGGTTATTGACATGAGAGAGTTTGATTTACAACATGAACAGGCCCAAAGCAATATTCACGAAAATCAAGATCCAAGATGAACAAGAATAGATATGAATCATTTATCATATATAGATCCATTTCCAATTTACAACATGGATATTAAGTTTACAGCTTTTATCTAAAAGTAACTTGAACTTACATATCGTGGTCTAAGAAAGATGTAGAGGTTAAGTCTAGAAATTTGTCGTTGAGTTGCTGAATCGTTAAATCTTGCTTTGATCGTAGAAGAAAATCCCCAAATATGCAATTCCTAGTTGTAGTCTTCAAGAAATAATCTTCTCGTTTTAACTTAATTTATCTTAATTCAATTTAGAAGAATAAGAAGCCATGATCATCAAGAGTTTGAGCAGCATAAGGTTAGAGAAGAATAGTGTAAAGAGAATGAGGCTAGGAGGCTGTTTATATAGGATTAGGCAACGAATCTATACAGAAAACGAGGTCAAATACATCAGGATGTATCTGGTTCAAAAAGTGGGTTTGGGAGGCAGGTCAACCCCCAGGTCGACCTGGTCTGGTCAGGTCGACCCCCTAGTCGACCTGGGCTCTGGGCGGGAATTTTCCCGCCCAGCCCGCTTCTGGGTCTTGAATTCGAATTTCTGAGCTGTTTTTGATTCCGAAAATTCGTGAAACTTCTAGAGGTCATAACTCATTCATACGGACTCCGATTTTCGAAAACTCGGACTCGTTTCCAAGCAGAACTTCGAGACGAATGCAATGGCGTAACCCGTTTCCCTTGATTCTTATTTTAAAATTTAATTCTTCCATGATTTATGGTTTTAACATGTTATAAAAATACGGGTTGTTACACCTACTGTTGAAATTGATAACGACGATGTTAACGTCGAAGAGGAACCAAATGTTGGAGCTAAAAAATATAAGATTTATTGGATCATGTTAAAAAAAAACCTTTGGACTGGATGTACAAGCGTCAGCCAAAATACAACCTTATAGAAGATGGATTTACGATTGGTTTTCAAGTTGCTAAACGCCATATGTCATCCGATAATTTAATATAGGGAAATTATTATGAAGTGAGAAAACATAGGGACTCTTTCGGCTTACCGTATCAAAAAATAAATACACGTTTAAATGGTTGCATGTTGTATTGGAAAGAAGAAATCAATCTTATAAATTGTAAAATATGTAATCTAAATTGATACATACCAAGGAAAAAGAATGAAAAATAAGTTTCGTACAAGCGTATGCATTATTTATCTATCACTCCTAGACTTCAAAGGTTATATGCATCATTTGTAACAACGCATCATATGAGATGGCACATTGTGAGAACACCTCAAGAAGTTACGCTGATAAACTCATCCGATGGAGAAGCATAGAAATATTTTGACAAGAAATATCTCAAATTCCCAACGGAGAGACGCAACATTAGACTAGGTTTATGTACAGATGGCTTCTTGCCGTTATCTCGGTTTGGTCCTAAATATTTATCTTGGCCTATAATAATCACACCCTACAGTCTACCCCTGTGGATGTGTATGAAAACTCAATATATGTTTCTCATAATTTTGGTCCCTGGCCTTGATGATCGGACACACGATATTGATGTTTACTTACAACCGTTAATCGAAGAGTTGAAAAAATTATGGTATGAAGGAGTTGAACCATACGACATATCAAAAAAGAAATGTTTTCGGATGTTTGCTTCTTTATTATGGACTATTAGCGATTTTTATGCGTATGCAATGCTTTTGAGTTGAAATAGGACTGTTCGTTTTGCTGGTCTTTACTGCATGGAAGAAACATGAACATTTTTGTTATCACATGGAAAGAATATTTCATGGTTTGATTGTAGTCAATGTTTTCTTCGTATTAATCATCCTTTTAGAAGTTACAAAAAAACTTCACAGCTAATAGACATGAGACTCTACAACCACCAACAGTTTGGTCAAGCGAGGATATATATGACCTTGTAAAAGATTACCCAAAGATACACAAAACCAGACAACAAAATGAAATTCAAGGTAAATCGATGATTCATAATTGGTGCAAACAAAGTAGATTCTAGGAATTTCCATATTGGAAAAATCACTTAGTCCATCATAACATTCATGTGATGCATAACTAGAAAAACGTATTTGATAATGTATTTAGTACAGTTTTGAAAGTTAAGGCAAGAATAAGGACGATCTGAAATCTAGACGTGACGTAGAGGAAATATGCAATCGTCCTGAGCATCATATAAATCCCAATGACAGTAAAAAACTCAAAGCAAGCTATGAACTAGAAAACAACCAGGTTGAAGTACTATTAAAATGGGTGGAAGGATTACGTTTTCCTAATGGAATTTCCTCTAATCTTCGTAGATGCGTCGACTATTAAAACGGGAGTGGAATGAGAAGCCATGAAAATCACGTAATGATGGAAAATTTATTACTCGTCGTTTTCCTAGAACTGTTACTCGTAAAATATTGGAAGGTAATAACAAAACTTAGTTTATTTTACAAGTATCTTTTTTCAACTAGTTAAAAGTTGACAATCTACTTAAACTTGAAGAAGAAATCACTATATTGCTCTGCAAACCAGAGAAAATATTTCCTCCATGTTTCTTTAATATAATGGAGCACTTACCTATTCATCTTCCATATGAAGCACGTCTTCGAGGTCTTGTGCAGTATGGATGAATGTATCCATTCAAGAGTTGAAAATGTTAATTTAATTATAAATAAAAGTCAATATTAAACCAAAATATTTTTTATTAGGTACTTAAATCATTTAAAGAAAAAATTGAGACAAAAAGCTTGAGTTGAAGGTTGCATTTGCAAATCATATATCGAAGAAGAAGCTTCATTCTTTTTCTCTCAATTTTTCAATGATTATGAAAACTTATAATTTGAAAGTGTTATGCATAATGATGACGCCACTAAACAAGATTCTACTTCAAAAGCAATGTTAACTAATTTTAAACAACATGGCCAACATGATTGAAAATGTGCGGAAGTATGGCTAGATGATAGAGATTACCATGTAGCACACACATATATTCTTCTTAATTATCCTAAAGTTGCACCCTTTGTTTGGTAATTATCACATTACAAGTTTTTTATATTTAATACTACACGTGTAAATTAATAACAGTGCAATATATTATGTTTGTGTTTGCTGTATTTATGAATCACAAAATTCAAGCGACGATTTAAGCAAAGATTTCATTACTTGGTTTTCGAACTACGTTTCTGATCCCACAAATCATGTGCTCGATGAAGGACTGAAACAATTGGTGTTTAGACTGAAAAGAAAAACTAAAACATCACCAATATTTTTCGTTAATGGATATAAATTCAATACCAAAGAATATAGTGCTGAAAAATTTACTGGTGTATTTGTTAAAGGTAGTGATTATCCAAATAATCATATAAATGATTTTTATGGTGTTTTAACTCAGATTTTGCAATTGACATGTTTTATAAGATCCGCGGAGGATGTCTTTTTTTTGTTTAGATGTAACTGGTTCAGCAATGTTTCAGGTTCTTGTATTAACGTGCATCCAAATTATAATCTTATAGAAATTAAACATACCTCGTGTTATCAAAAGTATGACCTTTTTGTACCAGCCAAACAAACTGTACAAGCTTATTACACCACTTATCCATATCTAAAAAGAGATAAAGTAGATTGATCTACGGTTTTTAAAACCAAGGCAAGATTTACATTCGAAGGACAAAACTGTTGAAGGGGAAAATTGTCCATATGCCAACACCCAATGAGTATGCAAATCCAAATAACCAGTAAAGTAAGTAAATGCGGGGAGACACAACTTTTATAGTGGTTTGGCACTAACGCCTACCTCCACTTTATAATGATTATTCCTCATATGACACTATAAGAAAATATGTATATAGCGGTAGATTTTTAGGAGCCGAAAATTCCATCGCAAATTAGCGACGGATTTTCATGGACTTTGTAAGGGATAATATTTTGGATTGTATATGTCAACTTATTTTAAATTATTACCGTCGAATCTAATTTTTGTCGCTAAATCATTGGAAATTGCAGCACTTTACCATCATAAAATTTTTAACACTAAATTCCGCTGCAGATAGAGGTTGTTTACCATCTATAAAATTTTGACGCTATTTTTGCAGTAGTTTTTCAAGACATTTGAGAAGGACTTTAATATTTATTATTTATAAAATATTTTACATTTGTGTTTTTACTCAGTAAATAATAAGTAAACATAAATATTAAATAATTAATGTTATAATATATTAATAATAAATAATTACTATTAAAAGTAAATAATATTCAATAGTTAGTATTGATTAATTATTAATTACTATAAAATATAAATAAGAGGTAATAATAATTAAAAAATAGAATAATATATAACTATAATCACAAAAATAAATAATTACTATTAATAGTAAATGAAGTTCAATAACTAGTATTGATTAATTAATAATTACTAAATAATTAATTATTAATAATAAACTATAGTTAATATTTATTAATTACACTTAATAATAAATATATATAGTTAATAATTAATAAATCTAGTTAGTAATTAACAACTAATAATTGGTAACTTGTCAAAAGATTAATTTTAGAGAAATAATTAAACATTACGCTACAAATCTCAACACTTATTCTGGTCCGGTTCTGCTCGATGATTTCAAAATATTTTAAAAAATAATTAAAAAAAACATTCATAAGTTTTTTTCTAAGTATTTAATTCTAATAAAATAAGCGACCAAAACAACTTATTAATTATATCCATGCCCATTTATAGGCTTTCACATGTAATTATCTTCTCTCACGCATTTATGAAACAACTACTTATAATTAACCATTAATAAATAAGTAGTACCATTAATTATTAACTTTTAGTAATTAATTTTAAATAATTACTATTAAATAATTAGGATTAATATTTAATAATCACCAATTAATAATGAAATTTAATTACTATAAAGTTATATTTATAATTAAGTAATAGTTAATGAATAATGTCTAATAGTCAGTATTAAAATTTTAAAACCAGTTGTTTAGTCGGTTCAAGTGGTGTATTTCTTGTGTAGAGGTAGAAAAGAAGCTGGTGTCCCTTGCGTCCATAACAACAAAAATGGGAAAACAGAATATTACATTTTTAAATGTTTTTTCACAATAAAATCACCTTTTTACAATGTTTTTTCACAATACTGATAACAAAACGTTGTAAAAAATGTAGTCTTACAATGTTTTTGACAAAAATGTTTAAAAATCTTATGTTTTCAGAACATTTTGTTTAGAAACATTATAAAATATAAACTTTTACAACGCTTTCATATAACACCGTAAAGTAGGAAGTTTTGACAATATTTATTACTAATGATTATCAATTAACCTTTTAACTGCTTAAAAGGTTATAAAAACATTGGTTCCAACTACAAGGATTAATCATTCATAACAATTTATAATAAAATGATTACAAATAAATAATTAATAATTTATAACTCATAATTATTGTTTATAATCAGTAGCTAAATTTAAATTTAATATTTTATTATGATTAATTATGAATAGTTAGTAAATCATAAATAATAATTTATATGTTAAATTTTGTTTGCACCAAAAATGAAACTTTTTGCTCCAAATTTGAAACTTTTGGCTCCAAGTTTGAAACTTTTGGCTCCAATGACCCCTTTTTTAGCTGTAACCCTCAAAATTTAACTTCGTAAGCCTCATTTTTGCTTAACAATTATACATCCTTCTCTCCCTACTACAAAAAATCTGGCCCACTTCAATAGCTGCTTCATACATCTTCCCAAAAAATTCTTGGAAGTTCTCATTGTAATTCGACTCCATGGATTCCGTCTATTACTTCTTCTGTCAGAAATTGGAGCTCAAAACTTTGATCTGCTTTGCATCTTCGCCAAACATCAAGCCTGCGCTATCCATGATACGGTCTCTGCCATCCATTCGAAAGCTTAAGCAAGCTAGTTGCTTTGTAGATGGTGGTGCACGTGCATGGACTTTTGGTGGAGTTTTTTTGGGTGCAGCCGTTATTGTAGAGGTGACGACGGATAGTGGTTAAGGAGGTATGTCGGTGGTTCTGGAGGAGGTTGACGGTGGCAGCAGGTCAGGCGAGAGCAGGTGAGTGGGTCTGTTTCTCTCTTTTCTTTTCAGCAATTCAGGTTCTGTATAGAACTGTTCAGTTATGTTAATATTAAATACTGATCCACATCATTTATAATTGGTCTCACTTGGAGCAGAAAATGAAAATTTTCCATTACATCCCTGCATATTACTATGTTGAACCATAAAGAGAGCCCTGAAATTGAAGATTGTAACCATCTAAATATACCATTAGATCTCAATTCTGATGCACATGGTCCTTCCGTTGGTGGAGCATGCAAGGAAGAAAATTCTCGTGGAAATTCTGATTTGGCAAGTAAACTTAATAATGACATATAATAATTTATAGATGATTATGCTAATTATCATTATTCGCATGTAAACTTTGACTGTATACCTAATATATTTAGCAGGTACCTGAAGTTGGAAAAACTACAACTCATTGTGTTTCAGTGTCAAATTTGGAAGAATTTTCTGCAAAAACAATGGAGGATATCAATTGTCCTAAACCCATTTCTGATTAAAGCCAAATTTTCTTGAAGACAACAAATTCCCTGAAAGAGTGGACTTGATTACAGAGCATCATCAAATTAGTTCTGAAGAGCATCAACAACATAGTTCTGAAGAACATGATGACATCCAAACTGTTATATCTCCGAAATTTGCTGAAGCTAATGCAGAGCTTTGTTTCGCCGTCGCTAAAGTAAATTTGAGTTTCGTAAAAGCTGTTTTGGAAGCTTTAGGCCTAAGCAGCTACCAAGATTTAGAGAAGTTACAGTCACCGGATAAGTTATTAGATTTATTCAATGAAGTAGAGGTCATATACGATGAACTTACATATGACTCTGAACTTATATTTGAATGCATCAACGAAGTTCTGCTAGAGATGAAGAAAAGATATTCCGCTTCTTCACCTTGGATATCCATCACTAAATATAATGTTCGTCCTATTCTAGTCGGCAGAAACTTTATGAATGAAGTGTGTAATGGAGTAGAAAAGCATCCTGACATGGCATCTCAATACACCTTAGACATGGTTATAAAGAAGGATTTGGAAGTTGGGCCATGGTATAACGTTTGGTTAGAGAGTGAAGGTGTTGTATTTGATGTTGGAGAAGCAATTCTTGATTTTATACTGGAAGAAACTATACAAGAGCTTTGGGATTGATCTGTTTATTCAAATAAACAGGATGAGCAGTTAGGAATAAAAGGGCTCCATGATGTATTATTTTTCCCCTGTTCTGTTTTACTTTTACATTCTTCTTGAGTGGATTTATACAAACGACATACTGAATTTGGAGCTGGTATGTTTGGTGTTTGATTTTTGGTTTCTGATCTAATATGGTAACATTAGGCATACTTCGCAATCTCTCAAATAAACTGAAACTATATTTTGGTTTGTACTTTTTAGTATTGTTAGTGAAATATTATGGATGTATTATGTATTTTTGATGTAAGAATGTTTAGTATGTCTATTATGTAATGTTGAATGTTGATTATGAGATGAGTGATTAGTATAATACATTGTGTATGATATGTGTGTATTCATATTAATTGTGTTGTATATAAGTTAGGATTGTTATTGAATGGAACACAAAGTTATGCGTGTAATGAGAACGTGTATGTGTGTGTATATATATATACACACACAGAGAGATCGGAAGGGGAATAACAACGGATTACTAACAAAAAATGGAAGGCTAAGTTTACCTCAATTTAATTTTCGTCGCTAATCCCTTGGTAATTATTAAGGATTTACCAACGCCTTTTATAAATAATATTTTATTATAAATTAATTGTCCGTCAGTAAATAGTTGGTATATAAATTAAAATAAAATTAATAAATAAAATTTTATGTAATAACCCGTATTTTTGGAACAAATTTAAAATTTATTTTCTTATAAATTAAATATTTTATAGGATTTATTTCGAGAATAAACGATTTAAAATTTATTTAAATCAAAGTTAGAATGTAAGAATTTAAATTTTAATTAAAACGAACTTGAAATGGAGCGGTAGTTTGAAAATTCGATTTTAAACTTTAAATGAATATACAGACTTCAATATAAATCGGTTCAGTCAAACATGAAACGTTGGAATATTTTGAACTGTAATTTTCTAACGAATGTATGAAACTGAGATTTCACTTTATAAACTGTAAGTTATGTCCAGTTTAAAATTTAGAATAGTTGCTATGGAATTTATATATTTTTTAATATTATATATAGCCTTAAAAATAGCCATTTTGCAACCGACCTCCGTTTTCGACGAAACCACTTTTGTTGGATCCGAAATGTCAAATTATAGTCAGGTTTAAAATTTCATAATTTTTGAAATTAATATGTGAGCGTAGTAAATTTAAACGTGTTTCCAATTTTAGTTCGAATTTAAACAAGCTAATAAAAGGACATTTTTCAATGGTCTCCAAATTCGATAAAATTAATTTTATTATGACTGTATCGTCAAAACATAACTAGATTTCAATTTCCATAATTTTTGGAGTCGGTATGTGACCCGATAAATTAAAATGTACGTTGAAATTCAATATTGACTGTTATATTAATTTTTATTTTAATTTGGATAAAAACTGTTTGAAATAGTCGAATTGGCATATGGAATATATCTCATTATGTCCGGAATAGGGTATTTGGCTAAGGACGACAATCTTTGGGTTTGACTTCGAGTTCGGAGATTTAACCAGCTATTTACGAATTAAATAATTTTTATATAAATATATACAAACCAGCTATTTACGAATCAAATCCGAATAGAAACAATCCTTCAATAAAGACAGACGAAGTGAAACCCAAAGTGAGAATTCTCTCACTAAAATTTTGTACAGTTATTTAATTTAGTTTATAATCGTAAATGTATAGAAATTGCCAATATTGATTTTTATCTGCTGTATAGAGTTCAACACATGATTTTGCACAAATCACATAAATTGGATGGAACATGCTTCGAAATTGCGGACTTATCATTTTATTAAGCGATGTGAATCAAAAGTCGTGCTTATCTGAAAGATCGTACTGCTCCAAAAAGTTGCGTCCTCCGACTGATATAAATATCGGGTTGAGTCATCAATCATTTCTCTGTTCATCAAGTAATTTTCGTCTCTCAAGTTTTTTTTTTAGAGATAGCGTTTTCAAATCACCAGGTAAACCTTAAATCTTTGTAAATATTTTCGGATTCGTTATTGCAAATGTCCATTGATTTCGGGTCGTCGGCGTACCCTGCAGTTCTTAGGGTTGGGCACCCATCACGATATGGCAATCGAACGTTTCCCTTTTCAGGTAATGTTGGGCCTCCCAATCCCGATCGTGGGTTACTAACGGAGCGGGCCTCCCAATCCCGATCGCGGGTTACTGATGGAGCGGGCCACCCATTGGGCCGAGGTGAGCTCTAATCCGTGGCCCACAGGCTTCTGCGATTTGAATAAGACAAACTAGGGGATACGAACGGTCACCAACCCATCTATATAAGTCGATCCCTTCTCTTCCTTCTTCCTTTCTTTTTACCTCCGCTGTCGCTCTCTAGTTCTTAGCCGAAACCCTAATTCGAATTTTTCCACAAACTGAGAATCCCCTACGAAAAAAGGTAATGACGTGAAGCTTCCATCCTATATTATTTGGTCTTTCTTTTTCCTCCTCTTTATTCCCTCGAGTCTTTAATAACACGGTGGCAATGAGGACTTGGGTTTTAACAATGGTCAATGGGTTCGATCTCATGAGTTCCTGGATGGGGAGGAGAAAAGAGGAAGTAGAAGGAAGAGCAGGTCGGGCTAGTTCGTGGTGATGGCGATACGATGGGAGAAGGTATGGTTCGTGAGGGTGGTAGATGAAAGGATTAGGGTTTGGATAGCAAGCCGGGTCATGGTAATGAGTGGGTCACTGGTTCACGAAAGTATGGGGAAAGGTGGATCGCGAGGGGCTATCGCGATCCGGACCGGTTTCCACGATCCAATGCTCTTCCATGAGCTGGTGCTTTGCCGCGAGCCCACACCTGTTTCACGATCCGATGATACATCACGATCCAGACCCTGACCCACGAGCCAGTTCGATGAACAATCCGATGCGCATGTTGACCAAATAATGCAATGCGACTCTGATAAATCAATGGATAGTTAGACTAGAGCCCTCGAGACGATCTTTCTGAACTGAACAACAACATAACTTGACAGCATATAACGACCATTATCCCACTCATTTAACTAACTTCATGCTTCTTTCATATGCACGCACGGGCTCACACACTTGCACTTACACACACGGGGAAAGGGTAACTTGTGTTCTAATTTTTTCTCGCCAACACAGCTATGTCGGATAAACAAGTGACTGAGACATCAAGTGAAAGTACCGAATCAGAGACATTAATACATCATAACCCTGATGTGCTTTCCTCTGATTCAAGTGAGGAAAAATCCGATCCTGATTACGAGACAGGGACCGATATAGAGTCAACAACTTCTGAAAGCACATCCCTTGAAGATGAGGATGATCGAGCTCCTGATGAAATTCCGGGTGCTGAGGAAATAGAGAAGTTCACTGATTCTTTACCCTCTAAGTTAGACGATATAAAACTTAAGAAGATATTTTTAAGACACGGAATTCCCTGGGACGACGTGAAAGTTCCAGAAAACGAAGATAGACCTCAATCTGCCCCAGAGGGGTGCATGACCATTAGTCGACTCATGTGCTGGGTAGGGGCTAGGTATTGAAGTTTCCGAGATTCCAAAGCGAACCGAGGGCTCAACAGGTGATAGAGTTACGGTAGCACCCATGGAATCTGGCACTGGCGCTCCTGCAGACGCCGAGATTATTGCTGCTTTGCATGACACAGATGGCGGTCATGGAAATGAGGAAGAGGAGGTAGAAATCATAGATGAAGCCAAGGATGATGATAGTGAAACCTTGGATGGCATACAGGCTAGGAAGGAGAAGCAGTTGGTTCTTAGGAAGGGGGAACTGGATCCTGTATTCGTGCCCCCTATTTATGAAATCGACCCCAAAATTGGGTTGGTTATAAGATTCTCTTACAAATCAATAACTTCACAGCTTGCTTCTGAACCTTCCAGTCCTCCCCCAGAGCCTCTTGTCAATAAGAGGAAGAGGAAGAAAATTGACCGTTCTGGTGTTGATAAATAGGAGTTGGAGAAGTAGAAGAAGGACAAGAAATCAAAGCCATCTCCCAAGCGTAAATAGAATGCAGTTATTAGCTCATGTTTTAGTTTTAGGATTTCCTTTGGCCAAAAGATGTAGTCGTGAGAGTGGCCCTCACTTTTGTTTGGCTTCTCGTTTTTTGTAAATCTGCTTTTGTTAAATAAAGATCTATTTCTTTTGCACCATTGTGTTCCTGCAAATTCATCATGTTAGCAGAACCTAAATAGTCATAACTGAAATATTCGTAGTTAACTATTAAAGTCATAAGTAACAATTATTAATCATGACCGAAATAATTATCAAAAAATACACGTGCTAAGTAAATGTGTGGTGGTGCATGTATATACCCCTAATCAATCGTCATTATAGTGCTTGTCCAGGGCTTATTGGCGATCGATTAGGATTATATTCGTACGATCCTGATCTTCAAACGGGGAAATGATTCTTGCGGCGCTAAGTCTCTAGCGCTTTTATACTCTCCTGATCCTTCAGCGGGTTAGAGTTCATGTGGCGCTAAGTCTCTAGCGCCTTTATACTTTCCCGATCATTCAGCGGGTTAGAGTTCGAGATCGATTCTTGGTCTGAACACCGATCCTTCAGCAGGGCAGAAGTTCTAGGGACGCTAAGTCTCTAGAGCCTTTATACTCTCCCGATCCTTCAGCGGGTTATAGTGTTATCAATGAGGTTTTATCATGGTGCACCTTCACACCTTGGGGACGTTATCTTCGCGTCCTTTATACTCTCTCCCCGGTCTCGGGAGTTAGAGTGCAAACAGTAGTTCGATTCACCTTACTGCACCTTTTGGATCTATAATTACCGTGAGCCTTCCGATCTGACATACGGCATTTTGAATCAGCTGTTTTGAGATTACTGCGTAAATTTAAAACAAATCTCAGAATGGTAACAGTTTATATTGATCAAAATAAAAGAGTAGATAAGAAATGGTGCAGTAAAGGTAAATGACACGCGATATTTTTATAGTGGTTCGGTCGAATCATGACCTACGTCCACTTTATAATCTTCTGTTCTAATAACCAGACTATTCTAGGCAAGTCAAGCCTTTTTACATGGTTCTAAAAACAAAAGAGTAAAGATGACATTTTTATGTTAGATAAAGTCGCAAATGCTGGGCATTCCACACTCTGGGGATTTCATCTCCATCTACGATTGCTAGCTTGAAGGTTCCATTATCAAGCCTTTGTGAAATGGAGTACGGTCCTTCCCATTTCGGGCCCATATGTACTGGAGGTGGAAAGACGCGCTTCAGAACCAAGTCTCCGGGTTCAAATGCCCGAGCTTGGACTCTCCTGTTGTAGTACCGAGCTATTTGTTGTTTATGCCTTAGGGCACGTAAGTCGGCTTCATCCATTTTTTCCTCAACCATGTCCAGGGATTCAAGGAGCAACTCGTTGTTGGTCATCGGATCGTAATAAATGGTTTGATGAGATGGTACTTCAAACTCGACCGGAATAACTGCTTCAGCTCCAAAAGCAATGGAAAATGGGGTGTCACCCATCGCCGACTTGTACATTGTTCTATAAGCCCATATTGCCAGGGGTAATTCATCAACCCACATGGCTTTGGCCCTCTTCAATCTTTTCTTTAAAATGGATTTGATCACCTTGTTTGCCGCTTCAACTTGTCCGTTCGATTGCGAATGTGGCACAGAGGTGTATCTTTTCTCGATGTGATACTTCCGACAGAAATCTTGAAACTTTGTGCTGCCGAATTGGGTCCCATTATCGGTTATGATGACTTTTGGAATCCCAAATCGACATATAATGTTCTTAACGACAAAGGTGATCACTCGTTTGGTTGTGATCATGGTCAAAGGCTCTGCTTCTACCCGTTTAGTAAAATAATCCACGGCCACAATAGCGAACTTTGCTCCGCCCTTTGCTATGGGAAGGCTCCCAATAATGTCAATTCCCCACATAGAAAAAGGCCACGGGCTTGTCATTGTCTTCAACTGGTTAGGTGGCGCCCTAGGAATTTTGGAGAACTTCTGGCAAGCATCACAATGTTGTGCCTACTTGGCTGCATCCTTGTTTATGGTCGACCAGAAATAGCCGTATCGCAATATCTTCTTTGCCAATGTTTGCCCTCCAGTGTGGTTGCCACACTCACCTTCATGGACTTCCTTTAGTACACGTTTGATGTTGTCATGGGCGATGCACCAGAGGAGAGGCATCGAGAAACCTTGTCTGTACAAGACTTCGCCTTGCAACACATATCGGGAAACCTTCCATATAACTGCACGTCTCTCACTTTTTTGTTGTTGGGAGCATTCCATTCATCAATAAATTCTTTAGATGGGTCATCCATGACTCCCTTTCAGGTTCAACCTCTAGTACCAGATCAACTTCCATCTGATCCACGCTAGGGAACTATAGTACTTCAATCGGGATTAGCTCCGTATGTTCTGGGTTATCGGAACTAGCCATCTTTACTAACTTGTCTGCTCTTTGATTCTCCGTTCGAGGAATGTGAGATATACTGTGGTAATCAAAACCATCCAGCAACTTCTTTACTTTTTCCAAATATGATATCAACCTTGGACTCTTAGCCTGAAACTTTTCATTAACTTGGTTCATGACTAAATTGGAGTCACAAAAGATGTCTAGCTTTGTTATCCCTAGTTCCTTTGCAAACTTCAACCAGGCAATTAGAACTTCATACTCGGAATCATTATTAGTTGCGTGGAACTCGAATCTAAGAGCGTAATATATTAGCCGTTTCTCAGGAGTTTCAAGAACCACTCCGGCACCAGATCGTCTGTCATTTTTAGCTCCGTCAGTGTATAGTTTCCAGGAATTAGGGTCAAGGAGTAGCTTTGGTAGATCGTCTTCCTCGGTTACCACATCATCTTTTGGAATGGTAAATTCTTCTATAAAGTCTGCAAGTACCTTCCATCTTATCGACCTCCGGGATTGGAAGTTCAAGTCGAATTGACTCAGCTCAATGTTCCATTTGAGCAACCTTCCCGATGCTTCTGGCCTTTGTAGGATGAGCTTAAGCGGGTGATCAGTATAAACAGTGATGGGATGAGCCTGGAAGTAGTGACGAAGCTTCTTAGATGCAATCAGCAGACTGTACGCAAGCTTTTCTATTTTTGGGTAATTTCGTTCTGCAGCTGCCAGTTTCTTACTCACATAAAACACTGGTCTTTGCACCTTATCCTCTTCTCTTACCAAAGCTGAACTGATTGCGTGGGATGACACTGCCAAGTACACAAATAAATCCTCATGATCCACAGGCTTAGACAGTATCGGGGGTCTTTCCAGATGATTCAACAGATTCTGGAATGCTTCTATACAATCAAGAGTCCGTTTAAAGTTGCACTTGCCTCGCTTTATTAGCTCGAAAAACGGGATGCATTTATCTGTAGCTTTTGAGATGAATCTACTGAGCGCTGCCACTTTTCCAGCAAGGCTTTGCACATCTTTAATCTGCTTTGGTTCTTGGATATTTCGGATTGCTGTAATTTGGTCTGGATTGATCTCAATTCCGCGCGAGCTTACAATGAACCCTAGGAATTTTCCAGACGCTACCCCAAATGAGCATTTCAAAGGATTCAGTTTCATCCCATATTTTCGGAGAATTCGAAACATCTCTGCTAAATCGCTAGTACATCAGATGACAGTCTGGACTTTACCAACATATCGTCGACGTATACCTCCATTGTTTTCCCGGTTTGGTTGTAGAAGATCCTATTCACCAACCGTTGATATGTAGCGCCATCATTTTTCAGACTGAAAGGCATCACCACATAGCAGTATAATCTCAAATCTATAATGAAGCTGGTATGATCTTGGTCTGGGACATGCATGGGGATCTGATTATACCCCGAGTAGGCATCCATAAAAGAAAGGAGCTCATGACCCGCGGTTGAATCTACTAATTGATCGATTCTAGGAAATGGGAAGCTATCCTTCGGACAGGCCTTGTTTAGATCACAGGAATCGATGCACGTACGCCACTTTCCTTTAGCCTTTTTTACAAAAACCGTGTTTGAAATCCAGTCAGGTTACGTTGAATCTTTAATAAACCCGTTACTTCTCACCTTTTCGGCTTCTTCTTTCAAGGCGGCAGACCTTCTGGACCAAGCATCCGCCTTTTCTGCTTGACAGGGGGATGTTTTGGGTTAATGCTTAATGCATGACTCATAATCGAGGGAGATATCCCACATATGTCCGCATGGGTCCAGGCGAATACATCCAAGTTAGTTTTCAGGAAATTTGTTAATTCCTTGGCTCGAACAGGATCCAACTGGGATCCAATCTTCAGGACCTTCTCTGTGTCACTATCATCGATTAGTACATCCGCAGTTGCTTCACTGGGAGTCGCCATTCTGTCCCAAGCTCTTCATCCTCTCTATCAATGTCCTCGGGCAACTCTCTGGGCGACCCTCCCGAAAGTATTTCCTTTATTTGCTATGATGATTCCTCCCTTGGAGGGGAGGAACCACCTTTTGCTTCTACATCTTTCCCTTTGCGGAGCAACTTTAACTCTGCAATGTAACATGCTCGTGCAACAACTTGATCTCCTCTAACTATACCCACATCGGAATCCGTTGGGAACTTCAACAATAAGCACCAGGGTGCAATACAGGCCCTGAATTTGGCTAGGGACGGTCGGCCTAAGAAGGCATTGTATAGCGATTCAATATCCAGGACCACGAAGGGGAGGATCCTCACTCTATGGCGTTCTCCTTTGCCCAGGGTTACTGATAATTCCACATATCCTATTGGAGCGGTCGAGGCCTCATTAAATCCACGTATCCTACCTTCACATGGCTTCAAATCCTTCAGCTCGAGTTTCATTTGGTCAAATGTTTTTTGAACAGAATGTTGACTGAACTCCTGTTATCTACCAAAACTTTATGAAATATAGCTGGGCCGATGGTGAAGTGATCACCAATGGGTCCTCAGTTGGGGAGTGTACTCCAATACTCTCTCGCTCGCGAAATATGACGTCATCGGACATCGTCTTTTGTTGCTTAACCGGAGCGTTGTCCTCGGGGTTACTACATTCCCCCACTTTGAAATGCTGTTTAGCTGCATTTATGTATTGGTCCATAGCTCTAAAACTGTGCCCTGCCAGGTGAAGTCCACCAACTATGGTATTGATAACAATATTTTTTCCTTTTTGCTGAGCCATCAGTTTGGTAGCGGGTTGGCTCTGGTTCGGGGCTTGTACGGCTTGCCCCCTGTCCCTAGGAGTCGCCTTAAACTCATCGAGCTTCCCTTCTCGGAGCAGCCTTTCGACCACATCTCTCAACTGACGACATTTGTTTGTGGAATGACCATGGATCTGATGAAAAAGACATAATTTCCCAGTTTCACGCTCTTTCTCTGTAGAATCTCTCGGAGGAGGCCTTTTGTACTGGAGGACATTATATGTATCCAGGAAGATGTTTTCCAACGTATAATTTAACGGTGTGAAGCTCTTAAACGGTCTGGGCCGGGGTCTCCTCTGAGAGTCATTTCCTCGATTTCTCTTTCGGTTATTGTTATTATTATTCCCTGATTGGCGATCGCTGCCATGATTCTTGTTCTCGATGTTAACTTCAACTTTCCCTGAGCTATCTCCTATTTTCTTGATGGCCACATTGCTTTGGATATCTTCCTTATCTATAGCCTTTCTTTTTCGATTGGCGTATATCTCCTCCCGACGCAGGCGAACATTTTCTTTTTCATAAAATATTTCTCTGGTCGGGGGTGGCTTGCCGACCAGATATCTTCCAAACTCGGTATCTTTATCGATGTCATCGATCAGGGCCATCAACACAGTTTGCTCATGCAGATCTTTGACTTCTGTGACAGCCAAATTAAAATGATCCAAATACGACCTCAGGCTTTCGTCGGGTCGTTGCTTAATAAGGGATAGCTCAATTACATTCTTAGACCTCTGGGCATGAAGACAGAACTGGTTCACAAATTTCTCACTCAATTCCCTAAAGTTGGATATCGACCGTGCCGACAAGCGGGTAAACCACAAAAATGGCACATCTTCTAGGAATATAGGGAATTCTTTGCATTTTACCGCGTCTGTAGCTGCAGCGGCATTCATTGACCAGGAGTATCACACTAGGTGCTGGATGGGGTCAGTTCTGCCCGTATAGCGATTCATGCTTGGCATATTGAAGTGCCTCGGGAATGTAACATCCAGTATGTCATCAGTAAAAGGCGTATGACTGCGATCTATGCCCCAATCTTCATTCCTCTGTCCACAGTTATCTACCATGATTTGCCTAATCATTGCTTCAAACTCTGCATGGGTCAGGGTAGATTCAGGATCAGCACTTCGTACTCGACGACCTCCTCCAGCATTTCTTTGATGTGCTGCTACAAAGTCTGGGCCCTGAGCAGAACTCCCTTGCCCCCTGTTGCCACGGTCGATCATGCGACGAGCGGGAGGCACGCCGTTCCTCGGTGGTAGAACAGGCTCATTTAAGTTGCGGTTACTAGTTCCCTGATTAAGTGCCTCTTCTTCACGAGATGGAAGTGACCCAAATCAAAGCTGCTCTATGTTCTCGGCCCTTTCTAATGGGGGCCATCGTCGGTTCCTTCAGGGCTCTTCAGACGACGACGTATGTTCTGGAGAGAAAGGGCGAGCTGGAGGTGGTGAAACCTATCTTTGAATATCGTCAATTCTTCTGCCTAGGGCAATAATACTTTGACGCAGCAACGAGCTCTCTTGCCTTTGAGCAGCCAGTTCATCGGTTTGTCTGTCGAATGCTTCAAGTATTCGAGTCAGATGTCCTTCGGTAACTGGGGCAGAAGGGTCGAACTGGTCATCTTCATCTTCTCTTATACGCAAGGAACTTGAACCGGGTTGAGCAGAAGTACCAGCACGAGCGGAACGAGCCATAACTTCCTTCCCAGGTCAGTAGTAGTCTAATTATCAGTTCGGATCGTGGTCCTCCTATGCTGGTGGCTCGCGATACCCTCCTGGCGTCGGTTTGTGGTAGTTCCCTGGGATCGGATCGCGGAAGGGTTAGTAGGGGGGATGGCTACGTTATCTTGGGATCGGGTTGTGACACCCTCAGCTGCTCGGGTCGCCATGCCTTCATTGGATCAGATCGCCCCGTCTTCTCCACGATCCGAGGACAGAACTTCGATCCGCTCCTGAACGCTCTCTTCAATTGCTTCGTTCGTAACTTTAGTCGCTTGGGAAGCTCGTACTTCCTTAGACTTCTTTCTAGCCATGATATCTGAGCTTTACTGAAATCTTCAAAAATCGAAACAGTGGAGTTTTGGACCGTTTTCTTCGAACTTGATTATCCGAATAATAGAACTACAATCCAATATGCTAAGACTTTGTTCTCAGTGGAAGCATCAAAATGTTAGATCCAAAATTGGCTCCAACACCCAAGTTGTTCAATTATGCAGAGATTAATATCAGAAAAAATGCAAGAGAAACAGGAAAGACACGAGATTTATAGTGGTTCGGCGTTAACGAGCCTACGTCCACTTTATATCTATGATTATACTTAAAATTCAAGTACAATCGATGATTTATCCCTCAACCTCACTTTTACAATGTTGATTCACTCAATAAATTCGAGACAACTGTGAATAATAATAATAGAGATATAATAATGGTGGAGTCAGAGCTCAGAATTACCCCAAGGATCCTGAAAAATGCCAAGTCCGTGGATATTTATAGCTGATATTTGCAGACGGATCGCGGTTATACGTGGCACAAATCCCGAGGATCTCGGACTGGTTCGTAGCTTGAGAAAGAAATGGTCAATATGACAGTTACAGAAAGGTGTCGCGAGATCCTGCATTCGCGGATCGTAGTGGACTTGGTCTTGGTCATCATCCATTAGCTTCAGGGATCGGATCAAGAGGATCTGGCGTGAACGGATCGGGTCGAGATCATTGGGGAGGCGATCACGAACCGTGGAAGGCAGGGCGATCCGATCGGGTCTTCGAAGGCTAATAGTATGAAGTTTCATTTTTTTCTCGTGTGTGCGGACCTCGGTGGCTTGGTCAAAAAGCTGGCCAACAATTAACAACACAGTTTTTCGGATCAAGAACATAGTCTGAAAACCATCGAGTTAATTCTGTACTAAGATCACCATATGGATGTTGTGATTCGTAGAAACTGCATATATGTGTTATGTTCATTTTTTATTAATAGATACAAATAAATATATACGTACATATCATTGAATTGTACATGAATTTAGTATTACTGATAAATGGTGCAACTTTCGCACAATTTAACAAAACATATGTGTGTGTCACATTGTAGTCTTTATCGCTTAACCATATTTCCACACATTTTCCTATAGGTCTTCCATGTTGTCTAAAAATAGATAACATTGTTTGAGAAGACTCCTGCTCAATGACTTGTTCATTACGGGGAACAGTTACAAAAGACAAGTTCACATCTTCACTAAAGTAATGAGAGAAAAAAATTGAGGCTTCTTCTTCAAGGTACGATTTGCAAATCGAACCTTCTACTCGAGTTTTTGCCTAATTTTTGTCTTCAAATGATTCAAGTACGGATAATAAGATTAATTTCATTTATTTATTGTTACAATAATCTAAGTTGTAATCTATCACGATTATTGAAATTATATATAAAATTACCTCTTGAACGGATACATCCATCCATACTGGCTGGACCTCGAAGACGTGCTTCAGACGGAAGATGAATAGGTAAATGCTCCATTACATTAAAAAAACTAGGTGGGAATATTTTTTCGAGTTTGTAGATCAGTACATGTATTTCTAGTTCAAGCTTACGTAGATGGTCTACCTTTAACGTCGTTTAACAAAGTTTTTAATAAAACAAACTTCATTCTGTTATAACACTCTAGATTTTTGTAGGCAACAGTTCCTTGAAAAGCACAGGTAAAAAGTATTCCATCATGATATGGCAATCATGGCTTTTCATTCCACTCAGTTTACTGTTTTTAAAGTCCACACATCTACAGAGGTTTGAAGAAATCCCATCACGACATTGTAATCTTTCCACCCACTTTAGCACGAGTTTTACTTGCCTATTGTCTAGCTCATAGCATGCTTTAGGTTTTTTATTTTCGTTATACAAGTGCAGCTCCGACAATTTACAAAAGTGTAATATATTGCGTCTCGAATTCGCATCGTCTTTGGTTTTACCCTTTACATTCAAAACTGTATTAAAAACGTTACCAAAAACATTTTTTTCATTATGCATCACGTCAATATTATGCCGAAGTTTTAGATTTTTACAGTAAGGTAACTCCCAAAATATACTTTGTTTGCACCAAATATGAATATACGATTTACCTGGAATTTCAACCTGCTCTCCAGTTTCATGTATCTTTGGGTACTCACTTACAACTTCATATATCTCTTCACTTGTCCAAACTTTAGGCGATAACATAGCCTCTACTCTGCTAGCTTTAAAGTTCTTTTTATCCGTTCTAAATTTATGATTAATATGGAGAAAACAACGATGATAGTCAAACCACAATTTTTTTTTCATACTTTAATGAAAATGCCCGTGTCTCCTCCATACAATGAGGACAAGCTAGACGTCCAGTAGTACTCCAACCAGAAATCAGGTCATACGAAGGAAAATCACTAATAGTCCATAATACAAAAGCAAACATAAGAAAATTTCTTTTTCTCGAAATGTCGTACGTTTTGACTCCTTCATGCCACAGTGTTTTCAACTCTTCAATCAACGGTTGTAGATAAACATCAATTCCTTGTGTCAGATCATCGGGACCGGGGACGACAACCATTAAAAACGTATACGGTTTTTTCATACACATCCATGGGGGTAAGTTATAAGGAGTAACAATGATAGGCCATGATGAATATTTACTACCAAACTAAGAAAATGGCGAAAATCCATCCGTGCATAAATCAAGCCTAACATTAAGACTCTCGGCAGCAAATTCAGGATAAGTCCTATCAAAGTGTTTCCATGCTTCACCATCAGACGGATGTATCATAGTTCCTTCTTCTGATGTTCTCACGCTTTGCCATCGCATACGACATGCTGTAGCAGAAGATGCATATAGCCGTTGAAGTCTAGGAGTTATGAGTAGATGATGCATTCTTTCATATGGAACTTCTTTTCCTTTCTTTTCCCTTGGTTTATATCTATCTTCGTTGCAAAATTTGCATTTTCTATGGTGAGCGTCTTCTTTCCAATACAACATGCAACCTTTAATGCATGTATCTATCTTATGATACGGTAGTCCAAAAGCAGACATAAGTTTTTTCACTTTATAATGACTATTGCACATCAAATTATTGGGCGGCATATGTCGTTTTGCAGTTTGTACAATTGCTGTAAATGCAGCTACTGTAAGATTGAATTTTGATTTCATAGTGATGAATTTGGCGGTTACAGAAAATTCGGTTCCGCTTGTACACCCTTCCCACAACAGCCTCTTAGCAGAATTCAATAAATCATAATTTTTTTCACTTCCACCGTTGGTTCTTCAACATTTCCAGTCTCATCGTCGCCTTGCTCAATGTTAGGAAACATTGATCGTGCTGCATCTTGCACCATATTTTCTATCGGATTCAGCATTGTATTATCATTCATCATTGTACTATTGTTCTCTACCACTAAAGGGTTAGACCTATGTTGAACAAGTTCTCCATGACGATCCCATAAGTGATAATTCGACATAAATTCAAATTTATACAGATGTACTTCTACTACATCTGGCTTCCAATGTCTGCACTTACTACACGGACAACGAATGTCTACGTTACCCCGATTATTAGATTTAGCGAATCTAAAAAATTCTTGGACTCCATTACAAAAATTTTCCTTTATCGACCCTTTCTTACCGGTTCGGAGTTGATACATCCAACTGCGATCACGAAAATAATCGAACATTGTCCTGATTTACAACAAATATATTAGAAAGTTCGATCAAATGTAATACTTTATACTATTTTAAATATTGTAAAATTTCATTTATAACTATTGCATGTTTTCGGGTTTTTTTTTTTTTTTTGTTTATTTCTTTTTTACTTTGACGGCCGGTCTACCTACTTCCCATTACAAATATAATAACGTAAGCATATTTTATAAATTATTTCAGTTTAAACGGTTTAACAAAATTTCGGCAGCACTTCCCTTTGGTCCCTGTACCGTACACAAATGCGAGTACATAGGGAACAAAAAGGAAGTGCCATCGAAACTTTGTTAACCGTTTAAACTAAAATAATTTATAAAATATGCTTACGTTATTATATATGTAACTTGTCCAATACTAGGACAAATCCAACGAATATTGTATTAGATGAATATAGATTTCCCTTTTTTGTAAAAACGAATACCCATATAACGATCATATACAACACTTGTCGGACGGGGCCAAATTTATCTAAGGGGTTCACATAAGTAGTCAAAAAAACATTGAACCTAAGTTTAAACCAAAAAACAATTCAAATGAAAAAAGCGCGCTTTTTGTGCTTTGGGCTTTTTTGCGCTTCACTAGTAGGTGCGCATTAAACTTCAAAAAAGCCCCTTACTTGCGGATTGCGCCTTTTTCTATCTACGCTCGCGCGTTAATTACATAGCGTCTATATCATATTTTTCAGTACTTTCAATTTGTAAAATAACACGACAATGAAAATTATGAAGTATAAATTAGTTTTAGTTAATTTTAGTTTAAAGTATAAATTATGAAGTTAATTTTAGTTAATTAGTTTCAATTTTTGAAAGATAAACTAAGCTTTCAAATTTTTTAATATTATATCAACAAATTTGTCAATTTTAGTTTGTTAATATTATAGCAACAAACTAAGCTTTCAAATTTGTCAATTTTAGTTAATATTATAACAACATTTTTTTTTGGAATATTGCAAATGCATTCTTCAAATTTGTTTGGACCGACTATTCATGCATCCGATGGTGACATAATTAACAGTGCATACATAGAGGAACATCATTACACCGTTTCACTAGTCATAATCAAGTTACTACCGCTAAACAATCACAATTACTTCATTTTTTTCTTAAATGATCCTACAACACAATCAACGTAAGCCCAATTACATACATGATAATCGTCGTTTTCATGCTCCTAAATCAAGCACATATGTGATAATCAACGATTTCAACCTCCTAATCAATTCCACTTATTCCCAAATCAATGTATAACGAAATCAACATTATATGCATTTCACAAGACAACCAATTTCATATCCATAAACTATCAATTTACAACCCCATATAAACATACAAATTAACCCTAAATAACCCAAATTAAACAAGAAATAGGGTTTAGAAGACATACCGGCACAATTAGAGATGATTGGAATGGATGAAATCGGTGCGGGGGGGCGACGGCGTAGCAGTAAGGGGTTGGGTTTTTTTTTTTGTGAAAATTGAATGATTTGAGGAAAAAAGCCTCGGCTGTTATGTTTTTGAATTGTGCAACAGCTAGCGACGGCCGCCTTTTTAGCCGTCGCTAGCCGTTGCCTAGGGCCTTTGCAAAACGAGCCCTTTCTAGTAGTGATAATATAATCACACAACATACACATTTAAATAACTATTAATTAATTAGCTTAAGAAATTATGGTAGAAATTATACCTAGAAGAAGAGAAAGTGACGGCTGGAGAAGGGGAGGAAGAGCGTCGGTGTCGGAGCTGAGGCGGAGGAAGGCGCGCCAACGATTGAAGCGTAGGTTTTTTTATTTATTTATTTAAATTTTGACCGTGGGGAGAGAAATCGGAAGTAAGAGACAAATATCGATCTTTACTGCTGGCTCATGGGATAAATGTTTCTTTTGTGACGTTTAACGACGGCTGGCGAGAACCGTCTTTTTTAACTGTCGTCAGCCGTCCAGCCGTCGCTACCATGCATAACCAAATTGAGCCATTCTTATGCATTTATATAAATCAATTATTATTCTAACTGCATATTACATATGAAATCTACGTCTTTACGCAATAACCATCATTATTTGTGAGCACAAATTTGGAACTAAGTGGTTAAAAACTGTTCTTTATTTGAAATTTTCCCAGGTTAAATATAAAGAAGGAAAACGTGTTCAACGCGCTGTTATTTAATGGCTGCTGTGCTATCTACAAACTACAATTTAGCAACACTAGATTCACATGTGTTTAAACTTAAAGGTTGAAATAAACAAAGCTTAGATACATTTGTTTTTGGATGCATGTATCATGTATGCGATCAGCTCAACCATGACAAATTAACAAAGCAGCTGAGTACATATGCATGCATGCATGTGAGTATGTGTATGTGTATGTACACACATGAATCCATATGTACGTAGTAGGTCAAGTAATTAATTTATCAGTCTTAACATACATAACAAAGTGAGGTTGTCATCAATATTGCAATAGCAGAATTGATCAAAGTCTATATCTATGGACTTCGATAATCCAAGAGTCTAGAAGATGCATTTAATGTTTGGATATTGCATTGGAGGATGACAACCTGACCACACCTGCAATTCAACTAGAGAACCATAATCCGATCCAGAAGTCAAACAAGCCGTGATTTACAAATGGTTTCAACTTTCAACTTAAAGATACTATAGTTTTACTCTGGCAACTATAATTCTTAATAATTCTCAAACTAAGGATCGGTCATAGTGGATCTGTACCGAAATTCGGCGCACCCGATGTCCTTTCAATCACATCCCCTTATTTTCGTTGTTTTGCATTTAAGTCCTCCAATAATTCAAAGGTTTAAGAATAAAAGGTGAAAATCAGGTGCTGTAATTGGATGAAACACCGGGTTACACCGAAATTCGGTCCACAACAATTGAGCCGGTCATAGTGTTAAATACATAATAGTATGTATACGACGTGCAATTTACGAGGTTTCATCTTCCGGTGACACAAGGCTTTGAGTTTGGATTGGTCATACTGTTATGATGCTTGTAGCATTTCTTCAGTGTATGTCTGCGCAGCATTGACATTTGGTTGCCATTGCACAAAGGTAAGTTAATATGGATGTCATCTCTTTGGTATTTATACTGCCAAAAATAAATTGTCCATTGAAATCAACGGCTAAATATGCCTTAAATTGACATGTCTTTAAAGGTTGTACAAATTGAATTTCTAACAAAATGAAATACTTCTACTTTTATTTGATTGACTCAGAGCATGAAGAGTAGCTGAACTTTAGCTAAGTTAAAATTTGCTGAACTTCTTCTTTCTTTCTTTTATTTTGAAATCAAATTTCTTTAGAAAACATATTTGTGGCCGCACTTGTAGCCTGAAAAAAAAAAATATACTGTGAAACAAGGAAATCTATAAACAAAAGAATGCACTACTGCTCCAAAATTATTAGGAGCTAACTTTCCCTAAACCGTTCCAAAAATATTTTGTCCATTATGTAAATTTTTTTAAGGATTTTTCTCAGAACTTCAAGGTTCTCAATCTATAAACAAAAGAATACACTACTACTAAACAACTGTATGTGATCTGGGCTATAAACCTAAACCAAGCAACCTAACAGGAGTAACCCTAACCCATTCTTTCTTCTCCTTAATTGTATCAAGCTTAGGCGACCATTGTGAACTATCTCTTCTCTTTACAAGTAGCTCGTACTGCTTCTTCAACTCTGGTGTGGTACAAATCGCATCACTTTCTTCATAATCATGTCCAGCACCATCATCATCATTTATCATTTTCATAATAAACTCAGGCAAAACCCTAATCAGCATTGTTCCATCCTCCCCCTTCACATACTCAAATGCAGAAGATGTCATGGTTTTCATCTCTTTTGGCATCTTAGAAGCCAGAGTTGCCGTGGTTAATTTTGCATTACAAGGGAAGAAATTGATGGGGAGGACAAAGTAAGGTAGCGTTTGGTTTATTTTGTGTTTTGCATTTTTAGTTTTTGACGTTAATTATGAAAGTTGTGAAGATTTTAAGTGTAGCGGTGGTGATGGATCAAAGAGAATGGGAGTGACGGAGGGGACCGCGGGAATGGTGGATAGACGGATGTGTTATTGTCATTCCCTTGTTTCTTAAAATATGAAAAATAATAAAAAGTTGTTTTCGGTTTTGTGTGTTAACTCTGTTTTGTAAAACGGTCATTTTTCATGATATATGTGCATTGTTAGTGTTTTTGTATGTGTGAAAACTCAAAATTGAAAAATCTAAAACAAACGCTACCTAAGTTTCTCCAAGCAGTAGAGAGTCTTCAATGGAGAGCATGGGAATGGGGCGGCCAATGAAGAAAGAATCTGCATGACAGATGACTTTGTTAGGGTTTGTGAGCATGAGCTCTGCAGCAGAAGTGTTAATAGTGAAGGTTTTGGTGATGCTGCCATGGAACATCACTTTGGTTTGAGGTGGCGATGTGGGTTTGATGGTGAAGCAAGAAGACGAATTCCCCATTTTTTGATGGTTTCGTTTGTGTTTGAAAGAAGTTATATATAATGAGATGGGACTTCGACAAAACTTGGGTTCTTTTTTATACTAGGTTGGTGTTACTTGGTCGGTGATCGTCGGTCAAAGTTGATGGCTTGGCCCGGACGAGTTTTAATTGTCAACTTAGTTATGGATTGGAAATGGAAGAATCCAACTGTTAATCAGCGTACGATTGTGATGTTATTTATTAAGGGTTTTCTTTCCACCACTGCTGCATGGGACTTAAGTAACGCGCATCTTTTAATTATAATACCACGTACAGTACATGTTCCAGCAGTTCACGTAACATGCACACGTCGGTTTAGAAAAACTATGACTATTTAAATTAAAACATGTGACTGATATCATATGGATTATGATGTTGCAAAAATGCGGTGCGAATATGTATATATATATTGAGCTAGTTTCAATAGTGTTAGAGTTTGTGCCCTAGAGACAATTTATTTGATGATATTGATAACACTGTTGATGTTATTATTTTATTTGGAATAAAATATTATTCTATTATATTGTATTTACTGCGTAATATAAATAATAATATAATAGAAGTCCTTAGAATAGTAATACTGAATTATATGGTTCGAGTAAGACTGAACTTGAGATTATATAATGTGATAAGTATTATAATTCTTAAATGCCCCTAGTCGAGTTTTATTGTTAATATAGGACAACAATAAAGCGTTAAGACTAGTATGTTGATTGACTGGTGATCACATCTCATTGATCATTAATATACGTGATATTAATGTCAAAACATAAGTACGTATTGGAGAATATCGTATTGGGTTGACCCACCGTGAGATAACTACATGGAATAAAATTAATAGTATCATAAGTTATTCTCATGGTGACAGTGATGTAATGGTCCTCAGACCTGAAATCGTTATAATTTTATTCGAGGATATTTGTGTTTTGATATCATCTAAAGTTATTCGTAACAGAGTAACGATAACGGTGATTATTGGATACATCTCGAGTCGAATGAAAATTATGAATGATCCAGATGGAATTTAACCCTACGATATATTCGTAGTGATATCCATGGGCCTCTTGATTGAGTGAGACTCACTACAACAAAAATACCCTATTACAACGTCATTTTTACAACGGGCATTTGTTGCCCATTGTAATAGAAATATATTACAACGGTCATTTCTGGACCATTGTAATAGACATCTTGTACAATGCCCTTTTTACAACAGGCATGGAATGCCCGTTGTAATAAAATGCTATTACAACGGTCATTTAAGGCACGTTCTAATAGATGTCTATTGTGACGGCCCGCCTCGCACCAGCCTGCATTTCCTCCAAGAGTGCGCTGTACACATGCCCGACTAGCACAAGACGGTCGTCAGAAGAAAGGAAAGAAAAGAATGAACTAATCAAAGAACCTGTAGAATGTCTCACAGCGCATGGGATAAAATATAATAATAACATACTTGACATTAAACAGGCGAGACAGTGCATAAGCTGATAACTAATAATCAATGTCAACATCAAAGCAGCGGAAATCCATATACAGCTTATTACAACTTTCCAAATTTACTGTCTCTAATCAAAAGAAAGCTAAAATAGAAGATACACCAACAATGCCCAAGCAGTGATCTTCAACAACACAGGGAGAATATTATGTATATAGTACGTGGAAGCCTCCTGCTCATCTCCGGACCATCTACCCGTGCATCACCAGCTAACCTGTCTCTAGTCTGCTCGTGTGAGCACCCAGAGTAATAAGAAGAGACATAAAACTCTGGGTCAGACATAAAGCCTGGTATGAGCGATAAGCATCTAAACAGGGAAATAACAGGTATACTAAACCATACCTGAACCTGGACCTGCAACCAAAGAGTTAGTACCACATACCGTACAATACTCCAAGGTGCCATAATAAATAGTGTAAGAATACGGGGGTGGGGTGTGCATGTCACAATGATAGCAAACAAATCATCCATAGCAACCATTCTCGCATCTCTCACTCAGTGCGTAAAGCGTACGGCATCTACCACTTTGAAACACTAGACAAACTGAGGCAACGACGAATCCCGACTTGTGGAAACCCTGCTATGACCAAGCCAAACACTTGGAGTCATGACCAAACATTTCAATGACCCACTTCATTGGTCGTAGCCCTTAGTTCTACCAATGCCATAATGGCCCTGAATCCGCCTTCGTACCTCCTACCATAGTGGTCCAAAGCTATAGGTGTCGACAACTCCTTAGCACGCGTCCCGCAGCAAAGCCCAACCATGAAGTGAACTCGTTGATTCCCATCTGAATCTTAAGCTCGAACTTCTCATTTGGACTTCCTTTGCATCTCGGGTTTGGTTGAATTGGAGTGGGTCTTCAGAAGAGTTGTCGTACATTAACAGTCCTAGAATTCTGTTCGGTTCGGTAGTCATCACCATCATCGGTTCGGGTCGGTAGTCATCTTCTTCATCGGTTCGGGTCGGTAGTCATCTTCTTCATCGGTTCGGGTCGGTAGTCATCTTCTTCATCGGTTCGGGTCGGTTGTCTCTGTTTGAGTTCGGTGGTTGCTCCCTTCTGAGTTCTCATGCCCGATCCTGTCCTTCTCCAATTGCCGGTCCGCTCCGCCCCCTTAGCGTACTCCGATCCAATCTTCTCCAATCCGATCCACTCTCTAGTTTCGATCCGATCCGCTCCCTAGTTCCGATCCGATCCCCCTTGTCCACTCCAACTCTAAGCAATGGCCTTCCTTCCTGCCAAACTTCTTCCAGTGGCAAGTCCTCATCCAGTTCGAATTCCCTTGGTCGGTTCCCTAGTCCGATCCGACCCCTTTTCTCCGATCCGAACCGGTTCGGAACCTGCACACTTCTGCAACTTTCCAGCGAGCTTTCTACGCCATTCGACGACGTTTTCGAGCAATTTAACTATTCTAATTAATCATGAATCATACCATAGAGTCATAGCAACATGTAATAGCAACCACAAACAGCAAACAACAATTTAAATGAATCAAAATGAATCAAAAGTGGCTAAAACCTCACATTTGCCTATAACCCCTCTTAATCATGTTTAAGCATACGATTAGCAAAACACATCGAAATTAACCCAAATTTCTAACAGAGCCTTAAAACATTATTTTAGAATTTTAAGAATTTTTCCAGAATTTATTTACGTATAAATTCGCTAATCTTCACTAATTACCCCTAATCACCGTAATTAGTGCAAAAACTATGCAAATCACTCACCTTGGCCACAAATGAAATTCTCAGAACTGAAACTCCTCTGATTTGGGGCGAATACTGATGTCTAACAGCGGCTCCAACCTTGCTTTGGTGCTTTTTCTCCTTAATTTGGTGTTGCTAAGCCTAATCTTCAATTAGAGAGTGATTTGGGGTGTTTTAGATGTAGGAAGCCATTACTAAGGTCTTCAAGGAGGTTTGTGGCGGCTCAAAACTGAAATGAAAGTGATAACCTAACCCTAATCAGACCTCCTAAACCTCTAAACCCGAAATTCCCCTTGGGCCTAGCTGCTAATCACCCGTTTAAGCCCAACTAAGCTGTCTTTCACCATCTGAAACTTGTTTCAGCCATATCTCCCAAACGGTGAGTCCGTTTGGCTAATGTGACCACTCTACGGAAAGAGAAACCATCATTCAAAGCCAATGGAAGTGGTTTCAGGTCAAAATTCATTCCCAGTCAAAAGTTATGGCCAAAACAGTGCCAACTAGGGGTAAAATGGTCATTTAAAAATCGGGAAAAATCATGAACATGGGAAATGACCCCAATAGTCGTCTCCCAAAGTTACACGACCATACGACTTCGTATGTGAAAGAAATAAATATTCTACGATCCTATGATGCGTAGAATGCGGGTCGTTACACTCTCCCCCCCTTAAGAAATTTCGTCCCCGAAATTCCTTAACCCAAAACATACAAAGGATCCCGCATGCCTAACAACCACATATAACAAAAATCAAACATGCAAAACAAGCAAACAAGCCTATCCTAGCATGCGGAAAAACTAAATCGAAGTCAAAATCTTACCAGGCAAAGAGTTCAGGATAAGTCCTCCTAATGTTCTCCTCTGTCTCCCAAGTACAATCATTCTCGTCCTCGCCCCACTGAACCTTGACTAGTTTCACCGCCTTCCTTCGAAGTTGCTTCATGTCGTGCTCGACAATACGGGCCGGCTTGCGGTTCCCAACCGCCTCGGGTTCTACTTCGAAGTCCTCCAACTGATCAGGTGAAATAGTCATATCTGAGTCGTGAACGAACTTCCTTAGTTGGGAAACATGAAATACGTTATGAACTCCCGCCATCTTCTTCGGTAAGTCAATTCTATATGCCAAATTCCCGACTAATTCAAGAACATGGAATGGGCCAACAAACCTTGGTGCCAACTTGCCTCTCCTGCCAAATCGTATTACGCTCTTCAACGGAGAAATCTTGACAAACACCAAGTCGCCAACGGAGAATTTTAAGTCTCTTCTCCTCTTATCAGCATAACTCTTCTGCCTATCCTGGGCAGCCTTCATTCGTTGTTGAACGACCTTGATCTTATCCGACGTTTCTCTCACCACCTCTGGTCCAAGCATGAACTTCTCGCCAGTCTCTATCCAACATGATGGTGAGTTACACGGTCTTCCGTACAAAGCTTCAAACAGAGCCATACCGATACTGGATTGGTAACTATTATTATATGCAAACTCTACTAGATGCAAATGGTCATCCCATGATCCACCAAAGTCCAACATACATGCTCTCAAGAGATCTTCCAAAATACGATTCACCCTTTCCGTCTGACCGTCGGTCTGAGGATGATATGCGGTACTGAGATGTAACTCTGACCCTAGCGCCTCTTGCAAGCTCTTCCAAAACCCACTAGTGAACAACGGGTCTCGGTCGCTCACAATGCTTTTAGGTACTCCATGAAATCTCACTACCCACTTCATATACAATTCTGCTAACTTAGCTGTCGTTCTTGTCGATTTGACTGGTATAAACCTTGCACTTTTAGTCAGTCGGTCTACAATCACCCAAATGCTATCATATCCCGATCTAGTCCTTGGTAAACCATCGACGAAATCCATCGAGACTTGCTCCCATTTCCATTCGGGAATTTCTAATGGCTGTAACAGACCACTAGGCTTCTTTTGCTCGGCTTTAACTAGCTGGCAATTCATGCACTTGGATATAAACTTCCCAACGTCTCTTTTCATTCCTTCCCAGTAGTAAGTCTGCTTCATATCTCGATACATTTTGTTACCACCGGGGTGTATAGTCAGTCTTGAGTGATGACATTCTCTAAGCACTTCGTCTCTCAATCCATTGACATTGGGTACAACGAGCTTTCCATTCCTTCTAAGCCATCTATCTTGATCAAGCCCATACTTGCTCACCTCCTCATCGACACCCATCTCTAACTTGGAGATGATTTCCAATAGGTTAGGATCGTCCCTCTGACTAGAGCCGATCCGCTCAATCAAAGTGGGTCTGATCGTCAAACTTGCTAACATTTCTGGATCCAATTCGCACTTTGGTCTGAAATCAAACCCCGCGATAAACTCCAGTTGCTTCCATTCAAGGAACATAGCCCACAAGCTGGCATGTCTTCTACTCAATGCATCAGCCACCGCATTGCCCTTTCCTGGTGTGTATGCGATGTCAAAATCATAGGAAGCTAAGAACTCTAACCATCTCTGCTGACGGAGATTTAAATCCTTCTGGGAGAATAGATACTTTAACGACTTATGATCCGTAAATAGCTCAAACCTTTCTCCCAAGAGATAGTGTCTCCACATCTTTAACGCGAACACGATCGCTGCCAATTCTAAATCATGGGTAGGGTATCTTCTCTCGTGCGGTTTCAATTGCCGACTTGCATAAGCTACAACCCTACCGCCTTGCATCAATACAGCACCCAGTCCGGTACCACAGGCATCCGTGTATACCGTCATCTCTTCATCCCCCTTAGGAATGACTAACACTGGTGCGCTTGTCAACTTGTCCTTTAGGCTTTTGAATGCATTCTCGCACCTTTCATCCCAGTCAAAAGCTTGATTCTTCTTGGTCAACTGGGTCAATGGTGCTGCTATCTTGGAGAAACCTTGGATAAACTTACGATAATATCCCGCTAACCCCAAGAAACTCCTTACATCTGTTGCATTCTTGGGCGTAGGCCAATCTTGTACCGTAGCCACCTTCGCTGGGTCCACGGCAATACCATTCTCTGACACAACATGGCCCAAGAACCTCACTTCCCTCTTCCAGAAGTGACACTTAGAAAACTTTGCTTTCAATTGGTGTTTTCTCAACACCTCCATCGCTACTCTTAAATGTTCCTTGTGTTCCTCCTCTGTCCTCGAATAGACCAAAATATCATCAACGAACACAAGGACAAACTTATTCAACTGATCTCTGAATACCCTATTCATAAGATCCACAAAATATGCTGGGGCATTGGTCAGCCCGAATGGCATGACCAACCACTCATAAAACCCAGACGGCGTCCGAAATGCCGTTTTAGCTATACTCTCAGCTTCCACTCTAAGCTGATGAAAACCTGTCGCGAGATCCAACTGAGAAAATACTCTCGCGCCACTCAACTGATCGAACAAATCATCTATCCGCGGTAGAGGATACTTGTTCTTCCTCGTCACTTTATTCAATTCGCGGTAGTCTACACACAAACGAAGGGAACCATCCGCCTTGGTAGCAAACACAACTGGTGCCCCCCATTCAGAAACACTCCTTCTGATAAATCCCTTCTTCAAAAGATCGCTGACTTGCACCTCGAGCTCTCGCTGCTCCCTTGGTGCCATACGACGAAGTGGCATCACTATAGGTCTGGCATCCTTTACCAAATCAATACGGAACTCAATCTCTCGGTGTGGTGGAAGTCCGGTCACTTCTTCGAAAACATCCGGATACTGGCCAACCACGGGCAAACCTGACAACTCACTATGCGGAATGTCGAGGGAGTTTAGAAAACTAGCCAATACCCCCTTACTGGGTAGACCACCAAACACTATCCTCCGCCCGTCACCCGCTCTAGCTGTCACCAACAAGCCCTCACAGTCTACCACCACCCCGTATTTTTGGAGCCAATCTACTCCCAAAATAATGCCAAACCCAGTAAAGCCCAAAACAAAGCAATCACAAACAAACATGCATCCATGACTCGATAAGACCACATTACGACAAATCATGCTAAGGCTAGTCGAACCACCAATCGGGTTCGTCACCACTAAAGGTCTATCGACAATCTCGGGCTCCAATCCCAACCTATCTACCAGGTCACTAGATATGAAAGAACTGGAAGCTCCGGTATCAAACAAAACTCTAACAGGAACATCATAAACAGAAAGCATACCTTGAATGACGACACTCTTTCCCTTCTCCGCCGCAGTTGGGGCATTCGACGAAGAAGGAATAGCATTAAGAGCATATGCTTTCACCATTTGCTTTTCCTTAGGGGGCTGTGGACACTTGTCCTTGTGATGTCCCAATTGGCCACAATTGAAGCACTTCCTATCCGCTGGCTTGGCCCGACAATTACTAGCATAATGGCCCTTCTTACCACAGCTGAAGCACTCCACATCTTGCTTATTCTTTTTCTTCTGGCCATCCTTAACCTGATTCTGCTTTCTCTTATTCTGGGGACCACCTTTACCTCCACCACTAGCTTGTGGCTTTGGCTCATCTATGGATGCAACCTCAGTCTTCGACTTAGGGTAGAGACTTTCTGATCTTAACGCTTTCCCCACAATCGATTCAAACGTCTCATCGATGTGGTTAATAAGTTTTTCCCCCAAGTACTGATCCAAACCAGTTATGAATTTCTCATTCTTTTTCTCGGCAGTATCAATAAGAGATAAACCATATTTTGACAAAGTGTCAAATTCAGCAATATACTCCGAGACAGCCCTGCCATTCTGCTTGAGCTCCAAGAATTTCTTAAACAACATTGACTTCTGAGCAGCTGGAATGAACTTCTCACTAAAGCGAGCTTTAAACTGCTCCCAAGTAATCTGATCTTCGGGAGTAGCTGCCTTTATAGCATTCCACCAATTCATTGCCCGCCCTTGCAGCTGACGGGACGCTAGCTTTCTCTTCATCGCATCCTCGATGCCCAAATCCTCGAAGATACGTTCGCAGCTATCCAACCAATCTTGAACTTCTGTGGCCGACTCCGTTCCGTGGAACGGCTTCCCACCAAGGCTAGTATAATCCTTATTCAGCTTGGCGAAGTCGACCCTCGGCGCCTGCACTATTGGACCACCACCATTTCCACCATTGGGAGCTGCCCTCTGTACATCTCTAAGCATCTCTCTCATGAGGTCTGTAAACATCGCCCTCATGTCAGCAGCATTCCCATTATTGGCTCCCCTACCAGCACCTCTAGTATCTCGGCTCATCGTCAATCTGAAAAAGGAAACGATTAACGATTCCATAGTGGTGCTAGTGCAGTACGACTTCATCCTTATACTACTAATAGTATATATATATATATAGCTTTTAAAAACCAAAGTAATCACAAATACGCTCTCTCGTATACGTATATTATCTCTCCCTGATAACTCCCCTAGGCTAACTACGCAACCTAGAGCTCTGATACCAAGTGTGACGGCCCGCCTCGCACCAGCCTGCATTTCCTCCAAGAGTGCGCTGTACACATGCCCGACTAGCACAAGACGGTCGTCAGAAGAAAGGAAAGAAAAGAATGAACTAATCAAAGAACCTGTAGAATGTCTCACAGCGCATGGGATAAAATATAATAATAACATACTTGACATTAAACAGGCGAGACAGTGCATAAGCTGATAACTAATAATCAATGTCAACATCAAAGCAGCGGAAATCCATATACAGCTTATTACAACTTTCCAAATTTACTGTCTCTAATCAAAAGAAAGCTAAAATAGAAGATACACCAACAATGCCCAAGCAGTGATCTTCAACAACACAGGGAGAATATTATGTATATAGTACGTGGAAGCCTCCTGCTCATCTCCGGACCATCTACCCGTGCATCACCAGCTAACCTGTCTCTAGTCTGCTCGTGTGAGCACCCAGAGTAATAAGAAGAGACATAAAACTCTGGGTCAGACATAAAGCCTGGTATGAGCGATAAGCATCTAAACAGGGAAATAACAGGTATACTAAACCATACCTGAACCTGGACCTGCAACCAAAGAGTTAGTACCACATACCGTACAATACTCCAAGGTGCCATAATAAATAGTGTAAGAATACGGGGGTGGGGTGTGCATGTCACAATGATAGCAAACAAATCATCCATAGCAACCATTCTCGCATCTCTCACTCAGTGCGTAAAGCGTACGGCATCTACCACTTTGAAACACTAGACAAACTGAGGCAACGACGAATCCCGACTTGTGGAAACCCTGCTATGACCAAGCCAAACACTTGGAGTCATGACCAAACATTTCAATGACCCACTTCATTGGTCGTAGCCCTTGGTTCTACCAATGCCATAATGGCCCTGAATCCGCCTTCGTACCTCCTACCATAGTGGTCCAAAGCTATAGGTGTCGACAACTCCTTAGCACGCGTCCCGCAGCAAAGCCCAACCATGAAGTGAACTCGTTGATTCCCATCTGAATCTTAAGCTCGAACTTCTCATTTGGACTTCCTTTGCATCTCGGGTTTGGTTGAATTGGAGTGGGTCTTCAGAAGAGTTGTCGTACATTAACAGTCCTAGAATTCTGTTCGGTTCGGTAGTCATCACCATCATCGGTTCGGGTCGGTAGTCATCTTCTTCATCGGTTCGGGTCGGTAGTCATCTTCTTCATCGGTTCGGGTCGGTAGTCATCTTCTTCATCGGTTCGGGTCGGTTGTCTCTGTTTGAGTTCGGTGGTTGCTCCCTTCTGAGTTCTCATGCCCGATCCTGTCCTTCTCCAATTGCCGGTCCGCTCCGCCCCCTTAGCGTACTCCGATCCAATCTTCTCCAATCCGATCCACTCTCTAGTTTCGATCCGATCCGCTCCCTAGTTCCGATCCGATCCCCCTTGTCCACTCCAACTCTAAGCAATGGCCTTCCTTCCTGCCAAACTTCTTCCAGTGGCAAGTCCTCATCCAGTTCGAATTCCCTTGGTCGGTTCCCTAGTCCGATCCGACCCCTTTTCTCCGATCCGAACCGGT
Organism: Allium sativum; assembly: GCA_030737875.1. Classification (NCBI taxonomy): domain Eukaryota; kingdom Viridiplantae; phylum Streptophyta; class Magnoliopsida; order Asparagales; family Amaryllidaceae; genus Allium; species Allium sativum. The sequence continues at coordinate 647,455,295 of CM060923.1, forward strand.
TCGGAACCTGCACACTTCTGCAACTTTCCAGCGAGCTTTCTACGCCATTCGACGACGTTTTCGAGCAATTTAACTATTCTAATTAATCATGAATCATACCATAGAGTCATAGCAACATGTAATAGCAACCACAAACAGCAAACAACAATTTAAATGAATCAAAATGAATCAAAAGTGGCTAAAACCTCACATTTGCCTATAACCCCTCTTAATCATGTTTAAGCATACGATTAGCAAAACACATCGAAATTAACCCAAATTTCTAACAGAGCCTTAAAACATTATTTTAGAATTTTAAGAATTTTTCCAGAATTTATTTACGTATAAATTCGCTAATCTTCACTAATTACCCCTAATCACCGTAATTAGTGCAAAAACTATGCAAATCACTCACCTTGGCCACAAATGAAATTCTCAGAACTGAAACTCCTCTGATTTGGGGCGAATACTGATGTCTAACAGCGGCTCCAACCTTGCTTTGGTGCTTTTTCTCCTTAATTTGGTGTTGCTAAGCCTAATCTTCAATTAGAGAGTGATTTGGGGTGTTTTAGATGTAGGAAGCCATTACTAAGGTCTTCAAGGAGGTTTGTGGCGGCTCAAAACTGAAATGAAAGTGATAACCTAACCCTAATCAGACCTCCTAAACCTCTAAACCCGAAATTCCCCTTGGGCCTAGCTGCTAATCACCCGTTTAAGCCCAACTAAGCTGTCTTTCACCATCTGAAACTTGTTTCAGCCATATCTCCCAAACGGTGAGTCCGTTTGGCTAATGTGACCACTCTACGGAAAGAGAAACCATCATTCAAAGCCAATGGAAGTGGTTTCAGGTCAAAATTCATTCCCAGTCAAAAGTTATGGCCAAAACAGTGCCAACTAGGGGTAAAATGGTCATTTAAAAATCGGGAAAAATCATGAACATGGGAAATGACCCCAATAGTCGTCTCCCAAAGTTACACGACCATACGACTTCGTATGTGAAAGAAATAAATATTCTACGATCCTATGATGCGTAGAATGCGGGTCGTTACATCTATTTTACAACGGTCACAAAATGCTCGTTGTGAAAGATGTCTATTTTACAACGGTCACATAATTCCCGTTGGAAAAGATGCCAATTTTGTAATGGGTAATGCCGGTTGTAATAGGTGTCATTTTACGATGGTCATTAAATAAGACCATATTTTAGAATGGTCATAAAATGCCTATTACAATAAATTTTTGTTACCACTTTTCAACAGTCAATAATTAATAATTACAATACTTCCTTGTAATTAATATTAATTATTTTTTATTATGTAACAATTAATCATTTATAATATTATATTAATCATATGTTACTAATTACTAACTATAATTTTATATTACTAATCACTAATCATCAATAATATTATATTATTTATTAATATATAATAATTAATCATTAATGATATTACATCAATCGTTTATAACTTACAAGAATTAACGATTATTAATAATTAATCAGTAATTACTCATTATTATATATAATTTGTATTCCAACAGACTTAATTTTACTTTCTCGTTACTAGTAAGTAATATCGAGTAATTAATGTCAAATATATAATAATTTATAATTTAACAATAAATATCAATGATTTATTATTAATAATATTACTATTAAAAACTAAAAATTAATGTTAAAAATTAAAAATCAGTAATTTACACATATTAATTATTAATAGTTAATAATTAACATTAAATTATAATTAATAGATATGAAGTAACATTTAATAATTAATTTTTACTAATTAATATATACTACAACAAAAATACTATATCATAAAGGCATGTTTAGTACTGTCATGAAAAAACCATTGTAATAGAAAGATATTACAAAAATACAGTGGTTTACTCATGTCTATTGTAATAGACGTCAATTTTCATCAACATAACATAACGGTCCAAAGTCGCCCGTTGTAGTAAAAAAAATATTACAATGGTTTGGTTTGTCAGTTACAATAGATGCTAGTTTTCAATAACTTATGCAACAGTCTAACATGGTTCGTTGTAATAAACCCAATAAAATACTTGGAAAAAACATTTTGAATTTGTAGCTAGTAACCAATAGTACTTGCTAATTTATAAATGGTAATTTATAAATAAAAATTGTAAACGTCAACTAATATAATTTAAGTAATTTATAATCTATAATTGTAACACCCCACGCCCGCTAAGGTCACTCACAAAGGGAATGCCTTAGTTTTGGTGGAGTATTTTTAGTGAGTATAGAACAGAAAAATTACAACAGGACAGATGTAAGTAATACTTGAAAATTTAAATCATCATTTCATTAACAAAACATGTTTGGCTACATCACAAAACCATAACAAGAGTCAAGTACATAATATCCATCCTGATAAAATAGAAGTACATAATCCCATTACATAGACAATAGCCAAAAGATAAACTGAGCTTTACTTCTATCGTCCAAGCCCCAAAAGATAGATATAGCGGTCTGGTCCAAGCCCACTAGTGCTAAGTCCACTCTGGTAACCTGAGGGTGGGGAAAAAGATAAACAACAACGGGGTCAGACATAAGTCTGAGTGAGTCCTATAACCCTAACAATACAACCATTAAAGTAATTAGGGTATGATATAAACAAGATACGGTACCTCTGGGGATAATGACTACAATAAGTAGTCCACAAAACACAGGATGTACTACGATAATCGAAACGATGTATTTATCCACCCAAGGATAATTACTAGCTTACACCACCCCAGACCCTACCCACCCAAGGGTAATTCCTACACTGCACCACACCAGTTCTACCCACCAAGAGTAATTCCTACTTAAAGGTTGATCCCACTAAAGTCTTAGAAAATATAGCTAGTAGTCTCTGGTACTTCTAGCTGACCACGTAGGTGCCGTCTGCCCCTACCTCCACTAGGTGTATAACTGACCACGTAGGTGTCGTCTGCCCCTACATTCACTAGGTGTACCTAGTAATCTTACCCAGTAGTTTCGTGTACCCCTACATAGGTGCCGTCTGCTCCTATCTTTACTAGGTGTACCCACTACTCCCCATCGATCGGCTCCCTAACGTAGATACCCGTGCTGGTCCCACAGTGGGGTGTATCACTCCCCTAAAGTGGCTACCCAATACTATCAACGGTGCACGGCTTTATATCTACACGATGCAACAACGGCTTATCTACCAGCCCGGGCCCACACACGCATATGAAACCCGTTGGACTTGCGTTGCCACCGCTACCCCGTTTTGGCCTCTTATAATCAAGCCCAATATGCGTGTCCCGTCACTCGACATGGGTCGAGCCCACAAAGATACGTTTGGGATATTGGTTGAAATGGGCCCCCACAAGCTACTACTTAAGCTTGTCATTTTATCTAGTGCATTCCACTTAACCCCTTTTTATAATCATGCCCCCTTACATGTTAAGGTTTGGTTAAGTCATCCAATTATATTACAATTGCCACTTAAGGCACCCACTAGATTTCCGCATGCCACCCAAGGCACTTACTTGATTCCCCCATGCCACCCAAGGCACTTACTTAACCCTTTAATCATGTTTAGTTACATGTTCCACTCTGGTTAAGTATTCTAATCGTATTTTCTATTGCCACCCAAGGCAACCCACTAGTTTTCTCATGCCACCCAAGGCACCCCCACTAGTTACTACATGCCACCCAAGGCACCCACTTAACCCCTCATGTCCCACTACATGCTAATATGGTTAAGTGTTTCTTAATTAATTAAGACCGTGATCTCCCATAAAGACCTCCCACATTAGACTGGCTGTTATGACCGCCTGGTTAAGCCGGTAGAGTCCGGGCAATCTTACGTCATAACAGAGTCTAACCTCGTGTCTCTATCTTAATCACGTATTTAATTTATGGCTAAGACCTCTCACATTGGGCTGACATTTGTAGCAACTGGTTAAGCCGGTTGGATCCGGGCAGTTTTACACTACAAATGAGTCCAACCTCGTGTCTTAGTCGATTAATTACACCTAATTAATCACCCCCATATTAATTATCCCTAATTAATATCAAGTTTTCCATAACATGGGTAGACCTAACTCAATAGGTAAATTCCCATGGGGTAGACCTAACTCAATAGGTAAATTCCCACTTATGGTAATTTATTTTTATGGTATGCTTAATCATACCCAATCATTCACTTATTAACATATTTACCAACCCCATCGTTCCCCACGTAAATCGTTCTCATTTCATAACATAAATAAGGGGAAGATCATCACAAATATCATGGGTTTAGCATACAACTTTGTCATGGGTTAAGAGGATGTCAACTTGCATATATGAGCATATATTAACCCTACCACATTTAACCCCAAACTTGCACATTATCATACACATGTCTTACATAACATGTTGAACTTGCATATAAGCATTCTCATAACTTGCATAACACGTTAGACATGCATTTAAGCCTACACATAACTTGCATGAGCATTCACATACTTGTATGGGCATTCATATACTTGCATAAGCATTCACATACTTGCATATCACATTAAGCTCGCATTTAAGCATATACATAACTTGCATAACATCATGCTCATAACTTGCATAATCTCATAAACTTAACTTGCATAACACTATGCACACAACTTGCATACCCTCATACACATAACTTGCATATGCACATAACTTACATAACATGTTGAGCTTGCATGTAAGCATAACTTGCATAATATGTCGAACTTACATACATGACTTGCATCTTAAAGGAGGGTAAACATGCATAGCATATAAGGGTGCCATCTTGCATATGTATATACCATATTTAAAAGGGTAAACTTGCATGTCATGATTTATGCATAATACCAAACACTTAGCATGCATAAAACCACTTACTTATCATGCATAGAATCAAATACTTATTATGCATAAAATCAAATACTTATTATGCATAAACCCACCACTTAACTTGCATAACCCCAAACACTTAACTTGCATAAAACCCCATACTTAGTATGCATACAATCAAATACTTATCATGCATAACGTCAAATACTTTAGCATGAATAACATCAAATACTTAACATGCATAACACCAACAACTTAGCATGCATAAAATCACATGCATAACTTGCATATCATGTTACATATAACTTGCATATATTCTCACATATAGTTTGCATAACATGTCACATATGCATAAATGTTTAACACGGTGTTTTGCATCATAAAACATGGCCTTAACTTGCATTTAACATAAAACTTGCAAATCACATATCATACAAACTTGCATAAATGCATTTATCCACAAACATAGCCATGTCTTATCACATCCTACCATAATCAATTTAACAATTGATTATTAAAGCCATAGAAACTCACCAAAACCAAGATTAGCAAATCAATGAAGTAAAACTAGTTGCCAAATATGAAGAAGAAGGTGATTAGGGGTTGATTAGCTTGCAACTCTCTTCATTTGAGTTGTGGAGGCCATGACCAAGTTTCATTTTGCCATAGTTTAGTTACAAGATCTAATTATGGATGAATTAGGGTAGGGTTGGGGTCTTACTTATAGGATTAGGTAGTGTTTTAGGCCATTAGATTAACCCTAGGATAGATCCCAGCCCTCAAAAATCGTCACAAGCCTCCAAAACAAGACCAAGGGCCAAAACAGGTGCACCAGGCCAGCCAGGGTCAAGCCAGAAGGCTGTGCAGGTTTCTGGCTCGACACGGGCGCACTTCCCAAGTGCGCCAGTGTATTTTTGTGCTGGCGCACTTCACAGGTGCGCCAGTGCATTTCTGGCCTGTTTCCGGTTTTTTCTGCCTAACTTCGTTCGTCCATATCTCCTTCATACGGACTCCGATTTTCGAAAACTCGGACTCTATTTCGCGTATTTTTCCGAGACGAACGCAATGACGCAGCCCGTTTCCCCTAATTCCCACATCTGGGATTAGTTATTCTTTAATTTGTGAATTTTAACATTAACCGAAATTCGGGGTGTTACAATAATAGTTGATGATTATTAATAAATAATCATTAATTACTAATTATTATATATAATCCAATTTCAAAAAAAATTATTATACATAATCAAAGCGTAATATGTAATTAGTTTACAATTTTAATTAATAATTGCTATTTAGAAATTTGCTATAGTTTTTTTAATACTAATAGAACTATTACTATTAAATAATTGCAAACAACCCTTTAGAATGACTTAACAGATTATAATAATTATTTATTTATAATCAATAATAAATTTCAATGGGACGATCAAGTCGTGTAGATCCAATGGGGCACCACCTGTTCACTGGATGCTGACAATGCTTTATATTAAGAACGCTTATTATTATGAAATTTGAATTCATACAATAAATGATTAATTATTTTTTGTGAAAAGCACGAAACACAAACTTTAAACGCAAACACTATATTTACTATCCAAATAAAGAAAAAATAAACTACATTGAGAACGGAGGCCTGCAATAATTTCGGACTTTCAATAAAATATTGAGCAGGCGGAAGGAAAATTTTCAACGTCCGTCTTTCTTTTGTTTCAGAGCTTTACTCTTCCCTTTCTTCCTTTCCTACGAATCCCTAATTAGTCTTCGCTCCACCCATCTTCAAAACGGCTTCCTCGCTAATTCCCAATATTATTCCCCCTGAAGGTCTAATCTCCTCTCCCTATCATCAACAATCATATCCGCACCACTGCCGACAATCCAACCTATCGTTACTGTGTGTGAGATGTCTTATGTGGATTGCAGAGTTGATGAAGACGCTTGCAGGTTCAGATCTACTGAATCACATCTTCTGTCTTTGGTTTGAACCAACTGCTTGGTATGTTCCTCAACTATTCTACTCATATATTCATTCAGTTGGCTATGATTTCCAGATGTAGACCTAATTAATACAATTTGAGATAATTTTGTAATCTATTTAATTCTTTCATGTTATTTCAGTTTCAACTTCTAACTGGTTTTTGGCGCCTAATGCTCTATTGCTTCTTAACTTTTTCGTTCACTATTACAAACACAATAAATAAGTAATTAACTGGTAGTTTGCACTGTATTTGTTTAAAAAGATTAGGTAAGTGGGGATTATATCTATGCTAACATGTAGTCATGATAACATAAGATTATATTAGATTTGTATTAGTTTAATTAAGTACTGAAATGCAAAAGAGGTATGACAACATAGTTAATTCAGAGTGCCATAAGCAAAGTTTGGTATGCATCTGTTTAACCTATAATAATGTTAACTAATGCAGTAAGTATGAGTTGAAAGACTATGAACATGAAATATGCATGAGTTGTGTTTTGCTAAAAATATAAAACTTTGACAGATTATCAATACATACACTTGACAGATTAAGAAACACGGCAACAACATATGAACACGAAATAGCCTTGAAGATGGCCAATAGTGGGTTTCTATTCATATATTTGCCTATTTGGTTTGATAACTTAATTTACTTCCCTATCAGGTTTTTACCTTCTAATTTATGAAAAAAATTGAGAGCTCAACTGAGAACTTGTCTGTTTATGTCATCTCCTTGCACTCCTCCTATATGTTAACATTCACGCTTCCAGTTAGCTCTTCAACATGATTAATTTTTTTCCATGTTAGGATTTTATCAAATTTCCAAAAAAAATACATTTTATACTAAAGCCCAGAACAGTTTTCTCTTGCAGCTCCAATGGTTGTTGCAGCTAATTACTTTGTACTGATAATCACATCTGTTTATTAGATGCTAAGATTTAATGCAGTTTATATGTGTATTACTTTTTTTATTTTTTTATCTTAATGACAGGTTTCCCATACTAAAGCCTAACTCATTGGTTCATCCAAGAAGCCAAATCGTTTGCTTCTAAAATTCACCAGACCAGACACACAGTGTGATAATCCGAGACCAACGCCATTTCCTCTTGAAAGACCGAAATCGTATGCAGTTCCTTAACGAATATCCTGTCCGGTTGGGTTGGTTGCTACGCGTGAAGTTAGAAAAGAAGAGCTTTCATTGTTAATTAAGGAGTTTAGCATAGTTTTGGAAGCGACACAGGTTAAGACTCTTAGGACAAAACCGAGGTCGATGGATAAAGATCGGGTTCCTTCCAAATAAAGATTTGCGGTGAGTGCTAGGGTTTGGATGAGGGTATTTCTGTTGCTAAGGCTGTTGATGAATCAGATGACGTTATTATCTTGGCATACGATGCTATTTTTGCCCCAATCAGGTTAGTTATTCATCTATTTAACTCTTTTTGTTTAGTCTTTTTACTATAATAAAAAACAAATTAGATACTTAGTTGGGTTTCTTTTCTTTTTCTCCTGGTCTATCCACTGTCGTTTGTTTTATCACTTTCATTTTTAGTGTTATATCTGATGTGTTTACTATGTTTTCATTTATGTGTAAAAAAATATAGGGGAAGATAATTTGTGAAATTAAATCGCTTTTTAAACATAAAATTGGTACTTTGTTTGACAAGAAAGTTATTAAATACAATGAGTAGAATGCACCCAAAATATAAATGAAAAAAACAGCAAATATGACAGAAAATTTCCTCATACAGATGCAGTAGCACCTCGTGAAATTATATTGAACAGGAGAACAGTGGCTGACAGTAAACTGAATTTGTTCTTCTATCTTCATTCCTTGAAATCTTATCATAATATGAGTCAACACTAACACATTACTATGAGTCAACATTAATATGTTAGGGAAACAACAAAAAATAAAACGAAAAAACCAAAAAAGGTTAATAAGATTAAGAAAATAATAAAGAAGACAATAAAGGAAGCTGTCTCGTGTGTAGGAAGACAATAAATGAGTCCATTTTCCAGAAAGCTGTCGTTGGTCATGCAATCTGTAAATTTCGATTTGAAATATTGGTCCGCATCATTTTTGATGCATACTAGCTATTATAAATATTCATCTTCGCATACATCTTACACTAGGTATACATGTCGATCATTTTCTTACATGAGTGTAACTGATGTAGATTATCGGTTTTATGAGTTTGCATTATAGTAAGCTTAATATTGAATATTTCATAGTGTCGATGGTTATTTTTTTTTATATTGAACGTTTATACTACATACTCTTTACATATTTCTATAAAGCTATTGAGATCATTGTAAAGTTTGCGAGCGCCTTCCTCCACCTATCTAATCATCTCACCACATTTAATTTTTTAACTTTCCCACCCTTTTCAATTGAAGAGTAAGGTTGCGTTACTATTAAACACCACTTTATATTTATTTATGATCTTTCATTCAAAATCAAATTTTACTCTTTGTTTCGCCTTAATATTACCAATTCACATGGTATAATTGTACAATATTTCAAGTGAGATTGCTTCATGTTCAATTTTACGTAATCACATATGTAGGAAACATAATGCTTTGTGATTTCTACTGTTCATTGTAATTTAAAGATTGATAATGAAGTGTGGATTACTCTATTTCATTGTTTCTTAGAGGAAACTGAGAAAGAGGCCGCTTTAAACTACTAATAGCCTTGAAATAATGAGCAGCTTGAGTTTTTAAATTAGAACTGATTAAATTTAATAAGGTTCTAAAGGCCGTTGTTTTGGCGAGTTATATTAAGAGATTATTTTCTTCATACTGCAAAAGTTAATAAATATATTATAATCTCTTTCTGTTGAAGTTCTTCCTAAATTCCACTTTTAGTTTATCGATAAGTTCTTGATTTTTTTATGTATATGTAATATTGGAAAATGGATAATAAATTATTTGAGTATCAATGTGTTTTTGTTACTTATTAATAATTAGTAATCCACTTCTAAATGAAGTACACATGTTTTTCTAATAAAAATAGATGGAATTTATAGCTTTGGTTCCCATTAATTGTCAATTGTTGGCCATTATTGCATCAAACAAATTCACTTAAATAATAAAATAAAACTTATTATGATGTTATTCTATTCGATTATATAATAATTAACTAAATTATTTTTGCTCTATTAGTAATCTCATACGATTTACTGATTTTCTAGCTAATGCTACATGATCAACTCTAAATTTGAAGAATAATTACTGTACTTTAAATTTTAACCTACTATTATTCATATAAAAAGATTAATTTTAATGTGAAAGAGCTTTAGATAAACACAGTAATATGACATTGTACTTTTGTTTTCAAATATTGGCGTAAATTAATTCATGGTTCACTTTTGTTTGCCTATTGTTGCATAACCTTTATTCCATAAGTAAAGAAGATATCATTTAATTTCTAAAATAAACATATTTATTTGAAACAATACTTAGCAGTATTTTGATTTTGATTTTTTATGATGATGAATTCCTACACTGAGTAATCCAATACTTTTGTCTTCATATTTTTTATGGCTTAGCTTTTGGTTTCAGATGGTAAGTTGTGCTATTACTACCTATAAAGTTGCGGTCAATTTTTGTTACTGTTATAAAAATAGATCATATGTAATATTAGTGCGACATCATAGGTTGTCATTAGCTTCATGATGTCCTTCGTGATGGAATAATTAGGTTACACCTCCATAATGATGCTCTTAGTTTGTCTTTAACCAGGCAAATGCTCTGTACAATGAGTTTACTATAACATGCAGTGAGTAAAGTTAAGATAGTCCCATAAATATCCATAGCTGACCCAATAACTAGTTACGTTGAACATACACCTAAGCAAGTATTGTTTAACATTTACCAACTCTTTGATGTATCTCTTGCTGGAAGTTATTTTTTAACTCTTTATATGCCAACACCTCAAACGAAACAAAAAGGGATTTGTAGCCATAAATCGTTGAAATGCACAAACATATTATGTGATATTTGATTATTTGAATAAGCATCGGTAAATATGTACACATTTTTAAGAGTGCATATTTATATTTTCTTATTGGGAAAGACAAATACGATATATATAAGAAAATTTTAAGAGTACAATAATTATTGAACATATAAATTGAGTTTTGAACTTCATGGTATGTTTCTAAATGCCTATAGTAGATCAAGATATCATGTGATGAGTGATGACAGAATGCATCGTAGAGTCCATAGGAAGTATATGATTCAAAGATGGAGGATAATGATGTTTTCATTCGATATGTGATATGTGATGCCTAAGAATTGCGCAATGAGTTGTCATAAGTGGGAATTGAAAGATTTTCGAACATAATATATCTTTAGCATGTTGGCTGTTGAAAAAAGCATATGGTTATGGGTTAGTTCTGCATTATATGTACATTTTGGTTATGCTGATTTGGATTATGAATTATTCCTTTTTAGTAAATTGTTAATATCAAACCAAATTATTTATAGATATGCTACCATGAATAAAAAATTATATAGTCAGTATTCATTCATTCATTTATTAAATCTTGACGTGAATGCTCATTTTTATTCAGCATAATTGTCAAATATTATTATCCACTTTTTGCCAAAAAAAAAAAAAACTTATTTATCATCTTTTTAATTACCCTTCTTTAATAAAGAATCTTCAAAGTCATTTTATGTATACACATGAATACATTTATTTGTTTAATCATACTAAAATGGATGTGTATGATTTTATTTTTAAAAATTGATGCAACTCTTATCATTAAATGAAACATATTAAAATTTATGAGTAAACAATCCATGGTGCGGTTATGTGTTATATATTGATATATATCACATTTGATAATCAGAGTCTTAAGGTAACATATTGATATTTCAAGGTTGTGGTACAGGTTTGTATGTGCATACAGACAGAAGCATGCCCCAGCTTTGTAGATGAACAAAAATGCCTTACTGTAGTATGAGAGCTACATGAGTTCCCGCTTCAAGTCTAACATCCTATCATTCCCTTTAAGGTAAGCATGCAATATGTAAACTTATGCTTTTATTCTCAAATTGATTGTTCATGAACTCTTAACTCCTGATGACTGTAAACTATATGGGATACTCAACAATAAATTTGACTCAATATTAACGTGTCCAATTCAGTTATAGAGTTCTTCCAATTTGTATGTTTTCATTATAGTTTGGTTTTATACCTTCATGTTGCAAGTTGATAATGGTTATTCAAACTATTATTATTAATTATTCAACTTATTGAAATCTTATCAAACAAATTAGCCAAACTGAAATGAAGTTGGCATTTATAACATTACAATAAAGACATAAGTTACCGAGGAGGCACATGAGAAAATAAAGACACAAGTTACGAGGAGGCACTGTTCTTTTATGACTACATAAGAGCTTAGTCCATAGCTTAATTTCTCTTTGAACTACAGTTTTTCATGTAACCACCCAATTTATTTTTGTGCTAGAAAAAATAATTATTGGTACATGGCTGTGTTATCTGCATCATGACTCGGTTTATTGTAAATCCTATTCTTTTACTTTTTTAATGAAAAGGAAGTACAGGAAGTGGAAGCCCAGTTCAGTTTCATTGTAAATTGTATATAGTTTTTGTCATGAGGTTCATAATTGAATTGCATTATTTCTTAACTAACTGGTGTCTTATAACATATGCTGTTGTATATGTATTTATGATATAGAAAGGATTTTTGTTGTTTAGGAATTTGGATTTTCTCGGTGAACTGTGCTAAAACGGGGAATGGAAGGAAGATTGGCAAGGATTAAATTGAGATGTTGCAGCTATGCTTGTTCACAAGGCAATTAGAGGACAACTTCACTGTATTTTTGTTGACAGTGGCTCACTAAGGTAACACGCCTCACTGAATTTTTGCTCACTCATGAGGAAAATAAAACATATAGCTTTAGAACTGTGTTTCTTTTATAAAACTGCCAACTCGGCTTGCGTTAAAATGTCTAAATTGATTATTCTTACATTAACTATGCACTACATTCATTTCTAGCTACTTGTTTTTTGGTTTGAGTACAAATTTGAAGAGCTTCCTAGGCTTAACAACTGGTTTTGGGTCAATCACTAAAGATGAAGACATTGAGATTGAAAGTGAGTGTAACAGAGTGTATGTAGTGCGACAATACTTGCATAAATGAACATTTTGTATAGTTATTGTGTAACAAAGATAAACAGAATTTTGTATTATTCAAAAGTATAATAAAATATTTATTTGATTTGAATAGTTGTTGTGTATGATCGATGGCTTGTTGTAAAATAGGTTTACCAAGTAGTACAGTAGTATATTACAACGTACAACGACCATTGTAATACACTGTATTACAACGGTCAACGACCGTTGTAATATACTATATTACAACGGGCAAAAGCCGCTTGTAATTTATTAGCTATTACAACGGGTTTATAACCATTGTAATAGAGTCATTGCACGTGACAGAGCAAGTTATTACAACAGTCCTTTACAACAGTCATTGCCCGTTGTCAAATAGTTAGGAGCTATTACGACGACGCATATTAAGACGGGCATACGCCCATTGTGAAATGCATATTACAACGGTTTTTGCCCGTTGTAAAAGGACTGTTTTTTTGTAAGGACTGTGAAATGCATGGCTGTGCTCAAATACTGATTTGTTTTAAACAGTCTACTCATCGATCAAGAAAAACGGATTAAATTATAAAAAGGATGATACGATCCGTGCCTCGAGTTTGATTCTGGATATAATTGGTTAAAAGGATTATATTACATTGATACACTGGTCACGAAAGGTTGTATCGAATCAGTGATATTATTATAACTTGGGTAACAACGATGTATTACTAGATGCCGCTCACCGTTTACAGTTTAAATATTGTTTAAATTGTTACCAACGTTATGATAACCTATAGGGTCACACATATAAGCGTTGTATAAGGTGAGAACATTTAAAAAAAGGAAATCAAAAGGTTTGACATATTCTTTTATTTAAAAAAAGGTGAACGGGTTCTATGGGTTAACTAAAATGTTGTGTGAAACATTATAAAGGAGGCCGCCTCCTTTACATTTAGTTCATTCGATTCACAAAATAAAAAAAACACTACATCCTAATCTTCCTCTTGGCTAGTACCAGGCTCCCCTTCTCTCGGTTCCATCAGAGGATCTCGAGAACATCGTTTGTGGATACTAGTAGAGGCTCGTCGCTTTAATGGGTTAATGATTCGGTCCTTCCGCTGTCCAACGAATTAGAAGACCTCGACGGATTCAATCAAATCGAGTAATTAAATTGGGGATTTTACACACAAGCAAGGTATGAACCCTTTTGATTTATCAATTTGCATAGATCCGTGAATTTAAGCGTTAAATTGATAATAAGTTTAGGGTTTCGATTAGTTTTTATTAACCCTAAAATTCCAACAATGGTATCAGAGCGATAGGGTTGCAAAATTCGATATTTCGAATGTTGATTCTGATTCATATCTGCTGATAATCCTGGATTTTGATATTATTACATATACTGATTTTAAGATTTAGACTAAATTCATTTGTAATAGTGAAATTGTTTCACTGCTATAATACTCGTGTATTTGATGCCTGATACTGAAATCGTTTCTCTATAAACGATTATATATTATCCAATAATAAATTCATAGTTGATAATAAATATTAACTTCATTTAATATTGTTATTTTAATGGACTGTGGAACCCTATAGATTGATCAGAAGCCAGTTTTGATCAATCTAAAATATCAAGTCATTTTGATTTGATTTTGTAAGTATATTGTAAAACTATGCAATTGAATGAAAACGGTTAAATTCAACATTGCAGTAATTAAATCCTAGATTAATTATAACTGAATGGTTGACCATTGGCATTAATTCCTGTTAATGATTGATAAACACCATCCTGTCAAATGTTTGACATATGAATTAACTGTTAATTCAGTATGACTTTAGTATAATGATTGAATCCAGTGATCAAGTTAGTATTGATCTTTATAAATTATTAAAGTATATTTTTGGATCTAAAATAAACCGTGTTAGACAGTATACCCCAATTTTGATTAATGAGATCATCCATGTTTAAGGTCCCCTCAATGTATTTATATTTATAGTAGATATACATTATGAAATAAATCCTGTAAAGATGAAATTGTTTCAGTGGATTTTTTTTTTTTTTTGATATATGATACGAAAATTAAAAGGATTTATGATCCCGGTGTAGTTGCTTTGTTATGGCTTAAAATGTTTAAACCATCTTGTGGTAATGATTAAAATTTCAGACATGTTATAATTTAAGTATAAACCTACACTACAAGAAAAACAACAAATAGCAGCGGCAGAATCCGCTTCTAATCCGTCGCCAAACAGGCATTAGCGACACATTTCCTACATAACTGTTTGGTCGGTAAAATCCATGACGGTATTTGTGTCAGAATTTGCGACGGATTTTAGCATGAGTTTTCCGACATTTTTCCGTCATTTTACTAATTTTATAATAAAAATAAAATTTTATTTATTAATTTCATTTTAATTTATATACCAACTATTTACCGACGGATAATTAATTTATAATAAAATATTATTTATAAAAGACGTTGGTAAATCCTTACTAATTACCAAGGAATTAGCGACGGAAATTAAATTAAGGTAAACTTAACCTCCCTTTTTTGTTGGTAATCCGCTGTTATTCCCCTTCTGATATATATATATATATATATATATATATATATATATATATATATGTATATCATCACACACATAATTTGTGTTTCATTCTATACAAAATCCTAATGTACATACAGCACAATCAATATGAACACACATCTCATAATCAATGTATTATATTAATCACTCATCTCATATTCAACATTACATTTTTTTTCAAATAAAATATTTTCTAATCTTATTCTACTGTCGTTAATTTACATATGTTACTACAAGAAAATCAATATCAATTCATCAAAACAAATCTACTGCTTCACTATTCACAACCTTCCTTCACCTCAAACTCATTCCTTGCAATCCCTGCCATTTCTTTTGACCAACGCCTGTTGGTATAGCCAATCAACAGTTTTCCAGCCAAACAATTATCCTACAATGGCCTTTAAGCATGGAGTACTTTTCTATAAGCTGAATGGCCAAGGAAGATAATTCAAATCCATCAGCAATGATCGTGTGAATAGTTATCATTGCGATATTTATTATATTAGCAGCCGAAGAGATTGCTTGTCTTTCAAAAATAACAGATCCGCTTATTCACTTGTTCCGGAGGAAGACATCAGTGAGAAGTCTTCAACTGCAATGAAGCCTTTGGCAGCTTCAGTCCCTGAAATGAAAATAATTTCAATTGATGGATTCATGAGTTAGTTCTACATCATAATAATTAACACTTGATCAGCATAATTAAACTACCAACCAGGTTTATATTACTAACTGTTAGCTAAGCAAAGAATAAATTCGGCTGACATATGAAATGAAAAGGAAAGAAGTATTAGCACAAAATAATTATATATATAAGTACGGTTCACCACTAAAACCTTTAAAAACTCAATCTAGAGCACCATAAGTTTTAAGCTAGTGGACATTGCCCTTTTTTTTTAAGCGAGGGTACTTATTATAAAATAAATATACTTTACATATATCAATTCGTGTTTCAAACAAATGCTGGAGTATTTCCACTGTCAGTATCAAAAATACCCATACGACTAACATGGAACAATAAATAGCTGTAGCAGAAGACTACAACAGCAAGTGCCCAGGCTAAGCATGCAAACACAAAGTAAATTACATACATTCACATCATGGACGAAGATCAGAAGAAAAAAAATGAAAAACCAACCTGAGGTCAAAGTTCCCATTTGATTGCTACTACACATTCCAAGGACCGCCTTCTTAGATTATTCTAGCATGGGAAATAGCAGTAGATTCTATTTTTTGATACCTACACACTTGTACCATTTTGATTCAGACTACTGCTACAAATCATGACCCCAAAAAAAATGAAGAAAACAAAAATTATTGGAAACAAACATAAAGTACAACAGCGAATAAACTTACAATTATCATTCAGCACACAAGAATAAGAATCGGGTTTTAGAAAAACAATTTCAATTGTCAATCAATAGCTATTAGTAATACCCAAATTAAAGTATGCAAGTCGGATTACTAATCATTGTAAAACCATAGATCGATGCATAACAGTGAAGCGAAAGAAACCTGATCGGAACTGATTAAAAAAATATGCTAAAGGGAGGAGAAACGATTACCTGGTTAGAAAAAAATAATGGACGGAAGATATGCAAAGGAACATGCAGCGGTACATATTCTTGTCTTGCCTACAGATATTTTGATAATGAAGGTGGTAGGAGTAAAAAGATTGAGATGCCGGGTATTTATCCAGTGTGACGTTTGGTTTCACAAATCCGGGTATTTATGCAGTGGGACACGATATTTATGATCGAGGAAGAGTAGCATGATCCATCTTGAGTGGAAATCACAAGTCAAGATAATTGATGTCCATGATAATGCTTGTTCTAGCTCTGTTACAATTCCTGCATGTGAAAATCATAAGTTGGGATACTGATAGATTAGATATTGAAATGAAAAATAAAGGTATTCAGATTTTTTTTTTAAACATGAAACTTTGTTGAACAAACATAAGAGTAGGCGCTCCAAATTCCATTGCATGAAAAACATAATCAGTGAATGGTGTGATTTCTATTCTAACTAGATGTTCTAATTACTACAGCTTGTGGTGATAAAGGCTACTAAAACTTCACTCTTTATATAAAATATAAAAACTTATGCCAGAGAGCAAAATCACATTATCACATCACTAAACGTTGTGATTTCAAATACTGTGATTTTTCGCTGTAGCCTACAGTTACAGATTCTGTAACCTTGTTATTATTTCAACTGATGTTTCGACTATAATTAATTGAGTACAAGGCAGGGTCTGCTCATTTTTTCCTGATATCTCTGTTGGATTTTTTCTTTTTCCTTGAGTAATTTGTACCCTTATCTTAAAATGCTCAGCTTCCACATTCAGAATTCAAACGGAAGAGAGAATAAAAAATTCTACTGATTTCGCCCATCATTTTCAAAAGAAAAAATGGATTCAACATAGAGTTTATTCAATGAAACAAACAAAGAAGGAAAAAGAGCATGGAAAACGAATCTGTGAAATGGAAAACGAGTGTTCTTGTGAGATCTGTAAGCATGCAATAGCAAAGGGATTTCGAACCTCTTGCATATTTGATTTAGACAAGCTGCTAGAATAAATAAATGCAAATATTTGCTGGAAAATTACCTCTTTTCTTATGCAAATCACCAGTATCATCTTCATTCAAAGGTAATTCTTTTCTCTGCGTACACAGTTCTATTATGCGAATGAGCTATAAACCCTCCTTTTGGTCGCTCTTTATAACATAGTTTACATGCAAGTTCTACGGAGTTTTGATGCTTTTAGCGCTTGAGTCCTCGGAATTTCCTTGACACCGACGACCGCCTCAAGTGCCACTGACACAGGCTTTGAGTTGGTGATTCCGCATGGAGGCCTCTTCGCTTTCTCTTCGATCAATTTAGTCGGCGCCGCCATTGAGCAAATCTTCACGATGGCCAGGATGAAATGGGAGACGAAGGATTTGGGAACAAAGGGATTTTGTCAAACCCTAATTGAATTGAAAGAAAAGGAATTGGGAACGGGAAAAAGGTAGCAAATATTTTAATTCAGCGTATAGCGGCCCCGATGAAATATTGGTTAACCCGCCAATTTTCTTTACATGGCGCTACTTTCGCATAAATTTAGTGTTTGGTTGATACTAAGAATGTGAGTACACCTTGCTATATTTTAATGTTTTTCTGCACGGTACATAATATAATTCCTCGTAGTACTTGGTTAACTAATCTCGAAAATCAAATCAATGATGTTTATTATAGATCTCGTAATTAAGTCACTTAAGTATTCATTTCTACTTTGAAGTTCAATTACTGCAAGAAATAAAAAAAAATTAACGTTAAATTTTCACAATATAAGGTTGTAACAAGTTTTCTGAAATTTTTATTACTTTATAAAATGTTATTTTTTTTTATTAATTAAGAAAATTTCAAATTTTTATATATATCTTAAAACTTAGTTTAGAAAATTTCAAAATTTTGAACTTTTGAAATATTGGATATTAAATAAAATTATTAACCATAACTGTTAAATATTAAATACTAATAACTATGCTTCATAATTTTGTAGTAACTATGATTACCAAATGTTAATTATCAGTTAATTAGTAATTATTATTATTTAATTATCAGTTGTAAACATCACTTTATAATGCTTAAATTTTGTTATTAATTAATAATTAATAATTATTAATCTTAATTATTATATAATTATGAGTAGTTAATCATTTAATAGAAACTATTTAAAATTAATTAGTAAAAGTTAATCATTAAAAGCTGATACTAATTTTTAATATTATGTTTTTTACAACTAGCTTTACCAGTTGCAAAAAATAAAGTTATTTATAAGAGGCGAAAACAGTTGCTAAAGATATTTATTCGCAACTGGCTTGGAAGCGCCATCGAGATTGTTGTAGGATCCATTGGTTTCATTTTTGGGGCTTTAGAAGATGGGGTTTTCATTTGCATGCTTCAAACACAATTTGCTAGAAAATTGGCGTCGGTAGATCTGGAAGAGAGGTTATTTCTGTGATAGAGGCGGAAGATAATTTAGGGATTTGGGTTGAAAAATATGGACTTGAGAAGTGTTGTAAGGATGATAACGTCAAACAATTGGAAAAGCGCAAAATGTTTCAGTTTGGAGCCAAAATTTGCGAGCCAAAATTTTACTTGTTTGGAGCCAAAAATGTTTACAATATAAGTTTGAAATTTAATAAGTTTTAGAGGAGACTATTATGTGAAAATTATGTGAACAGAAAGGGTGCAGATTGAAGTATCATAAACCTAAACTAAACTTTTTTAAAAATACTATGCCAATATTCATTCAAATTTTAAAATGTTAATTTGTAAGGTAATGTCTCTATTTCGAAATTCTTTAATATTGTGGAATTTTGAAATATTTCACAAATTTTATATTTGTTTAAACAAATAATTTTGAATCTTATGAAAACTTCAAAATCTTATTCAGTCTTGGACAACCTTTAGACCTAAAATAGCCCAATAAGGAAAATAAAAAAAAATAAAAAAAATTGAAAATCGACTATACCAAACAATGGTCGATCGTTAATTACGGCAGCACGATGGTCGATGGAGTGGAAAAGCAAAAGGGTGAATTAGATTTTGGTTTTAAGATTAATTATCTAAAATTTGTATAATTTTTTTTATTAGTATATTATTATTATTAACATTAATTATTTAAAATTTGTATTCTTTTAATTTTGGTATTCTTTAATATTTATAAAAATTCTTATTTTTGAATTTTGAACATTTTATCAAATTTTATATTTATTTTAAAATTATGAAAACTTCAAAAGTTTATATTTAAACTTTATATTTATTTTAGAAAATTAAAAAGTTCTAATTTTTTGAATTAGTATGTATTAAACATAATTATCAATTATAATTATTAAATTTTAGATACTAGTTAAAAAAATTTATTTATTAATTATTAAAAATTACTTATTAATCATTGATTATTAAAAATTACTTATTAATATATATTATTAATTATTATTATCTCTTAATTATTAAGTAATTATTAATTAATCAATACTAACTATTGAACTTTATTTACTATTAATAGTAATTATTTATTTTTGGTTATCGGTATATTGTTATTCACATAAATTATTTAGAATTTAATTTTACTTATCAATTACTTATTAAAAACATAAAAGTAAAACATTTTAAGAAGAATACATATACCAGTCTCTTACAAATCCCTTGAAAATCTACTGCAAAATAGCTTCAAAAAAGTAAAACATTTTAATTACTATTACCTCTTATTTATATTATACAGTAATTAATAATTAATCAGCATTAATTTTCAAAAAAAATTAATCAGCATTAACTATTGAATTTTATTTACTTCTAATAGTTATTATTTATTATTAATTACTAATGTATTATTAACATTAATTATTTAAAATTTAAATTTACTAATTAATTACTAAGTAATAACACAAATTTAAAACATTTTATAAACAATAAATATAAAAGTTTGTTTCAAATCTCTTGGAAAACTGAAGCTTCAAAATTATGTCGACGGTAATTCGACTCTATTAGCAACGGAATTTAGCGTTAAATATTTTATGACAGTAAAGTGCTGCAATTTCCATTGATTTAGCGATAAAATTAGTATTCGATGGTAATAATTTATAATAAGGTGACGTATAAAATCCAAAATATTTTCTCTTACAAAGCCCACGAAAATCCGTCGCTAATTAGCGACGGAATTTTCCGCTGCTAAAAATCTGTCGCTATTCTCGGTTTTTCTTGTAGTGCTAGATTTGTTTTACTGTAATTCTGAGATGGATTATAAGTTAGTATATGATGTTAATTTTAAACTAGACTCAGATCCTTTTTATCACATTGGAAGATATGAGATACAATTATATCAAATTTAAATGTTGGATTTGTATGCTTTATCAAACACATGGATACAATTTCATTATTATATATATGTAAACCATACTTATATATTATTTTTCTTGTATCCAGAATCTGTTATGTTAATATTTGTTTTTCTTAGTTGACAAATATGATTTGTTAGGAAGAATTACTTAAACAAGTTTTAAATTTTGATGATTTAATCAGATTTAAAACTATCGTAATAAAACATATGTGTATGTGATAAAAGGGGACAAACTTAACTGTTGATCAAATGTTTGAATATTAGATTCATTGTTAACTCCCTTTTGTCTTGCAAGTTTGTGATGTTGGTCACAAACACATGACGACCTTCGGATCATAGAATATATATACACATATTACGATATATATATATACACACATATATTTTAATCTTGGTTTTGATCTAAGTACACAAAGATAAGTCTTTTGTGAAGATTAACATCTAAGGTAATTGATCTATTATGTTGAAAAAAGGCTATGTATCTACTGCATTTTGATGCAACATCTGATTTAGTTTAAAATGTTTAAATTGAAACAAAATGGTAATAAGTATGACTTATCTTGGATCATTGAAATCATCGAATTTGGTTTTGAGAAACCTGACATAGTCTGGATACTTGTTATAGGATAACATATATATATATATATATATGTATATGCATAATGTATGTTATAAGTTGATTTGCCTGTTCATCTTAACATAACTATTAAATATGATTTAATATTGAAATTTGGATAAATAAATCTATTTTCTGATGTGTGATACAAAATTGATTTAGATTTGTATATTATGTATATACAAAAGCTTAAACATTGCAAAATTGTTTGCAGGTGTATTTTTATAATCTGAGAGTTCATATTATGCGAAATGGAAAACGAGTGTTCTTGTGAGATCTGTAAGCATGCAATAGCAAAGGGATTTCGAACCTCTTGCATATTTGATTTAGACAAGCTGCTAGAATAAATAAATGCAAATATTTGCTGGAAAATTACCTCTTTTCTTATGCAAATCACCAGTATCATCTTCATTCAAAGGTAATTCTTTTCTCTGCGTACACAGTTCTATTATGCGAATGAGCTATAAACCCTCCTTTTGGTCGCTCTTTATAACATAGTTTACATGCAAGTTCTACGGAGTTTTGATGCTTTTAGCGCTTGAGTCCTCGGAATTTCCTTGACACCGACGACCGCCTCAAGTGCCACTGACACAGGCTTTGAGTTGGTGATTCCGCATGGAGGCCTCTTCGCTTTCTCTTCGATCAATTTAGCCGGCGCCGCCATTGAGCAAATCTTCACGATGGCCAGGATGAAATGGGAGACGAAGGATTTGGGAACAAAGGGATTTTGTCAAACCCTAATTGAATTGAAAGAAAAGGAATTGGGAACGGGAAAAAGGTAGCAAATATTTTAATTCAGCGTATAGCGGCCCCGATGAAATATTGGTTAACCCGCCAATTTTCTTTACATGGCGCTACTTTCGCATAAATTTAGTGTTTGGTTGATACTAAGAATGTGAGTACACCTTGCTATATTTTAATGTTTTTCTGCACGGTACATAATATAATTCCTCGTAGTACTTGGTTAACTAATCTCGAAAATCAAATCAATGATGTTTATTATAGATCTCGTAATTAAGTCACTTAAGTATTCATTTCTACTTTGAAGTTCAATTACTGCAAGAAATAAAAAAAAATTAACGTTAAATTTTCACAATATAAGGTTGTAACAAGTTTTCTGAAATTTTTATTACTTTATAAAATGTTTTTTTTTATTAATTAAGAAAATTTCAAATTTTTATATATATCTTAAAACTTAGTTTAGAAAATTTCAAAATTTTGAACTTTTGAAATATTGGATATTAAATAAAATTATTAACCATAACTGTTAAATATTAAATACTAATAACTATGCTTCATAATTTTGTAGTAACTATGATTACCAAATGTTAATTATCAGTTAATTAGTAATTATTATTATTTAATTATCAGTTGTAAACATCACTTTATAATGCTTAAATTTTGTTATTAATTAATAATTAATAATTATTAATCTTAATTATTATATAATTATGAGTAGTTAATCATTTAATAGAAACTATTTAAAATTAATTAGTAAAAGTTAATCATTAAAAGCTGATACTAATTTTTAATATTATGTTTTTTACAACTAGCTTTACCAGTTGCAAAAAATAAAGTTATTTATAAGAGGCGAAAACAGTTGCTAAAGATATTTATTCGCAACTGGCTTGGAAGCGCCATCGAGATTGTTGTAGGATCCATTGGTTTCATTTTTGGGGCTTTAGAAGATGGGGTTTTCATTTGCATGCTTCAAACACAATTTACTAGAAAATTGGCGTCGGTAGATCTGGAAGAGAGGTTATTTCTGTGATAGAGGCGGAAGATAATTTAGGGATTTGGGTTGAAAAATATGGACTTGAGAAGTGTTGTAAGGATGATAACGTCAAACAATTGGAAAAGCGCAAAATGTTTCAGTTTGGAGCCAAAATTTGCGAGCCAAAATTTTACTTGTTTGGAGCCAAAAATGTTTACAATATAAGTTTGAAATTTAATAAGTTTTAGAGGAGACTATTATGTGAAAATTATGTGAACAGAAAGGGTGCAGATTGAAGTATCATAAACCTAAACTAAACTTTTTTAAAAATACTATGCCAATATTCATTCAAATTTTAAAATGTTAATTTGTAAGGTAATGTCTCTATTTCGAAATTCTTTAATATTGTGGAATTTTGAAATATTTCACAAATTTTATATTTGTTTAAACAAATAATTTTGAATCTTATGAAAACTTCAAAATCTTATTCAGTCTTGGACAACCTTTAGACCTAAAATAGCCCAATAAGGAAAATAAAAAAAATAAAAAAAATTGAAAATCGACTATACCAAACAATGGTCGATCGTTAATTACGGCAGCACGATGGTCGATGGAGTGGAAAAGCAAAAGGGTGAATTAGATTTTGGTTTTAAGATTAATTATCTAAAATTTGTATAATTTTTTTTATTAGTATATTATTATTATTAACATTAATTATTTAAAATTTGTATTCTTTTAATTTTGGTATTCTTTAATATTTATAAAAATTCTTATTTTTGAATTTTGAACATTTTATCAAATTTTATATTTATTTTAAAATTATGAAAACTTCAAAAGTTTATATTTAAACTTTATATTTATTTTAGAAAATTAAAAAGTTCTAATTTTTTGAATTAATATGTATTAAACATAATTATCAATTATAATTATTAAATTTTAGATACTAGTTAAAAAAATTTATTTATTAATTATTAAAAATTACTTATTAATCATTGATTATTAAAAATTACTTATTAATATATATTATTAATTATTATTATCTCTTAATTATTAAGTAATTATTAATTAATCAATACTAACTATTGAACTTTATTTACTATTAATAGTAATTATTTATTTTTGGTTATCGGTATATTGTTATTCACATAAATTATTTAGAATTTAATTTTACTTATCAATTACTTATTAAAAACATAAAAGTAAAACATTTTAAGAAGAATACATATACCAGTCTCTTACAAATCCCTTGAAAATCTACTGCAAAATAGCTTCAAAAAAGTAAAACATTTTAATTACTATTACCTCTTATTTATATTATACAGTAATTAATAATTAATCAGCATTAATTTTCAAAAAAAATTAATCAGCATTAACTATTGAATTTTATTTACTTCTAATAGTTATTATTTATTATTAATTACTAATGTATTATTAACATTAATTATTTAAAATTTAAATTTACTAATTAATTACTAAGTAATAACACAAATTTAAAACATTTTATAAACAATAAATATAAAAGTTTGTTTCAAATCTCTTGGAAAACTGAAGCTTCAAAATTATGTCGACGGTAATTCGACTCTATTAGCAACGGAATTTAGCGTTAAATATTTTATGACAGTAAAGTGCTGCAATTTCCATTGATTTAGCGATAAAATTAGTATTCGATGGTAATAATTTATAATAAGGTGACGTATAAAATCCAAAATATTTTCTCTTACAAAGCCCACGAAAATCCGTCGCTAATTAGCGACGGAATTTTCCGCTGCTAAAAATCTGTCGCTATTCTCGGTTTTTCTTGTAGTGCTAGATTTATTTTACTGTAATTCTGAGATGGATTATAAGTTAGTATATGATGTTAATTTTAAACTAGACTCAGATCCTTTTTATCACATTGGAAGATATGAGATACAATTATATCAAATTTAAATGTTGGATTTGTATGCTTTATCAAACACATGGATACAATTTCATTATTATATATATGTAAACCATACTTATATATTATTTTTCTTGTATCCAGAATCTGTTATGTTAATATTTGTTTTTCTTAGTTGACAAATATGATTTGTTAGGAAGAATTACTTAAACAAGTTTTAAATTTTGATGATTTAATCAGATTTAAAACTATCGTAATAAAACATATGTGTATGTGATAAAAGGGGACAAACTTAACTGTTGATCAAATGTTTGAATATTAGATTCATTGTTAACTCCCTTTTGTCTTGCAAGTTTGTGATGTTGGTCACAAACACATGACGACCTTCGGATCATAGAATATATATACACATATTACGATATATATATATATACATATATTTTAATCTTGGTTTTGATCTAAGTACACAAAGATAAGTCTTTTGTGAAGATTAACATCTAAGGTAATTGATCTATTATGTTGAAAAAAGGCTATGTATCTACTGCATTTTGATGCAACATCTGATTTAGTTTAAAATGTTTAAATTGAAACAAAATGGTAATAAGTATGACTTATCTTGGATCATTGAAATCATCGAATTTGGTTTTGAGAAACCTGACATAGTCTGGATACTTGTTATAGGATAACATATATATATATATATATATATATATATGTATATGCATAATGTATGTTATAAGTTGATTTGCCTGTTCATCTTAACATAACTATTAAATATGATTTAATATTGAAATTTGGATAAATAAATCTATTTTCTGATGTGTGATACAAAATTGATTTAGATTTGTATATTATGTATATACAAAAGCTTAAACATTGCAAAATTGTTTGCAGGTGTATTTTTATAATCTGAGAGTTCATTACCACAATGTTTAAGACATAGCTTTAGATTAAACATCTGGATGTTTAGTTTAACTTTGTCTGTTTTAATATACTAGTCTTTCATTCTAACTCTGTTCATGCATTGACATGTATATGTGATATATCATGTAGAGATGCACTGTAACACCCCGCCTCCGCTAGGGTCACTCGCAAGGGAATGCACTAGCTTTAGAGGGGCATTATTGGTAAACATCCACAGAAATATCACAAGACAGAACATATAAAAATAGCGGAAGTAAAAACAAACTTTCATAACATTAATAAATGAGGTCAAAAGCCTTTTTACATCAGAGTACATCAAAACCTGTCTTGCTGAAATAAAGAAGCATGAAACCTTTTTCATAAATTATTCCCCAATTAAAACAGTAAAGTAGCCATAGCCAAGGAAAGTCCAAGCCATCCAAGATGACCTTCAAGCCGAAGAAGTCTGAACTAAACAACAGTATTTCCTCCCTGTAACCTGGGGGGGGGGAAACGGAAGACAAGAAGCGAAAGAAACGGGGTCAGTCATAAAGACTGGTAAGTCCTATCTACTTCCAGCATAAAAACAGATAAAGGTGACATGACATGCATAAACTGAAAGTAAACACAAGGATGATGTCAAGATAGATAAACTGAACCAAAATAACAGGATGAACTACTGTACCCAGATAAACTAAGGTGTCATGATAAATTACGATGTCAGATAAAACAAGGTATCAGGCCGTCAGGTTCCTATCAAGCATCACGTCCCATGGTATCTATTTAGTCTAACGTTCTATGGAATTTTTCATATATATATATATATATATATATATATATATATATATCTTTACTGGTTTTTACATGTATATTTGCTCTGCACCCTCCGTACTAGTATCCCAGCCTTGTTATGTGTTAACCATGAATGTCCCTTACTCAAAGTCGTGTAATGGTCCATGTCAACCTAATATATCGCATATATAGGTTACTCAAATCATATGTTTCTTTCCATGTATATAAGTTCAGTCCTTTGCCGTACCTCGTACGGGCTTCCTCATGTCGTATTATCCTTGAAATCGTTTGGACTGTCACCCTTGTTCTAGCTAGGCTCTTCCATATGAATCATCGTTTGAACTACTAGGACTTACGCCACCTAGCACCACTAGGGATTACGCTTACCTATTGCACGCTTTCGTATTTCGGTTTGGGTTAAACCACCAAGGCCACTAGGGATTACGCTAACCCTCAACCGCGCCCTTTTTCCCACGCATTCATCGTGAATCGTTTTTCTATAACTGTATGCACATGTATCACATCGTGCCATCCGAGTCCTATCACAGGGCAAAACAAGAAATACAGGACTCGGTCGGGAGCTTTAGATTTATCTGCCGATGCAGATACTAAGGTCTGCTTTTCTACACGTGGCTATGGTCCCACGAGACCCCTCCCTCAACTAGTGAAAGGCAACACAAGAGAAAATCTTGCATGGCAAACTAAGTCCAATGCAACATGAATAGAATGGTTTAGTCGCTACAACATCACCCAAAGTCATATGTTCATGTTAAAGAGGCAAACTAGGTTCCCATAGGCTAACATACTCATGTTACTTTGCATTTTATCCCATGTCACATCAAAATCATCGTTTAAATCTACAAGTAGCTAGAACTTACATAGGCAAGGCTTAGGAAAGAAGCATGAATCATCTTGGCTAAGAAAGGTGCCTCCTTTGTTGAAGAATCGTCATGGAACTCGCATAGCAACGTTAATCTTCCTCCGATTTGGTGTAGCAAACTTGCACCTCTTGATTTGAACCCGATTTAAGTGCTTAGGCTTTAGGAAAAGGGGATGGAGGCCATGATCACTTGGCATTTGGGCAGCACTTCGTGGAGAGGGTGAGTTATGAGGGTTTAGGGTGGCCTTAGGGGTGTTTTGTAGAGATTAGGGTGTGTTTTAGGCCATAGGATTAGATCTAGGATAGATTAGGACCATCAGATCTCGGAAGCTTCCAGAACCAGCCCAAGAACAAGACCAGGTGAGACAAACAGGTGCGCCAGGCAACTTGCCCCGGCCACCCCCTGTCGACAGGCAAGTCGACAGGGCTGTCGACTTGGTCTGGGCCCAAGTTGACAGGCCTGTCGACAGCCCTGTCGACGTGGCCTAGGCGGGAAACTTCCCGCCTAGCCCCAGATCTGATTTTCAAAGCTATTTCCGAAGTTCAAATTTCCAGAAATCTTCTTTGGGCCTTTAACGGGTCATATGGACTCCGATTCTCGAAAACTCGGACTCTATTTCGCGTATTTTTCCGAGACGAACGCAATGGCACAGACCATTTCATTTGATTCAGAATTTATAATTTAATTCTGTCTTGATTCTTGATTTAACGTGTTGTAAAAATTCGGGTTGTTACATTCTCCCCTTCTTAAAGGATTTCGTCCCCGAAATCTCAAAGTTAGGAAGAACATATCCTACCATCCATCATCCATCTACTCAAACCATCATCCATAAGCAACCATTGTCCTTAGACGACTCCTAATGCTTTATGAATGTATGCAAAACGTGTGTGTACATGTTCCTTAGCTAATGCTAATGATCAGGCCTGAAAAATCTTTTGAATGCAAAAATATGTTTAGTGCTATGAATCCATCATGTATGCAAATAGTCCTAGTCATATACACTATATGCGTGCACAAACATTCAACCATATGCAACATCCGCATGATAACACATTCAATTTCATCCATAAACAAGTATAAATACTCGTGCATATGCAATATGAAATGTGACCGAGTCGAGCTAATATCTAATGTAAATTCGCGCATCCACGAGCAACCACTTGCAACCATTTGCAACCATATCAACCATAACATGTTTCAAATACATGTTTACATCCATAGGGTTCTACCTAAGATTCCCTGAAACAGGGTCGAGAAGATAAACAAAACAAACTCCGTACGGGGTTTGTAATAGAGACAGACCGAGAGGATATCCATAAAAGATAGCCTACAAGCAAGCTCAACAGGAAAACAGGGATCGAGGATATATTCCCAAAAGAGATATCATGCACGTATTTAGTCTTCAGTCTCCTGAGTCGCATTACCTTGAGCTTAGTTCCATCGTGCCTTGACCGCCCCTTTTACTTCACGATTTCGCAGCTTCTTATTTCCTGTTTCCATAACATGAGTTGGAACTCATTTCCTCGTCGCCTCTCGTTCCACTTGCACTTATTCTCCTTCTAGAATACTTGGCGCAAACAGGACTGCGTACACATTATTCCATGCGAGCCCTCAAAATTCACTAGCGAATCCTGGACCTTGTACCATAAGGTATTCCACGTAGAAAAACTTTCTCTTGAAAGTAAACAAGTTACCGTGCGCACTTACTAGGGTAATTCCCATAACCCATACATAATCGAAGTAAACCATCCGTCTTATTAGCGAACACCATTCGATCGGATTTCTAATTTCCAACAAAGGCATCTAGGGATTCTAAGTAACTAATCATGACAGAACCCAAAAGGTTACGCGATACTTCAAGGGTATTACCAAAGCAAGCCAAGAGTCTAACTACCCTCCTTCTAAAACCGAGAGTGGCACCCCTTACTGGATAACCACTTCATCCCTAGAATCCATCCACAACTTATAAACATAAGCATTATTTCCAAGCTCAACACTTGATATAGACATTCTCAAATCCAAACAAGCCATGAGTAAATGGACCGATCTTCCAATAGGACTTGAGACAAAAACGGGATCCTCTACTACGCTAGTACTAAGGTGCAGAGACTCAACTATCGAAGCGGACTTAAAAGATGCGGTGATCAAAACAAAGTCCCGACAGGATGATAGAGAAGAAAAGCTAAACCTTTAGCAAGATCGTTACCCTCCTTCTGAGGTACCCTAGAAATGAGAGCATACTATTGCCCTCCGAATGATCTTGTCCCTGTTCCATGATACTTAACTATCCGTCCCGTTTCACCATGCCAAAGGTACTCTCTCGTCATGGGTTTCATTGTTCATCTTTCTCCCTCCTTTTAGGACTCAGCCATACCAACATGTTGCTTATCCCTGAGCTCGTATCCTTGTTCTTACTATCCTTTCATGCATAACTCTGCAACGGTCTCTCGAGAACCACCTCCATCGTACGGGAAACACTTACGCAGTTAGAAAGACTAGTCGCAGTCAAAACCACTGTGACTACAGATGGAGGAAAGAAAGGAAAAGAGATTCAATCAAGGAAACAAGGATAATGCTAATGGCCTTTGGGGAATAGCCTTTTTCTTTTTAAAAGAAAATTTTCTTGAAAAATGCTTCTTTGTAAACGGTTTTTCAAATAATTTTCAGAAGGTCTTTAAAAACTTTTGCCCAGTCTAGTAACCTTCTGCTCTGATACCAAATGTAACACCCCGCCTCCGCTAGGGTCACTCGCAAGGGAATGCACTAGCTTTAGAGGGGCATTATTGGTAAACATCCACAGAAATATCACAAGACAGAACATATAAAAATAGCGGAAGTAAAAACAAACTTTCATAACATTAATAAATGAGGTCAAAAGCCTTTTTACATCAGAGTACATCAAAACCTGTCTTGCTGAAATAAAGAAGCATGAAACCTTTTTCATAAATTATTCCCCAATTAAAACAGTAAAGTAGCCATAGCCAAGGAAAGTCCAAGCCATCAAGATGACCTTCAAGCCGAAGAAGTCTGAACTAAACAACAGTATTTCCTCCCTGTAACCTGGGGGGAAACGGAAGACAAGAAGCGAAAGAAACGGGGTTAGTCATAAAGACTGGTAAGTCCTATCTACTTCCAGCATAAAAACAGATAAAGGTGACATGACATGCATAAACTGAAAGTAAACACAAGGATGATGTCAAGATAGATAAACTGAACCAAAATAACAGGATGAACTACTGTACCCAGATAAACTAAGGTGTCATGATAAATTACGATGTCAGATAAAACAAGGTATCAGGCCGTCAGGTTCCTATCAAGCATCACGTCCCATGGTATCTATTTAGTCTAACGTTTTATGGAATTTTTCATATATATATATATATATATATATATATATCTTTACTGGTTTTTACATGTATATTTGCTCTGCACCCTCCGTACTAGTATCCCAGCCTTGTTATGTGTTAACCATGAATGTCCCTTACTCAAAGTCGTGTAATGGTCCATGTCAACCTAATATATCGCATATATAGGTTACTCAAATCATATGTTTCTTTCCATGTATATAAGTTCAGTCCTTTTGCCGTACCTCGTACGGGCTTCCTCATGTCGTATTATCCTTGAAATCGTTTGGACTGTCACCCTTGTTCTAGCTAGGCTCTTCCATATGAATCATCGTTTGAACTACTAGGACTTACGCCACCTAGCACCACTAGGGATTACGCTTACCTATTGCACGCTTTCGTATTTCGGTTTGGGTTAAACCACCTAGGCCACTAGGGATTACGCTAACCCTCAACCGCGCCCTTTTTCCCACGCATTCATCGTGAATCGTTTTTCTATAACTGTATGCACATGTATCACATCGTGCCATCCGAGTCCTGTCACAGGGCAAAACAAGAAATACAGGACTCGGTCGGGAGCTTTAGATTTATCTGCCGATGCAGATACTAAGGTCTGCTTTTCTACACGTGGCTATGGTCCCACGAGACCCCTCCCTCAACTAGTGAAAGGCAACACAAGAGAAAATCTTGCATGGCAAACTAAGTCCAATGCAACATGAATAGCATGGTTTAGTCGCTACAACATCACCCAAAGTCATATGTTCATGTTAAAGAGGCAAACTAGGTTCCCATAGGCTAACATACTCATGTTACTTTGCATTTTATCCCATGTCACATCAAAATCATCGTTTAAATCTACAAGTAGCTAGAACTTACATAGGCAAGGCTTAGGAAAGAAGCATGAATCATCTTGGCTAAGAAAGGTGCCTCCTTTGTTGAAGAATCGTCATGGAACTCGCATAGCAACGTTAATCTTCCTCCGATTTGGTGTAGCAAACTTGCACCTCTTGATTTGAACCCAATTTAAGTGCTTAGGCTTTAGGAAAAGGGGATGGAGGCCATGATCACTTGGCATTTGGGCAGCACTTCGTGGAGAGGGTGAGTTATGAGGGTTTAGGGTGGCCTTAGGGGTGTTTTGTAGAGATTAGGGTGTGTTTTAGGCCATAGGATTAGATCTAGGATAGATTAGGACCATCAGATCTCGGAAGCTTCCAGAACCAGCCTAAGAACAAGACCAGGTGAGACAAACAGGTGCGCCAGGCAACTTGCCCCGGCCACCCCCTGTCGACAGGCAAGTCGACAGGGCTGTCGACTTGGTCTGGGCCCAAGTCGACAGGCCTGTCGACAGCCCTGTCGACGTGGCCTAGGCGGGAAACTTCCCGCCTAGCCCCAGATCTGATTTTCAAAGCTATTTCCGAAGTTCAAATTTCCAGAAATCTTCTTTGGGCCTTTAACGGGTCATACGGACTCCGATTCTCGAAAACTCGGACTCTATTACGCGTATTTTTCCGAGACGAACGCAATGGCATAGACCGTTTCACTTGATTCAGAATTTATAATTTTATTCTGTCTTGATTCTTGATTTAACGTGTTGTAAAAATTCGGGTTGTTACATGCACATTATAATTAGTAAACTGATCGTATATTTATAATGATAATTGTATCTGTTCACGACAATTGCTTTATATTTAGGGAAATGTGTTTTTTTTGGTATATTTTATTGTATGGTTATAGTACCAGTGCACACATACACCATATTTTTATGAATATATTCATATGTCTATAAAGCCTACAATTTAAAATGGATTACTGTGAAATGTTCACATTGATAAATATTAAAGCACTATATACTCTTATGAGTATACACAATAGAACGGGTCATTTGCACATATCTTAATTACTGTGTACACATTAAATTGACTTGTGAAATGAATAATAGTTATTTGTTTCTAGTTCTGTATACAGTAATATATTCACATTGGTGCATGTATAGTCCATAATGTTTTGAACACTTTTAAGCACTAATTTTAACCCCTTTGACAATAGGGAATACAGGTCACATGAACATTGGACCATTTATCACCTATTTGTATATCTATTATGGGTTTTCTGATAGAAACTGAATCAAACTGTTTGATACTTATGAATGCTGCTGCTAGTTTTAACTTCAGATTGTTATTTCGATCTTTAAGCCACATTGATCCTTTTAGATTAAACTGCTACACACATATATTGAATATGATTATGTGACTTTCCTAAGCATATATATGTTTCTGAACCTCTGTTCAAAACATAATTATAGGATTAGTGAAACCTGACAGTATGTCATAAGTAAATACATATGATGTATTTATAACATTATACCTGCGAAACATGTATATATTTTGATATACACATGTTACCGTATTAACAAAGAATACATTTGATGTATTTAAAAATGTTAAGCCTGCAAATTAAATTTGTTTTGACAGGGTAATTGTACTGGTATGCTTCAGCAGGTGGATGGCTCAATCATTCAAAGTTGACATTAGGAAATGCTACAAAATTTGACAAATACATGCAGATGTCATTTGTAAATATATATGTATATATATATATATATATATATATATATATATATCTTTTGTATAATGTATACAAATGTACATATATACATGTCTGCTAATGTGATGAGCTGTATGCGTTTATAAGAACTGCATATATAAGATTGCTGGATGACTTCTTTGTAGTGTATAGACTAAATTATATGTATGTAAAGATATGTAAATTAACACTACAAGTTAATGGTACCTTGTAATGTTGTTGTATTTGAAAGAGTCAGACCCTATTATATTCTTTCTGTCGCCATGTTCTATTTCAATTAGTTTTGTCTTTTACATTTTAATCATGTTGACTGATTGTTTGAAGCTGTTACATTCTTCAAACTCTCTGTTTTAAAATGCCATGAATTCAGTTTTAAAATATGTGCCTAAGTTTATGAAATCTTAGGTCACACATATGTATAGGTCACATATGTAAATATATATGGGTCTGAACTTATATAAAATTCTAATATAAAATTAACATGGGAGTTGTATGGTATTTACGGTAAATATAGGATATGACCATGCTGTGCGGTGATATTGATTACCAATAATTTGAATTATTCAAAAGAAAAGGGCACACCATCCTATTATCGTAGAATTTAAATGCATATACGTGATTTTGTATATTTTATTTAAATTCGATTAGTTTTATGAAATTAAAATACATATATGTGATATGTGTAAATAACTTTAATATTGTTTTCACTACGGATTATAAATTCCCTTTAAAGCAAATTTTTTTATATTAAATCATGGTGAAGTCTTCCAATAGTACACCCATCAATGTCCAATCTCATTGGATGTAGGTAATGCCAAAGCGTTGTGCATCCTTTTATTTTGGTTATATGAGGTAGGAGTAATTGTGGTGCTTCGACTGTATTATTGGGTTTGATTTAACTAAGGCTGCATAATAGGATTATGGCCTTAGAGACAATAGCATGAATTATTCTATATCTTGAGCAAATGAATAATACTAAACAAAATGTTCAACATGCGATCCAAGAGTTATATAGAAAATATAATTGACATAAGATGTCTACCTAGAAGGTTGTGTTTTGAGTTTAGCCAAAGCTGGATCAAGGCATAACTAGATATGGATCTTGGAACACCATTATATGTATATAATGATTTACATATATAAACAGAGGGATGCTAATTTGAGTGGGAGCATATTTTAGTTTCAATTACATATTTATGTTAATATAAATTTTGATTGTCAAAATTTTGTATTAAATAAATATTACAGAATCAGTTATTATTTTATTATCTAATGTAGATATTAAATAATAAATAACTCGATAATTTAAATTAATCCTTAAGAAGGATATAAATTGAATTAAATTTCTTGACTAACATTGAAATTTTAGGATTGTCCTCAAACAAATCAAACGTAATTGTTATATAAACATAGAGGATCTAAAATGAAAGGTTGAGGTATGACTTCAACCGAATTAAAATATAAATGTTATAAAATCTACTTATATATATATATATATATATATATATATATATTTCTAGTATTAGATACTAGATATAAATCACATAAATGTATGTTGATGTATAGAAATTGCAAAATAAGTAGAAATCATATAAAAGAACAAGTGGACTTACAATTGGAAATGAAACAAATGTTGATAGATTATCCATAGTAAGTTGATTCTTGTTGAATATATTGGCTTAATTAAATAAATTAAATAATCGTTATTACGAAATTCCACTTAAAATAAATGTTATAATATATCTTGTTTAGACAAGTTTGAATTTCATTTGTAATAAAAGAATAATTGTTATTCATTTTATTTAAATGAAATATCGTATGGAATTTCACAAATAGTTAATGATATTTGTAAATCCTTAACTATAATGTACTTGACATTAATAATGACTAGATTAAATTTAGTGATTTAAATCCAATATACCTTTAGTATTACCAGTTAGCCCAGTAAACAAGAAAGTATATCAAAACTCCATAATGATGGAATTTTGAAATCAATTGATTTCGAATCATATGAAGGATGCAAATCTTGTTTATTAGGCAAAATAACTGAATCACCTTTCACTTGACATAGTGAATGAGTGATAAGTATTGGGTCTCATACATAATGATGTAAATGGAGCAATGAATACATAAGCTAGAGGCAGGTTTTATTACTTAATTATATTTACTAATGATATCAGTGAATACAGATATTTGTATCTTATAAAACATACTAGAATCCTTTGAAAAGTTTAAAGAATTCAAAGTGAAGTTAGAAACCAATTTTGATAGAAAATAAATTCTCTTTGAAAGGATCAAGGAGAATATTTAAGCCAATTAATTAATGACTATCCAAATGAGTTTGAAATTGTTTCATAACTTACTCCATCTAGAAGACCATATTGAAATGGTATGTCTAGAAGGAGATATCGTACCTTATAAGATAAAATACGATTAATGATAAGTCATATAGATCTTCAAATAAATTAAATTTTGAACAACTGCATTTAATCCTACTCAGACGATTATAAAAACGCGATATAAGATATAAACCAGAAAATGTTCCATTGTGTCTATTATATAGATTTGGGATGTGAAGCGTTTATTAAACGCCTCGCCTTTGATAAGATCAAATCCAAATCTGATAATTGTTTTGTGGAGTATCAAAAGGATATTATTTCTATAAATCATTAGAGAATAAAATGTTTATTGCTCAAATTGATATCCTTTCAAGAGGAGCTATTCTTTAAGATACCGATAAGAATGAAATGGATTTCGAAATGTCTCGGAAACCACAAAATAACATTGAATCTTGTATAGACAAGAAATTGAGTGGGAGTGATACAATAATTCTGATGTTATTTGATAACACATTAATTATTGTAAATAAAGTTAGTTTAAAAACAAGAAATATATACTGATTCTAAGAAAGAAAATGTTTGGATTAAGAAGTTCATGATTGAACTTAATTCATTGTTGATCTAATGATACTCATTGCGATAACAATATGGCTAATGCTCAGGCCTAAAACATTAAACTCGTCATCAATCCAAACATATATTTTAAAAAATATAATTCTTATGTGAAGTTGTTCACAGAAGAAATAAACATATCTGTAAAGTTACAAAAGTTGTAATGTTGCAGACCTACTGAATTAAACTCTGTCGCAGCAGAAGTTTAATAGTCACACTAGTTTCATAAGTATACGATACATAAATGATTGACTCTAGTGCAAGTGGGAGATTGTTAAAGTTTGTGCCCTAGAGGCAATTCATTTGATGAGATTGATAACACTGTTGATGTTGTTATTTTATTTGGAATAAAATATTATTCTATTATATTTTATTTATTGCTTAATATAAATAATAATATAATAGAAGTCCTTAGAATAATAATATGGAATTATATAGTTCGAGTAAGACTGAACTTGAGATTATATAATGTGATAAGTATTATAATTCTTAAATGCCCCTAGTCGAGTTTTATTGTTAATATAGGACAACAATAAAGCGTTTAGACTAGTATGTTGATTGACTGATGATCACATCTCATTGATCATTAATATACGTGATATTAATGTCAAAACATAAGTACGTATTGGAGAATATCGTATTGGGTTGACCCACCGTGAGATAACTACATGGAATATAATTAACAGTATCGTAAGTTATTCTCATGGTGACAGTGATGTAATGGTCCTCAGACCTGAAATCGTTATAATTTTATTCGAGGATATTTGTGTTTTGATATCATCTAAAGTTATTCGTAACAGAGTAACGATAACGGTGATTATTGGATACATCTCGAGTCGAATGAAAATTATGAATGATCCAGATGGAATTTAACCCTACGATATATTCGTAGTGATATCCATGGGCCTCTTGATTGAGTGAGACTGTGAAATGCATGGCCGTGCTCAAATACTGATTTGTTTTAAACAGTCTACTCATCGATCAAGAAAAACGGATTAAATTATAAAAATGATGATACGATCCGTGCCTCGAGTTTGATTCTGCATATAATTGGTTAAAAGGATTATATTACATTGATACACTGGTCACGAAAGGTTGTATCGAATCAGTGATATTATTATAACTTGGGTAACAGCGATGTATTGCTAGATGCCGCTCACCGTTTACAGTTTAAATATTGTTTAAATTGTTACCAACGTTATGATAACCTATAGGGTCACACATATAAGCGTTGTATAAGGTGAGAACGTTTAAAAAAAAGGAAATCAAAAGGTTTGACATATTCTTTTATTTAAACAAAGGTGAACGGGTTCTATGGGTTAACTAAAATGTCGTGTGAAACATTACAAAGGAGGCCGCCTCCTTTACATTTAGTTCATTCGATTCACAAAATCAGAAAAACCCTAGATCCCAACCTTCCTCTTGGCTAGTACCAGGCTCTCCTTCTCTCGGTTCCATCAGAGGATCTCGAGAACATCGTTTGTGGATACCAGTAGAGGATCGTTGCTTTGATGGGCTAATGATTCGGTCCTTTTTTTAGGTCGTTCAAGGTGAAGGAGAACCTAGCACCAACCATACGCCCTAAATTACAAATGTGACATTCACCCTAAGCTCCAACTATAAATATCCCCCCCTTCCCCATATTTCATTAGGAGAGGGGGACGGAATTTCATGTCAACAAGGAGGTGCCGCTAAATTCAGAGCTCGCCTACAACTTCTCTAATGACTTCTGTAGATTCACAACTCTTCTCCAACTTCATGTAGATTAAATCCATGTCAATGATCATTAAAGCTCTCTTCAATTGAATCTAAGCACCTTCAATCTCATTCAAGCTATAAGGAAAATCACTCCAACATCATTCAAGCAATTTCATGCCTTCTCCAGTCCACTCTAAATCCGGATCTAACGCCAAACTCTTATCAAATCATGGAAAAGGATCAAAGCACTTGAGTGATAGAAAATTCACACTTCTACCACCAAATCCTATCAATTTCTAGGCAAATTCAAGAGAAGTTAGCTTATAAAGAGAGTTAAAAGAGAGAAATGAATGTAATGTGGGAAAATCCATGCTTTTGTAAGTTCAAATATCATAATGAGAATTGGTTAGAAGTGGACGTAGATTCATATTGAATCGAACCACTATAAAAAGCTTCTTATCTTCATTTTTATACTTTTATTTTGCGATTGTGGCCTCATATTCTAATTCTAACCGTAATTGGTAAAGTGCACATTTGCATCCTTGGTGTTAATTCCATTTTTGTGATCAAGATTTGGCGCCCACCGTGGGGCCGTGCTCGTATCTTTTTCCTTCACATTGAAGTTCCAAGCCTAAGTCTACCATAGATTCTGTAAATCTAAGATTTGGGCCAATCGACGAATTTTCATCAAAATTCAAGACCTTGTCCGAAATCATGGCTAAATCAAAGAAGACCACTAGCAATGTCGTTGAAGAAAACGATAATGTTGCTAATCACGAAACTACTCCACTCACCAACCGATTTGAAAGTGGAGAAAATTCAATATCCGGAGCAGGAGTGACTAAAGCCGAATTAGACATCGTCGTCGCTAACTTGAGTCAACGCATGGAAGCCTCCAACAAAGCTTTTATCGATACTAATAAAACTTTCGTGGATGCTAATCAAGCTTTGGTGGATAAAGTGGGTGCTTTCTTAAACGCTCAAGCAAATCCCGCTCCTCCTCCGAAAATCCATGTCAACCTTGTAGAGAATGTAAATTCATCAGCCTCCGATCCTCATAATGACAACTTGGACGGATTTATTGGCAAAGACGATACCAATGTCGAAGACACAAAAATGAAAGCTAAAAACCACTCCGGTCGAAATTCCTCTGATCTAAAACCTTTTTATAACAATTTTAAAGTTCTAATTTGTTTGGAATAGGTATAAGTGGTTGAAAACAGTTCTTTATTTAAAAACTTCCGTGGTTAGTATAAAGAAGGAAAACGTGTTCAACGCGCTGTTATTTAATGGCTGCTGTGCTATCTACAAACTACAATTTAGCAACACTAGATTCACATGTGTTTAAACTTAAAGGTTGAAATAAACAAAGCTTAGATACATTTGTTTTTGGATGCATGTATCATGTATGCGATCAGCTCAACCATGACAAATTAACAAAGCAGCTGAGTACATATGCATGCATGCATGTGAGTATGTGTATGTGTATGTACACACATGAATCCATATGTACGTAGTAGGTCAAGTAATTAATTTATCAGTCTTAACATACATAACAAAGTGAGGTTGTCATCAATATTGCAATAGCAGAATTGATCAAAGTCTATATCTATGGACTTCGATAATCCAAGAGTCTAGAAGATGCATTTAATGTTTGGATATTGCATTGGAGGATGACAACCTGACCACACCTGCAATTCAACTAGAGAACCATAATCCGATCCAGAAGTCAAACAAGCCGTGATTTACAAATGGTTTCAACTTTCAACTTAAAGATACTATAGTTTTACTCTGGCAACTATAATTCTTAATAATTCTCAAACTAAGGATCGCTGTCATAGTGTTAAATACATAATAGTATGTATACAACGTGCAATTTACGACGTTTCATCTACCAGTGACACAAGGCTTTGAGTTTGGATCGGTCATACTGTTATGATGCTTGTAGCATATCTTCTGTGTATGTCTGCGCGCAGCATTGACATTTGGTTGCCATTGCACAAAGGTAAGTTAATATGGATGTCATCTCTTTTCTATTTATACTGCCAAAAATAATTTGTCCACTGAAATCAATGGCTAAATATGCCTTAAACTGACATGCCTTTAATGGTTGTACAAATTGAATTTCTACCAAAATGCAATACTTCTACTTTTATTTGACTTAGTCGGAGCATGAAGAGTAGCTGAACTAGCTAAGTTAAAATTTGCTGAACTTTTTCTTTCTTTCTTTTATTTTGATGTCAAATTTCTTCGGAAAACATATTTGTGGCCGCACTTATAGCCTGAAAAAAAAAAAAAAAAAAAAAAAAAAGAACAAAGATAGAAAAAAAAAAAAAAAAAGAATATTTATACTGTGAAACAAGGAAACCTATAAACAAAAGAATGCACTACTGCTCCAAAATTATTAGGACCTAACCTTCCCTAAACCGAAAAATAGTGGATAAACATATTAAAGATTAGTTGAAAGAAAAAAGGAGAAAATTCTGGAGTCATGGCGTCTTTTATTCCTCTCTCTTCAAAATCTCAAATTAAAAAAATCGCTGTTCATGATTCTGATTATAGATCTGCAAAGCCTCCTGATTTCGCTTCACTGCAACAACATGCAAAAGGAGGTCGATCTTCAAATCAGATTTCTTCTCGAAGTCCAGATCTTGGTTCCATATTGGATTTTCCAGAGCTCACTAACAAAGATCAGGTAAATCCTATTTGTTTAAACCCAGTTCATCCTAAAAAATGGATCGATGCGGTCAGGGAGAGTAATTTGCATCAAGATGTTATTAAATTAGATTACTATGAGCCGACTATTAGAGATAATCTCAAAGTTGCTGCAATAAGTGATTATCTTGTGAATAAAGCTAGAGATAAGTGGACAAATTCGATATTTTTCTACGTTTATGGTAGTAAGCCCTATTATAATTTCATGAAAAATTATATAGATAGAATCTGGAAAATAAAGGGTAACTATCAGCTATATTCAAGAGAAAACGGATTATTTATCCTTAAGTGTGATTTAGCAGAAGATAGTGAAAGAATCCTAGCTACAGGTCCTCACTTCTATAACAAGCGGTTAATATATATGAGAAAATGGTCTCCTGGAATGAAATTATCAAAAGAACATCTTAACTCCATTCCAGTCTGGATTAAATTACCTGATTTAGATCTTGACTTTTGGTCCGTCGAGGCAATTAGTAGGATAGCTTCACTTCTGGGTCAGCCTCTTAGATTGGATTCGTTTATAGAGAATGCATGTAGGATCTCTTATGCTAGAATTTTAATAAAGATTAGTGTAGATTCAGATTTACCGGAGAAAATTCCTATTCAGTATGAGGATGGTATAATTGTTTGGCAAAGAGTAATCTATGAATGGGTACCTTATACATGCTCTACTTGTAAAAATTTTGGTCATTCTGCTGATATGTGTAAATCAACTAAGGTTTGGAAGCCAAAAGACTTATATAACTCGAGTAGTAAAATGGATATAGATGATGGAATGAACACCCAAGATAAGCAAGTGTATAATATGGAGAAACATCAGATTATTGATGAGGTCAGTAAGAGCATGAATAATTCTGAGACCCATATTTCTAAGCAGGCAAATTCAGGGAATGAAGCAGATAAATGTAAGCAAGCATTAGTGAGGAGTAGTGATAATGCATGTGGGATGAGATGTCCTAAAGCTAATTCAAAAGTTTTGACTGAGATGGATGTCGATGATCCTGTTCACAAAAACAATAAGGACAATTATGGGAATCATGATAAGGGTAGTCATTTAGCAGAGAACTCAGATGACAAAAGGCGTAATAAAGTGATAAACGAGCAGTTTGATAAGGAAATTAAGGTGGTAGGTAATGATGAGAAGAGAGAAAAGGTTGAAAAAATGAATAATACAGAAGCTTGTAATGTTTTAATAAATGGAGAGGATACTGATGATAATGAATTTCTTATGAGTGAATCTGACATTTCCTTGAGTTCTTACAGTTCTATCAACAGTTTTAAGAGGAGGAAAATTAACACTAAGCCAAGGAGATACAAAAAAGTTAGCGAAATTGTAAATGGAGAACCCTTGGTCGAGGACAATCCGGACTGGATTCGACTCACGCAGGAAATACAAAATCATCCACTACAAGAAAAATGCCCTATTGCAACTAGCTATTTGCAACAGACCACAAATGTCAGTTGCAGTAAATGATATTTAGCAACAGACCTTTCACAACTGTTGCAATAGATAAGATTTAGCAACAGACTTTTCCTTCCTGTTGCGAAAAATGCGAAAAACATATTTTTCGCAACAACGCTTTCATGCCTGTTGCGAAAACATACTTTTAGCAACAGCTCTTTCATTCCTGTTGCAATAGAATATTATTTGCAACTACATTTTCAAACAAGTTGCAAAAATTATGTATTTAGCAACTGTTTTCACCAGTTGCGATAACTGTAATTTTTTTGCAACATGTAAAGCCACTTGCGAAAAGCGTACTTTTAAAAATTATTTTCCCCCAAGTAATATTCGGTTATAATATAAGAAGTATAAGCATATAGTAGTTATATATACATATATATATGTACACATATATATATATATACACATGCATATATATATGATTAACATTATGTATGATTAACATTCGGTTATTGTCATGAAATAACAATCAATCAATAATAATTAGTAAATAATTAGTAAGTTGTTGCTCTCTATGTCTCAAGTCCTAAACAGATATTTACTTGATTGTTTTTGCATTGTTAAGTCTTAGGAAAAGTACTTATCATGATCCAAACATATGTTTGCTGCAGCGACTACTGATGATGTAAATTAAGAAAATGAGAATCTAATTGTACTTACATCATCCAAAAAACGTAATATCGCAATACCAATATAATGTATTTTCCTAAGATCGTGTAGGCTATAGTATGAAAAATAAACTCAGGAATCTCTACTTGGTCTTTGGTTGGGGATTAGATAAAAATGTTCTGATAGAATCCATTCAATTTCAATAAAGAAATAAAACAAGCGGCAGGCAGTACAAAGTTTTCAATGAATCCTTAGGGATAAGACCAGATGAAACCTAGTTTGCACGTAGTGCAACCTTCAAAACTGAGGAAATTTGATAGTTCATTCACACTTCCAAAGGGAAAAAACACATTCAAGGAGAACAAAGGGACATATTAACTTTTGATAAAAACATGAGGTAC
This sequence comes from Allium sativum, assembly GCA_030737875.1. Classification (NCBI taxonomy): domain Eukaryota; kingdom Viridiplantae; phylum Streptophyta; class Magnoliopsida; order Asparagales; family Amaryllidaceae; genus Allium; species Allium sativum. The sequence continues at coordinate 647,499,241 of CM060923.1, forward strand.
GACAATGAGTTCAACATGAGAAAAGGAGGAGGCGATAAACACTAGGATTAGCCAAGTCGACCTCCTGTATTACCTCACTTTTGAATGGAAATCTGTGCTTTCAGATAAACAAAACACATAGCTCCATAAAGGATCATCCTATTGAAAGTACAAGTACTGTCCTTAATCGGATCTTTAGAGGGAGCTGAATAAGCCTTAACCCGACGAAAGGTCATTCCCCATGGTCTGTAAGAGGTAAAACTATTCAAAAAAGCACATCTGGAAACTCATAATTCTATTCAAAATCTTCGTGTCATTAACCATCGTGTGAAATTTTGGCGCAAACTCTAGAGTCATCTAAAATTTTGGCTCCAAAATCTCAATTTTTCGGGCTAAAACAAATCTCAAAACCAGCGTCATCTCCACCCTTAAACAAATCTCAAAACCATCGCACCTGTTTCCACCCAAATCTCAAAACCAGCGTCTGGATCTACCTCCTTCTTCCGAACAAACCCTATCCACTCCTCCGCCTTGTGCGACCTTTTCTCCTTCGACAATCAATCTCTAACATCGACTCACCTTCCTCCGCAATTTACACTCCTCCGCCTTGTTACAGCCATGAAGTGAGCACAGCAGCCTCCTGCAATAAGAAATAATGTTCTCGATTTTTCCTTTACGGTGGCAGGCTTTGATTAAAAAGCGACTCCTCTGCTTGCTAATTTTGTAATCCTGACCTGAAACAATTTGATACAAAGGTAATTACCATCTTGTTTGTGTATTGTGTTTGTTATTAAGATTAATACTTGTAGCTTCATTACTTATGCGGCTGTGCCTTTGAAGAATATTATTCCCTGATTTTGATTAAAAAGGTAATGGCAGTTCTACAAATTGCAAATGGCAATGAAAACTTTGTTCACTGGTTTGTTGATTTTTTAGGTTAATACTTGGTTATTAGATTGTGCTGATATTTCTAAATAATGTGGTGACTAATTTTTTTTGCTTTGTTGTTTTTCAAAAGAAAAAAAACAGATTTTGAAATATTTTTGGGGTTAAAATGGCAGTTCAATCTTTTCTTTACGATGCCTATAATGATGCATCCTGTGAATGAAGTAGTCGAGCACTGGTTTTCCGATAAAAAGTACAGTTCATGGTTGAGGTGGGGTAAGATTGTGATTGTGTGTTTGGTGGTGGCTTTAGTGCCTAATTTTATAGATTTTTTATCATTTGTTGGAAGCAGTGTATGCATTTTGCTTTGGCTCATCATTCCTGCTTTATTTCATTTGAAGGTGTTAGGGTCGGAGTTGAGTTGGATTGTTGCGTCCTTTGATGTTGGTCTTGTTATCATTGGCCTTGCGCTTGCTATATCTGGGACCTGGACTTCCTTGTAGGAGATTTTTTCATCGAGGGCGTGAGGTTTTAGATATGCAGAGAAAATGCCTCCTTTTTTATATTTGGGAAGAGCCTGTCATATGTCTGCTGTGACCAAAGATTTTACAAACTCGATGATGTAACATTTGATGTGTTGTAAGGGTATATATGTAAAAAAGTTGGAATTTTTGTTGTAACTGTTTGTACTATTAAAACTTTATTAAAATAATATTTTTATTTGTTTATTTTATTTTGTGATATACACTATTACTAAAACGAATACATTTAATATGTAATATCTATAAGCTGTAATATTTTTTTTTATAAACTTATGGATCTATTGCAACAGGCATATACTGTTGCAAAATGATATGTTGCAACAGCAAAAGCCTGTTGCAAAAAAGTATACCGCAACACCTTATTGCAACAGGCTGAAAATGTTGCGGACTTTTTGCAACTTCGGCTATACCAATAGGCGCAGGCCTGTTGCAATAGGTCTACTGCAACTGATATCGCCTGTTGCAAAAAGTATTTTTTGTTGTAGTGATCCAAAAATAAGAAAATCAAAAGGAAGGGGAAATCCAGGTGGGGTTTCTAAAGGAGGTGTATCTAAAAGCTGATTTGCTTTGCTTTTATATCGTGAGCTTCTCTGATGGTCTTCTGCTGTGTACAATGCTCAGTGTGGTTGTTTCGCTTGGATATGTGTATGGTTCAGATATTTTGCAGCAGCAGTCTTGGAAGTTTGCTCTAATGCAGTGCTGGGTAGTCTTGGAGTTTGTGTTCAGTGGTCTTTTGGGTAGTTTCTTTTTGTGGTGGTTGTGAGTGTATGTTCTTGGGTCTGTTTTATCAGTTTTGAGCTGGTTGTTAGTTTAGTATAGTATTTGTTTTCTGGTTGTTGTATTTTGTACCTGCTCAAAACTTCTGTATCCCCGCTTTTGTAGTATAAGTACCCCTTTTGTTTCAAAAAAAAAAAAAAAAAAAAAAAAAAAAACCTTCCCTAAACCGTTCCAAAAATATTTTGTCCATTATGTAAATTTTTTTAAGGATTTTTCTCAGAACTTCAAGATTCTCAATCTATAAACAAAAGAATACACTACTACTAAACAACTGTATGTGATCTGGGCTATAAACCTAAACCAAGCAACCTAACAGGAGTAACCCTAACCCATTCTTTCTTCTCCTTAATTGTATCAAGCTTAGGCGACCATTGTGAACTATCTCTTCTCTTTACAAGTAGCTCGTACTGCTTCTTCAACTCTGGTGTGGTACAAATCGCATCACTTTCTTCATAATCATGTCCAGCACCATCATCATCATTTATCATTTTCATAATAAACTCAGGCAAAACCCTAATCAGCATTGTTCCATCCTCCCCCTTCACATACTCAAATGCAGAAGATGTCATGGTTTTCATCTCTTTTGGCATCTTAGAAGCCAGAGTTGCCGTGGTTAATTTTGCATTACAAGGGAAGAAATTGATCGGGAGGACAAAGTAAGTTTCTCCAAGCAGTAGAGAGTCTTCAATGGAGAGCATGGGAATGGGGCGACCAATGAAGAAAGAATCTGCATGGCAGATGACTTTGTCAGGGTTTGTGAGCATGAGCTCTGCAGCAGGAGTGTTGATAGTGAAGGTTTTGGACCTTTTGGTGATGCTGCCATGGAATATCACTTTTGTTTGAGGTGGCCATGTGGGTTTGATGGTGAAGCAAGAAGACGAATTCCCCATTTTTCTGATGGTTTTGTTTTTGTTTGAAAGAAGTTATATATAACGAGATGGGACTTTGACAAAGCTTTGGTTCTATTTTTATACTTGGTTAGTGTTACTTGGTCGGTGATCGTCGGTCAAAGTTGATGGCTTGGTCCGGGCGAGTTATAATTGTCAACTAATTAGTGATGGATTGGAAGTGGAAGAATCCAACTGTTAATCAGCGTCAGATTGTGATGTTGTTTATCAAGGGTTTTCTTTCCACAGCTGCATGGGGACTTAAGTAACGCGCATCTTTTAATTATAATACCACGTAGAGCACATGTTCCACCAGTTCACGTAACATGCACACGTCAGTCTAGAAAACCTATGGCTATTTAAATTAAAACATGTGACTAATATCATATGGATTATGGTGTTGCAAAAATGCGGTGTGAATATGTGTGTGTGTGTGTATGTGTGTATATATATATATATATATATATATATATATATATATATATGGAAAGTCTAAAAGAACACAAAATTAAACACAGAAAATCTGAATCATTGGATCTCCCCATGAATTACACCTCACACATAAAGACAAACAAATCTTGTGGTCCAGATTTTGTGTACATTGATTTGTGTGTAATTTTGTGTCTCAATAGCCGCTCACATATATATATATATATATATATATATATATATATATATATATATATATATATATATATAACCATTGGATCTCCCCATAAATTTGAGCTTATTCCGATATTCATAACATTTTCAAAATTTTAACTCAGTTATTTATCATTCAGATATTTATTCGAACCGTTAAAATTAAACATTAAATATATTATTTTACGGATGTCGGAATGAGCTCAAATTTTGAATAGATTATAATATACATGTGGATTAAAAATCTACAAAATTTTGTTGGATTTGGATTAGTGTAGCTCACGTTAGGGTAGAGATGTTAAATGGGTGCCCTGGAAGGTTCATATATATATATATATATATATATATATATATGTATATATATATATATATATATAAATGAGTGCAGTACATCTACATTTCCACCACACAATTCCTTTTTTCTCATTCTCATTATTTATATATAAATAAGTGTCTGCAGTTCAAATGCGAAAGGTGTGCTTTGAAATAGAGATGCCATATAACACACCTCTCTCTCTCTCTGTGTATATATCTGTATGCATACATACATACTTATATATATACACACACAGAGTCCATTTGAATATAAAAAATAGACACATATGGCGAAACATCGCAAATTTTTTTGTTAACTGTAACTTAACAAATTAAAGTATAATTAATTCTAAATGATGGAATTAAGGGAAATGGGTTACGTCATTGCGTTTGTTTCGGAATTCTGCTTGAGATAGAGTCCGAGTTTGCGTAAAATGGATACTGTATGAAGAAGATATAGACGAACGAAGTTGGGCAGAAAAACTAGAAACGGGTCAGAATGCACTGGCGCACTTGGGAAGTGCGTTAGAACAACATTGCACTGGTGCACTTGGAAAGTGCGCCAGTACAAATATGCACTGGCGCACCTGCCAAGTGCGCCCAGGCCAGAAACCTGCTTGGTCAGGCCCTAACTGGCCTGGTCAGGTTCTGATCGATTTCTGAGGCTTGGCTGTGTCACTAGGGCTTACATGTCACTTTCTGATTAGCTTCTCTTGAGATGAATGGTCTGGATTCAATCTAGCTTCATCGACGGCTCTAATCAGTTTAAAATTCTATAAATACAACTCAAGACTAAACCTAAATTCACACAAATAATATAGTACTAGAGCCGCCATGCTGCTGGAAAAAAACTAGGAGTGACCGTCAGTTAGAAAGCTTAGAGACAATCCAATACTAAAGTAAAACATGAATCAAAGCAACATTAGTCTACCCAAAGGAAAGCATATCAAATTCAGAACTTAGAATCCAGAATTCAAGTTCATCGTTCGTTGTAAGTATAGTGATTTTTCCGATGAGAATAAAACTAAGACTTGATTCGATGTAAATTGGAAGTGAAATTGTGCTATTATGTAACGACGATGTTAATCCATATCTATGTATTGAAATGATTGTGTTGTGAATGGAATTGGGATGTTTGTGGTATAATTAAGATTGATGTTGATCCTATTGTACTTTTAGAATGACAACAACTTCACAAGCAAGTTGTATAGTTCATGTTTATGTGATTATATAGGTTGTTTGTGATTAGAACCTCATGTATATACTTTATGCTAGAACCTTTATGCCTAAATGGTTATGTTCATATACATGCTCCTATGTTTATACAAAAGTTGCAAGTTTCTAATTGGATCCATGTCAAGATCCACTTTAGTACATGTTTCATGTTGTAATTAGATATATGATTTGATCTAGTTCACACCCTTGTCATAAAGTTATACATACTTATGAAAATGTCATATTCTTGTCATATGCTAGTGATGTTCGATGTTATGCCTAGATCCTAAACATTTTAGACTTATGTTGTCTAAATCATATACTAATTTATGTGACACCTATTTGGTTAGATCCCTATTTCAATGCAAGTTCACATATATGTAAGTTGAATTAGGCTATGTTGCAAATTCACATGTATGTTGATTTAGTCTAAGTTGCAAGTTCACCCCTATGCCATTCATGTTGATTATTTTGCAAGTTCACACCTATGATGTTCATATTGACTTTGCCAAAAATGTCAAGTTTACAACTATGTCATGTTTATGTTTATGAATTCCCTTATACCAATTTTGTGTGCGCTAAATTAGGCTAAGTTTTTAGCCTAATATTATATGTTAAAAACCATGCAAACGAAAATTAGGCTAAGGTTGTTAGCCTAATATTTAAACGAGGTAACGTTAGGAATATTGGTAAAACTTGACATAAAAATATATGAAATTGGCATGTTTGTCACATGCCAAAATTAGTGGAATTTAAACGGTATAATTTCTTATACCAAAAAACGTTAAACTTGGAAAAGTGGGCCATGACATTTAATTTACATATATTAAGTAATAATGATAAATATGTAAATTTAAAAAATATGAATATGCTTAACACGAGGTTGGATTAAGTTGTGATGTAAACCTGCCCGGACCCGCCCGGCTGTCTAGTAGTCACAACAATACCTATCCAATGTGGGTGGTTAAGCATTGGGCCCAATAAGGACCCGAGGTTAGACTGAGTTACGGTGTAAATCTGCCGGAACCGACCGGCACATCCAGTAACCATAACAATATATGTCTAATGTGAGTGGTCGATGCTTTAAAAAGCTAAGGACAGACAAGTCAGGATGGTAGGGTTAAGTTAACTAAAACACTTAACCAATTCAGCATGTTAATTAAACTGATGGGTGGGGTTAGGTAAATACAGACACTTAACCACTTAACATGTTTGACTAGAAAACCCTAGTGACGGGGACCCATTTCAGCAATAATCCAATTAGGTATCATGGTACCCTGAAACTAGGCAGGGTGGGGCACGATTACTGGGCAGATTGTAAGCGGTCAAAGCGACGGCGGTGGTTGCAACAGTGTGGGTTCTAACGGAGTGCGGGCGTGCACACACTTCGGAGCAGACAAGCAGGGTACTGGGGGCACCAGCATTATAACCTATGCATTCTAGTATTGTGTCGGGCCGCCACCATGGGACTTGATACACCCCATGGTGGGACCAGCATAGGTATCTATAATCTTTGAGGGCCGTAAGACACATGTAATTATGCGAGTAGGAGCCGATCTTTAGAAAAAGGGGATCACTTCACCCTCAGCATGCACTACACCATAATGGCCAATTGGTAACCCTTTTTTTTCCAATTGTCAACACTTATTTGTGTTGCCGTGTAATAACAAAAATAAGCGTTGCAATGTTCAAAAAGTGTTACCAAAAATACATTATTTCATTTTTTTTATTGCCAACGCTTATTTTTGTTATTAAGGCTGATTTGTTGGGGGTAAAAAAGTAAACTTACACCCTTAACCCTATTTCCCATTTCTCCATCGCTTGTCCAACGCTTTTCCTAGAATCGGCCGCCAAAATCAGAAATCTCAAATCCAGAACGAGGGAAAAAAAATACTCGAATCCACATCCAAGAATTCCAGCATGGCAGAAATTACCGCTCTTCTCTAATCGGTTTTTGGGGGTCACATAGAAACTCGCATTCTATTTTAGGGATCGATTTGTGCTCACTTTCAACTAGAATTCATCACATCAGTCGCTTCAGGTGAATTTTTGAAGTATTTTCTTTAGATTCGTAACTAATTGCTTTAGTTTTCATATGTTTTGAAGTATATTTTTCAGATGCTTACTGGAAGGTATATTCTTCAGATGTTGCTTACTGAAAAGGTATATTCTTCAGATGTTTGAAGTATTACTGTATTTTTCTAAAGTAATTCTAGCCTCTATTGAAATAACTTGGTATTTATTTGAGAGCCTGAATGACTTCCAATAATAACTTGGTAATAATTATTGCCAGAGTGTTTATAACTCTATGCATTCAGCTTTAAGAGCCTGAATGATGAAAGTGAATTTCTGAATGGATGTTTGGTTTCAATTTTGAACTGACGTTAGTGACGGTGCAATTGTAGTCGGAGGAACAGGCATGGGTTATAGTTGATGTTGGTCTCAAGTTGTAGTGTTGTAGTGTTATGGTGTTTATTTCTGTTAAGAGGATAGTGAGTTTAACTTAGCTTGTATAATGCGGATGTTGCCATCATAAGTGAAGGTGGTTCGGCTGATGGGGTAAGTGAGTGTAGGACTCATAGCTTGAGCCGCTTCCAGAATAGTTCAATAGGAGTCCGGTAGCTTGGAACCATGCTTTGGTTTTCACACTTGTTTGAACTCTGTAGCGAGCAAAGTTGTAGAAGTAGTGCATAATTTGATAGATAGTAGCAAGTTAACAGTGGAAGATATTGGGATTATAACGCCTTACAGACAACAAAGTTGAGTGACCCCAAGTTTAATGACCCTTTCATCTTGATTGATTGCAGATTTCTCGGATCTTAATTTGGTTTTCCGTGTTCACTAGAAACTAGACTCACAGTCAGTGCATCTCATTCTATGTTTTGCACATGGAAAAACATCATGCAAGTACTATTGTTACTTTGAATTGCAATTTGAACTCTGCTTTGAACCCTTTTTTTACTGGTGCGTGATGATATCATTAAGGATTTTATGTTTTATTTTGACTATGGAGACAATTTTAGTAGGTTGCGCCAAAAAAGACCAATTTGATATTTGTCTTTACCTAAGTGGGTTTTGATTTTGGTCTGGGTGGGTTATAAAATGGCTGAAGAGCAGGCTGCTGCTAATGCTTATATCAAGTATGCACTGAAAAATTCCTACTCGTACATGCTCTCATTTCATACCCTTGCCTATTTCTTCTAATAATACTTTTTTTTTCCTAAAATGAAACTACTACATGACAACAATGAGGTTCTATAGCAGTTCTACATCAGACAAAGAAAAGGATGGTAAATCATGGATGAGGTTCTAAACTGCAGAGTAAAGTTTAAATGACAAAACTGTATTCATCCGTCTGATTCTGAAGGCAGATTAGTAAAGGAATTCAAGAGTTTTGTGGCAGCAAGTCAAAATTTCTACTATAAAGTTATAGCAAATAAAAAAGTTTCCTAAATTATGAGCTGACAAACACTTCAATCGGAAAGTGTTCAGTTATTGGACAGAAGAGACCAGTGCTAGTTACTTCCAAATCTTTGGGGAAAATTAGCCAATGCAATTATGCAGCTGCTGCCATTGTGCATAATAAAGTCCCATGTTTTATCAAATGAGACACTGTCATTAGTACATAATAAATTCCCATGTAGTGCATAAGTAGATATACTGTTACTTTTACTTTATCTGCGCATGCATATGATGTATTACATACTGATGTTATTTCCTATCTTCTAGGTTACGGGGCTACATTGAATGGTGCAGAGTGGAGATACCAGTCACCTGCTATACATTGAATGGTGCAGAGTGCAGAGTGGAGATACCGTTTTATATAGTATTGACAACTTATTTTACTGTTATACCAGTTTTACAAATGAACCAAAATACTGTTGGATTTGGTTGTGTAAATGACACACATATGCTCAGGTTTACTCTATTTTAGGTTATACACATTTGGGGGTAGTGTAAGTATATGGAGACATCCCAGGCGCAACCTTCTGCCTTTACATTCTATTAATTGTCTTTTATTTTTGGAGTGTAGAGCAAGAGTCGTCGCCCCTTTTCCATATAGTTTTTGCCTTATTAAAGACTGACCAGTAAAACCTGATACCTTGATCATTATATTGGCATGAGGAATTATTTTCTTGAATAATTTCAATGCAAGGACTATCAAGTTTCCGGTTCCAGATAATAGCATTGATCTAAGTATTTGAAACAACTTTGGGTTTTAGAAGGAGGAACCATGCACTTAAACATTATTATGGTAGGCTTCTACTAACAGTGTGTACCTGCTAGTAAGACCCTTTTATTCCATGCACTTAGAAATAGATTTTGCATTAGAAATAGATTTTCACATCAGCTTCCTTTTTATTTCTGTGTGAAAATGCACAGTTATACTAATAGCACTTACACTTAAAGCTTCTGGTGATATCAGTTGCCTTTTCCTAAATCGTGTGAAAAGTAGGAATCACGAGTTCCAATTTCTTTTTGACTGGTAATATTATTGTACAAGTGAATATCTTTTGCAGACTTGATGAACTAGTGTTGATTGTGTTTTTTATAACCAATATCAATTTATCTGCTTGATTCATGAACAATAATAGCAATTTGCTAATTTTAACTGCTGTTCTTAGTTCTTATGTCAGACATGTAAATAGGCTTATCCTGTTACATATAGCAAATAGTTTAAATTTAAATTTAGATATAAACCATGGGCAAGCAACTGATATACATCTGTTTCTTGTATTGTACCCACTACCCAGCATCTGAAGTTGGGGTGTTTTTTCTTCTTTCCTTTCCCTTTTTCGTTTCGTCACTACATGAAATTAAGTCTATATTTAATAGTGATTGCATTTTGAGACTGTTGTTTATTTATTTTCTACAGATGTCCTCCTACTCAAGGCCTTCGACTGATTATTGTGACTATTTCCAACGGTATTGTCCATCGGCCTATTCAGACAATTCGGGCGATCCTACTCAAATTGTTTGCTCAGCCGAATCTCAGACACCAACTCCGTTTAGCGTCTACGAGAGAATAGAGTTGAGTTTAGAAAGAGATTTGGCATTATTAAGTGTTCGGAATGATATGGCATCGCCTACCAGATCGACAACACCTACAAGATTGCCACCCCTACCAACATGCTATGTTGGAGAAGCACAATCTCGAAGGTTGTTATGCCATTGCAACATTGAACCAATATTCAGAACATGCTATTTGAATAAAAATGTTGGTCGCCGATATTTTATTTGTGCAAACACTGGAACTCTTAGAGATTGTGGATTCATCCACTGGATTGACGAACCATTATGTGATCGTGGTGTGGAATTTGCATTGGAGGTTCTTGAAGAAAACAAAAGGCTAAAATATGAGCTTAAATTGCAAGATTTCATCGAGCTCAATAGACAAAAGATGTGTCAAAATTGAATGGTATGACTTCGAACTTATAACATTTACTGCTATTTGAAACTTAATTGATGTTATTTCATTTAATGCACGCAGAAAGCAGTAGAAGAAGCAGAGAAAATGAAAAAAATTAGTGGTACAAGCTATGCAAATTTTTGGATGTAAGGTTCGTTATATAGCTGGAGTTTCGCGTTTGGTACTTGCAGACTTCAAATATAAAAATATGTTGCATTATGTTAATTTTGTATTGTTATTACTATGGAATCGGATATTGTATATGTATTAAATTTAGTACCTTTATGTATTGAATTTTTTTGTTAGTTCATACTTTGCTGTTACCATGAATATGGATTTTTATTTCTTGTTGATTTGGTTACATGTTGCTATGTTGAGATAATACCATAGCTGAATGAATGCATATTAAATAGAGCTTATGCTACCTTATATGCAAATATTAGCGTTGCATGTTACCAACGCTTATAAGTGTTGCGAATATAATATTGCCAACGCTTATAAGCGTTGTGAATGAATATTTGCCAACGCATATAAGCGTTGCGAATGAATATTTGCCAACGCATATAAGCGTTGGGAATGAATATTTTCCAACGCTTATATGCGTTGGTAATACATTGCCACGCCCCCATAGCAACGCTAATAAGTGTTGCGGAAATTGTTTGAGACAGTTATACTCGTTGGCAATCACCTGTTTTGGTGTAGTGATGGGGTGCCAGTTTAGAACTAATGCATGTAGGTGCAGAGATATAGTGTGGGGGTGCGATAGTATATTCGTTTCAAAACTACTTTATCTTAGTTTATGATACTTTCTTGTTTCTAGTTTATACCTATCATGCCTTTATTCTTATTCTCAAATTGAAGAGTCGCTAGACTTACCAGGCTTTATGTCTGACCCTATTTTCTTTCGTCTTCTTTTCTTCCCCCTCCCCCTCCCCAAGGTCCACAGGGAGGAACAACCCAGCTTAGTCAGATTCTTTGAAAGCTTCAAGATAGTAGATGTACGGTTTGGACTCTCTTTCCTTGGCTATGGCTGTTGGACACACTCTATGGGGATTTATGCAGTTTTAATTATTTTTTTATGCTTTTTATTTAATAACCAAGACAGAAATGATGATGTAATGTTTTGGAAGTTGTTATGTGACAGTTATTGAAATGTCTTTGTATGAACACATATTTATGAAATAAAAAGTCTGTTTGTTTTCTGCTGCTTATATATATGTGTTTATATCTGTCTTGTGTTTTATCTGTGACTTTTACTTACAAACCTCCACCAAAGTTAAGGCATTCCCTTTGTGAGTGACCTTAATCACTACAACAAAAAGGGGTTTTGATAGCGTTTGAAAAACGTTATCATACATTACTGTAGCGTTTTAGAGAACGCTATGTAACGACATGCTATATTTGACCATAAATTTTAAATAGCATGACAAAAAACGCTATAAAAATCAAGTTTTAATAGCGTTTTGCTAATGCTGTTAAGGATAAACGCTATAGGAGATGTATCACATGGTTACTTTGTATAGAGTTTGTTTCACAGTACTATAGCGTTTGTTATGTTTACCTACTATAGCGTTTACTAAATAACAACGTTGATGAAACACTATTAAATTAAGTTTCCATTTGCAAAATTTCCCTAATTGTTCTTTTAGCTTTTCCACATATGTAATATCCAATTATCCATTTCTTCTTTGCAAATAAAAATTTTCATTTTTTTTCATAGACAAAAATATATAAGTTAAAACACAATATTTCATACAAATTGTTCAAACAACTTTTCTCATATCCAAACATAATATTTCATACATATTGTTGAAACATCTTTATCTATCTCCATATAAAATATTCTTACACATTTGCATTAACAACTTACTTAACTAGTGAAATTATTAATTTCTCTCCTAGCCCTGATCACTTCATGTCCATGGACCAGAATATGATCTCATCTCAAAATCCAACTGGCAGTGGCCATCATTTTAATCAACTAGGCGCCTGTGGATAAAAAAACTTTGCTCTACCATCCGAATCCACTAATTATATGGCAAGGTCGCAACACAAGACACTCAAATCCCCTAATAATTTGTCAATGCTACAACATCAAAACATTCATGAACAAACAAGCAACAATCAGATAATTATAAGGAACAAAAATAGTTGATGATTAAGGCAGCAAGTACATTACATGAATTTAAAGCTACTTATAAACTAACAAATAACGTGGAACCAAAAACTGTCAACTATGATATCACATATCAAATAAAAAGGAAAAATGTCTAATAGGACAAAAGACAAAAAATGTAGCTCCTTCTCAACCTTAATGAAGGATTGATTTAAAATCCTAATCAATTTACGGAACTTTCAATTTAGAAATTAGGAGCCTCATTACCTCATTCAGGCAAATGGATAATATTATTCAATTCATAATATTACATCATATTTCTCTACAGGCCTATTGGAGAACAAACTACAAATAAGCATTTGTACAGCATTACAATGTTTAGGGGGGGATGTATGTGTGTAGTGTTATATATATATATATATATATATATATATATATATATATATATACACACACACACACACACACACACACACACATAATGAACTACATTTGATATGAAACTGATATTAAGGGAATATATTAGATCTACAAAATGGACGCGTAAATATCAAAGGATTCTCATAGTTGAATGAAGCTTATGATTAAGCCAAGAGTTTTCACCAGTATAAGTTCACAATCAGATAAAATATTTATAAAGCACTGTGTTAACTTTTAGAAAATATGGAGCAGTGAACCTGATTATAGAAGTCGGTGTACTTTGCTTCCCAAGCAGGTTGTGGATGATGGTACTCTTTGCAGCCTTTGGTGACCCCTCTGTACCGATGGGTACATTTCGGTTAGGGACATATCTCATGTAGGCGTTCATCCTCCCTATGTTGCTGCTATCTATAAAGATTTTGCTGCAAATTTTGCACTCCCAATTGGTTATGAGCTTGTACGTAGAAACTGTGTGAGTGACTACGCTGCCCCATTAACAATCTGGTTACCTCGTCCTCTTGAAGTGTTCACTGCCATTGGGTGTGTGACAGTGTTAGCGTACGAGGAGCCACTGATTGATTCAGCATATTGCATAAGCCAAGAAATCGTTGAGGACACACAATTCAAGGTACTACTGATGTGGAGCGCGCCAGACGTATACCCCTGGGCATGCTACATTTACCAGGTTCAGAGCGAAGCTTTACAGTGCATTGCCTTGATGTTGCCTAGGAAGTAATCCGATTGGGTGCGTACAAAAGTTTCAGCCTGGAAAGTAATTGATCATCCAAGTATATAATACATATGTCAATATACAGAGGTGTGTATACATGGTGTTGTTTCCACACTCCACTCACTTTATCTGTACATGTTCATCAGGGAAAAGTTGTTATTTTTTGATGGATCATTGTACATTTTTAATTTCTGTAAAATGAGGCACTATGCTGGTCAGATAACTTCAAAAGTCTGCGCTCCCGCTTCCCTTTTTCTCGTGGATTGCATGGTGTGAATTATGATAATGTAAAATATTGAGGGAAACAGAAATAAATCGACTTCAAGGTTGTGTTTGTCATAATTTTGTGACTTTTGGTGAAATAATAGCTGTGTTTGTCACTCAAATCAAGTGGAAGCATAAATAATCGACTTCAACTCTGTTAAGAACTTTTCCATCATTACTTAAAGTTGCTTCAATCATATTTTATCCAAAATGTCACAGTTTATCCAAAATGTTCTATGTTATCTCAGTTGACATTATCAACTAACCTTTAAATCCACATTCTCCTACATTTTTTTTGGGTGAGAAGTATGTAAATATTATAATCCCATTTACAACAAAATTTTCAATTCTAAACTTGTCAATGCAAACTAACATTGCTTTGGATTATCACATAGGTTACAAAACACAAACTGAAATGATCCACGGCAGAATAAGAAAAGCATATACATACCCTAAACCAGAAGGTAACTTCGGATCCTAAGAAAGAGACGTGCTCTCTGTTTCATTCTTTGGTTGGCTTTTAGAAAATGTAACTTTCAACTTTGTACCTGTAACCTTCAACTTTGTAACCTGCAAGGCTTTTCTGATACAAGTTCTATTTCATTTTGAAACCTAAAAAAATAGCAGTATAACTTCATATAAATAAAAGTTGAGAGGTGAAAATATAATTTACTATAATACCCTAAGCTGAAAACTTTTTGCTCAACAGATCTTGGACTAGAAAAGGCCATGGATTGTTTTTTGAATTGAATCAATGGTTATAATCCATGAATATGTGAAGTAGACTTTTCAAAAATTTATGCAAGAATCTTATGAAATATACATATGACTAGTACTAAAGGAACACAAACTCATTGGACAGTTGAAGTTTATATAATTATAATGTATAGTAATATACTGTTTGGATTTTGATATAATAAGCAACTTCTAAGAATATTTTATTAATTTACAGGTTAGTTAGCCAATCGGTAACTTCATCATGAATGAGATATTTAGAGAGCCCTTTTTTTATGCATTCCATGAAAATAATTGAAATTACACGGATATCACTGAAATGAGAATTATGAATTCACAAATTGCTGGAATTTTACCTAATCCTTGTTGAACTTATTTGGTTTGGAACCATCTCATCTACTGAGATTACATTGTCCTTCATAAAAAAATACCACATAAATGTATCAGTATAGTGAACGTGTTATGCACTACAAATATGAAAATGAGGACATTACAACATTACTTATGGCTTCGGTGACTTAGGTGCACCTGATAAAAAAACAACTATCATCAGTAATGATGACTTAATCATTTGCTGCACAGTAAAGCAAAAAATAGCCCAAACTACCATTCAAAAGGTGAGATTTCAGGGCACTGAACGAACATGTATTGATCGCTTTTGTATTTGAATGCTGGAGGCTTTGACATCTGCAATGTAACGACATTACTGGTGTATATTGCCACCTAATATTTGCCATACTTGGTTACTTTTTATGAAAAAAAAGGATTTATTATATACCTTCAATAGCTTGACAGAGTAATGGCCTGACCTTAAATCCCTCAATCCTCTTTTACAGGCGTACAAAATTACATGAACCGATATATACATCCATGTCTGCAGTTTTATAACAGTGATGCATATTAACTATATAAATAACTAGTGGTAGAGTTAAAAGATAATGTAAAGAGAGCGAAACATAACATATTACCGTTTTGCGATAACAATGATGAACCATGTAAAGGAAATGTCCATGGACAAGGAGCAGTATGTAAACTATCAGAAGCAAATAGTGGGAGTATCAGAATGCATTATATCCCATAATTCTATCGAACGGCTTTCTAAGCTTGATTAGGCTTCGCCTAAACCAGTGAGTAACCAACACAAAGGCGGTTATCATGAGAATCAACATTATTACACCTGTTATTCCTTCTGGACTTCGAATTAGTTTTGAATATGACAGTTTTTCTTCTATAAAGTCATACTTCATATTTTCATACATTGATGCTTCTGCTAATATTAGGCATGGAAAATAGCAGCTAAGATGGTTTCCTGCATGGAGTATTACACCAACTACTATTGCTGGTGCAATTATCTGTAAATCAAATTGTTATTTTAAGTGTTCACAATATAAGTGAGCAAATGAAAATCTGAAAGTATGACTTAAATTCAACTATTCACCAATGGTACCACGGATATTGACTAGATTTAGTTTAGTAATTACTATACATATGCTAACCTGTTATCAGAGAGAAATTTTCATTGCCTATAAATCATTTCACCAAAGAAAGTTAATTTCTTTGGTCGAAAATGCAGAACATGAAATAAAGTGTGACATGTAAATATGCACAAAATGTATGTAGTTGTTGTGCACCTTAGGTACGTAATGCTCCACTTATAATATTATCTTCAAGATACAGACATGTGAATGAGTCAACGTTCACATGGTTATGCTAGATCAACATATACGATGCACATTCAAAAAACAACACACTAATTTTAGTAGGAATATTGGCAAATGACGTCCGATTGTTTATTCATACATATTTGAGCCTCAAAACGGATCCTGATGCATGTCGGGCGAGTAGGAAGACCAGGATTTGCCTCATTGCTTCACTCAACCACCCATCTGCTTCAACAAAATCATACAAAAAATATATTATATTTTGTTTGTACATTGCCTTTTCACATAGTAAATATCTAATACCTGCTATACCAGTTTACCAAACCTTTTCAGTAAGAGATATTGCAGTTAACTATGCATCAGTACCATCTCCTGTGATGACCATGCCATATAAATATAAGCATCACATACATCACCATTTTAACATTTGTACCACCTTAATTTGTAACCAGATTAGCAATATCAGCTATTGTAATAGCTTGTTCTCTGTTAACATCAGAAGAAAAAAAGGTTGTTGTCCGTGGTACGCTTCTAGGCATCCTTTGATTCATGAACGTTTGTCGTTTCAGTTACTAGTTTTGCCCAATGTTAATATAACATGGTTTTCCAAGCCAGTTTAATATAAGCTTGGCACAACCATTTTCCTTGCTGTAGTTTAGTTATCGAAACATGTAACGATAAATTAAAGAATAGGCTAGCGCACATTCAAATCCAATCTTTTTGTCATGTGAATACCGTTAAAAATAATTTCTAGTGTCACTTATCTCGATAATGAGAGTATACCATTCCAGCCATCATTAAAAAGATATAATAAAAGGAATAAATTTGTTTCTTAAGCAGCCAAAGAGAGAACATTAATAGAATCCATTAGGTTGTTTATTATCACCCTTCATGACAATGACAAATTTTGATGAACAGAGAGGGGCTTATCCAAAGACATCACCTGCCACCATGACGATGCAACAAGGCAAATAGTCTCATTTTATTAGGATATCTTAATGGTTTACCGAAAATAAAACCTTTACTGCTCATGAGTACAAAGCTCACAATAGACTAACGACTAACGATAAATTGAAATTAGAAGTTGGAAACACATCAAATTAGAAAATTGGATAGATATCAATTTAGATTATCTTACTGAGTATCTAAATAAAAATTAAAGTGAAAGCAAATTCCCCTGATAATGCACACGATTGAAAGCAGATCCACAGACATAAACTTCTATTTCAAAACCTAAAAGGAACTTTAATTATGCTAATCAGCTTCATCGCCAAGATTCGTGTCGTTTTATGTCGTGAGTATCAATTTCAATCATGCACGCCATTCGAATTCGAGCCTATGTCAATGGCATATCCTACTACGCCATCGCCAAGTCATAATTTCAAACCGATCATTTTGATTAAAAAACAATAAATGTCATTGTGGCAATTTAAATCTGTTCATAATTCCAAATGTTCAATTTATGAATCAGTCGTATTTTACGGTCGCATACAGCTCACCAATAGTTTGAAATCCAAACTCAGGCTAGTGAGGAAGAAAGTCCAAAGAAAGAAGTCGATAACAAAACTGTGATCAAACTGAAAAAAGAAGGTGTGAAGGAGTGGGAAAATGGCAGAACAAGCAGATAGTGGAATCTCGAGGACCATGAAATGAGGTAAGTGATATGATTAGTACGGCAAGGAGGAAATCAGCACGCAATTTCACACGCATGAACACTCCTGCTTCAGCTAAAATTTAAAGACCAGGTCTTGCCAATCCTAACCTGATGTGTTTGTATCATTTTCCTTCTTCCTCACTGTAGTCTGCAGCTATGATATATTACAATAATAAAATGGGTTTTCGGAACCATTCAATCTTACCTTACAATACACTCATCATTTGTGATCATTTAACAATGTATATAACACATGTTA
Source organism: Allium sativum (assembly GCA_030737875.1). Lineage (NCBI taxonomy): Eukaryota > Viridiplantae > Streptophyta > Magnoliopsida > Asparagales > Amaryllidaceae > Allium > Allium sativum. The sequence continues at coordinate 647,517,732 of CM060923.1, forward strand.
ACAGTACATAGTAGCCTTTTTCTGCCTTCATCAGCATGAATGAGTACATAGGTAACTAACAGGGCCACCAAATGTTGAATTAAGGACCTGCACTGTCAGAGCTATCTGGACAGGTATTTGCGACTTATTGCCATGGTGGCTTATACAACAAATTCTAGCATCTTCCCATCTCCCATAGACTAACACTCTAGCATTGAATTGCCTTCAGTTTCCATATTATATGTAATAATAAATTAAACATCTGATTGACGTTTTTGTACGTCCTAATTTATATTGAAATTTTATGCCTCAATCAATTTATGTTAAATTTTTATATTCAATTTGTATCTATGTCTTATCTTGTTGTTCACTGTAAAAATGCAGCAATGGAATCATCAAAATGGACAACAGATATTTTGACAAAATTTTTAATGTTTGCTGATATGAAGAAACATATCTTTGTCAGGCCAGCCCTGTGCAGGGTGTATACTTGGCTTTGAATAACTACGGTGGTATAACAGTATTAAAATGATGTTAAGTATAACATATGTTTATTAATACTGGACCCATAGAAACAACAATCAGAAATTGAAAACATGTTTCGAATGTTTGTATCATTCTTCGTCCCTGCCTTCTAAAGGAACTTAAACAAAATAACGTACAGATCACATCCACTACAAGTTAAAACATTTGATCTTCTGCCCACACAAGTGGGTTGAAGTTTGAGCAATATTCAAAGGGGATATAAACGCATAAAAATTTGTTTCAAAAATACGTATAATTGGATTAGAGTTATATAAAAAAACTGTTAGGAATATAAACAAATTGCACGGAGAAATTTGACAAACGCACAGTAGATAGAGCCACACTGTTTATGTTCACAACGACAACTACTTCGCAGTCTTAACTACTTCATTACATATTATTTATGACACCGCCTTAGTGATAATGAAGCTTGTTTCTGCCACTACATCAAACAGAAGTAGACAGCGTACCATAGAAGTTAATTTTAAGCCAACACTTCTGAATCAATAGAAATCAATTAAACAACAAAAGCAAGCCACAAATGCATAATGAAAAGGAAATTTATTTTGAATAGATGCGAATAGTATATGCAGAAAACTCGGGTTAGAGGCATACCTTAGTTTATTTGTAGTAAAATCTTATGCATCCAACCAATTTGTATCGTCAGTATTAGAGCTATCGGTTTTTACAGAAAAATTAATGGATAAGTAAATCCGTGTGGAAGTTGCAATGAAGGAAAAGGCGGAGGCAAAAGTGAAGGCGGAGCTGATGGACAAGAGAGCGGTAAACTAAAAAGGCAGGATATCTTAGAGTTTTCCATTGTCCTTTGTTTAGGAAAGAGGGCAAGGAAGCGATGAGTCTAAAGAATGAAATAAGAAGAAAAAAATTGGCTGCCGCCAAAATATATTTTAGCGTGCTCTGAAATTTGGAAAATTGTGACAAATAGCGTTAACATCTTATTTTAATTTATTTGTACGATTTTAGCGTGTGGATGATACAACGTTCAGCACGGAAACGCTAATTTTGGATATTTCCTAATGCTGTAAATAATAGTTTTTCTTGTAGTGAATGGAGGGTGGCGTGTTTCACTTGGTACGTATCAGAGCATAGATTTACCAGACCAGATGAAAAAAATTTAAACTATTTTCAAAAATAAGTTTAAAGAAGCATCTTTTTCAAGAAAAAGTGTTGTTTTTTAGGCATAATTCCCCAGAGCCATATGCACTATCCCTCCATCACTTTATCTTGAATACTTTCCTTTTTGTTCTAGCATGTCTGGAGATCTTAACCTTGCAGAAGGAGTACCGATCCCTGGCTGGTTCCGAAGGTACCTACAGGCTAGGGCCAATGGTGCGGGCCCAGCAGACATTCTTCCTCCTACAGTGGCAGCGGTTCCTCCTCTTCCTCGTGGGAACACTTTCGCTAAGACGTGTAGAGACTTCAAGGCTGTGGGAGGAAAGGACTTTTATGGAACTGAGTCATTTGTGGTAGCAAGGAACTGGCTGAAGGAGACTGAAGATTTATTCGTTATCTTCGAAGTTGATGACAGGCAAAAGATACAGCTAGCAGTGTGATTGCTCAAAGATGAAGCTTCCTATTGGTGGGAAGTTACGCATGCAGAGAGGCTAGTGGAAACATGGGAAGATTTTAAGATGAGGTTTGAGATGAAATTCCTCTCCCAAGCTGAAAGAAGCTTGCAGATGGTGAAGTTCCTAACTCTTAAGCAAGGGAGTATGACGATCAGGGAGTACGTCAATCAGTTTAATCAGCTGGCCAGATTTGGGCTGGATTTAATAAACACCCAACACAAGAAGGCCCTTCGCTTCATCAAAGGCCTGAATGAGCCTCTACACAGCCTTCCTATGACCCATATACCCATGGGGGTGACCTATGAAAGCTTAGTGGACATGGCACTGCTACACGAGGAAGATAAAGGCAAGAAAGAGGCAAAGGCGGAAGTGCCTCAAGAAAAGAAGGAGGGTTTACAGTCTAAGAAAACAGACTTCAAGAAAGACGGGAAGAACAACAAATCCCGTGAAAAGAGAAAGTCCAATTTTTGTGGCATTGTGGGACATATAGCAAAAGACTGCAGAAAGAAGAAGGCAAAGATGAATGGTGGTTGCTTCAGTTGTGGCGAGACTGGACACTTGGCTAAGGACTGCCCAAAGAAGCAGGGGCAGGGACAGAGGACTGGATCCACCTCAGGCGGACAAGTTCATGCGCTGGTGGCACCTCCACAGGAACGAGGTAGAAATATTTCTGTAGAAAGCTTAGTTTATCTTTACGATCATCCAGTTCGCACTCTTTTGATTCTGGTGCATCACACTCCTTTATTTCATCTGCTTTAGTAGAATCTCTGCACCTAGACACTAGTATGGTAGAAGATCCCTTGGTTGTTTCAAATCCAATTGGGGGCTCAGCTTATTTGTCGATGGTTTGCTTGGATTTGAAAATCTCTATTCTATGTGTTGAATTTAGATGTAGTGCCTTTGTTTTGGGCTTCTCAGGATATGGACTGATCTTAGGCATGGATTGGTTATCCAGTAATGGTTAGGCTCTTGACTCGGCTTGGTAACACTCTAGAAATTTCTTGTAATCCCTTGAATGTTGTTATGCTTAGTTATCTAGAGTCGCTTGATGCTTCTGTTGAGAATTTGCAGTCGGTTAGAGTAGTCTGGGAATATCCGGATTTCTTTGAAGAGGTGAAAGGCTTACCTCCGAAGCAGGAAATAGACTTATGCATATATCTTGTTGATAATGCAAAGACCGTAGCCCTGCCTGTTAGGCACATGGCTCCAAAGGAGAGAAAGGAGCTCAGTAAGCAGGTTAAGGAGCTTCTTGAGAAGGGGTTTATAAGGAGAAGTATTTCGGAATGGGGTGCTCCAGTGGTGTTCGCCACCAAAGCAGATGGTTCACTACGTCTTTGTGTGGACTATAGAGAACTAAACAAGCTGACCAAAAAGAATAGACACCTGCTTCCCAGAATAGACGATCTGTTTGATCAGCTTGTAGGTGCGTCGGTCTTCTCCCAACTTGATCTAGCTACTGGGTTCCATCAGCTAAGGGTAGCTGAATATAGTATTGATAAAACGGCGTTTAGAACCCCAGATGGTTTCTTCGAGTGAATTGTCATGCCTTTCGATTTGACAAACGCACCCACTTATTTCGTGGACCTAATGAGCAGGGTGTTCAGAGAATTCCTCAATAAGTTTGTGGTGGTCTTCGTAGACGATATTTTGATCTTCTCAAAGAATGAGGAAGAACATGCTCAGCATCGGAAATAGATCATGGATACTCTCCGTGCACATCAGCTAAAAGCCAAATTCTCCAAATGCCACTTTTAGAGATAAAAAGTAAGATTTCTGGGGCATATAGTGTCCAAAGAGGGGTTGGCTGTGGACCCCACGAAAGTGGTGGCAGTGCAAGATTGGAAGACACCAAGAAATGCAACCGAAGTCCGAAGCTTTCTTGGGCTAGCCGGTTTTTACCGAAAGTTCATTAGGGATTTCGCGAAAATCTCAGCTCCACTCACAAGGCTAACAAAGAAAAATATGGCGTTCACTTGGGATTTGGATTGCGAGTTTGCTTTCCAACGATTAAAAAGAGCTCTCACAACAGCCCCAGTTCTGACTTTGCCGGATGGAAGCAAAATATTCACAGTATATACGGATGCTTGTGATATGGGCCTAGGCGTCGTTCTAATGCAAGAAGGTTGGGTAGTAGCTTATGGTGGAAGACAATTGAAAGTGCATGAAAAGAACTACCCAACCCACGATCTTGAGTTGGTCTCCATCGTCTTTGCGCTTAAGTCTTGGCGCCATTATCTCCTAGGTGAGAAGTTCGAATTATATACTGACCATAAATCGCTGAAGTATCTTTTCTCGCAGAAAGATCTTAACCTAAGGCAACAAAGATAGATGGAGTTCCTTGCCTCATATGACTTTGAGATTTCCTATATTCCCGGCAAAGGCAATGTAGTAGCAGATGCGTTGAGCAGAAAGAAACTGGCCCTAAGCCCTCTCTTTGTAGAAAGGCAAAGCTTGGAGTATATAGCCGGTTTTGACTTTAGGTCCTCCTCAGATTTTATACCTGGTTTATTAGCATCCCTAGAAGTATGGTCCACTCTTTTAGACTCGATAGGGGCCGCATAACGTGAAGACCCTCAGCTTATGGATGTGATTGATAAACTAATTAGGGGTGAAACTTCCAGTCACCTCAATAGGTACTCCATCGATGATAAGGGTTGGCTGAGACGGGATGAAAGGCTATGCATCCCACAAGCTAGGGATTTAGTGAAGAAGGTTCTCGAGGAGGCACATCATTCCAAGATGACAATACACCCAGGAGGAGACAAGATGTACAAGGACGTAAAGAGAGTTTTCTATTGGAGCGGCATGAAGAAGGACGTGGCAGATTTCGTTTCTAAGTGTGTGACATGCCAACAGGCCAAGGCGGAACAAAAGAAGCCTGGAGGACTGCTTCATCCTCTAGAATTCCCGCAATGGAAGTAGGATAGCATTTCAATGGACTTCATTGACGGGTTGCCTAGGTCAAGAAGAGGCAATACTAGCATTTGGGTAATAGTGGACAGGCTTACTAAAAGTGCCCACTTTATACCTATCAAGAGTAGAAGAACTGCCTCGTCTCTAGCTTCTCTTTATCTTAAGGAAATAGTTCGACTCCATGGAATACCCTCCAGCATAGTGAGTGATAGAGACCCCATCTTCATGAGCGAATTTTGGCGGAGTCTGCGAGAAGCTGTCGGCAAACAGTTATGCTTGAGCACGGCCTATCACCCCCAAACTGATGGTCAGACAGAAAGGGTGAATAGAGTACTAGAAGATCTTCTAAGACTATGCGTTCTTGACTTCGGAGGGACTTGGGAGGATCACCTTCCTTTAGTGGAATTCTCCTGCAACAACAGTTACCAAGCCACCATCGGTATGGCACCCTTCGAAGCTTTGTATGGAAGACCGTGCTGATCACCAACTTGTTGGTGGGAGTCTACTAACAAGATTATACTTGGGCCAGACATGATTAGAGAGACTTCAGAAAAAGTGGACTTGATGCGAAGGAGAATGAAGACTGCCCAAGACAGACAGAAATCCTACGCCGACAAAAGAAGGACCGACCTTGAGTTTGAGATTGGGGACAGGGTTTTCCTTAAGGTATCCCCTCTAAGGAACGTCGTTCATTTTGGGTCCGCAGGAAAGCTAGCACCAGGATTTGTAGGACCGTTCCCTATCATCGAGAAAATTGGGAAAATGGCTTATAGAGTAGAGCTGCCAGAAAGATTGGTTGGAATTCACAACGTCTTTCACGTTTCTCATCTCCGGAAATGTCTACATGAATCTACGGAAGGGGTGGAGCCAAGCATTCTAGAAGAAGCGGAAGTGGAACGCGAAGCAAATGTGAGGAGAGTTCCAACTCGAATCGTAGGAACTGAAGTGAAAAAGCTACGTAACCGCGAAGTCAAGCTCGTTAAGGTTCAGTGGAGCGACGCCGAGGAAGACGCGACTTGGGAAACTGAGGACAGAATACGCGCGGCCTCCCCTTTTCTTTTTGAGGGTACATTTTTGACCTCTCTTTTTCCTTAAGTTGTGATTGTATCTATCTTTTTAGGTATATCTCCTCGATATTATCCTTTATCCTTAGGTAGAAACCCCTTTGGATGTAAACATGTATTTGAAACATATTATGGTTGATGGTTGCAAGTGGTTGCTAGTGGTTGCTCGTGGATGCATATACACACACAACCTAGGTTCTAGATTGGCTCAGTCACTTCATAGTGCATATGCATATATGTATTCATATTTGTATATGGTTGAAACTTGATATGTTGTCATATGGATGTCGCATTTGTATTGATGGTTGCGCACTCATGTAGAATTATGAGTAAGAACAAATTTGCATACATAATGGATTCATGATACTTACATGATTTGCATTGAGGAGGTCAACTGGATCAGTAGACCGCCTGATTTTGCATTAGTTAAGGACATATACACACACTGTGCATATAATCAGAAAGCATTAGAAGTCTTTTAAGGACAATGCGCGCATGTGTTTGTTGGTTGAGTAGATGGACGATTGGATGTTAGGACTTACGTTCTCTTAGACTTGAAGATTTCGGGGACGAAATCCTTTAAGGAGGGGAGAATGTAACACCCCGAATTTTTTTGTTAACTGTAACTTAACAAATTAAAGTATAATTAATTCTAAATGATGGAATTAAGGGAAACAGGTTACGCCATTGCGTTCGTCTCGGAATTCTGCTTGAGATAGAGTCTGAGTTTTCGTAAAACGGATATCGTATGAAGAAGATATGGACGAACGAAGTTGGGTAGAAAAATCAAAAACGGGTCAGAATGCACTGGCGCATTTGGGAAGTGCGCTAGAACAAAATTGCACTGGCGCACTTGGGAAGTATGCCAGTACAAATTTTTACTGGCGCACCTGCCAAGTGCGCCAAGGCCAGAAACCTGCTTGGTCAGGCCCTGACTGGCCTGGTCAGGTTCTGGTCGATTTCTGAGGCTTGGCTGTGTAACTAGGGCTTACATGTCACTTTCTGATTGGCTTCTCTTGAGTCGGATGGTTTGGATTCACTCTAGCTTCATCGATGGCTCTAATCGGTTTAAAATTCTATAAATACAACTCAAGACTAAACCTAAATTCACACAAATAATATAGTACTAGAGCCGCCATGCTGCTGGAAAGAAACTAGGAGTGGTCATCAGTTAGAAAGCTTAGAGACAAGCCAATACTAAAGTAAAACACGAATCAAAACAACGTTAGTCTACCCAATGGAAAGCATATCAAATTCAGAACTCAGAATCCAGAATTCAAGTTCATCGTTCGTTGTAAGTATAGTGATTTTTCCGATGAGAATAAAACTAAGACTTGACTCAATGTAAATTGGAAGTGGAATTGTGCTATTATGTAACGGCGATGTTAATCCATATCTATGTATTGAAATGATTGTGTTGTGAATGGAACTGAGATGTTTGTGGTATAATTAAGATTGATGTTGATCCCATTGTACTTTTAGAATGACAACAACATCACAAGCAAGTTGTATAGTTCATGTTTATGTGATTATATAGGTTGTTTGTGACTAGAATCTCATGTATATACTTTATGCTAGAACCTTTATGCCTAAATGGTTATGTTCATATACACGCTCCTATGTTTATACAAAAGTTGCAAGTTCCTAATTGGATCTGTGTCAAGATCCACTTTAGTACATGTTTCATGTTGTAATTAGATATATGATTGGATCTAATTCACACCCTTGTCATAAAGTTATACATACTTATGAAAATGTCATATTCTTGTCATATGCTAGTGATGTTCGATGTTATGCCTAGATCCTAAACATGTTTAGACTTATGTTGTCTAAATCATATGCTAATTTATGTGACACCTATTTGGTTAGATCCCTATTTCAATGCAAGTTCACATAAAAGTAATTTGAATTAGGCTATGTTGCAAATTCACATGTATGTTGATTTAGTCTAAGTTGCAAGTTCACCCCTATGACATTCATGTTGACTATTTTGCAAGTTCACACATATGATGTTCATATTGACTTTGCCAAAAATGCCAAATTTACACCTATGTCATGTTAATGAATTCCCTTATACCAATTTTGTGTGCACTAAATTAGGCTAAATTTTTAGCCTAATATTATATGTTAAAACCATGCGAATGAAAATTAGGCTAAGGTTGTTAGCCTAATATTTAAACGGGGTAACGTTGGGAATATTGGTAAAACTTGACATAAAAATATATGAAATTGGCATGTTTGTCACATGCCAAAATTAGTGGCATTTAAACGGTATAATTTCTTATACCAGAAAACGTTAAACTTGGAAAAGTGGGCCATGACATTTAATTTACATATATTAAGTAATAAAGATAAATATGTAAATTTAGAAAATACGAATATGCTTAACACGAGGTTGGATTGAGTTGTGATGTAAACCTGCCCGGACCCGCCCGGCTGTCCAGTAGTCACAACAATACCTATCCAATGTGGGTGGTTAAGCATTGAGCCCAATAAGGACCCGAGGTTAGACTGAGTTACGGTGTAAATCTGCCCGGAACCGACCGGTACATCCGGTAACCGTAACAATATTTGTCTAATGTGAGTGGTCGGTGCTTTAAAAAGCTAAGGACAGACTAGTCAGGATGGTAGGGTTAAGTTAACTAAAACAATTAACCAATTCAACATGATAATTAAACTGATGGTTGGGGTTAGGTAAATACAGAAACTTAACCACTTAACATGTTTGACTAGAAAACCCTAGTGACGGGGACCCATTTCATCAGTAACCCAATTAGGTATCATGGTACCCTGAAACTAGGCAGGGTGGGGCACGATTACTGGGCCGACTGTAAGCGGTCAAAGCGACGGATGTGGGTGCCAGTAGGAGCCGATCTTTAGAAAAAGGGGATCACTTCACCCTCAGCATGGGGTGCCAGTTTAGAACTAATGCATGTAGGTGCAGAGATATAGTGTGGGGTGCGATAGTATATTCGTTTCAAAACTACTTTATCTTAGTTTATGATACTTTCCTGTTTCTAGTTTATACCTATCATGCCCTTATTCTTAATCTCATACTGAAGAGTCACTAGACTTACCATGGTTTATGTCTGACCCTATTTTCTTTTGTCTTCTTTTCTTCCGTCCCCCTCCCCCCAGGTCCACAGGGAGGAACAACCCAGCTTAGTCAGATTCTTTGAAAGCTTCAAGATAGTAGATGTGCGCTTTGGACTCTCTTTCCTTGGCTATGGCTGTTGGACACACTCTACGGGGATTTATGCAGTTTTAATTATGTTTTTATGCTTCTTTATTTAATAACCAAGACAGAAGTGATGATGTAATGTTTTGAAAGTTTTTATGTGACAGTTATGGAAATGTCTTTGTATGAACACGTATTTATTAAATAAAAAGTCTGTTTGTTTTCCGCTGCTTATATATATGTGTTTATATCTGTCTTGTGTTTTATCTGTGACTTTTACTTACAAACCTGCACCAAAGTTAAGGCATTCCCTTTGTGAGTGACCTTAATGGAGGGTGGGTTTTTCAATCAAAACTTGAGTTTTTAGGTCGTTAAGACCATAAATAAGGCCAGATAGCTCCACGTTTTCATTATGTACGCAATTGGCAGGTCATTGAGCACAAATATGATGAAGGATGACATGACAATATATTGGTCTCAGGTCACCGCTGTCTTTATTAGCCAAGTCGATTGCTATAATGATGAGGACGTTAGCTTTTTTGCACAAGTCAGCCTGTTTCTAGCGCTTAAAGAAAGAAGTTGGGTTGACATCACTGGTCCTGTGCCGTGAACACAACATTTAACATTTAAGTCGTTGCTACAAAATGGGAATAACCATGTCGTTCAATGTAAAACTGGAGAGACCGTGTATGAGCAATGTCACGTGACGCCATGAAAAGATTACGCCCAGATCATAAGAATGCTCATATGTTAGTTCATCAACCTGTTGGGTGGCTGACAGTTGGTGCCTTAGGGTCGTTGACCTACATTTGGGACGCTGATGCTCACCACAACATATTTTAGTACGTTGTCGGACCAACAGTTGGGTTATTGGATGTTAAACCGTGGACGTATGCAGCATTAATTAGATCGTTATCAGAGCAAGTAGGCTACAACGAAGATGATTAGATGGTGGAGATATAAAGCATGTATTTGGATATAGGTAACGTGTGATACTTGGACCAATTAATACAAAGCCAGCCAAACTGTTGCCAGATGAAGAGCATGTTAGGTCGTATACTATATTTTGGACCATGCACATTCTTAACTTGCACGTACCTTTCAGTCTGCATCCTCTAAACCATTATTTTAGGTCATTCAAGGTGAAGGAGAACCTAGCACCAACCATACGCTCTAAATTACAAATGTGTCACTCACCCTAAGCTCCAACTATAAATACCCCCTCCCCCATATTTCATTGGGAGAGGGGGACGGAATTTCAAGACAACAAGGAGGTGCCACCAAATTCAGAGCTCACCTACAACTTCTCTAATGACTTCTATAGATTCAACAACCCTTCTCCAAGTTCATGTAGATTAAATCCATGTCAATGGTCATTAAATCTCTCTCCAATTGAATATAAGTACCTTCAATCTCATTCAAGCTACAAGGAAAATCACTCCAACATCATTCAAGCAATTTCATGCCTTCTCCAATCCACTGTGAATCCGGATCTAACGCTAAACTCTTATCAAAACTCTGATCAAATCATGGAAAAGGATCAAAGCACTTGAGTGATTGAAAATTCACACTTCTACCAACATAAAGCTAGAGATCATATCAATTTCTAGCTAAATTCAATAGAAGTTAGATCATAAAGAGAGTTAAAAGAGAGAAATGAATATAATGTGGGAAAATCCATGCTTTTGTAAGATCAGATATCATAATGAGAATTGATTAGAAGTGGACATAGATTCATATTGAATCGAACCACTATAAAAAGCTTCTTGTCTTCATTTTTATACTTTTATTTTGCGACTGTGGCCTCATATTCAAATTCTAACCGCAATTGGTGAAGTGCACATTTGCATCCTTGGTGTTGATTCCATTTTTGAGATCAAGATTTGGCGTCCACCGTGGGGTTGTGCTCGTATCTCCTTCCTTCACATTGAAGTTCCAAGCCGACGTCTACCATACATTCTGTAAATCTAAGATCTGGGCCAATCGACGAATTTTCATCAAAATTCAAGACTGTGCACGAGATCATGGCTAAATCAAAGAAAACCACTATCAATGTCGTTGAAGAAAACGACAATGTTGCTAATCACGAAACTACTCCACTCACCAACCAATTTGACGGTGGAGAAAGTTCAATATCCGAAGCAGGAGTGACTAACATTACAACAAAAACATAAAATTGAGACAAAATCTAGAGACATATTATATTTTTGTCTGTAAATCAGATCTAATTTGATACAAAATAATTCCGTCACTGTTCACTAATACAAAGACATAATGACCGTATTAAATGGGTCACAATTAATACATGCTCATAGAAAATATTTCTTTTAACGTGTCCTTTAATCAATCCTTTACTCCCCATGTTTTCAGCTATAAACGTGTGATGCTTCTCTTCTCTCTGTAAACATGAAATAACTCCCCCCCCCCCCCCCCAAATACAAAACCTACATCATCTTCCCACCCAGGAAACAAACCTCTTCTCAAAAAAACAATATCAGGAAAAAATAAGAAGGTAAAGGTTGGCAAATTTGATTAAAGAAAAACGGTGGTTAGTTTTCTCTTCCCCATTCTACTTATAAATCTAAATGCTTTCTAATGTATAATTGGTTTTTGTAGTTGTTTTGCACTAATTATTCTATAAATGTTGAATAGTTTTTACCGATTGTTAATGGTTTTTTCAATATCAGTCCTCTAAAATCAATTAACATACTATTTTTTTCTTAATTTTTAATCTTTTTATTGCTGCTGGATGAACACGGTTAGGAGGACGTTAGGGGGATGGGGACAGACTCACACATGCAAAGAAACGGGCGAGATGTAGAATGACTAGGGAAAGAAGGCGGATCTAGGTCACACCGGTCGATGCTTGAGAAAAGAATCCTAGTAGGGTCAATAAACCTGGCCACAGTGTTCATGAAGACTATCAAAATTCTTTTTTTTTTTGGATGGGAATGATCTAGTAGCCTTGGAATTTGGTTAAGGAAATTTTTGGTAGCGGCGGCTTCAGCTAAGGACGTCTTCTAAGGCTTCTAACAGCCCCAACATATCAGATCATGTGGAAATTTCCATTCCAACTTCAAAAGAGATTTTACTAGGCATCATAACATTCAAGGTAACTACTTATCCGACCATCGTCACAGAGATGTTCATTAATGCTGCATTCAGTGTTGATATTCCATTTCTCACTCTTCTGGCTGCTCAATCGATTGAAATTGCTCCTAAGCAGGGAAAAATATCCAAGTTCCCTGGGTTGTAAAGTGCTATAGAACGATTTCATTCTTTGTATTTTTTAGTTTTGATTTTGACAAGGATCTACGGTTGTAAGACTCAAGATTTGTAGATATGTATGTACTTAATTATTATGGTTCAGCAAATGACGTTTGGTGTTTTGTTTGTGCATTCTATTGTCATTGCAGAACTTGCATATCTAACATTTAAGAAAAAATTGTATATCTAATATTCGAGAATGTGAATGGTATATTGAAGTTGTAATAACGGTTGCTGTTTTGGAGACATTTTTGGAACCGCATACATGGCTAATGCCATCCTAAATTGCAAACTATTTCGAGACAATTGTTTTTGTCTATAATATTTTTGAGATATATGATTGCGGTTACTAATTTTTTTGACATCAAAATTTAAAGACAATATCATTTGTTACTAGTTTGTCTCAGTTAACGATTAGAGACAAAATATTTTAATTTGATACAAAATAAAATTGTCTCTACTAAGCTTTATTTTTATAGTGTAAAGCCGAATTAGACGTCGTCGTCGCTAACTTGAGTCAACGCATGAAAGCCTCCAACAAATCTTTAATCGATACTAATAAAACTCTCGTGGATGCTAATCAAGCTTTCATAGATAAAGTGAGTGCTTTTTTAAACGCTCAAGCAAATCCCGCTCCTCCGAAAATCCATGTCAACCTTGTAGAGAATGTAAATTCATCAGCCTCCGATCCTCATAATGACAACTTGGAAGGATTTATTGGCAATGACGATGCCAATGTCGAAGAGTCAAAATGAAAGCTAAAAACCACTCCGGTCGAAATTCCTCTGATCTAAAACTTTTTTATAACAATTTTAAAGTTCTAATTTGTTTGGAATATGTATAAGTGGTATAAGTGGTTGAAAACAGTTCTTTATTTGAAAATTTTCGTGGTTAGTATAAAGAAGGAAAATGTGTTCAAAGCACTGTTATTTTATGGCTGCTCTATTATCTACAAACTACAATTTAGCAACACTAGATTCACATGTGTTTAAACTTAAAGGTTGAAATAAACAAAGCTTAGATACATTTATTTTTGGATGCATGTATCATGTATGCGATCAGCTCAACGATGACAAATTATCACAGCAGCTGAGTACATATGCATGCATGCATGTGAGTATGTGTATGTGTATGTACACACATGAATCCATATGTACGTAGTAGGTCAAGTAATTAATTTATCAATCTTAAAATACATAACAAAGTGAGGTTGTCATTAATATTGCAATAGCAGACTTGATCAAATTCTATATCAATGGACTTCGATAATCCAAGTCTAGAAGATGCATTTAATGTTTGGATATTGCATTGGAGGATGACAACCTGACCACCTGCAGTTCGACTAGAAAATCATAATACGATCCAGAAGTCAAACATGTCATAATTTGCAAATGGTTTCAACTTTCAACTTAAAGATACTATAGTTTTACTCTGGCAACTATAATTCTTAATAACTTCCATTTTTTCTTTTTTCTTTTTTCATGGCGTCACCAACTGACCCTTCTTTCCTGCCCAATCCCATCCCTTCTCTCACCCCGTTCCATCCCACCTTGGGCCAACCACCTGCCATACCTCCATCTGACAATCTGCCTCCTCTGCCACCCGAGCCATCTCTATCAACTAACCTTCCTCCCAATTCGCCCATTCCAAATCCAACCCTACCTTGCAATCTAGTGAGTCACCAACCTTGGACTTACTTGTTTAAGCGTAAGCCGAAGAACGCTAGTAAGTACAGCGCTGTTGATGTCACCCCAGTGATTGTAGATGAGGCTCTTGAGCTCATTGAGGGTGTAACGGAATCAGGTCTTGAAGTTTGGCAAGATTTTCTTGTGGGTTTCTTCTTGGATAAACCTATTTCATACACTGCTGTGATCAGCAAGCTTTTGGCTATTTGGAGACTGAAAGGTACAGTTACGGTAAGATCGGATGGAGTGCTTTTTCTCTTTGATTTTTCGAATGAGGAAGATAAGTGTAGAGTTCAGCAAGCAGATCCGATAATTCTAAATAATAAGATGTTCATTCTTAAGCCTTTTGATCCCTACACTAGTAATGTTCGTGGCAATATTAGCTCTGTCCTAGTTTGGGTTAAGTTATACAACATTCTGATGATAGCATGGTCAAATTTTGGGATAAATTGGATTAGTAGTATGTTGGGAAAAATGTTATGTATGGATGAAAAGACGGAAAGTCGTGAGCATATCCAGTATGCCAAATGCTTGATTGAAATAAAACCAGATAAAGAGTTAGTCAATGACTTTCTTGTTAAAATACCGGGAGGAGGAGTGCAAAGAATATACGTCGAATACTTGTGGAAACCTGATATATGCAACTTCTGTAAATCGTTTGGACATAGGAGTGACTTTTGTGAAAGTAAAGAAACAGAGGAGAATGATGAAAGAGAACCAGAACAGGGAAAAGGCAAAGAACAAGTGGCACATAATATACATCAGCGTAAACAAGTCATATATAAGCCGAATGTCATAGCGAAGAATAACCGCCAAAAGTGGCGGGTGGTAGCAAGCAGAAAGAACAAAGAAATAATAACCGAAACATCAAAAGGAAACAATATGAAAACAGAATCATCAAAAGGCAATGCGAGAAATGGGAGTAATAACAAAAAAAGTAAGAAAGGAAGGAGAACACAGTAGTTGAAGTGAGAAATAGGTATGAAGTCTTGGAAGATGGGGAAATTGCAACAGCAACAAACACAAATGAAGAAGAGCAAAATTTCATTGATGATTTAGTTCAGCAGGACTTTGAGGAAATTAATGCGCATGTCATTCCTACACTGGAAAATCTTTTGAAACAAAAGAGCTTCTTTCCAGTTGGTGTACAAGCTGATGAGGGGCAAAACAATGAAGAAGTCTCTTGTGAAATAGATGAACTGTATGAAACAAATAAAATTTATGAAATGGTCAAAGACACATTAAATAAAGGAATGAAAGTGAATTGCACTATGGAGATTGAACTTACATGCAATGAAAAAGACACTTTGTTGCTTAACAAAGTAGGTACAGAAGTGAATAAAGTCAACTCAGAGGTGATAGTATGTGGTAAAAAAAAAATGCAAATTCAGAACCGAATGCTCATGCACAAGGTAACCAAGAACATGACCCTCCTGACCTTAATCCCAAGCAAAGTCCCACGCTACACCCAAAATAGCCTAGTGCTTCAGTCAAATCATCACGAAGTAGTGGACTATCCATACACATTCCAATCAGTAACCCCTACTCCAAACTAACTCCACCTCCAGCCTTCAGGTCTCCACCAGCATATTCTTTCACTCCTTTATCTTATCCAAATAGCAAATGTGAAAAGAAGAGCGCTTCTGCCTGTGTACATAGTGAGTATGGGCTAAGAAGCAAGAAAAGAGATGTTCCAATACCCCCATCAGTATAACAAATGAAGAAAACCATTGGCGTCTGGAACATCCGTAGCAGCCACAACGATACCAAGTTAGACCAATGTAGATTTCTTATTGCTGAGAAAAAAACTTTGCCTCTTAGCCTTGCTTGAAACTAAGCTAAACCACAAACTATCTCTCAGAGCCTCAAAATACATCAACGCCGAATGGTAGTACATGCACAACCTTGTTGAAGCTCCTTTTGGCAGAATTCTTCTGCTTTTTAACCCCTCTATAATCCAAATTAAACTAATCCAATCCACCTCGCAAATGTTACATTGTAGTGCCAGCTTCTCTGATGAGATGATTCCTTTCTTCTTAACTGTAGTGTATGCTGCAAATTCCTTGAATGTTAGACAGCTTTTTCTAGACAAAGTTCCCACTCTTCATCAAGCAACCAATCCCTGGATAATTTTAGGTGATTTCAATAGCTGTTATGATATTTCACAAAGAATTGGCGGTAACCCTTTATCCTTGACCGGGATCTCTCCTCTGAAAAAAGCTATTGACCACAGCAACCTCATCAGCATTAAAAGGACTGGAATGCCTTTTTCATGGAATAATAAGAGTAGATCCAGACCTAGAACATACTCCTTGATTGATCATGCTTTTTGTACCTCCGCTTGATTCAACGTATGGCCTGCCATCTCCTATGATCAACCTGCCCCACTTCTTTCCGACTACTCCCCAATTATTCTTCACCTTAGTGGGATTGACATGAAAAAAGCCTCTTGTTTTAATTTTTTTAATAATAGGTTCAATGAACCTGATTTCCTAGACGTTGTTTTAGGAGCTTGGGGGAGACCAACATATTGCAATCCAATGTATATATTGCAGATCAAGCTGAAGGAAGTAAAGGCTGCACTGAAAGATTGGGCGAAAAAAAATGGCAACGGCAACAAACAAACTACTTATTGGAGAAGAAAACTTGAAGATATACAAAATGTCATGGCGCATGACCCTTTTAATCCATCACACTCTAGTGTAGAGACAATCACCTCAAAACAATACCAAGACGCGTTGAATACCGAAGTGGCCATGACAAAGCAGAAATCTAGAATAAAGTGGAAACTTGAAGGGGACAGCAACAGTGCATTCTTTCATGCATCTTTGAAGGACAAGCAGTGTAGAGAAAACCTGGTAGCAGTTATTGATAGTAACGGTAACATTGCTAACTCTCAAGAAGAGGTTGAAAATGCTTTTCTGAGACACTTTGCTGATCTGCTTGGTAACAAAAATGATTTTATTCCAGAGATTGACCAAATTAACCCATATATTTTGCCTAAGCTTTCTACTGCAGATTACCTTTCCTTGTGTGATGAAGTTTCCAATGATGAAGTTAGAAAAGCTATGTTCTCTCTTAATAGTAATTCATCTAGCGGACCTGACGGATTCAATGCTTTCTTTTATATGAAATGCTGGAACCACATTCATGTTGAAGTTTTCGGCGCTGTCAGACACTTCTTCAAAACCTCTAATATAAATCAATCTTTCAACAGCACCAACATAGCTTTAATCCCCAAAAAGAAGAATGCAACGACTGTCTCCGACTACAGACCGATCTCATGCTGCAACACGATATATAAATGCATTTCAGAGATTATAGCAACGAGACTAAAAGCGGTTCTACCATCTGCTGTTTCAACTAACCAAGCTGCTTTTCTTTCTGGCAGAAACATTCTCGACAATGTGTTACTTTCCCACGAACTTCTTAACAGCTACTCTAACAACGACACTAGCCCAAGAGCTATGTTTAAATTAGATATCATGAAAGCATTTGACATGCTACAGTGGGATTCCATCGTCAGAATAATGAGTTACATGAATTTTCCTCTGCATTTCATTAGATGGATATATTCTTGCATCTCTTCTCCGAAGTTCTCTATTTTGATTAATGGTTCTCCTATTGGCTACTTTGGATGTAAACAGGGCATTAGGCAAGGGGACCCCTTATCAGCATATATTATCATTTTAATCATGGAAATGCTGGCTCAAATGCTTAATGATAGAATTGCCAAAGGACATTATACACTGCACCCAAAATGTAATAATCTGTGTATATCATCGTTGATGTTTGCTAACGATTTAGTGTTATTCTGCACTCCTGACAGACAAACTATTAATACTATCTTTCAAACACTACAAAGCTTCCATTCCATGACAGGGCTTAAAGTCAATATTCAAAAGTCTGAAATGCGAACAACGGGCCTATCCTTCGAGCAAGCGAGTGACCTTTCAGCTAGAACCGGAATAGAAAGTAATAATGAAACGATCACTTATCTCGGCCTACCATTAACCTCTGCCAAAATCACTACTAGCCAGTGTATGCCGCTGTATAACAGGATCACATCCCGTATGATGTACTGGACTTCTCGTCTCCTTAGTCAGGCTGGTAGGCTCACTTTGATTAAAGCTGTGGTGTTCTCCATGCAGGTGTACTGGGCCAGGACCTTTGTACTTCCTACCAAGTTGATTACTTTAATCAGATCAGCCTTTATGAAATTTCTATGAAAAGGAAAGATGGAAGGTAGATATCATGCTCCGATAGCATTTAAAGAAATAGAGAAACCCTTAGCTAATGGTGGGCTAGGAATTGCAAACATGGCTATTTGGAACAAGGCGGCTTTTGTCAAACACGTCGACAGTTTTCTGAATAAAAATGACAACATATGGGTTAGACGGTCTAGCAAACATGTTGTAAAAGACCGAAATTTTTGGACTATGGTACAACCGCAAAAGTGTAGTTAGACTTGGAGGAGTATTTTCAAACTTAGAAGCATTATCCTGCCATTCTTCAGTTACAAACTTAGCAAGGAATCTCAAGTGAAGTTGTGGCATGATCCGTGGCTTAGGAACGGTTTAATTCTAATCTGTGAGCTAACTGACATAGAATTTGAATTGGCAGGGATAAGTGATTCTGCCAAAGTTAGCCAATTCATTAACAGCAGCATCATGATGCTTCCTCCAATTTCGGTGTCTCGCATAAGCAATCTTTGGAGTGAAGCGCGCAAGGTTAAAGTTGAGGATGCTCAAGACCAAATCACTCAATGGGGCAGGAAGAAGACTCAATTTCAAATTAAAGAAATGTTCTATAATTTGTCTGGTTTTGCGGCTATGACAACATGCAAGTGGAAGAGTAGAATTTGACACAAGGATAACTCAGCGTGTGAAAACTTGTTTGCATGGAAAATCCTGTATGGTGCAGTCCTCACTAAAGACAAACTATTTCATAGAGGTATGATTTCTGATAGGTTATGTGTGATGTGTGGAGAACAAAATGAAAGTCTTGATCTTTTGTACTTTGACTGCAAGGCAATTTTCTATTTATGGGATGAAATAAAGTCAAACACTGTCTTGATAAAAGCCAGCCAAGTTAGTGCAACTGAATGGGTTAACTTGGAAAAATTGACAAGTAGAAAAAGACGCAGGGGTAGAATTATGTGTTACACTCTGAAGAAATTCTTAAGTATGATATGGACAGAGAGAAATACTAGGATCTTCAATCCGGTTGATGCAAAGAACAAGGACCAACTATACGCCAGTATCAAACTTGAAGTGAGGAATGGACTGAAGCTTCTTAACTTCACCTTCGATCTAGAAATTTTGATTCGTCTACTTTAATTTCTTGCAAATATGTGTTCTCTTTTGTCGTACTTCTTGTGGTGGTGTACCGTGTTTCTATGTTTTCTTGTGCTTCTTATGGTTTCCTGGTGCATCAATGAAGTGATAGGGGTTCACTCAACCCCGTCGGCCTTGCCAAAAAAACTATAATTCTTAATAATTCTCAAGCTAAGGATCGCTGTCATAGTGTTAAATACATAATAGTAGACGTGCAATTTACAACGTTTCATCTTCCAGTGACACAAGGGTTTGAGTTTAGGTTGGTCCACTGTTAT
The DNA here is from genome assembly GCA_030737875.1 of Allium sativum. Taxonomy (NCBI): domain Eukaryota; kingdom Viridiplantae; phylum Streptophyta; class Magnoliopsida; order Asparagales; family Amaryllidaceae; genus Allium; species Allium sativum. Next base: position 647,537,546 of record CM060923.1, read on the forward strand.
GATGCTTGTAGCATATCTTCTGTGTATGTCTGCGCAGCATTGACATTTGGTTGCCATTGCACAAAGGTAAGTTAATGGATGTCATCTCTTTTGTATTTATACTGCCAAAAAATAGATTGTCCATTGAAATCAATGGCTAAATATGCCTTAAATTGACGTATCTTTAATGGTTGTACAAATTGAATGTCTACCAAAATGAAATACTTCCACTTTTATTTGACTTACTCAGAGCATGAAGAGTAGCTGAACTTTAGCTAAGTTAAAATTTAGCTGAACTTTTTCTTTCTTTCTTTTATTTTGAAATCAAATTTCTTTAGAAAACATATTTGTGGCTGCACTTGAAGCCTGAAAAAAAAAAAAAAAAAAAAAAAAAAAAAAAAAAAAAAAAAAAAGAGAGAGAGAGAGAGAGAGATTTATAATGTGAAACAAGGAAATCTGAAATAACTAGGAGAAGTGAGAGGTTTAGGTTATTTTGAATCTTATTAGGAGCTAACCTTCCCTAAACTGTTCCAAAAAAAATTCGTCCATTACTTAAAATAACATTAAGGATTTTTCTCAAAGCTTCAAGGTTCTCAATCTATAAACAAAAGAATACACTACTGCTAAACAACTATGTGATCCGGGCTATAAACCTAAACCAAGCAACCTAACAGTAAAAAGCCTAACCCTATCTTTCTTCTCCTTAATTGTATCAAGCTTAGGCGACCATTGTGGACTATCTCTTCTCTTTACAAGTAGCTCATACTGCTTTCTCAACTCTGGTGTTGTACAAATAACATTACCCTCATCACCACCATCACAATGGCCATTGTCAGCACTGATCATCTTCATCATAAACTCAGGCAAAACCCTAATCAGCATTCTACCATCCTCCCCCTTCACATACTCAAATGCAGAAGATGTCATGTTTTTCATCTCTTTTGGCATCTTAGATGCCAGAGTCGCCGTGGTTAATTTTGCATTACAAGAGAAGAAATTGATCGGGAGGACAAAGTAAGTTTCTCCAAGTAGTAGAGAGTCTTCGATGGAGAGCATGGGAATGGGGCGGCCAATGAAGAAAGAATCTGCATGGCAGATGACTTTGTCAGGGTTTGTGACCATAAGCTTTGCAGCAGGAGTGCTGATAGTGAAGGTTTTGGGGATGCTTCCATGGAATATCACTTTTGTTTGAGGTGGCGATGTGGGTTTGATGGTGAAGCAAGAAGACCAATTCCCCATTTTTTGATGATGGTTTGGTTTGAAAGAAGTTATATATATATATATATATATATATATATATATATATATATATATATATATATATATATATATATATATTGACAAAGGTTAGTGTTACTTGGTCGGTGATCGTCAGTCAAAGTTGATGGCTTGGTCCGGGCGAGTTTTAATTGTCAACTTGGTTATGGATTGGAAATGGAAGAATCCAACTGTTAATCAGCGTACGATTGTGATGTTATTTATTAAGTGTTTTGTTTCCACTGTCGCATGGGGCTTATTAAGCAACGCGCATCTTTTAATTATAATATCACGTAGAGTGCATGTTCCAGCAGTTCGTGTTCTTTGCTGATGCTTTAGCTCAAGCATTGTAAAGAAGCGAACAAATATATATATATATATATATATATATATATATATATATATATATATATATATATATATATATATAAACAAACAAAAACAAACTCCTACCAACTCTTGTCTTATTTATACATTGGACGTATCAGACAGCCAATCCTGTGTAGGATAAAAAAGAATAAAAAATGATTTTAGGATCAATTTTATGATTTGGACCAATTTTTGTAACTTATAACTAGCATAGCCGTACAACGATGAGAAAAACCGACCGTTAAATTATCTGATATCAATTACAAAAAATTCTATTAATTTTAGTATTAAACAAAAAATTAATGAAAATTCACTTCTTAGTTAAAAAAATAAAAATTAGTGCAAATATGAAAATTCTATTAACTAATATATTTTGAACATCACCAATTTTATAAAATGAAATGAGAAATAAACAAATGTTTGCTTACAACACATTATTATATTTGTGAATAGTCAATTAAAGAAGATAAATAACACAGTAAATAAGCCACATATTGATGAAGTATATTATTAAAATAAAAACCTAAAAGTAGCATGATTAATTTAAAAAACTAAAATTCTGAGATAACTAAACTAATATTGCAGAAATAAACAAATAATTAAACTGAAGAATCTGTCATCCTTGATATTTGTTTCAACAAAAAATTTGATTCGACCGAATAATCAACAATCGACTATGATTTAACAGTGATCTTTTGCTTTTTCTCGTTTATGTGGTCAATTTAAACAACGCTAAGCATGAAAACAACGCCACTACAACCTATAATTTTCTTTGCTATTTCGTTAAAAGCGGTAATTACAATGTCATCGATGATTACAATATAGACAAGAGTTTGGTTAATATAACTTTCACTTTCAATTATATAATTGCATTTCATACAATGTGTTTAGAGCTATATTGAAATCATGCCAGTTTTTTAATATTCTTATAGCATTAAGCGTTGTTTTTAGAGCTTTCTCACTACAAGAAAAACCGAGATTAGCGACAGATTTTTATCAGCGAAAATTCCGTCGCTAATTAGCGGCGGAGTTCCGTGGGCTTTGTAAGAGAAAATATTTTGAATTTTATATGTCATCTTATTATAAATTATTACCGTCGAATACTAATTCTGTCGCTAAATCAATGGAAATTGCAGCTCTTTAACGTCATATAATATTTGACGCTAAATTCCGTTGCTAATAGAGTCGGATTACCGTCGACCTAATTTTGAAGCTATTTTCCAGCAGTTTTCCAAGAGATTTGAAACGAACTTTTATATTTATTATTTATAAAATGTTTTAAATTTGTGTTATTACTTAGTAATTAATTAGTAATTTTAAATTTTAAATAATTAATGTTAATAGTACATTAGTAATTAATAATAAATAATAACTATTAGAAGTAAATAAAATTCAGTAGTTAATGCTGATTTTTTTTTGAAAATAAATACTGATTAATTATTAATTACTATATAATATAAATAAGAGGTAATAGTAATTAATAAAATACATTGTTGTTCGATGTTTATTAAATTTGATTTGATAATCAATGATTATTTAATAGTCTTTAATACGATTAATTAAATTAATATCAAGAAATGATTAATACATATTTGCTTTTAAGAAATTGATTAATACATATTATTTGATAAAGAATTAGTAATTAAGAAAAACAAAATGGTCAAATTTTAAAGATAAGAAGTTAAATAAATAATAAAGAATTTCGAAATTCAAAAAAATTCAAACATTACCATACAAGTTATTATTTTCATGTATATTAATGTACTATTAAATAATTACCACACATTTGGAGTTCATGTGAATGGAAATACATGGGGGAACGCCAATAGAAATACTGGACATATACTTTGAACATTTATAACTTGACATCAGCAATTCGCTTTTTATCTTACAACCCTTGGTTCATTTTATTTTAAAGTGGAAGGTAACTTAACTGCATTTTCTCCAAATTATTTATCGATCTACAGTCATACTAAGCTTAGTTCACATCTATTTCTTGTGTAAAAGAGATAGGTAATGTATTGATTGGGCCACATGTTTTGTTATTTTCATAACTATTTTTTTACGGTATTTTTAATCAAAAAAATGTGATTGAATAATTATAACTAATTAACAACACTGAATAAAATGTCTATTTCGACATTTTTCATTTGCTAGTCGTAATAGCTAATTAATAATTATAACTAAGTAGTAATACTTAGTTATAATTAAATAATTAATAAAAAATATTGATAATTACTATTAATACAACTAATAATTAATTTGAAAGGTTGAAATAGTCAATATTAATAATTATTATTCAATAATTAGCAACTAATAATTAATATAGTAATTAGTAATTTATAAATAAAAATTATTGTAAAGTAATTAATAATTAAAATTTTATAAATAATCAGTTATCTTTTCCTCGACTTTGAAAACGAATTTTACTTTGGTTTCAAAATTGAATTTGTGCTCCAAACCAAAATTTTCAGCAGCTTATTCACTTTATGTAGTTGTAACATATATTTTTTTATTGTTGAACGCTCTAATCAAATTAGGGCTCTAACCTTAAATTTCACTTGGCTCCAAAATCAAATTTTGGCTCCAGTTCCTCAAAATTTTGGCTCGTACCCAAAATTTCCCTTTTCCGTTGACTTGTATTCTCCACTCATTTTCGTCTTTAACAGTATCTTCTGGAAGGGAAACCGATTTTTCTCTCCCATGGAAAGAGAAACCGCCAAGCCATTCAGCGAGATCAACCCTATCTCCTTACCTCTAAAATCCACAAAATCAATATCTGTTGTAGTTCAAGACATATCGGTCATCGCTCAAATCTCTTTCTTTTACGTTCCCCTAAATCTACATACCGTAATTTGGATCTGGAATATTGATGGTCCAGCTCGGTCTAACTAGATCAAGCCACCAGAGAAATTGAGTGCTTCAGCGTAATTATCGATTCCAATCTTCTGCTGAAAATCCGATTCTCGCAACCAATCATTAGGAAGATCGATCTGCCTCATGGATGGTTTCAGTTCGAGTTACGGTAAGACCTCGAGTGTTTAGTCTGTTGAATAGCTCATCGACTTCAAATATTTAATATTGAGGTTACTAATTCTACCAGCAAAATTGGTATTTTATTCGCTGTTAAGTTAAATGATAAATATTCATTTCTGTATTTTTGCTTGAGAACCGTTAGTTATTTGAACCATCGATTATCAAAGATACTCTCTTCCTAGATTTACGATGGCTTTCTACTGGCATGATGGTCCTAACTGGTTCCAGTGATGATAATTGTTTATGGAAATTTACAGTGGAATTTTCAGCATGCTTCATATATTAAATTCAGTATCAATTTCACAAGTTTTTTCATCTAGTACATGAGAAGACTTGGTGATAATTTTTTTTGCTTATCCCCGTATTTGTAATAACGGTTGCTTTTATTTGGTTATATTGATGCATTTTGCGTTCTTGTATACATGCAGGTTGCTTTTATTTGGTTATTCAATATATGGTACTGTAGAATTGATTCTCAAGTGGCTTCATCTACTGGAGCACACTATTTTCCAATTGGAAATCCAAGAGTTACTTGAAACGTGGATGTATTGCCTAGTTTGCTGATTTTGGGTGAATGTATATCTGATGATAAGTAATATGCTTATGGCCGATTTAGAGGAAAAGGTATATAACATATGCCACTATTTATTAAAAATATCATATGTGTAAATTGCTATTTTTTGCAAATTCCATGGATAGTGTTGACTACAATGAATATATTGTACATTAGCGAGATGGTGGAGAGAATAAATATACAGTATTCTGTTATGAAATTAGTTGTGTGATGCATACCTTTTTGCTATTTAGTACATATTCCTGAGCATGACATATTGTAAATGCAGCTAAGTGCCTCAAGGTGTTGACTCTATGGTGCAACAGTGCAGCAACGATAAATTCTGAGTTATACCAGTGCTTTCCCCAAGGAATATTCATAGGTAAACTAATGAACTTGTTGTAAGTTTCTATTTGGTCATAATTTTGACCGTATACGATCAGTTTCATATCGTAATTTCTGGAAGATATTCTTGTTTTTATATTGTTGATATAGCTTGTGATTTCTGGCCTTGACTGAGAAATAATACTTGGTCAATATATGATACAATGGTGTCAGTACAAATAACATTTTTGATAAGAAACATATATTAGTGCGGGTTCCTTGACCTGTGAATTTGGTTGCACAGATCTATTGGTTGTGCCATTATCACTGTTGGCTTTCTTCCATTTTAGGTCCTTATCCATATATTTGCAACCATTTATTTATTTGATTATGTATCGAACTATAACAATGTTTAATGTAAATTATGCAGCAGCTTCCTAAGAATTTGGAGTTGACTGGCTTTGGTACACACGATGATTTGTATACAGATACCTCTTGATTAAGGTACACAGCCATTAATTTCATTATTATTTTTACCTATATCATTATTATTATTCTAGTATCTATAATTGCTTCAAAATTGGTTAAACTTCAGATAACCAAGAAGAAAAGAACTTGCTAGTGGCACTAAGGAATTGGAGAAGAAGAGAGCCCGAACAAGCAAGTAGCTTCATCAACATTAACAATTGTATTAAAAGATTCACAAATGTAACCTTATCGTTGGTCTTAAAAAGATCATAATGTATGAAAGATTGAAAAAATTAATGTACTTTTTGTTTGTTTTGATTTGGTTATTTGTTTGTTTTGATTTGGTTATTTGTTTGTTTCAGATATTAGTTTGTACATAGTAATAATCTATGTTTGAATTGCTTATAATGTGCTATTATTTTTATTCTATATATATAGGTAGATCAGAAGGGGAATAGCGACGGATTACCTACATAAAATGTTTGATCTAAAAAATATTTTGTCGCTAATCCCTTGCTAACTTGCAAGGCTTTACCGTGTTTTTGTATAAATAATAAATTATTATAAATTATTTATACGTCGGTAAATACTTGGTAAATAAATTAAAAATAAATTAATAAGTAAAATTATATTTTTATTATACAAATAGTAAAATGACGGAAAGTCGTCGGAAAACTCATGCTATATTCCGTCGCTAAAATCTGACACAATTACCGTCATGGTTTTTATCGACCACTATGTTATATAGGAAATCCGTCGCTAAGGCCAATTTAGCGATGGATTAGAAGCGGATTCTGCCGTCGCTAATCTCGGTTTTTCTTGTAGTGTCTGTTGACACATTTTTAGACATACCCCTAAATCATATACGCATGCTTTGAAATATATTGGCCTTCAGGATCCAAAAAGTCTAGTATACGATCTTTGTTTGAGAAGAATATCATTTCCATGCAACTCTTGTTATAACTTCTGCATACAGTGATTTACTCTCATCTTCCTGTTATGGAATTTTACTTATAGAAGCAAATACTGATTCCAAAATTGCTAAACCGGCATTGGCTCTAAGTTAATGTATACGACACAATCTCATTTTACCTCAAGTCAAAGATCAACCAATTGACTGGAAGTTTATTGTCTACTACTGATTTTCTTTATTGGAATTGTGAATCATACAAATTATATAACAATCTTACACAAGCCAAAATAAGAGTGTAAAACTATGTAATTCTTCACTATATAGAAAAATCTGAAATTCGAGCAAAATCTTTAACAGCTGAACTGCAAAGAAAACTTTAATATATATCTGCTTTGATGCAAAATTATTTGCAAATAAATCAATAAAAAAAGGAATCTCAACAGAGTATGTTATTCGTTACTCAGTTTACAGCATGCTTCATCATCAAAGATCAATTCAGATAAAAAAGAACTATTTATGTCCTTTGAGAAAATTGAATGATCCAGGGCTGATTCCGCAATGTTCTCATGTTCTTTACATACACTTTGCTCCTGCAATTCAAAACCCACATTAAACAAAATAACATGCAGAAAAAAGATAGAAGGTTTTGCAGCTCTAACACCAACTCTGTTTACAGTTTCATGAGATTAATAAGGGGCAAATTGGGTACACCAAAGTATGACAAGGTACGCACGCCCGTAACATTTTACATTTTGTTGGAGCCCCTATAAAAGAAAATGTTAATTTGTGATCCGAAATTCTCATTAGGATTGGTTCAGCTGATGTGTCATCTAAAGGATATTATTTAGTTCCTTAATTTACTCTCTTGATTGAGGATTGGTCCAGCTGATGTGTCACCTAAAGAATATTATTTAGTTCCTTAATTTACTCCCTTGATTGAGGTATTTTCAGCAACCTCATTTAAAGTATAAAGAAGATTCTCTCTTGATTGAGACATTTATAGCAACCTCATCAAAAGGATAAAGGAGATTTTAATTTACTCTCTTGATTGAGATAAATGCAGCAACCTCATTGAAGGATAAAGAATATTCTTATTTTTATTCTTTCTCTCCTTATCTGAATGCATGAAAGTAGAATATAAATTTACTGCTATGGTTGATATGTTGAATAAGCTTGTAACAACTCCATCAATTAAATCAATAAAGTTTTCCTTTCTTCCATGGTTTTTTTTTCCCGCAAAGGGTTTTTCCACGTTAAATCTTGTGTGTGATTTTATTCTTTACTTGTTTCTTTGATCATTTATTTATTTCACAAGTGGTATCAGAGCGCTGGTTTATTCAACATGGCGTCGTTAAAGTATGATCTTCCGCTATTGGATCGAAACACTCGATTCTCATTGTGGCAAGTGAAGATGCGGGCGTTGCTCGCACAAGCTGATTATGATGATGCATTGGATGGATTCAGGAACAAGAGATTTGATCTATGGACCGATGATGAGAAGAGAAAGGATCGGAAGGCTTTGTCGCAAATTCAGCTCCATCTACACAATAATATTTTACAAGAAGTTTTGAACGAGAAGACAGCTGCTTCTCTTTGGCTGAAACTGGAGTCAATTTGCATGACCAAGGATCTCACAAGTAAGATGCATCTCAAACAAAAGCTTTTTTTGCACAAATTGCAAGAGGGAGGTAATTTGCTTGACTATATTTCTGATTTTAAAGAGATTGTTTCTAACTTGACTGCAATGGAAGTCAAATATGATGATGAAGATTTGGGTTTAATCCTATTATGTTCTTTGCCCAGTTCTTACTCAAATTTCAGAGATACCATATTATATAGTCATGATACTCTCACTCTAAATGACGTTTATGATGCCTTGCACGCCAAGGAGAAAATGAAACAACTGGTGTTTTCAACTGGATCAAGCTCTCAAGCCGAAAGCTTGTCCGTTCGTGGCAGGACAAAGGAGAAAAATTCAAGTAATGGATCTCGAGGCAAAAGTTCCAATGCCTATAAAGGTCGATCTAAATCTAGAGGCAAATACAAGTCTTGCAAATATTGTAAGAGGGATGGACATGAAATATCCGAATGTTATAAGCTGCAGAACAAGGAAAAGAGAAATGGCACATACAAACCAAAAGATGGCAAAGAAGATAAAGTTAATGCCAATTGTGCTCGTAATGATAGTTCTGACAATGAGATGCTTTTTGTTACCGTGTTTGCTGGATGTGCTGAGATTAAAGATGAATGGATACTTGACACTGCTTGCACTTTCCATATGTGTCCTATTAAAGATTGGTTTACAACCTTAGAACCCATAAAAGATGCTGGCTCAGTTTTGATGGGTGATGATTCGGCATGTAAAGTAGCAGGAATTGGTTCTATTCAGATCAAGATGTTTGATGGCGCAATCAGAACTTTAACAGATGTTCGGTTCATTCCCAACATGAAGAGAAATCTGATTTCTTTAAGTGCTCTTGATGACAAAGGGTACAAATATTCAGGTGGAGGTGGTGTCTTGAAAGTCACAAATGGTTCTCTTATTGTAATGAAGGGAAATCTTAGGCAAACAAATGGCCTTTATTATCTTCAAGGCACTACTGTTTCAGATAATGCTTCCCCTGTTATCTCAAATAATATTTCTGATTGTGATACTGCTAATCTTTGGCATATGCGTCTTGGACATATGAGTGTATTAGGTCTGTCGGAGTTGAACAAGAGAGGACTTCTTGATGGGTACAACGCAGGCAAGCTGAAGTTCTGTGAGCATTGCATTTTTGGCAAGCATAAGAGAGTGAAGTTCAACACTGCAGTTCATACAACAGAAGACATTCTAGATTATGTGCATTCAGACTTATGGGGACCGTCTAGGAAAGTATCCATGGGCGGTGCTTGTTACATGATGACAATTATTGATGATTATTCCAGAAGAGTTTGGCCTTATTTTTTGAAACATAAATCTGAAGCTTTTTCAGCTTTCAAAGAGTGGAAGACTATGGTTGAGAGACAAACTGAAAGGAAGGTAAAGAAGCTTCGGACTGATAATGGGATGGAGTTTTGTTCAGATGAATTTAATTCATTTTGCAAGGCTGATGGCATTGTTAGGCACTACACCATACCTCACACTCCTCAGCAAAACGGGGTTGCCGAGCGTATGAACATGACTATCATTTCTAAGGCTCGCTGCATGTTGTTAAACGCAGGTTTGGATAGACGTTTTTGGGCTGAAGCTGCTTCCACAGCCTGTTATCTCATCAACCGCTCTCCCTCTGTTGCTATTGGTAAGAAAACTCATATTGAGGTATGGTCTGGTTCTCCAGCAAATTATTCTGAATTGAAAGTTTTTGGATGTATTGCTTATGCTCATGTTGACAATGGAAAGTTAGAGCCAAGAGCTGTTAAGTGCATTTTTCTTGGTTATAAGTCTGGTGTTAAAGGCTATAAATTATGGAATCCTGAAACAAGTAAGGTTGTAATTAGCAGAAATGTTGTGTTTAATGAATCTGCTATGTTACATGATATTCCATCTATTAATGATCTTGTTGAGAGTAAGCAGAAATCAAATGTCCAGGTGGAGCATATTATTGATACAGATGCTACATCAAACGCATAAATTGAGGGACAAGATGAAGCACCCATTGTTGAGGATCCTCCAGCAGTTATGCAACCACCGCAACAATCTATTGCAACAAACAGAACTAGAAGGAATCCAAAACCAGTAAGAAGGTTTATTGAGGAAGCAAATGTTGTTGCTTATGCGTGCGCTGTAGCAGAAGAAATAGAAGGTATTGCCGAGCCTTCTTCATATTCTGAGGCTGTTATATCTAGTGATTCTGATAAGTGGATGGCTGCTATGCATGATGAGATGAAGTCACTTGAAAGAAATGACACTTGGGACTTAATCAAATTGCCTAAAGAGAAGAAACCTATTCATTGCAAATGGGTTTTCAAGAGAAAAGAAGGTGTTTCTCCAAACGATAAGACAAGGTACAAAGCAAGATTAATTGCAAAAGGTTACAGTCAGATTCCAGGTATTGACTATAATGAAGTTTTTTCCCCTGTTGTGAAACATAGCTCAATTCGCATGTTACTCAGTATTGTTGCTATGCATGATTATGAGCTTCAACAGTTAGATGTAAAAACTGCATTTTTACATGGAGAATTAGAAGAGGATATTTATATGCATCAACCAGAGGGTTTTATCATCCCTGGAAAAGAAAATCTTGTTTGTAAATTAAAGAAATCTCTTTATGGATTGAAACAGTCACCTAGGCAGTGGTATAAAAGATTTGACACTTTTATGCTATCTCAAGGTTTTAAAAGGTCCAATTATGATAATTGTGTCTATTTGAAAATTACTACTCATTCAGCCATTTATTTGTTACTTTATGTTGATGATATGTTGATTGCTTCAAAAGACAAGGTGGAAATTGAAAATTTGAAAAGGCAGTTAAGTAGAGAGTTTGAAATGAAAGATTTGGGAGATGCTAAGAAGATTCTTGGCATGGAGATATCAAGAGATAGAACTTCTGGAAAATTATACCTAAGTCAGAGTGGGTATGTTAGAAAAGTGCTTCGCCGTTTTAATATGCTTGATGTCAAACCTGTAAGTACTCCTCTTGCTGCACATTTTAAATTATCATCAGCCATGTGTCCACAATCAAATGAAGATATTGAGTGCATGTCTATAGTTCCCTATTCTAGTGCAGTTGGTTCACTTATGTATGCCATGGTTTGTTCGCGTCCTGATTTATCACATGCTTTAAGTGTTGTCAGTAGATTCATGGCCAATCCTGGAAGAGAGCATTGGAAAGCAGTTCAATGGATTTTTAGATATCTTCATGGCACTGCAAATGCTTGTTTGCAGTTTGGTAAATCTAAAGAAGAACTTGTTGGTTATGTGGATTCTGATTTTGCAGGTGATTTGGATAAAAGGAGATCATTAACAGGTTATGTTTTCACCATTGGTGGCTGTGCTGTAAGTTGGAAAGCAACCTTGCAAACTACAGTAGCATTATCAACTACTGAGGCCGAGTATATGGCTATTTCTGAAGCATGCAAAGAAGCTATTTGGCTTAGAGGTTTATATTTTGAGTTTTGTGGAGATACATCTTGCATTACTATATTTTCTGATAGCCAGAGTGTTATATGCCTTACAAAGGATCAAATGTTCCATGAGAGAACTAAACATATAGATGTGAGGTATCACTACATTCGAGATGTTATTGCTAAAGGTGGTGTTAAAATTTGCAAGATAAGTACTCATGACAATCCCGCTGACATGATGACAAAGCCAGTTCCAATTACTAAGTTTGAGCTTTGCTCAAGCTTGGTTGGTGTTACAGTATAGTCTTTAGGGACTATTGGAGCAAGGCAGATATTTACTTGTTGAAGGAGTTCGTTTTTTACTTCAAGATGTGAATTCGTCTCAAGGTGGAGATTGTTAATTTGTGATCCGAAATTCTCATTAGGATTGGTTTAGCTGATGTGTCATCTAAAGGATATTATTTAGTTCCTTAATTTACTCTCTTGATTGAGGATTGGTCCAGTTGATGTGTCACCTAAAGAATATTATTTAGTTCCTTAATTTACTCCCTTGATTGAGGTATTTTCAGCAACCTCATTTAAAGGATAAAGAAGATTCTCTCTTGATTGAGACATGTATAGCAACCTCATCAAAAGGAAAAAGGAGATTTTAATTTACTCTCTTGATTGAGATAAATGCAGCAACCTCATTGAAAGATAAAGAATATTCTTATTTTTATTCTTTCTCTCCTTATCTGAATGCATGAAAGTAGAATATAAATTTACTGCTATGGTTGATATGTTGAATAAGCTTGTAACAACTCCATCAATTAAATCAATAAAGTTTGCCTTTCTCCCGTGGTTTTTTTTCCCGCAAAGGGTTTTCCACGTTAAATCTTGTGTGTGATTTTATTCTTTACTTGCTTCTTTGATCATTTATTTATTTCACTGAAAAAAAGAAAAAGAAATATCCCTTTAACAAAATTTGGAATCCCCTTCCCTTTGCATATATATTCAATCATTGTTTAGATAAATTTTGTAAACTGAAGTACAAATAGTGTAGTTCTTTCTCAACTATCATCACACTATCTAAACAATGATTCAAAATTTGATCTTCTTGAGTTAGTGTGACTTCATCCTGAATCAAGCAGAACAAAATTCAAACGAAATTCCACTTCCAATACCAACAATGAAAAGAAGTTAAAATTCACTATAAACATCAACAACTTTAAATCTTGCTCAATAATTGAATATTTTTATCATGCAGATATAGAAATCTAGTGCAAAATTGAATCCTTTTCAATTCAATCAACTCAAATTAAATATTATTTAAAAATGCATGCACAAACAGTTGAATCCACATTGCACTGTCTGCAAAAGAAGAGAGATTGAAAAAAAAAAACATACCTCAAATAATATTATTGCCAGCACTAACACTCAATTCAATGTTAAAAAATATACATTAAAAAATCATACCTTAAATTTAATTAAAAAGCATTTCAAATCATATTCAAAATAAAAACATATCTTAAAATAAAAGCAATTAGTTTATTATCTAATTATTTCATTCACACTTTTTATTTCTAACATTTGATAATATATCATATATAAAAAGTATTGAAAAACACAAATTCAAAGCTGAAATTTCAAAAAAATTCGAAACGGAACATAATATTGAAAAGGTTCAAATGTCCAATTGGCACTAGACAATGGAAAATTAACCCTTAATCTCAATTTTTACCTCTACTTGCTCTTAAATAGAACAGAAACGAAATGACTTTGCCAAGGAGAACTAATTAGGATGTGGTTTTGGGTATTGAATCTTTTCGGGAACATTCCCCATCCAACCCACTTGCCCTGATACACCTACCACCAGCAACACAGAAGCAGAAAATAAATTAAAATGGACAAGAAAAGAATATGTAAACATATTGCCTGTATAATTACAAGTCAGGTTGAGGTATTAAATAGAATGGCGATAAATCACTAGACTGTGTGGGAAAGAACAGCGACTAAAGTAGTCATATGTTATCCAAATAAAAGCAAGAGTTGGTGCTGCAATTGAGCTAAAAATTATGCAAAGCAACAATGAAGCAAAATGGTTAAACACTAACATACCTTAGGAGCTTGCATTTCAGGGGATAGTGGTCCACCATAGTATTGCAGCACATGTGAATTACTGGCATTAATCCTTTCAGCCTGATCTACAGCTCTATGATCCATCCACACAACAACATTTCTCCTTGCATCTCCAGTCAATGAAACCAAAATGGGAGACCCATCTGAGTCAACGACAACTTGAATCGAAGCTCAGAAGCATGAAAAATTATAAATATTAATCTCTTTACATTGGCAGATGTTACAAATGTGATGCTTACATGGTTATTACATATCAAGAGAGCATGTTGCTGCAAATCCAAGCGCCACAACTTCCTCTGTCATAATATTTGCTAAAGAACATGTTGACCTCACAGCTGCACAAATTGCATGCTATATGTCTGTTCATGATTGCTAATTAGAGAAGGAAAAGGGAAAACAAATTAATATACTAACCACATTTTTATCCAATTTTAGAATGTACTTTAGAACTCTCAAATAAGTTTTAACTGGTACCTAGTCATTTAAATATTTTTCTATTGTTAAATTTCGAAATCAGCCTAACAAAAAATTTTGAAAAAAGAAAAAATATGCATACCTAGAGGATCGAAAATCCCAAAATAGAAGCAGAAGAAATCCAAGCAATTAATTAACTTCGGTTTTCAATAATATGTAGAAAGTTTGAACACTACTACTTCGGAAGGCAAAGATACAATGAAGCATAAATGTATAGAAAAAGCGCAGACCTTATTCACTTCCAATATGGTAGAATGCTAAAGGTGGATAACATGTATCCATTTCAAAAAAATTAGCAGCTGTCTATCCTTATCCTGTTGATTGAAACTAAAATCCAATATTTTCCTATTAAAAATAAAAAAGGAACCACCTTTGGGTAAATCTGGCATAAAAGTTCCCAATTTCAATTTCCTCAGAGGTTCAAACAAAAATTGATTTTCGAGGTTTTGTACAATGGCGGTGATTTTCGACACCCTGATTGAAATTTCGAAAAAGCCCTCGATTTTCGATGTATTATGTGAACTCCTATTTTTTGCCGCCGCTATCTGGATCGCTATTTTTCATTGGGTTAATTGCTGGATGGGCGTGGAAACCAAAGTGGGCAGATATGATTGTGGTTTGTGAAAAGGATAAGTATGTTGGTGGTAATTTGATGAAGTTGGAATCTTTTGAGCTGGATAACTTATCAACGAGTGAGGAAGTTGATGAAAGTGCTCAACTCAGTGAAGAAATTAAGAGAAGGGCCTGGTTACAAGCAGGGAAACACGGATTTGAAAGGAGAAAAAATCCCTTGAAAAAATTGTGAGATGCGAGAAAAATTAGAGAGTAACAAAAAGGAGCGCAAAACAGAAAAGAAGAACGGAAGCGGCGAGAACGCATGAAGAGATTTTTATGGCTAAATTGATTGCAATGAACAAATTGATTTAGCCTCTTACAGTAAGAAACCTCCCTAACGGTCGGTTTGATAAAAAAGACCATTTTTAATCTTATTACAAAAATAGATTACTTTCGATCATGTGGGCAACTAGCAGTATCCGAGAATACCGTCGGTTATATTTTTTTAATATTCTAATTAAGGCGGCGTCCCAAATGCCCGTCAATATTACAGATGATGGTGGCTATAATGTTGGCAGCATGGCTGTTATGGTAACAGTAAATTTATTATTAGCATACCATTACCAATTCAAATGGTGTGGTAACGGTAAATTTACAATTTTTAATGGTAAATTGTCGGTAACATTTCTTTAATACCAATGGTAACGGTAATTTGAACAATTATTCTAAAACATATGTATATTAATCTGATTTGCTTTACTATATGCCTTTAAAACCACATAAATAATTATGATTAGTTCATTAATCAGGTGAAATAGTTTCAATTATAGTTATTTTCTTTCTCAGGTATGTTTTTTTAAACTAACATTGCATATAGTATAATAAAAATGTACTGTGTACGAAAAATATGTCAAAATATAAACTTTAATGGACAAACGGTAATTTACCATTACCAGTGTTACGGTTACCAGATTATTGGTATATCAGTCTTTGATATACCAGTCGATCAGTAACGGTAAGCAATTCTGACATAGCAGTAAAAACGATATGGTAACCGTATTTAAAACATGATAACGGTAACCATTAACATAACAGCCCTAGTTGGCTGCATCTGAAATAACGTTAATGGGTGTTATTTTGGATGTCGTCCCATTTTGAGCGTACGGTAAAATGAGTCTCCTTCTCCCTTTCCGTTCTACACCCAATTTTTGCAAAAATGAAAAAAAAAAAACAATTTAAACTTCTATCTAGTCAAATGAAATTTTTTTCGTTAAAATTCACTAAAATGGCCTTTTCATCTTTCTCAAATTCCTCCTATTGGTAAGTAACCTTTTATTTTTATGATTAAAAAAATATGGTTTTTCATATTTTAGGGTTTTGAGAAATAATGATGTATAAGTTAAATAGATTTTTAGAATATGTATCCATGGGGTTGGGAGGTGCGAGAGGAGGAGGAGAGGCCAGAGGGCACAGCCGCAAAAGTAAGAATGGGAGGCTGGAATTTCTTATGGAAAACGAACGCTCATGGTTGGTGCTAACCCTTCATGAATGTTGCCTAAAATGAAATCTTCCCCCTCAGAGTGCCCAGCTTTACCATCGGCCGGTTGTGATAAGAATAACAACGGGTACTCTTTTCCACGTCAAGATGCCAGAAGAAGTCTATCTCATAACTCACCTTCGATGAGGACACCGTTGTATCTGCCGCCACCATTGCGGGCAGCAACTAAATTGCCTAACACTAAATGGTCATCCTCAACAAATACTAGTCGTGCATGGAATGAAATTGTTGCCGAGAATCAGGTTTCAATTTCTATATCTCTCCAATTTTACCAACCTCAGGACCATAAAAATATGAAATATGCTAAAATGTATAATGAGTTAGCTAAAATAGGCATACAAAATTGGGAGAATGCCAACGTAATATATTTGTAGGTTCTAGACCCCGTGCTCCATTTTTCAAAGCATATATCTATAGAATATGGAAGCCAATAGTTGATTTCAGAATTTCTTCTCAGGACGATAGGTTTTTTATCATCAGATTTGATCGAAAAGAAGATTGTGTTAGGATACTCCAAAAAGGGCCTTATTTTTATGACAGGAAATTAAAGATGATGAAACGCTGGGCACCGGGCATGAAACTGAACAAATATTTTTTGAATTCAGTTCCACTTTGGATTAGGCTTCCTGGTTTGCCTGAATATTGGACTGCAGAGGAAATTAGTACAATAGCGTCTATTGTTGGCATTCCTATCAAGTTAGATCAGGTGATGGAAGAAATTCAGAAAATTGTGTTTGCCAGGGTTCTTGTTGAAATTCCTAGCTCGTCTTTTTCCCTATTCAGATTCCAATCTTAACAAAGGATGATCAGTTAATCATGCAAGATATTGAATATGGATGGAGGCCTCCAGTGTGTTCGAACTATAAGAGTTTCAAACGCATAAATAGTATTTGTCTGTTCAAAAAGGTCTGGGTTCCCAAGACAGTTGATGTCTCGAGTTGCAACGGATAGAACATGGACGTAGACTTAGGTTTGCAGTCGTCCAGAAAATAGGATCATGATACTACTACATTACAGATCAGGAGAATGAGATCATGGATCATCAACTTTCCGATGATAGACCATCAACTGAGGAGGAGAATCAGAAGTTGCAGACACCTGACAGCCCCACGGGATTCCTGGTTTGATCAGGCGCTAGACAACATTACTTCTTTGGCTAGTGAAGAGGAGGTGGATATAGAAGAGGCAATGGAGATTCATAATGACACTACTTTGGACAATTCTACATCAAGTCAACATGCATCAAGACGTAAGACAATGCAAAAAGCCAGATCTAACGAAGAAACCTTTGAGTTTCAAGCGACTTCTAACTCAGGAGTTATTGACAATTCCGCTTGGAATGCTCTAGTTACTAAGATAAAGGACCAAAAGACAAAGAAGAAATTTAAAAAGTTGGAGATGTTATCTAGTTCTTGTCAGGGCGTGTCTTCTAGATAATAGTGAGGAGAACATAGCCCATAAAAAGTCGTATTCTTCTATGGACTTGTAGTAGTCTATTAGTTTGGTCTCATGTTAGGCGTCTATGCTGTCTTTAGATTATATATCTTTGGATGATACAGTGTCTCTGTACAGTGAGTTTTCCTAATCGAGTAGTTTGTCACTTGTTTTGAGTTGTACTACTAAAGGTGTGTGTGTGTGTGTGTGTATATATATATATATATATATATATATATATATATATGCCAAGTTTCTAAAAATTAGTTAAATTGATTTGTTATACAGTTCCTATAGAGTAAATTTGAAGTTTAAATTGAAAAAATCATGAATTTGGGTGCGTTGTGTATGATTTTGTATGTTATTTGGATTAAACTCACGATAAAAGTGATTATATTGATCGTATGTGTATATTGAGTATATATAGGATGATAATGTGACATTTAGTATGTTGAAAATATAAAATGTGATGTCTTAGTAAGTAGATTAAATTTTATTTGTACATTGAAGATATATTTGTTTGGTTAAAACTAATATGTGTAAAATTGTTGTTCGTTCGTGAAGCATTTGCGAAGTAGAATGTGAGAAAGAGTTATGACATTTGATAAGTATATAACTGTGCGGTTTGTTTACATCGTTTGAATAGCTTGTCATAAATTGGTTATGAATGTATGTCTATTTATTATTGGATTGATTTGTATATCTTAAATTTTTATAGAATATGAAGTAACGGAACCTGGACCGTTGACCCAAGTGTTCAATACATATTGAACAAACATTGGCTAATTATCTGAACTTGATGATAGTAGTATTATCTTTACTTTATCAAGAATTATGATTATATTACAGCCAATTTTCTTACTTATACGATATTATATTATTGTTAGACAGAGGCTTGCAATCCAAAAGGAACCATTGACATTTGACCATGCTTTTACACATTAACAAGTAACTTCGAATCATCCAGAGGCACTAGCGCTATCAGATAGAGTTGGATTTAGGTTGGTGCATATCATACGTACAGCTCGACCGCAACTTAATTGCAGCTTTGTAAGACGGATGGAGGCCTAAGATATCCACATTTCATCTTCGAGTAGGTGAGATGATGATTACTTTAAAGGATGGGGTCGTGTTATTCACTTTGCCCATAGACATTTATTCAGCTATTAGATATGAATTTCACATGATTATATGCACTTGCTTGAGGAATTTCTTGGTACGACTCCTCCGGAAGATGCTAGATGTGGTAGTGAGATGATTGTTACCACTTGGTATCGATTCCAATTGGTCAGTGATGTTCCATTGACTGCTTCTGCATCAGGTAGCACAACGAGGTCGTGCTATCATATTGCACATTATTACTCTGCAGATTTTCTGTGATAGATCGAAGACTAGAGTCTCTCATTACTGGCTACCTCTGTTAGATGACTTAGAT
The DNA here is from genome assembly GCA_030737875.1 of Allium sativum. NCBI lineage: Eukaryota > Viridiplantae > Streptophyta > Magnoliopsida > Asparagales > Amaryllidaceae > Allium > Allium sativum. The sequence continues at coordinate 647,557,065 of CM060923.1, forward strand.
TCATATTGAAAATATGCATGGGGCATTGTAGTGCCAGCTTCCACATATTCAAAGCTCATCAAAGCAGATTTGTTGCAACAAAGGTCTATCTGTGGTTGTTTGAGTCTTTTATAGGTAAAGTTTAAGTAATTGATTATGTCTTGTAAGTACTAGACAAGGCTAAAATATAACATATACTACTTTTGTAGCTGTGGTTTTGGACTTATCTTCCGGTTGGTCGTATTTCAATGAAGAGACCGGTAATAGACAACACAAAACCTATGGAGCAAGGTTAAATAATTTTGGTTGCTTGGTTCAATAAACATATAAGTACATGGTAAATTTTATACAAACTGTTGTTTGTGTAGGTGGATTGGACCAAAGATAAAAATATTCACTGCGACACAATTTGTTGTTTTACAGGAATGAGCTCGATATTCTTGCCTATGATTCAGTGACATGGAATCCTTATAACGAAGAAGACCTTGAGGCGCTTCCCCCATTGTGCACAAAGGCTAGACGACAATGGAGAGCTAGATTATTTTTGTTTTCTCTAACGTATGGTGAATTTTATCTTACAAACAAAGTGATGAGGCGGTTTGTGTTACATCAGCATCTTCCTTATCCTGCTCCCATTATTCTGTTCCAGTTGGTGGAAATATATATAAGGAGATGATAACATTATGGATTAATTGTTTTGCTCGTGAGGAATAGGAACATGAGGTCACACTAACCGATAAGCACTACATGGAATGGTATTGGGATTGTTACGCATCGGTTTGTGTTTCCAAGACCAGCACCATCTCCTAATCATTTCCTCCTTCCTACGCTCTAGAGCTCCACTAGAAAGAAATGCAATACATATTAAAATTTAGCATTGTATTAAACTCACAAATGATTTAATATCAAATGTTATTTTTTGACGGATGGAGTTTACCAGTCCCTTCAGTTTGTGGATGAGATGGAGAAAGAAGTTCCAGGAAAAAGTGAAGTGAAGTGTATGTCTATCAAACATATCTTGCATTGGTCTTTTGTCAAAGAAAAAAATGGATAGACCGCACCATCCCCTACCGCTCCACCGCCGCATCCTACTACTCAATTAGACGTTACGCAAATACTGTCGATTCCAATTCCAAATAAAAAGTACTAAAGTCTAAGAAAGATAAGGGTGGAGCATCTGGTCACTTGCCTTCAAAGCATACAGTAGCGGTTGAAAGTTCCCAACCTCTAGACAATCGAGTTCCTTTTAATACCCCATTAAAGCTTACATAAGCTTTTGTGGTCATTACATGAAATCGACTGCCATCTTATTTGCATGGAGCCTAACTTTCCTCTTTTCCATTCGAACTTTTTTAACCAAGTTGTATGCCCTTGTGCTAATGACCTTTATTTGTTCCCGAATTTTATGGTATTCTACTTCCTCCGAAGCACATGCTGCAGCATAAAAATGACCGGTTAATCTTTTATCTTTTAAATCTGCTACTTCAAATTATCCTTCAGATGTCTAGCACATTAAAAGTGTTGCTCATGTTGTAAACGACACTTTGTTTTCAATGCATTCGGTATTCCTTTCATTTTATCAGAAATAAAAGTAATTTGTCGATCGTAGATGGTATGAATAAATCGGTGCATGCAGGAAATGAACCTACCTAAACTATCGGCAAACTCCGACTCAACAATTACATATGTCAATGAATATAGATGGTCATCCTCGTCAACAGTAGTAGCTACTAGTAATGTCCATTTGTATTTCCCATACAAATGTGTCCCGTTGATACAAAGTATGGGCAATGTATAAACCCTTCAATACATGGACCAAAAACCCTAAAAGCTCATTTTAACACTCCATATTCATCTGTAGTAACATACCCAATGCTCTTCGGGTCCATTAAAGCAATTTCAGCAAAATAATGCCTCAAGGTGGGGTAGAATTGCCCCTAGTAACCACAAATATTTTTGATTGTCGAACTCAATGCTCTCTACGCCTTCATATTATTATCTTAACAAACCATTGTTCCTCTATTCAAACCTGTATGGTGTTAACGGTTATATTCAAATCATATTTTACAAATGATAAATCCTTTTGAAATTAGAAATGTGGATGTTGCTTGCTTGTGATTTGAGTTGACCGTTGAGTTCACACATTTTGTAACAGCTCGCATTTTACATATTGAATGATCGTAAAATATTTTTATTTAATTCCATGAGGATTACATCATTCTCATATTTTGATATCTTAGTTATGGGCATGTGAGACATGTCCATAATTTTTACCAATTTTATTTATGACCATTTTGCCTCTATCAGTTTTGTACAGGGAATAGCTTTTGACTGGGATCGAATCAGGTGTTGAGATCAAGTTCATTGAAAAGGTAATGGTGTTGCCAATTCCGTAGAGTGGTCACATTAAAGATTTGGTTCAGCGGTTTGGGAGGAATTGTTGTTTTAAGTTTCACAATTTTCTCTTCATGTTTTGTAAGCCATTGATTGGCTGATTTGAGGAGGCCCATTAGTGGGCTGGTGGGAGAATATAAATTAGGGGTTAGAGGCATGGAGAGAGGGTTACTTTTCTTTATTCTCTCATTTGGTTGATCTTGTGATGCTCCTTGCTCAATCAAATACACCTTTCCACCATTTAAATTCTAGATCTACATAAGAGAATCGAAGATCAACATCGTTTGAAGCTAGATCTACGTCAAGTAAAGAGAGATTTCATCAAATCGAGAGGTTTGAGATTCATTCTTTGCTGTTTGGATTGAGAGTTGATTGATTTTGAGTTAATTCGAATATTTGGTGAGTGATAAGCATCTCTCACATGGATTCAATCATGTATATAGGTTGTATGATCTTATTTTCATCATTTTAAGTTGTTTTCACCGAGATCTACATCATGGTAACTACATTTTCAAATGAATCACCATAGGATCTAATCTAGCTACTTAAAACCAGTAATTCTTATGTTATTTCATATGTTTATGCAAGTAGATCCATTGTTCTAGTTTATGCATTGAATTATCATGATTTGGGGAATTTCATGCGATTATTGAGGAATAATTGTCATTTCGATGTTGTTGATGATTTCATAAAGTGGTTATGCTTGAGTTGGATTATTTGGATGAGTTGTTTGAATCAATGTTGTCGTTTGGCCAAGATTTGGTCAAGTTTGAAGCTATTTTGGTCAGATCTGGAGTCGGCTCGTTTTTCGTAGGTCCGGTCGTTATCTTCTTCTGCATGAAATGGGCTTGGATCGTTCCTGGCTCCAAAACATGGGAACAGGTCAGGTTTTTCCCGCATGGGTCGGGTTGACCAGGAAGAAGGAAAGACGAGTATGGAATATGTTAGGTCGTAGGAGCCTAGGACGTTCGGGCTAGTGAATGTAAGGTCAGGTTATGGACCTCTAGATGATGGATCGTGTGGCTCAGACCATTGGTTCGTGGGTCATGATACTTCGGGAAATCAGGTCGCTTGAAGTGCTTCAGGTCGTTAATGACCTGATGAATACTGATGGGTCGGTGGGAACGAGACGACCTAGTCAGGTCGTTGGGAGTGAAGATAGGTCGCACGACCTGGGAAGTTGGGTCACGACCTAAGGAAGACGACATGACTAAGGTGAACCTTATATTGATGGATTCTGGTCCGTGAATGATTGAGACTTTGAAGTATATTCGAGTTGGAATGTTCGAAGTGATGTGATGTGTTCGTTGATTGACGTAATGCAACAAATGTGAAGACGACTCAAGGTGGTGAGTGTGGATAATGGATGCTCGAGAAGGCGCTTGAGCTTGTGAATAGTCATTGGGTTGGATGGCCAGAGATAATGAAGGCCAAGAGATTATCGTTGTCGTAGGTTCTAGAGGACTCAAAGCAGGGGTACAATGGGGGATCCCAAAAGACTAGAAGTAGCTCGTCGAGTACCCTGGGTGTTGATTCACAAGATTTTTGATTAAAGACAACAATGAAATGGAGTCAAATTACAGAGTTAGTTCATATATATATATATATATATATATATATATATTTGTTTAGTTGTGTTAGATATTTGTTAAAATCTATCCTTAAATTAAGTAACACAAATGCACAAAATTCGAATATATATATATATATATATATATATATATATATATAAATGGTTGAAAAACAGCCATTATTGGGCTTAATTCCCTGAACCGGTCGATTGGTTCATTTCAGACCAGTCGATTGGTCAGGAAGATTTAGCCCAGTAATGGCTAGTTTCTGCTAATTATATATATATATATATATATATATATATATATAATTTACATTTTTTAGCCAGTTGACTGGTGATTTACAGACCAGTTGATTGATTCGAGAAACAACCATTTTTATGAATGGACATCATCTTTTATGAATAGATTCCTCTTCATTTCTGAATAGAAATGGGTGCATCTCTTCAATAAAAAACTCTTCATGAAAGATCTCTACCTTTCAACTATTATATATACACTACAAACTTGGTTTTCAAATCACTAAATATTTCCAAATCTATTCTACCTTTTGGCCTATATTTCTAAACTCTTGCATTCCAAAAAAGCTCTCAAATATTCAAATTACTTGTTGAATCATTGAAATTAATCCATATCTCTTGATTCGATAAGTAATATACTTCCTTAAATCTTCACATACAAATTATATACCTGAGGATAAGATTATAGGAAGGGTGTACTCAATCGTTGGCTATTCAGTGTTGATCAAAGAACACAAGCAGAAGTCAAACTCTTGTAAATTGTTAATGTACTGTGTTAGTGCTCAGGCAAGAAATCCTTATTGGGGTCGGATTGTTGTGAACATGTTCCTCTGGGTGAAGAAAGGGTGTTGATAGTAGAATTCCAGAAGGAGTCTGGGACTGGACGTAGGACGAGAAGTCCGAACCAGTATAAAATTCCTAGTTTCATTTTTCTTTACTTATTGCATTGCTTATTTGTCATATATCATTTTAGTTAATATTTATTTGCATAACTATTTATTAAACAAGTTAGAATATCATAGTCAATTCCGATATATTCCATATATAAAGATCCTACACTAAGTCACTTGATTTTTCATTTGGTAACAGAGCAGGACATCATTTAACCTTACAACCTTTATTTGTTACTTATTTAATATGGAAAACAACATTATTACTAGCACTGGATTCAAAAAAGGCCAATCTACTGCACGACCATCCTTTTTCAATGGTATAAATTATAGTTATTGGGCTACACGTATGAGAATATATATGCAAGCTAATGGTTTTGATGCTTGGAATATCACACAATAAGAGTATACACCCCCTACTACACTATATACTAAATGGTCAAATAATGAAAAAGATGAAACTACTGCTATGCTAAAGCTACTAATATGTTGCATTGCGCCTTAGATAGAAATGATTTTAACCGAATTTGTATATGCAATACTGCATATGAAATTTGGCGAACGCTCAAAGTAACTCACGAAGGAACTAGCAAGGTTAAACAAACAAAAAATACCCATGCTTAAAAATCAATTTAAGAATTTTAGAATGAATGAGAATGAGACTATTAATGACATGTATTAACGATTTAAAAATATTTATCATTCATTATTGGGCTTAGGCGAAAAATATACTGATTTTGATATAGTATATAAGATTTTAAACTCTTTGACGGATGAATGGGAAAGAGAGGTTTTTGCTGTTGAAGAAGCTAATGATCTTTTACCATGAAACCCGAAGAGTTAATTGGTAATCTTATGTAATATGAAGTCAATTTGCAAGCCAAAAAAATTTATGATTAAGATAAGAAAATACTAGCCTGTCATGCTGAAAAAGATGAATCAGATTCTGATGAAGAGGACATAGCATTTGTTGCCAAAAATTTCTGAAAATTTCAGAAATACAAGAAAGGCCAGATGAAGAATATAAAGAGGAATTCTACAAAAGAGAATAATACTGATCCATCCTTAGTTCAGTGCTTCAATTGTCACAAGACTGGACATTTTCAAAATAATTGTCCAAAACTGAAGAAAAATCACAACAAAAAGGAGAATTCTAAAAAGCGAGCTTTCTCGGTTACATGGGATGACTCAGACACTTCATCTTCAGAAAGTTATAGTGATAGCGACATTCAACAAGCTAACATGTGCTTCATGGACAAAGAAATCGAGAGTGATTTTACTTATGAAGAAATGGTTGAAATTAATACAGAAATTCTAGAATTTAGAAATAATTTTAAAAGAAAATATAAACAAGCTAGCGAAGATAAAGCGGAATTTGAAAGATATTTGTTAAAAGATGAAAAAGAGATTTTACAGGATGAAATCAGAAAATTACAAGAATATCTATCTAATGCAAATTCTCAAATTTCTTTATTGAGTGAAGAAGTTGAAACACAAAAAGAGAAAACTGATTTACTTGCTTTTGAAAATCATGATTTAAAATAAAAAATTAAAATTATTGATTTAGATAATTCTAGTCTTAAATTAAAATAGTATGATTTTTCTAGAAATGTTAATAATTTTAAATGGTAGAGAAAATTTATCTAAATTTTTAGAAAATTCTCAGCCTACTTCTAGTTAAAAAGGATTAGGATTTGTGCAAAAACTCAATGCTAAAAAAATTCTAACAAATCTGTTAGTACTAAGAGAAATATTAAAGTTATCGAACCTGCCTTCTCTAATATAAAGAAAGTCGTTTCAAAGAAAAAAAATCTTCTAAAAGTGTTAGTATATGGGTACCAAAGACAAAAAATTTACTAATTATAGACAAGTATATTAAAAAAAAATCGAAACTGTGCATAATAATATTAATTATATTTATAAAAAGGACGCTGAGCCTCATGGGTTTGGTTACCTAAGACCTAACACTTAGGACCCTAACAGAGTAAGTGGGTACTAACTTCTTCTATATATATTGCAGGTACCACTTAAAATAACAGAAGATAGATTTCAGTGTCTAGTTATGACAAGAAACAAGGAGATAGCATTAGTCATCAAACAAATTACGATATCTATTTGTTTCTCATTTTCTTATATATATATATATATATATATATATATAATTAGTAAAATTCTTTCTAAAAAGAATATATCTGCTAAAAGTTTCATAAAATGAGTTTAAAACTATATGGTCTAGATAAAGAATTAAAAAATAAACTTTTGTTCTCATAAGATTTTGAATATAGGTATTTCTTTTTAGCTAAAGAAGTTATATTGGTAGTCACTTTCAAGTTACATTATTGTTGACGAGCAAAATTGTCGCACGCCAACACCAAATATGAGTGTGTGAACAATTATCAGAATAAGCAGTAAATAATGTAAATGCGGAGAGACACAACTTTTACAGTAGATCGGCACTAACGCCTATGTCCACTTTATCATTCTCATTCATCATTTCTTTGATCGATTACAGGAGAAGTTGCAATATTTGTGTACGAAGCTATATGTATGATGAACTTGGAATGAGTCGTCCTTCTTCTTTGTTGAAGTGAGTTGACTTGGTCAAAAATAGGAACGGTAGGCTTTAATGCCCAAGAGGTCTAGAGGCGGTGTAACAAGGCTTGCTAGTATTCAAGTGTTGGAGGAAAACATGCATGTCATGTTTTAGGTCTTTATCCCATCTCCCATGGCCATGGTGGAGGTGTTGGAAGCCATTAATGAGATTTTGGAGCTCTTAAGGTCCAAAAATTCCAACAGGGCAAGATCCAAATGAAGGCCAAGGCTTGGCGTATTTATAGGAAGGAGGTTAGGTGGGAGTAGGTGAGAAGCGGGACCTACAAGAGCCATTTTTGCACCCAAACAAGGTCATATGCAGGAAATTCGAGCCCCCAGGTGCGGGCTCGAAATTTCGAACCTCTTCAGGGGGTTCGAAATTTTGAATCCCTTAGAGGGGCTCGAAATTTCGACCCTCTTTAGGGTGTTCGAAATTTCGAACCCCTTGGGGGGCTCGAAATTTCGACCCCTCATCAGGGGTTTCGAAATTTCGTGTCGAAATTTTGTACCCCCCGAGGGGTACGAAATTTCGAACCCCACCGGGGGTGCGAAATTTGAGGAGGGGAAAGTGGCGATCTTCTTGGTGCTGGAATCTCGTCGTTTTAGTGCATCGAAGCCCCTGGATACGAAGTGAAGGAATTCGCAGTTTTGCTGGTCTGGAGTGAAGGATTCTGAGCTTCCGGCATGGAGAAAATCAGATGAATCGGGCGGTGCTCACAGTTTCGACCTAACCGGTTAGGTCGATCGCCGCGGGGACTGTGGTGCCCCGGACCCCCACCGGCGCTGCGCTCGGACCCGTTGGACAGCTCGCCTTCGGTTCAGAGCGCGGCTCGCCTTTGGCTTGGGTGACGGCTTGACTCAGAGTCCATCAGGCCCGACAGGGGGCCATCTGATAGAGGCTTTGAGTTTCAGTGTGTTTGCGACACGACTTCGACCCAAATGCTTTGTGCTTTTTAACGCGTGAGGGCATCGCTCACCAAATACCTGACGTGTGACTGCTTTGACAAAAAGGCATGTCAACAATTATTCCTTAATTTTATGGCTAAAACTACTTATAGATATGCCTATTATTATCTAACAAACCATTTCTTAAACTAGTGGTCTCAAATCATTTCACCACTCGTTTCTTTAGTTCAGTTGCTAATATATAACTTTTTTCCTTCTTTTTATATATTAAAAGAAGCTTTCTCCTACCACTCGTTTCTTTAGTTAAGTTGCTAATCTATAGTTTTTCCTTCTTTGTTTGTATTCAAAGAATCTTTCTCCCTCTTTAAAAAAAACAATAGTTATTATCTCTCCAAATAAAAACAAAAGCTTAGTACAACATGTCAAAGAAATCATCTTCCTCAAAATCATCACCATCTACTCCGACAAAATCATTGGAGAAAAAGTCTTCTGAATCCATTGATGTTATGATCTCTCCAACTCCAAATACAGAACCAAAGTTACGGTAGCAAGATTACCATACTGGATTTACTCCAGACGCAAAGAAAAAAGGCAACTCTCTGTGTCACCCTCTACAAAATATAATATCGACGAGATACATCACTATCAGTAGGAGCAGATGAAGCTCCAACGTGAACTGTATTTCGAACAAAAAAAAACCACATATAGATTGAGTTTCCTTGAACAAATTGCACTTCGGGATTGCAGAAAATTTATTGTTTTAGAAGCATGACAACATCTGCTATCCACAATTCCAGAAACTCCAAAAAGACCATCCACAACTTGGAGTCCATGGAAGAAAATTCCCAAAGATCCTAAGTATAGTCCCAATTCATGAGACAAAAACTACAAAGAAAACGAGGGAGTTGAATCAAAAAATCCTAGAAAATCAACATCTTCAGAGTTAGACGAATGTGGTGATCTTTTTTTTTTTTCCTTTTGGATTTTGTTGATAAAAATTGTATTAACTGAAAAAGCAAGAGATAAGGATGTTTTTCTTGGTATTCATTAATAAAAATGTTCCTTCGCTTCTTGATTATTATTTAATCCTTATTTGTAGAAATTAAATAACTTGAAATTAGTAATAAAATTTCTTTCTTGAAAAAAGTGATGAAAACATTTAAATAAACATACATTTATGTATATAAATAGAATACAAAACAAGAAAAACTAGAAGACAATTTTCACAGTCACCAGCCGACTGGTAGATAGATCCGAGGGCAAAAAACTGCTACCTAGTTTCAGCCTTTATAACCCCCAACATCTCTTTTTTCTTCATTTCTAAAAACCTAGCTTCCTCTATCAAAAACCTAAGATTTCTCCCATCAGAAAATTTCAAATTTTACATCTCATTTCTTCGAATTAATGGCTTCTCCACTAAAAAGACCTAGAAGAGGTGCATCATCATCTATAGAGAAACCCACAGATTCTTACATCTCTCAATGGCTATGGAATGATGTTGTAAAGGATAGATGGAGGAAAATGGAGAAACTAAAGTTTATTGAAGTAGTATATGTCAAATTTCCTGATTTTGAGTCATATGGTCTACGACGATTAGCACAAAAAGGGAGGCTTGAGTCTTTGATGGATTATAATCAGAATAATCGGAGATTTTAACACTGTCATGGTAAAACTCTTCTTAGCCATTCTGAATTTGGATCATCTTGTTCTTGTAAATACAAATAATTGCGCTTAGAGACTAGTATGCGGCAACCCGGTATTTCTTCCTGTCGTAAGGTTAGGCAATACATTGAATTCTCCATCGGATGGGATACCATTAGGAGAAGTGGAGTGTGATATTGGAGTTAGAGATGAAGTTAGTCATTTATTCATTAACGATGACTCGGATGGATCACGTACTAAAGGTTTACATCCTAGTGCAAAGCTACAACATCATGCACTTACACAAACAATCTTGCCTCGCACCGGAACTTTTAGTTTGGTTTATTCCGAGGTATTTCGGGCTTTATATGCTACCTATAACGAAACTCCGGTTAACTGAATACAAACAATCTTGGATCACATCTTACTTTATACTAATGGAAATCCAACTTACTTTTATTACGGTGAGTATCTTATGCGAGTGTTTGCAAATGCTGAAATACCCAAACCTGCATCCGACAAGTTAGAGGTAAAAATTCTTGATAGTAAGAATTTGAAAAATGATGAAGATGCCACCTTCGATTTGGAGAATTATGAGCTTAGAAGAGTCAAAGAAAAGGGAGACGGATCGACCATCGTCTAGTGCTTCTCACGCTAACCTAGAAGATATTCGCTTGACGAGTAACTCACAAACTACTTGACAAGCAATTGACGTTATTGCTCGTAACCAAGTTCTTCTAAGCAAGGCTTAAAAGAATTGATAAAAAGGTTGACAAGAAATTCGATAAATTCAAGAAATTTCTCGGAAATATGTGGATGGATCCAAGTAAAAGGCCAGTATCACCTATCAATTGGACAACTTTTGAAAGAAGGGAATCCGAAGCATGCTTTGGTGATATGTTTGTTTAGGTGTTTCTAATAAATATGCTTATCTTCTTTTTTGAACTTGATAAAACTTATGGGATCTGTACTAAGTGATCTCTCCTTATTTTGATTATGGAACTTAAGAGGCTCGTACTAAATGGCCTCATATGTATTTCAAACTTTATTTTGCTGTTTATTTAAGACTATTCCCATGTTGTATTTGTATCTAATTGCTTGTTGTTTTTCTACTATATCAAAATTGGCTTGTATGTTCTCTCTCGATTACTACTTTATCATGATACTTATTCTTTTTAATCAATGACAAAGGGGGAGAAATATTTTATTATTATATCAATATATACACTAACATTTGTTATATGAAACGGTAAGTATATTATATGCACTAAACAAAATGTTGCAGAATTTTTATTTATTTAGGGGGAGACAAATATATACAAGAATACATTCAGAGGGAGCAAATCGGTATCTCGAAAAAAGTACAAGATGATGTCATCAATCAAAAAAGGAGGAGAATGTTGATTCACAAGATTTTTGATTCAAGACAACAATGTAATGGAGCTCAAATTGAAGAGTTAGTTCATATATATGTGTATGTTTAGTTGTGTTAGATATATATTAAAATATATCCTCAAATTATATAACACAAATGCATGAAATTCGAATATATATATATAAATGGCTGAAAAACAACTATTACAGGGCTTAATGCCCTGAACCAGTCGACTGGTTCATTTCAGACCATTCGACTGGTCAGGAAGATTTAGCCCAGTAATGGCTAGTTTATGCTAATCATATATATATATATACATACATACAATTTACCTTTTTAAGCTAGTTGACCGGTGATTTACATACCTGTTAACTGATTCGAGAAACAACCATTTTTATGAATGGTCATCATCTTTCATGAAGAGATTCCTCTTCATTTCTGAATAGAAATGGGTGCATCTCTTAGATAAAAACTCTTCATGAAAGATCTCTACCTTTCAACTATTATATATACATTACAAACTTAGTTTTCAAATGACCGAATCTTTCCAAATCTATTTTATTTTCTAATCCACATTTCTAAACTCTTGCTTTCTAAAAAAGCTCTCAAATATTCAAATTACTTGTTGAGTCATTGAAATTATTTCAGATCTCTTGATTCAATAAGTAATATACTTCCTTAAATCTTCACATACATATTATATACTTGAGGGACTGTTTTAAATCTCGCAAATATCGCTCGAGATCTCCTCCGAGATCTCGTTTTGGGCTCCTTCCAAAACGAAACAGCAAATATCAATCTAAATCTCCTTTCGAATATATCGCCTGAGATATTGCAATATCGAATGATATATCGATCGAGACGAAATACTGGAGTATCATCCGAGATCTTTGTTTTTTTGTTTAAAATTTAAATTTGTATCTGAACTATAACTATAATTAAAAAAACTCAAATCTAGCCATATTAATCTTTTGTTTTTTTACATTCTGCATGTTAAATGACTATATTGTATGTTCGTATATGTTTTACAATGCTTATGATTTTCATATTTATCTTTTTATATACATGTTACTTATGAAATTATGTATTTTATGGTCTATTTATGCTGAATTTTTTAATGTTTTGGATCTTCTTAACGTTTCCTGTCTGACAATATTCTTGTTTTAAGCATATTACGATTTAAAGTATGAATGATCTTTCACAAAATAAAGAATAATAAAGTTATTTTGCATTTTAAGTTTAAGTTACTATGTTTTTGATAGCATTCACAAAAATCATTTTGTTAAAGTATCATTTTTAACATATCATGTACCTTGAGATTGTTCCGATATGAACTTTCAGACCGGAGATGAAAATCCGAGATGAATTCCCGAGTTTGACTCATCTCGTCCGAGATCTCCTCGGATACAAGACTGAGTCAATAAAATCCCCGAGAGGAAACGCGACCGATATCCGAGATTTAAAACCTTGACTTGAGGATAAGATTATTGGAAGGGTGTACTCAATCATTGGCTACTCAGTGTTGATCAAAGAACACAAGCAGAAGTCAAACTCTTGTAAACTGTTAAAGTACTGTGTTGGTGCTCAAGCAAGATATCCTTGTTGGGACTTGGATGTTGTGAACTTGTTCCTCCGGGTGAAAAGAGGGTGTTTATAGTAGAATTCCAGAAGGAGTCTGGGACTAGAAGTAGGACGGGAAGTCCGAACCACTATAAAATTCCTGTTATCATTTTACTTTACTTATTTCACTATTTATTTGTAATATATCATTTTAGTTAATATTTATTTGCATGACTATTGTATTAAACAAGTTAGAATATCATAGTCAATTCCGATATATTCTATATATAAATATCCTACATTAAGTCACATGACTTTTCACTGGGAAGTCATGATCATTACTAGAAAAAAGGTTATTTATAACGCTAACGAGAACAATTTTTTGGATTGTGTTATTATATATCTTAATTTTGTTTGTTTAAAGAGAGAATTACATACGTAATGCATTGTAAGCCCGCTTTTATTTCATGGCCGCCAAATTTACCCAATTATTCGTCCCTTCCCTCCTCCTCTAATAGTCTCCTCAAATTTTACCAATTATTTTCCCCTTTCTTCCTCAATAGTTTCCTCTATTCCACAAAAAAATTTCATCAAATTATCACCATCTAAACGCGCTTCCCCATAACCCGCCTTGTCCTCAACAATAGAAACCATTGACTACAGACTTCGACCAATATTGTCCGACGGTGGTGATTGACTGCAGCGATGATCTATCAGTCTGCGTTGTAAGCAATTGAATTTGAAGTCGACTCCAAAACTATCGACAAGTTATACATCGATGTCAAAATCTATTAAAAAGTAAAGAATTCAAACTCAATATTGATATGTAAGTTTAGTCAAAAGCGCAAGCATTTCATGCCATCTACGAAATGAACTATGTTTATAATCATGGGATATTTTTCACTGTTGATCTTCATTGATTTGAAGATCACTTGAATTTGTTTTGAATAGTACTAATGCTCAGAATTATGTACTGCATCTACATGAATAGTCTATCTATTACCGCTTAGAAAATTGTAAAAACTATGATAGATCTAGAAAGTAAATCAAAGGGAAGCACATGTGCCTGATTTTTCAAGAGTTACGAAAATAAATAAATTAAAAGGACCCAAACCCCCAATGTTTTTTCATAGCTTTGTCAATTGAGGAACCTCATCATAAATTGCACCGTAATAAAATAAAAATGGTAGAACAATCTCTTCATAAATTAAAGTGCAGTGTATACATAATATATGGACGGAACTGAAGAGTATATGGAAGATAGCATGCAAACACCTAAAGCTCTAACGTGGATGAACAAGGAAATTCATAAGAGACAGTGAATTTCTCGCATTTGTGCTACATTCAAAAAATGACTCCTGACCGTGCTCTTAATTTTGCCATCCATGGATCTACTTGAAAATCCATCCATGCACGTATTGTTATCAGTAAGTGTCGCGCTGACCCAAGCCTAAATGTTTTTTAGTTGAAATGTGAAATTCTTGCCTTTCATATTATCCATTGCGTATATGGAGTCCTTAAGTTCTTCAACTGACTACTTCATGGTGTCCATGCAGTCTTTCATAGCTGCTGCTACCTGATGGTTCTTGAGCCTACTACACACATGTCTTTCACAGCAGTGGAGGAACGGCGTGCACTGTCTAGCGTAAAGGAGAGTGAAGTATACGCCAGCTACATAGAGTTGCTTTTGATGGTGCTTGCAAATGAAGAAAGGGAAGTGTAGAACAGTGGTTGGTATGTTATTGCTCCTATTTTGCTTTTATGTATTTACTATTTGTTTGACGTTTGTTGTATTAGAATCCTCAAATCTATACTTGCTTTTAAGTCAAAACTGAAAAGAAGATTGAGGCTGAATACAAATGTAAAGAAAGAGGTCATCATTAATATGTTTCAACTGTCCGCAGTAGTAGCCCAGCGGTCAAGGACTTTGCTCCATGGTAACAGTGGTATGATTTCAAAACCCGGAATGATGGTCAAAGAGATTACCATGTGCATACGCTAAGATCAGCCACTTATATGGTGCTCGCGGACCACGCTAGATGCACTAGGGAGGGTTTTACGACTCCGACCGGTTTCCCTCCTAAACAAATTCAAAAAAGAAAAATGTTTCAACCTTAAAAGAGAATAATAAAATAGATTTTAGATATTTTGGGATGAATAGATGGTAGGGTATTTATATATTGGGAATGAACCCTACTAATAGTTCATCATTTGTGTTTATATGACTAGGAACTCAAATAAGAATTTTATATAGATGCCTTATTTACCTGATCACATTTGGTCCATGGTCAGTAAAATATTTGTTAAGTGGTGCAGATGCCCAATGATTTATATAACCCACATCAATTTATTAGGACAACCGTTGGGAGGTATGTCTTATCGCAGTTTTGTAAAATACGAGGAATTAGTCCCATTTATATAATTTTGGTTTAGTTTATTTTGATCATAGGAGCATTTGATATTTAGGATAAACTAAGGAAGACATGGTTAGCTTGATCTATTGTACAAAAAGACATTGTTACCCAAAAATCTTAAGTTTGACCTAGGACATATAAATTCTTATGTATTGTGTTTTTTGTCTTTTCAAAATATGTGCAATTAATCTAAGAGAATTCTAAAACTGGAAGTAATGTGTAATGAATATCGAAACTTATGATATTTTAAAACATGTTGCTTTAAAATTTCTCATTTTATGAAACAAAATACGGTTTTGATCGTAGGAGCACTCGATATTTAGGATAAATTAAGACATACATGGTTAGCCAGATCTATTGTTCACGGAGATATTGTTACCTAAAAATTATGAGTTTGAACTAGGACATATAAATTCCTATCTATGTCAGCTTCCTTTCCAAAATCCACCCAGTGAATCTAGAAAATTTATAAAAATGGAAGTAACGTGTAATGAAAACCGAAATATATGATATTTTAAAACATGTTGCATTAAAATTTAAGGTCTTCTAATATGAAACAAAATTTATATTTTGTACCTTAATCTCAATAATGTATGTAGTGTTCTTTCAGTTTTTGTTGTTAGGGTTTCCGCAAGATCATTACAAAATTAGATTTTGAAAGAGGGAACAAATTAACAATAACAAACAAATTCCTCCAAACAAACCTTTATTAATTCACTAAATTATTATAATGAAAGTCTAAAAAATAATTGGGAATTTATCTCAATCCCAAAAACAAGTTTTTTTTCCTTTCCTTCAGGTACAAATAAATCTATCCCTAATGATATGCTTATATAGACAAATGGAAAGAATAGGTGTATACCCAGTTGGACCCTAAAATATCTCAAAAATAAATCCTCCTTAAAACTTGCTCAAAATAAATTTTTCCTAAAATATCTTAATAGGCCCATAAAATCCGCACAAGATCCTTAAATTCTGCAACTTCCAATTTCTCCATCTTCAATATCCATGTGATAGATATCCTAAACCATAACACTTCACCTTGATATGAAATCACTCCAACAATCAACAAATCCTTAAACCAAAAACCACCCACAAATGATGCATCTCTCACATGAGATACACCACAAAAAATAATCTCAAAATTGCTTGTAATACCACAATGGCCTCATTGTAGACTTTGTGGCTTTACATTGACGGCTTCACCTTGATTCAGATGAACTCGCCTCTCCTATTCCAATTTGAGAACTCATAACATTCTCCATCGTTTTTCCAAGCAATTTATATATGTTATCATTTTCTTGTTTTGCGCGGAGAAGCTCCTTGTTACCCCTCCAAACCCTTGTAACTCCACCTCCAGTCGAGAAATTGCAATCTTTTTGTTCCAACTGTCCAATTAAAGCAAGATTCTTCTTGATTTCTGTGATGTACCTATCTCCCGTTAACTTCAGCAACTTTCCATCATTCATCTTCAATTGAACCGAACCTATGCCTTTAACATGCAAATCTCGACTGCTGGCGGATATCACTTTACTACTTTGTTCTTCATAATTAATAAATGCTTCCTTTTGATGGCACATGTGGAAACAAGCTCCTGAATTAAGTATCCAATCTTTGCTTTCGCCACATTAACGCATAAAATATTTTCTTCAATCACCTCACCAAAATTCACCTCATTGTCGTTATTATCTTGTTCATCCGACTCTTCCTCTAGTGCCTTCATCTTCTCCTTATACCTTTTAAGTTTATGACAAAATCTCAGTTGATAACCGGGTTTGTCACAGTAAAAATAAATGTATTCCTTTTTTCTTGTTTGGACTATTCGGTTGTCTTTCCATGTTTCGCTGATTAACCCTCCTTGCAATAAAAGCTTTTCAATTGGAGTTTCAATTTCCGCTGCCTCCTCCTTATCTTTTCCTTCCATAAGGCTCATCCTCTGTATCTCCTCATTAAGCATACTAACCATTGACCCCATTAAAACAACATCATCCGAATTTGAGTTATTCAACGCAACCACAAATGTTTCCCAACTTTATGGCAACAAACTCATTGTCATTAAGGCTTATGTTTCATCATCCACCTTGAAATTCACGGACAATTTCCTGAAAATCATTAAGATGTTCTCCAATTGATCCACCTTCCTTAAGCTTTTGATTCACCAATCTTCTCATAAGGAGAACCTTATTTATTGTGGAGTTCTTCGCATAAACCCCTTCAATTTCTTCCTTAACGCTTGCGTTTCATCATCTACCTTGAAATTCACAGCAGCCAATTGATTCACAATTTCCTAAAAATCATTAAGTTGCTCTCCAATTGATCCACCTTCCTTAAGCTTTAGATTCACCAATCTTCTCATAAGAAGAACCTTATTGGTTGCGGAGTTCTTTGCATAAACCCCTTCCAATTTCTTCCATATTGCAAAAGCAGATGTTTCATTAGCAACAATATGAAACACTGAATTATCCAAAAAACATCGAATAGACGCAACAGCCTTCCTACCAAAGTCTCTCACTTTTCTTCAGATAGATTGCTAGGTTTATCCCCATTATTCTCTAGTGGCTGATGAAAATCATTAAGATAAAGGAAATCTTCCATCTTTGCCCTCCATAATCCTCAATTTCTTCCATTAAGCTTTTCGATAATTATTTTATCCATATTCAAACCCTCTCCAAAAAAATTGTGTAGAAGGCTCTGATACCAATTGTTAAGGTTTCCGCAAGATCACTACACAATTAGATATTGAAAGAGGGAACAAGATAACTATAACAAACAAATTCCTCCAAACAAACCTTTATTAATCCACAAAATTATTACAATGAAAGCCTAAAAAATAATTGAGAATTTATCTCAATCCCAAAAACAAGTTTTTTTTTATTTTTCCTTCCCTTTAAGTACAAATAAATCTATCCCTAATGACATGCTTATATAAACAAATGGAAAGACTAGGTATATAACCAATTGCGCGCTAAAATATCTCAAAAATAAATACTACTTAAAACTTGCTCAAAATAAATCTTTCCTAAAATATCTCAATAGATCCTTAAAATCTGCAGTAGATCCTTAAATTCCGCAACTTCCAATTTCTCCATCTTCAATATCCATGTGATAAATATCACAAACCACAACAATTGTGCCCCCACATATTGTAGTCCCATGATCATACATGTTAACCTTGGATATGTTTTTCCTTTTGTGGGTAAGTGGAATGTTGTGGTTTCTTTATCGGAAATATCATTTAAAGCCTTAATTTCAGGATTCATATTAAATTTGATTGTGTAATGCAACACAAGCAACCCGAATATAGCATACAGTCTTATAGAACAAGTGTATGTTTAGCAATTTGTTCACCATACATGGCCGCGATTTAGGCTGTAATGACAACAACATGTTATATTATTCACCAAGGTAGGTCATTGTTGAACATGATACAAGTTGAAAATGGACATAATATGTACCATGCATGAGCATTCGTCTATTTTAGAGGAACGTGCATTCCATAACATATAACTATTGTCAGTTGTTTATAACTGAGGTTTGACAAAGTGCTGAAGGTGGGAGAGTTTCAAATATGTTAAATATACAGAAATGGCATGCATGTTGCAAAATTTTCATTTTTCTTTATTTTTCTTTTTATTGTTTGTTAAATATTTTATACAAAGTTCTAGGTTTCATTTTGATTACATAAAAAATTATAGTTTCCTAAACCTGTGGTTGCGATATTGTAGACATATCAACAGAAACATGTTCTAATCCATCAGTTCATTTTCTTGACCATTTCGGTGTAAAATGCCCATTTACTTTTGTAGTGCCTTTGACTTATTATAATTGACGCATTTATTATAGTTGACACAAAGCGTGTGATGGAAATTTACAAAGGAAAATCATCTGATATATATTTTCATTCTTCTTACTCATATTTGAACATCAAACCGACACGATAGGTCAGTTTTTGTGTTGAAATTATCAGTTAATCTCTTGAACATGCACTAATATATGTGAATCTCAGCTTCTTGCGGAAGCATAGAGACAAATGTTCGATTCACCGAAACAAGGTACTGCTATGACTTTCGAATGTAAGGATTTGGATCAAGCAGGAATCTCTAGGCCAATGGCTGCTTTTTCAGGCAGTCATCTTCCTGAGTGGGCTCAATCACTAAAACCATTGAAAAATTGCCTACTAATGTGGGTGCATGAATTCGAAAATGTGTGTATAGTTCGTTGGGCAAGAACCCTCCAGAATGGGCAAAAGAGATTTTGCAGCATTCTATTAGTAAATAGGTCTATAAAGGAAATGCATCAGTTCCCACCAAGGTATCTTACCTGACCTATAATCCTTGCTCCCTTGAAATAAAATCCTTTTTTCATCCTCATCTTAACTGATTTATCAGCATCAACTTCTTTGTTTCTGAGTGTTGGACTTGTTTTCTTTCTTCGACTGTACTCTTTTCTTTTACATGGCAAAAAGTGATATTTTCATGTCACTCAACATGTTAGGACCTCAAATTATCTGGATCCAACATTTACCTAAGATGTTGTTGCTCTTGGGAGATAAACACTCTTCTATATCGAAGGTATCATACATGCAAATATCATATTTTTCACTTTGTGTTTCATCCATTGAATCAACTATTTTGTAATGCTTGTGAATTAATTCAGCTTCTGCATTATGCTGCTAAATTATGGTTTCCTACCACGTATTATTAATGGCGAGCACTTTGGGACATGCCACTTTTCTTGTATTTTGTAATTAATGTTGAAAACTCTAAACACAAAATATGAAATAAACCAAACGGCCCCTAAGTTTTTTTATTGCAAAAAGAATTGTTATCTTTACTTGTTTAATATTAAATTTTTAGACGGAAGGCGCCTCACATGTTCTTTAGCTAATTTTTTTCTCTTCTTCTTTTGAATATTATTAATATATTTGGTTGAATATTATTTATTTTCAATTTTGTCCTTGTTTTACTCATTTTGAATTTCGTTACTTCTATTTAATGTTCCCTTTTTGAGTTAGGGTTTTATTTTGAATTTCACAATCATATCAAAACAGCATGACACAAAAGCTATTGCAACCATTAACAAATTTATTAGCCTGTTGCAAAGATGTGAATTGTTAACAAAAATAACTCTAACTGTCAATCTTGTATGTTAATCAATGTGTTGTTCACTTGAAGTTTGGCTGTGTGTAAATTAATTCATGATATGTGTAATGACCCGAAAATCCAGTCCAATTTGAGCTGACTAAATAACACAAGTCCAACCCCAATTACACTGGAAAATCAGAACACTAATAGAAAGAAATTAGAGGGTGAGAATAGATAAGATTGAAACTTAGAATAGAAGAAGAAGAACACAACATCAGAGTAACACGAACCTCACAGCGGAACGAATAACATATAATATATATAACATAACTTGAAATATACATCTGTAGTTGAATATACATCATTATCAAAGTACAACACTTGCAACACAGTGGAAATAACTATAGCTATATAATCCTGAAGCCTCCTGCTCCAAGCTCTTCCAGTATATCTGTAAATCCCGACAATTTGACTGCCCGTACAAATTTAGGCACCTAAGAGTTTAAGGAAACAAACAAATAAACTTCAGGTCAGTCATGGAACTGGTGTGAGTAAAACAGTTTAAAACAGTTTGAACAAGTAAATGATATCTCATAAGACCACGCCGTATAACGGAACGGGTTTTTCCCTTATGAGAATCCAAATTATGTTTATATCAGAAACCTTTTGATATTATAATAATGTCTATCAACACAATACAATAATCATCTAGCAGAAACGCTTCCATCTCACGTTCTACATATATAGTATACAATCAAATCCGGAAGCACGTATTGGGTAATGGATTTCCAACTATGACAATGTATGGAACCACCTTTCGCTAGTGTACCTCAAGAGAGGAATACATTGGGTTCAACAAGAACATCTTGCAACCCGACCACACATGACCGACCACTCATTTCACTTGAGTGTATCGAATGTATATCACCAACGGTTGGGATCAGCAACCGTATCCCGAATGGGACAGTATCGACAATAGATTTTTAGAAATAAATGAAACTCTAGATCAGGTGATTATACACCCTACTTCGGAGCGACTGACTTAGCCATGCTGCTTGCCCGATTTCTGTCATTTACCGGTTGATGAGGCTTGAGGTTACGCTTCATCATCCCATCAGATTCACTTCGAATGCCACATTGTCAGATCCATCGAAAATCACTAATTGACGTATACAACAGTACATTACGTGTTAGCAAAAGAAGTTTCCTTCTCCGCTTCCACTCTTGGTACGGTTGAAGAAATCAGTGTACGTGACCTTTCTGGAAATACTCTGTTGAACATTCATCCATATAAGTCATCCAGGAAAAGGATGAACCGAAGGCACTATTCAATACATCCATCTTAGTCACTGTTATCTAAGACTTATACAATAGCCCTTGCGCTTTACTCCGTCTTCAATTATCTTTGGCATATATGATTCACAACACTTATGCCAATACAGAGTGGTTCTTTGATAATAATCCAACCGGTCTCTCCATATTAACAACGTTAAAATGGTCAAAACTTCGATAGTCTGTGATTTAACCATCAAAGAAAACACGTGTGCAAACAACGATATTATTTCCAAATGGAAATTCTATCAATCAATCATCAATCATATATATATATATATCTATATATATATATATTCCTTATTTTCTATATTTAGAAAATATATGTTAACACTGGAAAACGTTTCCATAACTTATTTACGTATCACTATTCTTTCTACAACTATCAGTCTCTGACTGTAAACTAGCAGGAGAACAATTCTCTAAGTATAAACCCCGAAAGCCGAAACCAACATCAGATCGATACTTAGAAAACTATTCAACTTAACTAATCTCTAGTCAGTTTCTAATCTTGTTTAACTCTATTTCTTTACCTCTATTCGATTAACTCTATTTGATTTACTCTAATACGAATAACTAATATCTGTTTTAACTTTATTTCGAATAACTATATTCGATTTAACTCCATTCGCTTGACTCTAGATCGCAGCGATCACAATGGTTACGCCTGATTCCCTTAGGAAACATCCGACCGCCGTGGGCTATCTGCAGCCCTGCGAATTACGCTAGCAGTCGTGCTAAATGGTAACTTATCCTAAATAACTATGTCTGATTAACTCCTTTTGATAAACTACATTTGATTAACTCCTTTTGATAAACTACGTTTGATTAACCCCTTTTTATCTCTTCGGTTTCCTTTTATAATCCTATTTAGTTTCCAACTAAATATTCCTTTTATAATTCTATTTATTTACTAAGTAAATATTCCTTCATCCTATTTATTCTCTAAATAGATATTCCTTTATTCTATTCTATTCGTTTTATCAACATTTTTCCTCTTTATAAAACTCTATTCGTTTTATAAACATTTTCCTTTTATTTACTTTCGAAATATTTCTTTTTTATAAAATCGGTTGATTTTATAAAATTCCTTTATTTCAATATACATTGATATAATTCTTCTTAAATCCCAGGGTCTTTTATGATATTTAAAATATCGAATAATAAGGATCAATATCATTCTAACACACATAATCCATTACAGATTATATAACACATCATATATCACAATATATGAAAAACAGTAAAATAAATGTTGAGGAATCCAGTTGGATTCCTCCGACCTGTTTCCCTGCATCACAGATGTTACACAACATAATCAACATCACTTTCAGTTCAATATGAAATATTCTGTTAACAGAATCAATATTTGATTTACATTATATATATATATATATATAATTTCCACCAACTGACAAGCAGTTAAATCAAACAGTCAACACACAGTCAATCAGCCAATATTTAACAGTTCTAAAAATACAACATGAAATTATAAACAGTTCAGATTTAGTGAGATTTACTCACATTGGACGATAATCGTTGATTTACGATAACCATCGCTTTATTCCGACGGACAATTTATTTTGCGATAAATTGTAATGAGCTCTGATGGACTTCCAGTCTGTTCCATCGTGTAGTATCCGTCCATACGATCCCAACGCAACTTACGGTTCGTCATCCTGATATCGTATGCTCAAGTTATTTATTTAACAAGTAAATAAATTGTTTGAAATTGAAACAAATTAATTTAATTCGCCAACGGGCCTTACTCATCCCATCCGGCCCAAATCCACTCCCATCCTTTCTTCCACAATGATACACAGTAACTCGCTCCTCTTTACAGGCAATAGTCGCTCTTTACCCCCTCTTATCTCCTCCTATATAGCATCGCTTGCCAAACCAACATCACAACACTTCCTCTCGTTCCATCCTCTATACTTCGATATCCCATACATCAAACTCGATCACCATTTCTCAGGTGCGATAAACAGCTAAACCCCCCCCCCCCCCCACTGTACATGACGCGATGAGAAAAACATCACCGAACCCTCCCAGAACGTGCACGCTAGAAATACTTGATGCCACAATTCGAAAACCAACAACGAAACCATCAAACAATGCACCGAATCGCCATAATCGCTAACCCTAGTTTCACTGTGTGAATGTCGAGCTCGACAACCCGCGTTCGTACCATACAAAGGAGACACCAAATCGAAGAGAATCTTGCAGCGATTTCATATATACTAGTATTGAGATTTATGGATTTTATTTCCCATTTGTTTGATTTTTCTTTTTCTTTGGTTTGCTTCTCGTTTCAGAACTGAATGTAGCGGCTCAATTTTGAGCAGAACGACTTCGTGAATTAGGTTATAAGGGATGAAGGGTGGCTATTTATAGAAAAAGGGTTGGAGATATTTCAGTTTTTTTTCCTTTATAATTGTTTTCGCCTTCTAAAAATTCGTGTGATCACACACGATACCCAAAAATCACAAAACTGGACATGCAGCTACATTTCGACATTACGGTCTCAACGAAACTGGTTTCGTCGACTTCGAACTTCGTATGCTCACACAGCGTATTTTTAACTATCAAAATACTGGTTGTTTTTCACTCTAAAAATCCGTACGGCCACACAGTGACTCTAAAAATCATGAATCTTGGAATCTAACAACTATTTAAAATTGCGGATCCAACAAAATTAGTTTCGTCGAACTCCGAGGTCGTTTGCAAAACTGGTTATTTCTAAAGCTCTGAATGACCCATTTAAATATATAAATATATATAAATATAATTAAATTTAATATTTAAAAATAAATATTATCGTATATATTCACAATGGAATACCATACAACTCCAGAATATTCCTATATGAATTTCTAACTCGATATTTCAAATCCCGATTAAATTGATATTCGATTTAAAATGAAATTCC
The DNA here is from genome assembly GCA_030737875.1 of Allium sativum. Classification (NCBI taxonomy): domain Eukaryota; kingdom Viridiplantae; phylum Streptophyta; class Magnoliopsida; order Asparagales; family Amaryllidaceae; genus Allium; species Allium sativum. The sequence continues at coordinate 647,581,755 of CM060923.1, forward strand.
TTTTTAAAATATAAATAATTCCTTTATAAATTATAAAGGAATTCCACAGCAACTTTTCTAAAATATGATTTGGACGTATCTCAAAATCTACACGACGAAATCCCGATTTTTCTCTTTCACTAGAAAGGTATACTCCACCAGCTCCACACGTTTCTTGTTTCACATAAATCCGGCTTAAAATGAATCCTGTACATTCAGTTGAAGTTCGAATCGCCAATTTACGAACTGCAGCGCCATTTCGAGCTCGATTATAATTATACGTTCAAACTGTCATTTATATAATATATTCGTTATTTAAATTCAATTCTAAACTGAATTAAATATCACAGATGATCCAGTTCACACCATATCGCCATTTCAACCAATTCTGATTATTTCAGAATTAAATATATTATTTAATTTATTATTTTAATTAAATATTCATCATTATTTAATTCCACGACCATTTAATTCACTATATCACTATTTATATAATTAAATAAATTAATTATAATACCTCTGCAATTGCAGGTCATTACATTCTTCCCCACTTAAAATAATTTTGTCCTCGAAATTGCCAAGGTAGAGAACGACCCTATCGACTGGTTAGAACCTATTTGTTCACTTCTTAACTTCAGTTTCAACTGAACCAATTTAATTTCGATTAAAATATTAATTAATTCTTATCAACGAAAATTTTCAAAAATCCTGAAAATTTTCTAACGCCTTAACTTTTCGAAAAATTTCGCCAGCACCTCCTTTGTACTGGTTAATCGGTCAAACTCCAACTCGTCTCTCTGGGCCATCTCCATCCCAAAAGAAAATCAAACAGCCAAGGGGCTTGCCAATTCGGCTCATAAATCTTATATCCAATAGAAATATAAACTTGTACCTTTTTGTCGGGCATATCATTTTATCCTTTTCACCTGTTATCAATTCAGCGGATACAAGGGTCATCCCAATCAAATTCCAATCTGCTTTTACCCACAACCCCACCATTCGCTTATATCCGAGCCAAATATCATTTTAACTCGAGTTTCTTCTCGATTCCCAACTCTTAACTTGATTATCCCATTTCACTTCAAATTTGAATCTCACAATCGAATTTGTCTTGATATCATTCTAATTCAACCTCAGATACCACTTTACTGGCTTTAATTTAATTCAATTTTGCTTTCGCAAATTTCTGTTAAATTTGTTTTTAATTCAAACAGTCTTTCCCTGGGAGTTTTTAAACAGTTTACTTTTTTTTAAAAAAATCAAATTTTCCTTTTGAACATATCATTGAGCCCTTAATTAATATTCCATTAGTTAAATCACTTCTCTATTTCTTTATCAATATTTGTTAACCAAATATTTTCAATAACCATATTGGCCGTTTATGTTATTTGGAAAACATTTCCGAATATCGCCTTCCTTTATTTTCTAAACTTTAGAAAATATATGCTATTTATAATCGGAAAATATTCCAATTACTTATCTCTTTTCCGATCTCATTTATTTCTATACTTAGGAAATATTCTTTATTATATCTCCAAGCCTACACTTATTTGGGTTAAAACGGATGTTGTGTAAAACATCGTTACGACAACCCAAATACTATATTCAACTAACTCTTATTCAATATTGATCTTCAAGCCTGAAATCTTACTATTTATTTGTTAATAATGAAATCAATCAAGTTGGGGGTATAACTACCTCTCAGACCTTGACTGAATAACATTTATAACATCAAAACAGATATGACTACTTACTCGAATAATCAATACCATACAACTACTTATTCACTTTTAAACACGTATACGCTTCCTCTTTCTATTCTTACTAGATTTTATTCTTAGTCTTCCTTTTTGATTTAACTATTATATTTCTAAGTTCGTTTCCTTATCGACTTCTATATATATCGATACGTTGATTTCTAACTATCAAGTTATCTTAAAAATATTCTAACTCCATAAATTCCCGGAAAAATTCGCCATAACCTCCTTTGTACCAGGAGCATCCGGATATTTCAAATAGCCTCCCATAGCCCTCACCAATCCAAAAGAAAAAGAAAAAGAAAAAACCAAGCGGCTAGCAGATACGGCGGATAAAATCTCATATATGAATTAAATACATACCTTTTCGTCGAGCATTCTATTTATATACCTTCACACCATATCCATACCTATCTCATGTATACTTGTACCAGCCCAATCTATTTTAACAATACCTGATCGTTTTAACTCAATTCGTTAATTAGTTTGTTAATTGACTCTTTAGTCTATTTCACTTTTATATTTGAACATGATATGTTCAAATATATTTTAACTTGCTTATTAAGTAATTTGAATCCAAATTTCAAATTTTAGTTCTATATTCGATTTCGAATATCCATTTACAAATCCAATTCACCTTTCAAAGTTCAACTTCAAATTAAAAACTCGATTAACTAATTCCTCTTCGACTTAGTTAATTCTATTCAATTTCTATTCAAATTTTATATCATTTCTATTAGTCAATTCAATATATCAAATTCTATTTTATATATCCCATTTTGAAAGTCAACGCAACTTGTCTTTCCCAAAACAAATTCAAAACAGTATCTCTAGTAGTAATTCGTCACTTACAACTCGAAAATGAATACTGATGATGCAACTGTCATCATCAGAATCTATTTTCCAGCGATCGAAGTGAGTTCAATACTATAAAACCATTCTAAACAATCCCACTTTGAAATTCATTTCAAAATATAATTCACACGGATTGTAAAACAATTTAAAATCTCTCAGGATCTTAAATTTTCCTTATTTTTAATCCAAATCCATTTATAAACACTTATCCAATTCTCTAGAGTTTGAACTCAATTTCTGGTTTAAAATTTCAGAATCAACTCATCTGATTTCACATATTTCACTTATATGAATTCTGATTGGTTATTTACATAACCATTTAATTTATAATCTTACTCGATTATAATCACAACCAATATATCCAATATATTATAATCTTGATATATATATATCTTCTCTATATCAAGATATACCTTGGGTAAACTTATTTAAATTTACCCTCTTTTCAAAACATATCGTGTCGACCCATCGTATTCGAGTGTTTAGTACCTCCCACCAATACAATGGATCAAACTGATCGACCACAACTCATAAACAACTCAACCACTAAATCTCCACGATATAAAACAATTTTTATATCAATAACAAATACATTCACTCATATCTTTACACTCAAACTCAATCTAGGGTATTACTAACCCCATTTCTACTGAGTCACGCCACAGAGCCAAGGTAATTCTTAACTTAAGCTCTGATACCAACTGTAATGACCCAAAAATCCGGTCCAATTTGAGCTAACTAAATAACACAAGTCCAACCCCAATTACACTGGAAAATCAGAACACTAATACAAAGAAATTAGTGGGTGAGAATAGATAAGATAGAAACTTAGAATAGAAGAAGAAGAAGAAGAACACAACATCAGAGTAACACGAACCTCACAGCGGAACGAATAACATATAATATATATAACATAACTTGAAATATACATCTGTACTTGAATATACATCATTATCAAAGTACAACACTTGCAAAACAGCGGAAATAACTATAGCTATATAATCCTGAAGCCTCCTGCTCCAAGCTCTTCCAGTATATCTGTAAATCCCGACTACTTGACTGCCCGTAAAAATTTAGGCACCCAAGAGTTTAGGGAAACAAACAAATAAACTCCGGATCAGTCATGGGACTGGTGTGAGTAAAACAGTTTGAACAAGTAAATGATATCTCATAAGACCACGCCGTATAACGGAACGGGTTTTCCCTTATGAGAATCCAAATTATGTTTATATCAGAAACCTTTTGATATTATAATAATGTCTATCAACACAATATAATAATCATCTAGCAGAAACGCTTCCATCTCACGTTCTACATATATAGTATACAATCAAAACCGCATGCACGTATGGGGTAATGGATTTCCAATTATGACAAGGTATGGAACCACCTTTCGCTAGTGTACATCTAGAGAGGAATACACTGGGTTCAACAAGAACATTTTGCAACCCGGCCACACAAGACCGACTACTCATTTCGATTGAGTGTATCGAATGTATATCACCAACGGTTGGGATCAGCAACCGTTTCCCGAATGGGACAGTATCGACAATAGATTTTTAGAAATAAATGAAACTCTAGATCAGGTGATTATACACCCTACTTCAGAGCGACCGACTTAGCCATGCTGCCTGCCCGATTTCTGTCGTTTACCGGTTGATGAGGCTTGAGGTTACGTTTCATCATCCCATTAGATTCACTTCGAATGCCACATTGTCAGATCCATCGAAAATCACTAATTGACGTCTACTGAAACACCCCACCTCCGTTAGGGTCACTCTCAAAGGGAATGCCCTAATTTTGGTGGAGGTTTTTTTTTAGTATAAGTCATAGATATACAAGACAGATATAAGAACACATATTTGTAAACAGCGGAAAAACAACAACTTTTATTTCATAAAAGCAAATACGTGTTACAAAACATCACCATGATTGTCTTACATCTTTTTCCAAAACATAACATAACACTTTCATAATCTGTCTTGAGTACATTATTTAAAGAAGCATAAATAAAACATAGATAAACTGCAAAATCCCCATAGTGATTGTCCAAAGCTATAGTTCAAACGAAAAGGTCCAAGCAATACATTTCTCTTCTTCAACCTGGATGTTAAGGTTGGTCAAGCTGCTGTGTTCCCTCCCTGTGGACCTGGGGGGGGGGGGGGAACGGAAGAAAAGAAGACGAAAGAAAAGTAGAGTCAGACATAAAGCCTGAGTAAGTCTAGTACTATTTTGTCTATGAATAAAGAACTGGGTATGATAAGTATAAACAAGAAGTGGGCAAGCACTATAAACTTGGTTAAGTTGTCTAGGGTCGAATATACTATCGTACCCCATGTTAATCTCTGAACCCATATAAACTAGTTTCCAATTGGCACCCCATAATCAGGGTGATGTGATCCATTCTATGATGATCGGCTCCTACTCGCATAGTTACATGTGTCTTACGGCCCCCGATGTTGTAGTTACCTATGCTGGTCCCACCATGGGGTGTATCAAGTCCCATGGTGGCGGCCCGACACAACCTTAGAATGCACAGGTATGCTACTGGTGTCTAGTGCCTTATTTTTCTGCGCCGGAGTGTGTGCACGCCCGCACCCCGTTAGAACCTACACTACTACACCACCGCCGTCGATTTGACCTCTTACAATCCGCCCAGTAATCGTGCCCCACCCTGCTTAGTTTCAGGGTATCCTGATACACCTTTTAGGGTTACTGCTGAAAAGGGTCCCCCGTTACTAGGTTTTCTATCTCTAGCCAACATGCTAAGTTGGTTAAGTGTTTCCTAACCTAACCCCCACCAGTCCGTTTAGTTTAGCATGTTCCATTTTGATTAAGTCTTTAGTTCACTTAATCCTAACAATCCTGACTCAGCCTTAATTGTCTTATTAAGGCCCTGACCTCTCACATTAGACAGGTATTGTTGTGGCTGCATGTTGCCGGTTGGTTCCGGGCAGTCTTACGCCACAACTCAGTCTAACCTCGGGTCCTTATTGGGCTCCATGTTTAACCTCCCACATTGGATAGGTATTGTTGTGACTACTGGACAGCCGGGCGGTTCCGGGCAGGTTTACAACACAACTCAATCCAACCTCGGGTTAAACACATCGTATTTTCTACATTTACATATTTTGTCTTTCTTCTTTATTTTCTTATATGTAAATATTTGCGGCCCATTATTAAGTTAATGGTGTAAAGGTTACACCAATCATGGGCCCAACCCATACTTGAACTTGGGCCCTTCTACTTTATATTTTCATTTATTAATTAATTTTAACCCAACGTTATTTTCCCCCGTTTAACAAGTCCGTTTATTATATATATGTTGGGCTTAGCCTTTTAAAGCCCAACTTAGCCATGCGAAAAGGGGAGGCTTAAAGCGTGATTACATACACAAAGAGGGGAATGTGAGCGCATGAACTTGCAACATACGTTGGAACTACAAAATAGAAACTGGTGTACTTGCATAGTGGTAACATATACTTTGGTCATAAAGCATAGGTGACATGAATCAAAGCATGTGAACTTGTAATTGAGATAATAATCTAAATAGGGTATCATTATTGACTCATGAACCTATATTTTTATCTAGGCATAATGTCAAACATAAGCATGGCATAAATATTTCTAACATAAGCATGGCATAATGTCAAACATAAGCATGGCATAATGTCAAACATAAGCATGGCATAAGTATAGTTAAATTTGTTCACATAACCATGGCATAAATATTTCTAACATGAAATCATGATTTTTACTTTAGTCATGCAAACTTGCAAAAAGGGATTTTTGAACCTAACCTAGCTATGTGGTACATATGTCATCATATAATTCTTGTTAACAATTTCAATTATGCAAATTATTAATCATAGCCTAGTCATATTCATAAGTTTGCAAATAGGTTTTCTAGTACAAAAGCATGGCTTAATACATGATGCCAAATTTTCAACATAATTTCATATGGATTATGATAATCCAAACTTATTCCAATTACTTCACAAAAATGATGTTTGTGTAAAAATACACATTATGATGGCATAGTAGCAAAGCCCCAAACTTGCATGAATTTAAATCAACTACATACATGTAGCTTCAACATGGATTACATAATTTTGCGAAATATTCCAAACGTATACTTGCATAGAACTACCGCATGTAGTTCTTTATAATTGAATAACATAATTCAAGAATATCCAAACGTATATAAATTGATAAGAACGCATAAATATGAATTACTTTATTGCCACAATTCAAGCATACAAACCAACACAATTATTTGTTCATACCAAAGTAATACTCTACTTACAATGGTGTGATGAATTCTCTAATTTAGGGATTTGAAGACGCGGTTTGATTTGATTGAGTTGCTTTATGCCTTAGAATTTGCCTCCTAATCCTCTCTCCAATTTGGTGGCTACCCCTAGTCGTTCCTCAGCAACATGGCAGCTTTGTTCTTATTTTTGAATGAATAGATTAGGGTTTTGTCTAGGGTTGTTTTTATAGGGGAAATGAACTGATTAGGACCATTGATGTTGCTTGGATTGATCGTAGCCATTCATCCTAAGGAGAGACCAATTAGAGCCTGCCACCTAGCCCTAATGACAAAGCAGGCCACAGAAAATCGACTAACAGAGAATAGGCCAGCCGGGTTGGACTGGGCTCGACCTGGGTCTGGACCAGGTCGACATGCCTGTCGACAGCCCTGTCGACCTGGTTAGACCAGGTCGACAGCCCAGTCGACCTGGGTGCGTCAGGCGGGCGTTTTTCCATCCTGGCCCATTGGGCCCCATATTCGAACTTAAACTTGATTTAGAAACTTCCGAAGGCCATATCTTCTTCATACGGACTCCGTTTTTCGAAAACTCGGACTCTATTTCACGTATTTTTCCGAGACGAACGAAATGGCGTATCCCGTTTCCCTTAGTTCTTTGATTTCAAATTAATTATACGTTAATTTGTTAATTTCACATTTATAGAATACACGGGGTGTTACATTCTCCCCCACTTAAAAGTATTTCGTCCCCGAAATCTTCAAGTTTAGGAAAATGTATATCCTAACATCCAATCATCCATCTACTCATCCATCAAACACGAGCATCCATTGTCCTTAAAAGATTTCTAATGCTTCATGATCAAATGCGAAGTGTGTGTGTACATGTACTTATCTAATGCAAAATCAGGTGGTCTACTGATTCAGTTGACCTCCTTAATGCGAATTTATGTAAGTGCCATGAATCCATTATGTATGCAAACTTCCCTATTCATGATTCTACATGAGTGCACAATCATTCATTACAAATGCAACATCCATATGACAACACATTAAAGTTCAACCATATACGAATGCAAACATATATGCATATGCAATATGAAGTGACTGAGCCGATCTAAAACCTAGATTGTGTGTGTATATGCAACCACGAGCAACCACTAGCAATCACTTGCAACCACTTGCAACCATCATCCATAACATGTTTCAACTACATGTTTCCATCCAAAGGGTTTCTACCTAAAAGATACGGTCGAGGAAATATACCTAAAAAGATAGATAAAAACGCAACTTAAGGAAAAAGAAAGATCAAGGATGTACCCTCGAACAGAAAAGGGTAGGCAGTACGTATTCTAGCTTCAGTTTCCCAAGTCGGTCTCCCTCGGCGTCGCTCTACTGAACTTTGACGATCTTGACTTCGCGGTTGCGTAGCTTCTTCACTTCCGTTCCTAAGATGTGGGTTGGAACTTTTCTTATGGTTGCTTCGCGTTCCACTTCGGCCTCTTCGAGGATATTTGGCTCTACCACCTCGGCTGACTCATGTAGACATTTTTGGAGATGTGAAACGTGAAAAACGTTGTGGACTCCAGCCAACTTCTCGGGTAGCTCTAATCTATAGGCCATTTTCCCAATTTTCTCGATAATAGGGAATGGCCCTACGAACCTCGGTGCTAGTTTTCCTGTGGTTCCAAAACGAACAACGTTCCTTAGCGGTGATACCTTGAGAAAAACTCTGTCTCCAACTTCAAATTCAAGGTCGGTCCTCCTTTTGTCGGCGTAGGACTTTTGTCTGTCTTGGGCCGTCTTCATCCTTCTTCGTATTAAGTCTACTTTCTCTGAGGTCTCTCGGATCATATCTGGTCCAAGTATGAGCTTATCCGTGGACTCCCACCAACAAGTGGGCGATCGGCACGGTCTTCCATATAAAGCTTCGAAGGGCGCCATTCCGATGGTTGCTTGATAGCTGTTGTTGTAGGCAAATTCCACCAAAGGAAGGTGGTCTTCCCATGTCCCTCCGAAGTCGAGGACACATAGTCTTAAAAGGTCTTCCAAAACTCTGTTCACTCTCTCTGTTTGGCCGTCGGTTTGGGGATGATAGGCTGTGCTTAAGCATAATTGCGTTCCTACTGCTTCTTGCAGACTCCGCCAAAACTCACTGGTGAAGATGGGGTCTCGGTCACTAACAATGCTAGATGGTATTCCATGGAGTCGAATGATTTCCTTGAGGTAAAGTGATGCTAGGGATGAGGCAGTTCTCTTACTTTTGACAGGTAAAAAGTGGGCGCTTTTAGTAAGCCTATCCACTATTACACAAATGCTAGTGTTGCCTCTCCTAGACCTAGGCAGCCCATCGATGAAGTCCATTGAGATGCTATCCCACTTCCACTGTGGGACCTCTAGAGGATGTAGTAGTCCGCCAGGCTTTTTCTGTCCCGCTTTAACCTGTTGGCACACCATACACTTAGAAACGAATTCTGCCACGTCCTTTTTCATGCCGTTCCAGAAGAAAGTCCTTTTTATGTCTTTGTACATTTTATCCCCGCCTGGGTGTATCGTCATCTTGGAGTGATGTGCTTCCTCGAGAACCTTCTTTACTAAATCTTTTGTCTGTGGGACGCATAGTCTACCGTCTCGCCTTAGCAAACCCTTATCGTCGATGGAGTATCTGTTGAGGTGAGTTGAAGTCTCACCTCTAATTAGCCTATCAATCATTTCCACAAGCTGAGGGTCTTCGCGTTGTGCTGCCCCTACTGAATCCACTAAAGTCGGGCGCACTTCGAGAGATGCAAGCAAGCCCGGTACGAAATCGGAGGAAGGCCTAAAGTCGAAGCTGGCTATAAACTAATAAGACAATCACAATTAGGAATCAAATAAAAGGAATCACAAAAGACAAGAAAAAAATGGTTCTAACTTATTATAATAAAAGATCGGAATTACAGAAGGATATTTGGAAAATATTTAAAAGAAAAAATATCCGATTAATACGTAAATCGCATTATTTTATAAAATCCTTCATTGAAAAAATATACATGAATCTATTACTATGTATCATTAAGATTCCAAGTTTTAAATCAACAAACAAAATTTTAACTAAATACTCTAGGCTTTGTCTTTCAACAAACAACGGGCTTAGGGTCAATTTCTTTCGGCTCAACGCGTCTGCCACTACGTTGCCTTTGCCCGGAGTATAGGAGATTTCGAAATCGTACGAGGCAAGAAACTCCATCCATCTTTGTTGCCTCAAGTTAAGATCCTTCTGCGAGAAAAGATATTTCAACGATTTATGGTCAGTGTAAAGTTCGAACTTATCACCTAGGAGATAGTGTCGCCAAGACTTGAGTGCAAAGACGATGGCGGCTAACTCAAGATCGTGGGTTGGGTAGTTCTTTTCGTGCGCTTTCAACTGCCTCCCGCCATAAGCTACTACCCTTCCTTTTTGCATTAAGACGGCGCCTAGCCCTGTCCCACATGCATCCGTATAAACAGTGAACATCTTACTCCCATCTGGCAGCGTCAAAACTGGGGCTGTTGTGAGAGCCCTTTTCAGTCGTTGGAAAGCAAACTCGCAATCCAAGTCCCAATTGAACACTAGATTCTTCTTAGTCAATCTCGTGAGCGGAGCTGAGACTTTCGCAAAATCCCTTATAAACTTTCGATAGAAACCTGCTAGTCCTAGAAAGCTTCGGACCTCAGTTGCATTCCTTGGTGTCTTCCAATCCTGTACCGCCACTACCTTAGCAGGGTCCACTGCTAACCCTTGTTTGGATACTATGTGCCCAAGGAACCTCACCTCTTCCCTCCAAAAGTGGCATTTGGAGAATTTGGCTTTTAGTTGATGGACTCGCAAAGTTTCCATGATTGCCCTTAAGTGTTGAGCATGTTCCTCTTCACTCTTTGAGAAGATAAGGATATCATCTACGAAGACCACTACGAATTTGTTGAGGAAATCTCTAAATACCCTACTCATCAGGTCCACGAAGTAAGCAGGTGCTTTTGTCAAGCCGAAAGGCATGACAAGCCATTCAAAGAAGCCGTCTGGGGTTCTGAATGCCGTTTTATCGATGCTATCTTCAGCCACCCTTAGCTGATGAAAACCGGTCGCTAAATCGAGTTGGGAGAAAACAGACGCTCCTACAAGCTGGTCAAATAAATCATCAATTCTAGGGAGAGGGTGCCTATTCTTTTTCGTTAGCTTGTTGAGCTCCCTATAGTCAACACACAGACGGAGTGAACCATCCGCCTTTGTAGCGAACACCACTGGAGCGCCCCATTCTGAAATGCTCCTCCTAATGAACCCCTTTTCTAGAAGCTCTTTAATCTGTTTACTGAGCTCTTTCCTTTCTCGTGGAGCCATATGTCTAACGGGCAACGCAACGGGCTTTGCATTATCTACAAGATATATGCGGAAGTCTATTTCCCGCTTCGGAGGCAAGCCCTTCACCTCTTCAAAGACATCCAGATATTCCCGGACCACTCTAACTGATTGCAAATTTTCAACAGAGGCATCTAGCGATTCAAGATAACTAAGCATAACCGCATACGAGGGATTACAAGAAATTTCCAAAGTATTACCGAGCTGGGTTAGGAGCCTAACAACCCTTTTCTCACAATCAAGGATGGCCCCATTACTGGATAGCCAATCCATACCCAAAATCAAACCATAACCCGAAAAGCCCAAAACAAAGGCACTACATTGAAATTCTACACTTAGAATAGAAATTTTCAATCCCAAACAGATCATAGACAAATGAGCTGGGCCCCCAATTGGGTTTGCAACAATTAAGGGGTCCTCTACCATACTAGTTTTTAGGTGCAGAGATTCTACTAAAGCAGACGAGATAAAGGAGTGTGATGCGCCAGAATCAAATAAAGTGCGAACGGGGGGATCATAAAGATAAACTACACTTTCTACAGAAGTATTTATACCTCGCTGTTGTAGAGGTGGTGCTTCTAGCACATGAACATGTGCCCCTGGGGTGGATCCAGCCCTCTGCCCCTGTCCTCGTTTCTTTGGGCAGTCCTTAGCCCTGTGGCCTGTCTTACCGCAAGAAAAGCACCCACCATTCTCCTTGGCCTTCTTTTTCCGGCAGTCCTTTACTAAGTGCCCCACTTTGCCACAGAAATTGCACTTCCTCTTCTCTTTGTTGCCTTTCCCGCCCTTCTTAAAGTCTGTCTTCTCAGGGCAGTCTTTGCTGATGTGTCCAGTCTCCCCACAATGAAAACATTCACCTTGCTTTCTTTTCCTCTTTCTACAATCCTTGGCTATGTGCCCCTCCGTACCACAAAAATTGCATTTCCTTTTTTTTTCTCGTTTCTTATTATTACTGTTACGATCCTTTCTTATTTGACTATTATTCGTCTTCCTACTCTGGGACTCTTCCGCTTGTTGGTTCACGTGGAGGAGGAGGAGTGAAAGCGTTAGCAGCTGGGGAGTAAGGTCTCCAGACATGCTGAAACCGAAAGGATAGATTCAAAACGAAGGATAAGAGATAATACCTATGGCTTTGGGGACTTTGCCTTTTTAAAATAAAATAAAATAATATTTTTCTTAAAAATGCTTCTTTAAATTTCCTTTTTGAAAATATTTTTTCAAAACTTTTTATCTTATCTGGTAAACCTATGCTCTGATACCAAGTGAAACACCCCACCTCCGTTAGGGTCACTCTCAAAGGGAATGCCCTAATTTTGGTGGAGGTTTTTTTTTTTTTAGTATAAGTCACAGATATACAAGACAGATATAAGAACACATATTTGTAAACAGCGGAAAAACAACAACTTTTATTTCATAAAAGCAAATACATGTTACAAAACATCACCATGATTGTCTTACATCTTTTTCCAAAACATAACATAACACTATCATAATCTGTCTTGAGTACATTATTTAAAGAAGCATAAATAAAACATAGATAAACTGCAAAATCCCCATAGTGATTGTCCAAAGCCATAGTTCAAACGAAAAGGTCCAAGCAATACATTTCTCTTCTTCAAGCTGGATGTTAAGGTTGGTCAAGCTGCTGTGTTCCCTCCCTGTGGACCTGGGGGGGGGGGGGGGAACGGAAGAAAAGAAGACGAAAGAAAAGTAGAGTCAGACATAAAGCCTGAGTAAGTCTTGTACTATTTTGTCTATGAATAAAGAACTGGATATGATAAGTATAAACAAGAAGTGGGCAAGCACTATAAACTTGGTTAAGTTGTCTAGGGTCGAATATACTATCGTACCCCATGTTAATCTCTGAATTCATATAAACTAGTTTCCAATTGGCACACCATAATCAGGGTGATGTGATCCATTCTATGATGATCGGCTCCCACTCGCATAGTTACATGTGTCTTACGGCCCCCGATGTTGTAGTTACCTATGCTGGTCCCACCATGGGGTGTATCAAGTCCCATGGTTGCGGCCCGACACAACCTTAGAATGCACAGGTATGCTACTGGTGTCCAGTGCCTTATTTTTCTGCGCCGGAGTGTGTGCACACCCGCACCCCGTTAGAACCTACACTGCTACACCACCGCCGTCGATTTGACCTCTTACAATCAGCCCAGTAATCGTGCCCCACCCTGCCTAGTTTCAGGGTATCCTGATACACCTTTTAGGGTTACTGCTGAAAAGGGTCCCCCGTTACTAGGTTTTCTATCTCTAGCCAACATGCTAAGTTGGTTAAGTGTTTCCTAACCTAACCCCCACCAGTCCGTTTAGTTTAGCATGTTCCATTTTGATTAAGTCTTTAGTTCACTTAATCCTAACAATCCTGACTCAGCCTTAATTGTCTTATTAAGGCCCTGACCTCTCACATTAGACAGGTATTGTTGTGGCTGCCTGTTGCCGGTTGGTTCCGGGCAGTCTTACGCCACAACTCAGTCTAACCTCGGGTCCTTATTGGGCTCCATGTTTAACCTCCCACATTGGATAGGTATTGTTGTGACTACTGGACAGCCGGGCGGTTCCGGGCAGGTTTACATCACAACTCAATCCAACCTCGGGTTAAACACATCGTATTTTCTACATTTGCATATTTTGTCTTTCTTCTTTATTTTCTTATATGTAAATATTTGCGGCCCATTGTTAAGTTAATGGTGTAAAGGTTACACCAATCATGGGCCCAACCCATACTTGAACTTGGGCCCTTCTACTTTATATTTTCATTTATTAATTAATTTTAACCCAACGTTATTTTTCCCCGTTTAACAAGTCCGTTTATTATATATATGTTGGGCTTAGCCTTTTAAAGCCCAACTTAGCCATGCGAAAAGGGGAGGCTTAAAGCGTGATTACATACACAAAGAGGGGAATGTGAGCGCATGAACTTGCAACATACGTTGGAACTACAAAATAGAAACTGGTGTACTTGCATAGTGGTAACATATACTTTGGTCATAAAGCATAGGTGACCTGAATCAAAGCATGTGAACTTGTAATTGAGATAAGAATCTAAATTGGGTATCAATTGACTCATGAACCTATATTTTTATCTAGGCATAATGTCAAACATAAGCATGGCATAAATATTTCTAACATAAGCATGGCATAATGTCAAACATAAGCATGGCATAATGTCAAACATAAGCATGGCATAAGTATAGTTAAATTTGTTCACATAACCATGGCATAAATATTTCTAACATGAAATCATGATTTTTACTTTAGTCATGCAAACTTGCAAAAAGGGATTTTTGAACCTAACCTAGCTATGTGGTACATATGTCATCATATAATTCTTGTTAACAATTTCAATTATGCAAATTATTAATCATAGCCTAGTCATATTCATAAGTTTGCAAATAGGTTTTCTAGTACAAAAGCATGGCTTAATACATGATGCCAAATTTTCAACATAATTTCATATGGATTATGATAATCCAAACTTATTCCAATTACTTCACAAAAATGATGTTTGTATAAAAATACACATTATGATGGCATAGTAGCAAAGCCCCAAACTTGCATGAATTTAAATCAACTACATACATGTAGCTTCAACATGGATTACATAATTTTGCGAAATATTCCAAACGTATACATGCATAGAACTACCGCATGTAGTTCTTTATAATTGAATAACATAATTCAAGAATATCCAAACGTATATAAATTGATAAGAACGCATAAATATGAATTACTTTATTGCCACAATTCAAGCATACAAACCAATACAATTATTTGTTCATACCAAAGTAATACTCTACTTACAATGGTGTGATGAATTCTCTAATTTAGGGATTTGAAGACGCGGTTTGATTTGATTGAGTTGCTTTATGCCTTAGAATTTGCCTCCTAATCCTCTCTCCAATTTGGTGGCTACCCCTAGTCGTTCCTCAGCAACATGGCGGCTTTGTTCTTATTTTTGAATGAATAGATTAGGGTTTTGTCTAGGGTTGTTTTTATAGGGGAAATGAACTGATTAGGACCATTGATGTTGCTTGGATTGATCGTAGCCATTCATCCTAAGGAGAGACCAATTAGAGCCTGCCACCTAGCCCTAATGACAAAGCAGGCCACAGAAAATCGACTAACAGAGAATAGGCCAGCCGGGTTGGACTGGGCTCGACCTGGGTCTGGACCAGGTCGACATGCCTGTCGACAGCCCTGTCGACCTGGTTAGACCAGGTCGACAGCCCAGTCGACCTGGGTGCGTCAGGCGGGCGTTTTTCCATCCTGGCCCATTGGGCCCCATATTCGAACTTAAACTTGATTTAGAAACTTCCGAAGGCCATATCTTCTTCATACGGACTCCGTTTTTCGAAAACTCGGACTCTATTTCGCGTATTTTTCCGAGACGAACGAAATGGCGTATCCCGTTTCCCTTAGTTCTTTGATTTCAAATTAATTATACGTTAATTTGTTAATTTCACGTTTATAGAATACACGGGGTGTTACATCTACAACAGTACATTACGTGTTAGCTAAAGAAGTTTCCTTCTCCGCTTCCACTCTTGGTATGGTTGAAGAAATCAATGTACGTGACCTTTCTGGAAATACTCTGTCGAACATTCATCCATACAAGTCATCCAGGAACAGGATGAACTGAAGGCACTATTCGATACATCCATCTTAGTCACTGTTATCTAAGACTTATACAATAGCCCTTGCGCTTTACTCCGTCTTCAATTATCTTTGGCATATATGATTCGCAACGCTTATGCCAATACAGAGTGGTTATTTAATTAATAATCCAACCGGTCTCTCCATATTAACAACGTTAAAATGGTCAAAACTTCGATAGTCTGTGATTTAACCATCAAAGAAAACACGTGTGCAAACAACGATATTATTTCCAAATGGAAATTCTATCAATCAATCATATATATATATATATATATATATATTCATATTTTCCTTATTTTCTATATTTAGAAAATATACCTTAACACTGGAAAACATTTCCATAACTTATTTACGTATCACTATTCTTTCTACAACTACCAGTCTCTGACTGTAAACTAGTAGGAGAACAATTCTCTAAGTATAAACCCCGAAGGCCGAAACCAACATCAGATCGATACTCAGAAAACTATTCAACTTAACTAATCTCTAGTCAGTTTCTAATCTTTTTTAGCTCTATTTCTTTACCTCTATTCGATTAACTCTATTTGATTTACTCTAATACGAATAACTAATATCTGTTTTAACTTTATTTCGAATAACTATATTCGATTTAACTCCATTCGCTTGACTCTAGATCGCAGGGATCACAATGGTTACGCCTGATTCCCTCAGGAAAGATCTGACCGCCGTAGGCTATCCGCAGCCCTGCGAATTACGCTAGCAGTCGTGCTAAATGGTAACTTATCCTAAATAACTACGTCTGATTAACTCCTTTTGATAAACTACATTTGATTAAGTCCTTTTGATAAACCACGTTTGATTAACCCCTTTTTATCTCGTCAGTTTCCTTTTATAATCCTATTTAGTTTCCAACTAAATATTCCTTTTATAATTCTATTTATTTACTAAATAAATATTCCTTCATGCTATTTATTCTCTAAATAGATATTCCTTTATTCTATTCTATTCGTTTTATCAACATTTTTCCCCTTTATAAAACTTTCTTTGTTTTATAAACATTTTCCTTTTATTTACTTTTGAAATATTTCCTTTTTATAAAATCGGTTGATTTAATAAAATTCCTTTATTTCAATATACATTGAAATAATTCTTCTTACATCCCAGGGTCTTTTATGATATTTAAAATATCGAATAACAAGGATCAATACCATTCTGACACACATAATCCATTACAGATTAAATAACACATCATATATCACAATATATGAAAAACAGTAAAATAAATGTTGAGGAATCCAGCTGGATTCCTCCGACTTGTTTCCCTGCATCACAGATGTTACACAACATAATCAACATCACTTTTAGTTCAATATGAAATATTCTGTTAACAGAATCAATATTTGATTTGCGTTATATATATATACATATATATATATATATATGTGTGTGTGTGTGTGTGTGTGTGTGTAATTTCCACCAACTGACTAGCAGTTAAATCAAACAGTCAACACACAGTCAATCAACCAATATTTAACAGTTCAAAGAATACAACATGAAATTATAAACTGTTCAGAGTTAGTAAGATTTACTCACATTGGACGATAATCGTTGATTTATGATAACCATCGCTATATTCCGACGGACAATTTATTTTGCGATAAATTGTAATGAGCTCTGATGGACTTCCAGTCAGTTCCATCGTGTAGTATCCGTCCATACGATCCCAACGCAACTTATGGTTCGTCAATCTGATATCGTATGCTCAAGTTATTTATTTAACAAGTATACTCATCCCATCCGGCCCAAATCCACTCCCATCCTTTCTTCCACAATGATACACAGCAACTCGCTCCTCTTTACAGGCAATAGCTGCTTTTTACCCCCTCTTATCTCCTCCTATACACCATTGCTTGCCAAACCAACATCACAAAACTTCCTCTCGTTCCATCCTTTATACTTCGATATCCCATACATCAAACTCGATCACCATTTCTCAGATGCGATGAACAGCTAACCCCCCTCCCCCCCCCCCCCACTGTACATGACGCGATGAGAAAAACATCACCGAACCCTCCCAGAACGTGCACGCTAGAAATACTTGATGCCACAATTCGAAAACCAACAACGAAACCATCAAACAATGCACCAAATCGCCATAATCACTAACCCTAGTTTCACTGTGTGAATGTCGAGCTCGACAACCCGCGTTCGCACCACACAAAGGAGATACCAAATCGAATAGAATCTTGCAGCGATTTCATTTATACTAGTATTGAGATTTATGGATTTTATTTCCCATTTGTTTGATTTTTCTTTTTCTTTGGTTTGCTTCTCGTTTTAGAACTGAATGTGGCGGCTCAATTTTGAGCAGAACGACTTTGTGAATAATGTTATAAGGGATTAAGGTTATAGACAAAGGGTTGGAGATATTTTAGTTTTATTTTCTTTTATATTTGTTTTTGCCTTCATAAAATTCGTGTGATCACACATGATACCCAAAAAATCACAAAACTGGACATGCAACTACAGTTCGACATTATGGTCTCAACGAAACTGGTTTCGTCGAATTACGACTTCGTATGCTCATACAGTGTATTTTTAACTGTCGAAATACTAGCTGTTTTTCACTCTAAAAATCCGTACGGCCACACAGTGACTCGAAAAATCATGGAACTTGGAATCTAACAACTATTTGACATTGCGGATCCAATAAAATTAGTTTCGTCGAATTCCGAGGTTGTTTGCAAAACTGGTTATTTTTAAAGCTCTAAATGACCGATTTAAATATATAAATATATTTAAATATAATTATATTTAACATTTTAAAATAAATATTATCGTATATATTCACAATGGAATACCATACAGCTCCTGAATATTCCTATATGAATTTCTAACTCGATATTTCAAATCCCGATTAAATCGAAATTCGATTTGAAATGAAATTCCTATTTAAAATATAAATAATTCCTTTATAAATTATAAAGGAATTCCACAGCGACTTTTCTAAAATTTGATTTGGATGTATCTCAAAATCTACACGACGAAATCCCGATTTTTCTCTTCCACTAGAAAGATATACTCCACCAGCTCCGCACGTTTCTTGTTTCACAAAAATTCGGCTTAAAACGAATCATGTACATTTAGTTGAAGTTCGAGTCGCCAATTTACGAACTGCAGCGCCATTTCGAGCTCGATTATAATTATACGTTCAAACTGTCGTTTATATAATATATTCGTTATTTAAATTCAATTCTAAACTGAATTAAATATCACAGATGATCCAGTTCACACCATATCCCATTTCAGCCAATTCTGATTATTTCAAAATTAAATATATTATTTAATTTATCATTTTAATTTATTATTTTAATTAAATATTCATCATTATTTAATTCCATGACCATTTAATTCACTATATCACTATTTATATAATTAAATTAATTAATTATAATACCTCTGCAAATGCGGGTCATTACAATATGTTACCATTTCCTTTCTTTTTGAAGGTCTAGGAAAGCATATCTGAATCCTAGTAGGGAGTAAGACATAACAATGGAACCCTGCGTTAGAAAATACATACTTACTTATAATGTTTATTCTGTGTAATCTGCATCATGGCATGACCTATTTAAAGTCTTTTCTTTTATTATTTTGTGTTGTTCGGGTACTAATCATATCCTTTGCATGTTGTGTTTAATGCTTTTGCTACAAATTGGTCAGCATTCTCCTCCTAACTCTACTATTGGATTGGAGTACAACAACCCTGCAATTTTCATTGAATGGCCTCTACAACATTATTGGTATGTTGAACTGATATAATTTCTGGATTATATTCGCATCAACCTCCTGAATTTTAACCTTGTAATCGCACAATGAATTTATTTTTAGTACCTAGTAGGCTAGTACCCCAATCATGCTTCTAATATGTTTTTTTGTGCCGCAAGTATCCCTATATTGTCTCTTAAGTAACAAATGTACTCACTACTCAACAGGCAGTAATAGGCTATTATCTGCTTCTGCTTGGCGTAGAGATTTGAGCTCACCAAAATAGCAGTTAAACTTTGAACAACCATGATCTTCATATATGATATTTTTGCTGGGATCTATTTCCACATGTTTCTTTGACTTTGATCATTGGATGACTCATCATATAAATTTAAGGCACTATAGTTGCATATCTGGAGAACACTAATACATTTAGAGGGAAATCAGTCTATGAAATTCTTGTTGCTGTTTTGCTAAATTTATTTTACGATAAGTGATACATTCTCTTGAAATTTTGTTTGGATGCACTAAAATTTAGCGAGGTTCTAAACTAACAGATAACTACTGTGTAATTGAACTAGTACCTTGTGCCTCTTCGGCAATAAAATATACCTAAACTTTTCTTAATTTTTCTTACTTTTCTCCATGTTATTCTTATCTTGTGTATGTACTAGATTTAAATCTTGCGAGACATAACCAGAATAAGTTGAATGTCGGTTGAATTCATTGAGAGGCAAAACTATCTCTGAATTTTTACTAGTAAAAGTGAAATCCTTTAAAACACTTATGTATTACATTTAATGTTTACTTGAATATATACTTATTTTTTGGAACCTCAAGATTTCTTCATATTTTCTTCTTCCCAAATTAATAGTTGATGGTTCATTAACATTTTATTATTACATTTTCTAATTAGGGTTTAATGATGACATGGCTGTTGACTGAAGTAGAAAAATTTAACTAGATAAAATCAAAAAAATTACCCATTGCTCATGACTTTTGCTACTAGCATCATAACTACTGCACTACAACACATATTCATAATAGCTTCATAAACATGATTATGCCACTCGGTCGTTTTATATCCTTACTGTGTTTTCTTTCTTTTCTTATTGATCATTTTAAATATAAAGATGACAATCTAAACTGAAGAGAGAATAAGATGGTAGTTGATCATTCTTCAGTAATGGTATCAGGAAACCCAAAACAACAGTTATCTAGACAAAATGGACAAAGTATCACCCTGAAACTGTCAATGGTAATTAATGTGTATCATGCATGTATGGGGGTGATTGGAGTGCAAATGCTCTGTACCCAAAATCCCCTATCTTCATGTTCCCAACCAATCAGGATTGTTGTTTTTTTTATCATTTTGCAACTAAGTCAGAGAGAGAAAGGAGGCTTAATTGCAAAAAAGTGGAATATAAGGGACCTTGATTGGTTGGACATAGAGGGATAGAGAATTTTAGGTACAGGGGATTTGATTTGGGGGTGACTGATTCAAAAAATGCTACACATAATCTAACATTTTTTTCTTACTCGATAATCAATAATTAAAGGACAATAAAACTGGAGATTGGTGTTTATACTATGAAAAAAAATAGTTGGCTACTGGCCAAAATCGCTTTTCACAACTGCCTATTATATTTTATCCTTGCATTGTGAGTTAAACGACAAGTTCTGCTTATACTATCTTATCCCGATGATCGTCCACAACTGCCTAGCACATCTTTTAGTGCACTATTTCTCTTATTAAGTGCAGGAGTTACGGGCGGTCGTCACATATTTGTGTTCACTTGGATATTTACGTACAATCCACCATTTTTGTCTTAGGTTTTTTTGAAACAATTACATGAAATTCTCCAAGGATAATTAGCACCGACATTGCAAATAGTAGTGAACTTGGTTTTATTTGAATTTATAGGTTTAGAAGAGACATAGTGAAGAATTGTAAATTCACTTATTTTTTTTAAAATTCTTTTACATAAAAATCATACTACCTTTAAATCCATTTTAGACACTCAAAGTCAAAAATATCTTATTTTTGAAATTAATTTCTAAGACAATTGACTTAGCCATTAACTATACCATGCATAAGCCCTCATCGAGGGGTACCTCTATTTCCATCTCATCGCTACCTTCAAGCAACCTGCCTTCTACGAATGTAAAATTGTAGTTTTGTGCTTTGTTATTTACTTGCATATTACTAATCCAAGAAATGTCATTCTATGACATACTCACTACATCTATACTATTAGCAGGAGGATCCACATGCTCATCTTTACCTACATCCATGTCACTTTCCATGTTGTAAGATGCCTCGTTTACGTTAATGTCCACGTTAGGTACTTCGATATTTGATTGTGTAGCAATGTTATGGATGAGAGCATCGAAAATTAACAAATCATTTTCTTTTAGATGTAAAAGGTTTTGACGTACAAAAACCATCAATTTAACTTTATTCCTTTCACATATCTCTGGCTTAAATGTTGTAACTCGAATTGTGCAGGATGCTCAGAAGGCAGCATATAAAAGTTTGAAGGTCGGGTAGTGCAAAATGGTGTTGGTTGTTGTGGAACATAACTACATAAAAAAGATTGTAACTAAGAACTAAAAAATAACTCATGTCTAGATATCAAACCAATAATCAAAATAACATTCACCTTTCCATCATATGTGTGAAGCCATCTTGAGTTGAATAAGGATGGTTGTACTAAATACCATATTGATAACTCGTACATAGCGGAAAAGAGAAAAAAATTGTTGCTGACCATAATTCGCTGTAATAGAAGGGGTATTAAAGCTCAACGATGCATTTTCTTGATCACACTACAACAAATTGACCCTATTACAATGATGTAAAACCCTTATAATATCATTTTACCACGGCGCATCCATCGTCGTGTACGCAGAAGTTGTAATATATTAAAATCTTTTTGTAATAACCCGGAAAATCTGAGCCAGTTTAAAATTTTTGTTTTGGCAATTTTAGTGAATTTTGAATATTTAAAATGGATTATTTTAAATAATATTGACGAAAAATTTATTTTGAATATAATTCGAACGTATATATTATACGCGTCGTCGTTAGAATATAAATATTTATATATAACTATAAATATAATTGAAAATGGCGCGGTAGTTCGATAATTCGATTTCAAACTTCAATTGAATGTAGCGGGTGCAAAACAATCCGGATCTTAGTGAAACCAAAAACATTAGGATCTAATTGATGATACCTTTCCAACGAATCCGACCAATCGAGATTTCATAGCGGGAATCAAAAGTTTTGTCTAGTTGAAAATTCTGAATAGTCGCTATGGAATTCAGGCCCTTAAAAATGGACATTTTACAAATGACCTCGGATTTCGACGAAACCACTTTTGTTGGGTCCGTGATGTAAAGTTATTACTAGGTTTCAAATTTCATAATTTTTCGAATCAATATATGAGCGTGGCAAAGGAAAACGCGTTTGACCAGTTTCAGTTGATTTTAATCGACTGGAAATTGGCCATTTTTCTAACGGTCTCAGAATTCGACGAAACTAGTTTTGTTAGGACCGTATCGTCATTACGAAGCTAGAAAACATTTTTCTGCAATTTATAGAGTTAGTATGTGACCCCGGTAATTTGAAATGTACGTTTAAAATTCAATATAGTGATTTAATTGTAAATTTAACGGAAATTGATTATAACGGCCGAATCAGCTTGCGATACATATCCCATTGTGTTCGGAATGGGGGTAAAACGCTATGGACGACAGGCGGTGGGCCTCGTTTCGAGTTCGTTTGTAAAAGTCAACCTTTTAAATTAAATAAAAAATAAAAATAATAAAAATAATAAATAAAACTCTCCCCCCTTTAATCTCGTTCTGGCCCCCCCTTCTATCATTCGTTAGATTCAAAGAAAAAAAAACGAGAGCGACGGGGGGAGGGAAGCCGCCGTCGCCCCTCCCCGATGAACCGCGATGCCTCCTAGCCGCAGCAGCCCCCCCTAAAGCCCGACGAACCCAAAAACCCAGAACCCCGCGACCCCCCTCCCCTTTAACCCAAAAACCGCCTGCGCCCACCACGTCAGAGCCGCCACCGCCCCCTTTACCCCGTCGCGCCCGCCTCCATCGCCCCCCCCCCCCCCCGGTCAGCGCCACCTCCGATGTGCTGGTTCTCCCCCCCCCCCCCCCCCCCCTTCGCTGCAATGAAAAGTAAGTTTTTATTTTACTTAGCTAGTTTTATTTTCAGTCTTTGATTATATTTTTCTTTAATTAAAATAAAGGGGGGGGTTTATTTGGAAAATAAAAATGAGATTTTATATAGTTAACCGAATGGAAAGTTGTAATTTTTATATAGTAGCAAAAGGAAGATGTGATATTTATATAGATTAAATACTAAAAATATAATTTTTATTATATAGAGAAGTTAAAGGTATGATCTTTATATTTTTAAAGTAATAAAAATATGATTTTTATATTTTTAAAGTATTAAAAATATAGTCTTTACTATATAGAAATATTAAAAATATGATTTTTATATTTTTAAAGTATTAAAAATATAATCTTTATAGGATAGAGAATGTAAAAATATCATCTTTGTATATGTAGCGAAATAAAAATCTGATTTTTATTTTATATATGCTGAAATAAAGAGGTAATTTTTATAGTGATGAAATGAAAATATAAACTTTATTTTTATAAAGGCGAAAACTTTATTTTTATAAAGGCGAAAACTTTATTTTTATAAAGGCGAAAACTTTATTTTTATAAAGGCGAAAACTTTATTTTTGTAAAGGCGAAATCTATATTTTTGAAAAGGCGAGGTCTTTATATGAAGAATAGCGAGATAAAAATATAATTTTTATCCATATAGTAGCGTTGTGAAAAATTCGATTTTTAAATATATGAAGTGATTATAGAAATATGATTTTTAAATTGAAAGTGAATAAATAAAAATGTGATTTTTATTTCAAAGACATCGAAATATAAAAAGGTGTGATTTTTATATATGTAGTGGCTACGGGCAACAAAGGAGATGAAAAGGCGAGAACGACGAAGATCTCTACAATAGGAGAGTCGTGGTATTGGATAGCTATCGGTGAGAACTTCTCACTCAAAAATCTTTTTTTTCTAGTTATATATATGTATACTAGGATGCAGACGGTGCTTAGTAGCACCCGACACCCGTCATCCACAGACCATGGATGGCTTGTTTGTTAAATTGTTTGGTTGAGTAGTTGGTTAGTTTGTTAGGTTTGAATTGAATTGTTTGGTGAAATGGAATGGATTGATTGATGTGTGAATGGCGTGGGCCTTCACTAGACCGGGGATAAGGCTAGGCCTTGTCCCGTTTCTAGTATCGTGTCGTTATGCCGCCGAAATTTTCTAAAATATGTTAGAAAAAAAAAATATCATTTTTTTATTGTGTAAATGAAATGAATAGAAATTCAAGTGTTGAAATAAATATTTTTGACGTTAAAAATATAATTTTTAACGTGAAAGTGAATAAATAAATATTTATAAACAAATCGGCCGATTTGTTTATTTACACTGATTTGACTGATATTGATTGGGTTGATAAATTTTACACATCGCCCAACTGCACAAACAAAAATGTGTGTTTGTTGATTTGAAACCCCACACGGGTGTTGGGATGATATTTGGTGTACACTAATCCCAATTATTTAATTATTGTTGATCGATTGGTCGACAGACTGTGTAAGCGTCGATTATTTATATTTGATGCTTATGCAGTTGTGTGGTGCACTTTGGTTGATGGTTGATTATTTTTCAAAGCTATTATACACATGTGTTGTATGGCATCCATATAATTAACATTATATGGTTATTGATTGGGCCTCATTCCAATTTGAAAAATAAAGAATATTATAAAATAAAGGTTCATGTGTTGATAGTACTCATCCATTGAGATTGGTCATGTGTTGAACGAAATATTTTGATAATAACAACTATTTTGAAAAAGAAATATTTGAAATAGAATATTTGAAAATAGAAATTTATGAAGCCGTGTTGATTAGATTGACGCCATTTTGACGTGAACGATATTATCGATTTTATTCATTTTAAGATGAATATTGAAAAGTGATTTCGAAATCAAATATTTCGAAATAAAATGAATTGAATTGAAAACGATTTCGAAATGAATTGAATTGAAAACGATTTCGAAATGAAATGAATTGAAAACGATTTCGAAATGAAATGAATTGAAAACGATTTCGAAATGAATTGAATTGAAAACGATTTCGAAATGAATTGAAAACGGATTCAAATTGAATTAAAAGCGAATTGGAATGAATTCAAATTGAATTGAAATTCGAATTGAATAGAAAAGAATTTTAAAACGAATTTATAAAGAAGAATTCAATTTTGATTTGAATTGAATATAGAAGTTGAATTGTTTTAGAAACGAATTTAAAACGATTTATAAAATTCGTTTTAAATAGAAATCGACGATATATATATTATATATATAATATAATGGCCTGAATAGAACGCGCCGCGCCGCGGCAGTTCGTGAATTTCGACCATTTATTTCAAACGAGCATTGCGGGAGATCCGACCGTCGGATTCTCCTAAAACCGGAACCGTTGGGTTCGTATCGAAAAGAGCTTTCCAATGAATATTAGAAATTTGAAATCTAACGGTTGGATTTGGAATTATATCCAAATAAAATTTGAAAAAGGTCGCTGTAAGTGCAGTTCGATGGCCGTTGATGGAAATCGACTGTACGGGCCTTGATAAAATTATTAAAAATATCAATAATTTGTGTAAAATTATAATATGTGAATTGGAAAGAATTGGGCTGGAAAATTCCACATTAAAGGATAAAAATAGATTTTTATCGAAATGAACTAGTTTTGAACTAGAATTAAAATCAATTTATTTTTAAAATAAATAAATTGAATTTGAAAGTGATTATAAAAATAATCAATATTCCCAATACGTGGATTGGACTGGAGTTGAATCGAAATTATCTTCGGGATATTTCGATGTTGGATTTCGTGACTATACAGATATTGTTATGGGAATTTGAAAGATATATTTTATATCGTTATTGCCAATACGATATATGTTGGTTTCAGAATTTGATATTGAATATAAGCCGATATATTTTCTATTCAGAGTCTTGTATTTAATATCGAATGTGATTTGGGTTTGTCGTGAATCGTGTTTTAGAAGACATTGGTTCTTTAACCCAGTTAAAGACATAATATTGATTTTTGAGAAGATTAAAACTAAGTGGAGTTTTAATGAATCTTTAATTAGATCAAAATGTGAATTGATAATTTAAATTATCAAACCTGAAAGGTGATCGGGAATGGAGTACCACCAGTTTTGCTCCAAAGCGATAGTTAAATCTTTAATTAGATTTGAACATGAAATGGTAATTAATTTTACCGATAACACCGTGGTGTTAGATGTGGAGTATTACCAGTTTTCTCCAGGGGATATATAGGTTGGGATTGGGAAATAAACTAAATAATTACTTCGGTGTGGTTCGTTAATCCCGACTAGTTTGAAATGATATCCAAAGGAAGATTAAAGAATAAATTTAGAAGAATTTATCTTTGATAAAATTAATGGGAACCTTTCCCTAAGAATGTGATTTTGTGAATAAAAGAATATTCTGAATTGGAATGAGGCGTTTGTTGTGTTTTTGTAACATTTGTTTATCATATACGTGGGTTATTCAGAAAGGCCGGGTTTATACCCATTCTGAATAACCGATTCGACGAGATGTCGAAGATGAAGACGGTGGTTGAAGACCAGAAGTCTTCACATCGTTTGGGTGATTACTGATGATCTTGATTGGGCTATACACCCAGGATGAGGGAATCAGTTGGTGATCGTCCAGACGTACTTGGAGATGGATGGATATGCGAGGAAAGTGCCTCCGGTTTCGTTCAGACCCAGAACGAACTTGTAAATGGATTGTGTGTCTGACATTGGATTTTATTCTGTGTTGATTGATCTCTATTAAATATACATCTGTTTGGCGGCGGAGAATTTATTCTCTTGCTTAACGCCCTTCTCTGAGACGTACGAGCTCAAAGGTTGTATATCGATGGACATCAGTCGCATGGAGTGAATTGCCAATGTGGCATGCGTAAGTGGCAATAGATCAAGGCTTCTGTTGAAAAGCAAAGTCTTGTGGTTGATGATCAAAGCACGGCCTGTGTGGCGTAGCTTTGTGTATAACGTGAATTCGCGAGCCTCACACCTCGGTATGAGTCAAAAACGGGATAGTGACTGCAGGGAGAGCACGACGTTTCTTTCTAGCTAGGGTGGTGTCAGTGACCTACCAGCCCTGACATTTATATACTTTTCACCTGTGTGGTTGTTGGATACGAGGCGCCTCGGATATAGGTCTGTAAGGACCGGGAAACGTGTGTTCAGGAATTGCCAATCCTCAAAAGTAAGAGAGGACCGGCCCTGAAGATCCAAGGATCATAGTGGGGTCCTGAGGCATTTGCTAGAGTGTCTCGAATCAGAGAGGAGCTTGCCCCTTGCCTCGGCTCATGACGGAAATCCAATTTCCAATACGTGATAGTGCGGTTTTATTTGTAGAACCTAGTATGGCGACATAGTGGTATGGGTCATTAATGCCGCCTATGATTGATATTTATGATTGAAATTGTTTTGACACTATACACCTATAATAGTATCAAATAATGTGTTTTAAACGTATCAAGCATGCTTTGGCTGTTATAAGGTAAAAACCCTATCCTCCGGCTTGTGTTGCATTGTGTGATGGGACCTGGGTCTTATAACAACTTCATTTTTCTTTATTTAGCATTGCGCTGTTTGTTTTATGCACTGGTATTCTTGGGAGGAAACCCGTTCCATGTTATACGGCGTGGTCCCTTGATTTACCAAACTTTAAAATAAAGAATTATAACTGTTTTAGTTCTCACACCAGTCACATGACTGACCTGGAGTTTATTGTTTTAACCTAAACTCTGGGTGCCCCTATTTTCCGCACGGGCAGCTAGTAGTTTTGGTTTTGCAGATTTATATTCACAGGGTCCTGATTTACAGCTGGAACGATGCTCGGAAAGCTCTGTATCCGTGTATCACTTTCAGTTGTGTTTTGTATATTTTCCGCTGCGATGTATTTATTGTAATCTCTGATATTTATCGAATGTAATTTATTCATTTATACTCTGTATATTCTTGTATCTGATGGAATTGTTGTAATAACAATGAAATGTTCTTCTGTATGTGTTCTATTTTGTCTTGTCCTCAATTCTATCCATGCCTTCCTTCGTGGGGAAGTTCGGGTCGTCTCACTTTTACAATTTTTCTGCATCGTTGCAACACCGTTGTAATTGGGTTATTTAACAACAGTTGTACACCGTTGTAATAAATTTTATTACAACTCTAGTTCTCCGTTGTTGTATATACTATAGCAAAGTAAGAGCATACGTATTACAACTTTTGTCACCGTTGTAATAAACTGTATTACAACTTTTATCCCCGTTGTAGTAGATATTGTAATATCGTGAGATCACAGATATAACAACATTTTCACACCGTTGTGACTTCCTTGATATTACAACATTTTCTCACCGTCGTAATATGACGTATTACAACCTTTCTTTCCTGTTGTAATTTACATAGACCTGACTAGTAAAAAGAATTCATATAAATTAATAATAATATGATTCACATTTCAACGCAACAAATATTAGTACATGGAATTATTCATATATATTAGTTAACATAATATTCGATCAAAATAAAACACACGTACGTAGTACATCAACAACTTAACCCGTTACCAAAAACATAACCGTTTCAGAATACATACATGATCTAACCCAAAATATACATAAGAAAGATGGATGTTTTGTCTACAAAAGGTTGCATACCGTACGAAAGCACTCTAGCTGAAGGCAACGTAATTTTTATTCCAAGCCAAAGTTGATCCAACAGCTTCTTAAATAGTAGTCATTGCGGAATTCGGCTTCCACAAGAAAGCTTCTGGATCCACCACTGCATCAATCCAAACTTTCCAACCTTGCGATCCAAGTTTTTTATAGTGCACCAAAACTTTTGGATCAGTGGATACCAATGTTCCTTTTGCAACTACTTGTCTGTCCCAATTTAATATTTTACATTTTCTGCCCTTATTTTCTTCAGCATGCACTGTTTTTCTACCCTGATCGTTTTCAGCTTTCTTTCCAATTTGTTTAGACTGTTGAACTGGTTTTCTTCCCTGATCATTTTCAGCTTTCTTTCCAATTTGTTTAGACTATTGAACTGTTTTTCTGGTCTCATTTTCAGCTGCTTGCTTTTCATTTTCAGCATTTTCGGTTTCTTGCTTTCCATTTTATTTAGACTGCTGAACTGTCAAGTTATTTCTTCCACGGTCCAACTGCAAAAAAAAAAAAAAAATCACATTAATTCAAATGCACCGTATTCTTCAAAGCAAGCTGCATCTGATGACTAATCTTGGCTTCAGTTAAGCCTAAAAAAGCAAAATGTATTTACTTCACAGGTAAATGAAATGTATTTACATTTCTGTGACTCAGCGATGTAACTCACTAACAAAATCACTGAAGACAAGTGAATTCAAAAGGAGGAGAAGCAGATAAGAGTGGTTCATGTCAGATCTTATATATTCTCCTAAAAACCATAAAAGGTCATTTAAATGATCAAAAGAAGGTCAAGATATACACGCTTGAGAAAACTGGGAACACACTATGTGCATGTACAGTTCTAGTTAGCTAATTCCTGCATTTTTGGACTACTTGGGCACCATACGATCATGGTTACTATCATTGTATAATCAAGTTTAGGAGAAACCTCTATGACAAATTTTTTCTCCATTTTGTATATGTAGCGTGTTGTATCCCTCTCTCCTCTTTTTTCCATAAAAATAAAAATAAAAACCTGCTTATAGTGTAATTACTCTATTTCAATTTTTTTTATAAAAATCTATCTAAGCCAGTCCAATTCTGGATCATTATATAACACATATATGTTGGTGTGGATTCTAGATATATGATGAAGTGGAAAAGCGACAGTATTTTGCTTAGCACGTTATTTGCTTTCACCAATCATTTAAACAAACAAATTGGTGCTGCGAGTTAAAGAAAATCGATTTTCAAATTACTATGAAGTCAAGATGATTACTCTTCTTAATTAATTGTGGTAATATTGTGGAGACCGATTCAAACTATCTCTTGAATTGACCGCAAAGATAAGAGTATTGAATTTGTAATCTCAAACGAAATAGTGTTGAAAGAAATAAGCAAAGAGAAGAGGATGAAAAAACTTTAATTAATTGTGCTTTCTTGGCATTTCTGAATCAGTAAAAATAAAGTGTTTCAAAATTTTTTCCGAACATTGCAGATTTAAGGGAGACCTAGTATCCACACAAGACAGTGCCGCATTAGGGGCTCATTTTTTCCCATTTCCCAATTTACCCAAGCTTTTAACATTACCAATTTCTATCAAAATAACCTTTTTAACAGTACCCAACCCCCCTCCATTTACTGTCCTTAAAATCACGCTAAAATTTCACAGCTTCGGTTAAAAGCATTTCAATGTTCACCAAAGATTGTACCAAAGAATTAAACTTACATTGTCAAAAAAAAGTTGACACATTTAACAGCAATATTCCAATCCCGTAGATCATGAAATGTTACATCTTTCTATCAATTATACCAATAAAAAAGGGTACCTGAGGCGTATTAGGATTAGAAGCTGCTGGATTTCTAGCATTACTTGCTTGCTTTTCTTTTAGCTCCTGTAAAGATTGCATGGACTGAAAACTATACTCAACTATAAATACATATATCAGTTCAATTACAAAAAAAGTCCCCCTTCACTATCAATTACTTCATTCTATACATTATGTTCCCATCACATAAGCGTCATCTACTGACAATGATGCTTATGAAATGGATGGTTTGCTGCTGGTTCACAACAAGCATCATAGCATTGGATTCTACCTTCAAATAAAATATTAATCACTGTAAACTTAAAATATCAAATTTATTATATTATATAAATTCAAATGAATCCATAATGAATACACATCCGCTACGTCACCTCTAAATTGACTTCGTGTGTGTCCTGGCATCAACGCATATTTTTAAATGGTTTGCCAGTTCTTTGGAATTTTTCTAAATGGCTTAGTTTATTTCAAAAGTTTGAATCCTTCAAAATCACAAGTTAATGCAAATCATCGAAAATGCTCATTTTGACAATTGGCTCTGAAAGGGACGGAAATTTCTTATCACTCCTTCGATTTTAAACATTTTTCCTCTATGAGGTATATAAATATGAAAAAGTTCATGAGGGATTTTAAAATGATTGAATGAGCAAGGAGGATCCAAAATATATAGGTTATATACAGGTATGATTCATTGTATATACATAGGTCATATAAAATTAGAACAAAATAAATATGATTATGGTCATGTAAAACTAGCACAAGTGGGAAGCCATAAATTTGATAATAGTTCATTTCCCTTTCAGATGATGGTTTACTACAAGTATGGTTCTTTGTATATTGTTAGCATGAAACTAATGGAAAAGTCGGACTGCAAACTAAGAACAGCTATACAACCACATAAATTAGAGTATAATCCTAAAATTAATGAATTTGGCAGCAAACTGAGGGCAATAGCCACACCTGCTGCCGACAATAACTTGGTTTCTAATTAACAAGAAAACCGGAAAAATCGCTGTTAAAATTTATTTCTAATTAACACTTGCCATCAACATTGAAGTAAGCTCCTGTACTTTGGTCTCCAAGCCACTAACTTGGTTTCGCAATGCATGTACTTCACCTGATGACTTACCCCGAATATGAAGCTGAGATGGTACAACCCCAAAAACAAGCCCTCTTACACGTGATCCATGATCCTAACCAAAAAGCTTCGACACGCCATCTTGAGTAACTGATGTTGCTCCCTGAGAATCCTGACTTGCGGCATTATGATGCTCTGTTATCTTAGACTACAAATTCAAAAACAACCAATATTTAGAAATTAAAATTAAAACTACATTAACAATAGCAACAATTTCTGATATTGTATATTTAAAATTATTCTTACTATGCATACGACAATAACTGAATTCAGAGGTTTTCCATCTTTTCTAGTGTGGCCTTTGCACCACAATTCGTCTCTGGTGATATTTGATGTTGCCTTTTCCTTTTTCTGCAACAATAGCTTAACAACTTAAGAATGTTCAAGTGATAACAAATAATAATTGCTTTAACAATATTTTTTACCATTTCTTCTTCCAATCTTGCATAACCTTTTCTGTTCATGGTGTGTGGAAGTTTATTCTTTTCTCTAATACTTTTGAATCTTTGGATTGTTGCCTATAAAATCAATTCAATAAATATGATATACGAAAATGTAATATATTCAACAGTTAAATAAATCAGACAAAAGTAACCACCTCAAACTTTTTTAACAATTTTTCATTTACAAAAGCATTCCACTCTTCAACGCTCTTTATATTTAATGGTTTAAGGTCTGCTAAAGTATTGGTAGAGTCAGGATTTTGAGACGATTTTTTGATAGCTGCAATTAACCTTGATTTCGACTCCTTCCATTGCTGTGCCATTATCATTAACAAGTAATCCTTATACACTATATCTACCTTGAATCTTGACTACACCCAAAAAAAAAGAATGCAGATTAGTCTCTAACAGTATTGCAAAATGCAATGCTGTACCATAGGCATGTGCATAATGCATATTGAACATAGAGAGAACTACAGCAGGTATATAATATGTTGCTTTAAATATTGAGACATATAGGTACTCTAACATAAATAACATAGAATCGGTAAAATTAAATACAATTGAAAGCCAGATTTTATTATTCACTTGCTCATGTTATCGCCAACAGCTGGTATACAAGTCAAATATCAGAAACTGTATACAAGTCCACAGATCATCCCTCAAATCATTATCGACTTTCCTCCATGAGCTAAAGGTAAAAGGCACCATCTCCCTTGCTAGAGTACTAATATATAACGACAAATGTTTGGAATTAGTACCTATTGGTTGTTCGTGTTCATTAAATTCAACTTCCGGCTTCTCATCCGGTATCATAGCTAATAATTTCAACATCGTTCTGCCTCTCTTTTTTCTAGGTTGCGTCAATCTATGACCTTCACTAGAATCCGGTTGAAGTTCGTTCGGACTGGAATCTAACGTGGCTGAAGTTTGCTGGAAGTGTAGTTGACGAACATGGGGTTGTACTGGGTTTGTATTGTCGAAAGGGCTGTTACTGGAAGGAGAGGCTGAATCTGGTTTGTAATGTCGACAGGACTGTTACTGGAAGGAGGGGGCTGAATCTGGTTTGTAGTCTCGACGGGGATGCTACTGGAAAAAAGAGGGGGCTGCATCCGTTTTGTAGTGTGGCCATGTTTGCTTCCAGTTTTGCAAGGAGTGCGTATTGGGTATTCAACATGCTTTCGAGGAGATCTTCTTATAGCAATATTTAAATCACGAAGCAACGGAATTGGTCCACCTGGGTGTTCGCTGATTTTAATCCCAACCATCCTCTCGTCAACAACATGAGCAGCTGCAAGTGCAGCTAAACTTTGCTTTTTTGCTCTTTTCTTTGCTATCTAAAAAATAAAAATCTTTAGTCAGTTTTCAGTAGTTCTAAGTCTTTTTAACCGTGGTGTTTAAAAACAGACAAATAGCGATAAAAGAGGCTGATCTAACTCGAAGTATGAAATAGCTAGGCAACATCAAAAGTTATTTTTAGATGTCAAACATCTACATTAATATACATATGGATTCCCGCTAATTATGAGAAATCAATAAATAAAAATATTCGTTGATACTTGTATTTTGATTTGTTGATCCATCTTGAATACTTAGGGGATCATCCTAGGCTACGTAATTTATGAGAGAATTAAAGAAGTATGTACTTATAACTAATTCATATATTTGTGAAGCCAAGTCCATGTATAAATTAAAACAGAAGCTACTGAGAGCGAATACTATGTATGAAGAAACATTGATATAAGCTACCGAATTTGAAACAACTAACACACAATGAAATTTTTTGACAAAAGATTTAAAAGAATCCATTTCTAACTATGACTTGGTTTCTGTCATTGAAAAAAGATCAAAAGGGATATTTTGAAATGCATAAGAAAACTATAGGAGTAGAGAAAGAAAAGGAAAAACTATAGCAGTAGAGAAAGAAAAGGAAAGAATAGCTAAACAACTGAAAAACTAATAAAATTGAGAAAGTTACCTAAGAAATACACATTGCACATAATAAATTTTGTGTCATCTGCCTGACACGTTGCACATAACAAATTTTGTGTCAAAACTATTTATCAATGACTATTTGATTATTGTTTTTTTGTCAAACTTACCTTGTTTATATAAGCTTACGAGTCATTTTTGTAACAAAAATAAAATTGCAAACTTTGTTAATATATGTGGGTCTACCAAACATGTAGATATATTACCTCAAAGTTCATAGGTTGCCTATTTTTTAAAATATGATATTTAAGCCAATATGTTTAAGCTATCCTTTTTAGCTGCCTTAGAGAAACACAATAGATTAATTTTTATTTAAACATAAATTCTCTATTTACTACATGCTTTTATTTCATTTGTAACCAAATTTATGTTTTTATTTTGCTTGTCACCTAAACAATACCAATCTAATTAGTTTTTCAGTAATTTTTATAGTGCCATCTTTTTATTTGCAGGGAATACTTCTACATTGTATTTATGAAGAGATCCACCCATAACATCAGCAATAACATGTTTAAAGCTAAACAATGATTAGATAGGCGCTTTATAAGAGAAACTAGAAGTATGCTCCTTAATGTAAATTAATTGTGTTTCCATTTCCTTTTAAAGGTAAATAGCTAATTTTAATGTTTTGGTCCTATAGAACCTCATTTGTGGTTTTGTTGATCAATAAAGAAACAAGAAAGGTTGACATTTACACTTGAGTAAAGAAATGCAAGCTTATGTTTTTTCCCTTCAAAATGTGAGTAGTAAATGTTGTTGATTTGGATCGACACTGATTTAATTTTTGTTTCTATATGTATATTGGAAAGTGTTGTGACTAATTTGGATCGACGTCGGTTTTGATTTCACATGAAAAAAATTATTGTATTTTACAAAAAAAAGTGATTCTTTCTTGGTAGAGTTTAAATATTTTTTAAGTACAACTCCTAGTACAAAAAAATACTGTAATTTGAATTACAAAAACAGTGGTTTTTGCCAAGTTAGTGTTCAATTTCGAGGTATATCTTCTTATTTGTTAAGTATAACCATTAGTCACGATATAGAACTACATGCGTTCACAATATGAGGTATCTGAGTAATAATGTTTCAAGATGTCTTGACGGGCTTGATTCTAAATCATGATTTTTCTTGTTGAATGTATTCATTGCATAAGCCATACTGAATGCATCATGGTGCTTTGCTCGTTAACTTGCATTGGGAATTTTATAATGAAAGCTTTGACATTGAGCAGTCAGATTATATGTTCTTAAAACCGTATTTTGATTTTAAAATAAATAAAAAGAAAATTAGAGAGCATCTACCAGCAGACATCAGGTTTCAGGAGCATGACATGAATACTGTTTACCAAAGTTTACGAGTTCCAAAAGCCATATTTCCATTTTAATTGGCTTTTTGAAAACCGCTTAGAACATCTTGTTTTCTCACACCCAAAATCAATTCTAGTGGAATGTGAGAAATAATAAGTGGTATTCCTTTCGTTTTTAATTGGATTCATGCGGGTAGATACACTACCAATGGCGCTTGAATAAACCATGGCTAGCAATATTTAGCATTTTATTATCTATGCATTACCCGAGAGAGTCTTACGTTGCATTTACATTCCTATTTAGGAATGAACAAATGGTTCCTTTGAAAATCACCGGTACTGATCAATAAGCGAACAACGATCAACTCATTCAAAAAATCGAAAATGCCTTGAAGGTTTTTGATAATAAGGGTGAAACTTGAAATGTAGTTTTATTTCTATATACATTGTTAAAAATTAATACTATGCATGTTTTTTTTTAAAATATCATATGCG
Organism: Allium sativum; assembly: GCA_030737875.1. Lineage (NCBI taxonomy): Eukaryota > Viridiplantae > Streptophyta > Magnoliopsida > Asparagales > Amaryllidaceae > Allium > Allium sativum. Next base: position 647,618,463 of record CM060923.1, read on the forward strand.
TATCGATGGTCGAATACCTCAACACAATGTACCAAAAGATGCAAAATAAGGATGAAGTAAAAAAACATGTGGTAAAAAATGCATATGTAACTTGAATACCTCTGCTTCGTGTAGCATCATCTTCCTCGTCGATAATACAATATCAATCTTCCTCGTCGACCTATAAAAAAACATAATTATTTACAAAGGATTAGAACATCACACTAAATATCACACTATTTTGTAACAACCATGTACAAAATAAAATATACATGCAAAGAACACGTACAATAGAAAATAAAATTATTTTGATACATGCTAAGATGTCAATCTTATATCAGATTTTTTTTTTACCATCAAAAAACACATTTTATGGTATATATGAACAACATATTTTATGGTATATATGAACATGCATAAAATAAAAAATCAATAAAATATGCTTATAACATACCAAAATACTGTTTCAACCCTCCCTTATGTAACTTTCATCCCCATTATCTACGTCTCTATCATCAAGTTGTGACTCATCCAATGGTTTACTAGTTGATTCTTCATCCTCGTCGTATTTTTCCAATTCATGAAACCCTCTAGATGGCGCTCTCAACACAACGTATGTAACATCCTGAAATTTTAACGACACTAAAGATGATGATGATTAAAGAATAATTAGTGTGAAATGCACTATTAATAATGAATTAAGGAAAACTCAATTTAATATTCAGAATTAAGTAAAACGGACTGCGCCATTACGTCCGTGTTGAAATTCTGGTCAAAATAGACACCTGGTTTGCATAAATCGGACACCGTATGAAGAAGTGATTAAGGTTCGAAGCTTGTATGCATATAAGAAATATATATATATATATATACATATAAAATTCAAAAATATTCAAAAAATAGCAAAACCAGAAATCCGACGTGCAAATCAAGGAAGGGCCGACCGTTTGAAGTCGACCCGAGACACGGCTGGGTCGACACCCATGAAGGGGGGTCGACCCACCTGAAGGGGGGTCGATCCACCCGTGGATCTGGAAACTTCTTTTCTGAACCTGGACGATTTTTGGGCAAGATTCATGAACCCTAAGCTATATAAAGGACCCTAGACCTAGGTTCTATTCATCTAAAAATGATGACGACGGCGAAGCTCTGCTGCAACGTAGATTGAATGGCCTAATCTTCTCCAATTCCAATTCAGCAAACATTATACAAATTCAACGATTGCTACAACAACAAATTCAACATGTTCTTCACATTAGTTTGGATCCATTTCCTTAGATCTATTCACCATGAGTTCATGTTATTTTTAGTTCTGAATATTTAAATAGTAATCGTGATATGTATATAAAAATAGGATCTTGAATAGGTGCCTAATCAATTCTATTATGACTTGCTCCTCTGATCTGTCCTTATATGTTTATATCGTCACCAAGTCTAACCTTGTCATAATATGTCCATTCGGTTTTTATGCTTATTTCTACCGTTATGTTATTGATTTGTTATCAAGCCTGTTCTGATTCTCTTCTCTCCCTCTTTTCCCTTTTAATTTTATATAGCTAGGCTACCTTGGAGCCTAGGCCTAACGCTGAAAGATGCGAACGTGTGAGATTGGGAATGATTGGGAAAGACATAAGTTAGGGAATAATTGATATTGGAAAAATATGTATATAAGTTTGGGAATAAAATGTGGAAATATACAAATATGGATTTGGGGACATATATCGTGTTATATAACATAAATATGAATTTAGGCGAACATTGGAAAATATGATTTGGCATAAATTATGTAAAATATGATTTGGGCGTAAATTGGAATATATGTTAATATGAATTTGGTCACAACTTGTATTGAAATATGTGAATATGAATTATGGACATAAATTGGAAAATATGTAGCTTTGGGTTTGTGCATAACATATATATATATATGTATGTATATATATATATATATATGCCTTGACTTATAACTTCGGAAAAAGAGCATATGGTGCATAATTAAATGGTGAATTAAAAAGGGGCATAAAAGTTTATAATTTGAATAATGAATTGGGCATATAATTAAATATGGGGAAAAAGGGCATGAACACCTATAAGGACATAGGTAAAATTGGATAATAATGAATGCCAATGATTACAATTAGAAATTGTAATTGTACTTATGACATGAGGTTAGGTTGAATTAGTGGTGGAAGTCTGCCCGGACCCGACCGGTATATTCAGCAATCACCAATGTTGTACCTAATGTGAGAGGTCTAAGTGCACAAATATGAGACATGCTCAAACACGAGGTTAAGCCCAATTTGTGGAATAAGTCTGCCCGGACCCGCTCGGCATATCCAGCATCCACAAATGACAGGCTAAATGTGGGAGGTCTAGCAAATTGTAGCCATAATTGAAAATATGGTAATAAATCTTGAATACTTAACCTAGTTGAATCCATAGGGATTGTATGAATAAAATAAAGATGGGGTTAAGTAAAATTGGTTGAATGGTGGGTAGGTTAAGTAAATCTGAGGGTTGGGTAATATTTACATATATGCCCATAAACTTAACCCGGTAATGTTATGTAATTAAGACACCTAGTGATATACATAACCTGTAGAAATGATAGAATTAGATATGCGTAATAATCTGCTAAGTAAACAACGATAAGTTGTAGTGATGGTGTAAATTGAATCTATGATTAAAGGAGAAAGAATGAGGAAAACTTGTAAAATAAATATGTTATATTTAATCATAAATGTTAAGGGACATGTTAATTAGGAAACATGTGAATTGAGATATACTTAATAACATATTAAGGAGAACATGTTATTGAAATGATGTAACCAATAAAGAATATAAAATAGATTGTGGATTACAGACCTTGGGCCACAATCTAGAGAATAAGATGTTGTGGGCTTATTAATAAACTTAAATGGATTAAGTTATATGATTGAAATTAATAAGCAAGAGAAACTTGGTAAATTGGAAAAAGAATTCATCTGATTGTTATGACGGCTCCAAAGGACTGGAAGGGGAAGCACGCGACTTCCTGAAGTACGTAAGGCGCTCCTAGTAGTCCTCTGTGCGGTGACAGATGTCTTAGGCTGTACTCGCAGAGGTTGGGTCTGCGCGTAACTACTAGGTGGGTGGGCCTTGACTGCAGACATAGCTTTGCAGTCCGAGTGCTGTGACGTGGTGACACTAGGGTAGTTCGGCGGTTGCCTCATGAGGAGGCGGAGGGTCACGACCAACAAGGATAATATACTGTCGGATATCCGTCATTGGCAGCCAGCGGGATGCGAAAAGACTAGAGCTAATCCCAAGATACAATTTCACCTTTCACTATCGAGGTACGGGGTTGAGGGTTGACGCCACATGGATGTTTAGATTGGTTGTTATTAGGGACGGTCTCTTAGCTCTTGTAATTTTTACTAGTTGAGGGAGGGGCCGAGGTGGGGCCATAGCCACCATGGAAAACAACCCTAGGAATATCTGTATTTGGAGGCTCTAAAAGGTGGGTCTGTACAGGTATGGAAAAGCTCCAGGCCGAGTTTCGTGTTTCTTGTTTAGCCCTGCCATAGAACTTGGTGCACATTAGAGGACGTGCGATTGAGAAATCGAGCTACAATTACAGTACATACGTGGGATAGTCTAGATATATGCATATCTACTCTGGGTGGTGTATCATAGATTAGAGGGCATTATTTCGATAAGGAATCTAATTCGATCGATGGTGGAAGTCCATACGCTTACGTAGCATAGTAACGGTAGATATATGCGGAACGTAACATTTTATATAGAGATCCGTACGTCAATCCGGCATATGATGAGGGACTGCGTTCATTACGGTGGAGACCGTGCGAGTGGGATACCATGGGGTATATCTCAATATTGAGAGATAGCTACATATATTGTATTAGGTGAATCCACGGGAAAGTAAAAGGGTACGATGCGCGGATAAGTCTTGGGTACTACTAACCCAAGTAACCTAATAATCAAGAAAATGAAATGGAATGATATTGGTAGGGATCATTATGTTTGTGATATACTAGTATCAGTGCGGTGCAGAGAAATGAATTTAAGAAGCGTTATATATCCTGTTCGTCTTATCTTGCTCATTTCACTCGTATTATTGTTATCTTGTTCTTCCAGTTTTATATACCTACCATGATAATTTTATTTATTTTATATTTAAAAGTAACTGGACTCGCCAGACTTTATGTCTGACCCTTTTTGTTTCCTCTTCTCCCTCTTCCGCCCCCCCAGGTTCTCAGGGTGGAAGTGCTTATAGTTGATTTGGATTCTTTCAACTTAGCTTGTCATTGACTTCTGGTCAACTCTCTTATGGCTTCACATGGGAAATATGGTTTTATGCTTTTGTACTCTGATATTTTTGGTAAGACTGATTATTTATGTAATTGGTTACTTCAAACTTATGATGTAAACTCAGTATTTGGAACCACGATGTTTTGATTCAAATAAAGTTTTTAATTCCGCTGCTATTTTACATGTCTATATTGTGATATTATGTTCTTATTTACCAATAACACTTCACAAAACTTAAAGCGTTCTTTATAGAGTGACATTAACGGATGTGGGGTGCCACAACATACCAATTTGAAGAATTACCTTCTCTAGAGAAGAAAACTTGAACCACTTGTGTTGCTAAGATAAACGGGTCGCTTGCAAACTGATTTTGAAATTTTGGAAATTGACCAATGTAAATCCATCTTCAACTTTGACTCCACGATACATATTTGCCGAATCACATTTAAACAAGGCAACTCGAAATTGACGATAATCCAACAAGAAAATCTCACGCAAGACCCCATAATATATTACTTTTTCAATAGACCCATCTACACAAATAGTACTTGCCTCAACGGAAACACCACTAGTTTGTGTAGCCTTCTCAAAGTCTTTTGTATGAATACGTCGACCATTAACAATATAGCCATAAGAAACTATTTGCGAACGACTTCCGTATGAAGGCCATTTTATTATGTTGTTGACATTGGATATACGTCTATCATCTCTAAACTGGACAAATACAATATATTAAATGAAGATTTATTACTTTCATCATTAATAGTTTTTAAAAATATAACTATCAATCTTTTTTCCAAACCAAAAACTAAAAGTCTCTGATTGCAATTTTGACAGTTCCAAATTGTCTTGTGCAAGATGAGGATGCAAACATTTTAGCTCCTCTTTGTGCATTCTGCATACATAAATGTAATTAAGGGTCTAATTTATTTTGTATGTCATAGTTAAGTTGGACTTATACTTACTCTATATACGGCTCTACTTCTTCCATATTAAACAAAATGTATCGATGAGCAGCGTTAATCACCTCCTCATCGACTGTAGCAGGTTTTGGAAATAGGACGCCCCTCAAGTATAAAATCATTTTGTTCCACTTCATTTCGGTTTTTCCTCTCTCCAATTGGTAATGCATCTTTAATATATCCAGAGCAATATTTCATACATTCTTTGGCAACATAGCGCTTAGCAATTCACCCTTCGGGACATGCTTGATTTTTAACATGCCCTTTTAATATTTTCATATATCTATAACCAAAATGAATAAACAAGTTACTTTCATAACTATACATACTTTTAACCGTCAAGTATTTATAATAAATATTACCTCTCAAATGGATACATCCATCAATATTGGATTGGCCCACAAATTCTTTCTTCTCTCCCTAAATGTATTGTTAAGTGAATCATGATATCGAAAAAGGAAGGGGGAAGAACCTCTCTAGATCACATAGTGTTAATGAACTTGATACTCCATTAGTTCTAGTTTATCCCTATTAAGCACTCTTTGGCATATGTCATTATAAAATTAACATAGTCGAAGTAGTGCATTCCTTATCCCTGTAGTAATGCAACGGACAATAATTGTTGCATCAAAACATGATAATCATGAGACTTAAGGTTTGATATTTTGTCTTCTTTTGCAAAACATTTTCCAATATTTGAGCTATATCCATCAGGCACTTTCAAGTTCTTCATTCTACTATAAAAGATCTCTTTTTCTTGATCGGATAAGGTGCACGATGCGGCTAGGAGCAATACTTTTTTTCCAATGTCTAAAGGATGCAATTATTTTCTAATGCCCATTGCTTCTAGATCTTGGCGTGATTTGAGGCCATCTTTTGATTTTCCTTTGATATCAAGCAATGTACCAATAATACTTTCATCAATATTTTTCTAAATATGCATCACATCTAGATTATCCCGCAAAGGAAGTGGCTAAAAATTGACGAAACACAAATAATTAAGTACTAAGTAGCAAACATGAATAGAAAAACGAAAAGCAATGTGTTTCTTGTTAAATTTCGCCTTCCAATAAGGCAAGTCAAAGAAAATGGACCTCTTCTTCCACATTTTACATCCTTTTTTCATCATAGTTTTACTTTTCCTTTCTCCTTTATCTTCCTTTTTTAATTTTCCCCCAATCATTAATAATATCTTGAACATCATCAAAGATTTGAACACCAGTTTGTATCTGAGGCCTTTGTCTATTCTCTATAGTTCTATCAAATAACGTTTTCAGTTGATGATACTCATGGTTAGGTTCAAGGAATCATCTATGACCCATGTATGCACACTTTTTACTAAATGGTAGTCATATTGAATAGGTATTGACACCACAAACAGGACATGCTCTCTTACCTTTTACAATGGAACCAGCTAAATTTCCGTAAGTTGGAAAATCATTAATTTTCCATATAAGAATAACATGTAATTTAATTCACTACGATTGTAAGCGTCGTACACTTTCACCCCTTTATCCCACAATTTATTCAAATCTTCAATAAGTGGTTGCAAGTATACACATTTCCCGGTTGTCATGGCCCATGAATTAACAAACATAGCATCATATTATCTTTTTGTGCATACAAAGCCACGAAGGAAAGTTCTAAGCAACAAGAAACATTGGCCAACAACTATATCCGCAATTCCAATCCTCAAAAGGATTAAAGCCATCAGATGCAAGGCCAAGCCTTAAATTTTGTGGATCGAAAGAAAAAGAATGAAACATTCTATCAATCGTAACCCATTGAGTAGAATCCACTGGATGACGCAATTTATCGTTTGCACTCTTATGACTACTATACCGTCTTAGTTGTTCTGATGTTTCTGGGGATGCAAACATTCTTCTAAGTCTTGGTATCAGTGGGAAGTTTCTCAAAACCATCATAGTATTTTGGTTTGCTTCCCATCTTTAGTAGTCTTATTTTTTTTTCAATAAGAATTACCACAATTAGAACAAAAATCACTATTTGCAGGCTCTTTTCTAAGTAAACAACAATCATTTACACATGCATGTATCTGCTTATAGCCTAAACCAAATGACATAAGAAACTTCTTTGTTGCATATGTAGAATCAGGAAGCATGTTTTCTTTAGGAAACATATCCTAAAGAAGTTTAAGCAGCTCTGTAAAAGCCGTGTCTAATATACCATTTCGCGCTTTGTGTTTGAAAGTAAATACTGTAGCAGACAACTTTGTGTTGCTTGCACAACCGGGATACAAAGGAATTTCGGCATTCTCCATCATTTCCTTAATACCTTCCCCATGTCTTTCATCAACATTGGCTTCTACCTCCTCATCATAGATTTGCGCATCAACATACATTTTATAAGTATCAGCCTCACTTTTGTTTTGTGAAGGCCGTTTTTCTCCATGAAAAATCCATACATCATAGTTTGGGTCCATTCTAAAACAAATCAAGTGTGACACAACTTCCCTTGATGTTTGCCAAATTAGATTCCTACAATTACGACTCGAGCATCTAATTTTTTCGGGATTCCCTTCATTCGCAGCATGACTATATACAAAATTTTCCATAGCTTGCCTACATTCGTTTGTCATTCTACAAAACAAAAAATGTATTAATACTCATTCTTAAACACTTATAGTGTGATGCTAGGGCACCTCATTTTCTTCTTTCTAGTACCAAAATTTTATACTACATGCTTCGTAACACCAAACTCATTCATAAATACTTATATTTATTTATAATGGTATTAGGAAGTACATAAAATTTATTGTACTTATTATTTTTATTCATGGTATTAGTAAAAGGAAAATGATGTGCCCTTAGCATTACACTACTTATAACTATGGAAGTAACAACCAAAATGATGAAACCTTGGTAGATTGACCCATGCTTTATCCATCTTGTTAAAACAACGCCTCTAATTTTCGAACCTACTGGAAAGAATTATGCTCAACATTATTGTACAACTTGGTTATATGCAGCCATCTTGGTAGATTACCCCTCTTATGTAACAAATATTAACTTATATATTTGTTAGAATTTTATATCTTAAATGATTATATATGGTTCAACAGTTCATTAATGAATTGGTTAAACTTAGTAATGAAGTTGATAGTTTTATACATCCATATCCTTATTCTCTCTCTCTCTTTAATATCTCATTTCCAAATTTAATAACGGTTGTTTCCAAACTTAGTAATGAAGTTGATAGTTTCTTATTTACTACTCTGCTATTTTTTCTCTATGGTTTATGTTTATTTATATTTCTCTCATTATCATTCTAGCCCCTGTCAGTAGACCATAACTAACATAACTGGAAAGTGTACACGGCGTACATCACATTCTAGAGATAACTCCTTGACAACCAACCCATTGATCACCCTATCTATAACACCCCGTGATTTTGATTACTAAAATTAACAAATTAAAGAGTACTTAATTTCAATTGTGAGAATTAAGGAAAACGGGTTGCACCATTGCGTTCGTCTCGGAATTCTACATGAGATAGAGTCCGAGTTTGTGTGAATTGGATTTCGTATGAAGAAGTTATGGCCCTCAGAACTTTCAGAAATTTAAATTAAAAAACAATTCGGAAAATTAAATATAAAGGCAGTGTAATGACCCGCATTGGCAGAGGTATTATGATTAATTAATTTAATTATATAATAGTGATATAGTGAATTTAATGGTCGTGGAATTAGTTAATGGTGAATATTTAATTAAAATAATAAATTAAATAATATATTTAATTCTGAAATAATTAGAATTGGCTGAAATGGCGATATGGTGTGAACTGAATCATCTGTAATATTTAATTCAGCTTGGAATTGAATTTGAATAATGAATATATTTAAATAAACATCAGTTTGAACGTATAATAATATTATAATTATAATCGAGCTTGAAATGGCGCTGCAGTTCGTAATTTGGCGATTTGAACTTCAACTGAGTGTACAGGATTCGTTTTAAATCGGATTTCTGTGAAACAAGAAATGTGTGGAGCTGGTGGAGTATATCTTTCTAGTGGAAGAGAAAAATCAGGATTTCGTCGTGTAGATTTTGATGTACGTCCAAATCAAATTTTAGTAAAGTCGCTGTGGAATTCCTTTATAATTTATAAAGGAATTATTTATATTTTAAAAAGGAATTTCAATATAAATCAAATATCGGGTTGACCCATATTTGAAATATCGAGTTATAAATCCCAGTGGAGCTGTATGATATTCTACTGTGAATATAGACGATATTATTTATTTTAAATATTTAATTTAATAATATTTAAATGGGTCATCCAGAGCTTTAAAAATACGATGTGTGAGCAAATGGAGTCGGAATTCGACGAAACCAGTTTCGTTGGGACCGTAATGTCGAATTGCAGCTGCATGTCCATTTTCGTTATTTTTGGGTATTGTATGTGATCACAGGGATTTTTAAACACGAATGTAAAATAACGATGATGGAATATACCGGGAATATTCCACTTTACTTCCTATAAATACCAATACTTCCCTTAACCTAATTCTAGTTCTCTTCTGGTCAACGAAGAAAAAAATCCCACCGCTATTCTTATTCTTCCAAACGTGAAAATCATCTTCAAAAAAATCAAACTAAATCAAAATAAAATCCTAAAAATCAAAAGAGTTGTGCAATTAGATTTGTGAAGAGTGCAGCTTCATCCCAGTATCAGTTTTGAAGGGTCCGATGGCATTTTGCGTGGAAGGGATATTTACAGTAACGCCTAGGGCTCGTGGTTTGGCCATTTTGAGTGCATCGAAGGTGAAACTGAGGTTGGATTCGAGTTCCTGGAAGGTTTTAGCACTTGTGTGCCAAGTTGTGTGGCTCTCGGTGGCAATTGGAGCCGCGTTGACGATTGAAGGCGGTTCGACGGAGATCTGTGGGGGGGTTTCGTGTTGAGAAGTTGGGGTATAGAATGATGGAGATTTCGAAATGGAGGAGGGTAAGGTCATTCGATTTGAGTTTCATGGAGAAGTGATGGAGAAAATCGGCTATGTTTGTTTTGTGAGGAGCGGCCATATGAAGCTCACGATGGAGAAGATAAGGTGTAACCGGTTTGGGCTATTATAGGGTGAGTGGGCCGAATATAAAAGGGTAAAGCCCAACTTTAAATTAAAATATAGTTTTAATTTAAATTCAAAATAGTATCTTATGTTGTATAAACCATATCTTGATCATACGATATCAGTTTGACGAAACGTAAGTTGCGTTGGGATCGTATGGACGGACACTACACCATGGAGCTGACCGGGAGTGAATCCGAGCTCATTACAATTTATGGCGAAATAAATTGTTTGATCAGAATCAACTAACGCAAATCGTTATATAACGGTTAACGCGTAATGTGAGTAAATCTCACTAACTCTGAACAGTTTATAATTTCATGTTGCATTTTTAGAACTGTTAGAAATTATTTGATTGACTGTGTGTTGACTGTTTGATTGAACTGCTAGACAGTTAGTTGAATTTCTATATTGATTCTGTTTAACAGAATATATCATATGGAACTGAAAGTGATGTTATCTATATTGTTTAACATCTGTGATGCAGGGAAACAGGTTGGAGGAATCCAACGGGGTTCCTCAACATTTATTTTACTGTTTTTTTCATATATTGTGATATATGATGTGATATATAATCTGTTGTCGATTATATGTGTTTGGACGATACTGATCATCGTGATTTGATATGTTGAATACCATAACATACCGAAATGTTGATAAGGGAATATTTTCAAAGTCTATTTGAAAATAAAATATTTATAAATGGAATATTTATAAATAAGAAATATTTATAAATTGGGATATTTATAAATAGGAGATATTTAGAAAAAGGGAAAACGTTATAAAAAGGAAACTGTTATAAGAAGGAAATCATTTTAAAGTGGAGAACCGTTACTAAAAGTAAATCTTTAAAATGAATAAATGTTGTTAAAAAAGGAAATCTTTATAAAGCGAATAAAGGAGTTAAATCGAATATGATATTCGAAAGGAGTTAAATCGAATATGGTATTCGAAAGTAGTAAATCGAATTAGTTATTCGAAAGGAGTTAAATCGAATATGGTATTCGAAAGTAGTAAATCAAATTAGTTATTCGAAAGGGGTTAGTCGAGTCGAGTTAGCTGAATAGAGTTAATCGAATATTTGTTATTCGAACTAGAGTTAACCATATGGAGTTAATCAATTAGAGTTAACCAGTTAGAGTTAAACCAGTTGGAGTTAATCGATTAGAGTTAAAGTAAATAGAGTTAATCGAATATAGTTTATTCGAATAGAATAAAGGAGTTAATCGAATATATAGTTTATTCGAATAGAAAGTAAAAGGAGTTAATCGAATATATAGTTTATTCAAATAGAATTAAAAGAGGTATCGAATATATTTTATTCGATAGGAGTTAAGTGAATAGAGTTAAATCAAAAGAGTTAACTGAATAGAATAAATTGAATAGAGTTATCGAATATACCTTATTCGAAGGAAAGAATTATCGAATAGAAAAGATTTGAAAGAGAGTTACGTAAGGAAGTTTGTTAAAAAATTTAAAGGGTGAAATTTGTCTATTTCAAGGTTAGAAACGTTGTTCAGTTAAGGTCTGAGAGGTAGTATTACCCCAACTTGATTGACTTCATTTTTAACTAAGGAATGGTTAAGGTTCGATAGTAAAGGATGGTTAAGTGAATTTAGTAATCAAAGGAAATGGTTTGAGTTGGCATCGCGATGGTTTGTTTAAACATCTGTCTAAGTCCAATGAAGAAGCTTTGGAAATGTTTTCCAAATAAGAAACCAGAAATGTTTTCTAATTAAGAAAACAAGAAATGGAAATGTTTTCCATTGCTAATAACATATATTTTCCAAATTTAGAAAATAAGAAATATTGAATATAGGGAAACAGGAGATAAGTAAATTAATGAAATAAAGAGATAAATGTTGAATGATGTTTGATCGATATAAATTTCCATTTGGAAATAATATCGTTGGTTGCACACCTGTTTTTCTTTGATGATTAAATCACAGACTATCGAAGTTTTGACCATTTTAACGTTGTTAATATGGAGAGACCGGTTGGATTATTATCCAAAGAACCACTCTGCATTGGCATAAGCGTTGCGAATCATATATGCCAAAGGAAATTGAAGACGGAGTTATGCAAGGGCTGTCCTATTTACAGAATAGTGCTTTCGGTTCATCCTGTTCCTGGATGACTTGTATGGACGGATGTCTGACAGAGTATTTCCAGACGATCACGTATATTGATTTCTCCAACCGTACCAAGAGTGGAAGCGGAGAAGGAAACTTCTTTTAGCTAACACATAATGTATGGTTGAGGACGTCAATCGGTGATTTGATGGATTTGACGATGTGGCATTCAAAGTGAATCCGGTGTGATGATAAAGCGTAGCTTCTAGCCTCATCATCCGGTAAATGACAGAAATTGGGCATGCATCATGGCTAAGTCGGTCGCACTGAAGTAGGGTGTATAATCACCTGATCTAGAGTTTCAATAACTTCTAAAAATCTATTGTCGATACTATCCCATTCGGGAAACGGTTGCTGGTCCCAACCGTTGGTGATATACATTCGATACACTCAAGCGAAATGAGTGGTCGGTCATGTGTGGTCGGGTTGCAAGATGTTCTTGTTGAACCCAGTGTATTCCTCTCTAGAGGTACACTAGCGAAAGGTGGTTCCATACCTTGTCATAGTTGGAAATCCATTACCCAATATGTGCTTGCGGTTTTGATTGTATACCATATATATAGAACGTGAAATGAAAGCGTTTCTGCTAGATGATTATTATATTGTGTTGATAGACATTATTATAATATCAAAAGGTTTTTGATATAAAGATATTTGGATTCTCATAAGGGAAAAACCCGTTCCGTTATATGGCGTGGTCTTATGAGATATCATTTACCTGCTTGAACTGTTTTAAACTGTTTTACTCACACCAGTCCCATGACTGACCCGGAGTTTATTTTGTTTTGTTTTCGCTAAACTCTTCGTTGCCTAAATTTGTACGGGCAGTCAAGTAGTCGGGATTTACAGATATACTGGAAATGCTTGGAGCAGGAGGCTTCAAGATCATATAGCTATAGTTATTTCCGCTGTGTTGTAAGTGCTGTACATTGATAATGATATGTATATTCAAGTACATATTTGTATTTCAAAGTTATGTTATGAAATATATTTGTTCGTTCCACTGTGAGATTCGTGTTACTCTGATATTGTGTTCTTCTTCTTCCTCTTCTATTCTAAGTTTCTATCTTATCTTTCCTCACCCTCTAATTTCTTTCATTAATGATCGGTATTTTTCGATGTTTGGTTAGTCGTCATCGTGTTTATGTCGATAACCAAAGTCGCTAAAAATCCGGGTCATTACAGGCAGGTCGACCTGAGGGTCAACCTACCCCAAGCCAGGTCGACCAGGGTGTCGACCTCCCTATATACATGTCGACCTGGGGGCCGACCTCCCCCTCGGGTCAGATATGAAATCTGACGTTTTTCTTTTTGTGACGATTCCGACTCTTTGCTGAGTCATTTAGGGCTAATGTAGCTATTCTATCTTGTCTGAATGGCTTTGATTTGCTCTACGTTAATCTTACGGTTCCTATTAAATCAAACTTCTATATAAGCAACCTAAATCCAAACCCTAAAGCCACACAAAAATATTCCTAAGACTGTCATGCCATTAATGGTAAACCTAGAGTAGTCGCCGCTCTCTTTCAACTCAAAAGCAAGATAGAAGCAAGAATCCAATTAAATCAAATCTAATTTAGAACAACGATTAATCTACATCAAAGGCGAGCAATTCAGTTTCAGAATACATATCCCAAAAAAACAAGACTGTTCTTTTGATGTGGGTGCTATTTCTTTCACAATATAATTAATAAATTAATTGTGATGGGTTGTAATTGGAATATGAGAACATTTCTATTGAAACATGTGATGTTATTATCTATTTGTGAACATATTACAGTTTTGTTATTGAACGATTGGTAGATCTATTTATATGTATAATTATACATGTTTAACTTGATTCATTTTATGCAAGTTAACATATGCTAAGTTGTGAATCTTATGCAAGTTTATGTTATGTGAGTCTTATGCAAGTTTAGTATGTTAAATCATATGTGAATCTTATGCAAGTTTGGGATGTTAAAACATATGTATGCAAGTTTAGGATGTTAAAACATATGTGAATCTTATGCATGTTTGGAATGTAAAAACATATGTGAATCAAGTATATACATATGCTAGTTTGTATGCAAAAATATGTGGCGTTAACTTATATGTTTAGATCCATATGCAAGTTTGTAGGAATCTATATGCAAGTTCACATTTTTATTAGATCCATATTTAGATCCAAGGCAGTAACATACTTACGCAAATTTATGTTTCCTATGCTAGTTTTGTTTGTGAATCATATGCTAGTTTGAATGTAAATTTGTATGAAATTCATATGCAAGTCATAGGAAAACCATATCCATATATGCAAGTTCATAATTACATGTTTAGATCTATACGTTTAGATCCATGACAGTACATAATCTATACAAATTTATGTTTTATACAAATTGCCTATGCAAGTGTTGATTATGCAAATTTATGTTGATATGAATCATAATCATGCCAGTTTTGATCCATGTTATGCTAGTTAGTTTTGTGTGTTAACCAAATTGTGATGTTTCTTTCCTTTTTATGAGTTAGACTATTTGCGAGTCTAACATATTTTACGTTCAACATACGAACGACGTGGGGATAATGGGAAAATATTAAATATTCATAATTGTGAATTGGCATAAAATGACATAAAGGCATATAATTAATTTGAGACATTAATTGGCTTTATATGCATAGTAATTATGGACATAATTTAAGTGAACATTATGGACATGGATTAAAATTGGAAGTTATTGGTAATTTGAAATAGGGATATTAATTCAAATTAGTGTTGAATAATAATGTGTAATAATAAATGCCTAAGACACGAGGTTAGACTCTTTGTGGTGTAAGACTGCCCGGACCCGCTCGACAAATCTAGCAGCCACAAACGGTAGTCTAATGTGAGAGGTCAAAGGCACAAATTAAATGAGTAATAAAGGCCTAAGACATGAGGTTAGACTCGTTTGTGGTGTAAGACTGCCTAGACCCGCCTGGCAAATCCAGCAACCGCAAATGGTAGTCTAATGTGAGAGGTCAAAGGCATAAATTAAAAGATGCCTAGACACGAGGTTAAGTCTTCCTTGTGGTGGAAGTCTGTCCGGAACCGCCTGACATATCTAGCGGCCACAAGCAATCGACTTATTGTGAGGGGTCTATGCATTACTAATTAGTTAATGCTGATTAGAGACGAATATGAATGACAAACATAAGTTTGGATGAGTGAGTGATTCTCTGAGTAACAATCTATTGTTGATTTCGGTCTTCGGGGTTGGTACTTAGGGAGTTATTCTCTTAACCAATGTATTTGTGAACTAAGATGTACTTAATCCTAAATTAAGTAAAACATGGTAAGTGGATAGGGTTAAGACCAGCTTAACCAATAATATATAAGTGGGTAGGGTTAAGACCAGCTTAACCAATAATTTGGTAAGTGGGAAGGGTTAAGACCAGCTTAACCAATAATATATATAGATTAATCTGATGAGTGGATAGGGTTAAGACAAACTTAACCAATAATATATATTGATAAGCGGATAGGGTTAAGACCAACTTAACCAATAATATATAAGTGGATGGGGTTAAGACTAGCTTAACCAATAATATATTGATCTGATAAGCGGATAGGGTTAAGAAAAACTTAACCAATAACACATGTTGATTTGTTTAGTGGATAACATGGGTGACATGTGGGATATAATTATAAATACTTAACCAAGTTGAAAACATGTAAGAAGACATAAATAAGAAGGGATTAAGTGGGAAATTCTAGTGGGGACCAAGCATAGGTGTAAAGCTTGTGTGGGGACCCTTTTCAAACCAGTAACCCATTAAGTATCTTTGTGAGCTCAACCCAAGTCGAGGACAGGACACGCTTACTGAGTTTGATTGTAAGAGGTCAAAATGGGTTAGCGGTGGCAACGCAAGTCCAACGGGGTCATGTGCGTGCGTGGGCCCGGGCTGGTAGGTAAGACGTTGTTGCATCGTGTAGATATAAGCCATGCATCTTTAGTGGTATCGGGTTGCCACTTTGGGGAGTGATACACCCCACTGTGGGACCAGCACGGGTATCTACGAGTTAGGGAGCCGATCGAATGGGGAAGGTAGCGGGTGCGACTAGCGGAGTTAGGAGCAGACGACACCTATGAAGACAGCTAGGAGTATAACTACCTTATTATGAATAAACATTGTAATTAGAATGGGGAGGGTAGTGGGTACAACTAGTGGAGATAGGAGCAGATGACACCTATGAAGACAACTAGGAGTATAACTACCACATTATGAATAAACATTGTAATTAGAATGGGGAGGGTAGTGGGTACAACTAGTGGAGATAGGGGCAGACAGCACGTATGAAGGCAACTAGGGGTACACGAAAACTACCATTATCATTATTATGTTATGTAGGCGGGATCAACTTTTAGGGTGGCTAATAATGGTGCGGTGTAGTTAACATTCATGCAGTATAGTAATTATCCTATAGTGATTAGGAGCGCAATTAATGCCAGAATATTCCTCTATTTGCTTTGTCTTGCCCACTTGCTTCACAGTCATTCCTTATTCTGCCAGTTTATGCCTTCCTAATTACTTTAATAATTGTATTGTTAAAGTTATGGTAGTCGCCAGACTTCAAGTCTGACCCCTTTTGTTTTTTCCTCTTTTCTTCCTTTCCCCCTAGGTTCTCATGGTGGGACTAGTACTAGCGGAGGTTGATTTGGATCTCTTTCTCTTTCATTTGGAAGAGCTTGGATTGCTGAAAGTAAAGTTCAGCTCGTCTCTTTTATGGCTACTTATATTGGGGTTATGCTTCTTACTTTATGTACTCTGAAAACAATTTGTCAAGATGGATATTAAGTGTACTTGGTTTTACTGTTGTTTTATGAAGTTGTTGTAATCAAACTATTTCTCCGCTATAATAAAAATTGTTTTAAAATTTTCAAGTACTAATATATGTATCTGTCTTGTTATATTCTGTTCTATACACTAATAATGCTCCGTGAAACTTAATACATTCCCTTTGTGAGTGACATTAACGGACGTGGGGTGTTACACGTGGTATTAGAGCTGAAGGTTACCAGAACGGATATGAATTTTGAAAAACTGTTTTTCAAAAGCATTTTATAAAGAAATACTTTCAAAAATATGTTTTAAGGAAAGTATTTTCAAGAGAAAAGTTTGTTTTAAAAGAACATAACCCCCAAGAGCCATGTATCTTTCTTTCGATTCTTCCTTTTGAATCTCTTCCTCTTTCCCTTTTGAATTTCTCCCTCCACGAATAGACACTTTTTCTAAGATATGTAAGAACTTCCGTCCGATGGGAGGAAAACCACTTAATGGGACTGGGACGTCTATCAAAACTAGGAGGAAGTGGAGGACTTGTTGGTACCTTTAAGATAGACGAGGGGAGGAAGGTTCAATTAACTGCTTGGTTAATGAAGAACGAAGCCTCCTTTGGTAGGAGGCCACGAACAAAGAATGTGCAGGAGAGACATGGAAAGGACACACGATAAAGTAGATCCAAAGAAAGGCGATAAGGATAACAAGGGGCCAAGAGAAAAGGAAGGGCCACACTTGTGAAATACCTGACAACTTAAATAAAGACGTTAGAAAGAAGAAGAAGACTAGTTGTTATCGTTACAAGGCATCTGATTAGGATCGTCCAAAGAAGCAAAAGGCAAAGGTAAGGTATAGGATCCTCTGGAGGGCAGATGCGTTCCCTCATGACTGGCATACCTGATAGAGGTAGAAATATATCTTGGTTGGAAATTTGGTTTTTCTTTTTTTTATCATCCTTTTTGAACCTTGTTGGAATTCTGGCGCTTCACACTCATTTGTATCTGCTTCGTTAGTAGAAACACTGAACCAAAATACTAGTCTAGTTATGGATCCCATAGTAGTCTCAAATCCTATTGTTGGTTCGGCTCATATTTCAATGATTTTTCGGGATTTGATAGTGTCTATCTTGGGCATTGGATTTGAATGCAACGCCTTCGTTCTTGGCTTCATGGGCTACGGCTTGATTCTAGGTAGGGATTGGCTAGCTAGATATGCTGCCATCCTAGATTATGAAAGAAGGGTAGTTAGATTGTTGACTCGTTGTGGAAAGACCCTCGATATTTCTTGTGACCCTAGAGGTCCGGTAATGCTTAGCTACCTAGATTCCCTTGACGCATCCAATGATGATTTGGAATCTGTTCGTATGGTCCGCGAATATAGTGACGTCTTCGATGAAGTTCGAGGTTTACCCCCGAGGCGCGAGATAGACTTTCGAATATACTTAGTAGATAATGCAAAGCCAGTTGCATTGCCAGTGCACCACATGGCTCCGAGAGAGATAAGAGAACTCAGTAAGCAAGTGAAAGAATTGCTTGAGAAGGGGTTCATTAGAAGAAGTATTTCGGAGTGGGGTGCTCTAGTCGTTTTTGCTACGAAAGCTAATGGTTCACTTAGGTTGTGCGTGGACTATAGAGAGCTGAATAAGCTAACAAAGAAGAACAAACACCCATTTCCGAGGATAGATGATTTATTCGATCAGTTGGTAGGTGCTACGATTTTTTCGCAACTGGATTTCGCTATAGGGTTTCATCAGCTAAGGGTGGCTGAAGACATCATAGACAAGACTGCATTTAGAACTCCTGACGGTTTCTTCGAGTGGATCGCCATGCCTTTTTGGTTTGACGAATGCACCTGCACACTTTATTGACTTAATGAGTAGGGAGTTTTCTAAACAAGTTTGTGGTAGTCTTTGAGGACGATATCTTGATTTTCTCTAGAAGCGAAGAAGAATACGCCCTACATCTTAGGAAAGTCTTAGAGACCCTACGAGTGCATTAACTCAAAGCTAAGTTCTCCAAATGCCACTTTTGGAGAAAAGAAGTGAGGTTCTTAGGACACGTGATCTCTAAGGAAGGGATAGATGTGGATCCAGCAAAGGTGGTAGCGACCCAGGATTGGAAGATTCCTAAGAACGCAACAGAAGTAAGAAGCTTTTAGGGCTGGCTGGTTATTATAGGAAGCTCATTAAGGACTTTGCGAAGATATCAACCCCACTTACTCGGTTAACGAAGAAGAACTTGATTTTTACTTGGTATGTTGATTGTGACGATGCTTTCCAACATTTAAAGAGGGTTTTGATGACCGCTCCAGTTTTAGTTTTGCTAGTTGGAAGTAAGCCATTCACTGTGTATACCGGTGCTTGCGGGACAGAGCTTGGAGCAGTTTTCGGTGCAAGAGGAAAAGGCGGCAAGTACAAGTATCGCTTATCACCCACAGATGAATGGACGGACGGAGAGGAGTGAATAGAATCCTTGAAAATCTTTTGAGGTTATATATCCTAGATTTTGGAGGGACATGAGAAGAGGCAACGAGCTAAGTGGTGTTCACGATGTGTTTCACGTTTTGCATTTACGCAAGTGTTTACATGATACAGCGGAAATAATAGAGCCGAGACGCTCAAAGAAGTGGAAGTAGAGCGAAGTGCCACGGTTAGACGAGCTCCTACATGCATCCTTGGGTCGGAGGTATTAAAGCTACGCAACAGAGAGGTCAAGTTTGTCAAAAGTGCAATGGGGAGATGATCAAGGAGACGCAACTTGGAGATGGAAAGCAGGATGCATACGTTGTACCCTTTCCTTTTTGAGGACATGTTCTTAAATCTCCTTTTTCTACTGCTTTGTTGATACTTGTCCTATCATTTAGTAT
Source organism: Allium sativum (assembly GCA_030737875.1). NCBI lineage: Eukaryota > Viridiplantae > Streptophyta > Magnoliopsida > Asparagales > Amaryllidaceae > Allium > Allium sativum. Next base: position 647,638,598 of record CM060923.1, read on the forward strand.
TATCTTTGCAATGACATCTTCGATCTTTAGTTAGGAAGAACCCTATGGTTGTAAACATCTGTTTGAGACATGTTATGTTTGGTGGATGCAAATGGATGCAAGTTGTTGCTAGTGGTTGCTCGTGGATGCATGTACACACATATTAGGCACTAGATCGGCTCAATCACTCTCATATTGCATATGAATATGTGTGTATATTTAAATTAATGGATGTATATTGGTTGTGTTATTATATGGATGCTACATTTTGATGAATAGTTGTGCACACATGTAAAAGTAATATTTATCGTTAGGATTCTTTCGCATACATAATGGACGCATGGCACTATCATGATTTGCATTAAGGAGGTCAACTGAATCAGTAGACCGCCTGATTTTGCATTAGAAAAGGAACATATACACACACTTTTTGCATATGTCCATACAGCATTAGAAATCTTGTAAGGACAATGGATGCCTGTGTTTGATGGTTTAGTAGATGGATGATTGGATGTTAGGATATGCATTCTCCTTAACTTGGAGATTTCGAGGGTGAAATCTTTTAAGGAGGGGAGAATGTTACACCCCGTGATTTGGAATATTAAAATTAACGAATCAAAGAATACTTAATTTCAAATGTGAGAATTAAGGAAAACGGGTTGCGCCATTGCATTCGTCTCAGAATTCTGCTTGATATAGAGTCTGAGTTTGTGTGAATTGGACTTCATATGAAGAAGTTATGGCCCTCAGAATTTTCAGAAATTTAAATAAAAATAATTCAGAAAATTAAATATAAAGGCTGGTCGACCTAAGGGTCGACCAACCCCAGGCCAGGTCGACCAGGTGGTCGACCTCCCTATATACAGGTCGACCTGAGGGTCGACCTCCCCCTCCGGTCAGATCGGAAATCTGACATTTTTCTTTATGTGACGATTCTGACTCTTTGCTGAGTCATTTAGGGCTGATGTGGCTATTCTATCTTGTCTGAATGGCTTTGATTTGCTCTAGGTTAATCTGACGGCTCCTATTAAATCAAACTTCTATATAAGCAACCTAAATCCAAACCCTAAAGCCACACAAAAATATTCCTAAGACTGTCATGCCGTCAATGGTAAACCTAGAGTAGCCGCCGCTCTCTTTCAACTCAAAAGCAAGATAGAAGCAAGAATCCAATTAAATCAAATCTAATTTAGAACAACGATTAATCTACATCAAAGGCAAGCAATTCAATTTCAGAATACAGATCCCAGAAAAACAAGACCGTTCTCTTGATGTGAGTGCTATTTCTTTCACAATATAATTAATAAATTAATTGTAATGGGTTGTAACTGGATTATGAGAACATGTGATGTTATTGTCTGTTTGTGAACATATGGCAGTTTTGTTATTGTATGATTGGTAGATCTATTTATATGTACAATTATACATGTTTAACTTGATTCATTTTATGCAAGTTTACATATGTTAAGTTGTGAATCTTATGCAAGTTTATGTTATGTGAGTCTTATGCAAGTTTAGTATGTTAAATCATATGTGAATCTTATGCAAGTTTGGGATGTTAAAACATATGTATGCAAGTTTAGGATGTTAAAACATATGTGAATTTTATGCAAGTTTGGAATGTAAAAACATATGTGAATCAAGTATATACCTATGCTAGTTTTATGCAAAAACATGTGACGTTAATTTACATGTTTAGATCCATATGCAAGTTTGTAGGAATCTATATGCAAGTTCACATTTTTATTAGATCTATATTTAGATCCAAGGCAGTAACATACTTATGCAAATTTATGTTTCCTATGCTAGTTTTGTATGTGAATCATGTGCTAGTTTGAATGTAAGTTTGTATGAAATTCATATGCAAGTCATAGGAAAACCATATCCATATATGCAAGTTCATAATTACATATTTAGATCTATACATTTAGATCCATGATAGTACATAGTTTATATAAATTTATGTTTTATGACTACTGCCAATGCAAGCGTTGATTATGCAAATTTATGTTGATATGAATCATAATCATGCCAGTTTTGATCCATGTTATGCTAGTTAGTTTTATGTGTTATGCAAATTGTGATGTTTCTTTCCTTTTTATGAGTTAGACTATTTGCGAGTCTAACATATTTTACGTTCAACGTACGAACGACGTGGGGATAATGGGAAAATATTAAATATGCATAATTGTGAATTGGCATAAAATGGAATAAAGGCATATAATTAATTTGAGACATTAATTGGCCTAATTTATAAGCATAGTAATTAAGGATATAATTTAAGTGACAATTATGGACATGGATTAAAATCGGAAGTTATTGGCAATTTGAAATAGGGATATTAATTCAAATTGGGGTTGAATAATAATGTGTAATAATAAACGCCTAAGACACGAGGTTACACTCATTTGTGGTGTAAGACTGCCCAGTCCCGCCCAGCAAATCCAGCAACCACAAACGGTAGTCTAATGTGAGAGGTCAAAGGCACAAATTAAATGAGTAATAAAGGCCTAAGACACGAGGTTAGACTCATTTGTGGTGTAAGACTTCCTGGAACCGCCCGGCAAATACAGTAACCACAAACGGTAGTCTAATGTGAGAGGTCAAAGGCATAAATTAAAGATGCTTAGACACGAGGTTAAGTCTTGCTTGTGGTAAAAGTCAGCCTGGAACCGCCCCACATATCCAGCGGCCATAAGCAATCGACTTAATGTGAGGGGTCTGTGCATTAATAATTAATTAATGCTGATTAAAGATGAATATGAATGACAAACAGAAGATTGGTTGAGTGAGTGATTCTCTGAGTAACAATCTGATGCTGATTTCGGTCTTCGGGGTTGGTACTTAGGGAGTTATTCTCTTAACCAATGGATCTGTGAACTAAGATGTACTTAATCCTAAATTAAGTAAAACATGGTAAGTGGATAGGGTTAAGACCAACTTAACAAATAATATATAAGTGGGTAGGGTTAAGACCAACTTAACCAATAATTTGGTAAGTGGGAAGGGTTAAGACCAACTTAACCAATAATATACATACGTATATATATATATATATATATATATATATATATATATATATATATTAATCTGATGAGTGGATACGGTTAAGACGAACTTAACCAATAATATATATAAGCGGATAGGGTTAAAACCAACTTAACCAATAAGATATAAGTGGATGGGGTTAAGACCAGCTTAACCAATAATATATTGATCTGATAAGAGGATAGGGTTAAGACAAGCTTAACCAATAATACATGTTGATTTGTTTAGTGCATAACATGGGTGATAAGTGGGATATAATTATAAACACTTAACCAAGTTGAAAACATGTAAGAAGACATGAATAAGAAGGGGTTAAGTGGGAAATTCTAGTGAGGACCAAGCATAGGTGGAATGCTTGTGTGGGGGCCCTTTTCAAACTAGTAACCCATTAAGTATCTTTGTGAGCTCGACCCAAGTCGATGATGGGACACGCTTACTGAGTTTGATTATAAGAGGTCAAAACGGTTTAGCGGTGGCAACGCAAGTCTAACGGGGTCATGTGCGTGTGTGGGCCCGGGCTAGTAGGTAAAATGTTGTTGCAATCTTGTAGATATAAGCCGTGCATCTTTAGTGGTATCGGGTTGCCACTTTGGGGATTGATACACCCCATTGGGGACCAACACGGGTATCTATGAGTTAGGGAGCCAATCGAGTGGGGAAGGTAATGGGTACGACTAGCAGAGATAGGAGCAGACGGCACCTATGAAGACAGCTAGGAGTATAACTACCATATTATGAATAAACATTGTAATTAGAATGCGGAGGGTAGTGGGTACGACTATTGGAGACAGGAGCATACGGCACCTATGAAGACAGCTAGGAGTATAAGTACCATATTATGAATAAACATTGTAATTAGAATGGGGAGGGTAGTGGGTACAACTAGTGGAGATGGGGACAGATGACACCTATGAAGGCAACTAGGGGTGCACGAAAACTACCATTATCATTATTATGTTCTGTAGGAGGGATCAACTTTTAGGGTGACTAGTAATGGTGTGGTGTAATTAGCATTGGTGCAGTATAGTAATTATCCTATAGTGATTAGGAGCGCAATTAACACCAGAATATTCCTCTGTTTGCTTTGTCTTGACCCACTTGCTTCACATTCATTCCTTATTCTGCCAGTTTATGCCTTATCTTAATTACTTTAATAATTGTATTGTTAAAGTTATGGTACTCGCCAGACTTCATGTCTGACCCCCTTTGTTTTTCGCCTCTTTTCTTCCTCCCTCCCCCAGGTTCTCAGGGTGGGACTAGTACTAGCGGAGCTTGATTTGGATCTCTTTCTCTCTCCTTTGGAAGAGCTTGGATTGCTGAATGTAAAGTTCAGCTCATCTCTTTTATGGCTACTTATGTTGGGGTTATGCTTCTTACTTTATGTACTCTGAAAACAATTTGTCAAGATGGATATTAAGTGTACTTGGTTTTACTGTTGGTTTATGAAGTTGTTGTAATCAAACTATTTCCCCGCTGCAATAAAGTTGTTTTAAATTTTTCAAGTACCAATATATGTATCTGTCTTGTTATATTTTGTTCTATACACTAATAATGCTCCACAAAACTTAATGCATTCTCTTTGTGAGTGACATTAACGGAGTGGGGTGTTACACTATCTCCACCTAGATGACCAGCTCCAAGGGAACTAAACCAAATCTGCTCCGCCCGATCAGCATACAAACCAACACAAAGATAACATGATACAAAGTAATAGCATACAAAAACTATGACATGTATCTAAAACTTGACAACTCAAAGGCCATCTAAAATGATAAGGGACCATAATATTGAAAAATAGCGGACAGGTGATCAATTGGTTGATGAGTGTGGCAGTGAGTTGATGAGTGTTCTGTTGGAAAATTCAAAACCATACACTTCCTATCTAATATATTTTTTATTTATTTTGTTTATCAGTTTTAACTTTTTACATATGAGCAGGAACTGGAGCCAGTAGCAAACAAATAAAAAGTGTGATGATGAAGTTGTTAAATTAGGCGATCAAAATACGATAATTCAGAGAAGATCCCAATGCATTGCTGATCTTTTTAATTCAGAGAAGATCCCAAAACATATGTTTAGCCTCATAACGAGGCAGGTACATATATATCAATTATTCATGGGCAACAAGGTTATACAATTAACAAGCATACTTATGCCATAGGTGTATTTATAACATACATAGGGTATATATATAACATACAAGTACACTTAGCAAGAATATCTATCAACTAAGACATGAAATACAAGTAACAAGTATAGTTCCAGTTTAATTCATCAAGGATTCACATCAACAATATTGTTGTGGTCCATGCCTGATATATAGGGGACAAAACTAAGCAAATGTAATTCAGCAAATGCTCATATTTTTTTCTTTTCATGTTATACTGATATTTCAGAATGCCAATATATCAACCCATATATATACACATATAACTCAGCAAATGTAAAAGTGTACTCATTAATATAGGTAGGATGTCAATATGGGCAAGACAACAAACCACCGATGTACCATACTTTAGAAGTTAGCAGGAAGGTTACGAGAAAGAATTTAATCAGAAATTCCAGGACTGTAACACCCATATTTTTTGTGACCATTAAAGTAACAAATTAAAGTATACTTAATTTTTAAGAGAAGAATTAAGGGAAACGGTTATGCCATTGCGTTCATCTCGGAATTCTGCTTGAGATAGAGTCCGAGTTTGCGCAAATCGGACTCTGTACGAAGAAGTTATGGCACTTAGAAGTTTCAGGAATTTAAAATAAAAACCAACCTTAATTCAAATTTAAAGTTTCGAAATTCAAATCACACATCCGGGCTGGGCGGGAAATTTCCCGCCTAGTACCCAGGTCGACCAGGGGGTCGACCTGGTTAGAACAGGTCAACCTGGGGGTCGACCTCCCCCCTTTTCCAGATCCGTGGACAGATTCGTTTTTTCTGTATTTGGACACCCGTCCTGACCAGATTCATTGCTCCTAAGCTATTTAAACACCCCCAAACCTCACTTTCTCTCCACACAACTTTATTACGCCTATACTCTACCCTAATTCATATCAAAATAAATCAAAGACGAGGTTATGCTGCTCAAGTCCTTCGTAGAAAAGGCTAATTCAACAACTTCAACAACTATTTATAAGAATCAAATTAAATCTAATTTGAAGAACAAATAGTCTACTTCAAAGGAGAGCTATTTAGTTTCAGAATACAGATCCCAGAATTCAAGACCCTTCTATAATTTGTAAGTTCACGTTACTTTCAGAAATGAAAGTTAATCGTGATTCTGACATTGTAATAAATCTGGATCTGAGATTATGCCTATCTTTCTATATCCTTTGGATCTATCTCATTGATTATATTACGTCCATTCTTTGTCTCTTCTATCCTTCTTCCCTTTTTGTTTTATAGCCAGGCTACTGCTAGCCTAAGCCAGATCTCATAAGAGATGATCGTATGTTGAAAATAAAATTGGGCATAATTGAGTTGTAACTGATTTGAGGACATAACACATGTTTTATTCAAAACATAAAGTGTATCGAACACATGACTTGATATTTGAGGCATAAAGTATTGAACATATGACTTGAGATTTGAGGCATAAAGTATTGGATATATGACTTGAGATTTGAGACAAAAGATATATTGGACATATAACTTGGGATTTGGGCCGTAAATTGAACTGTAAACATGTAAGTTCAAGTTATTTTCAGATATAAACACCTAATAGTGATTTTGGCATATAATGAAATGGATCTAAGTCCATGCTTCATGATAAGACAAATCTTTTAGGTTAATTTCTATCTTTATATTGAATCAATGATTTACATGCCTAGGAAGTTATTATTCAATCATGCCTGTCTTTGTTGGACATCTGATATATAATCCTTTTTGGTTCATGATGTTATTTATATCAGATCTATATGCCTATGCGGTTATTTCTGTCAGTTTGTTTCAGATCTGTCTTTGTTATATCCGTACTCTAACAGATCTGTAATCCTCTTAGGTCCAAAATATTTGACAGATCTACCATTTTAATGCCTGTTTTAAGCCTACTCTCGTTTATGTTCCTCTTTCGTCCCCTTTATTTTATGAATCTAGATTAACCGCGAATCTAGACTAAAACTTATTATACGTGCGATTGGAATGTGGTGGTATTGGGGAATAGTCTATTTGGTTATGGTGGAATATAATTTTGTAACTTATGATTTGGGGCACAATTGTCTTTATTGCGAACTTGGTGTAACTGGGTATAATATGGAATTGACATTATTTGTCATAATTTGGAACATGTAGTATGGCAAGACTTTTAAGATGCAATTTGGGTTAATTTGACATGAATTATGGAATATGTAATTTGACATATTGAACCTAGAAGTGGCATGAACGACAAAGTATGAAATTGGCATATAAATCAAGTTTTTAGCAAAAATTGTTATTGTTGCGAATTTGGGGTAACTTGAGCATTAAATCTAGATTGGGCGTAAAATGTAACATGACTAGTTTTGGTTAATTTGGTAATTAGCATGTAAAATCTAGATTTGAGTATATATGGTAACTGTGCATATTAAATATGAACATGCCTAACTCGAGGTTAGATTGAGTTGTGGTGTAAAACTGCCCGGACCAGCCCGGCACATCCAGTAACCACAACAACACCTATCTAATGTGAGAGGTTAGTGCATCATGCCCAAGAAAAACACGAGGTTAGATTGAGTTGCTGTGTAAAACTGCCAGGAACCACCCGGCACATCCAGTAACCGCAACAACACATATCTAATGCGAGAGGTTGGTGCATTTATAAATCAATTAATGCTAATGAACAAGATGAATGACTAGGGTTAAGCAATAAGAACACTTAACCAATATAACAAGATGATTGAGTACGGTTAAGTTAACACTTAACCAATATAACTTGATTTATGGTAGGGTAAAGTTGACACAAGAAGGCAACACTTAACCAAAGTAACATGACAAGTAGGTGGGTCACGTGGGGATAAGTTAACAAGAAAACACTTAACCTAATAACTTGATGAACGAACGAGGTTAATTTAATAAGAAACACTTAACCAACATGACACGATGACTGGGTGATTTAAGTTAACATGAATGGACAACACTTAACCAATATGACATAATGTGCGGGAGGGTTAAGTACATATCGGGTTGGTGGGTAGTATTAGGAAATATAAGCCCACAAACTTAACCATTAGATAAACATGCTTGAATCGATGGGAGGGTTAGGTACATCTCATGTAGGTGGGTAATATTAGTACATATAGGCCCACAAACTTAATCGTTAAATAAACATGCTTGAATCGATGGGAGGATTAAGTACATCTGGTGTAGGTGGGTAATATTAGTACATATAGGCCCACAAACTTAACCGTTAAGAAAGCATGCTAGAATCGGTGGGAGGGTAAAGTACATCTCGTGTAGGTGGGTAATATTTGTATATATAGGCCCACAAACTTAACCAATAGGAAACCATAGTAACGGGGACCCATTTCAGTTGTAACCCACATAGATGTATCACGGTACCCTGAACTAGGCAGGGTGGGGCATGATTACTGGGCTGATGGTAAGCGGTCAAAGCAGCGGCAGAGGGTATGTCAGTGTGGGGCATGATTACGGGCGTGCACGTGCTCCGAAGTAGGAAAAAGAAGGCACTGGGTACCAGTAGTTATACACTATGCATCTTGAATCGTGTTGGGTCGCTACCATAAGGATTGATACACCTTACGGTGGGACTAGTACAGGGTATCTACACGCAAGAGAGGGCCGATTGACACAGACACAAGAGAAATGAATACAAGTAGGGAGCCGATCGATAGGGTAGTAAGGGTACATCTAGCCTGTTCATGGAAATTAGGAAGATTGAGGGGAATCCTCATGATAGATGTACACCTAAACGCTACCACAATTATAGGGATTGGGATAATGTTATCATTTAAGACAGATTTCTAGTTAGGACACTAGTTAGGTGGTGCAGAGACAGATATAGAAATCAGAATAACAAAGTAGTAGCGAAGCAGAGAAAGAGTAGAAGCGCATTCAGTTTATCTTACCTTATCATACTTTATGCTTATCCTATGTTATCTTGTTATCCTTATTATCAGGGTATTGTCTTATATTCAGTTTATTCATGTCATGATGCTTTTTCCTGTTTATATCCTGAAAGTCACTGGATTTACCAGACTTATGTCTGACCTAGTTTTGTTTCGCCTCTTTTCTTCCGCCCCCCCCAAGGTTCACCGGGAGGAAATGTTACCACTTAGCTCAGTTTTCTTTCCAAGCTCGAAGATAGTCAATGTATTGCTTTGGACTCTCTCTCCCACTGCTATGGCTTGTTCATGCTTTATTAGGGAATATCATTGTTGTTTTTATGCTTCTTTTATATTTGGAAGTTTCTAGATCAAGACTGAATGTATTACTTTTAAGTATGATTGAGACAACCATTGTAAAAGCTTGACTGAACCATATTGTTTATAAAATGACTTTATTTTCCGCTGCTTTATTTGTCTGTCTTGTAATTTGTCTGCATCTTTTACCTAAAATGCTCTGCCAAAGTTAAGGCATTCCTTTTGTGAGTGACCTTAACGGAGGTGGGGTGTTTCACTTGGTATCAGTGCCGAAGGTTACCGGACCAGATAAAAGATTTGAAAAATTATTTTCAAAACGGTTTTAAAAGAAGCATTTTCAAAAGAAAAGTTTTGTTTTAAAGGCATATTCCCCAAAGCTATATGCACTATCTTTTGATCCTCTGTTTGAGTCCTTGTTTCCTTGTTTCCTGAGTCTCCGGGGCTCCTGGCTTTTTGGGAGGTAACCTCATCGCGGCATGGTTCTGTAGGGTCGACGAGACTACAACCCATGTCAAAGGGCAAATAAGGGCCCAACGTCCATCTATAGCCACAGTAGTTTCACCTGCGGCTAATTTTCTTTTAAGCTTTGTAGGATTTTCCATGCAATGGAGGAAGCTTTCAAGAGACTTGTCAATAAGTTACACAAGGATGGAAAAGATGAGATTGAGGGAGTTTGGCTAAGGAGCACAACCCAAGGATGAGGAACTCATGGATATAGCCTTGGTTCACAAAGGAGGTAAAAAGGAAACAATAGTAAAACCTAAAACAAGAGGAAGTGTCTTTATTATGGTACAACGGGTCATATAATTAAAGACCAAGGGCACGAACAAAGGATAGGATTTTCAGAAGGGCAAATACATGCTCTCACTACCAGCGTACCTGAGAGGGAGGTAGTAAGGTTTCTGTTGAAGGAGTTTAGTTTTTCCTCTTTGATCATCCTGTTAGTACTCTTTTTGATTTTAGCGCTTCACATTCGTTTATATCAGCTTCCATATTTGAGTCTCTGCACCCTAGTACTTGTATAGTAGAAGATCCCATTATTGTCTCAAATCCAATTTGTAGTTCGGCTCATTTGTCTTTGGTTTGTAAGGATTTGAGATACTTATGTTTTTGGTTTCATGGGCTATGGGTTGATTCTAGGCATGGATTGGTTAGCTAGTAATTGCAAAAGGAGAGTAGTTAGACTTTCGACTTGCCTCGGGAATTCCCTCGAAATTTCGTGCGATCCTAAGGGATCAGTTTGTCTTAGCTACCTAGAATCACTTTATGTATTTATCGACGATTTTCGATCCGTTGGAGTAGTCCATGAGTACGCAGATGTTTTTGATTAAGGTTAGGGGTTTGTCCCCTAAAACGTGAGGTAGACTCCCACATATATCTAGATGACAATGCAAAACCAGTTATGCGATCAATGATAGTTTTGGAGCAAGATTGGCGAGGATAGCCAGACTCGGTTAAGTGCTCAATTGTTTGGTTGTTTTGCTAGTACATCTCACATAAATCGTCTGAATTCGGAGGAGGTATTCCATGGGTGCTTGTCTGATGTTGGTTTAGGCCTTTGGGGCTTGAACTTGAGGGATGTCGAGTTCGACTAGGATGGTTTGCGTGAGAGATATCGACCCTCATATTTGTGACATGATGGATAAGATAAGTATAAGAGAGACCTCTAATCATCTTAGTATATACATTTGGATCATGGTTAATATTTGTTTATCTTGGAAAGATAGTTCGACCACATTGGATACCCTCTAGCATAGTAAGTGACCGAGGTCCTATCTTTACTAGTGGGTTTTGGAAATGGAGGTCAAGAAGCTTCGCAATCGTGAAGCTCAATTAGTTAAGGTACAGTGGAGTGAAGCTCAAGAAGGTGCAACTTAGGAGACTGAAGACTAGATACACGCATCGTACCTTTTTTTGAGGGTATATCCTTGATTCCACTTTTTCTGTAATATTTATTTTGCATGCTAGTCTTTTTTTTTTTTGTATATCCTCTCGGTCTTATCCTCGATCCTTAAGTGGAAACCAATGGATGTAAACATGTATTTGAAACATGTTATGATTGATGGTTGCAAGTGGCTGCTAGTGGATGCTCGTGGATGCATATACACACATATTAGGCACTAGATCGGCTTAGTCACTTTCATATTGCATATGAATATGAATGTATTTGTATATGGATTGAAACTTGATGTGTTATCATATGGATGTTCCATATGAATGAGTGAATATGCACACATATAGTATTTACATGATTAGTGATTTGCATACATGTTGGACGCATGACACTCTCATGATTCTCATTAAGGAGGTCAACTGGATAAATGGACCGCCTGATTTTGCATTAGATAAGAGACATATACACACACTCTGCATATGTTCATATGGCATTAGAAACCTTTTAAGGACAATGGATGCCTGTGATTGAATGGTTGAGTAAATGGATGTTGGATGTTAAGATATACATTCTTCCTAACTTGAAGATTTCGGGGACGAAATCCTTTGAGGGGAGAATGTAACACCCCGTATTTTTTGTGAACATTAAAGTAACAAATTAAAATATACTTAATTTTTAGGAGAAGAATTAAGGGAAAAGGGTTACACCATTGCGTTCGTCTCAGCTGCTTGAGATAGAGTCCGAATTTGTGTAAATCGGACTCCGTATGAAGAAGTTATGGCACTTAGAAGTTTCGGGAATTTAAAATAAAAACCAGCCCGAATTCAAATTTAAAGTATCGAAATTCAAATCAGACATCCGGGCTGGTTGGGAAATTTCCCGCCCAGGATCCAGGTCGACTAGGGGGTCGACTTGGGGGTCGACCCGGGTATAACAGGTCGACCATGGGGTCGACCTCCCCCCTTTTCCAGATCCGTGGACAGATTCATTTTTCTATATTTGGACGCCCGTTCTCACCAGATTCGTTGCTCCTGAACTATTTAAACACCCCCAAACCTCACTTTCTCTCCACACAACTTCATTACGCCTATACTCTACCCTAACTCATATCAAAATAAATGAAAGACGGGGTTATGCTGCTCAAGTCTTTTGTAGAAATCAAGTTTAGAATTCTAGTAGAGATTCAAAGGCTAATTCAACGACTTCAACAACTATTTCTAAGAATCAAATCAAATCTAAATTAGAAGAACAAATAGTCTACTTCAAAGGAGAGCTATTTAGTTTTAGAATACAGATCCCAGAATTCAAGACCCTTCTATAATTTGTAAATTCACGTTACTTTCAGAAATAAAAGTTAATCGTGATTCTGACATTGTAATAAATCTGGATCTGAGATTATGCATGTCTTTCTATATCCCTTGGATCTATCTCATTGATAATATTACGTCCATTATTTGTCTCTTCTTTCCTTCTTCCCTTTTTGTTTTATATGTAGGCTACTGCGAGCCTGAGCCAGATCTCATAAGAGATGAACGTATGTTGGAAATAAAATTGGGCATAATTGAGTTATAACTGATTTGAGGACATAACACATGTTTTATTCAAAACATAAAGTGTATCGAACATATGACTTGAGATTTGAGGCATAAAGTATTGAACATATGACTTGTGATTTGAGGCTTAAAGTATTGGACATCTGACTTGAGATTTGAGGCATAAAGTATTGGACATATGACTTGAGATTTGAGGCATAAAATATATTGGGCATATAACTTGGGATTTGGGCCGTAAATTGAACTGTAAACATGTAAGTTCAAGTTATTTTCAGATATAAACAACTAATAGTGATTTTGGCATATAATGAAATGGATCTAAGTCCATGCTTGATGATAAGACAAATCTTTTAGATTAATTCCTATCTTTCTATCGAATCAATGATTTACATGCCCAGTAAGTTATTATTCAATCATGCCTGTCTTTGTTGGACATCTGATATATAATCCCTTTTGGTTCATGATGTTATTTATATCAGATCTATATGCCTATGAGATTATTTCTATTAGTTTATTTCAGATCTATCTTTGTTATACCCCAACTCTAACAGATCTATAATCCTCTTAGGTCCAAAATATTTGACAGATCTACCTTTTTAATGCCTCTTTTATGCCTACTCTCGTTTATGTTCCTCTTTCGTCCCCTTTATTTTATGAATCTTGATTAACCTCGAATCTAGACAAAAACTTATTATATGTGCGATTGGAATGCGGTGGTATTGGGGAATAGTCTATTTGGTATGGTGGAACATATTTTTTTAACTTATGATTTGGGGCATAATTGTATTTATTGCGAACTTGGGGTAATTGGGTATAACATGGAATTGACATTATTTGGCATAATTTGGAACATGTAGTATAGCATGACTGTTAAGATGCAATTTGGGGTAATTTGACATGAATTATGGAATATGTAATTTGATATATTGAACCTAGAATTGGCATGAACGACAAAGTATGAAATTAGCATATAAATCAAGTTTTGGGAAAAAATTGTTATTGTTGCGAATTTGGGGTAACTTGAGCATTAAATCTAGATTGGGCGTAAAATGTAACATGACTAGTTTTGGTGAATTTGGTAATTAGAATGTAAAATCTAGATTTGGGTATATAGGTTAACTGCGTAGATTAAAGATGAACATGCCTAACCCGAGGTTAGATTGAGTTGTGGTGTAAAACTGCCTAGAACCGCCCGGCACATCTAGTAACCACAACAACACATATCTAATGTGAGAGGTTGGTGCATTAATAAATCATTAATGCTAATGAACAAGATGAATGACTAGGGTTAAGTAATAAGAATACTTAACCAACATAACAAGATGAATGAGAAGGTTTAAGTTAACACTTAACCAATATAACTTGAATTGTGGTAGGGTTAAGTTGACACAAGAAGGCAACACTTAACCAAAGTAACATGACAAGTAGGTGGGTTAAGTTAACTTGAATTGATTGATGACACTTAACCAATACAACATGATGAACACGTGGGATTAAGTTAACATGAAAACACTTTACCAATATAACTTGATGAACGAACGGGGTTAAGTTAATAAGAAACACTTAATCAACACGACACAATGACTAGGTGGGTTAATTTAACATGAATGAACAACACTTAACCAATATGACATAATGTGCGGGAGGGTTAAGTACATATCGGGTTAGTGGGTAATATTAGGAAATATTGGCCCACAAACTTAACCGTTAAATAAACATGCTTGAATCGATGGGAGGGTAAAGTACATCTCGTGTAGGTGGGTAATATTAGTTCATATAGGCCCACAAACTTAACCGTTAAATAAACATGCTTGAATCGATACGAGGGTTAAGTACATCTCGTGTAGGTGGGTAATATTAGTACATATAGGCCCACAAACTTAACCATTAAGAAAACATGCTAGAACTGGTGGGAGGGTTAAGTACATCTCGTGTAGGTGGGTAATATTTGTATATATAGGCCACAAACTTAACCAATAGGAAACCCTAGTAACGGGGACCCATTTCAGCAGTAACCTACATAGATGTATCACGGTACCTTGAACTAGGCAGGGTGGGGAACGATTACTGGGCTGATTGTAAGCGGTCAAAGCAACGGCAGAGGGTACGTCAGTGTAGGTTCCGACGGTTTACGGGCATGCACGTATTCTGAAGTGGGGAAAAGCAGCTAGTAGTATTTGCTCCAAATTTGGGATCAGACACCGAAGGTGTAAAAAGTCACACTTCACCGATTTGGTAAGAATGTGGAACCGCGAAATCGCAAAACAAAAGAATGAAAGCAAGTAAGAGAACAAAGGAATTTTTGTAGTGGTTCGATTCTCTATGAATCTATATCCACTTTCAATCAATTCTCATTATAATATTCAGCTTATAACATAAGAATCTTCCCTCATTACAATTTTTCCTCTCTTTTCTCCCTCCTTATGATCTAATTTCTCTTGAATTTGGTGAAGAAAATGAAGAGATCTCTTAGCTTTGTGATGAATCTTCAACCACTTGTTTGCTTTGATCCTCTTTCATGAACTTCATAGATCTCATAGTGAATTAGCATTCGATTTAGGCTTTGGAGAGGATTAGAAAAGATATAAAATAGCTTGAGAGATTTATTATGTAGCTTGAATGAGATTGAAGGTGCTTAGATCCGATCGTAGAAAGCTCTAATGGTCATTGATTTAGATTTGATCTTCATGAAGTTAGAAAAGTGTTGATGAATCCATAGAAGCCATTAGAGAAGATGTAAATGAGTTTTCAATTTGGTAGAGTCTCCCCCTTGGAATCAATCCCCCCCCCCCCCCCCAAATGAATTATGAGGGGTATTTATAGGTGATTTTAGCCCAGGTGGGAATTTTATAATTGTGCAGAAAACGCCATGACTCAACTCGCCATGACTCCAACTCGCCATGAGCCAATTTCTACATGACTCACTATAACAATGCATGGAGCGATATGGATGAATGCGCCATGAATTGAATTATTCTATGCGACATGAAATGTTGAAACGCTTAGGATGCTTGCGCCATGACCTTGGAACCAATTGGGAAAGAGCGATGTCATGCCTTTCAACGTGATGACAGCTAATGCTTTCTACTTTAAAGCTGTAATTCATGACATGGTTTTCAACGACATGCATATGCATGGCGTGATCTGTATAATGCAACGCAACGGCATGTCTTTTGCAAACGACATAGAGCATTTGTCTATATCCTTCAACTCACGTGGACATGCACTTTTGTTCCCTTGTTCTGTCGCCACCTGTCCCTTGTTGTATTAATCCCCTCTACAGCTGGCATCGAGGGATGGATTCCATTCCTTTGACTTACATGTTTCCCAAACACTCCAGTGATCTGAATGTACAAACGATATGAGTGTTTTCCTTCCTCGACACAAATGACCGCGACATGGTGCGACATGGTTCTGATATATATCCAACGACATGCTTCATCTGGTAATACATGACATGGTGTGCCCATATGATTTGGAGTGTGTATACGGCATGGTTGATGGCCTTAAGGTATGGTTGCTTAACATCTTGACTATATATGTTATGTGGCATGAAATCAGTTATTGGCCCTACTGCCTCATTTAACGTCATGACTTCACTTGATGTACTCATATTGCTTCCCACGACTTGGGCTATCATGCACAGCGTAACTTGTCACGGTGAGCAACAAACAATGTAACAACTTGATTCTTGACATGAAGACTTGATACGTAGTTATAATAATCCAACAATCTCGGATCCTCTGGTGGCAAATATTGGTCTGACGTGGACCTACTTTGACTGTATAGCTATTACACCCAACGATATGAGCTACCATGACGTTGTGCTCTCTCGAAAACATCAGAACAAGAGCCGACATGGTTGTAATGGCATGAGCGACATGAATTGGAGGGCTTTCTTTATTATATAATATGTTTTCACGGCAAGGTTTACAAGGAGTGGCCACAACGACATAAATGGAATGGACGACTGACCTATGTCGCGCCGACAGCTTGTTGCGTGTGAAAGATTTGGAGTGGGCGGGCGACATGGTTTGAAACGACTTGATATATGTGCATGCGGTCTGCGTATTAACTGCATATAACCATGTCGTAGAAACGACTTGAGTCAGTCGTGTCGTGTGTCACCATTCATGAATAACTTTTCGTTGTGAACCGCGTTCCAAAAACGGGGTTAACAAGTAGTTATACACTGTGCATCTTGAATCGTGTCGGGTCGCTATCATAAGGATTGATACACCTTATGGTGGGACCAGCACAGGGTATCTACACGCAAGAGAGGGCCGATTGACATAGACACAAGAGAAATGAATACAAGTAGGGAGCCGATCGATAGGGTAGTAAGGGTACATCTAGCATGTTCATGGCAATTAGGCAGATTGAAGTGGAAGCCTCACGATAGATGTACACCTGAAGGCTACCACAATTATGGGGATTGGGATAATGTTATCATTTTATACAGATTTCTAGTTAAGACACTGGTTAGGTGGTGCAGAGATAGATATAGAAATCAGAACAACAAAGTAGTAGCGAAGCGGAGAAAGAGTAGAAGCGCTTTCAGTTTATCTTGCCTTATGCTTATCCTATGTTATCTTAATATCCCTGTTATCACGGTATTGTCTTATATTCAGTTTATTCATGTCATGATGCTTTTTCCTGTTTATATGTTGAAAGTCAGTGGACTTACCAGACTTATGTCTGACCTAGTTTTGTTTCACCTCTTTTCTTCCGTTCCCCCCCCCCCCCCAGGTTCACAGGGAGGAAATGTTACCACTTAGCTCAGTTTTCTTACCAAGGTCGAAGATAGTTGATGTATTGCTTTGGACTCTATCTCCCACTGCTATGGCTGGTTCATGCTTTATTAGGGAATAACATTGTTGTTTTTATGCTTCTTTTATATTTGGAAGTTTTTATATCAAGACAGAAGTTCTATGTATTACTTTTAAGTATGATTGAGACAACCGTTGTAAAAGATTGACTGAACCATATTTTTTATAAAATGACTTTATTTTCCGCTACTTTATTTGTCTCTCTTGTAATTTATCTGCCTCTTTTACCTAAAATGCTCTGCTAAAGTTAAGGCATTCTCTTTGTGAGTGACCTTAACGGAGGCGGGGTGTTTCAAGGACCAAACACGTTTACTCATTTCGTAAAACTACATTGGAAATAGTTTTATAAAATTCCTTTAAATACGCTATGCTTTAGTTGGACAATACATGACAGGGCAACCAGGTACATGCTAAACTAACATTCCTACAAGTTTCTAACGAATATATAGTGTGACATATATTCAGTTTCAACTAGATCCACAGAGACAAACTAGTGCAGTAATAATTATGTATAGCTAAAATCAGGTGTGTGTTTTCAGTTTTAACCAAACAATATGGGTGTTTCCTCTTTACAAATCAAGGCAGAATTTACGTTTTGAAACAGTTTAGATAATAGCTTTAGCAAGGCTAACAAAACTTATCAAGATGGCCACAAGGGACAATGCATGTTAATTTAATAACAATGTAGTTGTATGAATCTCAATGTAGACCAAATGCAAAAATATATAAGCATGCCCAATACAGATGCATACACATATATGAAATATATATATATACATATATATACATATATATACACATATATTACCCCGTATTAACAGCATATACATATATGAACCTGGTTTAAGGTTTCACCAATTACATAAATATGCGTATATGTATAGGTGTATACCTAATAAATGATTAACCAGTATTAACCCATGCTTTTTGTGGTTGAACTTAATCTTGACTGTATACAAAAATAATGCTGATATAATGTGTGTGTGTGTGTGTGTGTGTGTGTGTGTGTATATATATATATATATTCCAGCCTATAAAGTCAGTACCACTGTACAAAGCATAAAATGCAAGAGAACAAACTTTTTCATTCTAACATACTGATTTATGGCAAATACTCTAGCACCAAAGCGTCGTACAAGGCATGCAGGTTTACTTTAGTGATTATTTTTTGAATGTGACATAGCATTTCAAATAAATAACTTCCTAGAGAGAGGCATTCTATTTATGTAGTTAGCTATATTCATTTACGCAGCTATGCACTTCGAGTCTTGCTGTGCATGTTAGTGATTATGTGGAACTCGTGTTAGTGATTACCCAAACCTGTAAAATTCAAAAAGTCAATATCATAAACTAAATATACAAACTCAACGTATGACCAAATACATGTTCATACATATGCGCACATGTTTATGCATATATACGATCCAATTTCATATTTCAGGTCCAAAATGAGTATGACTGCAAATGGAAACGAATGACAGTTGGATGATGAAATATGGAGATGAAAATAAACAAATAATAAATAGATGAAAGGGTTTGGTGAGATCGAAGAAACATAATGGGTAGTGAAGAAGGGGAAAATAAGCAGCAGTGGAAATGTAGATGTCTGCCATGGTAATTTGTCAGGAGTTGGTCAAGCTTTGCATGTGTAAGGGATTAGATATATGGGAAATACTGACGGGGAGTATTCTCATGACTATCAGTGAGAGTAAAACAGTAAAATTACACGAATGCAACAACGGAGGGAAACAGTAAATTACAAGCACATGCAATTAGAACAATGAATAAAAATTTACTAACGAGAGAATGCAGGCAAGATACGTAGGGGATCGAGCATCGGACAACGGAAATAGAGACGGCGACAAGCAGTGCAGCTGGAGAAAGAGTGATTTCGATGAATCGTGCAGTGGCGACGTGAAGTGTCGGCCTTATTATCGAAAGGGGAATTAGGGTTTGCGGTGGAATACGAGAAAAAATGGAAAGGGAAATAGAAACGATGGAAAAGGAATAAATATTGAACTGAACCGATGTCAAAAGGCACAATGTTTCACCAACAGTGAGAAGATTAATTGAACAATGGAAATTGTCAAGTATCAGGGGTCAGAAATCAGTTTGGAGTTGAGTTATGTTTGAGTATTCACAAAAAACGTTTCCAACATTATGCTTTGAATTGTGCCACATTTCATATTAATAATTATTATTTACTCTTGGTTATTAATTATCATATATTTATATTTAATTTTTATTATTATTAAAGTCTTATTTATTAATTATTATAAAAGTTATATTTATTATTAATATTTTTATGAAGTATTATATAATTTAACTATCAAATATTAAATATTACTTCGTAATTGAAATTGTCAAAAGCTGGCAGATCAAAAGCAATGCAAAGGACTACTTACAACATTAAGTTTACACGCAAATAAAATATCTATCAAAAGCGCACAAACTGGCGTGGTTGTTAACTGCTGAACAAACAAGTTTGCCAAAATTATATTTGTTAAAACTGTTGAAATAGTTACTACCAAATCAAATATTACTTATTAATAATAGTTATTAATTAACTTTTTACTTATTTCTACTCAGTTAATTATATTCGAGAGTAATACTTTTTAAAAAGCTTATGTTACTATTAATTAATAAGTAGTTACCATACATTAACTATTAAAAACAAATTACTACTTATCAACTATTAATTATTTGATAATAATTGATAAATATTATTGATTCCCAAGTTTATTATTAATTATTATTATTAAATACTAATATAATTAGTTACTAAATATAGATATTTGTAATAGGCATCTATTACAACTAATAAAACGAAAAGTTGTTATATATGTTTATTACAACATTAGAGTTGACAGCTGTAAAAAACTTTTATTACAACAGTACTTTTGGCACAGTTGTAAAAAAGCATTTATCACAACTGTGCTTTTCGCATAGTTGTAAAATTAATGTTGTAATATGGTGTTTTTGTTGTAGTGTCAATTGTGACATTCTCCACTCGTTTACAACTATAATAACCTGGAAATCTGAGCCAATTTAAAATTTTTATTTTGGCAATTTTAATGAATTTTGAATATTTAAAATGAATTATTTTAAATAATAACGACGGAAAATTTATTTTCGATGAAGTTAAAATGAATAATTTTATTTTAATTATAAAAGGAATTGAAAATGGCGCGGTAGTTCGAAAATTCGATTTCAAAATTCAAATGAGTGTAATCGGATTTCAGCAAAACAAAAAATATTTGAATCTGTTTGATCATATCTTTCTAAGGATCTTAGAAACTGAGATTTCACTTTATAGAGTGAAAGATATGTCCAGTTTAAAATTCAGAAAAGTCGCTGTGGAATTTATATATATTTTAATATATATAAAGGCCTTTAAAAATAGCCATTTTGCAAACGACCTCTGTTTTCGACGAAACCAATTTTGTTGGAACCGGAATATCAAATTATTGCTAGTTTCAAAATTCATAATTTTTGAAGTCAATATGTGAGCGTGGCGAAGTTAAACGTGTTATGACAGTTTCAATCAATTTTAATCGACTGGAAAATGGCCATTTTAAAACGATCTTAGAATTCGACGAAATTAGTTTTGTTAGGACCGTATCATCAATACGAAGCTAGAAATAATTTTTCTGGAATTTTTAGAGTCAGTATGTGACCCCAGTATATTGAAATGTATGTTAAAATCAATATTGACCGTTCTACTTAGTTATATTTTAATTTTGATTAAAACTGATCGAAACAGCCGAATTGGCTTGCGAGACATATCCCATTGTGTTCGGAATGGGGGTAATTAGCTAGCGGCGACATTCGTTGGGTCTTGTTTGGAGTTCGTTACGATAAACAAGAATATTTGAATTAAATAAAATAAAATATAGGGTATAAGTAATAAGGTCCAAGCCCTAATCCATGGTCAAACTCCATCAAGTGGTCAACGTCTTCAAAATCTCGCCCCTCTCCTTCAGTGAACGACGGAAAACAGTCAGGAATTCATTCCAAATTTTCACAAAATCCATGCTATAAATTCCCAACCTCCTAAAGACAAAATCGAAGTACACTCTCCGATCTTTAATTCTGCACAAGTGGGAGGAATTCTCGTGGGCTAAGACGTGCAAAATCAGGGCAAGAACCCGCCGCTGTCGCCCACGATTTCTGGACCTTCGGGAAGCACGAGTGAGTCGCGCCACTTGGCGCTGTGAGAGCTCGAGACGCCGGAGACTGTGGCAGGGTCCGATCTAGTCAATGGCGAACGGTGGCGGCGCTAGGTGAAACCCTAGCCTTGGAGCTTCAGGCGACGATGGCAAATCGATTTACAGAGAAAGGTTTTTGTTTTTGTTTTTTGTTTTTTAATTTAACTTATGAATTGTTTTACAATATAAATCTGAATTGTTTTAAAATATAAATTTGAATTGTTTTAAAATATAAATTTGAATTGTTTTAAAATATAAATTTGAATTGTTTTTACAGTATAAATTTGGATTGTTTTAAAATATAAGTTTGAATTGTTTTAAAATATAAATTTGAATTATTTAAAATATAAATTTTAATTGTCTAAAATATAAATTTTAATTGTTTTACAATATAAATTTGAATTGTTTTACAATATAAATTTGAATTGTTTTAAAATATAAATTTGAATTGTCTTGAAAATATAAAAATTGGCATTGTTTTGAAAATATAAAAATTGGCATTGATTTGAAAAGATAGAAATACATCGATCTTTAAAGATAGAAATACATCGATCGTTAAAAATAAAAATATACAGTGCTTTAAAAATATAAATATACATTGATTTTTAAAATATAAAGTTAGATTTTTTGTGTATGATAAGAATTGGAGTTTTTATGTGATAAAAAAAAATCCGATTTTTACATATGGGTTTAAAGTATAAAGATTCGATTTTCATATATATGGTAACAAGGTATAAAAATTCGATTTTTATATATGAAGCGAAAAAAAATTCGATCTTTATATAAGAAGTAGAGATATAAAAATATAATTTTTATATAGAAAGAAACGTGGTAAAAATGTGATTTTTAATATGAACTGCGTAGAGAAGACTGCGTTGGCATTGCAGGAAAATTCAATCGATCAGAAATTCAAAAATGAAATGGCGGAGTGGAACCCCAATGTGAGAACTCCGCACTTTTATTTCTATTTCTAGTTTGAAATATATACTAGGATGCAGATAATGCTTAGTAGCACCTGACACCCGTCGTCCACAGACCATGGACGGCTTGTTTATTTGATTGATGTGTTGTGAAAATTGATTGTGTGATTGGGGTTGAAATAAAATATATATTCATGTGTTGAAATAAAATATATATTCATGTGTTGAAATAAAATATATATTCATGTGTTGAAATCAAATATATGTTCATGTGTTGAAATCAAATATATATTCATGTGTTGAAATAAAGTAAATATTCATTTACAAATCAAACAATTTGTTTATGTACACCGATTTGACTGATATTGATTGGGACGATAAATTTTACACATCGCCCAACTGCACAAATAAAATCTGTGTTTGATCGTTTGAAACCCCACATGGGTGTTGGGATGAAATTGGACATACACTAATCCCAACAATTAGCTGTATGTCGATCGATTGATTGACAGGCTGTTATAAGCGTTGAATATTTATATTTGATGCTTATACAGTGTAGAATGCACTCTGGATGATGGTTGATTATTTATCGTTGCTATTATATACATGTGTTGTAGAAAATCCATATAATTAACATTATATGGCATTTGATTGGGCCTCATTTCAATTTGGAAAATATAGAATATTATAAAATGAAAATTCATGTGTTGAAATAAAATATATATTTATGTGTTGAATAGAATAAATAGTCATGTGTTGACGATACTCATGTGTTGAGAATATTCGTGTGTTGAGAATATTCATGTGTTGAAACTTATCATGTGTTGAGTAAAATATTTTAACAATAAAATTCTCATTTTTATCAAATATGAAATTAGAAACTAACTGGAAATCAGTTAAGATGAATGGTTTCCTGGGTATTGATCTGATGTTGGTTTCGGCCTTCGGGGTTAATATTTAGGGAGTCATTCTCTTACTAATTTACGGTTAGAGTCTGATTAAGAATTAAATGATATAAAGCACAATTTTATAAAATATATTAAATAATAAAAATAGTTATGTGTTGACGATACTCATGTGTTGAGAATATTCATATGTTGAAAGTACTATAGATTCATGTGTTGAATAGAATAAATATTCATTTGTTGAATAAAATAACGAAGTTATTGAAATATATATAGCCTTGTGGATTAGATTTGCGCCATATTGACGTGAACGATATTTATAAATATAGAAAAGGAAGCGATTTCAAAATATAATGTTTTGAAAATATTATCATTTGGATATCGATGATATGGAATATTGAATTTTGATTTGAAATTGAATATGAAGTTGAAATCGATTTTAAAATGAAGTTAAAACGATTTATAAAATACGTTTTGAATTGAAATCGATGAAATATATATTATACATATAATATAATGGCCTAAATAGAATGCGCCCACTGCAGCAATTCGCGAACTACGACCATTGACTTCGAATTGACGTTGCGGGAGGTCCGACCGTCGGATTCTCCTAAAATCGGAACCGTTGGGTTCGTATCAAAAAGAGCTTTCTAACGAATATTAGAAATTAGAAATCTAACAGTTGGATTTGGAATTATGTCCGAATCAAATTTGGAAAAGGTCGTTGTAAGTGCAGTTCGATGGCCGTTGATGGAAATCAACTGTACGGGCGTTGATAAAATTATTAAAAATAGCAATAATTTTTGTAAAATCATAAGAAATGATTTGGAAAGAAGTGGTATGAAAATTTCCATATTTGAAAAGATAAAAACAGATTTTTATCGAAATGAACTAGTTTTAAACTAGAATTATAATCCCCTTTATTTTTAAAATAAATAAAGTGGATTTGAAATGGTTTTAAAAGTAACCAGAATTTCCAATGATTGAATTGGAATGGATTTGAATCGAAATTGTCTTTGGAAGATTTCACTGTTGGATTTCGTGATTATACACATATTGCTATGGAAGTTTGTAAGATATATTTATATCGTTATTTCCAATATGATATTTGTTGGTTGTTGAATTTGATATTGAATATAAGACGATATATTTTCTATTCAGAGCCTTGTATTTAATATCAAATGGGATTTGGGTTTGTTGTGAATAGTGTCTTCATTAACACTGTTCTTAAACCCAGTTGAGAAAAAGATTAAATCTTTTTATTTAGATTTAATGAAGTATACCAATTAAATAATATTTAATTGGAATTGAATTGGAATTGATTTTTGGGTTTATCGTGAACCGTGTTTTAAATGACATTGGTTCTTTAACCCAGTTAAAGATAAGATATGGTTTCCCAAGTTAAACAATCATTGATATGATTTTTGGGAAGATTAAAACTAAGTGGAGTTTTAATGAATCTTTAATTAGATTGAAATGATCGAAAATGGAGTATCATCAGTTAAATCTTTAATTAGATTTGAACGTGAAATGGTAATTGAATTTACGGATAACACCGTGGTGTTAGATATGAAATGAAGTATCACCAGTTTTACTTCATAGGATGAATAGGTTGAGATTGGGAAATTAAAATAAATGATTACTTTAGTGTGGTTTGCTAATCCCGACTAATTTGAATTGATATTCGAAAGAAGATTAAAGATAAATTTAAAGAATTTATCTTTGATAAAATTAATGGGAATCTTTCCCAAAGTATAAGAATATTTGAGTAAAATAATATTCTGAATTGGAATGAGGCTTATGTTGTGTTTTTGTGTAACACTTGTTTATTATATACGCGAGTTATTCAGAAAGATCGGGTATATCCCATTCTGAATAATTGATTCGACGTGGTGTCGAGGATGAAGACGGTGGTTGAAGATCAGAGGTCTTCACATCGTTTGGGTGATTACTGATGATCTTGATTGGGCTGTACACCCAAGAGGAGGGAATCAGTTGGTGATCGTCCAGACGTACTTGGAGATCGATGGATATGCGAGGTACAAGATGCCTCCGGTTTCGTTCAGACCCGGAACGAACTTGTAAATGGACTGTGTGTCTGACATTGGATTTTATTCTGTGTGATTGATTTCTATTAAATATATATCTGTTGGGCGGCGGAGAATTTATTCTCTTGCTTAACGCCCTTCTCTGAGACGTACGAGCCCATGGGTTATATTTTGATGGATATTAATCGCATGGAGTGAATTGCCTGTGTGGCATGCCTAAGTGGCAATTGATCAAGGCTTCTGTTGAAAAGCAATGTCTTGTGGTTGATGATCAAAGCACCGCCTTTGTGGCATAGCTTTTTGTAACGTTGATTCGCCAGCCTCACACCCCGGTTGTGAACCAGAAACGGGAGAGGACATCGGGGAGGGCATGAGTTTCCTTCTTGCTAGGGTGGTGTCAGTGAACTACCAGCCCTGACATTTATATTACTTTCACCTATGTGGTTGTTGCTGTTGCGAGGTGCATCGGATATATCGGTGACTATGAAACACCCCACGTCCATTAATGTCACTCACAAAGGGAATGCATTAACTTCCATGGAGGTTTTAAGTAAATATAGAACAGTAAAATTACAACAAGACAGATATAAAATAGTACTTGGAAATTCAAAAACTTTATTTCATTGTAGCAGAAGTCAAAACATGTTTGATTACATCATAACACCATATTCAATGTCAAGTACAATATCTATCTTGATAAAACAAGTACATAATCCCATTACATGAATAGCCATTAAAAAGAAAGATAACAAGCTGGACTTTACTTCAGCAGTCCAAGCTTTCCAGTAGATAAGCGATCCAACTAGACTCCACTAGAACTTGGCCCAACCTGCGGACCTGAAGGGAGAAAAAGGATGGAAAAGAGGGGGTCAGACATAAAGTCTGGTGAATATGATAATTCTACAATACTATTACCAAAATAACTGGACTAAGGCATAAGCTGGAAAACAAGAAAATGTCTATGAAGAGCAGATTAAGGACATAGACAATCGCTAAAGGCAACGTTATAGGCGCTCCTAAATACTAAAGGATAAACACTATACTGCACCACACCAGTCACCCTAAAGATTCATCCCACTTAGCTTCACTTAGAAACTTTCCCAATGGCTTTACGTACCCCTAGCTGACTACATAGGTGCCGCCTGCCCCTATCTCCACTAGGTGTACCCTACTTCCCATTATTCGATCGGCTCCCTAACTCGTAGATACCCGTGCTGGCCCCACAGTGGGGTGTATCACTCCCCTAAAGTGGCAACCTGATACAACGGACATGCACGGCTTGTACCTACACGATGCAACAACGTCTTACCTACTAGCCCGGGTCCACACACGCATATGAAACCCGTTGGACTTGCGTTGCCACCGCTCCCTGTTTTGGCCTCTTATAGTCAAACCCAGTATGCGTGTCCCGTCCTCGACTTGGGTCGAGCCCACAAAGATACGTTTTGGGATACTGGTTGAAATGGGCCCCCACTATTTACCACAAGCATTCCACCTAAGCTTGTCCCCATTAGTCCATCCCACTTAACCCACTTAGTCATGTTCATTTACATGTGTGATTGGTTAAGTCTAATCGTATTTCAAATGCCTCTAAAGGCAACCACCAGATTCCTCATGCCACCCAAGGCACCTACTTAACCCCCATGTCCCACCTTACATGATTATCTGGTTAAGTATTTCTTAGTTCATTAAGGCCATAACCTCATAAAGACCTCTCACATTAGACTGGCATTTATGGCAGCTGGATTTGCCGGGCGGGTCCGGGCAGTCTTACACCATAAAAGAGTCTAACCTCGTGTCTTTACAACTGTTATGCTTTAGTTTGGGCCTAGGACCTCTCACATTG
This sequence comes from Allium sativum, assembly GCA_030737875.1. NCBI lineage: Eukaryota > Viridiplantae > Streptophyta > Magnoliopsida > Asparagales > Amaryllidaceae > Allium > Allium sativum. The sequence continues at coordinate 647,666,182 of CM060923.1, forward strand.
GGCCGACATTTGTGACTACTGGATTTGCCGGGCGGGTCCGGGCAGGTTTACATCACAAACGGGTCCAACCTCGTGTCCTAAGCATTGATTATTAATAATAATCCACTTTCCCCCAATTTTAATAATTCCCTACTTGAATTATTAATTACTTCCAATTTTTAACAATGTCCATAATTGACTCAATTATGGACATCCATTCATGGTATGCAAAATCTTACAAAATTGCACCCAATTTATTAATTCCTAATATTACCCCTACCCCACGTTTGAACGTTTATTCGCAAAATATATGTTAGTCTCGAATAGCCTAACTCATAGCATAAAAGAGATTATCATAATAACAACATGTATATGTGACCAAATGAATCATAATAAGGGGTGAAACTTGCATATGTCCAACTTGCATAGATTATACATGTCATGGACCTAAAGGTGTCAACTTGTTCAAAATTCACCTAATATAATCTCAATCAATTTTCATAAACTTACATATGAACATGTGTGAATCAACATCATCTAATTTTTTAACAACATGGTTTTATATGGGTACACCTAACTCAATAGGCAAATTCCCATATTCAAGTTTTATTTAATTATAGTTTCAAGTTTATGGGTACACCTAACCTAATAGGAAAATTCCCATAAACAAGATCCATTTAAATAAATAAAAAACATAACTTTAAGCATGTTCCAACAACATCATGATTTTACAACATAATATAGCATGATTTATAACATGGCATAGTATGATAGTATAACATAGCTTGACATGATTCTCAACATAGCACGACATAGCATAAGAGAATTTACAACATAGCATGACATAGCATATATAATTTACATCATACGACAACATAATAACATAATAAGAGATCCACAATATATATAATTTACAATTACAAATCACGTCACTTTCTTGTGATCCATTCATAACTGAGTCAAATTAGTTTGTAATAGTCTTGTGAGAATCATCATACTCACCAACAAAAGAAAAGAATTAGAGAAAGAGAGATCTTTTGATTTGATTTGTGAAGATTTAGTTGTAAATGATTAGGCTTCCTCTTCTTAGTTTGTGACGGCTATGCTGAACTCCATGGCAGCAGCATGACGGTAGCTTCTCTAATTTTACAAGTGATTTAGGTCTAGGGTCTACCCACTTATTTATAGATTTTAGAATTCATTTAGGCCATTAGATTTAACCTAGAAATAACCGCAGCCGTTCAGACTAGATGGGGTTTATCTTGTTGACTCAGCAATGAGTCAGAAGTGACTCAGCAAACACTCAGCATATTAATAAACTTCTATTCATGTCATAAATATATATATATATTTTCTACAATGTACATATTAGATACATCCCCCTTTACTTATTATTGTTTTTATATACATATTAGATACATCCCCTCTCTCTCACACTTATTAATATTTTTATATTCATATTAGATACATCCCCTCTCTTACACACTTATTAATATTTTTATATTCATATTAGATACATCCCCTCTCTTACACACTTATTAATATTTTTATATTCATATTAAATACATCCCCTCTCTTACATACTTATTAATATTTTTATATTCATAATAGATACATCCCCTCTTTTACATACTTATTAATATTTTTATATTCATATTAGATACATCCCCTCTTCTACACACTTATTATTATTTTAGCAACTTTAGTGTTAATAGAAAATTCGGGGTGTTACATTCTCCCCTCCTTTAAGGATTTCGTCCCCGAAATCTTCAAGTCTGGAAGAATGTATATCCTACCATCCAAACGTCCATCTACTCATCCATCATACACAGGTATCCATTGTCCTTATAGACTTCTAATGCTTTCATGTTTAAATGCACAGTGTGTGTATATGTCCGTATCTAATGCAAAATCAGGCGGTCCACTGATTCAGTTGACCTCCTTAATGCAACTATGATCGTGCCATGCATCCATTATGTATGCAAAAGATTTTTAATGCTACATAATACTTCTATATGCGTGCACAACCATCATCTGAATGCAGCATCCACATGATAATACAACCATCGTTCATCCATTTTACTAAATACATCCATATATATATGCAATATGCAATATGTAGTGACTGAGCCGATCTAGTGCCTAAAGTGTGTGTATATATGCATCCACGAGCAACCACTAGCAAACACTTGCATCCATTTTGCACCCATCATACATAACATGTCTCAAACACATGTTTCAACCATAGGATTATCCTAACTAAAGGTCAAAGATACTAATGAGAGGACATACTAAAGACAAGATAAGATAAGCTAAGCGATAAAGGAGAAATAAAAAGACATACCCTCAAAAAGAAAAGGGTACAATGAACGCATCTTCTCTTCTGTCTCCCAAGTTGCGTTGCTCTCATCATCTCCCCATTGCACTTTAACCAGTCTGACCTCTCGATTCCTCAACTTTTTGATCTCCGACCCAAGAATGCATGTAGGAGCTCGTCTAATTGTTGCATCACGCTCTATTTCCACCTCTTTAAGCAAGCTCGGCTCTACCACCTCCGCGGTCTTGTGCAAACACTTCCTCAAATATGATACATGGAATACGTCGTGTACTCCACTAAGTTTCTCAGGCAACTCCACCCTATATGACATCTTCCCAATCCTGTCTTTTACAGGAAACGGCCCTACAAACCTTGGTGCTAATTTCCCCACGGACCCAAAGCGAACAACATTCTGTAACGGAGATACTTTGATAAAAACCATGTCCCCAATGTCAAACTCAAGATCTGTCCTCCTCTTATCAGCATACGATTTTTGCCTATCTTGTGCTGCTTTCATCCTCCTTCGAATCAACTCAATCTTCTCCGAGGTTTCCCTAACCATATCGGGCCCAAGTAGGATTTTATCGGTAGATTCCCACCAACATGTAGGCGAACGGCAAGGCCTTCCATAAAGATCTTCGAAAGGTGCCATGCCAATACTAGACTGAAAGCTATTATTATATGCGAATTCTACTAACGGAAGGTGCTCTTCCCATGTACCCCCAAAGTCTAGGATACAAAGCCTTAAAAGATCCTCTAGAATGCGATTCACCCTCTCGGTCTGGCCGTCTGTCTGAGGATGATATGCGGTGCTCAAACATAGCTGAGTCCCTACCGCCTCTTGTAAACTCTTCCAAAATTCGCTAGTAAAGATGGGGTCACGGTCGCTTACTATACTAGAAGGAATACCGTGCAAACGAACTATCTCCTTAATGTATACAGAAGCCAACCACGGAGCAGTCCTCTTACTTTTCACGGGAATAAAATGGGCGCTTTTAGTAAGTCTATCTACTATAACCCAAATCCCCGTGTTACCCTTCCTTGATCTTGGTAATCCATCCACAAAATCCATTGAGATGCCTTCCCATTTCCATAGTGGAACTTCTAATGGGTGAAGCAACCCACCGGGTTTCTTTTGTTCTGCTTTAGCTCGTTGGCACACCAAGCATCTAGCGACGTACTCGGCCACATCCTTTTTCATACCGGCCCAAAAGAAAACCCGCTTCATATCTTTGTACATCTTATCCCCGCCGGGATGAATGGTCATTTTTGAGCGATGAGCATCATCAAGAATGGCCTTCCTTAAGTCTTCGTCTTGTGGTACACAAAGTCTATTATCCCTTCGTAACCAACCCTTATCGTCTAGGGTATACCTACGAAGATGGCTTGATGACTCCCCCCCATTGAGCTTTTCTACTATCTCAACCAACTGTGGGTCGTCTCGCTGTGCCTCACCAACCCGTCCTAGAAGTTTAGGTCTAACCTCCAAGGATGCTAACAGACCGGGTACTAAGTCAACGGAGGGTCTAAAGTCAAACATAGAGATGAATTCTAAGCTTTGTCGTTCAACAAACAACGGACTCAAGGACAACCTTTTCCTACTTAAGGCGTCTGCCACCACGTTACCCTTGCCCGGGGTATATGCTATTTCAAAATCGTAGGAGGCTAAGAATTCCATCCACCGTTGCTGCCTTAAATTCAAATCCTTCTGAGAGAATAAGTATTTTAATGATTTGTGGTCAGTGAACAGTTCGAATTTCTCACCAAGAAGATAGTGACGCCAAGACTTAAGCGCGAAAACAATTGCGGCTAGCTCTAAGTCATGCGTGGGGTAATTCTTTTCATGAACCCTCAACTGCCTTCCACCATAGGCTATTACTCTTCCCTCTTGCATGAGGACCGCGCCAAGTCCCGTCCCACAAGCATCAGTATAGATGGTAAACGGTTTATTCCCGTCTGGCAGCACTAAGACTGGGGCTGAAGTTAAGGCTCTCTTTAAACGTTGGAACGCATCATCGCAATCTTTGTCCCACGTAAAAACCAGGTTCTTCTTCGTTAATCGTGTTAATGGAGCTGATATTTTTGCGAAGTCTTTGATAAACTTCCTATAATAGCCAGCCAACCCCAAGAAACTTCTTACTTCGGTTGCATTTTTAGGGACCTTCCAATCTTGGATGGCCACCACCTTTGCGGGATCCACTGCTATCCCTTCTTTGGAAACCACGTGACCTAAGAACCGTACTTCCTTCCTCCAGAAGTGACACTTAGAAAATTTTGCCTTAAGGTTATGCGCTCGAAGGGTTTCCAACACTTCCCTAAGATGTAGGGAGTGCTCTTCTTTATTCTTAGAAAAGACTAAGATGTCATCCACAAAGACTACCACGAATTTGTTAAGGTATTCCCTAAACACCCTACTCATCAAATCAACAAAATATGCAGGGGCGTTTGTCAAACCAAAGGGCATCACTAGCCATTCATAGAATCCGTCAGGAGTCCTAAAAGCAGTCTTATCTATACTATCCTCAGCCACTCTCAGTTGATGAAAGCCAGTGGCTAAGTCCAACTGCGAAAACACTGAGGCTCCAACTAACTGATCAAAGAGATCGTCAATCCTCGGCAGTGGGTGTCGGTTCTTTTTAGTAAGCTTGTTTAGTTCTCTATAGTCCATACAAAGTCTAAGAGACTCATCCGCCTTTGTGGCAAAAACTACTGGAGCACCCCACTCCGATATACTACGTCTTATGAACCCCTTCTCAAGCAACTCCTTTACTTGCTTATTGAGTTCCCTCCTTTCACGAGGAGCCATGTGGCGCACTGGCAAAGATACGGGTTTAGCATTATCCACAAGATAAATTCGAAAGTCAATCTCCCGCTTTGGAGGTAAGCCCTTCACCTCCTCAAACACATCCGGATATTCCCGGACCACTTCTACCAATCGCAGGTTCTCTACAGACGCGTCAAGCGATTCAAGATAACTTAGCATAACGGAATTTATGGGATTACAAAAGATGTCGAGAGCATTACCAAGGTGAGTCACAAGCCTAACTACTCTCCTTTCACAATCAAGAATGGCCCTATATCTGGACAACCAATCCATTCCTAAAATTAGCCCATAGCCCGTGAAGCCCAATACATAAGCATCACATCTAAATTCAACGCTAAGTATAGAGATTTTCAAATCCAAACATATCATGGTCAAATGAGCCGAACCCCCAATTGGATTTGAAACGACCAAGGGATCTTCTACTAAACTGGTGTTCAAGTGCAGTGATTCAACTAATGATGCAGAGATAAACGAATGAGATGCGCCAGAATCGAATAAGGTACGGACAGGATGATCAAACAGAAAAACTAAGCTTTCAACAGAAATTGTTCTACTTCTTTCTTGCAGCGGTGGGGCCGCAATAGCCTGAACTTGCCCCCTTGCCTGCCCTGGTGCCATAAGAGCCTGCACCTGTCCTCCCGAGGTAGACCCTGCCCTCTGCCCCTTCTTTGGACAGTCCTTTACTAAATGTCCCGCATCTCCACAATGAAAACAACCAGTCTTCTTTTTCTTTCTACAATCTTTGCTGAGATGGCCAGGCATCCCACAATTGAAGCATTTCTTCTTCCCTTTGCCATTATTGTTTTTACCACCCTTCTTATTTTGCTGTTGGGGTTTCTTATGATCCCCTTTCTTTTCAACTGCCTTATCCTCATGCATAAGTGCCATTTCTACTAGCTTTTCAAAGGTGGCTCCCATAGGGATGTGGGTCATAGCCAACCCTTGCAACGGTTCATTCAAGCCTCTAACGAACCTCAAAGCTTTCTTCTCTGGCGTGTTCACCAACTCCAAGCCAAACCTTGCTAACTGATTAAATTTATTGACATATTCCTTTACTGATGAGCTCCCTTGCTTTAGTGCCAGGAATTTTTCCATATTTAAGTTCTCCTCTGCCCTTGAAAGAAACTTTGCCTCAAACCTTCGTCTGAAATCCGCCCATTAATCAACTGGACGTTCCCCGTTAGTGACCTCCCACCAAAACGAGGCCTCTCCCTTCATTAACCAAGCAGCTAAACGGACTTTCCTCCCATCTTCCATTTCAAAGATATCCAACAATTCCTCAGTCTCCTTAAGCCAATCTCTTGCCTCCACAAACGTCTCAGTCCCTTGAAAAGTTTTTCCTCCCATAGCCTTGAATTCCTTGCACGTCTTTGCAAAAGTGTCAACACGAGGAGGAGGAGGAGGAGGAATGGGTGCAACTAGGGGTGGAGGAGTATCCGCTGGGCCTGCAGTGGTGGCCCTAGCCTCCAAGTATCTCCTAAACCACCCTGGAATCGTCACACCTTCTGGGAGATTAAGATCTTCAGCCATGCTGAAACGAAAAAGGAAAGATTCAAAATGGAGAATTCGAAAGATAAAGATAAGGATGTGGCTATTTGGGATTATGTTTTTCATAAAAACTCTCTTTAAATAACATGTTTTTTTTTTGAAAGCACTTCTTCCAAAAATACTTTAGAAAAAAATATTTTTCTAAAAAAAAAATTTATCTGTTCTGGTAACCTTATGCTCTGATACCACGTGAAACACCCCACGTTTGAACGTTTATTCGAAAAATATATGTTAGACTCGAATAGCCTAACTCATAGCATAAAAGAGATTATCATAATAACAACATGTATATGTGACCAAATGAATCATAATAAGGGGTGAAACTTGCATATGTCCAACTTGCATAGATTATACATGTCATGGACCTAAAGGTGTCAACTTGTTCAAAATTCACCTAATATAATCTCAATCAATTTTCACAAACTTACATATGAACATGTGTGAATCAACGTCATCTAATTTTTTAACAACATGGTTTTATATGGGTACACCTAACTCAATAGGCAAATTCCCATATTCAAGTTTTATTTAATTATAGTTTCAAGTTTATGGGTACACCTAACCTAATAGGCAAATTCCCATAAACAAGATCTATTTAAATAAAAAAAAACATAACTTTAAGCATGTTCCAACAACATCATGATTTTACAACATAATAGCATGATTTATAACATGGCATAGTATGATAGTATAACATAGCTTGACATGATTCGCAACATAGCACGACATAGCATAAGAGAATTTACAACATAGCATGACATAGCATATATAATTTACATCATACGACAACATAGTAACATAATAAGAGATCCACAATATATAGAATTTACAATTACAAATCACGTCACTTTCTTGTGATCCATTCATAACTGAGTCAAATTAGTTTGTAATAGTCTTGTGAGAATCATCATACTCACCAACAAAAGAAAAGAATTAGAGAAAGAGAGATCTTTTGATTTGATTTGTGTAGATTTAGTTGTAGATGATTAGGCTTCCTCTTCTTAGTTTGTGACGGCTATGCTGAACTCCATGGCAGCAGCATGACGGTAGCTTCTCTAATTTTACAAGTGATTTAGGTCTAGGGTCTACCCACTTATTTATAGATTTTAGAATTCATTTAGGCCATTAGATTTAACCTAGAAATAACCGCAGCTGTTCAGACAAGATGGTGCTTATCTTGTTGACTCAGCAATGAGTCAGAAGTGACTCAGCAGACACTCAGCATATTAATAAACTTCTATTCATGTCATAAATATATATATTTTTTCTACAATGTACATATTAGATACATCCCCCTTTACTTATTATTGTTTTTATATACATATTAGATACATCCCCTCTCTCACACACTTATTAATATTTTTATATTCATATTAGATACATCCCCTCTCTTACACACTTATTAATATTTTTATATTCATATTAGATACATCCCCTCTCTTACACACTTATTAATATTTTTATATTCATATTAAATACATCACCTCTCTTACATACTTATTAATATTTTTATATTCATAATAGATACATCCCCTCTCTTACATACTTACTAATATTTTTATATTCATATTAGATACATCCCCTATTCTACACACTTATTATTATTTTAGCAACTTTAGTGTTAATAGAAAATTCGGGGTGTTACAGACTATGTGGAGCCGATGGTGTCATTTGGCTCATTTACGTCCCAAAGCGCGGGAAAACGCAGTGTTCAGGCATTTTAATCCACATCGGTGGACCGACCCTGACGATCCAAGGGTCGATGCGCTCTGACCCTGAGGCTCGGGCTAGAGAGTCTCGAAACCGGTGAGGACGATCCCTTGCCTCGGTTCATAGATGGAAATCCAATTTCCAAATACGTGACTTTGCGGTTTTGATTGTACATCCTAGTATGGCGACATGATATATGGTACCCATGCCGTCTATGATTGATACATATGATTTGAAGTTGTTTTATACACTATGCACTTATAATATTATCAAATGATTTGTTTTAAACGTACCAAGCATGTTTGGCTATTATAAGGGAAAAACCTATCCCCCGACTTGCGTTGCATTGTGTGATAGGACCAGGGTCTTATAATAGCTTCATTTTTCCAAAAAGCATTGCGCTGTTTTTGTTATATGCACTGGTATTCTTGGGAGGAAATCCATTCCGTGTTATATGGTGTAGTCCCTTGATATATCTGATTTAAAGTAAAGTTTTAAATAACTGTTTTAGTTCTCACACCAGTCACATGACTGACCTGGAGTTTATTGTTTTAACCTAAACTCTAGGTGCCCTTATTTTGACACGGGCAGCTAGTAGTTTTGGTTTTGCTGATTTGTATTCATAGGATCCTGGTTTACAGCTGGAACGATATCCAGAAAGCTCTGTATCCGTATATCTTTTTCAGTTGTGTTTTTTATTATTTTCCACTGCTATGTAATGTAATTTAAATCTCTGATATTATCTATGTAATATTTATTCGTACTCTATATATTCTTGTATTCTGATGGAATTGTTGTAATAAACAATGTAACGTTCTTTTGTTTGCGTCCCGACGTGGCTGGTTCTCAATTCAATCCGGGCTTTCCTTACTGGGGAAGTTCGGGTTGTTTCACCTGGTATCAGAGCTTTGGTTTACAAAGCTCGAGAACAAGACACGTTAGAACCGAACGAAAGAATTCATCAGAGATTGGATTAGTAATATCCAACGAGAATGACTCGTTAGAGATGGGATCAATAGTATCCTAGAACGAGTGTGAAGAGTAGTGTTTTTGAAATAAAAATGAAAACAAGTTTTGTTTTGAAAATTTAATTCAATTATTCATATTTGAATATTTATTTGTATTGATTTGGGCAATCCAGTATATAAAGATTTTGCGTATACGTCTGATCCGCGTGTATTTGAAGTTTTAATATACTGGATAGATATAGAATTGCACTGTAGTCGCCCGGGAATGATTCTGATGATGGGTACCCATCATTAGTTATGTGTTCGAGTTTCGAAAGTGGGATAACTATATATCTCCAATTGACTGGTGTGAGAACCAAAGCTTGATAGGGCTTATTGTTGTGATTTGGCATCAAAAATCTGATTTTTTGGATATGTATCAAAATTATGTGTTTGAAACGTTAATCAACTAATTGATTGCTGATTGTGTTGTTTGATTATTGTTCGATTAATTAAATGTTGAACCTTTAGCCAAATTTAACCAAATAGTGAGTTGTATTGAAAATTAGTTGCATTTGCATACATATGCATGTACTTACATTAAACAGGTCATAGCAAGGAGGCTAGAGCAGAAGAATAAAATTGTTTCCCCGATAAATAGGTACATGTTTATTGTATTTCTTGGGTTTTTGACGATTTTATGAGCCGATTGGCTAGCCTCTTGCCTTTTCCTTTTTCTTTTGGATTGACGAGGGCCATGGGAGGCTGTTTGAAATATCCCGAAGCTCCCAGTGCAGGGGAGGTTATGGCGAAATTTTTCGAAAATTTAGGGTGTTAGCCAAATTTTTGAAAAATTTGAAAAGTTCTTAGAAACCGAAAAGTTGAGGAACTTAAGCCATAGAGAAAATTATGGAAGTTGAGTTGATTAGTTAAACAACTTTCAGCTTCGTTCCTTTTTGGGGACGAAAAGTTTAAAGTGGGGGAGATTGTAATAACCCGGAAATCTGAGCCAATTTAAAATTTTTACTTTGGCAATTTTAATGAATTTGAATATTTAAAATGAATTATTTTAAATAATAACGACAGAAAATTTATTTTCGACGAAGTAAAAACGAATAATTTTATTTTAATTATAAAAGGAATTGAAAATGGCGCGGTAGTTTAAAAATTCGATTTCAAATTTCAAATGAATGTACAGGATTCAAAATAAATCGGATTTCAGCGAAACAAGAAATATTTGAATCTGTTTGATCATATCTTTCTAAGGAACTAAGAAACTGAGATTTCACTTTATAGAGTGAAAGATATGTCCAGTTTAAAATTCAGAAAAGTCGCTGTGGAATTTATATATATTTTAATATATATAAAGGCCTTTAAAAATAGCCATTTTGCAAACGACCTATGTTTTCGACGAAACCAATTTTGTTGGAACCGGAATATCAAATTATTGCTAGTTTCAAAATTCATAATTTTTGAAGTCAATATGTGAGCGTGGCGAAGTTAAACGTGTTATGACAGTTTCAATCAATTTTAATCGACTGGAAAATGGCCATTTTAAAACGATCTTAGAATTCGACGAAATTAGTTTTGTTAGGACCGTATCATCAATACGAAGCTAGAAATAATTTTTCTGGAATTTTTAGAGTCAGTATGTGACCCCAGTATATTGAAATGTATGTTAAAATCAATATTGACCGTTCTACTTAGTTATATTTTAATTTTGATTAAAACTGATCGAAACAGCCGAATTGGCTTGCGAGACATATCCCATTGTGTTCGGAATGGGGGTAATTAGCTAGCGGCGACATTCGTTGGGTCTTGTTTGGAGTTCGTTACGATAAACAAGAATATTTGAATTAAATAAAATAAAATATAGGGTATAAGTAATAAGGTCCAAGCCCTAATCCATGGTCAAACTCCATCAAGTGGTCAACGTCTTCAAAATCTCGCCCCTCTCCTTCAGTGAACGACGGAAAACAGTCAGGAATTCATTCCAAATTTTCACAAAATCCATGCTATAAATTCCCAACCTCCTAAAGACAAAATCGAAGTACACTCTCCGATCTTTAATTCTGTACAAGTGGGAGGAATTCTCGTGGGCTAAGACGTGCAAAATCAGGGCAAGAACCCGCCGCTGTCGCCCACGATTTCTGGACCTTCGGGAAGCACGAGTGAGTCGCGCCACTTGGCGCTGTGAGAGCTCGAGACGCCGGAGACTGTGGCAGGGTCCGATCTAGTCAATGGCGAACGGTGGCGGCGCTAGGTGAAACCCTAGCCTTGGAGCTTCAGGCGACGATGGCAAATCGATTTACAGAGAAAGGTTTTTGTTTTTGTTTTTTGTTTTTTAATTTAACTTATGAATTGTTTTACAATATAAATCTGAATTGTTTTAAAATATAAATTTGAATTGTTTTAAAATATAAATTTGAATTGTTTTAAAATATAAATTTGAATTGTTTTTACAGTATAAATTTGGATTGTTTTAAAATATAAGTTTGAATTGTTTTAAAATATAAATTTGAATTATTTAAAATATAAATTTTAATTGTCTAAAATATAAATTTTAATTGTTTTACAATATAAATTTGAATTGTTTTACAATATAAATTTGAATTGTTTTAAAATATAAATTTGAATTGTCTTGAAAATATAAAAATTGGCATTGTTTTGAAAATATAAAAATTGGCATTGATTTGAAAAGATAGAAATACATCGATCTTTAAAGATAGAAATACATCGATCGTTAAAAATAAAAATATACAGTGCTTTAAAAATATAAATATACATTGATTTTTAAAATATAAAGTTAGATTTTTTGTGTATGATAAGAATTGGAGTTTTTATGTGATAAAAAAAATCCGATTTTTACATATGGGTTTAAAGTATAAAGATTCGATTTTCATATATATGGTAACAAGGTATAAAAATTCGATTTTTATATATGAAGCGAAAAAAAATTCGATCTTTATATAAGAAGTAGAGATATAAAAATATAATTTTTATATAGAAAGAAACGTGGTAAAAATGTGATTTTTAATATGAACTGCGTAGAGAAGACTGCGTTGGCAATGCAGGAAAATTCAATCGATCAGAAACTTCTCGCATTGGGTCCTATTGTTTGTAGCCACTAGTTAAGCCGGGCGGGTCCGGGTAGATTTATGCTACAAACTCAACCCAACCTCGAGTTGGCCACTTTCATGTTTGGTCTAGTGTCATATTACACTTACAACCCTCCCATGTCTAGTTCAAGTTCCATGTTTACCCCACATGTCTATGCCCCCATTTTGGTTCAACTTACATGTCGTGTTCACATGTAACCTCAAGTCAAGTTTTCATGTCATATTCACGTCAAGATTTCGCGTCATGTTCATGTTTATCTAACTACCCCAAAATCGTGTTTTCACTTGAGTGGAAGCGAGTCAACATAGTAGGTATACTATGGCTACATATAGACCCCAAAACATGCACGATGCAACAAAAGGGATTGGCTCCAAACATGCATGGTATCACAAGGGGGTTTGGCCTTAAAACATGCATGATAGTGTCATATAGGGATTGGCCATAAGCATGCATAATGTCATAAAGGATTTGGCCACAAACTTGCATACTATCATAGGAAATTTGCTCACAAACTTGCATGTTGTCATAACGGGATTTGACCCTACATAAACATGATATCATAAGGGGTTGGTTTTATTTACATGCATAAGCCCCCAAGTCCAATTTATGCCACTATTTCACAAGTCAAAGTGGCTCTAAGTGTTCATGCTATCATACTACAAGTAAAGGTCCAATCTTGCATGGCAAACTAAGTCCAATGCAACATGAATAACATGGTTTAGTCGCTAAAACATAACCCAAAGTCATATGTTCATGATAAAGGAGCAAACTAGGCTCGCATAGGTTATAACATTCATGTTTAACCACATTTTATTCCATGCCATGATCAAAACTACCGTTTAGATCTAGAAGTAGCTAGAACTTACATAGCGAGGCTTAGGGAAGGAGTATGCATCGTTGTGACATAGAAAGGTGGCTCCTTTGGCCAAGAACAGCCATGAAATCGCCATAGCAACGTTGATTTGGCCTCAATTTGGTGTAGCAAGCTTGCACCTTTCCATTCGGATCCGATTTGCATGCATAGTCTCTTGGAGTTGGAGATGGAGGCCATGATCACTTGGCATTTGGGCAGCACTTCGTTGCAAGAGTGATTCATGAGGGGTTTAGGGTAGGCTTAGGGTCTTTTTATAGATATTAGGAGTAGTTTAGGCCGTTAGATTAACCCTAGGATAGATCCAAGCCCTCAAAAATCGTCACAAGCCTCCAAAACCGAGCCAAACAGCAAAGGAGGTGCACCAGGCTGCCTGGGTCCGACCAGGCTGGTCGACCCCCAGGTCGACCCTGGGGTTGACTCCCCATTCGACCTGGTGGGCAGGGGGTCGACTCCCCAGTCGACCTCCCCTGGTCTGGCGGGAAATTTTCCCGCCTCTTCTGAATTCTGAAATTTGAATCTGTTTTCGTTTTCGAATTTTCCGTGAAACTTCGCAAGGTCATATCTTGGTCATACGGACTCCGATTTCCGAAATTTCGGACTCTATTTCGCGTATTTTTCCGAGACGAACACAATGGCGAAACCCGTTTATCCTGATTCAGATTTTATAATTTAATTCTGCCTTGATTCTTGTCTTAACACGTTGTTTAAAATTCGGGTTGTTACAGTTGTGGTCACTGGATATGCCGGGCGGTTCCGGGAAGAATTACACCATAACTCAGTCTGTCCTCGGGTTTTCAAGTGCGATATGACCAACTACCCACATTGGATCCTATTGTTTGCAGTAACTGGATTTGCCAGGCAGTTCCGGGCAGAATTACACTGCAAACTCAACCCAACCTCGAGTTGGCCATTTTCAAGTTCATTCTACTGTCATGCCCATGTTCAAGTTTTCATGTCAAGTTCGTGTCAAGTTTTCAAGGAAAGTTTCATGTCCACATCCACATTCAAGTTATAACAATGTTCTTGTTTCAAATTTTGCCTATTATCAAGTTCATAATTCATGTTCATAACCAATTCGAGTTTTTCCTAATCTACCCAAATCGTATTCCCATCGCACGTAAACGTGAATCGATCTGTACAACAAATAAATCCAAATCTCAAAATAAAGGGAATAACATCAAAACTATGATAGGCAAAAGGGACGAGCATAAATCGATAAAAGGGGTTACAAGACTAGCATGATATAACTTGATATAATTGGTTGCAACATCACTGGCATATAGGATTTCAAATCTAGCAAGATAAGGCGATAGTCATGGTAAACGCTGACATAAAAGAATAGGCATGCAAAAGCAAGCCAAATACAAGGATAATGGATCCAATGGTTTTGGTGCACATAATAGCGAATAAACTAAGAAAGTCACACCCTAGGTATGCGATCCAACAAAATGCCAATTCGGTGTACAACATGGTTTTCAACTATAGTGTTATGGGCATGAACAATCAACTATAATAGTCTTAGGCAATTATAACCCCACTAGTCATAGTCATGGTCATAGGTAGAAATCTCATAGTTATGAATCATAAGCGATTAATCACAATAGTCATGGATAATTATCCAAAATAGTTCTAGGCAAATAGTCAAAGGCAATTAACAGTAATAGTTTCAAAGTCATTGTCATAGATAATAGCCTTATGTTCATAATCATAGGTAATAATTCTCATAGTCGAGAGTCATAGGTGATTAGCCACAATTGTCCTTGTCATAGTCAAAGGCAATAGTCTTATGTTCACCGTCATAGGCATAGGCATAGCCTTATGTTCACAGTCATAGGCATAGTCTTATGTTCTTAGTCATAGGCATAGGCATAGTCTTATGTTCACAGTCATAGTCCTTTGCCATTAACAATAATTTCAACGTCATAGGCATGCTAAGGTTATAGACATGAAAGAGTTTGATTTACAACATGAACAGGCCCAAAGCAATATTCACGAAAGTCAAGATCCAAGATAAACAAGCATAGATATGAATCAATTATCATACATAGACCCAATTCCAATTTACAACATGGATATTCAGTTTACAGCTTTTATCTAAAAGTAACTTGAACTTACAGATCATGGTCTAAGAAAGATGTTGAAGTCAAGTCTAGAAATTTGTCGTTGAGTTGCTGAATCGTTGAATCTTGCTTTGATCATAGAAGAAAATCCCCAAATATGCAATTCCTAGCTGTAGTCTTCAAGAAATTATCTTCTCGTTTTAATTTAATTTATCTTAATTTAATTAAGAAGAAGAAGCCATGATCATCAAGAGTTTGAGCAGCATAAGGTTAGAGAAGAATGGTGTAAAGAGAATGAGGCTAGGAGGTGGTTTATATAGGATTAGGCAGACGAATCTGGACAGAAAACGAGGTCAAATACATTAGGATGCATCTGGTTCAATAAGTGGGTTCGGGAGGCAGGTCGACCCTATGGTCGACCTGGTCTGGTTAGGTCTACCTGGGCTCTAGGCGGGAATTTTCCCGCCCAGCCCGCTTCTGGGTCTTGAATTCGAATTTCTGAGCTGTTTTTTATTCCGAAAATTCATGAAAATTCTAGAGGTCATAACTCAGTCATACAGACTCCGATATTCGAAAACTCGGACTCGTTTCCAAGCAGAATTTCGAGACGAACGCAATGGCGCAACCTGTTTCCCTTGATTCTTATTTTAAAATTTAATTCTGCCATGATTTATGGTTTTAACATGTTATAAAAATATGGGTTGTTACATTCTTCCCTCCTTAAAGTATTTCGTCCCCGAAATCTTCAAGTTAAGAAGAATGCATCCTATCATCCAATCAACCTTCTACTCAACCATCATCCACAAGCAACCATTGTCCTTAAAAGATTTCTAATGCCATATGAACATATGCAGAAAGTGTTTGTATATGTTCCTTGTCTAATGCAAATGTTCAGGCCTGATTGATCTTCCTAATGCAAAATATGTCTAGTGTCATGAATCCAACATGTATTCAAATAGTCCTAGTCACATAAACACTATATGTGTTCACAAACATCCATCCATATGCAACATCCATATGATAACACATTCAATTTCATCCATAAACAAGTATAAACACTCATGCATATGCAATATGAAAATGTGTCTGAGCCGATCTAGTGCCTAATGTGTGTTATGCAACAACGAGCAACCACTTGCAATCATTTGCAAACATCAACCATAACATGTTTTCAAGCACATGTTTACACCAAATTATTCCTACCTAAAGATATATTCGAATGATAGAAGCAAGTAAAAACTTTGTGCCCATTAGGCAATGTCAAAACTGGAAATCTATGTCACATATTTACTGATTAAGGGAACTCCCTAAGCACCAACCCCGGAGGATGTAATCAACATCAGACTGACACCCAAAGAATTACCCAACCCATATATATGTTTCTAGGAAACTAAGCATGATGGACTCCTTTTTGGTCACAAGAAATCCCTTCCTAAGACCAACCCATATCCTACAAAACCCAAAAAGTTTAGTCAACCCAACGGACACCCTCAAGCCCCAACATGTATTACTAACAGATGAGTCATACTCCCTAACAGAAATAGAATGGAGAATCGGACCGAGAGGATATGCTTAAAAGATAGCATGCAAATAAGCTCTATAGGAAAAGAGGGATCAAGGATATACTCTTAAAAAGAGATATGATGCGCGTATCTAGTTTTCAATCTTCTGAGTCGCATTTCCTTGAGCTTAACTCCATTGTACTTTGTCCGTCTTTAACTTCATAAATTCTTAGCTTCTTAATTCTGGTATCCAAAATATGAGTTGGAACTCATTCCACTGTTGCCTCTCGTTTCACTTTCACTTATTCTCCTTCTAGTATACTTGGCCCAAACATAACTGCGTACTCATGGTTTCATGCAGGCTCTCCAAAATTCACTAGTGAATCTCGGATCTCGTTCACTTACTAGAAAGTATTCCACATAAATGAATTATCTCTTGAAAAAAACAAATGCCAACCATGTTGCCAATTGTACTTACTAAGGTGATTTTTTTTAATAACTCATGCATAAGAGAGATGAACCATCCGCCTTAGTGGCGAACATTACATGAGCGGACCAATAAATGTGTCAAGAAATTCTAGGTAACTAAGCATGGAAGAACCCTAACGGTTACACTAGACTTCGAGGGCATTGCCGGGGGAAGTCAAGAGTCTAACTACCCTCTTTTCATACTTGAGAATGGTATCATTTCTGGACAACCACTCCGTCCCTAGAATCAACCCATTGCCCAAAAACATAAGCATTACTTCTAAACTCAAAACTTAGCATAAACATTCTCAAATCCAAACAAGTCATGAATAAATGAGCCGATTCCCCAACAGGATATGAGACAAAAACGAGATCCTCTACTACGCTAGTACTAAGGTGCAGAGACTTCAACTATCGAAGCATAATTAAAAGGATGTGATGTACAAAAACAAAGTTCTAACGGGATGATAGAAAAGGAAAGCTAAACTTTTAACAGAAACGTTACCACCTCTCTTAGGTATGCTAGTAGTGGGAGCATACAATTGCCCTCTCGACGATTTTGTTTTTTGCCCTTGTCCTATAATGATTAACTACATGTCCCTTTTTACAATACTAAAGATACTCTCTCTTGTCATGGGTTTTATTATTCTCCCACTTTGGCCTCTTTCCTTTCACCTTTTCCTCCTTCGTGGATTAAGCCGTATCGAAAAGTTCTTCATCCTTAGGCTTGTGTTCTTTATCCCTGTTCTTACTATCCTTGTATAGTTTGTTGACAAGTTTCTAGAAAGCTACCTCCATCGCATGGGAACTCTACAAAGTTTGAAATAAAATTAGACGCAGATGGAACTATTGCGGCTACAGATGGAAGTTGGGCATTTCTTTGCCCTCATACATGTGTCGTACACCTACAAAACTATGGTGAAAAAGAAAGAGAGAAGAAACTCAAGGAGAGAATCAAAAGATAGTGCATATAGCTTTGGGGAATAACCTTTTCAAAATAAAACAAGACTTTTCTTGAAAAATGCTTCTTTGTAAATGGTTTCTAAAATTGTTTTAGAAGGTTTTAAAACTTTTTCCCAGTCTGGTAACCTTCTGCTCAGATACCAAATGTAACACCCTACCTCCGCTAGGGTCACTCACAAAGGGAATGCACTAGCTTTGGTGGAGCATTATCTAGGTAAACATACACAGAAATATTACAAGACAGAACATATAAAACAGCGGAAGAAGAACCAAATTTCACAGCTTTTAAATCTAGAAAGGTCTAAAGCCTTTTACATCAAAATGCCATTAAATCCATTACATCGAAATCTGTCTTGCAATAATAAAGAAGCATAAAACCATAGTCATAAATCATTCCCCAAGTAAAACAGTAAAGCAGCCATAGCCAAGAAAGGTCCAAGCCATATATGATGATCTTGAAGCAAAAAGAAGTCCAAACTATGTAGTAGTGTTTCCTCCCTGAGAACCTGGGGGGGGGGGGGGACGGAAGAAAAAGAGGCGAAAGAAAATGGGTCAGTCATAAAGACTGGTAAGTTCTAGTGACTTTCAGCATAGAAACAAGTAAATATAACATGACATGTATAAATTGAAAGTAAACATAAGGATGATGACAAGATAGGCAAGTTAAACTAAGATAACAAGATAAACTAAGATAACAAGATAAACTATGCTAACCAGATAAAGTACGGTAACAAGATAAACTGTGCTAATCAGATAAACTACGGTAACAAGATAAACTATTCTATCCAGATAAACTACGGTAAAAAGATAATCTCTGCTAACTAGATAAACTACGTATAGCATCGCATGTTTAACATTCTCGGCACCAGTACTAGTATAAAAAAATTAGGTGTTATCCTGATGTCCAAACAGAAACGAAAACAGAAACAGGGTGATCTTTACAGAAATAGCAATGGGCTTTTACCTCCCTAACAGAAACAGAAACAGAAATGGGCCTTTACCACCTGTACTTGTAACCTAACCCGTGTCATGTACTAACTATGAAATGATCCCTTGCCCAATATCATGAAATAACCCATTACTTGGTCCCACGAAATGATCTATTAATCGATCGGCTCCCTACAAGTTCTAGCTTGTCATGTGTCTGTGTCATACGGCCCTATCACGAATGTATTTACTTGTGCTAGGTCCACCATAGGGTGTATCGAGCCCTAGGATGCCAACCACCGACACGAATCAAGCATGCACAGTGTAAACCTACTGGTGCCCAATGCCAGCTTTTTCAACTCCGGACTACGTGCACGACCATAGTCCGCCTGAACCTACAATGGCGTACCAACTTAGCCGTCGTTCTGGTCACTTACAATCAACCCAGTAATCGTGCCCCACCCTGCCTAGTTCCAGGGTACCGTGATACATCTAGTGGGTTATTGCTGAAAAGGACCGCGTAACTAGGGTTTCCATCCAGTAGGTTAAGTGTTGTCATTTAAATTCAAGACTTAACCCCATCAGTCTAGCATGTCAAGTTGGTTAAGTGTTGTCATTCAAGTTCGTGACTTAACCCGCCTACGTGTCATGTCAAATTGGCTAAGTGTTGTCGTTCAAGTTCATGACTTTGCCCTACGAATCATGTGTCAAGTTGGTTAAGTATATTCAAGCGGTTCATGACTCAACCCTATCAAATCATCGTGTCACATTGGTTAAGTATATTCAAGTGGTTCATGACTTAACCCTATCAAATCATCGTGTTAAATTGGTTAAGTATATTCAAGCGGTTCATGACTTAACCCTATCAAATCATCGTGTCAAATTGGTTATGCAAATTCAAGCGGTTCATGACTTAACCCTATCATGTGGCATTAATTCATTAATGCACCCCAACCTCTCACATCAGACATGTTGTTGTGGTCATTGGATATGTCGGGCGGTTCCGGGTAGAATTACCCTACAACTCGGTCTGACCTCGGGTTTTCAAGTGCGATATGACCAACTACCCACATTGGATCCTATTGTTTGCAGTAACTGGATTTGCCGGGCGGTTCCGAGCAGAATTACACTGCAAACTCAAACCAACCTCGAGTTGGCCATTTTCAAGTTCATTATAGTGTCATGCCCATGTTCAAGTTTTCATGTCAAGTTCGTGTCAAGTTTTCAAGGCAAATTTCATGTCCACATCCATATTCAAGTTATAACAATGTTCATGTTTCAAGTTTTTCCTATTATCAAGATCATAATTCATGTTCATAACCAATTCGTGTTTTGCCTAATCTACCCAAATCGTATTCCCATCGCACGTAAATGTGAATCGATCCATACTACAAATAAATCCAAATCTCAAAATAAAGGGAATAACATCAAAACTATGATAGGCAAAAGGGAAGAGCATAAATCGATAAAAGGGGTTACAAGACTAGCATGATATAACTTGAGATAATTGGTTGCAACATCACTGGCATATAGGATTTCAAATCTAGCAAGATAAGGCGATAGTCATGGTAAACGCTGACATAAAAGAATAGGCATGCAAAAGCAAGCCAAATACAAGGATAATGGATCCAATGGTTTTGGTGTACATAATAGCGAATAAACTAAACAAGTCACACCCTAGGTATGCGATCCAACAAAATGCCAATTCAGTGTACAACATGGTTTTCAACTATAGTGTTATGGGCATGAACAATAAACTATAATAGTCTTAGGCAATTATAACCCCAGTAGTCATAGTCATGGTCATAGGTAGAAATCACATAGTTATGAATCATAAGCGATTAATTACAATAGTCATGGATAATTATCCAAAATAGTTCTAGGCAAATAGTCATAGGCAATTAACAGTAATAGTTTCAAAGTCATGGTCATAGATAATAGCCTTATGTTCATAATCATAGGTAATAATTCTCATAGTCAAGAGTCATAGGTGATTAGCCACAATTGTCCTTGTCGTAGTCATAGGCAATAGTCTTATGTTCACCGTCATAGGCACAGGAATAGCCTTATGTTCACAGTCATAGGCATAGTATTATGTTCTCAGTCATAGGCATATGCATAGTCTTATGTTCACAGTCATAGTCCTTTGCCATTAACAATAGTTTCAATGTCATAGGCATGCTAAGGTTATAGATATGAAAGAGTTTGATTTACAACATGAACAGTCCCAAAGCAATATTCACGAAAGTCAAGATCCAAGATGAACAAGAATAGATATGAATCAATTATCATACATAGATCCAATTCCAATTTACAACATGGATATTAAGTTTACAACTTTTATCTAAAAGTTAATCGAACTTACAGATCGTGGTCTAAGAAAGATGTAGAAGTCAAGTCTAGAAATTTTTCATTGAGTTGCTGAATCGTTGAATCTTGCTTTAATCGTAGAAGAAAAACCCCAAATATGCAATTCCTAGCCGTAATCTTCAAGAAATAATCTTCTCGTTTTAATTTAATTTATCTTAATTTAATTTAAAAGAAGAAGAAGAAGCCACGATCATCAAGAGTTTGAGCAGCATAAGGTTAGAGAAGAATGGTGTAAAGAAAATGAGGCTAGGAGGATGTTTATATAGGATTAGGCAGACGAATCTTGACAGAAAACGAGGTCAAATACATCAGGATGCAACTGGTTCAAAAAGTGTGTTCGGGAGGTAGGTCGACCCTATGGTCGACCTGGTCTGGCCAGGTCAACACCTAGGTCGACCCCCTGGTCGACCTGGGCTCTGGGCGGAAATTTTCCCACCCAGCCCGCTTCTGGGTCTTGAATTCGAATTTCTAAGCTGTTTTTTATTCCGAAAATTCGTGAAATTTCTAGAGGTCATAACTCAGTCATACGGACTCCGATTTCTGAAAACTTGGACTCGTTTCGAAGAAGAATTTCGAGACGAACGTAATGGAGCAACCCGTTTCCCTTGATTCTTATTTTAAAATTTAATTCTGCCATGATTTATGGTTTTAACATGTTATAAAAATACGGGTTGTTACATTCTTCCCTCCTTAAAGGATTTCGTCCCCGAAATCTTCAAGTTAAGGAGAATGCATCCTATCATCCAATCAACCATCTACTCAACCATCATCCACAAGCAACCATTGTCCTCAAAAGATTTCTAATGCCATATGAACATATGCAGAAAGTGTTTATATATGTTCCTTATCTAATGCAAATGTTCAGGCCTGATTGATCTTCCTAATGCAAAATATGTCTAGTGTCATGAATCCAACATGTATGCAAATAGTCCTAGTCACATAAACACTATATGTGTGCACAAACATCCATCCGTATGCAACATCCATATGATAACACATTTAATTTCATCCATAAACAAGTATAAACACTCATGCATATGCAATATGAAAATGTGTCTGAGCCGATCTAGTGCCCAATGTGTGTTATGCAACCACGAGCAACCACTTGCAACCACTTGCAATCATTTGCAAACATCAACCATAACATGTTTTCAAGCACATGTTTACACCCAATTGTTCCTACCTGAAGATATAGTCGAATGATAGAAGCAAGTAAAAACTTTGTGCCCATTAGGCAATGACAAAACTGGAAATCTATGTCATATATTTACTGATTAGGGGAACTCCCTAAGCACCAACCCCGAAGGCCGTAATCAACATCAAACTGACACCCAAAGAATTACCCAACCCATATATATGTTTCTAGGAAACTAAGCATGATGGACTCCTTTTTGGTCACAAGAAATCCCTTCCTAAGACCAACCCATATCCTACAAAACCCAAAAAGTTTAGTCAACCCAACGGACACCCTCAAGCCCCAACATGTATTACTAACAGATGAGTCATACTCCCTAACAGAAATAGGATGGAGAATAGGACCGAGAGGATATGCTTAAAAGATAGCATGCAAATAAGCTCTACAGGAATAGAGGGATCAAGGATATACTCTTAAAAAGAGATATGATGTGCGTATCTAGTCTTCAATCTTCTGAGTCGCATTTCCTTGAGCTTAACTCCATTGTGCTTTGTCCGTCTTTAACTTCACAATTTCGTAGCTTCTTAATTCTTGTTTCCAAAATATGAGTTGGAACTCATTCCACTATTTCCTCTCGTTTCACTTTCACTTATTCACCTTCTAGTATACTTGGCCCAAACATAACTGCGTACTCATGGTTTCATGCAGGCTCTCCAAAATTCACTAGTGAATCTCGGATCTCATTCACTTACTAGAAGGTATTCCACATAAATGAATTATCTCTTGAAAAAAAAATGCCAACCATGTTGCCAAGTGTACTTACTAAGGTGATTTTTTTCCAATAACTCATGCATAAGCGAGATGAACCATCCGCCTTAGTGGCGAACATTACTCGAGCGGACCAATAAATGTGTCAAGAAATTCTAGATAACTAAGCATGGCAGAACCCTAAGGGATACACTAGACTTCGAGGGCATTACCGGGGCAAGTCAAGAGTCTAACTACCCTCTTTTCATACTCGAGAATGGTATCATTTCTGGATAACCACTCTATCCCTAGAATCAACCCATTGCCCAAAAACATAAGCATTACTTCTAAACTCAACACTTAGCATAGACATTCTCAAATCCAAACAAGTCATGAATAAATGAGCCAATTCCCCAACAGGATTTGAGACAAAAACGGGATCCTCTACTACGCTAGTACTAAGGTGCAGAGACGTCAACTATCGAAGCATAATTAAAAGGATGCGATGTACAAAAACAAAGTTCCAATGGGATGATAGAAAAGGAAAGCTAAACTTTTAACAGAAACGTTCCCACCTCTCTTAGGTATGCTAGTAGTGGGAGCATACAATTGCCCTCTCGATGATCTTGTTCTTTGCCCTTGTCCTATAATGCTTAACTACATGTCCCTTTTTACCATACTAAAGATACTCTCTCTTGTCATGGGTTTTATTATTCTCTCACTTTGGCCTCTTTCCTTTCACCTTTTCCTCCTTCGTGGATTAAGCCATATCAACAAGTTTTTCATCCTTAGGCTTGTGTTCTTTATCCCTGTTCTTACTATCCTTGTATAGTTTGTTGACAAGTTTCTAGAAAGGTACCTCCATCGCATGGGAACTCTACAAACCTTGAAATAAGATTAGACGCAGATGGAACTATTGCGGCTACAGATGGAAGTTGGGCATTTCTTTGCCCTCCTACATGTGTTATCCATCTACAAAACTATGGTGAAAAAGAAAGAGAGAAGAAACTCAAGGAGAGAATCAAAAGATAGTGCATATGTCTTTGGGGAATAACCTTTTCAAAATAAAACAAGACTTTTCTTGAAAAATGCTTCTTTGTAAACGGTTTCGAAAATAGTTTTAGAAGGTTTTAAAAACTTTTGCCCAGTCTGGTAACCTTCTGCTTTGATACCAAATGTAACACCCCGCCTCCGCTAGGGTCACTCACAAAGGGAATGCACTTGCTTTGGTGGAGCATTATCTAGGTAAACATACACAGAAATATTACAAGACAGAACATATAAAACAGTGGAAGAAGAACTAAATTTCATTGCTTTAAAATCTAGAAAGGTCTAAAGCCTTTTACATCAAAATGCCATTAAATACATTACATCGAAATCTGTCTTGCAATAGTAAAGAAGCATAAAACCATAGTCATAAATCATTCCCCAAGTAAAACAGTAAAGCAGCCATAGCCAGGAAAGGTCCAAGCCATATATGATGATCTTGAAGCAGAAAGAAGTCCAAACTAATTAGTAGTGTTTCCACCCTGAGAACCTTGGGGGGGGGGGGAAACGGAAGAAAAAGAGGCGAAAGAAAACGGGCCAGTCATATAGACTAGTAAGTCCTAGTGACTTTCAGCATAGAAACAAGTAAAGATAACATGACATGTATAAACTGAAAGTAAACATAAGGATGATGACAAGATAGGCAAGTTAAACTAAGATAACAAGATAAACTAAGATAAAAAGATAAACTATGCTAACCAGATAAACTACGGTAACAAGATAAACTATGCTAACCAGATAAACTACGGTAACAAGATAAACTACGCTATCTAGATAAACTACGGTAACATGTTATCCATCTACAAAACTATGGTGAAAAAGAAAGAGAGAAGAAACTCAAGGAGAGAATCAAAAGATAGTGCATATGGCTTTGGGGAATAACCTTTTCAAAATAAAACAAGACTTTTCTTGAAAAATGCTTCTTTGTAAACGGTTTCGAAAATAGTTTTAGAAGGTTTTAAAATCTTTTGCCCAGTCTGGTAACCTTCTGCTTTGATACCAAATGTAACACCCCGCCTCCGCTAGGGTCACTCACAAAGGGAATGCACTTGCTTTGGTGGAGCATTATCTAGGTAAACATACACAGAAATATTACAAGACAGAACATATAAAACAGCGGAAGAAGAACCAAATTTCATTGCTTTAAAATCTAGAAAGGTAGAAAGCCTTTTACATCAAAATGCCATTAAATACATTACATCGAAATCTGTCTTGCAATAGTAAAGAAGCATAAAACCATAGTCATAAATCATTCCCCAAGTAAAACAGTAAAGCAGCCATAGCCAGGAAAGGTCCAAGCCATATATGATGATCTTGAAGCAGAAAGAAGTCCAAACTAATTAGTAGTGTTTCCACCCTGAGAACCTTGGGGGGGGGGGAAACGGAAGAAAAAGAGGCGAAAGAAAACGGGCCAGTCATATAGACTAGTAAGTCCTAGTGACTTTCAGCATAGAAACAAGTAAAGATAACATGACATGTATAAACTGAAAGTAAACATAAGGATGATGACAAGATAGGCAAGTTAAACTAAGATAACAAGATAAACTAAGATAAAAAGATAAACTATGCTAACCAGATAAACTACGGTAACAAGATAAACTATGCTAACCAGATAAACTACGGTAACAAGATAAACTATGCTATCCAGATAAACTACGGTAACAAGATAAACTATGCTAACCAGATAAACTACGTATAGCATCGCATGTTTAACATTCTCGGCACCAGTACTAGTATAACAAAATTAGGTGTTATCCTAATGTCCAAACAGAAAAGGAAACAGAAGTAGGGTGATCTTTACAGAAATAGCAATGGGCTTTTACCTCCCTAATAGAAACAGAAACAGAAGTGGGCCTTTACCACCTGTACTAGTAACCCAACCCGTGTCATGTATTAACTATGAAATGATCCCTTGCCCAATATCATGAAATGACCCATTACTTGGTCCCACGAAACGATCTATTAATCGATCGACTCCCTACAAGTTCTAGCTTGTCATGAGTCTGTGTCATACGGCCCTATCACGAATGTAGTTACCTGTGCTAGGTCCACCATAGGGTGTATCAAGCCCTAGGGTGCCAACCACCGACACGAATCAAGCACGCACAGTGTAAACCTACTAGTGCCCAATGCCTGCTTTTTCAACTCCGGACTACGTGCACGACCGTAGTCCGCCTGAACCTACAATGGCGCACCAACTCAGCCGTCGTTCTGGTCGCTTACAATCAGCCCAGTAATCGTGCCCCACCCTGCCTAGTTCCAGGGTACCGTGATACATCTAGTGGGTTACTACTGAAAAGGACCGCGTAACTAGGGTTTCCGTCCAGTAGGTTAAGTGTTGTCATTTAAATTCGAGACTTAACCCCATCGGTCTAGCATGTCAAGTTGGTTAAGTGTTGTCATTCAAGTTCGTGACTTAACCCGCCTACGTGTCATGTCAAATTTGCTAAGTGTTGTCATTCAAGTTCATGACTTTACCCTACGAATCATGTGTCAAGTTGGTTAAGTATATTCAAGCGGTTCATGACTCAACCCTATCAAATCATCGTGTCACATTGGTTAAATATATTCAAGCGGTTCATGACTTAACCCTATCAAATCATCGTGTTAAATTGGTTAAGTATATTCAAGCGGTTCATGACTTAACCCTATCAAATCATCGTGTCAAATTGGTTATGTAAATTCAAGCGGTTCATGACTTAACCCTATCATGTGGCATTAATTCATTAATGCACCCCAACCTCTCACATCAGACATGTTGTTGTGGTCATTGGATATGTCGGGCGGTTCCGGGTAGAATTACCCCACAACTCAGTCTGACCTCGGGTTTTCAAGTGCGATATGACCAACTACCCACATTGGATCCTATTGTTTGCAGTAACTGGATTTGCCGAGCGGTTCCGAGCAGAATTACACTGCAAACTCAAACCAACCTCGAGTTGGCCATTTTCAAGTTCATTATAGTGTCATGCCCATGTTCAAGTTTTCATGTCAAGTTCGTGTCAAGTTTTCAAGGCAAATTTCATGTCCACATCCAGATTCAAGTTATAACAATGTTCATGTTTCAAGTTTTTCCTATTATCAAGTTCATAATTCATGTTCATAACCAATTCGTGTTTTGCCTAATCTACCCAAATCATATTCCCATCGCACGTAAATGTGAATCGATCCATACTACAAATAAATCCAAATCTCAAAATAAAGGGAATAACATCAAAACTATGTAGGCAAAAGGGAAGAGCATAAATCGATAAAAGGGGTTACAAGACTAGCATGATATAACTTGAGATAATTGGTTGCAACATCACTGGCATATAGGATTTCAAATCTAGCAAGATAAGGCGATAGTCATGGTAAACGCTGACATAAAAGAATAGGTATGCAAAAGCAAGCCAAATACAAGGATAATGGATCCAATGGTTTTGGTGTACATAATAGCGAATAAACTAAGCAAGTCACACCCTAGGTATGTGATCCAACAAAATGCCAATTCGGTGTACAACATGTTTTTCAACTATAGTGTTATGGGCATGAACAATCAACTATAATAGTCTTAGGCAATTATAACCCCAGTAGTCATAGTCATGGTCATAGGTAGAAATCTCATAGTTATGAATCATAAGCGATTAATCACAATAGTCATGGATAATTATCCAAAATAGTTCTAGGCAAATAGTCATAGGCAATTAACAGTAATAGTTTCAAAACCATGGTCATAGATAATAGCCTTATGTTCATAATCATAGGTAATAATTCTCATAGTCAAGAGTCATAGGTGATTAGCCACAATTGTCCTTGTCATAGTCATAGGCAATAGTCTTATGTTCACCGTCATAGGCACAGGCATAGCGCATAGTCTTATGTTCTCAGTCATAGGCATAGGCATAGTCTTATGTTCACAGTCATAGTCCTTTGCCATTAACAATAGTTTCAACGTCATAGGTATGCTAAGGTTATTGACATGAGAGAGTTTGATTTACAACATGAACAGGCCCAAAGCAATATTCACGAAAATCAAGATCCAAGATGAACAAGAATAGATATGAATCATTTATCATATATAGATCCATTTCCAATTTACAACATGGATATTAAGTTTACAGCTTTTATCTAAAAGTAACTTGAACTTACATATCGTGGTCTAAGAAAGATGTAGAGGTTAAGTCTAGAAATTTGTCGTTGAGTTGCTGAATCGTTAAATCTTGCTTTGATCGTAGAAGAAAATCCCCAAATATGCAATTCCTAGTTGTAGTCTTCAAGAAATAATCTTCTCGTTTTAACTTAATTTATCTTAATTCAATTTAGAAGAATAAGAAGCCATGATCATCAAGAGTTTGAGCAGCATAAGGTTAGAGAAGAATAGTGTAAAGAGAATGAGGCTAGGAGGCTGTTTATATAGGATTAGGCAACGAATCTATACAGAAAACGAGGTCAAATACATCAGGATGTATCTGGTTCAAAAAGTGGGTTTGGGAGGCAGGTCAACCCCCAGGTCGACCTGGTCTGGTCAGGTCGACCCCCTAGTCGACCTGGGCTCTGGGCGGGAATTTTCCCGCCCAGCCCGCTTCTGGGTCTTGAATTCGAATTTCTGAGCTGTTTTTGATTCCGAAAATTCGTGAAACTTCTAGAGGTCATAACTCATTCATACGGACTCCGATTTTCGAAAACTCGGACTCGTTTCCAAGCAGAACTTCGAGACGAATGCAATGGCGTAACCCGTTTCCCTTGATTCTTATTTTAAAATTTAATTCTTCCATGATTTATGGTTTTAACATGTTATAAAAATACGGGTTGTTACACCTACTGTTGAAATTGATAACGACGATGTTAACGTCGAAGAGGAACCAAATGTTGGAGCTAAAAAATATAAGATTTATTGGATCATGTTAAAAAAAAACCTTTGGACTGGATGTACAAGCGTCAGCCAAAATACAACCTTATAGAAGATGGATTTACGATTGGTTTTCAAGTTGCTAAACGCCATATGTCATCCGATAATTTAATATAGGGAAATTATTATGAAGTGAGAAAACATAGGGACTCTTTCGGCTTACCGTATCAAAAAATAAATACACGTTTAAATGGTTGCATGTTGTATTGGAAAGAAGAAATCAATCTTATAAATTGTAAAATATGTAATCTAAATTGATACATACCAAGGAAAAAGAATGAAAAATAAGTTTCGTACAAGCGTATGCATTATTTATCTATCACTCCTAGACTTCAAAGGTTATATGCATCATTTGTAACAACGCATCATATGAGATGGCACATTGTGAGAACACCTCAAGAAGTTACGCTGATAAACTCATCCGATGGAGAAGCATAGAAATATTTTGACAAGAAATATCTCAAATTCCCAACGGAGAGACGCAACATTAGACTAGGTTTATGTACAGATGGCTTCTTGCCGTTATCTCGGTTTGGTCCTAAATATTTATCTTGGCCTATAATAATCACACCCTACAGTCTACCCCTGTGGATGTGTATGAAAACTCAATATATGTTTCTCATAATTTTGGTCCCTGGCCTTGATGATCGGACACACGATATTGATGTTTACTTACAACCGTTAATCGAAGAGTTGAAAAAATTATGGTATGAAGGAGTTGAACCATACGACATATCAAAAAAGAAATGTTTTCGGATGTTTGCTTCTTTATTATGGACTATTAGCGATTTTTATGCGTATGCAATGCTTTTGAGTTGAAATAGGACTGTTCGTTTTGCTGGTCTTTACTGCATGGAAGAAACATGAACATTTTTGTTATCACATGGAAAGAATATTTCATGGTTTGATTGTAGTCAATGTTTTCTTCGTATTAATCATCCTTTTAGAAGTTACAAAAAAACTTCACAGCTAATAGACATGAGACTCTACAACCACCAACAGTTTGGTCAAGCGAGGATATATATGACCTTGTAAAAGATTACCCAAAGATACACAAAACCAGACAACAAAATGAAATTCAAGGTAAATCGATGATTCATAATTGGTGCAAACAAAGTAGATTCTAGGAATTTCCATATTGGAAAAATCACTTAGTCCATCATAACATTCATGTGATGCATAACTAGAAAAACGTATTTGATAATGTATTTAGTACAGTTTTGAAAGTTAAGGCAAGAATAAGGACGATCTGAAATCTAGACGTGACGTAGAGGAAATATGCAATCGTCCTGAGCATCATATAAATCCCAATGACAGTAAAAAACTCAAAGCAAGCTATGAACTAGAAAACAACCAGGTTGAAGTACTATTAAAATGGGTGGAAGGATTACGTTTTCCTAATGGAATTTCCTCTAATCTTCGTAGATGCGTCGACTATTAAAACGGGAGTGGAATGAGAAGCCATGAAAATCACGTAATGATGGAAAATTTATTACTCGTCGTTTTCCTAGAACTGTTACTCGTAAAATATTGGAAGGTAATAACAAAACTTAGTTTATTTTACAAGTATCTTTTTTCAACTAGTTAAAAGTTGACAATCTACTTAAACTTGAAGAAGAAATCACTATATTGCTCTGCAAACCAGAGAAAATATTTCCTCCATGTTTCTTTAATATAATGGAGCACTTACCTATTCATCTTCCATATGAAGCACGTCTTCGAGGTCTTGTGCAGTATGGATGAATGTATCCATTCAAGAGTTGAAAATGTTAATTTAATTATAAATAAAAGTCAATATTAAACCAAAATATTTTTTATTAGGTACTTAAATCATTTAAAGAAAAAATTGAGACAAAAAGCTTGAGTTGAAGGTTGCATTTGCAAATCATATATCGAAGAAGAAGCTTCATTCTTTTTCTCTCAATTTTTCAATGATTATGAAAACTTATAATTTGAAAGTGTTATGCATAATGATGACGCCACTAAACAAGATTCTACTTCAAAAGCAATGTTAACTAATTTTAAACAACATGGCCAACATGATTGAAAATGTGCGGAAGTATGGCTAGATGATAGAGATTACCATGTAGCACACACATATATTCTTCTTAATTATCCTAAAGTTGCACCCTTTGTTTGGTAATTATCACATTACAAGTTTTTTATATTTAATACTACACGTGTAAATTAATAACAGTGCAATATATTATGTTTGTGTTTGCTGTATTTATGAATCACAAAATTCAAGCGACGATTTAAGCAAAGATTTCATTACTTGGTTTTCGAACTACGTTTCTGATCCCACAAATCATGTGCTCGATGAAGGACTGAAACAATTGGTGTTTAGACTGAAAAGAAAAACTAAAACATCACCAATATTTTTCGTTAATGGATATAAATTCAATACCAAAGAATATAGTGCTGAAAAATTTACTGGTGTATTTGTTAAAGGTAGTGATTATCCAAATAATCATATAAATGATTTTTATGGTGTTTTAACTCAGATTTTGCAATTGACATGTTTTATAAGATCCGCGGAGGATGTCTTTTTTTTGTTTAGATGTAACTGGTTCAGCAATGTTTCAGGTTCTTGTATTAACGTGCATCCAAATTATAATCTTATAGAAATTAAACATACCTCGTGTTATCAAAAGTATGACCTTTTTGTACCAGCCAAACAAACTGTACAAGCTTATTACACCACTTATCCATATCTAAAAAGAGATAAAGTAGATTGATCTACGGTTTTTAAAACCAAGGCAAGATTTACATTCGAAGGACAAAACTGTTGAAGGGGAAAATTGTCCATATGCCAACACCCAATGAGTATGCAAATCCAAATAACCAGTAAAGTAAGTAAATGCGGGGAGACACAACTTTTATAGTGGTTTGGCACTAACGCCTACCTCCACTTTATAATGATTATTCCTCATATGACACTATAAGAAAATATGTATATAGCGGTAGATTTTTAGGAGCCGAAAATTCCATCGCAAATTAGCGACGGATTTTCATGGACTTTGTAAGGGATAATATTTTGGATTGTATATGTCAACTTATTTTAAATTATTACCGTCGAATCTAATTTTTGTCGCTAAATCATTGGAAATTGCAGCACTTTACCATCATAAAATTTTTAACACTAAATTCCGCTGCAGATAGAGGTTGTTTACCATCTATAAAATTTTGACGCTATTTTTGCAGTAGTTTTTCAAGACATTTGAGAAGGACTTTAATATTTATTATTTATAAAATATTTTACATTTGTGTTTTTACTCAGTAAATAATAAGTAAACATAAATATTAAATAATTAATGTTATAATATATTAATAATAAATAATTACTATTAAAAGTAAATAATATTCAATAGTTAGTATTGATTAATTATTAATTACTATAAAATATAAATAAGAGGTAATAATAATTAAAAAATAGAATAATATATAACTATAATCACAAAAATAAATAATTACTATTAATAGTAAATGAAGTTCAATAACTAGTATTGATTAATTAATAATTACTAAATAATTAATTATTAATAATAAACTATAGTTAATATTTATTAATTACACTTAATAATAAATATATATAGTTAATAATTAATAAATCTAGTTAGTAATTAACAACTAATAATTGGTAACTTGTCAAAAGATTAATTTTAGAGAAATAATTAAACATTACGCTACAAATCTCAACACTTATTCTGGTCCGGTTCTGCTCGATGATTTCAAAATATTTTAAAAAATAATTAAAAAAAACATTCATAAGTTTTTTTCTAAGTATTTAATTCTAATAAAATAAGCGACCAAAACAACTTATTAATTATATCCATGCCCATTTATAGGCTTTCACATGTAATTATCTTCTCTCACGCATTTATGAAACAACTACTTATAATTAACCATTAATAAATAAGTAGTACCATTAATTATTAACTTTTAGTAATTAATTTTAAATAATTACTATTAAATAATTAGGATTAATATTTAATAATCACCAATTAATAATGAAATTTAATTACTATAAAGTTATATTTATAATTAAGTAATAGTTAATGAATAATGTCTAATAGTCAGTATTAAAATTTTAAAACCAGTTGTTTAGTCGGTTCAAGTGGTGTATTTCTTGTGTAGAGGTAGAAAAGAAGCTGGTGTCCCTTGCGTCCATAACAACAAAAATGGGAAAACAGAATATTACATTTTTAAATGTTTTTTCACAATAAAATCACCTTTTTACAATGTTTTTTCACAATACTGATAACAAAACGTTGTAAAAAATGTAGTCTTACAATGTTTTTGACAAAAATGTTTAAAAATCTTATGTTTTCAGAACATTTTGTTTAGAAACATTATAAAATATAAACTTTTACAACGCTTTCATATAACACCGTAAAGTAGGAAGTTTTGACAATATTTATTACTAATGATTATCAATTAACCTTTTAACTGCTTAAAAGGTTATAAAAACATTGGTTCCAACTACAAGGATTAATCATTCATAACAATTTATAATAAAATGATTACAAATAAATAATTAATAATTTATAACTCATAATTATTGTTTATAATCAGTAGCTAAATTTAAATTTAATATTTTATTATGATTAATTATGAATAGTTAGTAAATCATAAATAATAATTTATATGTTAAATTTTGTTTGCACCAAAAATGAAACTTTTTGCTCCAAATTTGAAACTTTTGGCTCCAAGTTTGAAACTTTTGGCTCCAATGACCCCTTTTTTAGCTGTAACCCTCAAAATTTAACTTCGTAAGCCTCATTTTTGCTTAACAATTATACATCCTTCTCTCCCTACTACAAAAAATCTGGCCCACTTCAATAGCTGCTTCATACATCTTCCCAAAAAATTCTTGGAAGTTCTCATTGTAATTCGACTCCATGGATTCCGTCTATTACTTCTTCTGTCAGAAATTGGAGCTCAAAACTTTGATCTGCTTTGCATCTTCGCCAAACATCAAGCCTGCGCTATCCATGATACGGTCTCTGCCATCCATTCGAAAGCTTAAGCAAGCTAGTTGCTTTGTAGATGGTGGTGCACGTGCATGGACTTTTGGTGGAGTTTTTTTGGGTGCAGCCGTTATTGTAGAGGTGACGACGGATAGTGGTTAAGGAGGTATGTCGGTGGTTCTGGAGGAGGTTGACGGTGGCAGCAGGTCAGGCGAGAGCAGGTGAGTGGGTCTGTTTCTCTCTTTTCTTTTCAGCAATTCAGGTTCTGTATAGAACTGTTCAGTTATGTTAATATTAAATACTGATCCACATCATTTATAATTGGTCTCACTTGGAGCAGAAAATGAAAATTTTCCATTACATCCCTGCATATTACTATGTTGAACCATAAAGAGAGCCCTGAAATTGAAGATTGTAACCATCTAAATATACCATTAGATCTCAATTCTGATGCACATGGTCCTTCCGTTGGTGGAGCATGCAAGGAAGAAAATTCTCGTGGAAATTCTGATTTGGCAAGTAAACTTAATAATGACATATAATAATTTATAGATGATTATGCTAATTATCATTATTCGCATGTAAACTTTGACTGTATACCTAATATATTTAGCAGGTACCTGAAGTTGGAAAAACTACAACTCATTGTGTTTCAGTGTCAAATTTGGAAGAATTTTCTGCAAAAACAATGGAGGATATCAATTGTCCTAAACCCATTTCTGATTAAAGCCAAATTTTCTTGAAGACAACAAATTCCCTGAAAGAGTGGACTTGATTACAGAGCATCATCAAATTAGTTCTGAAGAGCATCAACAACATAGTTCTGAAGAACATGATGACATCCAAACTGTTATATCTCCGAAATTTGCTGAAGCTAATGCAGAGCTTTGTTTCGCCGTCGCTAAAGTAAATTTGAGTTTCGTAAAAGCTGTTTTGGAAGCTTTAGGCCTAAGCAGCTACCAAGATTTAGAGAAGTTACAGTCACCGGATAAGTTATTAGATTTATTCAATGAAGTAGAGGTCATATACGATGAACTTACATATGACTCTGAACTTATATTTGAATGCATCAACGAAGTTCTGCTAGAGATGAAGAAAAGATATTCCGCTTCTTCACCTTGGATATCCATCACTAAATATAATGTTCGTCCTATTCTAGTCGGCAGAAACTTTATGAATGAAGTGTGTAATGGAGTAGAAAAGCATCCTGACATGGCATCTCAATACACCTTAGACATGGTTATAAAGAAGGATTTGGAAGTTGGGCCATGGTATAACGTTTGGTTAGAGAGTGAAGGTGTTGTATTTGATGTTGGAGAAGCAATTCTTGATTTTATACTGGAAGAAACTATACAAGAGCTTTGGGATTGATCTGTTTATTCAAATAAACAGGATGAGCAGTTAGGAATAAAAGGGCTCCATGATGTATTATTTTTCCCCTGTTCTGTTTTACTTTTACATTCTTCTTGAGTGGATTTATACAAACGACATACTGAATTTGGAGCTGGTATGTTTGGTGTTTGATTTTTGGTTTCTGATCTAATATGGTAACATTAGGCATACTTCGCAATCTCTCAAATAAACTGAAACTATATTTTGGTTTGTACTTTTTAGTATTGTTAGTGAAATATTATGGATGTATTATGTATTTTTGATGTAAGAATGTTTAGTATGTCTATTATGTAATGTTGAATGTTGATTATGAGATGAGTGATTAGTATAATACATTGTGTATGATATGTGTGTATTCATATTAATTGTGTTGTATATAAGTTAGGATTGTTATTGAATGGAACACAAAGTTATGCGTGTAATGAGAACGTGTATGTGTGTGTATATATATATACACACACAGAGAGATCGGAAGGGGAATAACAACGGATTACTAACAAAAAATGGAAGGCTAAGTTTACCTCAATTTAATTTTCGTCGCTAATCCCTTGGTAATTATTAAGGATTTACCAACGCCTTTTATAAATAATATTTTATTATAAATTAATTGTCCGTCAGTAAATAGTTGGTATATAAATTAAAATAAAATTAATAAATAAAATTTTATGTAATAACCCGTATTTTTGGAACAAATTTAAAATTTATTTTCTTATAAATTAAATATTTTATAGGATTTATTTCGAGAATAAACGATTTAAAATTTATTTAAATCAAAGTTAGAATGTAAGAATTTAAATTTTAATTAAAACGAACTTGAAATGGAGCGGTAGTTTGAAAATTCGATTTTAAACTTTAAATGAATATACAGACTTCAATATAAATCGGTTCAGTCAAACATGAAACGTTGGAATATTTTGAACTGTAATTTTCTAACGAATGTATGAAACTGAGATTTCACTTTATAAACTGTAAGTTATGTCCAGTTTAAAATTTAGAATAGTTGCTATGGAATTTATATATTTTTTAATATTATATATAGCCTTAAAAATAGCCATTTTGCAACCGACCTCCGTTTTCGACGAAACCACTTTTGTTGGATCCGAAATGTCAAATTATAGTCAGGTTTAAAATTTCATAATTTTTGAAATTAATATGTGAGCGTAGTAAATTTAAACGTGTTTCCAATTTTAGTTCGAATTTAAACAAGCTAATAAAAGGACATTTTTCAATGGTCTCCAAATTCGATAAAATTAATTTTATTATGACTGTATCGTCAAAACATAACTAGATTTCAATTTCCATAATTTTTGGAGTCGGTATGTGACCCGATAAATTAAAATGTACGTTGAAATTCAATATTGACTGTTATATTAATTTTTATTTTAATTTGGATAAAAACTGTTTGAAATAGTCGAATTGGCATATGGAATATATCTCATTATGTCCGGAATAGGGTATTTGGCTAAGGACGACAATCTTTGGGTTTGACTTCGAGTTCGGAGATTTAACCAGCTATTTACGAATTAAATAATTTTTATATAAATATATACAAACCAGCTATTTACGAATCAAATCCGAATAGAAACAATCCTTCAATAAAGACAGACGAAGTGAAACCCAAAGTGAGAATTCTCTCACTAAAATTTTGTACAGTTATTTAATTTAGTTTATAATCGTAAATGTATAGAAATTGCCAATATTGATTTTTATCTGCTGTATAGAGTTCAACACATGATTTTGCACAAATCACATAAATTGGATGGAACATGCTTCGAAATTGCGGACTTATCATTTTATTAAGCGATGTGAATCAAAAGTCGTGCTTATCTGAAAGATCGTACTGCTCCAAAAAGTTGCGTCCTCCGACTGATATAAATATCGGGTTGAGTCATCAATCATTTCTCTGTTCATCAAGTAATTTTCGTCTCTCAAGTTTTTTTTTTAGAGATAGCGTTTTCAAATCACCAGGTAAACCTTAAATCTTTGTAAATATTTTCGGATTCGTTATTGCAAATGTCCATTGATTTCGGGTCGTCGGCGTACCCTGCAGTTCTTAGGGTTGGGCACCCATCACGATATGGCAATCGAACGTTTCCCTTTTCAGGTAATGTTGGGCCTCCCAATCCCGATCGTGGGTTACTAACGGAGCGGGCCTCCCAATCCCGATCGCGGGTTACTGATGGAGCGGGCCACCCATTGGGCCGAGGTGAGCTCTAATCCGTGGCCCACAGGCTTCTGCGATTTGAATAAGACAAACTAGGGGATACGAACGGTCACCAACCCATCTATATAAGTCGATCCCTTCTCTTCCTTCTTCCTTTCTTTTTACCTCCGCTGTCGCTCTCTAGTTCTTAGCCGAAACCCTAATTCGAATTTTTCCACAAACTGAGAATCCCCTACGAAAAAAGGTAATGACGTGAAGCTTCCATCCTATATTATTTGGTCTTTCTTTTTCCTCCTCTTTATTCCCTCGAGTCTTTAATAACACGGTGGCAATGAGGACTTGGGTTTTAACAATGGTCAATGGGTTCGATCTCATGAGTTCCTGGATGGGGAGGAGAAAAGAGGAAGTAGAAGGAAGAGCAGGTCGGGCTAGTTCGTGGTGATGGCGATACGATGGGAGAAGGTATGGTTCGTGAGGGTGGTAGATGAAAGGATTAGGGTTTGGATAGCAAGCCGGGTCATGGTAATGAGTGGGTCACTGGTTCACGAAAGTATGGGGAAAGGTGGATCGCGAGGGGCTATCGCGATCCGGACCGGTTTCCACGATCCAATGCTCTTCCATGAGCTGGTGCTTTGCCGCGAGCCCACACCTGTTTCACGATCCGATGATACATCACGATCCAGACCCTGACCCACGAGCCAGTTCGATGAACAATCCGATGCGCATGTTGACCAAATAATGCAATGCGACTCTGATAAATCAATGGATAGTTAGACTAGAGCCCTCGAGACGATCTTTCTGAACTGAACAACAACATAACTTGACAGCATATAACGACCATTATCCCACTCATTTAACTAACTTCATGCTTCTTTCATATGCACGCACGGGCTCACACACTTGCACTTACACACACGGGGAAAGGGTAACTTGTGTTCTAATTTTTTCTCGCCAACACAGCTATGTCGGATAAACAAGTGACTGAGACATCAAGTGAAAGTACCGAATCAGAGACATTAATACATCATAACCCTGATGTGCTTTCCTCTGATTCAAGTGAGGAAAAATCCGATCCTGATTACGAGACAGGGACCGATATAGAGTCAACAACTTCTGAAAGCACATCCCTTGAAGATGAGGATGATCGAGCTCCTGATGAAATTCCGGGTGCTGAGGAAATAGAGAAGTTCACTGATTCTTTACCCTCTAAGTTAGACGATATAAAACTTAAGAAGATATTTTTAAGACACGGAATTCCCTGGGACGACGTGAAAGTTCCAGAAAACGAAGATAGACCTCAATCTGCCCCAGAGGGGTGCATGACCATTAGTCGACTCATGTGCTGGGTAGGGGCTAGGTATTGAAGTTTCCGAGATTCCAAAGCGAACCGAGGGCTCAACAGGTGATAGAGTTACGGTAGCACCCATGGAATCTGGCACTGGCGCTCCTGCAGACGCCGAGATTATTGCTGCTTTGCATGACACAGATGGCGGTCATGGAAATGAGGAAGAGGAGGTAGAAATCATAGATGAAGCCAAGGATGATGATAGTGAAACCTTGGATGGCATACAGGCTAGGAAGGAGAAGCAGTTGGTTCTTAGGAAGGGGGAACTGGATCCTGTATTCGTGCCCCCTATTTATGAAATCGACCCCAAAATTGGGTTGGTTATAAGATTCTCTTACAAATCAATAACTTCACAGCTTGCTTCTGAACCTTCCAGTCCTCCCCCAGAGCCTCTTGTCAATAAGAGGAAGAGGAAGAAAATTGACCGTTCTGGTGTTGATAAATAGGAGTTGGAGAAGTAGAAGAAGGACAAGAAATCAAAGCCATCTCCCAAGCGTAAATAGAATGCAGTTATTAGCTCATGTTTTAGTTTTAGGATTTCCTTTGGCCAAAAGATGTAGTCGTGAGAGTGGCCCTCACTTTTGTTTGGCTTCTCGTTTTTTGTAAATCTGCTTTTGTTAAATAAAGATCTATTTCTTTTGCACCATTGTGTTCCTGCAAATTCATCATGTTAGCAGAACCTAAATAGTCATAACTGAAATATTCGTAGTTAACTATTAAAGTCATAAGTAACAATTATTAATCATGACCGAAATAATTATCAAAAAATACACGTGCTAAGTAAATGTGTGGTGGTGCATGTATATACCCCTAATCAATCGTCATTATAGTGCTTGTCCAGGGCTTATTGGCGATCGATTAGGATTATATTCGTACGATCCTGATCTTCAAACGGGGAAATGATTCTTGCGGCGCTAAGTCTCTAGCGCTTTTATACTCTCCTGATCCTTCAGCGGGTTAGAGTTCATGTGGCGCTAAGTCTCTAGCGCCTTTATACTTTCCCGATCATTCAGCGGGTTAGAGTTCGAGATCGATTCTTGGTCTGAACACCGATCCTTCAGCAGGGCAGAAGTTCTAGGGACGCTAAGTCTCTAGAGCCTTTATACTCTCCCGATCCTTCAGCGGGTTATAGTGTTATCAATGAGGTTTTATCATGGTGCACCTTCACACCTTGGGGACGTTATCTTCGCGTCCTTTATACTCTCTCCCCGGTCTCGGGAGTTAGAGTGCAAACAGTAGTTCGATTCACCTTACTGCACCTTTTGGATCTATAATTACCGTGAGCCTTCCGATCTGACATACGGCATTTTGAATCAGCTGTTTTGAGATTACTGCGTAAATTTAAAACAAATCTCAGAATGGTAACAGTTTATATTGATCAAAATAAAAGAGTAGATAAGAAATGGTGCAGTAAAGGTAAATGACACGCGATATTTTTATAGTGGTTCGGTCGAATCATGACCTACGTCCACTTTATAATCTTCTGTTCTAATAACCAGACTATTCTAGGCAAGTCAAGCCTTTTTACATGGTTCTAAAAACAAAAGAGTAAAGATGACATTTTTATGTTAGATAAAGTCGCAAATGCTGGGCATTCCACACTCTGGGGATTTCATCTCCATCTACGATTGCTAGCTTGAAGGTTCCATTATCAAGCCTTTGTGAAATGGAGTACGGTCCTTCCCATTTCGGGCCCATATGTACTGGAGGTGGAAAGACGCGCTTCAGAACCAAGTCTCCGGGTTCAAATGCCCGAGCTTGGACTCTCCTGTTGTAGTACCGAGCTATTTGTTGTTTATGCCTTAGGGCACGTAAGTCGGCTTCATCCATTTTTTCCTCAACCATGTCCAGGGATTCAAGGAGCAACTCGTTGTTGGTCATCGGATCGTAATAAATGGTTTGATGAGATGGTACTTCAAACTCGACCGGAATAACTGCTTCAGCTCCAAAAGCAATGGAAAATGGGGTGTCACCCATCGCCGACTTGTACATTGTTCTATAAGCCCATATTGCCAGGGGTAATTCATCAACCCACATGGCTTTGGCCCTCTTCAATCTTTTCTTTAAAATGGATTTGATCACCTTGTTTGCCGCTTCAACTTGTCCGTTCGATTGCGAATGTGGCACAGAGGTGTATCTTTTCTCGATGTGATACTTCCGACAGAAATCTTGAAACTTTGTGCTGCCGAATTGGGTCCCATTATCGGTTATGATGACTTTTGGAATCCCAAATCGACATATAATGTTCTTAACGACAAAGGTGATCACTCGTTTGGTTGTGATCATGGTCAAAGGCTCTGCTTCTACCCGTTTAGTAAAATAATCCACGGCCACAATAGCGAACTTTGCTCCGCCCTTTGCTATGGGAAGGCTCCCAATAATGTCAATTCCCCACATAGAAAAAGGCCACGGGCTTGTCATTGTCTTCAACTGGTTAGGTGGCGCCCTAGGAATTTTGGAGAACTTCTGGCAAGCATCACAATGTTGTGCCTACTTGGCTGCATCCTTGTTTATGGTCGACCAGAAATAGCCGTATCGCAATATCTTCTTTGCCAATGTTTGCCCTCCAGTGTGGTTGCCACACTCACCTTCATGGACTTCCTTTAGTACACGTTTGATGTTGTCATGGGCGATGCACCAGAGGAGAGGCATCGAGAAACCTTGTCTGTACAAGACTTCGCCTTGCAACACATATCGGGAAACCTTCCATATAACTGCACGTCTCTCACTTTTTTGTTGTTGGGAGCATTCCATTCATCAATAAATTCTTTAGATGGGTCATCCATGACTCCCTTTCAGGTTCAACCTCTAGTACCAGATCAACTTCCATCTGATCCACGCTAGGGAACTATAGTACTTCAATCGGGATTAGCTCCGTATGTTCTGGGTTATCGGAACTAGCCATCTTTACTAACTTGTCTGCTCTTTGATTCTCCGTTCGAGGAATGTGAGATATACTGTGGTAATCAAAACCATCCAGCAACTTCTTTACTTTTTCCAAATATGATATCAACCTTGGACTCTTAGCCTGAAACTTTTCATTAACTTGGTTCATGACTAAATTGGAGTCACAAAAGATGTCTAGCTTTGTTATCCCTAGTTCCTTTGCAAACTTCAACCAGGCAATTAGAACTTCATACTCGGAATCATTATTAGTTGCGTGGAACTCGAATCTAAGAGCGTAATATATTAGCCGTTTCTCAGGAGTTTCAAGAACCACTCCGGCACCAGATCGTCTGTCATTTTTAGCTCCGTCAGTGTATAGTTTCCAGGAATTAGGGTCAAGGAGTAGCTTTGGTAGATCGTCTTCCTCGGTTACCACATCATCTTTTGGAATGGTAAATTCTTCTATAAAGTCTGCAAGTACCTTCCATCTTATCGACCTCCGGGATTGGAAGTTCAAGTCGAATTGACTCAGCTCAATGTTCCATTTGAGCAACCTTCCCGATGCTTCTGGCCTTTGTAGGATGAGCTTAAGCGGGTGATCAGTATAAACAGTGATGGGATGAGCCTGGAAGTAGTGACGAAGCTTCTTAGATGCAATCAGCAGACTGTACGCAAGCTTTTCTATTTTTGGGTAATTTCGTTCTGCAGCTGCCAGTTTCTTACTCACATAAAACACTGGTCTTTGCACCTTATCCTCTTCTCTTACCAAAGCTGAACTGATTGCGTGGGATGACACTGCCAAGTACACAAATAAATCCTCATGATCCACAGGCTTAGACAGTATCGGGGGTCTTTCCAGATGATTCAACAGATTCTGGAATGCTTCTATACAATCAAGAGTCCGTTTAAAGTTGCACTTGCCTCGCTTTATTAGCTCGAAAAACGGGATGCATTTATCTGTAGCTTTTGAGATGAATCTACTGAGCGCTGCCACTTTTCCAGCAAGGCTTTGCACATCTTTAATCTGCTTTGGTTCTTGGATATTTCGGATTGCTGTAATTTGGTCTGGATTGATCTCAATTCCGCGCGAGCTTACAATGAACCCTAGGAATTTTCCAGACGCTACCCCAAATGAGCATTTCAAAGGATTCAGTTTCATCCCATATTTTCGGAGAATTCGAAACATCTCTGCTAAATCGCTAGTACATCAGATGACAGTCTGGACTTTACCAACATATCGTCGACGTATACCTCCATTGTTTTCCCGGTTTGGTTGTAGAAGATCCTATTCACCAACCGTTGATATGTAGCGCCATCATTTTTCAGACTGAAAGGCATCACCACATAGCAGTATAATCTCAAATCTATAATGAAGCTGGTATGATCTTGGTCTGGGACATGCATGGGGATCTGATTATACCCCGAGTAGGCATCCATAAAAGAAAGGAGCTCATGACCCGCGGTTGAATCTACTAATTGATCGATTCTAGGAAATGGGAAGCTATCCTTCGGACAGGCCTTGTTTAGATCACAGGAATCGATGCACGTACGCCACTTTCCTTTAGCCTTTTTTACAAAAACCGTGTTTGAAATCCAGTCAGGTTACGTTGAATCTTTAATAAACCCGTTACTTCTCACCTTTTCGGCTTCTTCTTTCAAGGCGGCAGACCTTCTGGACCAAGCATCCGCCTTTTCTGCTTGACAGGGGGATGTTTTGGGTTAATGCTTAATGCATGACTCATAATCGAGGGAGATATCCCACATATGTCCGCATGGGTCCAGGCGAATACATCCAAGTTAGTTTTCAGGAAATTTGTTAATTCCTTGGCTCGAACAGGATCCAACTGGGATCCAATCTTCAGGACCTTCTCTGTGTCACTATCATCGATTAGTACATCCGCAGTTGCTTCACTGGGAGTCGCCATTCTGTCCCAAGCTCTTCATCCTCTCTATCAATGTCCTCGGGCAACTCTCTGGGCGACCCTCCCGAAAGTATTTCCTTTATTTGCTATGATGATTCCTCCCTTGGAGGGGAGGAACCACCTTTTGCTTCTACATCTTTCCCTTTGCGGAGCAACTTTAACTCTGCAATGTAACATGCTCGTGCAACAACTTGATCTCCTCTAACTATACCCACATCGGAATCCGTTGGGAACTTCAACAATAAGCACCAGGGTGCAATACAGGCCCTGAATTTGGCTAGGGACGGTCGGCCTAAGAAGGCATTGTATAGCGATTCAATATCCAGGACCACGAAGGGGAGGATCCTCACTCTATGGCGTTCTCCTTTGCCCAGGGTTACTGATAATTCCACATATCCTATTGGAGCGGTCGAGGCCTCATTAAATCCACGTATCCTACCTTCACATGGCTTCAAATCCTTCAGCTCGAGTTTCATTTGGTCAAATGTTTTTTGAACAGAATGTTGACTGAA
Organism: Allium sativum; assembly: GCA_030737875.1. Taxonomy (NCBI): domain Eukaryota; kingdom Viridiplantae; phylum Streptophyta; class Magnoliopsida; order Asparagales; family Amaryllidaceae; genus Allium; species Allium sativum. The sequence continues at coordinate 647,710,802 of CM060923.1, forward strand.
CTCCTGTTATCTACCAAAACTTTATGAAATATAGCTGGGCCGATGGTGAAGTGATCACCAATGGGTCCTCAGTTGGGGAGTGTACTCCAATACTCTCTCGCTCGCGAAATATGACGTCATCGGACATCGTCTTTTGTTGCTTAACCGGAGCGTTGTCCTCGGGGTTACTACATTCCCCCACTTTGAAATGCTGTTTAGCTGCATTTATGTATTGGTCCATAGCTCTAAAACTGTGCCCTGCCAGGTGAAGTCCACCAACTATGGTATTGATAACAATATTTTTTCCTTTTTGCTGAGCCATCAGTTTGGTAGCGGGTTGGCTCTGGTTCGGGGCTTGTACGGCTTGCCCCCTGTCCCTAGGAGTCGCCTTAAACTCATCGAGCTTCCCTTCTCGGAGCAGCCTTTCGACCACATCTCTCAACTGACGACATTTGTTTGTGGAATGACCATGGATCTGATGAAAAAGACATAATTTCCCAGTTTCACGCTCTTTCTCTGTAGAATCTCTCGGAGGAGGCCTTTTGTACTGGAGGACATTATATGTATCCAGGAAGATGTTTTCCAACGTATAATTTAACGGTGTGAAGCTCTTAAACGGTCTGGGCCGGGGTCTCCTCTGAGAGTCATTTCCTCGATTTCTCTTTCGGTTATTGTTATTATTATTCCCTGATTGGCGATCGCTGCCATGATTCTTGTTCTCGATGTTAACTTCAACTTTCCCTGAGCTATCTCCTATTTTCTTGATGGCCACATTGCTTTGGATATCTTCCTTATCTATAGCCTTTCTTTTTCGATTGGCGTATATCTCCTCCCGACGCAGGCGAACATTTTCTTTTTCATAAAATATTTCTCTGGTCGGGGGTGGCTTGCCGACCAGATATCTTCCAAACTCGGTATCTTTATCGATGTCATCGATCAGGGCCATCAACACAGTTTGCTCATGCAGATCTTTGACTTCTGTGACAGCCAAATTAAAATGATCCAAATACGACCTCAGGCTTTCGTCGGGTCGTTGCTTAATAAGGGATAGCTCAATTACATTCTTAGACCTCTGGGCATGAAGACAGAACTGGTTCACAAATTTCTCACTCAATTCCCTAAAGTTGGATATCGACCGTGCCGACAAGCGGGTAAACCACAAAAATGGCACATCTTCTAGGAATATAGGGAATTCTTTGCATTTTACCGCGTCTGTAGCTGCAGCGGCATTCATTGACCAGGAGTATCACACTAGGTGCTGGATGGGGTCAGTTCTGCCCGTATAGCGATTCATGCTTGGCATATTGAAGTGCCTCGGGAATGTAACATCCAGTATGTCATCAGTAAAAGGCGTATGACTGCGATCTATGCCCCAATCTTCATTCCTCTGTCCACAGTTATCTACCATGATTTGCCTAATCATTGCTTCAAACTCTGCATGGGTCAGGGTAGATTCAGGATCAGCACTTCGTACTCGACGACCTCCTCCAGCATTTCTTTGATGTGCTGCTACAAAGTCTGGGCCCTGAGCAGAACTCCCTTGCCCCCTGTTGCCACGGTCGATCATGCGACGAGCGGGAGGCACGCCGTTCCTCGGTGGTAGAACAGGCTCATTTAAGTTGCGGTTACTAGTTCCCTGATTAAGTGCCTCTTCTTCACGAGATGGAAGTGACCCAAATCAAAGCTGCTCTATGTTCTCGGCCCTTTCTAATGGGGGCCATCGTCGGTTCCTTCAGGGCTCTTCAGACGACGACGTATGTTCTGGAGAGAAAGGGCGAGCTGGAGGTGGTGAAACCTATCTTTGAATATCGTCAATTCTTCTGCCTAGGGCAATAATACTTTGACGCAGCAACGAGCTCTCTTGCCTTTGAGCAGCCAGTTCATCGGTTTGTCTGTCGAATGCTTCAAGTATTCGAGTCAGATGTCCTTCGGTAACTGGGGCAGAAGGGTCGAACTGGTCATCTTCATCTTCTCTTATACGCAAGGAACTTGAACCGGGTTGAGCAGAAGTACCAGCACGAGCGGAACGAGCCATAACTTCCTTCCCAGGTCAGTAGTAGTCTAATTATCAGTTCGGATCGTGGTCCTCCTATGCTGGTGGCTCGCGATACCCTCCTGGCGTCGGTTTGTGGTAGTTCCCTGGGATCGGATCGCGGAAGGGTTAGTAGGGGGGATGGCTACGTTATCTTGGGATCGGGTTGTGACACCCTCAGCTGCTCGGGTCGCCATGCCTTCATTGGATCAGATCGCCCCGTCTTCTCCACGATCCGAGGACAGAACTTCGATCCGCTCCTGAACGCTCTCTTCAATTGCTTCGTTCGTAACTTTAGTCGCTTGGGAAGCTCGTACTTCCTTAGACTTCTTTCTAGCCATGATATCTGAGCTTTACTGAAATCTTCAAAAATCGAAACAGTGGAGTTTTGGACCGTTTTCTTCGAACTTGATTATCCGAATAATAGAACTACAATCCAATATGCTAAGACTTTGTTCTCAGTGGAAGCATCAAAATGTTAGATCCAAAATTGGCTCCAACACCCAAGTTGTTCAATTATGCAGAGATTAATATCAGAAAAAATGCAAGAGAAACAGGAAAGACACGAGATTTATAGTGGTTCGGCGTTAACGAGCCTACGTCCACTTTATATCTATGATTATACTTAAAATTCAAGTACAATCGATGATTTATCCCTCAACCTCACTTTTACAATGTTGATTCACTCAATAAATTCGAGACAACTGTGAATAATAATAATAGAGATATAATAATGGTGGAGTCAGAGCTCAGAATTACCCCAAGGATCCTGAAAAATGCCAAGTCCGTGGATATTTATAGCTGATATTTGCAGACGGATCGCGGTTATACGTGGCACAAATCCCGAGGATCTCGGACTGGTTCGTAGCTTGAGAAAGAAATGGTCAATATGACAGTTACAGAAAGGTGTCGCGAGATCCTGCATTCGCGGATCGTAGTGGACTTGGTCTTGGTCATCATCCATTAGCTTCAGGGATCGGATCAAGAGGATCTGGCGTGAACGGATCGGGTCGAGATCATTGGGGAGGCGATCACGAACCGTGGAAGGCAGGGCGATCCGATCGGGTCTTCGAAGGCTAATAGTATGAAGTTTCATTTTTTTCTCGTGTGTGCGGACCTCGGTGGCTTGGTCAAAAAGCTGGCCAACAATTAACAACACAGTTTTTCGGATCAAGAACATAGTCTGAAAACCATCGAGTTAATTCTGTACTAAGATCACCATATGGATGTTGTGATTCGTAGAAACTGCATATATGTGTTATGTTCATTTTTTATTAATAGATACAAATAAATATATACGTACATATCATTGAATTGTACATGAATTTAGTATTACTGATAAATGGTGCAACTTTCGCACAATTTAACAAAACATATGTGTGTGTCACATTGTAGTCTTTATCGCTTAACCATATTTCCACACATTTTCCTATAGGTCTTCCATGTTGTCTAAAAATAGATAACATTGTTTGAGAAGACTCCTGCTCAATGACTTGTTCATTACGGGGAACAGTTACAAAAGACAAGTTCACATCTTCACTAAAGTAATGAGAGAAAAAAATTGAGGCTTCTTCTTCAAGGTACGATTTGCAAATCGAACCTTCTACTCGAGTTTTTGCCTAATTTTTGTCTTCAAATGATTCAAGTACGGATAATAAGATTAATTTCATTTATTTATTGTTACAATAATCTAAGTTGTAATCTATCACGATTATTGAAATTATATATAAAATTACCTCTTGAACGGATACATCCATCCATACTGGCTGGACCTCGAAGACGTGCTTCAGACGGAAGATGAATAGGTAAATGCTCCATTACATTAAAAAAACTAGGTGGGAATATTTTTTCGAGTTTGTAGATCAGTACATGTATTTCTAGTTCAAGCTTACGTAGATGGTCTACCTTTAACGTCGTTTAACAAAGTTTTTAATAAAACAAACTTCATTCTGTTATAACACTCTAGATTTTTGTAGGCAACAGTTCCTTGAAAAGCACAGGTAAAAAGTATTCCATCATGATATGGCAATCATGGCTTTTCATTCCACTCAGTTTACTGTTTTTAAAGTCCACACATCTACAGAGGTTTGAAGAAATCCCATCACGACATTGTAATCTTTCCACCCACTTTAGCACGAGTTTTACTTGCCTATTGTCTAGCTCATAGCATGCTTTAGGTTTTTTATTTTCGTTATACAAGTGCAGCTCCGACAATTTACAAAAGTGTAATATATTGCGTCTCGAATTCGCATCGTCTTTGGTTTTACCCTTTACATTCAAAACTGTATTAAAAACGTTACCAAAAACATTTTTTTCATTATGCATCACGTCAATATTATGCCGAAGTTTTAGATTTTTACAGTAAGGTAACTCCCAAAATATACTTTGTTTGCACCAAATATGAATATACGATTTACCTGGAATTTCAACCTGCTCTCCAGTTTCATGTATCTTTGGGTACTCACTTACAACTTCATATATCTCTTCACTTGTCCAAACTTTAGGCGATAACATAGCCTCTACTCTGCTAGCTTTAAAGTTCTTTTTATCCGTTCTAAATTTATGATTAATATGGAGAAAACAACGATGATAGTCAAACCACAATTTTTTTTTCATACTTTAATGAAAATGCCCGTGTCTCCTCCATACAATGAGGACAAGCTAGACGTCCAGTAGTACTCCAACCAGAAATCAGGTCATACGAAGGAAAATCACTAATAGTCCATAATACAAAAGCAAACATAAGAAAATTTCTTTTTCTCGAAATGTCGTACGTTTTGACTCCTTCATGCCACAGTGTTTTCAACTCTTCAATCAACGGTTGTAGATAAACATCAATTCCTTGTGTCAGATCATCGGGACCGGGGACGACAACCATTAAAAACGTATACGGTTTTTTCATACACATCCATGGGGGTAAGTTATAAGGAGTAACAATGATAGGCCATGATGAATATTTACTACCAAACTAAGAAAATGGCGAAAATCCATCCGTGCATAAATCAAGCCTAACATTAAGACTCTCGGCAGCAAATTCAGGATAAGTCCTATCAAAGTGTTTCCATGCTTCACCATCAGACGGATGTATCATAGTTCCTTCTTCTGATGTTCTCACGCTTTGCCATCGCATACGACATGCTGTAGCAGAAGATGCATATAGCCGTTGAAGTCTAGGAGTTATGAGTAGATGATGCATTCTTTCATATGGAACTTCTTTTCCTTTCTTTTCCCTTGGTTTATATCTATCTTCGTTGCAAAATTTGCATTTTCTATGGTGAGCGTCTTCTTTCCAATACAACATGCAACCTTTAATGCATGTATCTATCTTATGATACGGTAGTCCAAAAGCAGACATAAGTTTTTTCACTTTATAATGACTATTGCACATCAAATTATTGGGCGGCATATGTCGTTTTGCAGTTTGTACAATTGCTGTAAATGCAGCTACTGTAAGATTGAATTTTGATTTCATAGTGATGAATTTGGCGGTTACAGAAAATTCGGTTCCGCTTGTACACCCTTCCCACAACAGCCTCTTAGCAGAATTCAATAAATCATAATTTTTTTCACTTCCACCGTTGGTTCTTCAACATTTCCAGTCTCATCGTCGCCTTGCTCAATGTTAGGAAACATTGATCGTGCTGCATCTTGCACCATATTTTCTATCGGATTCAGCATTGTATTATCATTCATCATTGTACTATTGTTCTCTACCACTAAAGGGTTAGACCTATGTTGAACAAGTTCTCCATGACGATCCCATAAGTGATAATTCGACATAAATTCAAATTTATACAGATGTACTTCTACTACATCTGGCTTCCAATGTCTGCACTTACTACACGGACAACGAATGTCTACGTTACCCCGATTATTAGATTTAGCGAATCTAAAAAATTCTTGGACTCCATTACAAAAATTTTCCTTTATCGACCCTTTCTTACCGGTTCGGAGTTGATACATCCAACTGCGATCACGAAAATAATCGAACATTGTCCTGATTTACAACAAATATATTAGAAAGTTCGATCAAATGTAATACTTTATACTATTTTAAATATTGTAAAATTTCATTTATAACTATTGCATGTTTTCGGGTTTTTTTTTTTTTTTTGTTTATTTCTTTTTTACTTTGACGGCCGGTCTACCTACTTCCCATTACAAATATAATAACGTAAGCATATTTTATAAATTATTTCAGTTTAAACGGTTTAACAAAATTTCGGCAGCACTTCCCTTTGGTCCCTGTACCGTACACAAATGCGAGTACATAGGGAACAAAAAGGAAGTGCCATCGAAACTTTGTTAACCGTTTAAACTAAAATAATTTATAAAATATGCTTACGTTATTATATATGTAACTTGTCCAATACTAGGACAAATCCAACGAATATTGTATTAGATGAATATAGATTTCCCTTTTTTGTAAAAACGAATACCCATATAACGATCATATACAACACTTGTCGGACGGGGCCAAATTTATCTAAGGGGTTCACATAAGTAGTCAAAAAAACATTGAACCTAAGTTTAAACCAAAAAACAATTCAAATGAAAAAAGCGCGCTTTTTGTGCTTTGGGCTTTTTTGCGCTTCACTAGTAGGTGCGCATTAAACTTCAAAAAAGCCCCTTACTTGCGGATTGCGCCTTTTTCTATCTACGCTCGCGCGTTAATTACATAGCGTCTATATCATATTTTTCAGTACTTTCAATTTGTAAAATAACACGACAATGAAAATTATGAAGTATAAATTAGTTTTAGTTAATTTTAGTTTAAAGTATAAATTATGAAGTTAATTTTAGTTAATTAGTTTCAATTTTTGAAAGATAAACTAAGCTTTCAAATTTTTTAATATTATATCAACAAATTTGTCAATTTTAGTTTGTTAATATTATAGCAACAAACTAAGCTTTCAAATTTGTCAATTTTAGTTAATATTATAACAACATTTTTTTTTGGAATATTGCAAATGCATTCTTCAAATTTGTTTGGACCGACTATTCATGCATCCGATGGTGACATAATTAACAGTGCATACATAGAGGAACATCATTACACCGTTTCACTAGTCATAATCAAGTTACTACCGCTAAACAATCACAATTACTTCATTTTTTTCTTAAATGATCCTACAACACAATCAACGTAAGCCCAATTACATACATGATAATCGTCGTTTTCATGCTCCTAAATCAAGCACATATGTGATAATCAACGATTTCAACCTCCTAATCAATTCCACTTATTCCCAAATCAATGTATAACGAAATCAACATTATATGCATTTCACAAGACAACCAATTTCATATCCATAAACTATCAATTTACAACCCCATATAAACATACAAATTAACCCTAAATAACCCAAATTAAACAAGAAATAGGGTTTAGAAGACATACCGGCACAATTAGAGATGATTGGAATGGATGAAATCGGTGCGGGGGGGCGACGGCGTAGCAGTAAGGGGTTGGGTTTTTTTTTTTGTGAAAATTGAATGATTTGAGGAAAAAAGCCTCGGCTGTTATGTTTTTGAATTGTGCAACAGCTAGCGACGGCCGCCTTTTTAGCCGTCGCTAGCCGTTGCCTAGGGCCTTTGCAAAACGAGCCCTTTCTAGTAGTGATAATATAATCACACAACATACACATTTAAATAACTATTAATTAATTAGCTTAAGAAATTATGGTAGAAATTATACCTAGAAGAAGAGAAAGTGACGGCTGGAGAAGGGGAGGAAGAGCGTCGGTGTCGGAGCTGAGGCGGAGGAAGGCGCGCCAACGATTGAAGCGTAGGTTTTTTTATTTATTTATTTAAATTTTGACCGTGGGGAGAGAAATCGGAAGTAAGAGACAAATATCGATCTTTACTGCTGGCTCATGGGATAAATGTTTCTTTTGTGACGTTTAACGACGGCTGGCGAGAACCGTCTTTTTTAACTGTCGTCAGCCGTCCAGCCGTCGCTACCATGCATAACCAAATTGAGCCATTCTTATGCATTTATATAAATCAATTATTATTCTAACTGCATATTACATATGAAATCTACGTCTTTACGCAATAACCATCATTATTTGTGAGCACAAATTTGGAACTAAGTGGTTAAAAACTGTTCTTTATTTGAAATTTTCCCAGGTTAAATATAAAGAAGGAAAACGTGTTCAACGCGCTGTTATTTAATGGCTGCTGTGCTATCTACAAACTACAATTTAGCAACACTAGATTCACATGTGTTTAAACTTAAAGGTTGAAATAAACAAAGCTTAGATACATTTGTTTTTGGATGCATGTATCATGTATGCGATCAGCTCAACCATGACAAATTAACAAAGCAGCTGAGTACATATGCATGCATGCATGTGAGTATGTGTATGTGTATGTACACACATGAATCCATATGTACGTAGTAGGTCAAGTAATTAATTTATCAGTCTTAACATACATAACAAAGTGAGGTTGTCATCAATATTGCAATAGCAGAATTGATCAAAGTCTATATCTATGGACTTCGATAATCCAAGAGTCTAGAAGATGCATTTAATGTTTGGATATTGCATTGGAGGATGACAACCTGACCACACCTGCAATTCAACTAGAGAACCATAATCCGATCCAGAAGTCAAACAAGCCGTGATTTACAAATGGTTTCAACTTTCAACTTAAAGATACTATAGTTTTACTCTGGCAACTATAATTCTTAATAATTCTCAAACTAAGGATCGGTCATAGTGGATCTGTACCGAAATTCGGCGCACCCGATGTCCTTTCAATCACATCCCCTTATTTTCGTTGTTTTGCATTTAAGTCCTCCAATAATTCAAAGGTTTAAGAATAAAAGGTGAAAATCAGGTGCTGTAATTGGATGAAACACCGGGTTACACCGAAATTCGGTCCACAACAATTGAGCCGGTCATAGTGTTAAATACATAATAGTATGTATACGACGTGCAATTTACGAGGTTTCATCTTCCGGTGACACAAGGCTTTGAGTTTGGATTGGTCATACTGTTATGATGCTTGTAGCATTTCTTCAGTGTATGTCTGCGCAGCATTGACATTTGGTTGCCATTGCACAAAGGTAAGTTAATATGGATGTCATCTCTTTGGTATTTATACTGCCAAAAATAAATTGTCCATTGAAATCAACGGCTAAATATGCCTTAAATTGACATGTCTTTAAAGGTTGTACAAATTGAATTTCTAACAAAATGAAATACTTCTACTTTTATTTGATTGACTCAGAGCATGAAGAGTAGCTGAACTTTAGCTAAGTTAAAATTTGCTGAACTTCTTCTTTCTTTCTTTTATTTTGAAATCAAATTTCTTTAGAAAACATATTTGTGGCCGCACTTGTAGCCTGAAAAAAAAAAATATACTGTGAAACAAGGAAATCTATAAACAAAAGAATGCACTACTGCTCCAAAATTATTAGGAGCTAACTTTCCCTAAACCGTTCCAAAAATATTTTGTCCATTATGTAAATTTTTTTAAGGATTTTTCTCAGAACTTCAAGGTTCTCAATCTATAAACAAAAGAATACACTACTACTAAACAACTGTATGTGATCTGGGCTATAAACCTAAACCAAGCAACCTAACAGGAGTAACCCTAACCCATTCTTTCTTCTCCTTAATTGTATCAAGCTTAGGCGACCATTGTGAACTATCTCTTCTCTTTACAAGTAGCTCGTACTGCTTCTTCAACTCTGGTGTGGTACAAATCGCATCACTTTCTTCATAATCATGTCCAGCACCATCATCATCATTTATCATTTTCATAATAAACTCAGGCAAAACCCTAATCAGCATTGTTCCATCCTCCCCCTTCACATACTCAAATGCAGAAGATGTCATGGTTTTCATCTCTTTTGGCATCTTAGAAGCCAGAGTTGCCGTGGTTAATTTTGCATTACAAGGGAAGAAATTGATGGGGAGGACAAAGTAAGGTAGCGTTTGGTTTATTTTGTGTTTTGCATTTTTAGTTTTTGACGTTAATTATGAAAGTTGTGAAGATTTTAAGTGTAGCGGTGGTGATGGATCAAAGAGAATGGGAGTGACGGAGGGGACCGCGGGAATGGTGGATAGACGGATGTGTTATTGTCATTCCCTTGTTTCTTAAAATATGAAAAATAATAAAAAGTTGTTTTCGGTTTTGTGTGTTAACTCTGTTTTGTAAAACGGTCATTTTTCATGATATATGTGCATTGTTAGTGTTTTTGTATGTGTGAAAACTCAAAATTGAAAAATCTAAAACAAACGCTACCTAAGTTTCTCCAAGCAGTAGAGAGTCTTCAATGGAGAGCATGGGAATGGGGCGGCCAATGAAGAAAGAATCTGCATGACAGATGACTTTGTTAGGGTTTGTGAGCATGAGCTCTGCAGCAGAAGTGTTAATAGTGAAGGTTTTGGTGATGCTGCCATGGAACATCACTTTGGTTTGAGGTGGCGATGTGGGTTTGATGGTGAAGCAAGAAGACGAATTCCCCATTTTTTGATGGTTTCGTTTGTGTTTGAAAGAAGTTATATATAATGAGATGGGACTTCGACAAAACTTGGGTTCTTTTTTATACTAGGTTGGTGTTACTTGGTCGGTGATCGTCGGTCAAAGTTGATGGCTTGGCCCGGACGAGTTTTAATTGTCAACTTAGTTATGGATTGGAAATGGAAGAATCCAACTGTTAATCAGCGTACGATTGTGATGTTATTTATTAAGGGTTTTCTTTCCACCACTGCTGCATGGGACTTAAGTAACGCGCATCTTTTAATTATAATACCACGTACAGTACATGTTCCAGCAGTTCACGTAACATGCACACGTCGGTTTAGAAAAACTATGACTATTTAAATTAAAACATGTGACTGATATCATATGGATTATGATGTTGCAAAAATGCGGTGCGAATATGTATATATATATTGAGCTAGTTTCAATAGTGTTAGAGTTTGTGCCCTAGAGACAATTTATTTGATGATATTGATAACACTGTTGATGTTATTATTTTATTTGGAATAAAATATTATTCTATTATATTGTATTTACTGCGTAATATAAATAATAATATAATAGAAGTCCTTAGAATAGTAATACTGAATTATATGGTTCGAGTAAGACTGAACTTGAGATTATATAATGTGATAAGTATTATAATTCTTAAATGCCCCTAGTCGAGTTTTATTGTTAATATAGGACAACAATAAAGCGTTAAGACTAGTATGTTGATTGACTGGTGATCACATCTCATTGATCATTAATATACGTGATATTAATGTCAAAACATAAGTACGTATTGGAGAATATCGTATTGGGTTGACCCACCGTGAGATAACTACATGGAATAAAATTAATAGTATCATAAGTTATTCTCATGGTGACAGTGATGTAATGGTCCTCAGACCTGAAATCGTTATAATTTTATTCGAGGATATTTGTGTTTTGATATCATCTAAAGTTATTCGTAACAGAGTAACGATAACGGTGATTATTGGATACATCTCGAGTCGAATGAAAATTATGAATGATCCAGATGGAATTTAACCCTACGATATATTCGTAGTGATATCCATGGGCCTCTTGATTGAGTGAGACTCACTACAACAAAAATACCCTATTACAACGTCATTTTTACAACGGGCATTTGTTGCCCATTGTAATAGAAATATATTACAACGGTCATTTCTGGACCATTGTAATAGACATCTTGTACAATGCCCTTTTTACAACAGGCATGGAATGCCCGTTGTAATAAAATGCTATTACAACGGTCATTTAAGGCACGTTCTAATAGATGTCTATTGTGACGGCCCGCCTCGCACCAGCCTGCATTTCCTCCAAGAGTGCGCTGTACACATGCCCGACTAGCACAAGACGGTCGTCAGAAGAAAGGAAAGAAAAGAATGAACTAATCAAAGAACCTGTAGAATGTCTCACAGCGCATGGGATAAAATATAATAATAACATACTTGACATTAAACAGGCGAGACAGTGCATAAGCTGATAACTAATAATCAATGTCAACATCAAAGCAGCGGAAATCCATATACAGCTTATTACAACTTTCCAAATTTACTGTCTCTAATCAAAAGAAAGCTAAAATAGAAGATACACCAACAATGCCCAAGCAGTGATCTTCAACAACACAGGGAGAATATTATGTATATAGTACGTGGAAGCCTCCTGCTCATCTCCGGACCATCTACCCGTGCATCACCAGCTAACCTGTCTCTAGTCTGCTCGTGTGAGCACCCAGAGTAATAAGAAGAGACATAAAACTCTGGGTCAGACATAAAGCCTGGTATGAGCGATAAGCATCTAAACAGGGAAATAACAGGTATACTAAACCATACCTGAACCTGGACCTGCAACCAAAGAGTTAGTACCACATACCGTACAATACTCCAAGGTGCCATAATAAATAGTGTAAGAATACGGGGGTGGGGTGTGCATGTCACAATGATAGCAAACAAATCATCCATAGCAACCATTCTCGCATCTCTCACTCAGTGCGTAAAGCGTACGGCATCTACCACTTTGAAACACTAGACAAACTGAGGCAACGACGAATCCCGACTTGTGGAAACCCTGCTATGACCAAGCCAAACACTTGGAGTCATGACCAAACATTTCAATGACCCACTTCATTGGTCGTAGCCCTTAGTTCTACCAATGCCATAATGGCCCTGAATCCGCCTTCGTACCTCCTACCATAGTGGTCCAAAGCTATAGGTGTCGACAACTCCTTAGCACGCGTCCCGCAGCAAAGCCCAACCATGAAGTGAACTCGTTGATTCCCATCTGAATCTTAAGCTCGAACTTCTCATTTGGACTTCCTTTGCATCTCGGGTTTGGTTGAATTGGAGTGGGTCTTCAGAAGAGTTGTCGTACATTAACAGTCCTAGAATTCTGTTCGGTTCGGTAGTCATCACCATCATCGGTTCGGGTCGGTAGTCATCTTCTTCATCGGTTCGGGTCGGTAGTCATCTTCTTCATCGGTTCGGGTCGGTAGTCATCTTCTTCATCGGTTCGGGTCGGTTGTCTCTGTTTGAGTTCGGTGGTTGCTCCCTTCTGAGTTCTCATGCCCGATCCTGTCCTTCTCCAATTGCCGGTCCGCTCCGCCCCCTTAGCGTACTCCGATCCAATCTTCTCCAATCCGATCCACTCTCTAGTTTCGATCCGATCCGCTCCCTAGTTCCGATCCGATCCCCCTTGTCCACTCCAACTCTAAGCAATGGCCTTCCTTCCTGCCAAACTTCTTCCAGTGGCAAGTCCTCATCCAGTTCGAATTCCCTTGGTCGGTTCCCTAGTCCGATCCGACCCCTTTTCTCCGATCCGAACCGGTTCGGAACCTGCACACTTCTGCAACTTTCCAGCGAGCTTTCTACGCCATTCGACGACGTTTTCGAGCAATTTAACTATTCTAATTAATCATGAATCATACCATAGAGTCATAGCAACATGTAATAGCAACCACAAACAGCAAACAACAATTTAAATGAATCAAAATGAATCAAAAGTGGCTAAAACCTCACATTTGCCTATAACCCCTCTTAATCATGTTTAAGCATACGATTAGCAAAACACATCGAAATTAACCCAAATTTCTAACAGAGCCTTAAAACATTATTTTAGAATTTTAAGAATTTTTCCAGAATTTATTTACGTATAAATTCGCTAATCTTCACTAATTACCCCTAATCACCGTAATTAGTGCAAAAACTATGCAAATCACTCACCTTGGCCACAAATGAAATTCTCAGAACTGAAACTCCTCTGATTTGGGGCGAATACTGATGTCTAACAGCGGCTCCAACCTTGCTTTGGTGCTTTTTCTCCTTAATTTGGTGTTGCTAAGCCTAATCTTCAATTAGAGAGTGATTTGGGGTGTTTTAGATGTAGGAAGCCATTACTAAGGTCTTCAAGGAGGTTTGTGGCGGCTCAAAACTGAAATGAAAGTGATAACCTAACCCTAATCAGACCTCCTAAACCTCTAAACCCGAAATTCCCCTTGGGCCTAGCTGCTAATCACCCGTTTAAGCCCAACTAAGCTGTCTTTCACCATCTGAAACTTGTTTCAGCCATATCTCCCAAACGGTGAGTCCGTTTGGCTAATGTGACCACTCTACGGAAAGAGAAACCATCATTCAAAGCCAATGGAAGTGGTTTCAGGTCAAAATTCATTCCCAGTCAAAAGTTATGGCCAAAACAGTGCCAACTAGGGGTAAAATGGTCATTTAAAAATCGGGAAAAATCATGAACATGGGAAATGACCCCAATAGTCGTCTCCCAAAGTTACACGACCATACGACTTCGTATGTGAAAGAAATAAATATTCTACGATCCTATGATGCGTAGAATGCGGGTCGTTACACTCTCCCCCCCTTAAGAAATTTCGTCCCCGAAATTCCTTAACCCAAAACATACAAAGGATCCCGCATGCCTAACAACCACATATAACAAAAATCAAACATGCAAAACAAGCAAACAAGCCTATCCTAGCATGCGGAAAAACTAAATCGAAGTCAAAATCTTACCAGGCAAAGAGTTCAGGATAAGTCCTCCTAATGTTCTCCTCTGTCTCCCAAGTACAATCATTCTCGTCCTCGCCCCACTGAACCTTGACTAGTTTCACCGCCTTCCTTCGAAGTTGCTTCATGTCGTGCTCGACAATACGGGCCGGCTTGCGGTTCCCAACCGCCTCGGGTTCTACTTCGAAGTCCTCCAACTGATCAGGTGAAATAGTCATATCTGAGTCGTGAACGAACTTCCTTAGTTGGGAAACATGAAATACGTTATGAACTCCCGCCATCTTCTTCGGTAAGTCAATTCTATATGCCAAATTCCCGACTAATTCAAGAACATGGAATGGGCCAACAAACCTTGGTGCCAACTTGCCTCTCCTGCCAAATCGTATTACGCTCTTCAACGGAGAAATCTTGACAAACACCAAGTCGCCAACGGAGAATTTTAAGTCTCTTCTCCTCTTATCAGCATAACTCTTCTGCCTATCCTGGGCAGCCTTCATTCGTTGTTGAACGACCTTGATCTTATCCGACGTTTCTCTCACCACCTCTGGTCCAAGCATGAACTTCTCGCCAGTCTCTATCCAACATGATGGTGAGTTACACGGTCTTCCGTACAAAGCTTCAAACAGAGCCATACCGATACTGGATTGGTAACTATTATTATATGCAAACTCTACTAGATGCAAATGGTCATCCCATGATCCACCAAAGTCCAACATACATGCTCTCAAGAGATCTTCCAAAATACGATTCACCCTTTCCGTCTGACCGTCGGTCTGAGGATGATATGCGGTACTGAGATGTAACTCTGACCCTAGCGCCTCTTGCAAGCTCTTCCAAAACCCACTAGTGAACAACGGGTCTCGGTCGCTCACAATGCTTTTAGGTACTCCATGAAATCTCACTACCCACTTCATATACAATTCTGCTAACTTAGCTGTCGTTCTTGTCGATTTGACTGGTATAAACCTTGCACTTTTAGTCAGTCGGTCTACAATCACCCAAATGCTATCATATCCCGATCTAGTCCTTGGTAAACCATCGACGAAATCCATCGAGACTTGCTCCCATTTCCATTCGGGAATTTCTAATGGCTGTAACAGACCACTAGGCTTCTTTTGCTCGGCTTTAACTAGCTGGCAATTCATGCACTTGGATATAAACTTCCCAACGTCTCTTTTCATTCCTTCCCAGTAGTAAGTCTGCTTCATATCTCGATACATTTTGTTACCACCGGGGTGTATAGTCAGTCTTGAGTGATGACATTCTCTAAGCACTTCGTCTCTCAATCCATTGACATTGGGTACAACGAGCTTTCCATTCCTTCTAAGCCATCTATCTTGATCAAGCCCATACTTGCTCACCTCCTCATCGACACCCATCTCTAACTTGGAGATGATTTCCAATAGGTTAGGATCGTCCCTCTGACTAGAGCCGATCCGCTCAATCAAAGTGGGTCTGATCGTCAAACTTGCTAACATTTCTGGATCCAATTCGCACTTTGGTCTGAAATCAAACCCCGCGATAAACTCCAGTTGCTTCCATTCAAGGAACATAGCCCACAAGCTGGCATGTCTTCTACTCAATGCATCAGCCACCGCATTGCCCTTTCCTGGTGTGTATGCGATGTCAAAATCATAGGAAGCTAAGAACTCTAACCATCTCTGCTGACGGAGATTTAAATCCTTCTGGGAGAATAGATACTTTAACGACTTATGATCCGTAAATAGCTCAAACCTTTCTCCCAAGAGATAGTGTCTCCACATCTTTAACGCGAACACGATCGCTGCCAATTCTAAATCATGGGTAGGGTATCTTCTCTCGTGCGGTTTCAATTGCCGACTTGCATAAGCTACAACCCTACCGCCTTGCATCAATACAGCACCCAGTCCGGTACCACAGGCATCCGTGTATACCGTCATCTCTTCATCCCCCTTAGGAATGACTAACACTGGTGCGCTTGTCAACTTGTCCTTTAGGCTTTTGAATGCATTCTCGCACCTTTCATCCCAGTCAAAAGCTTGATTCTTCTTGGTCAACTGGGTCAATGGTGCTGCTATCTTGGAGAAACCTTGGATAAACTTACGATAATATCCCGCTAACCCCAAGAAACTCCTTACATCTGTTGCATTCTTGGGCGTAGGCCAATCTTGTACCGTAGCCACCTTCGCTGGGTCCACGGCAATACCATTCTCTGACACAACATGGCCCAAGAACCTCACTTCCCTCTTCCAGAAGTGACACTTAGAAAACTTTGCTTTCAATTGGTGTTTTCTCAACACCTCCATCGCTACTCTTAAATGTTCCTTGTGTTCCTCCTCTGTCCTCGAATAGACCAAAATATCATCAACGAACACAAGGACAAACTTATTCAACTGATCTCTGAATACCCTATTCATAAGATCCACAAAATATGCTGGGGCATTGGTCAGCCCGAATGGCATGACCAACCACTCATAAAACCCAGACGGCGTCCGAAATGCCGTTTTAGCTATACTCTCAGCTTCCACTCTAAGCTGATGAAAACCTGTCGCGAGATCCAACTGAGAAAATACTCTCGCGCCACTCAACTGATCGAACAAATCATCTATCCGCGGTAGAGGATACTTGTTCTTCCTCGTCACTTTATTCAATTCGCGGTAGTCTACACACAAACGAAGGGAACCATCCGCCTTGGTAGCAAACACAACTGGTGCCCCCCATTCAGAAACACTCCTTCTGATAAATCCCTTCTTCAAAAGATCGCTGACTTGCACCTCGAGCTCTCGCTGCTCCCTTGGTGCCATACGACGAAGTGGCATCACTATAGGTCTGGCATCCTTTACCAAATCAATACGGAACTCAATCTCTCGGTGTGGTGGAAGTCCGGTCACTTCTTCGAAAACATCCGGATACTGGCCAACCACGGGCAAACCTGACAACTCACTATGCGGAATGTCGAGGGAGTTTAGAAAACTAGCCAATACCCCCTTACTGGGTAGACCACCAAACACTATCCTCCGCCCGTCACCCGCTCTAGCTGTCACCAACAAGCCCTCACAGTCTACCACCACCCCGTATTTTTGGAGCCAATCTACTCCCAAAATAATGCCAAACCCAGTAAAGCCCAAAACAAAGCAATCACAAACAAACATGCATCCATGACTCGATAAGACCACATTACGACAAATCATGCTAAGGCTAGTCGAACCACCAATCGGGTTCGTCACCACTAAAGGTCTATCGACAATCTCGGGCTCCAATCCCAACCTATCTACCAGGTCACTAGATATGAAAGAACTGGAAGCTCCGGTATCAAACAAAACTCTAACAGGAACATCATAAACAGAAAGCATACCTTGAATGACGACACTCTTTCCCTTCTCCGCCGCAGTTGGGGCATTCGACGAAGAAGGAATAGCATTAAGAGCATATGCTTTCACCATTTGCTTTTCCTTAGGGGGCTGTGGACACTTGTCCTTGTGATGTCCCAATTGGCCACAATTGAAGCACTTCCTATCCGCTGGCTTGGCCCGACAATTACTAGCATAATGGCCCTTCTTACCACAGCTGAAGCACTCCACATCTTGCTTATTCTTTTTCTTCTGGCCATCCTTAACCTGATTCTGCTTTCTCTTATTCTGGGGACCACCTTTACCTCCACCACTAGCTTGTGGCTTTGGCTCATCTATGGATGCAACCTCAGTCTTCGACTTAGGGTAGAGACTTTCTGATCTTAACGCTTTCCCCACAATCGATTCAAACGTCTCATCGATGTGGTTAATAAGTTTTTCCCCCAAGTACTGATCCAAACCAGTTATGAATTTCTCATTCTTTTTCTCGGCAGTATCAATAAGAGATAAACCATATTTTGACAAAGTGTCAAATTCAGCAATATACTCCGAGACAGCCCTGCCATTCTGCTTGAGCTCCAAGAATTTCTTAAACAACATTGACTTCTGAGCAGCTGGAATGAACTTCTCACTAAAGCGAGCTTTAAACTGCTCCCAAGTAATCTGATCTTCGGGAGTAGCTGCCTTTATAGCATTCCACCAATTCATTGCCCGCCCTTGCAGCTGACGGGACGCTAGCTTTCTCTTCATCGCATCCTCGATGCCCAAATCCTCGAAGATACGTTCGCAGCTATCCAACCAATCTTGAACTT
This sequence comes from Allium sativum, assembly GCA_030737875.1. Classification (NCBI taxonomy): domain Eukaryota; kingdom Viridiplantae; phylum Streptophyta; class Magnoliopsida; order Asparagales; family Amaryllidaceae; genus Allium; species Allium sativum. The sequence continues at coordinate 647,729,472 of CM060923.1, forward strand.
CTGTGGCCGACTCCGTTCCGTGGAACGGCTTCCCACCAAGGCTAGTATAATCCTTATTCAGCTTGGCGAAGTCGACCCTCGGCGCCTGCACTATTGGACCACCACCATTTCCACCATTGGGAGCTGCCCTCTGTACATCTCTAAGCATCTCTCTCATGAGGTCTGTAAACATCGCCCTCATGTCAGCAGCATTCCCATTATTGGCTCCCCTACCAGCACCTCTAGTATCTCGGCTCATCGTCAATCTGAAAAAGGAAACGATTAACGATTCCATAGTGGTGCTAGTGCAGTACGACTTCATCCTTATACTACTAATAGTATATATATATATATAGCTTTTAAAAACCAAAGTAATCACAAATACGCTCTCTCGTATACGTATATTATCTCTCCCTGATAACTCCCCTAGGCTAACTACGCAACCTAGAGCTCTGATACCAAGTGTGACGGCCCGCCTCGCACCAGCCTGCATTTCCTCCAAGAGTGCGCTGTACACATGCCCGACTAGCACAAGACGGTCGTCAGAAGAAAGGAAAGAAAAGAATGAACTAATCAAAGAACCTGTAGAATGTCTCACAGCGCATGGGATAAAATATAATAATAACATACTTGACATTAAACAGGCGAGACAGTGCATAAGCTGATAACTAATAATCAATGTCAACATCAAAGCAGCGGAAATCCATATACAGCTTATTACAACTTTCCAAATTTACTGTCTCTAATCAAAAGAAAGCTAAAATAGAAGATACACCAACAATGCCCAAGCAGTGATCTTCAACAACACAGGGAGAATATTATGTATATAGTACGTGGAAGCCTCCTGCTCATCTCCGGACCATCTACCCGTGCATCACCAGCTAACCTGTCTCTAGTCTGCTCGTGTGAGCACCCAGAGTAATAAGAAGAGACATAAAACTCTGGGTCAGACATAAAGCCTGGTATGAGCGATAAGCATCTAAACAGGGAAATAACAGGTATACTAAACCATACCTGAACCTGGACCTGCAACCAAAGAGTTAGTACCACATACCGTACAATACTCCAAGGTGCCATAATAAATAGTGTAAGAATACGGGGGTGGGGTGTGCATGTCACAATGATAGCAAACAAATCATCCATAGCAACCATTCTCGCATCTCTCACTCAGTGCGTAAAGCGTACGGCATCTACCACTTTGAAACACTAGACAAACTGAGGCAACGACGAATCCCGACTTGTGGAAACCCTGCTATGACCAAGCCAAACACTTGGAGTCATGACCAAACATTTCAATGACCCACTTCATTGGTCGTAGCCCTTGGTTCTACCAATGCCATAATGGCCCTGAATCCGCCTTCGTACCTCCTACCATAGTGGTCCAAAGCTATAGGTGTCGACAACTCCTTAGCACGCGTCCCGCAGCAAAGCCCAACCATGAAGTGAACTCGTTGATTCCCATCTGAATCTTAAGCTCGAACTTCTCATTTGGACTTCCTTTGCATCTCGGGTTTGGTTGAATTGGAGTGGGTCTTCAGAAGAGTTGTCGTACATTAACAGTCCTAGAATTCTGTTCGGTTCGGTAGTCATCACCATCATCGGTTCGGGTCGGTAGTCATCTTCTTCATCGGTTCGGGTCGGTAGTCATCTTCTTCATCGGTTCGGGTCGGTAGTCATCTTCTTCATCGGTTCGGGTCGGTTGTCTCTGTTTGAGTTCGGTGGTTGCTCCCTTCTGAGTTCTCATGCCCGATCCTGTCCTTCTCCAATTGCCGGTCCGCTCCGCCCCCTTAGCGTACTCCGATCCAATCTTCTCCAATCCGATCCACTCTCTAGTTTCGATCCGATCCGCTCCCTAGTTCCGATCCGATCCCCCTTGTCCACTCCAACTCTAAGCAATGGCCTTCCTTCCTGCCAAACTTCTTCCAGTGGCAAGTCCTCATCCAGTTCGAATTCCCTTGGTCGGTTCCCTAGTCCGATCCGACCCCTTTTCTCCGATCCGAACCGGTTCGGAACCTGCACACTTCTGCAACTTTCCAGCGAGCTTTCTACGCCATTCGACGACGTTTTCGAGCAATTTAACTATTCTAATTAATCATGAATCATACCATAGAGTCATAGCAACATGTAATAGCAACCACAAACAGCAAACAACAATTTAAATGAATCAAAATGAATCAAAAGTGGCTAAAACCTCACATTTGCCTATAACCCCTCTTAATCATGTTTAAGCATACGATTAGCAAAACACATCGAAATTAACCCAAATTTCTAACAGAGCCTTAAAACATTATTTTAGAATTTTAAGAATTTTTCCAGAATTTATTTACGTATAAATTCGCTAATCTTCACTAATTACCCCTAATCACCGTAATTAGTGCAAAAACTATGCAAATCACTCACCTTGGCCACAAATGAAATTCTCAGAACTGAAACTCCTCTGATTTGGGGCGAATACTGATGTCTAACAGCGGCTCCAACCTTGCTTTGGTGCTTTTTCTCCTTAATTTGGTGTTGCTAAGCCTAATCTTCAATTAGAGAGTGATTTGGGGTGTTTTAGATGTAGGAAGCCATTACTAAGGTCTTCAAGGAGGTTTGTGGCGGCTCAAAACTGAAATGAAAGTGATAACCTAACCCTAATCAGACCTCCTAAACCTCTAAACCCGAAATTCCCCTTGGGCCTAGCTGCTAATCACCCGTTTAAGCCCAACTAAGCTGTCTTTCACCATCTGAAACTTGTTTCAGCCATATCTCCCAAACGGTGAGTCCGTTTGGCTAATGTGACCACTCTACGGAAAGAGAAACCATCATTCAAAGCCAATGGAAGTGGTTTCAGGTCAAAATTCATTCCCAGTCAAAAGTTATGGCCAAAACAGTGCCAACTAGGGGTAAAATGGTCATTTAAAAATCGGGAAAAATCATGAACATGGGAAATGACCCCAATAGTCGTCTCCCAAAGTTACACGACCATACGACTTCGTATGTGAAAGAAATAAATATTCTACGATCCTATGATGCGTAGAATGCGGGTCGTTACATCTATTTTACAACGGTCACAAAATGCTCGTTGTGAAAGATGTCTATTTTACAACGGTCACATAATTCCCGTTGGAAAAGATGCCAATTTTGTAATGGGTAATGCCGGTTGTAATAGGTGTCATTTTACGATGGTCATTAAATAAGACCATATTTTAGAATGGTCATAAAATGCCTATTACAATAAATTTTTGTTACCACTTTTCAACAGTCAATAATTAATAATTACAATACTTCCTTGTAATTAATATTAATTATTTTTTATTATGTAACAATTAATCATTTATAATATTATATTAATCATATGTTACTAATTACTAACTATAATTTTATATTACTAATCACTAATCATCAATAATATTATATTATTTATTAATATATAATAATTAATCATTAATGATATTACATCAATCGTTTATAACTTACAAGAATTAACGATTATTAATAATTAATCAGTAATTACTCATTATTATATATAATTTGTATTCCAACAGACTTAATTTTACTTTCTCGTTACTAGTAAGTAATATCGAGTAATTAATGTCAAATATATAATAATTTATAATTTAACAATAAATATCAATGATTTATTATTAATAATATTACTATTAAAAACTAAAAATTAATGTTAAAAATTAAAAATCAGTAATTTACACATATTAATTATTAATAGTTAATAATTAACATTAAATTATAATTAATAGATATGAAGTAACATTTAATAATTAATTTTTACTAATTAATATATACTACAACAAAAATACTATATCATAAAGGCATGTTTAGTACTGTCATGAAAAAACCATTGTAATAGAAAGATATTACAAAAATACAGTGGTTTACTCATGTCTATTGTAATAGACGTCAATTTTCATCAACATAACATAACGGTCCAAAGTCGCCCGTTGTAGTAAAAAAAATATTACAATGGTTTGGTTTGTCAGTTACAATAGATGCTAGTTTTCAATAACTTATGCAACAGTCTAACATGGTTCGTTGTAATAAACCCAATAAAATACTTGGAAAAAACATTTTGAATTTGTAGCTAGTAACCAATAGTACTTGCTAATTTATAAATGGTAATTTATAAATAAAAATTGTAAACGTCAACTAATATAATTTAAGTAATTTATAATCTATAATTGTAACACCCCACGCCCGCTAAGGTCACTCACAAAGGGAATGCCTTAGTTTTGGTGGAGTATTTTTAGTGAGTATAGAACAGAAAAATTACAACAGGACAGATGTAAGTAATACTTGAAAATTTAAATCATCATTTCATTAACAAAACATGTTTGGCTACATCACAAAACCATAACAAGAGTCAAGTACATAATATCCATCCTGATAAAATAGAAGTACATAATCCCATTACATAGACAATAGCCAAAAGATAAACTGAGCTTTACTTCTATCGTCCAAGCCCCAAAAGATAGATATAGCGGTCTGGTCCAAGCCCACTAGTGCTAAGTCCACTCTGGTAACCTGAGGGTGGGGAAAAAGATAAACAACAACGGGGTCAGACATAAGTCTGAGTGAGTCCTATAACCCTAACAATACAACCATTAAAGTAATTAGGGTATGATATAAACAAGATACGGTACCTCTGGGGATAATGACTACAATAAGTAGTCCACAAAACACAGGATGTACTACGATAATCGAAACGATGTATTTATCCACCCAAGGATAATTACTAGCTTACACCACCCCAGACCCTACCCACCCAAGGGTAATTCCTACACTGCACCACACCAGTTCTACCCACCAAGAGTAATTCCTACTTAAAGGTTGATCCCACTAAAGTCTTAGAAAATATAGCTAGTAGTCTCTGGTACTTCTAGCTGACCACGTAGGTGCCGTCTGCCCCTACCTCCACTAGGTGTATAACTGACCACGTAGGTGTCGTCTGCCCCTACATTCACTAGGTGTACCTAGTAATCTTACCCAGTAGTTTCGTGTACCCCTACATAGGTGCCGTCTGCTCCTATCTTTACTAGGTGTACCCACTACTCCCCATCGATCGGCTCCCTAACGTAGATACCCGTGCTGGTCCCACAGTGGGGTGTATCACTCCCCTAAAGTGGCTACCCAATACTATCAACGGTGCACGGCTTTATATCTACACGATGCAACAACGGCTTATCTACCAGCCCGGGCCCACACACGCATATGAAACCCGTTGGACTTGCGTTGCCACCGCTACCCCGTTTTGGCCTCTTATAATCAAGCCCAATATGCGTGTCCCGTCACTCGACATGGGTCGAGCCCACAAAGATACGTTTGGGATATTGGTTGAAATGGGCCCCCACAAGCTACTACTTAAGCTTGTCATTTTATCTAGTGCATTCCACTTAACCCCTTTTTATAATCATGCCCCCTTACATGTTAAGGTTTGGTTAAGTCATCCAATTATATTACAATTGCCACTTAAGGCACCCACTAGATTTCCGCATGCCACCCAAGGCACTTACTTGATTCCCCCATGCCACCCAAGGCACTTACTTAACCCTTTAATCATGTTTAGTTACATGTTCCACTCTGGTTAAGTATTCTAATCGTATTTTCTATTGCCACCCAAGGCAACCCACTAGTTTTCTCATGCCACCCAAGGCACCCCCACTAGTTACTACATGCCACCCAAGGCACCCACTTAACCCCTCATGTCCCACTACATGCTAATATGGTTAAGTGTTTCTTAATTAATTAAGACCGTGATCTCCCATAAAGACCTCCCACATTAGACTGGCTGTTATGACCGCCTGGTTAAGCCGGTAGAGTCCGGGCAATCTTACGTCATAACAGAGTCTAACCTCGTGTCTCTATCTTAATCACGTATTTAATTTATGGCTAAGACCTCTCACATTGGGCTGACATTTGTAGCAACTGGTTAAGCCGGTTGGATCCGGGCAGTTTTACACTACAAATGAGTCCAACCTCGTGTCTTAGTCGATTAATTACACCTAATTAATCACCCCCATATTAATTATCCCTAATTAATATCAAGTTTTCCATAACATGGGTAGACCTAACTCAATAGGTAAATTCCCATGGGGTAGACCTAACTCAATAGGTAAATTCCCACTTATGGTAATTTATTTTTATGGTATGCTTAATCATACCCAATCATTCACTTATTAACATATTTACCAACCCCATCGTTCCCCACGTAAATCGTTCTCATTTCATAACATAAATAAGGGGAAGATCATCACAAATATCATGGGTTTAGCATACAACTTTGTCATGGGTTAAGAGGATGTCAACTTGCATATATGAGCATATATTAACCCTACCACATTTAACCCCAAACTTGCACATTATCATACACATGTCTTACATAACATGTTGAACTTGCATATAAGCATTCTCATAACTTGCATAACACGTTAGACATGCATTTAAGCCTACACATAACTTGCATGAGCATTCACATACTTGTATGGGCATTCATATACTTGCATAAGCATTCACATACTTGCATATCACATTAAGCTCGCATTTAAGCATATACATAACTTGCATAACATCATGCTCATAACTTGCATAATCTCATAAACTTAACTTGCATAACACTATGCACACAACTTGCATACCCTCATACACATAACTTGCATATGCACATAACTTACATAACATGTTGAGCTTGCATGTAAGCATAACTTGCATAATATGTCGAACTTACATACATGACTTGCATCTTAAAGGAGGGTAAACATGCATAGCATATAAGGGTGCCATCTTGCATATGTATATACCATATTTAAAAGGGTAAACTTGCATGTCATGATTTATGCATAATACCAAACACTTAGCATGCATAAAACCACTTACTTATCATGCATAGAATCAAATACTTATTATGCATAAAATCAAATACTTATTATGCATAAACCCACCACTTAACTTGCATAACCCCAAACACTTAACTTGCATAAAACCCCATACTTAGTATGCATACAATCAAATACTTATCATGCATAACGTCAAATACTTTAGCATGAATAACATCAAATACTTAACATGCATAACACCAACAACTTAGCATGCATAAAATCACATGCATAACTTGCATATCATGTTACATATAACTTGCATATATTCTCACATATAGTTTGCATAACATGTCACATATGCATAAATGTTTAACACGGTGTTTTGCATCATAAAACATGGCCTTAACTTGCATTTAACATAAAACTTGCAAATCACATATCATACAAACTTGCATAAATGCATTTATCCACAAACATAGCCATGTCTTATCACATCCTACCATAATCAATTTAACAATTGATTATTAAAGCCATAGAAACTCACCAAAACCAAGATTAGCAAATCAATGAAGTAAAACTAGTTGCCAAATATGAAGAAGAAGGTGATTAGGGGTTGATTAGCTTGCAACTCTCTTCATTTGAGTTGTGGAGGCCATGACCAAGTTTCATTTTGCCATAGTTTAGTTACAAGATCTAATTATGGATGAATTAGGGTAGGGTTGGGGTCTTACTTATAGGATTAGGTAGTGTTTTAGGCCATTAGATTAACCCTAGGATAGATCCCAGCCCTCAAAAATCGTCACAAGCCTCCAAAACAAGACCAAGGGCCAAAACAGGTGCACCAGGCCAGCCAGGGTCAAGCCAGAAGGCTGTGCAGGTTTCTGGCTCGACACGGGCGCACTTCCCAAGTGCGCCAGTGTATTTTTGTGCTGGCGCACTTCACAGGTGCGCCAGTGCATTTCTGGCCTGTTTCCGGTTTTTTCTGCCTAACTTCGTTCGTCCATATCTCCTTCATACGGACTCCGATTTTCGAAAACTCGGACTCTATTTCGCGTATTTTTCCGAGACGAACGCAATGACGCAGCCCGTTTCCCCTAATTCCCACATCTGGGATTAGTTATTCTTTAATTTGTGAATTTTAACATTAACCGAAATTCGGGGTGTTACAATAATAGTTGATGATTATTAATAAATAATCATTAATTACTAATTATTATATATAATCCAATTTCAAAAAAAATTATTATACATAATCAAAGCGTAATATGTAATTAGTTTACAATTTTAATTAATAATTGCTATTTAGAAATTTGCTATAGTTTTTTTAATACTAATAGAACTATTACTATTAAATAATTGCAAACAACCCTTTAGAATGACTTAACAGATTATAATAATTATTTATTTATAATCAATAATAAATTTCAATGGGACGATCAAGTCGTGTAGATCCAATGGGGCACCACCTGTTCACTGGATGCTGACAATGCTTTATATTAAGAACGCTTATTATTATGAAATTTGAATTCATACAATAAATGATTAATTATTTTTTGTGAAAAGCACGAAACACAAACTTTAAACGCAAACACTATATTTACTATCCAAATAAAGAAAAAATAAACTACATTGAGAACGGAGGCCTGCAATAATTTCGGACTTTCAATAAAATATTGAGCAGGCGGAAGGAAAATTTTCAACGTCCGTCTTTCTTTTGTTTCAGAGCTTTACTCTTCCCTTTCTTCCTTTCCTACGAATCCCTAATTAGTCTTCGCTCCACCCATCTTCAAAACGGCTTCCTCGCTAATTCCCAATATTATTCCCCCTGAAGGTCTAATCTCCTCTCCCTATCATCAACAATCATATCCGCACCACTGCCGACAATCCAACCTATCGTTACTGTGTGTGAGATGTCTTATGTGGATTGCAGAGTTGATGAAGACGCTTGCAGGTTCAGATCTACTGAATCACATCTTCTGTCTTTGGTTTGAACCAACTGCTTGGTATGTTCCTCAACTATTCTACTCATATATTCATTCAGTTGGCTATGATTTCCAGATGTAGACCTAATTAATACAATTTGAGATAATTTTGTAATCTATTTAATTCTTTCATGTTATTTCAGTTTCAACTTCTAACTGGTTTTTGGCGCCTAATGCTCTATTGCTTCTTAACTTTTTCGTTCACTATTACAAACACAATAAATAAGTAATTAACTGGTAGTTTGCACTGTATTTGTTTAAAAAGATTAGGTAAGTGGGGATTATATCTATGCTAACATGTAGTCATGATAACATAAGATTATATTAGATTTGTATTAGTTTAATTAAGTACTGAAATGCAAAAGAGGTATGACAACATAGTTAATTCAGAGTGCCATAAGCAAAGTTTGGTATGCATCTGTTTAACCTATAATAATGTTAACTAATGCAGTAAGTATGAGTTGAAAGACTATGAACATGAAATATGCATGAGTTGTGTTTTGCTAAAAATATAAAACTTTGACAGATTATCAATACATACACTTGACAGATTAAGAAACACGGCAACAACATATGAACACGAAATAGCCTTGAAGATGGCCAATAGTGGGTTTCTATTCATATATTTGCCTATTTGGTTTGATAACTTAATTTACTTCCCTATCAGGTTTTTACCTTCTAATTTATGAAAAAAATTGAGAGCTCAACTGAGAACTTGTCTGTTTATGTCATCTCCTTGCACTCCTCCTATATGTTAACATTCACGCTTCCAGTTAGCTCTTCAACATGATTAATTTTTTTCCATGTTAGGATTTTATCAAATTTCCAAAAAAAATACATTTTATACTAAAGCCCAGAACAGTTTTCTCTTGCAGCTCCAATGGTTGTTGCAGCTAATTACTTTGTACTGATAATCACATCTGTTTATTAGATGCTAAGATTTAATGCAGTTTATATGTGTATTACTTTTTTTATTTTTTTATCTTAATGACAGGTTTCCCATACTAAAGCCTAACTCATTGGTTCATCCAAGAAGCCAAATCGTTTGCTTCTAAAATTCACCAGACCAGACACACAGTGTGATAATCCGAGACCAACGCCATTTCCTCTTGAAAGACCGAAATCGTATGCAGTTCCTTAACGAATATCCTGTCCGGTTGGGTTGGTTGCTACGCGTGAAGTTAGAAAAGAAGAGCTTTCATTGTTAATTAAGGAGTTTAGCATAGTTTTGGAAGCGACACAGGTTAAGACTCTTAGGACAAAACCGAGGTCGATGGATAAAGATCGGGTTCCTTCCAAATAAAGATTTGCGGTGAGTGCTAGGGTTTGGATGAGGGTATTTCTGTTGCTAAGGCTGTTGATGAATCAGATGACGTTATTATCTTGGCATACGATGCTATTTTTGCCCCAATCAGGTTAGTTATTCATCTATTTAACTCTTTTTGTTTAGTCTTTTTACTATAATAAAAAACAAATTAGATACTTAGTTGGGTTTCTTTTCTTTTTCTCCTGGTCTATCCACTGTCGTTTGTTTTATCACTTTCATTTTTAGTGTTATATCTGATGTGTTTACTATGTTTTCATTTATGTGTAAAAAAATATAGGGGAAGATAATTTGTGAAATTAAATCGCTTTTTAAACATAAAATTGGTACTTTGTTTGACAAGAAAGTTATTAAATACAATGAGTAGAATGCACCCAAAATATAAATGAAAAAAACAGCAAATATGACAGAAAATTTCCTCATACAGATGCAGTAGCACCTCGTGAAATTATATTGAACAGGAGAACAGTGGCTGACAGTAAACTGAATTTGTTCTTCTATCTTCATTCCTTGAAATCTTATCATAATATGAGTCAACACTAACACATTACTATGAGTCAACATTAATATGTTAGGGAAACAACAAAAAATAAAACGAAAAAACCAAAAAAGGTTAATAAGATTAAGAAAATAATAAAGAAGACAATAAAGGAAGCTGTCTCGTGTGTAGGAAGACAATAAATGAGTCCATTTTCCAGAAAGCTGTCGTTGGTCATGCAATCTGTAAATTTCGATTTGAAATATTGGTCCGCATCATTTTTGATGCATACTAGCTATTATAAATATTCATCTTCGCATACATCTTACACTAGGTATACATGTCGATCATTTTCTTACATGAGTGTAACTGATGTAGATTATCGGTTTTATGAGTTTGCATTATAGTAAGCTTAATATTGAATATTTCATAGTGTCGATGGTTATTTTTTTTTATATTGAACGTTTATACTACATACTCTTTACATATTTCTATAAAGCTATTGAGATCATTGTAAAGTTTGCGAGCGCCTTCCTCCACCTATCTAATCATCTCACCACATTTAATTTTTTAACTTTCCCACCCTTTTCAATTGAAGAGTAAGGTTGCGTTACTATTAAACACCACTTTATATTTATTTATGATCTTTCATTCAAAATCAAATTTTACTCTTTGTTTCGCCTTAATATTACCAATTCACATGGTATAATTGTACAATATTTCAAGTGAGATTGCTTCATGTTCAATTTTACGTAATCACATATGTAGGAAACATAATGCTTTGTGATTTCTACTGTTCATTGTAATTTAAAGATTGATAATGAAGTGTGGATTACTCTATTTCATTGTTTCTTAGAGGAAACTGAGAAAGAGGCCGCTTTAAACTACTAATAGCCTTGAAATAATGAGCAGCTTGAGTTTTTAAATTAGAACTGATTAAATTTAATAAGGTTCTAAAGGCCGTTGTTTTGGCGAGTTATATTAAGAGATTATTTTCTTCATACTGCAAAAGTTAATAAATATATTATAATCTCTTTCTGTTGAAGTTCTTCCTAAATTCCACTTTTAGTTTATCGATAAGTTCTTGATTTTTTTATGTATATGTAATATTGGAAAATGGATAATAAATTATTTGAGTATCAATGTGTTTTTGTTACTTATTAATAATTAGTAATCCACTTCTAAATGAAGTACACATGTTTTTCTAATAAAAATAGATGGAATTTATAGCTTTGGTTCCCATTAATTGTCAATTGTTGGCCATTATTGCATCAAACAAATTCACTTAAATAATAAAATAAAACTTATTATGATGTTATTCTATTCGATTATATAATAATTAACTAAATTATTTTTGCTCTATTAGTAATCTCATACGATTTACTGATTTTCTAGCTAATGCTACATGATCAACTCTAAATTTGAAGAATAATTACTGTACTTTAAATTTTAACCTACTATTATTCATATAAAAAGATTAATTTTAATGTGAAAGAGCTTTAGATAAACACAGTAATATGACATTGTACTTTTGTTTTCAAATATTGGCGTAAATTAATTCATGGTTCACTTTTGTTTGCCTATTGTTGCATAACCTTTATTCCATAAGTAAAGAAGATATCATTTAATTTCTAAAATAAACATATTTATTTGAAACAATACTTAGCAGTATTTTGATTTTGATTTTTTATGATGATGAATTCCTACACTGAGTAATCCAATACTTTTGTCTTCATATTTTTTATGGCTTAGCTTTTGGTTTCAGATGGTAAGTTGTGCTATTACTACCTATAAAGTTGCGGTCAATTTTTGTTACTGTTATAAAAATAGATCATATGTAATATTAGTGCGACATCATAGGTTGTCATTAGCTTCATGATGTCCTTCGTGATGGAATAATTAGGTTACACCTCCATAATGATGCTCTTAGTTTGTCTTTAACCAGGCAAATGCTCTGTACAATGAGTTTACTATAACATGCAGTGAGTAAAGTTAAGATAGTCCCATAAATATCCATAGCTGACCCAATAACTAGTTACGTTGAACATACACCTAAGCAAGTATTGTTTAACATTTACCAACTCTTTGATGTATCTCTTGCTGGAAGTTATTTTTTAACTCTTTATATGCCAACACCTCAAACGAAACAAAAAGGGATTTGTAGCCATAAATCGTTGAAATGCACAAACATATTATGTGATATTTGATTATTTGAATAAGCATCGGTAAATATGTACACATTTTTAAGAGTGCATATTTATATTTTCTTATTGGGAAAGACAAATACGATATATATAAGAAAATTTTAAGAGTACAATAATTATTGAACATATAAATTGAGTTTTGAACTTCATGGTATGTTTCTAAATGCCTATAGTAGATCAAGATATCATGTGATGAGTGATGACAGAATGCATCGTAGAGTCCATAGGAAGTATATGATTCAAAGATGGAGGATAATGATGTTTTCATTCGATATGTGATATGTGATGCCTAAGAATTGCGCAATGAGTTGTCATAAGTGGGAATTGAAAGATTTTCGAACATAATATATCTTTAGCATGTTGGCTGTTGAAAAAAGCATATGGTTATGGGTTAGTTCTGCATTATATGTACATTTTGGTTATGCTGATTTGGATTATGAATTATTCCTTTTTAGTAAATTGTTAATATCAAACCAAATTATTTATAGATATGCTACCATGAATAAAAAATTATATAGTCAGTATTCATTCATTCATTTATTAAATCTTGACGTGAATGCTCATTTTTATTCAGCATAATTGTCAAATATTATTATCCACTTTTTGCCAAAAAAAAAAAAAACTTATTTATCATCTTTTTAATTACCCTTCTTTAATAAAGAATCTTCAAAGTCATTTTATGTATACACATGAATACATTTATTTGTTTAATCATACTAAAATGGATGTGTATGATTTTATTTTTAAAAATTGATGCAACTCTTATCATTAAATGAAACATATTAAAATTTATGAGTAAACAATCCATGGTGCGGTTATGTGTTATATATTGATATATATCACATTTGATAATCAGAGTCTTAAGGTAACATATTGATATTTCAAGGTTGTGGTACAGGTTTGTATGTGCATACAGACAGAAGCATGCCCCAGCTTTGTAGATGAACAAAAATGCCTTACTGTAGTATGAGAGCTACATGAGTTCCCGCTTCAAGTCTAACATCCTATCATTCCCTTTAAGGTAAGCATGCAATATGTAAACTTATGCTTTTATTCTCAAATTGATTGTTCATGAACTCTTAACTCCTGATGACTGTAAACTATATGGGATACTCAACAATAAATTTGACTCAATATTAACGTGTCCAATTCAGTTATAGAGTTCTTCCAATTTGTATGTTTTCATTATAGTTTGGTTTTATACCTTCATGTTGCAAGTTGATAATGGTTATTCAAACTATTATTATTAATTATTCAACTTATTGAAATCTTATCAAACAAATTAGCCAAACTGAAATGAAGTTGGCATTTATAACATTACAATAAAGACATAAGTTACCGAGGAGGCACATGAGAAAATAAAGACACAAGTTACGAGGAGGCACTGTTCTTTTATGACTACATAAGAGCTTAGTCCATAGCTTAATTTCTCTTTGAACTACAGTTTTTCATGTAACCACCCAATTTATTTTTGTGCTAGAAAAAATAATTATTGGTACATGGCTGTGTTATCTGCATCATGACTCGGTTTATTGTAAATCCTATTCTTTTACTTTTTTAATGAAAAGGAAGTACAGGAAGTGGAAGCCCAGTTCAGTTTCATTGTAAATTGTATATAGTTTTTGTCATGAGGTTCATAATTGAATTGCATTATTTCTTAACTAACTGGTGTCTTATAACATATGCTGTTGTATATGTATTTATGATATAGAAAGGATTTTTGTTGTTTAGGAATTTGGATTTTCTCGGTGAACTGTGCTAAAACGGGGAATGGAAGGAAGATTGGCAAGGATTAAATTGAGATGTTGCAGCTATGCTTGTTCACAAGGCAATTAGAGGACAACTTCACTGTATTTTTGTTGACAGTGGCTCACTAAGGTAACACGCCTCACTGAATTTTTGCTCACTCATGAGGAAAATAAAACATATAGCTTTAGAACTGTGTTTCTTTTATAAAACTGCCAACTCGGCTTGCGTTAAAATGTCTAAATTGATTATTCTTACATTAACTATGCACTACATTCATTTCTAGCTACTTGTTTTTTGGTTTGAGTACAAATTTGAAGAGCTTCCTAGGCTTAACAACTGGTTTTGGGTCAATCACTAAAGATGAAGACATTGAGATTGAAAGTGAGTGTAACAGAGTGTATGTAGTGCGACAATACTTGCATAAATGAACATTTTGTATAGTTATTGTGTAACAAAGATAAACAGAATTTTGTATTATTCAAAAGTATAATAAAATATTTATTTGATTTGAATAGTTGTTGTGTATGATCGATGGCTTGTTGTAAAATAGGTTTACCAAGTAGTACAGTAGTATATTACAACGTACAACGACCATTGTAATACACTGTATTACAACGGTCAACGACCGTTGTAATATACTATATTACAACGGGCAAAAGCCGCTTGTAATTTATTAGCTATTACAACGGGTTTATAACCATTGTAATAGAGTCATTGCACGTGACAGAGCAAGTTATTACAACAGTCCTTTACAACAGTCATTGCCCGTTGTCAAATAGTTAGGAGCTATTACGACGACGCATATTAAGACGGGCATACGCCCATTGTGAAATGCATATTACAACGGTTTTTGCCCGTTGTAAAAGGACTGTTTTTTTGTAAGGACTGTGAAATGCATGGCTGTGCTCAAATACTGATTTGTTTTAAACAGTCTACTCATCGATCAAGAAAAACGGATTAAATTATAAAAAGGATGATACGATCCGTGCCTCGAGTTTGATTCTGGATATAATTGGTTAAAAGGATTATATTACATTGATACACTGGTCACGAAAGGTTGTATCGAATCAGTGATATTATTATAACTTGGGTAACAACGATGTATTACTAGATGCCGCTCACCGTTTACAGTTTAAATATTGTTTAAATTGTTACCAACGTTATGATAACCTATAGGGTCACACATATAAGCGTTGTATAAGGTGAGAACATTTAAAAAAAGGAAATCAAAAGGTTTGACATATTCTTTTATTTAAAAAAAGGTGAACGGGTTCTATGGGTTAACTAAAATGTTGTGTGAAACATTATAAAGGAGGCCGCCTCCTTTACATTTAGTTCATTCGATTCACAAAATAAAAAAAACACTACATCCTAATCTTCCTCTTGGCTAGTACCAGGCTCCCCTTCTCTCGGTTCCATCAGAGGATCTCGAGAACATCGTTTGTGGATACTAGTAGAGGCTCGTCGCTTTAATGGGTTAATGATTCGGTCCTTCCGCTGTCCAACGAATTAGAAGACCTCGACGGATTCAATCAAATCGAGTAATTAAATTGGGGATTTTACACACAAGCAAGGTATGAACCCTTTTGATTTATCAATTTGCATAGATCCGTGAATTTAAGCGTTAAATTGATAATAAGTTTAGGGTTTCGATTAGTTTTTATTAACCCTAAAATTCCAACAATGGTATCAGAGCGATAGGGTTGCAAAATTCGATATTTCGAATGTTGATTCTGATTCATATCTGCTGATAATCCTGGATTTTGATATTATTACATATACTGATTTTAAGATTTAGACTAAATTCATTTGTAATAGTGAAATTGTTTCACTGCTATAATACTCGTGTATTTGATGCCTGATACTGAAATCGTTTCTCTATAAACGATTATATATTATCCAATAATAAATTCATAGTTGATAATAAATATTAACTTCATTTAATATTGTTATTTTAATGGACTGTGGAACCCTATAGATTGATCAGAAGCCAGTTTTGATCAATCTAAAATATCAAGTCATTTTGATTTGATTTTGTAAGTATATTGTAAAACTATGCAATTGAATGAAAACGGTTAAATTCAACATTGCAGTAATTAAATCCTAGATTAATTATAACTGAATGGTTGACCATTGGCATTAATTCCTGTTAATGATTGATAAACACCATCCTGTCAAATGTTTGACATATGAATTAACTGTTAATTCAGTATGACTTTAGTATAATGATTGAATCCAGTGATCAAGTTAGTATTGATCTTTATAAATTATTAAAGTATATTTTTGGATCTAAAATAAACCGTGTTAGACAGTATACCCCAATTTTGATTAATGAGATCATCCATGTTTAAGGTCCCCTCAATGTATTTATATTTATAGTAGATATACATTATGAAATAAATCCTGTAAAGATGAAATTGTTTCAGTGGATTTTTTTTTTTTTTTGATATATGATACGAAAATTAAAAGGATTTATGATCCCGGTGTAGTTGCTTTGTTATGGCTTAAAATGTTTAAACCATCTTGTGGTAATGATTAAAATTTCAGACATGTTATAATTTAAGTATAAACCTACACTACAAGAAAAACAACAAATAGCAGCGGCAGAATCCGCTTCTAATCCGTCGCCAAACAGGCATTAGCGACACATTTCCTACATAACTGTTTGGTCGGTAAAATCCATGACGGTATTTGTGTCAGAATTTGCGACGGATTTTAGCATGAGTTTTCCGACATTTTTCCGTCATTTTACTAATTTTATAATAAAAATAAAATTTTATTTATTAATTTCATTTTAATTTATATACCAACTATTTACCGACGGATAATTAATTTATAATAAAATATTATTTATAAAAGACGTTGGTAAATCCTTACTAATTACCAAGGAATTAGCGACGGAAATTAAATTAAGGTAAACTTAACCTCCCTTTTTTGTTGGTAATCCGCTGTTATTCCCCTTCTGATATATATATATATATATATATATATATATATATATATATATATGTATATCATCACACACATAATTTGTGTTTCATTCTATACAAAATCCTAATGTACATACAGCACAATCAATATGAACACACATCTCATAATCAATGTATTATATTAATCACTCATCTCATATTCAACATTACATTTTTTTTCAAATAAAATATTTTCTAATCTTATTCTACTGTCGTTAATTTACATATGTTACTACAAGAAAATCAATATCAATTCATCAAAACAAATCTACTGCTTCACTATTCACAACCTTCCTTCACCTCAAACTCATTCCTTGCAATCCCTGCCATTTCTTTTGACCAACGCCTGTTGGTATAGCCAATCAACAGTTTTCCAGCCAAACAATTATCCTACAATGGCCTTTAAGCATGGAGTACTTTTCTATAAGCTGAATGGCCAAGGAAGATAATTCAAATCCATCAGCAATGATCGTGTGAATAGTTATCATTGCGATATTTATTATATTAGCAGCCGAAGAGATTGCTTGTCTTTCAAAAATAACAGATCCGCTTATTCACTTGTTCCGGAGGAAGACATCAGTGAGAAGTCTTCAACTGCAATGAAGCCTTTGGCAGCTTCAGTCCCTGAAATGAAAATAATTTCAATTGATGGATTCATGAGTTAGTTCTACATCATAATAATTAACACTTGATCAGCATAATTAAACTACCAACCAGGTTTATATTACTAACTGTTAGCTAAGCAAAGAATAAATTCGGCTGACATATGAAATGAAAAGGAAAGAAGTATTAGCACAAAATAATTATATATATAAGTACGGTTCACCACTAAAACCTTTAAAAACTCAATCTAGAGCACCATAAGTTTTAAGCTAGTGGACATTGCCCTTTTTTTTTAAGCGAGGGTACTTATTATAAAATAAATATACTTTACATATATCAATTCGTGTTTCAAACAAATGCTGGAGTATTTCCACTGTCAGTATCAAAAATACCCATACGACTAACATGGAACAATAAATAGCTGTAGCAGAAGACTACAACAGCAAGTGCCCAGGCTAAGCATGCAAACACAAAGTAAATTACATACATTCACATCATGGACGAAGATCAGAAGAAAAAAAATGAAAAACCAACCTGAGGTCAAAGTTCCCATTTGATTGCTACTACACATTCCAAGGACCGCCTTCTTAGATTATTCTAGCATGGGAAATAGCAGTAGATTCTATTTTTTGATACCTACACACTTGTACCATTTTGATTCAGACTACTGCTACAAATCATGACCCCAAAAAAAATGAAGAAAACAAAAATTATTGGAAACAAACATAAAGTACAACAGCGAATAAACTTACAATTATCATTCAGCACACAAGAATAAGAATCGGGTTTTAGAAAAACAATTTCAATTGTCAATCAATAGCTATTAGTAATACCCAAATTAAAGTATGCAAGTCGGATTACTAATCATTGTAAAACCATAGATCGATGCATAACAGTGAAGCGAAAGAAACCTGATCGGAACTGATTAAAAAAATATGCTAAAGGGAGGAGAAACGATTACCTGGTTAGAAAAAAATAATGGACGGAAGATATGCAAAGGAACATGCAGCGGTACATATTCTTGTCTTGCCTACAGATATTTTGATAATGAAGGTGGTAGGAGTAAAAAGATTGAGATGCCGGGTATTTATCCAGTGTGACGTTTGGTTTCACAAATCCGGGTATTTATGCAGTGGGACACGATATTTATGATCGAGGAAGAGTAGCATGATCCATCTTGAGTGGAAATCACAAGTCAAGATAATTGATGTCCATGATAATGCTTGTTCTAGCTCTGTTACAATTCCTGCATGTGAAAATCATAAGTTGGGATACTGATAGATTAGATATTGAAATGAAAAATAAAGGTATTCAGATTTTTTTTTTAAACATGAAACTTTGTTGAACAAACATAAGAGTAGGCGCTCCAAATTCCATTGCATGAAAAACATAATCAGTGAATGGTGTGATTTCTATTCTAACTAGATGTTCTAATTACTACAGCTTGTGGTGATAAAGGCTACTAAAACTTCACTCTTTATATAAAATATAAAAACTTATGCCAGAGAGCAAAATCACATTATCACATCACTAAACGTTGTGATTTCAAATACTGTGATTTTTCGCTGTAGCCTACAGTTACAGATTCTGTAACCTTGTTATTATTTCAACTGATGTTTCGACTATAATTAATTGAGTACAAGGCAGGGTCTGCTCATTTTTTCCTGATATCTCTGTTGGATTTTTTCTTTTTCCTTGAGTAATTTGTACCCTTATCTTAAAATGCTCAGCTTCCACATTCAGAATTCAAACGGAAGAGAGAATAAAAAATTCTACTGATTTCGCCCATCATTTTCAAAAGAAAAAATGGATTCAACATAGAGTTTATTCAATGAAACAAACAAAGAAGGAAAAAGAGCATGGAAAACGAATCTGTGAAATGGAAAACGAGTGTTCTTGTGAGATCTGTAAGCATGCAATAGCAAAGGGATTTCGAACCTCTTGCATATTTGATTTAGACAAGCTGCTAGAATAAATAAATGCAAATATTTGCTGGAAAATTACCTCTTTTCTTATGCAAATCACCAGTATCATCTTCATTCAAAGGTAATTCTTTTCTCTGCGTACACAGTTCTATTATGCGAATGAGCTATAAACCCTCCTTTTGGTCGCTCTTTATAACATAGTTTACATGCAAGTTCTACGGAGTTTTGATGCTTTTAGCGCTTGAGTCCTCGGAATTTCCTTGACACCGACGACCGCCTCAAGTGCCACTGACACAGGCTTTGAGTTGGTGATTCCGCATGGAGGCCTCTTCGCTTTCTCTTCGATCAATTTAGTCGGCGCCGCCATTGAGCAAATCTTCACGATGGCCAGGATGAAATGGGAGACGAAGGATTTGGGAACAAAGGGATTTTGTCAAACCCTAATTGAATTGAAAGAAAAGGAATTGGGAACGGGAAAAAGGTAGCAAATATTTTAATTCAGCGTATAGCGGCCCCGATGAAATATTGGTTAACCCGCCAATTTTCTTTACATGGCGCTACTTTCGCATAAATTTAGTGTTTGGTTGATACTAAGAATGTGAGTACACCTTGCTATATTTTAATGTTTTTCTGCACGGTACATAATATAATTCCTCGTAGTACTTGGTTAACTAATCTCGAAAATCAAATCAATGATGTTTATTATAGATCTCGTAATTAAGTCACTTAAGTATTCATTTCTACTTTGAAGTTCAATTACTGCAAGAAATAAAAAAAAATTAACGTTAAATTTTCACAATATAAGGTTGTAACAAGTTTTCTGAAATTTTTATTACTTTATAAAATGTTATTTTTTTTTATTAATTAAGAAAATTTCAAATTTTTATATATATCTTAAAACTTAGTTTAGAAAATTTCAAAATTTTGAACTTTTGAAATATTGGATATTAAATAAAATTATTAACCATAACTGTTAAATATTAAATACTAATAACTATGCTTCATAATTTTGTAGTAACTATGATTACCAAATGTTAATTATCAGTTAATTAGTAATTATTATTATTTAATTATCAGTTGTAAACATCACTTTATAATGCTTAAATTTTGTTATTAATTAATAATTAATAATTATTAATCTTAATTATTATATAATTATGAGTAGTTAATCATTTAATAGAAACTATTTAAAATTAATTAGTAAAAGTTAATCATTAAAAGCTGATACTAATTTTTAATATTATGTTTTTTACAACTAGCTTTACCAGTTGCAAAAAATAAAGTTATTTATAAGAGGCGAAAACAGTTGCTAAAGATATTTATTCGCAACTGGCTTGGAAGCGCCATCGAGATTGTTGTAGGATCCATTGGTTTCATTTTTGGGGCTTTAGAAGATGGGGTTTTCATTTGCATGCTTCAAACACAATTTGCTAGAAAATTGGCGTCGGTAGATCTGGAAGAGAGGTTATTTCTGTGATAGAGGCGGAAGATAATTTAGGGATTTGGGTTGAAAAATATGGACTTGAGAAGTGTTGTAAGGATGATAACGTCAAACAATTGGAAAAGCGCAAAATGTTTCAGTTTGGAGCCAAAATTTGCGAGCCAAAATTTTACTTGTTTGGAGCCAAAAATGTTTACAATATAAGTTTGAAATTTAATAAGTTTTAGAGGAGACTATTATGTGAAAATTATGTGAACAGAAAGGGTGCAGATTGAAGTATCATAAACCTAAACTAAACTTTTTTAAAAATACTATGCCAATATTCATTCAAATTTTAAAATGTTAATTTGTAAGGTAATGTCTCTATTTCGAAATTCTTTAATATTGTGGAATTTTGAAATATTTCACAAATTTTATATTTGTTTAAACAAATAATTTTGAATCTTATGAAAACTTCAAAATCTTATTCAGTCTTGGACAACCTTTAGACCTAAAATAGCCCAATAAGGAAAATAAAAAAAAATAAAAAAAATTGAAAATCGACTATACCAAACAATGGTCGATCGTTAATTACGGCAGCACGATGGTCGATGGAGTGGAAAAGCAAAAGGGTGAATTAGATTTTGGTTTTAAGATTAATTATCTAAAATTTGTATAATTTTTTTTATTAGTATATTATTATTATTAACATTAATTATTTAAAATTTGTATTCTTTTAATTTTGGTATTCTTTAATATTTATAAAAATTCTTATTTTTGAATTTTGAACATTTTATCAAATTTTATATTTATTTTAAAATTATGAAAACTTCAAAAGTTTATATTTAAACTTTATATTTATTTTAGAAAATTAAAAAGTTCTAATTTTTTGAATTAGTATGTATTAAACATAATTATCAATTATAATTATTAAATTTTAGATACTAGTTAAAAAAATTTATTTATTAATTATTAAAAATTACTTATTAATCATTGATTATTAAAAATTACTTATTAATATATATTATTAATTATTATTATCTCTTAATTATTAAGTAATTATTAATTAATCAATACTAACTATTGAACTTTATTTACTATTAATAGTAATTATTTATTTTTGGTTATCGGTATATTGTTATTCACATAAATTATTTAGAATTTAATTTTACTTATCAATTACTTATTAAAAACATAAAAGTAAAACATTTTAAGAAGAATACATATACCAGTCTCTTACAAATCCCTTGAAAATCTACTGCAAAATAGCTTCAAAAAAGTAAAACATTTTAATTACTATTACCTCTTATTTATATTATACAGTAATTAATAATTAATCAGCATTAATTTTCAAAAAAAATTAATCAGCATTAACTATTGAATTTTATTTACTTCTAATAGTTATTATTTATTATTAATTACTAATGTATTATTAACATTAATTATTTAAAATTTAAATTTACTAATTAATTACTAAGTAATAACACAAATTTAAAACATTTTATAAACAATAAATATAAAAGTTTGTTTCAAATCTCTTGGAAAACTGAAGCTTCAAAATTATGTCGACGGTAATTCGACTCTATTAGCAACGGAATTTAGCGTTAAATATTTTATGACAGTAAAGTGCTGCAATTTCCATTGATTTAGCGATAAAATTAGTATTCGATGGTAATAATTTATAATAAGGTGACGTATAAAATCCAAAATATTTTCTCTTACAAAGCCCACGAAAATCCGTCGCTAATTAGCGACGGAATTTTCCGCTGCTAAAAATCTGTCGCTATTCTCGGTTTTTCTTGTAGTGCTAGATTTGTTTTACTGTAATTCTGAGATGGATTATAAGTTAGTATATGATGTTAATTTTAAACTAGACTCAGATCCTTTTTATCACATTGGAAGATATGAGATACAATTATATCAAATTTAAATGTTGGATTTGTATGCTTTATCAAACACATGGATACAATTTCATTATTATATATATGTAAACCATACTTATATATTATTTTTCTTGTATCCAGAATCTGTTATGTTAATATTTGTTTTTCTTAGTTGACAAATATGATTTGTTAGGAAGAATTACTTAAACAAGTTTTAAATTTTGATGATTTAATCAGATTTAAAACTATCGTAATAAAACATATGTGTATGTGATAAAAGGGGACAAACTTAACTGTTGATCAAATGTTTGAATATTAGATTCATTGTTAACTCCCTTTTGTCTTGCAAGTTTGTGATGTTGGTCACAAACACATGACGACCTTCGGATCATAGAATATATATACACATATTACGATATATATATATACACACATATATTTTAATCTTGGTTTTGATCTAAGTACACAAAGATAAGTCTTTTGTGAAGATTAACATCTAAGGTAATTGATCTATTATGTTGAAAAAAGGCTATGTATCTACTGCATTTTGATGCAACATCTGATTTAGTTTAAAATGTTTAAATTGAAACAAAATGGTAATAAGTATGACTTATCTTGGATCATTGAAATCATCGAATTTGGTTTTGAGAAACCTGACATAGTCTGGATACTTGTTATAGGATAACATATATATATATATATATATGTATATGCATAATGTATGTTATAAGTTGATTTGCCTGTTCATCTTAACATAACTATTAAATATGATTTAATATTGAAATTTGGATAAATAAATCTATTTTCTGATGTGTGATACAAAATTGATTTAGATTTGTATATTATGTATATACAAAAGCTTAAACATTGCAAAATTGTTTGCAGGTGTATTTTTATAATCTGAGAGTTCATATTATGCGAAAT
Source organism: Allium sativum (assembly GCA_030737875.1). Classification (NCBI taxonomy): domain Eukaryota; kingdom Viridiplantae; phylum Streptophyta; class Magnoliopsida; order Asparagales; family Amaryllidaceae; genus Allium; species Allium sativum. Next base: position 647,753,721 of record CM060923.1, read on the forward strand.
GGAAAACGAGTGTTCTTGTGAGATCTGTAAGCATGCAATAGCAAAGGGATTTCGAACCTCTTGCATATTTGATTTAGACAAGCTGCTAGAATAAATAAATGCAAATATTTGCTGGAAAATTACCTCTTTTCTTATGCAAATCACCAGTATCATCTTCATTCAAAGGTAATTCTTTTCTCTGCGTACACAGTTCTATTATGCGAATGAGCTATAAACCCTCCTTTTGGTCGCTCTTTATAACATAGTTTACATGCAAGTTCTACGGAGTTTTGATGCTTTTAGCGCTTGAGTCCTCGGAATTTCCTTGACACCGACGACCGCCTCAAGTGCCACTGACACAGGCTTTGAGTTGGTGATTCCGCATGGAGGCCTCTTCGCTTTCTCTTCGATCAATTTAGCCGGCGCCGCCATTGAGCAAATCTTCACGATGGCCAGGATGAAATGGGAGACGAAGGATTTGGGAACAAAGGGATTTTGTCAAACCCTAATTGAATTGAAAGAAAAGGAATTGGGAACGGGAAAAAGGTAGCAAATATTTTAATTCAGCGTATAGCGGCCCCGATGAAATATTGGTTAACCCGCCAATTTTCTTTACATGGCGCTACTTTCGCATAAATTTAGTGTTTGGTTGATACTAAGAATGTGAGTACACCTTGCTATATTTTAATGTTTTTCTGCACGGTACATAATATAATTCCTCGTAGTACTTGGTTAACTAATCTCGAAAATCAAATCAATGATGTTTATTATAGATCTCGTAATTAAGTCACTTAAGTATTCATTTCTACTTTGAAGTTCAATTACTGCAAGAAATAAAAAAAAATTAACGTTAAATTTTCACAATATAAGGTTGTAACAAGTTTTCTGAAATTTTTATTACTTTATAAAATGTTTTTTTTTATTAATTAAGAAAATTTCAAATTTTTATATATATCTTAAAACTTAGTTTAGAAAATTTCAAAATTTTGAACTTTTGAAATATTGGATATTAAATAAAATTATTAACCATAACTGTTAAATATTAAATACTAATAACTATGCTTCATAATTTTGTAGTAACTATGATTACCAAATGTTAATTATCAGTTAATTAGTAATTATTATTATTTAATTATCAGTTGTAAACATCACTTTATAATGCTTAAATTTTGTTATTAATTAATAATTAATAATTATTAATCTTAATTATTATATAATTATGAGTAGTTAATCATTTAATAGAAACTATTTAAAATTAATTAGTAAAAGTTAATCATTAAAAGCTGATACTAATTTTTAATATTATGTTTTTTACAACTAGCTTTACCAGTTGCAAAAAATAAAGTTATTTATAAGAGGCGAAAACAGTTGCTAAAGATATTTATTCGCAACTGGCTTGGAAGCGCCATCGAGATTGTTGTAGGATCCATTGGTTTCATTTTTGGGGCTTTAGAAGATGGGGTTTTCATTTGCATGCTTCAAACACAATTTACTAGAAAATTGGCGTCGGTAGATCTGGAAGAGAGGTTATTTCTGTGATAGAGGCGGAAGATAATTTAGGGATTTGGGTTGAAAAATATGGACTTGAGAAGTGTTGTAAGGATGATAACGTCAAACAATTGGAAAAGCGCAAAATGTTTCAGTTTGGAGCCAAAATTTGCGAGCCAAAATTTTACTTGTTTGGAGCCAAAAATGTTTACAATATAAGTTTGAAATTTAATAAGTTTTAGAGGAGACTATTATGTGAAAATTATGTGAACAGAAAGGGTGCAGATTGAAGTATCATAAACCTAAACTAAACTTTTTTAAAAATACTATGCCAATATTCATTCAAATTTTAAAATGTTAATTTGTAAGGTAATGTCTCTATTTCGAAATTCTTTAATATTGTGGAATTTTGAAATATTTCACAAATTTTATATTTGTTTAAACAAATAATTTTGAATCTTATGAAAACTTCAAAATCTTATTCAGTCTTGGACAACCTTTAGACCTAAAATAGCCCAATAAGGAAAATAAAAAAAATAAAAAAAATTGAAAATCGACTATACCAAACAATGGTCGATCGTTAATTACGGCAGCACGATGGTCGATGGAGTGGAAAAGCAAAAGGGTGAATTAGATTTTGGTTTTAAGATTAATTATCTAAAATTTGTATAATTTTTTTTATTAGTATATTATTATTATTAACATTAATTATTTAAAATTTGTATTCTTTTAATTTTGGTATTCTTTAATATTTATAAAAATTCTTATTTTTGAATTTTGAACATTTTATCAAATTTTATATTTATTTTAAAATTATGAAAACTTCAAAAGTTTATATTTAAACTTTATATTTATTTTAGAAAATTAAAAAGTTCTAATTTTTTGAATTAATATGTATTAAACATAATTATCAATTATAATTATTAAATTTTAGATACTAGTTAAAAAAATTTATTTATTAATTATTAAAAATTACTTATTAATCATTGATTATTAAAAATTACTTATTAATATATATTATTAATTATTATTATCTCTTAATTATTAAGTAATTATTAATTAATCAATACTAACTATTGAACTTTATTTACTATTAATAGTAATTATTTATTTTTGGTTATCGGTATATTGTTATTCACATAAATTATTTAGAATTTAATTTTACTTATCAATTACTTATTAAAAACATAAAAGTAAAACATTTTAAGAAGAATACATATACCAGTCTCTTACAAATCCCTTGAAAATCTACTGCAAAATAGCTTCAAAAAAGTAAAACATTTTAATTACTATTACCTCTTATTTATATTATACAGTAATTAATAATTAATCAGCATTAATTTTCAAAAAAAATTAATCAGCATTAACTATTGAATTTTATTTACTTCTAATAGTTATTATTTATTATTAATTACTAATGTATTATTAACATTAATTATTTAAAATTTAAATTTACTAATTAATTACTAAGTAATAACACAAATTTAAAACATTTTATAAACAATAAATATAAAAGTTTGTTTCAAATCTCTTGGAAAACTGAAGCTTCAAAATTATGTCGACGGTAATTCGACTCTATTAGCAACGGAATTTAGCGTTAAATATTTTATGACAGTAAAGTGCTGCAATTTCCATTGATTTAGCGATAAAATTAGTATTCGATGGTAATAATTTATAATAAGGTGACGTATAAAATCCAAAATATTTTCTCTTACAAAGCCCACGAAAATCCGTCGCTAATTAGCGACGGAATTTTCCGCTGCTAAAAATCTGTCGCTATTCTCGGTTTTTCTTGTAGTGCTAGATTTATTTTACTGTAATTCTGAGATGGATTATAAGTTAGTATATGATGTTAATTTTAAACTAGACTCAGATCCTTTTTATCACATTGGAAGATATGAGATACAATTATATCAAATTTAAATGTTGGATTTGTATGCTTTATCAAACACATGGATACAATTTCATTATTATATATATGTAAACCATACTTATATATTATTTTTCTTGTATCCAGAATCTGTTATGTTAATATTTGTTTTTCTTAGTTGACAAATATGATTTGTTAGGAAGAATTACTTAAACAAGTTTTAAATTTTGATGATTTAATCAGATTTAAAACTATCGTAATAAAACATATGTGTATGTGATAAAAGGGGACAAACTTAACTGTTGATCAAATGTTTGAATATTAGATTCATTGTTAACTCCCTTTTGTCTTGCAAGTTTGTGATGTTGGTCACAAACACATGACGACCTTCGGATCATAGAATATATATACACATATTACGATATATATATATATACATATATTTTAATCTTGGTTTTGATCTAAGTACACAAAGATAAGTCTTTTGTGAAGATTAACATCTAAGGTAATTGATCTATTATGTTGAAAAAAGGCTATGTATCTACTGCATTTTGATGCAACATCTGATTTAGTTTAAAATGTTTAAATTGAAACAAAATGGTAATAAGTATGACTTATCTTGGATCATTGAAATCATCGAATTTGGTTTTGAGAAACCTGACATAGTCTGGATACTTGTTATAGGATAACATATATATATATATATATATATATATATGTATATGCATAATGTATGTTATAAGTTGATTTGCCTGTTCATCTTAACATAACTATTAAATATGATTTAATATTGAAATTTGGATAAATAAATCTATTTTCTGATGTGTGATACAAAATTGATTTAGATTTGTATATTATGTATATACAAAAGCTTAAACATTGCAAAATTGTTTGCAGGTGTATTTTTATAATCTGAGAGTTCATTACCACAATGTTTAAGACATAGCTTTAGATTAAACATCTGGATGTTTAGTTTAACTTTGTCTGTTTTAATATACTAGTCTTTCATTCTAACTCTGTTCATGCATTGACATGTATATGTGATATATCATGTAGAGATGCACTGTAACACCCCGCCTCCGCTAGGGTCACTCGCAAGGGAATGCACTAGCTTTAGAGGGGCATTATTGGTAAACATCCACAGAAATATCACAAGACAGAACATATAAAAATAGCGGAAGTAAAAACAAACTTTCATAACATTAATAAATGAGGTCAAAAGCCTTTTTACATCAGAGTACATCAAAACCTGTCTTGCTGAAATAAAGAAGCATGAAACCTTTTTCATAAATTATTCCCCAATTAAAACAGTAAAGTAGCCATAGCCAAGGAAAGTCCAAGCCATCCAAGATGACCTTCAAGCCGAAGAAGTCTGAACTAAACAACAGTATTTCCTCCCTGTAACCTGGGGGGGGGGAAACGGAAGACAAGAAGCGAAAGAAACGGGGTCAGTCATAAAGACTGGTAAGTCCTATCTACTTCCAGCATAAAAACAGATAAAGGTGACATGACATGCATAAACTGAAAGTAAACACAAGGATGATGTCAAGATAGATAAACTGAACCAAAATAACAGGATGAACTACTGTACCCAGATAAACTAAGGTGTCATGATAAATTACGATGTCAGATAAAACAAGGTATCAGGCCGTCAGGTTCCTATCAAGCATCACGTCCCATGGTATCTATTTAGTCTAACGTTCTATGGAATTTTTCATATATATATATATATATATATATATATATATATATATCTTTACTGGTTTTTACATGTATATTTGCTCTGCACCCTCCGTACTAGTATCCCAGCCTTGTTATGTGTTAACCATGAATGTCCCTTACTCAAAGTCGTGTAATGGTCCATGTCAACCTAATATATCGCATATATAGGTTACTCAAATCATATGTTTCTTTCCATGTATATAAGTTCAGTCCTTTGCCGTACCTCGTACGGGCTTCCTCATGTCGTATTATCCTTGAAATCGTTTGGACTGTCACCCTTGTTCTAGCTAGGCTCTTCCATATGAATCATCGTTTGAACTACTAGGACTTACGCCACCTAGCACCACTAGGGATTACGCTTACCTATTGCACGCTTTCGTATTTCGGTTTGGGTTAAACCACCAAGGCCACTAGGGATTACGCTAACCCTCAACCGCGCCCTTTTTCCCACGCATTCATCGTGAATCGTTTTTCTATAACTGTATGCACATGTATCACATCGTGCCATCCGAGTCCTATCACAGGGCAAAACAAGAAATACAGGACTCGGTCGGGAGCTTTAGATTTATCTGCCGATGCAGATACTAAGGTCTGCTTTTCTACACGTGGCTATGGTCCCACGAGACCCCTCCCTCAACTAGTGAAAGGCAACACAAGAGAAAATCTTGCATGGCAAACTAAGTCCAATGCAACATGAATAGAATGGTTTAGTCGCTACAACATCACCCAAAGTCATATGTTCATGTTAAAGAGGCAAACTAGGTTCCCATAGGCTAACATACTCATGTTACTTTGCATTTTATCCCATGTCACATCAAAATCATCGTTTAAATCTACAAGTAGCTAGAACTTACATAGGCAAGGCTTAGGAAAGAAGCATGAATCATCTTGGCTAAGAAAGGTGCCTCCTTTGTTGAAGAATCGTCATGGAACTCGCATAGCAACGTTAATCTTCCTCCGATTTGGTGTAGCAAACTTGCACCTCTTGATTTGAACCCGATTTAAGTGCTTAGGCTTTAGGAAAAGGGGATGGAGGCCATGATCACTTGGCATTTGGGCAGCACTTCGTGGAGAGGGTGAGTTATGAGGGTTTAGGGTGGCCTTAGGGGTGTTTTGTAGAGATTAGGGTGTGTTTTAGGCCATAGGATTAGATCTAGGATAGATTAGGACCATCAGATCTCGGAAGCTTCCAGAACCAGCCCAAGAACAAGACCAGGTGAGACAAACAGGTGCGCCAGGCAACTTGCCCCGGCCACCCCCTGTCGACAGGCAAGTCGACAGGGCTGTCGACTTGGTCTGGGCCCAAGTTGACAGGCCTGTCGACAGCCCTGTCGACGTGGCCTAGGCGGGAAACTTCCCGCCTAGCCCCAGATCTGATTTTCAAAGCTATTTCCGAAGTTCAAATTTCCAGAAATCTTCTTTGGGCCTTTAACGGGTCATATGGACTCCGATTCTCGAAAACTCGGACTCTATTTCGCGTATTTTTCCGAGACGAACGCAATGGCACAGACCATTTCATTTGATTCAGAATTTATAATTTAATTCTGTCTTGATTCTTGATTTAACGTGTTGTAAAAATTCGGGTTGTTACATTCTCCCCTTCTTAAAGGATTTCGTCCCCGAAATCTCAAAGTTAGGAAGAACATATCCTACCATCCATCATCCATCTACTCAAACCATCATCCATAAGCAACCATTGTCCTTAGACGACTCCTAATGCTTTATGAATGTATGCAAAACGTGTGTGTACATGTTCCTTAGCTAATGCTAATGATCAGGCCTGAAAAATCTTTTGAATGCAAAAATATGTTTAGTGCTATGAATCCATCATGTATGCAAATAGTCCTAGTCATATACACTATATGCGTGCACAAACATTCAACCATATGCAACATCCGCATGATAACACATTCAATTTCATCCATAAACAAGTATAAATACTCGTGCATATGCAATATGAAATGTGACCGAGTCGAGCTAATATCTAATGTAAATTCGCGCATCCACGAGCAACCACTTGCAACCATTTGCAACCATATCAACCATAACATGTTTCAAATACATGTTTACATCCATAGGGTTCTACCTAAGATTCCCTGAAACAGGGTCGAGAAGATAAACAAAACAAACTCCGTACGGGGTTTGTAATAGAGACAGACCGAGAGGATATCCATAAAAGATAGCCTACAAGCAAGCTCAACAGGAAAACAGGGATCGAGGATATATTCCCAAAAGAGATATCATGCACGTATTTAGTCTTCAGTCTCCTGAGTCGCATTACCTTGAGCTTAGTTCCATCGTGCCTTGACCGCCCCTTTTACTTCACGATTTCGCAGCTTCTTATTTCCTGTTTCCATAACATGAGTTGGAACTCATTTCCTCGTCGCCTCTCGTTCCACTTGCACTTATTCTCCTTCTAGAATACTTGGCGCAAACAGGACTGCGTACACATTATTCCATGCGAGCCCTCAAAATTCACTAGCGAATCCTGGACCTTGTACCATAAGGTATTCCACGTAGAAAAACTTTCTCTTGAAAGTAAACAAGTTACCGTGCGCACTTACTAGGGTAATTCCCATAACCCATACATAATCGAAGTAAACCATCCGTCTTATTAGCGAACACCATTCGATCGGATTTCTAATTTCCAACAAAGGCATCTAGGGATTCTAAGTAACTAATCATGACAGAACCCAAAAGGTTACGCGATACTTCAAGGGTATTACCAAAGCAAGCCAAGAGTCTAACTACCCTCCTTCTAAAACCGAGAGTGGCACCCCTTACTGGATAACCACTTCATCCCTAGAATCCATCCACAACTTATAAACATAAGCATTATTTCCAAGCTCAACACTTGATATAGACATTCTCAAATCCAAACAAGCCATGAGTAAATGGACCGATCTTCCAATAGGACTTGAGACAAAAACGGGATCCTCTACTACGCTAGTACTAAGGTGCAGAGACTCAACTATCGAAGCGGACTTAAAAGATGCGGTGATCAAAACAAAGTCCCGACAGGATGATAGAGAAGAAAAGCTAAACCTTTAGCAAGATCGTTACCCTCCTTCTGAGGTACCCTAGAAATGAGAGCATACTATTGCCCTCCGAATGATCTTGTCCCTGTTCCATGATACTTAACTATCCGTCCCGTTTCACCATGCCAAAGGTACTCTCTCGTCATGGGTTTCATTGTTCATCTTTCTCCCTCCTTTTAGGACTCAGCCATACCAACATGTTGCTTATCCCTGAGCTCGTATCCTTGTTCTTACTATCCTTTCATGCATAACTCTGCAACGGTCTCTCGAGAACCACCTCCATCGTACGGGAAACACTTACGCAGTTAGAAAGACTAGTCGCAGTCAAAACCACTGTGACTACAGATGGAGGAAAGAAAGGAAAAGAGATTCAATCAAGGAAACAAGGATAATGCTAATGGCCTTTGGGGAATAGCCTTTTTCTTTTTAAAAGAAAATTTTCTTGAAAAATGCTTCTTTGTAAACGGTTTTTCAAATAATTTTCAGAAGGTCTTTAAAAACTTTTGCCCAGTCTAGTAACCTTCTGCTCTGATACCAAATGTAACACCCCGCCTCCGCTAGGGTCACTCGCAAGGGAATGCACTAGCTTTAGAGGGGCATTATTGGTAAACATCCACAGAAATATCACAAGACAGAACATATAAAAATAGCGGAAGTAAAAACAAACTTTCATAACATTAATAAATGAGGTCAAAAGCCTTTTTACATCAGAGTACATCAAAACCTGTCTTGCTGAAATAAAGAAGCATGAAACCTTTTTCATAAATTATTCCCCAATTAAAACAGTAAAGTAGCCATAGCCAAGGAAAGTCCAAGCCATCAAGATGACCTTCAAGCCGAAGAAGTCTGAACTAAACAACAGTATTTCCTCCCTGTAACCTGGGGGGAAACGGAAGACAAGAAGCGAAAGAAACGGGGTTAGTCATAAAGACTGGTAAGTCCTATCTACTTCCAGCATAAAAACAGATAAAGGTGACATGACATGCATAAACTGAAAGTAAACACAAGGATGATGTCAAGATAGATAAACTGAACCAAAATAACAGGATGAACTACTGTACCCAGATAAACTAAGGTGTCATGATAAATTACGATGTCAGATAAAACAAGGTATCAGGCCGTCAGGTTCCTATCAAGCATCACGTCCCATGGTATCTATTTAGTCTAACGTTTTATGGAATTTTTCATATATATATATATATATATATATATATATCTTTACTGGTTTTTACATGTATATTTGCTCTGCACCCTCCGTACTAGTATCCCAGCCTTGTTATGTGTTAACCATGAATGTCCCTTACTCAAAGTCGTGTAATGGTCCATGTCAACCTAATATATCGCATATATAGGTTACTCAAATCATATGTTTCTTTCCATGTATATAAGTTCAGTCCTTTTGCCGTACCTCGTACGGGCTTCCTCATGTCGTATTATCCTTGAAATCGTTTGGACTGTCACCCTTGTTCTAGCTAGGCTCTTCCATATGAATCATCGTTTGAACTACTAGGACTTACGCCACCTAGCACCACTAGGGATTACGCTTACCTATTGCACGCTTTCGTATTTCGGTTTGGGTTAAACCACCTAGGCCACTAGGGATTACGCTAACCCTCAACCGCGCCCTTTTTCCCACGCATTCATCGTGAATCGTTTTTCTATAACTGTATGCACATGTATCACATCGTGCCATCCGAGTCCTGTCACAGGGCAAAACAAGAAATACAGGACTCGGTCGGGAGCTTTAGATTTATCTGCCGATGCAGATACTAAGGTCTGCTTTTCTACACGTGGCTATGGTCCCACGAGACCCCTCCCTCAACTAGTGAAAGGCAACACAAGAGAAAATCTTGCATGGCAAACTAAGTCCAATGCAACATGAATAGCATGGTTTAGTCGCTACAACATCACCCAAAGTCATATGTTCATGTTAAAGAGGCAAACTAGGTTCCCATAGGCTAACATACTCATGTTACTTTGCATTTTATCCCATGTCACATCAAAATCATCGTTTAAATCTACAAGTAGCTAGAACTTACATAGGCAAGGCTTAGGAAAGAAGCATGAATCATCTTGGCTAAGAAAGGTGCCTCCTTTGTTGAAGAATCGTCATGGAACTCGCATAGCAACGTTAATCTTCCTCCGATTTGGTGTAGCAAACTTGCACCTCTTGATTTGAACCCAATTTAAGTGCTTAGGCTTTAGGAAAAGGGGATGGAGGCCATGATCACTTGGCATTTGGGCAGCACTTCGTGGAGAGGGTGAGTTATGAGGGTTTAGGGTGGCCTTAGGGGTGTTTTGTAGAGATTAGGGTGTGTTTTAGGCCATAGGATTAGATCTAGGATAGATTAGGACCATCAGATCTCGGAAGCTTCCAGAACCAGCCTAAGAACAAGACCAGGTGAGACAAACAGGTGCGCCAGGCAACTTGCCCCGGCCACCCCCTGTCGACAGGCAAGTCGACAGGGCTGTCGACTTGGTCTGGGCCCAAGTCGACAGGCCTGTCGACAGCCCTGTCGACGTGGCCTAGGCGGGAAACTTCCCGCCTAGCCCCAGATCTGATTTTCAAAGCTATTTCCGAAGTTCAAATTTCCAGAAATCTTCTTTGGGCCTTTAACGGGTCATACGGACTCCGATTCTCGAAAACTCGGACTCTATTACGCGTATTTTTCCGAGACGAACGCAATGGCATAGACCGTTTCACTTGATTCAGAATTTATAATTTTATTCTGTCTTGATTCTTGATTTAACGTGTTGTAAAAATTCGGGTTGTTACATGCACATTATAATTAGTAAACTGATCGTATATTTATAATGATAATTGTATCTGTTCACGACAATTGCTTTATATTTAGGGAAATGTGTTTTTTTTGGTATATTTTATTGTATGGTTATAGTACCAGTGCACACATACACCATATTTTTATGAATATATTCATATGTCTATAAAGCCTACAATTTAAAATGGATTACTGTGAAATGTTCACATTGATAAATATTAAAGCACTATATACTCTTATGAGTATACACAATAGAACGGGTCATTTGCACATATCTTAATTACTGTGTACACATTAAATTGACTTGTGAAATGAATAATAGTTATTTGTTTCTAGTTCTGTATACAGTAATATATTCACATTGGTGCATGTATAGTCCATAATGTTTTGAACACTTTTAAGCACTAATTTTAACCCCTTTGACAATAGGGAATACAGGTCACATGAACATTGGACCATTTATCACCTATTTGTATATCTATTATGGGTTTTCTGATAGAAACTGAATCAAACTGTTTGATACTTATGAATGCTGCTGCTAGTTTTAACTTCAGATTGTTATTTCGATCTTTAAGCCACATTGATCCTTTTAGATTAAACTGCTACACACATATATTGAATATGATTATGTGACTTTCCTAAGCATATATATGTTTCTGAACCTCTGTTCAAAACATAATTATAGGATTAGTGAAACCTGACAGTATGTCATAAGTAAATACATATGATGTATTTATAACATTATACCTGCGAAACATGTATATATTTTGATATACACATGTTACCGTATTAACAAAGAATACATTTGATGTATTTAAAAATGTTAAGCCTGCAAATTAAATTTGTTTTGACAGGGTAATTGTACTGGTATGCTTCAGCAGGTGGATGGCTCAATCATTCAAAGTTGACATTAGGAAATGCTACAAAATTTGACAAATACATGCAGATGTCATTTGTAAATATATATGTATATATATATATATATATATATATATATATATATCTTTTGTATAATGTATACAAATGTACATATATACATGTCTGCTAATGTGATGAGCTGTATGCGTTTATAAGAACTGCATATATAAGATTGCTGGATGACTTCTTTGTAGTGTATAGACTAAATTATATGTATGTAAAGATATGTAAATTAACACTACAAGTTAATGGTACCTTGTAATGTTGTTGTATTTGAAAGAGTCAGACCCTATTATATTCTTTCTGTCGCCATGTTCTATTTCAATTAGTTTTGTCTTTTACATTTTAATCATGTTGACTGATTGTTTGAAGCTGTTACATTCTTCAAACTCTCTGTTTTAAAATGCCATGAATTCAGTTTTAAAATATGTGCCTAAGTTTATGAAATCTTAGGTCACACATATGTATAGGTCACATATGTAAATATATATGGGTCTGAACTTATATAAAATTCTAATATAAAATTAACATGGGAGTTGTATGGTATTTACGGTAAATATAGGATATGACCATGCTGTGCGGTGATATTGATTACCAATAATTTGAATTATTCAAAAGAAAAGGGCACACCATCCTATTATCGTAGAATTTAAATGCATATACGTGATTTTGTATATTTTATTTAAATTCGATTAGTTTTATGAAATTAAAATACATATATGTGATATGTGTAAATAACTTTAATATTGTTTTCACTACGGATTATAAATTCCCTTTAAAGCAAATTTTTTTATATTAAATCATGGTGAAGTCTTCCAATAGTACACCCATCAATGTCCAATCTCATTGGATGTAGGTAATGCCAAAGCGTTGTGCATCCTTTTATTTTGGTTATATGAGGTAGGAGTAATTGTGGTGCTTCGACTGTATTATTGGGTTTGATTTAACTAAGGCTGCATAATAGGATTATGGCCTTAGAGACAATAGCATGAATTATTCTATATCTTGAGCAAATGAATAATACTAAACAAAATGTTCAACATGCGATCCAAGAGTTATATAGAAAATATAATTGACATAAGATGTCTACCTAGAAGGTTGTGTTTTGAGTTTAGCCAAAGCTGGATCAAGGCATAACTAGATATGGATCTTGGAACACCATTATATGTATATAATGATTTACATATATAAACAGAGGGATGCTAATTTGAGTGGGAGCATATTTTAGTTTCAATTACATATTTATGTTAATATAAATTTTGATTGTCAAAATTTTGTATTAAATAAATATTACAGAATCAGTTATTATTTTATTATCTAATGTAGATATTAAATAATAAATAACTCGATAATTTAAATTAATCCTTAAGAAGGATATAAATTGAATTAAATTTCTTGACTAACATTGAAATTTTAGGATTGTCCTCAAACAAATCAAACGTAATTGTTATATAAACATAGAGGATCTAAAATGAAAGGTTGAGGTATGACTTCAACCGAATTAAAATATAAATGTTATAAAATCTACTTATATATATATATATATATATATATATATATATTTCTAGTATTAGATACTAGATATAAATCACATAAATGTATGTTGATGTATAGAAATTGCAAAATAAGTAGAAATCATATAAAAGAACAAGTGGACTTACAATTGGAAATGAAACAAATGTTGATAGATTATCCATAGTAAGTTGATTCTTGTTGAATATATTGGCTTAATTAAATAAATTAAATAATCGTTATTACGAAATTCCACTTAAAATAAATGTTATAATATATCTTGTTTAGACAAGTTTGAATTTCATTTGTAATAAAAGAATAATTGTTATTCATTTTATTTAAATGAAATATCGTATGGAATTTCACAAATAGTTAATGATATTTGTAAATCCTTAACTATAATGTACTTGACATTAATAATGACTAGATTAAATTTAGTGATTTAAATCCAATATACCTTTAGTATTACCAGTTAGCCCAGTAAACAAGAAAGTATATCAAAACTCCATAATGATGGAATTTTGAAATCAATTGATTTCGAATCATATGAAGGATGCAAATCTTGTTTATTAGGCAAAATAACTGAATCACCTTTCACTTGACATAGTGAATGAGTGATAAGTATTGGGTCTCATACATAATGATGTAAATGGAGCAATGAATACATAAGCTAGAGGCAGGTTTTATTACTTAATTATATTTACTAATGATATCAGTGAATACAGATATTTGTATCTTATAAAACATACTAGAATCCTTTGAAAAGTTTAAAGAATTCAAAGTGAAGTTAGAAACCAATTTTGATAGAAAATAAATTCTCTTTGAAAGGATCAAGGAGAATATTTAAGCCAATTAATTAATGACTATCCAAATGAGTTTGAAATTGTTTCATAACTTACTCCATCTAGAAGACCATATTGAAATGGTATGTCTAGAAGGAGATATCGTACCTTATAAGATAAAATACGATTAATGATAAGTCATATAGATCTTCAAATAAATTAAATTTTGAACAACTGCATTTAATCCTACTCAGACGATTATAAAAACGCGATATAAGATATAAACCAGAAAATGTTCCATTGTGTCTATTATATAGATTTGGGATGTGAAGCGTTTATTAAACGCCTCGCCTTTGATAAGATCAAATCCAAATCTGATAATTGTTTTGTGGAGTATCAAAAGGATATTATTTCTATAAATCATTAGAGAATAAAATGTTTATTGCTCAAATTGATATCCTTTCAAGAGGAGCTATTCTTTAAGATACCGATAAGAATGAAATGGATTTCGAAATGTCTCGGAAACCACAAAATAACATTGAATCTTGTATAGACAAGAAATTGAGTGGGAGTGATACAATAATTCTGATGTTATTTGATAACACATTAATTATTGTAAATAAAGTTAGTTTAAAAACAAGAAATATATACTGATTCTAAGAAAGAAAATGTTTGGATTAAGAAGTTCATGATTGAACTTAATTCATTGTTGATCTAATGATACTCATTGCGATAACAATATGGCTAATGCTCAGGCCTAAAACATTAAACTCGTCATCAATCCAAACATATATTTTAAAAAATATAATTCTTATGTGAAGTTGTTCACAGAAGAAATAAACATATCTGTAAAGTTACAAAAGTTGTAATGTTGCAGACCTACTGAATTAAACTCTGTCGCAGCAGAAGTTTAATAGTCACACTAGTTTCATAAGTATACGATACATAAATGATTGACTCTAGTGCAAGTGGGAGATTGTTAAAGTTTGTGCCCTAGAGGCAATTCATTTGATGAGATTGATAACACTGTTGATGTTGTTATTTTATTTGGAATAAAATATTATTCTATTATATTTTATTTATTGCTTAATATAAATAATAATATAATAGAAGTCCTTAGAATAATAATATGGAATT
Organism: Allium sativum; assembly: GCA_030737875.1. NCBI lineage: Eukaryota > Viridiplantae > Streptophyta > Magnoliopsida > Asparagales > Amaryllidaceae > Allium > Allium sativum. The sequence goes on from CM060923.1 coordinate 647,768,947, forward strand.
ATATAGTTCGAGTAAGACTGAACTTGAGATTATATAATGTGATAAGTATTATAATTCTTAAATGCCCCTAGTCGAGTTTTATTGTTAATATAGGACAACAATAAAGCGTTTAGACTAGTATGTTGATTGACTGATGATCACATCTCATTGATCATTAATATACGTGATATTAATGTCAAAACATAAGTACGTATTGGAGAATATCGTATTGGGTTGACCCACCGTGAGATAACTACATGGAATATAATTAACAGTATCGTAAGTTATTCTCATGGTGACAGTGATGTAATGGTCCTCAGACCTGAAATCGTTATAATTTTATTCGAGGATATTTGTGTTTTGATATCATCTAAAGTTATTCGTAACAGAGTAACGATAACGGTGATTATTGGATACATCTCGAGTCGAATGAAAATTATGAATGATCCAGATGGAATTTAACCCTACGATATATTCGTAGTGATATCCATGGGCCTCTTGATTGAGTGAGACTGTGAAATGCATGGCCGTGCTCAAATACTGATTTGTTTTAAACAGTCTACTCATCGATCAAGAAAAACGGATTAAATTATAAAAATGATGATACGATCCGTGCCTCGAGTTTGATTCTGCATATAATTGGTTAAAAGGATTATATTACATTGATACACTGGTCACGAAAGGTTGTATCGAATCAGTGATATTATTATAACTTGGGTAACAGCGATGTATTGCTAGATGCCGCTCACCGTTTACAGTTTAAATATTGTTTAAATTGTTACCAACGTTATGATAACCTATAGGGTCACACATATAAGCGTTGTATAAGGTGAGAACGTTTAAAAAAAAGGAAATCAAAAGGTTTGACATATTCTTTTATTTAAACAAAGGTGAACGGGTTCTATGGGTTAACTAAAATGTCGTGTGAAACATTACAAAGGAGGCCGCCTCCTTTACATTTAGTTCATTCGATTCACAAAATCAGAAAAACCCTAGATCCCAACCTTCCTCTTGGCTAGTACCAGGCTCTCCTTCTCTCGGTTCCATCAGAGGATCTCGAGAACATCGTTTGTGGATACCAGTAGAGGATCGTTGCTTTGATGGGCTAATGATTCGGTCCTTTTTTTAGGTCGTTCAAGGTGAAGGAGAACCTAGCACCAACCATACGCCCTAAATTACAAATGTGACATTCACCCTAAGCTCCAACTATAAATATCCCCCCCTTCCCCATATTTCATTAGGAGAGGGGGACGGAATTTCATGTCAACAAGGAGGTGCCGCTAAATTCAGAGCTCGCCTACAACTTCTCTAATGACTTCTGTAGATTCACAACTCTTCTCCAACTTCATGTAGATTAAATCCATGTCAATGATCATTAAAGCTCTCTTCAATTGAATCTAAGCACCTTCAATCTCATTCAAGCTATAAGGAAAATCACTCCAACATCATTCAAGCAATTTCATGCCTTCTCCAGTCCACTCTAAATCCGGATCTAACGCCAAACTCTTATCAAATCATGGAAAAGGATCAAAGCACTTGAGTGATAGAAAATTCACACTTCTACCACCAAATCCTATCAATTTCTAGGCAAATTCAAGAGAAGTTAGCTTATAAAGAGAGTTAAAAGAGAGAAATGAATGTAATGTGGGAAAATCCATGCTTTTGTAAGTTCAAATATCATAATGAGAATTGGTTAGAAGTGGACGTAGATTCATATTGAATCGAACCACTATAAAAAGCTTCTTATCTTCATTTTTATACTTTTATTTTGCGATTGTGGCCTCATATTCTAATTCTAACCGTAATTGGTAAAGTGCACATTTGCATCCTTGGTGTTAATTCCATTTTTGTGATCAAGATTTGGCGCCCACCGTGGGGCCGTGCTCGTATCTTTTTCCTTCACATTGAAGTTCCAAGCCTAAGTCTACCATAGATTCTGTAAATCTAAGATTTGGGCCAATCGACGAATTTTCATCAAAATTCAAGACCTTGTCCGAAATCATGGCTAAATCAAAGAAGACCACTAGCAATGTCGTTGAAGAAAACGATAATGTTGCTAATCACGAAACTACTCCACTCACCAACCGATTTGAAAGTGGAGAAAATTCAATATCCGGAGCAGGAGTGACTAAAGCCGAATTAGACATCGTCGTCGCTAACTTGAGTCAACGCATGGAAGCCTCCAACAAAGCTTTTATCGATACTAATAAAACTTTCGTGGATGCTAATCAAGCTTTGGTGGATAAAGTGGGTGCTTTCTTAAACGCTCAAGCAAATCCCGCTCCTCCTCCGAAAATCCATGTCAACCTTGTAGAGAATGTAAATTCATCAGCCTCCGATCCTCATAATGACAACTTGGACGGATTTATTGGCAAAGACGATACCAATGTCGAAGACACAAAAATGAAAGCTAAAAACCACTCCGGTCGAAATTCCTCTGATCTAAAACCTTTTTATAACAATTTTAAAGTTCTAATTTGTTTGGAATAGGTATAAGTGGTTGAAAACAGTTCTTTATTTAAAAACTTCCGTGGTTAGTATAAAGAAGGAAAACGTGTTCAACGCGCTGTTATTTAATGGCTGCTGTGCTATCTACAAACTACAATTTAGCAACACTAGATTCACATGTGTTTAAACTTAAAGGTTGAAATAAACAAAGCTTAGATACATTTGTTTTTGGATGCATGTATCATGTATGCGATCAGCTCAACCATGACAAATTAACAAAGCAGCTGAGTACATATGCATGCATGCATGTGAGTATGTGTATGTGTATGTACACACATGAATCCATATGTACGTAGTAGGTCAAGTAATTAATTTATCAGTCTTAACATACATAACAAAGTGAGGTTGTCATCAATATTGCAATAGCAGAATTGATCAAAGTCTATATCTATGGACTTCGATAATCCAAGAGTCTAGAAGATGCATTTAATGTTTGGATATTGCATTGGAGGATGACAACCTGACCACACCTGCAATTCAACTAGAGAACCATAATCCGATCCAGAAGTCAAACAAGCCGTGATTTACAAATGGTTTCAACTTTCAACTTAAAGATACTATAGTTTTACTCTGGCAACTATAATTCTTAATAATTCTCAAACTAAGGATCGCTGTCATAGTGTTAAATACATAATAGTATGTATACAACGTGCAATTTACGACGTTTCATCTACCAGTGACACAAGGCTTTGAGTTTGGATCGGTCATACTGTTATGATGCTTGTAGCATATCTTCTGTGTATGTCTGCGCGCAGCATTGACATTTGGTTGCCATTGCACAAAGGTAAGTTAATATGGATGTCATCTCTTTTCTATTTATACTGCCAAAAATAATTTGTCCACTGAAATCAATGGCTAAATATGCCTTAAACTGACATGCCTTTAATGGTTGTACAAATTGAATTTCTACCAAAATGCAATACTTCTACTTTTATTTGACTTAGTCGGAGCATGAAGAGTAGCTGAACTAGCTAAGTTAAAATTTGCTGAACTTTTTCTTTCTTTCTTTTATTTTGATGTCAAATTTCTTCGGAAAACATATTTGTGGCCGCACTTATAGCCTGAAAAAAAAAAAAAAAAAAAAAAAAAAGAACAAAGATAGAAAAAAAAAAAAAAAAAGAATATTTATACTGTGAAACAAGGAAACCTATAAACAAAAGAATGCACTACTGCTCCAAAATTATTAGGACCTAACCTTCCCTAAACCGAAAAATAGTGGATAAACATATTAAAGATTAGTTGAAAGAAAAAAGGAGAAAATTCTGGAGTCATGGCGTCTTTTATTCCTCTCTCTTCAAAATCTCAAATTAAAAAAATCGCTGTTCATGATTCTGATTATAGATCTGCAAAGCCTCCTGATTTCGCTTCACTGCAACAACATGCAAAAGGAGGTCGATCTTCAAATCAGATTTCTTCTCGAAGTCCAGATCTTGGTTCCATATTGGATTTTCCAGAGCTCACTAACAAAGATCAGGTAAATCCTATTTGTTTAAACCCAGTTCATCCTAAAAAATGGATCGATGCGGTCAGGGAGAGTAATTTGCATCAAGATGTTATTAAATTAGATTACTATGAGCCGACTATTAGAGATAATCTCAAAGTTGCTGCAATAAGTGATTATCTTGTGAATAAAGCTAGAGATAAGTGGACAAATTCGATATTTTTCTACGTTTATGGTAGTAAGCCCTATTATAATTTCATGAAAAATTATATAGATAGAATCTGGAAAATAAAGGGTAACTATCAGCTATATTCAAGAGAAAACGGATTATTTATCCTTAAGTGTGATTTAGCAGAAGATAGTGAAAGAATCCTAGCTACAGGTCCTCACTTCTATAACAAGCGGTTAATATATATGAGAAAATGGTCTCCTGGAATGAAATTATCAAAAGAACATCTTAACTCCATTCCAGTCTGGATTAAATTACCTGATTTAGATCTTGACTTTTGGTCCGTCGAGGCAATTAGTAGGATAGCTTCACTTCTGGGTCAGCCTCTTAGATTGGATTCGTTTATAGAGAATGCATGTAGGATCTCTTATGCTAGAATTTTAATAAAGATTAGTGTAGATTCAGATTTACCGGAGAAAATTCCTATTCAGTATGAGGATGGTATAATTGTTTGGCAAAGAGTAATCTATGAATGGGTACCTTATACATGCTCTACTTGTAAAAATTTTGGTCATTCTGCTGATATGTGTAAATCAACTAAGGTTTGGAAGCCAAAAGACTTATATAACTCGAGTAGTAAAATGGATATAGATGATGGAATGAACACCCAAGATAAGCAAGTGTATAATATGGAGAAACATCAGATTATTGATGAGGTCAGTAAGAGCATGAATAATTCTGAGACCCATATTTCTAAGCAGGCAAATTCAGGGAATGAAGCAGATAAATGTAAGCAAGCATTAGTGAGGAGTAGTGATAATGCATGTGGGATGAGATGTCCTAAAGCTAATTCAAAAGTTTTGACTGAGATGGATGTCGATGATCCTGTTCACAAAAACAATAAGGACAATTATGGGAATCATGATAAGGGTAGTCATTTAGCAGAGAACTCAGATGACAAAAGGCGTAATAAAGTGATAAACGAGCAGTTTGATAAGGAAATTAAGGTGGTAGGTAATGATGAGAAGAGAGAAAAGGTTGAAAAAATGAATAATACAGAAGCTTGTAATGTTTTAATAAATGGAGAGGATACTGATGATAATGAATTTCTTATGAGTGAATCTGACATTTCCTTGAGTTCTTACAGTTCTATCAACAGTTTTAAGAGGAGGAAAATTAACACTAAGCCAAGGAGATACAAAAAAGTTAGCGAAATTGTAAATGGAGAACCCTTGGTCGAGGACAATCCGGACTGGATTCGACTCACGCAGGAAATACAAAATCATCCACTACAAGAAAAATGCCCTATTGCAACTAGCTATTTGCAACAGACCACAAATGTCAGTTGCAGTAAATGATATTTAGCAACAGACCTTTCACAACTGTTGCAATAGATAAGATTTAGCAACAGACTTTTCCTTCCTGTTGCGAAAAATGCGAAAAACATATTTTTCGCAACAACGCTTTCATGCCTGTTGCGAAAACATACTTTTAGCAACAGCTCTTTCATTCCTGTTGCAATAGAATATTATTTGCAACTACATTTTCAAACAAGTTGCAAAAATTATGTATTTAGCAACTGTTTTCACCAGTTGCGATAACTGTAATTTTTTTGCAACATGTAAAGCCACTTGCGAAAAGCGTACTTTTAAAAATTATTTTCCCCCAAGTAATATTCGGTTATAATATAAGAAGTATAAGCATATAGTAGTTATATATACATATATATATGTACACATATATATATATATACACATGCATATATATATGATTAACATTATGTATGATTAACATTCGGTTATTGTCATGAAATAACAATCAATCAATAATAATTAGTAAATAATTAGTAAGTTGTTGCTCTCTATGTCTCAAGTCCTAAACAGATATTTACTTGATTGTTTTTGCATTGTTAAGTCTTAGGAAAAGTACTTATCATGATCCAAACATATGTTTGCTGCAGCGACTACTGATGATGTAAATTAAGAAAATGAGAATCTAATTGTACTTACATCATCCAAAAAACGTAATATCGCAATACCAATATAATGTATTTTCCTAAGATCGTGTAGGCTATAGTATGAAAAATAAACTCAGGAATCTCTACTTGGTCTTTGGTTGGGGATTAGATAAAAATGTTCTGATAGAATCCATTCAATTTCAATAAAGAAATAAAACAAGCGGCAGGCAGTACAAAGTTTTCAATGAATCCTTAGGGATAAGACCAGATGAAACCTAGTTTGCACGTAGTGCAACCTTCAAAACTGAGGAAATTTGATAGTTCATTCACACTTCCAAAGGGAAAAAACACATTCAAGGAGAACAAAGGGACATATTAACTTTTGATAAAAACATGAGGTACGACAATGAGTTCAACATGAGAAAAGGAGGAGGCGATAAACACTAGGATTAGCCAAGTCGACCTCCTGTATTACCTCACTTTTGAATGGAAATCTGTGCTTTCAGATAAACAAAACACATAGCTCCATAAAGGATCATCCTATTGAAAGTACAAGTACTGTCCTTAATCGGATCTTTAGAGGGAGCTGAATAAGCCTTAACCCGACGAAAGGTCATTCCCCATGGTCTGTAAGAGGTAAAACTATTCAAAAAAGCACATCTGGAAACTCATAATTCTATTCAAAATCTTCGTGTCATTAACCATCGTGTGAAATTTTGGCGCAAACTCTAGAGTCATCTAAAATTTTGGCTCCAAAATCTCAATTTTTCGGGCTAAAACAAATCTCAAAACCAGCGTCATCTCCACCCTTAAACAAATCTCAAAACCATCGCACCTGTTTCCACCCAAATCTCAAAACCAGCGTCTGGATCTACCTCCTTCTTCCGAACAAACCCTATCCACTCCTCCGCCTTGTGCGACCTTTTCTCCTTCGACAATCAATCTCTAACATCGACTCACCTTCCTCCGCAATTTACACTCCTCCGCCTTGTTACAGCCATGAAGTGAGCACAGCAGCCTCCTGCAATAAGAAATAATGTTCTCGATTTTTCCTTTACGGTGGCAGGCTTTGATTAAAAAGCGACTCCTCTGCTTGCTAATTTTGTAATCCTGACCTGAAACAATTTGATACAAAGGTAATTACCATCTTGTTTGTGTATTGTGTTTGTTATTAAGATTAATACTTGTAGCTTCATTACTTATGCGGCTGTGCCTTTGAAGAATATTATTCCCTGATTTTGATTAAAAAGGTAATGGCAGTTCTACAAATTGCAAATGGCAATGAAAACTTTGTTCACTGGTTTGTTGATTTTTTAGGTTAATACTTGGTTATTAGATTGTGCTGATATTTCTAAATAATGTGGTGACTAATTTTTTTTGCTTTGTTGTTTTTCAAAAGAAAAAAAACAGATTTTGAAATATTTTTGGGGTTAAAATGGCAGTTCAATCTTTTCTTTACGATGCCTATAATGATGCATCCTGTGAATGAAGTAGTCGAGCACTGGTTTTCCGATAAAAAGTACAGTTCATGGTTGAGGTGGGGTAAGATTGTGATTGTGTGTTTGGTGGTGGCTTTAGTGCCTAATTTTATAGATTTTTTATCATTTGTTGGAAGCAGTGTATGCATTTTGCTTTGGCTCATCATTCCTGCTTTATTTCATTTGAAGGTGTTAGGGTCGGAGTTGAGTTGGATTGTTGCGTCCTTTGATGTTGGTCTTGTTATCATTGGCCTTGCGCTTGCTATATCTGGGACCTGGACTTCCTTGTAGGAGATTTTTTCATCGAGGGCGTGAGGTTTTAGATATGCAGAGAAAATGCCTCCTTTTTTATATTTGGGAAGAGCCTGTCATATGTCTGCTGTGACCAAAGATTTTACAAACTCGATGATGTAACATTTGATGTGTTGTAAGGGTATATATGTAAAAAAGTTGGAATTTTTGTTGTAACTGTTTGTACTATTAAAACTTTATTAAAATAATATTTTTATTTGTTTATTTTATTTTGTGATATACACTATTACTAAAACGAATACATTTAATATGTAATATCTATAAGCTGTAATATTTTTTTTTATAAACTTATGGATCTATTGCAACAGGCATATACTGTTGCAAAATGATATGTTGCAACAGCAAAAGCCTGTTGCAAAAAAGTATACCGCAACACCTTATTGCAACAGGCTGAAAATGTTGCGGACTTTTTGCAACTTCGGCTATACCAATAGGCGCAGGCCTGTTGCAATAGGTCTACTGCAACTGATATCGCCTGTTGCAAAAAGTATTTTTTGTTGTAGTGATCCAAAAATAAGAAAATCAAAAGGAAGGGGAAATCCAGGTGGGGTTTCTAAAGGAGGTGTATCTAAAAGCTGATTTGCTTTGCTTTTATATCGTGAGCTTCTCTGATGGTCTTCTGCTGTGTACAATGCTCAGTGTGGTTGTTTCGCTTGGATATGTGTATGGTTCAGATATTTTGCAGCAGCAGTCTTGGAAGTTTGCTCTAATGCAGTGCTGGGTAGTCTTGGAGTTTGTGTTCAGTGGTCTTTTGGGTAGTTTCTTTTTGTGGTGGTTGTGAGTGTATGTTCTTGGGTCTGTTTTATCAGTTTTGAGCTGGTTGTTAGTTTAGTATAGTATTTGTTTTCTGGTTGTTGTATTTTGTACCTGCTCAAAACTTCTGTATCCCCGCTTTTGTAGTATAAGTACCCCTTTTGTTTCAAAAAAAAAAAAAAAAAAAAAAAAAAAAACCTTCCCTAAACCGTTCCAAAAATATTTTGTCCATTATGTAAATTTTTTTAAGGATTTTTCTCAGAACTTCAAGATTCTCAATCTATAAACAAAAGAATACACTACTACTAAACAACTGTATGTGATCTGGGCTATAAACCTAAACCAAGCAACCTAACAGGAGTAACCCTAACCCATTCTTTCTTCTCCTTAATTGTATCAAGCTTAGGCGACCATTGTGAACTATCTCTTCTCTTTACAAGTAGCTCGTACTGCTTCTTCAACTCTGGTGTGGTACAAATCGCATCACTTTCTTCATAATCATGTCCAGCACCATCATCATCATTTATCATTTTCATAATAAACTCAGGCAAAACCCTAATCAGCATTGTTCCATCCTCCCCCTTCACATACTCAAATGCAGAAGATGTCATGGTTTTCATCTCTTTTGGCATCTTAGAAGCCAGAGTTGCCGTGGTTAATTTTGCATTACAAGGGAAGAAATTGATCGGGAGGACAAAGTAAGTTTCTCCAAGCAGTAGAGAGTCTTCAATGGAGAGCATGGGAATGGGGCGACCAATGAAGAAAGAATCTGCATGGCAGATGACTTTGTCAGGGTTTGTGAGCATGAGCTCTGCAGCAGGAGTGTTGATAGTGAAGGTTTTGGACCTTTTGGTGATGCTGCCATGGAATATCACTTTTGTTTGAGGTGGCCATGTGGGTTTGATGGTGAAGCAAGAAGACGAATTCCCCATTTTTCTGATGGTTTTGTTTTTGTTTGAAAGAAGTTATATATAACGAGATGGGACTTTGACAAAGCTTTGGTTCTATTTTTATACTTGGTTAGTGTTACTTGGTCGGTGATCGTCGGTCAAAGTTGATGGCTTGGTCCGGGCGAGTTATAATTGTCAACTAATTAGTGATGGATTGGAAGTGGAAGAATCCAACTGTTAATCAGCGTCAGATTGTGATGTTGTTTATCAAGGGTTTTCTTTCCACAGCTGCATGGGGACTTAAGTAACGCGCATCTTTTAATTATAATACCACGTAGAGCACATGTTCCACCAGTTCACGTAACATGCACACGTCAGTCTAGAAAACCTATGGCTATTTAAATTAAAACATGTGACTAATATCATATGGATTATGGTGTTGCAAAAATGCGGTGTGAATATGTGTGTGTGTGTGTATGTGTGTATATATATATATATATATATATATATATATATATATATATGGAAAGTCTAAAAGAACACAAAATTAAACACAGAAAATCTGAATCATTGGATCTCCCCATGAATTACACCTCACACATAAAGACAAACAAATCTTGTGGTCCAGATTTTGTGTACATTGATTTGTGTGTAATTTTGTGTCTCAATAGCCGCTCACATATATATATATATATATATATATATATATATATATATATATATATATATATATATATAACCATTGGATCTCCCCATAAATTTGAGCTTATTCCGATATTCATAACATTTTCAAAATTTTAACTCAGTTATTTATCATTCAGATATTTATTCGAACCGTTAAAATTAAACATTAAATATATTATTTTACGGATGTCGGAATGAGCTCAAATTTTGAATAGATTATAATATACATGTGGATTAAAAATCTACAAAATTTTGTTGGATTTGGATTAGTGTAGCTCACGTTAGGGTAGAGATGTTAAATGGGTGCCCTGGAAGGTTCATATATATATATATATATATATATATATATATGTATATATATATATATATATATAAATGAGTGCAGTACATCTACATTTCCACCACACAATTCCTTTTTTCTCATTCTCATTATTTATATATAAATAAGTGTCTGCAGTTCAAATGCGAAAGGTGTGCTTTGAAATAGAGATGCCATATAACACACCTCTCTCTCTCTCTGTGTATATATCTGTATGCATACATACATACTTATATATATACACACACAGAGTCCATTTGAATATAAAAAATAGACACATATGGCGAAACATCGCAAATTTTTTTGTTAACTGTAACTTAACAAATTAAAGTATAATTAATTCTAAATGATGGAATTAAGGGAAATGGGTTACGTCATTGCGTTTGTTTCGGAATTCTGCTTGAGATAGAGTCCGAGTTTGCGTAAAATGGATACTGTATGAAGAAGATATAGACGAACGAAGTTGGGCAGAAAAACTAGAAACGGGTCAGAATGCACTGGCGCACTTGGGAAGTGCGTTAGAACAACATTGCACTGGTGCACTTGGAAAGTGCGCCAGTACAAATATGCACTGGCGCACCTGCCAAGTGCGCCCAGGCCAGAAACCTGCTTGGTCAGGCCCTAACTGGCCTGGTCAGGTTCTGATCGATTTCTGAGGCTTGGCTGTGTCACTAGGGCTTACATGTCACTTTCTGATTAGCTTCTCTTGAGATGAATGGTCTGGATTCAATCTAGCTTCATCGACGGCTCTAATCAGTTTAAAATTCTATAAATACAACTCAAGACTAAACCTAAATTCACACAAATAATATAGTACTAGAGCCGCCATGCTGCTGGAAAAAAACTAGGAGTGACCGTCAGTTAGAAAGCTTAGAGACAATCCAATACTAAAGTAAAACATGAATCAAAGCAACATTAGTCTACCCAAAGGAAAGCATATCAAATTCAGAACTTAGAATCCAGAATTCAAGTTCATCGTTCGTTGTAAGTATAGTGATTTTTCCGATGAGAATAAAACTAAGACTTGATTCGATGTAAATTGGAAGTGAAATTGTGCTATTATGTAACGACGATGTTAATCCATATCTATGTATTGAAATGATTGTGTTGTGAATGGAATTGGGATGTTTGTGGTATAATTAAGATTGATGTTGATCCTATTGTACTTTTAGAATGACAACAACTTCACAAGCAAGTTGTATAGTTCATGTTTATGTGATTATATAGGTTGTTTGTGATTAGAACCTCATGTATATACTTTATGCTAGAACCTTTATGCCTAAATGGTTATGTTCATATACATGCTCCTATGTTTATACAAAAGTTGCAAGTTTCTAATTGGATCCATGTCAAGATCCACTTTAGTACATGTTTCATGTTGTAATTAGATATATGATTTGATCTAGTTCACACCCTTGTCATAAAGTTATACATACTTATGAAAATGTCATATTCTTGTCATATGCTAGTGATGTTCGATGTTATGCCTAGATCCTAAACATTTTAGACTTATGTTGTCTAAATCATATACTAATTTATGTGACACCTATTTGGTTAGATCCCTATTTCAATGCAAGTTCACATATATGTAAGTTGAATTAGGCTATGTTGCAAATTCACATGTATGTTGATTTAGTCTAAGTTGCAAGTTCACCCCTATGCCATTCATGTTGATTATTTTGCAAGTTCACACCTATGATGTTCATATTGACTTTGCCAAAAATGTCAAGTTTACAACTATGTCATGTTTATGTTTATGAATTCCCTTATACCAATTTTGTGTGCGCTAAATTAGGCTAAGTTTTTAGCCTAATATTATATGTTAAAAACCATGCAAACGAAAATTAGGCTAAGGTTGTTAGCCTAATATTTAAACGAGGTAACGTTAGGAATATTGGTAAAACTTGACATAAAAATATATGAAATTGGCATGTTTGTCACATGCCAAAATTAGTGGAATTTAAACGGTATAATTTCTTATACCAAAAAACGTTAAACTTGGAAAAGTGGGCCATGACATTTAATTTACATATATTAAGTAATAATGATAAATATGTAAATTTAAAAAATATGAATATGCTTAACACGAGGTTGGATTAAGTTGTGATGTAAACCTGCCCGGACCCGCCCGGCTGTCTAGTAGTCACAACAATACCTATCCAATGTGGGTGGTTAAGCATTGGGCCCAATAAGGACCCGAGGTTAGACTGAGTTACGGTGTAAATCTGCCGGAACCGACCGGCACATCCAGTAACCATAACAATATATGTCTAATGTGAGTGGTCGATGCTTTAAAAAGCTAAGGACAGACAAGTCAGGATGGTAGGGTTAAGTTAACTAAAACACTTAACCAATTCAGCATGTTAATTAAACTGATGGGTGGGGTTAGGTAAATACAGACACTTAACCACTTAACATGTTTGACTAGAAAACCCTAGTGACGGGGACCCATTTCAGCAATAATCCAATTAGGTATCATGGTACCCTGAAACTAGGCAGGGTGGGGCACGATTACTGGGCAGATTGTAAGCGGTCAAAGCGACGGCGGTGGTTGCAACAGTGTGGGTTCTAACGGAGTGCGGGCGTGCACACACTTCGGAGCAGACAAGCAGGGTACTGGGGGCACCAGCATTATAACCTATGCATTCTAGTATTGTGTCGGGCCGCCACCATGGGACTTGATACACCCCATGGTGGGACCAGCATAGGTATCTATAATCTTTGAGGGCCGTAAGACACATGTAATTATGCGAGTAGGAGCCGATCTTTAGAAAAAGGGGATCACTTCACCCTCAGCATGCACTACACCATAATGGCCAATTGGTAACCCTTTTTTTTCCAATTGTCAACACTTATTTGTGTTGCCGTGTAATAACAAAAATAAGCGTTGCAATGTTCAAAAAGTGTTACCAAAAATACATTATTTCATTTTTTTTATTGCCAACGCTTATTTTTGTTATTAAGGCTGATTTGTTGGGGGTAAAAAAGTAAACTTACACCCTTAACCCTATTTCCCATTTCTCCATCGCTTGTCCAACGCTTTTCCTAGAATCGGCCGCCAAAATCAGAAATCTCAAATCCAGAACGAGGGAAAAAAAATACTCGAATCCACATCCAAGAATTCCAGCATGGCAGAAATTACCGCTCTTCTCTAATCGGTTTTTGGGGGTCACATAGAAACTCGCATTCTATTTTAGGGATCGATTTGTGCTCACTTTCAACTAGAATTCATCACATCAGTCGCTTCAGGTGAATTTTTGAAGTATTTTCTTTAGATTCGTAACTAATTGCTTTAGTTTTCATATGTTTTGAAGTATATTTTTCAGATGCTTACTGGAAGGTATATTCTTCAGATGTTGCTTACTGAAAAGGTATATTCTTCAGATGTTTGAAGTATTACTGTATTTTTCTAAAGTAATTCTAGCCTCTATTGAAATAACTTGGTATTTATTTGAGAGCCTGAATGACTTCCAATAATAACTTGGTAATAATTATTGCCAGAGTGTTTATAACTCTATGCATTCAGCTTTAAGAGCCTGAATGATGAAAGTGAATTTCTGAATGGATGTTTGGTTTCAATTTTGAACTGACGTTAGTGACGGTGCAATTGTAGTCGGAGGAACAGGCATGGGTTATAGTTGATGTTGGTCTCAAGTTGTAGTGTTGTAGTGTTATGGTGTTTATTTCTGTTAAGAGGATAGTGAGTTTAACTTAGCTTGTATAATGCGGATGTTGCCATCATAAGTGAAGGTGGTTCGGCTGATGGGGTAAGTGAGTGTAGGACTCATAGCTTGAGCCGCTTCCAGAATAGTTCAATAGGAGTCCGGTAGCTTGGAACCATGCTTTGGTTTTCACACTTGTTTGAACTCTGTAGCGAGCAAAGTTGTAGAAGTAGTGCATAATTTGATAGATAGTAGCAAGTTAACAGTGGAAGATATTGGGATTATAACGCCTTACAGACAACAAAGTTGAGTGACCCCAAGTTTAATGACCCTTTCATCTTGATTGATTGCAGATTTCTCGGATCTTAATTTGGTTTTCCGTGTTCACTAGAAACTAGACTCACAGTCAGTGCATCTCATTCTATGTTTTGCACATGGAAAAACATCATGCAAGTACTATTGTTACTTTGAATTGCAATTTGAACTCTGCTTTGAACCCTTTTTTTACTGGTGCGTGATGATATCATTAAGGATTTTATGTTTTATTTTGACTATGGAGACAATTTTAGTAGGTTGCGCCAAAAAAGACCAATTTGATATTTGTCTTTACCTAAGTGGGTTTTGATTTTGGTCTGGGTGGGTTATAAAATGGCTGAAGAGCAGGCTGCTGCTAATGCTTATATCAAGTATGCACTGAAAAATTCCTACTCGTACATGCTCTCATTTCATACCCTTGCCTATTTCTTCTAATAATACTTTTTTTTTCCTAAAATGAAACTACTACATGACAACAATGAGGTTCTATAGCAGTTCTACATCAGACAAAGAAAAGGATGGTAAATCATGGATGAGGTTCTAAACTGCAGAGTAAAGTTTAAATGACAAAACTGTATTCATCCGTCTGATTCTGAAGGCAGATTAGTAAAGGAATTCAAGAGTTTTGTGGCAGCAAGTCAAAATTTCTACTATAAAGTTATAGCAAATAAAAAAGTTTCCTAAATTATGAGCTGACAAACACTTCAATCGGAAAGTGTTCAGTTATTGGACAGAAGAGACCAGTGCTAGTTACTTCCAAATCTTTGGGGAAAATTAGCCAATGCAATTATGCAGCTGCTGCCATTGTGCATAATAAAGTCCCATGTTTTATCAAATGAGACACTGTCATTAGTACATAATAAATTCCCATGTAGTGCATAAGTAGATATACTGTTACTTTTACTTTATCTGCGCATGCATATGATGTATTACATACTGATGTTATTTCCTATCTTCTAGGTTACGGGGCTACATTGAATGGTGCAGAGTGGAGATACCAGTCACCTGCTATACATTGAATGGTGCAGAGTGCAGAGTGGAGATACCGTTTTATATAGTATTGACAACTTATTTTACTGTTATACCAGTTTTACAAATGAACCAAAATACTGTTGGATTTGGTTGTGTAAATGACACACATATGCTCAGGTTTACTCTATTTTAGGTTATACACATTTGGGGGTAGTGTAAGTATATGGAGACATCCCAGGCGCAACCTTCTGCCTTTACATTCTATTAATTGTCTTTTATTTTTGGAGTGTAGAGCAAGAGTCGTCGCCCCTTTTCCATATAGTTTTTGCCTTATTAAAGACTGACCAGTAAAACCTGATACCTTGATCATTATATTGGCATGAGGAATTATTTTCTTGAATAATTTCAATGCAAGGACTATCAAGTTTCCGGTTCCAGATAATAGCATTGATCTAAGTATTTGAAACAACTTTGGGTTTTAGAAGGAGGAACCATGCACTTAAACATTATTATGGTAGGCTTCTACTAACAGTGTGTACCTGCTAGTAAGACCCTTTTATTCCATGCACTTAGAAATAGATTTTGCATTAGAAATAGATTTTCACATCAGCTTCCTTTTTATTTCTGTGTGAAAATGCACAGTTATACTAATAGCACTTACACTTAAAGCTTCTGGTGATATCAGTTGCCTTTTCCTAAATCGTGTGAAAAGTAGGAATCACGAGTTCCAATTTCTTTTTGACTGGTAATATTATTGTACAAGTGAATATCTTTTGCAGACTTGATGAACTAGTGTTGATTGTGTTTTTTATAACCAATATCAATTTATCTGCTTGATTCATGAACAATAATAGCAATTTGCTAATTTTAACTGCTGTTCTTAGTTCTTATGTCAGACATGTAAATAGGCTTATCCTGTTACATATAGCAAATAGTTTAAATTTAAATTTAGATATAAACCATGGGCAAGCAACTGATATACATCTGTTTCTTGTATTGTACCCACTACCCAGCATCTGAAGTTGGGGTGTTTTTTCTTCTTTCCTTTCCCTTTTTCGTTTCGTCACTACATGAAATTAAGTCTATATTTAATAGTGATTGCATTTTGAGACTGTTGTTTATTTATTTTCTACAGATGTCCTCCTACTCAAGGCCTTCGACTGATTATTGTGACTATTTCCAACGGTATTGTCCATCGGCCTATTCAGACAATTCGGGCGATCCTACTCAAATTGTTTGCTCAGCCGAATCTCAGACACCAACTCCGTTTAGCGTCTACGAGAGAATAGAGTTGAGTTTAGAAAGAGATTTGGCATTATTAAGTGTTCGGAATGATATGGCATCGCCTACCAGATCGACAACACCTACAAGATTGCCACCCCTACCAACATGCTATGTTGGAGAAGCACAATCTCGAAGGTTGTTATGCCATTGCAACATTGAACCAATATTCAGAACATGCTATTTGAATAAAAATGTTGGTCGCCGATATTTTATTTGTGCAAACACTGGAACTCTTAGAGATTGTGGATTCATCCACTGGATTGACGAACCATTATGTGATCGTGGTGTGGAATTTGCATTGGAGGTTCTTGAAGAAAACAAAAGGCTAAAATATGAGCTTAAATTGCAAGATTTCATCGAGCTCAATAGACAAAAGATGTGTCAAAATTGAATGGTATGACTTCGAACTTATAACATTTACTGCTATTTGAAACTTAATTGATGTTATTTCATTTAATGCACGCAGAAAGCAGTAGAAGAAGCAGAGAAAATGAAAAAAATTAGTGGTACAAGCTATGCAAATTTTTGGATGTAAGGTTCGTTATATAGCTGGAGTTTCGCGTTTGGTACTTGCAGACTTCAAATATAAAAATATGTTGCATTATGTTAATTTTGTATTGTTATTACTATGGAATCGGATATTGTATATGTATTAAATTTAGTACCTTTATGTATTGAATTTTTTTGTTAGTTCATACTTTGCTGTTACCATGAATATGGATTTTTATTTCTTGTTGATTTGGTTACATGTTGCTATGTTGAGATAATACCATAGCTGAATGAATGCATATTAAATAGAGCTTATGCTACCTTATATGCAAATATTAGCGTTGCATGTTACCAACGCTTATAAGTGTTGCGAATATAATATTGCCAACGCTTATAAGCGTTGTGAATGAATATTTGCCAACGCATATAAGCGTTGCGAATGAATATTTGCCAACGCATATAAGCGTTGGGAATGAATATTTTCCAACGCTTATATGCGTTGGTAATACATTGCCACGCCCCCATAGCAACGCTAATAAGTGTTGCGGAAATTGTTTGAGACAGTTATACTCGTTGGCAATCACCTGTTTTGGTGTAGTGATGGGGTGCCAGTTTAGAACTAATGCATGTAGGTGCAGAGATATAGTGTGGGGGTGCGATAGTATATTCGTTTCAAAACTACTTTATCTTAGTTTATGATACTTTCTTGTTTCTAGTTTATACCTATCATGCCTTTATTCTTATTCTCAAATTGAAGAGTCGCTAGACTTACCAGGCTTTATGTCTGACCCTATTTTCTTTCGTCTTCTTTTCTTCCCCCTCCCCCTCCCCAAGGTCCACAGGGAGGAACAACCCAGCTTAGTCAGATTCTTTGAAAGCTTCAAGATAGTAGATGTACGGTTTGGACTCTCTTTCCTTGGCTATGGCTGTTGGACACACTCTATGGGGATTTATGCAGTTTTAATTATTTTTTTATGCTTTTTATTTAATAACCAAGACAGAAATGATGATGTAATGTTTTGGAAGTTGTTATGTGACAGTTATTGAAATGTCTTTGTATGAACACATATTTATGAAATAAAAAGTCTGTTTGTTTTCTGCTGCTTATATATATGTGTTTATATCTGTCTTGTGTTTTATCTGTGACTTTTACTTACAAACCTCCACCAAAGTTAAGGCATTCCCTTTGTGAGTGACCTTAATCACTACAACAAAAAGGGGTTTTGATAGCGTTTGAAAAACGTTATCATACATTACTGTAGCGTTTTAGAGAACGCTATGTAACGACATGCTATATTTGACCATAAATTTTAAATAGCATGACAAAAAACGCTATAAAAATCAAGTTTTAATAGCGTTTTGCTAATGCTGTTAAGGATAAACGCTATAGGAGATGTATCACATGGTTACTTTGTATAGAGTTTGTTTCACAGTACTATAGCGTTTGTTATGTTTACCTACTATAGCGTTTACTAAATAACAACGTTGATGAAACACTATTAAATTAAGTTTCCATTTGCAAAATTTCCCTAATTGTTCTTTTAGCTTTTCCACATATGTAATATCCAATTATCCATTTCTTCTTTGCAAATAAAAATTTTCATTTTTTTTCATAGACAAAAATATATAAGTTAAAACACAATATTTCATACAAATTGTTCAAACAACTTTTCTCATATCCAAACATAATATTTCATACATATTGTTGAAACATCTTTATCTATCTCCATATAAAATATTCTTACACATTTGCATTAACAACTTACTTAACTAGTGAAATTATTAATTTCTCTCCTAGCCCTGATCACTTCATGTCCATGGACCAGAATATGATCTCATCTCAAAATCCAACTGGCAGTGGCCATCATTTTAATCAACTAGGCGCCTGTGGATAAAAAAACTTTGCTCTACCATCCGAATCCACTAATTATATGGCAAGGTCGCAACACAAGACACTCAAATCCCCTAATAATTTGTCAATGCTACAACATCAAAACATTCATGAACAAACAAGCAACAATCAGATAATTATAAGGAACAAAAATAGTTGATGATTAAGGCAGCAAGTACATTACATGAATTTAAAGCTACTTATAAACTAACAAATAACGTGGAACCAAAAACTGTCAACTATGATATCACATATCAAATAAAAAGGAAAAATGTCTAATAGGACAAAAGACAAAAAATGTAGCTCCTTCTCAACCTTAATGAAGGATTGATTTAAAATCCTAATCAATTTACGGAACTTTCAATTTAGAAATTAGGAGCCTCATTACCTCATTCAGGCAAATGGATAATATTATTCAATTCATAATATTACATCATATTTCTCTACAGGCCTATTGGAGAACAAACTACAAATAAGCATTTGTACAGCATTACAATGTTTAGGGGGGGATGTATGTGTGTAGTGTTATATATATATATATATATATATATATATATATATATATATATACACACACACACACACACACACACACACACATAATGAACTACATTTGATATGAAACTGATATTAAGGGAATATATTAGATCTACAAAATGGACGCGTAAATATCAAAGGATTCTCATAGTTGAATGAAGCTTATGATTAAGCCAAGAGTTTTCACCAGTATAAGTTCACAATCAGATAAAATATTTATAAAGCACTGTGTTAACTTTTAGAAAATATGGAGCAGTGAACCTGATTATAGAAGTCGGTGTACTTTGCTTCCCAAGCAGGTTGTGGATGATGGTACTCTTTGCAGCCTTTGGTGACCCCTCTGTACCGATGGGTACATTTCGGTTAGGGACATATCTCATGTAGGCGTTCATCCTCCCTATGTTGCTGCTATCTATAAAGATTTTGCTGCAAATTTTGCACTCCCAATTGGTTATGAGCTTGTACGTAGAAACTGTGTGAGTGACTACGCTGCCCCATTAACAATCTGGTTACCTCGTCCTCTTGAAGTGTTCACTGCCATTGGGTGTGTGACAGTGTTAGCGTACGAGGAGCCACTGATTGATTCAGCATATTGCATAAGCCAAGAAATCGTTGAGGACACACAATTCAAGGTACTACTGATGTGGAGCGCGCCAGACGTATACCCCTGGGCATGCTACATTTACCAGGTTCAGAGCGAAGCTTTACAGTGCATTGCCTTGATGTTGCCTAGGAAGTAATCCGATTGGGTGCGTACAAAAGTTTCAGCCTGGAAAGTAATTGATCATCCAAGTATATAATACATATGTCAATATACAGAGGTGTGTATACATGGTGTTGTTTCCACACTCCACTCACTTTATCTGTACATGTTCATCAGGGAAAAGTTGTTATTTTTTGATGGATCATTGTACATTTTTAATTTCTGTAAAATGAGGCACTATGCTGGTCAGATAACTTCAAAAGTCTGCGCTCCCGCTTCCCTTTTTCTCGTGGATTGCATGGTGTGAATTATGATAATGTAAAATATTGAGGGAAACAGAAATAAATCGACTTCAAGGTTGTGTTTGTCATAATTTTGTGACTTTTGGTGAAATAATAGCTGTGTTTGTCACTCAAATCAAGTGGAAGCATAAATAATCGACTTCAACTCTGTTAAGAACTTTTCCATCATTACTTAAAGTTGCTTCAATCATATTTTATCCAAAATGTCACAGTTTATCCAAAATGTTCTATGTTATCTCAGTTGACATTATCAACTAACCTTTAAATCCACATTCTCCTACATTTTTTTTGGGTGAGAAGTATGTAAATATTATAATCCCATTTACAACAAAATTTTCAATTCTAAACTTGTCAATGCAAACTAACATTGCTTTGGATTATCACATAGGTTACAAAACACAAACTGAAATGATCCACGGCAGAATAAGAAAAGCATATACATACCCTAAACCAGAAGGTAACTTCGGATCCTAAGAAAGAGACGTGCTCTCTGTTTCATTCTTTGGTTGGCTTTTAGAAAATGTAACTTTCAACTTTGTACCTGTAACCTTCAACTTTGTAACCTGCAAGGCTTTTCTGATACAAGTTCTATTTCATTTTGAAACCTAAAAAAATAGCAGTATAACTTCATATAAATAAAAGTTGAGAGGTGAAAATATAATTTACTATAATACCCTAAGCTGAAAACTTTTTGCTCAACAGATCTTGGACTAGAAAAGGCCATGGATTGTTTTTTGAATTGAATCAATGGTTATAATCCATGAATATGTGAAGTAGACTTTTCAAAAATTTATGCAAGAATCTTATGAAATATACATATGACTAGTACTAAAGGAACACAAACTCATTGGACAGTTGAAGTTTATATAATTATAATGTATAGTAATATACTGTTTGGATTTTGATATAATAAGCAACTTCTAAGAATATTTTATTAATTTACAGGTTAGTTAGCCAATCGGTAACTTCATCATGAATGAGATATTTAGAGAGCCCTTTTTTTATGCATTCCATGAAAATAATTGAAATTACACGGATATCACTGAAATGAGAATTATGAATTCACAAATTGCTGGAATTTTACCTAATCCTTGTTGAACTTATTTGGTTTGGAACCATCTCATCTACTGAGATTACATTGTCCTTCATAAAAAAATACCACATAAATGTATCAGTATAGTGAACGTGTTATGCACTACAAATATGAAAATGAGGACATTACAACATTACTTATGGCTTCGGTGACTTAGGTGCACCTGATAAAAAAACAACTATCATCAGTAATGATGACTTAATCATTTGCTGCACAGTAAAGCAAAAAATAGCCCAAACTACCATTCAAAAGGTGAGATTTCAGGGCACTGAACGAACATGTATTGATCGCTTTTGTATTTGAATGCTGGAGGCTTTGACATCTGCAATGTAACGACATTACTGGTGTATATTGCCACCTAATATTTGCCATACTTGGTTACTTTTTATGAAAAAAAAGGATTTATTATATACCTTCAATAGCTTGACAGAGTAATGGCCTGACCTTAAATCCCTCAATCCTCTTTTACAGGCGTACAAAATTACATGAACCGATATATACATCCATGTCTGCAGTTTTATAACAGTGATGCATATTAACTATATAAATAACTAGTGGTAGAGTTAAAAGATAATGTAAAGAGAGCGAAACATAACATATTACCGTTTTGCGATAACAATGATGAACCATGTAAAGGAAATGTCCATGGACAAGGAGCAGTATGTAAACTATCAGAAGCAAATAGTGGGAGTATCAGAATGCATTATATCCCATAATTCTATCGAACGGCTTTCTAAGCTTGATTAGGCTTCGCCTAAACCAGTGAGTAACCAACACAAAGGCGGTTATCATGAGAATCAACATTATTACACCTGTTATTCCTTCTGGACTTCGAATTAGTTTTGAATATGACAGTTTTTCTTCTATAAAGTCATACTTCATATTTTCATACATTGATGCTTCTGCTAATATTAGGCATGGAAAATAGCAGCTAAGATGGTTTCCTGCATGGAGTATTACACCAACTACTATTGCTGGTGCAATTATCTGTAAATCAAATTGTTATTTTAAGTGTTCACAATATAAGTGAGCAAATGAAAATCTGAAAGTATGACTTAAATTCAACTATTCACCAATGGTACCACGGATATTGACTAGATTTAGTTTAGTAATTACTATACATATGCTAACCTGTTATCAGAGAGAAATTTTCATTGCCTATAAATCATTTCACCAAAGAAAGTTAATTTCTTTGGTCGAAAATGCAGAACATGAAATAAAGTGTGACATGTAAATATGCACAAAATGTATGTAGTTGTTGTGCACCTTAGGTACGTAATGCTCCACTTATAATATTATCTTCAAGATACAGACATGTGAATGAGTCAACGTTCACATGGTTATGCTAGATCAACATATACGATGCACATTCAAAAAACAACACACTAATTTTAGTAGGAATATTGGCAAATGACGTCCGATTGTTTATTCATACATATTTGAGCCTCAAAACGGATCCTGATGCATGTCGGGCGAGTAGGAAGACCAGGATTTGCCTCATTGCTTCACTCAACCACCCATCTGCTTCAACAAAATCATACAAAAAATATATTATATTTTGTTTGTACATTGCCTTTTCACATAGTAAATATCTAATACCTGCTATACCAGTTTACCAAACCTTTTCAGTAAGAGATATTGCAGTTAACTATGCATCAGTACCATCTCCTGTGATGACCATGCCATATAAATATAAGCATCACATACATCACCATTTTAACATTTGTACCACCTTAATTTGTAACCAGATTAGCAATATCAGCTATTGTAATAGCTTGTTCTCTGTTAACATCAGAAGAAAAAAAGGTTGTTGTCCGTGGTACGCTTCTAGGCATCCTTTGATTCATGAACGTTTGTCGTTTCAGTTACTAGTTTTGCCCAATGTTAATATAACATGGTTTTCCAAGCCAGTTTAATATAAGCTTGGCACAACCATTTTCCTTGCTGTAGTTTAGTTATCGAAACATGTAACGATAAATTAAAGAATAGGCTAGCGCACATTCAAATCCAATCTTTTTGTCATGTGAATACCGTTAAAAATAATTTCTAGTGTCACTTATCTCGATAATGAGAGTATACCATTCCAGCCATCATTAAAAAGATATAATAAAAGGAATAAATTTGTTTCTTAAGCAGCCAAAGAGAGAACATTAATAGAATCCATTAGGTTGTTTATTATCACCCTTCATGACAATGACAAATTTTGATGAACAGAGAGGGGCTTATCCAAAGACATCACCTGCCACCATGACGATGCAACAAGGCAAATAGTCTCATTTTATTAGGATATCTTAATGGTTTACCGAAAATAAAACCTTTACTGCTCATGAGTACAAAGCTCACAATAGACTAACGACTAACGATAAATTGAAATTAGAAGTTGGAAACACATCAAATTAGAAAATTGGATAGATATCAATTTAGATTATCTTACTGAGTATCTAAATAAAAATTAAAGTGAAAGCAAATTCCCCTGATAATGCACACGATTGAAAGCAGATCCACAGACATAAACTTCTATTTCAAAACCTAAAAGGAACTTTAATTATGCTAATCAGCTTCATCGCCAAGATTCGTGTCGTTTTATGTCGTGAGTATCAATTTCAATCATGCACGCCATTCGAATTCGAGCCTATGTCAATGGCATATCCTACTACGCCATCGCCAAGTCATAATTTCAAACCGATCATTTTGATTAAAAAACAATAAATGTCATTGTGGCAATTTAAATCTGTTCATAATTCCAAATGTTCAATTTATGAATCAGTCGTATTTTACGGTCGCATACAGCTCACCAATAGTTTGAAATCCAAACTCAGGCTAGTGAGGAAGAAAGTCCAAAGAAAGAAGTCGATAACAAAACTGTGATCAAACTGAAAAAAGAAGGTGTGAAGGAGTGGGAAAATGGCAGAACAAGCAGATAGTGGAATCTCGAGGACCATGAAATGAGGTAAGTGATATGATTAGTACGGCAAGGAGGAAATCAGCACGCAATTTCACACGCATGAACACTCCTGCTTCAGCTAAAATTTAAAGACCAGGTCTTGCCAATCCTAACCTGATGTGTTTGTATCATTTTCCTTCTTCCTCACTGTAGTCTGCAGCTATGATATATTACAATAATAAAATGGGTTTTCGGAACCATTCAATCTTACCTTACAATACACTCATCATTTGTGATCATTTAACAATGTATATAACACATGTTAACAGTACATAGTAGCCTTTTTCTGCCTTCATCAGCATGAATGAGTACATAGGTAACTAACAGGGCCACCAAATGTTGAATTAAGGACCTGCACTGTCAGAGCTATCTGGACAGGTATTTGCGACTTATTGCCATGGTGGCTTATACAACAAATTCTAGCATCTTCCCATCTCCCATAGACTAACACTCTAGCATTGAATTGCCTTCAGTTTCCATATTATATGTAATAATAAATTAAACATCTGATTGACGTTTTTGTACGTCCTAATTTATATTGAAATTTTATGCCTCAATCAATTTATGTTAAATTTTTATATTCAATTTGTATCTATGTCTTATCTTGTTGTTCACTGTAAAAATGCAGCAATGGAATCATCAAAATGGACAACAGATATTTTGACAAAATTTTTAATGTTTGCTGATATGAAGAAACATATCTTTGTCAGGCCAGCCCTGTGCAGGGTGTATACTTGGCTTTGAATAACTACGGTGGTATAACAGTATTAAAATGATGTTAAGTATAACATATGTTTATTAATACTGGACCCATAGAAACAACAATCAGAAATTGAAAACATGTTTCGAATGTTTGTATCATTCTTCGTCCCTGCCTTCTAAAGGAACTTAAACAAAATAACGTACAGATCACATCCACTACAAGTTAAAACATTTGATCTTCTGCCCACACAAGTGGGTTGAAGTTTGAGCAATATTCAAAGGGGATATAAACGCATAAAAATTTGTTTCAAAAATACGTATAATTGGATTAGAGTTATATAAAAAAACTGTTAGGAATATAAACAAATTGCACGGAGAAATTTGACAAACGCACAGTAGATAGAGCCACACTGTTTATGTTCACAACGACAACTACTTCGCAGTCTTAACTACTTCATTACATATTATTTATGACACCGCCTTAGTGATAATGAAGCTTGTTTCTGCCACTACATCAAACAGAAGTAGACAGCGTACCATAGAAGTTAATTTTAAGCCAACACTTCTGAATCAATAGAAATCAATTAAACAACAAAAGCAAGCCACAAATGCATAATGAAAAGGAAATTTATTTTGAATAGATGCGAATAGTATATGCAGAAAACTCGGGTTAGAGGCATACCTTAGTTTATTTGTAGTAAAATCTTATGCATCCAACCAATTTGTATCGTCAGTATTAGAGCTATCGGTTTTTACAGAAAAATTAATGGATAAGTAAATCCGTGTGGAAGTTGCAATGAAGGAAAAGGCGGAGGCAAAAGTGAAGGCGGAGCTGATGGACAAGAGAGCGGTAAACTAAAAAGGCAGGATATCTTAGAGTTTTCCATTGTCCTTTGTTTAGGAAAGAGGGCAAGGAAGCGATGAGTCTAAAGAATGAAATAAGAAGAAAAAAATTGGCTGCCGCCAAAATATATTTTAGCGTGCTCTGAAATTTGGAAAATTGTGACAAATAGCGTTAACATCTTATTTTAATTTATTTGTACGATTTTAGCGTGTGGATGATACAACGTTCAGCACGGAAACGCTAATTTTGGATATTTCCTAATGCTGTAAATAATAGTTTTTCTTGTAGTGAATGGAGGGTGGCGTGTTTCACTTGGTACGTATCAGAGCATAGATTTACCAGACCAGATGAAAAAAATTTAAACTATTTTCAAAAATAAGTTTAAAGAAGCATCTTTTTCAAGAAAAAGTGTTGTTTTTTAGGCATAATTCCCCAGAGCCATATGCACTATCCCTCCATCACTTTATCTTGAATACTTTCCTTTTTGTTCTAGCATGTCTGGAGATCTTAACCTTGCAGAAGGAGTACCGATCCCTGGCTGGTTCCGAAGGTACCTACAGGCTAGGGCCAATGGTGCGGGCCCAGCAGACATTCTTCCTCCTACAGTGGCAGCGGTTCCTCCTCTTCCTCGTGGGAACACTTTCGCTAAGACGTGTAGAGACTTCAAGGCTGTGGGAGGAAAGGACTTTTATGGAACTGAGTCATTTGTGGTAGCAAGGAACTGGCTGAAGGAGACTGAAGATTTATTCGTTATCTTCGAAGTTGATGACAGGCAAAAGATACAGCTAGCAGTGTGATTGCTCAAAGATGAAGCTTCCTATTGGTGGGAAGTTACGCATGCAGAGAGGCTAGTGGAAACATGGGAAGATTTTAAGATGAGGTTTGAGATGAAATTCCTCTCCCAAGCTGAAAGAAGCTTGCAGATGGTGAAGTTCCTAACTCTTAAGCAAGGGAGTATGACGATCAGGGAGTACGTCAATCAGTTTAATCAGCTGGCCAGATTTGGGCTGGATTTAATAAACACCCAACACAAGAAGGCCCTTCGCTTCATCAAAGGCCTGAATGAGCCTCTACACAGCCTTCCTATGACCCATATACCCATGGGGGTGACCTATGAAAGCTTAGTGGACATGGCACTGCTACACGAGGAAGATAAAGGCAAGAAAGAGGCAAAGGCGGAAGTGCCTCAAGAAAAGAAGGAGGGTTTACAGTCTAAGAAAACAGACTTCAAGAAAGACGGGAAGAACAACAAATCCCGTGAAAAGAGAAAGTCCAATTTTTGTGGCATTGTGGGACATATAGCAAAAGACTGCAGAAAGAAGAAGGCAAAGATGAATGGTGGTTGCTTCAGTTGTGGCGAGACTGGACACTTGGCTAAGGACTGCCCAAAGAAGCAGGGGCAGGGACAGAGGACTGGATCCACCTCAGGCGGACAAGTTCATGCGCTGGTGGCACCTCCACAGGAACGAGGTAGAAATATTTCTGTAGAAAGCTTAGTTTATCTTTACGATCATCCAGTTCGCACTCTTTTGATTCTGGTGCATCACACTCCTTTATTTCATCTGCTTTAGTAGAATCTCTGCACCTAGACACTAGTATGGTAGAAGATCCCTTGGTTGTTTCAAATCCAATTGGGGGCTCAGCTTATTTGTCGATGGTTTGCTTGGATTTGAAAATCTCTATTCTATGTGTTGAATTTAGATGTAGTGCCTTTGTTTTGGGCTTCTCAGGATATGGACTGATCTTAGGCATGGATTGGTTATCCAGTAATGGTTAGGCTCTTGACTCGGCTTGGTAACACTCTAGAAATTTCTTGTAATCCCTTGAATGTTGTTATGCTTAGTTATCTAGAGTCGCTTGATGCTTCTGTTGAGAATTTGCAGTCGGTTAGAGTAGTCTGGGAATATCCGGATTTCTTTGAAGAGGTGAAAGGCTTACCTCCGAAGCAGGAAATAGACTTATGCATATATCTTGTTGATAATGCAAAGACCGTAGCCCTGCCTGTTAGGCACATGGCTCCAAAGGAGAGAAAGGAGCTCAGTAAGCAGGTTAAGGAGCTTCTTGAGAAGGGGTTTATAAGGAGAAGTATTTCGGAATGGGGTGCTCCAGTGGTGTTCGCCACCAAAGCAGATGGTTCACTACGTCTTTGTGTGGACTATAGAGAACTAAACAAGCTGACCAAAAAGAATAGACACCTGCTTCCCAGAATAGACGATCTGTTTGATCAGCTTGTAGGTGCGTCGGTCTTCTCCCAACTTGATCTAGCTACTGGGTTCCATCAGCTAAGGGTAGCTGAATATAGTATTGATAAAACGGCGTTTAGAACCCCAGATGGTTTCTTCGAGTGAATTGTCATGCCTTTCGATTTGACAAACGCACCCACTTATTTCGTGGACCTAATGAGCAGGGTGTTCAGAGAATTCCTCAATAAGTTTGTGGTGGTCTTCGTAGACGATATTTTGATCTTCTCAAAGAATGAGGAAGAACATGCTCAGCATCGGAAATAGATCATGGATACTCTCCGTGCACATCAGCTAAAAGCCAAATTCTCCAAATGCCACTTTTAGAGATAAAAAGTAAGATTTCTGGGGCATATAGTGTCCAAAGAGGGGTTGGCTGTGGACCCCACGAAAGTGGTGGCAGTGCAAGATTGGAAGACACCAAGAAATGCAACCGAAGTCCGAAGCTTTCTTGGGCTAGCCGGTTTTTACCGAAAGTTCATTAGGGATTTCGCGAAAATCTCAGCTCCACTCACAAGGCTAACAAAGAAAAATATGGCGTTCACTTGGGATTTGGATTGCGAGTTTGCTTTCCAACGATTAAAAAGAGCTCTCACAACAGCCCCAGTTCTGACTTTGCCGGATGGAAGCAAAATATTCACAGTATATACGGATGCTTGTGATATGGGCCTAGGCGTCGTTCTAATGCAAGAAGGTTGGGTAGTAGCTTATGGTGGAAGACAATTGAAAGTGCATGAAAAGAACTACCCAACCCACGATCTTGAGTTGGTCTCCATCGTCTTTGCGCTTAAGTCTTGGCGCCATTATCTCCTAGGTGAGAAGTTCGAATTATATACTGACCATAAATCGCTGAA
This sequence comes from Allium sativum, assembly GCA_030737875.1. Lineage (NCBI taxonomy): Eukaryota > Viridiplantae > Streptophyta > Magnoliopsida > Asparagales > Amaryllidaceae > Allium > Allium sativum. Next base: position 647,798,269 of record CM060923.1, read on the forward strand.
GTATCTTTTCTCGCAGAAAGATCTTAACCTAAGGCAACAAAGATAGATGGAGTTCCTTGCCTCATATGACTTTGAGATTTCCTATATTCCCGGCAAAGGCAATGTAGTAGCAGATGCGTTGAGCAGAAAGAAACTGGCCCTAAGCCCTCTCTTTGTAGAAAGGCAAAGCTTGGAGTATATAGCCGGTTTTGACTTTAGGTCCTCCTCAGATTTTATACCTGGTTTATTAGCATCCCTAGAAGTATGGTCCACTCTTTTAGACTCGATAGGGGCCGCATAACGTGAAGACCCTCAGCTTATGGATGTGATTGATAAACTAATTAGGGGTGAAACTTCCAGTCACCTCAATAGGTACTCCATCGATGATAAGGGTTGGCTGAGACGGGATGAAAGGCTATGCATCCCACAAGCTAGGGATTTAGTGAAGAAGGTTCTCGAGGAGGCACATCATTCCAAGATGACAATACACCCAGGAGGAGACAAGATGTACAAGGACGTAAAGAGAGTTTTCTATTGGAGCGGCATGAAGAAGGACGTGGCAGATTTCGTTTCTAAGTGTGTGACATGCCAACAGGCCAAGGCGGAACAAAAGAAGCCTGGAGGACTGCTTCATCCTCTAGAATTCCCGCAATGGAAGTAGGATAGCATTTCAATGGACTTCATTGACGGGTTGCCTAGGTCAAGAAGAGGCAATACTAGCATTTGGGTAATAGTGGACAGGCTTACTAAAAGTGCCCACTTTATACCTATCAAGAGTAGAAGAACTGCCTCGTCTCTAGCTTCTCTTTATCTTAAGGAAATAGTTCGACTCCATGGAATACCCTCCAGCATAGTGAGTGATAGAGACCCCATCTTCATGAGCGAATTTTGGCGGAGTCTGCGAGAAGCTGTCGGCAAACAGTTATGCTTGAGCACGGCCTATCACCCCCAAACTGATGGTCAGACAGAAAGGGTGAATAGAGTACTAGAAGATCTTCTAAGACTATGCGTTCTTGACTTCGGAGGGACTTGGGAGGATCACCTTCCTTTAGTGGAATTCTCCTGCAACAACAGTTACCAAGCCACCATCGGTATGGCACCCTTCGAAGCTTTGTATGGAAGACCGTGCTGATCACCAACTTGTTGGTGGGAGTCTACTAACAAGATTATACTTGGGCCAGACATGATTAGAGAGACTTCAGAAAAAGTGGACTTGATGCGAAGGAGAATGAAGACTGCCCAAGACAGACAGAAATCCTACGCCGACAAAAGAAGGACCGACCTTGAGTTTGAGATTGGGGACAGGGTTTTCCTTAAGGTATCCCCTCTAAGGAACGTCGTTCATTTTGGGTCCGCAGGAAAGCTAGCACCAGGATTTGTAGGACCGTTCCCTATCATCGAGAAAATTGGGAAAATGGCTTATAGAGTAGAGCTGCCAGAAAGATTGGTTGGAATTCACAACGTCTTTCACGTTTCTCATCTCCGGAAATGTCTACATGAATCTACGGAAGGGGTGGAGCCAAGCATTCTAGAAGAAGCGGAAGTGGAACGCGAAGCAAATGTGAGGAGAGTTCCAACTCGAATCGTAGGAACTGAAGTGAAAAAGCTACGTAACCGCGAAGTCAAGCTCGTTAAGGTTCAGTGGAGCGACGCCGAGGAAGACGCGACTTGGGAAACTGAGGACAGAATACGCGCGGCCTCCCCTTTTCTTTTTGAGGGTACATTTTTGACCTCTCTTTTTCCTTAAGTTGTGATTGTATCTATCTTTTTAGGTATATCTCCTCGATATTATCCTTTATCCTTAGGTAGAAACCCCTTTGGATGTAAACATGTATTTGAAACATATTATGGTTGATGGTTGCAAGTGGTTGCTAGTGGTTGCTCGTGGATGCATATACACACACAACCTAGGTTCTAGATTGGCTCAGTCACTTCATAGTGCATATGCATATATGTATTCATATTTGTATATGGTTGAAACTTGATATGTTGTCATATGGATGTCGCATTTGTATTGATGGTTGCGCACTCATGTAGAATTATGAGTAAGAACAAATTTGCATACATAATGGATTCATGATACTTACATGATTTGCATTGAGGAGGTCAACTGGATCAGTAGACCGCCTGATTTTGCATTAGTTAAGGACATATACACACACTGTGCATATAATCAGAAAGCATTAGAAGTCTTTTAAGGACAATGCGCGCATGTGTTTGTTGGTTGAGTAGATGGACGATTGGATGTTAGGACTTACGTTCTCTTAGACTTGAAGATTTCGGGGACGAAATCCTTTAAGGAGGGGAGAATGTAACACCCCGAATTTTTTTGTTAACTGTAACTTAACAAATTAAAGTATAATTAATTCTAAATGATGGAATTAAGGGAAACAGGTTACGCCATTGCGTTCGTCTCGGAATTCTGCTTGAGATAGAGTCTGAGTTTTCGTAAAACGGATATCGTATGAAGAAGATATGGACGAACGAAGTTGGGTAGAAAAATCAAAAACGGGTCAGAATGCACTGGCGCATTTGGGAAGTGCGCTAGAACAAAATTGCACTGGCGCACTTGGGAAGTATGCCAGTACAAATTTTTACTGGCGCACCTGCCAAGTGCGCCAAGGCCAGAAACCTGCTTGGTCAGGCCCTGACTGGCCTGGTCAGGTTCTGGTCGATTTCTGAGGCTTGGCTGTGTAACTAGGGCTTACATGTCACTTTCTGATTGGCTTCTCTTGAGTCGGATGGTTTGGATTCACTCTAGCTTCATCGATGGCTCTAATCGGTTTAAAATTCTATAAATACAACTCAAGACTAAACCTAAATTCACACAAATAATATAGTACTAGAGCCGCCATGCTGCTGGAAAGAAACTAGGAGTGGTCATCAGTTAGAAAGCTTAGAGACAAGCCAATACTAAAGTAAAACACGAATCAAAACAACGTTAGTCTACCCAATGGAAAGCATATCAAATTCAGAACTCAGAATCCAGAATTCAAGTTCATCGTTCGTTGTAAGTATAGTGATTTTTCCGATGAGAATAAAACTAAGACTTGACTCAATGTAAATTGGAAGTGGAATTGTGCTATTATGTAACGGCGATGTTAATCCATATCTATGTATTGAAATGATTGTGTTGTGAATGGAACTGAGATGTTTGTGGTATAATTAAGATTGATGTTGATCCCATTGTACTTTTAGAATGACAACAACATCACAAGCAAGTTGTATAGTTCATGTTTATGTGATTATATAGGTTGTTTGTGACTAGAATCTCATGTATATACTTTATGCTAGAACCTTTATGCCTAAATGGTTATGTTCATATACACGCTCCTATGTTTATACAAAAGTTGCAAGTTCCTAATTGGATCTGTGTCAAGATCCACTTTAGTACATGTTTCATGTTGTAATTAGATATATGATTGGATCTAATTCACACCCTTGTCATAAAGTTATACATACTTATGAAAATGTCATATTCTTGTCATATGCTAGTGATGTTCGATGTTATGCCTAGATCCTAAACATGTTTAGACTTATGTTGTCTAAATCATATGCTAATTTATGTGACACCTATTTGGTTAGATCCCTATTTCAATGCAAGTTCACATAAAAGTAATTTGAATTAGGCTATGTTGCAAATTCACATGTATGTTGATTTAGTCTAAGTTGCAAGTTCACCCCTATGACATTCATGTTGACTATTTTGCAAGTTCACACATATGATGTTCATATTGACTTTGCCAAAAATGCCAAATTTACACCTATGTCATGTTAATGAATTCCCTTATACCAATTTTGTGTGCACTAAATTAGGCTAAATTTTTAGCCTAATATTATATGTTAAAACCATGCGAATGAAAATTAGGCTAAGGTTGTTAGCCTAATATTTAAACGGGGTAACGTTGGGAATATTGGTAAAACTTGACATAAAAATATATGAAATTGGCATGTTTGTCACATGCCAAAATTAGTGGCATTTAAACGGTATAATTTCTTATACCAGAAAACGTTAAACTTGGAAAAGTGGGCCATGACATTTAATTTACATATATTAAGTAATAAAGATAAATATGTAAATTTAGAAAATACGAATATGCTTAACACGAGGTTGGATTGAGTTGTGATGTAAACCTGCCCGGACCCGCCCGGCTGTCCAGTAGTCACAACAATACCTATCCAATGTGGGTGGTTAAGCATTGAGCCCAATAAGGACCCGAGGTTAGACTGAGTTACGGTGTAAATCTGCCCGGAACCGACCGGTACATCCGGTAACCGTAACAATATTTGTCTAATGTGAGTGGTCGGTGCTTTAAAAAGCTAAGGACAGACTAGTCAGGATGGTAGGGTTAAGTTAACTAAAACAATTAACCAATTCAACATGATAATTAAACTGATGGTTGGGGTTAGGTAAATACAGAAACTTAACCACTTAACATGTTTGACTAGAAAACCCTAGTGACGGGGACCCATTTCATCAGTAACCCAATTAGGTATCATGGTACCCTGAAACTAGGCAGGGTGGGGCACGATTACTGGGCCGACTGTAAGCGGTCAAAGCGACGGATGTGGGTGCCAGTAGGAGCCGATCTTTAGAAAAAGGGGATCACTTCACCCTCAGCATGGGGTGCCAGTTTAGAACTAATGCATGTAGGTGCAGAGATATAGTGTGGGGTGCGATAGTATATTCGTTTCAAAACTACTTTATCTTAGTTTATGATACTTTCCTGTTTCTAGTTTATACCTATCATGCCCTTATTCTTAATCTCATACTGAAGAGTCACTAGACTTACCATGGTTTATGTCTGACCCTATTTTCTTTTGTCTTCTTTTCTTCCGTCCCCCTCCCCCCAGGTCCACAGGGAGGAACAACCCAGCTTAGTCAGATTCTTTGAAAGCTTCAAGATAGTAGATGTGCGCTTTGGACTCTCTTTCCTTGGCTATGGCTGTTGGACACACTCTACGGGGATTTATGCAGTTTTAATTATGTTTTTATGCTTCTTTATTTAATAACCAAGACAGAAGTGATGATGTAATGTTTTGAAAGTTTTTATGTGACAGTTATGGAAATGTCTTTGTATGAACACGTATTTATTAAATAAAAAGTCTGTTTGTTTTCCGCTGCTTATATATATGTGTTTATATCTGTCTTGTGTTTTATCTGTGACTTTTACTTACAAACCTGCACCAAAGTTAAGGCATTCCCTTTGTGAGTGACCTTAATGGAGGGTGGGTTTTTCAATCAAAACTTGAGTTTTTAGGTCGTTAAGACCATAAATAAGGCCAGATAGCTCCACGTTTTCATTATGTACGCAATTGGCAGGTCATTGAGCACAAATATGATGAAGGATGACATGACAATATATTGGTCTCAGGTCACCGCTGTCTTTATTAGCCAAGTCGATTGCTATAATGATGAGGACGTTAGCTTTTTTGCACAAGTCAGCCTGTTTCTAGCGCTTAAAGAAAGAAGTTGGGTTGACATCACTGGTCCTGTGCCGTGAACACAACATTTAACATTTAAGTCGTTGCTACAAAATGGGAATAACCATGTCGTTCAATGTAAAACTGGAGAGACCGTGTATGAGCAATGTCACGTGACGCCATGAAAAGATTACGCCCAGATCATAAGAATGCTCATATGTTAGTTCATCAACCTGTTGGGTGGCTGACAGTTGGTGCCTTAGGGTCGTTGACCTACATTTGGGACGCTGATGCTCACCACAACATATTTTAGTACGTTGTCGGACCAACAGTTGGGTTATTGGATGTTAAACCGTGGACGTATGCAGCATTAATTAGATCGTTATCAGAGCAAGTAGGCTACAACGAAGATGATTAGATGGTGGAGATATAAAGCATGTATTTGGATATAGGTAACGTGTGATACTTGGACCAATTAATACAAAGCCAGCCAAACTGTTGCCAGATGAAGAGCATGTTAGGTCGTATACTATATTTTGGACCATGCACATTCTTAACTTGCACGTACCTTTCAGTCTGCATCCTCTAAACCATTATTTTAGGTCATTCAAGGTGAAGGAGAACCTAGCACCAACCATACGCTCTAAATTACAAATGTGTCACTCACCCTAAGCTCCAACTATAAATACCCCCTCCCCCATATTTCATTGGGAGAGGGGGACGGAATTTCAAGACAACAAGGAGGTGCCACCAAATTCAGAGCTCACCTACAACTTCTCTAATGACTTCTATAGATTCAACAACCCTTCTCCAAGTTCATGTAGATTAAATCCATGTCAATGGTCATTAAATCTCTCTCCAATTGAATATAAGTACCTTCAATCTCATTCAAGCTACAAGGAAAATCACTCCAACATCATTCAAGCAATTTCATGCCTTCTCCAATCCACTGTGAATCCGGATCTAACGCTAAACTCTTATCAAAACTCTGATCAAATCATGGAAAAGGATCAAAGCACTTGAGTGATTGAAAATTCACACTTCTACCAACATAAAGCTAGAGATCATATCAATTTCTAGCTAAATTCAATAGAAGTTAGATCATAAAGAGAGTTAAAAGAGAGAAATGAATATAATGTGGGAAAATCCATGCTTTTGTAAGATCAGATATCATAATGAGAATTGATTAGAAGTGGACATAGATTCATATTGAATCGAACCACTATAAAAAGCTTCTTGTCTTCATTTTTATACTTTTATTTTGCGACTGTGGCCTCATATTCAAATTCTAACCGCAATTGGTGAAGTGCACATTTGCATCCTTGGTGTTGATTCCATTTTTGAGATCAAGATTTGGCGTCCACCGTGGGGTTGTGCTCGTATCTCCTTCCTTCACATTGAAGTTCCAAGCCGACGTCTACCATACATTCTGTAAATCTAAGATCTGGGCCAATCGACGAATTTTCATCAAAATTCAAGACTGTGCACGAGATCATGGCTAAATCAAAGAAAACCACTATCAATGTCGTTGAAGAAAACGACAATGTTGCTAATCACGAAACTACTCCACTCACCAACCAATTTGACGGTGGAGAAAGTTCAATATCCGAAGCAGGAGTGACTAACATTACAACAAAAACATAAAATTGAGACAAAATCTAGAGACATATTATATTTTTGTCTGTAAATCAGATCTAATTTGATACAAAATAATTCCGTCACTGTTCACTAATACAAAGACATAATGACCGTATTAAATGGGTCACAATTAATACATGCTCATAGAAAATATTTCTTTTAACGTGTCCTTTAATCAATCCTTTACTCCCCATGTTTTCAGCTATAAACGTGTGATGCTTCTCTTCTCTCTGTAAACATGAAATAACTCCCCCCCCCCCCCCCCAAATACAAAACCTACATCATCTTCCCACCCAGGAAACAAACCTCTTCTCAAAAAAACAATATCAGGAAAAAATAAGAAGGTAAAGGTTGGCAAATTTGATTAAAGAAAAACGGTGGTTAGTTTTCTCTTCCCCATTCTACTTATAAATCTAAATGCTTTCTAATGTATAATTGGTTTTTGTAGTTGTTTTGCACTAATTATTCTATAAATGTTGAATAGTTTTTACCGATTGTTAATGGTTTTTTCAATATCAGTCCTCTAAAATCAATTAACATACTATTTTTTTCTTAATTTTTAATCTTTTTATTGCTGCTGGATGAACACGGTTAGGAGGACGTTAGGGGGATGGGGACAGACTCACACATGCAAAGAAACGGGCGAGATGTAGAATGACTAGGGAAAGAAGGCGGATCTAGGTCACACCGGTCGATGCTTGAGAAAAGAATCCTAGTAGGGTCAATAAACCTGGCCACAGTGTTCATGAAGACTATCAAAATTCTTTTTTTTTTTGGATGGGAATGATCTAGTAGCCTTGGAATTTGGTTAAGGAAATTTTTGGTAGCGGCGGCTTCAGCTAAGGACGTCTTCTAAGGCTTCTAACAGCCCCAACATATCAGATCATGTGGAAATTTCCATTCCAACTTCAAAAGAGATTTTACTAGGCATCATAACATTCAAGGTAACTACTTATCCGACCATCGTCACAGAGATGTTCATTAATGCTGCATTCAGTGTTGATATTCCATTTCTCACTCTTCTGGCTGCTCAATCGATTGAAATTGCTCCTAAGCAGGGAAAAATATCCAAGTTCCCTGGGTTGTAAAGTGCTATAGAACGATTTCATTCTTTGTATTTTTTAGTTTTGATTTTGACAAGGATCTACGGTTGTAAGACTCAAGATTTGTAGATATGTATGTACTTAATTATTATGGTTCAGCAAATGACGTTTGGTGTTTTGTTTGTGCATTCTATTGTCATTGCAGAACTTGCATATCTAACATTTAAGAAAAAATTGTATATCTAATATTCGAGAATGTGAATGGTATATTGAAGTTGTAATAACGGTTGCTGTTTTGGAGACATTTTTGGAACCGCATACATGGCTAATGCCATCCTAAATTGCAAACTATTTCGAGACAATTGTTTTTGTCTATAATATTTTTGAGATATATGATTGCGGTTACTAATTTTTTTGACATCAAAATTTAAAGACAATATCATTTGTTACTAGTTTGTCTCAGTTAACGATTAGAGACAAAATATTTTAATTTGATACAAAATAAAATTGTCTCTACTAAGCTTTATTTTTATAGTGTAAAGCCGAATTAGACGTCGTCGTCGCTAACTTGAGTCAACGCATGAAAGCCTCCAACAAATCTTTAATCGATACTAATAAAACTCTCGTGGATGCTAATCAAGCTTTCATAGATAAAGTGAGTGCTTTTTTAAACGCTCAAGCAAATCCCGCTCCTCCGAAAATCCATGTCAACCTTGTAGAGAATGTAAATTCATCAGCCTCCGATCCTCATAATGACAACTTGGAAGGATTTATTGGCAATGACGATGCCAATGTCGAAGAGTCAAAATGAAAGCTAAAAACCACTCCGGTCGAAATTCCTCTGATCTAAAACTTTTTTATAACAATTTTAAAGTTCTAATTTGTTTGGAATATGTATAAGTGGTATAAGTGGTTGAAAACAGTTCTTTATTTGAAAATTTTCGTGGTTAGTATAAAGAAGGAAAATGTGTTCAAAGCACTGTTATTTTATGGCTGCTCTATTATCTACAAACTACAATTTAGCAACACTAGATTCACATGTGTTTAAACTTAAAGGTTGAAATAAACAAAGCTTAGATACATTTATTTTTGGATGCATGTATCATGTATGCGATCAGCTCAACGATGACAAATTATCACAGCAGCTGAGTACATATGCATGCATGCATGTGAGTATGTGTATGTGTATGTACACACATGAATCCATATGTACGTAGTAGGTCAAGTAATTAATTTATCAATCTTAAAATACATAACAAAGTGAGGTTGTCATTAATATTGCAATAGCAGACTTGATCAAATTCTATATCAATGGACTTCGATAATCCAAGTCTAGAAGATGCATTTAATGTTTGGATATTGCATTGGAGGATGACAACCTGACCACCTGCAGTTCGACTAGAAAATCATAATACGATCCAGAAGTCAAACATGTCATAATTTGCAAATGGTTTCAACTTTCAACTTAAAGATACTATAGTTTTACTCTGGCAACTATAATTCTTAATAACTTCCATTTTTTCTTTTTTCTTTTTTCATGGCGTCACCAACTGACCCTTCTTTCCTGCCCAATCCCATCCCTTCTCTCACCCCGTTCCATCCCACCTTGGGCCAACCACCTGCCATACCTCCATCTGACAATCTGCCTCCTCTGCCACCCGAGCCATCTCTATCAACTAACCTTCCTCCCAATTCGCCCATTCCAAATCCAACCCTACCTTGCAATCTAGTGAGTCACCAACCTTGGACTTACTTGTTTAAGCGTAAGCCGAAGAACGCTAGTAAGTACAGCGCTGTTGATGTCACCCCAGTGATTGTAGATGAGGCTCTTGAGCTCATTGAGGGTGTAACGGAATCAGGTCTTGAAGTTTGGCAAGATTTTCTTGTGGGTTTCTTCTTGGATAAACCTATTTCATACACTGCTGTGATCAGCAAGCTTTTGGCTATTTGGAGACTGAAAGGTACAGTTACGGTAAGATCGGATGGAGTGCTTTTTCTCTTTGATTTTTCGAATGAGGAAGATAAGTGTAGAGTTCAGCAAGCAGATCCGATAATTCTAAATAATAAGATGTTCATTCTTAAGCCTTTTGATCCCTACACTAGTAATGTTCGTGGCAATATTAGCTCTGTCCTAGTTTGGGTTAAGTTATACAACATTCTGATGATAGCATGGTCAAATTTTGGGATAAATTGGATTAGTAGTATGTTGGGAAAAATGTTATGTATGGATGAAAAGACGGAAAGTCGTGAGCATATCCAGTATGCCAAATGCTTGATTGAAATAAAACCAGATAAAGAGTTAGTCAATGACTTTCTTGTTAAAATACCGGGAGGAGGAGTGCAAAGAATATACGTCGAATACTTGTGGAAACCTGATATATGCAACTTCTGTAAATCGTTTGGACATAGGAGTGACTTTTGTGAAAGTAAAGAAACAGAGGAGAATGATGAAAGAGAACCAGAACAGGGAAAAGGCAAAGAACAAGTGGCACATAATATACATCAGCGTAAACAAGTCATATATAAGCCGAATGTCATAGCGAAGAATAACCGCCAAAAGTGGCGGGTGGTAGCAAGCAGAAAGAACAAAGAAATAATAACCGAAACATCAAAAGGAAACAATATGAAAACAGAATCATCAAAAGGCAATGCGAGAAATGGGAGTAATAACAAAAAAAGTAAGAAAGGAAGGAGAACACAGTAGTTGAAGTGAGAAATAGGTATGAAGTCTTGGAAGATGGGGAAATTGCAACAGCAACAAACACAAATGAAGAAGAGCAAAATTTCATTGATGATTTAGTTCAGCAGGACTTTGAGGAAATTAATGCGCATGTCATTCCTACACTGGAAAATCTTTTGAAACAAAAGAGCTTCTTTCCAGTTGGTGTACAAGCTGATGAGGGGCAAAACAATGAAGAAGTCTCTTGTGAAATAGATGAACTGTATGAAACAAATAAAATTTATGAAATGGTCAAAGACACATTAAATAAAGGAATGAAAGTGAATTGCACTATGGAGATTGAACTTACATGCAATGAAAAAGACACTTTGTTGCTTAACAAAGTAGGTACAGAAGTGAATAAAGTCAACTCAGAGGTGATAGTATGTGGTAAAAAAAAAATGCAAATTCAGAACCGAATGCTCATGCACAAGGTAACCAAGAACATGACCCTCCTGACCTTAATCCCAAGCAAAGTCCCACGCTACACCCAAAATAGCCTAGTGCTTCAGTCAAATCATCACGAAGTAGTGGACTATCCATACACATTCCAATCAGTAACCCCTACTCCAAACTAACTCCACCTCCAGCCTTCAGGTCTCCACCAGCATATTCTTTCACTCCTTTATCTTATCCAAATAGCAAATGTGAAAAGAAGAGCGCTTCTGCCTGTGTACATAGTGAGTATGGGCTAAGAAGCAAGAAAAGAGATGTTCCAATACCCCCATCAGTATAACAAATGAAGAAAACCATTGGCGTCTGGAACATCCGTAGCAGCCACAACGATACCAAGTTAGACCAATGTAGATTTCTTATTGCTGAGAAAAAAACTTTGCCTCTTAGCCTTGCTTGAAACTAAGCTAAACCACAAACTATCTCTCAGAGCCTCAAAATACATCAACGCCGAATGGTAGTACATGCACAACCTTGTTGAAGCTCCTTTTGGCAGAATTCTTCTGCTTTTTAACCCCTCTATAATCCAAATTAAACTAATCCAATCCACCTCGCAAATGTTACATTGTAGTGCCAGCTTCTCTGATGAGATGATTCCTTTCTTCTTAACTGTAGTGTATGCTGCAAATTCCTTGAATGTTAGACAGCTTTTTCTAGACAAAGTTCCCACTCTTCATCAAGCAACCAATCCCTGGATAATTTTAGGTGATTTCAATAGCTGTTATGATATTTCACAAAGAATTGGCGGTAACCCTTTATCCTTGACCGGGATCTCTCCTCTGAAAAAAGCTATTGACCACAGCAACCTCATCAGCATTAAAAGGACTGGAATGCCTTTTTCATGGAATAATAAGAGTAGATCCAGACCTAGAACATACTCCTTGATTGATCATGCTTTTTGTACCTCCGCTTGATTCAACGTATGGCCTGCCATCTCCTATGATCAACCTGCCCCACTTCTTTCCGACTACTCCCCAATTATTCTTCACCTTAGTGGGATTGACATGAAAAAAGCCTCTTGTTTTAATTTTTTTAATAATAGGTTCAATGAACCTGATTTCCTAGACGTTGTTTTAGGAGCTTGGGGGAGACCAACATATTGCAATCCAATGTATATATTGCAGATCAAGCTGAAGGAAGTAAAGGCTGCACTGAAAGATTGGGCGAAAAAAAATGGCAACGGCAACAAACAAACTACTTATTGGAGAAGAAAACTTGAAGATATACAAAATGTCATGGCGCATGACCCTTTTAATCCATCACACTCTAGTGTAGAGACAATCACCTCAAAACAATACCAAGACGCGTTGAATACCGAAGTGGCCATGACAAAGCAGAAATCTAGAATAAAGTGGAAACTTGAAGGGGACAGCAACAGTGCATTCTTTCATGCATCTTTGAAGGACAAGCAGTGTAGAGAAAACCTGGTAGCAGTTATTGATAGTAACGGTAACATTGCTAACTCTCAAGAAGAGGTTGAAAATGCTTTTCTGAGACACTTTGCTGATCTGCTTGGTAACAAAAATGATTTTATTCCAGAGATTGACCAAATTAACCCATATATTTTGCCTAAGCTTTCTACTGCAGATTACCTTTCCTTGTGTGATGAAGTTTCCAATGATGAAGTTAGAAAAGCTATGTTCTCTCTTAATAGTAATTCATCTAGCGGACCTGACGGATTCAATGCTTTCTTTTATATGAAATGCTGGAACCACATTCATGTTGAAGTTTTCGGCGCTGTCAGACACTTCTTCAAAACCTCTAATATAAATCAATCTTTCAACAGCACCAACATAGCTTTAATCCCCAAAAAGAAGAATGCAACGACTGTCTCCGACTACAGACCGATCTCATGCTGCAACACGATATATAAATGCATTTCAGAGATTATAGCAACGAGACTAAAAGCGGTTCTACCATCTGCTGTTTCAACTAACCAAGCTGCTTTTCTTTCTGGCAGAAACATTCTCGACAATGTGTTACTTTCCCACGAACTTCTTAACAGCTACTCTAACAACGACACTAGCCCAAGAGCTATGTTTAAATTAGATATCATGAAAGCATTTGACATGCTACAGTGGGATTCCATCGTCAGAATAATGAGTTACATGAATTTTCCTCTGCATTTCATTAGATGGATATATTCTTGCATCTCTTCTCCGAAGTTCTCTATTTTGATTAATGGTTCTCCTATTGGCTACTTTGGATGTAAACAGGGCATTAGGCAAGGGGACCCCTTATCAGCATATATTATCATTTTAATCATGGAAATGCTGGCTCAAATGCTTAATGATAGAATTGCCAAAGGACATTATACACTGCACCCAAAATGTAATAATCTGTGTATATCATCGTTGATGTTTGCTAACGATTTAGTGTTATTCTGCACTCCTGACAGACAAACTATTAATACTATCTTTCAAACACTACAAAGCTTCCATTCCATGACAGGGCTTAAAGTCAATATTCAAAAGTCTGAAATGCGAACAACGGGCCTATCCTTCGAGCAAGCGAGTGACCTTTCAGCTAGAACCGGAATAGAAAGTAATAATGAAACGATCACTTATCTCGGCCTACCATTAACCTCTGCCAAAATCACTACTAGCCAGTGTATGCCGCTGTATAACAGGATCACATCCCGTATGATGTACTGGACTTCTCGTCTCCTTAGTCAGGCTGGTAGGCTCACTTTGATTAAAGCTGTGGTGTTCTCCATGCAGGTGTACTGGGCCAGGACCTTTGTACTTCCTACCAAGTTGATTACTTTAATCAGATCAGCCTTTATGAAATTTCTATGAAAAGGAAAGATGGAAGGTAGATATCATGCTCCGATAGCATTTAAAGAAATAGAGAAACCCTTAGCTAATGGTGGGCTAGGAATTGCAAACATGGCTATTTGGAACAAGGCGGCTTTTGTCAAACACGTCGACAGTTTTCTGAATAAAAATGACAACATATGGGTTAGACGGTCTAGCAAACATGTTGTAAAAGACCGAAATTTTTGGACTATGGTACAACCGCAAAAGTGTAGTTAGACTTGGAGGAGTATTTTCAAACTTAGAAGCATTATCCTGCCATTCTTCAGTTACAAACTTAGCAAGGAATCTCAAGTGAAGTTGTGGCATGATCCGTGGCTTAGGAACGGTTTAATTCTAATCTGTGAGCTAACTGACATAGAATTTGAATTGGCAGGGATAAGTGATTCTGCCAAAGTTAGCCAATTCATTAACAGCAGCATCATGATGCTTCCTCCAATTTCGGTGTCTCGCATAAGCAATCTTTGGAGTGAAGCGCGCAAGGTTAAAGTTGAGGATGCTCAAGACCAAATCACTCAATGGGGCAGGAAGAAGACTCAATTTCAAATTAAAGAAATGTTCTATAATTTGTCTGGTTTTGCGGCTATGACAACATGCAAGTGGAAGAGTAGAATTTGACACAAGGATAACTCAGCGTGTGAAAACTTGTTTGCATGGAAAATCCTGTATGGTGCAGTCCTCACTAAAGACAAACTATTTCATAGAGGTATGATTTCTGATAGGTTATGTGTGATGTGTGGAGAACAAAATGAAAGTCTTGATCTTTTGTACTTTGACTGCAAGGCAATTTTCTATTTATGGGATGAAATAAAGTCAAACACTGTCTTGATAAAAGCCAGCCAAGTTAGTGCAACTGAATGGGTTAACTTGGAAAAATTGACAAGTAGAAAAAGACGCAGGGGTAGAATTATGTGTTACACTCTGAAGAAATTCTTAAGTATGATATGGACAGAGAGAAATACTAGGATCTTCAATCCGGTTGATGCAAAGAACAAGGACCAACTATACGCCAGTATCAAACTTGAAGTGAGGAATGGACTGAAGCTTCTTAACTTCACCTTCGATCTAGAAATTTTGATTCGTCTACTTTAATTTCTTGCAAATATGTGTTCTCTTTTGTCGTACTTCTTGTGGTGGTGTACCGTGTTTCTATGTTTTCTTGTGCTTCTTATGGTTTCCTGGTGCATCAATGAAGTGATAGGGGTTCACTCAACCCCGTCGGCCTTGCCAAAAAAACTATAATTCTTAATAATTCTCAAGCTAAGGATCGCTGTCATAGTGTTAAATACATAATAGTAGACGTGCAATTTACAACGTTTCATCTTCCAGTGACACAAGGGTTTGAGTTTAGGTTGGTCCACTGTTATGATGCTTGTAGCATATCTTCTGTGTATGTCTGCGCAGCATTGACATTTGGTTGCCATTGCACAAAGGTAAGTTAATGGATGTCATCTCTTTTGTATTTATACTGCCAAAAAATAGATTGTCCATTGAAATCAATGGCTAAATATGCCTTAAATTGACGTATCTTTAATGGTTGTACAAATTGAATGTCTACCAAAATGAAATACTTCCACTTTTATTTGACTTACTCAGAGCATGAAGAGTAGCTGAACTTTAGCTAAGTTAAAATTTAGCTGAACTTTTTCTTTCTTTCTTTTATTTTGAAATCAAATTTCTTTAGAAAACATATTTGTGGCTGCACTTGAAGCCTGAAAAAAAAAAAAAAAAAAAAAAAAAAAAAAAAAAAAAAAAAAAAGAGAGAGAGAGAGAGAGAGATTTATAATGTGAAACAAGGAAATCTGAAATAACTAGGAGAAGTGAGAGGTTTAGGTTATTTTGAATCTTATTAGGAGCTAACCTTCCCTAAACTGTTCCAAAAAAAATTCGTCCATTACTTAAAATAACATTAAGGATTTTTCTCAAAGCTTCAAGGTTCTCAATCTATAAACAAAAGAATACACTACTGCTAAACAACTATGTGATCCGGGCTATAAACCTAAACCAAGCAACCTAACAGTAAAAAGCCTAACCCTATCTTTCTTCTCCTTAATTGTATCAAGCTTAGGCGACCATTGTGGACTATCTCTTCTCTTTACAAGTAGCTCATACTGCTTTCTCAACTCTGGTGTTGTACAAATAACATTACCCTCATCACCACCATCACAATGGCCATTGTCAGCACTGATCATCTTCATCATAAACTCAGGCAAAACCCTAATCAGCATTCTACCATCCTCCCCCTTCACATACTCAAATGCAGAAGATGTCATGTTTTTCATCTCTTTTGGCATCTTAGATGCCAGAGTCGCCGTGGTTAATTTTGCATTACAAGAGAAGAAATTGATCGGGAGGACAAAGTAAGTTTCTCCAAGTAGTAGAGAGTCTTCGATGGAGAGCATGGGAATGGGGCGGCCAATGAAGAAAGAATCTGCATGGCAGATGACTTTGTCAGGGTTTGTGACCATAAGCTTTGCAGCAGGAGTGCTGATAGTGAAGGTTTTGGGGATGCTTCCATGGAATATCACTTTTGTTTGAGGTGGCGATGTGGGTTTGATGGTGAAGCAAGAAGACCAATTCCCCATTTTTTGATGATGGTTTGGTTTGAAAGAAGTTATATATATATATATATATATATATATATATATATATATATATATATATATATATATATATATATATATTGACAAAGGTTAGTGTTACTTGGTCGGTGATCGTCAGTCAAAGTTGATGGCTTGGTCCGGGCGAGTTTTAATTGTCAACTTGGTTATGGATTGGAAATGGAAGAATCCAACTGTTAATCAGCGTACGATTGTGATGTTATTTATTAAGTGTTTTGTTTCCACTGTCGCATGGGGCTTATTAAGCAACGCGCATCTTTTAATTATAATATCACGTAGAGTGCATGTTCCAGCAGTTCGTGTTCTTTGCTGATGCTTTAGCTCAAGCATTGTAAAGAAGCGAACAAATATATATATATATATATATATATATATATATATATATATATATATATATATATATATATATATAAACAAACAAAAACAAACTCCTACCAACTCTTGTCTTATTTATACATTGGACGTATCAGACAGCCAATCCTGTGTAGGATAAAAAAGAATAAAAAATGATTTTAGGATCAATTTTATGATTTGGACCAATTTTTGTAACTTATAACTAGCATAGCCGTACAACGATGAGAAAAACCGACCGTTAAATTATCTGATATCAATTACAAAAAATTCTATTAATTTTAGTATTAAACAAAAAATTAATGAAAATTCACTTCTTAGTTAAAAAAATAAAAATTAGTGCAAATATGAAAATTCTATTAACTAATATATTTTGAACATCACCAATTTTATAAAATGAAATGAGAAATAAACAAATGTTTGCTTACAACACATTATTATATTTGTGAATAGTCAATTAAAGAAGATAAATAACACAGTAAATAAGCCACATATTGATGAAGTATATTATTAAAATAAAAACCTAAAAGTAGCATGATTAATTTAAAAAACTAAAATTCTGAGATAACTAAACTAATATTGCAGAAATAAACAAATAATTAAACTGAAGAATCTGTCATCCTTGATATTTGTTTCAACAAAAAATTTGATTCGACCGAATAATCAACAATCGACTATGATTTAACAGTGATCTTTTGCTTTTTCTCGTTTATGTGGTCAATTTAAACAACGCTAAGCATGAAAACAACGCCACTACAACCTATAATTTTCTTTGCTATTTCGTTAAAAGCGGTAATTACAATGTCATCGATGATTACAATATAGACAAGAGTTTGGTTAATATAACTTTCACTTTCAATTATATAATTGCATTTCATACAATGTGTTTAGAGCTATATTGAAATCATGCCAGTTTTTTAATATTCTTATAGCATTAAGCGTTGTTTTTAGAGCTTTCTCACTACAAGAAAAACCGAGATTAGCGACAGATTTTTATCAGCGAAAATTCCGTCGCTAATTAGCGGCGGAGTTCCGTGGGCTTTGTAAGAGAAAATATTTTGAATTTTATATGTCATCTTATTATAAATTATTACCGTCGAATACTAATTCTGTCGCTAAATCAATGGAAATTGCAGCTCTTTAACGTCATATAATATTTGACGCTAAATTCCGTTGCTAATAGAGTCGGATTACCGTCGACCTAATTTTGAAGCTATTTTCCAGCAGTTTTCCAAGAGATTTGAAACGAACTTTTATATTTATTATTTATAAAATGTTTTAAATTTGTGTTATTACTTAGTAATTAATTAGTAATTTTAAATTTTAAATAATTAATGTTAATAGTACATTAGTAATTAATAATAAATAATAACTATTAGAAGTAAATAAAATTCAGTAGTTAATGCTGATTTTTTTTTGAAAATAAATACTGATTAATTATTAATTACTATATAATATAAATAAGAGGTAATAGTAATTAATAAAATACATTGTTGTTCGATGTTTATTAAATTTGATTTGATAATCAATGATTATTTAATAGTCTTTAATACGATTAATTAAATTAATATCAAGAAATGATTAATACATATTTGCTTTTAAGAAATTGATTAATACATATTATTTGATAAAGAATTAGTAATTAAGAAAAACAAAATGGTCAAATTTTAAAGATAAGAAGTTAAATAAATAATAAAGAATTTCGAAATTCAAAAAAATTCAAACATTACCATACAAGTTATTATTTTCATGTATATTAATGTACTATTAAATAATTACCACACATTTGGAGTTCATGTGAATGGAAATACATGGGGGAACGCCAATAGAAATACTGGACATATACTTTGAACATTTATAACTTGACATCAGCAATTCGCTTTTTATCTTACAACCCTTGGTTCATTTTATTTTAAAGTGGAAGGTAACTTAACTGCATTTTCTCCAAATTATTTATCGATCTACAGTCATACTAAGCTTAGTTCACATCTATTTCTTGTGTAAAAGAGATAGGTAATGTATTGATTGGGCCACATGTTTTGTTATTTTCATAACTATTTTTTTACGGTATTTTTAATCAAAAAAATGTGATTGAATAATTATAACTAATTAACAACACTGAATAAAATGTCTATTTCGACATTTTTCATTTGCTAGTCGTAATAGCTAATTAATAATTATAACTAAGTAGTAATACTTAGTTATAATTAAATAATTAATAAAAAATATTGATAATTACTATTAATACAACTAATAATTAATTTGAAAGGTTGAAATAGTCAATATTAATAATTATTATTCAATAATTAGCAACTAATAATTAATATAGTAATTAGTAATTTATAAATAAAAATTATTGTAAAGTAATTAATAATTAAAATTTTATAAATAATCAGTTATCTTTTCCTCGACTTTGAAAACGAATTTTACTTTGGTTTCAAAATTGAATTTGTGCTCCAAACCAAAATTTTCAGCAGCTTATTCACTTTATGTAGTTGTAACATATATTTTTTTATTGTTGAACGCTCTAATCAAATTAGGGCTCTAACCTTAAATTTCACTTGGCTCCAAAATCAAATTTTGGCTCCAGTTCCTCAAAATTTTGGCTCGTACCCAAAATTTCCCTTTTCCGTTGACTTGTATTCTCCACTCATTTTCGTCTTTAACAGTATCTTCTGGAAGGGAAACCGATTTTTCTCTCCCATGGAAAGAGAAACCGCCAAGCCATTCAGCGAGATCAACCCTATCTCCTTACCTCTAAAATCCACAAAATCAATATCTGTTGTAGTTCAAGACATATCGGTCATCGCTCAAATCTCTTTCTTTTACGTTCCCCTAAATCTACATACCGTAATTTGGATCTGGAATATTGATGGTCCAGCTCGGTCTAACTAGATCAAGCCACCAGAGAAATTGAGTGCTTCAGCGTAATTATCGATTCCAATCTTCTGCTGAAAATCCGATTCTCGCAACCAATCATTAGGAAGATCGATCTGCCTCATGGATGGTTTCAGTTCGAGTTACGGTAAGACCTCGAGTGTTTAGTCTGTTGAATAGCTCATCGACTTCAAATATTTAATATTGAGGTTACTAATTCTACCAGCAAAATTGGTATTTTATTCGCTGTTAAGTTAAATGATAAATATTCATTTCTGTATTTTTGCTTGAGAACCGTTAGTTATTTGAACCATCGATTATCAAAGATACTCTCTTCCTAGATTTACGATGGCTTTCTACTGGCATGATGGTCCTAACTGGTTCCAGTGATGATAATTGTTTATGGAAATTTACAGTGGAATTTTCAGCATGCTTCATATATTAAATTCAGTATCAATTTCACAAGTTTTTTCATCTAGTACATGAGAAGACTTGGTGATAATTTTTTTTGCTTATCCCCGTATTTGTAATAACGGTTGCTTTTATTTGGTTATATTGATGCATTTTGCGTTCTTGTATACATGCAGGTTGCTTTTATTTGGTTATTCAATATATGGTACTGTAGAATTGATTCTCAAGTGGCTTCATCTACTGGAGCACACTATTTTCCAATTGGAAATCCAAGAGTTACTTGAAACGTGGATGTATTGCCTAGTTTGCTGATTTTGGGTGAATGTATATCTGATGATAAGTAATATGCTTATGGCCGATTTAGAGGAAAAGGTATATAACATATGCCACTATTTATTAAAAATATCATATGTGTAAATTGCTATTTTTTGCAAATTCCATGGATAGTGTTGACTACAATGAATATATTGTACATTAGCGAGATGGTGGAGAGAATAAATATACAGTATTCTGTTATGAAATTAGTTGTGTGATGCATACCTTTTTGCTATTTAGTACATATTCCTGAGCATGACATATTGTAAATGCAGCTAAGTGCCTCAAGGTGTTGACTCTATGGTGCAACAGTGCAGCAACGATAAATTCTGAGTTATACCAGTGCTTTCCCCAAGGAATATTCATAGGTAAACTAATGAACTTGTTGTAAGTTTCTATTTGGTCATAATTTTGACCGTATACGATCAGTTTCATATCGTAATTTCTGGAAGATATTCTTGTTTTTATATTGTTGATATAGCTTGTGATTTCTGGCCTTGACTGAGAAATAATACTTGGTCAATATATGATACAATGGTGTCAGTACAAATAACATTTTTGATAAGAAACATATATTAGTGCGGGTTCCTTGACCTGTGAATTTGGTTGCACAGATCTATTGGTTGTGCCATTATCACTGTTGGCTTTCTTCCATTTTAGGTCCTTATCCATATATTTGCAACCATTTATTTATTTGATTATGTATCGAACTATAACAATGTTTAATGTAAATTATGCAGCAGCTTCCTAAGAATTTGGAGTTGACTGGCTTTGGTACACACGATGATTTGTATACAGATACCTCTTGATTAAGGTACACAGCCATTAATTTCATTATTATTTTTACCTATATCATTATTATTATTCTAGTATCTATAATTGCTTCAAAATTGGTTAAACTTCAGATAACCAAGAAGAAAAGAACTTGCTAGTGGCACTAAGGAATTGGAGAAGAAGAGAGCCCGAACAAGCAAGTAGCTTCATCAACATTAACAATTGTATTAAAAGATTCACAAATGTAACCTTATCGTTGGTCTTAAAAAGATCATAATGTATGAAAGATTGAAAAAATTAATGTACTTTTTGTTTGTTTTGATTTGGTTATTTGTTTGTTTTGATTTGGTTATTTGTTTGTTTCAGATATTAGTTTGTACATAGTAATAATCTATGTTTGAATTGCTTATAATGTGCTATTATTTTTATTCTATATATATAGGTAGATCAGAAGGGGAATAGCGACGGATTACCTACATAAAATGTTTGATCTAAAAAATATTTTGTCGCTAATCCCTTGCTAACTTGCAAGGCTTTACCGTGTTTTTGTATAAATAATAAATTATTATAAATTATTTATACGTCGGTAAATACTTGGTAAATAAATTAAAAATAAATTAATAAGTAAAATTATATTTTTATTATACAAATAGTAAAATGACGGAAAGTCGTCGGAAAACTCATGCTATATTCCGTCGCTAAAATCTGACACAATTACCGTCATGGTTTTTATCGACCACTATGTTATATAGGAAATCCGTCGCTAAGGCCAATTTAGCGATGGATTAGAAGCGGATTCTGCCGTCGCTAATCTCGGTTTTTCTTGTAGTGTCTGTTGACACATTTTTAGACATACCCCTAAATCATATACGCATGCTTTGAAATATATTGGCCTTCAGGATCCAAAAAGTCTAGTATACGATCTTTGTTTGAGAAGAATATCATTTCCATGCAACTCTTGTTATAACTTCTGCATACAGTGATTTACTCTCATCTTCCTGTTATGGAATTTTACTTATAGAAGCAAATACTGATTCCAAAATTGCTAAACCGGCATTGGCTCTAAGTTAATGTATACGACACAATCTCATTTTACCTCAAGTCAAAGATCAACCAATTGACTGGAAGTTTATTGTCTACTACTGATTTTCTTTATTGGAATTGTGAATCATACAAATTATATAACAATCTTACACAAGCCAAAATAAGAGTGTAAAACTATGTAATTCTTCACTATATAGAAAAATCTGAAATTCGAGCAAAATCTTTAACAGCTGAACTGCAAAGAAAACTTTAATATATATCTGCTTTGATGCAAAATTATTTGCAAATAAATCAATAAAAAAAGGAATCTCAACAGAGTATGTTATTCGTTACTCAGTTTACAGCATGCTTCATCATCAAAGATCAATTCAGATAAAAAAGAACTATTTATGTCCTTTGAGAAAATTGAATGATCCAGGGCTGATTCCGCAATGTTCTCATGTTCTTTACATACACTTTGCTCCTGCAATTCAAAACCCACATTAAACAAAATAACATGCAGAAAAAAGATAGAAGGTTTTGCAGCTCTAACACCAACTCTGTTTACAGTTTCATGAGATTAATAAGGGGCAAATTGGGTACACCAAAGTATGACAAGGTACGCACGCCCGTAACATTTTACATTTTGTTGGAGCCCCTATAAAAGAAAATGTTAATTTGTGATCCGAAATTCTCATTAGGATTGGTTCAGCTGATGTGTCATCTAAAGGATATTATTTAGTTCCTTAATTTACTCTCTTGATTGAGGATTGGTCCAGCTGATGTGTCACCTAAAGAATATTATTTAGTTCCTTAATTTACTCCCTTGATTGAGGTATTTTCAGCAACCTCATTTAAAGTATAAAGAAGATTCTCTCTTGATTGAGACATTTATAGCAACCTCATCAAAAGGATAAAGGAGATTTTAATTTACTCTCTTGATTGAGATAAATGCAGCAACCTCATTGAAGGATAAAGAATATTCTTATTTTTATTCTTTCTCTCCTTATCTGAATGCATGAAAGTAGAATATAAATTTACTGCTATGGTTGATATGTTGAATAAGCTTGTAACAACTCCATCAATTAAATCAATAAAGTTTTCCTTTCTTCCATGGTTTTTTTTTCCCGCAAAGGGTTTTTCCACGTTAAATCTTGTGTGTGATTTTATTCTTTACTTGTTTCTTTGATCATTTATTTATTTCACAAGTGGTATCAGAGCGCTGGTTTATTCAACATGGCGTCGTTAAAGTATGATCTTCCGCTATTGGATCGAAACACTCGATTCTCATTGTGGCAAGTGAAGATGCGGGCGTTGCTCGCACAAGCTGATTATGATGATGCATTGGATGGATTCAGGAACAAGAGATTTGATCTATGGACCGATGATGAGAAGAGAAAGGATCGGAAGGCTTTGTCGCAAATTCAGCTCCATCTACACAATAATATTTTACAAGAAGTTTTGAACGAGAAGACAGCTGCTTCTCTTTGGCTGAAACTGGAGTCAATTTGCATGACCAAGGATCTCACAAGTAAGATGCATCTCAAACAAAAGCTTTTTTTGCACAAATTGCAAGAGGGAGGTAATTTGCTTGACTATATTTCTGATTTTAAAGAGATTGTTTCTAACTTGACTGCAATGGAAGTCAAATATGATGATGAAGATTTGGGTTTAATCCTATTATGTTCTTTGCCCAGTTCTTACTCAAATTTCAGAGATACCATATTATATAGTCATGATACTCTCACTCTAAATGACGTTTATGATGCCTTGCACGCCAAGGAGAAAATGAAACAACTGGTGTTTTCAACTGGATCAAGCTCTCAAGCCGAAAGCTTGTCCGTTCGTGGCAGGACAAAGGAGAAAAATTCAAGTAATGGATCTCGAGGCAAAAGTTCCAATGCCTATAAAGGTCGATCTAAATCTAGAGGCAAATACAAGTCTTGCAAATATTGTAAGAGGGATGGACATGAAATATCCGAATGTTATAAGCTGCAGAACAAGGAAAAGAGAAATGGCACATACAAACCAAAAGATGGCAAAGAAGATAAAGTTAATGCCAATTGTGCTCGTAATGATAGTTCTGACAATGAGATGCTTTTTGTTACCGTGTTTGCTGGATGTGCTGAGATTAAAGATGAATGGATACTTGACACTGCTTGCACTTTCCATATGTGTCCTATTAAAGATTGGTTTACAACCTTAGAACCCATAAAAGATGCTGGCTCAGTTTTGATGGGTGATGATTCGGCATGTAAAGTAGCAGGAATTGGTTCTATTCAGATCAAGATGTTTGATGGCGCAATCAGAACTTTAACAGATGTTCGGTTCATTCCCAACATGAAGAGAAATCTGATTTCTTTAAGTGCTCTTGATGACAAAGGGTACAAATATTCAGGTGGAGGTGGTGTCTTGAAAGTCACAAATGGTTCTCTTATTGTAATGAAGGGAAATCTTAGGCAAACAAATGGCCTTTATTATCTTCAAGGCACTACTGTTTCAGATAATGCTTCCCCTGTTATCTCAAATAATATTTCTGATTGTGATACTGCTAATCTTTGGCATATGCGTCTTGGACATATGAGTGTATTAGGTCTGTCGGAGTTGAACAAGAGAGGACTTCTTGATGGGTACAACGCAGGCAAGCTGAAGTTCTGTGAGCATTGCATTTTTGGCAAGCATAAGAGAGTGAAGTTCAACACTGCAGTTCATACAACAGAAGACATTCTAGATTATGTGCATTCAGACTTATGGGGACCGTCTAGGAAAGTATCCATGGGCGGTGCTTGTTACATGATGACAATTATTGATGATTATTCCAGAAGAGTTTGGCCTTATTTTTTGAAACATAAATCTGAAGCTTTTTCAGCTTTCAAAGAGTGGAAGACTATGGTTGAGAGACAAACTGAAAGGAAGGTAAAGAAGCTTCGGACTGATAATGGGATGGAGTTTTGTTCAGATGAATTTAATTCATTTTGCAAGGCTGATGGCATTGTTAGGCACTACACCATACCTCACACTCCTCAGCAAAACGGGGTTGCCGAGCGTATGAACATGACTATCATTTCTAAGGCTCGCTGCATGTTGTTAAACGCAGGTTTGGATAGACGTTTTTGGGCTGAAGCTGCTTCCACAGCCTGTTATCTCATCAACCGCTCTCCCTCTGTTGCTATTGGTAAGAAAACTCATATTGAGGTATGGTCTGGTTCTCCAGCAAATTATTCTGAATTGAAAGTTTTTGGATGTATTGCTTATGCTCATGTTGACAATGGAAAGTTAGAGCCAAGAGCTGTTAAGTGCATTTTTCTTGGTTATAAGTCTGGTGTTAAAGGCTATAAATTATGGAATCCTGAAACAAGTAAGGTTGTAATTAGCAGAAATGTTGTGTTTAATGAATCTGCTATGTTACATGATATTCCATCTATTAATGATCTTGTTGAGAGTAAGCAGAAATCAAATGTCCAGGTGGAGCATATTATTGATACAGATGCTACATCAAACGCATAAATTGAGGGACAAGATGAAGCACCCATTGTTGAGGATCCTCCAGCAGTTATGCAACCACCGCAACAATCTATTGCAACAAACAGAACTAGAAGGAATCCAAAACCAGTAAGAAGGTTTATTGAGGAAGCAAATGTTGTTGCTTATGCGTGCGCTGTAGCAGAAGAAATAGAAGGTATTGCCGAGCCTTCTTCATATTCTGAGGCTGTTATATCTAGTGATTCTGATAAGTGGATGGCTGCTATGCATGATGAGATGAAGTCACTTGAAAGAAATGACACTTGGGACTTAATCAAATTGCCTAAAGAGAAGAAACCTATTCATTGCAAATGGGTTTTCAAGAGAAAAGAAGGTGTTTCTCCAAACGATAAGACAAGGTACAAAGCAAGATTAATTGCAAAAGGTTACAGTCAGATTCCAGGTATTGACTATAATGAAGTTTTTTCCCCTGTTGTGAAACATAGCTCAATTCGCATGTTACTCAGTATTGTTGCTATGCATGATTATGAGCTTCAACAGTTAGATGTAAAAACTGCATTTTTACATGGAGAATTAGAAGAGGATATTTATATGCATCAACCAGAGGGTTTTATCATCCCTGGAAAAGAAAATCTTGTTTGTAAATTAAAGAAATCTCTTTATGGATTGAAACAGTCACCTAGGCAGTGGTATAAAAGATTTGACACTTTTATGCTATCTCAAGGTTTTAAAAGGTCCAATTATGATAATTGTGTCTATTTGAAAATTACTACTCATTCAGCCATTTATTTGTTACTTTATGTTGATGATATGTTGATTGCTTCAAAAGACAAGGTGGAAATTGAAAATTTGAAAAGGCAGTTAAGTAGAGAGTTTGAAATGAAAGATTTGGGAGATGCTAAGAAGATTCTTGGCATGGAGATATCAAGAGATAGAACTTCTGGAAAATTATACCTAAGTCAGAGTGGGTATGTTAGAAAAGTGCTTCGCCGTTTTAATATGCTTGATGTCAAACCTGTAAGTACTCCTCTTGCTGCACATTTTAAATTATCATCAGCCATGTGTCCACAATCAAATGAAGATATTGAGTGCATGTCTATAGTTCCCTATTCTAGTGCAGTTGGTTCACTTATGTATGCCATGGTTTGTTCGCGTCCTGATTTATCACATGCTTTAAGTGTTGTCAGTAGATTCATGGCCAATCCTGGAAGAGAGCATTGGAAAGCAGTTCAATGGATTTTTAGATATCTTCATGGCACTGCAAATGCTTGTTTGCAGTTTGGTAAATCTAAAGAAGAACTTGTTGGTTATGTGGATTCTGATTTTGCAGGTGATTTGGATAAAAGGAGATCATTAACAGGTTATGTTTTCACCATTGGTGGCTGTGCTGTAAGTTGGAAAGCAACCTTGCAAACTACAGTAGCATTATCAACTACTGAGGCCGAGTATATGGCTATTTCTGAAGCATGCAAAGAAGCTATTTGGCTTAGAGGTTTATATTTTGAGTTTTGTGGAGATACATCTTGCATTACTATATTTTCTGATAGCCAGAGTGTTATATGCCTTACAAAGGATCAAATGTTCCATGAGAGAACTAAACATATAGATGTGAGGTATCACTACATTCGAGATGTTATTGCTAAAGGTGGTGTTAAAATTTGCAAGATAAGTACTCATGACAATCCCGCTGACATGATGACAAAGCCAGTTCCAATTACTAAGTTTGAGCTTTGCTCAAGCTTGGTTGGTGTTACAGTATAGTCTTTAGGGACTATTGGAGCAAGGCAGATATTTACTTGTTGAAGGAGTTCGTTTTTTACTTCAAGATGTGAATTCGTCTCAAGGTGGAGATTGTTAATTTGTGATCCGAAATTCTCATTAGGATTGGTTTAGCTGATGTGTCATCTAAAGGATATTATTTAGTTCCTTAATTTACTCTCTTGATTGAGGATTGGTCCAGTTGATGTGTCACCTAAAGAATATTATTTAGTTCCTTAATTTACTCCCTTGATTGAGGTATTTTCAGCAACCTCATTTAAAGGATAAAGAAGATTCTCTCTTGATTGAGACATGTATAGCAACCTCATCAAAAGGAAAAAGGAGATTTTAATTTACTCTCTTGATTGAGATAAATGCAGCAACCTCATTGAAAGATAAAGAATATTCTTATTTTTATTCTTTCTCTCCTTATCTGAATGCATGAAAGTAGAATATAAATTTACTGCTATGGTTGATATGTTGAATAAGCTTGTAACAACTCCATCAATTAAATCAATAAAGTTTGCCTTTCTCCCGTGGTTTTTTTTCCCGCAAAGGGTTTTCCACGTTAAATCTTGTGTGTGATTTTATTCTTTACTTGCTTCTTTGATCATTTATTTATTTCACTGAAAAAAAGAAAAAGAAATATCCCTTTAACAAAATTTGGAATCCCCTTCCCTTTGCATATATATTCAATCATTGTTTAGATAAATTTTGTAAACTGAAGTACAAATAGTGTAGTTCTTTCTCAACTATCATCACACTATCTAAACAATGATTCAAAATTTGATCTTCTTGAGTTAGTGTGACTTCATCCTGAATCAAGCAGAACAAAATTCAAACGAAATTCCACTTCCAATACCAACAATGAAAAGAAGTTAAAATTCACTATAAACATCAACAACTTTAAATCTTGCTCAATAATTGAATATTTTTATCATGCAGATATAGAAATCTAGTGCAAAATTGAATCCTTTTCAATTCAATCAACTCAAATTAAATATTATTTAAAAATGCATGCACAAACAGTTGAATCCACATTGCACTGTCTGCAAAAGAAGAGAGATTGAAAAAAAAAAACATACCTCAAATAATATTATTGCCAGCACTAACACTCAATTCAATGTTAAAAAATATACATTAAAAAATCATACCTTAAATTTAATTAAAAAGCATTTCAAATCATATTCAAAATAAAAACATATCTTAAAATAAAAGCAATTAGTTTATTATCTAATTATTTCATTCACACTTTTTATTTCTAACATTTGATAATATATCATATATAAAAAGTATTGAAAAACACAAATTCAAAGCTGAAATTTCAAAAAAATTCGAAACGGAACATAATATTGAAAAGGTTCAAATGTCCAATTGGCACTAGACAATGGAAAATTAACCCTTAATCTCAATTTTTACCTCTACTTGCTCTTAAATAGAACAGAAACGAAATGACTTTGCCAAGGAGAACTAATTAGGATGTGGTTTTGGGTATTGAATCTTTTCGGGAACATTCCCCATCCAACCCACTTGCCCTGATACACCTACCACCAGCAACACAGAAGCAGAAAATAAATTAAAATGGACAAGAAAAGAATATGTAAACATATTGCCTGTATAATTACAAGTCAGGTTGAGGTATTAAATAGAATGGCGATAAATCACTAGACTGTGTGGGAAAGAACAGCGACTAAAGTAGTCATATGTTATCCAAATAAAAGCAAGAGTTGGTGCTGCAATTGAGCTAAAAATTATGCAAAGCAACAATGAAGCAAAATGGTTAAACACTAACATACCTTAGGAGCTTGCATTTCAGGGGATAGTGGTCCACCATAGTATTGCAGCACATGTGAATTACTGGCATTAATCCTTTCAGCCTGATCTACAGCTCTATGATCCATCCACACAACAACATTTCTCCTTGCATCTCCAGTCAATGAAACCAAAATGGGAGACCCATCTGAGTCAACGACAACTTGAATCGAAGCTCAGAAGCATGAAAAATTATAAATATTAATCTCTTTACATTGGCAGATGTTACAAATGTGATGCTTACATGGTTATTACATATCAAGAGAGCATGTTGCTGCAAATCCAAGCGCCACAACTTCCTCTGTCATAATATTTGCTAAAGAACATGTTGACCTCACAGCTGCACAAATTGCATGCTATATGTCTGTTCATGATTGCTAATTAGAGAAGGAAAAGGGAAAACAAATTAATATACTAACCACATTTTTATCCAATTTTAGAATGTACTTTAGAACTCTCAAATAAGTTTTAACTGGTACCTAGTCATTTAAATATTTTTCTATTGTTAAATTTCGAAATCAGCCTAACAAAAAATTTTGAAAAAAGAAAAAATATGCATACCTAGAGGATCGAAAATCCCAAAATAGAAGCAGAAGAAATCCAAGCAATTAATTAACTTCGGTTTTCAATAATATGTAGAAAGTTTGAACACTACTACTTCGGAAGGCAAAGATACAATGAAGCATAAATGTATAGAAAAAGCGCAGACCTTATTCACTTCCAATATGGTAGAATGCTAAAGGTGGATAACATGTATCCATTTCAAAAAAATTAGCAGCTGTCTATCCTTATCCTGTTGATTGAAACTAAAATCCAATATTTTCCTATTAAAAATAAAAAAGGAACCACCTTTGGGTAAATCTGGCATAAAAGTTCCCAATTTCAATTTCCTCAGAGGTTCAAACAAAAATTGATTTTCGAGGTTTTGTACAATGGCGGTGATTTTCGACACCCTGATTGAAATTTCGAAAAAGCCCTCGATTTTCGATGTATTATGTGAACTCCTATTTTTTGCCGCCGCTATCTGGATCGCTATTTTTCATTGGGTTAATTGCTGGATGGGCGTGGAAACCAAAGTGGGCAGATATGATTGTGGTTTGTGAAAAGGATAAGTATGTTGGTGGTAATTTGATGAAGTTGGAATCTTTTGAGCTGGATAACTTATCAACGAGTGAGGAAGTTGATGAAAGTGCTCAACTCAGTGAAGAAATTAAGAGAAGGGCCTGGTTACAAGCAGGGAAACACGGATTTGAAAGGAGAAAAAATCCCTTGAAAAAATTGTGAGATGCGAGAAAAATTAGAGAGTAACAAAAAGGAGCGCAAAACAGAAAAGAAGAACGGAAGCGGCGAGAACGCATGAAGAGATTTTTATGGCTAAATTGATTGCAATGAACAAATTGATTTAGCCTCTTACAGTAAGAAACCTCCCTAACGGTCGGTTTGATAAAAAAGACCATTTTTAATCTTATTACAAAAATAGATTACTTTCGATCATGTGGGCAACTAGCAGTATCCGAGAATACCGTCGGTTATATTTTTTTAATATTCTAATTAAGGCGGCGTCCCAAATGCCCGTCAATATTACAGATGATGGTGGCTATAATGTTGGCAGCATGGCTGTTATGGTAACAGTAAATTTATTATTAGCATACCATTACCAATTCAAATGGTGTGGTAACGGTAAATTTACAATTTTTAATGGTAAATTGTCGGTAACATTTCTTTAATACCAATGGTAACGGTAATTTGAACAATTATTCTAAAACATATGTATATTAATCTGATTTGCTTTACTATATGCCTTTAAAACCACATAAATAATTATGATTAGTTCATTAATCAGGTGAAATAGTTTCAATTATAGTTATTTTCTTTCTCAGGTATGTTTTTTTAAACTAACATTGCATATAGTATAATAAAAATGTACTGTGTACGAAAAATATGTCAAAATATAAACTTTAATGGACAAACGGTAATTTACCATTACCAGTGTTACGGTTACCAGATTATTGGTATATCAGTCTTTGATATACCAGTCGATCAGTAACGGTAAGCAATTCTGACATAGCAGTAAAAACGATATGGTAACCGTATTTAAAACATGATAACGGTAACCATTAACATAACAGCCCTAGTTGGCTGCATCTGAAATAACGTTAATGGGTGTTATTTTGGATGTCGTCCCATTTTGAGCGTACGGTAAAATGAGTCTCCTTCTCCCTTTCCGTTCTACACCCAATTTTTGCAAAAATGAAAAAAAAAAAACAATTTAAACTTCTATCTAGTCAAATGAAATTTTTTTCGTTAAAATTCACTAAAATGGCCTTTTCATCTTTCTCAAATTCCTCCTATTGGTAAGTAACCTTTTATTTTTATGATTAAAAAAATATGGTTTTTCATATTTTAGGGTTTTGAGAAATAATGATGTATAAGTTAAATAGATTTTTAGAATATGTATCCATGGGGTTGGGAGGTGCGAGAGGAGGAGGAGAGGCCAGAGGGCACAGCCGCAAAAGTAAGAATGGGAGGCTGGAATTTCTTATGGAAAACGAACGCTCATGGTTGGTGCTAACCCTTCATGAATGTTGCCTAAAATGAAATCTTCCCCCTCAGAGTGCCCAGCTTTACCATCGGCCGGTTGTGATAAGAATAACAACGGGTACTCTTTTCCACGTCAAGATGCCAGAAGAAGTCTATCTCATAACTCACCTTCGATGAGGACACCGTTGTATCTGCCGCCACCATTGCGGGCAGCAACTAAATTGCCTAACACTAAATGGTCATCCTCAACAAATACTAGTCGTGCATGGAATGAAATTGTTGCCGAGAATCAGGTTTCAATTTCTATATCTCTCCAATTTTACCAACCTCAGGACCATAAAAATATGAAATATGCTAAAATGTATAATGAGTTAGCTAAAATAGGCATACAAAATTGGGAGAATGCCAACGTAATATATTTGTAGGTTCTAGACCCCGTGCTCCATTTTTCAAAGCATATATCTATAGAATATGGAAGCCAATAGTTGATTTCAGAATTTCTTCTCAGGACGATAGGTTTTTTATCATCAGATTTGATCGAAAAGAAGATTGTGTTAGGATACTCCAAAAAGGGCCTTATTTTTATGACAGGAAATTAAAGATGATGAAACGCTGGGCACCGGGCATGAAACTGAACAAATATTTTTTGAATTCAGTTCCACTTTGGATTAGGCTTCCTGGTTTGCCTGAATATTGGACTGCAGAGGAAATTAGTACAATAGCGTCTATTGTTGGCATTCCTATCAAGTTAGATCAGGTGATGGAAGAAATTCAGAAAATTGTGTTTGCCAGGGTTCTTGTTGAAATTCCTAGCTCGTCTTTTTCCCTATTCAGATTCCAATCTTAACAAAGGATGATCAGTTAATCATGCAAGATATTGAATATGGATGGAGGCCTCCAGTGTGTTCGAACTATAAGAGTTTCAAACGCATAAATAGTATTTGTCTGTTCAAAAAGGTCTGGGTTCCCAAGACAGTTGATGTCTCGAGTTGCAACGGATAGAACATGGACGTAGACTTAGGTTTGCAGTCGTCCAGAAAATAGGATCATGATACTACTACATTACAGATCAGGAGAATGAGATCATGGATCATCAACTTTCCGATGATAGACCATCAACTGAGGAGGAGAATCAGAAGTTGCAGACACCTGACAGCCCCACGGGATTCCTGGTTTGATCAGGCGCTAGACAACATTACTTCTTTGGCTAGTGAAGAGGAGGTGGATATAGAAGAGGCAATGGAGATTCATAATGACACTACTTTGGACAATTCTACATCAAGTCAACATGCATCAAGACGTAAGACAATGCAAAAAGCCAGATCTAACGAAGAAACCTTTGAGTTTCAAGCGACTTCTAACTCAGGAGTTATTGACAATTCCGCTTGGAATGCTCTAGTTACTAAGATAAAGGACCAAAAGACAAAGAAGAAATTTAAAAAGTTGGAGATGTTATCTAGTTCTTGTCAGGGCGTGTCTTCTAGATAATAGTGAGGAGAACATAGCCCATAAAAAGTCGTATTCTTCTATGGACTTGTAGTAGTCTATTAGTTTGGTCTCATGTTAGGCGTCTATGCTGTCTTTAGATTATATATCTTTGGATGATACAGTGTCTCTGTACAGTGAGTTTTCCTAATCGAGTAGTTTGTCACTTGTTTTGAGTTGTACTACTAAAGGTGTGTGTGTGTGTGTGTGTATATATATATATATATATATATATATATATATATATGCCAAGTTTCTAAAAATTAGTTAAATTGATTTGTTATACAGTTCCTATAGAGTAAATTTGAAGTTTAAATTGAAAAAATCATGAATTTGGGTGCGTTGTGTATGATTTTGTATGTTATTTGGATTAAACTCACGATAAAAGTGATTATATTGATCGTATGTGTATATTGAGTATATATAGGATGATAATGTGACATTTAGTATGTTGAAAATATAAAATGTGATGTCTTAGTAAGTAGATTAAATTTTATTTGTACATTGAAGATATATTTGTTTGGTTAAAACTAATATGTGTAAAATTGTTGTTCGTTCGTGAAGCATTTGCGAAGTAGAATGTGAGAAAGAGTTATGACATTTGATAAGTATATAACTGTGCGGTTTGTTTACATCGTTTGAATAGCTTGTCATAAATTGGTTATGAATGTATGTCTATTTATTATTGGATTGATTTGTATATCTTAAATTTTTATAGAATATGAAGTAACGGAACCTGGACCGTTGACCCAAGTGTTCAATACATATTGAACAAACATTGGCTAATTATCTGAACTTGATGATAGTAGTATTATCTTTACTTTATCAAGAATTATGATTATATTACAGCCAATTTTCTTACTTATACGATATTATATTATTGTTAGACAGAGGCTTGCAATCCAAAAGGAACCATTGACATTTGACCATGCTTTTACACATTAACAAGTAACTTCGAATCATCCAGAGGCACTAGCGCTATCAGATAGAGTTGGATTTAGGTTGGTGCATATCATACGTACAGCTCGACCGCAACTTAATTGCAGCTTTGTAAGACGGATGGAGGCCTAAGATATCCACATTTCATCTTCGAGTAGGTGAGATGATGATTACTTTAAAGGATGGGGTCGTGTTATTCACTTTGCCCATAGACATTTATTCAGCTATTAGATATGAATTTCACATGATTATATGCACTTGCTTGAGGAATTTCTTGGTACGACTCCTCCGGAAGATGCTAGATGTGGTAGTGAGATGATTGTTACCACTTGGTATCGATTCCAATTGGTCAGTGATGTTCCATTGACTGCTTCTGCATCAGGTAGCACAACGAGGTCGTGCTATCATATTGCACATTATTACTCTGCAGATTTTCTGTGATAGATCGAAGACTAGAGTCTCTCATTACTGGCTACCTCTGTTAGATGACTTAGATTCATATTGAAAATATGCATGGGGCATTGTAGTGCCAGCTTCCACATATTCAAAGCTCATCAAAGCAGATTTGTTGCAACAAAGGTCTATCTGTGGTTGTTTGAGTCTTTTATAGGTAAAGTTTAAGTAATTGATTATGTCTTGTAAGTACTAGACAAGGCTAAAATATAACATATACTACTTTTGTAGCTGTGGTTTTGGACTTATCTTCCGGTTGGTCGTATTTCAATGAAGAGACCGGTAATAGACAACACAAAACCTATGGAGCAAGGTTAAATAATTTTGGTTGCTTGGTTCAATAAACATATAAGTACATGGTAAATTTTATACAAACTGTTGTTTGTGTAGGTGGATTGGACCAAAGATAAAAATATTCACTGCGACACAATTTGTTGTTTTACAGGAATGAGCTCGATATTCTTGCCTATGATTCAGTGACATGGAATCCTTATAACGAAGAAGACCTTGAGGCGCTTCCCCCATTGTGCACAAAGGCTAGACGACAATGGAGAGCTAGATTATTTTTGTTTTCTCTAACGTATGGTGAATTTTATCTTACAAACAAAGTGATGAGGCGGTTTGTGTTACATCAGCATCTTCCTTATCCTGCTCCCATTATTCTGTTCCAGTTGGTGGAAATATATATAAGGAGATGATAACATTATGGATTAATTGTTTTGCTCGTGAGGAATAGGAACATGAGGTCACACTAACCGATAAGCACTACATGGAATGGTATTGGGATTGTTACGCATCGGTTTGTGTTTCCAAGACCAGCACCATCTCCTAATCATTTCCTCCTTCCTACGCTCTAGAGCTCCACTAGAAAGAAATGCAATACATATTAAAATTTAGCATTGTATTAAACTCACAAATGATTTAATATCAAATGTTATTTTTTGACGGATGGAGTTTACCAGTCCCTTCAGTTTGTGGATGAGATGGAGAAAGAAGTTCCAGGAAAAAGTGAAGTGAAGTGTATGTCTATCAAACATATCTTGCATTGGTCTTTTGTCAAAGAAAAAAATGGATAGACCGCACCATCCCCTACCGCTCCACCGCCGCATCCTACTACTCAATTAGACGTTACGCAAATACTGTCGATTCCAATTCCAAATAAAAAGTACTAAAGTCTAAGAAAGATAAGGGTGGAGCATCTGGTCACTTGCCTTCAAAGCATACAGTAGCGGTTGAAAGTTCCCAACCTCTAGACAATCGAGTTCCTTTTAATACCCCATTAAAGCTTACATAAGCTTTTGTGGTCATTACATGAAATCGACTGCCATCTTATTTGCATGGAGCCTAACTTTCCTCTTTTCCATTCGAACTTTTTTAACCAAGTTGTATGCCCTTGTGCTAATGACCTTTATTTGTTCCCGAATTTTATGGTATTCTACTTCCTCCGAAGCACATGCTGCAGCATAAAAATGACCGGTTAATCTTTTATCTTTTAAATCTGCTACTTCAAATTATCCTTCAGATGTCTAGCACATTAAAAGTGTTGCTCATGTTGTAAACGACACTTTGTTTTCAATGCATTCGGTATTCCTTTCATTTTATCAGAAATAAAAGTAATTTGTCGATCGTAGATGGTATGAATAAATCGGTGCATGCAGGAAATGAACCTACCTAAACTATCGGCAAACTCCGACTCAACAATTACATATGTCAATGAATATAGATGGTCATCCTCGTCAACAGTAGTAGCTACTAGTAATGTCCATTTGTATTTCCCATACAAATGTGTCCCGTTGATACAAAGTATGGGCAATGTATAAACCCTTCAATACATGGACCAAAAACCCTAAAAGCTCATTTTAACACTCCATATTCATCTGTAGTAACATACCCAATGCTCTTCGGGTCCATTAAAGCAATTTCAGCAAAATAATGCCTCAAGGTGGGGTAGAATTGCCCCTAGTAACCACAAATATTTTTGATTGTCGAACTCAATGCTCTCTACGCCTTCATATTATTATCTTAACAAACCATTGTTCCTCTATTCAAACCTGTATGGTGTTAACGGTTATATTCAAATCATATTTTACAAATGATAAATCCTTTTGAAATTAGAAATGTGGATGTTGCTTGCTTGTGATTTGAGTTGACCGTTGAGTTCACACATTTTGTAACAGCTCGCATTTTACATATTGAATGATCGTAAAATATTTTTATTTAATTCCATGAGGATTACATCATTCTCATATTTTGATATCTTAGTTATGGGCATGTGAGACATGTCCATAATTTTTACCAATTTTATTTATGACCATTTTGCCTCTATCAGTTTTGTACAGGGAATAGCTTTTGACTGGGATCGAATCAGGTGTTGAGATCAAGTTCATTGAAAAGGTAATGGTGTTGCCAATTCCGTAGAGTGGTCACATTAAAGATTTGGTTCAGCGGTTTGGGAGGAATTGTTGTTTTAAGTTTCACAATTTTCTCTTCATGTTTTGTAAGCCATTGATTGGCTGATTTGAGGAGGCCCATTAGTGGGCTGGTGGGAGAATATAAATTAGGGGTTAGAGGCATGGAGAGAGGGTTACTTTTCTTTATTCTCTCATTTGGTTGATCTTGTGATGCTCCTTGCTCAATCAAATACACCTTTCCACCATTTAAATTCTAGATCTACATAAGAGAATCGAAGATCAACATCGTTTGAAGCTAGATCTACGTCAAGTAAAGAGAGATTTCATCAAATCGAGAGGTTTGAGATTCATTCTTTGCTGTTTGGATTGAGAGTTGATTGATTTTGAGTTAATTCGAATATTTGGTGAGTGATAAGCATCTCTCACATGGATTCAATCATGTATATAGGTTGTATGATCTTATTTTCATCATTTTAAGTTGTTTTCACCGAGATCTACATCATGGTAACTACATTTTCAAATGAATCACCATAGGATCTAATCTAGCTACTTAAAACCAGTAATTCTTATGTTATTTCATATGTTTATGCAAGTAGATCCATTGTTCTAGTTTATGCATTGAATTATCATGATTTGGGGAATTTCATGCGATTATTGAGGAATAATTGTCATTTCGATGTTGTTGATGATTTCATAAAGTGGTTATGCTTGAGTTGGATTATTTGGATGAGTTGTTTGAATCAATGTTGTCGTTTGGCCAAGATTTGGTCAAGTTTGAAGCTATTTTGGTCAGATCTGGAGTCGGCTCGTTTTTCGTAGGTCCGGTCGTTATCTTCTTCTGCATGAAATGGGCTTGGATCGTTCCTGGCTCCAAAACATGGGAACAGGTCAGGTTTTTCCCGCATGGGTCGGGTTGACCAGGAAGAAGGAAAGACGAGTATGGAATATGTTAGGTCGTAGGAGCCTAGGACGTTCGGGCTAGTGAATGTAAGGTCAGGTTATGGACCTCTAGATGATGGATCGTGTGGCTCAGACCATTGGTTCGTGGGTCATGATACTTCGGGAAATCAGGTCGCTTGAAGTGCTTCAGGTCGTTAATGACCTGATGAATACTGATGGGTCGGTGGGAACGAGACGACCTAGTCAGGTCGTTGGGAGTGAAGATAGGTCGCACGACCTGGGAAGTTGGGTCACGACCTAAGGAAGACG
The DNA here is from genome assembly GCA_030737875.1 of Allium sativum. NCBI lineage: Eukaryota > Viridiplantae > Streptophyta > Magnoliopsida > Asparagales > Amaryllidaceae > Allium > Allium sativum. Next base: position 647,836,804 of record CM060923.1, read on the forward strand.
ACATGACTAAGGTGAACCTTATATTGATGGATTCTGGTCCGTGAATGATTGAGACTTTGAAGTATATTCGAGTTGGAATGTTCGAAGTGATGTGATGTGTTCGTTGATTGACGTAATGCAACAAATGTGAAGACGACTCAAGGTGGTGAGTGTGGATAATGGATGCTCGAGAAGGCGCTTGAGCTTGTGAATAGTCATTGGGTTGGATGGCCAGAGATAATGAAGGCCAAGAGATTATCGTTGTCGTAGGTTCTAGAGGACTCAAAGCAGGGGTACAATGGGGGATCCCAAAAGACTAGAAGTAGCTCGTCGAGTACCCTGGGTGTTGATTCACAAGATTTTTGATTAAAGACAACAATGAAATGGAGTCAAATTACAGAGTTAGTTCATATATATATATATATATATATATTTGTTTAGTTGTGTTAGATATTTGTTAAAATCTATCCTTAAATTAAGTAACACAAATGCACAAAATTCGAATATATATATATATATATATATATATATATATATATATAAATGGTTGAAAAACAGCCATTATTGGGCTTAATTCCCTGAACCGGTCGATTGGTTCATTTCAGACCAGTCGATTGGTCAGGAAGATTTAGCCCAGTAATGGCTAGTTTCTGCTAATTATATATATATATATATATATATATATATATATATATAATTTACATTTTTTAGCCAGTTGACTGGTGATTTACAGACCAGTTGATTGATTCGAGAAACAACCATTTTTATGAATGGACATCATCTTTTATGAATAGATTCCTCTTCATTTCTGAATAGAAATGGGTGCATCTCTTCAATAAAAAACTCTTCATGAAAGATCTCTACCTTTCAACTATTATATATACACTACAAACTTGGTTTTCAAATCACTAAATATTTCCAAATCTATTCTACCTTTTGGCCTATATTTCTAAACTCTTGCATTCCAAAAAAGCTCTCAAATATTCAAATTACTTGTTGAATCATTGAAATTAATCCATATCTCTTGATTCGATAAGTAATATACTTCCTTAAATCTTCACATACAAATTATATACCTGAGGATAAGATTATAGGAAGGGTGTACTCAATCGTTGGCTATTCAGTGTTGATCAAAGAACACAAGCAGAAGTCAAACTCTTGTAAATTGTTAATGTACTGTGTTAGTGCTCAGGCAAGAAATCCTTATTGGGGTCGGATTGTTGTGAACATGTTCCTCTGGGTGAAGAAAGGGTGTTGATAGTAGAATTCCAGAAGGAGTCTGGGACTGGACGTAGGACGAGAAGTCCGAACCAGTATAAAATTCCTAGTTTCATTTTTCTTTACTTATTGCATTGCTTATTTGTCATATATCATTTTAGTTAATATTTATTTGCATAACTATTTATTAAACAAGTTAGAATATCATAGTCAATTCCGATATATTCCATATATAAAGATCCTACACTAAGTCACTTGATTTTTCATTTGGTAACAGAGCAGGACATCATTTAACCTTACAACCTTTATTTGTTACTTATTTAATATGGAAAACAACATTATTACTAGCACTGGATTCAAAAAAGGCCAATCTACTGCACGACCATCCTTTTTCAATGGTATAAATTATAGTTATTGGGCTACACGTATGAGAATATATATGCAAGCTAATGGTTTTGATGCTTGGAATATCACACAATAAGAGTATACACCCCCTACTACACTATATACTAAATGGTCAAATAATGAAAAAGATGAAACTACTGCTATGCTAAAGCTACTAATATGTTGCATTGCGCCTTAGATAGAAATGATTTTAACCGAATTTGTATATGCAATACTGCATATGAAATTTGGCGAACGCTCAAAGTAACTCACGAAGGAACTAGCAAGGTTAAACAAACAAAAAATACCCATGCTTAAAAATCAATTTAAGAATTTTAGAATGAATGAGAATGAGACTATTAATGACATGTATTAACGATTTAAAAATATTTATCATTCATTATTGGGCTTAGGCGAAAAATATACTGATTTTGATATAGTATATAAGATTTTAAACTCTTTGACGGATGAATGGGAAAGAGAGGTTTTTGCTGTTGAAGAAGCTAATGATCTTTTACCATGAAACCCGAAGAGTTAATTGGTAATCTTATGTAATATGAAGTCAATTTGCAAGCCAAAAAAATTTATGATTAAGATAAGAAAATACTAGCCTGTCATGCTGAAAAAGATGAATCAGATTCTGATGAAGAGGACATAGCATTTGTTGCCAAAAATTTCTGAAAATTTCAGAAATACAAGAAAGGCCAGATGAAGAATATAAAGAGGAATTCTACAAAAGAGAATAATACTGATCCATCCTTAGTTCAGTGCTTCAATTGTCACAAGACTGGACATTTTCAAAATAATTGTCCAAAACTGAAGAAAAATCACAACAAAAAGGAGAATTCTAAAAAGCGAGCTTTCTCGGTTACATGGGATGACTCAGACACTTCATCTTCAGAAAGTTATAGTGATAGCGACATTCAACAAGCTAACATGTGCTTCATGGACAAAGAAATCGAGAGTGATTTTACTTATGAAGAAATGGTTGAAATTAATACAGAAATTCTAGAATTTAGAAATAATTTTAAAAGAAAATATAAACAAGCTAGCGAAGATAAAGCGGAATTTGAAAGATATTTGTTAAAAGATGAAAAAGAGATTTTACAGGATGAAATCAGAAAATTACAAGAATATCTATCTAATGCAAATTCTCAAATTTCTTTATTGAGTGAAGAAGTTGAAACACAAAAAGAGAAAACTGATTTACTTGCTTTTGAAAATCATGATTTAAAATAAAAAATTAAAATTATTGATTTAGATAATTCTAGTCTTAAATTAAAATAGTATGATTTTTCTAGAAATGTTAATAATTTTAAATGGTAGAGAAAATTTATCTAAATTTTTAGAAAATTCTCAGCCTACTTCTAGTTAAAAAGGATTAGGATTTGTGCAAAAACTCAATGCTAAAAAAATTCTAACAAATCTGTTAGTACTAAGAGAAATATTAAAGTTATCGAACCTGCCTTCTCTAATATAAAGAAAGTCGTTTCAAAGAAAAAAAATCTTCTAAAAGTGTTAGTATATGGGTACCAAAGACAAAAAATTTACTAATTATAGACAAGTATATTAAAAAAAAATCGAAACTGTGCATAATAATATTAATTATATTTATAAAAAGGACGCTGAGCCTCATGGGTTTGGTTACCTAAGACCTAACACTTAGGACCCTAACAGAGTAAGTGGGTACTAACTTCTTCTATATATATTGCAGGTACCACTTAAAATAACAGAAGATAGATTTCAGTGTCTAGTTATGACAAGAAACAAGGAGATAGCATTAGTCATCAAACAAATTACGATATCTATTTGTTTCTCATTTTCTTATATATATATATATATATATAATTAGTAAAATTCTTTCTAAAAAGAATATATCTGCTAAAAGTTTCATAAAATGAGTTTAAAACTATATGGTCTAGATAAAGAATTAAAAAATAAACTTTTGTTCTCATAAGATTTTGAATATAGGTATTTCTTTTTAGCTAAAGAAGTTATATTGGTAGTCACTTTCAAGTTACATTATTGTTGACGAGCAAAATTGTCGCACGCCAACACCAAATATGAGTGTGTGAACAATTATCAGAATAAGCAGTAAATAATGTAAATGCGGAGAGACACAACTTTTACAGTAGATCGGCACTAACGCCTATGTCCACTTTATCATTCTCATTCATCATTTCTTTGATCGATTACAGGAGAAGTTGCAATATTTGTGTACGAAGCTATATGTATGATGAACTTGGAATGAGTCGTCCTTCTTCTTTGTTGAAGTGAGTTGACTTGGTCAAAAATAGGAACGGTAGGCTTTAATGCCCAAGAGGTCTAGAGGCGGTGTAACAAGGCTTGCTAGTATTCAAGTGTTGGAGGAAAACATGCATGTCATGTTTTAGGTCTTTATCCCATCTCCCATGGCCATGGTGGAGGTGTTGGAAGCCATTAATGAGATTTTGGAGCTCTTAAGGTCCAAAAATTCCAACAGGGCAAGATCCAAATGAAGGCCAAGGCTTGGCGTATTTATAGGAAGGAGGTTAGGTGGGAGTAGGTGAGAAGCGGGACCTACAAGAGCCATTTTTGCACCCAAACAAGGTCATATGCAGGAAATTCGAGCCCCCAGGTGCGGGCTCGAAATTTCGAACCTCTTCAGGGGGTTCGAAATTTTGAATCCCTTAGAGGGGCTCGAAATTTCGACCCTCTTTAGGGTGTTCGAAATTTCGAACCCCTTGGGGGGCTCGAAATTTCGACCCCTCATCAGGGGTTTCGAAATTTCGTGTCGAAATTTTGTACCCCCCGAGGGGTACGAAATTTCGAACCCCACCGGGGGTGCGAAATTTGAGGAGGGGAAAGTGGCGATCTTCTTGGTGCTGGAATCTCGTCGTTTTAGTGCATCGAAGCCCCTGGATACGAAGTGAAGGAATTCGCAGTTTTGCTGGTCCGGAGTGAAGGAATCTGAGCTTCCGGCATGGAGAAAATCAGATGAATCGGGCGGTGCTCACAGTTTCGACCTAACCGGTTAGGTCGATCGCCGCGGGGACTGTGGTGCCCCGGACCCCCACCGGCGCTGCGCTCGGACCCGTTGGACAGCTCGCCTTCGGTTCAGAGCGCGGCTCGCCTTTGGCTTGGGTGACGGCTTGACTCAGAGTCCATCAGGCCCGACAGGGGCCATCTGATAGAGGCTTTGAGTTTCAGTGTGTTTGCGACACGACTTCGACCCAAATGCTTTGTGCTTTTTAACGCGTGAGGGCATCGCTCACCAAATACCTGACGTGTGACTGCTTTGACAAAAAGGCATGTCAACAATTATTCCTTAATTTTATGGCTAAAACTACTTATAGATATGCCTATTATTATCTAACAAACCATTTCTTAAACTAGTGGTCTCAAATCATTTCACCACTCGTTTCTTTAGTTCAGTTGCTAATATATAACTTTTTTCCTTCTTTTTATATATTAAAAGAAGCTTTCTCCTACCACTCGTTTCTTTAGTTAAGTTGCTAATCTATAGTTTTTCCTTCTTTGTTTGTATTCAAAGAATCTTTCTCCCTCTTTAAAAAAAACAATAGTTATTATCTCTCCAAATAAAAACAAAAGCTTAGTACAACATGTCAAAGAAATCATCTTCCTCAAAATCATCACCATCTACTCCGACAAAATCATTGGAGAAAAAGTCTTCTGAATCCATTGATGTTATGATCTCTCCAACTCCAAATACAGAACCAGAGTTACGGTAGCAAGATTACCATACTGGATTTACTCCAGACGCAAAGAAAAAAGGCAACTCTCTGTGTCACCCTCTACAAAATATAATATCGACGAGATACATCACTATCAGTAGGAGCAGATGAAGCTCCAACGTGAACTGTATTTCGAACAAAAAAAAACCACATATAGATTGAGTTTCCTTGAACAAATTGCACTTCGGGATTGCAGAAAATTTATTGTTTTAGAAGCATGACAACATCTGCTATCCACAATTCCAGAAACTCCAAAAAGACCATCCACAACTTGGAGTCCATGGAAGAAAATTCCCAAAGATCCTAAGTATAGTCCCAATTCATGAGACAAAAACTACAAAGAAAACGAGGGAGTTGAATCAAAAAATCCTAGAAAATCAACATCTTCAGAGTTAGACGAATGTGGTGATCTTTTTTTTTTTTCCTTTTGGATTTTGTTGATAAAAATTGTATTAACTGAAAAAGCAAGAGATAAGGATGTTTTTCTTGGTATTCATTAATAAAAATGTTCCTTCGCTTCTTGATTATTATTTAATCCTTATTTGTAGAAATTAAATAACTTGAAATTAGTAATAAAATTTCTTTCTTGAAAAAAGTGATGAAAACATTTAAATAAACATACATTTATGTATATAAATAGAATACAAAACAAGAAAAACTAGAAGACAATTTTCACAGTCACCAGCCGACTGGTAGATAGATCCGAGGGCAAAAAACTGCTACCTAGTTTCAGCCTTTATAACCCCCAACATCTCTTTTTTCTTCATTTCTAAAAACCTAGCTTCCTCTATCAAAAACCTAAGATTTCTCCCATCAGAAAATTTCAAATTTTACATCTCATTTCTTCGAATTAATGGCTTCTCCACTAAAAAGACCTAGAAGAGGTGCATCATCATCTATAGAGAAACCCACAGATTCTTACATCTCTCAATGGCTATGGAATGATGTTGTAAAGGATAGATGGAGGAAAATGGAGAAACTAAAGTTTATTGAAGTAGTATATGTCAAATTTCCTGATTTTGAGTCATATGGTCTACGACGATTAGCACAAAAAGGGAGGCTTGAGTCTTTGATGGATTATAATCAGAATAATCGGAGATTTTAACACTGTCATGGTAAAACTCTTCTTAGCCATTCTGAATTTGGATCATCTTGTTCTTGTAAATACAAATAATTGCGCTTAGAGACTAGTATGCGGCAACCCGGTATTTCTTCCTGTCGTAAGGTTAGGCAATACATTGAATTCTCCATCGGATGGGATACCATTAGGAGAAGTGGAGTGTGATATTGGAGTTAGAGATGAAGTTAGTCATTTATTCATTAACGATGACTCGGATGGATCACGTACTAAAGGTTTACATCCTAGTGCAAAGCTACAACATCATGCACTTACACAAACAATCTTGCCTCGCACCGGAACTTTTAGTTTGGTTTATTCCGAGGTATTTCGGGCTTTATATGCTACCTATAACGAAACTCCGGTTAACTGAATACAAACAATCTTGGATCACATCTTACTTTATACTAATGGAAATCCAACTTACTTTTATTACGGTGAGTATCTTATGCGAGTGTTTGCAAATGCTGAAATACCCAAACCTGCATCCGACAAGTTAGAGGTAAAAATTCTTGATAGTAAGAATTTGAAAAATGATGAAGATGCCACCTTCGATTTGGAGAATTATGAGCTTAGAAGAGTCAAAGAAAAGGGAGACGGATCGACCATCGTCTAGTGCTTCTCACGCTAACCTAGAAGATATTCGCTTGACGAGTAACTCACAAACTACTTGACAAGCAATTGACGTTATTGCTCGTAACCAAGTTCTTCTAAGCAAGGCTTAAAAGAATTGATAAAAAGGTTGACAAGAAATTCGATAAATTCAAGAAATTTCTCGGAAATATGTGGATGGATCCAAGTAAAAGGCCAGTATCACCTATCAATTGGACAACTTTTGAAAGAAGGGAATCCGAAGCATGCTTTGGTGATATGTTTGTTTAGGTGTTTCTAATAAATATGCTTATCTTCTTTTTTGAACTTGATAAAACTTATGGGATCTGTACTAAGTGATCTCTCCTTATTTTGATTATGGAACTTAAGAGGCTCGTACTAAATGGCCTCATATGTATTTCAAACTTTATTTTGCTGTTTATTTAAGACTATTCCCATGTTGTATTTGTATCTAATTGCTTGTTGTTTTTCTACTATATCAAAATTGGCTTGTATGTTCTCTCTCGATTACTACTTTATCATGATACTTATTCTTTTTAATCAATGACAAAGGGGGAGAAATATTTTATTATTATATCAATATATACACTAACATTTGTTATATGAAACGGTAAGTATATTATATGCACTAAACAAAATGTTGCAGAATTTTTATTTATTTAGGGGGAGACAAATATATACAAGAATACATTCAGAGGGAGCAAATCGGTATCTCGAAAAAAGTACAAGATGATGTCATCAATCAAAAAAGGAGGAGAATGTTGATTCACAAGATTTTTGATTCAAGACAACAATGTAATGGAGCTCAAATTGAAGAGTTAGTTCATATATATGTGTATGTTTAGTTGTGTTAGATATATATTAAAATATATCCTCAAATTATATAACACAAATGCATGAAATTCGAATATATATATATAAATGGCTGAAAAACAACTATTACAGGGCTTAATGCCCTGAACCAGTCGACTGGTTCATTTCAGACCATTCGACTGGTCAGGAAGATTTAGCCCAGTAATGGCTAGTTTATGCTAATCATATATATATATATACATACATACAATTTACCTTTTTAAGCTAGTTGACCGGTGATTTACATACCTGTTAACTGATTCGAGAAACAACCATTTTTATGAATGGTCATCATCTTTCATGAAGAGATTCCTCTTCATTTCTGAATAGAAATGGGTGCATCTCTTAGATAAAAACTCTTCATGAAAGATCTCTACCTTTCAACTATTATATATACATTACAAACTTAGTTTTCAAATGACCGAATCTTTCCAAATCTATTTTATTTTCTAATCCACATTTCTAAACTCTTGCTTTCTAAAAAAGCTCTCAAATATTCAAATTACTTGTTGAGTCATTGAAATTATTTCAGATCTCTTGATTCAATAAGTAATATACTTCCTTAAATCTTCACATACATATTATATACTTGAGGGACTGTTTTAAATCTCGCAAATATCGCTCGAGATCTCCTCCGAGATCTCGTTTTGGGCTCCTTCCAAAACGAAACAGCAAATATCAATCTAAATCTCCTTTCGAATATATCGCCTGAGATATTGCAATATCGAATGATATATCGATCGAGACGAAATACTGGAGTATCATCCGAGATCTTTGTTTTTTTGGTTAAAATTTAAATTTGTATCTGAACTATAACTATAATTAAAAAAACTCAAATCTAGCCATATTAATCTTTTGTTTTTTTACATTCTGCATGTTAAATGACTATATTGTATGTTCGTATATGTTTTACAATGCTTATGATTTTCATATTTATCTTTTTATATACATGTTACTTATGAAATTATGTATTTTATGGTCTATTTATGCTGAATTTTTTAATGTTTTGGATCTTCTTAACGTTTCCTGTCTGACAATATTCTTGTTTTAAGCATATTACGATTTAAAGTATGAATGATCTTTCACAAAATAAAGAATAATAAAGTTATTTTGCATTTTAAGTTTAAGTTACTATGTTTTTGATAGCATTCACAAAAATCATTTTGTTAAAGTATCATTTTTAACATATCATGTACCTTGAGATTGTTCCGATATGAACTTTCAGACCGGAGATGAAAATCCGAGATGAATTCCCGAGTTTGACTCATCTCGTCCGAGATCTCCTCGGATACAAGACTGAGTCAATAAAATCCCCGAGAGGAAACGCGACCGATATCCGAGATTTAAAACCTTGACTTGAGGATAAGATTATTGGAAGGGTGTACTCAATCATTGGCTACTCAGTGTTGATCAAAGAACACAAGCAGAAGTCAAACTCTTGTAAACTGTTAAAGTACTGTGTTGGTGCTCAAGCAAGATATCCTTGTTGGGACTTGGATGTTGTGAACTTGTTCCTCCGGGTGAAAAGAGGGTGTTTATAGTAGAATTCCAGAAGGAGTCTGGGACTAGAAGTAGGACGGGAAGTCCGAACCACTATAAAATTCCTGTTATCATTTTACTTTACTTATTTCACTATTTATTTGTAATATATCATTTTAGTTAATATTTATTTGCATGACTATTGTATTAAACAAGTTAGAATATCATAGTCAATTCCGATATATTCTATATATAAATATCCTACATTAAGTCACATGACTTTTCACTGGGAAGTCATGATCATTACTAGAAAAAAGGTTATTTATAACGCTAACGAGAACAATTTTTTGGATTGTGTTATTATATATCTTAATTTTGTTTGTTTAAAGAGAGAATTACATACGTAATGCATTGTAAGCCCGCTTTTATTTCATGGCCGCCAAATTTACCCAATTATTCGTCCCTTCCCTCCTCCTCTAATAGTCTCCTCAAATTTTACCAATTATTTTCCCCTTTCCTCCTCAATAGTTTCCTCTATTCCACAAAAAAATTTCATCAAATTATCACCATCTAAACGCGCTTCCCCATAACCCGCCTTGTCCTCAACAATAGAAACCATTGACTACAGACTTCGACCAATATTGTCCGACGGTGGTGATTGACTGCAGCGATGATCTATCAGTCTGCGTTGTAAGCAATTGACTTTGAAGTCGACTCCAAAACTATCGACAAGTTATACATCGATGTCAAAATCTATTAAAAAGTAAAGAATTCAAACTCAATATTGATATGTAAGTTTAGTCAAAAGCGCAAGCATTTCATGCCATCTACGAAATGAACTATGTTTATAATCATGGGATATTTTTCACTGTTGATCTTCATTGATTTGAAGATCACTTGAATTTGTTTTGAATAGTACTAATGCTCAGAATTATGTACTGCATCTACATGAATAGTCTATGTATTACCGCTTAGAAAATTGTAAAAACTATGATAGATCTAGAAAGTAAATCAAAGGGAAGCACATGTGCCTGATTTTTCAAGAGTTACGAAAATAAATAAATTAAAAGGACCCAAACCCCCAATGTTTTTTCATAGCTTTGTCAATTGAGGAACCTCATCATAAATTGCACCGTAATAAAATAAAAATGGTAGAACAATCTCTTCATAAATTAAAGTGCAGTGTATACATAATATATGGACGGAACTGAAGAGTATATGGAAGATAGCATGCAAACACCTAAAGCTCTAACGTGGATGAACAAGGAAATTCATAAGAGACAGTGAATTTCTCGCATTTGTGCTACATTCAAAAAATGACTCCTGACCGTGCTCTTAATTTTGCCATCCATGGATCTACTTGAAAATCCATCCATGCACGTATTGTTATCAGTAAGTGTCGCGCTGACCCAAGCCTAAATGTTTTTTAGTTGAAATGTGAAATTCTTGCCTTTCATATTATCCATTGCGTATATGGAGTCCTTAAGTTCTTCAACTGACTACTTCATGGTGTCCATGCAGTCTTTCATAGCTGCTGCTACCTGATGGTTCTTGAGCCTACTACACACATGTCTTTCACAGCAGTGGAGGAACGGCGTGCACTGTCTAGCGTAAAGGAGAGTGAAGTATACGCCAGCTACATAGAGTTGCTTTTGATGGTGCTTGCAAATGAAGAAAGGGAAGTGTAGAACAGTGGTTGGTATGTTATTGCTCCTATTTTGCTTTTATGTATTTACTATTTGTTTGACGTTTGTTGTATTAGAATCCTCAAATCTATACTTGCTTTTAAGTCAAAACTGAAAAGAAGATTGAGGCTGAATACAAATGTAAAGAAAGAGGTCATCATTAATATGTTTCAACTGTCCGCAGTAGTAGCCCAGCGGTCAAGGACTTTGCTCCATGGTAACAGTGGTATGATTTCAAAACCCGGAATGATGGTCAAAGAGATTACCATGTGCATACGCTAAGATCAGCCACTTATATGGTGCTCGCGGACCACGCTAGATGCACTAGGGAGGGTTTTACGACTCCGACCGGTTTCCCTCCTAAACAAATTCAAAAAAGAAAAATGTTTCAACCTTAAAAGAGAATAATAAAATAGATTTTAGATATTTTGGGATGAATAGATGGTAGGGTATTTATATATTGGGAATGAACCCTACTAATAGTTCATCATTTGTGTTTATATGACTAGGAACTCAAATAAGAATTTTATATAGATGCCTTATTTACCTGATCACATTTGGTCCATGGTCAGTAAAATATTTGTTAAGTGGTGCAGATGCCCAATGATTTATATAACCCACATCAATTTATTAGGACAACCGTTGGGAGGTATGTCTTATCGCAGTTTTGTAAAATACGAGGAATTAGTCCCATTTATATAATTTTGGTTTAGTTTATTTTGATCATAGGAGCATTTGATATTTAGGATAAACTAAGGAAGACATGGTTAGCTTGATCTATTGTACAAAAAGACATTGTTACCCAAAAATCTTAAGTTTGACCTAGGACATATAAATTCTTATGTATTGTGTTTTTTGTCTTTTCAAAATATGTGCAATTAATCTAAGAGAATTCTAAAACTGGAAGTAATGTGTAATGAATATCGAAACTTATGATATTTTAAAACATGTTGCTTTAAAATTTCTCATTTTATGAAACAAAATACGGTTTTGATCGTAGGAGCACTCGATATTTAGGATAAATTAAGACATACATGGTTAGCCAGATCTATTGTTCACGGAGATATTGTTACCTAAAAATTATGAGTTTGAACTAGGACATATAAATTCCTATCTATGTCAGCTTCCTTTCCAAAATCCACCCAGTGAATCTAGAAAATTTATAAAAATGGAAGTAACGTGTAATGAAAACCGAAATATATGATATTTTAAAACATGTTGCATTAAAATTTAAGGTCTTCTAATATGAAACAAAATTTATATTTTGTACCTTAATCTCAATAATGTATGTAGTGTTCTTTCAGTTTTTGTTGTTAGGGTTTCCGCAAGATCATTACAAAATTAGATTTTGAAAGAGGGAACAAATTAACAATAACAAACAAATTCCTCCAAACAAACCTTTATTAATTCACTAAATTATTATAATGAAAGTCTAAAAAATAATTGGGAATTTATCTCAATCCCAAAAACAAGTTTTTTTTCCTTTCCTTCAGGTACAAATAAATCTATCCCTAATGATATGCTTATATAGACAAATGGAAAGAATAGGTGTATACCCAGTTGGACCCTAAAATATCTCAAAAATAAATCCTCCTTAAAACTTGCTCAAAATAAATTTTTCCTAAAATATCTTAATAGGCCCATAAAATCCGCACAAGATCCTTAAATTCTGCAACTTCCAATTTCTCCATCTTCAATATCCATGTGATAGATATCCTAAACCATAACACTTCACCTTGATATGAAATCACTCCAACAATCAACAAATCCTTAAACCAAAAACCACCCACAAATGATGCATCTCTCACATGAGATACACCACAAAAAATAATCTCAAAATTGCTTGTAATACCACAATGGCCTCATTGTAGACTTTGTGGCTTTACATTGACGGCTTCACCTTGATTCAGATGAACTCGCCTCTCCTATTCCAATTTGAGAACTCATAACATTCTCCATCGTTTTTCCAAGCAATTTATATATGTTATCATTTTCTTGTTTTGCGCGGAGAAGCTCCTTGTTACCCCTCCAAACCCTTGTAACTCCACCTCCAGTCGAGAAATTGCAATCTTTTTGTTCCAACTGTCCAATTAAAGCAAGATTCTTCTTGATTTCTGTGATGTACCTATCTCCCGTTAACTTCAGCAACTTTCCATCATTCATCTTCAATTGAACCGAACCTATGCCTTTAACATGCAAATCTCGACTGCTGGCGGATATCACTTTACTACTTTGTTCTTCATAATTAATAAATGCTTCCTTTTGATGGCACATGTGGAAACAAGGTCCTGAATTAAGTATCCAATCTTTGCTTTCGCCACATTAACGCATAAAATATTTTCTTCAATCACCTCACCAAAATTCACCTCATTGTCGTTATTATCTTGTTCATCCGACTCTTCCTCTAGTGCCTTCATCTTCTCCTTATACCTTTTAAGTTTATGACAAAATCTCAGTTGATAACCGGGTTTGTCACAGTAAAAATAAATGTATTCCTTTTTTCTTGTTTGGACTATTCGGTTGTCTTTCCATGTTTCGCTGATTAACCCTCCTTGCAATAAAAGCTTTTCAATTGGAGTTTCAATTTCCGCTGCCTCCTCCTTATCTTTTCCTTCCATAAGGCTCATCCTCTGTATCTCCTCATTAAGCATACTAACCATTGACCCCATTAAAACAACATCATCCGAATTTGAGTTATTCAACGCAACCACAAATGTTTCCCAACTTTATGGCAACAAACTCATTGTCATTAAGGCTTATGTTTCATCATCCACCTTGAAATTCACGGACAATTTCCTGAAAATCATTAAGATGTTCTCCAATTGATCCACCTTCCTTAAGCTTTTGATTCACCAATCTTCTCATAAGGAGAACCTTATTTATTGTGGAGTTCTTCGCATAAACCCCTTCAATTTCTTCCTTAACGCTTGCGTTTCATCATCTACCTTGAAATTCACAGCAGCCAATTGATTCACAATTTCCTAAAAATCATTAAGTTGCTCTCCAATTGATCCACCTTCCTTAAGCTTTAGATTCACCAATCTTCTCATAAGAAGAACCTTATTGGTTGCGGAGTTCTTTGCATAAACCCCTTCCAATTTCTTCCATATTGCAAAAGCAGATGTTTCATTAGCAACAATATGAAACACTGAATTATCCAAAAAACATCGAATAGACGCAACAGCCTTCCTACCAAAGTCTCTCACTTTTCTTCAGATAGATTGCTAGGTTTATCCCCATTATTCTCTAGTGGCTGATGAAAATCATTAAGATAAAGGAAATCTTCCATCTTTGCCCTCCATAATCCTCAATTTCTTCCATTAAGCTTTTCGATAATTATTTTATCCATATTCAAACCCTCTCCAAAAAAATTGTGTAGAAGGCTCTGATACCAATTGTTAAGGTTTCCGCAAGATCACTACACAATTAGATATTGAAAGAGGGAACAAGATAACTATAACAAACAAATTCCTCCAAACAAACCTTTATTAATCCACAAAATTATTACAATGAAAGCCTAAAAAATAATTGAGAATTTATCTCAATCCCAAAAACAAGTTTTTTTTTTATTTTTCCTTCCCTTTAAGTACAAATAAATCTATCCCTAATGACATGCTTATATAAACAAATGGAAAGACTAGGTATATAACCAATTGCGCGCTAAAATATCTCAAAAATAAATACTACTTAAAACTTGCTCAAAATAAATCTTTCCTAAAATATCTCAATAGATCCTTAAAATCTGCAGTAGATCCTTAAATTCCGCAACTTCCAATTTCTCCATCTTCAATATCCATGTGATAAATATCACAAACCACAACAATTGTGCCCCCACATATTGTAGTCCCATGATCATACATGTTAACCTTGGATATGTTTTTCCTTTTGTGGGTAAGTGGAATGTTGTGGTTTCTTTATCGGAAATATCATTTAAAGCCTTAATTTCAGGATTCATATTAAATTTGATTGTGTAATGCAACACAAGCAACCCGAATATAGCATACAGTCTTATAGAACAAGTGTATGTTTAGCAATTTGTTCACCATACATGGCCGCGATTTAGGCTGTAATGACAACAACATGTTATATTATTCACCAAGGTAGGTCATTGTTGAACATGATACAAGTTGAAAATGGACATAATATGTACCATGCATGAGCATTCGTCTATTTTAGAGGAACGTGCATTCCATAACATATAACTATTGTCAGTTGTTTATAACTGAGGTTTGACAAAGTGCTGAAGGTGGGAGAGTTTCAAATATGTTAAATATACAGAAATGGCATGCATGTTGCAAAATTTTCATTTTTCTTTATTTTTCTTTTTATTGTTTGTTAAATATTTTATACAAAGTTCTAGGTTTCATTTTGATTACATAAAAAATTATAGTTTCCTAAACCTGTGGTTGCGATATTGTAGACATATCAACAGAAACATGTTCTAATCCATCAGTTCATTTTCTTGACCATTTCGGTGTAAAATGCCCATTTACTTTTGTAGTGCCTTTGACTTATTATAATTGACGCATTTATTATAGTTGACACAAAGCGTGTGATGGAAATTTACAAAGGAAAATCATCTGATATATATTTTCATTCTTCTTACTCATATTTGAACATCAAACCGACACGATAGGTCAGTTTTTGTGTTGAAATTATCAGTTAATCTCTTGAACATGCACTAATATATGTGAATCTCAGCTTCTTGCGGAAGCATAGAGACAAATGTTCGATTCACCGAAACAAGGTACTGCTATGACTTTCGAATGTAAGGATTTGGATCAAGCAGGAATCTCTAGGCCAATGGCTGCTTTTTCAGGCAGTCATCTTCCTGAGTGGGCTCAATCACTAAAACCATTGAAAAATTGCCTACTAATGTGGGTGCATGAATTCGAAAATGTGTGTATAGTTCGTTGGGCAAGAACCCTCCAGAATGGGCAAAAGAGATTTTGCAGCATTCTATTAGTAAATAGGTCTATAAAGGAAATGCATCAGTTCCCACCAAGGTATCTTACCTGACCTATAATCCTTGCTCCCTTGAAATAAAATCCTTTTTTCATCCTCATCTTAACTGATTTATCAGCATCAACTTCTTTGTTTCTGAGTGTTGGACTTGTTTTCTTTCTTCGACTGTACTCTTTTCTTTTACATGGCAAAAAGTGATATTTTCATGTCACTCAACATGTTAGGACCTCAAATTATCTGGATCCAACATTTACCTAAGATGTTGTTGCTCTTGGGAGATAAACACTCTTCTATATCGAAGGTATCATACATGCAAATATCATATTTTTCACTTTGTGTTTCATCCATTGAATCAACTATTTTGTAATGCTTGTGAATTAATTCAGCTTCTGCATTATGCTGCTAAATTATGGTTTCCTACCACGTATTATTAATGGCGAGCACTTTGGGACATGCCACTTTTCTTGTATTTTGTAATTAATGTTGAAAACTCTAAACACAAAATATGAAATAAACCAAACGGCCCCTAAGTTTTTTTATTGCAAAAAGAATTGTTATCTTTACTTGTTTAATATTAAATTTTTAGACGGAAGGCGCCTCACATGTTCTTTAGCTAATTTTTTTCTCTTCTTCTTTTGAATATTATTAATATATTTGGTTGAATATTATTTATTTTCAATTTTGTCCTTGTTTTACTCATTTTGAATTTCGTTACTTCTATTTAATGTTCCCTTTTTGAGTTAGGGTTTTATTTTGAATTTCACAATCATATCAAAACAGCATGACACAAAAGCTATTGCAACCATTAACAAATTTATTAGCCTGTTGCAAAGATGTGAATTGTTAACAAAAATAACTCTAACTGTCAATCTTGTATGTTAATCAATGTGTTGTTCACTTGAAGTTTGGCTGTGTGTAAATTAATTCATGATATGTGTAATGACCCGAAAATCCAGTCCAATTTGAGCTGACTAAATAACACAAGTCCAACCCCAATTACACTGGAAAATCAGAACACTAATAGAAAGAAATTAGAGGGTGAGAATAGATAAGATTGAAACTTAGAATAGAAGAAGAAGAACACAACATCAGAGTAACACGAACCTCACAGCGGAACGAATAACATATAATATATATAACATAACTTGAAATATACATCTGTAGTTGAATATACATCATTATCAAAGTACAACACTTGCAACACAGTGGAAATAACTATAGCTATATAATCCTGAAGCCTCCTGCTCCAAGCTCTTCCAGTATATCTGTAAATCCCGACAATTTGACTGCCCGTACAAATTTAGGCACCTAAGAGTTTAAGGAAACAAACAAATAAACTTCAGGTCAGTCATGGAACTGGTGTGAGTAAAACAGTTTAAAACAGTTTGAACAAGTAAATGATATCTCATAAGACCACGCCGTATAACGGAACGGGTTTTTCCCTTATGAGAATCCAAATTATGTTTATATCAGAAACCTTTTGATATTATAATAATGTCTATCAACACAATACAATAATCATCTAGCAGAAACGCTTCCATCTCACGTTCTACATATATAGTATACAATCAAATCCGGAAGCACGTATTGGGTAATGGATTTCCAACTATGACAATGTATGGAACCACCTTTCGCTAGTGTACCTCAAGAGAGGAATACATTGGGTTCAACAAGAACATCTTGCAACCCGACCACACATGACCGACCACTCATTTCACTTGAGTGTATCGAATGTATATCACCAACGGTTGGGATCAGCAACCGTATCCCGAATGGGACAGTATCGACAATAGATTTTTAGAAATAAATGAAACTCTAGATCAGGTGATTATACACCCTACTTCGGAGCGACTGACTTAGCCATGCTGCTTGCCCGATTTCTGTCATTTACCGGTTGATGAGGCTTGAGGTTACGCTTCATCATCCCATCAGATTCACTTCGAATGCCACATTGTCAGATCCATCGAAAATCACTAATTGACGTATACAACAGTACATTACGTGTTAGCAAAAGAAGTTTCCTTCTCCGCTTCCACTCTTGGTACGGTTGAAGAAATCAGTGTACGTGACCTTTCTGGAAATACTCTGTTGAACATTCATCCATATAAGTCATCCAGGAAAAGGATGAACCGAAGGCACTATTCAATACATCCATCTTAGTCACTGTTATCTAAGACTTATACAATAGCCCTTGCGCTTTACTCCGTCTTCAATTATCTTTGGCATATATGATTCACAACACTTATGCCAATACAGAGTGGTTCTTTGATAATAATCCAACCGGTCTCTCCATATTAACAACGTTAAAATGGTCAAAACTTCGATAGTCTGTGATTTAACCATCAAAGAAAACACGTGTGCAAACAACGATATTATTTCCAAATGGAAATTCTATCAATCAATCATCAATCATATATATATATATATATCTATATATATATATTCCTTATTTTCTATATTTAGAAAATATATGTTAACACTGGAAAACGTTTCCATAACTTATTTACGTATCACTATTCTTTCTACAACTATCAGTCTCTGACTGTAAACTAGCAGGAGAACAATTCTCTAAGTATAAACCCCGAAAGCCGAAACCAACATCAGATCGATACTTAGAAAACTATTCAACTTAACTAATCTCTAGTCAGTTTCTAATCTTGTTTAACTCTATTTCTTTACCTCTATTCGATTAACTCTATTTGATTTACTCTAATACGAATAACTAATATCTGTTTTAACTTTATTTCGAATAACTATATTCGATTTAACTCAATTCGCTTGACTCTAGATCGCAGCGATCACAATGGTTACGCCTGATTCCCTTAGGAAACATCCGACCGCCGTGGGCTATCTGCAGCCCTGCGAATTACGCTAGCAGTCGTGCTAAATGGTAACTTATCCTAAATAACTATGTCTGATTAACTCCTTTTGATAAACTACATTTGATTAACTCCTTTTGATAAACTACGTTTGATTAACCCCTTTTTATCTCTTCAGTTTCCTTTTATAATCCTATTTAGTTTCCAACTAAATATTCCTTTTATAATTCTATTTATTTACTAAATAAATATTCCTTCATCCTATTTATTCTCTAAATAGATATTCCTTTATTCTATTCTATTCGTTTTATCAACATTTTTCCTCTTTATAAAACTCTATTCGTTTTATAAACATTTTCCTTTTATTTACTTTCGAAATATTTCTTTTTTATAAAATCGGTTGATTTTATAAAATTCCTTTATTTCAATATACATTGATATAATTCTTCTTAAATCCCAGGGTCTTTTATGATATTTAAAATATCGAATAATAAGGATCAATATCATTCTAACACACATAATCCATTACAGATTATATAACACATCATATATCACAATATATGAAAAACAGTAAAATAAATGTTGAGGAATCCAGTTGGATTCCTCCGACCTGTTTCCCTGCATCACAGATGTTACACAACATAATCAACATCACTTTCAGTTCAATATGAAATATTCTGTTAACAGAATCAATATTTGATTTACATTATATATATATATATATATAATTTCCACCAACTGACAAGCAGTTAAATCAAACAGTCAACACACAGTCAATCAGCCAATATTTAACAGTTCTAAAAATACAACATGAAATTATAAACAGTTCAGATTTAGTGAGATTTACTCACATTGGACGATAATCGTTGATTTACGATAACCATCGCTTTATTCCGACGGACAATTTATTTTGCGATAAATTGTAATGAGCTCTGATGGACTTCCAGTCTGTTCCATCGTGTAGTATCCGTCCATACGATCCCAACGCAACTTACGGTTCGTCATCCTGATATCGTATGCTCAAGTTATTTATTTAACAAGTAAATAAATTGTTTGAAATTGAAACAAATTAATTTAATTCGCCAACGGGCCTTACTCATCCCATCCGGCCCAAATCCACTCCCATCCTTTCTTCCACAATGATACACAGTAACTCGCTCCTCTTTACAGGCAATAGTCGCTCTTTACCCCCTCTTATCTCCTCCTATATAGCATCGCTTGCCAAACCAACATCACAACACTTCCTCTCGTTCCATCCTCTATACTTCGATATCCCATACATCAAACTCGATCACCATTTCTCAGGTGCGATAAACAGCTAACCCCCCCCCCCCACTGTACATGACGCGATGAGAAAAACATCACCGAACCCTCCCAGAACGTGCACGCTAGAAATACTTGATGCCACAATTCGAAAACCAACAACGAAACCATCAAACAATGCACCGAATCGCCATAATCGCTAACCCTAGTTTCACTGTGTGAATGTCGAGCTCGACAACCCGCGTTCGTACCATACAAAGGAGACACCAAATCGAAGAGAATCTTGCAGCGATTTCATATATACTAGTATTGAGATTTATGGATTTTATTTCCCATTTGTTTGATTTTTCTTTTTCTTTGGTTTGCTTCTCGTTTCAGAACTGAATGTAGCGGCTCAATTTTGAGCAGAACGACTTCGTGAATTAGGTTATAAGGGATGAAGGGTGGCTATTTATAGAAAAAGGGTTGGAGATATCTCAGTTTTTTTTCCTTTATAATTGTTTTTGCCTTCTAAAAATTCGTGTGATCACACACGATACCCAAAAATCACAAAACTGGACATGCAGCTACATTTCGACATTACGGTCTCAACGAAACTGGTTTCGTCGACTTCGAACTTCGTATGCTCACACAGCGTATTTTTAACTATCAAAATACTGGTTGTTTTTCACTCTAAAAATCCGTACGGCCACACAGTGACTCTAAAAATCATGAATCTTGGAATCTAACAACTATTTAAAATTGCGGATCCAACAAAATTAGTTTCGTCGAACTCCGAGGTCGTTTGCAAAACTGGTTATTTCTAAAGCTCTGAATGACCCATTTAAATATATAAATATATTTAAATATAATTAAATTTAATATTTAAAAATAAATATTATCGTATATATTCACAATGGAATACCATACAACTCCAGAATATTCCTATATGAATTTCTAACTCGATATTTCAAATCCCGATTAAATTGATATTCGATTTAAAATGAAATTCCTTTTTAAAATATAAATAATTCCTTTATAAATTATAAAGGAATTCCACAGCAACTTTTCTAAAATATGATTTGGACGTATCTCAAAATCTACACGACGAAATCCCGATTTTTCTCTTTCACTAGAAAGGTATACTCCACCAGCTCCACACGTTTCTTGTTTCACATAAATCCGGCTTAAAATGAATCCTGTACATTCAGTTGAAGTTCGAATCGCCAATTTACGAACTGCAGCGCCATTTCGAGCTCGATTATAATTATACGTTCAAACTGTCATTTATATAATATATTCGTTATTTAAATTCAATTCTAAACTGAATTAAATATCACAGATGATCCAGTTCACACCATATCGCCATTTCAACCAATTCTGATTATTTCAGAATTAAATATATTATTTAATTTATTATTTTAATTAAATATTCATCATTATTTAATTCCAAGACCATTTAATTCACTATATCACTATTTATATAATTAAATAAATTAATTATAATACCTCTGCAATTGCAGGTCATTACATTCTTCCCCACTTAAAATAATTTTGTCCTCGAAATTGCCAAGGTAGAGAACGACCCTATCGACTGGTTAGAACCTATTTGTTCACTTCTTAACTTCAGTTTCAACTGAACCAATTTAATTTCGATTAAAATATTAATTAATTCTTATCAACGAAAATTTTCAAAAATCCTGAAAATTTTCTAACGCCTTAACTTTTCGAAAAATTTCGCCAGCACCTCCTTTGTACTGGTTAATCGGTCAAACTCCAACTCGTCTCTCTGGGCCATCTCCATCCCAAAAGAAAATCAAACAGCCAAGGGGCTTGCCAATTCGGCTCATAAATCTTATATCCAATAGAAATATAAACTTGTACCTTTTTGTCGGGCATATCATTTTATCCTTTTCACCTGTTATCAATTCAGCGGATACAAGGGTCATCCCAATCAAATTCCAATCTGCTTTTACCCACAACCCCACCATTCGCTTATATCCGAGCCAAATATCATTTTAACTCGAGTTTCTTCTCGATTCCCAACTCTTAACTTGATTATCCCATTTCACTTCAAATTTGAATCTCACAATCGAATTTGTCTTGATATCATTCTAATTCAACCTCAGATACCACTTTACTGGCTTTAATTTAATTCAATTTTGCTTTCGCAAATTTCTGTTAAATTTGTTTTTAATTCAAACAGTCTTTCCCTGGGAGTTTTTAAACAGTTTACTTTTTTTTAAAAAAATCAAATTTTCCTTTTGAACATATCATTGAGCCCTTAATTAATATTCCATTAGTTAAATCACTTCTCTATTTCTTTATCAATATTTGTTAACCAAATATTTTCAATAACCATATTGGCCGTTTATGTTATTTGGAAAACATTTCCGAATATCGCCTTCCTTTATTTTCTAAACTTTAGAAAATATATGCTATTTATAATCGGAAAATATTCCAATTACTTATCTCTTTTCCGATCTCATTTATTTCTATACTTAGGAAATATTCTTTATTATATCTCCAAGCCTACACTTATTTGGGTTAAAACGGATGTTGTGTAAAACATCGTTACGACAACCCAAATACTATATTCAACTAACTCTTATTCAATATTGATCTTCAAGCCTGAAATCTTACTATTTATTTGTTAATAATGAAATCAATCAAGTTGGGGGTATAACTACCTCTCAGACCTTGACTGAATAACATTTATAACATCAAAACAGATATGACTACTTACTCGAATAATCAATACCATACAACTACTTATTCACTTTTAAACACGTATACGCTTCCTCTTTCTATTCTTACTAGATTTTATTCTTAGTCTTCCTTTTTGATTTAACTATTATATTTCTAAGTTCGTTTCCTTATCGACTTCTATATATATCGATACGTTGATTTCTAACTATCAAGTTATCTTAAAAATATTCTAACTCCATAAATTCCCGGAAAAATTCGCCATAACCTCCTTTGTACCAGGAGCATCCGGATATTTCAAATAGCCTCCCATAGCCCTCACCAATCCAAAAGAAAAAGAAAAAGAAAAAACCAAGCGGCTAGCAGATACGGCGGATAAAATCTCATATATGAATTAAATACATACCTTTTCGTCGAGCATTCTATTTATATACCTTCACACCATATCCATACCTATCTCATGTATACTTGTACCAGCCCAATCTATTTTAACAATACCTGATCGTTTTAACTCAATTCGTTAATTAGTTTGTTAATTGACTCTTTAGTCTATTTCACTTTTATATTTGAACATGATATGTTCAAATATATTTTAACTTGCTTATTAAGTAATTTGAATCCAAATTTCAAATTTTAGTTCTATATTCGATTTCGAATATCCATTTACAAATCCAATTCACCTTTCAAAGTTCAACTTCAAATTAAAAACTCGATTAACTAATTCCTCTTCGACTTAGTTAATTCTATTCAATTTCTATTCAAATTTTATATCATTTCTATTAGTCAATTCAATATATCAAATTCTATTTTATATATCCCATTTTGAAAGTCAACGCAACTTGTCTTTCCCAAAACAAATTCAAAACAGTATCTCTAGTAGTAATTCGTCACTTACAACTCGAAAATGAATACTGATGATGCAACTGTCATCATCAGAATCTATTTTCCAGCGATCGAAGTGAGTTCAATACTATAAAACCATTCTAAACAATCCCACTTTGAAATTCATTTCAAAATATAATTCACACGGATTGTAAAACAATTTAAAATCTCTCAGGATCTTAAATTTTCCTTATTTTTAATCCAAATCCATTTATAAACACTTATCCAATTCTCTAGAGTTTGAACTCAATTTCTGGTTTAAAATTTCAGAATCAACTCATCTGATTTCACATATTTCACTTATATGAATTCTGATTGGTTATTTACATAACCATTTAATTTATAATCTTACTCGATTATAATCACAACCAATATATCCAATATATTATAATCTTGATATATATATATCTTCTCTATATCAAGATATACCTTGGGTAAACTTATTTAAATTTACCCTCTTTTCAAAACATATCGTGTCGACCCATCGTATTCGAGTGTTTAGTACCTCCCACCAATACAATGGATCAAACTGATCGACCACAACTCATAAACAACTCAACCACTAAATCTCCACGATATAAAACAATTTTTATATCAATAACAAATACATTCACTCATATCTTTACACTCAAACTCAATCTAGGGTATTACTAACCCCATTTCTACTGAGTCACGCCACAGAGCCAAGGTAATTCTTAACTTAAGCTCTGATACCAACTGTAATGACCCAAAAATCCGGTCCAATTTGAGCTAACTAAATAACACAAGTCCAACCCCAATTACACTGGAAAATCAGAACACTAATACAAAGAAATTAGTGGGTGAGAATAGATAAGATAGAAACTTAGAATAGAAGAAGAAGAAGAAGAAGAAGAAGAACACAACATCAGAGTAACACGAACCTCACAGCGGAACGAATAACATATAATATATATAACATAACTTGAAATATACATCTGTACTTGAATATACATCATTATCAAAGTACAACACTTGCAAAACAGCGGAAATAACTATAGCTATATAATCCTGAAGCCTCCTGCTCCAAGCTCTTCCAGTATATCTGTAAATCCCGACTACTTGACTGCCCGTAAAAATTTAGGCACCCAAGAGTTTAGGGAAACAAACAAATAAACTCCGGATCAGTCATGGGACTGGTGTGAGTAAAACAGTTTGAACAAGTAAATGATATCTCATAAGACCACGCCGTATAACGGAACGGGTTTTCCCTTATGAGAATCCAAATTATGTTTATATCAGAAACCTTTTGATATTATAATAATGTCTATCAACACAATATAATAATCATCTAGCAGAAACGCTTCCATCTCACGTTCTACATATATAGTATACAATCAAAACCGCATGCACGTATGGGGTAATGGATTTCCAATTATGACAAGGTATGGAACCACCTTTCGCTAGTGTACATCTAGAGAGGAATACACTGGGTTCAACAAGAACATTTTGCAACCCGGCCACACAAGACCGACTACTCATTTCGATTGAGTGTATCGAATGTATATCACCAACGGTTGGGATCAGCAACCGTTTCCCGAATGGGACAGTATCGACAATAGATTTTTAGAAATAAATGAAACTCTAGATCAGGTGATTATACACCCTACTTCAGAGCGACCGACTTAGCCATGCTGCCTGCCCGATTTCTGTCGTTTACCGGTTGATGAGGCTTGAGGTTACGTTTCATCATCCCATTAGATTCACTTCGAATGCCACATTGTCAGATCCATCGAAAATCACTAATTGACGTCTACTGAAACACCCCACCTCCGTTAGGGTCACTCTCAAAGGGAATGCCCTAATTTTGGTGGAGGTTTTTTTTTAGTATAAGTCATAGATATACAAGACAGATATAAGAACACATATTTGTAAACAGCGGAAAAACAACAACTTTTATTTCATAAAAGCAAATACGTGTTACAAAACATCACCATGATTGTCTTACATCTTTTTCCAAAACATAACATAACACTTTCATAATCTGTCTTGAGTACATTATTTAAAGAAGCATAAATAAAACATAGATAAACTGCAAAATCCCCATAGTGATTGTCCAAAGCTATAGTTCAAACGAAAAGGTCCAAGCAATACATTTCTCTTCTTCAAGCTGGATGTTAAGGTTGGTCAAGCTGCTGTGTTCCCTCCCTGTGGACCTGGGGGGGGGGGGAACGGAAGAAAAGAAGACGAAAGAAAAGTAGAGTCAGACATAAAGCCTGAGTAAGTCTAGTACTATTTTGTCTATGAATAAAGAACTGGGTATGATAAGTATAAACAAGAAGTGGGCAAGCACTATAAGCTTGGTTAAGTTGTCTAGGGTCGAATATACTATCGTACCCCATGTTAATCTCTGAACCCATATAAACTAGTTTCCAATTGGCACCCCATAATCAGGGTGATGTGATCCATTCTATGATGATCGGCTCCTACTCGCATAGTTACATGTGTCTTACGGCCCCCGATGTTGTAGTTACCTATGCTGGTCCCACCATGGGGTGTATCAAGTCCCATGGTGGCGGCCCGACACAACCTTAGAATGCACAGGTATGCTACTGGTGTCTAGTGCCTTATTTTTCTGCGCCGGAGTGTGTGCACGCCCGCACCCCGTTAGAACCTACACTACTACACCACCGCCGTCGATTTGACCTCTTACAATCCGCCCAGTAATCGTGCCCCACCCTGCTTAGTTTCAGGGTATCCTGATACACCTTTTAGGGTTACTGCTGAAAAGGGTCCCCCGTTACTAGGTTTTCTATCTCTAGCCAACATGCTAAGTTGGTTAAGTGTTTCCTAACCTAACCCCCACCAGTCCGTTTAGTTTAGCATGTTCCATTTTGATTAAGTCTTTAGTTCACTTAATCCTAACAATCCTGACTCAGCCTTAATTGTCTTATTAAGGCCCTGACCTCTCACATTAGACAGGTATTGTTGTGGCTGCATGTTGCCGGTTGGTTCCGGGCAGTCTTACGCCACAACTCAGTCTAACCTCGGGTCCTTATTGGGCTCCATGTTTAACCTCCCACATTGGATAGGTATTGTTGTGACTACTGGACAGCCAGGCGGTTCCGGGCAGGTTTACAACACAACTCAATCCAACCTCGGGTTAAACACATCGTATTTTCTACATTTACATATTTTGTCTTTCTTCTTTATTTTCTTATATGTAAATATTTGCGGCCCATTATTAAGTTAATGGTGTAAAGGTTACACCAATCATGGGCCCAACCCATACTTGAACTTGGGCCCTTCTACTTTATATTTTCATTTATTAATTAATTTTAACCCAACGTTATTTTCCCCCGTTTAACAAGTCCGTTTATTATATATATGTTGGGCTTAGCCTTTTAAAGCCCAACTTAGCCATGCGAAAAGGGGAGGCTTAAAGCGTGATTACATACACAAAGAGGGGAATGTGAGCGCATGAACTTGCAACATACGTTGGAACTACAAAATAGAAACTGGTGTACTTGCATAGTGGTAACATATACTTTGGTCATAAAGCATAGGTGACATGAATCAAAGCATGTGAACTTGTAATTGAGATAATAATCTAAATTGGGTATCATTATTGACTCATGAACCTATATTTTTATCTAGGCATAATGTCAAACATAAGCATGGCATAAATATTTCTAACATAAGCATGGCATAATGTCAAACATAAGCATGGCATAATGTCAAACATAAGCATGGCATAAGTATAGTTAAATTTGTTCACATAACCATGGCATAAATATTTCTAACATGAAATCATGATTTTTACTTTAGTCATGCAAACTTGCAAAAAGGGATTTTTGAACCTAACCTAGCTATGTGGTACATATGTCATCATATAATTCTTGTTAACAATTTCAATTATGCAAATTATTAATCATAGCCTAGTCATATTCATAAGTTTGCAAATAGGTTTTCTAGTACAAAAGCATGGCTTAATACATGATGCCAAATTTTCAACATAATTTCATATGGATTATGATAATCCAAACTTATTCCAATTACTTCACAAAAATGATGTTTGTATAAAAATACACATTATGATGGCATAGTAGCAAAGCCCCAAACTTGCATGAATTTAAATCAACTACATACATGTAGCTTCAACATGGATTACATAATTTTGCGAAATATTCCAAACGTATACTTGCATAGAACTACCGCATGTAGTTCTTTATAATTGAATAACATAATTCAAGAATATCCAAACGTATATAAATTGATAAGAACGCATAAATATGAATTACTTTATTGCCACAATTCAAGCATACAAACCAACACAATTATTTGTTCATACCAAAGTAATACTCTACTTACAATGGTGTGATGAATTCTCTAATTTAGGGATTTGAAGACGCGGTTTGATTTGATTGAGTTGCTTTATGCCTTAGAATTTGCCTCCTAATCCTCTCTCCAATTTGGTGGCTACCCCTAGTCGTTCCTCAGCAACATGGCAGCTTTGTTCTTATTTTTGAATGAATAGATTAGGGTTTTGTCTAGGGTTGTTTTTATAGGGGAAATGAACTGATTAGGACCATTGATGTTGCTTGGATTGATCGTAGCCATTCATCCTAAGGAGAGACCAATTAGAGCCTGCCACCTAGCCCTAATGACAAAGCAGGCCACAGAAAATCGACTAACAGAGAATAGGCCAGCCGGGTTGGACTGGGCTCGACCTGGGTCTGGACCAGGTCGACATGCCTGTCGACAGCCCTGTCGACAGCCCTGTCGACCTGGTTAGACCAGGTCGACAGCCCAGTCGACCTGGGTGCGTCAGGCGGGCGTTTTTCCATCCTGGCCCATTGGGCCCCATATTCGAACTTAAACTTGATTTAGAAACTTCCGAAGGCCATATCTTCTTCATACGGACTCCGTTTTTCGAAAACTCGGACTCTATTTCACGTATTTTTCCGAGACGAACGAAATGGCGTATCCCGTTTCCCTTAGTTCTTTGATTTCAAATTAATTATACGTTAATTTGTTAATTTCACATTTATAGAATACACGGGGTGTTACATTCTCCCCCACTTAAAAGTATTTCGTCCCCGAAATCTTCAAGTTTAGGAAAATGTATATCCTAACATCCAATCATCCATCTACTCATCCATCAAACACGAGCATCCATTGTCCTTAAAAGATTTCTAATGCTTCATGATCAAATGCGAAGTGTGTGTGTACATGTACTTATCTAATGCAAAATCAGGTGGTCTACTGATTCAGTTGACCTCCTTAATGCGAATTTATGTAAGTGCCATGAATCCATTATGTATGAAAACTTCCCTATTCATGATTCTACATGAGTGCACAATCATTCATTACAAATGCAACATCCATATGACAACACATTAAAGTTCAACCATATACGAATGCAAACATATATGCATATGCAATATGAAGTGACTGAGCCGATCTAAAACCTAGATTGTGTGTGTATATGCAACCACGAGCAACCACTAGCAATCACTTGCAACCACTTGCAACCATCATCCATAACATGTTTCAACTACATGTTTCCATCCAAAGGGTTTCTACCTAAAAGATACGGTCGAGGAAATATACCTAAAAAGATAGATAAAAACGCAACTTAAGGAAAAAGAAAGATCAAGGATGTACCCTCGAACAGAAAAGGGTAGGCAGTACGTATTCTAGCTTCAGTTTCCCAAGTCGGTCTCCCTCGGCGTCGCTCTACTGAACTTTGACGATCTTGACTTCGCGGTTGCGTAGCTTCTTCACTTCCGTTCCTAAGATGTGGGTTGGAACTTTTCTTATGGTTGCTTCGCGTTCCACTTCGGCCTCTTCGAGGATATTTGGCTCTACCACCTCGGCTGACTCATGTAGACATTTTTGGAGATGTGAAACGTGAAAAACGTTGTGGACTCCAGCCAACTTCTCGGGTAGCTCTAATCTATAGGCCATTTTCCCAATTTTCTCGATAATAGGGAATGGCCCTACGAACCTCGGTGCTAGTTTTCCTGTGGTTCCAAAACGAACAACGTTCCTTAGCGGTGATACCTTGAGAAAAACTCTGTCTCCAACTTCAAATTCAAGGTCGGTCCTCCTTTTGTCGGCGTAGGACTTTTGTCTGTCTTGGGCCGTCTTCATCCTTCTTCGTATTAAGTCTACTTTCTCTGAGGTCTCTCGGATCATATCTGGTCCAAGTATGAGCTTATCCGTGGACTCCCACCAACAAGTGGGCGATCGGCACGGTCTTCCATATAAAGCTTCGAAGGGCGCCATTCCGATGGTTGCTTGATAGCTGTTGTTGTAGGCAAATTCCACCAAAGGAAGGTGGTCTTCCCATGTCCCTCCGAAGTCGAGGACACATAGTCTTAAAAGGTCTTCCAAAACTCTGTTCACTCTCTCTGTTTGGCCGTCGGTTTGGGGATGATAGGCTGTGCTTAAGCATAATTGCGTTCCTACTGCTTCTTGCAGACTCCGCCAAAACTCACTGGTGAAGATGGGGTCTCGGTCACTAACAATGCTAGATGGTATTCCATGGAGTCGAATGATTTCCTTGAGGTAAAGTGATGCTAGGGATGAGGCAGTTCTCTTACTTTTGACAGGTAAAAAGTGGGCGCTTTTAGTAAGCCTATCCACTATTACACAAATGCTAGTGTTGCCTCTCCTAGACCTAGGCAGCCCATCGATGAAGTCCATTGAGATGCTATCCCACTTCCACTGTGGGACCTCTAGAGGATGTAGTAGTCCGCCAGGCTTTTTCTGTCCCGCTTTAACCTGTTGGCACACCATACACTTAGAAACGAATTCTGCCACGTCCTTTTTCATGCCGTTCCAGAAGAAAGTCCTTTTTATGTCTTTGTACATTTTATCCCCGCCTGGGTGTATCGTCATCTTGGAGTGATGTGCTTCCTCGAGAACCTTCTTTACTAAATCTTTTGTCTGTGGGACGCATAGTCTACCGTCTCGCCTTAGCAAACCCTTATCGTCGATGGAGTATCTGTTGAGGTGAGTTGAAGTCTCACCTCTAATTAGCCTATCAATCATTTCCACAAGCTGAGGGTCTTCGCGTTGTGCTGCCCCTACTGAATCCACTAAAGTCGGGCGCACTTCGAGAGATGCAAGCAAGCCCGGTACGAAATCGGAGGAAGGCCTAAAGTCGAAGCTGGCTATAAACTAATAAGACAATCACAATTAGGAATCAAATAAAAGGAATCACAAAAGACAAGAAAAAAATGGTTCTAACTTATTATAATAAAAGATCGGAATTACAGAAGGATATTTGGAAAATATTTAAAAGAAAAAATATCCGATTAATACGTAAATCGCATTATTTTATAAAATCCTTCATTGAAAAAATATACATGAATCTATTACTATGTATCATTAAGATTCCAAGTTTTAAATCAACAAACAAAATTTTAACTAAATACTCTAGGCTTTGTCTTTCAACAAACAACGGGCTTAGGGTCAATTTCTTTCGGCTCAACGCGTCTGCCACTACGTTGCCTTTGCCCGGAGTATAGGAGATTTCGAAATCGTACGAGGCAAGAAACTCCATCCATCTTTGTTGCCTCAAGTTAAGATCCTTCTGCGAGAAAAGATATTTCAACGATTTATGGTCAGTGTAAAGTTCGAACTTATCACCTAGGAGATAGTGTCGCCAAGACTTGAGTGCAAAGACGATGGCGGCTAACTCAAGATCGTGGGTTGGGTAGTTCTTTTCGTGCGCTTTCAACTGCCTCCCGCCATAAGCTACTACCCTTCCTTTTTGCATTAAGACGGCGCCTAGCCCTGTCCCACATGCATCCGTATAAACAGTGAACATCTTACTCCCATCTGGCAGCGTCAAAACTGGGGCTGTTGTGAGAGCCCTTTTCAGTCGTTGGAAAGCAAACTCGCAATCCAAGTCCCAATTGAACACTAGATTCTTCTTAGTCAATCTCGTGAGCGGAGCTGAGACTTTCGCAAAATCCCTTATAAACTTTCGATAGAAACCTGCTAGTCCTAGAAAGCTTCGGACCTCAGTTGCATTCCTTGGTGTCTTCCAATCCTGTACCGCCACTACCTTAGCAGGGTCCACTGCTAACCCTTGTTTGGATACTATGTGCCCAAGGAACCTCACCTCTTCCCTCCAAAAGTGGCATTTGGAGAATTTGGCTTTTAGTTGATGGACTCGCAAAGTTTCCATGATTGCCCTTAAGTGTTGAGCATGTTCCTCTTCACTCTTTGAGAAGATAAGGATATCATCTACGAAGACCACTACGAATTTGTTGAGGAAATCTCTAAATACCCTACTCATCAGGTCCACGAAGTAAGCAGGTGCTTTTGTCAAGCCGAAAGGCATGACAAGCCATTCAAAGAAGCCGTCTGGGGTTCTGAATGCCGTTTTATCGATGCTATCTTCAGCCACCCTTAGCTGATGAAAACCGGTCGCTAAATCGAGTTGGGAGAAAACAGACGCTCCTACAAGCTGGTCAAATAAATCATCAATTCTAGGGAGAGGGTGCCTATTCTTTTTCGTTAGCTTGTTGAGCTCCCTATAGTCAACACACAGACGGAGTGAACCATCCGCCTTTGTAGCGAACACCACTGGAGCGCCCCATTCTGAAATGCTCCTCCTAATGAACCCCTTTTCTAGAAGCTCTTTAATCTGTTTACTGAGCTCTTTCCTTTCTCGTGGAGCCATATGTCTAACGGGCAACGCAACGGGCTTTGCATTATCTACAAGATATATGCGGAAGTCTATTTCCCGCTTCGGAGGCAAGCCCTTCACCTCTTCAAAGACATCCAGATATTCCCGGACCACTCTAACTGATTGCAAATTTTCAACAGAGGCATCTAGCGATTCAAGATAACTAAGCATAACCGCATACGAGGGATTACAAGAAATTTCCAAAGTATTACCGAGCTGGGTTAGGAGCCTAACAACCCTTTTCTCACAATCAAGGATGGCCCCATTACTGGATAGCCAATCCATACCCAAAATCAAACCATAACCCGAAAAGCCCAAAACAAAGGCACTACATTGAAATTCTACACTTAGAATAGAAATTTTCAATCCCAAACAGATCATAGACAAATGAGCTGGGCCCCCAATTGGGTTTGCAACAATTAAGGGGTCCTCTACCATACTAGTTTTTAGGTGCAGAGATTCTACTAAAGCAGACGAGATAAAGGAGTGTGATGCGCCAGAATCAAATAAAGTGCGAACGGGGGGATCATAAAGATAAACTACACTTTCTACAGAAGTATTTATACCTCGCTGTTGCAGAGGTGGTGCTTCTAGCACATGAACATGTGCCCCTGGGGTGGATCCAGCCCTCTGCCCCTGTCCTCGTTTCTTTGGGCAGTCCTTAGCCCTGTGGCCTGTCTTACCGCAAGAAAAGCACCCACCATTCTCCTTGGCCTTCTTTTTCCGGCAGTCCTTTACTAAGTGCCCCACTTTGCCACAGAAATTGCACTTCCTCTTCTCTTTGTTGCCTTTCCCGCCCTTCTTAAAGTCTGTCTTCTCAGGGCAGTCTTTGCTGATGTGTCCAGTCTCCCCACAATGAAAACATTCACCTTGCTTTCTTTTCCTCTTTCTACAATCCTTGGCTATGTGCCCCTCCGTACCACAAAAATTGCATTTCCTTTTTTTTTCTCGTTTCTTATTATTACTGTTACGATCCTTTCTTATTTGACTATTATTCGTCTTCCTACTCTGGGACTCTTCCGCTTGTTGGTTCACGTGGAGGAGGAGGAGTGAAAGCGTTAGCAGCTGGGGAGTAAGGTCTCCAGACATGCTGAAACCGAAAGGATAGATTCAAAACGAAGGATAAGAGATAATACCTATGGCTTTGGGGACTTTGCCTTTTTAAAATAAAATAAAATAATATTTTTCTTAAAAATGCTTCTTTAAATTTCCTTTTTGAAAATATTTTTTCAAAACTTTTTATCTTATCTGGTAAACCTATGCTCTGATACCAAGTGAAACACCCCACCTCCGTTAGGGTCACTCTCAAAGGGAATGCCCTAATTTTGGTGGAGGTTTTTTTTTTTTAGTATAAGTCACAGATATACAAGACAGATATAAGAACACATATTTGTAAACAGCGGAAAAACAACAACTTTTATTTCATAAAAGCAAATACATGTTACAAAACATCACCATGATTGTCTTACATCTTTTTCCAAAACATAACATAACACTATCATAATCTGTCTTGAGTACATTATTTAAAGAAGCATAAATAAAACATAGATAAACTGCAAAATCCCCATAGTGATTGTCCAAAGCCATAGTTCAAACGAAAAGGTCCAAGCAATACATTTCTCTTCTTCAAGCTGGATGTTAAGGTTGGTCAAGCTGCTGTGTTCCCTCCCTGTGGACCTGGGGGGGGGGGGGGAACGGAAGAAAAGAAGACGAAAGAAAAGTAGAGTCAGACATAAAGCCTGAGTAAGTCTTGTACTATTTTGTCTATGAATAAAGAACTGGATATGATAAGTATAAACAAGAAGTGGGCAAGCACTATAAACTTGGTTAAGTTGTCTAGGGTCGAATATACTATCGTACCCCATGTTAATCTCTGAATTCATATAAACTAGTTTCCAATTGGCACACCATAATCAGGGTGATGTGATCCATTCTATGATGATCGGCTCCCACTCGCATAGTTACATGTGTCTTACGGCCCCCGATGTTGTAGTTACCTATGCTGGTCCCACCATGGGGTGTATCAAGTCCCATGGTTGCGGCCCGACACAACCTTAGAATGCACAGGTATGCTACTGGTGTCCAGTGCCTTATTTTTCTGCGCCGGAGTGTGTGCACACCCGCACCCCGTTAGAACCTACACTGCTACACCACCGCCGTCGATTTGACCTCTTACAATCAGCCCAGTAATCGTGCCCCACCCTGCCTAGTTTCAGGGTATCCTGATACACCTTTTAGGGTTACTGCTGAAAAGGGTCCCCCGTTACTAGGTTTTCTATCTCTAGCCAACATGCTAAGTTGGTTAAGTGTTTCCTAACCTAACCCCCACCAGTCCGTTTAGTTTAGCATGTTCCATTTTGATTAAGTCTTTAGTTCACTTAATCCTAACAATCCTGACTCAGCCTTAATTGTCTTATTAAGGCCCTGACCTCTCACATTAGACAGGTATTGTTGTGGCTGCCTGTTGCCGGTTGGTTCCGGGCAGTCTTACGCCACAACTCAGTCTAACCTCGGGTCCTTATTGGGCTCCATGTTTAACCTCCCACATTGGATAGGTATTGTTGTGACTACTGGACAGCCGGGCGGTTCCGGGCAGGTTTACATCACAACTCAATCCAACCTCGGGTTAAACACATCGTATTTTCTACATTTGCATATTTTGTCTTTCTTCTTTATTTTCTTATATGTAAATATTTGCGGCCCATTGTTAAGTTAATGGTGTAAAGGTTACACCAATCATGGGCCCAACCCATACTTGAACTTGGGCCCTTCTACTTTATATTTTCATTTATTAATTAATTTTAACCCAACGTTATTTTTCCCCGTTTAACAAGTCCGTTTATTATATATATGTTGGGCTTAGCCTTTTAAAGCCCAACTTAGCCATGCGAAAAGGGGAGGCTTAAAGCGTGATTACATACACAAAGAGGGGAATGTGAGCGCATGAACTTGCAACATACGTTGGAACTACAAAATAGAAACTGGTGTACTTGCATAGTGGTAACATATACTTTGGTCATAAAGCATAGGTGACCTGAATCAAAGCATGTGAACTTGTAATTGAGATAAGAATCTAAATTGGGTATCAATTGACTCATGAACCTATATTTTTATCTAGGCATAATGTCAAACATAAGCATGGCATAAATATTTCTAACATAAGCATGGCATAATGTCAAACATAAGCATGGCATAATGTCAAACATAAGCATGGCATAAGTATAGTTAAATTTGTTCACATAACCATGGCATAAATATTTCTAACATGAAATCATGATTTTTACTTTAGTCATGCAAACTTGCAAAAAGGGATTTTTGAACCTAACCTAGCTATGTGGTACATATGTCATCATATAATTCTTGTTAACAATTTCAATTATGCAAATTATTAATCATAGCCTAGTCATATTCATAAGTTTGCAAATAGGTTTTCTAGTACAAAAGCATGGCTTAATACATGATGCCAAATTTTCAACATAATTTCATATGGATTATGATAATCCAAACTTATTCCAATTACTTCACAAAAATGATGTTTGTATAAAAATACACATTATGATGGCATAGTAGCAAAGCCCCAAACTTGCATGAATTTAAATCAACTACATACATGTAGCTTCAACATGGATTACATAATTTTGCGAAATATTCCAAACGTATACATGCATAGAACTACCGCATGTAGTTCTTTATAATTGAATAACATAATTCAAGAATATCCAAACGTATATAAATTGATAAGAACGCATAAATATGAATTACTTTATTGCCACAATTCAAGCATACAAACCAATACAATTATTTGTTCATACCAAAGTAATACTCTACTTACAATGGTGTGATGAATTCTCTAATTTAGGGATTTGAAGACGCGGTTTGATTTGATTGAGTTGCTTTATGCCTTAGAATTTGCCTCCTAATCCTCTCTCCAATTTGGTGGCTACCCCTAGTCGTTCCTCAGCAACATGGCGGCTTTGTTCTTATTTTTGAATGAATAGATTAGGGTTTTGTCTAGGGTTGTTTTTATAGGGGAAATGAACTGATTAGGACCATTGATGTTGCTTGGATTGATCGTAGCCATTCATCCTAAGGAGAGACCAATTAGAGCCTGCCACCTAGCCCTAATGACAAAGCAGGCCACAGAAAATCGACTAACAGAGAATAGGCCAGCCGGGTTGGACTGGGCTCGACCTGGGTCTGGACCAGGTCGACATGCCTGTCGACAGCCCTGTCGACCTGGTTAGACCAGGTCGACAGCCCAGTCGACCTGGGTGCGTCAGGCGGGCGTTTTTCCATCCTGGCCCATTGGGCCCCATATTCGAACTTAAACTTGATTTAGAAACTTCCGAAGGCCATATCTTCTTCATACGGACTCCGTTTTTCGAAAACTCGGACTCTATTTCGCGTATTTTTCCGAGACGAACGAAATGGCGTATCCCGTTTCCCTTAGTTCTTTGATTTCAAATTAATTATACGTTAATTTGTTAATTTCACGTTTATAGAATACACGGGGTGTTACATCTACAACAGTACATTACGTGTTAGCTAAAGAAGTTTCCTTCTCCGCTTCCACTCTTGGTATGGTTGAAGAAATCAATGTACGTGACCTTTCTGGAAATACTCTGTCGAACATTCATCCATACAAGTCATCCAGGAACAGGATGAACTGAAGGCACTATTCGATACATCCATCTTAGTCACTGTTATCTAAGACTTATACAATAGCCCTTGCGCTTTACTCCGTCTTCAATTATCTTTGGCATATATGATTCGCAACGCTTATGCCAATACAGAGTGGTTATTTAATTAATAATCCAACCGGTCTCTCCATATTAACAACGTTAAAATGGTCAAAACTTCGATAGTCTGTGATTTAACCATCAAAGAAAACACGTGTGCAAACAACGATATTATTTCCAAATGGAAATTCTATCAATCAATCATATATATATATATATATATATATATATATTCATATTTTCCTTATTTTCTATATTTAGAAAATATACCTTAACACTGGAAAACATTTCCATAACTTATTTACGTATCACTATTCTTTCTACAACTACCAGTCTCTGACTGTAAACTAGTAGGAGAACAATTCTCTAAGTATAAACCCCGAAGGCCGAAACCAACATCAGATCGATACTCAGAAAACTATTCAACTTAACTAATCTCTAGTCAGTTTCTAATCTTTTTTAGCTCTATTTCTTTACCTCTATTCGATTAACTCTATTTGATTTACTCTAATACGAATAACTAATATCTGTTTTAACTTTATTTCGAATAACTATATTCGATTTAACTCCATTCGCTTGACTCTAGATCGCAGGGATCACAATGGTTACGCCTGATTCCCTCAGGAAAGATCTGACCGCCGTAGGCTATCCGCAGCCCTGCGAATTACGCTAGCAGTCGTGCTAAATGGTAACTTATCCTAAATAACTACGTCTGATTAACTCCTTTTGATAAACTACATTTGATTAAGTCCTTTTGATAAACCACGTTTGATTAACCCCTTTTTATCTCGTCAGTTTCCTTTTATAATCCTATTTAGTTTCCAACTAAATATTCCTTTTATAATTCTATTTATTTACTAAATAAATATTCCTTCATGCTATTTATTCTCTAAATAGATATTCCTTTATTCTATTCTATTCGTTTTATCAACATTTTTCCCCTTTATAAAACTCTCTTTGTTTTATAAACATTTTCCTTTTATTTACTTTTGAAATATTTCCTTTTTATAAAATCGGTTGATTTAATAAAATTCCTTTATTTCAATATACATTGAAATAATTCTTCTTACATCCCAGGGTCTTTTATGATATTTAAAATATCGAATAACAAGGATCAATACCATTCTGACACACATAATCCATTACAGATTAAATAACACATCATATATCACAATATATGAAAAACAGTAAAATAAATGTTGAGGAATCCAGCTGGATTCCTCCGACTTGTTTCCCTGCATCACAGATGTTACACAACATAATCAACATCACTTTTAGTTCAATATGAAATATTCTGTTAACAGAATCAATATTTGATTTGCGTTATATATATATACATATATATATATATATATATATATATGTGTGTGTGTGTGTGTGTGTGTGTGTGTGTGTAATTTCCACCAACTGACTAGCAGTTAAATCAAACAGTCAACACACAGTCAATCAACCAATATTTAACAGTTCAAAGAATACAACATGAAATTATAAACTGTTCAGAGTTAGTAAGATTTACTCACATTGGACGATAATCGTTGATTTATGATAACCATCGCTATATTCCGACGGACAATTTATTTTGCGATAAATTGTAATGAGCTCTGATGGACTTCCAGTCAGTTCCATCGTGTAGTATCCGTCCATACGATCCCAACGCAACTTATGGTTCGTCAATCTGATATCGTATGCTCAAGTTATTTATTTAACAAGTATACTCATCCCATCCGGCCCAAATCCACTCCCATCCTTTCTTCCACAATGATACACAGCAACTCGCTCCTCTTTACAGGCAATAGCTGCTTTTTACCCCCTCTTATCTCCTCCTATACACCATTGCTTGCCAAACCAACATCACAAAACTTCCTCTCGTTCCATCCTTTATACTTCGATATCCCATACATCAAACTCGATCACCATTTCTCAGATGCGATGAACAGCTAACCCCCCTCCCCCCCCCCCACTGTACATGACGCGATGAGAAAAACATCACCGAACCCTCCCAGAACGTGCACGCTAGAAATACTTGATGCCACAATTCGAAAACCAACAACGAAACCATCAAACAATGCACCAAATCGCCATAATCACTAACCCTAGTTTCACTGTGTGAATGTCGAGCTCGACAACCCGCGTTCGCACCACACAAAGGAGATACCAAATCGAATAGAATCTTGCAGCGATTTCATTTATACTAGTATTGAGATTTATGGATTTTATTTCCCATTTGTTTGATTTTTCTTTTTCTTTGGTTTGCTTCTCGTTTTAGAACTGAATGTGGCGGCTCAATTTTGAGCAGAACGACTTTGTGAATAATGTTATAAGGGATTAAGGTTATAGACAAAGGGTTGGAGATATTTTAGTTTTATTTTCTTTTATATTTGTTTTTGCCTTCATAAAATTCGTGTGATCACACATGATACCCAAAAAATCACAAAACTGGACATGCAACTACAGTTCGACATTATGGTCTCAACGAAACTGGTTTCGTCGAATTACGACTTCGTATGCTCATACAGTGTATTTTTAACTGTCGAAATACTAGCTGTTTTTCACTCTAAAAATCCGTACGGCCACACAGTGACTCGAAAAATCATGGAACTTGGAATCTAACAACTATTTGACATTGCGGATCCAATAAAATTAGTTTCGTCGAATTCCGAGGTTGTTTGCAAAACTGGTTATTTTTAAAGCTCTAAATGACCGATTTAAATATATAAATATATTTAAATATAATTATATTTAACATTTTAAAATAAATATTATCGTATATATTCACAATGGAATACCATACAGCTCCTGAATATTCCTATATGAATTTCTAACTCGATATTTCAAATCCCGATTAAATCGAAATTCGATTTGAAATGAAATTCCTATTTAAAATATAAATAATTCCTTTATAAATTATAAAGGAATTCCACAGCGACTTTTCTAAAATTTGATTTGGATGTATCTCAAAATCTACACGACGAAATCCCGATTTTTCTCTTCCACTAGAAAGATATACTCCACCAGCTCCGCACGTTTCTTGTTTCACAAAAATTCGGCTTAAAACGAATCATGTACATTTAGTTGAAGTTCGAGTCGCCAATTTACGAACTGCAGCGCCATTTCGAGCTCGATTATAATTATACGTTCAAACTGTCGTTTATATAATATATTCGTTATTTAAATTCAATTCTAAACTGAATTAAATATCACAGATGATCTAGTTCACACCATATCCCATTTCAGCCAATTCTGATTATTTCAAAATTAAATATATTATTTAATTTATCATTTTAATTTATTATTTTAATTAAATATTCATCATTATTTAATTCCATGACCATTTAATTCACTATATCACTATTTATATAATTAAATTAATTAATTATAATACCTCTGCAAATGCGGGTCATTACAATATGTTACCATTTCCTTTCTTTTTGAAGGTCTAGGAAAGCATATCTGAATCCTAGTAGGGAGTAAGACATAACAATGGAACCCTGCGTTAGAAAATACATACTTACTTATAATGTTTATTCTGTGTAATCTGCATCATGGCATGACCTATTTAAAGTCTTTTCTTTTATTATTTTGTGTTGTTCGGGTACTAATCATATCCTTTGCATGTTGTGTTTAATGCTTTTGCTACAAATTGGTCAGCATTCTCCTCCTAACTCTACAATTGGATTGGAGTACAACAACCCTGCAATTTTCATTGAATGGCCTCTACAACATTATTGGTATGTTGAACTGATATAATTTCTGGATTATATTCGCATCAACCTCCTGAATTTTAACCTTGTAATCGCACAATGAATTTATTTTTAGTACCTAGTAGGCTAGTACCCCAATCATGCTTCTAATATGTTTTTTTGTGCCGCAAGTATCCCTATATTGTCTCTTAAGTAACAAATGTACTCACTACTCAACAGGCAGTAATAGGCTATTATCTGCTTCTGCTTGGCGTAGAGATTTGAGCTCACCAAAATAGCAGTTAAACTTTGAACAACCATGATCTTCATATATGATATTTTTGCTGGGATCTATTTCCACATGTTTCTTTGACTTTGATCATTGGATGACTCATCATATAAATTTAAGGCACTATAGTTGCATATCTGGAGAACACTAATACATTTAGAGGGAAATCAGTCTATGAAATTCTTGTTGCTGTTTTGCTAAATTTATTTTACGATAAGTGATACATTCTCTTGAAATTTTGTTTGGATGCACTAAAATTTAGCGAGGTTCTAAACTAACAGATAACTACTGTGTAATTGAACTAGTACCTTGTGCCTCTTCGGCAATAAAATATACCTAAACTTTTCTTAATTTTTCTTACTTTTCTCCATGTTATTCTTATCTTGTGTATGTACTAGATTTAAATCTTGCGAGACATAACCAGAATAAGTTGAATGTCGGTTGAATTCATTGAGAGGCAAAACTATCTCTGAATTTTTACTAGTAAAAGTGAAATCCTTTAAAACACTTATGTATTACATTTAATGTTTA
Organism: Allium sativum; assembly: GCA_030737875.1. Lineage (NCBI taxonomy): Eukaryota > Viridiplantae > Streptophyta > Magnoliopsida > Asparagales > Amaryllidaceae > Allium > Allium sativum. Next base: position 647,878,382 of record CM060923.1, read on the forward strand.
CTTGAATATATACTTATTTTTTGGAACCTCAAGATTTCTTCATATTTTCTTCTTCCCAAATTAATAGTTGATGGTTCATTAACATTTTATTATTACATTTTCTAATTAGGGTTTAATGATGACATGGCTGTTGACTGAAGTAGAAAAATTTAACTAGATAAAATCAAAAAAATTACCCATTGCTCATGACTTTTGCTACTAGCATCATAACTACTGCACTACAACACATATTCATAATAGCTTCATAAACATGATTATGCCACTCGGTCGTTTTATATCCTTACTGTGTTTTCTTTCTTTTCTTATTGATCATTTTAAATATAAAGATGACAATCTAAACTGAAGAGAGAATAAGATGGTAGTTGATCATTCTTCAGTAATGGTATCAGGAAACCCAAAACAACAGTTATCTAGACAAAATGGACAAAGTATCACCCTGAAACTGTCAATGGTAATTAATGTGTATCATGCATGTATGGGGGTGATTGGAGTGCAAATGCTCTGTACCCAAAATCCCCTATCTTCATGTTCCCAACCAATCAGGATTGTTGTTTTTTTTATCATTTTGCAACTAAGTCAGAGAGAGAAAGGAGGCTTAATTGCAAAAAAGTGGAATATAAGGGACCTTGATTGGTTGGACATAGAGGGATAGAGAATTTTAGGTACAGGGGATTTGATTTGGGGGTGACTGATTCAAAAAATGCTACACATAATCTAACATTTTTTTCTTACTCGATAATCAATAATTAAAGGACAATAAAACTGGAGATTGGTGTTTATACTATGAAAAAAAATAGTTGGCTACTGGCCAAAATCGCTTTTCACAACTGCCTATTATATTTTATCCTTGCATTGTGAGTTAAACGACAAGTTCTGCTTATACTATCTTATCCCGATGATCGTCCACAACTGCCTAGCACATCTTTTAGTGCACTATTTCTCTTATTAAGTGCAGGAGTTACGGGCGGTCGTCACATATTTGTGTTCACTTGGATATTTACGTACAATCCACCATTTTTGTCTTAGGTTTTTTTGAAACAATTACATGAAATTCTCCAAGGATAATTAGCACCGACATTGCAAATAGTAGTGAACTTGGTTTTATTTGAATTTATAGGTTTAGAAGAGACATAGTGAAGAATTGTAAATTCACTTATTTTTTTTAAAATTCTTTTACATAAAAATCATACTACCTTTAAATCCATTTTAGACACTCAAAGTCAAAAATATCTTATTTTTGAAATTAATTTCTAAGACAATTGACTTAGCCATTAACTATACCATGCATAAGCCCTCATCGAGGGGTACCTCTATTTCCATCTCATCGCTACCTTCAAGCAACCTGCCTTCTACGAATGTAAAATTGTAGTTTTGTGCTTTGTTATTTACTTGCATATTACTAATCCAAGAAATGTCATTCTATGACATACTCACTACATCTATACTATTAGCAGGAGGATCCACATGCTCATCTTTACCTACATCCATGTCACTTTCCATGTTGTAAGATGCCTCGTTTACGTTAATGTCCACGTTAGGTACTTCGATATTTGATTGTGTAGCAATGTTATGGATGAGAGCATCGAAAATTAACAAATCATTTTCTTTTAGATGTAAAAGGTTTTGACGTACAAAAACCATCAATTTAACTTTATTCCTTTCACATATCTCTGGCTTAAATGTTGTAACTCGAATTGTGCAGGATGCTCAGAAGGCAGCATATAAAAGTTTGAAGGTCGGGTAGTGCAAAATGGTGTTGGTTGTTGTGGAACATAACTACATAAAAAAGATTGTAACTAAGAACTAAAAAATAACTCATGTCTAGATATCAAACCAATAATCAAAATAACATTCACCTTTCCATCATATGTGTGAAGCCATCTTGAGTTGAATAAGGATGGTTGTACTAAATACCATATTGATAACTCGTACATAGCGGAAAAGAGAAAAAAATTGTTGCTGACCATAATTCGCTGTAATAGAAGGGGTATTAAAGCTCAACGATGCATTTTCTTGATCACACTACAACAAATTGACCCTATTACAATGATGTAAAACCCTTGTAATATCATTTTACCACGGCGCATCCATCGTCGTGTACGCAGAAGTTGTAATATATTAAAATCTTTTTGTAATAACCCGGAAAATCTGAGCCAGTTTAAAATTTTTGTTTTGGCAATTTTAGTGAATTTTGAATATTTAAAATGGATTATTTTAAATAATATTGACGAAAAATTTATTTTGAATATAATTCGAACGTATATATTATACGCGTCGTCGTTAGAATATAAATATTTATATATAACTATAAATATAATTGAAAATGGCGCGGTAGTTCGATAATTCGATTTCAAACTTCAATTGAATGTAGAGGGTGCAAAACAATCCGGATCTTAGTGAAACCAAAAACATTAGGATCTAATTGATGATACCTTTCCAACGAATCCGACCAATCGAGATTTCATAGCGGGAATCAAAAGTTTTGTCCAGTTGAAAATTCTGAACAGTCGCTATGGAATTCAGGCCCTTAAAAATGGACATTTTACAAATGACCTCGGATTTCGACGAAACCACTTTTGTTGGGTCCGTGATGTAAAGTTATTACTAGGTTTCAAATTTCATAATTTTTCGAATCAATATATGAGCGTGGCAAAGGAAAACGCGTTTGACCAGTTTCAGTTGATTTTAATCGACTGGAAATTGGCCATTTTTCTAACGGTCTCAGAATTCGACGAAACTAGTTTTGTTAGGACCGTATCGTCATTACGAAGCTAGAAAACATTTTTCTGCAATTTATAGAGTTAGTATGTGACCCCGGTAATTTGAAATGTACGTTTAAAATTCAATATAGTGATTTAATTGTAAATTTAACGGAAATTGATTATAACGGCCGAATCAGCTTGCGATACATATCCCATTGTGTTCGGAATGGGGGTAAAATGCTATGGACGACAGGCGGTGGGCCTCGTTTCGAGTTCGTTTGTAAAAGTCAACCTTTTAAATTAAATAAAAAATAAAAATAATAAAAATAATAAATAAAACTCTCCCCCCTTTAATCTCGTTCTGGCCCCCCCTTCTATCATTCGTTAGATTCAAAGAAAAAAAAACGAGAGCGACGGGGGGAGGGAAGCCGCCGTCGCCCCTCCCCGATGAACCGCGATGCCTCCTAGCCGCAGCAGCCCCCCCTAAAGCCCGACGAACCCAAAAACCCAGAACCCCGCGACCCCCCTCCCCTTTAACCCAAAAACCGCCTGCGCCCACCACGTCAGAGCCGCCACCGCCCCCTTTACCCCGTCGCGCCCGCCTCCATCGCCCCCCCCCCCCCCCCCGGTCAGCGCCACCTCCGATGTGCTGGTTCTCCCCCCCCCCCCCCCTTCGCTGCAATGAAAAGTAAGTTTTTATTTTACTTAGCTAGTTTTATTTTCAGTCTTTGATTATATTTTTCTTTAATTAAAATAAAGGGGGGGGGGGTTTATTTGGAAAATAAAAATGAGATTTTATATAGTTAACCGAATGGAAAGTTGTAATTTTTATATAGTAGCAAAAGGAAGATGTGATATTTATATAGATTAAATACTAAAAATATAATTTTTATTATATAGAGAAGTTAAAGGTATGATCTTTATATTTTTAAAGTAATAAAAATATGATTTTTATATTTTTAAAGTATTAAAAATATAGTCTTTACTATATAGAAATATTAAAAATATGATTTTTATATTTTTAAAGTATTAAAAATATAATCTTTATAGGATAGAGAATGTAAAAATATCATCTTTGTATATGTAGCGAAATAAAAATCTGATTTTTATTTTATATATGCTGAAATAAAGAGGTAATTTTTATAGTGATGAAATGAAAATATAAACTTTATTTTTATAAAGGCGAAAACTTTATTTTTATAAAGGCGAAAACTTTATTTTTATAAAGGCGAAAACTTTATTTTTATAAAGGCGAAAACTTTATTTTTGTAAAGGCGAAATCTATATTTTTGAAAAGGCGAGGTCTTTATATGAAGAAAAGCGAGATAAAAATATAATTTTTATCCATATAGTAGCGTTGTGAAAAATTCGATTTTTAAATATATGAAGTGATTATAGAAATATGATTTTTAAATTGAAAGTGAATAAATAAAAATGTGATTTTTATTTCAAAGACATCGAAATATAAAAAGGTGTGATTTTTATATATGTAGTGGCTACGGGCAACAAAGGAGATGAAAAGGCGAGAACGACGAAGATCTCTACAATAGGAGAGTCGTGGTATTGGATAGCTATCGGTGAGAACTTCTCACTCAAAAATCTTTTTTTTCTAGTTATATATATGTATACTAGGATGCAGACGGTGCTTAGTAGCACCCGACACCCGTCATCCACAGACCATGGATGGCTTGTTTGTTAAATTGTTTGGTTGAGTAGTTGGTTAGTTTGTTAGGTTTGAATTGAATTGTTTGGTGAAATGGAATGGATTGATTGATGTGTGAATGGGGTGGGCCTTCACTAGACCGGGGATAAGGCTAGGCCTTGTCCCGTTTCTAGTATCGTGTCGTTATGCCGCCGAAATTTTCTAAAATATGTTAGAAAAAAAAAATATCATTTTTTTATTGTGTAAATGAAATGAATAGAAATTCAAGTGTTGAAATAAATATTTTTGACGTTAAAAATATAATTTTTAACGTGAAAGTGAATAAATAAATATTTATAAACAAATCGGCCGATTTGTTTATTTACACTGATTTGACTGATATTGATTGGGTTGATAAATTTTACACATCGCCCAACTGCACAAACAAAAATGTGTGTTTGTTGATTTGAAACCCCACACGGGTGTTGGGATGATATTTGGTGTACACTAATCCCAATTATTTAATTATTGTTGATCGATTGGTCGACAGACTGTGTAAGCGTCGATTATTTATATTTGATGCTTATGCAGTTGTGTGGTGCACTTTGGTTGATGGTTGATTATTTTTCAAAGCTATTATACACATGTGTTGTATGGCATCCATATAATTAACATTATATGGTTATTGATTGGGCCTCATTCCAATTTGAAAAATAAAGAATATTATAAAATAAAGGTTCATGTGTTGATAGTACTCATCCATTGAGATTGGTCATGTGTTGAACGAAATATTTTGATAATAACAACTATTTTGAAAAAGAAATATTTGAAATAGAATATTTGAAAATAGAAATTTATGAAGCCGTGTTGATTAGATTGACGCCATTTTGACGTGAACGATATTATCGATTTTATTCATTTTAAGATGAATATTGAAAAGTGATTTCGAAATCAAATATTTCGAAATAAAATGAATTGAATTGAAAACGATTTCGAAATGAATTGAATTGAAAACGATTTCGAAATGAAATGAATTGAAAACGATTTCGAAATGAATTGAATTGAAAACGATTTCGAAATGAATTGAAAACGGATTCAAATTGAATTAAAAGCGAATTGGAATGAATTCAAATTGAATTGAAATTCGAATTGAATAGAAAAGAATTTTAAAACGAATTTATAAAGAAGAATTCAATTTTGATTTGAATTGAATATAGAAGTTGAATTGTTTTAGAAACGAATTTAAAACGATTTATAAAATTCGTTTTAAATAGAAATCGACGATATATATATTATATATATTATATATATAATATAATGGCCTGAATAGAACGCGCCGCGCCGCGGCAGTTCGTGAATTTCGACCATTTATTTCAAACGAGCATTGCGGGAGATCCGACCGTCGGATTCTCCTAAAACCGGAACCGTTGGGTTCGTATCGAAAAGAGCTTTCCAATGAATATTAGAAATTTGAAATCTAACGGTTGGATTTGGAATTATATCCAAATAAAATTTGAAAAAGGTCGCTGTAAGTGCAGTTCGATGGCCGTTGATGGAAATCGACTGTACGGGCCTTGATAAAATTATTAAAAATATCAATAATTTGTGTAAAATTATAATATGTGAATTGGAAAGAATTGGGCTGGAAAATTCCACATTAAAGGATAAAAATAGATTTTTATCGAAATGAACTAGTTTTGAACTAGAATTAAAATCAATTTATTTTTAAAATAAATAAATTGAATTTGAAAGTGATTATAAAAATAATCAATATTCCCAATACGTGGATTGGACTGGAGTTGAATCGAAATTATCTTCGGGATATTTCGATGTTGGATTTCGTGACTATACAGATATTGTTATGGGAATTTGAAAGATATATTTTATATCGTTATTGCCAATACGATATATGTTGGTTTCAGAATTTGATATTGAATATAAGCCGATATATTTTCTATTCAGAGTCTTGTATTTAATATCGAATGTGATTTGGGTTTGTCGTGAATCGTGTTTTAGAAGACATTGGTTCTTTAACCCAGTTAAAGACATAATATTGATTTTTGAGAAGATTAAAACTAAGTGGAGTTTTAATGAATCTTTAATTAGATCAAAATGTGAATTGATAATTTAAATTATCAAACCTGAAAGGTGATCGGGAATGGAGTACCACCAGTTTTGCTCCAAAGCGATAGTTAAATCTTTAATTAGATTTGAACATGAAATGGTAATTAATTTTACCGATAACACCGTGGTGTTAGATGTGGAGTATTACCAGTTTTCTCCAGGGGATATATAGGTTGGGATTGGGAAATAAACTAAATAATTACTTCGGTGTGGTTCGTTAATCCCGACTAGTTTGAAATGATATCCAAAGGAAGATTAAAGAATAAATTTAGAAGAATTTATCTTTGATAAAATTAATGGGAACCTTTCCCTAAGAATGTGATTTTGTGAATAAAAGAATATTCTGAATTGGAATGAGGCGTTTGTTGTGTTTTTGTAACATTTGTTTATCATATACGTGGGTTATTCAGAAAGGCCGGGTTTATACCCATTCTGAATAACCGATTCGACGAGATGTCGAAGATGAAGACGGTGGTTGAAGACCAGAAGTCTTCACATCGTTTGGGTGATTACTGATGATCTTGATTGGGCTATACACCCAGGATGAGGGAATCAGTTGGTGATCGTCCAGACGTACTTGGAGATGGATGGATATGCGAGGAAAGTGCCTCCGGTTTCGTTCAGACCCAGAACGAACTTGTAAATGGATTGTGTGTCTGACATTGGATTTTATTCTGTGTTGATTGATCTCTATTAAATATACATCTGTTTGGCGGCGGAGAATTTATTCTCTTGCTTAACGCCCTTCTCTGAGACGTACGAGCTCAAAGGTTGTATATCGATGGACATCAGTCGCATGGAGTGAATTGCCAATGTGGCATGCGTAAGTGGCAATAGATCAAGGCTTCTGTTGAAAAGCAAAGTCTTGTGGTTGATGATCAAAGCACGGCCTGTGTGGCGTAGCTTTGTGTATAACGTGAATTCGCGAGCCTCACACCTCGGTATGAGTCAAAAACGGGATAGTGACTGCAGGGAGAGCACGACGTTTCTTTCTAGCTAGGGTGGTGTCAGTGACCTACCAGCCCTGACATTTATATACTTTTCACCTGTGTGGTTGTTGGATACGAGGCGCCTCGGATATAGGTCTGTAAGGACCGGGAAACGTGTGTTCAGGAATTGCCAATCCTCAAAAGTAAGAGAGGACCGGCCCTGAAGATCCAAGGATCATAGTGGGGTCCTGAGGCATTTGCTAGAGTGTCTCGAATCAGAGAGGAGCTTGCCCCTTGCCTCGGCTCATGACGGAAATCCAATTTCCAATACGTGATAGTGCGGTTTTATTTGTAGAACCTAGTATGGCGACATAGTGGTATGGGTCATTAATGCCGCCTATGATTGATATTTATGATTGAAATTGTTTTGACACTATACACCTATAATAGTATCAAATAATGTGTTTTAAACGTATCAAGCATGCTTTGGCTGTTATAAGGTAAAAACCCTATCCTCCGGCTTGTGTTGCATTGTGTGATGGGACCTGGGTCTTATAACAACTTCATTTTTCTTTATTTAGCATTGCGCTGTTTGTTTTATGCACTGGTATTCTTGGGAGGAAACCCGTTCCATGTTATACGGCGTGGTCCCTTGATTTACCAAACTTTAAAATAAAGAATTATAACTGTTTTAGTTCTCACACCAGTCACATGACTGACCTGGAGTTTATTGTTTTAACCTAAACTCTGGGTGCCCCTATTTTCCGCACGGGCAGCTAGTAGTTTTGGTTTTGCAGATTTATATTCACAGGGTCCTGATTTACAGCTGGAACGATGCTCGGAAAGCTCTGTATCCGTGTATCACTTTCAGTTGTGTTTTGTATATTTTCCGCTGCGATGTATTTATTGTAATCTCTGATATTTATCGAATGTAATTTATTCATTTATACTCTGTATATTCTTGTATCTGATGGAATTGTTGTAATAACAATGAAATGTTCTTCTGTATGTGTTCTATTTTGTCTTGTCCTCAATTCTATCCATGCCTTCCTTCGTGGGGAAGTTCGGGTCGTCTCACTTTTACAATTTTTCTGCATCGTTGCAACACCGTTGTAATTGGGTTATTTAACAACAGTTGTACACCGTTGTAATAAATTTTATTACAACTCTAGTTCTCCGTTGTTGTATATACTATAGCAAAGTAAGAGCATACGTATTACAACTTTTGTCACCGTTGTAATAAACTGTATTACAACTTTTATCCCCGTTGTAGTAGATATTGTAATATCGTGAGATCACAGATATAACAACATTTTCACACCGTTGTGACTTCCTTGATATTACAACATTTTCTCACCGTCGTAATATGACGTATTACAACCTTTCTTTCCTGTTGTAATTTACATAGACCTGACTAGTAAAAAGAATTCATATAAATTAATAATAATATGATTCACATTTCAACGCAACAAATATTAGTACATGGAATTATTCATATATATTAGTTAACATAATATTCGATCAAAATAAAACACACGTACGTAGTACATCAACAACTTAACCCGTTACCAAAAACATAACCGTTTCAGAATACATACATGATCTAACCCAAAATATACATAAGAAAGATGGATGTTTTGTCTACAAAAGGTTGCATACCGTACGAAAGCACTCTAGCTGAAGGCAACGTAATTTTTATTCCAAGCCAAAGTTGATCCAACAGCTTCTTAAATAGTAGTCATTGCGGAATTCGGCTTCCACAAGAAAGCTTCTGGATCCACCACTGCATCAATCCAAACTTTCCAACCTTGCGATCCAAGTTTTTTATAGTGCACCAAAACTTTTGGATCAGTGGATACCAATGTTCCTTTTGCAACTACTTGTCTGTCCCAATTTAATATTTTACATTTTCTGCCCTTATTTTCTTCAGCATGCACTGTTTTTCTACCCTGATCGTTTTCAGCTTTCTTTCCAATTTGTTTAGACTGTTGAACTGGTTTTCTTCCCTGATCATTTTCAGCTTTCTTTCCAATTTGTTTAGACTATTGAACTGTTTTTCTGGTCTCATTTTCAGCTGCTTGCTTTTCATTTTCAGCATTTTCGGTTTCTTGCTTTCCATTTTATTTAGACTGCTGAACTGTCAAGTTATTTCTTCCACGGTCCAACTGCAAAAAAAAAAAAAAAATCACATTAATTCAAATGCACCGTATTCTTCAAAGCAAGCTGCATCTGATGACTAATCTTGGCTTCAGTTAAGCCTAAAAAAGCAAAATGTATTTACTTCACAGGTAAATGAAATGTATTTACATTTCTGTGACTCAGCGATGTAACTCACTAACAAAATCACTGAAGACAAGTGAATTCAAAAGGAGGAGAAGCAGATAAGAGTGGTTCATGTCAGATCTTATATATTCTCCTAAAAACCATAAAAGGTCATTTAAATGATCAAAAGAAGGTCAAGATATACACGCTTGAGAAAACTGGGAACACACTATGTGCATGTACAGTTCTAGTTAGCTAATTCCTGCATTTTTGGACTACTTGGGCACCATACGATCATGGTTACTATCATTGTATAATCAAGTTTAGGAGAAACCTCTATGACAAATTTTTTCTCCATTTTGTATATGTAGCGTGTTGTATCCCTCTCTCCTCTTTTTTCCATAAAAATAAAAATAAAAACCTGCTTATAGTGTAATTACTCTATTTCAATTTTTTTTATAAAAATCTATCTAAGCCAGTCCAATTCTGGATCATTATATAACACATATATGTTGGTGTGGATTCTAGATATATGATGAAGTGGAAAAGCGACAGTATTTTGCTTAGCACGTTATTTGCTTTCACCAATCATTTAAACAAACAAATTGGTGATGCGAGTTAAAGAAAATCGATTTTCAAATTACTATGAAGTCAAGATGATTACTCTTCTTAATTAATTGTGGTAATATTGTGGAGACCGATTCAAACTATCTCTTGAATTGACCGCAAAGATAAGAGTATTGAATTTGTAATCTCAAACGAAACAGTGTTGAAAGAAATAAGCAAAGAGAAGAGGATGAAAAAACTTTAATTAATTGTGCTTTCTTGGCATTTCTGAATCAGTAAAAATAAAGTGTTTCAAAATTTTTTCCGAACATTGCAGATTTAAGGGAGACCTAGTATCCACACAAGACAGTGCCGCATTAGGGGCTCATTTTTTCCCATTTCCCAATTTACCCAAGCTTTTAACATTACCAATTTCTATCAAAATAACCTTTTTAACAGTACCCAACCCCCCTCCATTTACTGTCCTTAAAATCACGCTAAAATTTCACAGCTTCGGTTAAAAGCATTTCAATGTTCACCAAAGATTGTACCAAAGAATTAAACTTACATTGTCAAAAAAAAGTTGACACATTTAACAGCAATATTCCAATCCCGTAGATCATGAAATGTTACATCTTTCTATCAATTATACCAATAAAAAAGGGTACCTGAGGCGTATTAGGATTAGAAGCTGCTGGATTTCTAGCATTACTTGCTTGCTTTTCTTTTAGCTCCTGTAAAGATTGCATGGACTGAAAACTATACTCAACTATAAATACATATATCAGTTCAATTACAAAAAAAGTCCCCCTTCACTATCAATTACTTCATTCTATACATTATGTTCCCATCACATAAGCGTCATCTACTGACAATGATGCTTATGAAATGGATGGTTTGCTGCTGGTTCACAACAAGCATCATAGCATTGGATTCTACCTTCAAATAAAATATTAATCACTGTAAACTTAAAATATCAAATTTATTATATTATATAAATTCAAACGAATCCATAATGAATACACATCCGCTACGTCACCTCTAAATTGACTTCGTGTGTGTCCTGGCATCAACGCATATTTTTAAATGGTTTGCCAGTTCTTTGGAATTTTTCTAAATGGCTTAGTTTATTTCGAAAGTTTGAATCCTTCAAAATCACAAGTTAATGCAAATCATCGAAAATGCTCATTTTGACAATTGGCTCTGAAAGGGACGGAAATTTCTTATCACTCCTTCGATTTTAAACATTTTTCCTCTATGAGGTATATAAATATGAAAAAGTTCATGAGGGATTTTAAAATGATTGAATGAGCAAGGAGGATCCAAAATATATAGGTTATATACAGGTATGATTCATTGTATATACATAGGTCATATAAAATTAGAACAAAATAAATATGATTATGGTCATGTAAAACTAGCACAAGTGGGAAGCCATAAATTTGATAATAGTTCATTTCCCTTTCAGATGATGGTTTACTACAAGTATGGTTCTTTGTATATTGTTAGCATGAAACTAATGGAAAAGTCGGACTGCAAACTAAGAACAGCTATACAACCACATAAATTAGAGTATAATCCTAAAATTAATGAATTTGGCAGCAAACTGAGGGCAATAGCCACACCTGCTGCCGACAATAACTTGGTTTCTAATTAACAAGAAAACTGGAAAAATCGCTGTTAAAATTTATTTCTAATTAACACTTGCCATCAACATTGAAGTAAGCTCCTGTACTTTGGTCTCCAAGCCACTAACTTGGTTTCGCAATGCATGTACTTCACCTGATGACTTACCCCGAATATGAAGCTGAGATGGTACAACCCCAAAAACAAGCCCTCTTACACGTGATCCATGATCCTAACCAAAAAGCTTCGACACGCCATCTTGAGTAACTGATGTTGCTCCCTGAGAATCCTGACTTGCGGCATTATGATGCTCTGTTATCTTAGACTACAAATTCAAAAACAACCAATATTTAGAAATTAAAATTAAAACTACATTAACAATAGCAACAATTTCTGATATTGTATATTTAAAATTATTCTTACTATGCATACGACAATAACTGAATTCAGAGGTTTTCCATCTTTTCTAGTGTGGCCTTTGCACCACAATTCGTCTCTGGTGATATTTGATGTTGCCTTTTCCTTTTTCTGCAACAATAGCTTAACAACTTAAGAATGTTCAAGTGATAACAAATAATAATTGCTTTAACAATATTTTTTACCATTTCTTCTTCCAATCTTGCATAACCTTTTCTGTTCATGGTGTGTGGAAGTTTATTCTTTTCTCTAATACTTTTGAATCTTTGGATTGTTGCCTATAAAATCAATTCAATAAATATGATATACGAAAATGTAATATATTCAACAGTTAAATAAATCAGACAAAAGTAACCACCTCAAACTTTTTTAACAATTTTTCATTTACAAAAGCATTCCACTCTTCAACGCTCTTTATATTTAATGGTTTAAGGTCTGCTAAAGTATTGGTAGAGTCAGGATTTTGAGACGATTTTTTGATAGCTGCAATTAACCTTGATTTCGACTCCTTCCATTGCTGTGCCATTATCATTAACAAGTAATCCTTATACACTATATCTACCTTGAATCTTGACTACACCTAAAAAAAAAGAATGCAGATTAGTCTCTAACAGTATTGCAAAATGCAATGCTGTACCATAGGCATGTGCATAATGCATATTGAACATAGAGAGAACTACAGCAGGTATATAATATGTTGCTTTAAATATTGAGACATATAGGTACTCTAACATAAATAACATAGAATCGGTAAAATTAAATACAATTGAAAGCCAGATTTTATTATTCACTTGCTCATGTTATCGCCAACAGCTGGTATACAAGTCAAATATCAAAAACTGTATACAAGTCCACAGATCATCCCTCAAATCATTATCGACTTTCCTCCATGAGCTAAAGGTAAAAGGCACCATCTCCCTTGCTAGAGTACTAATATATAACGACAAATGTTTGGAATTAGTACCTATTGGTTGTTCGTGTTCATTAAATTCAACTTCCGGCTTCTCATCCGGTATCATAGCTAATAATTTCAACATCGTTCTGCCTCTCTTTTTTCTAGGTTGCGTCAATCTATGACCTTCACTAGAATCCGGTTGAAGTTCGTTCGGACTGGAATCTAACGTGGCTGAAGTTTGCTGGAAGTGTAGTTGACGAACATGGGGTTGTACTGGGTTTGTATTGTCGAAAGGGCTGTTACTGGAAGGAGAGGCTGAATCTGGTTTGTAATGTCGACAGGACTGTTACTGGAAGGAGGGGGCTGAATCTGGTTTGTAGTCTCGACGGGGATGCTACTGGAAAAAGGAGGGGGCTGCATCCGTTTTGTAGTGTGGCCATGTTTGCTTCCAGTTTTGCAAGGAGTGCGTATTGGGTATTCAACATGCTTTCGAGGAGATCTTCTTATAGCAATATTTAAATCACGAAGCAAAGGAATTGGTCCACCTGGGTGTTCGCTGATTTTAATCCCAACCATCCTCTCGTCAACAACATGAGCAGCTGCAAGTGCAGCTAAACTTTGCTTTTTTGCTCTTTTCTTTGCTATCTAAAAAATAAAAATCTTTAGTCAGTTTTCAGTAGTTCTAAGTCTTTTTAACCGTGGTGTTTAAAAACAGACAAATAGCGATAAAAGAGGCTGATCTAACTCGAAGTATGAAATAGCTAGGCAACATCAAAAGTTATTTTTAGATGTCAAACATCTACATTAATATACATATGGATTCCCGCTAATTATGAGAAATCAATAAATAAAAATATTCGTTGATACTTGTATTTTGATTTGTTGATCCATCTTGAATACTTAGGGGATCATCCTAGGCTACGTAATTTATGAGAGAATTAAAGAAGTATGTACTTATAACTAATTCATATATTCGTGAAGCCAAGTCCATGTATAAATTAAAACAGAAGCTACTGAGAGCGAATACTATGTATGAAGAAACATTGATATAAGCTACCGAATTTGAAACAACTAACACACAATGAAATTTTTTGACAAAAGATTTAAAAGAATCCATTTCTAACTATGACTTGGTTTCTGTCATTGAAAAAAGATCAAAAGGGATATTTTGAAATGCATAAGAAAACTATAGGAGTAGAGAAAGAAAAGGAAAAACTATAGCAGTAGAGAAAGAAAAGGAAAGAATAGCTAAACAACTGAAAAACTAATAAAATTGAGAAAGTTACCTAAGAAATACACATTGCACATAATAAATTTTGTGTCATCTGCCTGACACGTTGCACATAACAAATTTTGTGTCAAAACTATTTATCAATGACTATTTGATTATTGTTTTTTTGTCAAACTTACCTTGTTTATATAAGCTTACGAGTCATTTTTGTAACAAAAATAAAATTGCAAACTTTGTTAATATATGTGGGTCTACCAAACATGTAGATATATTACCTCAAAGTTCATAGGTTGCCTATTTTTTAAAATATGATATTTAAGCCAATATGTTTAAGCTATCCTTTTTAGCTGCCTTAGAGAAACACAATAGATTAATTTTTATTTAAACATAAATTCTCTATTTACTACATGCTTTTATTTCATTTGTAACCAAATTTATGTTTTTATTTTGCTTGTCACCTAAACAATACCAATCTAATTAGTTTTTCAGTAATTTTTATAGTGCCATCTTTTTATTTGCAGGGAATACTTCTACATTGTATTTATGAAGAGATCCACCCATAACATCAGCAATAACATGTTTAAAGCTAAACAATGATTAGATAGGCGCTTTATAAGAGAAACTAGAAGTATGCTCCTTAATGTAAATTAATTGTGTTTCCATTTCCTTTTAAAGGTAAATAGCTAATTTTAATGTTTTGGTCCTATAGAACCTCATTTGTGGTTTTGTTGATCAATAAAGAAACAAGAAAGGTTGACATTTACACTTGAGTAAAGAAATGCAAGCTTATGTTTTTTCCCTTCAAAATGTGAGTAGTAAATGTTGTTGATTTGGATCGACACTGATTTAATTTTTGTTTCTATATGTATATTGGAAAGTGTTGTGACTAATTTGGATCGACGTCGGTTTTGATTTCACATGAAAAAAATTATTGTATTTTACAAAAAAAAGTGATTCTTTCTTGGTAGAGTTTAAATATTTTTTAAGTACAACTCCTAGTACAAAAAATTACTGTAATTTGAATTACAAAAACAGTGGTTTTTGCCAAGTTAGTGTTCAATTTCGAGGTATATCTTCTTATTTGTTAAGTATAACCATTAGTCACGATATAGAACTACATGCGTTCACAATATGAGGTATCTGAGTAATAATGTTTCAAGATGTCTTGACGGGCTTGATTCTAAATCATGATTTTTCTTGTTGAATGTATTCATTGCATAAGCCATACTGAATGCATCATGGTGCTTTGCTCGTTAACTTGCATTGGGAATTTTATAATGAAAGCTTTGACATTGAGCAGTCAGATTATATGTTCTTAAAACCGTATTTTGATTTTAAAATAAATAAAAAGAAAATTAGAGAGCATCTACCAGCAGACATCAGGTTTCAGGAGCATGACATGAATACTGTTTACCAAAGTTTACGAGTTCCAAAAGCCATATTTCCATTTTAATTGGCTTTTTGAAAACCGCTTAGAACATCTTGTTTTCTCACACCCAAAATCAATTCTAGTGGAATGTGAGAAATAATAAGTGGTATTCCTTTCGTTTTTAATTGGATTCATGCGGGTAGATACACTACCAATGGCGCTTGAATAAACCATGGCTAGTAATATTTAGCATTTTATTATCTATGCATTACCCGAGAGAGTCTTACGTTGCATTTACATTCCTATTTAGGAATGAACAAATGGTTCCTTTGAAAATCACCGGTACTGATCAATAAGCGAACAACGATCAACTCATTCAAAAAATCGAAAATGCCTTGAAGGTTTTTGATAATAAGGGTGAAACTTGAAATGTAGTTTTATTTCTATATACATTGTTAAAAATTAATACTATGCATGTTTTTTTTTAAAATATCATATGCGTATCGATGGTCGAATACCTCAACACAATGTACCAAAAGATGCAAAATAAGGATGAAGTAAAAAAACATGTGGTAAAAAATGCATATGTAACTTGAATACCTCTGCTTCGTGTAGCATCATCTTCCTCGTCGATAATACAATATCAATCTTCCTCGTCGACCTATAAAAAAACATAATTGTTTACAAAGGATTAGAACATCACACTAAATATCACACTATTTTGTAACAACCATGTACAAAATAAAATATACATGCAAAGAACACGTACAATAGAAAATAAAATTATTTTGATACATGCTAAGATGTCAATCTTATATCAGATTTTTTTTTACCATCAAAAAACACATTTTATGGTATATATGAACAACATATTTTATGGTATATATGAACATGCATAAAATAAAAAATCAATAAAATATGCTTATAACATACCAAAATACTGTTTCAACCCTCCCTTATGTAACTTTCATCCCCATTATCTACGTCTCTATCATCAAGTTGTGACTCATCCAATGGTTTACTAGTTGATTCTTCATCCTCGTCGTATTTTTCCAATTCATGAAACCCTCTAGATGGCGCTCTCAACACAACGTATGTAACATCCTGAAATTTTAACGACACTAAAGATGATGATGATTAAAGAATAATTAGTGTGAAATGCACTATTAATAATGAATTAAGGAAAACTCAATTTAATATTCAGAATTAAGTAAAACGGACTGCGCCATTACGTCCGTGTTGAAATTCTGGTCAAAATAGACACCTGGTTTGCATAAATCGGACACCGTATGAAGAAGTGATTAAGGTTCGAAGCTTGTATGCATATAAGAAATATATATATATATACATATAAAATTCAAAAATATTCAAAAAATAGCAAAACCAGAAATCCGACGTGCAAATCAAGGAAGGGCCGACCGTTTGAAGTCGACCCGAGACACGGCTGGGTCGACACCCATGAAGGGGGGTCGACCCACCTGAAGGGGGGTCGATCCACCCGTGGATCTGGAAACTTCTTTTCTGAACCTGGACGATTTTTGGGCAAGATTCATGAACCCTAAGCTATATAAAGGACCCTAGACCTAGGTTCTATTCATCTAAAAATGATGACGACGGCGAAGCTCTGCTGCAACGTAGATTGAATGGCCTAATCTTCTCCAATTCCAATTCAGCAAACATTATACAAATTCAACGATTGCTACAACAACAAATTCAACATGTTCTTCACATTAGTTTGGATCCATTTCCTTAGATCTATTCACCATGAGTTCATGTTATTTTTAGTTCTGAATATTTAAATAGTAATCGTGATATGTATATAAAAGTAGGATCTTGAATAGGTGCCTAATCAATTCTATTATGACTTGCTCCTCTGATCTGTCCTTATATGTTTATATCGTCACCAAGTCTAACCTTGTCATAATATGTCCATTCGGTTTTTATGCTTATTTCTACCGTTATGTTATTGATTTGTTATCAAGCCTGTTCTGATTCTCTTCTCTCCCTCTTTTCCCTTTTAATTTTATATAGCTAGGCTACCTTGGAGCCTAGGCCTAACGCTGAAAGATGCGAACGTGTGAGATTGGGAATGATTGGGAAAGACATAAGTTAGGGAATAATTGATATTGGAAAAATATGTATATAAGTTTGGGAATAAAATGTGGAAATATACAAATATGGATTTGGGGACATATATCGTGTTATATAACATAAATATGAATTTAGGCGAACATTGGAAAATATGATTTGGCATAAATTATGTAAAATATGATTTGGGCGTAAATTGGAATATATGTTAATATGAATTTGGTCACAACTAGTATTGAAATATGTGAATATGAATTATGGACATAAATTGGAAAATATGTAGCTTTGGGTTTGTGCATAACATATATATATATATATATATATGTATGTATATATATATATATATGCCTTGACTTATAACTTCGGAAAAAGAGCATATGGTGCATAATTAAATGGTGAATTAAAAAGGGGCATAAAAGTTTATAATTTGAATAATGAATTGGGCATATAATTAAATATGGGGAAAAAGGGCATGAACACCTATAAGGACATAGGTAAAATTGGATAATAATGAATGCCAATGATTACAATTAGAAATTGTAATTGTACTTATGACATGAGGTTAGGTTGAATTAGTGGTGGAAGTCTGCCCGGACCCGACCGGTATATTCAGCAATCACCAATGTTGTACCTAATGTGAGAGGTCTAAGTGCACAAATATGAGACATGCTCAAACACGAGGTTAAGCCCAATTTGTGGAATAAGTCTGCCCGGACCCGCTCGGCATATCCAGCATCCACAAATGACAGGCTAAATGTGGGAGGTCTAGCAAATTGTAGCCATAATTGAAAATATGGTAATAAATCTTGAATACTTAACCTAGTTGAATCCATAGGGATTGTATGAATAAAATAAAGATGGGGTTAAGTAAAATTGGTTGAATGGTGGGTAGGTTAAGTAAATCTGAGGGTTGGGTAATATTTACATATATGCCCATAAACTTAACCCGGTAATGTTATGTAATTAAGACACCTAGTGATATACATAACCTGTAGAAATGATAGAATTAGATATGCGTAATAATCTGCTAAGTAAACAACGATAAGTTGTAGTGATGGTGTAAATTGAATCTATGATTAAAGGAGAAAGAATGAGGAAAACTTGTAAAATAAATATGTTATATTTAATCATAAATGTTAAGGGACATGTTAATTAGGAAACATGTGAATTGAGATATACTTAATAACATATTAAGGAGAACATGTTATTGAAATGATGTAACCAATAAAGAATATAAAATAGATTGTGGATTACAGACCTTGGGCCACAATCTAGAGAATAAGATGTTGTGGGCTTATTAATAAACTTAAATGGATTAAGTTATATGATTGAAATTAATAAGCAAGAGAAACTTGGTAAATTGGAAAAAGAATTCATCTGATTGTTATGACGGCTCCAAAGGACTGGAAGGGGAAGCACGCGACTTCCTGAAGTACGTAAGGCGCTCCTAGTAGTCCTCTGTGCGGTGACAGATGTCTTAGGCTGTACTCGCAGAGGTTGGGTCTGCGCGTAACTACTAGGTGGGTGGGCCTTGACTGCAGACATAGCATTGCAGTCCGAGTGCTGTGACGTGGTGACACTAGGGTAGTTCGGCGGTTGCCTCATGAGGAGGCGGAGGGTCACGACCAACAAGGATAATATACTGTCGGATATCCGTCATTGGCAGCCAGCGGGATGCGAAAAGACTAGAGCTAATCCCAAGATACAATTTCACCTTTCACTATCGAGGTACGGGGTTGAGGGTTGACGCCACATGGATGTTTAGATTGGTTGTTATTAGGGACGGTCTCTTAGCTCTTGTAATTTTTACTAGTTGAGGGAGGGGCCGAGGTGGGGCCATAGCCACCATGGAAAACAACCCTAGGAATATCTGTATTTGGAGGCTCTAAAAGGTGGGTCTGTACAGGTATGGAAAAGCTCCAGGCCGAGTTTCGTGTTTCTTGTTTAGCCCTGCCATAGAACTTGGTGCACATTAGAGGACGTGCGATTGAGAAATCGAGCTACAATTACAGTACATACGTGGGATAGTCTAGATATATGCATATCTACTCTGGGTGGTGTATCATAGATTAGAGGGCATTATTTCGATAAGGAATCTAATTCGATCGATGGTGGAAGTCCATACGCTTACGTAGCATAGTAACGGTAGATATATGCGGAACGTAACATTTTATATAGAGATCCGTACGTCAATCCGGCATATGATGAGGGACTGCGTTCATTACGGTGGAGACCGTGCGAGTGGGATACCATGGGGTATATCTCAATATTGAGAGATAGCTACATATATTGTATTAGGTGAATCCACGGGAAAGTAAAAGGGTACGATGCGCGGATAAGTCTTGGGTACTACTAACCCAAGTAACCTAATAATCAAGAAAATGAAATGGAATGATATTGGTAGGGATCATTATGTTTGTGATATACTAGTATCAGTGCGGTGCAGAGAAATGAATTTAAGAAGCGTTATATATCCTGTTCGTCTTATCTTGCTCATTTCACTCGTATTATTGTTATCTTGTTCTTCCAGTTTTATATACCTACCATGATAATTTTATTTATTTTATATTTAAAAGTAACTGGACTCGCCAGACTTTATGTCTGACCCTTTTTGTTTCCTCTTCTCCCTCTTCCGCCCCCCCAGGTTCTCAGGGTGGAAGTGCTTATAGTTGATTTGGATTCTTTCAACTTAGCTTGTCATTGACTTCTGGTCAACTCTCTTATGGCTTCACATGGGAAATATGGTTTTATGCTTTTGTACTCTGATATTTTTGGTAAGACTGATTATTTATGTAATTGGTTACTTCAAACTTATGATGTAAACTCAGTATTTGGAACCACGATGTTTTGATTCAAATAAAGTTTTTAATTCCGCTGCTATTTTACATGTCTATATTGTGATATTATGTTCTTATTTACCAATAACACTTCACAAAACTTAAAGCGTTCTTTATAGAGTGACATTAACGGATGTGGGGTGCCACAACATACCAATTTGAAGAATTACCTTCTCTAGAGAAGAAAACTTGAACCACTTGTGTTGCTAAGATAAACGGGTCGCTTGCAAACTGATTTTGAAATTTTGGAAATTGACCAATGTAAATCCATCTTCAACTTTGACTCCACGATACATATTTGCCGAATCACATTTAAACAAGGCAACTCGAAATTGACGATAATCCAACAAGAAAATCTCACGCAAGACCCCATAATATATTACTTTTTCAATAGACCCATCTACACAAATAGTACTTGCCTCAACGGAAACACCACTAGTTTGTGTAGCCTTCTCAAAGTCTTTTGTATGAATACGTCGACCATTAACAATATAGCCATAAGAAACTATTTGCGAACGACTTCCGTATGAAGGCCATTTTATTATGTTGTTGACATTGGATATACGTCTATCATCTCTAAACTGGACAAATACAATATATTAAATGAAGATTTATTACTTTCATCATTAATAGTTTTTAAAAATATAACTATCAATCTTTTTTCCAAACCAAAAACTAAAAGTCTCTGATTGCAATTTTGACAGTTCCAAATTGTCTTGTGCAAGATGAGGATGCAAACATTTTAGCTCCTCTTTGTGCATTCTGCATACATAAATGTAATTAAGGGTCTAATTTATTTTGTATGTCATAGTTAAGTTGGACTTATACTTACTCTATATACGGCTCTACTTCTTCCATATTAAACAAAATGTATCGATGAGCAGCGTTAATCACCTCCTCATCGACTGTAGCAGGTTTTGGAAATAGGACGCCCCTCAAGTATAAAATCATTTTGTTCCACTTCATTTCGGTTTTTCCTCTCTCCAATTGGTAATGCATCTTTAATATATCCAGAGCAATATTTCATACATTCTTTGGCAACATAGCGCTTAGCAATTCACCCTTCGGGACATGCTTGATTTTTAACATGCCCTTTTAATATTTTCATATATCTATAACCAAAATGAATAAACAAGTTACTTTCATAACTATACATACTTTTAACCGTCAAGTATTTATAATAAATATTACCTCTCAAATGGATACATCCATCAATATTGGATTGGCCCACAAATTCTTTCTTCTCTCCCTAAATGTATTGTTAAGTGAATCATGATATCGAAAAAGGAAGGGGGAAGAACCTCTCTAGATCACATAGTGTTAATGAACTTGATACTCCATTAGTTCTAGTTTATCCCTATTAAGCACTCTTTGGCATATGTCATTATAAAATTAACATAGTCGAAGTAGTGCATTCCTTATCCCTGTAGTAATGCAACGGACAATAATTGTTGCATCAAAACATGATAATCATGAGACTTAAGGTTTGATATTTTGTCTTCTTTTGCAAAACATTTTCCAATATTTGAGCTATATCCATCAGGCACTTTCAAGTTCTTCATTCTACTATAAAAGATCTCTTTTTCTTGATCGGATAAGGTGCACGATGCGGCTAGGAGCAATACTTTTTTTCCAATGTCTAAAGGATGCAATTATTTTCTAATGCCCATTGCTTCTAGATCTTGGCGTGATTTGAGGCCATCTTTTGATTTTCCTTTGATATCAAGCAATGTACCAATAATACTTTCATCAATATTTTTCTAAATATGCATCACATCTAGATTATCCCGCAAAGGAAGTGGCTAAAAATTGACGAAACACAAATAATTAAGTACTAAGTAGCAAACATGAATAGAAAAACGAAAAGCAATGTGTTTCTTGTTAAATTTCGCCTTCCAATAAGGCAAGTCAAAGAAAATGGACCTCTTCTTCCACATTTTACATCCTTTTTTCATCATAGTTTTACTTTTCCTTTCTCCTTTATCTTCCTTTTTTAATTTTCCCCCAATCATTAATAATATCTTGAACATCATCAAAGATTTGAACACCAGTTTGTATCTGAGGCCTTTGTCTATTCTCTATAGTTCTATCAAATAACGTTTTCAGTTGATGATACTCATGGTTAGGTTCAAGGAATCATCTATGACCCATGTATGCACACTTTTTACTAAATGGTAGTCATATTGAATAGGTATTGACACCACAAACAGGACATGCACTCTTACCTTTTACAATGGAACCAGCTAAATTTCCGTAAGTTGGAAAATCATTAATTTTCCATATAAGAATAACATGTAATTTAATTCACTACGATTGTAAGCGTCGTAAACTTTCACCCCTTTATCCCACAATTTATTCAAATCTTCAATAAGTGGTTGCAAGTATACACATTTCCCGGTTGTCATGGCCCATGAATTAACAAACATAGCATCATATTATCTTTTTGTGCATACAAAGCCACGAAGGAAAGTTCTAAGCAACAAGAAACATTGGCCAACAACTATATCCGCAATTCCAATCCTCAAAAGGATTAAAGCCATCAGATGCAAGGCCAAGCCTTAAATTTTGTGGATCGAAAGAAAAAGAATGAAACATTCTATCAATCGTAACCCATTGAGTAGAATCCACTGGATGACGCAATTTATCGTTTGCACTCTTATGACTACTATACCGTCTTAGTTGTTCTGATGTTTCTGGGGATGCAAACATTCTTCTAAGTCTTGGTATCAGTGGGAAGTTTCTCAAAACCATCATAGTATTTTGGTTTGCTTCCCATCTTTAGTAGTCTTATTTTTTTTTCAATAAGAATTACCACAATTAGAACAAAAATCACTATTTGCAGGCTCTTTTCTAAGTAAACAACAATCATTTACACATGCATGTATCTGCTTATAGCCTAAACCAAATGACATAAGAAACTTCTTTGTTGCATATGTAGAATCAGGAAGCATGTTTTCTTTAGGAAACATATCCTAAAGAAGTTTAAGCAGCTCTGTAAAAGCCGTGTCTAATATACCATTTCGCGCTTTGTGTTTGAAAATAAATACTGTAGCAGACAACTTTGTGTTGCTTGCACAACCGGGATACAAAGGAATTTCGGCATTCTCCATCATTTCCTTAATACCTTCCCCATGTCTTTCATCAACATTGGCTTCTACCTCCTCATCATAGATTTGCGCATCAACATACATTTTATAAGTATCAGCCTCACTTTTGTTTTGTGAAGGCCGTTTTTCTCCATGAAAAATCCATACATCATAGTTTGGGTCCATTCTAAAACA
Source organism: Allium sativum (assembly GCA_030737875.1). Lineage (NCBI taxonomy): Eukaryota > Viridiplantae > Streptophyta > Magnoliopsida > Asparagales > Amaryllidaceae > Allium > Allium sativum. Next base: position 647,902,331 of record CM060923.1, read on the forward strand.
AATCAAGTGTGACACAACTTCCCTTGATGTTTGCCAAATTAGATTCCTACAATTACGACTCGAGCATCTAATTTTTTCGGGATTCCCTTCATTCGCAGCATGACTATATACAAAATTTTCCATAGCTTGCCTACATTCGTTTGTCATTCTACAAAACAAAAAATGTATTAATACTCATTCTTAAACACTTATAGTGTGATGCTAGGGCACCTCATTTTCTTCTTTCTAGTACCAAAATTTTATACTACATGCTTCGTAACACCAAACTCATTCATAAATACTTATATTTATTTATAATGGTATTAGGAAGTACATAAAATTTATTGTACTTATTATTTTTATTCATGGTATTAGTAAAAGGAAAATGATGTGCCCTTAGCATTACACTACTTATAACTATGGAAGTAACAACCAAAATGATGAAACCTTGGTAGATTGACCCATGCTTTATCCATCTTGTTAAAACAACGCCTCTAATTTTCGAACCTACTGGAAAGAATTATGCTCAACATTATTGTACAACTTGGTTATATGCAGCCATCTTGGTAGATTACCCCTCTTATGTAACAAATATTAACTTATATATTTGTTAGAATTTTATATCTTAAATGATTATATATGGTTCAACAGTTCATTAATGAATTGGTTAAACTCAGTAATGAAGTTGATAGTTTTATACATCCATATCCTTATTCTCTCTCTCTCTTTAATATCTCATTTCCAAATTTAATAACGGTTGTTTCCAAACTTAGTAATGAAGTTGATAGTTTCTTATTTACTACTCTGCTATTTTTTCTCTATGGTTTATGTTTATTTATATTTCTCTCATTATCATTCTAGCCCCTGTCAGTAGACCATAACTAACATAACTGGAAAGTGTACACGGCGTACATCACATTCTAGAGATAACTCCTTGACAACCAACCCATTGATCACCCTATCTATAACACCCCGTGATTTTGATTACTAAAATTAACAAATTAAAGAGTACTTAATTTCAATTGTGAGAATTAAGGAAAACGGGTTGCACCATTGCGTTCGTCTCGGAATTCTACATGAGATAGAGTCCGAGTTTGTGTGAATTGGATTTCGTATGAAGAAGTTATGGCCCTCAGAACTTTCAGAAATTTAAATTAAAAAACAATTCGGAAAATTAAATATAAAGGCAGTGTAATGACCCGCATTGGCAGAGGTATTATGATTAATTAATTTAATTATATAATAGTGATATAGTGAATTTAATGGTCGTGGAATTAGTTAATGGTGAATATTTAATTAAAATAATAAATTAAATAATATATTTAATTCTGAAATAATTAGAATTGGCTGAAATGGCGATATGGTGTGAACTGAATCATCTATAATATTTAATTCAGCTTGGAATTGAATTTGAATAATGAATATATTTAAATAAACATCAGTTTGAACGTATAATAATATTATAATTATAATCGAGCTTGAAATGGCGCTGCAGTTCGTAATTTGGCGATTTGAACTTCAACTGAGTGTACAGGATTCGTTTTAAATCGGATTTCTGTGAAACAAGAAATGTGTGGAGCTGGTGGAGTATATCTTTCTAGTGGAAGAGAAAAATCAGGATTTCGTCGTGTAGATTTTGATGTACGTCCAAATCAAATTTTAGTAAAGTCGCTGTGGAATTCCTTTATAATTTATAAAGGAATTATTTATATTTTAAAAAGGAATTTCAATATAAATCAAATATCGGGTTGACCCATATTTGAAATATCGAGTTATAAATCCCAGTGGAGCTGTATGATATTCTACTGTGAATATAGACGATATTATTTATTTTAAATATTTAATTTAATAATATTTAAATGGGTCATCCAAAGCTTTAAAAATACGATGTGTGAGCAAATGGAGTCGGAATTCGACGAAACCAGTTTCGTTGGGACCGTAATGTCGAATTGCAGCTGCATGTCCATTTTCGTTATTTTTGGGTATTGTATGTGATCACAGGGATTTTTAAACACGAATGTAAAATAACGATGATGGAATATACCGGGAATATTCCACTTTACTTCCTATAAATACCAATACTTCCCTTAACCTAATTCTAGTTCTCTTCTGGTCAACGAAGAAAAAAATCCCACCGCTATTCTTATTCTTCCAAACGTGAAAATCATCTTCAAAAAAATCAAACTAAATCAAAATAAAATCCTAAAAATCAAAAGAGTTGTGCAATTAGATTTGTGAAGAGTGCAGCTTCATCCCAGTATCAGTTTTGAAGGGTCCGATGGCATTTTGCGTGGAAGGGATATTTACAGTAACGCCTAGGGCTCGTGGTTTGGCCATTTTGAGTGCATCGAAGGTGAAACTGAGGTTGGATTCGAGTTCCTGGAAGGTTTTAGCACTTGTGTGCCAAGTTGTGTGGCTCTCGGTGGCAATTGGAGCCGCGTTGACGATTGAAGGCGGTTCGACGGAGATCTGTGGGGGGGTTTCGTGTTGAGAAGTTGGGGTATAGAATGATGGAGATTTCGAAATGGAGGAGGGTAAGGTCATTCGATTTGAGTTTCATGGAGAAGTGATGGAGAAAATCGGCTATGTTTGTTTTGTGAGGAGCGGCCATATGAAGCTCACGATGGAGAAGATAAGGTGTAACCGGTTTGGGCTATTATAGGGTGAGTGGGCCGAATATAAAAGGGTAAAGCCCAACTTTAAATTAAAATATAGTTTTAATTTAAATTCAAAATAGTATCTTATGTTGTATAAACCATATCTTGATCATACGATATCAGTTTGACGAAACGTAAGTTGCGTTGGGATCGTATGGACGGACACTACACCATGGAGCTGACCGGGAGTGAATCCGAGCTCATTACAATTTATGGCGAAATAAATTGTTTGATCAGAATCAACTAACGCAAATCGTTATATAACGGTTAACGCGTAATGTGAGTAAATCTCACTAACTCTGAACAGTTTATAATTTCATGTTGCATTTTTAGAACTGTTAGAAATTATTTGATTGACTGTGTGTTGACTGTTTGATTGAACTGCTAGACAGTTAGTTGAATTTCTATATTGATTCTGTTTAACAGAATATATCATATGGAACTGAAAGTGATGTTATCTATATTGTTTAACATCTGTGATGCAGGGAAACAGGTTGGAGGAATCCAACGGGGTTCCTCAACATTTATTTTACTGTTTTTTTCATATATTGTGATATATGATGTGATATATAATCTGTTGTCGATTATATGTGTTTGGACGATACTGATCATCGTGATTTGATATGTTGAATACCATAACATACCGAAATGTTGATAAGGGAATATTTTCAAAGTCTATTTGAAAATAAAATATTTATAAATGGAATATTTATAAATAAGAAATATTTATAAATTGGGATATTTATAAATAGGAGATATTTAGAAAAAGGGAAAACGTTATAAAAAGGAAACTGTTATAAGAAGGAAATCATTTTAAAGTGGAGAACCGTTACTAAAAGTAAATCTTTAAAATGAATAAATGTTGTTAAAAAAGGAAATCTTTATAAAGCGAATAAAGGAGTTAAATCGAATATGATATTCGAAAGGAGTTAAATCGAATATGGTATTCGAAAGTAGTAAATCGAATTAGTTATTCGAAAGGAGTTAAATCGAATATGGTATTCGAAAGTAGTAAATCAAATTAGTTATTCGAAAGGGGTTAGTCGAGTCGAGTTAGCTGAATAGAGTTAATCGAATATTTGTTATTCGAACTAGAGTTAACCATATGGAGTTAATCAATTAGAGTTAACCAGTTAGAGTTAAACCAGTTGGAGTTAATCGATTAGAGTTAAAGTAAATAGAGTTAATCGAATATAGTTTATTCGAATAGAATAAAGGAGTTAATCGAATATATAGTTTATTCGAATAGAAAGTAAAAGGAGTTAATCGAATATATAGTTTATTCAAATAGAATTAAAAGAGGTATCGAATATATTTTATTCGATAGGAGTTAAGTGAATAGAGTTAGAGTTAAATCAAAAGAGTTAACTGAATAGAATAAATTGAATAGAGTTATCGAATATACCTTATTCGAAGGAAAGAATTATCGAATAGAAAAGATTTGAAAGAGAGTTACGTAAGGAAGTTTGTTAAAAAATTTGAAGGGTGAAATTTGTCTATTTCAAGGTTAGAAACGTTGTTCAGTTAAGGTCTGAGAGGTAGTATTACCCCAACTTGATTGACTTCATTTTTAACTAAGGAATGGTTAAGGTTCGATAGTAAAGGATGGTTAAGTGAATTTAGTAATCAAAGGAAATGGTTTGAGTTGGCATCGCGATGGTTTGTTTAAACATCTGTCTAAGTCCAATGAAGAAGCTTTGGAAATGTTTTCCAAATAAGAAACCAGAAATGTTTTCTAATTAAGAAAACAAGAAATGGAAATGTTTTCCATTGCTAATAACATATATTTTCCAAATTTAGAAAATAAGAAATATTGAATATAGGGAAACAGGAGATAAGTAAATTAATGAAATAAAGAGATAAATGTTGAATGATGTTTGATCGATATAAATTTCCATTTGGAAATAATATCGTTGGTTGCACACCTGTTTTTCTTTGATGATTAAATCACAGACTATCGAAGTTTTGACCATTTTAACGTTGTTAATATGGAGAGACCGGTTGGATTATTATCCAAAGAACCACTCTGCATTGGCATAAGCGTTGCGAATCATATATGCCAAAGGAAATTGAAGACGGAGTTATGCAAGGGCTGTCCTATTTACAGAATAGTGCTTTCGGTTCATCCTGTTCCTGGATGACTTGTATGGACGGATGTCTGACAGAGTATTTCCAGACGATCACGTATATTGATTTCTCCAACCATACCAAGAGTGGAAGCGGAGAAGGAAACTTCTTTTAGCTAACACATAATGTATGGTTGAGGACGTCAATCGGTGATTTGATGGATTTGACGATGTGGCATTCAAAGTGAATCCGGTGTGATGATAAAGCGTAGCTTCTAGCCTCATCATCCGGTAAATGACAGAAATTGGGCATGCATCATGGCTAAGTCGGTCGCACTGAAGTAGGGTGTATAATCACCTGATCTAGAGTTTCAATAACTTCTAAAAATCTATTGTCGATACTATCCCATTCGGGAAACGGTTGCTGGTCCCAACCGTTGGTGATATACATTCGATACACTCAAGCGAAATGAGTGGTCGGTCATGTGTGGTCGGGTTGCAAGATGTTCTTGTTGAACCCAGTGTATTCCTCTCTAGAGGTACACTAGCGAAAGGTGGTTCCATACCTTGTCATAGTTGGAAATCCATTACCCAATATGTGCTTGCGGTTTTGATTGTATACCATATATATAGAACGTGAAATGAAAGCGTTTCTACTAGATGATTATTATATTGTGTTGATAGACATTATTATAATATCAAAAGGTTTTTGATATAAAGATATTTGGATTCTCATAAGGGAAAAACCCGTTCCGTTATATGGCGTGGTCTTATGAGATATCATTTACCTGCTTGAACTGTTTTAAACTGTTTTACTCACACCAGTCCCATGACTGACCCGGAGTTTATTTTGTTTTGTTTTCGCTAAACTCTTCGTTGCCTAAATTTGTACGGGCAGTCAAGTAGTCGGGATTTACAGATATACTGGAAATGCTTGGAGCAGGAGGCTTCAAGATCATATAGCTATAGTTATTTCCGCTGTGTTGTAAGTGCTGTACATTGATAATGATATGTATATTCAAGTACATATTTGTATTTCAAAGTTATGTTATGAAATATATTTGTTCGTTCCACTGTGAGATTCGTGTTACTCTGATATTGTGTTCTTCTTCTTCCTCTTCTATTCTAAGTTTCTATCTTATCTTTCCTCACCCTCTAATTTCTTTCATTAATGATCGGTATTTTTCGATGTTTGGTTAGTCGTCATCGTGTTTATGTCGATAACCAAAGTCGCTAAAAATCCGGGTCATTACAGGCAGGTCGACCTGAGGGTCAACCTACCCCAAGCCAGGTCGACCAGGGTGTCGACCTCCCTATATACATGTCGACCTGGGGGCCGACCTCCCCCTCGGGTCAGATATGAAATCTGACGTTTTTCTTTGTGTGACGATTCCGACTCTTTGCTGAGTCATTTAGGGCTAATGTAGCTATTCTATCTTGTCTGAATGGCTTTGATTTGCTCTACGTTAATCTGACGGTTCCTATTAAATCAAACTTCTATATAAGCAACCTAAATCCAAACCCTAAAGCCACACAAAAATATTCCTAAGACTGTCATGCCATTAATGGTAAACCTAGAGTAGTCGCCGCTCTCTTTCAACTCAAAAGCAAGATAGAAGCAAGAATCCAATTAAATCAAATCTAATTTAGAACAACGATTAATCTACATCAAAGGCGAGCAATTCAGTTTCAGAATACATATCCCAAAAAAACAAGACTGTTCTTTTGATGTGGGTGCTATTTCTTTCACAATATAATTAATAAATTAATTGTGATGGGTTGTAATTGGAATATGAGAACATTTCTATTGAAACATGTGATGTTATTATCTATTTGTGAACATATTACAGTTTTGTTATTGAACGATTGGTAGATCTATTTATATGTATAATTATACATGTTTAACTTGATTCATTTTATGCAAGTTAACATATGCTAAGTTGTGAATCTTATGCAAGTTTATGTTATGTGAGTCTTATGCAAGTTTAGTATGTTAAATCATATGTGAATCTTATGCAAGTTTGGGATGTTAAAACATATGTATGCAAGTTTAGGATGTTAAAACATATGTGAATCTTATGCATGTTTGGAATGTAAAAACATATGTGAATCAAGTATATACATATGCTAGTTTGTATGCAAAAATATGTGGCGTTAACTTATATGTTTAGATCCATATGCAAGTTTGTAGGAATCTATATGCAAGTTCACATTTTTATTAGATCCATATTTAGATCCAAGGCAGTAACATACTTACGCAAATTTATGTTTCCTATGCTAGTTTTGTTTGTGAATCATATGCTAGTTTGAATGTAAATTTGTATGAAATTCATATGCAAGTCATAGGAAAACCATATCCATATATGCAAGTTCATAATTACATGTTTAGATCTATACGTTTAGATCCATGACAGTACATAATCTATACAAATTTATGTTTTATACAAATTGCCTATGCAAGTGTTGATTATGCAAATTTATGTTGATATGAATCATAATCATGCCAGTTTTGATCCATGTTATGCTAGTTAGTTTTGTGTGTTAACCAAATTGTGATGTTTCTTTCCTTTTTATGAGTTAGACTATTTGCGAGTCTAACATATTTTACGTTCAACATACGAACGACGTGGGGATAATGGGAAAATATTAAATATTCATAATTGTGAATTGGCATAAAATGACATAAAGGCATATAATTAATTTGAGACATTAATTGGCTTTATATGCATAGTAATTATGGACATAATTTAAGTGAACATTATGGACATGGATTAAAATTGGAAGTTATTGGTAATTTGAAATAGGGATATTAATTCAAATTAGTGTTGAATAATAATGTGTAATAATAAATGCCTAAGACACGAGGTTAGACTCTTTGTGGTGTAAGACTGCCCGGACCCGCTCGACAAATCTAGCAGCCACAAACGGTAGTCTAATGTGAGAGGTCAAAGGCACAAATTAAATGAGTAATAAAGGCCTAAGACATGAGGTTAGACTCGTTTGTGGTGTAAGACTGCCTAGACCCGCCTGGCAAATCCAGCAACCGCAAATGGTAGTCTAATGTGAGAGGTCAAAGGCATAAATTAAAAGATGCCTAGACACGAGGTTAAGTCTTCCTTGTGGTGGAAGTCTGTCCGGAACCGCCTGACATATCTAGCGGCCACAAGCAATCGACTTATTGTGAGGGGTCTATGCATTACTAATTAGTTAATGCTGATTAGAGACGAATATGAATGACAAACATAAGTTTGGATGAGTGAGTGATTCTCTGAGTAACAATCTATTGTTGATTTCGGTCTTCGGGGTTGGTATTTAGGGAGTTATTCTCTTAACCAATGTATTTGTGAACTAACATGTACTTAATCCTAAATTAAGTAAAACATGGTAAGTGGATAGGGTTAAGACCAGCTTAACCAATAATATATAAGTGGGTAGGGTTAAGACCAGCTTAACCAATAATTTGGTAAGTGGGAAGGGTTAAGACCAGCTTAACCAATAATATATATATAGATTAATCTGATGAGTGGATAGGGTTAAGACAAACTTAACCAATAATATATATTGATAAGCGGATAGGGTTAAGACCAACTTAACCAATAATATATAAGTGGATGGGGTTAAGACTAGCTTAACCAATAATATATTGATCTGATAAGCGGATAGGGTTAAGAAAAACTTAACCAATAACACATGTTGATTTGTTTAGTGGATAACATGGGTGACATGTGGGATATAATTATAAATACTTAACCAAGTTGAAAACATGTAAGAAGACATAAATAAGAAGGGATTAAGTGGGAAATTCTAGTGGGGACCAAGCATAGGTGTAAAGCTTGTGTGGGGACCCTTTTCAAACCAGTAACCCATTAAGTATCTTTGTGAGCTCAACCCAAGTCGAGGACAGGACACGCTTACTGAGTTTGATTGTAAGAGGTCAAAATGGGTTAGCGGTGGCAACGCAAGTCCAACGGGGTCATGTGCGTGCGTGGGCCCGGGCTGGTAGGTAAGACGTTGTTGCATCGTGTAGATATAAGCCATGCATCTTTAGTGGTATCGGGTTGCCACTTTGGGGAGTGATACACCCCACTGTGGGACCAGCACGGGTATCTACGAGTTAGGGAGCCGATCGAATGGGGAAGGTAGCGGGTGCGACTAGCGGAGTTAGGAGCAGACGACACCTATGAAGACAGCTAGGAGTATAACTACCTTATTATGAATAAACATTGTAATTAGAATGGGGAGGGTAGTGGGTACAACTAGTGGAGATAGGAGCAGATGACACCTATGAAGACAACTAGGAGTATAACTACCACATTATGAATAAACATTGTAATTAGAATGGGGAGGGTAGTGGGTACAACTAGTGGAGATAGGGGCAGACAGCACGTATGAAGGCAACTAGGGGTACACGAAAACTACCATTATCATTATTATGTTATGTAGGCGGGATCAACTTTTAGGGTGGCTAATAATGGTGCGGTGTAGTTAACATTCATGCAGTATAGTAATTATCCTATAGTGATTAGGAGCGCAATTAATGCCAGAATATTCCTCTATTTGCTTTGTCTTGCCCACTTGCTTCACAGTCATTCCTTATTCTGCCAGTTTATGCCTTCCTAATTACTTTAATAATTGTATTGTTAAAGTTATGGTAGTCGCCAGACTTCAAGTCTGACCCCTTTTGTTTTTTCCTCTTTTCTTCCTTTCCCCCTAGGTTCTCATGGTGGGACTAGTACTAGCGGAGGTTGATTTGGATCTCTTTCTCTTTCATTTGGAAGAGCTTGGATTGCTGAAAGTAAAGTTCAGCTCGTCTCTTTTATGGCTACTTATATTGGGGTTATGCTTCTTACTTTATGTACTCTGAAAACAATTTGTCAAGATGGATATTAAGTGTACTTGGTTTTACTGTTGTTTTATGAAGTTGTTGTAATCAAACTATTTCTCCGCTATAATAAAAATTGTTTTAAAATTTTCAAGTACTAATATATGTATCTGTCTTGTTATATTCTGTTCTATACACTAATAATGCTCCGTGAAACTTAATACATTCCCTTTGTGAGTGACATTAACGGACGTGGGGTGTTACACGTGGTATTAGAGCTGAAGGTTACCAGAACGGATATGAATTTTGAAAAACTGTTTTTCAAAAGCATTTTATAAAGAAATACTTTCAAAAATATGTTTTAAGGAAAGTATTTTCAAGAGAAAAGTTTGTTTTAAAAGAACATAACCCCCAAGAGCCATGTATCTTTCTTTCGATTCTTCCTTTTGAATCTCTTCCTCTTTCCCTTTTGAATTTCTCCCTCCACGAATAGACACTTTTTCTAAGATATGTAAGAACTTCCGTACGATGGGAGGAAAACCACTTAATGGGACTGGGACGTCTATCAAAACTAGGAGGAAGTGGAGGACTTGTTGGTACCTTTAAGATAGACGAGGGGAGGAAGGTTCAATTAACTGCTTGGTTAATGAAGAACGAAGCCTCCTTTGGTAGGAGGCCACGAACAAAGAATGTGCAGGAGAGACATGGAAAGGACACACGATAAAGTAGATCCAAAGAAAGGCGATAAGGATAACAAGGGGCCAAGAGAAAAGGAAGGGCCACACTTGTGAAATACCTGACAACTTAAATAAAGACGTTAGAAAGAAGAAGAAGACTAGTTGTTATCGTTACAAGGCATCTGATTAGGATCGTCCAAAGAAGCAAAAGGCAAAGGTAAGGTATAGGATCCTCTGGAGGGCAGATGCGTTCCCTCATGACTGGCATACCTGATAGAGGTAGAAATATATCTTGGTTGGAAATTTGGTTTTTCTTTTTTTTATCATCCTTTTTGAACCTTGTTGGAATTCTGGCGCTTCACACTCATTTGTATCTGCTTCGTTAGTAGAAACACTGAACCAAAATACTAGTCTAGTTATGGATCCCATAGTAGTCTCAAATCCTATTGTTGGTTCGGCTCATATTTCAATGATTTTTCGGGATTTGATAGTGTCTATCTTGGGCATTGGATTTGAATGCAACGCCTTCGTTCTTGGCTTCATGGGCTACGGCTTGATTCTAGGTAGGGATTGGCTAGCTAGATATGCTGCCATCCTAGATTATGAAAGAAGGGTAGTTAGATTGTTGACTCGTTGTGGAAAGACCCTCGATATTTCTTGTGACCCTAGAGGTCCGGTAATGCTTAGCTACCTAGATTCCCTTGACGCATCCAATGATGATTTGGAATCTGTTCGTATGGTCCGCGAATATAGTGACGTCTTCGATGAAGTTCGAGGTTTACCCCCGAGGCGCGAGATAGACTTTCGAATATACTTAGTAGATAATGCAAAGCCAGTTGCATTGCCAGTGCACCACATGGCTCCGAGAGAGATAAGAGAACTCAGTAAGCAAGTGAAAGAATTGCTTGAGAAGGGGTTCATTAGAAGAAGTATTTCGGAGTGGGGTGCTCTAGTCGTTTTTGCTACGAAAGCTAATGGTTCACTTAGGTTGTGCGTGGACTATAGAGAGCTGAATAAGCTAACAAAGAAGAACAAACACCCATTTCCGAGGATAGATGATTTATTCGATCAGTTGGTAGGTGCTACGATTTTTTCGCAACTGGATTTCGCTATAGGGTTTCATCAGCTAAGGGTGGCTGAAGACATCATAGACAAGACTGCATTTAGAACTCCTGACGGTTTCTTCGAGAGGATCGCCATGCCTTTTTGGTTTGACGAATGCACCTGCACACTTTATTGACTTAATGAGTAGGGAGTTTTCTAAACAAGTTTGTGGTAGTCTTTGAGGACGATATCTTGATTTTCTCTAGAAGCGAAGAAGAATACGCCCTACATCTTAGGAAAGTCTTAGAGACCCTACGAGTGCATTAACTCAAAGCTAAGTTCTCCAAATGCCACTTTTGGAGAAAAGAAGTGAGGTTCTTAGGACACGTGATCTCTAAGGAAGGGATAGATGTGGATCCAGCAAAGGTGGTAGCGACCCAGGATTGGAAGATTCCTAAGAACGCAACAGAAGTAAGAAGCTTTTAGGGGTGGCTGGTTATTATAGGAAGCTCATTAAGGACTTTGCGAAGATATCAACCCCACTTACTCGGTTAACGAAGAAGAACTTGATTTTTACTTGGTATGTTGATTGTGACGATGCTTTCCAACATTTAAAGAGGGTTTTGATGACCACTCCAGTTTTAGTTTTGCTAGTTGGAAGTAAGCCATTCACTGTGTATACCGGTGCTTGCGGGACAGAGCTTGGAGCAGTTTTCGGTGCAAGAGGAAAAGGCGGCAAGTACAAGTATCGCTTATCACCCACAGATGAATGGACGGACGGAGAGGAGTGAATAGAATCCTTGAAAATCTTTTGAGGTTATATATCCTAGATTTTGGAGGGACATGAGAAGAGGCAACGAGCTAAGTGGTGTTCACGATGTGTTTCACGTTTTGCATTTACGCAAGTGTTTACATGATACAGCGGAAATAATAGAGCCGAGACGCTCAAAGAAGTGGAAGTAGAGCGAAGTGCCACGGTTAGACGAGCTCCTACATGCATCCTTGGGTCGGAGGTATTAAAGCTACGCAACAGAGAGGTCAAGTTTGTCAAAAGTGCAATGGGGAGATGATCAAGGAGACGCAACTTGGAGATGGAAAGCAGGATGCATACGTTGTACCCTTTCCTTTTTGAGGACATGTTCTTAAATCTCCTTTTTCTACTGCTTTGTTGATACTTGTCCTATCATTTAGTATTATCTTTGCAATGACATCTTCGATCTTTAGTTAGGAAGAACCCTATGGTTGTAAACATCTGTTTGAGACATGTTATGTTTGGTGGATGCAAATGGATGCAAGTTGTTGCTAGTGGTTGCTCGTGGATGCATGTACACACATATTAGGCACTAGATCGGCTCAATCACTCTCATATTGCATATGAATATGTGTGTATATTTAAATTAATGGATGTATATTGGTTGTGTTATTATATGGATGCTACATTTTGATGAATAGTTGTGCACACATGTAAAAGTAATATTTATCGTTAGGATTCTTTCGCATACATAATGGACGCATGGCACTATCATGATTTGCATTAAGGAGGTCAACTGAATCAGTAGACCGCCTGATTTTGCATTAGAAAAGGAACATATACACACACTTTTTGCATATGTCCATACAGCATTAGAAATCTTGTAAGGACAATGGATGCCTGTGTTTGATGGTTTAGTAGATGGATGATTGGATGTTAGGATATGCATTCTCCTTAACTTGGAGATTTCGAGGGTGAAATCTTTTAAGGAGGGGAGAATGTTACACCCCGTGATTTGGAATATTAAAATTAACGAATCAAAGAATACTTAATTTCAAATGTGAGAATTAAGGAAAACGGGTTGCGCCATTGCATTCGTCTCAGAATTCTGCTTGATATAGAGTCTGAGTTTGTGTGAATTGGACTTCATATGAAGAAGTTATGGCCCTCAGAATTTTCAGAAATTTAAATAAAAATAATTCAGAAAATTAAATATAAAGGCTGGTCGACCTAAGGGTCGACCAACCCCAGGCCAGGTCGACCAGGTGGTCGACCTCCCTATATACAGGTCGACCTGAGGGTCGACCTCCCCCTCCGGTCAGATCGGAAATCTGACATTTTTTTTTATGTGACGATTCTGACTCTTTGCTGAGTCATTTAGGGCTGATGTGGCTATTCTATCTTGTCTGAATGGCTTTGATTTGCTCTAGGTTAATCTGACGGCTCCTATTAAATCAAACTTCTATATAAGCAACCTAAATCCAAACCCTAAAGCCACACAAAAATATTCCTAAGACTGTCATGCCGTCAATGGTAAACCTAGAGTAGCCGCCGCTCTCTTTCAACTCAAAAGCAAGATAGAAGCAAGAATCCAATTAAATCAAATCTAATTTAGAACAACGATTAATCTACATCAAAGGCAAGCAATTCAATTTCAGAATACAGATCCCAGAAAAACAAGACCGTTCTCTTGATGTGAGTGCTATTTCTTTCACAATATAATTAATAAATTAATTGTAATGGGTTGTAACTGGATTATGAGAACATGTGATGTTATTGTCTGTTTGTGAACATATGGCAGTTTTGTTATTGTATGATTGGTAGATCTATTTATATGTACAATTATACATGTTTAACTTGATTCATTTTATGCAAGTTTACATATGTTAAGTTGTGAATCTTATGCAAGTTTATGTTATGTGAGTCTTATGCAAGTTTAGTATGTTAAATCATATGTGAATCTTATGCAAGTTTGGGATGTTAAAACATATGTATGCAAGTTTAGGATGTTAAAACATATGTGAATTTTATGCAAGTTTGGAATGTAAAAACATATGTGAATCAAGTATATACCTATGCTAGTTTTATGCAAAAACATGTGACGTTAATTTACATGTTTAGATCCATATGCAAGTTTGTAGGAATCTATATGCAAGTTCACATTTTTATTAGATCTATATTTAGATCCAAGGCAGTAACATACTTATGCAAATTTATGTTTCCTATGCTAGTTTTGTATGTGAATCATGTGCTAGTTTGAATGTAAGTTTGTATGAAATTCATATGCAAGTCATAGGAAAACCATATCCATATATGCAAGTTCATAATTACATATTTAGATCTATACATTTAGATCCATGATAGTACATAGTTTATATAAATTTATGTTTTATGACTATTGCCAATGCAAGCGTTGATTATGCAAATTTATGTTGATATGAATCATAATCATGCCAGTTTTGATCCATGTTATGCTAGTTAGTTTTATGTGTTATGCAAATTGTGATGTTTCTTTCCTTTTTATGAGTTAGACTATTTGCGAGTCTAACATATTTTACGTTCAACGTACGAACGACGTGGGGATAATGGGAAAATATTAAATATGCATAATTGTGAATTGGCATAAAATGGAATAAAGGCATATAATTAATTTGAGACATTAATTGGCCTAATTTATAAGCATAGTAATTAAGGATATAATTTAAGTGACAATTATGGACATGGATTAAAATCGGAAGTTATTGGCAATTTGAAATAGGGATATTAATTCAAATTGGGGTTGAATAATAATGTGTAATAATAAACGCCTAAGACACGAGGTTACACTCATTTGTGGTGTAAGACTGCCCAGTCCCGCCCAGCAAATCCAGCAACCACAAACGGTAGTCTAATGTGAGAGGTCAAAGGCACAAATTAAATGAGTAATAAAGGCCTAAGACACGAGGTTAGACTCATTTGTGGTGTAAGACTTCCTGGAACCGCCCGGCAAATACAGTAACCACAAACGGTAGTCTAATGTGAGAGGTCAAAGGCATAAATTAAAGATGCTTAGACACGAGGTTAAGTCTTGCTTGTGGTAAAAGTCAGCCTGGAACCGCCCCACATATCCAGCGGCCATAAGCAATCGACTTAATGTGAGGGGTCTGTGCATTAATAATTAATTAATGCTGATTAAAGATGAATATGAATGACAAACAGAAGATTGGTTGAGTGAGTGATTCTCTGAGTAACAATCTGATGCTGATTTCGGTCTTCGGGGTTGGTACTTAGGGAGTTATTCTCTTAACCAATGGATCTGTGAACTAAGATGTACTTAATCCTAAATTAAGTAAAACATGGTAAGTGGATAGGGTTAAGACCAACTTAACAAATAATATATAAGTGGGTAGGGTTAAGACCAACTTAACCAATAATTTGGTAAGTGGGAAGGGTTAAGACCAACTTAACCAATAATATACATACGTATATATATATATATATATATATATTAATCTGATGAGTGGATACGGTTAAGACGAACTTAACCAATAATATATATAAGCGGATAGGGTTAAAACCAACTTAACCAATAAGATATAAGTGGATGGGGTTAAGACCAGCTTAACCAATAATATATTGATCTGATAAGAGGATAGGGTTAAGACAAGCTTAACCAATAATACATGTTGATTTGTTTAGTGCATAACATGGGTGATAAGTGGGATATAATTATAAACACTTAACCAAGTTGAAAACATGTAAGAAGACATGAATAAGAAGGGGTTAAGTGGGAAATTCTAGTGAGGACCAAGCATAGGTGGAATGCTTGTGTGGGGGCCCTTTTCAAACTAGTAACCCATTAAGTATCTTTGTGAGCTCGACCCAAGTCGATGATGGGACACGCTTACTGAGTTTGATTATAAGAGGTCAAAACGGTTTAGCGGTGGCAACGCAAGTCTAACGGGGTCATGTGCGTGTGTGGGCCCGGGCTAGTAGGTAAAATGTTGTTGCAATCTTGTAGATATAAGCCGTGCATCTTTAGTGGTATCGGGTTGCCACTTTGGGGATTGATACACCCCATTGGGGACCAACACGGGTATCTATGAGTTAGGGAGCCAATCGAGTGGGGAAGGTAATGGGTACGACTAGCAGAGATAGGAGCAGACGGCACCTATGAAGACAGCTAGGAGTATAACTACCATATTATGAATAAACATTGTAATTAGAATGCGGAGGGTAGTGGGTACGACTATTGGAGACAGGAGCATACGGCACCTATGAAGACAGCTAGGAGTATAAGTACCATATTATGAATAAACATTGTAATTAGAATGGGGAGGGTAGTGGGTACAACTAGTGGAGATGGGGACAGATGACACCTATGAAGGCAACTAGGGGTGCACGAAAACTACCATTATCATTATTATGTTCTGTAGGAGGGATCAACTTTTAGGGTGACTAGTAATGGTGTGGTGTAATTAGCATTGGTGCAGTATAGTAATTATCCTATAGTGATTAGGAGCGCAATTAACACCAGAATATTCCTCTGTTTGCTTTGTCTTGACCCACTTGCTTCACATTCATTCCTTATTCTGCCAGTTTATGCCTTATCTTAATTACTTTAATAATTGTATTGTTAAAGTTATGGTACTCGCCAGACTTCATGTCTGACCCCCTTTGTTTTTCGCCTCTTTTCTTCCTCCCTCCCCCAGGTTCTCAGGGTGGGACTAGTACTAGCGGAGCTTGATTTGGATCTCTTTCTCTCTCCTTTGGAAGAGCTTGGATTGCTGAATGTAAAGTTCAGCTCATCTCTTTTATGGCTACTTATGTTGGGGTTATGCTTCTTACTTTATGTACTCTGAAAACAATTTGTCAAGATGGATATTAAGTGTACTTGGTTTTACTGTTGGTTTATGAAGTTGTTGTAATCAAACTATTTCCCCGCTGCAATAAAGTTGTTTTAAATTTTTCAAGTACCAATATATGTATCTGTCTTGTTATATTTTGTTCTATACACTAATAATGCTCCACAAAACTTAATGCATTCTCTTTGTGAGTGACATTAACGGAGTGGGGTGTTACACTATCTCCACCTAGATGACCAGCTCCAAGGGAACTAAACCAAATCTGCTCCGCCCGATCAGCATACAAACCAACACAAAGATAACATGATACAAAGTAATAGCATACAAAAACTATGACATGTATCTAAAACTTGACAACTCAAAGGCCATCTAAAATGATAAGGGACCATAATATTGAAAAATAGCGGACAGGTGATCAATTGGTTGATGAGTGTGGCAGTGAGTTGATGAGTGTTCTGTTGGAAAATTCAAAACCATACACTTCCTATCTAATATATTTTTTATTTATTTTGTTTATCAGTTTTAACTTTTTACATATGAGCAGGAACTGGAGCCAGTAGCAAACAAATAAAAAGTGTGATGATGAAGTTGTTAAATTAGGCGATCAAAATACGATAATTCAGAGAAGATCCCAATGCATTGCTGATCTTTTTAATTCAGAGAAGATCCCAAAACATATGTTTAGCCTCATAACGAGGCAGGTACATATATATCAATTATTCATGGGCAACAAGGTTATACAATTAACAAGCATACTTATGCCATAGGTGTATTTATAACATACATAGGGTATATATATAACATACAAGTACACTTAGCAAGAATATCTATCAACTAAGACATGAAATACAAGTAACAAGTATAGTTCCAGTTTAATTCATCAAGGATTCACATCAACAATATTGTTGTGGTCCATGCCTGATATATAGGGGACAAAACTAAGCAAATGTAACTCAGCAAATGCTCATATTTTTTTCTTTTCATGTTATACTGATATTTCAGAATGCCAATATATCAACCCATATATATACACATATAACTCAGCAAATGTCAAAGTGTACTCATTAATATAGGTAGGATGTCAATATGGGCAAGACAACAAACCACCGATGTACCATACTTTAGAAGTTAGCAGGAAGGTTACGAGAAAGAATTTAATCAGAAATTCCAGGACTGTAACACCCATATTTTTTGTGACCATTAAAGTAACAAATTAAAGTATACTTAATTTTTAAGAGAAGAATTAAGGGAAACGGTTATGCCATTGCGTTCATCTCGGAATTCTGCTTGAGATAGAGTCCGAGTTTGCGCAAATCGGACTCTGTACGAAGAAGTTATGGCACTTAGAAGTTTCAGGAATTTAAAATAAAAACCAACCTTAATTCAAATTTAAAGTTTCGAAATTCAAATCACACATCCGGGCTGGGCGGGAAATTTCCCGCCTAGTACCCAGGTCGACCAGGGGGTCGACCTGGTTAGAACAGGTCAACCTGGGGGTCGACCTCCCCCCTTTTCCAGATCCGTGGACAGATTCGTTTTTTCTGTATTTGGACACCCGTCCTGACCAGATTCATTGCTCCTAAGCTATTTAAACACCCCCAAACCTCACTTTCTCTCCACACAACTTTATTACGCCTATACTCTACCCTAATTCATATCAAAATAAATCAAAGACGAGGTTATGCTGCTCAAGTCCTTCGTAGAAAAGGCTAATTCAACAACTTCAACAACTATTTATAAGAATCAAATTAAATCTAATTTGAAGAACAAATAGTCTACTTCAAAGGAGAGCTATTTAGTTTCAGAATACAGATCCCAGAATTCAAGACCCTTCTATAATTTGTAAGTTCACGTTACTTTCAGAAATGAAAGTTAATCGTGATTCTGACATTGTAATAAATCTGGATCTGAGATTATGCCTATCTTTCTATATCCTTTGGATCTATCTCATTGATTATATTACGTCCATTCTTTGTCTCTTCTATCCTTCTTCCCTTTTTGTTTTATAGCCAGGCTACTGCTAGCCTAAGCCAGATCTCATAAGAGATGATCGTATGTTGAAAATAAAATTGGGCATAATTGAGTTGTAACTGATTTGAGGACATAACACATGTTTTATTCAAAACATAAAGTGTATCGAACACATGACTTGATATTTGAGGCATAAAGTATTGAACATATGACTTGAGATTTGAGGCATAAAGTATTGGATATATGACTTGAGATTTGAGACAAAAGATATATTGGACATATAACTTGGGATTTGGGCCGTAAATTGAACTGTAAACATGTAAGTTCAAGTTATTTTCAGATATAAACACCTAATAGTGATTTTGGCATATAATGAAATGGATCTAAGTCCATGCTTCATGATAAGACAAATCTTTTAGGTTAATTTCTATCTTTATATTGAATCAATGATTTACATGCCTAGGAAGTTATTATTCAATCATGCCTGTCTTTGTTGGACATCTGATATATAATCCTTTTTGGTTCATGATGTTATTTATATCAGATCTATATGCCTATGCGGTTATTTCTGTCAGTTTGTTTCAGATCTGTCTTTGTTATATCCGTACTCTAACAGATCTGTAATCCTCTTAGGTCCAAAATATTTGACAGATCTACCATTTTAATGCCTGTTTTAAGCCTACTCTCGTTTATGTTCCTCTTTCGTCCCCTTTATTTTATGAATCTAGATTAACCGCGAATCTAGACTAAAACTTATTATACGTGCGATTGGAATGTGGTGGTATTGGGGAATAGTCTATTTGGTTATGGTGGAATATAATTTTGTAACTTATGATTTGGGGCACAATTGTCTTTATTGCGAACTTGGTGTAACTGGGTATAATATGGAATTGACATTATTTGTCATAATTTGGAACATGTAGTATGGCAAGACTTTTAAGATGCAATTTGGGTTAATTTGACATGAATTATGGAATATGTAATTTGACATATTGAACCTAGAAGTGGCATGAACGACAAAGTATGAAATTGGCATATAAATCAAGTTTTTAGCAAAAATTGTTATTGTTGCGAATTTGGGGTAACTTGAGCATTAAATCTAGATTGGGCGTAAAATGTAACATGACTAGTTTTGGTTAATTTGGTAATTAGCATGTAAAATCTAGATTTGAGTATATATGGTAACTGTGCATATTAAATATGAACATGCCTAACTCGAGGTTAGATTGAGTTGTGGTGTAAAACTGCCCGGACCAGCCCGGCACATCCAGTAACCACAACAACACCTATCTAATGTGAGAGGTTAGTGCATCATGCCCAAGAAAAACACGAGGTTAGATTGAGTTGCTGTGTAAAACTGCCAGGAACCACCCGGCACATCCAGTAACCGCAACAACACATATCTAATGCGAGAGGTTGGTGCATTTATAAATCAATTAATGCTAATGAACAAGATGAATGACTAGGGTTAAGCAATAAGAACACTTAACCAATATAACAAGATGATTGAGTACGGTTAAGTTAACACTTAACCAATATAACTTGATTTATGGTAGGGTAAAGTTGACACAAGAAGGCAACACTTAACCAAAGTAACATGACAAGTAGGTGGGTCACGTGGGGATAAGTTAACAAGAAAACACTTAACCTAATAACTTGATGAACGAACGAGGTTAATTTAATAAGAAACACTTAACCAACATGACACGATGACTGGGTGATTTAAGTTAACATGAATGGACAACACTTAACCAATATGACATAATGTGCGGGAGGGTTAAGTACATATCGGGTTGGTGGGTAGTATTAGGAAATATAAGCCCACAAACTTAACCATTAGATAAACATGCTTGAATCGATGGGAGGGTTAGGTACATCTCATGTAGGTGGGTAATATTAGTACATATAGGCCCACAAACTTAATCGTTAAATAAACATGCTTGAATCGATGGGAGGATTAAGTACATCTGGTGTAGGTGGGTAATATTAGTACATATAGGCCCACAAACTTAACCGTTAAGAAAGCATGCTAGAATCGGTGGGAGGGTAAAGTACATCTCGTGTAGGTGGGTAATATTTGTATATATAGGCCCACAAACTTAACCAATAGGAAACCATAGTAACGGGGACCCATTTCAGTTGTAACCCACATAGATGTATCACGGTACCCTGAACTAGGCAGGGTGGGGCATGATTACTGGGCTGATGGTAAGCGGTCAAAGCAGCGGCAGAGGGTATGTCAGTGTGGGGCATGATTACGGGCGTGCACGTGCTCCGAAGTAGGAAAAAGAAGGCACTGGGTACCAGTAGTTATACACTATGCATCTTGAATCGTGTTGGGTCGCTACCATAAGGATTGATACACCTTACGGTGGGACTAGTACAGGGTATCTACACGCAAGAGAGGGCCGATTGACACAGACACAAGAGAAATGAATACAAGTAGGGAGCCGATCGATAGGGTAGTAAGGGTACATCTAGCCTGTTCATGGAAATTAGGAAGATTGAGGGGAATCCTCATGATAGATGTACACCTAAACGCTACCACAATTATAGGGATTGGGATAATGTTATCATTTAAGACAGATTTCTAGTTAGGACACTAGTTAGGTGGTGCAGAGACAGATATAGAAATCAGAATAACAAAGTAGTAGCGAAGCAGAGAAAGAGTAGAAGCGCATTCAGTTTATCTTACCTTATCATACTTTATGCTTATCCTATGTTATCTTGTTATCCTTATTATCAGGGTATTGTCTTATATTCAGTTTATTCATGTCATGATGCTTTTTCCTGTTTATATCCTGAAAGTCACTGGATTTACCAGACTTATGTCTGACCTAGTTTTGTTTCGCCTCTTTTCTTCCGCCCCCCCCAAGGTTCACCGGGAGGAAATGTTACCACTTAGCTCAGTTTTCTTTCCAAGCTCGAAGATAGTCAATGTATTGCTTTGGACTCTCTCTCCCACTGCTATGGCTTGTTCATGCTTTATTAGGGAATATCATTGTTGTTTTTATGCTTCTTTTATATTTGGAAGTTTCTAGATCAAGACTGAATGTATTACTTTTAAGTATGATTGAGACAACCATTGTAAAAGCTTGACTGAACCATATTGTTTATAAAATGACTTTATTTTCCGCTGCTTTATTTGTCTGTCTTGTAATTTGTCTGCATCTTTTACCTAAAATGCTCTGCCAAAGTTAAGGCATTCCTTTTGTGAGTGACCTTAACGGAGGTGGGGTGTTTCACTTGGTATCAGTGCCGAAGGTTACCGGACCAGATAAAAGATTTGAAAAATTATTTTCAAAACGGTTTTAAAAGAAGCATTTTCAAAAGAAAAGTTTTGTTTTAAAGGCATATTCCCCAAAGCTATATGCACTATCTTTTGATCCTCTGTTTGAGTCCTTGTTTCCTTGTTTCCTGAGTCTCCGGGGCTCCTGGCTTTTTGGGAGGTAACCTCATCGCGGCATGGTTCTGTAGGGTCGACGAGACTACAACCCATGTCAAAGGGCAAATAAGGGCCCAACGTCCATCTATAGCCACAGTAGTTTCACCTGCGGCTAATTTTCTTTTAAGCTTTGTAGGATTTTCCATGCAATGGAGGAAGCTTTCAAGAGACTTGTCAATAAGTTACACAAGGATGGAAAAGATGAGATTGAGGGAGTTTGGCTAAGGAGCACAACCCAAGGATGAGGAACTCATGGATATAGCCTTGGTTCACAAAGGAGGTAAAAAGGAAACAATAGTAAAACCTAAAACAAGAGGAAGTGTCTTTATTATGGTACAACGGGTCATATAATTAAAGACCAAGGGCACGAACAAAGGATAGGATTTTCAGAAGGGCAAATACATGCTCTCACTACCAGCGTACCTGAGAGGGAGGTAGTAAGGTTTCTGTTGAAGGAGTTTAGTTTTTCCTCTTTGATCATCCTGTTAGTACTCTTTTTGATTTTAGCGCTTCACATTCGTTTATATCAGCTTCCATATTTGAGTCTCTGCACCCTAGTACTTGTATAGTAGAAGATCCCATTATTGTCTCAAATCCAATTTGTAGTTCGGCTCATTTGTCTTTGGTTTGTAAGGATTTGAGATACTTATGTTTTTGGTTTCATGGGCTATGGGTTGATTCTAGGCATGGATTGGTTAGCTAGTAATTGCAAAAGGAGAGTAGTTAGACTTTCGACTTGCCTCGGGAATTCCCTCGAAATTTCGTGCGATCCTAAGGGATCAGTTTGTCTTAGCTACCTAGAATCACTTTATGTATTTATCGACGATTTTCGATCCGTTGGAGTAGTCCATGAGTACGCAGATGTTTTTGATTAAGGTTAGGGGTTTGTCCCCTAAAACGTGAGGTAGACTCCCACATATATCTAGATGACAATGCAAAACCAGTTATGCGATCAATGATAGTTTTGGAGCAAGATTGGCGAGGATAGCCAGACTCGGTTAAGTGCTCAATTGTTTGGTTGTTTTGCTAGTACATCTCACATAAATCGTCTGAATTCGGAGGAGGTATTCCATGGGTGCTTGTCTGATGTTGGTTTAGGCCTTTGGGGCTTGAACTTGAGGGATGTCGAGTTCGACTAGGATGGTTTGCGTGAGAGATATCGACCCTCATATTTGTGACATGATGGATAAGATAAGTATAAGAGAGACCTCTAATCATCTTAGTATATACATTTGGATCATGGTTAATATTTGTTTATCTTGGAAAGATAGTTCGACCACATTGGATACCCTCTAGCATAGTAAGTGACCGAGGTCCTATCTTTACTAGTGGGTTTTGGAAATGGAGGTCAAGAAGCTTCGCAATCGTGAAGCTCAATTAGTTAAGGTACAGTGGAGTGAAGCTCAAGAAGGTGCAACTTAGGAGACTGAAGACTAGATACACGCATCGTACCTTTTTTTGAGGGTATATCCTTGATTCCACTTTTTCTGTAATATTTATTTTGCATGCTAGTCTTTATCTTTTCGGTATATCCTCTCGGTCTTATCCTCGATCCTTAAGTGGAAACCAATGGATGTAAACATGTATTTGAAACATGTTATGATTGATGGTTGCAAGTGGCTGCTAGTGGATGCTCGTGGATGCATATACACACATATTAGGCACTAGATCGGCTTAGTCACTTTCATATTGCATATGAATATGAATGTATTTGTATATGGATTGAAACTTGATGTGTTATCATATGGATGTTCCATATGAATGAGTGAATATGCACACATATAGTATTTACATGATTAGTGATTTGCATACATGTTGGACGCATGACACTCTCATGATTCTCATTAAGGAGGTCAACTGGATAAATGGACCGCCTGATTTTGCATTAGATAAGAGACATATACACACACTCTGCATATGTTCATATGGCATTAGAAACCTTTTAAGGACAATGGATGCCTGTGATTGAATGGTTGAGTAAATGGATGTTGGATGTTAAGATATACATTCTTCCTAACTTGAAGATTTCGGGGACGAAATCCTTTGAGGGGAGAATGTAACACCCCGTATTTTTTGTGAACATTAAAGTAACAAATTAAAATATACTTAATTTTTAGGAGAAGAATTAAGGGAAAAGGGTTACACCATTGCGTTCGTCTCAGCTGCTTGAGATAGAGTCCGAATTTGTGTAAATCGGACTCCGTATGAAGAAGTTATGGCACTTAGAAGTTTCGGGAATTTAAAATAAAAACCAGCCCGAATTCAAATTTAAAGTATCGAAATTCAAATCAGACATCCGGGCTGGTTGGGAAATTTCCCGCCCAGGATCCAGGTCGACTAGGGGGTCGACTTGGGGGTCGACCCGGGTATAACAGGTCGACCATGGGGTCGACCTCCCCCCTTTTCCAGATCCGTGGACAGATTCATTTTTCTATATTTGGACGCCCGTTCTCACCAGATTCGTTGCTCCTGAACTATTTAAACACCCCCAAACCTCACTTTCTCTCCACACAACTTCATTACGCCTATACTCTACCCTAACTCATATCAAAATAAATGAAAGACGGGGTTATGCTGCTCAAGTCTTTTGTAGAAATCAAGTTTAGAATTCTAGTAGAGATTCAAAGGCTAATTCAACGACTTCAACAACTATTTCTAAGAATCAAATCAAATCTAAATTAGAAGAACAAATAGTCTACTTCAAAGGAGAGCTATTTAGTTTTAGAATACAGATCCCAGAATTCAAGACCCTTCTATAATTTGTAAATTCACGTTACTTTCAGAAATAAAAGTTAATCGTGATTCTGACATTGTAATAAATCTGGATCTGAGATTATGCATGTCTTTCTATATCCCTTGGATCTATCTCATTGATAATATTACGTCCATTATTTGTCTCTTCTTTCCTTCTTCCCTTTTTGTTTTATATGTAGGCTACTGCGAGCCTGAGCCAGATCTCATAAGAGATGAACGTATGTTGGAAATAAAATTGGGCATAATTGAGTTATAACTGATTTGAGGACATAACACATGTTTTATTCAAAACATAAAGTGTATCGAACATATGACTTGAGATTTGAGGCATAAAGTATTGAACATATGACTTGTGATTTGAGGCTTAAAGTATTGGACATCTGACTTGAGATTTGAGGCATAAAGTATTGGACATATGACTTGAGATTTGAGGCATAAAATATATTGGGCATATAACTTGGGATTTGGGCCGTAAATTGAACTGTAAACATGTAAGTTCAAGTTATTTTCAGATATAAACAACTAATAGTGATTTTGGCATATAATGAAATGGATCTAAGTCCATGCTTGATGATAAGACAAATCTTTTAGATTAATTCCTATCTTTCTATCGAATCAATGATTTACATGCCCAGTAAGTTATTATTCAATCATGCCTGTCTTTGTTGGACATCTGATATATAATCCCTTTTGGTTCATGATGTTATTTATATCAGATCTATATGCCTATGAGATTATTTCTATTAGTTTATTTCAGATCTATCTTTGTTATACCCCAACTCTAACAGATCTATAATCCTCTTAGGTCCAAAATATTTGACAGATCTACCTTTTTAATGCCTCTTTTATGCCTACTCTCGTTTATGTTCCTCTTTCGTCCCCTTTATTTTATGAATCTTGATTAACCTCGAATCTAGACAAAAACTTATTATATGTGCGATTGGAATGCGGTGGTATTGGGGAATAGTCTATTTGGTATGGTGGAACATATTTTTTTAACTTATGATTTGGGGCATAATTGTATTTATTGCGAACTTGGGGTAATTGGGTATAACATGGAATTGACATTATTTGGCATAATTTGGAACATGTAGTATAGCATGACTGTTAAGATGCAATTTGGGGTAATTTGACATGAATTATGGAATATGTAATTTGATATATTGAACCTAGAATTGGCATGAACGACAAAGTATGAAATTAGCATATAAATCAAGTTTTGGGAAAAAATTGTTATTGTTGCGAATTTGGGGTAACTTGAGCATTAAATCTAGATTGGGCGTAAAATGTAACATGACTAGTTTTGGTGAATTTGGTAATTAGAATGTAAAATCTAGATTTGGGTATATAGGTTAACTGCGTAGATTAAAGATGAACATGCCTAACCCGAGGTTAGATTGAGTTGTGGTGTAAAACTGCCTAGAACCGCCCGGCACATCTAGTAACCACAACAACACATATCTAATGTGAGAGGTTGGTGCATTAATAAATCATTAATGCTAATGAACAAGATGAATGACTAGGGTTAAGTAATAAGAATACTTAACCAACATAACAAGATGAATGAGAAGGTTTAAGTTAACACTTAACCAATATAACTTGAATTGTGGTAGGGTTAAGTTGACACAAGAAGGCAACACTTAACCAAAGTAACATGACAAGTAGGTGGGTTAAGTTAACTTGAATTGATTGATGACACTTAGCCAATACAACATGATGAACACGTGGGATTAAGTTAACATGAAAACACTTTACCAATATAACTTGATGAACGAACGGGGTTAAGTTAATAAGAAACACTTAATCAACACGACACAATGACTAGGTGGGTTAATTTAACATGAATGAACAACACTTAACCAATATGACATAATGTGCGGGAGGGTTAAGTACATATCGGGTTAGTGGGTAATATTAGGAAATATTGGCCCACAAACTTAACCGTTAAATAAACATGCTTGAATCGATGGGAGGGTAAAGTACATCTCGTGTAGGTGGGTAATATTAGTTCATATAGGCCCACAAACTTAACCGTTAAATAAACATGCTTGAATCGATACGAGGGTTAAGTACATCTCGTGTAGGTGGGTAATATTAGTACATATAGGCCCACAAACTTAACCATTAAGAAAACATGCTAGAACTGGTGGGAGGGTTAAGTACATCTCGTGTAGGTGGGTAATATTTGTATATATAGGCCACAAACTTAACCAATAGGAAACCCTAGTAACGGGGACCCATTTCAGCAGTAACCTACATAGATGTATCACGGTACCTTGAACTAGGCAGGGTGGGGAACGATTACTGGGCTGATTGTAAGCGGTCAAAGCAACGGCAGAGGGTACGTCAGTGTAGGTTCCGACGGTTTACGGGCATGCACGTATTCTGAAGTGGGGAAAAGCAGCTAGTAGTATTTGCTCCAAATTTGGGATCAGACACCGAAGGTGTAAAAAGTCACACTTCACCGATTTGGTAAGAATGTGGAACCGCGAAATCGCAAAACAAAAGAATGAAAGCAAGTAAGAGAACAAAGGAATTTTTGTAGTGGTTCGATTCTCTATGAATCTATATCCACTTTCAATCAATTCTCATTATAATATTCAGCTTATAACATAAGAATCTTCCCTCATTACAATTTTTCCTCTCTTTTCTCCCTCCTTATGATCTAATTTCTCTTGAATTTGGTGAAGAAAATGAAGAGATCTCTTAGCTTTGTGATGAATCTTCAACCACTTGTTTGCTTTGATCCTCTTTCATGAACTTCATAGATCTCATAGTGAATTAGCATTCGATTTAGGCTTTGGAGAGGATTAGAAAAGATATAAAATTGCTTGAGAGATTTATTATGTAGCTTGAATGAGATTGAAGGTGCTTAGATCCGATCGTAGAAAGCTCTAATGGTCATTGATTTAGATTTGATCTTCATGAAGTTAGAAAAGTGTTGATGAATCCATAGAAGCCATTAGAGAAGATGTAAATGAGTTTTCAATTTGGTAGAGTCTCCCCCTTGGAATCAATCCCCCCCCCCCCCAAATGAATTATGAGGGGTATTTATAGGTGATTTTAGCCCAGGTGGGAATTTTATAATTGTGCAGAAAACGCCATGACTCAACTCGCCATGACTCCAACTCGCCATGAGCCAATTTCTACATGACTCACTATAACAATGCATGGAGCGATATGGATGAATGCGCCATGAATTGAATTATTCTATGCGACATGAAATGTTGAAACGCTTAGGATGCTTGCGCCATGACCTTGGAACCAATTGGGAAAGAGCGATGTCATGCCTTTCAACGTGATGACAGCTAATGCTTTCTACTTTAAAGCTGTAATTCATGACATGGTTTTCAACGACATGCATATGCATGGCGTGATCTGTATAATGCAACGCAACGGCATGTCTTTTGCAAACGACATAGAGCATTTGTCTATATCCTTCAACTCACGTGGACATGCACTTTTGTTCCCTTGTTCTGTCGCCACCTGTCCCTTGTTGTATTAATCCCCTCTACAGCTGGCATCGAGGGATGGATTCCATTCCTTTGACTTACATGTTTCCCAAACACTCCAGTGATCTGAATGTACAAACGATATGAGTGTTTTCCTTCCTCGACACAAATGACCGCGACATGGTGCGACATGGTTCTGATATATATCCAACGACATGCTTCATCTGGTAATACATGACATGGTGTGCCCATATGATTTGGAGTGTGTATACGGCATGGTTGATGGCCTTAAGGTATGGTTGCTTAACATCTTGACTATATATGTTATGTGGCATGAAATCAGTTATTGGCCCTACTGCCTCATTTAACGTCATGACTTCACTTGATGTACTCATATTGCTTCCCACGACTTGGGCTATCATGCACAGTGTAACTTGTCACGGTGAGCAACAAACAATGTAACAACTTGATTCTTGACATGAAGACTTGATACGTAGTTATAATAATCCAACAATCTCGGATCCTCTGGTGGCAAATATTGGTCTGACGTGGACCTACTTTGACTGTATAGCTATTACACCCAACGATATGAGCTACCATGACGTTGTGCTCTCTCGAAAACATCAGAACAAGAGCCGACATGGTTGTAATGGCATGAGCGACATGAATTGGAGGGCTTTCTTTATTATATAATATGTTTTCACGGCAAGGTTTACAAGGAGTGGCCACAACGACATAAATGGAATGGACGACTGACCTATGTCGCGCCGACAGCTTGTTGCGTGTGAAAGATTTGGAGTGGGCGGGCGACATGGTTTGAAACGACTTGATATATGTGCATGCGGTCTGCGTATTAACTGCATATAACCATGTCGTAGAAACGACTTGAGTCAGTCGTGTCGTGTGTCACCATTCATGAATAACTTTTCGTTGTGAACCGCGTTCCAAAAACGGGGTTAACAAGTAGTTATACACTGTGCATCTTGAATCGTGTCGGGTCGCTATCATAAGGATTGATACACCTTATGGTGGGACCAGCACAGGGTATCTACACGCAAGAGAGGGCCGATTGACATAGACACAAGAGAAATGAATACAAGTAGGGAGCCGATCGATAGGGTAGTAAGGGTACATCTAGCATGTTCATGGCAATTAGGCAGATTGAAGTGGAAGCCTCACGATAGATGTACACCTGAAGGCTACCACAATTATGGGGATTGGGATAATGTTATCATTTTATACAGATTTCTAGTTAAGACACTGGTTAGGTGGTGCAGAGATAGATATAGAAATCAGAACAACAAAGTAGTAGCGAAGCGGAGAAAGAGTAGAAGCGCTTTCAGTTTATCTTGCCTTATGCTTATCCTATGTTATCTTAATATCCCTGTTATCACGGTATTGTCTTATAT
Source organism: Allium sativum (assembly GCA_030737875.1). Taxonomy (NCBI): domain Eukaryota; kingdom Viridiplantae; phylum Streptophyta; class Magnoliopsida; order Asparagales; family Amaryllidaceae; genus Allium; species Allium sativum. Next base: position 647,932,202 of record CM060923.1, read on the forward strand.
TCAGTTTATTCATGTCATGATGCTTTTTCCTGTTTATATGTTGAAAGTCAGTGGACTTACCAGACTTATGTCTGACCTAGTTTTGTTTCACCTCTTTTCTTCCGTTCCCCCCCCCCCCCAGGTTCACAGGGAGGAAATGTTACCACTTAGCTCAGTTTTCTTACCAAGGTCGAAGATAGTTGATGTATTGCTTTGGACTCTATCTCCCACTGCTATGGCTGGTTCATGCTTTATTAGGGAATAACATTGTTGTTTTTATGCTTCTTTTATATTTGGAAGTTTTTATATCAAGACAGAAGTTCTATGTATTACTTTTAAGTATGATTGAGACAACCGTTGTAAAAGATTGACTGAACCATATTTTTTATAAAATGACTTTATTTTCCGCTACTTTATTTGTCTCTCTTGTAATTTATCTGCCTCTTTTACCTAAAATGCTCTGCTAAAGTTAAGGCATTCTCTTTGTGAGTGACCTTAACGGAGGCGGGGTGTTTCAAGGACCAAACACGTTTACTCATTTCGTAAAACTACATTGGAAATAGTTTTATAAAATTCCTTTAAATACGCTATGCTTTAGTTGGACAATACATGACAGGGCAACCAGGTACATGCTAAACTAACATTCCTACAAGTTTCTAACGAATATATAGTGTGACATATATTCAGTTTCAACTAGATCCACAGAGACAAACTAGTGCAGTAATAATTATGTATAGCTAAAATCAGGTGTGTGTTTTCAGTTTTAACCAAACAATATGGGTGTTTCCTCTTTACAAATCAAGGCAGAATTTACGTTTTGAAACAGTTTAGATAATAGCTTTAGCAAGGCTAACAAAACTTATCAAGATGGCCACAAGGGACAATGCATGTTAATTTAATAACAATGTAGTTGTATGAATCTCAATGTAGACCAAATGCAAAAATATATAAGCATGCCCAATACAGATGCATACACATATATGAAATATATATATATACATATATATACATATATATACACATATATTACCCCGTATTAACAGCATATACATATATGAACCTGGTTTAAGGTTTCACCAATTACATAAATATGCGTATATGTATAGGTGTATACCTAATAAATGATTAACCAGTATTAACCCATGCTTTTTGTGGTTGAACTTAATCTTGACTGTATACAAAAATAATGCTGATATAATGTGTGTGTGTGTGTGTGTGTGTGTATATATATATATATATATATATATATATATATATATATTCCAGCCTATAAAGTCAGTACCACTGTACAAAGCATAAAATGCAAGAGAACAAACTTTTTCATTCTAACATACTGATTTATGGCAAATACTCTAGCACCAAAGCGTCGTACAAGGCATGCAGGTTTACTTTAGTGATTATTTTTTGAATGTGACATAGCATTTCAAATAAATAACTTCCTAGAGAGAGGCATTCTATTTATGTAGTTAGCTATATTCATTTACGCAGCTATGCACTTCGAGTCTTGCTGTGCATGTTAGTGATTATGTGGAACTCGTGTTAGTGATTACCCAAACCTGTAAAATTCAAAAAGTCAATATCATAAACTAAATATACAAACTCAACGTATGACCAAATACATGTTCATACATATGCGCACATGTTTATGCATATATACGATCCAATTTCATATTTCAGGTCCAAAATGAGTATGACTGCAAATGGAAACGAATGACAGTTGGATGATGAAATATGGAGATGAAAATAAACAAATAATAAATAGATGAAAGGGTTTGGTGAGATCGAAGAAACATAATGGGTAGTGAAGAAGGGGAAAATAAGCAGCAGTGGAAATGTAGATGTCTGCCATGGTAATTTGTCAGGAGTTGGTCAAGCTTTGCATGTGTAAGGGATTAGATATATGGGAAATACTGACGGGGAGTATTCTCATGACTATCAGTGAGAGTAAAACAGTAAAATTACACGAATGCAACAACGGAGGGAAACAGTAAATTACAAGCACATGCAATTAGGACAATGAATAAAAATTTACTAACGAGAGAATGCAGGCAAGATACGTAGGGGATCGAGCATCGGACAACGGAAATAGAGACGGCGACAAGCAGTGCAGCTGGAGAAAGAGTGATTTCGATGAATCGTGCAGTGGCGACGTGAAGTGTCGGCCTTATTATCGAAAGGGGAATTAGGGTTTGCGGTGGAATACGAGAAAAAATGGAAAGGGAAATAGAAACGATGGAAAAGGAATAAATATTGAACTGAACCGATGTCAAAAGGCACAATGTTTCACCAACAGTGAGAAGATTAATTGAACAATGGAAATTGTCAAGTATCAGGGGTCAGAAATCAGTTTGGAGTTGAGTTATGTTTGAGTATTCACAAAAAACGTTTCCAACATTATGCTTTGAATTGTGCCACATTTCATATTAATAATTATTATTTACTCTTGGTTATTAATTATCATATATTTATATTTAATTTTTATTATTATTAAAGTCTTATTTATTAATTATTATAAAAGTTATATTTATTATTAATATTTTTATGAAGTATTATATAATTTAACTATCAAATATTAAATATTACTTCGTAATTGAAATTGTCAAAAGCTGGCAGATCAAAAGCAATGCAAAGGACTACTTACAACATTAAGTTTACACGCAAATAAAATATCTATCAAAAGCGCACAAACTGGCGTGGTTGTTAACTGCTGAACAAACAAGTTTGCCAAAATTATATTTGTTAAAACTGTTGAAATAGTTACTACCAAATCAAATATTACTTATTAATAATAGTTATTAATTAACTTTTTACTTATTTCTACTCAGTTAATTATATTCGAGAGTAATACTTTTTAAAAAGCTTATGTTACTATTAATTAATAAGTAGTTACCATACATTAACTATTAAAAACAAATTACTACTTATCAACTATTAATTATTTGATAATAATTGATAAATATTATTGATTCCCAAGTTTATTATTAATTATTATTATTAAATACTAATATAATTAGTTACTAAATATAGATATTTGTAATAGGCATCTATTACAACTAATAAAACGAAAAGTTGTTATATATGTTTATTACAACATTAGAGTTGACAGCTGTAAAAAACTTTTATTACAACAGTACTTTTGGCACAGTTGTAAAAAAGCATTTATCACAACTGTGCTTTTCGCATAGTTGTAAAATTAATGTTGTAATATGGTGTTTTTGTTGTAGTGTCAATTGTGACATTCTCCACTCGTTTACAACTATAATAACCTGGAAATCTGAGCCAATTTAAAATTTTTATTTTGGCAATTTTAATGAATTTTGAATATTTAAAATGAATTATTTTAAATAATAACGACGGAAAATTTATTTTCGATGAAGTTAAAATGAATAATTTTATTTTAATTATAAAAGGAATTGAAAATGGCGCGGTAGTTCGAAAATTCGATTTCAAAATTCAAATGAGTGTAATCGGATTTCAGCAAAACAAAAAATATTTGAATCTGTTTGATCATATCTTTCTAAGGATCTAAGAAACTGAGATTTCACTTTATAGAGTGAAAGATATGTCCAGTTTAAAATTCAGAAAAGTCGCTGTGGAATTTATATATATTTTAATATATATAAAGGCCTTTAAAAATAGCCATTTTGCAAACTACCTCTGTTTTCGACGAAACCAATTTTGTTGGAACCGGAATATCAAATTATTGCTAGTTTCAAAATTCATAATTTTTGAAGTCAATATGTGAGCGTGGCGAAGTTAAACGTGTTATGACAGTTTCAATCAATTTTAATCGACTGGAAAATGGCCATTTTAAAACGATCTTAGAATTCGACGAAATTAGTTTTGTTAGGACCGTATCATCAATACGAAGCTAGAAATAATTTTTCTGGAATTTTTAGAGTCAGTATGTGACCCCAGTATATTGAAATGTATGTTAAAATCAATATTGACCGTTCTACTTAGTTATATTTTAATTTTGATTAAAACTGATCGAAACAGCCGAATTGGCTTGCGAGACATATCCCATTGTGTTCGGAATGGGGGTAATTAGCTAGCGGCGACATTCGTTGGGTCTTGTTTGGAGTTCGTTACGATAAACAAGAATATTTGAATTAAATAAAATAAAATATAGGGTATAAGTAATAAGGTCCAAGCCCTAATCCATGGTCAAACTCCATCAAGTGGTCAACGTCTTCAAAATCTCGCCCCTCTCCTTCAGTGAACGACGGAAAACAGTCAGGAATTCATTCCAAATTTTCACAAAATCCATGCTATAAATTCCCAACCTCCTAAAGACAAAATCGAAGTACACTCTCCGATCTTTAATTCTGCACAAGTGGGAGGAATTCTCGTGGGCTAAGACGTGCAAAATCAGGGCAAGAACCCGCCGCTGTCGCCCACGATTTCTGGACCTTCGGGAAGCACGAGTGAGTCGCGCCACTTGGCGCTGTGAGAGCTCGAGACGCCGGAGACTGTGGCAGGGTCCGATCTAGTCAATGGCGAACGGTGGCGGCGCTAGGTGAAACCCTAGCCTTGGAGCTTCAGGCGACGATGGCAAATCGATTTACAGAGAAAGGTTTTTGTTTTTGTTTTTTGTTTTTTAATTTAACTTATGAATTGTTTTACAATATAAATCTGAATTGTTTTAAAATATAAATTTGAATTGTTTTAAAATATAAATTTGAATTGTTTTAAAATATAAATTTGAATTGTTTTTACAGTATAAATTTGGATTGTTTTAAAATATAAGTTTGAATTGTTTTAAAATATAAATTTGAATTATTTAAAATATAAATTTTAATTGTCTAAAATATAAATTTTAATTGTTTTACAATATAAATTTGAATTGTTTTACAATATAAATTTGAATTGTTTTAAAATATAAATTTGAATTGTCTTGAAAATATAAAAATTGGCATTGTTTTGAAAATATAAAAATTGGCATTGATTTGAAAAGATAGAAATACATCGATCTTTAAAGATAGAAATACATCGATCGTTAAAAATAAAAATATACAGTGCTTTAAAAATATAAATATACATTGATTTTTAAAATATAAAGTTAGATTTTTTGTGTATGATAAGAATTGGAGTTTTTATGTGATAAAAAAAATCCGATTTTTACATATGGGTTTAAAGTATAAAGATTCGATTTTCATATATATGGTAACAAGGTATAAAAATTCGATTTTTATATATGAAGCGAAAAAAAATTTGATCTTTATATAAGAAGTAGAGATATAAAAATATAATTTTTATATAGAAAGAAACGTGGTAAAAATGTGATTTTTAATATGAACTGCGTAGAGAAGACTGCGTTGGCATTGCAGGAAAATTCAATCGATCAGAAATTCAAAAATGAAATGGCGGAGTGGAACCCCAATGTGAGAACTCCGCACTTTTATTTCTATTTCTAGTTTGAAATATATACTAGGATGCAGATAATGCTTAGTAGCACCTGACACCCGTCGTCCACAGACCATGGACGGCTTGTTTATTTGATTGATGTGTTGTGAAAATTGATTGTGTGATTGGGGTTGAAATAAAATATATATTCATGTGTTGAAATAAAATATATATTCATGTGTTGAAATAAAATATATATTCATGTGTTGAAATCAAATATATGTTCATGTGTTGAAATCAAATATATATTCATGTGTTGAAATAAAGTAAATATTCATTTACAAATCAAACAATTTGTTTATGTACACCGATTTGACTGATATTGATTGGGACGATAAATTTTACACATCGCCCAACTGCACAAATAAAATCTGTGTTTGATCGTTTGAAACCCCACATGGGTGTTGGGATGAAATTGGACATACACTAATCCCAACAATTAGCTGTATGTCGATCGATTGATTGACAGGCTGTTATAAGCGTTGAATATTTATATTTGATGCTTATACAGTGTAGAATGCACTCTGGATGATGGTTGATTATTTATCGTTGCTATTATATACATGTGTTGTAGAAAATCCATATAATTAACATTATATGGCATTTGATTGGGCCTCATTTCAATTTGGAAAATATAGAATATTATAAAATGAAAATTCATGTGTTGAAATAAAATATATATTTATGTGTTGAATAGAATAAATAGTCATGTGTTGACGATACTCATGTGTTGAGAATATTCGTGTGTTGAGAATATTCATGTGTTGAAACTTATCATGTGTTGAGTAAAATATTTTAACAATAAAATTCTCATTTTTATCAAATATGAAATTAGAAACTAACTGGAAATCAGTTAAGATGAATGGTTTCCTGGGTATTGATCTGATGTTGGTTTCGGCCTTCGGGGTTAATATTTAGGGAGTCATTCTCTTACTAATTTACGGTTAGAGTCTGATTAAGAATTAAATGATATAAAGCACAATTTTATAAAATATATTAAATAATAAAAATAGTTATGTGTTGACGATACTCATGTGTTGAGAATATTCATATGTTGAAAGTACTATAGATTCATGTGTTGAATAGAATAAATATTCATTTGTTGAATAAAATAACGAAGTTATTGAAATATATATAGCCTTGTGGATTAGATTTGCGCCATATTGACGTGAACGATATTTATAAATATAGAAAAGGAAGCGATTTCAAAATATAATGTTTTGAAAATATTATCATTTGGATATCGATGATATGGAATATTGAATTTTGATTTGAAATTGAATATGAAGTTGAAATCGATTTTAAAATGAAGTTAAAACGATTTATAAAATACGTTTTGAATTGAAATCGATGAAATATATATTATACATATAATATAATGGCCTAAATAGAATGCGCCCACTGCAGCAATTCGCGAACTACGACCATTGACTTCGAATTGACGTTGCGGGAGGTCCGACCGTCGGATTCTCCTAAAATCGGAACCGTTGGGTTCGTATCAAAAAGAGCTTTCTAACGAATATTAGAAATTAGAAATCTAACAGTTGGATTTGGAATTATGTCCGAATCAAATTTGGAAAAGGTCGTTGTAAGTGCAGTTCGATGGCCGTTGATGGAAATCAACTGTACGGGCGTTGATAAAATTATTAAAAATAGCAATAATTTTTGTAAAATCATAAGAAATGATTTGGAAAGAAGTGGTATGAAAATTTCCATATTTGAAAAGATAAAAACAGATTTTTATCGAAATGAACTAGTTTTAAACTAGAATTATAATCCCCTTTATTTTTAAAATAAATAAAGTGGATTTGAAATGGTTTTAAAAGTAACCAGAATTTCCAATGATTGAATTGGAATGGATTTGAATCGAAATTGTCTTTGGAAGATTTCACTGTTGGATTTCGTGATTATACACATATTGCTATGGAAGTTTGTAAGATATATTTATATCGTTATTTCCAATATGATATTTGTTGGTTGTTGAATTTGATATTGAATATAAGACGATATATTTTCTATTCAGAGCCTTGTATTTAATATCAAATGGGATTTGGGTTTGTTGTGAATAGTGTCTTCATTAACACTGTTCTTAAACCCAGTTGAGAAAAAGATTAAATCTTTTTATTTAGATTTAATGAAGTATACCAATTAAATAATATTTAATTGGAATTGAATTGGAATTGATTTTTGGGTTTATCGTGAACCGTGTTTTAAATGACATTGGTTCTTTAACCCAGTTAAAGATAAGATATGGTTTCCCAAGTTAAACAATCATTGATATGATTTTTGGGAAGATTAAAACTAAGTGGAGTTTTAATGAATCTTTAATTAGATTGAAATGATCGAAAATGGAGTATCATCAGTTAAATCTTTAATTAGATTTGAACGTGAAATGGTAATTGAATTTACGGATAACACCGTGGTGTTAGATATGAAATGAAGTATCACCAGTTTTACTTCATAGGATGAATAGGTTGAGATTGGGAAATTAAAATAAATGATTACTTTAGTGTGGTTTGCTAATCCCGACTAATTTGAATTGATATTCGAAAGAAGATTAAAGATAAATTTAAAGAATTTATCTTTGATAAAATTAATGGGAATCTTTCCCAAAGTATAAGAATATTTGAGTAAAATAATATTCTGAATTGGAATGAGGCTTATGTTGTGTTTTTGTGTAACACTTGTTTATTATATACGCGAGTTATTCAGAAAGATCGGGTATATCCCATTCTGAATAATTGATTCGACGTGGTGTCGAGGATGAAGACGGTGGTTGAAGATCAGAGGTCTTCACATCGTTTGGGTGATTACTGATGATCTTGATTGGGCTGTACACCCAAGAGGAGGGAATCAGTTGGTGATCGTCCAGACGTACTTGGAGATCGATGGATATGCGAGGTACAAGATGCCTCCGGTTTCGTTCAGACCCGGAACGAACTTGTAAATGGACTGTGTGTCTGACATTGGATTTTATTCTGTGTGATTGATTTCTATTAAATATATATCTGTTGGGCGGCGGAGAATTTATTCTCTTGCTTAACGCCCTTCTCTGAGACGTACGAGCCCATGGGTTATATTTTGATGGATATTAATCGCATGGAGTGAATTGCCTGTGTGGCATGCCTAAGTGGCAATTGATCAAGGCTTCTGTTGAAAAGCAATGTCTTGTGGTTGATGATCAAAGCACCGCCTTTGTGGCATAGCTTTTTGTAACGTTGATTCGCCAGCCTCACACCCCGGTTGTGAACCAGAAACGGGAGAGGACATCGGGGAGGGCATGAGTTTCCTTCTTGCTAGGGTGGTGTCAGTGAACTACCAGCCCTGACATTTATATTACTTTCACCTATGTGGTTGTTGCTGTTGCGAGGTGCATCGGATATATCGGTGACTATGAAACACCCCACGTCCATTAATGTCACTCACAAAGGGAATGCATTAACTTCCATGGAGGTTTTAAGTAAATATAGAACAGTAAAATTACAACAAGACAGATATAAAATAGTACTTGGAAATTCAAAAACTTTATTTCATTGTAGCAGAAGTCAAAACATGTTTGATTACATCATAACACCATATTCAATGTCAAGTACAATATCTATCTTGATAAAACAAGTACATAATCCCATTACATGAATAGCCATTAAAAAGAAAGATAACAAGCTGGACTTTACTTCAGCAGTCCAAGCTTTCCAGTAGATAAGCGATCCAACTAGACTCCACTAGAACTTGGCCCAACCTGCGGACCTGAAGGGAGAAAAAGGATGGAAAAGAGGGGGTCAGACATAAAGTCTGGTGAATATGATAATTCTACAATACTATTACCAAAATAACTGGACTAAGGCATAAGCTGGAAAACAAGAAAATGTCTATGAAGAGCAGATTAAGGACATAGACAATCGCTAAAGGCAACGTTATAGGCGCTCCTAAATACTAAAGGATAAACACTATACTGCACCACACCAGTCACCCTAAAGATTCATCCCACTTAGCTTCACTTAGAAACTTTCCCAATGGCTTTACGTACCCCTAGCTGACTACATAGGTGCCGCCTGCCCCTATCTCCACTAGGTGTACCCTACTTCCCATTATTCGATCGGCTCCCTAACTCGTAGATACCCGTGCTGGCCCCACAGTGGGGTGTATCACTCCCCTAAAGTGGCAACCTGATACAACGGACATGCACGGCTTGTACCTACACGATGCAACAACGTCTTACCTACTAGCCCGGGTCCACACACGCATATGAAACCCGTTGGACTTGCGTTGCCACCGCTCCCTGTTTTGGCCTCTTATAGTCAAACCCAGTATGCGTGTCCCGTCCTCGACTTGGGTCGAGCCCACAAAGATACGTTTTGGGATACTGGTTGAAATGGGCCCCCACGATTTACCACAAGCATTCCACCTAAGCTTGTCCCCATTAGTCCATCCCACTTAACCCACTTAGTCATGTTCATTTACATGTGTGATTGGTTAAGTCTAATCGTATTTCAAATGCCTCTAAAGGCAACCACCAGATTCCTCATGCCACCCAAGGCACCTACTTAACCCCCATGTCCCACCTTACATGATTATCTGGTTAAGTATTTCTTAGTTCATTAAGGCCATAACCTCATAAAGACCTCTCACATTAGACTGGCATTTATGGCAGCTGGATTTGCCGGGCGGGTCCGGGCAGTCTTACACCATAAAAGAGTCTAACCTCGTGTCTTTACAACTGTTATGCTTTAGTTTAGGCCTAGGACCTCTCACATTGGGCCGACATTTGTGACTACTGGATTTGCCGGGCGGGTCCGGGCAGGTTTACATCACAAACGGGTCCAACCTCGTGTCCTAAGCATTGATTATTAATAATAATCCACTTTCCCCCAATTTTAATAATTCCCTACTTGAATTATTAATTACTTCCAATTTTTAACAATGTCCATAATTGACTCAATTATGGACATCCATTCATGGTATGCAAAATCTTACAAAATTGCACCCAATTTATTAATTCCTAATATTACCCCTACCCCACGTTTGAACGTTTATTCGCAAAATATATGTTAGTCTCGAATAGCCTAACTCATAGCATAAAAGAGATTATCATAATAACAACATGTATATGTGACCAAATGAATCATAATAAGGGGTGAAACTTGCATATGTCCAACTTGCATAGATTATACATGTCATGGACCTAAAGGTGTCAACTTGTTCAAAATTCACCTAATATAATCTCAATCAATTTTCATAAACTTACATATGAACATGTGTGAATCAACATCATCTAATTTTTTAACAACATGGTTTTATATGGGTACACCTAACTCAATAGGCAAATTCCCATATTCAAGTTTTATTTAATTATAGTTTCAAGTTTATGGGTACACCTAACCTAATAGGAAAATTCCCATAAACAAGATCCATTTAAATAAATAAAAAACATAACTTTAAGCATGTTCCAACAACATCATGATTTTACAACATAATATAGCATGATTTATAACATGGCATAGTATGATAGTATAACATAGCTTGACATGATTCTCAACATAGCACGACATAGCATAAGAGAATTTACAACATAGCATGACATAGCATATATAATTTACATCATACGACAACATAATAACATAATAAGAGATCCACAATATATATAATTTACAATTACAAATCACGTCACTTTCTTGTGATCCATTCATAACTGAGTCAAATTAGTTTGTAATAGTCTTGTGAGAATCATCATACTCACCAACAAAAGAAAAGAATTAGAGAAAGAGAGATCTTTTGATTTGATTTGTGAAGATTTAGTTGTAAATGATTAGGCTTCCTCTTCTTAGTTTGTGACGGCTATGCTGAACTCCATGGCAGCAGCATGACGGTAGCTTCTCTAATTTTACAAGTGATTTAGGTCTAGGGTCTACCCACTTATTTATAGATTTTAGAATTCATTTAGGCCATTAGATTTAACCTAGAAATAACCGCAGCCGTTCAGACTAGATGGGGTTTATCTTGTTGACTCAGCAATGAGTCAGAAGTGACTCAGCAAACACTCAGCATATTAATAAACTTCTATTCATGTCATAAATATATATATATATATTTTCTACAATGTACATATTAGATACATCCCCCTTTACTTATTATTGTTTTTATATACATATTAGATACATCCCCTCTCTCTCACACTTATTAATATTTTTATATTCATATTAGATACATCCCCTCTCTTACACACTTATTAATATTTTTATATTCATATTAGATACATCCCCTCTCTTACACACTTATTAATATTTTTATATTCATATTAAATACATCCCCTCTCTTACATACTTATTAATATTTTTATATTCATAATAGATACATCCCCTCTTTTACATACTTATTAATATTTTTATATTCATATTAGATACATCCCCTCTTCTACACACTTATTATTATTTTAGCAACTTTAGTGTTAATAGAAAATTCGGGGTGTTACATTCTCCCCTCCTTTAAGGATTTCGTCCCCGAAATCTTCAAGTCTGGAAGAATGTATATCCTACCATCCAAACGTCCATCTACTCATCCATCATACACAGGTATCCATTGTCCTTATAGACTTCTAATGCTTTCATGTTTAAATGCACAGTGTGTGTATATGTCCGTATCTAATGCAAAATCAGGCGGTCCACTGATTCAGTTGACCTCCTTAATGCAACTATGATCGTGCCATGCATCCATTATGTATGCAAAAGATTTTTAATGCTACATAATACTTCTATATGCGTGCACAACCATCATCTGAATGCAGCATCCACATGATAATACAACCATCGTTCATCCATTTTACTAAATACATCCATATATATATGCAATATGCAATATGTAGTGACTGAGCCGATCTAGTGCCTAAAGTGTGTGTATATATGCATCCACGAGCAACCACTAGCAAACACTTGCATCCATTTTGCACCCATCATACATAACATGTCTCAAACACATGTTTCAACCATAGGATTATCCTAACTAAAGGTCAAAGATACTAATGAGAGGACATACTAAAGACAAGATAAGATAAGCTAAGCGATAAAGGAGAAATAAAAAGACATACCCTCAAAAAGAAAAGGGTACAATGAACGCATCTTCTCTTCTGTCTCCCAAGTTGCGTTGCTCTCATCATCTCCCCATTGCACTTTAACCAGTCTGACCTCTCGATTCCTCAACTTTTTGATCTCCGACCCAAGAATGCATGTAGGAGCTCGTCTAATTGTTGCATCACGCTCTATTTCCACCTCTTTAAGCAAGCTCGGCTCTACCACCTCCGCGGTCTTGTGCAAACACTTCCTCAAATATGATACATGGAATACGTCGTGTACTCCACTAAGTTTCTCAGGCAACTCCACCCTATATGACATCTTCCCAATCCTGTCTTTTACAGGAAACGGCCCTACAAACCTTGGTGCTAATTTCCCCACGGACCCAAAGCGAACAACATTCTGTAACGGAGATACTTTGATAAAAACCATGTCCCCAATGTCAAACTCAAGATCTGTCCTCCTCTTATCAGCATACGATTTTTGCCTATCTTGTGCTGCTTTCATCCTCCTTCGAATCAACTCAATCTTCTCCGAGGTTTCCCTAACCATATCGGGCCCAAGTAGGATTTTATCGGTAGATTCCCACCAACATGTAGGCGAACGGCAAGGCCTTCCATAAAGATCTTCGAAAGGTGCCATGCCAATACTAGACTGAAAGCTATTATTATATGCGAATTCTACTAACGGAAGGTGCTCTTCCCATGTACCCCCAAAGTCTAGGATACAAAGCCTTAAAAGATCCTCTAGAATGCGATTCACCCTCTCGGTCTGGCCGTCTGTCTGAGGATGATATGCGGTGCTCAAACATAGCTGAGTCCCTACCGCCTCTTGTAAACTCTTCCAAAATTCGCTAGTAAAGATGGGGTCACGGTCGCTTACTATACTAGAAGGAATACCGTGCAAACGAACTATCTCCTTAATGTATACAGAAGCCAACCACGGAGCAGTCCTCTTACTTTTCACGGGAATAAAATGGGCGCTTTTAGTAAGTCTATCTACTATAACCCAAATCCCCGTGTTACCCTTCCTTGATCTTGGTAATCCATCCACAAAATCCATTGAGATGCCTTCCCATTTCCATAGTGGAACTTCTAATGGGTGAAGCAACCCACCGGGTTTCTTTTGTTCTGCTTTAGCTCGTTGGCACACCAAGCATCTAGCGACGTACTCGGCCACATCCTTTTTCATACCGGCCCAAAAGAAAACCCGCTTCATATCTTTGTACATCTTATCCCCGCCGGGATGAATGGTCATTTTTGAGCGATGAGCATCATCAAGAATGGCCTTCCTTAAGTCTTCGTCTTGTGGTACACAAAGTCTATTATCCCTTCGTAACCAACCCTTATCGTCTAGGGTATACCTACGAAGATGGCTTGATGACTCCCCCCCATTGAGCTTTTCTACTATCTCAACCAACTGTGGGTCGTCTCGCTGTGCCTCACCAACCCGTCCTAGAAGTTTAGGTCTAACCTCCAAGGATGCTAACAGACCGGGTACTAAGTCAACGGAGGGTCTAAAGTCAAACATAGAGATGAATTCTAAGCTTTGTCGTTCAACAAACAACGGACTCAAGGACAACCTTTTCCTACTTAAGGCGTCTGCCACCACGTTACCCTTGCCCGGGGTATATGCTATTTCAAAATCGTAGGAGGCTAAGAATTCCATCCACCGTTGCTGCCTTAAATTCAAATCCTTCTGAGAGAATAAGTATTTTAATGATTTGTGGTCAGTGAACAGTTCGAATTTCTCACCAAGAAGATAGTGACGCCAAGACTTAAGCGCGAAAACAATTGCGGCTAGCTCTAAGTCATGCGTGGGGTAATTCTTTTCATGAACCCTCAACTGCCTTCCACCATAGGCTATTACTCTTCCCTCTTGCATGAGGACCGCGCCAAGTCCCGTCCCACAAGCATCAGTATAGATGGTAAACGGTTTATTCCCGTCTGGCAGCACTAAGACTGGGGCTGAAGTTAAGGCTCTCTTTAAACGTTGGAACGCATCATCGCAATCTTTGTCCCACGTAAAAACCAGGTTCTTCTTCGTTAATCGTGTTAATGGAGCTGATATTTTTGCGAAGTCTTTGATAAACTTCCTATAATAGCCAGCCAACCCCAAGAAACTTCTTACTTCGGTTGCATTTTTAGGGACCTTCCAATCTTGGATGGCCACCACCTTTGCGGGATCCACTGCTATCCCTTCTTTGGAAACCACGTGACCTAAGAACCGTACTTCCTTCCTCCAGAAGTGACACTTAGAAAATTTTGCCTTAAGGTTATGCGCTCGAAGGGTTTCCAACACTTCCCTAAGATGTAGGGAGTGCTCTTCTTTATTCTTAGAAAAGACTAAGATGTCATCCACAAAGACTACCACGAATTTGTTAAGGTATTCCCTAAACACCCTACTCATCAAATCAACAAAATATGCAGGGGCGTTTGTCAAACCAAAGGGCATCACTAGCCATTCATAGAATCCGTCAGGAGTCCTAAAAGCAGTCTTATCTATACTATCCTCAGCCACTCTCAGTTGATGAAAGCCAGTGGCTAAGTCCAACTGCGAAAACACTGAGGCTCCAACTAACTGATCAAAGAGATCGTCAATCCTCGGCAGTGGGTGTCGGTTCTTTTTAGTAAGCTTGTTTAGTTCTCTATAGTCCATACAAAGTCTAAGAGACTCATCCGCCTTTGTGGCAAAAACTACTGGAGCACCCCACTCCGATATACTACGTCTTATGAACCCCTTCTCAAGCAACTCCTTTACTTGCTTATTGAGTTCCCTCCTTTCACGAGGAGCCATGTGGCGCACTGGCAAAGATACGGGTTTAGCATTATCCACAAGATAAATTCGAAAGTCAATCTCCCGCTTTGGAGGTAAGCCCTTCACCTCCTCAAACACATCCGGATATTCCCGGACCACTTCTACCAATCGCAGGTTCTCTACAGACGCGTCAAGCGATTCAAGATAACTTAGCATAACGGAATTTATGGGATTACAAAAGATGTCGAGAGCATTACCAAGGTGAGTCACAAGCCTAACTACTCTCCTTTCACAATCAAGAATGGCCCTATATCTGGACAACCAATCCATTCCTAAAATTAGCCCATAGCCCGTGAAGCCCAATACATAAGCATCACATCTAAATTCAACGCTAAGTATAGAGATTTTCAAATCCAAACATATCATGGTCAAATGAGCCGAACCCCCAATTGGATTTGAAACGACCAAGGGATCTTCTACTAAACTGGTGTTCAAGTGCAGTGATTCAACTAATGATGCAGAGATAAACGAATGAGATGCGCCAGAATCGAATAAGGTACGGACAGGATGATCAAACAGAAAAACTAAGCTTTCAACAGAAATTGTTCTACTTCTTTCTTGCAGCGGTGGGGCCGCAATAGCCTGAACTTGCCCCCTTGCCTGCCCTGGTGCCATAAGAGCCTGCACCTGTCCTCCCGAGGTAGACCCTGCCCTCTGCCCCTTCTTTGGACAGTCCTTTACTAAATGTCCCGCATCTCCACAATGAAAACAACCAGTCTTCTTTTTCTTTCTACAATCTTTGCTGAGATGGCCAGGCATCCCACAATTGAAGCATTTCTTCTTCCCTTTGCCATTATTGTTTTTACCACCCTTCTTATTTTGCTGTTGGGGTTTCTTATGATCCCCTTTCTTTTCAACTGCCTTATCCTCATGCATAAGTGCCATTTCTACTAGCTTTTCAAAGGTGGCTCCCATAGGGATGTGGGTCATAGCCAACCCTTGCAACGGTTCATTCAAGCCTCTAACGAACCTCAAAGCTTTCTTCTCTGGCGTGTTCACCAACTCCAAGCCAAACCTTGCTAACTGATTAAATTTATTGACATATTCCTTTACTGATGAGCTCCCTTGCTTTAGTGCCAGGAATTTTTCCATATTTAAGTTCTCCTCTGCCCTTGAAAGAAACTTTGCCTCAAACCTTCGTCTGAAATCCGCCCATTAATCAACTGGACGTTCCCCGTTAGTGACCTCCCACCAAAACGAGGCCTCTCCCTTCATTAACCAAGCAGCTAAACGGACTTTCCTCCCATCTTCCATTTCAAAGATATCCAACAATTCCTCAGTCTCCTTAAGCCAATCTCTTGCCTCCACAAACGTCTCAGTCCCTTGAAAAGTTTTTCCTCCCATAGCCTTGAATTCCTTGCACGTCTTTGCAAAAGTGTCAACACGAGGAGGAGGAGGAGGAGGAATGGGTGCAACTAGGGGTGGAGGAGTATCCGCTGGGCCTGCAGTGGTGGCCCTAGCCTCCAAGTATCTCCTAAACCACCCTGGAATCGTCACACCTTCTGGGAGATTAAGATCTTCAGCCATGCTGAAACGAAAAAGGAAAGATTCAAAATGGAGAATTCGAAAGATAAAGATAAGGATGTGGCTATTTGGGATTATGTTTTTCATAAAAACTCTCTTTAAATAACATGTTTTTTTTTTGAAAGCACTTCTTCCAAAAATACTTTAGAAAAAAATATTTTTCTAAAAAAAAAATTTATCTGTTCTGGTAACCTTATGCTCTGATACCACGTGAAACACCCCACGTTTGAACGTTTATTCGAAAAATATATGTTAGACTCGAATAGCCTAACTCATAGCATAAAAGAGATTATCATAATAACAACATGTATATGTGACCAAATGAATCATAATAAGGGGTGAAACTTGCATATGTCCAACTTGCATAGATTATACATGTCATGGACCTAAAGGTGTCAACTTGTTCAAAATTCACCTAATATAATCTCAATCAATTTTCACAAACTTACATATGAACATGTGTGAATCAACGTCATCTAATTTTTTAACAACATGGTTTTATATGGGTACACCTAACTCAATAGGCAAATTCCCATATTCAAGTTTTATTTAATTATAGTTTCAAGTTTATGGGTACACCTAACCTAATAGGCAAATTCCCATAAACAAGATCTATTTAAATAAAAAAAAACATAACTTTAAGCATGTTCCAACAACATCATGATTTTACAACATAATAGCATGATTTATAACATGGCATAGTATGATAGTATAACATAGCTTGACATGATTCGCAACATAGCACGACATAGCATAAGAGAATTTACAACATAGCATGACATAGCATATATAATTTACATCATACGACAACATAGTAACATAATAAGAGATCCACAATATATAGAATTTACAATTACAAATCACGTCACTTTCTTGTGATCCATTCATAACTGAGTCAAATTAGTTTGTAATAGTCTTGTGAGAATCATCATACTCACCAACAAAAGAAAAGAATTAGAGAAAGAGAGATCTTTTGATTTGATTTGTGTAGATTTAGTTGTAGATGATTAGGCTTCCTCTTCTTAGTTTGTGACGGCTATGCTGAACTCCATGGCAGCAGCATGACGGTAGCTTCTCTAATTTTACAAGTGATTTAGGTCTAGGGTCTACCCACTTATTTATAGATTTTAGAATTCATTTAGGCCATTAGATTTAACCTAGAAATAACCGCAGCTGTTCAGACAAGATGGTGCTTATCTTGTTGACTCAGCAATGAGTCAGAAGTGACTCAGCAGACACTCAGCATATTAATAAACTTCTATTCATGTCATAAATATATATATTTTTTCTACAATGTACATATTAGATACATCCCCCTTTACTTATTATTGTTTTTATATACATATTAGATACATCCCCTCTCTCACACACTTATTAATATTTTTATATTCATATTAGATACATCCCCTCTCTTACACACTTATTAATATTTTTATATTCATATTAGATACATCCCCTCTCTTACACACTTATTAATATTTTTATATTCATATTAAATACATCACCTCTCTTACATACTTATTAATATTTTTATATTCATAATAGATACATCCCCTCTCTTACATACTTACTAATATTTTTATATTCATATTAGATACATCCCCTATTCTACACACTTATTATTATTTTAGCAACTTTAGTGTTAATAGAAAATTCGGGGTGTTACAGACTATGTGGAGCCGATGGTGTCATTTGGCTCATTTACGTCCCAAAGCGCGGGAAAACGCAGTGTTCAGGCATTTTAATCCACATCGGTGGACCGACCCTGACGATCCAAGGGTCGATGCGCTCTGACCCTGAGGCTCGGGCTAGAGAGTCTCGAAACCGGTGAGGACGATCCCTTGCCTCGGTTCATAGATGGAAATCCAATTTCCAAATACGTGACTTTGCGGTTTTGATTGTACATCCTAGTATGGCGACATGATATATGGTACCCATGCCGTCTATGATTGATACATATGATTTGAAGTTGTTTTATACACTATGCACTTATAATATTATCAAATGATTTGTTTTAAACGTACCAAGCATGTTTGGCTATTATAAGGGAAAAACCTATCCCCCGACTTGCGTTGCATTGTGTGATAGGACCAGGGTCTTATAATAGCTTCATTTTTCCAAAAAGCATTGCGCTGTTTTTGTTATATGCACTGGTATTCTTGGGAGGAAATCCATTCCGTGTTATATGGTGTAGTCCCTTGATATATCTGATTTAAAGTAAAGTTTTAAATAACTGTTTTAGTTCTCACACCAGTCACATGACTGACCTGGAGTTTATTGTTTTAACCTAAACTCTAGGTGCCCTTATTTTGACACGGGCAGCTAGTAGTTTTGGTTTTGCTGATTTGTATTCATAGGATCCTGGTTTACAGCTGGAACGATATCCAGAAAGCTCTGTATCCGTATATCTTTTTCAGTTGTGTTTTTTATTATTTTCCACTGCTATGTAATGTAATTTAAATCTCTGATATTATCTATGTAATATTTATTCGTACTCTATATATTCTTGTATTCTGATGGAATTGTTGTAATAAACAATGTAACGTTCTTTTGTTTGCGTCCCGACGTGGCTGGTTCTCAATTCAATCCGGGCTTTCCTTACTGGGGAAGTTCGGGTTGTTTCACCTGGTATCAGAGCTTTGGTTTACAAAGCTCGAGAACAAGACACGTTAGAACCGAACGAAAGAATTCATCAGAGATTGGATTAGTAATATCCAACGAGAATGACTCGTTAGAGATGGGATCAATAGTATCCTAGAACGAGTGTGAAGAGTAGTGTTTTTGAAATAAAAATGAAAACAAGTTTTGTTTTGAAAATTTAATTCAATTATTCATATTTGAATATTTATTTGTATTGATTTGGGCAATCCAGTATATAAAGATTTTGCGTATACGTCTGATCCGCGTGTATTTGAAGTTTTAATATACTGGATAGATATAGAATTGCACTGTAGTCGCCCGGGAATGATTCTGATGATGGGTACCCATCATTAGTGTTGTGTTCGAGTTTCGAAAGTGGGATAACTATATATCTCCAATTGACTGGTGTGAGAACCAAAGCTTGATAGGGCTTATTGTTGTGATTTGGCATCAAAAATCTGATTTTTTGGATATGTATCAAAATTATGTGTTTGAAACGTTAATCAACTAATTGATTGCTGATTGTGTTGTTTGATTATTGTTCGATTAATTAAATGTTGAACCTTTAGCCAAATTTAACCAAATAGTGAGTTGTATTGAAAATTAGTTGCATTTGCATACATATGCATGTACTTACATTAAACAGGTCATAGCAAGGAGGCTAGAGCAGAAGAATAAAATTGTTTCCCCGATAAATAGGTACATGTTTATTGTATTTCTTGGGTTTTTGACGATTTTATGAGCCGATTGGCTAGCCTCTTGCCTTTTCCTTTTTCTTTTGGATTGACGAGGGCCATGGGAGGCTGTTTGAAATATCCCAAAGCTCCCAGTGCAGGGGAGGTTATGGCGAAATTTTTCGAAAATTTAGGGTGTTAGCCAAATTTTTGAAAAATTTGAAAAGTTCTTAGAAACCGAAAAGTTGAGGAACTTAAGCCATAGAGAAAATTATGGAAGTTGAGTTGATTAGTTAAACAACTTTCAGCTTCGTTCCTTTTTGGGGACGAAAAGTTTAAAGTGGGGGAGATTGTAATAACCCGGAAATCTGAGCCAATTTAAAATTTTTACTTTGGCAATTTTAATGAATTTGAATATTTAAAATGAATTATTTTAAATAATAACGACAGAAAATTTATTTTCGACGAAGTAAAAACGAATAATTTTATTTTAATTATAAAAGGAATTGAAAATGGCGCGGTAGTTTAAAAATTCGATTTCAAATTTCAAATGAATGTACAGGATTCAAAATAAATCGGATTTCAGCGAAACAAGAAATATTTGAATCTGTTTGATCATATCTTTCTAAGGAACTAAGAAACTGAGATTTCACTTTATAGAGTGAAAGATATGTCCAGTTTAAAATTCAGAAAAGTCGCTGTGGAATTTATATATATTTT
Organism: Allium sativum; assembly: GCA_030737875.1. Taxonomy (NCBI): domain Eukaryota; kingdom Viridiplantae; phylum Streptophyta; class Magnoliopsida; order Asparagales; family Amaryllidaceae; genus Allium; species Allium sativum. Next base: position 647,953,026 of record CM060923.1, read on the forward strand.
AATATATATAAAGGCCTTTAAAAATAGCCATTTTGCAAACGACCTCTGTTTTCGACGAAACCAATTTTGTTGGAACCGGAATATCAAATTATTGCTAGTTTCAAAATTCATAATTTTTGAAGTCAATATGTGAGCGTGGCGAAGTTAAACGTGTTATGACAGTTTCAATCAATTTTAATCGACTGGAAAATGGCCATTTTAAAACGATCTTAGAATTCGACGAAATTAGTTTTGTTAGGACCGTATCATCAATACGAAGCTAGAAATAATTTTTCTGGAATTTTTAGAGTCAGTATGTGACCCCAGTATATTGAAATGTATGTTAAAATCAATATTGACCGTTCTACTTAGTTATATTTTAATTTTGATTAAAACTGATCGAAACAGCCGAATTGGCTTGCGAGACATATCCCATTGTGTTCGGAATGGGGGTAATTAGCTAGCGGCGACATTCGTTGGGTCTTGTTTGGAGTTCGTTACGATAAACAAGAATATTTGAATTAAATAAAATAAAATATAGGGTATAAGTAATAAGGTCCAAGCCCTAATCCATGGTCAAACTCCATCAAGTGGTCAACGTCTTCAAAATCTCGCCCCTCTCCTTCAGTGAACGACGGAAAACAGTCAGGAATTCATTCCAAATTTTCACAAAATCCATGCTATAAATTCCCAACCTCCTAAAGACAAAATCGAAGTACACTCTCCGATCTTTAATTCTGCACAAGTGGGAGGAATTCTCGTGGGCTAAGACGTGCAAAATCAGGGCAAGAACCCGCCGCTGTCGCCCACGATTTCTGGACCTTCGGGAAGCACGAGTGAGTCGCGCCACTTGGCGCTGTGAGAGCTCGAGACGCCGGAGACTGTGGCAGGGTCCGATCTAGTCAATGGCGAACGGTGGCGGCGCTAGGTGAAACCCTAGCCTTGGAGCTTCAGGCGACGATGGCAAATCGATTTACAGAGAAAGGTTTTTGTTTTTGTTTTTTGTTTTTTAATTTAACTTATGAATTGTTTTACAATATAAATCTGAATTGTTTTAAAATATAAATTTGAATTGTTTTAAAATATAAATTTGAATTGTTTTAAAATATAAATTTGAATTGTTTTTACAGTATAAATTTGGATTGTTTTAAAATATAAGTTTGAATTGTTTTAAAATATAAATTTGAATTATTTAAAATATAAATTTTAATTGTCTAAAATATAAATTTTAATTGTTTTACAATATAAATTTGAATTGTTTTACAATATAAATTTGAATTGTTTTAAAATATAAATTTGAATTGTCTTGAAAATATAAAAATTGGCATTGTTTTGAAAATATAAAAATTGGCATTGATTTGAAAAGATAGAAATACATCGATCTTTAAAGATAGAAATACATCGATCGTTAAAAATAAAAATATACAGTGCTTTAAAAATATAAATATACATTGATTTTTAAAATATAAAGTTAGATTTTTTGTGTATGATAAGAATTGGAGTTTTTATGTGATAAAAAAAAATCCGATTTTTACATATGGGTTTAAAGTATAAAGATTCGATTTTCATATATATGGTAACAAGGTATAAAAATTCGATTTTTATATATGAAGCGAAAAAAAATTCGATCTTTATATAAGAAGTAGAGATATAAAAATATAATTTTTATATAGAAAGAAACGTTGTAAAAATGTGATTTTTAATATGAACTGCGTAGAGAAGACTGCGTTGGCATTGCAGGAAAATTCAATCGATCAGAAACTTCTCGCATTGGGTCCTATTGTTTGTAGCCACTAGTTAAGCCGGGCGGGTCCGGGTAGATTTATGCTACAAACTCAACCCAACCTCGAGTTGGCCACTTTCATGTTTGGTCTAGTGTCATATTACACTTACAACCCTCCCATGTCTAGTTCAAGTTCCATGTTTACCCCACATGTCTATGCCCCCATTTTGGTTCAACTTACATGTCGTGTTCACATGTAACCTCAAGTCAAGTTTTCATGTCATATTCACGTCAAGATTTCGCGTCATGTTCATGTTTATCTAACTACCCCAAAATCGTGTTTTCACTTGAGTGGAAGCGAGTCAACATAGTAGGTATACTATGGCTACATATAGACCCCAAAACATGCACGATGCAACAAAAGGGATTGGCTCCAAACATGCATGGTATCACAAGGGGGTTTGGCCTTAAAACATGCATGATAGTGTCATATAGGGATTGGCCATAAGCATGCATAATGTCATAAAGGATTTGGCCACAAACTTGCATACTATCATAGGAAATTTGCTCACAAACTTGCATGTTGTCATAACGGGATTTGACCCTACATAAACATGATATCATAAGGGGTTGGTTTTATTTACATGCATAAGCCCCCAAGTCCAATTTATGCCACTATTTCACAAGTCAAAGTGGCTCTAAGTGTTCATGCTATCATACTACAAGTAAAGGTCCAATCTTGCATGGAAAACTAAGTCCAATGCAACATGAATAACATGGTTTAGTCGCTAAAACATAACCCAAAGTCATATGTTCATGATAAAGGAGCAAACTAGGCTCGCATAGGTTATAACATTCATGTTTAACCACATTTTATTCCATGCCATGATCAAAACTACCGTTTAGATCTAGAAGTAGCTAGAACTTACATAGCGAGGCTTAGGGAAGGAGTATGCATCGTTGTGACATAGAAAGGTGGCTCCTTTGGCCAAGAACAGCCATGAAATCGCCATAGCAACGTTGATTTGGCCTCAATTTGGTGTAGCAAGCTTGCACCTTTCCATTCGGATCCGATTTGCATGCATAGTCTCTTGGAGTTGGAGATGGAGGCCATGATCACTTGGCATTTGGGCAGCACTTCGTTGCAAGAGTGATTCATGAGGGGTTTAGGGTAGGCTTAGGGTCTTTTTATAGATATTAGGAGTAGTTTAGGCCGTTAGATTAACCCTAGGATAGATCCAAGCCCTCAAAAATCGTCACAAGCCTCCAAAACCGAGCCAAACAGCAAAGGAGGTGCACCAGGCTGCCTGGGTCCGACCAGGCTGGTCGACCCCCAGGTCGACCCTGGGGTTGACTCCCCATTCGACCTGGTGGGCAGGGGGTCGACTCCCCAGTCGACCTCCCCTGGTCTGGCGGGAAATTTTCCCGCCTCTTCTGAATTCTGAAATTTGAATCTGTTTTCGTTTTCGAATTTTCCGTGAAACTTCGCAAGGTCATATCTTGGTCATACGGACTCCGATTTCCAAAATTTCGGACTCTATTTCGCGTATTTTTCCGAGACGAACACAATGGCGAAACCCGTTTATCCTGATTCAGATTTTATAATTTAATTCTGCCTTGATTCTTGTCTTAACACGTTGTTTAAAATTCGGGTTGTTACAGTTGTGGTCACTGGATATGCCGGGCGGTTCCGGGAAGAATTACACCATAACTCAGTCTGTCCTCGGGTTTTCAAGTGCGATATGACCAACTACCCACATTGGATCCTATTGTTTGCAGTAACTGGATTTGCCAGGCAGTTCCGGGCAGAATTACACTGCAAACTCAACCCAACCTCGAGTTGGCCATTTTCAAGTTCATTCTACTGTCATGCCCATGTTCAAGTTTTCATGTCAAGTTCGTGTCAAGTTTTCAAGGAAAGTTTCATGTCCACATCCACATTCAAGTTATAACAATGTTCTTGTTTCAAATTTTGCCTATTATCAAGTTCATAATTCATGTTCATAACCAATTCGAGTTTTTCCTAATCTACCCAAATCGTATTCCCATCGCACGTAAACGTGAATCGATCTGTACAACAAATAAATCCAAATCTCAAAATAAAGGGAATAACATCAAAACTATGATAGGCAAAAGGGACGAGCATAAATCGATAAAAGGGGTTACAAGACTAGCATGATATAACTTGATATAATTGGTTGCAACATCACTGGCATATAGGATTTCAAATCTAGCAAGATAAGGCGATAGTCATGGTAAACGCTGACATAAAAGAATAGGCATGCAAAAGCAAGCCAAATACAAGGATAATGGATCCAATGGTTTTGGTGCACATAATAGCGAATAAACTAAGAAAGTCACACCCTAGGTATGCGATCCAACAAAATGCCAATTCGGTGTACAACATGGTTTTCAACTATAGTGTTATGGGCATGAACAATCAACTATAATAGTCTTAGGCAATTATAACCCCACTAGTCATAGTCATGGTCATAGGTAGAAATCTCATAGTTATGAATCATAAGCGATTAATCACAATAGTCATGGATAATTATCCAAAATAGTTCTAGGCAAATAGTCAAAGGCAATTAACAGTAATAGTTTCAAAGTCATTGTCATAGATAATAGCCTTATGTTCATAATCATAGGTAATAATTCTCATAGTCGAGAGTCATAGGTGATTAGCCACAATTGTCCTTGTCATAGTCAAAGGCAATAGTCTTATGTTCACCGTCATAGGCATAGGCATAGCCTTATGTTCACAGTCATAGGCATAGTCTTATGTTCTTAGTCATAGGCATAGGCATAGTCTTATGTTCACAGTCATAGTCCTTTGCCATTAACAATAATTTCAACGTCATAGGCATGCTAAGGTTATAGACATGAAAGAGTTTGATTTACAACATGAACAGGCCCAAAGCAATATTCACGAAAGTCAAGATCCAAGATAAACAAGCATAGATATGAATCAATTATCATACATAGACCCAATTCCAATTTACAACATGGATATTCAGTTTACAGCTTTTATCTAAAAGTAACTTGAACTTACAGATCATGGTCTAAGAAAGATGTTGAAGTCAAGTCTAGAAATTTGTCGTTGAGTTGCTGAATCGTTGAATCTTGCTTTGATCATAGAAGAAAATCCCCAAATATGCAATTCCTAGCTGTAGTCTTCAAGAAATTATCTTCTCGTTTTAATTTAATTTATCTTAATTTAATTAAGAAGAAGAAGCCATGATCATCAAGAGTTTGAGCAGCATAAGGTTAGAGAAGAATGGTGTAAAGAGAATGAGGCTAGGAGGTGGTTTATATAGGATTAGGCAGACGAATCTGGACAGAAAACGAGGTCAAATACATTAGGATGCATCTGGTTCAATAAGTGGGTTCGGGAGGCAGGTCGACCCTATGGTCGACCTGGTCTGGTTAGGTCTACCTGGGCTCTGGGCGGGAATTTTCCCGCCCAGCCCGCTTCTGGGTCTTGAATTCGAATTTCTGAGCTGTTTTTTATTCCGAAAATTCATGAAAATTCTAGAGGTCATAACTCAGTCATACAGACTCCGATATTCGAAAACTCGGACTCGTTTCCAAGCAGAATTTCGAGACGAACGCAATGGCGCAACCTGTTTCCCTTGATTCTTATTTTAAAATTTAATTCTGCCATGATTTATGGTTTTAACATGTTATAAAAATATGGGTTGTTACATTCTTCCCTCCTTAAAGTATTTCGTCCCCGAAATCTTCAAGTTAAGAAGAATGCATCCTATCATCCAATCAACCTTCTACTCAACCATCATCCACAAGCAACCATTGTCCTTAAAAGATTTCTAATGCCATATGAACATATGCAGAAAGTGTTTGTATATGTTCCTTGTCTAATGCAAATGTTCAGGCCTGATTGATCTTCCTAATGCAAAATATGTCTAGTGTCATGAATCCAACATGTATTCAAATAGTCCTAGTCACATAAACACTATATGTGTTCACAAACATCCATCCATATGCAACATCCATATGATAACACATTCAATTTCATCCATAAACAAGTATAAACACTCATGCATATGCAATATGAAAATGTGTCTGAGCCGATCTAGTGCCTAATGTGTGTTATGCAACAACGAGCAACCACTTGCAATCATTTGCAAACATCAACCATAACATGTTTTCAAGCACATGTTTACACCAAATTATTCCTACCTAAAGATATATTCGAATGATAGAAGCAAGTAAAAACTTTGTGCCCATTAGGCAATGTCAAAACTGGAAATCTATGTCACATATTTACTGATTAAGGGAACTCCCTAAGCACCAACCCCGGAGGATGTAATCAACATCAGACTGACACCCAAAGAATTACCCAACCCATATATATGTTTCTAGGAAACTAAGCATGATGGACTCCTTTTTGGTCACAAGAAATCCCTTCCTAAGACCAACCCATATCCTACAAAACCCAAAAAGTTTAGTCAACCCAACGGACACCCTCAAGCCCCAACATGTATTACTAACAGATGAGTCATACTCCCTAACAGAAATAGAATGGAGAATCGGACCGAGAGGATATGCTTAAAAGATAGCATGCAAATAAGCTCTATAGGAAAAGAGGGATCAAGGATATACTCTTAAAAAGAGATATGATGCGCGTATCTAGTTTTCAATCTTCTGAGTCGCATTTCCTTGAGCTTAACTCCATTGTACTTTGTCCGTCTTTAACTTCATAAATTCTTAGCTTCTTAATTCTGGTATCCAAAATATGAGTTGGAACTCATTCCACTGTTGCCTCTCGTTTCACTTTCACTTATTCTCCTTCTAGTATACTTGGCCCAAACATAACTGCGTACTCATGGTTTCATGCAGGCTCTCCAAAATTCACTAGTGAATCTCGGATCTCGTTCACTTACTAGAAAGTATTCCACATAAATGAATTATCTCTTGAAAAAAACAAATGCCAACCATGTTGCCAATTGTACTTACTAAGGTGATTTTTTTTAATAACTCATGCATAAGAGAGATGAACCATCCGCCTTAGTGGCGAACATTACATGAGCGGACCAATAAATGTGTCAAGAAATTCTAGGTAACTAAGCATGGAAGAACCCTAACGGTTACACTAGACTTCGAGGGCATTGCCGGGGGAAGTCAAGAGTCTAACTACCCTCTTTTCATACTTGAGAATGGTATCATTTCTGGACAACCACTCCGTCCCTAGAATCAACCCATTGCCCAAAAACATAAGCATTACTTCTAAACTCAAAACTTAGCATAAACATTCTCAAATCCAAACAAGTCATGAATAAATGAGCCGATTCCCCAACAGGATATGAGACAAAAACGAGATCCTCTACTACGCTAGTACTAAGGTGCAGAGACTTCAACTATCGAAGCATAATTAAAAGGATGTGATGTACAAAAACAAAGTTCTAACGGGATGATAGAAAAGGAAAGCTAAACTTTTAACAGAAACGTTACCACCTCTCTTAGGTATGCTAGTAGTGGGAGCATACAATTGCCCTCTCGACGATTTTGTTTTTTGCCCTTGTCCTATAATGATTAACTACATGTCCCTTTTTACAATACTAAAGATACTCTCTCTTGTCATGGGTTTTATTATTCTCCCACTTTGGCCTCTTTCCTTTCACCTTTTCCTCCTTCGTGGATTAAGCCGTATCGAAAAGTTCTTCATCCTTAGGCTTGTGTTCTTTATCCCTGTTCTTACTATCCTTGTATAGTTTGTTGACAAGTTTCTAGAAAGCTACCTCCATCGCATGGGAACTCTACAAAGTTTGAAATAAAATTAGACGCAGATGGAACTATTGCGGCTACAGATGGAAGTTGGGCATTTCTTTGCCCTCATACATGTGTCGTACACCTACAAAACTATGGTGAAAAAGAAAGAGAGAAGAAACTCAAGGAGAGAATCAAAAGATAGTGCATATAGCTTTGGGGAATAACCTTTTCAAAATAAAACAAGACTTTTCTTGAAAAATGCTTCTTTGTAAATGGTTTCTAAAATTGTTTTAGAAGGTTTTAAAACTTTTTCCCAGTCTGGTAACCTTCTGCTCAGATACCAAATGTAACACCCTACCTCCGCTAGGGTCACTCACAAAGGGAATGCACTAGCTTTGGTGGAGCATTATCTAGGTAAACATACACAGAAATATTACAAGACAGAACATATAAAACAGCGGAAGAAGAACCAAATTTCATAGCTTTTAAATCTAGAAAGGTCTAAAGCCTTTTACATCAAAATGCCATTAAATCCATTACATCGAAATCTGTCTTGCAATAATAAAGAAGCATAAAACCATAGTCATAAATCATTCCCCAAGTAAAACAGTAAAGCAGCCATAGCCAAGAAAGGTCCAAGCCATATATGATGATCTTGAAGCAAAAAGAAGTCCAAACTATGTAGTAGTGTTTCCTCCCTGAGAACCTGGGGGGGGGGGGACGGAAGAAAAAGAGGCGAAAGAAAATGGGTCAGTCATAAAGACTGGTAAGTTCTAGTGACTTTCAGCATAGAAACAAGTAAATATAACATGACATGTATAAATTGAAAGTAAACATAAGGATGATGACAAGATAGGCAAGTTAAACTAAGATAACAAGATAAACTAAGATAACAAGATAAACTATGCTAACCAGATAAAGTACGGTAACAAGATAAACTGTGCTAATCAGATAAACTACGGTAACAAGATAAACTATTCTATCCAGATAAACTACGGTAAAAAGATAATCTCTGCTAACTAGATAAACTACGTATAGCATCGCATGTTTAACATTCTCGGCACCAGTACTAGTATAAAAAAATTAGGTGTTATCCTGATGTCCAAACAGAAACGAAAACAGAAACAGGGTGATCTTTACAGAAATAGCAATGGGCTTTTACCTCCCTAACAGAAACAGAAACAGAAATGGGCCTTTACCACCTGTACTTGTAACCTAACCCGTGTCATGTACTAACTATGAAATGATCCCTTGCCCAATATCATGAAATAACCCATTACTTGGTCCCACGAAATGATCTATTAATCGATCGGCTCCCTACAAGTTCTAGCTTGTCATGTGTCTGTGTCATACGGCCCTATCACGAATGTATTTACTTGTGCTAGGTCCACCATAGGGTGTATCGAGCCCTAGGATGCCAACCACCGACACGAATCAAGCATGCACAGTGTAAACCTACTGGTGCCCAATGCCAGCTTTTTCAACTCCGGACTACGTGCACGACCATAGTCCGCCTGAACCTACAATGGCATACCAACTTAGCCGTCGTTCTGGTCACTTACAATCAACCCAGTAATCGTGCCCCACCCTGCCTAGTTCCAGGGTACCGTGATACATCTAGTGGGTTATTGCTGAAAAGGACCGCGTAACTAGGGTTTCCATCCAGTAGGTTAAGTGTTGTCATTTAAATTCAAGACTTAACCCCATCAGTCTAGCATGTCAAGTTGGTTAAGTGTTGTCATTCAAGTTCGTGACTTAACCCGCCTACGTGTCATGTCAAATTGGCTAAGTGTTGTCGTTCAAGTTCATGACTTTGCCCTACGAATCATGTGTCAAGTTGGTTAAGTATATTCAAGCGGTTCATGACTCAACCCTATCAAATCATCGTGTCACATTGGTTAAGTATATTCAAGTGGTTCATGACTTAACCCTATCAAATCATCGTGTTAAATTGGTTAAGTATATTCAAGCGGTTCATGACTTAACCCTATCAAATCATCGTGTCAAATTGGTTATGCAAATTCAAGCGGTTCATGACTTAACCCTATCATGTGGCATTAATTCATTAATGCACCCCAACCTCTCACATCAGACATGTTGTTGTGGTCATTGGATATGTCGGGCGGTTCCGGGTAGAATTACCCTACAACTCGGTCTGACCTCGGGTTTTCAAGTGCGATATGACCAACTACCCACATTGGATCCTATTGTTTGCAGTAACTGGATTTGCCGGGCGGTTCCGAGCAGAATTACACTGCAAACTCAAACCAACCTCGAGTTGGCCATTTTCAAGTTCATTATAGTGTCATGCCCATGTTCAAGTTTTCATGTCAAGTTCGTGTCAAGTTTTCAAGGCAAATTTCATGTCCACATCCATATTCAAGTTATAACAATGTTCATGTTTCAAGTTTTTCCTATTATCAAGATCATAATTCATGTTCATAACCAATTCGTGTTTTGCCTAATCTACCCAAATCGTATTCCCATCGCACGTAAATGTGAATCGATCCATACTACAAATAAATCCAAATCTCAAAATAAAGGGAATAACATCAAAACTATGATAGGCAAAAGGGAAGAGCATAAATCGATAAAAGGGGTTACAAGACTAGCATGATATAACTTGAGATAATTGGTTGCAACATCACTGGCATATAGGATTTCAAATCTAGCAAGATAAGGCGATAGTCATGGTAAACGCTGACATAAAAGAATAGGCATGCAAAAGCAAGCCAAATACAAGGATAATGGATCCAATGGTTTTGGTGTACATAATAGCGAATAAACTAAACAAGTCACACCCTAGGTATGCGATCCAACAAAATGCCAATTCAGTGTACAACATGGTTTTCAACTATAGTGTTATGGGCATGAACAATAAACTATAATAGTCTTAGGCAATTATAACCCCAGTAGTCATAGTCATGGTCATAGGTAGAAATCACATAGTTATGAATCATAAGCGATTAATTACAATAGTCATGGATAATTATCCAAAATAGTTCTAGGCAAATAGTCATAGGCAATTAACAGTAATAGTTTCAAAGTCATGGTCATAGATAATAGCCTTATGTTCATAATCATAGGTAATAATTCTCATAGTCAAGAGTCATAGGTGATTAGCCACAATTGTCCTTGTCGTAGTCATAGGCAATAGTCTTATGTTCACCGTCATAGGCACAGGAATAGCCTTATGTTCACAGTCATAGGCATAGTATTATGTTCTCAGTCATAGGCATATGCATAGTCTTATGTTCACAGTCATAGTCCTTTGCCATTAACAATAGTTTCAATGTCATAGGCATGCTAAGGTTATAGATATGAAAGAGTTTGATTTACAACATGAACAGTCCCAAAGCAATATTCACGAAAGTCAAGATCCAAGATGAACAAGAATAGATATGAATCAATTATCATACATAGATCCAATTCCAATTTACAACATGGATATTAAGTTTACAACTTTTATCTAAAAGTTAATCGAACTTACAGATCGTGGTCTAAGAAAGATGTAGAAGTCAAGTCTAGAAATTTTTCATTGAGTTGCTGAATCGTTGAATCTTGCTTTAATCGTAGAAGAAAAACCCCAAATATGCAATTCCTAGCCGTAATCTTCAAGAAATAATCTTCTCGTTTTAATTTAATTTATCTTAATTTAATTTAAAAGAAGAAGAAGAAGCCACGATCATCAAGAGTTTGAGCAGCATAAGGTTAGAGAAGAATGGTGTAAAGAAAATGAGGCTAGGAGGATGTTTATATAGGATTAGGCAGACGAATCTTGACAGAAAACGAGGTCAAATACATCAGGATGCAACTGGTTCAAAAAGTGTGTTCGGGAGGTAGGTCGACCCTATGGTCGACCTGGTCTGGCCAGGTCAACACCTAGGTCGACCCCCTGGTCGACCTGGGCTCTGGGCGGAAATTTTCCCACCCAGCCCGCTTCTGGGTCTTGAATTCGAATTTCTAAGCTGTTTTTTATTCCGAAAATTCGTGAAATTTCTAGAGGTCATAACTCAGTCATACGGACTCCGATTTCTGAAAACTTGGACTCGTTTCGAAGAAGAATTTCGAGACGAACGTAATGGAGCAACCCGTTTCCCTTGATTCTTATTTTAAAATTTAATTCTGCCATGATTTATGGTTTTAACATGTTATAAAAATACGGGTTGTTACATTCTTCCCTCCTTAAAGGATTTCGTCCCCGAAATCTTCAAGTTAAGGAGAATGCATCCTATCATCCAATCAACCATCTACTCAACCATCATCCACAAGCAACCATTGTCCTCAAAAGATTTCTAATGCCATATGAACATATGCAGAAAGTGTTTATATATGTTCCTTATCTAATGCAAATGTTCAGGCCTGATTGATCTTCCTAATGCAAAATATGTCTAGTGTCATGAATCCAACATGTATGCAAATAGTCCTAGTCACATAAACACTATATGTGTGCACAAACATCCATCCGTATGCAACATCCATATGATAACACATTTAATTTCATCCATAAACAAGTATAAACACTCATGCATATGCAATATGAAAATGTGTCTGAGCCGATCTAGTGCCCAATGTGTGTTATGCAACCACGAGCAACCACTTGCAACCACTTGCAATCATTTGCAAACATCAACCATAACATGTTTTCAAGCACATGTTTACACCCAATTGTTCCTACCTGAAGATATAGTCGAATGATAGAAGCAAGTAAAAACTTTGTGCCCATTAGGCAATGACAAAACTGGAAATCTATGTCATATATTTACTGATTAGGGGAACTCCCTAAGCACCAACCCCGAAGGCCGTAATCAACATCAAACTGACACCCAAAGAATTACCCAACCCATATATATGTTTCTAGGAAACTAAGCATGATGGACTCCTTTTTGGTCACAAGAAATCCCTTCCTAAGACCAACCCATATCCTACAAAACCCAAAAAGTTTAGTCAACCCAACGGACACCCTCAAGCCCCAACATGTATTACTAACAGATGAGTCATACTCCCTAACAGAAATAGGATGGAGAATAGGACCGAGAGGATATGCTTAAAAGATAGCATGCAAATAAGCTCTACAGGAATAGAGGGATCAAGGATATACTCTTAAAAAGAGATATGATGTGCGTATCTAGTCTTCAATCTTCTGAGTCGCATTTCCTTGAGCTTAACTCCATTGTGCTTTGTCCGTCTTTAACTTCACAATTTCGTAGCTTCTTAATTCTTGTTTCCAAAATATGAGTTGGAACTCATTCCACTATTTCCTCTCGTTTCACTTTCACTTATTCACCTTCTAGTATACTTGGCCCAAACATAACTGCGTACTCATGGTTTCATGCAGGCTCTCCAAAATTCACTAGTGAATCTCGGATCTCATTCACTTACTAGAAGGTATTCCACATAAATGAATTATCTCTTGAAAAAAAAATGCCAACCATGTTGCCAAGTGTACTTACTAAGGTGATTTTTTTCCAATAACTCATGCATAAGCGAGATGAACCATCCGCCTTAGTGGCGAACATTACTCGAGCGGACCAATAAATGTGTCAAGAAATTCTAGATAACTAAGCATGGCAGAACCCTAAGGGATACACTAGACTTCGAGGGCATTACCGGGGCAAGTCAAGAGTCTAACTACCCTCTTTTCATACTCGAGAATGGTATCATTTCTGGATAACCACTCTATCCCTAGAATCAACCCATTGCCCAAAAACATAAGCATTACTTCTAAACTCAACACTTAGCATAGACATTCTCAAATCCAAACAAGTCATGAATAAATGAGCCAATTCCCCAACAGGATTTGAGACAAAAACGGGATCCTCTACTACGCTAGTACTAAGGTGCAGAGACGTCAACTATCGAAGCATAATTAAAAGGATGCGATGTACAAAAACAAAGTTCCAATGGGATGATAGAAAAGGAAAGCTAAACTTTTAACAGAAACGTTCCCACCTCTCTTAGGTATGCTAGTAGTGGGAGCATACAATTGCCCTCTCGATGATCTTGTTCTTTGCCCTTGTCCTATAATGCTTAACTACATGTCCCTTTTTACCATACTAAAGATACTCTCTCTTGTCATGGGTTTTATTATTCTCTCACTTTGGCCTCTTTCCTTTCACCTTTTCCTCCTTCGTGGATTAAGCCATATCAACAAGTTTTTCATCCTTAGGCTTGTGTTCTTTATCCCTGTTCTTACTATCCTTGTATAGTTTGTTGACAAGTTTCTAGAAAGGTACCTCCATCGCATGGGAACTCTACAAACCTTGAAATAAGATTAGACGCAGATGGAACTATTGCGGCTACAGATGGAAGTTGGGCATTTCTTTGCCCTCCTACATGTGTTATCCATCTACAAAACTATGGTGAAAAAGAAAGAGAGAAGAAACTCAAGGAGAGAATCAAAAGATAGTGCATATGTCTTTGGGGAATAACCTTTTCAAAATAAAACAAGACTTTTCTTGAAAAATGCTTCTTTGTAAACGGTTTCGAAAATAGTTTTAGAAGGTTTTAAAAACTTTTGCCCAGTCTGGTAACCTTCTGCTTTGATACCAAATGTAACACCCCGCCTCCGCTAGGGTCACTCACAAAGGGAATGCACTTGCTTTGGTGGAGCATTATCTAGGTAAACATACACAGAAATATTACAAGACAGAACATATAAAACAGTGGAAGAAGAACTAAATTTCATTGCTTTAAAATCTAGAAAGGTCTAAAGCCTTTTACATCAAAATGCCATTAAATACATTACATCGAAATCTGTCTTGCAATAGTAAAGAAGCATAAAACCATAGTCATAAATCATTCCCCAAGTAAAACAGTAAAGCAGCCATAGCCAGGAAAGGTCCAAGCCATATATGATGATCTTGAAGCAGAAAGAAGTCCAAACTAATTAGTAGTGTTTCCACCCTGAGAACCTTGGGGGGGGGGGAAACGGAAGAAAAAGAGGCGAAAGAAAACGGGCCAGTCATATAGACTAGTAAGTCCTAGTGACTTTCAGCATAGAAACAAGTAAAGATAACATGACATGTATAAACTGAAAGTAAACATAAGGATGATGACAAGATAGGCAAGTTAAACTAAGATAACAAGATAATCTAAGATAAAAAGATAAACTATGCTAACCAGATAAACTACGGTAACAAGATAAACTATGCTAACCAGATAAACTACGGTAACAAGATAAACTACGCTATCTAGATAAACTACGGTAACATGTTATCCATCTACAAAACTATGGTGAAAAAGAAAGAGAGAAGAAACTCAAGGAGAGAATCAAAAGATAGTGCATATGGCTTTGGGGAATAACCTTTTCAAAATAAAACAAGACTTTTCTTGAAAAATGCTTCTTTGTAAACGGTTTCGAAAATAGTTTTAGAAGGTTTTAAAATCTTTTGCCCAGTCTGGTAACCTTCTGCTTTGATACCAAATGTAACACCCCGCCTCCGCTAGGGTCACTCACAAAGGGAATGCACTTGCTTTGGTGGAGCATTATCTAGGTAAACATACACAGAAATATTACAAGACAGAACATATAAAACAGCGGAAGAAGAACCAAATTTCATTGCTTTAAAATCTAGAAAGGTAGAAAGCCTTTTACATCAAAATGCCATTAAATACATTACATCGAAATCTGTCTTGCAATAGTAAAGAAGCATAAAACCATAGTCATAAATCATTCCCCAAGTAAAACAGTAAAGCAGCCATAGCCAGGAAAGGTCCAAGCCATATATGATGATCTTGAAGCAGAAAGAAGTCCAAACTAATTAGTAGTGTTTCCACCCTGAGAACCTTGGGGGGGGGGGGAAACGGAAGAAAAAGAGGCGAAAGAAAACGGGCCAGTCATATAGACTAGTAAGTCCTAGTGACTTTCAGCATAGAAACAAGTAAAGATAACATGACATGTATAAACTGAAAGTAAACATAAGGATGATGACAAGATAGGCAAGTTAAACTAAGATAACAAGATAAACTAAGATAAAAAGATAAACTATGCTAACCAGATAAACTACGGTAACAAGATAAACTATGCTAACCAGATAAACTACGGTAACAAGATAAACTATGCTATCCAGATAAACTACGGTAACAAGATAAACTATGCTAACCAGATAAACTACGTATAGCATCGCATGTTTAACATTCTCGGCACCAGTACTAGTATAACAAAATTAGGTGTTATCCTAATGTCCAAACAGAAAAGGAAACAGAAGTAGGGTGATCTTTACAGAAATAGCAATGGGCTTTTACCTCCCTAATAGAAACAGAAACAGAAGTGGGCCTTTACCACCTGTACTAGTAACCCAACCCGTGTCATGTATTAACTATGAAATGATCCCTTGCCCAATATCATGAAATGACCCATTACTTGGTCCCACGAAACGATCTATTAATCGATCGACTCCCTACAAGTTCTAGCTTGTCATGAGTCTGTGTCATACGGCCCTATCACGAATGTAGTTACCTGTGCTAGGTCCACCATAGGGTGTATCAAGCCCTAGGGTGCCAACCACCGACACGAATCAAGCACGCACAGTGTAAACCTACTAGTGCCCAATGCCTGCTTTTTCAACTCCGGACTACGTGCACGACCGTAGTCCGCCTGAACCTACAATGGCGCACCAACTCAGCCGTCGTTCTGGTCGCTTACAATCAGCCCAGTAATCGTGCCCCACCCTGCCTAGTTCCAGGGTACCGTGATACATCTAGTGGGTTACTACTGAAAAGGACCGCGTAACTAGGGTTTCCGTCCAGTAGGTTAAGTGTTGTCATTTAAATTCGAGACTTAACCCCATCGGTCTAGCATGTCAAGTTGGTTAAGTGTTGTCATTCAAGTTCGTGACTTAACCCGCCTACGTGTCATGTCAAATTTGCTAAGTGTTGTCATTCAAGTTCATGACTTTACCCTACGAATCATGTGTCAAGTTGGTTAAGTATATTCAAGCGGTTCATGACTCAACCCTATCAAATCATCGTGTCACATTGGTTAAATATATTCAAGCGGTTCATGACTTAACCCTATCAAATCATCGTGTTAAATTGGTTAAGTATATTCAAGCGGTTCATGACTTAACCCTATCAAATCATCGTGTCAAATTGGTTATGTAAATTCAAGAGGTTCATGACTTAACCCTATCATGTGGCATTAATTCATTAATGCACCCCAACCTCTCACATCAGACATGTTGTTGTGGTCATTGGATATGTCGGGCGGTTCCGGGTAGAATTACCCCACAACTCAGTCTGACCTCGGGTTTTCAAGTGCGATATGACCAACTACCCACATTGGATCCTATTGTTTGCAGTAACTGGATTTGCCGGGCGGTTCCGAGCAGAATTACACTGCAAACTCAAACCAACCTCGAGTTGGCCATTTTCAAGTTCATTATAGTGTCATGCCCATGTTCAAGTTTTCATGTCAAGTTCGTGTCAAGTTTTCAAGGCAAATTTCATGTCCACATCCAGATTCAAGTTATAACAATGTTCATGTTTCAAGTTTTTCCTATTATCAAGTTCATAATTCATGTTCATAACCAATTCGTGTTTTGCCTAATCTACCCAAATCATATTCCCATCGCACGTAAATGTGAATCGATCCATACTACAAATAAATCCAATTCTCAAAATAAAGGGAATAACATCAAAACTATGTAGGCAAAAGGGAAGAGCATAAATCGATAAAAGGGGTTACAAGACTAGCATGATATAACTTGAGATAATTGGTTGCAACATCACTGGCATATAGGATTTCAAATCTAGCAAGATAAGGCGATAGTCATGGTAAACGCTGACATAAAAGAATAGGTATGCAAAAGCAAGCCAAATACAAGGATAATGGATCCAATGGTTTTGGTGTACATAATAGCGAATAAACTAAGCAAGTCACACCCTAGGTATGTGATCCAACAAAATGCCAATTCGGTGTACAACATGTTTTTCAACTATAGTGTTATGGGCATGAACAATCAACTATAATAGTCTTAGGCAATTATAACCCCAGTAGTCATAGTCATGGTCATAGGTAGAAATCTCATAGTTATGAATCATAAGCGATTAATCACAATAGTCATGGATAATTATCCAAAATAGTTCTAGGCAAATAGTCATAGGCAATTAACAGTAATAGTTTCAAAACCATGGTCATAGATAATAGCCTTATGTTCATAATCATAGGTAATAATTCTCATAGTCAAGAGTCATAGGTGATTAGCCACAATTGTCCTTGTCATAGTCATAGGCAATAGTCTTATGTTCACCGTCATAGGCACAGGCATAGCGCATAGTCTTATGTTCTCAGTCATAGGCATAGGCATAGTCTTATGTTCACAGTCATAGTCCTTTGCCATTAACAATAGTTTCAACGTCATAGGTATGCTAAGGTTATTGACATGAGAGAGTTTGATTTACAACATGAACAGGCCCAAAGCAATATTCACGAAAATCAAGATCCAAGATGAACAAGAATAGATATGAATCATTTATCATATATAGATCCATTTCCAATTTACAACATGGATATTAAGTTTACAGCTTTTATCTAAAAGTAACTTGAACTTACATATCGTGGTCTAAGAAAGATGTAGAGGTTAAGTCTAGAAATTTGTCGTTGAGTTGCTGAATCGTTAAATCTTGCTTTGATCGTAGAAGAAAATCCCCAAATATGCAATTCCTAGTTGTAGTCTTCAAGAAATAATCTTCTCGTTTTAACTTAATTTATCTTAATTCAATTTAGAAGAATAAGAAGCCATGATCATCAAGAGTTTGAGCAGCATAAGGTTAGAGAAGAATAGTGTAAAGAGAATGAGGCTAGGAGGCTGTTTATATAGGATTAGGCAACGAATCTATACAGAAAACGAGGTCAAATACATCAGGATGTATCTGGTTCAAAAAGTGGGTTTGGGAGGCAGGTCAACCCCCAGGTCGACCTGGTCTGGTCAGGTCGACCCCCTAGTCGACCTGGGCTCTGGGCGGGAATTTTCCCGCCCAGCCCGCTTCTGGGTCTTGAATTCGAATTTCTGAGCTGTTTTTGATTCCGAAAATTCGTGAAACTTCTAGAGGTCATAACTCATTCATACGGACTCCGATTTTCGAAAACTCGGACTCGTTTCCAAGCAGAACTTCGAGACGAATGCAATGGCGTAACCCGTTTCCCTTGATTCTTATTTTAAAATTTAATTCTTCCATGATTTATGGTTTTAACATGTTATAAAAATACGGGTTGTTACACCTACTGTTGAAATTGATAACGACGATGTTAACGTCGAAGAGGAACCAAATGTTGGAGCTAAAAAATATAAGATTTATTGGATCATGTTAAAAAAAAACCTTTGGACTGGATGTACAAGCGTCAGCCAAAATACAACCTTATAGAAGATGGATTTACGATTGGTTTTCAAGTTGCTAAACGCCATATGTCATCCGATAATTTAATATAGGGAAATTATTATGAAGTGAGAAAACATAGGGACTCTTTCGGCTTACCGTATCAAAAAATAAATACACGTTTAAATGGTTGCATGTTGTATTGGAAAGAAGAAATCAATCTTATAAATTGTAAAATATGTAATCTAAATTGATACATACCAAGGAAAAAGAATGAAAAATAAGTTTCGTACAAGCGTATGCATTATTTATCTATCACTCCTAGACTTCAAAGGTTATATGCATCATTTGTAACAACGCATCATATGAGATGGCACATTGTGAGAACACCTCAAGAAGTTACGCTGATAAACTCATCCGATGGAGAAGCATAGAAATATTTTGACAAGAAATATCTCAAATTCCCAACGGAGAGACGCAACATTAGACTAGGTTTATGTACAGATGGCTTCTTGCCGTTATCTCGGTTTGGTCCTAAATATTTATCTTGGCCTATAATAATCACACCCTACAGTCTACCCCTGTGGATGTGTATGAAAACTCAATATATGTTTCTCATAATTTTTGTCCCTGGCCTTGATGATCGGACACACGATATTGATGTTTACTTACAACCGTTAATCGAAGAGTTGAAAAAATTATGGTATGAAGGAGTTGAACCATACGACATATCAAAAAAGAAATGTTTTCGGATGTTTGCTTCTTTATTATGGACTATTAGCGATTTTTATGCGTATGCAATGCTTTTGAGTTGAAATAGGACTGTTCGTTTTGCTGGTCTTTACTGCATGGAAGAAACATGAACATTTTTGTTATCACATGGAAAGAATATTTCATGGTTTGATTGTAGTCAATGTTTTCTTCGTATTAATCATCCTTTTAGAAGTTACAAAAAAACTTCACAGCTAATAGACATGAGACTCTACAACCACCAACAGTTTGGTCAAGCGAGGATATATATGACCTTGTAAAAGATTACCCAAAGATACACAAAACCAGACAACAAAATGAAATTCAAGGTAAATCGATGATTCATAATTGGTGCAAACAAAGTAGATTCTAGGAATTTCCATATTGGAAAAATCACTTAGTCCATCATAACATTCATGTGATGCATAACTAGAAAAACGTATTTGATAATGTATTTAGTACAGTTTTGAAAGTTAAGGCAAGAATAAGGACGATCTGAAATCTAGACGTGACGTAGAGGAAATATGCAATCGTCCTGAGCATCATATAAATCCCAATGACAGTAAAAAACTCAAAGCAAGCTATGAACTAGAAAACAACCAGGTTGAAGTACTATTAAAATGGGTGGAAGGATTACGTTTTCCTAATGGAATTTCCTCTAATCTTCGTAGATGCGTCGACTATTAAAACGGGAGTGGAATGAGAAGCCATGAAAATCACGTAATGATGGAAAATTTATTACTCGTCGTTTTCCTAGAACTGTTACTCGTAAAATATTGGAAGGTAATAACAAAACTTAGTTTATTTTACAAGTATCTTTTTTCAACTAGTTAAAAGTTGACAATCTACTTAAACTTGAAGAAGAAATCACTATATTGCTCTGCAAACCAGAGAAAATATTTCCTCCATGTTTCTTTAATATAATGGAGCACTTACCTATTCATCTTCCATATGAAGCACGTCTTCGAGGTCTTGTGCAATATGGATGAATGTATCCATTCAAGAGTTGAAAATGTTAATTTAATTATAAATAAAAGTCAATATTAAACCAAAATATTTTTTATTAGGTACTTAAATCATTTAAAGAAAAAATTGAGACAAAAAGCTTGAGTTGAAGGTTGCATTTGCAAATCATATATCGAAGAAGAAGCTTCATTCTTTTTCTCTCAATTTTTCAATGATTATGAAAACTTATAATTTGAAAGTGTTATGCATAATGATGACGCCACTAAACAAGATTCTACTTCAAAAGCAATGTTAACTAATTTTAAACAACATGGCCAACATGATTGAAAATGTGCGGAAGTATGGCTAGATGATAGAGATTACCATGTAGCACACACATATATTCTTCTTAATTATCCTAAAGTTGCACCCTTTGTTTGGTAATTATCACATTACAAGTTTTTTATATTTAATACTACACGTGTAAATTAATAACAGTGCAATATATTATGTTTGTGTTTGCTGTATTTATGAATCACAAAATTCAAGCGACGATTTAAGCAAAGATTTCATTACTTGGTTTTCGAACTACGTTTCTGATCCCACAAATCATGTGCTCGATGAAGGACTGAAACAATTGGTGTTTAGACTGAAAAGAAAAACTAAAACATCACCAATATTTTTCGTTAATGGATATAAATTCAATACCAAAGAATATAGTGCTGAAAAATTTACTGGTGTATTTGTTAAAGGTAGTGATTATCCAAATAATCATATAAATGATTTTTATGGTGTTTTAACTCAGATTTTGCAATTGACATGTTTTATAAGATCCGCGGAGGATGTCTTTTTTTTGTTTAGATGTAACTGGTTCAGCAATGTTTCAGGTTCTTGTATTAACGTGCATCCAAATTATAATCTTATAGAAATTAAACATACCTCGTGTTATCAAAAGTATGACCTTTTTGTACCAGCCAAACAAACTGTACAAGCTTATTACACCACTTATCCATATCTAAAAAGAGATAAAGTAGATTGATCTACGGTTTTTAAAACCAAGGCAAGATTTACATTCGAAGGACAAAACTGTTGAAGGGGAAAATTGTCCATATGCCAACACCCAATGAGTATGCAAATCCAAATAACCAGTAAAGTAAGTAAATGCGGGGAGACACAACTTTTATAGTGGTTTGGCACTAACGCCTACCTCCACTTTATAATGATTATTCCTCATATGACACTATAAGAAAATATGTATATAGCGGTAGATTTTTAGGAGCCGAAAATTCCATCGCAAATTAGCGACGGATTTTCATGGACTTTGTAAGGGATAATATTTTGGATTGTATATGTCAACTTATTTTAAATTATTACCGTCGAATCTAATTTTTGTCGCTAAATCATTGGAAATTGCAGCACTTTACCATCATAAAATTTTTAACACTAAATTCCGCTGTAGATAGAGGTTGTTTACCATCTATAAAATTTTGACGCTATTTTTGCAGTAGTTTTTCAAGACATTTGAGAAGGACTTTAATATTTATTATTTATAAAATATTTTACATTTGTGTTTTTACTCAGTAAATAATAAGTAAACATAAATATTAAATAATTAATGTTATAATATATTAATAATAAATAATTACTATTAAAAGTAAATAATATTCAATAGTTAGTATTGATTAATTATTAATTACTATAAAATATAAATAAGAGGTAATAATAATTAAAAAATAGAATAATATATAACTATAATCACAAAAATAAATAATTACTATTAATAGTAAATGAAGTTCAATAAATAGTATTGATTAATTAATAATTACTAAATAATTAATTATTAATAATAAACTATAGTTAATATTTATTAATTACACTTAATAATAAATATATATAGTTAATAATTAATAAATCTAGTTAGTAATTAACAACTAATAATTGGTAACTTGTCAAAAGATTAATTTTAGAGAAATAATTAAACATTACGCTACAAATCTCAACACTTATTCTGGTCCGGTTCTGCTCGATGATTTCAAAATATTTTAAAAAATAATTAAAAAAAACATTCATAAGTTTTTTTCTAAGTATTTAATTCTAATAAAATAAGCGACCAAAACAACTTATTAATTATATCCATGCCCATTTATAGGCTTTCACATGTAATTATCTTCTCTCACGCATTTATGAAACAACTACTTATAATTAACCATTAATAAATAAGTAGTACCATTAATTATTAACTTTTAGTAATTAATTTTAAATAATTACTATTAAATAATTAGGATTAATATTTAATAATCACCAATTAATAATGAAATTTAATTACTATAAAGTTATATTTATAATTAAGTAATAGTTAATGAATAATGTCTAATAGTCAGTATTAAAATTTTAAAACCAGTTGTTTAGTCGGTTCAAGTGGTGTATTTCTTGTGTAGAGGTAGAAAAGAAGCTGGTGTCCCTTGCGTCCATAACAACAAAAATGGGAAAACAGAATATTACATTTTTAAATGTTTTTTCACAATAAAATCACCTTTTTACAATGTTTTTTCACAATACTGATAACAAAACGTTGTAAAAAATGTAGTCTTACAATGTTTTTGACAAAAATGTTTAAAAATCTTATGTTTTCAGAACATTTTGTTTAGAAACATTATAAAATATAAACTTTTACAACGCTTTCATATAACACCGTAAAGTAGGAAGTTTTGACAATATTTATTACTAATGATTATCAATTAACCTTTTAACTGCTTAAAAGGTTATAAAAACATTGGTTCCAACTACAAGGATTAATCATTCATAACAATTTATAATAAAATGATTACAAATAAATAATTAATAATTTATAACTCATAATTATTGTTTATAATCAGTAGCTAAATTTAAATTTAATATTTTATTATGATTAATTATGAATAGTTAGTAAATCATAAATAATAATTTATATGTTAAATTTTGTTTGCACCAAAAATGAAACTTTTTGCTCCAAATTTGAAACTTTTGGCTCCAAGTTTGAAACTTTTGGCTCCAATGACCCCTTTTTTAGCTGTAACCCTCAAAATTTAACTTCGTAAGCCTCATTTTTGCTTAACAATTATACATCCTTCTCTCCCTACTACAAAAAATCTGGCCCACTTCAATAGCTGCTTCATACATCTTCCCAAAAAATTCTTGGAAGTTCTCATTGTAATTCGACTCCATGGATTCCGTCTATTACTTCTTCTGTCAGAAATTGGAGCTCAAAACTTTGATCTGCTTTGCATCTTCGCCAAACATCAAGCCTGCGCTATCCATGATACGGTCTCTGCCATCCATTCGAAAGCTTAAGCAAGCTAGTTGCTTTGTAGATGGTGGTGCACGTGCATGGACTTTTGGTGGAGTTTTTTTGGGTGCAGCCGTTATTGTAGAGGTGACGACGGATAGTGGTTAAGGAGGTATGTCGGTGGTTCTGGAGGAGGTTGACGGTGGCAGCAGGTCAGGCGAGAGCAGGTGAGTGGGTCTGTTTCTCTCTTTTCTTTTCAGCAATTCAGGTTCTGTATAGAACCGTTCAGTTATGTTAATATTAAATACTGATCCACATCATTTATAATTGGTCTCACTTGGAGCAGAAAATGAAAATTTTCCATTACATCCCTGCATATTACTATGTTGAACCATAAAGAGAGCCCTGAAATTGAAGATTGTAACCATCTAAATATACCATTAGATCTCAATTCTGATGCACATGGTCCTTCCGTTGGTGGAGCATGCAAGGAAGAAAATTCTCGTGGAAATTCTGATTTGGCAAGTAAACTTAATAATGACATATAATAATTTATAGATGATTATGCTAATTATCATTATTCGCATGTAAACTTTGACTGTATACCTAATATATTTAGCAGGTACCTGAAGTTGGAAAAACTACAACTCATTGTGTTTCAGTGTCAAATTTGGAAGAATTTTCTGCAAAAACAATGGAGGATATCAATTGTCCTAAACCCATTTCTGATTAAAGCCAAATTTTCTTGAAGACAACAAATTCCCTGAAAGAGTGGACTTGATTACAGAGCATCATCAAATTAGTTCTGAAGAGCATCAACAACATAGTTCTGAAGAACATGATGACATCCAAACTGTTATATCTCCGAAATTTGCTGAAGCTAATGCAGAGCTTTGTTTCGCCGTCGCTAAAGTAAATTTGAGTTTCGTAAAAGCTGTTTTGGAAGCTTTAGGCCTAAGCAGCTACCAAGATTTAGAGAAGTTACAGTCACCGGATAAGTTATTAGATTTATTCAATGAAGTAGAGGTCATATACGATGAACTTACATATGACTCTGAACTTATATTTGAATGCATCAACGAAGTTCTGCTAGAGATGAAGAAAAGATATTCCGCTTCTTCACCTTGGATATCCATCACTAAATATAATGTTCGTCCTATTCTAGTCGGCAGAAACTTTATGAATGAAGTGTGTAATGGAGTAGAAAAGCATCCTGACATGGCATCTCAATACACCTTAGACATGGTTATAAAGAAGGATTTGGAAGTTGGGCCATGGTATAACGTTTGGTTAGAGAGTGAAGGTGTTGTATTTGATGTTGGAGAAGCAATTCTTGATTTTATACTGGAAGAAACTATACAAGAGCTTTGGGATTGATCTGTTTATTCAAATAAACAGGATGAGCAGTTAGGAATAAAAGGGCTCCATGATGTATTATTTTTCCCCTGTTCTGTTTTACTTTTACATTCTTCTTGAGTGGATTTATACAAACGACATACTGAATTTGGAGCTGGTATGTTTGGTGTTTGATTTTTGGTTTCTGATCTAATATGGTAACATTAGGCATACTTCGCAATCTCTCAAATAAACTGAAACTATATTTTGGTTTGTACTTTTTAGTATTGTTAGTGAAATATTATGGATGTATTATGTATTTTTGATGTAAGAATGTTTAGTATGTCTATTATGTAATGTTGAATGTTGATTATGAGATGAGTGATTAGTATAATACATTGTGTATGATATGTGTGTATTCATATTAATTGTGTTGTATATAAGTTAGGATTGTTATTGAATGGAACACAAAGTTATGCGTGTAATGAGAACGTGTATGTGTGTGTATATATATATACACACACAGAGAGATCGGAAGGGGAATAACAACGGATTACTAACAAAAAATGGAAGGCTAAGTTTACCTCAATTTAATTTTCGTCGCTAATCCCTTGGTAATTATTAAGGATTTACCAACGCCTTTTATAAATAATATTTTATTATAAATTAATTGTCCGTCAGTAAATAGTTGGTATATAAATTAAAATAAAATTAATAAATAAAATTTTATGTAATAACCCGTATTTTTGGAACAAATTTAAAATTTATTTTCTTATAAATTAAATATTTTATAGGATTTATTTCGAGAATAAACGATTTAAAATTTATTTAAATCAAAGTTAGAATGTAAGAATTTAAATTTTAATTAAAACGAACTTGAAATGGAGCGGTAGTTTGAAAATTCGATTTTAAACTTTAAATGAATATACAGACTTCAATATAAATCGGTTCAGTCAAACATGAAACGTTGGAATATTTTGAACTGTAATTTTCTAACGAATGTATGAAACTGAGATTTCACTTTATAAACTGTAAGTTATGTCCAGTTTAAAATTTAGAATAGTTGCTATGGAATTTATATATTTTTTAATATTATATATAGCCTTAAAAATAGCCATTTTGCAACCAACCTCCGTTTTCGACGAAACCACTTTTGTTGGATCCGAAATGTCAAATTATAGTCAGGTTTAAAATTTCATAATTTTTGAAATTAATATGTGAGCGTAGTAAATTTAAACGTGTTTCCAATTTTAGTTCGAATTTAAACAAGCTAATAAAAGGACATTTTTCAATGGTCTCCAAATTCGATAAAATTAATTTTATTATGACTGTATCGTCAAAACATAACTAGATTTCAATTTCCATAATTTTTGGAGTCGGTATGTGACCCGATAAATTAAAATGTACGTTGAAATTCAATATTGACTGTTATATTAATTTTTATTTTAATTTGGATAAAAACTGTTTGAAATAGTCGAATTGGCATATGGAATATATCTCATTATGTCCGGAATAGGGTATTTGGCTAAGGACGACAATCTTTGGGTTTGACTTCGAGTTCGGAGATTTAACCAGCTATTTACGAATTAAATAATTTTTATATAAATATATACAAACCAGCTATTTACGAATCAAATCCGAATAGAAACAATCCTTCAATAAAGACAGACGAAGTGAAACCCAAAGTGAGAATTCTCTCACTAAAATTTTGTACAGTTATTTAATTTAGTTTATAATCGTAAATGTATAGAAATTGCCAATATTGATTTTTATCTGCTGTATAGAGTTCAACACATGAATTTGCACAAATCACATAAATTGGATGGAACATGCTTCGAAATTGCGGACTTATCATTTTATTAAGCGATGTGAATCAAAAGTCGTGCTTATCTGAAAGATCGTACTGCTCCAAAAAGTTGCGTCCTCCGACTGATATAAATATCGGGTTGAGTCATCAATCATTTCTCTGTTCATCAAGTAATTTTCGTCTCTCGAGTTTTTTTTTTAGAGATAGCGTTTTCAAATCACCAGGTAAACCTTAAATCTTTGTAAATATTTTCGGATTCGTTATTGCAAATGTCCATTGATTTCGGGTCGTCGGCGTACCCTGCAGTTCTTAGGGTTGGGCACCCATCACGATATGGCAATCGAACGTTTCCCTTTTCAGGTAATGTTGGGCCTCCCAATCCCGATCGTGGGTTACTAACGGAGCGGGCCTCCCAATCCCGATCGCGGGTTACTGATGGAGCGGGCCACCCATTGGGCCGAGGTGAGCTCTAATCCGTGGCCCACAGGCTTCTGCGATTTGAATAAGACAAACTAGGGGATACGAACGGTCACCAACCCATCTATATAAGTCGATCCCTTCTCTTCCTTCTTCCTTTCTTTTTACCTCCGCTGTCGCTCTCTAGTTCTTAGCCGAAACCCTAATTCGAATTTTTCCACAAACTGAGAATCCCCTACGAAAAAAGGTAATGACGTGAAGCTTCCATCCTATATTATTTGGTCTTTCTTTTTCCTCCTCTTTATTCCCTCGAGTCTTTAATAACACGGTGGCAATGAGGACTTGGGTTTTAACAATGGTCAATGGGTTCGATCTCATGAGTTCCTGGATGGGGAGGAGAAAAGAGGAAGTAGAAGGAAGAGCAGGTCGGGCTAGTTCGTGGTGATGGCGATACGATGGGAGAAGGTATGGTTCGTGAGGGTGGTAGATGAAAGGATTAGGGTTTGGATAGCAAGCCGGGTCATGGTAATGAGTGGGTCACTGGTTCACGAAAGTATGGGGAAAGGTGGATCGCGAGGGGCTATCGCGATCCGGACCGGTTTCCACGATCCAATGCTCTTCCATGAGCTGGTGCTTTGCCGCGAGCCCACACCTGTTTCACGATCCGATGATACATCACGATCCAGACCCTGACCCACGAGCCAGTTCGATGAACAATCCGATGCGCATGTTGACCAAATAATGCAATGCGACTCTGATAAATCAATGGATAGTTAGACTAGAGCCCTCGAGACGATCTTTCTGAACTGAACAACAACATAACTTGACAGCATATAACGACCATTATCCCACTCATTTAACTAACTTCATGCTTCTTTCATATGCACGCACGGGCTCACACACTTGCACTTACACACACGGGGAAAGGGTAACTTGTGTTCTAATTTTTTCTCGCCAACACAGCTATGTCGGATAAACAAGTGACTGAGACATCAAGTGAAAGTACCGAATCAGAGACATTAATACATCATAACCCTGATGTGCTTTACTCTGATTCAAGTGAGGAAAAATCCGATCCTGATTACGAGATAGGGACCGATATAGAGTCAACAACTTCTGAAAGCACATCCCTTGAAGATGAGGATGATCGAGCTCCTGATGAAATTCCGGGTGCTAAGGAAATAGAGAAGTTCACTGATTCTTTACCCTCTAAGTTAGACGATATAAAACTTAAGAAGATATTTTTAAGACACGGAATTCCCTGGGACGACGTGAAAGTTCCAGAAAACGAAGATAGACCTCAATCTGCCCCAGAGGGGTGCATGACCATTAGTCGACTCATGTGCTGGGTAGGGGCTAGGTATTGAAGTTTCCGAGATTCCAAAGCGAACCGAGGGCTCAACAGGTGATAGAGTTACGGTAGCACCCATGGAATCTGGCACTGGCGCTCCTGCAGACGCCGAGATTATTGCTGCTTTGCATGACACAGATGGCGGTCATGGAGATGAGGAAGAGGAGGTAGAAATCATAGATGAAGCCAAGGATGATGATAGTGAAACCTTGGATGGCATACAGGCTAGGAAGGAGAAGCAGTTGGTTCTTAGGAAGGGGGAACTGGATCCTGTATTCGTGCCCCCTATTTATGAAATCGACCCCAAAATTGGGTTGGTTATAAGATTCTCTTACAAATCAATAACTTCACAGCTTGCTTCTGAACCTTCCAGTCCTCCCCCAGAGCCTCTTGTCAATAAGAGGAAGAGGAAGAAAATTGACCGTTCTGGTGTTGATAAATAGGAGTTGGAGAAGTAGAAGAAGGACAAGAAATCAAAGCCATCTCCCAAGCGTAAATAGAATGCAGTTATTAGCTCATGTTTTAGTTTTAGGATTTCCTTTGGCCAAAAGATGTAGTCGTGAGAGTGGCCCTCACTTTTGTTTGGCTTCTCGTTTTTTGTAAATCTGCTTTTGTTAAATAAAGATCTATTTCTTTTGCACCATTGTGTTCCTGCAAATTCATCATGTTAGCAGAACCTAAATAGTCATAACTGAAATATTCGTAGTTAACTATTAAAGTCATAAGTAACAATTATTAATCATGACCGAAATAATTATCAAAAAATACACGTGCTAAGTAAATGTGTGGTGGTGCATGTATATACCCCTAATCAATCGTCATTATAGTGCTTGTCCAGGGCTTATTGGCGATCGATTAGGATTATATTCGTACGATCCTGATCTTCAAACGGGGAAATGATTCTTGCGGCGCTAAGTCTCTAGCGCTTTTATACTCTCCTGATCCTTCAGCGGGTTAGAGTTCATGTGGCGCTAAGTCTCTAGCGCCTTTATACTTTCCCGATCATTCAGCGGGTTAGAGTTCGAGATCGATTCTTGGTCTGAACACCGATCCTTCAGCAGGGCAGAAGTTCTAGGGACGCTAAGTCTCTAGAGCCTTTATACTCTCCCGATCCTTCAGCGGGTTATAGTGTTATCAATGAGGTTTTATCATGGTGCACCTTCACACCTTGGGGACGTTATCTTCGCGTCCTTTATACTCTCTCCCCGGTCTCGGGAGTTAGAGTGCAAACAGTAGTTCGATTCACCTTACTGCACCTTTTGGATCTATAATTACCGTGAGCCTTCCGATCTGACATACGGCATTTTGAATCAGCTGTTTTGAGATTACTGCGTAAATTTAAAACAAATCTCAGAATGGTAACAGTTTATATTGATCAAAATAAAAGAGTAGATAAGAAATGGTGCAGTAAAGGTAAATGACACGCGATATTTTTATAGTGGTTCGGTCGAATCATGACCTACGTCCACTTTATAATCTTCTGTTCTAATAACCAGACTATTCTAGGCAAGTCAAGCCTTTTTACATGGTTCTAAAAACAAAAGAGTAAAGATGACATTTTTATGTTAGATAAAGTCGCAAATGCTGGGCATTCCACACTCTGGGGATTTCATCTCCATCTACGATTGCTAGCTTGAAGGTTCCATTATCAAGCCTTTGTGAAATGGAGTACGGTCCTTCCCATTTCGGGCCCATATGTACTGGAGGTGGAAAGACGCGCTTCAGAACCAAGTCTCCGGGTTCAAATGCCCGAGCTTGGACTCTCCTGTTGTAGTACCGAGCTATTTGTTGTTTATGCCTTAGGGCACGTAAGTCGGCTTCATCCATTTTTTCCTCAACCATGTCCAGGGATTCAAGGAGCAACTCGTTGTTGGTCATCGGATCGTAATAAATGGTTTGATGAGATGGTACTTCAAACTCGACCGGAATAACTGCTTCAGCTCCAAAAGCAATGGAAAATGGGGTGTCACCCATCGCCGACTTGTACATTGTTCTATAAGCCCATATTGCCAGGGGTAATTCATCAACCCACATGGCTTTGGCCCTCTTCAATCTTTTCTTTAAAATGGATTTGATCACCTTGTTTGCCGCTTCAACTTGTCCGTTCGATTGCGAATGTGGCACAGAGGTGTATCTTTTCTCGATGTGATACTTCCGACAGAAATCTTGAAACTTTGTGCTGCCGAATTGGGTCCCATTATCGGTTATGATGACTTTTGGAATCCCAAATCGACATATAATGTTCTTAACGACAAAGGTGATCACTCGTTTGGTTGTGATCATGGTCAAAGGCTCTGCTTCTACCCGTTTAGTAAAATAATCCACGGCCACAATAGCGAACTTTGCTCCGCCCTTTGCTATGGGAAGGCTCCCAATAATGTCAATTCCCCACATAGAAAAAGGCCACGGGCTTGTCATTGTCTTCAACTGGTTAGGTGGCGCCCTAGGAATTTTGGAGAACTTCTGGCAAGCATCACAATGTTGTGCCTACTTGGCTGCATCCTTGTTTATGGTCGACCAGAAATAGCCGTATCGCAATATCTTCTTTGCCAATGTTTGCCCTCCAGTGTGGTTGCCACACTCACCTTCATGGACTTCCTTTAGTACACGTTTGATGTTGTCATGGGCGATGCACCAGAGGAGAGGCATCGAGAAACCTTGTCTGTACAGGACTTCGCCTTGCAACACATATCGGGAAACCTTCCATATAACTGCACGTCTCTCACTTTTTTGTTGTTGGGAGCATTCCATTCATCAATAAATTCTTTAGATGGGTCATCCATGACTCCCTTTCAGGTTCAACCTCTAGTACCAGATCAACTTCCATCTGATCCACGCTAGGGAACTATAGTACTTCAATCGGGATTAGCTCCGTATGTTCTGGGTTATCGGAACTAGCCATCTTTACTAACTTGTCTGCTCTTTGATTCTCCGTTCGAGGAATGTGAGATATACTGTGGTAATCAAAACCATCCAGCAACTTCTTTACTTTTTCCAAATATGATATCAACCTTGGACTCTTAGCCTGAAACTTTTCATTAACTTGGTTCATGACTAAATTGGAGTCACAAAAGATGTCTAGCTTTGTTATCCCTAGTTCCTTTGCAAACTTCAACCAGGCAATTAGAACTTCATACTCGGAATCATTATTAGTTGCGTGGAACTCGAATCTAAGAGCGTAATATATTAGCCGTTTCTCAGGAGTTTCAAGAACCACTCCGGCACCAGATCGTCTGTCATTTTTAGCTCCGTCAGTGTATAGTTTCCAGGAATTAGGGTCAAGGAGTAGCTTTGGTAGATCGTCTTCCTCGGTTACCACATCATCTTTTGGAATGGTAAATTCTTCTATAAAGTCTGCAAGTACCTTCCATCTTATCGACCTCCGGGATTGGAAGTTCAAGTCGAATTGACTCAGCTCAATGTTCCATTTGAGCAACCTTCCCGATGCTTCTGGCCTTTGTAGGATGAGCTTAAGCGGGTGATCAGTATAAACAGTGATGGGATGAGCCTGGAAGTAGTGACGAAGCTTCTTAGATGCAATCAGCAGACTGTACGCAAGCTTTTCTATTTTTGGGTAATTTCGTTCTGCAGCTGCCAGTTTCTTACTCACATAAAACACTGGTCTTTGCACCTTATCCTCTTCTCTTACCAAAGCTGAACTGATTGCGTGGGATGACACTGCCAAGTACACAAATAAATCCTCATGATCCACAGGCTTAGACAGTATCGGGGGTCTTTCCAGATGATTCAACAGATTCTGGAATGCTTCTATACAATCAAGAGTCCGTTTAAAGTTGCACTTGCCTCGCTTTATTAGCTCGAAAAACGGGATGCATTTATCTGTAGCTTTTGAGATGAATCTACTGAGCGCTGCCACTTTTCCAGCAAGGCTTTGCACATCTTTAATCTGCTTTGGTTCTTGGATATTTCGGATTGCTGTAATTTGGTCTGGATTGATCTCAATTCCGCGCGAGCTTACAATGAACCCTAGGAATTTTCCAGACGCTACCCCAAATGAGCATTTCAAAGGATTCAGTTTCATCCCATATTTTCGGAGAATTCGAAACATCTCTGCTAAATCGCTAGTACATCAGATGACAGTCTGGACTTTACCAACATATCGTCGACGTATACCTCCATTGTTTTCCCGGTTTGGTTGTAGAAGATCCTATTCACCAACCGTTGATATGTAGCGCCATCATTTTTCAGACTGAAAGGCATCACCACATAGCAGTATAATCTCAAATCTATAATGAAGCTGGTATGATCTTGGTCTGGGACATGCATGGGGATCTGATTATACCCCGAGTAGGCATCCATAAAAGAAAGGAGCTCATGACCCGCGGTTGAATCTACTAATTGATCGATTCTAGGAAATGGGAAGCTATCCTTCGGACAGGCCTTGTTTAGATCACAGGAATCGATGCACGTACGCCACTTTCCTTTAGCCTTTTTTACAAAAACCGTGTTTGAAATCCAGTCAGGTTACGTTGAATCTTTAATAAACCCGTTACTTCTCACCTTTTCGGCTTCTTCTTTCAAGGCGGCAGACCTTCTGGACCAAGCATCCGCCTTTTCTGCTTGACAGGGGGATGTTTTGGGTTAATGCTTAATGCATGACTCATAATCGAGGGAGATATCCCACATATGTCCGCATGGGTCCAGGCGAATACATCCAAGTTAGTTTTCAGGAAATTTGTTAATTCCTTGGCTCGAACAGGATCCAACTGGGATCCAATCTTCAGGACCTTCTCTGTGTCACTATCATCGATTAGTACATCCGCAGTTGCTTCACTGGGAGTCGCCATTCTGTCCCAAGCTCTTCATCCTCTCTATCAATGTCCTCGGGCAACTCTCTGGGCGACCCTCCCGAAAGTATTTCCTTTATTTGCTATGATGATTCCTCCCTTGGAGGGGAGGAACCACCTTTTGCTTCTACATCTTTCCCTTTGCGGAGCAACTTTAACTCTGCAATGTAACATGCTCGTGCAACAACTTGATCTCCTCTAACTATACCAACATCGGAATCCGTTGGGAACTTCAACAATAAGCACCAGGGTGCAATACAGGCCCTGAATTTGGCTAGGGACGGTCGGCCTAAGAAGGCATTGTATAGCGATTCAATATCCAGGACCACGAAGGGGAGGATCCTCACTCTATGGCGTTCTCCTTTGCCCAGGGTTACTGATAATTCCACATATCCTATTGGAGCGGTCGAGGCCTCATTAAATCCACGTATCCTACCTTCACATGGCTTCAAATCCTTCAGCTCGAGTTTCATTTGGTCAAATGTTTTTTGAACAGAATGTTGACTGAACTCCTGTTATCTACCAAAACTTTATGAAATATAGCTGGGCCGATGGTGAAGTGATCACCAATGGGTCCTCAGTTGGGGAGTGTACTCCAATACTCTCTCGCTCGCGAAATATGACGTCATCGGACATCGTCTTTTGTTGCTTAACCGGAGCGTTGTCCTCGGGGTTACTACATTCCCCCACTTTGAAATGCTGTTTAGCTGCATTTATGTATTGGTCCATAGCTCTAAAACTGTGCCCTGCCAGGTGAAGTCCACCAACTATGGTATTGATAAAAATATTTTTTCCTTTTTGCTGAGCCATCAGTTTGGTAGCGGGTTGGCTCTGGTTCGGGGCTTGTACGGCTTGCCCCCTGTCCCTAGGAGTCGCCTTAAACTCATCGAGCTTCCCTTCTCGGAGCAGCCTTTCGACCACATCTCTCAACTGACGACATTTGTTTGTGGAATGACCATGGATCTGATGAAAAAGACATAATTTCCCAGTTTCACGCTCTTTCTCTGTAGAATCTCTCGGAGGAGGCCTTTTGTACTGGAGGACATTATATGTATCCAGGAAGATGTTTTCCAACGTATAATTTAACGGTGTGAAGCTCTTAAACGGTCTGGGCCGGGGTCTCCTCTGAGAGTCATTTCCTCGATTTCTCTTTCGGTTATTGTTATTATTATTCCCTGATTGGCGATCGCTGCCATGATTCTTGTTCTCGATGTTAACTTCAACTTTCCCTGAGCTATCTCCTATTTTCTTGATGGCCACATTGCTTTGGATATCTTCCTTATCTATAGCCTTTCTTTTTCGATTGGCGTATATCTCCTCCCGACGCAGGCGAACATTTTCTTTTTCATAAAATATTTCTCTGGTCGGGGGTGGCTTGCCGACCAGATATCTTCCAAACTCGGTATCTTTATCGATGCCATCGATCAGGGCCATCAACACAGTTTGCTCATGCAGATCTTTGACTTCTGTGACAGCCAAATTAAAATGATCCAAATACGACCTCAGGCTTTCGTCGGGTCGTTGCTTAATAAGGGATAGCTCAATTACATTCTTAGACCTCTGGGCATGAAGACAGAACTGGTTCACAAATTTCTCACTCAATTCCCTAAAGTTGGATATCGACCGTGCCGACAAGCGGGTAAACCACAAAAATGGCACATCTTCTAGGAATATAGGGAATTCTTTGCATTTTACCGCGTCTGTAGCTGCAGCGGCATTCATTGACCAGGAGTATCACACTAGGTGCTGGATGGGGTCAGTTCTGCCCGTATAGCGATTCATGCTTGGCATATTGAAGTGCCTCGGGAATGTAACATCCAGTATGTCATCAGTAAAAGGCGTATGACTGCGATCTATGCCCCAATCTTCATTCCTCTGTCCACAGTTATCTACCATGATTTGCCTAATCATTGCTTCAACCTCTGCATGGGTCAGGGTAGATTCAGGATCAGCACTTCGTACTCGACGACCTCCTCCAGCATTTCTTTGATGTGCTGCTACAAAGTCTGGGCCCTGAGCAGAACTCCCTTGCCCCCTGTTGCCACGGTCGATCATGCGACGAGCGGGAGGCACGCCGTTCCTCGGTGGTAGAACAGGCTCATTTAAGTTGCGGTTACTAGTTCCCTGATTAAGTGCCTCTTCTTCACGAGATGGAAGTGACCCAAATCAAAGCTGCTCTATGTTCTCGGCCCTTTCTAATGGGGGCCATCGTCGGTTCCTTCAGGGCTCTTCAGACGACGACGTATGTTCTGGAGAGAAAGGGCGAGCTGGAGGTGGTGAAACCTATCTTTGAATATCGTCAATTCTTCTGCCTAGGGCAATAATACTTTGACGCAGCAACGAGCTCTCTTGCCTTTGAGCAGCCAGTTCATCGGTTTGTCTGTCGAATGCTTCAAGTATTCGAGTCAGATGTCCTTCGGTAACTGGGGCAGAAGGGTCGAACTGGTCATCTTCATCTTCTCTTATACGCAAGGAACTTGAACCGGGTTGAGCAGAAGTACCAGCACGAGCGGAACGAGCCATAACTTCCTTCCCAGGTCAGTAGTAGTCTAATTATCAGTTCGGATCGTGGTCCTCCTATGCTGGTGGCTCGCGATACCCTCCTGGCGTCGGTTTGTGGTAGTTCCCTGGGATCGGATCGCGGAAGGGTTAGTAGGGGGGATGGCTACGTTATCTTGGGATCGGGTTGTGACACCCTCAGCTGCTCGGGTCGCCATGCCTTCATTGGATCAGATCGCCCCGTCTTCTCCACGATCCGAGGACAGAACTTCGATCCGCTCCTGAACGCTCTCTTCAATTGCTTCGTTCGTAACTTTAGTCGCTTGGGAAGCTCGTACTTCCTTAGACTTCTTTCTAGCCATGATATCTGAGCTTTACTGAAATCTTCAAAAATCGAAACAGTGGAGTTTTGGACCGTTTTCTTCGAACTTGATTATCCGAATAATAGAACTACAATCCAATATGCTAAGACTTTGTTCTCAGTGGAAGCATCAAAATGTTAGATCCAAAATTGGCTCCAACACCCAAGTTGTTCAATTATGCAGAGATTAATATCAGAAAAAATGCAAGAGAAACAGGAAAGACACGAGATTTATAGTGGTTCGGCGTTAACGAGCCTACGTCCACTTTATATCTATGATTATACTTAAAATTCAAGTACAATCGATGATTTATCCCTCAACCTCACTTTTACAATGTTGATTCACTCAATAAATTCGAGACAACTGTGAATAATAATAATAGAGATATAATAATGGTGGAGTCAGAGCTCAGAATTACCCCAAGGATCCTGAAAAATGCCAAGTCCGTGGATATTTATAGCTGATATTTGCAGACGGATCGCGGTTATACGTGGCACAAATCCCGAGGATCTCGGACTGGTTCGTAGCTTGAGAAAGAAATGGTCAATATGACAGTTACAGAAAGGTGTCGCGAGATCCTGCATTCGCGGATCGTAGTGGACTTGGTCTTGGTCATCATCCATTAGCTTCAGGGATCGGATCAAGAGGATCTGGCGTGAACGGATCGGGTCGAGATCATTGGGGAGGCGATCACGAACCGTGGAAGGCAGGGCGATCCGATCGGGTCTTCGAAGGCTAATAGTATGAAGTTTCATTTTTTTCTCGTGTGTGCGGACCTCGGTGGCTTGGTCAAAAAGCTGGCCAACAATTAACAACACAGTTTTTCGGATCAAGAACATAGTCTGAAAACCATCGAGTTAATTCTGTACTAAGATCACCATATGGATGTTGTGATTCGTAGAAACTGCATATATGTGTTATGTTCATTTTTTATTAATAGATACAAATAAATATATACGTACATATCATTGAATTGTACATGAATTTAGTATTACTGATAAATGGTGCAACTTTCGCACAATTTAACAAAACATATGTGTGTGTCACATTGTAGTCTTTATCGCTTAACCATATTTCCACACATTTTCCTATAGGTCTTCCATGTTGTCTAAAAATAGATAACATTGTTTGAGAAGACTCCTGCTCAATGACTTGTTCATTACGGGGAACAGTTACAAAAGACAAGTTCACATCTTCACTAAAGTAATGAGAGAAAAAAATTGAGGCTTCTTCTTCAAGGTACGATTTGCAAATCGAACCTTCTACTCGAGTTTTTGCCTAATTTTTGTCTTCAAATGATTCAAGTACGGATAATAAGATTAATTTCATTTATTTATTGTTACAATAATCTAAGTTGTAATCTATCACGATTATTGAAATTATATATAAAATTACCTCTTGAACGGATACATCCATCCATACTGGCTGGACCTCGAAGACGTGCTTCAGACGGAAGATGAATAGGTAAATGCTCCATTACATTAAAAAAACTAGGTGGGAATATTTTTTCGAGTTTGTAGATCAGTACATGTATTTCTAGTTCAAGCTTACGTAGATGGTCTACCTTTAACGTCGTTTAACAAAGTTTTTAATAAAACAAACTTCATTCTGTTATAACACTCTAGATTTTTGTAGGCAACAGTTCCTTGAAAAGCACAGGTAAAAAGTATTCCATCATGATATGGCAATCATGGCTTTTCATTCCACTCAGTTTACTGTTTTTAAAGTCCACACATCTACAGAGGTTTGAAGAAATCCCATCACGACATTGTAATCTTTCCACCCACTTTAGCACGAGTTTTACTTGCCTATTGTCTAGCTCATAGCATGCTTTAGGTTTTTTATTTTCGTTATACAAGTGCAGCTCCGACAATTTACAAAAGTGTAATATATTGCGTCTCGAATTCGCATCGTCTTTGGTTTTACCCTTTACATTCAAAACTGTATTAAAAACGTTACCAAAAACATTTTTTTCATTATGCATCACGTCAATATTATGCCGAAGTTTTAGATTTTTACAGTAAGGTAACTCCCAAAATATACTTTGTTTGCACCAAATATGAATATACGATTTACCTGGAATTTCAACCTGCTCTCCAGTTTCATGTATCTTTGGGTACTCACTTACAACTTCATATATCTCTTCACTTGTCCAAACTTTAGGCGATAACATAGCCTCTACTCTGCTAGCTTTAAAGTTCTTTTTATCCGTTCTAAATTTATGATTAATATGGAGAAAACAACGATGATAGTCAAACCACAATTTTTTTTTCATACTTTAATGAAAATGCCCGTGTCTCCTCCATACAATGAGGACAAGCTAGACGTCCAGTAGTACTCCAACCAGAAATCAGGTCATACGAAGGAAAATCACTAATAGTCCATAATACAAAAGCAAACATAAGAAAATTTCTTTTTCTCGAAATGTCGTACGTTTTGACTCCTTCATGCCACAGTGTTTTCAACTCTTCAATCAACGGTTGTAGATAAACATCAATTCCTTGTGTCAGATCATCGGGACCGGGGACGACAACCATTAAAAACGTATACGGTTTTTTCATACACATCCATGGGGGTAAGTTATAAGGAGTAACAATG
This sequence comes from Allium sativum, assembly GCA_030737875.1. Taxonomy (NCBI): domain Eukaryota; kingdom Viridiplantae; phylum Streptophyta; class Magnoliopsida; order Asparagales; family Amaryllidaceae; genus Allium; species Allium sativum. Next base: position 647,991,914 of record CM060923.1, read on the forward strand.
ATAGGCCATGATGAATATTTACTACCAAACTAAGAAAATGGCGAAAATCCATCCGTGCATAAATCAAGCCTAACATTAAGACTCTCGGCAGCAAATTCAGGATAAGTCCTATCAAAGTGTTTCCATGCTTCACCATCAGACGGATGTATCATAGTTCCTTCTTCTGATGTTCTCACGCTTTGCCATCGCATACGACATGCTGTAGCAGAAGATGCATATAGCCGTTGAAGTCTAGGAGTTATGAGTAGATGATGCATTCTTTCATATGGAACTTCTTTTCCTTTCTTTTCCCTTGGTTTATATCTATCTTCGTTGCAAAATTTGCATTTTCTATGGTGAGCGTCTTCTTTCCAATACAACATGCAACCTTTAATGCATGTATCTATCTTATGATACGGTAGTCCAAAAGCAGACATAAGTTTTTTCACTTTATAATGACTATTGCACATCAAATTATTGGGCGGCATATGTCGTTTTGCAGTTTGTACAATTGCTGTAAATGCAGCTACTGTAAGATTGAATTTTGATTTCATAGTGATGAATTTGGCGGTTACAGAAAATTCGGTTCCGCTTGTACACCCTTCCCACAACAGCCTCTTAGCAGAATTCAATAAATCATAATTTTTTTCACTTCCACCGTTGGTTCTTCAACATTTCCAGTCTCATCGTCGCCTTGCTCAATGTTAGGAAACATTGATCGTGCTGCATCTTGCACCATATTTTCTATCGGATTCAGCATTGTATTATCATTCATCATTGTACTATTGTTCTCTACCACTAAAGGGTTAGACCTATGTTGAACAAGTTCTCCATGACGATCCCATAAGTGATAATTCGACATAAATTCAAATTTATACAGATGTACTTCTACTACATCTGGCTTCCAATGTCTGCACTTACTACACGGACAACGAATGTCTACGTTACCCCGATTATTAGATTTAGCGAATCTAAAAAATTCTTGGACTCCATTACAAAAATTTTCCTTTATCGACCCTTTCTTACCGGTTCGGAGTTGATACATCCAACTGCGATCACGAAAATAATCGAACATTGTCCTGATTTACAACAAATATATTAGAAAGTTCGATCAAATGTAATACTTTATACTATTTTAAATATTGTAAAATTTCATTTATAACTATTGCATGTTTTCGGTTTTTTTTTTTTTTTTTTTTATTTCTTTTTTACTTTGACGGCCGGTCTACCTACTTCCCATTACAAATATAATAACGTAAGCATATTTTATAAATTATTTCAGTTTAAACGGTTTAACAAAATTTCGGCAGCACTTCCCTTTGGTCCCTGTACCGTACACAAATGCGAGTACATAGGGAACAAAAAGGAAGTGCCATCGAAACTTTGTTAACCGTTTAAACTAAAATAATTTATAAAATATGCTTACGTTATTATATATGTAACTTGTCCAATACTAGGACAAATCCAACGAATATTGTATTAGATGAATATAGATTTCCCTTTTTTGTAAAAACGAATACCCATATAACGATCATATACAACACTTGTCGGACGGGGCCAAATTTATCTAAGGGGTTCACATAAGTAGTCAAAAAAACATTGAACCTAAGTTTAAACCAAAAAACAATTCAAATGAAAAAAGCGCGCTTTTTGTGCTTTGGGCTTTTTTGCACTTCACTAGTAGGTGCGCATTAAACTTCAAAAAAGCCCCTTACTTGCGGATTGCGCCTTTTTCTATCTACGCTCGCGCGTTAATTACATAGCGTCTATATCATATTTTTCAGTACTTTCAATTTGTAAAATAACACGACAATGAAAATTATGAAGTATAAATTAGTTTTAGTTAATTTTAGTTTAAAGTATAAATTATGAAGTTAATTTTAGTTAATTAGTTTCAATTTTTGAAAGATAAACTAAGCTTTCAAATTTTTTAATATTATATCAACAAATTTGTCAATTTTAGTTTGTTAATATTATAGCAACAAACTAAGCTTTCAAATTTGTCAATTTTAGTTAATATTATAACAACATTTTTTTTTGGAATATTGCAAATGCATTCTTCAAATTTGTTTGGACCGACTATTCATGCATCCGATGGTGACATAATTAACAGTGCATACATAGAGGAACATCATTACACCGTTTCACTAGTCATAATCAAGTTACTACCGCTAAACAATCACAATTACTTCATTTTTTTCTTAAATGATCCTACAACACAATCAACGTAAGCCCAATTACATACATGATAATCGTCGTTTTCATGCTCCTAAATCAAGCACATATGTGATAATCAACGATTTCAACCTCCTAATCAATTCCACTTATTCCCAAATCAATGTATAACGAAATCAACATTATATGCATTTCACAAGACAACCAATTTCATATCCATAAACTATCAATTTACAACCCCATATAAACATACAAATTAACCCTAAATAACCCAAATTAAACAAGAAATAGGGTTTAGAAGACATACCGGCACAATTAGAGATGATTGGAATGGATGAAATCGGTGCGGGGGGGCGACGGCGTAGCAGTAAGGGGTTGGGTTTTTTTTTTTGTGAAAATTGAATGATTTGAGGAAAAAAGCCTCGGCTGTTATGTTTTTGAATTGTGCAACAGCTAGCGACGGCCGCCTTTTTAGCCGTCGCTAGCCGTTGCCTAGGGCCTTTGCAAAACGAGCCCTTTCTAGTAGTGATAATATAATCACACAACATACACATTTAAATAACTATTAATTAATTAGCTTAAGAAATTATGGTAGAAATTATACCTAGAAGAAGAGAAAGTGACGGCTGGAGAAGGGGAGGAAGAGCGTCGGTGTCGGAGCTGAGGCGGAGGAAGGCGCGCCAACGATTGAAGCGTAGGTCTTTTTATTTATTTATTTAAATTTTGACCGTGGGGAGAGAAATCGGAAGTAAGAGACAAATATCGATCTTTACTGCTGGCTCATGGGATAAATGTTTCTTTTGTGACGTTTAACGACGGCTGGCGAGAACCGTCTTTTTTAACTGTCGTCAGCCGTCCAGCCGTCGCTACCATGCATAACCAAATTGAGCCATTCTTATGCATTTATATAAATCAATTATTATTCTAACTGCATATTACATATGAAATCTACGTCTTTACGCAATAACCATCATTATTTGTGAGCACAAATTTGGAACTAAGTGGTTAAAAACTGTTCTTTATTTGAAATTTTCCCAGGTTAAATATAAAGAAGGAAAACGTGTTCAACGCGCTGTTATTTAATGGCTGCTGTGCTATCTACAAACTACAATTTAGCAACACTAGATTCACATGTGTTTAAACTTAAAGGTTGAAATAAACAAAGCTTAGATACATTTGTTTTTGGATGCATGTATCATGTATGCGATCAGCTCAACCATGACAAATTAACAAAGCAGCTGAGTACATATGCATGCATGCATGTGAGTATGTGTATGTGTATGTACACACATGAATCCATATGTACGTAGTAGGTCAAGTAATTAATTTATCAGTCTTAACATACATAACAAAGTGAGGTTGTCATCAATATTGCAATAGCAGAATTGATCAAAGTCTATATCTATGGACTTCGATAATCCAAGAGTCTAGAAGATGCATTTAATGTTTGGATATTGCATTGGAGGATGACAACCTGACCACACCTGCAATTCAACTAGAGAACCATAATCCGATCCAGAAGTCAAACAAGCCGTGATTTACAAATGGTTTCAACTTTCAACTTAAAGATACTATAGTTTTACTCTGGCAACTATAATTCTTAATAATTCTCAAACTAAGGATCGGTCATAGTGGATCTGTACCGAAATTCGGCGCACCCGATGTCCTTTCAATCACATCCCCTTATTTTCGTTGTTTTGCATTTAAGTCCTCCAATAATTCAAAGGTTTAAGAATAAAAGGTGAAAATCAGGTGCTGTAATTGGATGAAACACCGGGTTACACCGAAATTCGGTCCACAACAATTGAGCCGGTCATAGTGTTAAATACATAATAGTATGTATACGACGTGCAATTTACGAGGTTTCATCTTCCGGTGACACAAGGCTTTGAGTTTGGATTGGTCATACTGTTATGATGCTTGTAGCATTTCTTCAGTGTATGTCTGCGCAGCATTGACATTTGGTTGCCATTGCACAAAGGTAAGTTAATATGGATGTCATCTCTTTGGTATTTATACTGCCAAAAATAAATTGTCCATTGAAATCAACGGCTAAATATGCCTTAAATTGACATGTCTTTAAAGGTTGTACAAATTGAATTTCTAACAAAATGAAATACTTCTACTTTTATTTGATTGACTCAGAGCATGAAGAGTAGCTGAACTTTAGCTAAGTTAAAATTTGCTGAACTTCTTCTTTCTTTCTTTTATTTTGAAATCAAATTTCTTTAGAAAACATATTTGTGGCCGCACTTGTAGCCTGAAAAAAAAAAATATACTGTGAAACAAGGAAATCTATAAACAAAAGAATGCACTACTGCTCCAAAATTATTAGGAGCTAACTTTCCCTAAACCGTTCCAAAAATATTTTGTCCATTATGTAAATTTTTTTAAGGATTTTTCTCAGAACTTCAAGGTTCTCAATCTATAAACAAAAGAATACACTACTACTAAACAACTGTATGTGATCTGGGCTATAAACCTAAACCAAGCAACCTAACAGGAGTAACCCTAACCCATTCTTTCTTCTCCTTAATTGTATCAAGCTTAGGCGACCATTGTGAACTATCTCTTCTCTTTACAAGTAGCTCGTACTGCTTCTTCAACTCTGGTGTGGTACAAATCGCATCACTTTCTTCATAATCATGTCCAGCACCATCATCATCATTTATCATTTTCATAATAAACTCAGGCAAAACCCTAATCAGCATTGTTCCATCCTCCCCCTTCACATACTCAAATGCAGAAGATGTCATGGTTTTCATCTCTTTTGGCATCTTAGAAGCCAGAGTTGCCGTGGTTAATTTTGCATTACAAGGGAAGAAATTGATGGGGAGGACAAAGTAAGGTAGCGTTTGGTTTATTTTGTGTTTTGCATTTTTAGTTTTTGACGTTAATTATGAAAGTTGTGAAGATTTTAAGTGTAGCGGTGGTGATGGATCAAAGAGAATGGGAGTGACGGAGGGGACCGCGGGAATGGTGGATAGACGGATGTGTTATTGTCATTCCCTTGTTTCTTAAAATATGAAAAATAATAAAAAGTTGTTTTCGGTTTTGTGTGTTAACTCTGTTTTGTAAAACGGTCATTTTTCATGATATATGTGCATTGTTAGTGTTTTTGTATGTGTGAAAACTCAAAATTGAAAAATCTAAAACAAACGCTACCTAAGTTTCTCCAAGCAGTAGAGAGTCTTCAATGGAGAGCATGGGAATGGGGCGGCCAATGAAGAAAGAATCTGCATGACAGATGACTTTGTTAGGGTTTGTGAGCATGAGCTCTGCAGCAGAAGTGTTAATAGTGAAGGTTTTGGTGATGCTGCCATGGAACATCACTTTGGTTTGAGGTGGCGATGTGGGTTTGATGGTGAAGCAAGAAGACGAATTCCCCATTTTTTGATGGTTTCGTTTGTGTTTGAAAGAAGTTATATATAATGAGATGGGACTTCGACAAAACTTGGGTTCTTTTTTATACTAGGTTGGTGTTACTTGGTCGGTGATCGTCGGTCAAAGTTGATGGCTTGGCCCGGACGAGTTTTAATTGTCAACTTAGTTATGGATTGGAAATGGAAGAATCCAACTGTTAATCAGCGTACGATTGTGATGTTATTTATTAAGGGTTTTCTTTCCACCACTGCTGCATGGGACTTAAGTAACGCGCATCTTTTAATTATAATACCACGTACAGTACATGTTCCAGCAGTTCACGTAACATGCACACGTCGGTTTAGAAAAACTATGACTATTTAAATTAAAACATGTGACTGATATCATATGGATTATGATGTTGCAAAAATGCGGTGCGAATATGTATATATATATTGAGCTAGTTTCAATAGTGTTAGAGTTTGTGCCCTAGAGACAATTTATTTGATGATATTGATAACACTGTTGATGTTATTATTTTATTTGGAATAAAATATTATTCTATTATATTGTATTTACTGCGTAATATAAATAATAATATAATAGAAGTCCTTAGAATAGTAATACTGAATTATATGGTTCGAGTAAGACTGAACTTGAGATTATATAATGTGATAAGTATTATAATTCTTAAATGCCCCTAGTCGAGTTTTATTGTTAATATAGGACAACAATAAAGCGTTAAGACTAGTATGTTGATTGACTGGTGATCACATCTCATTGATCATTAATATACGTGATATTAATGTCAAAACATAAGTACGTATTGGAGAATATCGTATTGGGTTGACCCACCGTGAGATAACTACATGGAATAAAATTAATAGTATCATAAGTTATTCTCATGGTGACAGTGATGTAATGGTCCTCAGACCTGAAATCGTTATAATTTTATTCGAGGATATTTGTGTTTTGATATCATCTAAAGTTATTCGTAACAGAGTAACGATAACGGTGATTATTGGATACATCTCGAGTCGAATGAAAATTATGAATGATCCAGATGGAATTTAACCCTACGATATATTCGTAGTGATATCCATGGGCCTCTTGATTGAGTGAGACTCACTACAACAAAAATACCATATTACAACGTCATTTTTACAACGGGCATTTGTTGCCCATTGTAATAGAAATATATTACAACGGTCATTTCTGGACCATTGTAATAGACATCTTGTACAATGCCCTTTTTACAACAGGCATGGAATGCCCGTTGTAATAAAATGCTATTACAACGGTCATTTAAGGCACGTTCTAATAGATGTCTATTGTGACGGCCCGCCTCGCACCAGCCTGCATTTCCTCCAAGAGTGCGCTGTACACATGCCCGACTAGCACAAGACGGTCGTCAGAAGAAAGGAAAGAAAAGAATGAACTAATCAAAGAACCTGTAGAATGTCTCACAGCGCATGGGATAAAATATAATAATAACATACTTGACATTAAACAGGCGAGACAGTGCATAAGCTGATAACTAATAATCAATGTCAACATCAAAGCAGCGGAAATCCATATACAGCTTATTACAACTTTCCAAATTTACTGTCTCTAATCAAAAGAAAGCTAAAATAGAAGATACACCAACAATGCCCAAGCAGTGATCTTCAACAACACAGGGAGAATATTATGTATATAGTACGTGGAAGCCTCCTGCTCATCTCCGGACCATCTACCCGTGCATCACCAGCTAACCTGTCTCTAGTCTGCTCGTGTGAGCACCCAGAGTAATAAGAAGAGACATAAAACTCTGGGTCAGACATAAAGCCTGGTATGAGCGATAAGCATCTAAACAGGGAAATAACAGGTATACTAAACCATACCTGAACCTGGACCTGCAACCAAAGAGTTAGTACCACATACCGTACAATACTCCAAGGTGCCATAATAAATAGTGTAAGAATACGGGGGTGGGGTGTGCATGTCACAATGATAGCAAACAAATCATCCATAGCAACCATTCTCGCATCTCTCACTCAGTGCGTAAAGCGTACGGCATCTACCACTTTGAAACACTAGACAAACTGAGGCAACGACGAATCCCGACTTGTGGAAACCCTGCTATGACCAAGCCAAACACTTGGAGTCATGACCAAACATTTCAATGACCCACTTCATTGGTCGTAGCCCTTAGTTCTACCAATGCCATAATGGCCCTGAATCCGCCTTCGTACCTCCTACCATAGTGGTCCAAAGCTATAGGTGTCGACAACTCCTTAGCACGCGTCCCGCAGCAAAGCCCAACCATGAAGTGAACTCGTTGATTCCCATCTGAATCTTAAGCTCGAACTTCTCATTTGGACTTCCTTTGCATCTCGGGTTTGGTTGAATTGGAGTGGGTCTTCAGAAGAGTTGTCGTACATTAACAGTCCTAGAATTCTGTTCGGTTCGGTAGTCATCACCATCATCGGTTCGGGTCGGTAGTCATCTTCTTCATCGGTTCGGGTCGGTAGTCATCTTCTTCATCGGTTCGGGTCGGTAGTCATCTTCTTCATCGGTTCGGGTCGGTTGTCTCTGTTTGAGTTCGGTGGTTGCTCCCTTCTGAGTTCTCATGCCCGATCCTGTCCTTCTCCAATTGCCGGTCCGCTCCGCCCCCTTAGCGTACTCCGATCCAATCTTCTCCAATCCGATCCACTCTCTAGTTTCGATCCGATCCGCTCCCTAGTTCCGATCCGATCCCCCTTGTCCACTCCAACTCTAAGCAATGGCCTTCCTTCCTGCCAAACTTCTTCCAGTGGCAAGTCCTCATCCAGTTCGAATTCCCTTGGTCGGTTCCCTAGTCCGATCCGACCCCTTTTCTCCGATCCGAACCGGTTCGGAACCTGCACACTTCTGCAACTTTCCAGCGAGCTTTCTACGCCATTCGACGACGTTTTCGAGCAATTTAACTATTCTAATTAATCATGAATCATACCATAGAGTCATAGCAACATGTAATAGCAACCACAAACAGCAAACAACAATTTAAATGAATCAAAATGAATCAAAAGTGGCTAAAACCTCACATTTGCCTATAACCCCTCTTAATCATGTTTAAGCATACGATTAGCAAAACACATCGAAATTAACCCAAATTTCTAACAGAGCCTTAAAACATTATTTTAGAATTTTAAGAATTTTTCCAGAATTTATTTACGTATAAATTCGCTAATCTTCACTAATTACCCCTAATCACCGTAATTAGTGCAAAAACTATGCAAATCACTCACCTTGGCCACAAATGAAATTCTCAGAACTGAAACTCCTCTGATTTGGGGCGAATACTGATGTCTAACAGCGGCTCCAACCTTGCTTTGGTGCTTTTTCTCCTTAATTTGGTGTTGCTAAGCCTAATCTTCAATTAGAGAGTGATTTGGGGTGTTTTAGATGTAGGAAGCCATTACTAAGGTCTTCAAGGAGGTTTGTGGCGGCTCAAAACTGAAATGAAAGTGATAACCTAACCCTAATCAGACCTCCTAAACCTCTAAACCCGAAATTCCCCTTGGGCCTAGCTGCTAATCACCCGTTTAAGCCCAACTAAGCTGTCTTTCACCATCTGAAACTTGTTTCAGCCATATCTCCCAAACGGTGAGTCCGTTTGGCTAATGTGACCACTCTACGGAAAGAGAAACCATCATTCAAAGCCAATGGAAGTGGTTTCAGGTCAAAATTCATTCCCAGTCAAAAGTTATGGCCAAAACAGTGCCAACTAGGGGTAAAATGGTCATTTAAAAATCGGGAAAAATCATGAACATGGGAAATGACCCCAATAGTCGTCTCCCAAAGTTACACGACCATACGACTTCGTATGTGAAAGAAATAAATATTCTACGATCCTATGATGCGTAGAATGCGGGTCGTTACACTCTCCCCCCCTTAAGAAATTTCGTCCCCGAAATTCCTTAACCCAAAACATACAAAGGATCCCGCATGCCTAACAACCACATATAACAAAAATCAAACATGCAAAACAAGCAAACAAGCCTATCCTAGCATGCGGAAAAACTAAATCGAAGTCAAAATCTTACCAGGCAAAGAGTTCAGGATAAGTCCTCCTAATGTTCTCCTCTGTCTCCCAAGTACAATCATTCTCGTCCTCGCCCCACTGAACCTTGACTAGTTTCACCGCCTTCCTTCGAAGTTGCTTCATGTCGTGCTCGACAATACGGGCCGGCTTGCGGTTCCCAACCGCCTCGGGTTCTACTTCGAAGTCCTCCAACTGATCAGGTGAAATAGTCATATCTGAGTCGTGAACGAACTTCCTTAGTTGGGAAACATGAAATACGTTATGAACTCCCGCCATCTTCTTCGGTAAGTCAATTCTATATGCCAAATTCCCGACTAATTCAAGAACATGGAATGGGCCAACAAACCTTGGTGCCAACTTGCCTCTCCTGCCAAATCGTATTACGCTCTTCAACGGAGAAATCTTGACAAACACCAAGTCGCCAACGGAGAATTTTAAGTCTCTTCTCCTCTTATCAGCATAACTCTTCTGCCTATCCTGGGCAGCCTTCATTCGTTGTTGAACGACCTTGATCTTATCCGACGTTTCTCTCACCACCTCTGGTCCAAGCATGAACTTCTCGCCAGTCTCTATCCAACATGATGGTGAGTTACACGGTCTTCCGTACAAAGCTTCAAACGGAGCCATACCGATACTGGATTGGTAACTATTATTATATGCAAACTCTACTAGATGCAAATGGTCATCCCATGATCCACCAAAGTCCAACATACATGCTCTCAAGAGATCTTCCAAAATACGATTCACCCTTTCCGTCTGACCGTCGGTCTGAGGATGATATGCGGTACTGAGATGTAACTCTGACCCTAGCGCCTCTTGCAAGCTCTTCCAAAACCCACTAGTGAACAACGGGTCTCGGTCGCTCACAATGCTTTTAGGTACTCCATGAAATCTCACTACCCACTTCATATACAATTCTGCTAACTTAGCTGTCGTTCTTGTCGATTTGACTGGTATAAACCTTGCACTTTTAGTCAGTCGGTCTACAATCACCCAAATGCTATCATATCCCGATCTAGTCCTTGGTAAACCATCGACGAAATCCATCGAGACTTGCTCCCATTTCCATTCGGGAATTTCTAATGGCTGTAACAGACCACTAGGCTTCTTTTGCTCGGCTTTAACTAGCTGGCAATTCATGCACTTGGATATAAACTTCCCAACGTCTCTTTTCATTCCTTCCCAGTAGTAAGTCTGCTTCATATCTCGATACATTTTGTTACCACCGGGGTGTATAGTCAGTCTTGAGTGATGACATTCTCTAAGCACTTCGTCTCTCAATCCATTGACATTGGGTACAACGAGCTTTCCATTCCTTCTAAGCCATCTATCTTGATCAAGCCCATACTTGCTCACCTCCTCATCGACACCCATCTCTAACTTGGAGATGATTTCCAATAGGTTAGGATCGTCCCTCTGACTAGAGCCGATCCGCTCAATCAAAGTGGGTCTGATCGTCAAACTTGCTAACATTTCTGGATCCAATTCGCACTTTGGTCTGAAATCAAACCCCGCGATAAACTCCAGTTGCTTCCATTCAAGGAACATAGCCCCCAAGCTGGCATGTCTTCTACTCAATGCATCAGCCACCGCATTGCCCTTTCCTGGTGTGTATGCGATGTCAAAATCATAGGAAGCTAAGAACTCTAACCATCTCTGCTGACGGAGATTTAAATCCTTCTGGGAGAATAGATACTTTAACGACTTATGATCCGTAAATAGCTCAAACCTTTCTCCCAAGAGATAGTGTCTCCACATCTTTAACGCGAACACGATCGCTGCCAATTCTAAATCATGGGTAGGGTATCTTCTCTCGTGCGGTTTCAATTGCCGACTTGCATAAGCTACAACCCTACCGCCTTGCATCAATACAGCACCCAGTCCGGTACCACAGGCATCCGTGTATACCGTCATCTCTTCATCCCCCTTAGGAATGACTAACACTGGTGCGCTTGTCAACTTGTCCTTTAGGCTTTTGAATGCATTCTCGCACCTTTCATCCCAGTCAAAAGCTTGATTCTTCTTGGTCAACTGGGTCAATGGTGCTGCTATCTTGGAGAAACCTTGGATAAACTTACGATAATATCCCGCTAACCCCAAGAAACTCCTTACATCTGTTGCATTCTTGGGCGTAGGCCAATCTTGTACCGTAGCCACCTTCGCTGGGTCCACGGCAATACCATTCTCTGACACAACATGGCCCAAGAACCTCACTTCCCTCTTCCAGAAGTGACACTTAGAAAACTTTGCTTTCAATTGGTGTTTTCTCAACACCTCCATCGCTACTCTTAAATGTTCCTTGTGTTCCTCCTCTGTCCTCGAATAGACCAAAATATCATCAACGAACACAAGGACAAACTTATTCAACTGATCTCTGAATACCCTATTCATAAGATCCACAAAATATGCTGGGGCATTGGTCAGCCCGAATGGCATGACCAACCACTCATAAAACCCAGACGGCGTCCGAAATGCCGTTTTAGCTATACTCTCAGCTTCCACTCTAAGCTGATGAAAACCTGTCGCGAGATCCAACTGAGAAAATACTCTCGCGCCACTCAACTGATCGAACAAATCATCTATCCGCGGTAGAGGATACTTGTTCTTCCTCGTCACTTTATTCAATTCGCGGTAGTCTACACACAAACGAAGGGAACCATCCGCCTTGGTAGCAAACACAACTGGTGCCCCCCATTCAGAAACACTCCTTCTGATAAATCCCTTCTTCAAAAGATCGCTGACTTGCACCTCGAGCTCTCGCTGCTCCCTTGGTGCCATACGACGAAGTGGCATCACTATAGGTCTGGCATCCTTTACCAAATCAATACGGAACTCAATCTCTCGGTGTGGTGGAAGTCCGGTCACTTCTTCGAAAACATCCGGATACTGGCCAACCACGGGCAAACCTGACAACTCACTATGCGGAATGTCGAGGGAGTTTAGAAAACTAGCCAATACCCCCTTACTGGGTAGACCACCAAACACTATCCTCCGCCCGTCACCCGCTCTAGCTGTCACCAACAAGCCCTCACAGTCTACCACCACCCCGTATTTTTGGAGCCAATCTACTCCCAAAATAATGCCAAACCCAGTAAAGCCCAAAACAAAGCAATCACAAACAAACATGCATCCATGACTCGATAAGACCACATTACGACAAATCATGCTAAGGCTAGTCGAACCACCAATCGGGTTCGTCACCACTAAAGGTCTATCGACAATCTCGGGCTCCAATCCCAACCTATCTACCAGGTCACTAGATATGAAAGAACTGGAAGCTCCGGTATCAAACAAAACTCTAACAGGAACATCATAAACAGAAAGCATACCTTGAATGACGACACTCTTTCCCTTCTCCGCCGCAGTTGGGGCATTCGACGAAGAAGGAATAGCATTAAGAGCATATGCTTTCACCATTTGCTTTTCCTTAGGGGGCTGTGGACACTTGTCCTTGTGATGTCCCAATTGGCCACAATTGAAGCACTTCCTATCCGCTGGCTTGGCCCGACAATTACTAGCATAATGGCCCTTCTTACCACAGCTGAAGCACTCCACATCTTGCTTATTCTTTTTCTTCTGGCCATCCTTAACCTGATTCTGCTTTCTCTTATTCTGGGGACCACCTTTACCTCCACCACTAGCTTGTGGCTTTGGCTCATCTATGGATGCAACCTCAGTCTTCGACTTAGGGTAGAGACTTTCTGATCTTAACGCTTTCCCCACAATCGATTCAAACGTCTCATCGATGTGGTTAATAAGTTTTTCCCCCAAGTACTGATCCAAACCAGTTATGAATTTCTCATTCTTTTTCTCGGCAGTATCAATAAGAGATAAACCATATTTTGACAAAGTGTCAAATTCAGCAATATACTCCGAGACAGCCCTGCCATTCTGCTTGAGCTCCAAGAATTTCTTAAACAACATTGACTTCTGAGCAGCTGGAATGAACTTCTCACTAAAGCGAGCTTTAAACTGCTCCCAAGTAATCTGATCTTCGGGAGTAGCTGCCTTTATAGCATTCCACCAATTCATTGCCCGCCCTTGCAGCTGACGGGACGCTAGCTTTCTCTTCATCGCATCCTCGATGCCCAAATCCTCGAAGATACGTTCGCAGCTATCCAACCAATCTTGAACTTCTGTGGCTGACTCCGTTCCGTGGAACGGCTTCCCACCAAGGCTAGTATAATCCTTATTCAGCTTGGCGAAGTCGACCCTCGGCGCCTGCACTATTGGACCACCACCATTTCCACCATTGGGAGCTGCCCTCTGTACATCTCTAAGCATCTCTCTCATGAGGTCTGTAAACATCGCCCTCATGTCAGCAGCATTCCCATTATTGGCTCCCCTACCAGCACCTCTAGTATCTCGGCTCATCGTCAATCTGAAAAAGGAAACGATTAACGATTCCATAGTGGTGCTAGTGCAGTACGACTTCATCCTTATACTACTAATAGTATATATATATATAGCTTTTAAAACCCAAAGTAATCACAAATACGCTCTCTCGTATACGTATATTATCTCTCCCTGATAACTCCCCTAGGCTAACTACGCAACCTAGAGCTCTGATACCAAGTGTGACGGCCCGCCTCGCACCAGCCTGCATTTCCTCCAAGAGTGCGCTGTACACATGCCCGACTAGCACAAGACGGTCGTCAGAAGAAAGGAAAGAAAAGAATGAACTAATCAAAGAACCTGTAGAATGTCTCACAGCGCATGGGATAAAATATAATAATAACATACTTGACATTAAACAGGCGAGACAGTGCATAAGCTGATAACTAATAATCAATGTCAACATCAAAGCAGCGGAAATCCATATACAGCTTATTACAACTTTCCAAATTTACTGTCTCTAATCAAAAGAAAGCTAAAATAGAAGATACACCAACAATGCCCAAGCAGTGATCTTCAACAACACAGGGAGAATATTATGTATATAGTACGTGGAAGCCTCCTGCTCATCTCCGGACCATCTACCCGTGCATCACCAGCTAACCTGTCTCTAGTCTGCTCGTGTGAGCACCCAGAGTAATAAGAAGAGACATAAAACTCTGGGTCAGACATAAAGCCTGGTATGAGCGATAAGCATCTAAACAGGGAAATAACAGGTATACTAAACCATACCTGAACCTGGACCTGCAACCAAAGAGTTAGTACCACATACCGTACAATACTCCAAGGTGCCATAATAAATAGTGTAAGAATACGGGGGTGGGGTGTGCATGTCACAATGATAGCAAACAAATCATCCATAGCAACCATTCTCGCATCTCTCACTCAGTGCGTAAAGCGTACGGCATCTACCACTTTGAAACACTAGACAAACTGAGGCAACGACGAATCCCGACTTGTGGAAACCCTGCTATGACCAAGCCAAACACTTGGAGTCATGACCAAACATTTCAATGACCCACTTCATTGGTCGTAGCCCTTGGTTCTACCAATGCCATAATGGCCCTGAATCCGCCTTCGTACCTCCTACCATAGTGGTCCAAAGCTATAGGTGTCGACAACTCCTTAGCACGCGTCCCGCAGCAAAGCCCAACCATGAAGTGAACTCGTTGATTCCCATCTGAATCTTAAGCTCGAACTTCTCATTTGGACTTCCTTTGCATCTCGGGTTTGGTTGAATTGGAGTGGGTCTTCAGAAGAGTTGTCGTACATTAACAGTCCTAGAATTCTGTTCGGTTCGGTAGTCATCACCATCATCGGTTCGGGTCGGTAGTCATCTTCTTCATCGGTTCGGGTCGGTAGTCATCTTCTTCATCGGTTCGGGTCGGTAGTCATCTTCTTCATCGGTTCGGGTCGGTTGTCTCTGTTTGAGTTCGGTGGTTGCTCCCTTCTGAGTTCTCATGCCCGATCCTGTCCTTCTCCAATTGCCGGTCCGCTCCGCCCCCTTAGCGTACTCCGATCCAATCTTCTCCAATCCGATCCACTCTCTAGTTTCGATCCGATCCGCTCCCTAGTTCCGATCCGATCCCCCTTGTCCACTCCAACTCTAAGCAATGGCCTTCCTTCCTGCCAAACTTCTTCCAGTGGCAAGTCCTCATCCAGTTCGAATTCCCTTGGTCGGTTCCCTAGTCCGATCCGACCCCTTTTCTCCGATCCGAACCGGTTCGGAACCTGCACACTTCTGCAACTTTCCAGCGAGCTTTCTACGCCATTCGACGACGTTTTCGAGCAATTTAACTATTCTAATTAATCATGAATCATACCATAGAGTCATAGCAACATGTAATAGCAACCACAAACAGCAAACAACAATTTAAATGAATCAAAATGAATCAAAAGTGGCTAAAACCTCACATTTGCCTATAACCCCTCTTAATCATGTTTAAGCATACGATTAGCAAAACACATCGAAATTAACCCAAATTTCTAACAGAGCCTTAAAACATTATTTTAGAATTTTAAGAATTTTTCCAGAATTTATTTACGTATAAATTCGCTAATCTTCACTAATTACCCCTAATCACCGTAATTAGTGCAAAAACTATGCAAATCACTCACCTTGGCCACAAATGAAATTCTCAGAACTGAAACTCCTCTGATTTGGGGCGAATACTGATGTCTAACAGCGGCTCCAACCTTGCTTTGGTGCTTTTTCTCCTTAATTTGGTGTTGCTAAGCCTAATCTTCAATTAGAGAGTGATTTGGGGTGTTTTAGATGTAGGAAGCCATTACTAAGGTCTTCAAGGAGGTTTGTGGCGGCTCAAAACTGAAATGAAAGTGATAACCTAACCCTAATCAGACCTCCTAAACCTCTAAACCCGAAATTCCCCTTGGGCCTAGCTGCTAATCACCCGTTTAAGCCCAACTAAGCTGTCTTTCACCATCTGAAACTTGTTTCAGCCATATCTCCCAAACGGTGAGTCCGTTTGGCTAATGTGACCACTCTACGGAAAGAGAAACCATCATTCAAAGCCAATGGAAGTGGTTTCAGGTCAAAATTCATTCCCAGTCAAAAGTTATGGCCAAAACAGTGCCAACTAGGGGTAAAATGGTCATTTAAAAATCGGGAAAAATCATGAACATGGGAAATGACCCCAATAGTCGTCTCCCAAAGTTACACGACCATACGACTTCGTATGTGAAAGAAATAAATATTCTACGATCCTATGATGCGTAGAATGCGGGTCGTTACATCTATTTTACAACGGTCACAAAATGCTCGTTGTGAAAGATGTCTATTTTACAACGGTCACATAATTCCCGTTGGAAAAGATGCCAATTTTGTAATGGGTAATGCCGGTTGTAATAGGTGTCATTTTACGATGGTCATTAAATAAGACCATATTTTAGAATGGTCATAAAATGCCTATTACAATAAATTTTTGTTACCACTTTTCAACAGTCAATAATTAATAATTACAATACTTCCTTGTAATTAATATTAATTATTTTTTATTATGTAACAATTAATCATTTATAATATTATATTAATCATATGTTACTAATTACTAACTATAATTTTATATTACTAATCACTAATCATCAATAATATTATATTATTTATTAATATATAATAATTAATCATTAATGATATTACATCAATCGTTTATAACTTACAAGAATTAACGATTATTAATAATTAATCAGTAATTACTCATTATTATATATAATTTGTATTCCAACAGACTTAATTTTACTTTCTCGTTACTAGTAAGTAATATCGAGTAATTAATGTCAAATATATAATAATTTATAATTTAACAATAAATATCAATGATTTATTATTAATAATATTACTATTAAAACTAAAAATTAATGTTAAAAATTAAAAATCAGTAATTTACACATATTAATTATTAATAGTTAATAATTAACATTAAATTATAATTAATAGATATGAAGTAACATTTAATAATTAATTTTTACTAATTAATATATACTACAACAAAAATACTATGTCATAAAGGCATGTTTAGTACTGTCATGAAAAAACCATTGTAATAGAAAGATATTACAAAAATACAGTGGTTTACTCATGTCTATTGTAATAGACGTCAATTTTCATCAACATAACATAACGGTCCAAAGTCGCCCGTTGTAGTAAAAAAAATATTACAATGGTTTGGTTTGTCAGTTACAATAGATGCTAGTTTTCAATAACTTATGCAACAGTCTAACATGGTTCGTTGTAATAAACCCAATAAAATACTTGGAAAAAACATTTTGAATTTGTAGCTAGTAACCAATAGTACTTGCTAATTTATAAATGGTAATTTATAAATAAAAATTGTAAACGTCAACTAATATAATTTAAGTAATTTATAATCTATAATTGTAACACCCCACGCCCGCTAAGGTCACTCACAAAGGGAATGCCTTAGTTTTGGTGGAGTATTTTTAGTGAGTATAGAACAGAAAAATTACAACAGGACAGATGTAAGTAATACTTGAAAATTTAAATCATCATTTCATTAACAAAACATGTTTGGCTACATCACAAAACCATAACAAGAGTCAAGTACATAATATCCATCCTGATAAAATAGAAGTACATAATCCCATTACATAGACAATAGCCAAAAGATAAACTGAGCTTTACTTCTATCGTCCAAGCCCCAAAAGATAGATATAGCGGTCTGGTCCAAGCCCACTAGTGCTAAGTCCACTCTGGTAACCTGAGGGTGGGGAAAAAGATAAACAACAACGGGGTCAGACATAAGTCTGAGTGAGTCCTATAACCCTAACAATACAACCATTAAAGTAATTAGGTTATGATATAAACAAGATACGGTACCTCTGGGGATAATGACTACAATAAGTAGTCCACAAAACACAGGATGTACTACGATAATCGAAACGATGTATTTATCCACCCAAGGATAATTACTAGCTTACACCACCCCAGACCCTACCCACCCAAGGGTAATTCCTACACTGCACCACACCAGTTCTACCCACCAAGAGTAATTCCTACTTAAAGGTTGATCCCACTAAAGTCTTAGAAAATATAGCTAGTAGTCTCTGGTACTTCTAGCTGACCACGTAGGTGCCGTCTGCCCCTACCTCCACTAGGTGTATAACTGACCACGTAGGTGTCGTCTGCCCCTACATTCACTAGGTGTACCTAGTAATCTTACCCAGTAGTTTCGTGTACCCCTACATAGGTGCCGTCTGCTCCTATCTTTACTAGGTGTACCCACTACTCCCCATCGATCGGCTCCCTAACGTAGATACCCGTGCTGGTCCCACAGTGGGGTGTATCACTCCCCTAAAGTGGCTACCCAATACTATCAACGGTGCACGGCTTTATATCTACACGATGCAACAACGGCTTATCTACCAGCCCGGGCCCACACACGCATATGAAACCCGTTGGACTTGCGTTGCCACCGCTACCCCGTTTTGGCCTCTTATAATCAAGCCCAATATGCGTGTCCCGTCACTCGACATGGGTCGAGCCCACAAAGATACGTTTGGGATATTGGTTGAAATGGGCCCCCACAAGCTACTACTTAAGCTTGTCATTTTATCTAGTGCATTCCACTTAACCCCTTTTTATAATCATGCCCCCTTACATGTTAAGGTTTGGTTAAGTCATCCAATTATATTACAATTGCCACTTAAGGCACCCACTAGATTTCCGCATGCCACCCAAGGCACTTACTTGATTCCCCCATGCCACCCAAGGCACTTACTTAACCCTTTAATCATGTTTAGTTACATGTTCCACTCTGGTTAAGTATTCTAATCGTATTTTCTATTGCCACCCAAGGCAACCCACTAGTTTTCTCATGCCACCCAAGGCACCCCCACTAGTTACTACATGCCACCCAAGGCACCCACTTAACCCCTCATGTCCCACTACATGCTAATATGGTTAAGTGTTTCTTAATTAATTAAGACCGTGATCTCCCATAAAGACCTCCCACATTAGACTGGCTGTTATGACCGCCTGGTTAAGCCGGTAGAGTCCGGGCAATCTTACGTCATAACAGAGTCTAACCTCGTGTCTCTATCTTAATCACGTATTTAATTTATGGCTAAGACCTCTCACATTGGGCTGACATTTGTAGCAACTGGTTAAGCCGGTTGGATCCGGGCAGTTTTACACTACAAATGAGTCCAACCTCGTGTCTTAGTCGATTAATTACACCTAATTAATCACCCCCATATTAATTATCCCTAATTAATATCAAGTTTTCCATAACATGGGTAGACCTAACTCAATAGGTAAATTCCCATGGGGTAGACCTAACTCAATAGGTAAATTCCCACTTATGGTAATTTATTTTTATGGTATGCTTAATCATAACCAATCATTCACTTATTAACATATTTACCAACCCCATCGTTCCCCACGTAAATCGTTCTCATTTCATAACATAAATAAGGGGAAGATCATCACAAATATCATGGGTTTAGCATACAACTTTGTCATGGGTTAAGAGGATGTCAACTTGCATATATGAGCATATATTAACCCTACCACATTTAACCCCAAACTTGCACATTATCATACACATGTCTTACATAACATGTTGAACTTGCATATAAGCATTCTCATAACTTGCATAACACGTTAGACATGCATTTAAGCCTACACATAACTTGCATGAGCATTCACATACTTGTATGGGCATTCATATACTTGCATAAGCATTCACATACTTGCATATCACATTAAGCTCGCATTTAAGCATATACATAACTTGCATAACATCATGCTCATAACTTGCATAATCTCATAAACTTAACTTGCATAACACTATGCACACAACTTGCATACCCTCATACACATAACTTGCATATGCACATAACTTACATAACATGTTGAGCTTGCATGTAAGCATAACTTGCATAATATGTCGAACTTACATACATGACTTGCATCTTAAAGGAGGGTAAACATGCATAGCATATAAGGGTGCCATCTTGCATATGTATATACCATATTTAAAAGGGTAAACTTGCATGTCATGATTTATGCATAATACCAAACACTTAGCATGCATAAAACCACTTACTTATCATCCATAGAATCAAATACTTATTATGCATAAAATCAAATACTTATTATGCATAAACCCACCACTTAACTTGCATAACCCCAAACACTTAACTTGCATAAAACCCCATACTTAGTATGCATACAATCAAATACTTATCATGCATAACGTCAAATACTTTAGCATGAATAACATCAAATACTTAACATGCATAACACCAACAACTTAGCATGCATAAAATCACATGCATAACTTGCATATCATGTTACATATAACTTGCATATATTCTCACATATAGTTTGCATAACATGTCACATATGCATAAATGTTTAACACGGTGTTTTGCATCATAAAACATGGCCTTAACTTGCATTTAACATAAAACTTGCAAATCACATATCATACAAACTTGCATAAATGCATTTATCCACAAACATAGCCATGTCTTATCACATCCTACCATAATCAATTTAACAATTGATTATTAAAGCCATAGAAACTCACCAAAACCAAGATTAGCAAATCAATGAAGTAAAACTAGTTGCCAAATATGAAGAAGAAGGTGATTAGGGGTTGATTAGCTTGCAACTCTCTTCATTTGAGTTGTGGAGGCCATGACCAAGTTTCATTTTGCCATAGTTTAGTTACAAGATCTAATTATGGATGAATTAGGGTAGGGTTGGGGTCTTACTTATAGGATTAGGTAGTGTTTTAGGCCATTAGATTAACCCTAGGATAGATCCCAGCCCTCAAAAATCGTCACAAGCCTCCAAAACAAGACCAAGGGCCAAAACAGGTGCACCAGGCCAGCCAGGGTCAAGCCAGAAGGCTGTGCAGGTTTCTGGCTCGACACGGGCGCACTTCCCAAGTGCGCCAGTGTATTTTTGTGCTGGCGCACTTCACAGGTGCGCCAGTGCATTTCTGGCCTGTTTCCGGTTTTTTCTGCCTAACTTCGTTCGTCCATATCTCCTTCATACGGACTCCGATTTTCGAAAACTCGGACTCTATTTCGCGTATTTTTCCGAGACGAACGCAATGACGCAGCCCGTTTCCCCTAATTCCCACATCTGGGATTAGTTATTCTTTAATTTGTGAATTTTAACATTAACCGAAATTCGGGGTGTTACAATAATAGTTGATGATTATTAATAAATAATCATTAATTACTAATTATTATATATAATCCAATTTCAAAAAAAATTATTATACATAATCAAAGCGTAATATGTAATTAGTTTACAATTTTAATTAATAATTGCTATTTAGAAATTTGCTATAGTTTTTTTAATACTAATAGAACTATTACTATTAAATAATTGCAAACAACCCTTTAGAATGACTTAACAGATTATAATAATTATTTATTTATAATCAATAATAAATTTCAATGGGACGATCAAGTCGTGTAGATCCAATGGGGCACCACCTGTTCACTGGATGCTGACAATGCTTTATATTAAGAACGCTTATTATTATGAAATTTGAATTCATACAATAAATGATTAATTATTTTTTGTGAAAAGCACGAAACACAAACTTTAAACGCAAACACTATATTTACTATCCAAATAAAGAAAAAATAAACTACATTGAGAACGGAGGCCTGCAATAATTTCGGACTTTCAATAAAATATTGAGCAGGCGGAAGGAAAATTTTCAACGTCCGTCTTTCTTTTGTTTCAGAGCTTTACTCTTCCCTTTCTTCCTTTCCTACGAATCCCTAATTAGTCTTCGCTCCACCCATCTTCAAAACGGCTTCCTCGCTAATTCCCAATATTATTCCCCCTGAAGGTCTAATCTCCTCTCCCTATCATCAACAATCATATCCGCACCACTGCCGACAATCCAACCTATCGTTACTGTGTGTGAGATGTCTTATGTGGATTGCAGAGTTGATGAAGACGCTTGCAGGTTCAGATCTACTGAATCACATCTTCTGTCTTTGGTTTGAACCAACTGCTTGGTATGTTCCTCAACTATTCTACTCATATATTCATTCAGTTGGCTATGATTTCCAGATGTAGACCTAATTAATACAATTTGAGATAATTTTGTAATCTATTTAATTCTTTCATGTTATTTCAGTTTCAACTTCTAACTGGTTTTTGGCGCCTAATGCTCTATTGCTTCTTAACTTTTTCGTTCACTATTACAAACACAATAAATAAGTAATTAACTGGTAGTTTGCACTGTATTTGTTTAAAAAGATTAGGTAAGTGGGGATTATATCTATGCTAACATGTAGTCATGATAACATAAGATTATATTAGATTTGTATTAGTTTAATTAAGTACTGAAATGCAAAAGAGGTATGACAACATAGTTAATTCAGAGTGCCATAAGCAAAGTTTGGTATGCATCTGTTTAACCTATAATAATGTTAACTAATGCAGTAAGTATGAGTTGAAAGACTATGAACATGAAATATGCATGAGTTGTGTTTTGCTAAAAATATAAAACTTTGACAGATTATCAATACATACACTTGACAGATTAAGAAACACGGCAACAACATATGAACACGAAATAGCCTTGAAGATGGCCAATAGTGGGTTTCTATTCATATATTTGCCTATTTGGTTTGATAACTTAATTTACTTCCCTATCAGGTTTTTACCTTCCAATTTATGAAAAAAATTGAGAGCTCAACTGAGAACTTGTCTGTTTATGTCATCTCCTTGCACTCCTCCTATATGTTAACATTCACGCTTCCAGTTAGCTCTTCAACATGATTAATTTTTTTCCATGTTAGGATTTTATCAAATTTCCAAAAAAAATACATTTTATACTAAAGCCCAGAACAGTTTTCTCTTGCAGCTCCAATGGTTGTTGCAGCTAATTACTTTGTACTGATAATCACATCTGTTTATTAGATGCTAAGATTTAATGCAGTTTATATGTGTATTACTTTTTTTATTTTTTTATCTTAATGACAGGTTTCCCATACTAAAGCCTAACTCATTGGTTCATCCAAGAAGCCAAATCGTTTGCTTCTAAAATTCACCAGACCAGACACACAGTGTGATAATCCGAGACCAACGCCATTTCCTCTTGAAAGACCGAAATCGTATGCAGTTCCTTAACGAATATCCTGTCCGGTTGGGTTGGTTGCTACGCGTGAAGTTAGAAAAGAAGAGCTTTCATTGTTAATTAAGGAGTTTAGCATAGTTTTGGAAGCGACACAGGTTAAGACTCTTAGGACAAAACCGAGGTCGATGGATAAAGATCGGGTTCCTTCCAAATAAAGATTTGCGGTGAGTGCTAGGGTTTGGATGAGGGTATTTCTGTTGCTAAGGCTGTTGATGAATCAGATGACGTTATTATCTTGGCATACGATGCTATTTTTGCCCCAATCAGGTTAGTTATTCATCTATTTAACTCTTTTTGTTTAGTCTTTTTACTATAATAAAAAACAAATTAGATACTTAGTTGGGTTTCTTTTCTTTTTCTCCTGGTCTATCCACTGTCGTTTGTTTTATCACTTTCATTTTTAGTGTTATATCTGATGTGTTTACTATGTTTTCATTTATGTGTAAAAAAATATAGGGGAAGATAATTTGTGAAATTAAATCGCTTTTTAAACATAAAATTGGTACTTTGTTTGACAAGAAAGTTATTAAATACAATGAGTAGAATGCACCCAAAATATAAATGAAAAAAACAGCAAATATGACAGAAAATTTCCTCATACAGATGCAGTAGCACCTCGTGAAATTATATTGAACAGGAGAACAGTGGCTGACAGTAAACTGAATTTGTTCTTCTATCTTCATTCCTTGAAATCTTATCATAATATGAGTCAACACTAACACATTACTATGAGTCAACATTAATATGTTAGGGAAACAACAAAAAATAAAACGAAAAAACCAAAAAAGGTTAATAAGATTAAGAAAATAATAAAGAAGACAATAAAGGAAGCTGTCTCGTGTGTAGGAAGACAATAAATGAGTCCATTTTCTAGAAAGCTGTCGTTGGTCATGCAATCTGTAAATTTCGATTTGAAATATTGGTCCGCATCATTTTTGATGCATACTAGCTATTATAAATATTCATCTTCGCATACATCTTACACTAGGTATACATGTCGATCATTTTCTTACATGAGTGTAACTGATGTAGATTATCGGTTTTATGAGTTTGCATTATAGTAAGCTTAATATTGAATATTTCATAGTGTCGATGGTTATTTTTTTTTATATTGAACGTTTATACTACATACTCTTTACATATTTCTATAAAGCTATTGAGATCATTGTAAAGTTTGCGAGCGCCTTCCTCCACCTATCTAATCATCTCACCACATTTAATTTTTTAACTTTCCCACCCTTTTCAATTGAAGAGTAAGGTTGCGTTACTATTAAACACCACTTTATATTTATTTATGATCTTTCATTCAAAATCAAATTTTACTCTTTGTTTCGCCTTAATATTACCAATTCACATGGTATAATTGTACAATATTTCAAGTGAGATTGCTTCATGTTCAATTTTACGTAATCACATATGTAGGAAACATAATGCTTTGTGATTTCTACTGTTCATTGTAATTTAAAGATTGATAATGAAGTGTGGATTACTCTATTTCATTGTTTCTTAGAGGAAACTGAGAAAGAGGCCGCTTTAAACTACTAATAGCCTTGAAATAATGAGCAGCTTGAGTTTTTAAATTAGAACTGATTAAATTTAATAAGGTTCTAAAGGCCGTTGTTTTGGCGAGTTATATTAAGAGATTATTTTCTTCATACTGCAAAAGTTAATAAATATATTATAATCTCTTTCTGTTGAAGTTCTTCCTAAATTCCACTTTTAGTTTATCGATAAGTTCTTGATTTTTTTATGTATATGTACTATTGGAAAATGGATAATAAATTATTTGAGTATCAATGTGTTTTTGTTACTTATTAATAATTAGTAATCCACTTCTAAATGAAGTACACATGTTTTTCTAATAAAAATAGATGGAATTTATAGCTTTGGTTCCCATTAATTGTCAATTGTTGGCCATTATTGCATCAAACAAATTCACTTAAATAATAAAATAAAACTTATTATGATGTTATTCTATTCGATTATATAATAATTAACTAAATTATTTTTGCTCTATTAGTAATCTCATACGATTTACTGATTTTCTAGCTAATGCTACATGATCAACTCTAAATTTGAAGAATAATTACTGTACTTTAAATTTTAACCTACTATTATTCATATAAAAAGATTAATTTTAATGTGAAAGAGCTTTAGATAAACACAGTAATATGACATTGTACTTTTGTTTTCAAATATTGGCGTAAATTAATTCATGGTTCACTTTTGTTTGCCTATTGTTGCATAACCTTTATTCCATAAGTAAAGAAGATATCATTTAATTTCTAAAATAAACATATTTATTTGAAACAATACTTAGCAGTATTTTGATTTTGATTTTTTATGATGATGAATTCCTACACTGAGTAATCCAATACTTTTGTCTTCATATTTTTTATGGCTTAGCTTTTGGTTTCAGATGGTAAGTTGTGCTATTACTACCTATAAAGTTGCGGTCAATTTTTGTTACTGTTATAAAAATAGATCATATGTAATATTAGTGCGACATCATAGGTTGTCATTAGCTTCATGATGTCCTTCGTGATGGAATAATTAGGTTACACCTCCATAATGATGCTCTTAGTTTGTCTTTAACCAGGCAAATGCTCTGTACAATGAGTTTACTATAACATGCAGTGAGTAAAGTTAAGATAGTCCCATAAATATCCATAGCTGACCCAATAACTAGTTACGTTGAACATACACCTAAGCAAGTATTGTTTAACATTTACCAACTCTTTGATGTATCTCTTGCTGGAAGTTATTTTTTAACTCTTTATATGCCAACACCTCAAACGAAACAAAAAGGGATTTGTAGCCATAAATCGTTGAAATGCACAAACATATTATGTGATATTTGATTATTTGAATAAGCATCGGTAAATATGTACACATTTTTAAGAGTGCATATTTATATTTTCTTATTGGGAAAGACAAATACGATATATATAAGAAAATTTTAAGAGTACAATAATTATTGAACATATAAATTGAGTTTTGAACTTCATGGTATGTTTCTAAATGCCTATAGTAGATCAAGATATCATGTGATGAGTGATGACAGAATGCATCGTAGAGTCCATAGGAAGTATATGATTCAAAGATGGAGGATAATGATGTTTTCATTCGATATGTGATATGTGATGCCTAAGAATTGCGCATTGAGTTGTCATAAGTGGGAATTGAAAGATTTTCGAACATAATATATCTTTAGCATGTTGGCTGTTGAAAAAAGCATATGGTTATGGGTTAGTTCTGCATTATATGTACATTTTGGTTATGCTGATTTGGATTATGAATTATTCCTTTTTAGTAAATTGTTAATATCAAACCAAATTATTTATAGATATGCTACCATGAATAAAAAATTATATAGTCAGTATTCATTCATTCATTTATTAAATCTTGACGTGAATGCTCATTTTTATTCAGCATAATTGTCAAATATTATTATCCACTTTTTGCCAAAAAAAAAAAAACTTATTTATCATCTTTTTAATTACCCTTCTTTAATAAAGAATCTTCAAAGTCATTTTATGTATACACATGAATACATTTATTTGTTTAATCATACTAAAATGGATGTGTATGATTTTATTTTTAAAAATTGATGCAACTCTTATCATTAAATGAAACATATTAAAATTTATGAGTAAACAATCCATGGTGCGGTTATGTGTTATATATTGATATATATCACATTTGATAATCAGAGTCTTAAGGTAACATATTGATATTTCAAGGTTGTGGTACAGGTTTGTATGTGCATACAGACAGAAGCATGCCCCAGCTTTGTAGATGAACAAAAATGCCTTACTGTAGTATGAGAGCTACATGAGTTCCCGCTTCAAGTCTAACATCCTATCATTCCCTTTAAGGTAAGCATGCAATATGTAAACTTATGCTTTTATTCTCAAATTGATTGTTCATGAACTCTTAACTCCTGATGACTGTAAACTATATGGGATACTCAACAATAAATTTGACTCAATATTAACGTGTCCAATTCAGTTATAGAGTTCTTCCAATTTGTATGTTTTCATTATAGTTTGGTTTTATACCTTCATGTTGCAAGTTGATAATGGTTATTCAAACTATTATTATTAATTATTCAACTTATTGAAATCTTATCAAACAAATTAGCCAAACTGAAATGAAGTTGGCATTTATAACATTACAATAAAGACATAAGTTACCGAGGAGGCACATGAGAAAATAAAGACACAAGTTACGAGGAGGCACTGTTCTTTTATGACTACATAAGAGCTTAGTCCATAGCTTAATTTCTCTTTGAACTACAGTTTTTCATGTAACCACCCAATTTATTTTTGTGCTAGAAAAAATAATTATTGGTACATGGCTGTGTTATCTGCATCATGACTCGGTTTATTGTAAATCCTATTCTTTTACTTTTTTAATGAAAAGGAAGTACAGGAAGTGGAAGCCCAGTTCAGTTTCATTGTAAATTGTATATAGTTTTTGTCATGAGGTTCATAATTGAATTGCATTATTTCTTAACTAACTGGTGTCTTATAACATATGCTGTTGTATATGTATTTATGATATAGAAAGGATTTTTGTTGTTTAGGAATTTGGATTTTCTCGGTGAACTGTGCTAAAACGGGGAATGGAAGGAAGATTGGCAAGGATTAAATTGAGATGTTGCAGCTATGCTTGTTCACAAGGCAATTAGAGGACAACTTCACTGTATTTTTGTTGACAGTGGCTCACTAAGGTAACACGCCTCACTGAATTTTTGCTCACTCATGAGGAAAATAAAACATATAGCTTTAGAACTGTGTTTCTTTTATAAAACTGCCAACTCGGCTTGCGTTAAAATGTCTAAATTGATTATTCTTACATTAACTATGCACTACATTCATTTCTAGCTACTTGTTTTTTGGTTTGAGTACAAATTTGAAGAGCTTCCTAGGCTTAACAACTGGTTTTGGGTCAATCACTAAAGATGAAGACATTGAGATTGAAAGTGAGTGTAACAGAGTGTATGTAGTGCGACAATACTTGCATAAATGAACATTTTGTATAGTTATTGTGTAACAAAGATAAACAGAATTTTGTATTATTCAAAAGTATAATAAAATATTTATTTGATTTGAATAGTTGTTGTGTATGATCGATGGCTTGTTGTAAAATAGGTTTACCAAGTAGTACAGTAGTATATTACAACGTACAACGACCATTGTAATACACTGTATTACAACGGTCAACGACCGTTGTAATATACTATATTACAACGGGCAAAAGCCGCTTGTAATTTATTAGCTATTACAACGGGTTTATAACCATTGTAATAGAGTCATTGCACGTGACAGAGCAAGTTATTACAACGGTCCTTTACAACAGTCATTGCCCGTTGTCAAATAGTTAGGAGCTATTACGACGACGCATATTAAGACGGGCATACGCCCATTGTGAAATGCATATTACAACGGTTTTTGCCCGTTGTAAAAGGACTGTTTTTTTTGTAAGGACTGTGAAATGCATGGCTGTGCTCAAATACTGATTTGTTTTAAACAGTCTACTCATCGATCAAGAAAAACGGATTAAATTATAAAAAGGATGATACGATCCGTGCCTCGAGTTTGATTCTGGATATAATTGGTTAAAAGGATTATATTACATTGATACACTGGTCACGAAAGGTTGTATCGAATCAGTGATATTATTATAACTTGGGTAACAACGATGTATTACTAGATGCCGCTCACCGTTTACAGTTTAAATATTGTTTAAATTGTTACCAACGTTATGATAACCTATAGGGTCACACATATAAGCGTTGTATAAGGTGAGAACATTTAAAAAAAGGAAATCAAAAGGTTTGACATATTCTTTTATTTAAAAAAAGGTGAACGGGTTCTATGGGTTAACTAAAATGTTGTGTGAAACATTATAAAGGAGGCCGCCTCCTTTACATTTAGTTCATTCGATTCACAAAATAAAAAAAACACTACATCCTAATCTTCCTCTTGGCTAGTACCAGGCTCCCCTTCTCTCGGTTCCATCAGAGGATCTCGAGAACATCGTTTGTGGATACTAGTAGAGGCTCGTCGCTTTAATGGGTTAATGATTCGGTCCTTCCGCTGTCCAACGAATTAGAAGACCTCGACGGATTCAATCAAATCGAGTAATTAAATTGGGGATTTTACACACAAGCAAGGTATGAACCCTTTTGATTTATCAATTTGCATAGATCCGTGAATTTAAGCGTTAAATTGATAATAAGTTTAGGGTTTCGATTAGTTTTTATTAACCCTAAAATTCCAACAATGGTATCAGAGCGATAGGGTTGCAAAATTCGATATTTCGAATGTTGATTCTGATTCATATCTGCTGATAATCCTGGATTTTGATATTATTACATATACTGATTTTAAGATTTAGACTAAATTCATTTGTAATAGTGAAATTGTTTCACTGCTATAATACTCGTGTATTTGATGCCTGATACTGAAATCGTTTCTCTATAAACGATTATATATTATCCAATAATAAATTCATAGTTGATAATAAATATTAACTTCATTTAATATTGTTATTTTAATGGACTGTGGAACCCTATAGATTGATCAGAAGCCAGTTTTGATCAATCTAAAATATCAAGTCATTTTGATTTGATTTTGTAAGTATATTGTAAAACTATGCAATTGAATGAAAACGGTTAAATTCAACATTGCAGTAATTAAATCCTAGATTAATTATAACTGAATGGTTGACCATTGGCATTAATTCCTGTTAATGATTGATAAACACCATCCTGTCAAATGTTTGACATATGAATTAACTGTTAATTCAGTATGACTTTAGTATAATGATTGAATCCAGTGATCAAGTTAGTATTGATCTTTATAAATTATTAAAGTATATTTTTGGATCTAAAATAAACCGTGTTAGACAGTATACCCCAATTTTGATTAATGAGATCATCCATGTTTAAGGTCCCCTCAATGTATTTATATTTATAGTAGATATACATTATGAAATAAATCCTGTAAAGATGAAATTGTTTCAGTGGATTTTTTTTTTTTTTGATATATGATACGAAAATTAAAAGGATTTATGATCCCGGTGTAGTTGCTTTGTTATGGCTTAAAATGTTTAAACCATCTTGTGGTAATGATTAAAATTTCAGACATGTTATAATTTAAGTATAAACCTACACTACAAGAAAAACAACAAATAGCAGCGGCAGAATCCGCTTCTAATCCGTCGCCAAACAGGCATTAGCGACACATTTCCTACATAACTGTTTGGTCGGTAAAATCCATGACGGTATTTGTGTCAGAATTTGCGACGGATTTTAGCATGAGTTTTCCGACATTTTTCCGTCATTTTACTAATTTTATAATAAAAATAAAATTTTATTTATTAATTTCATTTTAATTTATATACCAACTATTTACCGACGGATAATTAATTTATAATAAAATATTATTTATAAAAGACGTTGGTAAATCCTTACTAATTACCAAGGAATTAGCGACGGAAATTAAATTAAGGTAAACTTAACCTCCCTTTTTTGTTGGTAATCCGCTGTTATTCCCCTTCTGATATATATATATATATATATATATATATATATATATATGTATATATCATCACACACATAATTTGTGTTTCATTCTATACAAAATCCTAATGTACATACAGCACAATCAATATGAACACACATCTCATAATCAATGTATTATATTAATCACTCATCTCATATTCAACATTACATTTTTTTTCAAATAAAATATTTTCTAATCTTATTCTACTGTCGTTAATTTACATATGTTACTACAAGAAAATCAATATCAATTCATCAAAACAAATCTACTGCTTCACTATTCACAACCTTCCTTCACCTCAAACTCATTCCTTGCAATCCCTGCCATTTCTTTTGACCAACGCCTGTTGGTATAGCCAATCAACAGTTTTCCAGCCAAACAATTATCCTACAATGGCCTTTAAGCATGGAGTACTTTTCTATAAGCTGAATGGCCAAGGAAGATAATTCAAATCCATCAGCAATGATCGTGTGAATAGTTATCATTGCGATATTTATTATATTAGCAGCCGAAGAGATTGCTTGTCTTTCAAAAATAACAGATCCGCTTATTCACTTGTTCCGGAGGAAGACATCAGTGAGAAGTCTTCAACTGCAATGAAGCCTTTGGCAGCTTCAGTCCCTGAAATGAAAATAATTTCAATTGATGGATTCATGAGTTAGTTCTACATCATAATAATTAACACTTGATCAGCATAATTAAACTACCAACCAGGTTTATATTACTAACTGTTAGCTAAGCAAAGAATAAATTCGGCTGACATATGAAATGAAAAGGAAAGAAGTATTAGCACAAAATAATTATATATATAAGTACGGTTCACCACTAAAACCTTTAAAAACTCAATCTAGAGCACCATAAGCTTTAAGCTAGTGGACATTGCCCTTTTTTTTTAAGCGAGGGTACTTATTATAAAATAAATATACTTTACATATATCAATTCGTGTTTCAAACAAATGCTGGAGTATTTCCACTGTCAGTATCAAAAATACCCATACGACTAACATGGAACAATAAATAGCTGTAGCAGAAGACTACAACAGCAAGTGCCCAGGCTAAGCATGCAAACACAAAGTAAATTACATACATTCACATCATGGACGAAGATCAGAAGAAAAAAAATGAAAAACCAACCTGAGGTCAAAGTTCCCATTTGATTGCTACTACACATTCCAAGGACCGCCTTCTTAGATTATTCTAGCATGGGAAATAGCAGTAGATTCTATTTTTTGATACCTACACACTTGTACCATTTTGATTCAGACTACTGCTACAAATCATGACCCCAAAAAAAATGAAGAAAACAAAAATTATTGGAAACAAACATAAAGTACAACAGCGAATAAACTTACAATTATCATTCAGCACACAAGAATAAGAATCGGGTTTTAGAAAAACAATTTCAATTGTCAATCAATAGCTATTAGTAATACCCAAATTAAAGTATGCAAGTCGGATTACTAATCATTGTAAAACCATAGATCGATGCATAACAGTGAAGCGAAAGAAACCTGATCGGAACTGATTAAAAAAATATGCTAAAGGGAGGAGAAACGATTACCTGGTTAGAAAAAAATAATGGACGGAAGATATGCAAAGGAACATGCAGCGGTACATATTCTTGTCTTGCCTACAGATATTTTGATAATGAAGGTGGTAGGAGTAAAAAGATTGAGATGCCGGGTATTTATCCAGTGTGACGTTTGGTTTCACAAATCCGGGTATTTATGCAGTGGGACACGATATTTATGATCGAGGAAGAGTAGCATGATCCATCTTGAGTGGAAATCACAAGTCAAGATAATTGATGTCCATGATAATGCTTGTTCTAGCTCTGTTACAATTCCTGCATGTGAAAATCATAAGTTGGGATACTGATAGATTAGATATTGAAATGAAAAATAAAGGTATTCAGATTTTTTTTTTAAACATGAAACTTTGTTGAACAAACATAAGAGTAGGCGCTCCAAATTCCATTGCATGAAAAACATAATCAGTGAATGGTGTGATTTCTATTCTAACTAGATGTTCTAATTACTACAGCTTGTGGTGATAAAGGCTACTAAAACTTCACTCTTTATATAAAATATAAAAACTTATGCCAGAGAGCAAAATCACATTATCACATCACTAAACGTTGTGATTTCAAATACTGTGATTTTTCGCTGTAGCCTACAGTTACAGATTCTGTAACCTTGTTATTATTTCAACTGATGTTTCGACTATAATTAATTGAGTACAAGGCAGGGTCTGCTCATTTTTTCCTGATATCTCTGTTGGATTTTTTCTTTTTCCTTGAGTAATTTGTACCCTTATCTTAAAATGCTCAGCTTCCACATTCAGAATTCAAACGGAAGAGAGAATAAAAAATTCTACTGATTTCGCCCATCATTTTCAAAAGAAAAAATGGATTCAACATAGAGTTTATTCAATGAAACAAACAAAGAAGGAAAAAGAGCATGGAAAACGAATCTGTGAAATGGAAAACGAGTGTTCTTGTGAGATCTGTAAGCATGCAATAGCAAAGGGATTTCGAACCTCTTGCATATTTGATTTAGACAAGCTGCTAGAATAAATAAATGCAAATATTTGCTGGAAAATTACCTCTTTTCTTATGCAAATCACCAGTATCATCTTCATTCAAAGGTAATTCTTTTCTCTGCGTACACAGTTCTATTATGCGAATGAGCTATAAACCCTCCTTTTGGTCGCTCTTTATAACATAGTTTACATGCAAGTTCTACGGAGTTTTGATGCTTTTAGCGCTTGAGTCCTCGGAATTTCCTTGACACCGACGACCGCCTCAAGTGCCACTGACACAGGCTTTGAGTTGGTGATTCCGCATGGAGGCCTCTTCGCTTTCTCTTCGATCAATTTAGTCGGCGCCGCCATTGAGCAAATCTTCACGATGGCCAGGATGAAATGGGAGACGAAGGATTTGGGAACAAAGGGATTTTGTCAAACCCTAATTGAATTGAAAGAAAAGGAATTGGGAACGGGAAAAAGGTAGCAAATATTTTAATTCAGCGTATAGCGGCCCCGATGAAATATTGGTTAACCCGCCAATTTTCTTTACATGGCGCTACTTTCGCATAAATTTAGTGTTTGGTTGATACTAAGAATGTGAGTACACCTTGCTATATTTTAATGTTTTTCTGCACGGTACATAATATAATTCCTCGTAGTACTTGGTTAACTAATCTCGAAAATCAAATCAATGATGTTTATTATAGATCTCGTAATTAAGTCACTTAAGTATTCATTTCTACTTTGAAGTTCAATTACTGCAAGAAATAAAAAAAAATTAACGTTAAATTTTCACAATATAAGGTTGTAACAAGTTTTCTGAAATTTTTATTACTTTATAAAATGTTATTTTTTTTTATTAATTAAGAAAATTTCAAATTTTTATATATATCTTAAAACTTAGTTTAGAAAATTTCAAAATTTTGAACTTTTGAAATATTGGATATTAAATAAAATTATTAACCATAACTGTTAAATATTAAATACTAATAACTATGCTTCATAATTTTGTAGTAACTATGATTACCAAATGTTAATTATCAGTTAATTAGTAATTATTATTATTTAATTATCAGTTGTAAACATCACTTTATAATGCTTAAATTTTGTTATTAATTAATAATTAATAATTATTAATCTTAATTATTATATAATTATGAGTAGTTAATCATTTAATAGAAACTATTTAAAATTAATTAGTAAAAGTTAATCATTAAAAGCTGATACTAATTTTTAATATTATGTTTTTTACAACTAGCTTTACCAGTTGCAAAAAATAAAGTTATTTATAAGAGGCGAAAACAGTTGCTAAAGATATTTATTCGCAACTGGCTTGGAAGCGCCATCGAGATTGTTGTAGGATCCATTGGTTTCATTTTTGGGGCTTTAGAAGATGGGGTTTTCATTTGCATGCTTCAAACACAATTTACTAGAAAATTGGCGTCGGTAGATCTGGAAGAGAGGTTATTTCTGTGATAGAGGCGGAAGATAATTTAGGGATTTGGGTTGAAAAATATGGACTTGAGAAGTGTTGTAAGGATGATAACGTCAAACAATTGGAAAAGCGCAAAATGTTTCAGTTTGGAGCCAAAATTTGCGAGCCAAAATTTTACTTGTTTGGAGCCAAAAATGTTTACAATATAAGTTTGAAATTTAATAAGTTTTAGAGGAGACTATTATGTGAAAATTATGTGAACAGAAAGGGTGCAGATTGAAGTATCATAAACCTAAACTAAACTTTTTTAAAAATACTATGCCAATATTCATTCAAAATTTAAAATGTTAATTTGTAAGGTAATGTCTCTATTTCGAAATTCTTTAATATTGTGGAATTTTGAAATATTTCACAAATTTTATATTTGTTTAAACAAATAATTTTGAATCTTATGAAAACTTCAAAATCTTATTCAGTCTTGGACAACCTTTAGACCTAAAATAGCCCAATAAGGAAAATAAAAAAAAATAAAAAAAATTGAAAATCGACTATACCAAACAATGGTCGATCGTTAATTACGGCAGCACGATGGTCGATGGAGTGGAAAAGCAAAAGGGTGAATTAGATTTTGGTTTTAAGATTAATTATCTAAAATTTGTATAATTTTTTTTATTAGTATATTATTATTATTAACATTAATTATTTAAAATTTGTATTCTTTTAATTTTGGTATTCTTTAATATTTATAAAAATTCTTATTTTTGAATTTT
This sequence comes from Allium sativum, assembly GCA_030737875.1. Classification (NCBI taxonomy): domain Eukaryota; kingdom Viridiplantae; phylum Streptophyta; class Magnoliopsida; order Asparagales; family Amaryllidaceae; genus Allium; species Allium sativum. Next base: position 648,027,853 of record CM060923.1, read on the forward strand.
GAACATTTTATCAAATTTTATATTTATTTTAAAATTATGAAAACTTCAAAAGTTTATATTTAAACTTTATATTTATTTTAGAAAATTAAAAAGTTCTAATTTTTTGAATTAATATGTATTAAACATAATTATCAATTATAATTATTAAATTTTAGATACTAGTTAAAAAAATTTATTTATTAATTATTAAAAATTACTTATTAATCATTGATTATTAAAAATTACTTATTAATATATATTATTAATTATTATTATCTCTTAATTATTAAGTAATTATTAATTAATCAATACTAACTATTGAACTTTATTTACTATTAATAGTAATTATTTATTTTTGGTTATCGGTATATTGTTATTCACATAAATTATTTAGAATTTAATTTTACTTATCAATTACTTATTAAAAACATAAAAGTAAAACATTTTAAGAAGAATACATATACCAGTCTCTTACAAATCCCTTGAAAATCTACTGCAAAATAGCTTCAAAAAAGTAAAACATTTTAATTACTATTACCTCTTATTTATATTATACAGTAATTAATAATTAATCAGCATTAATTTTCAAAAAAAATTAATCAGCATTAACTATTGAATTTTATTTACTTCTAATAGTTATTATTTATTATTAATTACTAATGTATTATTAACATTAATTATTTAAAATTTAAATTTACTAATTAATTACTAAGTAATAACACAAATTTAAAACATTTTATAAACAATAAATATAAAAGTTTGTTTCAAATCTCTTGGAAAACTGAAGCTTCAAAATTATGTCGACGGTAATTCGACTCTATTAGCAACGGAATTTAGCGTTAAATATTTTATGACAGTAAAGTGCTGCAATTTCCATTGATTTAGCGATAAAATTAGTATTCGATGGTAATAATTTATAATAAGGTGACGTATAAAATCCAAAATATTTTCTCTTACAAAGCCCACGAAAATCCGTCGCTAATTAGCGACGGAATTTTCCGCTGCTAAAAATCTGTCGCTATTCTCGGTTTTTCTTGTAGTGCTAGATTTGTTTTACTGTAATTCTGAGATGGATTATAAGTTAGTATATGATGTTAATTTTAAACTAGACTCAGATCCTTTTTATCACATTGGAAGATATGAGATACAATTATATCAAATTTAAATGTTGGATTTGTATGCTTTATCAAACACATGGATACAATTTCATTATTATATATATGTAAACCATACTTATATATTATTTTTCTTGTATCCAGAATCTGTTATGTTAATATTTGTTTTTCTTAGTTGACAAATATGATTTGTTAGGAAGAATTACTTAAACAAGTTTTAAATTTTGATGATTTAATCAGATTTAAAACTATCGTAATAAAACATATGTGTATGTGATAAAAGGGGACAAACTTAACTGTTGATCAAATGTTTGAATATTAGATTCATTGTTAACTCCCTTTTGTCTTGCAAGTTTGTGATGTTGGTCACAAACACATGACGACCTTCGGATCATAGAATATATATACACATATTACGATATATATATATACACATATATTTTAATCTTGGTTTTGATCTAAGTACACAAAGATAAGTCTTTTGTGAAGATTAACATCTAAGGTAATTGATCTATTATGTTGAAAAAAGGCTATGTATCTACTGCATTTTGATGCAACATCTGATTTAGTTTAAAATGTTTAAATTGAAACAAAATGGTAATAAGTATGACTTATCTTGGATCATTGAAATCATCGAATTTGGTTTTGAGAAACCTGACATAGTCTGGATACTTGTTATAGGATAACATATATATATATATATATATATATGTATATGCATAATGTATGTTATAAGTTGATTTGCCTGTTCATCTTAACATAACTATTAAATATGATTTAATATTGAAATTTGGATAAATAAATCTATTTTCTGATGTGTGATACAAAATTGATTTAGATTTGTATATTATGTATATACAAAAGCTTAAACATTGCAAAATTGTTTGCAGGTGTATTTTTATAATCTGAGAGTTCATATTATGCGAAATGGAAAACGAGTGTTCTTGTGAGATCTGTAAGCATGCAATAGCAAAGGGATTTCGAACCTCTTGCATATTTGATTTAGACAAGCTGCTAGAATAAATAAATGCAAATATTTGCTGGAAAATTACCTCTTTTCTTATGCAAATCACCAGTATCATCTTCATTCAAAGGTAATTCTTTTCTCTGCGTACACAGTTCTATTATGCGAATGAGCTATAAACCCTCCTTTTGGTCGCTCTTTATAACATAGTTTACATGCAAGTTCTACGGAGTTTTGATGCTTTTAGCGCTTGAGTCCTCGGAATTTCCTTGACACCGACGACCGCCTCAAGTGCCACTGACACAGGCTTTGAGTTGGTGATTCCGCATGGAGGCCTCTTCGCTTTCTCTTCGATCAATTTAGCCGGCGCCGCCATTGAGCAAATCTTCACGATGGCCAGGATGAAATGGGAGACGAAGGATTTGGGAACAAAGGGATTTTGTCAAACCCTAATTGAATTGAAAGAAAAGGAATTGGGAACGGGAAAAAGGTAGCAAATATTTTAATTCAGCGTATAGCGGCCCCGATGAAATATTGGTTAACCCGCCAATTTTCTTTACATGGCGCTACTTTCGCATAAATTTAGTGTTTGGTTGATACTAAGAATGTGAGTACACCTTGCTATATTTTAATGTTTTTCTGCACGGTACATAATATAATTCCTCGTAGTACTTGGTTAACTAATCTCGAAAATCAAATCAATGATGTTTATTATAGATCTCGTAATTAAGTCACTTAAGTATTCATTTCTACTTTGAAGTTCAATTACTGCAAGAAATAAAAAAAAATTAACGTTAAATTTTCACAATATAAGGTTGTAACAAGTTTTCTGAAATTTTTATTACTTTATAAAATGTTTTTTTTTTTATTAATTAAGAAAATTTCAAATTTTTATATATATCTTAAAACTTAGTTTAGAAAATTTCAAAATTTTGAACTTTTGAAATATTGGATATTAAATAAAATTATTAACCATAACTGTTAAATATTAAATACTAATAACTATGCTTCATAATTTTGTAGTAACTATGATTACCAAATGTTAATTATCAGTTAATTAGTAATTATTATTATTTAATTATCAGTTGTAAACATCACTTTATAATGCTTAAATTTTGTTATTAATTAATAATTAATAATTATTAATCTTAATTATTATATAATTATGAGTAGTTAATCATTTAATAGAAACTATTTAAAATTAATTAGTAAAAGTTAATCATTAAAAGCTGATACTAATTTTTAATATTATGTTTTTTACAACTAGCTTTACCAGTTGCAAAAAATAAAGTTATTTATAAGAGGCGAAAACAGTTGCTAAAGATATTTATTCGCAACTGGCTTGGAAGCGCCATCGAGATTGTTGTAGGATCCATTGGTTTCATTTTTGGGGCTTTAGAAGATGGGGTTTTCATTTGCATGCTTCAAACACAATTTACTAGAAAATTGGCGTCGGTAGATCTGGAAGAGAGGTTATTTCTGTGATAGAGGCGGAAGATAATTTAGGGATTTGGGTTGAAAAATATGGACTTGAGAAGTGTTGTAAGGATGATAACGTCAAACAATTGGAAAAGCGCAAAATGTTTCAGTTTGGAGCCAAAATTTGCGAGCCAAAATTTTACTTGTTTGGAGCCAAAAATGTTTACAATATAAGTTTGAAATTTAATAAGTTTTAGAGGAGACTATTATGTGAAAATTATGTGAACAGAAAGGGTGCAGATTGAAGTATCATAAACCTAAACTAAACTTTTTTAAAAATACTATGCCAATATTCATTCAAATTTTAAAATGTTAATTTGTAAGGTAATGTCTCTATTTCGAAATTCTTTAATATTGTGGAATTTTGAAATATTTCACAAATTTTATATTTGTTTAAACAAATAATTTTGAATCTTATGAAAACTTCAAAATCTTATTCAGTCTTGGACAACCTTTAGACCTAAAATAGCCCAATAAGGAAAATAAAAAAAATAAAAAAAATTGAAAATCGACTATACCAAACAATGGTCGATCGTTAATTACGGCAGCACGATGGTCGATGGAGTGGAAAAGCAAAAGGGTGAATTAGATTTTGGTTTTAAGATTAATTATCTAAAATTTGTATAATTTTTTTTATTAGTATATTATTATTATTAACATTAATTATTTAAAATTTGTATTCTTTTAATTTTGGTATTCTTTAATATTTATAAAAATTCTTATTTTTGAATTTTGAACATTTTATCAAATTTTATATTTATTTTAAAATTATGAAAACTTCAAAAGTTTATATTTAAACTTTATATTTATTTTAGAAAATTAAAAAGTTCTAATTTTTTGAATTAATATGTATTAAACATAATTATCAATTATAATTATTAAATTTTAGATACTAGTTAAAAAAATTTATTTATTAATTATTAAAAATTACTTATTAATCATTGATTATTAAAAATTACTTATTAATATATATTATTAATTATTATTATCTCTTAATTATTAAGTAATTATTAATTAATCAATACTAACTATTGAACTTTATTTACTATTAATAGTAATTATTTATTTTTGGTTATCGGTATATTGTTATTCACATAAATTATTTAGAATTTAATTTTACTTATCAATTACTTATTAAAAACATAAAAGTAAAACATTTTAAGAAGAATACATATACCAGTCTCTTACAAATCCCTTGAAAATCTACTGCAAAATAGCTTCAAAAAAGTAAAACATTTTAATTACTATTACCTCTTATTTATATTATACAGTAATTAATAATTAATCAGCATTAATTTTCAAAAAAAATTAATCAGCATTAACTATTGAATTTTATTTACTTCTAATAGTTATTATTTATTATTAATTACTAATGTATTATTAACATCAATTATTTAAAATTTAAATTTACTAATTAATTACTAAGTAATAACACAAATTTAAAACATTTTATAAACAATAAATATAAAAGTTTGTTTCAAATCTCTTGGAAAACTGAAGCTTCAAAATTATGTCGACGGTAATTCGACTCTATTAGCAACGGAATTTAGCGTTAAATATTTTATGACAGTAAAGTGCTGCAATTTCCATTGATTTAGCGATAAAATTAGTATTCGATGGTAATAATTTATAATAAGGTGACGTATAAAATCCAAAATATTTTCTCTTACAAAGCCCACGAAAATCCGTCGCTAATTAGCGACGGAATTTTCCGCTGCTAAAAATCTGTCGCTATTCTCGGTTTTTCTTGTAGTGCTAGATTTATTTTACTGTAATTCTGAGATGGATTATAAGTTAGTATATGATGTTAATTTTAAACTAGACTCAGATCCTTTTTATCACATTGGAAGATATGAGATACAATTATATCAAATTTAAATGTTGGATTTGTATGCTTTATCAAACACATGGATACAATTTCATTATTATATATATGTAAACCATACTTATATATTATTTTTCTTGTATCCAGAATCTGTTATGTTAATATTTGTTTTTCTTAGTTGACAAATATGATTTGTTAGGAAGAATTACTTAAACAAGTTTTAAATTTTGATGATTTAATCAGATTTAAAACTATCGTAATAAAACATATGTGTATGTGATAAAAGGGGACAAACTTAACTGTTGATCAAATGTTTGAATATTAGATTCATTGTTAACTCCCTTTTGTCTTGCAAGTTTGTGATGTTGGTCACAAACACATGACGACCTTCGGATCATAGAATATATATACACATATTACGATATATATATATATACATATATTTTAATCTTGGTTTTGATCTAAGTACACAAAGATAAGTCTTTTGTGAAGATTAACATCTAAGGTAATTGATCTATTATGTTGAAAAAAGGCTATGTATCTACTGCATTTTGATGCAACATCTGATTTAGTTTAAAATGTTTAAATTGAAACAAAATGGTAATAAGTATGACTTATCTTGGATCATTGAAATCATCGAATTTGGTTTTGAGAAACCTGACATAGTCTGGATACTTGTTATAGGATAACATATATATATATATATATATATATATATATATATATATGTATATGCATAATGTATGTTATAAGTTGATTTGCCTGTTCATCTTAACATAACTATTAAATATGATTTAATATTGAAATTTGGATAAATAAATCTATTTTCTGATGTGTGATACAAAATTGATTTAGATTTGTATATTATGTATATACAAAAGCTTAAACATTGCAAAATTGTTTGCAGGTGTATTTTTATAATCTGAGAGTTCATTACCACAATGTTTAAGACATAGCTTTAGATTAAACATCTGGATGTTTAGTTTAACTTTGTCTGTTTTAATATACTAGTCTTTCATTCTAACTCTGTTCATGCATTGACATGTATATGTGATATATCATGTAGAGATGCACTGTAACACCCCGCCTCCGCTAGGGTCACTCGCAAGGGAATGCACTAGCTTTAGAGGGGCATTATTGGTAAACATCCACAGAAATATCACAAGACAGAACATATAAAAATAGCGGAAGTAAAAACAAACTTTCATAACATTAATAAATGAGGTCAAAAGCCTTTTTACATCAGAGTACATCAAAACCTGTCTTGCTGAAATAAAGAAGCATGAAACCTTTTTCATAAATTATTCCCCAATTAAAACAGTAAAGTAGCCATAGCCAAGGAAAGTCCAAGCCATCCAAGATGACCTTCAAGCCGAAGAAGTCTGAACTAAACAACAGTATTTCCTCCCTGTAACCTGGGGGGGGGGGGGAAACGGAAGACAAGAAGCGAAAGAAACGGGGTCAGTCATAAAGACTGGTAAGTCCTATCTACTTCCAGCATAAAAACAGATAAAGGTGACATGACATGCATAAACTGAAAGTAAACACAAGGATGATGTCAAGATAGATAAACTGAACCAAAATAACAGGATGAACTACTGTACCCAGATAAACTAAGGTGTCATGATAAATTACGATGTCAGATAAAACAAGGTATCAGGCCGTCAGGTTCCTATCAAGCATCACGTCCCATGGTATCTATTTAGTCTAACGTTCTATGGAATTTTTCATATATATATATATATATATATATATATATATATATATATCTTTACTGGTTTTTACATGTATATTTGCTCTGCACCCTCCGTACTAGTATCCCAGCCTTGTTATGTGTTAACCATGAATGTCCCTTACTCAAAGTCGTGTAATGGTCCATGTCAACCTAATATATCGCATATATAGGTTACTCAAATCATATGTTTCTTTCCATGTATATAAGTTCAGTCCTTTGCCGTACCTCGTACGGGCTTCCTCATGTCGTATTATCCTTGAAATCGTTTGGACTGTCACCCTTGTTCTAGCTAGGCTCTTCCATATGAATCATCGTTTGAACTACTAGGACTTACGCCACCTAGCACCACTAGGGATTACGCTTACCTATTGCACGCTTTCGTATTTCGGTTTGGGTTAAACCACCAAGGCCACTAGGGATTACGCTAACCCTCAACCGCGCCCTTTTTCCCACGCATTCATCGTGAATCGTTTTTCTATAACTGTATGCACATGTATCACATCGTGCCATCCGAGTCCTATCACAGGGCAAAACAAGAAATACAGGACTCGGTCGGGAGCTTTAGATTTATCTGCCGATGCAGATACTAAGGTCTGCTTTTCTACACGTGGCTATGGTCCCACGAGACCCCTCCCTCAACTAGTGAAAGGCAACACAAGAGAAAATCTTGCATGGCAAACTAAGTCCAATGCAACATGAATAGAATGGTTTAGTCGCTACAACATCACCCAAAGTCATATGTTCATGTTAAAGAGGCAAACTAGGTTCCCATAGGCTAACATACTCATGTTACTTTGCATTTTATCCCATGTCACATCAAAATCATCGTTTAAATCTACAAGTAGCTAGAACTTACATAGGCAAGGCTTAGGAAAGAAGCATGAATCATCTTGGCTAAGAAAGGTGCCTCCTTTGTTGAAGAATCGTCATGGAACTCGCATAGCAACGTTAATCTTCCTCCGATTTGGTGTAGCAAACTTGCACCTCTTGATTTGAACCCGATTTAAGTGCTTAGGCTTTAGGAAAAGGGGATGGAGGCCATGATCACTTGGCATTTGGGCAGCACTTCGTGGAGAGGGTGAGTTATGAGGGTTTAGGGTGGCCTTAGGGGTGTTTTGTAGAGATTAGGGTGTGTTTTAGGCCATAGGATTAGATCTAGGATAGATTAGGACCATCAGATCTCGGAAGCTTCCAGAACCAGCCCAAGAACAAGACCAGGTGAGACAAACAGGTGCGCCAGGCAACTTGCCCCGGCCACCCCCTGTCGACAGGCAAGTCGACAGGGCTGTCGACTTGGTCTGGGCCCAAGTTGACAGGCCTGTCGACAGCCCTGTCGACGTGGCCTAGGCGGGAAACTTCCCGCCTAGCCCCAGATCTGATTTTCAAAGCTATTTCCGAAGTTCAAATTTCCAGAAATCTTCTTTGGGCCTTTAACGGGTCATATGGACTCCGATTCTCGAAAACTCGGACTCTATTTCGCGTATTTTTCCGAGACGAACGCAATGGCACAGACCATTTCATTTGATTCAGAATTTATAATTTAATTCTGTCTTGATTCTTGATTTAACGTGTTGTAAAAATTCGGGTTGTTACATTCTCCCCTTCTTAAAGGATTTCGTCCCCGAAATCTCAAAGTTAGGAAGAACATATCCTACCATCCATCATCCATCTACTCAAACCATCATCCATAAGCAACCATTGTCCTTAGACGACTCCTAATGCTTTATGAATGTATGCAAAACGTGTGTGTACATGTTCCTTAGCTAATGCTAATGATCAGGCCTGAAAAATCTTTTGAATGCAAAAATATGTTTAGTGCTATGAATCCATCATGTATGCAAATAGTCCTAGTCATATACACTATATGCGTGCACAAACATTCAACCATATGCAACATCCGCATGATAACACATTCAATTTCATCCATAAACAAGTATAAATACTCGTGCATATGCAATATGAAATGTGACCGAGTCGAGCTAATATCTAATGTAAATTCGCGCATCCACGAGCAACCACTTGCAACCATTTGCAACCATATCAACCATAACATGTTTCAAATACATGTTTACATCCATAGGGTTCTACCTAAGATTCCCTGAAACAGGGTCGAGAAGATAAACAAAACAAACTCCGTACGGGGTTTGTAATAGAGACAGACCGAGAGGATATCCATAAAAGATAGCCTACAAGCAAGCTCAACAGGAAAACAGGGATCGAGGATATATTCCCAAAAGAGATATCATGCACGTATTTAGTCTTCAGTCTCCTGAGTCGCATTACCTTGAGCTTAGTTCCATCGTGCCTTGACCGCCCCTTTTACTTCACGATTTCGCAGCTTCTTATTTCCTGTTTCCATAACATGAGTTGGAACTCATTTCCTCGTCGCCTCTCGTTCCACTTGCACTTATTCTCCTTCTAGAATACTTGGCGCAAACAGGACTGCGTACACATTATTCCATGCGAGCCCTCAAAATTCACTAGTGAATCCTGGACCTTGTACCATAAGGTATTCCACGTAGAAAAACTTTCTCTTGAAAGTAAACAAGTTACCGTGCGCACTTACTAGGGTAATTCCCATAACCCATACATAATCGAAGTAAACCATCCGTCTTATTAGCGAACACCATTCGATCGGATTTCTAATTTCCAACAAAGGCATCTAGGGATTCTAAGTAACTAATCATGACAGAACCCAAAAGGTTACGCGATACTTCAAGGGTATTACCAAAGCAAGCCAAGAGTCTAACTACCCTCCTTCTAAAACCGAGAGTGGCACCCCTTACTGGATAACCACTTCATCCCTAGAATCCATCCACAACTTATAAACATAAGCATTATTTCCAAGCTCAACACTTGATATAGACATTCTCAAATCCAAACAAGCCATGAGTAAATGGACCGATCTTCCAATAGGACTTGAGACAAAAACGGGATCCTCTACTACGCTAGTACTAAGGTGCAGAGACTCAACTATCGAAGCGGACTTAAAAGATGCGGTGATCAAAACAAAGTCCCGACAGGATTATAGAGAAGAAAAGCTAAACCTTTAGCAAGATCGTTACCCTCCTTCTGAGGTACCCTAGAAATGAGAGCATACTATTGCCCTCCGAATGATCTTGTCCCTGTTCCATGATACTTAACTATCCGTCCCGTTTCACCATGCCAAAGGTACTCTCTCGTCATGGGTTTCATTGTTCATCTTTCTCCCTCCTTTTAGGACTCAGCCATACCAACATGTTGCTTATCCCTGAGCTCGTATCCTTTATCCTTGTTCTTACTATCCTTTCATGCATAACTCTGCAACGGTCTCTCGAGAACCACCTCCATCGTACGGGAAACACTTACGCAGTTAGAAAGACTAGTCGCAGTCAAAACCACTGTGACTACAGATGGAGGAAAGAAAGGAAAAGAGATTCAATCAAGGAAACAAGGATAATGCTAATGGCCTTTGGGGAATAGCCTTTTTCTTTTTAAAAGAAAATTTTCTTGAAAAATGCTTCTTTGTAAACGGTTTTTCAAATAATTTTCAGAAGGTCTTTAAAAACTTTTGCCCAGTCTAGTAACCTTCTGCTCTGATACCAAATGTAACACCCCGCCTCCGCTAGGGTCACTCGCAAGGGAATGCACTAGCTTTAGAGGGGCATTATTGGTAAACATCCACAGAAATATCACAAGACAGAACATATAAAAATAGCGGAAGTAAAAACAAACTTTCATAACATTAATAAATGAGGTCAAAAGCCTTTTTACATCAGAGTACATCAAAACCTGTCTTGCTGAAATAAAGAAGCATGAAACCTTTTTCATAAATTATTCCCCAATTAAAACAGTAAAGTAGCCATAGCCAAGGAAAGTCCAAGCCATCAAGATGACCTTCAAGCCGAAGAAGTCTGAACTAAACAACAGTATTTCCTCCCTGTAACCTGGGGGGGAAACGGAAGACAAGAAGCGAAAGAAACGGGGTTAGTCATAAAGACTGGTAAGTCCTATCTACTTCCAGCATAAAAACAGATAAAGGTGACATGACATGCATAAACTGAAAGTAAACACAAGGATGATGTCAAGATAGATAAACTGAACCAAAATAACAGGATGAACTACTGTACCCAGATAAACTAAGGTGTCATGATAAATTACGATGTCAGATAAAACAAGGTATCAGGCCGTCAGGTTCCTATCAAGCATCACGTCCCATGGTATCTATTTAGTCTAACGTTTTATGGAATTTTTCATATATATATATATATATATATATATATATATCTTTACTGGTTTTTACATGTATATTTGCTCTGCACCCTCCGTACTAGTATCCCAGCCTTGTTATGTGTTAACCATGAATGTCCCTTACTCAAAGTCATGTAATGGTCCATGTCAACCTAATATATCGCATATATAGGTTACTCAAATCATATGTTTCTTTCCATGTATATAAGTTCAGTCCTTTTGCCGTACCTCGTACGGGCTTCCTCATGTCGTATTATCCTTGAAATCGTTTGGACTGTCACCCTTGTTCTAGCTAGGCTCTTCCATATGAATCATCGTTTGAACTACTAGGACTTACGCCACCTAGCACCACTAGGGATTACGCTTACCTATTGCACGCTTTCGTATTTCGGTTTGGGTTAAACCACCTAGGCCACTAGGGATTACGCTAACCCTCAACCGCGCCCTTTTTCCCACGCATTCATCGTGAATCGTTTTTCTATAACTGTATGCACATGTATCACATCGTGCCATCCGAGTCCTGTCACAGGGCAAAACAAGAAATACAGGACTCGGTCGGGAGCTTTAGATTTATCTGCCGATGCAGATACTAAGGTCTGCTTTTCTACACGTGGCTATGGTCCCACGAGACCCCTCCCTCAACTAGTGAAAGGCAACACAAGAGAAAATCTTGCATGGCAAACTAAGTCCAATGCAACATGAATAGCATGGTTTAGTCGCTACAACATCACCCAAAGTCATATGTTCATGTTAAAGAGGCAAACTAGGTTCCCATAGGCTAACATACTCATGTTACTTTGCATTTTATCCCATGTCACATCAAAATCATCGTTTAAATCTACAAGTAGCTAGAACTTACATAGGCAAGGCTTAGGAAAGAAGCATGAATCATCTTGGCTAAGAAAGGTGCCTCCTTTGTTGAAGAATCGTCATGGAACTCGCATAGCAACGTTAATCTTCCTCCGATTTGGTGTAGCAAACTTGCACCTCTTGATTTGAACCCAATTTAAGTGCTTAGGCTTTAGGAAAAGGGGATGGAGGCCATGATCACTTGGCATTTGGGCAGCACTTCGTGGAGAGGGTGAGTTATGAGGGTTTAGGGTGGCCTTAGGGGTGTTTTGTAGAGATTAGGGTGTGTTTTAGGCCATAGGATTAGATCTAGGATAGATTAGGACCATCAGATCTCGGAAGCTTCCAGAACCAGCCTAAGAACAAGACCAGGTGAGACAAACAGGTGCGCCAGGCAACTTGCCCCGGCCACCCCCTGTCGACAGGCAAGTCGACAGGGCTGTCGACTTGGTCTGGGCCCAAGTCGACAGGCCTGTCGACAGCCCTGTCGACGTGGCCTAGGCGGGAAACTTCCCGCCTAGCCCCAGATCTGATTTTCAAAGCTATTTCCGAAGTTCAAATTTCCAGAAATCTTCTTTGGGCCTTTAACGGGTCATACGGACTCCGATTCTCGAAAACTCGGACTCTATTACGCGTATTTTTCCGAGACGAACGCAATGGCATAGACCGTTTCACTTGATTCAGAATTTATAATTTTATTCTGTCTTGATTCTTGATTTAACGTGTTGTAAAAATTCGGGTTGTTACATGCACATTATAATTAGTAAACTGATCGTATATTTATAATGATAATTGTATCTGTTCACGACAATTGCTTTATATTTAGGGAAATGTGTTTTTTTTTGGTATATTTTATTGTATGGTTATAGTACCAGTGCACACATACACCATATTTTTATGAATATATTCATATGTCTATAAAGCCTACAATTTAAAATGGATTACTGTGAAATGTTCACATTGATAAATATTAAAGCACTATATACTCTTATGAGTATACACAATAGAACAGGTCATTTGCACATATCTTAATTACTGTGTACACATTAAATTGACTTGTGAAATGAATAATAGTTATTTGTTTCTAGTTCTGTATACAGTAATATATTCACATTGGTGCATGTATAGTCCATAATGTTTTGAACACTTTTAAGCACTAATTTTAACCCCTTTGACAATAGGGAATACAGGTCACATGAACATTGGACCATTTATCACCTATTTGTATATCTATTATGGGTTTTCTGATAGAAACTGAATCAAACTGTTTGATACTTATGAATGCTGCTGCTAGTTTTAACTTCAGATTGTTATTTCGATCTTTAAGCCACATTGATCCTTTTAGATTAAACTGCTACACACATATATTGAATATGATTATGTGACTTTCCTAAGCATATATATGTTTCTGAACCTCTGTTCAAAACATAATTATAGGATTAGTGAAACCTGACAGTATGTCATAAGTAAATACATATGATGTATTTATAACATTATACCTGCGAAACATGTATATATTTTGATATACACATGTTACCGTATTAACAAAGAATACATTTGATGTATTTAAAAATGTTAAGCCTGCAAATTAAATTTGTTTTGACAGGGTAATTGTACTGGTATGCTTCAGCAGGTGGATGGCTCAATCATTCAAAGTTGACATTAGGAAATGCTACAAAATTTGACAAATACATGCAGATGTCATTTGTAAATATATATGTATATATATATATATATATATATCTTTTGTATAATGTATACAAATGTACATATATACATGTCTGCTAATGTGATGAGCTGTATGCGTTTATAAGAACTGCATATATAAGATTGCTGGATGACTTCTTTGTAGTGTATAGACTAAATTATATGTATGTAAAGATATGTAAATTAACACTACAAGTTAATGGTACCTTGTAATGTTGTTGTATTTGAAAGAGTCAGACCCTATTATATTCTTTCTGTCGCCATGTTCTATTTCAATTAGTTTTGTCTTTTACATTTTAATCATGTTGACTGATTGTTTGAAGCTGTTACATTCTTCAAACTCTCTGTTTTAAAATGCCATGAATTCAGTTTTAAAATATGTGCCTAAGTTTATGAAATCTTAGGTCACACATATGTATAGGTCACATATGTAAATATATATGGGTCTGAACTTATATAAAATTCTAATATAAAATTAACATGGGAGTTGTATGGTATTTACGGTAAATATAGGATATGACCATGCTGTGCGGTGATATTGATTACCAATAATTTGAATTATTCAAAAGAAAAGGGCACACCATCCTATTATCGTAGAATTTAAATGCATATACGTGATTTTGTATATTTTATTTAAATTCGATTAGTTTTATGAAATTAAAATACATATATGTGATATGTGTAAATAACTTTAATATTGTTTTCACTACGGATTATAAATTCCCTTTAAAGCAAATTTTTTTATATTAAATCATGGTGAAGTCTTCCAATAGTACACCCATCAATGTCCAATCTCATTGGATGTAGGTAATGCCAAAGCGTTGTGCATCCTTTTATTTTGGTTATATGAGGTAGGAGTAATTGTGGTGCTTCGACTGTATTATTGGGTTTGATTTAACTAAGGCTGCATAATAGGATTATGGCCTTAGAGACAATAGCATGAATTATTCTATATCTTGAGCAAATGAATAATACTAAACAAAATGTTCAACATGCGATCCAAGAGTTATATAGAAAATATAATTGACATAAGATGTCTACCTAGAAGGTTGTGTTTTGAGTTTAGCCAAAGCTGGATCAAGGCATAACTAGATATGGATCTTGGAACACCATTATATGTATATAATGATTTACATATATAAACAGAGGGATGCTAATTTGAGTGGGAGCATATTTTAGTTTCAATTACATATTTATGTTAATATAAATTTTGATTGTCAAAATTTTGTATTAAATAAATATTACAGAATCAGTTATTATTTTATTATCTAATGTAGATATTAAATAATAAATAACTCGATAATTTAAATTAATCCTTAAGAAGGATATAAATTGAATTAAATTTCTTGACTAACATTGAAATTTTAGGATTGTCCTCAAACAAATCAAACGTAATTGTTATATAAACATAGAGGATCTAAAATGAAAGGTTGAGGTATGACTTCAACCGAATTAAAATATAAATGTTATAAAATCTACTTATATATATATATATATATATATTTCTAGTATTAGATACTAGATATAAATCACATAAATGTATGTTGATGTATAGAAATTGCAAAATAAGTAGAAATCATATAAAAGAACAAGTGGACTTACAATTGGAAATGAAACAAATGTTGATAGATTATCCATAGTAAGTTGATTCTTGTTGAATATATTGGCTTAATTAAATAAATTAAATAATCGTTATTACGAAATTCCACTTAAAATAAATGTTATAATATATCTTGTTTAGACAAGTTTGAATTTCATTTGTAATAAAAGAATAATTGTTATTCATTTTATTTAAATGAAATATCGTATGGAATTTCACAAATAGTTAATGATATTTGTAAATCCTTAACTATAATGTACTTGACATTAATAATGACTAGATTAAATTTAGTGATTTAAATCCAATATACCTTTAGTATTACCGGTTAGCCCAGTAAACAAGAAAGTATATCAAAACTCCATAATGATGGAATTTTGAAATCAATTGATTTCGAATCATATGAAGGATGCAAATCTTGTTTATTAGGCAAAATAACTGAATCACCTTTCACTTGACATAGTGAATGAGTGATAAGTATTGGGTCTCATACATAATGATGTAAATGGAGCAATGAATACATAAGCTAGAGGCAGGTTTTATTACTTAATTATATTTACTAATGATATCAGTGAATACAGATATTTGTATCTTATAAAACATACTAGAATCCTTTGAAAAGTTTAAAGAATTCAAAGTGAAGTTAGAAACCAATTTTGATAGAAAATAAATTCTCTTTGAAAGGATCAAGGAGAATATTTAAGCCAATTAATTAATGACTATCCAAATGAGTTTGAAATTGTTTCATAACTTACTCCATCTAGAAGACCATATTGAAATGGTATGTCTAGAAGGAGATATCGTACCTTATAAGATAAAATACGATTAATGATAAGTCATATAGATCTTCAAATAAATTAAATTTTGAACAACTGCATTTAATCCTACTCAGACGATTATAAAAACGCGATATAAGATATAAACCAGAAAATGTTCCATTGTGTCTATTATATAGATTTGGGATGTGAAGCGTTTATTAAACGCCTCGCCTTTGATAAGATCAAATCCAAATCTGATAATTGTTTTGTGGAGTATCAAAAGGATATTATTTCTATAAATCATTAGAGAATAAAATGTTTATTGCTCAAATTGATATCCTTTCAAGAGGAGCTATTCTTTAAGATACCGATAAGAATGAAATGGATTTCGAAATGTCTCGGAAACCACAAAATAACATTGAATCTTGTATAGACAAGAAATTGAGTGGGAGTGATACAATAATTCTGATGTTATTTGATAACACATTAATTATTGTAAATAAAGTTAGTTTAAAAACAAGAAATATATACTGATTCTAAGAAAGAAAATGTTTGGATTAAGAAGTTCATGATTGAACTTAATTCATTGTTGATCTAATGATACTCATTGCGATAACAATATGGCTAATGCTCAGGCCTAAAACACTAAACTCGTCATCAATCCAAACATATATTTTAAAAAATATAATTCTTATGTGAAGTTGTTCACAGAAGAAATAAACATATCTGTAAAGTTACAAAAGTTGTAATGTTGCAGACCTACTGAATTAAACTCTGTCGCAGCAGAAGTTTAATAGTCACACTAGTTTCATAAGTATACGATACATAAATGATTGACTCTAGTGCAAGTGGGAGATTGTTAAAGTTTGTGCCCTAGAGGCAATTCATTTGATGAGATTGATAACACTGTTGATGTTGTTATTTTATTTGGAATAAAATATTATTCTATTATATTTTATTTATTGCTTAATATAAATAATAATATAATAGAAGTCCTTAGAATAATAATATGGAATTATATAGTTCGAGTAAGACTGAACTTGAGATTATATAATGTGATAAGTATTATAATTCTTAAATGCCCCTAGTCGAGTTTTATTGTTAATATAGGACAACAATAAAGCGTTTAGACTAGTATGTTGATTGACTGATGATCACATCTCATTGATCATTAATATACGTGATATTAATGTCAAAACATAAGTACGTATTGGAGAATATCGTATTGGGTTGACCCACCGTGAGATAACTACATGGAATATAATTAACAGTATCGTAAGTTATTCTCATGGTGACAGTGATGTAATGGTCCTCAGACCTGAAATCGTTATAATTTTATTCGAGGATATTTGTGTTTTGATATCATCTAAAGTTATTCGTAACAGAGTAACGATAACGGTGATTATTGGATACATCTCGAGTCGAATGAAAATTATGAATGATCCAGATGGAATTTAACCCTACGATATATTCGTAGTGATATCCATGGGCCTCTTGATTGAGTGAGACTGTGAAATGCATGGCCGTGCTCAAATACTGATTTGTTTTAAACAGTCTACTCATCGATCAAGAAAAACGGATTAAATTATAAAAATGATGATACGATCCGTGCCTCGAGTTTGATTCTGCATATAATTGGTTAAAAGGATTATATTACATTGATACACTGGTCACGAAAGGTTGTATCGAATCAGTGATATTATTATAACTTGGGTAACAGCGATGTATTGCTAGATGCCGCTCACCGTTTACAGTTTAAATATTGTTTAAATTGTTACCAACGTTATGATAACCTATAGGGTCACACATATAAGCGTTGTATAAGGTGAGAACGTTTAAAAAAAAGGAAATCAAAAGGTTTGACATATTCTTTTATTTAAACAAAGGTGAACGGGTTCTATGGGTTAACTAAAATGTCGTGTGAAACATTACAAAGGAGGCCGCCTCCTTTACATTTAGTTCATTCGATTCACAAAATCAGAAAAACCCTAGATCCCAACCTTCCTCTTGGCTAGTACCAGGCTCTCCTTCTCTCGGTTCCATCAGAGGATCTCGAGAACATCGTTTGTGGATACCAGTAGAGGATCGTTGCTTTGATGGGCTAATGATTCGGTCCTTTTTTTAGGTCGTTCAAGGTGAAGGAGAACCTAGCACCAACCATACGCCCTAAATTACAAATGTGACATTCACCCTAAGCTCCAACTATAAATATCCCCCCCTTCCCCATATTTCATTAGGAGAGGGGGACGGAATTTCATGTCAACAAGGAGGTGCCGCTAAATTCAGAGCTCGCCTACAACTTCTCTAATGACTTCTATAGATTCACAACTCTTCTCCAACTTCATGTAGATTAAATCCATGTCAATGATCATTAAAGCTCTCTTCAATTGAATCTAAGCACCTTCAATCTCATTCAAGCTATAAGGAAAATCACTCCAACATCATTCAAGCAATTTCATGCCTTCTCCAGTCCACTCTAAATCCGGATCTAACGCCAAACTCTTATCAAATCATGGAAAAGGATCAAAGCACTTGAGTGATAGAAAATTCACACTTCTACCACCAAATCCTATCAATTTCTAGGCAAATTCAAGAGAAGTTAGCTTATAAAGAGAGTTAAAAGAGAGAAATGAATGTAATGTGGGAAAATCCATGCTTTTGTAAGTTCAAATATCATAATGAGAATTGGTTAGAAGTGGACGTAGATTCATATTGAATCGAACCACTATAAAAAGCTTCTTATCTTCATTTTTATACTTTTATTTTGCGATTGTGGCCTCATATTCTAATTCTAACCGTAATTGGTAAAGTGCACATTTGCATCCTTGGTGTTAATTCCATTTTTGTGATCAAGATTTGGCGCCCACCGTGGGGCCGTGCTCGTATCTTTTTCCTTCACATTGAAGTTCCAAGCCTAAGTCTACCATAGATTCTGTAAATCTAAGATTTGGGCCAATCGACGAATTTTCATCAAAATTCAAGACCTTGTCCGAAATCATGGCTAAATCAAAGAAGACCACTAGCAATGTCGTTGAAGAAAACGATAATGTTGCTAATCACGAAACTACTCCACTCACCAACCGATTTGAAAGTGGAGAAAATTCAATATCCGGAGCAGGAGTGACTAAAGCCGAATTAGACATCGTCGTCGCTAACTTGAGTCAACGCATGGAAGCCTCCAACAAAGCTTTTATCGATACTAATAAAACTTTCGTGGATGCTAATCAAGCTTTGGTGGATAAAGTGGGTGCTTTCTTAAACGCTCAAGCAAATCCCGCTCCTCCTCCGAAAATCCATGTCAACCTTGTAGAGAATGTAAATTCATCAGCCTCCGATCCTCATAATGACAACTTGGACGGATTTATTGGCAAAGACGATACCAATGTCGAAGACACAAAAATGAAAGCTAAAAACCACTCCGGTCGAAATTCCTCTGATCTAAAACCTTTTTATAACAATTTTAAAGTTCTAATTTGTTTGGAATAGGTATAAGTGGTTGAAAACAGTTCTTTATTTAAAAACTTCCGTGGTTAGTATAAAGAAGGAAAACGTGTTCAACGCGCTGTTATTTAATGGCTGCTGTGCTATCTACAAACTACAATTTAGCAACACTAGATTCACATGTGTTTAAACTTAAAGGTTGAAATAAACAAAGCTTAGATACATTTGTTTTTGGATGCATGTATCATGTATGCGATCAGCTCAACCATGACAAATTAACAAAGCAGCTGAGTACATATGCATGCATGCATGTGAGTATGTGTATGTGTATGTACACACATGAATCCATATGTACGTAGTAGGTCAAGTAATTAATTTATCAGTCTTAACATACATAACAAAGTGAGGTTGTCATCAATATTGCAATAGCAGAATTGATCAAAGTCTATATCTATGGACTTCGATAATCCAAGAGTCTAGAAGATGCATTTAATGTTTGGATATTGCATTGGAGGATGACAACCTGACCACACCTGCAATTCAACTAGAGAACCATAATCCGATCCAGAAGTCAAACAAGCCGTGATTTACAAATGGTTTCAACTTTCAACTTAAAGATACTATAGTTTTACTCTGGCAACTATAATTCTTAATAATTCTCAAACTAAGGATCGCTGTCATAGTGTTAAATACATAATAGTATGTATACAACGTGCAATTTACGACGTTTCATCTACCAGTGACACAAGGCTTTGAGTTTGGATCGGTCATACTGTTATGATGCTTGTAGCATATCTTCTGTGTATGTCTGCGCGCAGCATTGACATTTGGTTGCCATTGCACAAAGGTAAGTTAATATGGATGTCATCTCTTTTCTATTTATACTGCCAAAAATAATTTGTCCACTGAAATCAATGGCTAAATATGCCTTAAACTGACATGCCTTTAATGGTTGTACAAATTGAATTTCTACCAAAATGCAATACTTCTACTTTTATTTGACTTAGTCGGAGCATGAAGAGTAGCTGAACTAGCTAAGTTAAAATTTGCTGAACTTTTTCTTTCTTTCTTTTATTTTGATGTCAAATTTCTTCGGAAAACATATTTGTGGCCGCACTTATAGCCTGAAAAAAAAAAAAAAAAAAAAAAAAAGAACAAAGATAGAAAAAAAAAAAAAAAAAGAATATTTATACTGTGAAACAAGGAAACCTATAAACAAAAGAATGCACTACTGCTCCAAAATTATTAGGACCTAACCTTCCCTAAACCGAAAAATAGTGGATAAACATATTAAAGATTAGTTGAAAGAAAAAAGGAGAAAATTCTGGAGTCATGGCGTCTTTTATTCCTCTCTCTTCAAAATCTCAAATTAAAAAAATCGCTGTTCATGATTCTGATTATAGATCTGCAAAGCCTCCTGATTTCGCTTCACTGCAACAACATGCAAAAGGAGGTCGATCTTCAAATCAGATTTCTTCTCGAAGTCCAGATCTTGGTTCCATATTGGATTTTCCAGAGCTCACTAACAAAGATCAGGTAAATCCTATTTGTTTAAACCCAGTTCATCCTAAAAAATGGATCGATGCGGTCAGGGAGAGTAATTTGCATCAAGATGTTATTAAATTAGATTACTATGAGCCGACTATTAGAGATAATCTCAAAGTTGCTGCAATAAGTGATTATCTTGTGAATAAAGCTAGAGATAAGTGGACAAATTCGATATTTTTCTACGTTTATGGTAGTAAGCCCTATTATAATTTCATGAAAAATTATATAGATAGAATCTGGAAAATAAAGGGTAACTATCAGCTATATTCAAGAGAAAACGGATTATTTATCCTTAAGTGTGATTTAGCAGAAGATAGTGAAAGAATCCTAGCTACAGGTCCTCACTTCTATAACAAGCGGTTAATATATATGAGAAAATGGTCTCCTGGAATGAAATTATCAAAAGAACATCTTAACTCCATTCCAGTCTGGATTAAATTACCTGATTTAGATCTTGACTTTTGGTCCGTCGAGGCAATTAGTAGGATAGCTTCACTTCTGGGTCAGCCTCTTAGATTGGATTCGTTTATAGAGAATGCATGTAGGATCTCTTATGCTAGAATTTTAATAAAGATTAGTGTAGATTCAGATTTAACGGAGAAAATTCCTATTCAGTATGAGGATGGTATAATTGTTTGGCAAAGAGTAATCTATGAATGGGTACCTTATACATGCTCTACTTGTAAAAATTTTGGTCATTCTGCTGATATGTGTAAATCAACTAAGGTTTGGAAGCCAAAAGACTTATATAACTCGAGTAGTAAAATGGATATAGATGATGGAATGAACACCCAAGATAAGCAAGTGTATAATATGGAGAAACATCAGATTATTGATGAGGTCAGTAAGAGCATGAATAATTCTGAGACCCATATTTCTAAGCAGGCAAATTCAGGGAATGAAGCAGATAAATGTAAGCAAGCATTAGTGAGGAGTAGTGATAATGCATGTGGGATGAGATGTCCTAAAGCTAATTCAAAAGTTTTGACTGAGATGGACGTCGATGATCCTGTTCACAAAAACAATAAGGACAATTATGGGAATCATGATAAGGGTAGTCATTTAGCAGAGAACTCAGATGACAAAAGGCGTAATAAAGTGATAAACGAGCAGTTTGATAAGGAAATTAAGGTGGTAGGTAATGATGAGAAGAGAGAAAAGGTTGAAAAAATGAATAATACAGAAGCTTGTAATGTTTTAATAAATGGAGAGGATACTGATGATAATGAATTTCTTATGAGTGAATCTGACATTTCCTTGAGTTCTTACAGTTCTATCAACAGTTTTAAGAGGAGGAAAATTAACACTAAGCCAAGGAGATACAAAAAAGTTAGCGAAATTGTAAATGGAAAACCCTTGGTCGAGGACAATCCGGACTGGATTCGACTCACGCAGGAAATACAAAATCATCCACTACAAGAAAAATGCCCTATTGCAACTAGCTATTTGCAACAGACCACAAATGTCAGTTGCAGTAAATGATATTTAGCAACAGACCTTTCACAACTGTTGCAATAGATAAGATTTAGCAACAGACTTTTCCTTCCTGTTGCGAAAAATGCGAAAAACATATTTTTCGCAACAACGCTTTCATGCCTGTTGCGAAAACATACTTTTAGCAACAGCTCTTTCATTCCTGTTGCAATAGAATATTATTTGCAACTACATTTTCAAACAAGTTGCAAAAATTATGTATTTAGCAACTGTTTTCACCAGTTGCGATAACTGTAATTTTTTTGCAACATGTAAAGCCACTTGCGAAAAGCGTACTTTTAAAAATTATTTTCCCCCAAGTAATATTCGGTTATAATATAAGAAGTATAAGCATATAGTAGTTATATATACATATATATATGTACACATATATATATATATACACATGCATATATATATGATTAACATTATGTATGATTAACATTCGGTTATTGTCATGAAATAACAATCAATCAATAATAATTAGTAAATAATTAGTAAGTTGTTGCTCTCTATGTCTCAAGTCCTAAACAGATATTTACTTGATTGTTTTTGCATTGTTAAGTCTTAGGAAAAGTACTTATCATGATCCAAACATATGTTTGCTGCAGCGACTACTGATGATGTAAATTAAGAAAATGAGAATCTAATTGTACTTACATCATCCAAAAAACGTAATATCGCAATACCAATATAATGTATTTTCCTAAGATCGTGTAGGCTATAGTATGAAAAATAAACTCAGGAATCTCTACTTGGTCTTTGGTTGGGGATTAGATAAAAATGTTCTGATAGAATCCATTCAATTTCAATAAAGAAATAAAACAAGCGGCAGGCAGTACAAAGTTTTCAATGAATCCTTAGGGATAAGACCAGATGAAACCTAGTTTGCACGTAGTGCAACCTTCAAAACTGAGGAAATTTGATAGTTCATTCACACTTCCAAAGGGAAAAAACACATTCAAGGAGAACAAAGGGACATATTAACTTTTGATAAAAACATGAGGTACGACAATGAGTTCAACATGAGAAAAGGAGGAGGCGATAAACACTAGGATTAGCCAAGTCGACCTCCTGTATTACCTCACTTTTGAATGGAAATCTGTGCTTTCAGATAAACAAAACACATAGCTCCATAAAGGATCATCCTATTGAAAGTACAAGTACTGTCCTTAATCGGATCTTTAGAGGGAGCTGAATAAGCCTTAACCCGACGAAAGGTCATTCCCCATGGTCTGTAAGAGGTAAAACTATTCAAAAAAGCACATCTGGAAACTCATAATTCTATTCAAAATCTTCGTGTCATTAACCATCGTGTGAAATTTTGGCGCAAACTCTAGAGTCATCTAAAATTTTGGCTCCAAAATCTCAATTTTTCGGGCTAAAACAAATCTCAAAACCAGCGTCATCTCCACCCTTAAACAAATCTCAAAACCATCGCACCTGTTTCCACCCAAATCTCAAAACCAGCGTCTGGATCTACCTCCTTCTTCCGAACAAACCCTATCCACTCCTCCGCCTTGTGCGACCTTTTCTCCTTCGACAATCAATCTCTAACATCGACTCACCTTCCTCCGCAATTTACACTCCTCCGCCTTGTTACAGCCATGAAGTGAGCACAGCAGCCTCCTGCAATAAGAAATAATGTTCTCGATTTTTCCTTTACGGTGGCAGGCTTTGATTAAAAAGCGACTCCTCTGCTTGCTAATTTTGTAATCCTGACCTGAAACAATTTGATACAAAGGTAATTACCATCTTGTTTGTGTATTGTGTTTGTTATTAAGATTAATACTTGTAGCTTCATTACTTATGCGGCTGTGCCTTTGAAGAATATTATTCCCTGATTTTGATTAAAAAGGTAATGGCAGTTCTACAAATTGCAAATGGCAATGAAAACTTTGTTCACTGGTTTGTTGATTTTTTAGGTTAATACTTGGTTATTAGATTGTGCTGATATTTCTAAATAATGTGGTGACTAATTTTTTTTGCTTTGTTGTTTTTCAAAAGAAAAAAAACAGATTTTGAAATATTTTTGGGGTTAAAATGGCAGTTCAATCTTTTCTTTACGATGCCTATAATGATGCATCCTGTGAATGAAGTAGTCGAGCACTGGTTTTCCGATAAAAAGTACAGTTCATGGTTGAGGTGGGGTAAGATTGTGATTGTGTGTTTGGTGGTGGCTTTAGTGCCTAATTTTATAGATTTTTTATCATTTGTTGGAAGCAGTGTATGCATTTTGCTTTGGCTCATCATTCCTGCTTTATTTCATTTGAAGGTGTTAGGGTCGGAGTTGAGTTGGATTGTTGCGTCCTTTGATGTTGGTCTTGTTATCATTGGCCTTGCGCTTGCTATATCTGGGACCTGGACTTCCTTGTAGGAGATTTTTTCATCGAGGGCGTGAGGTTTTAGATATGCAGAGAAAATGCCTCCTTTTTTATATTTGGGAAGAGCCTGTCATATGTCTGCTGTGACCAAAGATTTTACAAACTCGATGATGTAACATTTGATGTGTTGTAAGGGTATATATGTAAAAAAGTTGGAATTTTTGTTGTAACTGTTTGTACTATTAAAACTTTATTAAAATAATATTTTTATTTGTTTATTTTATTTTGTGATATACACTATTACTAAAACGAATACATTTAATATGTAATATCTATAAGCTGTAATATTTTTTTTTATAAACTTATGGATCTATTGCAACAGGCATATACTGTTGCAAAATGATATGTTGCAACAGCAAAAGCCTGTTGCAAAAAAGTATACCGCAACACCTTATTGCAACAGGCTGAAAATGTTGCGGACTTTTTGCAACTTCGGCTATACCAATAGGCGCAGGCCTGTTGCAATAGGTCTACTGCAACTGATATCGCCTGTTGCAAAAAGTATTTTTTGTTGTAGTGATCCAAAAATAAGAAAATCAAAAGGAAGGGGAAATCCAGGTGGGGTTTCTAAAGGAGGTGTATCTAAAAGCTGATTTGCTTTGCTTTTATATCGTGAGCTTCTCTGATGGTCTTCTGCTGTGTACAATGCTCAGTGTGGTTGTTTCGCTTGGATATGTGTATGGTTCAGATATTTTGCAGCAGCAGTCTTGGAAGTTTGCTCTAATGCAGTGCTGGGTAGTCTTGGAGTTTGTGTTCAGTGGTCTTTTGGGTAGTTTCTTTTTGTGGTGGTTGTGAGTGTATGTTCTTGGGTCTGTTTTATCAGTTTTGAGCTGGTTGTTAGTTTAGTATAGTATTTGTTTTCTGGTTGTTGTATTTTGTACCAGCTCAAAACTTCTGTATCCCCGCTTTTGTAGTATAAGTACCCCTTTTGTTTCAAAAAAAAAAAAAAAAAAAAAAAAAAAAAAAAAACCTTCCCTAAACCGTTCCAAAAATATTTTGTCCATTATGTAAATTTTTTTTAGGATTTTTCTCAGAACTTCAAGATTCTCAATCTATAAACAAAAGAATACACTACTACTAAACAACTGTATGTGATCTGGGCTATAAACCTAAACCAAGCAACCTAACAGGAGTAACCCTAACCCATTCTTTCTTCTCCTTAATTGTATCAAGCTTAGGCGACCATTGTGAACTATCTCTTCTCTTTACAAGTAGCTCGTACTGCTTCTTCAACTCTGGTGTGGTACAAATCGCATCACTTTCTTCATAATCATGTCCAGCACCATCATCATCATTTATCATTTTCATAATAAACTCAGGCAAAACCCTAATCAGCATTGTTCCATCCTCCCCCTTCACATACTCAAATGCAGAAGATGTCATGGTTTTCATCTCTTTTGGCATCTTAGAAGCCAGAGTTGCCGTGGTTAATTTTGCATTACAAGGGAAGAAATTGATCGGGAGGACAAAGTAAGTTTCTCCAAGCAGTAGAGAGTCTTCAATGGAGAGCATGGGAATGGGGCGACCAATGAAGAAAGAATCTGCATGGCAGATGACTTTGTCAGGGTTTGTGAGCATGAGCTCTGCAGCAGGAGTGTTGATAGTGAAGGTTTTGGACCTTTTGGTGATGCTGCCATGGAATATCACTTTTGTTTGAGGTGGCCATGTGGGTTTGATGGTGAAGCAAGAAGACGAATTCCCCATTTTTCTGATGGTTTTGTTTTTGTTTGAAAGAAGTTATATATAACGAGATGGGACTTTGACAAAGCTTTGGTTCTATTTTTATACTTGGTTAGTGTTACTTGGTCGGTGATCGTCGGTCAAAGTTGATGGCTTGGTCCGGGCGAGTTATAATTGTCAACTAATTAGTGATGGATTGGAAGTGGAAGAATCCAACTGTTAATCAGCGTCAGATTGTGATGTTGTTTATCAAGGGTTTTCTTTCCACAGCTGCATGGGGACTTAAGTAACGCGCATCTTTTAATTATAATACCACGTAGAGCACATGTTCCACCAGTTCACGTAACATGCACACGTCAGTCTAGAAAACCTATGGCTATTTAAATTAAAACATGTGACTAATATCATATGGATTATGGTGTTGCAAAAATGCGGTGTGAATATGTGTGTGTGTGTGTATGTGTGTATATATATATATATATATATATATATATATATATATATATATATATATATATATATATATATATATATATATGGAAAGTCTAAAAGAACACAAAATTAAACACAGAAAATCTGAATCATTGGATCTCCCCATGAATTACACCTCACACATAAAGACAAACAAATCTTGTGGTCCAGATTTTGTGTACATTGATTTGTGTGTAATTTTGTGTCTCAATAGCCGCTCACATATATATATATATATATATATATATATATATATATATATATATATATATATATATATATATATATATATATATATAACCATTGGATCTCCCCATAAATTTGAGCTTATTCCGATATTCATAACATTTTCAAAATTTTAACTCAGTTATTTATCATTCAGATATTTATTCGAACCGTTAAAATTAAACATTAAATATATTATTTTACGGATGTCGGAATGAGCTCAAATTTTGAATAGATTATAATATACATGTGGATTAAAAATCTACAAAATTTTGTTGGATTTGGATTAGTGTAGCTCACGTTAGGGTAGAGATGTTAAATGGGTGCCCTGGAAGGTTCATATATATATATATATATGTATATATATATATATATATATATATATATATATATATATAAATGAGTGCAGTACATCTACATTTCCACCACACAATTCCTTTTTTCTCATTCTCATTATTTATATATAAATAAGTGTCTGCAGTTCAAATGCGAAAGGTGTGCTTTGAAATAGAGATGCCATATAACACACCTCTCTCTCTCTCTGTGTATATATCTGTATGCATACATACATACTTATATATATACACACACAGAGTCCATTTGAATATAAAAAATAGACACATATGGCGAAACATCGCAAATTTTTTTGTTAACTGTAACTTAACAAATTAAAGTATAATTAATTCTAAATGATGGAATTAAGGGAAATGGGTTACGTCATTGCGTTTGTTTCGGAATTCTGCTTGAGATAGAGTCCGAGTTTGCGTAAAATGGATACTGTATGAAGAAGATATAGACGAACGAAGTTGGGCAGAAAAACTAGAAACGGGTCAGAATGCACTGGCGCACTTGGGAAGTGCGTTAGAACAACATTGCACTGGTGCACTTGGAAAGTGCGCCAGTACAAATATGCACTGGCGCACCTGCCAAGTGCGCCCAGGCCAGAAACCTGCTTGGTCAGGCCCTAACTGGCCTGGTCAGGTTCTGATCGATTTCTGAGGCTTGGCTGTGTCACTAGGGCTTACATGTCACTTTCTGATTAGCTTCTCTTGAGATGAATGGTCTGGATTCAATCTAGCTTCATCGACGGCTCTAATCAGTTTAAAATTCTATAAATACAACTCAAGACTAAACCTAAATTCACACAAATAATATAGTACTAGAGCCGCCATGCTGCTGGAAAAAAACTAGGAGTGACCGTCAGTTAGAAAGCTTAGAGACAATCCAATACTAAAGTAAAACATGAATCAAAGCAACATTAGTCTACCCAAAGGAAAGCATATCAAATTCAGAACTTAGAATCCAGAATTCAAGTTCATCGTTCGTTGTAAGTATAGTGATTTTTCCGATGAGAATAAAACTAAGACTTGATTCGATGTAAATTGGAAGTGAAATTGTGCTATTATGTAACGACGATGTTAATCCATATCTATGTATTGAAATGATTGTGTTGTGAATGGAATTGGGATGTTTGTGGTATAATTAAGATTGATGTTGATCCTATTGTACTTTTAGAATGACAACAACTTCACAAGCAAGTTGTATAGTTCATGTTTATGTGATTATATAGGTTGTTTGTGATTAGAACCTCATGTATATACTTTATGCTAGAACCTTTATGCCTAAATGGTTATGTTCATATACATGCTCCTATGTTTATACAAAAGTTGCAAGTTTCTAATTGGATCCAGGTCAAGATCCACTTTAGTACATGTTTCATGTTGTAATTAGATATATGATTTGATCTAGTTCACACCCTTGTCATAAAGTTATACATACTTATGAAAATGTCATATTCTTGTCATATGCTAGTGATGTTCGATGTTATGCCTAGATCCTAAACATTTTAGACTTATGTTGTCTAAATCATATACTAATTTATGTGACACCTATTTGGTTAGATCCCTATTTCAATGCAAGTTCACATATATGTAAGTTGAATTAGGCTATGTTGCAAATTCACATGTATGTTGATTTAGTCTAAGTTGCAAGTTCACCCCTATGCCATTCATGTTGATTATTTTGCAAGTTCACACCTATGATGTTCATATTGACTTTGCCAAAAATGTCAAGTTTACAACTATGTCATGTTTATGTTTATGAATTCCCTTATACCAATTTTGTGTGCGCTAAATTAGGCTAAGTTTTTAGCCTAATATTATATGTTAAAAACCATGCAAACGAAAATTAGGCTAAGGTTGTTAGCCTAATATTTAAACGAGGTAACGTTAGGAATATTGGTAAAACTTGACATAAAAATATATGAAATTGGCATGTTTGTCACATGCCAAAAGTAGTGGAATTTAAACGGTATAATTTCTTATACCAAAAAACGTTAAACTTGGAAAAGTGGGCCATGACATTTAATTTACATATATTAAGTAATAATGATAAATATGTAAATTTAAAAAATATGAATATGCTTAACACGAGGTTGGATTAAGTTGTGATGTAAACCTGCCCGGACCCGCCCGGCTGTCTAGTAGTCACAACAATACCTATCCAATGTGGGTGGTTAAGCATTGGGCCCAATAAGGACCCGAGGTTAGACTGAGTTACGGTGTAAATCTGCCGGAACCGACCGGCACATCCAGTAACCATAACAATATATGTCTAATGTGAGTGGTCGATGCTTTAAAAAGCTAAGGACAGACAAGTCAGGATGGTAGGGTTAAGTTAACTAAAACACTTAACCAATTCAGCATGTTAATTAAACTGATGGGTGGGGTTAGGTAAATACAGACACTTAACCACTTAACATGTTTGACTAGAAAACCCTAGTGACGGGGACCCATTTCAGCAATAATCCAATTAGGTATCATGGTACCCTGAAACTAGGCAGGGTGGGGCACGATTACTGGGCAGATTGTAAGCGGTCAAAGCGACGGCGGTGGTTGCAACAGTGTGGGTTCTAACGGAGTGCGGGCGTGCACACACTTCGGAGCAGACAAGCAGGGTACTGGGGGCACCAGCATTATAACCTATGCATTCTAGTATTGTGTCGGGCCGCCACCATGGGACTTGATACACCCCATGGTGGGACCAGCATAGGTATCTATAATCTTTGAGGGCCGTAAGACACATGTAATTATGCGAGTAGGAGCCGATCTTTAGAAAAAGGGGATCACTTCACCCTCAGCATGCACTACACCATAATGGCCAATTGGTAACCCTTTTTTTTCCAATTGTCAACACTTATTTGTGTTGCCGTGTAATAACAAAAATAAGCGTTGCAATGTTCAAAAAGTGTTACCAAAAATACATTATTTCATTTTTTTTATTGCCAACGCTTATTTTTGTTATTAAGGCTGATTTGTTGGGGGTAAAAAAGTAAACTTACACCCTTAACCCTATTTCCCATTTCTCCATCGCTTGTCCAACGCTTTTCCTAGAATCGGCCGCCAAAATCAGAAATCTCAAATCCAGAACGAGGGAAAAAAAATACTCGAATCCACATCCAAGAATTCCAGCATGGCAGAAATTACCGCTCTTCTCTAATCGGTTTTTGGGGGTCACATAGAAACTCGCATTCTATTTTAGGGATCGATTTGTGCTCACTTTCAACTAGAATTCATCACATCAGTCGCTTCAGGTGAATTTTTGAAGTATTTTCTTTAGATTCGTAACTAATTGCTTTAGTTTTCATATGTTTTGAAGTATATTTTTCAGATGCTTACTGGAAGGTATATTCTTCAGATGTTGCTTACTGAAAAGGTATATTCTTCAGATGTTTGAAGTATTACTGTATTTTTCTAAAGTAATTCTAGCCTCTATTGAAATAACTTGGTATTTATTTGAGAGCCTGAATGACTTCCAATAATAACTTGGTAATAATTATTGCCAGAGTGTTTATAACTCTATGCATTCAGCTTTAAGAGCCTGAATGATGAAAGTGAATTTCTGAATGGATGTTTGGTTTCAATTTTGAACTGACGTTAGTGACGGTGCAATTGTAGTCGGAGGAACAGGCATGGGTTATAGTTGATGTTGGTCTCAAGTTGTAGTGTTGTAGTGTTATGGTGTTTATTTCTGTTAAGAGGATAGTGAGTTTAACTTAGCTTGTATAATGCGGATGTTGCCATCATAAGTGAAGGTGGTTCGGCTGATGGGGTAAGTGAGTGTAGGACTCATAGCTTGAGCCGCTTCCAGAATAGTTCAATAGGAGTCCGGTAGCTTGGAACCATGCTTTGGTTTTCACACTTGTTTGAACTCTGTAGCGAGCAAAGTTGTAGAAGTAGTGCATAATTTGATAGATAGTAGCAAGTTAACAGTGGAAGATATTGGGATTATAACGCCTTACAGACAACAAAGTTGAGTGACCCCAAGTTTAATGACCCTTTCATCTTGATTGATTGCAGATTTCTCGGATCTTAATTTGGTTTTCCGTGTTCACTAGAAACTAGACTCACAGTCAGTGCATCTCATTCTATGTTTTGCACATGGAAAAACATCATGCAAGTACTATTGTTACTTTGAATTGCAATTTGAACTCTGCTTTGAACCCTTTTTTTACTGGTGCGTGATGATATCATTAAGGATTTTATGTTTTATTTTGACTATGGAGACAATTTTAGTAGGTTGCGCCAAAAAAGACCAATTTGATATTTGTCTTTACCTAAGTGGGTTTTGATTTTGGTCTGGGTGGGTTATAAAATGGCTGAAGAGCAGGCTGCTGCTAATGCTTATATCAAGTATGCACTGAAAAATTCCTACTCGTACATGCTCTCATTTCATACCCTTGCCTATTTCTTCTAATAATACTTTTTTTTTCCTAAAATGAAACTACTACATGACAACAATGAGGTTCTATAGCAGTTCTACATCAGACAAAGAAAAGGATGGTAAATCATGGATGAGGTTCTAAACTGCAGAGTAAAGTTTAAATGACAAAACTGTATTCATCCGTCTGATTCTGAAGGCAGATTAGTAAAGGAATTCAAGAGTTTTGTGGCAGCAAGTCAAAATTTCTACTATAAAGTTATAGCAAATAAAAAAGTTTCCTAAATTATGAGCTGACAAACACTTCAATCGGAAAGTGTTCAGTTATTGGACAGAAGAGACCAGTGCTAGTTACTTCCAAATCTTTGGGGAAAATTAGCCAATGCAATTATGCAGCTGCTGCCATTGTGCATAATAAAGTCCCATGTTTTATCAAATGAGACACTGTCATTAGTACATAATAAATTCCCATGTAGTGCATAAGTAGATATACTGTTACTTTTACTTTATCTGCGCATGCATATGATGTATTACATACTGATGTTATTTCCTATCTTCTAGGTTACGGGGCTACATTGAATGGTGCAGAGTGGAGATACCAGTCACCTGCTATACATTGAATGGTGCAGAGTGCAGAGTGGAGATACCGTTTTATATAGTATTGACAACTTATTTTACTGTTATACCAGTTTTACAAATGAACCAAAATACTGTTGGATTTGGTTGTGTAAATGACACACATATGCTCAGGTTTACTCTATTTTAGGTTATACACATTTGGGGGTAGTGTAAGTATATGGAGACATCCCAGGCGCAACCTTCTGCCTTTACATTCTATTAATTGTCTTTTATTTTTGGAGTGTAGAGCAAGAGTCGTCGCCCCTTTTCCATATAGTTTTTGCCTTATTAAAGACTGACCAGTAAAACCTGATACCTTGATCATTATATTGGCATGAGGAATTATTTTCTTGAATAATTTCAATGCAAGGACTATCAAGTTTCCGGTTCCAGATAATAGCATTGATCTAAGTATTTGAAACAACTTTGGGTTTTAGAAGGAGGAACCATGCACTTAAACATTATTATGGTAGGCTTCTACTAACAGTGTGTACCTGCTAGTAAGACCCTTTTATTCCATGCACTTAGAAATAGATTTTGCATTAGAAATAGATTTTCACATCAGCTTCCTTTTTATTTCTGTGTGAAAATGCACAGTTATACTAATAGCACTTACACTTAAAGCTTCTGGTGATATCAGTTGCCTTTTCCTAAATCGTGTGAAAAGTAGGAATCACGAGTTCCAATTTCTTTTTGACTGGTAATATTATTGTACAAGTGAATATCTTTTGCAGACTTGATGAACTAGTGTTGATTGTGTTTTTTATAACCAATATCAATTTATCTGCTTGATTCATGAACAATAATAGCAATTTGCTAATTTTAACTGCTGTTCTTAGTTCTTATGTCAGACATGTAAATAGGCTTATCCTGTTACATATAGCAAATAGTTTAAATTTAAATTTAGATATAAACCATGGGCAAGCAACTGATATACATCTGTTTCTTGTATTGTACCCACTACCCAGCATCTGAAGTTGGGGTGTTTTTTCTTCTTTCCTTTCCCTTTTTCGTTTCGTCACTACATGAAATTAAGTCTATATTTAATAGTGATTGCATTTTGAGACTGTTGTTTATTTATTTTCTACAGATGTCCTCCTACTCAAGGCCTTCGACTGATTATTGTGACTATTTCCAACGGTATTGTCCATCGGCCTATTCAGACAATTCGGGCGATCCTACTCAAATTGTTTGCTCAGCCGAATCTCAGACACCAACTCCGTTTAGCGTCTACGAGAGAATAGAGTTGAGTTTAGAAAGAGATTTGGCATTATTAAGTGTTCGGAATGATATGGCATCGCCTACCAGATCGACAACACCTACAAGATTGCCACCCCTACCAACATGCTATGTTGGAGAAGCACAATCTCGAAGGTTGTTATGCCGTTGCAACATTGAACCAATATTCAGAACATGCTATTTGAATAAAAATGTTGGTCGCCGATATTTTATTTGTGCAAACACTGGAACTCTTAGAGATTGTGGATTCATCCACTGGATTGACGAACCATTATGTGATCGTGGTGTGGAATTTGCATTGGAGGTTCTTGAAGAAAACAAAAGGCTAAAATATGAGCTTAAATTGCAAGATTTCATCGAGCTCAATAGACAAAAGATGTGTCAAAATTGAATGGTATGACTTCGAACTTATAACATTTACTGCTATTTGAAACTTAATTGATGTTATTTCATTTAATGCACGCAGAAAGCAGTAGAAGAAGCAGAGAAAATGAGAAAAATTAGTGGTACAAGCTATGCAAATTTTTGGATGTAAGGTTCGTTATATAGCTGGAGTTTCGCGTTTGGTACTTGCAGACTTCAAATATAAAAATATGTTGCATTATGTTAATTTTGTATTGTTATTACTATGGAATCGGATATTGTATATGTATTAAATTTAGTACCTTTATGTATTGAATTTTTTTGTTAGTTCATACTTTGCTGTTACCATGAATATGGATTTTTATTTCTTGTTGATTTGGTTACATGTTGCTATGTTGAGATAATACCATAGCTGAATGAATGCATATTAAATAGAGCTTATGCTACCTTATATGCAAATATTAGCGTTGCATGTTACCAACGCTTATAAGTGTTGCGAATATAATATTGCCAACGCTTATAAGCGTTGTGAATGAATATTTGCCAACGCATATAAGCGTTGCGAATGAATATTTGCCAACGCATATAAGCGTTGGGAATGAATATTTTCCAACGCTTATATGCGTTGGTAATACATTGCCACGCCCCCATAGCAACGCTAATAAGTGTTGCGGAAATTGTTTGAGACAGTTATACTCGTTGGCAATCACCTGTTTTGGTGTAGTGATGGGGTGCAGTTTAGAACTAATGCATGTAGGTGCAGAGATATAGTGTGGGGGTGCGATAGTATATTCGTTTCAAAACTACTTTATCTTAGTTTATGATACTTTCTTGTTTCTAGTTTATACCTATCATGCCTTTATTCTTATTCTCAAATTGAAGAGTCGCTAGACTTACCAGGCTTTATGTCTGACCCTATTTTCTTTCGTCTTCTTTTCTTCCCCCTCCCCCTCCCCAAGGTCCACAGGGAGGAACAACCCAGCTTAGTCAGATTCTTTGAAAGCTTCAAGATAGTAGATGTACGGTTTGGACTCTCTTTCCTTGGCTATGGCTGTTGGACACACTCTATGGGGATTTATGCAGTTTTAATTATTTTTTTATGCTTTTTATTTAATAACCAAGACAGAAATGATGATGTAATGTTTTGGAAGTTGTTATGTGACAGTTATTGAAATGTCTTTGTATGAACACATATTTATGAAATAAAAAGTCTGTTTGTTTTCTGCTGCTTATATATATGTGTTTATATCTGTCTTGTGTTTTATCTGTGACTTTTACTTACAAACCTCCACCAAAGTTAAGGCATTCCCTTTGTGAGTGACCTTAATCACTACAACAAAAAGGGGTTTTGATAGCGTTTGAAAAACGTTATCATACATTACTGTAGCGTTTTAGAGAACGCTATGTAACGACATGCTATATTTGACCATAAATTTTAAATAGCATGACAAAAAACGCTATAAAAATCAAGTTTTAATAGCGTTTTGCTAATGCTGTTAAGGATAAACGCTATAGGAGATGTATCACATGGTTACTTTGTATAGAGTTTGTTTCACAGTACTATAGCGTTTGTTATGTTTACCTACTATAGCGTTTACTAAATAACAACGTTGATGAAACACTATTAAATTAAGTTTCCATTTGCAAAATTTCCCTAATTGTTCTTTTAGCTTTTCCACATATGTAATATCCAATTATCCATTTCTTCTTTGCAAATAAAAATTTTCATTTTTTTTCATAGACAAAAATATATAAGTTAAAACACAATATTTCATACAAATTGTTCAAACAACTTTTCTCATATCCAAACATAATATTTCATACATATTGTTGAAACATCTTTATCTATCTCCATATAAAATATTCTTACACATTTGCATTAACAACTTACTTAACTAGTGAAATTATTAATTTCTCTCCTAGCCCTGATCACTTCATGTCCATGGACCAGAATATGATCTCATCTCAAAATCCAACTGGCAGTGGCCATCATTTTAATCAACTAGGCGCCTGTGGATAAAAAAACTTTGCTCTACCATCCGAATCCACTAATTATATGGCAAGGTCGCAACACAAGACACTCAAATCCCCTAATAATTTGTCAATGCTACAACATCAAAACATTCATGAACAAACAAGCAACAATCAGATAATTATAAGGAACAAAAATAGTTGATGATTAAGGCAGCAAGTACATTACATGAATTTAAAGCTACTTATAAACTAACAAATAACGTGGAACCAAAAACTGTCAACTATGATATCACATATCAAATAAAAAGGAAAAATGTCTAATAGGACAAAAGACAAAAAATGTAGCTCCTTCTCAACCTTAATGAAGGATTGATTTAAAATCCTAATCAATTTACGGAACTTTCAATTTAGAAATTAGGAGCCTCATTACCTCATTCAGGCAAATGGATAATATTATTCAATTCATAATATTACATCATATTTCTCTACAGGCCTATTGGAGAACAAACTACAAATAAGCATTTGTACAGCATTACAATGTTTAGGGGGGGATGTATGTGTGTAATGTTATATATATATATATATATATATATATATATATATATACACACACACACACACACACACACATAATGAACTACATTTGATATGAAACTGATATTAAGGGAATATATTAGATCTACAAAATGGACGCGTAAATATCAAAGGATTCTCATAGTTGAATGAAGCTTATGATTAAGCCAAGAGTTTTCACCAGTATAAGTTCACAATCAGATAAAATATTTATAAAGCACTGTGTTAACTTTTAGAAAATATGGAGCAGTGAACCTGATTATAGAAGTCGGTGTACTTTGCTTCCCAAGCAGGTTGTGGATGATGGTACTCTTTGCAGCCTTTGGTGACCCCTCTGTACCGATGGGTACATTTCGGTTAGGGACATATCTCATGTAGGCGTTCATCCTCCCTATGTTGCTGCTATCTATAAAGATTTTGCTGCAAATTTTGCACTCCCAATTGGTTATGAGCTTGTACGTAGAAACTGTGTGAGTGACTACGCTGCCCCATTAACAATCTGGTTACCTCGTCCTCTTGAAGTGTTCACTGCCATTGGGTGTGTGACAGTGTTAGCGTACGAGGAGCCACTGATTGATTCAGCATATTGCATAAGCCAAGAAATCGTTGAGGACACACAATTCAAGGTACTACTGATGTGGAGCGCGCCAGACGTATACCCCTGGGCATGCTACATTTACCAGGTTCAGAGCGAAGCTTTACAGTGCATTGCCTTGATGTTGCCTAGGAAGTAATCCGATTGGGTGCGTACAAAAGTTTCAGCCTGGAAAGTAATTGATCATCCAAGTATATAATACATATGTCAATATACAGAGGTGTGTATACATGGTGTTGTTTCGACACTCCACTCACTTTATCTGTACATGTTCATCAGGGAAAAGTTGTTATTTTTTGATGGATCATTGTACATTTTTAATTTCTGTAAAATGAGGCACTATGCTGGTCAGATAACTTCAAAAGTCTGCGCTCCCGCTTCCCTTTTTCTCGTGGATTGCATGGTGTGAATTATGATAATGTAAAATATTGAGGGAAACAGAAATAAATCGACTTCAAGGTTGTGTTTGTCATAATTTTGTGACTTTTGGTGAAATAATAGCTGTGTTTGTCACTCAAATCAAGTGGAAGCATAAATAATCGACTTCAACTCTGTTAAGAACTTTTCCATCATTACTTAAAGTTGCTTCAATCATATTTTATCCAAAATGTCACAGTTTATCCAAAATGTTCTATGTTATCTCAGTTGACATTATCAACTAACCTTTAAATCCACATTCTCCTACATTTTTTTTGGGTGAGAAGTATGTAAATATTATAATCCCATTTACAACAAAATTTTCAATTCTAAACTTGTCAATGCAAACTAACATTGCTTTGGATTATCACATAGGTTACAAAACACAAACTGAAATGATCCATGGCAGAATAAGAAAAGCATATACATACCCTAAACCAGAAGGTAACTTCGGATCCTAAGAAAGAGACGTGCTCTCTGTTTCATTCTTTGGTTGGCTTTTAGAAAATGTAACTTTCAACTTTGTACCTGTAACCTTCAACTTTGTAACATGCAAGGCTTTTCTGATACAAGTTCTATTTCATTTTGAAACCTAAAAAAATAGCAGTATAACTTCATATAAATAAAAGTTGAGAGGTGAAAATATAATTTACTATAATACCCTAAGCTGAAAACTTTTTGCTCAACAGATCTTGGACTAGAAAAGGCCATGGATTGTTTTTTGAATTGAATCAATGGTTATAATCCATGAATATGTGAAGTAGACTTTTCAAAAATTTATGCAAGAATCTTATGAAATATACATATGACTAGTACTAAAGGAACACAAACTCATTGGACAGTTGAAGTTTATATAATTATAATGTATAGTAATATACTGTTTGGATTTTGATATAATAAGCAACTTCTAAGAATATTTTATTAATTTACAGGTTAGTTAGCCAATCGGTAACTTCATCATGAATGAGATATTTAGAGAGCCCTTTTTTTATGCATTCCATGAAAATAATTGAAATTACACGGATATCACTGAAATGAGAATTATGAATTCACAAATTGCTGGAATTTTACCTAATCCTTGTTGAACTTATTTGGTTTGGAACCATCTCATCTACTGAGATTACATTGTCCTTCATAAAAAAATACCACATAAATGTATCAGTATAGTGAACGTGTTATGCACTACAAATATGAAAATGAGGACATTACAACATTACTTATGGCTTCGGTGACTTAGGTGCACCTGATAAAAAAACAACTATCATCAGTAATGATGACTTAATCATTTGCTGCACAGTAAAGCAAAAAATAGCCCAAACTACCATTCAAAAGGTGAGATTTCAGGGCACTGAACGAACATGTATTGATCGCTTTTGTATTTGAATGCTGGAGGCTTTGACATCTGCAATGTAACGACATTACTGGTGTATATTGCCACCTAATATTTGCCATACTTGGTTACTTTTTATGAAAAAAAAGGATTTATTATATACCTTCAATAGCTTGACAGAGTAATGGCCTGACCTTAAATCCCTCAATCCTCTTTTACAGGCGTACAAAATTACATGAACCGATATATACATCCATGTCTGCAGTTTTATAACAGTGATGCATATTAACTATATAAATAACTAGTGGTAGAGTTAAAAGATAATGTAAAGAGAGCGAAACATAACATATTACCGTTTTGCGATAACAATGATGAACCATGTAAAGGAAATGTCCATGGACAAGGAGCAGTATGTAAACTATCAGAAGCAAATAGTGGGAGTATCAGAATGCATTATATCCCATAATTCTATCGAACGGCTTTCTAAGCTTGATTAGGCTTCGCCTAAACCAGTGAGTAACCAACACAAAGGCGGTTATCATGAGAATCAACATTATTACACCTGTTATTCCTTCTGGACTTCGAATTAGTTTTGAATATGACAGTTTTTCTTCTATAAAGTCATACATCATATTTTCATACATTGATGCTTCTGCTAATATTAGGCATGGAAAATAGCAGCTAAGATGGTTTCCTGCATGGAGTATTACACCAACTACTATTGCTGGTGCAATTATCTGTAAATCAAATTGTTATTTTAAGTGTTCACAATATAAGTGAGCAAATGAAAATCTGAAAGTATGACTTAAATTCAACTATTCACCAATGGTACCACGGATATTGACTAGATTTAGTTTAGTAATTACTATACATATGCTAACCTGTTATCAGAGAGAAATTTTCATTGCCTATAAATCATTTCACCAAAGAAAGTTAATTTCTTTGGTCGAAAATGCAGAACATGAAATAAAGTGTGACATGTAAATATGCACAAAATGTATGTAGTTGTTGTGCACCTTAGGTACGTAATGCTCCACTTATAATATTATCTTCAAGATACAGACATGTGAATGAGTCAACGTTCACATGGTTATGCTAGATCAACATATACGATGCACATTCAAAAAACAACACACTAATTTTAGTAGGAATATTGGCAAATGACGTCCGATTGTTTATTCATACATATTTGAGCCTCAAAACGGATCCTGATGCATGTCGGGCGAGTAGGAAGACCAGGATTTGCCTCATTGCTTCACTCAACCACCCATCTGCTTCAACAAAATCATACAAAAAATATATTATATTTTGTTTGTACATTGCCTTTTCACATAGTAAATATCTAATACCTGCTATACCAGTTTACCAAACCTTTTCAGTAAGAGATATTGCAGTTAACTATGCATCAGTACCATCTCCTGTGATGACCATGCCATATAAATATAAGCATCACATACATCACCATTTTAACATTTGTACCACCTTAATTTGTAACCAGATTAGCAATATCAGCTATTGTAATAGCTTGTTCTCTGTTAACATCAGAAAAAAAAAGGTTGTTGTCCGTGGTACGCTTCTAGGCATCCTTTGATTCATGAACGTTTGTCGTTTCAGTTACTAGTTTTGCCCAATGTTAATATAACATGGTTTTCCAAGCCAGTTTAATATAAGCTTGGCACAACCATTTTCCTTGCTGTAGTTTAGTTATCGAAACATGTAACGATAAATTAAAGAATAGGCTAGCGCACATTCAAATCCAATCTTTTTGTCATGTGAATACCGTTAAAAATAATTTCTAGTGTCACTTATCTCGATAATGAGAGTATACCATTCCAGCCATCATTAAAAAGATATAATAAAAGGAATAAATTTGTTTCTTAAGCAGCCAAAGAGAGAACATTAATAGAATCCATTAGGTTGTTTATTATCACCCTTCATGACAATGACAAATTTTGATGAACAGAGAGGGGCTTATCCAAAGACATCACCTGCCACCATGACGATGCAACAAGGCAAATAGTCTCATTTTATTAGGATATCTTAATGGTTTACCGAAAATAAAACCTTTACTGCTCATGAGTACAAAGCTCACAATAGACTAACGACTAACGATAAATTGAAATTAGAAGTTGGAAACACATCAAATTAGAAAATTGGATAGATATCAATTTAGATTATCTTACTGAGTATCTAAATAAAAATTAAAGTGAAAGCAAATTCCCCTGATAATGCACACGATTGAAAGCAGATCCACAGACATAAACTTCTATTTCAAAACCTAAAAGGAACTTTAATTATGCTAATCAGCTTCATCGCCAAGATTCGTGTCGTTTTATGTCGTGAGTATCAATTTCAATCATGCACGCCATTCGAATTCGAGCCTATGTCAATGGCATATCCTACTACGCCATCGCCAAGTCATAATTTCAAACCGATCATTTTGATTAAAAAACAATAAATGTCATTGTGGCAATTTAAATCTGTTCATAATTCCAAATGTTCAATTTATGAATCAGTCGTATTTTACGGTCGCATACAGCTCACCAATAGTTTGAAATCCAAACTCAGGCTAGTGAGGAAGAAAGTCCAAAGAAAGAAGTCGATAACAAAACTGTGATCAAACTGAAAAAAGAAGGTGTGAAGGAGTGGGAAAATGGCAGAACAAGCAGATAGTGGAATCTCGAGGACCATGAAATGAGGTAAGTGATATGATTAGTACGGCAAGGAGGAAATCAGCACGCAATTTCACACGCATGAACACTCCTGCTTCAGCTAAAATTTAAAGACCAGGTCTTGCCAATCCTAACCTGATGTGTTTGTATCATTTTCCTTCTTCCTCACTGTAGTCTGCAGCTATGATATATTACAATAATAAAATGGGTTTTCGGAACCATTCAATCTTACCTTACAATACACTCATCATTTGTGATCATTTAACAATGTATATAACACATGTTAACAGTACATAGTAGCCTTTTTCTGCCTTCATCAGCATGAATGAGTACATAGGTAACTAACAGGGCCACCAAATGTTGAATTAAGGACCTGCACTGTCAGAGCTATCTGGACAGGTATTTGCGACTTATTGCCATGGTGGCTTATACAACAAATTCTAGCATCTTCCCATCTCCCATAGACTAACACTCTAGCATTGAATTGCCTTCAGTTTCCATATTATATGTAATAATAAATTAAACATCTGATTGACGTTTTTGTACGTCCTAATTTATATTGAAATTTTATGCCTCAATCAATTTATGTTAAATTTTTATATTCAATTTGTATCTATGTCTTATCTTGTTGTTCACTGTAAAAATGCAGCAATGGAATCATCAAAATGGACAACAGATATTTTGACAAAATTTTTAATGTTTGCTGATATGAAGAAACATATCTTTGTCAGGCCAGCCCTGTGCAGGGTGTATACTTGGCTTTGAATAACTACGGTGGTATAACAGTATTAAAATGATGTTAAGTATAACATATGTTTATTAATACTGGACCCATAGAAACAACAATCAGAAATTGAAAACATGTTTCGAATGTTTGTATCATTCTTCGTCCCTGCCTTCTAAAGGAACTTAAACAAAATAACGTACAGATCACATCCACTACAAGTTAAAACATTTGATCTTCTGCCCACACAAGTGGGTTGAAGTTTGAGCAATATTCAAAGGGGATATAAACGCATAAAAATTTGTTTCAAAAATACGTATAATTGGATTAGAGTTATATAAAAAAACTGTTAGGAATATAAACAAATTGCACGGAGAAATTTGACAAACGCACAGTAGATAGAGCCACACTGTTTATGTTCACAACGACAACTACTTCGCAGTCTTAACTACTTCATTACATATTATTTATGACACCGCCTTAGTGATAATGAAGCTTGTTTCTGCCACTACATCAAACAGAAGTAGACAGCGTACCATAGAAGTTAATTTTAAGCCAACACTTCTGAATCAATAGAAATCAATTAAACAACAAAAGCAAGCCACAAATGCATAATGAAAAGGAAATTTATTTTGAATAGATGCGAATAGTATATGCAGAAAACTCGGGTTAGAGGCATACCTTAGTTTATTTGTAGTAAAATCTTATGCATCCAACCAATTTGTATCGTCAGTATTAGAGCTATCGGTTTTTACAGAAAAATTAATGGATAAGTAAATCCGTGTGGAAGTTGCAATGAAGGAAAAGGCGGAGGCAAAAGTGAAGGCGGAGCTGATGGACAAGAGAGCGGTAAACTAAAAAGGCAGGATATCTTAGAGTTTTCCATTGTCCTTTGTTTAGGAAAGAGGGCAAGGAAGCGATGAGTCTAAAGAATGAAATAAGAAAAAAAAAATTGGCTGCCGCCAAAATATATTTTAGCGTGCTCTAAAATTTGGAAAATTGTGACAAATAGCGTTAACATCTTATTTTAATTTATTTGTACGATTTTAGCGTGTGGATGATACAGCGTTCAGCACGGAAACGCTAATTTTGGATATTTCCTAATGCTGTAAATAATAGTTTTTCTTGTAGTGAATGGAGGGTGGCGTGTTTCACTTGGTACGTATCAGAGCATAGATTTACCAGACCAGATGAAAAAAATTTAAACTATTTTCAAAAATAAGTTTAAAGAAGCATCTTTTTCAAGAAAAAGTGTTGTTTTTTAGGCATAATTCCCCAGAGCCATATGCACTATCCCTCCATCACTTTATCTTGAATACTTTCCTTTTTGTTCTAGCATGTCTGGAGATCTTAACCTTGCAGAAGGAGTACCGATCCCTGGCTGGTTCCGAAGGTACCTACAGGCTAGGGCCAATGGTGCGGGCCCAGCAGACATTCTTCCTCATACAGTGGCAGCGGTTCCTCCTCCTCCTCGTGGGAACACTTTCGCTAAGACGTGTAGAGACTTCAAGGCTGTGGGAGGAAAGGACTTTTATGGAACTGAGTCATTTGTGGTAGCAAGGAACTGGCTGAAGGAGACTGAAGATTTATTCGTTATCTTCGAAGTTGATGACAGGCAAAAGATACAGCTAGCAGTGTGATTGCTCAAAGATGAAGCTTCCTATTGGTGGGAAGTTACGCATGCAGAGAGGCTAGTGGAAACATGGGAAGATTTTAAGATGAGGTTTGAGATGAAATTCCTCTCCCAAGCTGAAAGAAGCTTGCAGATGGTGAAGTTCCTAACTCTTAAGCAAGGGAGTATGACGATCAGGGAGTACGTCAATCAGTTTAATCAGCTGGCCAGATTTGGGCTGGATTTAATAAACACCCAACACAAGAAGGCCCTTCGCTTCATCAAAGGCCTGAATGAGCCTCTACACAGCCTTCCTATGACCCATATACCCATGGGGGTGACCTATGAAAGCTTAGTGGACATGGCACTGCTACACGAGGAAGATAAAGGCAAGAAAGAGGCAAAGGCGGAAGTGCCTCAAGAAAAGAAGGAGGGTTTACAGTCTAAGAAAACAGACTTCAAGAAAGACGGGAAGAACAACAAATCCCGTGAAAAGAGAAAGTCCAATTTTTGTGGCATTGTGGGACATATAGCAAAAGACTGCAGAAAGAAGAAGGCAAAGATGAATGGTGGTTGCTTCAGTTGTGGCGAGACTGGACACTTGGCTAAGGACTGCCCAAAGAAGCAGGGGCAGGGACAGAGGACTGGATCC
The DNA here is from genome assembly GCA_030737875.1 of Allium sativum. Lineage (NCBI taxonomy): Eukaryota > Viridiplantae > Streptophyta > Magnoliopsida > Asparagales > Amaryllidaceae > Allium > Allium sativum. The sequence goes on from CM060923.1 coordinate 648,072,801, forward strand.
ACCTCAGGCGGACAAGTTCATGCGCTGGTGGCACCTCCACAGGAACGAGGTAGAAATATTTCTGTAGAAAGCTTAGTTTATCTTTACGATCATCCAGTTCGCACTCTTTTGATTCTGGTGCATCACACTCCTTTATTTCATCTGCTTTAGTAGAATCTCTGCACCTAGACACTAGTATGGTAGAAGATCCCTTGGTTGTTTCAAATCCAATTGGGGGCTCAGCTTATTTGTCGATGGTTTGCTTGGATTTGAAAATCTCTATTCTATGTGTTGAATTTAGATGTAGTGCCTTTGTTTTGGGCTTCTCAGGATATGGACTGATCTTAGGCATGGATTGGTTATCCAGTAATGGTTAGGCTCTTGACTCGGCTCGGTAACACTCTAGAAATTTCTTGTAATCCCTTGAATGTTGTTATGCTTAGTTATCTAGAGTCGCTTGATGCTTCTGTTGAGAATTTGCAGTCGGTTAGAGTAGTCTGGGAATATCCGGATTTCTTTGAAGAGGTGAAAGGCTTACCTCCGAAGCAGGAAATAGACTTATGCATATATCTTGTTGATAATGCAAAGACCGTAGCCCTGCCTGTTAGGCACATGGCTCCAAAGGAGAGAAAGGAGCTCAGTAAGCAGGTTAAGGAGCTTCTTGAGAAGGGGTTTATAAGGAGAAGTATTTCGGAATGGGGTGCTCCAGTGGTGTTCGCCACCAAAGCAGATGGTTCACTACGTCTTTGTGTGGACTATAGAGAACTAAACAAGCTGACCAAAAAGAATAGACACCTGCTTCCCAGAATAGACGATCTGTTTGATCAGCTTGTAGGTGCGTCGGTCTTCTCCCAACTTGATCTAGCTACTGGGTTCCATCAGCTAAGGGTAGCTGAATATAGTATTGATAAAACGGCGTTTAGAACCCCAGATGGTTTCTTCGAGTGAATTGTCATGCCTTTCGATTTGACAAACGCACCCACTTATTTCGTGGACCTAATGAGCAGGGTGTTCAGAGAATTCCTCAATAAGTTTGTGGTGGTCTTCGTAGACGATATTTTGATCTTCTCAAAGAATGAGGAAGAACATGCTCAGCATCGGAAATAGATCATGGATACTCTCCGTGCACATCAGCTAAAAGCCAAATTCTCCAAATGCCACTTTTAGAGATAAAAAGTAAGATTTCTGGGGCATATAGTGTCCAAAGAGGGGTTGGCTGTGGACCCCACGAAAGTGGTGGCAGTGCAAGATTGGAAGACACCAAGAAATGCAACCGAAGTCCGAAGCTTTCTTGGGCTAGCCGGTTTTTACCGAAAGTTCATTAGGGATTTCGCGAAAATCTCAGCTCCACTCACAAGGCTAACAAAGAAAAATATGGCGTTCACTTGGGATTTGGATTGCGAGTTTGCTTTCCAACGATTAAAAAGAGCTCTCACAACAGCCCCAGTTCTGACTTTGCCGGATGGAAGCAAAATATTCACAGTATATACGGATGCTTGTGATATGGGCCTAGGCGTCGTTCTAATGCAAGAAGGTTGGGTAGTAGCTTATGGTGGAAGACAATTGAAAGTGCATGAAAAGAACTACCCAACCCACGATCTTGAGTTGGTCTCCATCGTCTTTGCGCTTAAGTCTTGGCGCCATTATCTCCTAGGTGAGAAGTTCGAATTATATACTGACCATAAATCGCTGAAGTATCTTTTCTCGCAGAAAGATCTTAACCTAAGGCAACAAAGATAGATGGAGTTCCTTGCCTCATATGACTTTGAGATTTCCTATATTCCCGGCAAAGGCAATGTAGTAGCAGATGCGTTGAGCAGAAAGAAACTGGCCCTAAGCCCTCTCTTTGTAGAAAGGCAAAGCTTGGAGTATATAGCCGGTTTTGACTTTAGGTCCTCCTCAGATTTTATACCTGGTTTATTAGCATCCCTAGAAGTATGGTCCACTCTTTTAGACTCGATAGGGGCCGCATAACGTGAAGACCCTCAGCTTATGGATGTGATTGATAAACTAATTAGGGGTGAAACTTCCAGTCACCTCAATAGGTACTCCATCGATGATAAGGGTTGGCTGAGACGGGATGAAAGGCTATGCATCCCACAAGCTAGGGATTTAGTGAAGAAGGTTCTCGAGGAGGCACATCATTCCAAGATGACAATACACCCAGGAGGAGACAAGATGTACAAGGACGTAAAGAGAGTTTTCTATTGGAGCGGCATGAAGAAGGACGTGGCAGATTTCGTTTCTAAGTGTGTGACATGCCAACAGGCCAAGGCGGAACAAAAGAAGCCTGGAGGACTGCTTCATCCTCTAGAATTCCCGCAATGGAAGTAGGATAGCATTTCAATGGACTTCATTGACGGGTTGCCTAGGTCAAGAAGAGGCAATACTAGCATTTGGGTAATAGTGGACAGGCTTACTAAAAGTGCCCACTTTATACCTATCAAGAGTAGAAGAACTGCCTCGTCTCTAGCTTCTCTTTATCTTAAGGAAATAGTTCGACTCCATGGAATACCCTCCAGCATAGTGAGTGATAGAGACCCCATCTTCATGAGCGAATTTTGGCGGAGTCTGCGAGAAGCTGTCGGCAAACAGTTATGCTTGAGCACGGCCTATCACCCCCAAACTGATGGTCAGACAGAAAGGGTGAATAGAGTACTAGAAGATCTTCTAAGACTATGCGTTCTTGACTTCGGAGGGACTTGGGAGGATCACCTTCCTTTAGTGGAATTCTCCTGCAACAACAGTTACCAAGCCACCATCGGTATGGCACCCTTCGAAGCTTTGTATGGAAGACCGTGCTGATCACCAACTTGTTGGTGGGAGTCTACTAACAAGATTATACTTGGGCCAGACATGATTAGAGAGACTTCAGAAAAAGTGGACTTGATGCGAAGGAGAATGAAGACTGCCCAAGACAGACAGAAATCCTACGCCGACAAAAGAAGGACCGACCTTGAGTTTGAGATTGGGGACAGGGTTTTCCTTAAGGTATCCCCTCTAAGGAACGTCGTTCATTTTGGGTCCGCAGGAAAGCTAGCACCAGGATTTGTAGGACCGTTCCCTATCATCGAGAAAATTGGGAAAATGGCTTATAGAGTAGAGCTGCCAGAAAGATTGGTTGGAATTCACAACGTCTTTCACGTTTCTCATCTCCGGAAATGTCTACATGAATCTACGGAAGGGGTGGAGCCAAGCATTCTAGAAGAAGCGGAAGTGGAACGCGAAGCAAATGTGAGGAGAGTTCCAACTCGAATCGTAGGAACTGAAGTGAAAAAGCTACGTAACCGCGAAGTCAAGCTCGTTAAGGTTCAGTGGAGCGACGCCGAGGAAGACGCGACTTGGGAAACTGAGGACAGAATACGCGCGGCCTCCCCTTTTCTTTTTGAGGGTACATTTTTGACCTCTCTTTTTCCTTAAGTTGTGATTGTATCTATCTTTTTAGGTATATCTCCTCGATATTATCCTTTATCCTTAGGTAGAAACCCCTTTGGATGTAAACATGTATTTGAAACATATTATGGTTGATGGTTGCAAGTGGTTGCTAGTGGTTGCTCGTGGATGCATATACACACACAACCTAGGTTCTAGATTGGCTCAGTCACTTCATAGTGCATATGCATATATGTATTCATATTTGTATATGGTTGAAACTTGATATGTTGTCATATGGATGTCGCATTTGTATTGATGGTTGCGCACTCATGTAGAATTATGAGTAAGAACAAATTTGCATACATAATGGATTCATGATACTTACATGATTTGCATTGAGGAGGTCAACTGGATCAGTAGACCGCCTGATTTTGCATTAGTTAAGGACATATACACACACTGTGCATATAATCAGAAAGCATTAGAAGTCTTTTAAGGACAATGCGCGCATGTGTTTGTTGGTTGAGTAGATGGACGATTGGATGTTAGGACTTACGTTCTCTTAGACTTGAAGATTTCGGGGACGAAATCCTTTAAGGAGGGGAGAATGTAACACCCCGAATTTTTTTGTTAACTGTAACTTAACAAATTAAAGTATAATTAATTCTAAATGATGGAATTAAGGGAAACGGGTTACGCCATTGCGTTCGTCTCGGAATTCTGCTTGAGATAGAGTCTGAGTTTTCGTAAAACGGATATCGTATGAAGAAGATATGGACGAACGAAGTTGGGTAGAAAAATCAAAAACGGGTCAGAATGCACTGGCGCATTTGGGAAGTGCGCTAGAACAAAATTGCACTGGCGCACTTGGGAAGTATGCCAGTACAAATTTTTACTGGCGCACCTGCCAAGTGCGCCAAGGCCAGAAACCTGCTTGGTCAGGCCCTGACTGGCCTGGTCAGGTTCTGGTCGATTTCTGAGGCTTGGCTGTGTAACTAGGGCTTACATGTCACTTTCTGATTGGCTTCTCTTGAGTCGGATGGTTCGGATTCACTCTAGCTTCATCGATGGCTCTAATCGGTTTAAAATTCTATAAATACAACTCAAGACTAAACCTAAATTCACACAAATAATATAGTACTAGAGCCGCCATGCTGCTGGAAAGAAACTAGGAGTGGTCATCAGTTAGAAAGCTTAGAGACAAGCCAATACTAAAGTAAAACACGAATCAAAACAACGTTAGTCTACCCAATGGAAAGCATATCAAATTCAGAACTCAGAATCCAGAATTCAAGTTCATCGTTCGTTGTAAGTATAGTGATTTTTCCGATGAGAATAAAACTAAGACTTGACTCAATGTAAATTGGAAGTGGAATTGTGCTATTATGTAACGGCGATGTTAATCCATATCTATGTATTGAAATGATTGTGTTGTGAATGGAACTGAGATGTTTGTGGTATAATTAAGATTGATGTTGATCCCATTGTACTTTTAGAATGACAACAACATCACAAGCAAGTTGTATAGTTCATGTTTATGTGATTATATAGGTTGTTTGTGACTAGAATCTCATGTATATACTTTATGCTAGAACCTTTATGCCTAAATGGTTATGTTCATATACACGCTCCTATGTTTATACAAAAGTTGCAAGTTCCTAATTGGATCTGTGTCAAGATCCACTTTAGTACATGTTTCATGTTGTAATTAGATATATGATTGGATCTAATTCACACCCTTGTCATAAAGTTATACATACTTATGAAAATGTCATATTCTTGTCATATGCTAGTGATGTTCGATGTTATGCCTAGATCCTAAACATGTTTAGACTTATGTTGTCTAAATCATATGCTAATTTATGTGACACCTATTTGGTTAGATCCCTATTTCAATGCAAGTTCACATAAAAGTAATTTGAATTAGGCTATGTTGCAAATTCACATGTATGTTGATTTAGTCTAAGTTGCAAGTTCACCCCTATGACATTCATGTTGACTATTTTGCAAGTTCACACATATGATGTTCATATTGACTTTGCCAAAAATGCCAAATTTACACCTATGTCATGTTAATGAATTCCCTTATACCAATTTTGTGTGCACTAAATTAGGCTAAATTTTTAGCCTAATATTATATGTTAAAACCATGCGAATGAAAATTAGGCTAAGGTTGTTAGCCTAATATTTAAACGGGGTAACGTTGGGAATATTGGTAAAACTTGACATAAAAATATATGAAATTGGCATGTTTGTCACATGCCAAAATTAGTGGCATTTAAACGGTATAATTTCTTATACCAGAAAACGTTAAACTTGGAAAAGTGGGCCATGACATTTAATTTACATATATTAAGTAATAAAGATAAATATGTAAATTTAGAAAATACGAATATGCTTAACACGAGGTTGGATTGAGTTGTGATGTAAACCTGCCCGGACCCGCCCGGCTGTCCAGTAGTCACAACAATACCTATCCAATGTGGGTGGTTAAGCATTGAGCCCAATAAGGACCCGAGGTTAGACTGAGTTACGGTGTAAATCTGCCCGGAACCGACCGGTACATCCGGTAACCGTAACAATATTTGTCTAATGTGAGTGGTCGGTGCTTTAAAAAGCTAAGGACAGACTAGTCAGGATGGTAGGGTTAAGTTAACTAAAACAATTAACCAATTCAACATGATAATTAAACTGATGGTTGGGGTTAGGTAAATACAGAAACTTAACCACTTAACATGTTTGACTAGAAAACCCTAGTGACGGGGACCCATTTCATCAGTAACCCAATTAGGTATCATGGTACCCTGAAACTAGGCAGGGTGGGGCACGATTACTGGGCCGACTGTAAGCGGTCAAAGCGACGGATGTGGGTGCCAGTAGGAGCCGATCTTTAGAAAAAGGGGATCACTTCACCCTCAGCATGGGGTGCCAGTTTAGAACTAATGCATGTAGGTGCAGAGATATAGTGTGGGGTGCGATAGTATATTCGTTTCAAAACTACTTTATCTTAGTTTATGATACTTTCCTGTTTCTAGTTTATACCTATCATGCCCTTATTCTTAATCTCATACTGAAGAGTCACTAGACTTACCATGGTTTATGTCTGACCCTATTTTCTTTTGTCTTCTTTTCTTCCGTCCCCCTCCCCCCAGGTCCACAGGGAGGAACAACCCAGCTTAGTCAGATTCTTTGAAAGCTTCAAGATAGTAGATGTGCGCTTTGGACTCTCTTTCCTTGGCTATGGCTGTTGGACACACTCTACGGGGATTTATGCAGTTTTAATTATGTTTTTATGCTTCTTTATTTAATAACCAAGACAGAAGTGATGATGTAATGTTTTGAAAGTTTTTATGTGACAGTTATGGAAATGTCTTTGTATGAACACGTATTTATTAAATAAAAAGTCTGTTTGTTTTCCGCTGCTTATATATATGTGTTTATATCTGTCTTGTGTTTTATCTGTGACTTTTACTTACAAACCTGCACCAAAGTTAAGGCATTCCCTTTGTGAGTGACCTTAATGGAGGGTGGGTTTTTCAATCAAAACTTGAGTTTTTAGGTCGTTAAGACCATAAATAAGGCCAGATAGCTCCACGTTTTCATTATGTACGCAATTGGCAGGTCATTGAGCACAAATATGATGAAGGATGACATGACAATATATTGGTCTCAGGTCACCGCTGTCTTTATTAGCCAAGTCGATTGCTATAATGATGAGGACGTTAGCTTTTTTGCACAAGTCAGCCTGTTTCTAGCGCTTAAAGAAAGAAGTTGGGTTGACATCACTGGTCCTGTGCCGTGAACACAACATTTAACATTTAAGTCGTTGCTCCAAAATGGGAATAACCATGTCGTTCAATGTAAAACTGGAGAGACCGTGTATGAGCAATGTCACGTGACGCCATGAAAAGATTACGCCCAGATCATAAGAATGCTCATATGTTAGTTCATCAACCTGTTGGGTGGCTGACAGTTGGTGCCTTAGGGTCGTTGACCTACATTTGGGACGCTGATGCTCACCACAACATATTTTAGTACGTTGTCGGACCAACAGTTGGGTTATTGGATGTTAAACCGTGGACGTATGCAGCATTAATTAGATCGTTATCAGAGCAAGTAGGCTACAACGAAGATGATTAGATGGTGGAGATATAAAGCATGTATTTGGATATAGGTAACGTGTGATACTTGGACCAATTAATACAAAGCCAGCCAAACTGTTGCCAGATGAAGAGCATGTTAGGTCGTATACTATATTTTGGACCATGCACATTCTTAACTTGCACGTACCTTTCAGTCTGCATCCTCTAAACCATTATTTTAGGTCATTCAAGGTGAAGGAGAACCTAGCACCAACCATACGCTCTAAATTACAAATGTGTCACTCACCCTAAGCTCCAACTATAAATACCCCCTCCCCCATATTTCATTGGGAGAGGGGAACGGAATTTCAAGACAACAAGGAGGTGCCACCAAATTCAGAGCTCACCTACAACTTCTCTAATGACTTCTATAGATTCAACAACCCTTCTCCAAGTTCATGTAGATTAAATCCATGTCAATGGTCATTAAATCTCTCTCCAATTGAATATAAGTACCTTCAATCTCATTCAAGCTACAAGGAAAATCACTCCAACATCATTCAAGCAATTTCATGCCTTCTCCAATCCACTGTGAATCCGGATCTAACGCTAAACTCTTATCAAAACTCTGATCAAATCATGGAAAAGGATCAAAGCACTTGAGTGATTGAAAATTCACACTTCTACCAACATAAAGCTAGAGATCATATCAATTTCTAGCTAAATTCAATAGAAGTTAGATCATAAAGAGAGTTAAAAGAGAGAAATGAATATAATGTGGGAAAATCCATGCTTTTGTAAGATCAGATATCATAATGAGAATTGATTAGAAGTGGACATAGATTCATATTGAATCGAACCACTATAAAAAGCTTCTTGTCTTCATTTTTATACTTTTATTTTGCGACTGTGGCCTCATATTCAAATTCTAACCGCAATTGGTGAAGTGCACATTTGCATCCTTGGTGTTGATTCCATTTTTGAGATCAAGATTTGGCGTCCACCGTGGGGTTGTGCTCGTATCTCCTTCCTTCACATTGAAGTTCCAAGCCGACGTCTACCATACATTCTGTAAATCTAAGATCTGGGCCAATCGACGAATTTTCATCAAAATTCAAGACTGTGCACGAGATCATGGCTAAATCAAAGAAAACCACTATCAATGTCGTTGAAGAAAACGACAATGTTGCTAATCACGAAACTACTCCACTCACCAACCAATTTGACGGTGGAGAAAGTTCAATATCCGAAGCAGGAGTGACTAACATTACAACAAAAACATAAAATTGAGACAAAATCTAGAGACATATTATATTTTTGTCTGTAAATCAGATCTAATTTGATACAAAATAATTCCGTCACTGTTCACTAATACAAAGACATAATGACCGTATTAAATGGGTCACAATTAATACATGCTCATAGAAAATATTTCTTTTAACGTGTCCTTTAATCAATCCTTTACTCCCCATGTTTTCAGCTATAAACGTGTGATGCTTCTCTTCTCTCTGTAAACATGAAATAACTCCCCCCCCCCCCCCCCCCAAATACAAAACCTACATCATCTTCCCACCCAGGAAACAAACCTCTTCTCAAAAAAACAATATCAGGAAAAAATAAGAAGGTAAAGGTTGGCAAATTTGATTAAAGAAAAACGGTGGTTAGTTTTCTCTTCCCCATTCTACTTATAAATCTAAATGCTTTCTAATGTATAATTGGTTTTTGTAGTTGTTTTGCACTAATTATTCTATAAATGTTGAATAGTTTTTACCGATTGTTAATGGTTTTTTCAATATCAGTCCTCTAAAATCAATTAACATACTATTTTTTTCTTAATTTTTAATCTTTTTATTGCTGCTGGATGAACACGGTTAGGAGGACGTTAGGGGGATGGGGACAGACTCACACATGCAAAGAAACGGGCGAGATGTAGAATGACTAGGGAAAGAAGGCGGATCTAGGTCACACCGGTCGATGCTTGAGAAAAGAATCCTAGTAGGGTCAATAAACCTGGCCACAGTGTTCATGAAGACTATCAAAATTCTTTTTTTTTTTGGATGGGAATGATCTAGTAGCCTTGGAATTTGGTTAAGGAAATTTTTGGTAGCGGCGGCTTCAGCTAAGGACGTCTTCTAAGGCTTCTAACAGCCCCAACATATCAGATCATGTGGAAATTTCCATTCCAACTTCAAAAGAGATTTTACTAGGCATCATAACATTCAAGGTAACTACTTATCCGACCATCGTCACAGAGATGTTCATTAATGCTGCATTCAGTGTTGATATTCCATTTCTCACTCTTCTGGCTGCTCAATCGATTGAAATTGCTCCTAAGCAGGGAAAAATATCCAAGTTCCCTGGGTTGTAAAGTGCTATAGAACGATTTCATTCTTTGTATTTTTTAGTTTTGATTTTGACAAGGATCTACGGTTGTAAGACTCAAGATTTGTAGATATGTATGTACTTAATTATTATGGTTCAGCAAATGACGTTTGGTGTTTTGTTTGTGCATTCTATTGTCATTGCAGAACTTGCATATCTAACATTTAAGAAAAAATTGTATATCTAATATTCGAGAATGTGAATGGTATATTGAAGTTGTAATAACGGTTGCTGTTTTGGAGACATTTTTGGAACCGCATACATGGCTAATGCCATCCTAAATTGCAAACTATTTCGAGACAATTGTTTTTGTCTATAATATTTTTGAGATATATGATTGCGGTTACTAATTTTTTTGACATCAAAATTTAAAGACAATATCATTTGTTACTAGTTTGTCTCAGTTAACGATTAGAGACAAAATATTTTAATTTGATACAAAATAAAATTGTCTCTACTAAGCTTTATTTTTATAGTGTAAAGCCGAATTAGACGTCGTCGTCGCTAACTTGAGTCAACGCATGAAAGCCTCCAACAAATCTTTAATCGATACTAATAAAACTCTCGTGGATGCTAATCAAGCTTTCATTGATAAAGTGAGTGCTTTTTTAAACGCTCAAGCAAATCCCGCTCCTCCGAAAATCCATGTCAACCTTGTAGAGAATGTAAATTCATCAGCCTCCGATCCTCATAATGACAACTTGGAAGGATTTATTGGCAATGACGATGCCAATGTCGAAGAGTCAAAATGAAAGCTAAAAACCACTCCGGTCGAAATTCCTCTGATCTAAAACTTTTTTATAACAATTTTAAAGTTCTAATTTGTTTGGAATATGTATAAGTGGTATAAGTGGTTGAAAACAGTTCTTTATTTGAAAATTTTCGTGGTTAGTATAAAGAAGGAAAATGTGTTCAAAGCACTGTTATTTTATGGCTGCTCTATTATCTACAAACTACAATTTAGCAACACTAGATTCACATGTGTTTAAACTTAAAGGTTGAAATAAACAAAGCTTAGATACATTTATTTTTGGATGCATGTATCATGTATGCGATCAGCTCAACGATGACAAATTATCACAGCAGCTGAGTACATATGCATGCATGCATGTGAGTATGTGTATGTGTATGTACACACATGAATCCATATGTACGTAGTAGGTCAAGTAATTAATTTATCAATCTTAAAATACATAACAAAGTGAGGTTGTCATTAATATTGCAATAGCAGACTTGATCAAATTCTATATCAATGGACTTCGATAATCCAAGTCTAGAAGATGCATTTAATGTTTGGATATTGCATTGGAGGATGACAACCTGACCACCTGCAGTTCGACTAGAAAATCATAATACGATCCAGAAGTCAAACATGTCATAATTTGCAAATGGTTTCAACTTTCAACTTAAAGATACTATAGTTTTACTCTGGCAACTATAATTCTTAATAACTTCCATTTTTTCTTTTTTCTTTTTTCATGGCGTCACCAACTGACCCTTCTTTCCTGCCCAATCCCATCCCTTCTCTCACCCCGTTCCATCCCACCTTGGGCCAACCACCTGCCATACCTCCATCTGACAATCTGCCTCCTCTGCCACCCGAGCCATCTCTATCAACTAACCTTCCTCCCAATTCGCCCATTCCAAATCCAACCCTACCTTGCAATCTAGTGAGTCACCAACCTTGGACTTACTTGTTTAAGCGTAAGCCGAAGAACGCTAGTAAGTACAGCGCTGTTGATGTCACCCCAGTGATTGTAGATGAGGCTCTTGAGCTCATTGAGGGTGTAACGGAATCAGGTCTTGAAGTTTGGCAAGATTTTCTTGTGGGTTTCTTCTTGGATAAACCTATTTCATACACTGCTGTGATCAGCAAGCTTTTGGCTATTTGGAGACTGAAAGGTACAGTTACGGTAAGATCGGATGGAGTGCTTTTTCTCTTTGATTTTTCGAATGAGGAAGATAAGTGTAGAGTTCAGCAAGCAGATCCGATAATTCTAAATAATAAGATGTTCATTCTTAAGCCTTTTGATCCCTACACTAGTAATGTTCGTGGCAATATTAGCTCTGTCCTAGTTTGGGTTAAGTTATACAACATTCTGATGATAGCATGGTCAAATTTTGGGATAAATTGGATTAGTAGTATGTTGGGAAAAATGTTATGTATGGATGAAAAGACGGAAAGTCGTGAGCATATCCAGTATGCCAAATGCTTGATTGAAATAAAACCAGATAAAGAGTTAGTCAATGACTTTCTTGTTAAAATACCGGGAGGAGGAGTGCAAAGAATATACGTCGAATACTTGTGGAAACCTGATATATGCAACTTCTGTAAATCGTTTGGACATAGGAGTGACTTTTGTGAAAGTAAAGAAACAGAGGAGAATGATGAAAGAGAACCAGAACAGGGAAAAGGCAAAGAACAAGTGGCACATAATATACATCAGCGTAAACAAGTCATATATAAGCCGAATGTCATAGCGAAGAATAACCGCCAAAAGTGGCGGGTGGTAGCAAGCAGAAAGAACAAAGAAATAATAACCGAAACATCAAAAGGAAACAATATGAAAACAGAATCATCAAAAGGCAATGCGAGAAATGGGAGTAATAACAAAAAAAGTAAGAAAGGAAGGAGAACACAGTAGTTGAAGTGAGAAATAGGTATGAAGTCTTGGAAGATGGGGAAATTGCAACAGCAACAAACACAAATGAAGAAGAGCAAAATTTCATTGATGATTTAGTTCAGCAGGACTTTGAGGAAATTAATGCGCATGTCATTCCTACACTGGAAAATCTTTTGAAACAAAAGAGCTTCTTTCCAGTTGGTGTACAAGCTGATGAGGGGCAAAACAATGAAGAAGTCTCTTGTGAAATAGATGAACTGTATGAAACAAATAAAATTTATGAAATGGTCAAAGACACATTAAATAAAGGAATGAAAGTGAATTGCACTATGGAGATTGAACTTACATGCAATGAAAAAGACACTTTGTTGCTTAACAAAGTAGGTACAGAAGTGAATAAAGTCAACTCAGAGGTGATAGTATGTGGTAAAAAAAAATTGCAAATTCAGAACCGAATGCTCATGCACAAGGTAACCAAGAACATGACCCTCCTGACCTTAATCCCAAGCAAAGTCCCACGCTACACCCAAAATAGCCTAGTGCTTCAGTCAAATCATCACGAAGTAGTGGACTATCCATACACATTCCAATCAGTAACCCCTACTCCAAACTAACTCCACCTCCAGCCTTCAGGTCTCCACCAGCATATTCTTTCACTCCTTTATCTTATCCAAATAGCAAATGTGAAAAGAAGAGCGCTTCTGCCTGTGTACATAGTGAGTATGGGCTAAGAAGCAAGAAAAGAGATGTTCCAATACCCCCATCAGTATAACAAATGAAGAAAACCATTGGCGTCTGGAACATCCGTAGCAGCCACAACGATACCAAGTTAGACCAATGTAGATTTCTTATTGCTGAGAAAAAAACTTTGCCTCTTAGCCTTGCTTGAAACTAAGCTAAACCACAAACTATCTCTCAGAGCCTCAAAATACATCAACGCCGAATGGTAGTACATGCACAACCTTGTTGAAGCTCCTTTTGGCAGAATTCTTCTGCTTTTTAACCCCTCTATAATCCAAATTAAACTAATCCAATCCACCTCGCAAATGTTACATTGTAGTGCCAGCTTCTCTGATGAGATGATTCCTTTCTTCTTAACTGTAGTGTATGCTGCAAATTCCTTGAATGTTAGACAGCTTTTTCTAGACAAAGTTCCCACTCTTCATCAAGCAACCAATCCCTGGATAATTTTAGGTGATTTCAATAGCTGTTATGATATTTCACAAAGAATTGGCGGTAACCCTTTATCCTTGACCGGGATCTCTCCTCTGAAAAAAGCTATTGACCACAGCAACCTCATCAGCATTAAAAGGACTGGAATGCCTTTTTCATGGAATAATAAGAGTAGATCCAGACCTAGAACATACTCCTTGATTGATCATGCTTTTTGTACCTCCGCTTCATTCAACGTATGGCCTGCCATCTCCTATGATCAACCTGCCCCACTTCTTTCCGACTACTCCCCAATTATTCTTCACCTTAGTGGGATTGACATGAAAAAAGCCTCTTGTTTTAATTTTTTTAATAATAGGTTCAATGAACCTGATTTCCTAGACGTTGTTTTAGGAGCTTGGGGGAGACCAACATATTGCAATCCAATGTATATATTGCAGATCAAGCTGAAGGAAGTAAAGGCTGCACTGAAAGATTGGGCGAAAAAAAATGGCAACGGCAACAAACAAACTACTTATTGGAGAAGAAAACTTGAAGATATACAAAATGTCATGGCGCATGACCCTTTTAATCCATCACACTCTAGTGTAGAGACAATCACCTCAAAACAATACCAAGACGCGTTGAATACCGAAGTGGCCATGACAAAGCAGAAATCTAGAATAAAGTGGAAACTTGAAGGGGACAGCAACAGTGCATTCTTTCATGCATCTTTGAAGGACAAGCAGTGTAGAGAAAACCTGGTAGCAGTTATTGATAGTAACGGTAACATTGCTAACTCTCAAGAAGAGGTTGAAAATGCTTTTCTGAGACACTTTGCTGATCTGCTTGGTAACAAAAATGATTTTATTCCAGAGATTGACCAAATTAACCCATATATTTTGCCTAAGCTTTCTACTGCAGATTACCTTTCCTTGTGTGATGAAGTTTCCAATGATGAAGTTAGAAAAGCTATGTTCTCTCTTAATAGTAATTCATCTAGCGGACCTGACGGATTCAATGCTTTCTTTTATATGAAATGCTGGAACCACATTCATGTTGAAGTTTTCGGCGCTGTCAGACACTTCTTCAAAACCTCTAATATAAATCAATCTTTCAACAGCACCAACATAGCTTTAATCCCCAAAAAGAAGAATGCAACGACTGTCTCCGACTACAGACCGATCTCATGCTGCAACACGATATATAAATGCATTTCAGAGATTATAGCAACGAGACTAAAAGCGGTTCTACCATCTGCTGTTTCAACTAACCAAGCTGCTTTTCTTTCTGGCAGAAACATTCTCGACAATGTGTTACTTTCCCACGAACTTCTTAACAGCTACTCTAACAACGACACTAGCCCAAGAGCTATGTTTAAATTAGATATCATGAAAGCATTTGACATGCTACAGTGGGATTCCATCGTCAGAATAATGAGTTACATGAATTTTCCTCTGCATTTCATTAGATGGATATATTCTTGCATCTCTTCTCCGAAGTTCTCTATTTTGATTAATGGTTCTCCTATTGGCTACTTTGGATGTAAACAGGGCATTAGGCAAGGGGACCCCTTATCAGCATATATTATCATTTTAATCATGGAAATGCTGGCTCAAATGCTTAATGATAGAATTGCCAAAGGACATTATACACTGCACCCAAAATGTAATAATCTGTGTATATCATCGTTGATGTTTGCTAACGATTTAGTGTTATTCTGCACTCCTGACAGACAAACTATTAATACTATCTTTCAAACACTACAAAGCTTCCATTCCATGACAGGGCTTAAAGTCAATATTCAAAAGTCTGAAATGCGAACAACGGGCCTATCCTTCGAGCAAGCGAGTGACCTTTCAGCTAGAACCGGAATAGAAAGTAATAATGAAACGATCACTTATCTCGGCCTACCATTAACCTCTGCCAAAATCACTACTAGCCAGTGTATGCCGCTGTATAACAGGATCACATCCCGTATGATGTACTGGACTTCTCGTCTCCTTAGTCAGGCTGGTAGGCTCACTTTGATTAAAGCTGTGGTGTTCTCCATGCAGGTGTACTGGGCCAGGACCTTTGTACTTCCTACCAAGTTGATTACTTTAATCAGATCAGCCTTTATGAAATTTCTATGGAAAGGAAAGATGGAAGGTAGATATCATGCTCCGATAGCATTTAAAGAAATAGAGAAACCCTTAGCTAATGGTGGGCTAGGAATTGCAAACATGGCTATTTGGAACAAGGCGGCTTTTGTCAAACACGTCGACAGTTTTCTGAATAAAAATGACAACATATGGGTTAGACGGTCTAGCAAACATGTTGTAAAAGACCGAAATTTTTGGACTATGGTACAACCGCAAAAGTGTAGTTAGACTTGGAGGAGTATTTTCAAACTTAGAAGCATTATCCTGCCATTCTTCAGTTACAAACTTAGCAAGGAATCTCAAGTGAAGTTGTGGCATGATCCGTGGCTTAGGAACGGTTTAATTCTAATCTGTGAGCTAACTGACATAGAATTTGAATTGGCAGGGATAAGTGATTCTGCCAAAGTTAGCCAATTCATTAACAGCAGCATCATGATGCTTCCTCCAATTTCGGTGTCTCGCATAAGCAATCTTTGGAGTGAAGCGCGCAAGGTTAAAGTTGAGGATGCTCAAGACCAAATCACTCAATGGGGCAGGAAGAAGACTCAATTTCAAATTAAAGAAATGTTCTATAATTTGTCTGGTTTTGCGGCTATGACAACATGCAAGTGGAAGAGTAGAATTTGACACAAGGATAACTCAGCGTGTGAAAACTTGTTTGCATGGAAAATCCTGTATGGTGCAGTCCTCACTAAAGACAAACTATTTCATAGAGGTATGATTTCTGATAGGTTATGTGTGATGTGTGGAGAACAAAATGAAAGTCTTGATCTTTTGTACTTTGACTGCAAGGCAATTTTCTATTTATGGGATGAAATAAAGTCAAACACTGTCTTGATAAAAGCCAGCCAAGTTAGTGCAACTGAATGGGTTAACTTGGAAAAATTGACAAGTAGAAAAAGACGCAGGGGTAGAATTATGTGTTACACTCTGAAGAAATTCTTAAGTATGATATGGACAGAGAGAAATACTAGGATCTTCAATCCGGTTGATGCAAAGAACAAGGACCAACTATACGCCAGTATCAAACTTGAAGTGAGGAATGGACTGAAGCTTCTTAACTTCACCTTCGATCTAGAAATTTTGATTCGTCTACTTTAATTTCTTGCAAATATGTGTTCTCTTTTGTCGTACTTCTTGTGGTGGTGTACCGTGTTTCTATGTTTTCTTGTGCTTCTTATGGTTTCCTGGTGCATCAATGAAGTGATAGGGGTTCACTCAACCCCGTCGGCCTTGCCAAAAAAACTATAATTCTTAATAATTCTCAAGCTAAGGATCGCTGTCATAGTGTTAAATACATAATAGTAGACGTGCAATTTACAACGTTTCATCTTCCAGTGACACAAGGGTTTGAGTTTAGGTTGGTCCACTGTTATGATGCTTGTAGCATATCTTCTGTGTATGTCTGCGCAGCATTGACATTTGGTTGCCATTGCACAAAGGTAAGTTAATGGATGTCATCTCTTTTGTATTTATACTGCCAAAAAATAGATTGTCCATTGAAATCAATGGCTAAATATGCCTTAAATTGACGTATCTTTAATGGTTGTACAAATTGAATGTCTACCAAAATGAAATACTTCCACTTTTATTTGACTTACTCAGAGCATGAAGAGTAGCTGAACTTTAGCTAAGTTAAAATTTAGCTGAACTTTTTCTTTCTTTCTTTTATTTTGAAATCAAATTTCTTTAGAAAACATATTTGTGGCTGCACTTGAAGCCTGAAAAAAAAAAAAAAAAAAAAAGAGAGAGAGAGAGAGAGAGAGAGAGATTTATAATGTGAAACAAGGAAATCTGAAATAACTAGGAGAAGTGAGAGGTTTAGGTTATTTTGAATCTTATTAGGAGCTAACCTTCCCTAAACTGTTCCAAAAAAAATTCGTCCATTACTTAAAATAACATTAAGGATTTTTCTCAAAGCTTCAAGGTTCTCAATCTATAAACAAAAGAATACACTACTGCTAAACAACTATGTGATCCGGGCTATAAACCTAAACCAAGCAACCTAACAGTAAAAAGCCTAACCCTATCTTTCTTCTCCTTAATTGTATCAAGCTTAGGCGACCATTGTGGACTATCTCTTCTCTTTACAAGTAGCTCATACTGCTTTCTCAACTCTGGTGTTGTACAAATAACATTACCCTCATCACCACCATCACAATGGCCATTGTCAGCACTGATCATCTTCATCATAAACTCAGGCAAAACCCTAATCAGCATTCTACCATCCTCCCCCTTCACATACTCAAATGCAGAAGATGTCATGTTTTTCATCTCTTTTGGCATCTTAGATGCCAGAGTCGCCGTGGTTAATTTTGCATTACAAGAGAAGAAATTGATCGGGAGGACAAAGTAAGTTTCTCCAAGTAGTAGAGAGTCTTCGATGGAGAGCATGGGAATGGGGCGGCCAATGAAGAAAGAATCTGCATGGCAGATGACTTTGTCAGGGTTTGTGACCATAAGCTTTGCAGCAGGAGTGCTGATAGTGAAGGTTTTGGGGATGCTTCCATGGAATATCACTTTTGTTTGAGGTGGCGATGTGGGTTTGATGGTGAAGCAAGAAGACCAATTCCCCATTTTTTGATGATGGTTTGGTTTGAAAGAAGTTATATATATATATATATATATATATATATATATATATATATATATATATATATATATATATTGACAAAGGTTAGTGTTACTTGGTCGGTGATCGTCAGTCAAAGTTGATGGCTTGGTCCGGGCGAGTTTTAATTGTCAACTTGGTTATGGATTGGAAATGGAAGAATCCAACTGTTAATCAGCGTACGATTGTGATGTTATTTATTAAGTGTTTTGTTTCCACTGTCGCATGGGGCTTATTAAGCAACGCGCATCTTTTAATTATAATATCACGTAGAGTGCATGTTCCAGCAGTTCGTGTTCTTTGCTGATGCTTTAGCTCAAGCATTGTAAAGAAGCGAACAAATATATATATATATATATATATATATATATATATATATATATATATATATATATATATATATATATAAACAAACAAAAACAAACTCCTACCAACTCTTGTCTTATTTATACATTGGACGTATCAGACAGCCAATCCTGTGTAGGATAAAAAAGAATAAAAAATGATTTTAGGATCAATTTTATGATTTGGACCAATTTTTGTAACTTATAACTAGCATAGCCGTACAACGATGAGAAAAACCGACCGTTAAATTATCTGATATCAATTACAAAAAATTCTATTAATTTTAGTATTAAACAAAAAATTAATGAAAATTCACTTCTTAGTTAAAAAAATAAAAATTAGTGCAAATATGAAAATTCTATTAACTAATATATTTTGAACATCACCAATTTTATAAAATGAAATGAGAAATAAACAAATGTTTGCTTACAACACATTATTATATTTGTGAATAGTCAATTAAAGAAGATAAATAACACAGTAAATAAGCCACATATTGATGAAGTATATTATTAAAATAAAAACCTAAAAGTAGCATGATTAATTTAAAAAACTAAAATTCTGAGATAACTAAACTAATATTGCAGAAATAAACAAATAATTAAACTGAAGAATCTGTCATCCTTGATATTTGTTTCAACAAAAAATTTGATTCGACCGAATAATCAACAATCGACTATGATTTAACAGTGATCTTTTGCTTTTTCTCGTTTATGTGGTCAATTTAAACAACGCTAAGCATGAAAACAACGCCACTACAACCTATAATTTTCTTTGCTATTTCGTTAAAAGCGGTAATTACAATGTCATCGATGATTACAATATAGACAAGAGTTTGGTTAATATAACTTTCACTTTCAATTATATAATTGCATTTCATACAATGTGTTTAGAGCTATATTGAAATCATGCCAGTTTTTTAATATTCTTATAGCATTAAGCGTTGTTTTTAGAGCTTTCTCACTACAAGAAAAACCGAGATTAGCGACAGATTTTTATCAGCGAAAATTCCGTCGCTAATTAGCGGCGGAGTTCCGTGGGCTTTGTAAGAGAAAATATTTTGAATTTTATATGTCATCTTATTATAAATTATTACCGTCGAATACTAATTCTGTCGCTAAATCAATGGAAATTGCAGCTCTTTAACGTCATATAATATTTGACGCTAAATTCCGTTGCTAATAGAGTCGGATTACCGTCGACCTAATTTTGAAGCTATTTTCCAGCAGTTTTCCAAGAGATTTGAAACGAACTTTTATATTTATTATTTATAAAATGTTTTAAATTTGTGTTATTACTTAGTAATTAATTAGTAATTTTAAATTTTAAATAATTAATGTTAATAGTACATTAGTAATTAATAATAAATAATAACTATTAGAAGTAAATAAAATTCAGTAGTTAATGCTGATTTTTTTTTGAAAATAAATACTGATTAATTATTAATTACTATATAATATAAATAAGAGGTAATAGTAATTAATAAAATACATTGTTGTTCGATGTTTATTAAATTTGATTTGATAATCAATGATTATTTAATAGTCTTTAATACGATTAATTAAATTAATATCAAGAAATGATTAATACATATTTGCTTTTAAGAAATTGATTAATACATATTATTTGATAAAGAATTAGTAATTAAGAAAAACAAAATGGTCAAATTTTAAAGATAAGAAGTTAAATAAATAATAAAGAATTTCGAAATTCAAAAAAATTCAAACATTACCATACAAGTTATTATTTTCATGTATATTAATGTACTATTAAATAATTACCACACATTTGGAGTTCATGTGAATGGAAATACATGGGGGAACGCCAATAGAAATACTGGACATATACTTTGAACATTTATAACTTGACATCAGCAATTCGCTTTTTATCTTACAACCCTTGGTTCATTTTATTTTAAAGTGGAAGGTAACTTAACTGCATTTTCTCCAAATTATTTATCGATCTACAGTCATACTAAGCTTAGTTCACATCTATTTCTTGTGTAAAAGAGATAGGTAATGTATTGATTGGGCCACATGTTTTGTTATTTTCATAACTATTTTTTTACGGTATTTTTAATCAAAAAAATGTGATTGAATAATTATAACTAATTAACAACACTGAATAAAATGTCTATTTCGACATTTTTCATTTGCTAGTCGTAATAGCTAATTAATAATTATAACTAAGTAGTAATACTTAGTTATAATTAAATAATTAATAAAAAATATTGATAATTACTATTAATACAACTAATAATTAATTTGAAAGGTTGAAATAGTCAATATTAATAATTATTATTCAATAATTAGCAACTAATAATTAATATAGTAATTAGTAATTTATAAATAAAAATTATTGTAAAGTAATTAATAATTAAAATTTTATAAATAATCAGTTATCTTTTCCTCGACTTTGAAAACGAATTTTACTTTGGTTTCAAAATTGAATTTGTGCTCCAAACCAAAATTTTCAGCAGCTTATTCACTTTATGTAGTTGTAACATATATTTTTTTATTGTTGAACGCTCTAATCAAATTAGGGCTCTAACCTTAAATTTCACTTGGCTCCAAAATCAAATTTTGGCTCCAGTTCCTCAAAATTTTGGCTCGTACCCAAAATTTCCCTTTTCCGTTGACTTGTATTCTCCACTCATTTTCGTCTTTAACAGTATCTTCTGGAAGGGAAACCGATTTTTCTCTCCCATGGAAAGAGAAACCGCCAAGCCATTCAGCGAGATCAACCCTATCTCCTTACCTCTAAAATCCACAAAATCAATATCTGTTGTAGTTCAAGACATATCGGTCATCGCTCAAATCTCTTTCTTTTACGTTCCCCTAAATCTACATACCGTAATTTGGATCTGGAATATTGATGGTCCAGCTCGGTCTAACTAGATCAAGCCACCAGAGAAATTGAGTGCTTCAGCGTAATTATCGATTCCAATCTTCTGCTGAAAATCCGATTCTCGCAACCAATCATTAGGAAGATCGATCTGCCTCATGGATGGTTTCTGTTCGAGTTACGGTAAGACCTCGAGTGTTTAGTCTGTTGAATAGCTCATCGACTTCAAATATTTAATATTGAGGTTACTAATTCTACCAGCAAAATTGGTATTTTATTCGCTGTTAAGTTAAATGATAAATATTCATTTCTGTATTTTTGCTTGAGAACCGTTAGTTATTTGAACCATCGATTATCAAAGATACTCTCTTCCTAGATTTACGATGGCTTTCTACTGGCATGATGGTCCTAACTGGTTCCAGTGATGATAATTGTTTATGGAAATTTACAGTGGAATTTTCAGCATGCTTCATATATTAAATTCAGTATCAATTTCACAAGTTTTTTCATCTAGTACATGAGAAGACTTGGTGATAATTTTTTTTGCTTATCCCCGTATTTGTAATAACGGTTGCTTTTATTTGGTTATATTGATGCATTTTGCGTTCTTGTATACATGCAGGTTGCTTTTATTTGGTTATTCAATATATGGTACTGTAGAATTGATTCTCAAGTGGCTTCATCTACTGGAGCACACTATTTTCCAATTGGAAATCCAAGAGTTACTTGAAACATGGATGTATTGCCTAGTTTGCTGATTTTGGGTGAATGTATATCTGATGATAAGTAATATGCTTATGGCCGATTTAGAGGAAAAGGTATATAACATATGCCACTATTTATTAAAAATATCATATGTGTAAATTGCTATTTTTTGCAAATTCCATGGATAGTGTTGACTACAATGAATATATTGTACATTAGCGAGATGGTGGAGAGAATAAATATACAGTATTCTGTTATGAAATTAGTTGTGTGATGCATACCTTTTTGCTATTTAGTACATATTCCTGAGCATGACATATTGTAAATGCAGCTAAGTGCCTCAAGGTGTTGACTCTATGGTGCAACAGTGCAGCAACGATAAATTCTGAGTTATACCAGTGCTTTCCCCAAGGAATATTCATAGGTAAACTAATGAACTTGTTGTAAGTTTCTATTTGGTCATAATTTTGACCGTATACGATCAGTTTCATATCGTAATTTCTGGAAGATATTCTTGTTTTTATATTGTTGATATAGCTTGTGATTTCTGGCCTTGACTGAGAAATAATACTTGGTCAATATATGATACAATGGTGTCAGTACAAATAACATTTTTGATAAGAAACATATATTAGTGCGGGTTCCTTGACCTGTGAATTTGGTTGCACAGATCTATTGGTTGTGCCATTATCACTGTTGGCTTTCTTCCATTTTAGGTCCTTATCCATATATTTGCAACCATTTATTTATTTGATTATGTATCGAACTATAACAATGTTTAATGTAAATTATGCAGCAGCTTCCTAAGAATTTGGAGTTGACTGGCTTTGGTACACACGATGATTTGTATACAGATACCTCTTGATTAAGGTACACAGCCATTAATTTCATTATTATTTTTACCTATATCATTATTATTATTCTAGTATCTATAATTGCTTCAAAATTGGTTAAACTTCAGATAACCAAGAAGAAAAGAACTTGCTAGTGGCACTAAGGAATTGGAGAAGAAGAGAGCCCGAACAAGCAAGTAGCTTCATCAACATTAACAATTGTATTAAAAGATTCACAAATGTAACCTTATCGTTGGTCTTAAAAAGATCATAATGTATGAAAGATTGAAAAAATTAATGTACTTTTTGTTTGTTTTGATTTGGTTATTTGTTTGTTTTGATTTGGTTATTTGTTTGTTTCAGATATTAGTTTGTACATAGTAATAATCTATGTTTGAATTGCTTATAATGTGCTATTATTTTTATTCTATATATATAGGTAGATCAGAAGGGGAATAGCGACGGATTACCTACATAAAATGTTTGATCTAAAAAATATTTTGTCGCTAATCCCTTGCTAACTTGCAAGGCTTTACCGTGTTTTTGTATAAATAATAAATTATTATAAATTATTTATACGTCGGTAAATACTTGGTAAATAAATTAAAAATAAATTAATAAGTAAAATTATATTTTTATTATACAAATAGTAAAATGACGGAAAGTCGTCGGAAAACTCATGCTATATTCCGTCGCTAAAATCTGACACAATTACCGTCATGGTTTTTATCGACCACTATGTTATATAGGAAATCCGTCGCTAAGGCCAATTTAGCGATGGATTAGAAGCGGATTCTGCCGTCGCTAATCTCGGTTTTTCTTGTAGTGTCTGTTGACACATTTTTAGACATACCCCTAAATCATATACGCATGCTTTGAAATATATTGGCCTTCAGGATCCAAAAAGTCTAGTATACGATCTTTGTTTGAGAAGAATATCATTTCCATGCAACTCTTGTTATAACTTCTGCATACAGTGATTTACTCTCATCTTCCTGTTATGGAATTTTACTTATAGAAGCAAATACTGATTCCAAAATTGCTAAACCGGCATTGGCTCTAAGTTAATGTATACGACACAATCTCATTTTACCTCAAGTCAAAGATCAACCAATTGACTGGAAGTTTATTGTCTACTACTGATTTTCTTTATTGGAATTGTGAATCATACAAATTATATAACAATCTTACACAAGCCAAAATAAGAGTGTAAAACTATGTAATTCTTCACTATATAGAAAAATCTGAAATTCGAGCAAAATATTTAACAGCTGAACTGCAAAGAAAACTTTAATATATATCTGCTTTGATGCAAAATTATTTGCAAATAAATCAATAAAAAAAGGAATCTCAACAGAGTATGTTATTCGTTACTCAGTTTACAGCATGCTTCATCATCAAAGATCAATTCAGATAAAAAAGAACTATTTATGTCCTTTGAGAAAATTGAATGATCCAGGGCTGATTCCGCAATGTTCTCATGTTCTTTACATACACTTTGCTCCTGCAATTCAAAACCCACATTAAACAAAATAACATGCAGAAAAAAGATAGAAGGTTTTGCAGCTCTAACACCAACTCTGTTTACAGTTTCATGAGATTAATAAGGGGCAAATTGGGTACACCAAAGTATGACAAGGTACGCACGCCCGTAACATTTTACATTTTGTTGGAGCCCCTATAAAAGAAAATGTTAATTTGTGATCCGAAATTCTCATTAGGATTGGTTCAGCTGATGTGTCATCTAAAGGATATTATTTAGTTCCTTAATTTACTCTCTTGATTGAGGATTGGTCCAGCTGATGTGTCACCTAAAGAATATTATTTAGTTCCTTAATTTACTCCCTTGATTGAGGTATTTTCAGCAACCTCATTTAAAGTATAAAGAAGATTCTCTCTTGATTGAGACATTTATAGCAACCTCATCAAAAGGATAAAGGAGATTTTAATTTACTCTCTTGATTGAGATAAATGCAGCAACCTCATTGAAGGATAAAGAATATTCTTATTTTTATTCTTTCTCTCCTTATCTGAATGCATGAAAGTAGAATATAAATTTACTGCTATGGTTGATATGTTGAATAAGCTTGTAACAACTCCATCAATTAAATCAATAAAGTTTTCCTTTCTTCCATGGTTTTTTTTTCCCGCAAAGGGTTTTTCCACGTTAAATCTTGTGTGTGATTTTATTCTTTACTTGTTTCTTTGATCATTTATTTATTTCACAAGTGGTATCAGAGCGCTGGTTTATTCAACATGGCGTCGTTAAAGTATGATCTTCCGCTATTGGATCGAAACACTCGATTCTCATTGTGGCAAGTGAAGATGCGGGCGTTGCTCGCACAAGCTGATTATGATGATGCATTGGATGGATTCAGGAACAAGAGATTTGATCTATGGACCGATGATGAGAAGAGAAAGGATCGGAAGGCTTTGTCGCAAATTCAGCTCCATCTACACAATAATATTTTACAAGAAGTTTTGAACGAGAAGACAGCTGCTTCTCTTTGGCTGAAACTGGAGTCAATTTGCATGACCAAGGATCTCACAAGTAAGATGCATCTCAAACAAAAGCTTTTTTTGCACAAATTGCAAGAGGGAGGTAATTTGCTTGACTATATTTCTGATTTTAAAGAGATTGTTTCTAACTTGACTGCAATGGAAGTCAAATATGATGATGAAGATTTGGGTTTAATCCTATTATGTTCTTTGCCCAGTTCTTACTCAAATTTCAGAGATACCATATTATATAGTCATGATACTCTCACTCTAAATGACGTTTATGATGCCTTGCACGCCAAGGAGAAAATGAAACAACTGGTGTTTTCAACTGGATCAAGCTCTCAAGCCGAAAGCTTGTCCGTTCGTGGCAGGACAAAGGAGAAAAATTCAAGTAATGGTTCTCGAGGCAAAAGTTCCAATGCCTATAAAGGTCGATCTAAATCTAGAGGCAAATACAAGTCTTGCAAATATTGTAAGAGGGATGGACATGAAATATCCGAATGTTATAAGCTGCAGAACAAGGAAAAGAGAAATGGCACATACAAACCAAAAGATGGCAAAGAAGATAAAGTTAATGCCAATTGTGCTCGTAATGATAGTTCTGACAATGAGATGCTTTTTGTTACCGTGTTTGCTGGATGTGCTGAGATTAAAGATGAATGGATACTTGACACTGCTTGCACTTTCCATATGTGTCCTATTAAAGATTGGTTTACAACCTTAGAACCCATAAAAGATGCTGGCTCAGTTTTGATGGGTGATGATTCGGCATGTAAAGTAGCAGGAATTGGTTCTATTCAGATCAAGATGTTTGATGGCGCAATCAGAACTTTAA
The DNA here is from genome assembly GCA_030737875.1 of Allium sativum. NCBI lineage: Eukaryota > Viridiplantae > Streptophyta > Magnoliopsida > Asparagales > Amaryllidaceae > Allium > Allium sativum. Next base: position 648,099,214 of record CM060923.1, read on the forward strand.
CAGATGTTCGGTTCATTCCCAACATGAAGAGAAATCTGATTTCTTTAAGTGCTCTTGATGACAAAGGGTACAAATATTCAGGTGGAGGTGGTGTCTTGAAAGTCACAAATGGTTCTCTTATTGTAATGAAGGGAAATCTTAGGCAAACAAATGGCCTTTATTATCTTCAAGGCACTACTGTTTCAGATAATGCTTCCCCTGTTATCTCAAATAATATTTCTGATTGTGATACTGCTAATCTTTGGCATATGCGTCTTGGACATATGAGTGTATTAGGTCTGTCGGAGTTGAACAAGAGAGGACTTCTTGATGGGTACAACGCAGGCAAGCTGAAGTTCTGTGAGCATTGCATTTTTGGCAAGCATAAGAGAGTGAAGTTCAACATTGCAGTTCATACAACAGAAGACATTCTAGATTATGTGCATTCAGACTTATGGGGACCGTCTAGGAAAGTATCCATGGGCGGTGCTTGTTACATGATGACAATTATTGATGATTATTCCAGAAGAGTTTGGCCTTATTTTTTGAAACATAAATCTGAAGCTTTTTCAGCTTTCAAAGAGTGGAAGACTATGGTTGAGAGACAAACTGAAAGGAAGGTAAAGAAGCTTCGGACTGATAATGGGATGGAGTTTTGTTCAGATGAATTTAATTCATTTTGCAAGGCTGATGGCATTGTTAGGCACTACACCATACCTCACACTCCTCAGCAAAACGGGGTTGCCGAGCGTATGAACATGACTATCATTTCTAAGGCTCGCTGCATGTTGTTAAACGCAGGTTTGGATAGACGTTTTTGGGCTGAAGCTGCTTCCACAGCCTGTTATCTCATCAACCGCTCTCCCTCTGTTGCTATTGGTAAGAAAACTCATATTGAGGTATGGTCTGGTTCTCCAGCAAATTATTCTGAATTGAAAGTTTTTGGATGTATTGCTTATGCTCATGTTGACAATGGAAAGTTAGAGCCAAGAGCTGTTAAGTGCATTTTTCTTGGTTATAAGTCTGGTGTTAAAGGCTATAAATTATGGAATCCTGAAACAAGTAAGGTTGTAATTAGCAGAAATGTTGTGTTTAATGAATCTGCTATGTTACATGATATTCCATCTATTAATGATCTTGTTGAGAGTAAGCAGAAATCAAATGTCCAGGTGGAGCATATTATTGATACAGATGCTACATCAAACGCATAAATTGAGGGACAAGATGAAGCACCCATTGTTGAGGATCCTCCAGCAGTTATGCAACCACCGCAACAATCTATTGCAACAAACAGAACTAGAAGGAATCCAAAACCAGTAAGAAGGTTTATTGAGGAAGCAAATGTTGTTGCTTATGCGTGCGCTGTAGCAGAAGAAATAGAAGGTATTGCCGAGCCTTCTTCATATTCTGAGGCTGTTATATCTAGTGATTCTGATAAGTGGATGGCTGCTATGCATGATGAGATGAAGTCACTTGAAAGAAATGACACTTGGGACTTAATCAAATTGCCTAAAGAGAAGAAACCTATTCATTGCAAATGGGTTTTCAAGAGAAAAGAAGGTGTTTCTCCAAACGATAAGACAAGGTACAAAGCAAGATTAATTGCAAAAGGTTACAGTCAGATTCCAGGTATTGACTATAATGAAGTTTTTTCCCCTGTTGTGAAACATAGCTCAATTCGCATGTTACTCAGTATTGTTGCTATGCATGATTATGAGCTTCAACAGTTAGATGTAAAAACTGCATTTTTACATGGAGAATTAGAAGAGGATATTTATATGCATCAACCAGAGGGTTTTATCATCCCTGGAAAAGAAAATCTTGTTTGTAAATTAAAGAAATCTCTTTATGGATTGAAACAGTCACCTAGGCAGTGGTATAAAAGATTTGACACTTTTATGCTATCTCAAGGTTTTAAAAGGTCCAATTATGATAATTGTGTCTATTTGAAAATTACTACTCATTCAGCCATTTATTTGTTACTTTATGTTGATGATATGTTGATTGCTTCAAAAGACAAGGTGGAAATTGAAAATTTGAAAAGGCAGTTAAGTAGAGAGTTTGAAATGAAAGATTTGGGAGATGCTAAGAAGATTCTTGGCATGGAGATATCAAGAGATAGAACTTCTGGAAAATTATACCTAAGTCAGAGTGGGTATGTTAGAAAAGTGCTTCGCCGTTTTAATATGCTTGATGTCAAACCTGTAAGTACTCCTCTTGCTGCACATTTTAAATTATCATCAGCCATGTGTCCACAATCAAATGAAGATATTGAGTACATGTCTATAGTTCCCTATTCTAGTGCAGTTGGTTCACTTATGTATGCCATGGTTTGTTCGCGTCCTGATTTATCACATGCTTTAAGTGTTGTCAGTAGATTCATGGCCAATCCTGGAAGAGAGCATTGGAAAGCAGTTCAATGGATTTTTAGATATCTTCATGGCACTGCAAATGCTTGTTTGCAGTTTGGTAAATCTAAAGAAGAACTTGTTGGTTATGTGGATTCTGATTTTGCAGGTGATTTGGATAAAAGGAGATCATTAACAGGTTATGTTTTCACCATTGGTGGCTGTGCTGTAAGTTGGAAAGCAACCTTGCAAACTACAGTAGCATTATCAACTACTGAGGCCGAGTATATGGCTATTTCTGAAGCATGCAAAGAAGCTATTTGGCTTAGAGGTTTATATTTTGAGTTTTGTGGAGATACATCTTGCATTACTATATTTTCTGATAGCCAGAGTGTTATATGCCTTACAAAGGATCAAATGTTCCATGAGAGAACTAAACATATAGATGTGAGGTATCACTACATTCGAGATGTTATTGCTAAAGGTGGTGTTAAAATTTGCAAGATAAGTACTCATGACAATCCCGCTGACATGATGACAAAGCCAGTTCCAATTACTAAGTTTGAGCTTTGCTCAAGCTTGGTTGGTGTTACAGTATAGTCTTTAGGGACTATTGGAGCAAGGCAGATATTTACTTGTTGAAGGAGTTCGTTTTTTACTTCAAGATGTGAATTCGTCTCAAGGTGGAGATTGTTAATTTGTGATCCGAAATTCTCATTAGGATTGGTTCAGCTGATGTGTCATCTAAAGGATATTATTTAGTTCCTTAATTTACTCTCTTGATTGAGGATTGGTCCAGTTGATGTGTCACCTAAAGAATATTATTTAGTTCCTTAATTTACTCCCTTGATTGAGGTATTTTCAGCAACCTCATTTAAAGGATAAAGAAGATTCTCTCTTGATTGAGACATGTATAGCAACCTCATCAAAAGGAAAAAGGAGATTTTAATTTACTCTCTTGATTGAGATAAATGCAGCAACCTCATTGAAAGATAAAGAATATTCTTATTTTTATTCTTTCTCTCCTTATCTGAATGCATGAAAGTAGAATATAAATTTACTGCTATGGTTGATATGTTGAATAAGCTTGTAACAACTCCATCAATTAAATCAATAAAGTTTGCCTTTCTCCCGTGGTTTTTTTTCCCGCAAAGGGTTTTCCACGTTAAATCTTGTGTGTGATTTTATTCTTTACTTGCTTCTTTGATCATTTATTTATTTCACTGAAAAAAAGAAAAAGAAATATCCCTTTAACAAAATTTGGAATCCCCTTCCCTTTGCATATATATTCAATCATTGTTTAGATAAATTTTGTAAACTGAAGTACAAATAGTGTAGTTCTTTCTCAACTATCATCACACTATCTAAACAATGATTCAAAATTTGATCTTCTTGAGTTAGTGTGACTTCATCCTGAATCAAGCAGAACAAAATTCAAACGAAATTCCACTTCCAATACCAACAATGAAAAGAAGTTAAAATTCACTATAAACATCAACAACTTTAAATCTTGCTCAATAATTGAATATTTTTATCATGCAGATATAGAAATCTAGTGCAAAATTGAATCCTTTTCAATTCAATCAACTCAAATTAAATATTATTTAAAAATGCATGCACAAACAGTTGAATCCACATTGCACTGTCTGCAAAAGAAGAGAGATTGAAAAAAAAAAAACATACCTCAAATAATATTATTGCCAGCACTAACACTCAATTCAATGTTAAAAAATATACATTAAAAAATCATACCTTAAATTTAATTAAAAAGCATTTCAAATCATATTCAAAATAAAAACATATCTTAAAATAAAAGCAATTAGTTTATTATCTAATTATTTCATTCACACTTTTTATTTCTAACATTTGATAATATATCATATATAAAAAGTATTGAAAAACACAAATTCAAAGCTGAAATTTCAAAAAAATTCGAAACGGAACATAATATTGAAAAGGTTCAAATGTCCAATTGGCACTAGACAATGGAAAATTAACCCTTAATCTCAATTTTTACCTCTACTTGCTCTTAAATAGAACAGAAACGAAATGACTTTGCCAAGGAGAACTAATTAGGATGTGGTTTTGGGTATTGAATCTTTTCGGGAACATTCCCCATCCAACCCACTTGCCCTGATACACCTACCACCAGCAACACAGAAGCAGAAAATAAATTAAAATGGACAAGAAAAGAATATGTAAACATATTGCCTGTATAATTACAAGTCAGGTTGAGGTATTAAATAGAATGGCGATAAATCACTAGACTGTGTGGGAAAGAACAGCGACTAAAGTAGTCATATGTTATCCAAATAAAAGCAAGAGTTGGTGCTGCAATTGAGCTAAAAATTATGCAAAGCAACAATGAAGCAAAATGGTTAAACACTAACATACCTTAGGAGCTTGCATTTCAGGGGATAGTGGTCCACCATAGTATTGCAGCACATGTGAATTACTGGCATTAATCCTTTCAGCCTGATCTACAGCTCTATGATCCATCCACACAACAACATTTCTCCTTGCATCTCCAGTCAATGAAACCAAAATGGGAGACCCATCTGAGTCAACGACAACTTGAATCGAAGCTCAGAAGCATGAAAAATTATAAATATTAATCTCTTTACATTGGCAGATGTTACAAATGTGATGCTTACATGGTTATTACATATCAAGAGAGCATGTTGCTGCAAATCCAAGCGCCACAACTTCCTCTGTCATAATATTTGCTAAAGAACATGTTGACCTCACAGCTGCACAAATTGCATGCTATATGTCTGTTCATGATTGCTAATTAGAGAAGGAAAAGGGAAAACAAATTAATATACTAACCACATTTTTATCCAATTTTAGAATGTACTTTAGAACTCTCAAATAAGTTTTAACTGGTACCTAGTCATTTAAATATTTTTCTATTGTTAAATTTCGAAATCAGCCTAACAAAAAATTTTGAAAAAAGAAAAAATATGCATACCTAGAGGATCGAAAATCCCAAAATAGAAGCAGAAGAAATCCAAGCAATTAATTAACTTCGGTTTTCAATAATATGTAGAAAGTTTGAACACTACTACTTCGGAAGGCAAAGATACAATGAAGCATAAATGTATAGAAAAAGCGCAGACCTTATTCACTTCCAATATGGTAGAATGCTAAAGGTGGATAACATGTATCCATTTCAAAAAAATTAGCAGCTGTCTATCCTTATCCTGTTGATTGAAACTAAAATCCAATATTTTCCTATTAAAAATAAAAAAGGAACCACCTTTGGGTAAATCTGGCATAAAAGTTCCCAATTTCAATTTCCTCAGAGGTTCAAACAAAAATTGATTTTCGAGGTTTTGTACAATGGCGGTGATTTTCGACACCCTGATTGAAATTTCGAAAAAGCCCTCGATTTTCGATGTATTATGTGAACTCCTATTTTTTGCCGCCGCTATCTGGATCGCTATTTTTCATTGGGTTAATTGCTGGATGGGCGTGGAAACCAAAGTGGGCAGATATGATTGTGGTTTGTGAAAAGGATAAGTATGTTGGTGGTAATTTGATGAAGTTGGAATCTTTTGAGCTGGATAACTTATCAACGAGTGAGGAAGTTGATGAAAGTGCTCAACTCAGTGAAGAAATTAAGAGAAGGGCCTGGTTACAAGCAGGGAAACACGGATTTGAAAGGAGAAAAAATCCCTTGAAAAAATTGTGAGATGCGAGAAAAATTAGAGAGTAACAAAAAGGAGCGCAAAACAGAAAAGAAGAACGGAAGCGGCGAGAACGCATGAAGAGATTTTTATGGCTAAATTGATTGCAATGAACAAATTGATTTAGCCTCTTACAGTAAGAAACCTCCCTAACGGTCGGTTTGATAAAAAAGACCATTTTTAATCTTATTACAAAAATAGATTACTTTCGATCATGTGGGCAACTAGCAGTATCCGAGAATACCGTCGGTTATATTTTTTTAATATTCTAATTAAGGCGGCGTCCCAAATGCCCGTCAATATTACAGATGATGGTGGCTATAATGTTGGCAGCATGGCTGTTATGGTAACAGTAAATTTATTATTAGCATACCATTACCAATTCAAATGGTGTGGTAACGGTAAATTTACAATTTTTAATGGTAAATTGTCGGTAACATTTCTTTAATACCAATGGTAACGGTAATTTGAACAATTATTCTAAAACATATGTATATTAATCTGATTTGCTTTACTATATGCCTTTAAAACCACATAAATAATTATGATTAGTTCATTAATCAGGTGAAATAGTTTCAATTATAGTTATTTTCTTTCTCAGGTATGTTTTTTTAAACTAACATTGCATATAGTATAATAAAAATGTACTGTGTACGAAAAATATGTCAAAATATAAACTTTAATGGACAAACGGTAATTTACCATTACCAGTGTTACGGTTACCAGATTATTGGTATATCAGTCTTTGATATACCAGTCGATCAGTAACGGTAAGCAATTCTGACATAGCAGTAAAAACGATATGGTAACCGTATTTAAAACATGATAACGGTAACCATTAACATAACAGCCCTAGTTGGCTGCATCTGAAATAACGTTAATGGGTGTTATTTTGGATGTCGTCCCATTTTGAGCGTACGGTAAAATGAGTCTCCTTCTCCCTTTCCGTTCTACACCCAATTTTTGCAAAAATGAAAAAAAAAAAAAACAATTTAAACTTCTATCTAGTCAAATGAAATTTTTTTCGTTAAAATTCACTAAAATGGCCTTTTCATCTTTCTCAAATTCCTCCTATTGGTAAGTAACCTTTTATTTTTATGATTAAAAAAATATGGTTTTTCATATTTTAGGGTTTTGAGAAATAATGATGTATAAGTTAAATAGATTTTTAGAATATGTATCCATGGGGTTGGGAGGTGCGAGAGGAGGAGGAGAGGCCAGAGGGCACAGCCGCAAAAGTAAGAATGGGAGGCTGGAATTTCTTATGGAAAACGAACGCTCATGGTTGGTGCTAACCCTTCATGAATGTTGCCTAAAATGAAATCTTCCCCCTCAGAGTGCCCAGCTTTACCATCGGCCGGTTGTGATAAGAATAACAACGGGTACTCTTTTCCACGTCAAGATGCCAGAAGAAGTCTATCTCATAACTCACCTTCGATGAGGACACCGTTGTATCTGCCGCCACCATTGCGGGCAGCAACTAAATTGCCTAACACTAAATGGTCATCCTCAACAAATACTAGTCGTGCATGGAATGAAATTGTTGCCGAGAATCAGGTTTCAATTTCTATATCTCTCCAATTTTACCAACCTCAGGACCATAAAAATATGAAATATGCTAAAATGTATAATGAGTTAGCTAAAATAGGCATACAAAATTGGGAGAATGCCAACGTAATATATTTGTAGGTTCTAGACCCCGTGCTCCATTTTTCAAAGCATATATCTATAGAATATGGAAGCCAATAGTTGATTTCAGAATTTCTTCTCAGGACGATAGGTTTTTTATCATCAGATTTGATCGAAAAGAAGATTGTGTTAGGATACTCCAAAAAGGGCCTTATTTTTATGACAGGAAATTAAAGATGATGAAACGCTGGGCACCGGGCATGAAACTGAACAAATATTTTTTGAATTCAGTTCCACTTTGGATTAGGCTTCCTGGTTTGCCTGAATATTGGACTGCAGAGGAAATTAGTACAATAGCGTCTATTGTTGGCATTCCTATCAAGTTAGATCAGGTGACGGAAGAAATTCAGAAAATTGTGTTTGCCAGGGTTCTTGTTGAAATTCCTAGCTCGTCTTTTTCCCTATTCAGATTCCAATCTTAACAAAGGATGATCAGTTAATCATGCAAGATGTTGAATATGGATGGAGGCCTCTAGTGTGTTCGAACTATAAGAGTTTCAGACGAACAAATAGTATTTGTCTGTTCAAAAAGGTCTGGTTTCCCAAGACAGTTGATATCTCGAGTTGCAACGGGTAGAACATAGATGTAGACTTGGGTTTGCAGTCGTCCAGAAAACAGGATCATGATACTACTACATTACAGATCAGGAGAATGAGATCATGGATCATCAACTTTCCGATGATAGACCATCAACTGAGGAGGAGAATCAGAAGTTGCAGACACCTGACAGCCCCACGGGATTCCCGGTTTGATCAGGCGCTAGACAACATTGCTTCTTTGGCTAGTGAAGAGGAGGTGGATATAGAAGAGGCAATGGAGATTCATAATGACACTACTTTGGACAATTCTACATCAAGTCAGCATGCATCAAGACGTAAGACAGTGCAAAAAGCCAGATCTGACGAAGAAACCTTTGAGTTTCAAGCGACTTCTAACTCAGGAGTTATTGACAATTCCGCTTGGAATGCTCTAGTTACTAAGATAAAGGACCAAAAGACAAAGAAGAAATTTAAAAAGTTGGAGATGTTATCTAGTTCTTGTCAGGGCGTGTCTTCTAGATAATAGTGAGGAGAACATAGCCCATAAAAAGTCGTATTCTTCTATGGACTTGTAGTAGTCTATTAGTTTGGTCTCATGTTAGGCGTCTATGCTGTCTTTAGATTATATATCTTTGGATGATACAGTGTCTCTGTACAGTGAGTTTTCCTAATCGAGTAGTTTGTCACTTGTTTTGAGTTGTACTACTAAAGGTGTGTGTGTGTGTGTGTGTATATATATATATATATATATATATATATATATATATATATATGCCAAGTTTCTAAAAATTAGTTAAATTGATTTGTTATACAGTTCCTATAGAGTAAATTTGAAGTTTAAATTGAAAAAATCATGAATTTGGGTGCGTTGTGTATGATTTTGTATGTTATTTGGATTAAACTCACGATAAAAGTGATTATATTGATCGTATGTGTATATTGAGTATATATAGGATGATAATGTGACATTTAGTATGTTGAAAATATAAAATGTGATGTCTTAGTAAGTAGATTAAATTTTATTTGTACATTGAAGATATATTTGTTTGGTTAAAACTAATATGTGTAAAATTGTTGTTCGTTTGTGAAGCATTTGCGAAGTAGAATGTGAGAAAGAGTTATGACATTTGATAAGTATATAACTGTGCGGTTTGTTTACATCGTTTGAATAGCTTGTCATAAATTGGTTATGAATGTATGTCTATTTATTATTGGATTGATTTGTATATCTTAAATTTTTATAGAATATGAAGTAACGGAACCTGGACCGTTGACCCAAGTGTTCAATACATATTGAACAAACATTGGCTAATTATCTGAACTTGATGATAGTAGTATTATCTTTACTTTATCAAGAATTATGATTATATTACAGCCAATTTTCTTACTTATACGATATTATATTATTGTTAGACAGAGGCTTGCAATCCAAAAGGAACCATTGACATTTGACCATGCTTTTACACATTAACAAGTAACTTCGAATCATCCAGAGGCACTAGCGCTATCAGATAGAGTTGGATTTAGGTTGGTGCATATCATACGTACAGCTCGACCGCAACTTAATTGCAGCTTTGTAAGACGGATGGAGGCCTAAGATATCCACATTTCATCTTCGAGTAGGTGAGATGATGATTACTTTAAAGGATGGGGTCGTGTTATTCACTTTGCCCATAGACATTTATTCAGCTATTAGATATGAATTTCACATGATTATATGCACTTGCTTGAGGAATTTCTTGGTACGACTCCTCCGGAAGATGCTAGATGTGGTAGTGAGATGATTGTTACCACTTGGTATCGATTCCAATTGGTCAGTGATGTTCCATTGACTGCTTCTGCATCAGGTAGCACAACGAGGTCGTGCTATCATATTGCACATTATTACTCTGCAGATTTTCTGTGATAGATCGAAGACTAGAGTCTCTCATTACTGGCTACCTCTGTTAGATGACTTAGATTCATATTGAAAATATGCATGGGGCATTGTAGTGCCAGCTTCCACATATTCAAAGGTCATCAAAGCAGATTTGTTGCAACAAAGGTCTATCTGTGGTTGTTTGAGTCTTTTATAGGTAAAGTTTAAGTAATTGATTATGTCTTGTAAGTACTAGACAAGGCTAAAATATAACATATACTACTTTTGTAGCTGTGGTTTTGGACTTATCTTCCGGTTGGTCGTATTTCAATGAAGAGACCGGTAATAGACAACACAAAACCTATGGAGCAAGGTTAAATAATTTTGGTTGCTTGGTTCAATAAACATATAAGTACATGGTAAATTTTATACAAACTGTTGTTTGTGTAGGTGGATTGGACCAAAGATAAAAATATTCACTGCGACACAATTTGTTGTTTTACAGGAATGAGCTCGATATTCTTGCCTATGATTCAGTGACATGGAATCCTTATAACGAAGAAGACCTTGAGGCGCTTCCCCCATTGTGCACAAAGGCTAGACGACAATGGAGAGCTAGATTATTTTTGTTTTCTCTAACGTATGGTGAATTTTATCTTACAAACAAAGTGATGAGGCGGTTTGTGTTACATCAGCATCTTCCTTATCCTGCTCCCATTATTATGTTCCAGTTGGTGGAAATATATATAAGGAGATGATAACATTATGGATTAATTGTTTTGCTCGTGAGGAATAGGAACATGAGGTCACACTAACCGATAAGCACTACATGGAATGGTATTGGGATTGTTACGCATCGGTTTGTGTTTCCAAGACCAGCACCATCTCCTAATCATTTCCTCCTTCCTACGCTCTAGAGCTCCACTAGAAAGAAATGCAATACATATTAAAATTTAGCATTGTATTAAACTCACAAATGATTTAATATCAAATGTTATTTTTTGACGGATGGAGTTTACCAGTCCCTTCAGTTTGTGGATGAGATGGAGAAAGAAGTTCCAGGAAAAAGTGAAGTGAAGTGTATGTCTATCAAACATATCTTGCATTGGTCTTTTGTCAAAGAAAAAAATGGATAGACCGCACCATCCCCTACCGCTCCACCGCCGCATCCTACTACTCAATTAGACGTTACGCAAATACTGTCGATTCCAATTCCAAATAAAAAGTACTAAAGTCTAAGAAAGATAAGGGTGGAGCATCTGGTCACTTGCCTTCAAAGCATACAGTAGCGGTTGAAAGTTCCCAACCTCTAGACAATCGAGTTCCTTTTAATACCCCATTAAAGCTTACATAAGCTTTTGTGGTCATTACATGAAATCGACTGCCATCTTATTTGCATGGAGCCTAACTTTCCTCTTTTCCATTCGAACTTTTTTAACCAAGTTGTATGCCCTTGTGCTAATGACCTTTATTTGTTCCCGAATTTTATGGTATTCTACTTCCTCCGAAGCACATGCTGCAGCATAAAAATGACCGGTTAATCTTTTATCTTTTAAATCTGCTACTTCAAATTATCCTTCAGATGTCTAGCACATTAAAAGTGTTGCTCATGTTGTAAACGACACTTTGTTTTCAATGCATTCGGTATTCCTTTCATTTTATCAGAAATAAAAGTAATTTGTCGATCGTAGATGGTATGAATAAATCGGTGCATGCAGGAAATGAACCTACCTAAACTATCGGCAGACTCCGACTCAACAATTACATATGTCAATGAATATAGATGGTCATCCTCGTCAACAGTAGTAGCTACTAGTAATGTCCATTTGTATTTCCCATACAAATGTGTCCCGTTGATACAAAGTATGGGCAATGTATAAACCCTTCAATACATGGACCAAAAACCCTAAAAGCTCATTTTAACACTCCATATTCATCTGTAGTAACATACCCAATGCTCTTCGGGTCCATTAAAGCAATTTCAGCAAAATAATGCCTCAAGGTGGGGTAGAATTGCCCCTAGTAACCACAAATATTTTTGATTGTCGAACTCAATGCTCTCTACGCCTTCATATTATTATCTTAACAAACCATTGTTCCTCTATTCAAACCTGTATGGTGTTAACGGTTATATTCAAATCATATTTTACAAATGATAAATCCTTTTGAAATTAGAAATGTGGATGTTGCTTGCTTGTGATTTGAGTTGACCGTTGAGTTCACACATTTTGTAACAGCTCGCATTTTACATATTGAATGATCGTAAAATATTTTTATTTAATTCCATGAGGATTACATCATTCTCATATTTTGATATCTTAGTTATGGGCATGTGAGACATGTCCATAATTTTTACCAATTTTATTTATGACCATTTTGCCTCTATCAGTTTTGTACAGGGAATAGCTTTTGACTGGGATCGAATCAGGTGTTGAGATCAAGTTCATTGAAAAGGTAATGGTGTTGCCAATTCCGTAGAGTGGTCACATTAAAGATTTGGTTCAGCGGTTTGGGAGGAATTGTTGTTTTAAGTTTCACAATTTTCTCTTCATGTTTTGTAAGCCATTGATTGGCTGATTTGAGGAGGCCCATTAGTGGGCTGGTGGGAGAATATAAATTAGGGGTTAGAGGCATGGAGAGAGGGTTACTTTTCTTTATTCTCTCATTTGGTTGATCTTGTGATGCTCCTTGCTCAATCAAATACACCTTTCCACCATTTAAATTCTAGATCTACATAAGAGAATCGAAGATCAACATCGTTTGAAGCTAGATCTACGTCAAGTAAAGAGAGATTTCATCAAATCGAGAGGTTTGAGATTCATTCTTTGCTGTTTGGATTGAGAGTTGATTGATTTTGAGTTAATTCGAATATTTGGTGAGTGATAAGCATCTCTCACATGGATTCAATCATGTATATAGGTTGTACGATCTTATTTTCATCATTTTAAGTTGTTTTCACCGAGATCTACATCATGGTAACTACATTTTCAAATGAATCACCATAGGATCTAATCTAGCTACTTAAAACCAGTAATTCTTATGTTATTTCATATGTTTATGCAAGTAGATCCATTGTTCTAGTTTATGCATTGAATTATCATGATTTGGGGAATTTCATGCGATTATTGAGGAATAATTGTCATTTCGATGTTGTTGATGATTTCATAAAGTGGTTATGCTTGAGTTGGATTATTTGGATGAGTTGTTTGAATCAATGTTGTCGTTTGGCCAAGATTTGGTCAAGTTTGAAGCTATTTTGGTCAGATCTGGAGTCGGCTCGTTTTTCGTAGGTCCGGTCGTTATCTTCTTCTGCATGAAATGGGCTTGGATCGTTCCTGGCTCCAAAACATGGGAACAGGTCAGGTTTTTCCCGCATGGGTCGGGTTGACCAGGAAGAAGGAAAGACGAGTATGGAATATGTTAGGTCGTAGGAGCCTAGGACGTTCGGGCTAGTGAATGTAAGGTCAGGTTATGGACCTCTAGATGATGGATCGTGTGGCTCAGACCATTGGTTCGTGGGTCATGATACTTCGGGAAATCAGGTCGCTTGAAGTGCTTCAGGTCGTTAATGACCTGATGAATACTGATGGGTCGGTGGGAACGAGACGACCTAGTCAGGTCGTTGGGAGTGAAGATAGGTCGCACGACCTGGGAAGTTGGGTCACGACCTAAGGAAGACGACATGACTAAGGTGAACCTTATATTGATGGATTCTGGTCCGTGAATGATTGAGACTTTGAAGTATATTCGAGTTGGAATGTTCGAAGTGATGTGATGTGTTCGTTGATCGACGTAATGCAACAAATGTGAAGACGACTCAAGGTGGTGAGTGTGGATAATGGATGCTCGAGAAGGCGCTTGAGCTTGTGAATAGTCATTGGGTTGGATGGCCAGAGATAATGAAGGCCAAGAGATTATCGTTGTCGTAGGTTCTAGAGGACTCAAAGCAGGGGTACAATGGGGGATCCCAAAAGACTAGAAGTAGCTCGTCGAGTACCCTGGGTGTTGATTCACAAGATTTTTGATTAAAGACAACAATGAAATGGAGTCAAATTACAGAGTTAGTTCATATATATATATATATATATATTTGTTTAGTTGTGTTAGATATTTGTTAAAATCTATCCTTAAATTAAGTAACACAAATGCACAAAATTCGAATATATATATATATATATATATAAATGGTTGAAAAACAGCCATTATTGGGCTTAATTCCCTGAACCGGTCGATTGGTTCATTTCAGACCAGTCGATTGGTCAGGAAGATTTAGCCCAGTAATGGCTAGTTTCTGCTAATTATATATATATATATATATATATATATATAATTTACATTTTTTAGCCAGTTGACTGGTGATTTACAGACCAGTTGATTGATTCGAGAAACAACCATTTTTATGAATGGACATCATCTTTTATGAATAGATTCCTCTTCATTTCTGAATAGAAATGGGTGCATCTCTTCAATAAAAAACTCTTCATGAAAGATCTCTACCTTTCAACTATTATATATACACTACAAACTTGGTTTTCAAATCACTAAATATTTCCAAATCTATTCTACCTTTTGGCCTATATTTCTAAACTCTTGCATTCCAAAAAAGCTCTCAAATATTCAAATTACTTGTTGAATCATTGAAATTAATCCATATCTCTTGATTCGATAAGTAATATACTTCCTTAAATCTTCACATACAAATTATATACCTGAGGATAAGATTATAGGAAGGGTGTACTCAATCGTTGGCTATTCAGTGTTGATCAAAGAACACAAGCAGAAGTCAAACTCTTGTAAATTGTTAATGTACTGTGTTAGTGCTCAGGCAAGAAATCCTTATTGGGGTCGGATTGTTGTGAACATGTTCCTCTGGGTGAAGAAAGGGTGTTGATAGTAGAATTCCAGAAGGAGTCTGGGACTGGACGTAGGACGAGAAGTCCGAACCAGTATAAAATTCCTAGTTTCATTTTTCTTTACTTATTGCATTGCTTATTTGTCATATATCATTTTAGTTAATATTTATTTGCATAACTATTTATTAAACAAGTTAGAATATCATAGTCAATTCCGATATATTCCATATATAAAGATCCTACACTAAGTCACTTGATTTTTCATTTGGTAACAGAGCAGGACATCATTTAACCTTACAACCTTTATTTGTTACTCATTTAATATGGAAAACAACATTATTACTAGCACTGGATTCAAAAAAGGCCAATCTACTGCACGACCATCCTTTTTCAATGGTATAAATTATAGTTATTGGGCTACACGTATGAGAATATATATGCAAGCTAATGGTTTTGATGCTTGGAATATCACACAATAAGAGTATACACCCCCTACTACACTATATACTAAATGGTCAAATAATGAAAAAGATGAAACTACTGCTATGCTAAAGCTACTAATATGTTGCATTGCGCCTTAGATAGAAATGATTTTAACCGAATTTGTATATGCAATACTGCATATGAAATTTGGCGAACGCTCAAAGTAACTCACGAAGGAACTAGCAAGGTTAAACAAACAAAAAATACCCATGCTTAAAAATCAATTTAAGAATTTTAGAATGAATGAGAATGAGACTATTAATGACATGTATTAACGATTTAAAAATATTTATCATTCATTATTGGGCTTAGGCGAAAAATATACTGATTTTGATATAGTATATAAGATTTTAAACTCTTTGACGGATGAATGGGAAAGAGAGGTTTTTGCTGTTGAAGAAGCTAATGATCTTTTACCATGAAACCCGAAGAGTTAATTGGTAATCTTATGTAATATGAAGTCAATTTGCAAGCCAAAAAAATTTATGATTAAGATAAGAAAATACTAGCCTGTCATGCTGAAAAAGATGAATCAGATTCTGATGAAGAGGACATAGCATTTGTTGCCAAAAATTTCTGAAAATTTCAGAAATACAAGAAAGGCCAGATGAAGAATATAAAGAGGAATTCTACAAAAGAGAATAATACTGATCCATCCTTAGTTCAGTGCTTCAATTGTCACAAGACTGGACATTTTCAAAATAATTGTCCAAAACTGAAGAAAAATCACAACAAAAAGGAGAATTCTAAAAAGCGAGCTTTCTCGGTTACATGGGATGACTCAGACACTTCATCTTCAGAAAGTTATAGTGATAGCGACATTCAACAAGCTAACATGTGCTTCATGGACAAAGAAATCGAGAGTGATTTTACTTATGAAGAAATGGTTGAAATTAATACAGAAATTCTAGAATTTAGAAATAATTTTAAAAGAAAATATAAACAAGCTAGCGAAGATAAAGCGGAATTTGAAAGATATTTGTTAAAAGATGAAAAAGAGATTTTACAGGATGAAATCAGAAAATTACAAGAATATCTATCTAATGCAAATTCTCAAATTTCTTTATTGAGTGAAGAAGTTGAAACACAAAAAGAGAAAACTGATTTACTTGCTTTTGAAAATCATGATTTAAAATAAAAAATTAAAATTATTGATTTAGATAATTCTAGTCTTAAATTAAAATAGTATGATTTTTCTAGAAATGTTAATAATTTTAAATGGTAGAGAAAATTTATCTAAATTTTTAGAAAATTCTCAGCCTACTTCTAGTTAAAAAGGATTAGGATTTGTGCAAAAACTCAATGCTAAAAAAATTCTAACAAATCTGTTAGTACTAAGAGAAATATTAAAGTTATCGAACCTGCCTTCTCTAATATAAAGAAAGTCGTTTCAAAGAAAAAAAATCTTCTAAAAGTGTTAGTATATGGGTACCAAAGACAAAAAATTTACTAATTATAGACAAGTATATTAAAAAAAAATCGAAACTGTGCATAATAATATTAATTATATTTATAAAAAGGACGCTGAGCCTCATGGGTTTGGTTACCTAAGACCTAACACTTAGGACCCTAACAGAGTAAGTGGGTACTAACTTCTTCTATATATATTGCAGGTACCACTTAAAATAACAGAAGATAGATTTCAGTGTCTAGTTATGACAAGAAACAAGGAGATAGCATTAGTCATCAAACAAATTACGATATCTATTTGTTTCTCATTTTCTTATATATATATATATATATATATATATATATATATATAATTAGTAAAATTCTTTCTAAAAAGAATATATTTGCTAAAAGTTTCATAAAATGAGTTTAAAACTATATGGTCTAGATAAAGAATTAAAAAATAAACTTTTGTTCTCATAAGATTTTGAATATAGGTATTTCTTTTTAGCTAAAGAAGTTATATTGGTAGTCACTTTCAAGTTACATTATTGTTGACGAGCAAAATTGTCGCACGCCAACACCAAATATGAGTGTGTGAACAATTATCAGAATAAGCAGTAAATAATGTAAATGCGGAGAGACACAACTTTTACAGTAGATCGGCACTAACGCCTATGTCCACTTTATCATTCTCATTCATCATTTCTTTGATCGATTACAGGAGAAGTTGCAATATTTGTGTACGAAGCTATATGTATGATGAACTTGGAATGAGTCGTCCTTCTTCTTTGTTGAAGTGAGTTGACTTGGTCAAAAATAGGAACGGTAGGCTTTAATGCCCAAGAGGTCTAGAGGCGGTGTAACAAGGCTTGCTAGTATTCAAGTGTTGGAGGAAAACATGCATGTCATGTTTTAGGTCTTTATCCCATCTCCCATGGCCATGGTGGAGGTGTTGGAAGCCATTAATGAGATTTTGGAGCTCTTAAGGTCCAAAAATTCCAACAGGGCAAGATCCAAATGAAGGCCAAGGCTTGGCGTATTTATAGGAAGGAGGTTAGGTGGGAGTAGGTGAGAAGCGGGACCTACAAGAGCCATTTTTGCACCCAAACAAGGTCATATGCAGGAAATTCGAGCCCCCAGGTGCGGGCTCGAAATTTCGAACCTCTTCAGGGGGTTCGAAATTTTGAATCCCTTAGAGGGGCTCGAAATTTCGACCCTCTTTAGGGTGTTCGAAATTTCGAACCCCTTGGGGGGCTCGAAATTTCGACCCCTCATCAGGGGTTTCGAAATTTCGTGTCGAAATTTTGTACCCCCCGAGGGGTACGAAATTTCGAACCCCACCGGGGGTGCGAAATTTGAGGAGGGGAAAGTGGCGATCTTCTTGGTGCTGGAATCTCGTCGTTTTAGTGCATCGAAGCCCCTGGATACGAAGTGAAGGAATTCGCAGTTTTGCTGGTCCGGAGTGAAGGAATCTGAGCTTCCGGCATGGAGAAAATCAGATGAATCGGGCGGTGCTCACAGTTTCGACCTAACCGGTTAGGTCGATCGCCGCGGGGACTGTGGTGCCCCGGACCCCCACCGGCGCTGCGCTCGGACCCGTTGGACAGCTCGCCTTCGGTTCAGAGCGCGGCTCGCCTTTGGCTTGGGTGACGGCTTGACTCAGAGTCCATCAGGCCCGACAGGGGCCATCTGATAGAGGCTTTGAGTTTCAGTGTGTTTGCGACACGACTTCGACCCAAATGCTTTGTGCTTTTTAACGCGTGAGGGCATCGCTCACCAAATACCTGACGTGTGACTGCTTTGACAAAAAGGCATGTCAACAATTATTCCTTAATTTTATGGCTAAAACTACTTGTAGATATGCCTATTATTATCTAACAAACCATTTCTTAAACTAGTGGTCTCAAATCATTTCACCACTCGTTTCTTTAGTTCAGTTGCTAATATATAACTTTTTTCCTTCTTTTTATATATTAAAAGAAGCTTTCTCCTACCACTCGTTTCTTTAGTTAAGTTGCTAATCTATAGTTTTTCCTTCTTTGTTTGTATTCAAAGAATCTTTCTCCCTCTTTAAAAAAAACAATAGTTATTATCTCTCCAAATAAAAACAAAAGCTTAGTACAACATGTCAAAGAAATCATCTTCCTCAAAATCATCACCATCTACTCCGACAAAATCATTGGAGAAAAAGTCTTCTGAATCCATTGATGTTATGATCTCTCCAACTCCAAATACAGAACCAGAGTTACGGTAGCAAGATTACCATACTGGATTTACTCCAGACGCAAAGAAAAAAGGCAACTCTCTGTGTCACCCTCTACAAAATATAATATCGACGAGATACATCACTATCAGTAGGAGCAGATGAAGCTCCAACGTGAACTGTATTTCGAACAAAAAAAAACCACATATAGATTGAGTTTCCTTGAACAAATTGCACTTCGGGATTGCAGAAAATTTATTGTTTTAGAAGCATGACAACATCTGCTATCCACAATTCCAGAAACTCCAAAAAGACCATCCACAACTTGGAGTCCATGGAAGAAAATTCCCAAAGATCCTAAGTATAGTCCCAATTCATGAGACAAAAACTACAAAGAAAACGAGGGAGTTGAATCAAAAAATCCTAGAAAATCAACATCTTCAGAGTTAGACGAATGTGGTGATCTTTTTTTTTTCCTTTTGGATTTTGTTGATAAAAATTGTATTAACTGAAAAAGCAAGAGATAAGGATGTTTTTCTTGGTATTCATTAATAAAAATGTTCCTTCGCTTCTTGATTATTATTTAATCCTTATTTGTAGAAATTAAATAACTTGAAATTAATAATAAAATTTCTTTCTTGAAAAAAGTGATGAAAACATTTAAATAAACATACATTTATGTATATAAATAGAATACAAAACAAGAAAAACTAGAAGACAATTTTCACAGTCACCAGCCGACTGGTAGATAGATCCGAGGGCAAAAAACTGCTACCTAGTTTCAGCCTTTATAACCCCCAACATCTCTTTTTTCTTCATTTCTAAAAACCTAGCTTCCTCTATCAAAAACCTAAGATTTCTCCCATCAGAAAATTTCAAATTTTACATCTCATTTCTTCGAATTAATGGCTTCTCCACTAAAAAGACCTAGAAGAGGTGCATCATCATCTATAGAGAAACCCACAGATTCTTACATCTCTCAATGGCTATGGAATGATGTTGTAAAGGATAGATGGAGGAAAATGGAGAAACTAAAGTTTATTGAAGTAGTATATGTCAAATTTCCTGATTTTGAGTCATATGGTCTACGACGATTAGCACAAAAAGGGAGGCTTGAGTCTTTGATGGATTATAATCAGAATAATCGGAGATTTTAACACTGTCATGGTAAAACTCTTCTTAGCCATTCTGAATTTGGATCATCTTGTTCTTGTAAATACAAATAATTGCGCTTAGAGACTAGTATGCGGCAACCCGGTATTTCTTCCTGTCGTAAGGTTAGGCAATACATTGAATTCTCCATCGGATGGGATACCATTAGGAGAAGTGGAGTGTGATATTGGAGTTAGAGATGAAGTTAGTCATTTATTCATTAACGATGACTCGGATGGATCACGTACTAAAGGTTTACATCCTAGTGCAAAGCTACAACATCATGCACTTACACAAACAATCTTGCCTCGCACCGGAACTTTTAGTTTGGTTTATTCCGAGGTATTTCGGGCTTTATATGCTACCTATAACGAAACTCCGGTTAACTGAATACAAACAATCTTGGATCACATCTTACTTTATACTAATGGAAATCCAACTTACTTTTATTACGGTGAGTATCTTATGCGAGTGTTTGCAAATGCTGAAATACCCAAACCTGCATCCGACAAGTTAGAGGTAAAAATTCTTGATAGTAAGAATTTGAAAAATGATGAAGATGCCACCTTCGATTTGGAGAATTATGAGCTTAGAAGAGTCAAAGAAAAGGGAGACGGATCGACCATCGTCTAGTGCTTCTCACGCTAACCTAGAAGATATTCGCTTGACGAGTAACTCACAAACTACTTGACAAGCAATTGACGTTATTGCTCGTAACCAAGTTCTTCTAAGCAAGGCTTAAAAGAATTGATAAAAAGGTTGACAAGAAATTCGATAAATTCAAGAAATTTCTCGGAAATATGTGGATGGATCCAAGTAAAAGGCCAGTATCACCTATCAATTGGACAACTTTTGAAAGAAGGGAATCCGAAGCATGCTTTGGTGATATGTTTGTTTAGGTGTTTCTAATAAATATGCTTATCTTCTTTTTTGAACTTGATAAAACTTATGGGATCTGTACTAAGTGATCTCTCCTTATTTTGATTATGGAACTTAAGAGGCTCGTACTAAATGGCCTCATATGTATTTCAAACTTTATTTTGCTGTTTATTTAAGACTATTCCCATGTTGTATTTGTATCTAATTGCTTGTTGTTTTTCTACTATATCAAAATTGGCTTGTATGTTCTCTCTCGATTACTACTTTATCATGATACTTATTCTTTTTAATCAATGACAAAGGGGGAGAAATATTTTATTATTATATCAATATATACACTAACATTTGTTATATGAAACGGTAAGTATATTATATGCACTAAACAAAATGTTGCAGAATTTTTATTTATTTAGGGGGAGACAAATATATACAAGAATACATTCAGAGGGAGCAAATCGGTATCTCGAAAAAAGTACAAGATGATGTCATCAATCAAAAAAGGAGGAGAATGTTGATTCACAAGATTTTTGATTCAAGACAACAATGTAATGGAGCTCAAATTGAAGAGTTAGTTCATATATATGTGTATGTTTAGTTGTGTTAGATATATATTAAAATATATCCTCAAATTATATAACACAAATGCATGAAATTCGAATATATATATATAAATGGCTGAAAAACAACTATTACAGGGCTTAATGCCCTGAACCAGTCGACTGGTTCATTTCAGACCATTCGACTGGTCAGGAAGATTTAGCCCAGTAATGGCTAGTTTATGCTAATCATATATATATATATACATACATACAATTTACCTTTTTAAGCTAGTTGACCGGTGATTTACATACCTGTTAACTGATTCGAGAAACAACCATTTTTATGAATGGTCATCATCTTTCATGAAGAGATTCCTCTTCATTTCTGAATAGAAATGGGTGCATCTCTTAGATAAAAACTCTTCATGAAAGATCTCTACCTTTCAACTATTATATATACATTACAACCTTAGTTTTCAAATGACCGAATCTTTCCAAATCTATTTTATTTTCTAATCCACATTTCTAAACTCTTGCTTTCTAAAAAAGCTCTCAAATATTCAAATTACTTGTTGAGTCATTGAAATTATTTCAGATCTCTTGATTCAATAAGTAATATACTTCCTTAAATCTTCACATACATATTATATACTTGAGGGACTGTTTTAAATCTCGCAAATATCGCTCGAGATCTCCTCCGAGATCTCGTTTTGGGCTCCTTCCAAAACGAAACAGCAAATATCAATCTAAATCTCCTTTCGAATATATCGCCTGAGATATTGCAATATCGAATGATATATCGATCGAGACGAAATACTGGAGTATCATCCGAGATCTTTGTTTTTTTGGTTAAAATTTAAATTTGTATCTGAACTATAACTATAATTAAAAAAACTCAAATCTAGCCATATTAATCTTTTGTTTTTTTACATTCTGCATGTTAAATGACTATATTGTATGTTCGTATATGTTTTACAATGCTTATGATTTTCATATTTATCTTTTTATATACATGTTACTTATGAAATTATGTATTTTATGGTCTATTTATGCTGAATTTTTTAATGTTTTGGATCTTCTTAACGTTTCCTGTCTGACAATATTCTTGTTTTAAGCATATTACGATTTAAAGTATGAATGATCTTTCACAAAATAAAGAATAATAAAGTTATTTTGCATTTTAAGTTTAAGTTACTATGTTTTTGATAGCATTCACAAAAATCATTTTGTTAAAGTATCATTTTTAACATATCATGTACCTTGAGATTGTTCCGATATGAACTTTCAGACCGGAGATGAAAATCTGAGATGAATTCCCGAGTTTGACTCATCTCGTCCGAGATCTCCTCGGATACAAGACTGAGTCAATAAAATCCCCGAGAGGAAACGCGACCGATATCCGAGATTTAAAACCTTGACTTGAGGATAAGATTATTGGAAGGGTGTACTCAATCATTGGCTACTCAGTGTTGATCAAAGAACACAAGCAGAAGTCAAACTCTTGTAAACTGTTAAAGTACTGTGTTGGTGCTCAAGCAAGATATCCTTGTTGGGACTTGGATGTTGTGAACTTGTTCCTCCGGGTGAAAAGAGGGTGTTTATAGTAGAATTCCAGAAGGAGTCTGGGACTAGAAGTAGGACGGGAAGTCCGAACCACTATAAAATTCCTGTTATCATTTTACTTTACTTATTTCACTATTTATTTGTAATATATCATTTTAGTTAATATTTATTTGCATGACTATTGTATTAAACAAGTTAGAATATCATAGTCAATTCCGATATATTCTATATATAAATATCCTACATTAAGTCACATGACTTTTCACTGGGAAGTCATGATCATTACTAGAAAAAAGGTTATTTATAACGCTAACGAGAACAATTTTTTGGATTGTGTTATTATATATCTTAATTTTGTTTGTTTAAAGAGAGAATTACATACGTAATGCATTGTAAGCCCGCTTTTATTTCATGGCCGCCAAATTTACCCAATTATTCGTCCCTTCCCTCCTCCTCTAATAGTCTCCTCAAATTTTACCAATTATTTTCCCCTTTCCTCCTCAATAGTTTCCTCTATTCCACAAAAAAATTTCATCAAATTATCACCATCTAAACGCGCTTCCCCATAACCCGCCTTGTCCTCAACAATAGAAACCATTGACTACAGACTTCGACCAATATTGTCCGACGGTGGTGATTGACTGCAGCGATGATCTATCAGTCTGCGTTGTAAGCAATTGACTTTGAAGTCGACTCCAAAACTATCGACAAGTTATACATCGATGTCAAAATCTATTAAAAAGTAAAGAATTCAAACTCAATATTGATATGTAAGTTTAGTCAAAAGCGCAAGCATTTCATGCCATCTACGAAATGAACTATGTTTATAATCATGGGATATTTTTCACTGTTGATCTTCATTGATTTGAAGATCACTTGAATTTGTTTTGAATAGTACTAATGCTCAGAATTATGTACTGCATCTACATGAATAGTCTATCTATTACCGCTTAGAAAATTGTAAAAACTATGATAGATCTAGAAAGTAAATCAAAGGGAAGCACATGTGCCTGATTTTTCAAGAGTTACGAAAATAAATAAATTAAAAGGACCCAAACCCCCAATGTTTTTTCATAGCTTTGTCAATTGAGGAACCTCATCATAAATTGCACCGTAATAAAATAAAAATGGTAGAACAATCTCTTCATAAATTAAAGTGCAGTGTATACATAATATATGGACGGAACTGAAGAGTATATGGAAGATAGCATGCAAACACCTAAAGCTCTAACGTGGATGAACAAGGAAATTCATAAGAGACAGTGAATTTCTCGCATTTGTGCTACATTCAAAAAATGACTCCTGACCGTGCTCTTAATTTTGCCATCCATGGATCTACTTGAAAATCCATCCATGCACGTATTGTTATCAGTAAGTGTCGCGCTGACCCAAGCCTAAATGTTTTTTAGTTGAAATGTGAAATTCTTGCCTTTCATATTATCCATTGCGTATATGGAGTCCTTAAGTTCTTCAACTGACTACTTCATGGTGTCCATGCAGTCTTTCATAGCTGCTGCTACCTGATGGTTCTTGAGCCTACTACACACATGTCTTTCACAGCAGTGGAGGAACGGCGTGCACTGTCTAGCGTAAAGGAGAGTGAAGTATACGCCAGCTACATAGAGTTGCTTTTGATGGTGCTTGCAAATGAAGAAAGGGAAGTGTAGAACAGTGGTTGGTATGTTATTGCTCCTATTTTGCTTTTATGTATTTACTATTTGTTTGACGTTTGTTGTATTAGAATCCTCAAATCTATACTTGCTTTTAAGTCAAAACTGAAAAGAAGATTGAGGCTGAATACAAATGTAAAGAAAGAGGTCATCATTAATATGTTTCAACTGTCCGCAGTAGTAGCCCAGCGGTCAAGGACTTTGCTCCATGGTAACAGTGGTATGATTTCAAAACCCGGAATGATGGTCAAAGAGATTACCATGTGCATACGCTAAGATCAGCCACTTATATGGTGCTCGCGGACCACGCTAGATGCACTAGGGAGGGTTTTACGACTCCGACCGGTTTCCCTCCTAAACAAATTCAAAAAAGAAAAATGTTTCAACCTTAAAAGAGAATAATAAAATAGATTTTAGATATTTTGGGATGAATAGATGGTAGGGTATTTATATATTGGGAATGAACCCTACTAATAGTTCATCATTTGTGTTTATATGACTAGGAACTCAAATAAGAATTTTATATAGATGCCTTATTTACCTGATCACATTTGGTCCATGGTCAGTAAAATATTTGTTAAGTGGTGCAGATGCCCAATGATTTATATAACCCACATCAATTTATTAGGACAACCGTTGGGAGGTATGTCTTATCGCAGTTTTGTAAAATACGAGGAATTAGTCCCATTTATATAATTTTGGTTTAGTTTATTTTGATCATAGGAGCATTTGATATTTAGGATAAACTAAGGAAGACATGGTTAGCTTGATCTATTGTACAAAAAGACATTGTTACCCAAAAATCTTAAGTTTGACCTAGGACATATAAATTCTTATGTATTGTGTTTTTTGTCTTTTCAAAATATGTGCAATTAATCTAAGAGAATTCTAAAACTGGAAGTAATGTGTAATGAATATCGAAACTTATGATATTTTAAAACATGTTGCTTTAAAATTTCTCATTTTATGAAACAAAATACGGTTTTGATCGTAGGAGCACTCGATATTTAGGATAAATTAAGACATACATGGTTAGCCAGATCTATTGTTCACGGAGATATTGTTACCTAAAAATTATGAGTTTGAACTAGGACATATAAATTCCTATCTATGTCAGCTTCCTTTCCAAAATCCACCCAGTGAATCTAGAAAATTTATAAAAATGGAAGTAACGTGTAATGAAAACCGAAATATATGATATTTTAAAACATGTTGCATTAAAATTTAAGGTCTTCTAATATGAAACAAAATTTATATTTTGTACCTTAATCTCAATAATGTATGTAGTGTTCTTTCAGTTTTTGTTGTTAGGGTTTCCGCAAGATCATTACAAAATTAGATTTTGAAAGAGGGAACAAATTAACAATAACAAACAAATTCCTCCAAACAAACCTTTATTAATTCACTAAATTATTATAATGAAAGTCTAAAAAATAATTGGGAATTTATCTCAATCCCAAAAACAAGTTTTTTTTCCTTTCCTTCAGGTACAAATAAATCTATCCCTAATGATATGCTTATATAGACAAATGGAAAGAATAGGTGTATACCCAGTTGGACCCTAAAATATCTCAAAAATAAATCCTCCTTAAAACTTGCTCAAAATAAATTTTTCCTAAAATATCTTAATAGGCCCATAAAATCCGCACAAGATCCTTAAATTCTGCAACTTCCAATTTCTCCATCTTCAATATCCATGTGATAGATATCCTAAACCATAACACTTCACCTTGATATGAAATCACTCCAACAATCAACAAATCCTTAAACCAAAAACCACCCACAAATGATGCATCTCTAACATGAGATACACCACAAAAAATAATCTCAAAATTGCTTGTAATACCACAATGGCCTCATTGTAGACTTTGTGGCTTTACATTGACGGCTTCACCTTGATTCAGATGAACTCGCCTCTCCTATTCCAATTTGAGAACTCATAACATTCTCCATCGTTTTTCCAAGCAATTTATATATGTTATCATTTTCTTGTTTTGCGCGGAGAAGCTCCTTGTTACCCCTCCAAACCCTTGTAACTCCACCTCCAGTCGAGAAATTGCAATCTTTTTGTTCCAACTGTCCAATTAAAGCAAGATTCTTCTTGATTTCTGTGATGTACCTATCTCCCGTTAACTTCAGCAACTTTCCATCATTCATCTTCAATTGAACCGAACCTATGCCTTTAACATGCAAATCTCGACTGCTGGCGGATATCACTTTACTACTTTGTTCTTCATAATTAATAAATGCTTCCTTTTGATGGCACATGTGGAAACAAGCTCCTGAATTAAGTATCCAATCTTTGCTTTCGCCACATTAACGCATAAAATATTTTCTTCAATCACCTCACCAAAATTCACCTCATTGTCGTTATTATCTTGTTCATCCGACTCTTCCTCTAGTGCCTTCATCTTCTCCTTATATCTTTTAAGTTTATGACAAAATCTCAGTTGATAACCGGGTTTGTCACAGTAAAAATAAATGTATTCCTTTTTTCTTGTTTGGACTATTCGGTTGTCTTTCCATGTTTCGCTGATTAACCCTCCTTGCAATAAAAGCTTTTCAATTGGAGTTTCAATTTCCGCTGCCTCCTCCTTATCTTTTCCTTCCATAAGGCTCATCCTCTGTATCTCCTCATTAAGCATACTAACCATTGACCCCATTAAAACAACATCATCCGAATTTGAGTTATTCAACGCAACCACAAATGTTTCCCAACTTTATGGCAACAAACTCATTGTCATTAAGGCTTATGTTTCATCATCCACCTTGAAATTCACGGACAATTTCCTGAAAATCATTAAGATGTTCTCCAATTGATCCACCTTCCTTAAGCTTTTGATTCACCAATCTTCTCATAAGGAGAACCTTATTTATTGTGGAGTTCTTCGCATAAACCCCTTCAATTTCTTCCTTAACGCTTGCGTTTCATCATCTACCTTGAAATTCACAGCAGCTAATTGATTCACAATTTCCTAAAAATCATTAAGTTGCTCTCCAATTGATCCACCTTCCTTAAGCTTTTGATTCACCAATCTTCTCATAAGAAGAACCTTATTGGTTGCGGAGTTCTTTGCATAAACCCCTTCCAATTTCTTCCATATTGCAAAAGCAGATGTTTCATTAGCAACAATATGAAACACTGAATTATCCAAAAAACATCGAATAGACGCAGCAACCTTCCTACCAAAGTCTCTCACTTTTCTTCAGATAGATTGCTAGGTTTTTCCCCATTATTCTCCAGTGGCTGATGAAAATCATTAAGATAAAGGAAATCTTCCATCTTTGCCCTCCATAATCCTCAATTTCTTCCATTAAGCTTTTCGATAATTATTTTATCCATATTCAAACCCTCTCCAAAAAAATTGTGTAGAAGGCTCTGATACCAATTGTTAAGGTTTCCGCAAGATCACTACACAATTAGATATTGAAAGAGGGAACAAGATAACTATAACAAACAAATTCCTCCAAACAAACCTTTATTAATCCACAAAATTATTACAATGAAAGCCTAAAAAATAATTGAGAATTTATCTCAATCCCAAAAACAAGTTTTTTTTATTTTTCCTTCCCTTTAAGTACAAATAAATCTATCCCTAATGACATGCTTATATAAACAAATGGAAAGACTAGGTATATAACCAATTGCGCGCTAAAATATCTCAAAAATAAATACTACTTAAAACTTGCTCAAAATAAATCTTTCCTAAAATATCTCAATAGATCCTTAAAATCTGCAGTAGATCCTTAAATTCCGCAACTTCCAATTTCTCCATCTTCAATATCCATGTGATAAATATCACAAACCACAACAATTGTGCCCCCACATATTGTAGTCCCATGATCATACATGTTAACCTTGGATATGTTTTTCCTTTTGTGGGTAAGTGGAATGTTGTGGTTTCTTTATCGGAAATATCATTTAAAGCCTTAATTTCAGGATTCATATTAAATTTGATTGTGTAATGCAACACAAGCAACCCGAATATAGCATACAGTCTTATAGAACAAGTGTATGTTTAGCAATTTGTTCACCATACATGGCCGCGATTTAGGCTGTAATGACAACAACATGTTATATTATTCACCAAGGTAGGTCATTGTTGAACATGATACAAGTTGAAAATGGACATAATATGTACCATGCATGAGCATTCGTCTATTTTAGAGGAACGTGCATTCCATAACATATAACTATTGTCAGTTGTTTATAACTGAGGTTTGACAAAGTGCTGAAGGTGGGAGAGTTTCAAATATGTTAAATATACAGAAATGGCATGCATGTTGCAAAATTTTCATTTTTCTTTATTTTTCTTTTTATTGTTTGTTAAATATTTTATACAAAGTTCTAGGTTTCATTTTGATTACATAAAAAATTATAGTTTCCTAAACCTGTGGTTGCGATATTGTAGACATATCAACAGAAACATGTTCTAATCCATCAGTTCATTTTCTTGACCATTTCGGTGTAAAATGCCCATTTACTTTTGTAGTGCCTTTGACTTATTATAATTGACGCATTTATTATAGTTGACACAAAGCGTGTGATGGAAATTTACAAAGGAAAATCATCTGATATATATTTTCATTCTTCTTACTCATATTTGAACATCAAACCGACACGATAGGTCAGTTTTTGTGTTGAAATTATCAGTTAATCTCTTGAACATGCACTAATATATGTGAATCTCAGCTTCTTGCGGAAGCATAGAGACAAATGTTCGATTCACCGAAACAAGGTACTGCTATGACTTTCGAATGTAAGGATTTGGATCAAGCAGGAATCTCTAGGCCAATGGCTGCTTTTTCAGGCAGTCATCTTCCTGAGTGGGCTCAATCACTAAAACCATTGAAAAATTGCCTACTAATGTGGGTGCATGAATTCGAAAATGTGTGTATAGTTCGTTGGGCAAGAACCCTCCAGAATGGGCAAAAGAGATTTTGCAGCATTCTATCAGTAAATAGGTCTATAAAGGAAATGCATCAGTTCCCACCAAGGTATCTTACCTGACCTATAATCCTTGCTCCCTTGAAATAAAATCCTTTTTTCATCCTCATCTTAACTGATTTATCAGCATCAACTTCTTTGTTTCTGAGTGTTGGACTTGTTTTCTTTCTTCGACTGTACTCTTTTCTTTTACATGGCAAAAAGTGATATTTTCATGTCACTCAACATGTTAGGACCTCAAATTATCTGGATCCAACATTTACCTAAGATGTTGTTGCTCTTGGGAGATAAACACTCTTCTATATCGAAGGTATCATACATGCAAATATCATATTTTTCACTTTGTGTTTCATCCATTGAATCAACTATTTTGTAATGCTTGTGAATTAATTCAGCTTCTGCATTATGCTGCTAAATTATGGTTTCCTACCACGTATTATTAATGGCGAGCACTTTGGGACATGCCACTTTTCTTGTATTTTGTAATTAATGTTGAAAACTCTAAACACAAAATATGAAATAAACCAAACGGCCCCTAAGTTATTTTATTGCAAAAAGAATTGTTATCTTTACTTGTTTAATATTAAATTTTTAGACGGAAGGCGCCTCACATGTTCTTTAGCTAATTTTTTTCTCTTCTTCTTTTGAATATTATTAATATATTTGGTTGAATATTATTTATTTTCAATTTTGTCCTTGTTTTACTCATTTTGAATTTCGTTACTTCTATTTAATGTTCCCTTTTTGAGTTAGGGTTTTATTTTGAATTTCACAA
Source organism: Allium sativum (assembly GCA_030737875.1). Classification (NCBI taxonomy): domain Eukaryota; kingdom Viridiplantae; phylum Streptophyta; class Magnoliopsida; order Asparagales; family Amaryllidaceae; genus Allium; species Allium sativum. The sequence goes on from CM060923.1 coordinate 648,129,774, forward strand.
TCATATCAAAACAGCATGACACAAAAGCTATTGCAACCATTAACAAATTTATTAGCCTGTTGCAAAGATGTGAATTGTTAACAAAAATAACTCTAACTGTCAATCTTGTATGTTAATCAATGTGTTGTTCACTTGAAGTTTGTCTGTGTGTAAATTAATTCATGATATGTGTAATGACCCGAAAATCCAGTCCAATTTGAGCTGACTAAATAACACAAGTCCAACCCCAATTACACCGGAAAATCAGAACACTAATAGAAAGAAATTAGAGGGTGAGAATAGATAAGATTGAAACTTAGAATAGAAGAAGAAGAACACAACATCAGAGTAACACGAACCTCACAGCGGAACGAATAACATATAATATATATAACATAACTTGAAATATACATCTGTAGTTGAATATACATCATTATCAAAGTACAACACTTGCAACACAGTGGAAATAACTATAGCTATATAATCCTGAAGCCTCCTGCTCCAAGCTCTTCCAGTATATCTGTAAATCCCGACAATTTGACTGCCCGTACAAATTTAGGCACCTAAGAGTTTAAGGAAACAAACAAATAAACTTCAGGTCAGTCATGGAACTGGTGTGAGTAAAACAGTTTAAAACAGTTTGAACAAGTAAATGATATCTCATAAGACCACGCCGTATAACGGAACGGGTTTTTCCCTTATGAGAATCCAAATTATGTTTATATCAGAAACCTTTTGATATTATAATAATGTCTATCAACACAATACAATAATCATCTAGCAGAAACGCTTCCATCTCACGTTCTACATATATAGTATACAATCAAATCCGGAAGCACGTATTGGGTAATGGATTTCCAACTATGACAATGTATGGAACCACCTTTCGCTAGTGTACCTCAAGAGAGGAATACATTGGGTTCAACAAGAACATCTTGCAACCCGACCACACATGACCGACCACTCATTTCACTTGAGTGTATCGAATGTATATCACCAACGGTTGGGATCAGCAACCGTATCCCGAATGGGACAGTATCGACAATAGATTTTTAGAAATAAATGAAACTCTAGATCAGGTGATTATACACCCTACTTCGGAGCGACTGACTTAGCCATGCTGCTTGCCCGATTTCTGTCATTTACCGGTTGATGAGGCTTGAGGTTACGCTTCATCATCCCATCAGATTCACTTCGAATGCCACATTGTCAGATCCATCGAAAATCACTAATTGACGTATACAACAGTACATTACGTGTTAGCAAAAGAAGTTTCCTTCTCCGCTTCCACTCTTGGTACGGTTGAAGAAATCAGTGTACGTGACCTTTCTGGAAATACTCTGTTGAACATTCATCCATATAAGTCATCCAGGAAAAGGATGAACCGAAGGCACTATTCAATACATCCATCTTAGTCACTGTTATCTAAGACTTATACAATAGCCCTTGCGCTTTACTCCGTCTTCAATTATCTTTGGCATATATGATTCACAACACTTATGCCAATACAGAGTGGTTCTTTGATAATAATCCAACCGGTCTCTCCATATTAACAACGTTAAAATGGTCAAAACTTCGATAGTCTGTGATTTAACCATCAAAGAAAACACGTGTGCAAACAACGATATTATTTCCAAATGGAAATTCTATCAATCAATCATCAATCATATATATATATCTATATATATATATATTCCTTATTTTCTATATTTAGAAAATATATGTTAACACTGGAAAACGTTTCCATAACTTATTTACGTATCACTATTCTTTCTACAACTATCAGTCTCTGACTGTAAACTAGCAGGAGAACAATTCTCTAAGTATAAACCCCGAAAGCCGAAACCAACATCAGATCGATACTTAGAAAACTATTCAACTTAACTAATCTCTAGTCAGTTTCTAATCTTGTTTAACTCTATTTCTTTACCTCTATTCGATTAACTCTATTTGATTTACTCTAATACGAATAACTAATATCTGTTTTAACTTTATTTCGAATAACTATATTCGATTTAACTCCATTCGCTTGACTCTAGATCGCAGCGATCACAATGGTTACGCCTGATTCCCTTAGGAAACATCCGACCGCCGTGGGCTATCTGCAGCCCTGCGAATTACGCTAGCAGTCATGCTAAATGGTAACTTATCCTAAATAACTATGTCTGATTAACTCCTTTTGATAAACTACATTTGATTAACTCCTTTTGATAAACTACGTTTGATTAACCCCTTTTTATCTCTTCAGTTTCCTTTTATAATCCTATTTAGTTTCCAACTAAATATTCCTTTTATAATTCTATTTATTTACTAAATAAATATTCCTTCATCCTATTTATTCTCTAAATAGATATTCCTTTATTCTATTCTATTCGTTTTATCAACATTTTTCCTCTTTATAAAACTCTATTCGTTTTATAAACATTTTCCTTTTATTTACTTTCGAAATATTTCTTTTTTATAAAATCGGTTGATTTTATAAAATTCCTTTATTTCAATATACATTGATATAATTCTTCTTAAATCCCAGGGTCTTTTATGATATTTAAAATATCGAATAATAAGGATCAATATCATTCTAACACACATAATCCATTACAGATTATATAACACATCATATATCACAATATATGAAAAACAGTAAAATAAATGTTGAGGAATCCAGTTGGATTCCTCCGACCTGTTTCCCTGCATCACAGATGTTACACAACATAATCAACATCACTTTCAGTTCAATATGAAATATTCTGTTAACAGAATCAATATTTGATTTACATTATATATATATATATATATATATATATATATATAATTTCCACCAACTGACAAGCAGTTAAATCAAATAGTCAACACACAGTCAATCAGCCAATATTTAACAGTTCTAAAAATACAACATGAAATTATAAACAGTTCAGATTTAGTGAGATTTACTCACATTGGACGATAATCGTTGATTTACGATAACCATCGCTTTATTCCGACGGACAATTTATTTTGCGATAAATTGTAATGAGCTCTGATGGACTTCCAGTCTGTTCCATCGTGTAGTATCCGTCCATACGATCCCAACGCAACTTACGGTTCGTCATCCTGATATCGTATTCTCAAGTTATTTATTTAACAAGTAAATAAATTGTTTGAAATTGAAACAAATTAATTTAATTCGCCAACGGGCCTTACTCATCCCATCCGGCCCAAATCCACTCCCATCCTTTCTTCCACAATGATACACAGTAACTCGCTCCTCTTTACAGGCAATAGTCGCTCTTTACCCCCTCTTATCTCCTCCTATATAGCATCGCTTGCCAAACCAACATCACAACACTTCCTCTCGTTCCATCCTCTATACTTCGATATCCCATACATCAAACTCGATCACCATTTCTCAGGTGCGATAAACAGCTAAACCCGCCCCCCCCCCCACTGTACATGACGCGATGAGAAAAACATCACCGAACCCTCCCAGAACGTGCACGCTAGAAATACTTGATGCCACAATTCGAAAACCAACAACGAAACCATCAAACAATGCACCGAATCGCCATAATCGCTAACCCTAGTTTCACTGTGTGAATGTCGAGCTCGACAACCCGCGTTCGTACCATACAAAGGAGACACCAAATCGAAGAGAATCTTGCAGCGATTTCATATATACTAGTATTGAGATTTATGGATTTTATTTCCCATTTGTTTGATTTTTCTTTTTCTTTGGTTTGCTTCTCGTTTCAGAACTGAATGTAGCGGCTCAATTTTGAGCAGAACGACTTCGTGAATTAGGTTATAAGGGATGAAGGGTGGCTATTTATAGAAAAAGGGTTGGAGATATTTCAGTTTTTTTTCCTTTATAATTGTTTTCGCCTTCTAAAAATTCGTGTGATCACACACGATACCCAAAAATCACAAAACTGGACATGCAGCTACATTTCGACATTACGGTCTCAACGAAACTGGTTTCGTCGACTTCGAACTTCGTATGCTCACACAGCGTATTTTTAACTATCAAAATACTGGTTGTTTTTCACTCTAAAAATCCGTACGGCCACACAGTGACTCTAAAAATCATGGATCTTGGAATCTAACAACTATTTAAAATTGCGGATCCAACAAAATTAGTTTCGTCGAACTCCGAGGTCGTTTGCAAAACTGGTTATTTCTAAAGCTCTGAATGACCCATTTAAATATATAAATATATTTAAATATAATTAAATTTAATATTTAAAAATAAATATTATCGTATATATTCACAATGGAATACCATACAACTCCAGAATATTCCTATATGAATTTCTAACTCGATATTTCAAATCCCGATTAAATTGATATTCGATTTAAAATGAAATTCCTTTTTAAAATATAAATAATTCCTTTATAAATTATAAAGGAATTCCACAGCAACTTTTCTAAAATATGATTTGGACGTATCTCAAAATCTACACGACGAAATCCCGATTTTTCTCTTTCACTAGAAAGGTATACTCCACCAGCTCCACACGTTTCTTGTTTCACATAAATCCGGCTTAAAATGAATCCTGTACATTCAGTTGAAGTTCGAATCGCCAGTTTACAAACTGCAGCGCCATTTCGAGCTCGATTATAATTATACGTTCAAACTGTCATTTATATAATATATTCGTTATTTAAATTCAATTCTAAACTGAATTAAATATCACAGATGATCCAGTTCACACCATATCGCCATTTCAACCAATTCTGATTATTTCAGAATTAAATATATTATTTAATTTATTATTTTAATTAAATATTCATCATTATTTAATTCCACGACCATTTAATTCACTATATCACTATTTATATAATTAAATAAATTAATTATAATACCTCTGCAATTGCAGGTCATTACATTCTTCCCCACTTAAAATAATTTTGTCCTCGAAATTGCCAAGGTAGAGAACGACCCTATCGACTGGTTAGAACCTATTTGTTCACTTCTTAACTTCAGTTTCAACTGAACCAATTTAATTTCGATTAAAATATTAATTAATTCTTATCAACGAAAATTTTCAAAAATCCTGAAAATTTTCTAACGCCTTAACTTTTCGAAAAATTTCGCCAGCACCTCCTTTGTACTGGTTAATCGGTCAAACTCCAACTCGTCTCTCTGGGCCATCTCCATCCCAAAAGAAAATCAAACAGCCAAGGGGCTTGCCAATTCGGCTCATAAATCTTATATCCAATAGAAATATAAACTTGTACCTTTTTGTCGGGCATATCATTTTATCCTTTTCACCTGTTATCAATTCAGCGGATACAAGGGTCATCCCAATCAAATTCCAATCTGCTTTTACCCACAACCCCACCATTCGCTTATATCCGAGCCAAATATCATTTTAACTCGAGTTTCTTCTCGATTCCCAACTCTTAACTTGATTATCCCATTTCACTTCAAATTTGAATCTCACAATCCAATCTGTCTTGATATCATTCTAATTCAACCTCAGATACCACTTTACTGGCTTTAATTTAATTCAATTTTGCTTTCGCAAATTTCTGTTAAATTTGTTTTTAATTCAAACAGTCTTTCCCTGGGAGTTTTTAAACAGTTTACTTTTTTTTAAAAAAATCAAATTTTCCTTTTGAACATATCATTGAGCCCTTAATTAATATTCCATTAGTTAAATCACTTCTCTATTTCTTTATCAATATTTGTTAACCAAATATTTTCAATAACCATATTGGCCGTTTATGTTATTTGGAAAACATTTCCGAATATCGCCTTCCTTTATTTTCTAAACTTTAGAAAATATATGCTATTTATAATCGGAAAATATTCCAATTACTTATCTCTTTTCCGATCTCATTTATTTCTATACTTAGGAAATATTCTTTATTATATCTCCAAGCCTACACTTATTTGGGTTAAAACGGATGTTGTGTAAAACATCGTTACGACAACCCAAATACTATATTCAACTAACTCTTATTCAATATTGATCTTCAAGCCTGAAATCTTACTATTTATTTGTTAATAATGAAATCAATCAAGTTGGGGGTATAACTACCTCTCAGACCTTGACTGAATAACATTTATAACATCAAAACAGATATGACTACTTACTCGAATAATCAATACCATACAACTACTTATTCACTTTTAAACACGTATACGCTTCCTCTTTCTATTCTTACTAGATTTTATTCTTAGTCTTCCTTTTTGATTTAACTATTATATTTCTAAGTTCGTTTCCTTATCGACTTCTATATATATCGATACGTTGATTTCTAACTATCAAGTTATCTTAAAAATATTCTAACTCCATAAATTCCCGGAAAAATTCGCCATAACCTCCTTTGTACCAGGAGCATCCGGATATTTCAAATAGCCTCCCATAGCCCTCACCAATCCAAAAGAAAAAGAAAAAGAAAAAACCAAGCGGCTAGCAGATACGGCGGATAAAATCTCATATATGAATTAAATACATACCTTTTCGTCGAGCATTCTATTTATATACCTTCACACCATATCCATACCTATCTCATGTATACTTGTACCAGCCCAATCTATTTTAACAATACCTGATCGTTTTAACTCAATTCGTTAATTAGTTTGTTAATTGACTCTTTAGTCTATTTCACTTTTATATTTGAACATGATATGTTCAAATATATTTTAACTTGCTTATTAAGTAATTTGAATCCAAATTTCAAATTTTAGTTCTATATTCGATTTCGAATATCCATTTACAAATCCAATTCACCTTTCAAAGTTCAACTTCAAATTAAAAACTCGATTAACTAATTCCTCTTCGACTTAGTTAATTCTATTCAATTTCTATTCAAATTTTATATCATTTCTATTAGTCAATTCAATATATCAAATTCTATTTTATATATCCCATTTTGAAAGTCAACGCAACTTGTCTTTCCCAAAACAAATTCAAAACAGTATCTCTAGTAGTAATTCGTCACTTACAACTCGAAAATGAATACTGATGATGCAACTGTCATCATCAGAATCTATTTTCCAGCGATCGAAGTGAGTTCAATACTATAAAACCATTCTAAACAATCCCACTTTGAAATTCATTTCAAAATATAATTCACACGGATTGTAAAACAATTTAAAATCTCTCAGGATCTTAAATTTTCCTTATTTTTAATCCAAATCCATTTATAAACACTTATCCAATTCTCTAGAGTTTGAACTCAATTTCTGGTTTAAAATTTCAGAATCAACTCATCTGATTTCACATATTTCACTTATATGAATTCTGATTGGTTATTTACATAACCATTTAATTTATAATCTTACTCGATTATAATCACAACCAATATATCCAATATATTATAATCTTGATATATATATATCTTCTCTATATCAAGATATACCTTGGGTAAACTTATTTAAATTTACCCTCTTTTCAAAACATATCGTGTCGACCCATCGTATTCGAGTGTTTAGTACCTCCCACCAATACAATGGATCAAACTGATCGACCACAACTCATAAACAACTCAACCACTAAATCTCCACGATATAAAACAATTTTTATATCAATAACAAATACATTCACTCATATCTTTACACTCAAACTCAATCTAGGGTATTACTAACCCCATTTCTACTGAGTCACGCCACAGAGCCAAGGTAATTCTTAACTTAAGCTCTGATACCAACTGTAATGACCCAAAAATCCGGTCCAATTTGAGCTAACTAAATAACACAAGTCCAACCCCAATTACACTGGAAAATCAGAACACTAATACAAAGAAATTAGTGGGTGAGAATAGATAAGATAGAAACTTAGAATAGAAGAAGAAGAAGAAGAACACAACATCAGAGTAACACGAACCTCACAGCGGAACGAATAACATATAATATATATAACATAACTTGAAATATACATCTGTACTTGAATATACATCATTATCAAAGTACAACACTTGCAAAACAGCGGAAATAACTATAGCTATATAATCCTGAAGCCTCCTGCTCCAAGCTCTTCCAGTATATCTGTAAATCCCGACTACTTGACTGCCCGTAAAAATTTAGGCACCCAAGAGTTTAGGGAAACAAACAAATAAACTCCGGATCAGTCATGGGACTGGTGTGAGTAAAACAGTTTGAACAAGTAAATGATATCTCATAAGACCACGCCGTATAACGGAACGGGTTTTCCCTTATGAGAATCCAAATTATGTTTATATCAGAAACCTTTTGATATTATAATAATGTCTATCAACACAATATAATAATCATCTAGCAGAAACGCTTCCATCTCACGTTCTACATATATAGTATACAATCAAAACCGCATGCACGTATGGGGTAATGGATTTCCAATTATGACAAGGTATGGAACCACCTTTCGCTAGTGTACATCTACAGAGGAATACACTGGGTTCAACAAGAACATTTTGCAACCCGGCCACACAAGACCGACTACTCATTTCGATTGAGTGTATCGAATGTATATCACCAACGGTTGGGATCAGCAACCGTTTCCCGAATGGGACAGTATCGACAATAGATTTTTAGAAATAAATGAAACTCTAGATCAGGTGATTATACACCCTACTTCAGAGCGACCGACTTAGCCATGCTGCCTGCCCGATTTCTGTCGTTTACCGGTTGATGAGGCTTGAGGTTACGTTTCATCATCCCATTAGATTCACTTCGAATGCCACATTGTCAGATCCATCAAAAATCACTAATTGACGTCTACTGAAACACCCCACCTCCGTTAGGGTCACTCTCAAAGGGAATGCCCTAATTTTGGTGGAGGTTTTTTTTTAGTATAAGTCATAGATATACAAGACAGATATAAGAACACATATTTGTAAACAGCGGAAAAACAACAACTTTTATTTCATAAAAGCAAATACGTGTTACAAAACATCACCATGATTGTCTTACATCTTTTTCCAAAACATAACATAACACTTTCATAATCTGTCTTGAGTACATTATTTAAAGAAGCATAAATAAAACATAGATAAACTGCAAAATCCCCATAGTGATTGTCCAAAGCTATAGTTCAAACGAAAAGGTCCAAGCAATACATTTCTCTTCTTCAAGCTGGATGTTAAGGTTGGTCAAGCTGCTGTGTTCCCTCCCTGTGGACCTGGGGGGGGGGGGGAACGGAAGAAAAGAAGACGAAAGAAAAGTAGAGTCAGACATAAAGCCTGAGTAAGTCTAGTACTATTTTGTCTATGAATAAAGAACTGGGTATGATAAGTATAAACAAGAAGTGGGCAAGCACTATAAACTTGGTTAAGTTGTCTAGGGTCGAATATACTATCGTACTCCATGTTAATCTCTGAACCCATATAAACTAGTTTCCAATTGGCACCCCATAATCAGGGTGATGTGATCCATTCTATGATGATCGGCTCCTACTCGCATAGTTACATGTGTCTTACGGCCCCCGATGTTGTAGTTACCTATGCTGGTCCCACCATGGGGTGTATCAAGTCCCATGGTGGCGGCCCGACACAACCTTAGAATGCACAGGTATGCTACTGGTGTCTAGTGCCTTATTTTTCTGCGCCGGAGTGTGTGCACGCCCGCACCCCGTTAGAACCTACACTACTACACCACCGCCGTCGATTTGACCTCTTACAATCCGCCCAGTAATCGTGCCCCACCCTGCTTAGTTTCAGGGTATCCTGATACACCTTTTAGGGTTACTGCTGAAAAGGGTCCCCCGTTACTAGGTTTTCTATCTCTAGCCAACATGCTAAGTTGGTTAAGTGTTTCCTAACCTAACCCCCACCAGTCCGTTTAGTTTAGCATGTTCCATTTTGATTAAGTCTTTAGTTCACTTAATCCTAACAATCCTGACTCAGCCTTAATTGTCTTATTAAGGCCCTGACCTCTCACATTAGACAGGTATTGTTGTGGCTGCATGTTGCCGGTTGGTTCCGGGCAGTCTTACGCCACAACTCAGTCTAACCTCGGGTCCTTATTGGGCTCCATGTTTAACCTCCCACATTGGATAGGTATTGTTGTGACTACTGGACAGCCGGGCGGTTCCGGGCAGGTTTACATCACAACTCAATCCAACCTCGGGTTAAACACATCGTATTTTCTACATTTACATATTTTGTCTTTCTTCTTTATTTTCTTATATGTAAATATTTGCGGCCCATTATTAAGTTAATGGTGTAAAGGTTACACCAATCATGGGCCCAACCCATACTTGAACTTGGGCCCTTCTACTTTATATTTTCATTTATTAATTAATTTTAACCCAACGTTATTTTCCCCCGTTTAACAAGTCCGTTTATTATATATATGTTGGGCTTAGCCTTTTAAAGCCCAACTTAGCCATGCGAAAAGGGGAGGCTTAAAGCGTGATTACATACACAAAGAGGGGAATGTGAGCGCATGAACTTGCAACATACGTTGGAACTACAAAATAGAAACTGGTGTACTTGCATAGTGGTAACATATACTTTGGTCATAAAGCATAGGTGACATGAATCAAAGCATGTGAACTTGTAATTGAGATAATAATCTAAATTGGGTATCATTATTGACTCATGAACCTATATTTTTATCTAGGCATAATGTCAAACATAAGCATGGCATAAATATTTCTAACATAAGCATGGCATAATGTCAAACATAAGCATGGCATAATGTCAAACATAAGCATGGCATAAGTATAGTTAAATTTGTTCACATAACCATGGCATAAATATTTCTAACATGAAATCATGATTTTTACTTTAGTCATGCAAACTTGCAAAAAGGGATTTTTGAACCTAACCTAGCTATGTGGTACATATGTCATCATATAATTCTTGTTAACAATTTCAATTATGCAAATTATTAATCATAGCCTAGTCATATTCATAAGTTTGCAAATAGGTTTTCTAGTACAAAAGCATGGCTTAATACATGATGCCAAATTTTCAACATAATTTCATATGGATTATGATAATCCAAACTTATTCCAATTACTTCACAAAAATGATGTTTGTATAAAAATACACATTATGATGGCATAGTAGCAAAGCCCCAAACTTGCATGAATTTAAATCAACTACATACATGTAGCTTCAACATGGATTACATAATTTTGCGAAATATTCCAAACGTATACTTGCATAGAACTACCGCATGTAGTTCTTTATAATTGAATAACATAATTCAAGAATATCCAAACGTATATAAATTGATAAGAACGCATAAATATGAATTACTTTATTGCCACAATTCAAGCATACAAACCAACACAATTATTTGTTCATACCAAAGTAATACTCTACTTACAATGGTGTGATGAATTCTCTAATTTAGGGATTTGAAGACGCGGTTTGATTTGATTGAGTTGCTTTATGCCTTAGAATTTGCCTCCTAATCCTCTCTCCAATTTGGTGGCTACCCCTAGTCGTTCCTCAGCAACATGGCAGCTTTGTTCTTATTTTTGAATGAATAGATTAGGGTTTTGTCTAGGGTTGTTTTTATAGGGGAAATGAACTGATTAGGACCATTGATGTTGCTTGGATTGATCGTAGCCATTCATCCTAAGGAGAGACCAATTAGAGCCTGCCACCTAGCCCTAATGACAAAGCAGGCCACAGAAAATCGACTAACAGAGAATAGGCCAGCCGGGTTGGACTGGGCTCGACCTGGGTCTGGACCAGGTCGACATGCCTGTCGACAGCCCTGTCGACAGCCCTGTCGACCTGGTTAGACCAGGTCGACAGCCCAGTCGACCTGGGTGCGTCAGGCGGGCGTTTTTCCATCCTGGCCCATTGGGCCCCATATTCGAACTTAAACTTGATTTAGAAACTTCCGAAGGCCATATCTTCTTCATACGGACTCCGTTTTTCGAAAACTCGGACTCTATTTCACGTATTTTTCCGAGACGAACGAAATGGCGTATCCCGTTTCCCTTAGTTCTTTGATTTCAAATTAATTATACGTTAATTTGTTAATTTCACATTTATAGAATACACGGGGTGTTACATTCTCCCCCACTTAAAAGGATTTCGTCCCCGAAATCTTCAAGTTTAGGAAAATGTATATCCTAACATCCAATCATCCGTCTACTCATCCATCAAACACGAGCATCCATTGTCCTTAAAAGATTTCTAATGCTTCATGATCAAATGCGAAGTGTGTGTGTACATGTACTTATCTAATGCAAAATCAGGTGGTCTACTGATTCAGTTGACCTCCTTAATGCGAATTTATGTAAGTGCCATGAATCCATTATGTATGCAAACTTCCCTATTCATGATTCTACATGAGTGCACAATCATTCATTACAAATGCAACATCCATATGACAACACATTAAAGTTCAACCATATACGAATGCAAACATATATGCATATGCAATATGAAGTGACTGAGCCGATCTAAAACCTAGATTGTGTGTGTATATGCAACCACGAGCAACCACTAGCAATCACTTGCAACCACTTGCAACCATCATCCATAACATGTTTCAACTACATGTTTCCATCCAAAGGGTTTCTACCTAAAAGATACGGTCGAGGAAATATACCTAAAAAGATAGATAAAAACGCAACTTAAGGAAAAAGAAAGATCAAGGATGTACCCTCGAACAGAAAAGGGTAGGCAGTACGTATTCTAGCTTCAGTTTCCCAAGTCGGTCTCCCTCGGCGTCGCTCTACTGAACTTTGACGATCTTGACTTCGCGGTTGCGTAGCTTCTTCACTTCCGTTCCTAAGATGTGGGTTGGAACTTTTCTTATGGTTGCTTCGCGTTCCACTTCGGCCTCTTCGAGGATATTTGGCTCTACCACCTCGGCTGACTCATGTAGACATTTTTGGAGATGTGAAACGTGAAAAACGTTGTGGACTCCAGCCAACTTCTCGGGTAGCTCTAATCTATAGGCCATTTTCCCAATTTTCTCGATAATAGGGAATGGCCCTACAAACCTCGGTGCTAGTTTTCCTGTGGTTCCAAAACGAACAACGTTCCTTAGCGGTGATACCTTGAGAAAAACTCTGTCTCCAACTTCAAATTCAAGGTCGGTCCTCCTTTTGTCGGCGTAGGACTTTTGTCTGTCTTGGGCCGTCTTCATCCTTCTTCGTATTAAGTCTACTTTCTCTGAGGTCTCTCGGATCATATCTGGTCCAAGTATGAGCTTATCCGTGGACTCCCACCAACAAGTGGGCGATCGGCACGGTCTTCCATATAAAGCTTCGAAGGGCGCCATTCCGATGGTTGCTTGATAGCTGTTGTTGTAGGCAAATTCCACCAAAGGAAGGTGGTCTTCCCATGTCCCTCCGAAGTCGAGGACACATAGTCTTAAAAGGTCTTCCAAAACTCTGTTCACTCTCTCTGTTTGGCCGTCGGTTTGGGGATGATAGGCTGTGCTTAAGCATAATTGCGTTCCTACTGCTTCTTGCAGACTCCGCCAAAACTCACTGGTGAAGATGGGGTCTCGGTCACTAACAATGCTAGATGGTATTCCATGGAGTCGAATGATTTCCTTGAGGTAAAGTGATGCTAGGGATGAGGCAGTTCTCTTACTTTTGACAGGTAAAAAGTGGGCGCTTTTAGTAAGCCTATCCACTATTACACAAATGCTAGTGTTGCCTCTCCTAGACCTAGGCAGCCCATCGATGAAGTCCATTGAGATGCTATCCCACTTCCACTGTGGGACCTCTAGAGGATGTAGTAGTCCGCCAGGCTTTTTCTGTCCCGCTTTAACCTGTTGGCACACCATACACTTAGAAACGAATTCTGCCACGTCCTTTTTCATGCCGTTCCAGAAGAAAGTCCTTTTTATGTCTTTGTACATTTTATCCCCGCCTGGGTGTATCGTCATCTTGGAGTGATGTGCTTCCTCGAGAACCTTCTTTACTAAATCTTTTGTCTGTGGGACGCATAGTCTACCGTCTCGCCTTAGCAAACCCTTATCGTCGATGGAGTATCTGTTGAGGTGAGTTGAAGTCTCACCTCTAATTAGCCTATCAATCATTTCCACAAGCTGAGGGTCTTCGCGTTGTGCTGCCCCTACTAAATCCACTAAAGTCGGGCGCACTTCGAGAGATGCAAGCAAGCCCGGTACGAAATCGGAGGAAGGCCTAAAGTCGAAGCTGGCTATAAACTAATAAGACAATCACAATTAGGAATCAAATAAAAGGAATCACAAAAGACAAGAAAAAAATGGTTCTAACTTATTATAATAAAAGATCGGAATTACAGAAGGATATTTGGAAAATATTTAAAAGAAAAAATATCCGATTAATACGTAAATCGCATTATTTTATAAAATCCTTCATTGAAAAAATATACATGAATCTATTACTATGTATCATTAAGATTCCAAGTTTTAAATCAACAAACAAAATTTTAACTAAATACTCTAGGCTTTGTCTTTCAACAAACAACGGGCTTAGGGTCAATTTCTTTCGGCTCAACGCGTCTGCCACTACGTTGCCTTTGCCCGGAGTATAGGAGATTTCGAAATCGTACGAGGCAAGAAACTCCATCCATCTTTGTTGCCTCAAGTTAAGATCCTTCTGCGAGAAAAGATATTTCAACGATTTATGGTCAGTGTAAAGTTCGAACTTATCACCTAGGAGATAGTGTCGCCAAGACTTGAGTGCAAAGACGATGGCGGCTAACTCAAGATCGTGGGTTGGGTAGTTCTTTTCGTGCGCTTTCAACTGCCTCCCGCCATAAGCTACTACCCTTCCTTTTTGCATTAAGACGGCGCCTAGCCCTGTCCCACATGCATCCGTATAAACAGTGAACATCTTACTCCCATCTGGCAGCGTCAAAACTGGGGCTGTTGTGAGAGCCCTTTTCAGTCGTTGGAAAGCAAACTCGCAATCCAAGTCCCAATTGAACACTAGATTCTTCTTAGTCAATCTCGTGAGCGGAGCTGAGACTTTCGCAAAATCCCTTATAAACTTTCGATAGAAACCTGCTAGTCCTAGAAAGCTTCGGACCTCAGTTGCATTCCTTGGTGTCTTCCAATCCTGTACCGCCACTACCTTAGCAGGGTCCACTGCTAACCCTTGTTTGGATACTATGTGCCCAAGGAACCTCACCTCTTCCCTCCAAAAGTGGCATTTGGAGAATTTGGCTTTTAGTTGATGGACTCGCAAAGTTTCCATGATTGCCCTTAAGTGTTGAGCATGTTCCTCTTCACTCTTTGAGAAGATAAGGATATCATCTACGAAGACCACTACGAATTTGTTGAGGAAATCTCTAAATACCCTACTCATCAGGTCCACGAAGTAAGCAGGTGCTTTTGTCAAGCCGAAAGGCATGACAAGCCATTCAAAGAAGCCGTCTGGGGTTCTGAATGCCGTTTTATCGATGCTATCTTCAGCCACCCTTAGCTGATGAAAACCGGTCGCTAAATCGAGTTGGGAGAAAACAGACGCTCCTACAAGCTGGTCAAATAAATCGTCAATTCTAGGGAGAGGGTGCCTATTCTTTTTCGTTAGCTTGTTGAGCTCCCTATAGTCAACACACAGACGGAGTGAACCATCCGCCTTTGTAGCGAACACCACTGGAGCGCCCCATTCTGAAATGCTCCTCCTAATGAACCCCTTTTCTAGAAGCTCTTTAATCTGTTTACTGAGCTCTTTCCTTTCTCGTGGAGCCATATGTCTAACGGGCAACGCAACGGGCTTTGCATTATCTACAAGATATATGCGGAAGTCTATTTCCCGCTTCGGAGGCAAGCCCTTCACCTCTTCAAAGACATCCAGATATTCCCGGACCACTCTAACTGATTGCAAATTTTCAATAGAGGCATCTAGCGATTCAAGATAACTAAGCATAACCGCATACGAGGGATTACAAGAAATTTCCAAAGTATTACCGAGCTGGGTTAGGAGCCTAACAACCCTTTTCTCACAATCAAGGATGGCCCCATTACTGGATAGCCAATCCATACCCAAAATCAAACCATAACCCGAAAAGCCCAAAACAAAGGCACTACATTGAAATTCTACACTTAGAATAGAAATTTTCAATCCCAAACAGATCATAGACAAATGAGCTGGGCCCCCAATTGGGTTTGCAACAATTAAGGGGTCCTCTACCATACTAGTTTTTAGGTGCAGAGATTCTACTAAAGCAGACGAGATAAAGGAGTGTGATGCGCCAGAATCAAATAAAGTGCGAACGGGGGGATCATAAAGATAAACTACACTTTCTACAGAAGTATTTATACCTCGCTGTTGCAGAGGTGGCGCTTCTAGCACATGAACCTGTGCCCTTGGGGTGGATCCAGCCCTCTGCCCCTGTCCTCGTTTCTTTGGGCAGTCCTTAGCCCTGTGGCCTGTCTTACCGCAAGAAAAGCACCCACCATTCTCCTTGGCCTTCTTTTTCCGGCAGTCCTTTACTAAGTGCCCCACTTTGCCACAGAAATTGCACTTCCTCTTCTCTTTGTTGCCTTTCCCGCCCTTCTTAAAGTCTGTCTTCTCAGGGCAGTCTTTGCTGATGTGTCCAGTCTCCCCACAATGAAAACATTCACCTTGCTTTCTTTTCCTCTTTCTACAATCCTTGGCTATGTGCCCCTCCGTACCACAAAAATTGCATTTCCTTTTTTTTTCTCGTTTCTTATTATTACTGTTACGATCCTTTATTATTTGACTATTATTCGTCTTCCTACTCTGGGACTCTTCCGCTTGTTGGTTCACGTGGAGGAGGAGGAGTGAAAGCGTTAGCAGCTGGGGAGTAAGGTCTCCAGACATGCTGAAACCGAAAGGATAGATTCAAAACGAAGGATAAGAGATAATACCTATGGCTTTGGGGACTTTGCCTTTTTAAAATAAAATAAAATAATATTTTTCTTAAAAATGCTTCTTTAAATTTCCTTTTTGAAAATATTTTTTCAAAACTTTTTATCTTATCTGGTAAACCTATGCTCTGATACCAAGTGAAACACCCCACCTCCGTTAGGGTCACTCTCAAAGGGAATGCCCTAATTTTGGTGGAGGTTTTTTTTTTTTTTTAGTATAAGTCACAGATATACAAGACAGATATAAGAACACATATTTGTAAACAGCGGAAAAACAACAGCTTTTATTTCATAAAAGCAAATACGTGTTACAAAACATCACCATGATTGTCTTACATCTTTTTCCAAAACATAACATAACACTATCATAATCTGTCTTGAGTACATTATTTAAAGAAGCATAAATAAAACATAGATAAACTGCAAAATCCCCATAGTGATTGTCCAAAGCCATAGTTCAAACGAAAAGGTCCAAGCAATACATTTCTCTTCTTCAAGCTGGATGTTAAGGTTGGTCAAGCTGCTGTGTTCCCTCCCTGTGGACCTGGGGGGGGGGGGGAAACGGAAGAAAAGAAGACGAAAGAAAAGTAGAGTCAGACATAAAGCCTGAGTAAGTCTAGTACTATTTTGTCTATGAATAAAGAACTGGATATGATAAGTATAAACAAGAAGTGGGCAGCACTATAAACTTGGTTAAGTTGTCTAGGGTCGAATATACTATCGTACCCCATGTTAATCTCTGAATCCATATAAACTAGTTTCCAATTGGCACCCCATAATCAGGGTGATGTGATCCATTCTATGATGATCGGCTCCCACTCGCATAGTTACATGTCTCTTACGGCCCCCGATGTTGTAGTTACCTATGCTGGTCCCACCATGGGGTGTATCAAGTCCCATGGTTGCGGCCCGACACAACCTTAGAATGCACAGGTATGCTACTGGTGTCCAGTGCCTTATTTTTCTGCGCCGGAGTGTGTGCACACCCGCACCCCGTTAGAACCTACACTGCTACACCACCGCCGTCGATTTGACCTCTTACAATCAGCCCAGTAATCGTGCCCCACCCTGCCTAGTTTCAGGGTATCCTGATACACCTTTTAGGGTTACTGCTGAAAAGGGTCCCCCGTTACTAGGTTTTCTATCTCTAGCCAACATGCTAAGTTGGTTAAGTGTTTCCTAACCTAACCCCCACCAGTCCGTTTAGTTTAGCATGTTCCATTTTGATTAAGTCTTTAGTTCACTTAATCCTAACAATCCTGACTCAGCCTTAATTGTCTTATTAAGGCCCTGACCTCTCACATTAGACAGGTATTGTTGTGGCTGCCTGTTGCCGGTTGGTTCCGGGCAGTCTTACGCCACAACTCAGTCTAACCTCGGGTCCTTATTGGGCTCCATGTTTAACCTCCCACATTGGATAGGTATTGTTGTGACTACTGGACAGCCGGGCGGTTCCGGGCAGGTTTACATCACAACTCAATCCAACCTCGGGTTAAACACATCGTATTTTCTACATTTACATATTTTGTCTTTCTTCTTTATTTTCTTATATGTAAATATTTGCGGCCCATTGTTAAGTTAATGGTGTAAAGGTTACACCAATCATGGGCCCAACCCATACTTGAACTTGGGCCCTTCTACTTTATATTTTCATTTATTAATTAATTTTAACCCAACGTTATTTTTCCCCGTTTAACAAGTCCGTTTATTATATATATGTTGGGCTTAGCCTTTTAAAGCCCAACTTAGCCATGCGAAAAGGGGAGGCTTAAAGCGTGATTACATACACAAAGAGGGGAATGTGAGCGCATGAACTTGCAACATACGTTGGAACTACAAAATAGAAACTGGTGTACTTGCATAGTGGTAACATATACTTTGGTCATAAAGCATAGGTGACCTGAATCAAAGCATGTGAACTTGTAATTGAGATAAGAATCTAAATTGGGTATCAATTGACTCATGAACCTATATTTTTATCTAGGCATAATGTCAAACATAAGCATGGCATAAATATTTCTAACATAAGCATGGCATAATGTCAAACATAAGCATGGCATAATGTCAAACATAAGCATGGCATAAGTATAGTTAAATTTGTTCACATAACCATGGCATAAATATTTCTAACATGAAATCATGATTTTTACTTTAGTCATGCAAACTTGCAAAAAGGGATTTTTGAACCTAACCTAGCTATGTGGTACATATGTCATCATATAATTCTTGTTAACAATTTCAATTATGCAAATTATTAATCATAGCCTAGTCATATTCATAAGTTTGCAAATAGGTTTTCTAGTACAAAAGCATGGCTTAATACATGATGCCAAATTTTCAACATAATTTCATATGGATTATGATAATCCAAACTTATTCCAATTACTTCACAAAAATGATGTTTGTATAAAAATACACATTATGATGGCATAGTAGCAAAGCCCCAAACTTGCATGAATTTAAATCAACTACATACATGTAGCTTCAACATGGATTACATAATTTTGCGAAATATTCCAAACGTATACTTGCATAGAACTACCGCATGTAGTTCTTTATAATTGAATAACATAATTCAAGAATATCCAAACGTATATAAATTGATAAGAACGCATAAATATGAATTACTTTATTGCCACAATTCAAGCATACAAACCAATACAATTATTTGTTCATACCAAAGTAATACTCTACTTACAATGGTGTGATGAATTCTCTAATTTAGGGATTTGAAGACGCGGTTTGATTTGATTGAGTTGCTTTATGCCTTAGAATTTGCCTCCTAATCCTCTCTCCAATTTGGTGGCTACCCCTAGTCGTTCCTCAGCAACATGGCGGCTTTGTTCTTATTTTTGAATGAATAGATTAGGGTTTTGTCTAGGGTTGTTTTTATAGGGGAAATGAACTGATTAGGACCATTGATGTTGCTTGGATTGATCGTAGCCATTCATCCTAAGGAGAGACCAATTAGAGCCTGCCACCTAGCCCTAATGACAAAGCAGGCCACAGAAAATCGATTAACAGAGAATAGGCCAGCCGGGGTTGGACTGGGCTCGACCTGGGTCTGGACCAGGTCGACATGCCTGTCGACAGCCCTGTCGACCTGGTTAGACCAGGTCGACAGCCCAGTCGACCTGGGTGCGTCAGGCGGGCGTTTTTCCATCCTGGCCCATTGGGCCCCATATTCGAACTTAAACTTGATTTAGAAACTTCCGAAGGCCATATCTTCTTCATACGGACTCCGTTTTTCGAAAACTCGGACTCTATTTCGCGTATTTTTCCGAGACGAACGAAATGGCGTATCCCGTTTCCCTTAGTTCTTTGATTTCAAATTAATTATACGTTAATTTGTTAATTTCACGTTTATAGAATACACGGGGTGTTACATCTACAACAGTACATTACGTGTTAGCTAAAGAAGTTTCCTTCTCCGCTTCCACTCTTGGTATGGTTGAAGAAATCAATGTACGTGACCTTTCTGGAAATACTCTGTCGAACATTCATCCATACAAGTCATCCAGGAACAGGATGAACTGAAGGCACTATTCGATACATCCATCTTAGTCACTGTTATCTAAGACTTATACAATAGCCCTTGCGCTTTACTCCGTCTTCAATTATCTTTGGCATATATGATTCGCAACGCTTATGCCAATACAGAGTGGTTATTTAATTAATAATCCAACCGGTCTCTCCATATTAACAACGTTAAAATGGTCAAAACTTCGATAGTCTGTGATTTAACCATCAAAGAAAACACGTGTGCAAACAACGATATTATTTCCAAATGGAAATTCTATCAATCAATCATATATATATATATATATATATATTCATATTTTCCTTATTTTCTATATTTAGAAAATATACCTTAACACTGGAAAACATTTCCATAACTTATTTACGTATCACTATTCTTTCTACAACTACCAGTCTCTGACTGTAAACTAGTAGGAGAACAATTCTCTAAGTATAAACCCCGAAGGCCGAAACCAACATCAGATCGATACTCAGAAAACTATTCAACTTAACTAATCTCTAGTCAGTTTCTAATCTTTTTTAGCTCTATTTCTTTACCTCTATTCGATTAACTCTATTTGATTTACTCTAATACGAATAACTAATATCTGTTTTAACTTTATTTCGAATAACTATATTCGATTTAACTCCATTCGCTTGACTCTAGATCGCAGGGATCACAATGGTTACGCCTGATTCCCTCAGGAAAGATCTGACCGCCGTAGGCTATCCGCAGCCCTGCGAATTACGCTAGCAGTCGTGCTAAATGGTAACTTATCCTAAATAACTACGTCTGATTAACTCCTTTTGATAAACTACATTTGATTAAGTCCTTTTGATAAACCACGTTTGATTAACCCCTTTTTATCTCGTCAGTTTCCTTTTATAATCCTATTTAGTTTCCAACTAAATATTCCTTTTATAATTCTATTTATTTACTAAATAAATATTCCTTCATGCTATTTATTCTCTAAATAGATATTCCTTTATTCTATTCTATTCGTTTTATCAACATTTTTCCCCTTTATAAAACTCTCTTTGTTTTATAAACATTTTCCTTTTATTTACTTTTGAAATATTTCCTTTTTATAAAATCGGTTGATTTAATAAAATTCCTTTATTTCAATATACATTGAAATAATTCTTCTTACATCCCAGGGTCTTTTATGATATTTAAAATATCGAATAACAAGGATCAATACCATTCTGACACACATAATCCATTACAGATTAAATAACACATCATATATCACAATATATGAAAAACAGTAAAATAAATGTTGAGGAATCCAGCTGGATTCCTCCGACTTGTTTCCCTGCATCACAGATGTTACACAACATAATCAACATCACTTTTAGTTCAATATGAAATATTCTGTTAACAGAATCAATATTTGATTTGCGTTATATATATATATACATATATATATATATATGTGTGTGTGTGTGTGTGTGTGTGTGTGTGTAATTTCCACCAACTGACTAGCAGTTAAATCAAACAGTCAACACACAGTCAATCAACCAATATTTAACAGTTCAAAGAATACAACATGAAATTATAAACTGTTCAGAGTTAGTAAGATTTACTCACATTGGACGATAATCGTTGATTTATGATAACCATCGCTATATTCCGACGGACAATTTATTTTGCGATAAATTGTAATGAGCTCTGATGGACTTCCAGTCAGTTCCATCGTGTAGTATCCGTCCATACGATCCCAACGCAACTTATGGTTCGTCAATCTGATATCGTATGCTCAAGTTATTTATTTAACAAGTATACTCATCCCATCCGGCCCAAATCCACTCCCATCCTTTCTTCCACAATGATACACAGCAACTCGCTCCTCTTTGCAGGCAATAGCTGCTTTTTACCCCCTCTTATCTCCTCCTATACACCATTGCTTGCCAAACCAACATCACAAAACTTCCTCTCGTTCCATCCTTTATACTTCGATATCCCATACATCAAACTCGATCACCATTTCTCAGATGCGATGAACAGCTAACCCCCCTCCCCCCCCCCCACTGTACATGACGCGATGAGAAAAACATCACCGAACCCTCCCAGAACGTGCACGCTAGAAATACTTGATGCCACAATTCGAAAACCAACAACGAAACCATCAAACAATGCACCAAATCGCCATAATCACTAACCCTAGTTTCACTGTGTGAATGTCGAGCTCGACAACCCGCGTTCGCACCACACAAAGGAGATACCAAATCGAAGAGAATCTTGCAGCGATTTCATTTATACTAGTATTGAGATTTATGGATTTTATTTCCCATTTGTTTGATTTTTCTTTTTCTTTGGTTTGCTTCTCGTTTTAGAACTGAATGTGGCGGCTCAATTTTGAGCAGAACGACTTTGTGAATAATGTTATAAGGGATTAAGGTTATAGACAAAGGGTTGGAGATATTTTAGTTTTATTTTCTTTTATATTTGTTTTTGCCTTCATAAAATTCGTGTGATCACACATGATACCCAAAAAATCACAAAACTGGACATGCAACTACAGTTCGACATTATGGTCTCAACGAAACTGGTTTCGTCGAATTACGACTTCGTATGCTCATACAGTGTATTTTTAACTGTCGAAATACTAGCTGTTTTTCACTCTAAAAATCCGTACGGCCACACAGTGACTCGAAAAATCATGGAACTTGGAATCTAACAACTATTTGACATTGCGGATCCAATAAAATTAGTTTCGTCGAATTCCGAGGTTGTTTGCAAAACTGGTTATTTTTAAAGCTCTAAATGACCGATTTAAATATATAAATATATTTAAATATAATTATATTTAACATTTTAAAATAAATATTATCGTATATATTCACAATGGAATACCATACAGCTCCTGAATATTCCTATATGAATTTCTAACTCGATATTTCAAATCCCGATTAAATCGAAATTCGATTTGAAATGAAATTCCTATTTAAAATATAAATAATTCCTTTATAAATTATAAAGGAATTCCACAGCGACTTTTCTAAAATTTGATTTGGATGTATCTCAAAATCTACACGACGAAATCCCGATTTTTCTCTTCCACTAGAAAGATATACTCCACCAGCTCCGCACGTTTCTTGTTTCACAAAAATTCGGCTTAAAACGAATCATGTACATTTAGTTGAAGTTCGAGTCGCCAATTTACGAACTGCAGCGCCATTTCGAGCTCGATTATAATTATACGTTCAAACTGTCGTTTATATAATATATTCGTTATTTAAATTCAATTCTAAACTGAATTAAATATCACAGATGATCCAGTTCACACCATATCCCATTTCAGCCAATTCTGATTATTTCAAAATTAAATATATTATTTAATTTATCATTTTAATTTATTATTTTAATTAAATATTCATCATTATTTAATTCCATGACCATTTAATTCACTATATCACTATTTATATAATTAAATTAATTAATTATAATACCTCTGCAAATGCGGGTCATTACAATATGTTACCATTTCCTTTCTTTTTGAAGGTCTAGGAAAGCATATCTGAATCCTAGTAGGGAGTAAGACATAACAATGGAACCCTGCGTTAGAAAATACATACTTACTTATAATGTTTATTCTGTGTAATCTGCATCATGGCATGACCTATTTAAAGTTTTTTCTTTTATTATTTTGTGTTGTTCGGGTACTAATCATATCCTTTGCATGTTGTGTTTAATGCTTTTGCTACAAATTGGTCAGCATTCTCCTCCTAACTCTACTATTGGATTGGAGTACAACAACCCTGCAATTTTCATTGAATGGCCTCTACAACATTATTGGTATGTTGAACTGATATAATTTCTGGATTATATTCGCATCAACCTCCTGAATTTTAACCTTGTAATCGCACAATGAATTTATTTTTAGTACCTAGTAGGCTAGTACCCCAATCATGCTTCTAATATGTTTTTTTGTGCCGCAAGTATCCCTATATTGTCTCTTAAGTAACAAATGTACTCACTACTCAACAGGCAGTAATAGGCTATTATCTGCTTCTGCTTGGCGTAGAGATTTGAGCTCACCAAAATAGCAGTTAAACTTTGAACAACCATGATCTTCATATATGATATTTTTGCTGGGATCTATTTCCACATGTTTCTTTGACTTTGATCATTGGATGACTCATCATATAAATTTAAGGCACTATAGTTGCATATCTGGAGAACACTAATACATTTAGAGGAAAATCAGTCTATGAAATTCTTGTTGCTGTTTTGCTAAATTTATTTTACGATAAGTGATACATTCTCTTGAAATTTTGTTTGGATGCACTAAAATTTAGCGAGGTTCTAAACTAACAGATAACTACTGTGTAATTGAACTAGTACCTTGTGCCTCTTCGGCAATAAAATATACCTAAACTTTTCTTAATTTTTCTTACTTTTCTCCATGTTATTCTTATCTTGTGTATGTACTAGATTTAAATCTTGCGAGACATAACCAGAATAAGTTGAATGTCGGTTGAATTCATTGAGAGGCAAAACTATCTCTGAATTTTTACTAGTAAAAGTGAAATCCTTTAAAACACTTATGTATTACATTTAATGTTTACTTGAATATATACTTATTTTTTGGAACCTCAAGATTTCTTCATATTTTCTTCTTCCCAAATTAATAGTTGATGGTTCATTAACATTTTATTATTACATTTTCTAATTAGGGTTTAATGATGACATGGCTGTTGACTGAAGTAGAAAAATTTAACTAGATAAAATCAAAAAAATTACCCATTGCTCATGACTTTTGCTACTAGCATCATAACTACTGCACTACAACACATATTCATAATAGCTTCATAAACATGATTATGCCACTCGGTCGTTTTATATCCTTACTGTGTTTTCTTTCTTTTCTTATTGATCATTTTAAATATAAAGATGACAATCTAAACTGAAGAGAGAATAAGATGGTAGTTGATCATTCTTCAGTAATGGTATCAGGAAACCCAAAACAACAGTTATCTAGACAAAATGGACAAAGTATCACCCTGAAACTGTCAATGGTAATTAATGTGTATCATGCATGTATGGGGGTGATTGGAGTGCAAATGCTCTGTACCCAAAATCCCCTATCTTCATGTTCCCAACCAATCAGGATTGTTGTTTTTTTTATCATTTTGCAACTAAGTCAGAGAGAGAAAGGAGGCTTAATTGCAAAAAAGTGGAATATAAGGGACCTTGATTGGTTGGACATAGAGGGATAGAGAATTTTAGGTACAGGGGATTTGATTTGGGGGTGACTGATTCAAAAAATGCTACACATAATCTAACATTTTTTTCTTACTCGATAATCAATAATTAAAGGACAATAAAACTGGAGATTGGTGTTTATACTATGAAAAAAAATAGTTGGCTACTGGCCAAAATCGCTTTTCACAACTGCCTATTATATTTTATCCTTGCATTGTGAGTTAAACGACAAGTTCTGCTTATACTATCTTATCCCGATGATCGTCCACAACTGCCTAGCACATCTTTTAGTGCACTATTTCTCTTATTAAGTGCAGGAGTTACGGGCGGTCGTCACATATTTGTGTTCACTTGGATATTTACGTACAATCCACCATTTTTGTCTTAGGTTTTTTTGAAACAATTACATGAAATTCTCCAAGGATAATTAGCACCGACATTGCAAATAGTAGTGAACTTGGTTTTATTTGAATTTATAGGTTTAGAAGAGACATAGTGAAGAATTGTAAATTCACTTATTTTTTTTAAAATTCTTTTACATAAAAATCATACTACCTTTAAATCCATTTTAGACACTCAAAGTCAAAAATATCTTATTTTTGAAATTAATTTCTAAGACAATTGACTTAGCCATTAACTATACCATGCATAAGCCCTCATCGAGGGGTACCTCTATTTCCATCTCATCGCTACCTTCAAGCAACCTGCCTTCTACGAATGTAAAATTGTAGTTTTGTGCTTTGTTATTTACTTGCATATTACTAATCCAAGAAATGTCATTCTATGACATACTCACTACATCTATACTATTAGCAGGAGGATCCACATGCTCATCTTTACCTACATCCATGTCACTTTCCATGTTGTAAGATGCCTCGTTTACGTTAATGTCCACGTTAGGTACTTCGATATTTGATTGTGTAGCAATGTTATGGATGAGAGCATCGAAAATTAACAAATCATTTTCTTTTAGATGTAAAAGGTTTTGACGTACAAAAACCATCAATTTAACTTTATTACAATGATGTAAAACCCTTGTAATATCATTTTACAACGGCGCATCCATCGTCGTGTACGCAGAAGTTGTAATATATTAAAATCTTTTTGTAATAACCCGGAAAATCTGAGCCAGTTTAAAATTTTTGTTTTGGCAATTTTAGTGAATTTTGAATATTTAAAATGGATTATTTTAAATAATATCGACGAAAAATTTATTTTGAATATAATTCGAACGTATATATTATACGCGTCGTCGTTAGAATATAAATATTTATATATAACTATAAATATAATTGAAAATGGCGCGGTAGTTCGATAATTCGATTTCAAACTTCAATTGAATGTAGCGGGTGCAAAACAATCCGGATCTTAGTGAAACCAAAAACATTAGGATCTAATTGATGATACCTTTCCAACGAATCCGACCAATCGAGATTTCATAGCGGGAATCAAAAGTTTTGTCCAGTTGAAAATTCTGAATAGTCGCTATGGAATTCAGGCCCTTAAAAATGGACATTTTACAAATGACCTCGGATTTCGATGAAACCACTTTTGTTGGGTCCGTGATGTAAAGTTATTACTAGGTTTCAAATTTCATAATTTTTCGAATCAATATATGAGCGTGGCAAAGGAAAACGCGTTTGACCAGTTTCAGTTGATTTTAATCGACTGGAAATTGGCCATTTTTCTAACGGTCTCAGAATTCGACGAAACTAGTTTTGTTAGGACCGTATCGTCATTACGAAGCTAGAAAACATTTTTCTGCAATTTATAGAGTTAGTATGTGACCCCGGTAATTTGAAATGTACGTTTAAAATTCAATATAGTGATTTAATTGTAAATTTAACGGAAACTGATTATAACGGCCGAATCAGCTTGCGATACATATCCCATTGTGTTCGGAATGGGGGTAAAACGCTATGGACGACAGGCGGTGGGCCTCGTTTCGAGTTCGTTTGTAAAAGTCAACCTTTTAAATTAAATAAAAAATAAAAATAATAAAAATAATAAATAAAACTCTCCCCCCTTTAATCTCGTTCTGGCCCCCCCTTCTATCATTCGTTAGATTCAAAGAAAAAAAAACGAGAGCGACGGGGGGAGGGAAGTCGCCGTCGCCCCTCCCCGATGAACCGCGACGCCTCCTAGCCGCAGCAGCCCCCCCTAAAGTCCGACGAACCCAAAAACCCAGAACCCCGCGACCCCCCTCCCCTTTAACCCAAAAACCGCCTGCGCCCACCACGTCAGAGCTGCCACCGCCCCCTTTACCCCGTCGCGCCCGCCTCCATCGCCCCCCCCCCCCCCCGGTCAGCGCCACCTCCGATGTGCTGGTTCTCCCCCCCCCCCCTTCGCTGCAATGAAAAGTAAGTTTTTATTTTACTTAGCTAGTTTTATTTTCAGTCTTTGATTATATTTTTCTTTAATTAAAATAAAGGGGGGGGGGTTTATTTGGAAAATAAAAATGAGATTTTATATAGTTAACCGAATGGAAAGTTGTAATTTTTATATAGTAGCAAAAGGAAGATGTGATATTTATATAGATTAAATACTAAAAATATAATTTTTATTATATAGAGAAGTTAAAGGTATGATCTTTATATTTTTAAAGTAATAAAAATATGATTTTTATATTTTTAAAGTATTAAAAATATAGTCTTTACTATATAGAAATATTAAAAATATGATTTTTATATTTTTAAAGTATTAAAAATATAATCTTTATAGGATAGAGAATGTAAAAATATCATCTTTGTATATGTAGCGAAATAAAAATCTTATTTTTATTTTATATATGCTGAAATAAAGAGGTAATTTTTATAGTGATGAAATGAAAATATAAACTTTATTTTTATAAAGGCGAAAACTTTATTTTTATAAAGGCGAAAACTTTATTTTTATAAAGGCGAAAACTTTATTTTTATAAAGGCGAAAACTTTATTTTTGTAAAGGCGAAATCTATATTTTTGAAAAGGCGAGGTCTTTATATGAAGAATAGCGAGATAAAAATATAATTTTTATCCATATAGTAGCGTTGTGAAAAATTCGATTTTTAAATATATGAAGTGATTATAGAAATATGATTTTTAAATTGAAAGTGAATAAATAAAAATGTGATTTTTATTTCAAAGACATCGAAATATAAAAAGGTGTGATTTTTATATATGTAGTGGCTACGGGCAACAAAGGAGATGAAAAGGCGAGAACGACGAAGATCTCTACAATAGGAGAGTCGTGGTATTGGATAGCTATCGGTGAGAACTTCTCACTCAAAAATCTTTTTTTTCTAGTTATATATATGTATACTAGGATGCAGACGGTGCTTAGTAGCACCCGACACCCGTCATCCACAGACCATGGATGGCTTGTTTGTTAAATTGTTTGGTTGAGTAGTTGGTTAGTTTGTTAGGTTTGAATTGAATTGTTTGGTGAAATGGAATGGATTGATTGATGTGTGAATGGCGTGGGCCTTCACTAGACCGGGGATAAGGCTAGGCCTTGTCCCGTTTCTAGTATCGTGTCGTTATGCCGCCGAAATTTTCTAAAATATGTTAGAAAAATAAAAATATCATTTTTTTTATTGTGTAAATGAAATGAATAGAAATTCAAGTGTTGAAATAAATATTTTTGAAGTTAAAAATATAATTTTTAACGTGAAAGTGAATAAATAAATATTTATAAACAAATCGGCCGATTTGTTTATTTACACTGATTTGACTGATATTGATTGGGTTGATAAATTTTACACATCGCCCAACTGCACAAACAAAAATGTGTGTTTGTTGATTTGAAACCCCACACGGGTGTTGGGATGATATTTGGTGTACACTAATCCCAATTATTTAATTATTGTTGATCGATTGGTCGACAGACTGTGTAAGCGTCGATTATTTATATTTGATGCTTATGCAGTTGTGTGGTGCACTTTGGTTGATGGTTGATTATTTTTCAAAGCTATTATACACATGTGTTGTATGGCATCCATATAATTAACATTATATGGTTATTGATTGGGCCTCATTCCAATTTGAAAAATAAAGAATATTATAAAATAAAGGTTCATGTGTTGATAGTACTCATCCATTGAGATTGGTCATGTGTTGAACGAAATATTTTGATAATAACAACTATTTTGAAAAAGAAATATTTGAAATAGAATATTTGAAAATAGAAATTTATGAAGCCGTGTTGATTAGATTGACGCCATTTTGATGTGAACGATATTTATATCGATTTTATTCATTTTAAGATGAATATTGAAAAGTGATTTCGAAATCAAATATTTCGAAATAAAATGAATTGAATTGAAAACGATTTCGAAATGAATTGAATTGAAAACGATTTCGAAATGAAATGAATTGAAAACGATTTCGAAATGAATTGAATTGAAAACGATTTCGAAATGAATTGAAAACGGATTCAAATTGAATTAAAAGCGAATTGGAATGAATTCAAATTGAATTGAAATTCGAATTGAATAGAAAAGAATTTTAAAACGAATTTATAAAGAAGAATTCAATTTTGATTTGAATTGAATATAGAAGTTGAATTGTTTTAGAAACGAATTTAAAACGATTTATAAAATTCGTTTTAAATAGAAATCGACGATATATATATTATATATATTATATATATAATATAATGGCCTGAATAGAACGCGCCGCGCCGCGGCAGTTCGTGAATTTCGACCATTTATTTCAAACGAGCATTGCGGGAGATCCGACCGTCGGATTCTCCTAAAACCGGAACCGTTGGGTTCGTATCGAAAAGAGCTTTCCAATGAATATTAGAAATTTGAAATCTAACGGTTGGATTTGGAATTATATCCAAATAAAATTTGAAAAAGGTCGCTGTAAGTGCAGTTCGATGGCCGTTGATGGAAATCGACTGTACGGGCCTTGATAAAATTATTAAAAATATCAATAATTTGTGTAAAATTATAATATGTGAATTGGAAAGAATTGGGCTGGAAAATTCCACATTAAAGGATAAAAATAGATTTTTATCGAAATGAACTAGTTTTGAACTAGAATTAAAATCAATTTATTTTTAAAATAAATAAATTGAATTTGAAAGTGATTATAAAAATAATCAATATTCCCAATACGTGGATTGGACTGGAGTTGAATCGAAATTATCTTCGGGATATTTCGATGTTGGATTTCGTGACTATACAGATATTGTTATGGGAATTTGAAAGATATATTTTATATCGTTATTGCCAATACGATATATGTTGGTTTCAGAATTTGATATCGAATATAAGCCGATATATTTTCTATTCAGAGTCTTGTATTTAATATCGAATGTGATTTGGGTTTGTCGTGAATCGTGTTTTAGAAGACATTGGTTCTTTAACCCAGTTAAAGACATAATATTGATTTTTGAGAAGATTAAAACTAAGTGGAGTTTTAATGAATCTTTAATTAGATCAAAATGTGAATTGATAATTTAAATTATCAAACCTGAAAGGTGATCGGGAATGGAGTACCACCAGTTTTTCTCCAAAGCGATAGTTAAATCTTTAATTAGATTCGAACATGAAATGGTAATTAATTTTACCGATAACACCGTGGTGTTAGATGTGGAGTATTACCAGTTTTCTCCAGGGGATATATAGGTTGGGATTGGGAAATAAACTAAATAATTACTTCGGTGTGGTTCGTTAATCCCGACTAGTTTGAAATGATATCCAAAGGAAGATTAAAGAATAAATTTAGAAGAATTTATCTTTGATAAAATTAATGGGAACCTTTCCCTAAGAATGTGATTTTGTGAATAAAAGAATATTCTGAATTGGAATGAGGCGTTTGTTGTGTTTTTGTAACATTTGTTTATCATATACGTGGGTTATTCAGAAAGGCCGGGTTTATACCCATTCTGAATAACCGATTCGACGAGATGTCGAAGATGAAGACGGTGGTTGAAGACCAGAAGTCTTCACATCGTTTGGGTGATTACTGATGATCTTGATTGGGCTGTACACCCAGGATGAGGGAATCAGTTGGTGATCGTCCAGACGTACTTGGAGATGGATGGATATGCGAGGAAAGTGCCTCCGGTTTCGTTCAGACCCAGAACGAACTTGTAAATGGATTGTGTGTCTGACATTGGATTTTATTCTGTGTTGATTGATCTCTATTAAATATACATCTGTTTGGCGGCGGAGAATTTATTCTCTTGCTTAACGCCCTTCTCTGAGACGTACGAGCTCAAAGGTTGTATATCGATGGACATCAGTCGCATGGAGTGAATTGCCAATGTGGCATGCGTAAGTGGCAATAGATCAAGGCTTCTGTTGAAAAGCAAAGTCTTGTGGTTGATGATCAAAGCACGGCCTGTGTGGCGTAGCTTTGTGTATAACGTGAATTCGCGAGCCTCACACCTCGGTATGAGTCAAAAACGGGATAGTGACTGCAGGGAGAGCACGACGTTTCTTTCTAGCTAGGGTGGTGTCAGTGACCTACCAGCCCTGACATTTATATACTTTTCACCTGTGTGGTTGTTGGATACGAGGCGCCTCGGATATAGGTCTGTAAGGACCGGGAAACGTGTGTTCAGGAATTGCCAATCCTCAAAAGTAAGAGAGGACCGGCCCTGAAGATCCAAGGATCATAGTGGGGTCCTGAGGCATTTGCTAGAGTGTCTCGAATCAGAGAGGAGCTTGCCCCTTGCCTCGGCTCATGACGGAAATCCAATTTCCAATACGTGATAGTGCGGTTTTATTTGTAGAACCTAGTATGGCGACATAGTGGTATGGGTCATTAATGCCGCCTATGATTGATATTTATGATTGAAATTGTTTTGACACTATACACCTATAATAGTATCAAATAATGTGTTTTAAACGTATCAAGCATGCTTTGGCTGTTATAAGGTAAAAACCCTATCCTCCGGCTTGTGTTGCATTGTGTGATGGGACCTGGGTCTTATAACAACTTCATTTTTCTTTATTTAGCATTGCGCTGTTTGTTTTATGCACTGGTATTCTTGGGAGGAAACCCGTTCCATGTTATACGGCGTGGTCCCTTGATTTACCAAACTTTAAAATAAAGAATTATAACTGTTTTAGTTCTCACACCAGTCACATGACTGACCTGGAGTTTATTGTTTTAACCTAAACTCTGGGTGCCCCTATTTTCCGCACGGGCAGCTAGTAGTTTTGGTTTTGCAGATTTATATTCACAGGGTCCTGATTTACAGCTGGAACGATGCTCGGAAAGCTCTGTATCCGTGTATCACTTTCAGTTGTGTTTTGTATGTTTTCCGCTGCGATGTATTTATTGTAATCTCTGATATTTATCGAATGTAATTTATTCATTTATACTCTGTATATTCTTTTATCTGATGGAATTGTTGTAATAACAATGAAATGTTCTTCTGTATGTGTTCTATTTTGTCTTGTCCTCAATTCTATCCATGCCTTCCTTCGTGGGGAAGTTCGGGTCGTCTCACTTTTACAATTTTTCTGCATCGTTGCAACACCGTTGTAATTGGGTTATTTAACAACAGTTGTACACCGTTGTAATAAATTTTATTACAACTCTAGTTCTCCGTTGTTGTATATACTATAGCAAAGTAAGAGCATACGTATTACAACTTTTGTCACCGTTGTAATAAACTGTATTACAACTTTTATCCCCGTTGTAGTAGATATTGTAATATCGTGAGATCACAGATATAACAACATTTTCACACCGTTGTGACTTCCTTGATATTACAACATTTTCTCACCGTCGTAATATGACGTATTACAACCTTTCTTTCCTGTTGTAATTTACATAGACCTGACTAGTAAAAAGAATTCATATAAATTAATAATAATATGATTCACATTTCAACGCAACAAATATTAGTACATGGAATTATTCATATATATTAGTTAACATAATATTCGATCAAAATAAAACACACGTACGTAGTACATCAACAACTTAACCCGTTACCAAAAACATAACCGTTTCAGAATACATACATGATCTAACCCAAAATATACATAAGAAAGATGGATGTTTTGTCTACAAAAGGTTGCATACCGTACGAAAGCACTCTAGCTGAAGACAACGTAATTTTTATTCCAAGCCAAAGTTGATCCAACAGCTTCTTAAATAGTAGTCATTGCGGAATTCGGCTTCCACAAGAAAGCTTCTGGATCCACCACTGCATCAATCCAAACTTTCCAACCTTGCGATCCAAGTTTTTTATAGTGCACCAAAACTTTTGGATCAGTGGATACCAATGTTCCTTTTGCAACTACTTGTCTGTCCCAATTTAATATTTTACATTTTCTGCCCTTATTTTCTTCAGCATGCACTGTTTTTCTACCCTGATCGTTTTCAGCTTTCTTTCCAATTTGTTTAGACTGTTGAACTGGTTTTCTTCCCTGATCATTTTCAGCTTTCTTTCCAATTTGTTTAGACTATTGAACTATTTTTCTGGTCTCATTTTCAGCTGCTTGCTTTTCATTTTCAGCATTTTCGGTTTCTTGCTTTCCATTTTATTTAGACTGCTGAACTGTCAAGTTATTTCTTCCACGGTCCAACTGCAAAAAAAAAAAAAAATCACATTAATTCAAATGCACCGTATTCTTCAAAGCAAGCTGCATCTGATGACTAATCTTGGCTTCAGTTAAGCCTAAAAAAGCAAAATGTATTTACTTCACAGGTAAATGAAATGTATTTACATTTCTGTGACTCAGCGATGTAACTCACTAACAAAATCACTGAAGACAAGTGAATTCAAAAGGAGGAGAAGCAGATAAGAGTGGTTCATGTCAGATCTTATATATTCTCCTAAAAACCATAAAAGGTCATTTAAATGATCAAAAGAAGGTCAAGATATACACGCTTGAGAAAACTGGGAACACACTATGTGCATGTACAGTTCTAGTTAGCTAATTCCTGCATTTTTGGACTACTTGGGCACCATACGATCATGGTTACTATCATTGTATAATCAAGTTTAGGAGAAACCTCTATGACAAATTTTTTCTCCATTTTGTATATGTAGCGTGTTGTATCCCTCTCTCCTCTTTTTTCCATAAAAATAAAAATAAAAACCTGCTTATAGTGTAATTACTCTATTTCAATTTTTTTTATAAAAATCTATCTAAGCCAGTCCAATTCTGGATCATTATATAACACATATATGTTGGTGTGGATTCTAGATATATGATGAAGTGGAAAAGCGACAGTATTTTGCTTAGCACGTTATTTGCTTTCACCAATCATTTAAACAAACAAATTGGTGCTGCGAGTTAAAGAAAATCGATTTTCAAATTACTATGAAGTCAAGATGATTACTCTTCTTAATTAATTGTGGTAATATTGTGGAGACCGATTCAAACTATCTCTTGAATTGACCGCAAAGATAAGAGTATTGAATTTGTAATCTCAAACGAAACAGTGTTGAAAGAAATAAGCAAAGAGAAGAGGATGAAAAAACTTTAATTAATTGTGCTTTCTTGGCATTTCTGAATCAGTAAAAATAAAGTGTTTCAAAATTTTTTCCGAACATTGCAGATTTAAGGGAGACCTAGTATCCACACAAGACAGTGCCGCATTAGGGGCTCATTTTTTCCCATTTCGCAATTTACCCAAGCTTTTAACATTACCAATTTCTATCAAAATAACCTTTTTAACAGTACCCAACCCCCCTCCATTTACTGTCCTTAAAATCACGCTAAAATTTCACAGCTTCGGTTAAAAGCATTTCAATGTTCACCAAAGATTGTACCAAAGAATTAAACTTACATTGTCAAAAAAAAGTTGACACATTTAACAGCAATATTCCAATCCCGTAGATCATGAAATGTTACATCTTTCTATCAATTATACCAATAAAAAAGGGTACCTGAGGCGTATTAGGATTAGAAGCTGCTGGATTTCTAGCATTACTTGCTTGCTTTTCTTTTAGCTCCTGTAAAGATTGCATGGACTGAAAACTATACTCAACTATAAATACATATATCAGTTCAATTACAAAAAAAGTCCCCCTTCACTATCAATTACTTCATTCTATACATTATGTTCCCATCACATAAGCGTCATCTACTGACAATGATGCTTATGAAATGGATGGTTTGCTGCTGGTTCACAACAAGCATCATAGCATTGGATTCTACCTTCAAATAAAATATTAATCACTGTAAACTTAAAATATCAAATTTATTATATTATATAAATTCAAATGAATCCATAATGAATACACATCCGCTACGTCACCTCTAAATTGACTTCGTGTGTGTCCTGGCATCAACGCATATTTTTAAATGGTTTGCCAGTTCTTTGGAATTTTTCTAAATGGCTTAGTTTATTTCGAAAGTTTGAATCCTTCAAAATCACAAGTTAATGCAAATCATCGAAAATGCTCATTTTGACAATTGGCTCTGAAAGGGACGGAAATTTCTTATCACTCCTTCGATTTTAAACATTTTTCCTCTATGAGGTATATAAATATGAAAAAGTTCATGAGGGATTTTAAAATGATTGAATGAGCAAGGAGGATCCAAAATATATAGGTTATATACAGGTATGATTCATTGTATATACATAGGTCATATAAAATTAGAACAAAATAAATATGATTATGGTCATGTAAAACTAGCACAAGTGGGAAGCCATAAATTTGATAATAGTTCATTTCCCTTTCAGATGATGGTTTACTACAAGTATGGTTCTTTGTATATTGTTAGCATGAAACTAATGGAAAAGTCGGACTGCAAACTAAGAACAGCTATACAACCACATAAATTAGAGTATAATCCTAAAATTAATGAATTTGGCAGCAAACTGAGGGCAATAGCCACACCTGCTGCCGACAATAACTTGGTTTCTAATTAACAAGAAAACCGGAAAAATCGCTGTTAAAATATATTTCTAATTAACACTTGCCATCAACATTGAAGTAAGCTCCTGTACTTTGGTCTCCAAGCCACTAACTTGGTTTCGCAATGCATGTACTTCACCTGATGACTTACCCCGAATATGAAGCTGAGATGGTACAACCCCAAAAACAAGCCCTCTTACACGTGATCCATGATCCTAACCAAAAAGCTTCGACACGCCATCTTGAGTAACTGATGTTGCTCCCTGAGAATCCTGACTTGCGGCATTATGATGCTCTGTTATCTTAGACTACAAATTCAAAAACAACCAATATTTAGAAATTAAAATTAAAACTACATTAACAATAGCAACAATTTCTGATATTGTATATTTAAAATTATTCTTACTATGCATACGACAATAACTGAATTCAGAGGTTTTCCATCTTTTCTAGTGTGGCCTTTGCACCACAATTCGTCTCTGGTGATATTTGATGTTGCCTTTTCCTTTTTCTGCAACAATAGCTTAACAACTTAAGAATGTTCAAGTGATAACAAATAATAATTGCTTTAACAATATTTTTTACCATTTCTTCTTCCAATCTTGCATAACCTTTTCTGTTCATGGTGTGTGGAAGTTTATTCTTTTCTCTAATACTTTTGAATCTTTGGATTGTTGCCTATAAAATCAATTCAATAAATATGATATACGAAAATGTAATATATTCAACAGTTAAATAAATCAGACAAAAGTAACCACCTCAAACTTTTTTAACAATTTTTCATTTACAAAAGCATTCCACTCTTCAACGCTCTTTATATTTAATGGTTTAAGGTCTGCTAAAGTATTGGTAGAGTCAGGATTTTGAGACGATTTTTTGATAGCTGCAATTAACCTTGATTTCGACTCCTTCCATTGCTGTGCCATTATCATTAACAAGTAATCCTTATACACTATATCTACCTTGAATCTTGACTACACCCAAAAAAAAAGAATGCAGATTAGTCTCTAACAGTATTGCAAAATGCAATGCTGTACCATAGGCATGTGCATAATGCATATTGAACATAGAGAGAACTACAGCAGGTATATAATATGTTGCTTTAAATATTGAGACATATAGGTACTCTAACATAAATAACATAGAATCGGTAAAATTAAATACAATTGAAAGCCAGATTTTATTATTCACTTGCTCATGTTATCGCCAACAGCTGGTATACAAGTCAAATATCAGAAACTGTATACAAGTCCACAGATCATCCCTCAAATCATTATCGACTTTCCTCCATGAGCTAAAGGTAAAAGGCACCATCTCCCTTGCTAGAGTACTAATATATAACGACAAATGTTTGGAATTAGTACCTATTGGTTGTTCGTGTTCATTAAATTCAACTTCCGGCTTCTCATCCGGTATCATAGCTAATAATTTCAACATCGTTCTGCCTCTCTTTTTTCTAGGTTGCGTCAATCTATGACCTTCACTAGAATCCGGTTGAAGTTCGTTCGGACTGGAATCTAACGTGGCTAAAGTTTGCTGGAAGTGTAGTTGACGAACATGGGGTTGTACTGGGTTTGTATTGTCGAAAGGGCTGTTACTGGAAGGAGAGGCTGAATCTGGTTTGTAATGTCGACAGGACTGTTACTGGAAGGAGGGGGCTGAATCTGGTTTGTAGTCTCGACGGGGATGCTACTGGAAAGAGGAGGGGGCTGCATCCGTTTTGTAGTGTGGCCATGTTTGCTTCCAGTTTTGCAAGGAGTGCGTATTGGGTATTCAACATGCTTTCGAGGAGATCTTCTTATAGCAATATTTAAATCACGAAGCAACGGAATTGGTCCACCTGGGTGTTCGCTGATTTTAATCCCAACCATCCTCTCGTCAACAACATGAGCAGCTGCAAGTGCAGCTAAACTTTGCTTTTTTGCTCTTTTCTTTGCTATCTAAAAAATAAAAATCTTTAGTCAGTTTTCAGTAGTTCTAAGTCTTTTTAACCGTGGTGTTTAAAAACAGACAAATAGCGATAAAAGAGGCTGATCTAACTCGAAGTATGAAATAGCTAGGCAACATCAAAAGTTATTTTTAGATGTCAAACATCTACATTAATATACATATGGATTCCCGCTAATTATGAGAAATCAATAAATAAAAATATTCGTTGATACTTGTATTTTGATTTGTTGATCCATCTTGAATACTTAGGGGATCATCCTAGGCTACGTAATTTATGAGAGAATTAAAGAAGTATGTACTTATAACTAATTCATATATTCGTGAAGCCAAGTCCATGTATAAATTAAAACAGAAGCTACTGAGAGCGAATACTATGTATGAAGAAACGTTGATATAAGCTACCGAATTTGAAACAACTAACACACAATGAAATTTTTTGACAAAAGATTTAAAAGAATCCATTTCTAACTATGACTTGGTTTCTGTCATTGAAAAAAGATCAAAAGGGATATTTTGAAATGCATAAGAAAACTATAGGAGTAGAGAAAGAAAAGGAAAAACTATAGCAGTAGAGAAAGAAAAGGAAAGAATAGCTAAACAACTGAAAAACTAATAAAATTGAGAAAGTTACCTAAGAAATACACATTGCACATAATAAATTTTGTGTCATCTGCCTGACACGTTGCACATAACAAATTTTGTGTCAAAACTATTTATCAATGACTATTTGATTATTGTTTTTTTGTCAAACTTACCTTGTTTATATAAGCTTACGAGTCATTTTTGTAACAAAAATAAAATTGCAAACTTTGTTAATATATGTGGGTCTACCAAACATGTAGATATATTACCTCAAAGTTCATAGGTTGCCTATTTTTTAAAATATGATATTTAAGCCAATATGTTTAAGCTATCCTTTTTAGCTGCCTTAGAGAAACACAATAGATTAATTTTTATTTAAACATAAATTCTCTATTTACTACATGCTTTTATTTCATTTGTAACCAAATTTATGTTTTTATTTTGCTTGTCACCTAAACAATACCAATCTAATTAGTTTTTCAGTAATTTTTATAGTGCCATCTTTTTATTTGCAGGGAATACTTCTACATTGTATTTATGAAGAGATCCACCCATAACATCAGCAATAACATGTTTAAAGCTAAACAATGATTAGATAGGCGCTTTATAAGAGAAACTAGAAGTATGCTCCTTAATGTAAATTAATTGTGTTTCCATTTCCTTTTAAAGGTAAATAGCTAATTTTAATGTTTTGGTCCTATAGAACCTCATTTGTGGTTTTGTTGATCAATAAAGAAACAAGAAAGGTTGACATTTACACTTGAGTAAAGAAATGCAAGCTTATGTTTTTTCCCTTCAAAATGTGAGTAGTAAATGTTGTTGATTTGGATCGACACTGATTTAATTTTTGTTTCTATATGTATATTGGAAAGTGTTGTGACTAATTTGGATCGACGTCGGTTTTGATTTCACATGAAAAAAATTATTGTATTTTACAAAAAAAAGTGATTCTTTCTTGGTAGAGTTTAAATATTTTTTAAGTACAACTCCTAGTACAAAAAAATACTGTAATTTGAATTACAAAAACAGTGGTTTTTGCCAAGTTAGTGTTCAATTTCGAGGTATATCTTCTTATTTGTTAAGTATAACCATTAGTCACGATATAGAACTACATGCGTTCACAATATGAGGTATCTGAGTAATAATGTTTCAAGATGTCTTGACGGGCTTGATTCTAAATCATGATTTTTCTTGTTGAATGTATTCATTGCATAAGCCATACTGAATGCATCATGGTGCTTTGCTCGTTAACTTGCATTGGGAATTTTATAATGAAAGCTTTGACATTGAGCAGTCAGATTATATGTTCTTAAAACCGTATTTTGATTTTAAAATAAATAAAAAGAAAATTAGAGAGCATCTACCAGCAGACATCAGGTTTCAGGAGCATGACATGAATACTATTTACCAAAGTTTACGAGTTCCAAAAGCCATATTTCCTTTTTAATTGGCTTTTTGAAAACCGCTTAGA
Source organism: Allium sativum (assembly GCA_030737875.1). Classification (NCBI taxonomy): domain Eukaryota; kingdom Viridiplantae; phylum Streptophyta; class Magnoliopsida; order Asparagales; family Amaryllidaceae; genus Allium; species Allium sativum. The sequence continues at coordinate 648,170,016 of CM060923.1, forward strand.
ACATCTTGTTTTCTCACACCCAAAATCAATTCTAGTGGAATGTGAGAAATAATAAGTGGTATTCCTTTCGTTTTTAATTGGATTCATGCGGGTAGATACACTACCAATGGCGCTTGAATAAACCATGGCTAGCAATATTTAGCATTTTATTATCTATGCATTACCCGAGAGAGTCTTACGTTGCATTTACATTCCTATTTAGGAATGAACAAATGGTTCCTTTGAAAATCACCGGTACTGATCAATAAGCGAACAACGATCAACTCATTCAAAAAATCGAAAATGCCTTGAAGGTTTTTGATAATAAGGGTGAAACTTGAAATGTAGTTTTATTTCTATATACATTGTTAAAAATTAATACTATGCATGTTTTTTTTAAAATATCATATGCGTATCGATGGTCGAATACCTCAACACAATGTACCAAAAGATGCAAAATAAGGATGAAGTAAAAAAACATGTGGTAAAAAATGCATATGTAACTTGAATACCTCTGCTTCGTGTAGCATCATCTTCCTCGTCGATAATACAATATCAATCTTCCTCGTCGACCTATAAAAAAACATAATTATTTACAAAGGATTAGAACATCACACTAAATATCACACTATTTTGTAACAACCATGTACAAAATAAAATATACATGCAAAGAACACGTACAATAGAAAATAAAATTATTTTGATACATGCTAAGATGTCAATCTTATATCAGATTTTTTTTTTACCATCAAAAAACACATTTTATGGTATATATGAACAACATATTTTATGGTATATATGAACATGCATAAAATAAAAAATCAATAAAATATGCTTATAACATACCAAAATACTGTTTCAACCCTCCCTTATGTAACTTTCATCCCCATTATCTACGTCTCTATCATCAAGTTGTGACTCATCCAATGGTTTACTAGTTGATTCTTCATCCTCGTCGTATTTTTCCAATTCATGAAACCCTCTAGATGGCGCTCTCAACACAACGTATGTAACATCCTGAAATTTTAACGACACTAAAGATGATGATGATTAAAGAATAATTAGTGTGAAATGCACTATTAATAATGAATTAAGGAAAACTCAATTTAATATTCAGAATTAAGTAAAACGGACTGCGCCATTACGTCCGTGTTGAAATTCTGGTCAAAATAGACACCTGGTTTGCATAAATCGGACACCGTATGAAGAAGTGATTAAGGTTCGAAGCTTGTATGCATATAAGAAATATATATATATATACATATAAAATTCAAAAATATTCAAAAAATAGCAAAACCAGAAATCCGACGTGCAAATCAAGGAAGGGCCGACCGTTTGAAGTCGACCCGAGACACGGCTGGGTCGACACCCATGAAGGGGGGTCGACCCACCTGAAGGGGGGTCGATCCACCCGTGGATCTGGAAACTTCTTTTCTGAACCTGGACGATTTTTGGGCAAGATTCATGAACCCTAAGCTATATAAAGGACCCTAGACCTAGGTTCTATTCATCTAAAAATGATGACGACGGCGAAGCTCTGCTGCAACGTAGATTGAATGGCCTAATCTTCTCCAATTCCAATTCAGCAAACATTATACAAATTCAACGATTGCTACAACAACAAATTCAACGTGTTCTTCACATTAGTTTGGATCCATTTCCTTAGATCTATTCACCATGAGTTCATGTTATTTTTAGTTCTGAATATTTAAATAGTAATCGTGATATGTATATAAAAATAGGATCTTGAATAGGTGCCTAATCAATTCTATTATGACTTGCTCCTCTGATCTGTCCTTATATGTTTATATCGTCACCAAGTCTAACCTTGTCATAATATGTCCATTCGGTTTTTATGCTTATTTCTACCGTTATGTTATTGATTTGTTATCAAGCCTGTTCTGATTCTCTTCTCTCCCTCTTTTCCCTTTTAATTTTATATAGCTAGGCTACCTTGGAGCCTAGGCCTAACGCTGAAAGATGCGAACGTGTGAGATTGGGAATGATTGGGAAAGACATAAGTTAGGGAATAATTGATATTGGAAAAATATGTATATAAGTTTGGGAATAAAATGTGGAAATATACAAATATGGATTTGGGGACATATATCGTGTTATATAACATAAATATGAATTTAGGCGAACATTGGAAAATATGATTTGGCATAAATTATGTAAAATATGATTTGGGCGTAAATTGGAATATATGTTAATATGAATTTGGTCACAACTTGTATTGAAATATGTGAATATGAATTAGGGACATAAATTGGAAAATATGTAGCTTTGGGTTTGTGCATAACATATATATATATATATATATATATATATATATATATATATATATATATATATATATATATATATGTATGTATATATATATATGCCTTGACTTATAACTTCGGAAAAAGAGCATATGGTGCATAATTAAATGGTGAATTAAAAAGGGGCATAAAAGTTTATAATTTGAATAATGAATTGGGCATATAATTAAATATGGGGAAAAAGGGCATGAACACCTATAAGGACATAGGTAAAATTGGATAATAATGAATGCCAATGATTACAATTAGAAATTGTAATTGTACTTATGACATGAGGTTAGGTTGAATTAGTGGTGGAAGTCTGCCCGGACCCGACCGGTATATTCAGCAATCACCAATGTTGCACCTAATGTGAGAGGTCTAAGTGCACAAATATGAGACATGCTCAAACACGAGGTTAAGCCCAATTTGTGGAATAAGTCTGCCCGGACCCGCTCGGCATATCCAGCATCCACAAATGACAGGCTAAATGTGGGAGGTCTAGCAAATTGTAGCCATAATTGAAAATATGGTAATAAATCTTGAATACTTAACCTAGTTGAATCCATAGGGATTGTATGAATAAAATAAAGATGGGGTTAAGTAAAATTGGTTGAATGGTGGGTAGGTTAAGTAAATCTGAGGGTTGGGTAATATTTACATATATGCCCATAAACTTAACCCGGTAATGTTATGTAATTAAGACACCTAGTGATATACATAACCTGTAGAAATGATAGAATTAGATATGCGTAATAATCTGCTAAGTAAACAACGATAAGTTGTAGTGATGGTGTAAATTGAATCTATGATTAAAGGAGAAAGAATGAGGAAAACTTGTAAAATAAATATGTTATATTTAATCATAAATGTTAAGGGACATGTTAATTAGGAAACATGTGAATTGAGATATACTTAATAACATATTAAGGAGAACATGTTATTGAAATGATGTAACCAATAAAGAATATAAAATAGATTGTGGATTACAGACCTTGGGCCACAATCTAGAGAATAACATGTTGTGGGCTTATTAATAAACTTAAATGGATTAAGTTATATGATTGAAATTAATAAGCAAGAGAAACTTGGTAAATTGGAATAAGAATTCATCTGATTGTTATGACGGCTCCAAAGGACTGGAAGGGGAAGCACGCGACTTCCTGAAGTACGTAAGGCGCTCCTAGTAGTCCTCTGTGCGGTGACAGATGTCTTAGGCTGTACTCGCAGAGGTTGGGTCTGCGCGTAACTACTAGGTGGGTGGGCCTTGACTGCAGACATAGCTTTGCAGTCCGAGTGCTGTGACGTGGTGACACTAGGGTAGTTCGGCGGTTGCCTCATGAGGAGGCGGAGGGTCACGACCAACAAGGATAATATACTGTCGGATATCCGTCATTGGCAGCCAGCGGGATGCGAAAAGACTAGAGCTAATCCCAAGATTCAATTTCACCTTTCACTATCGAGGTACGGGGTTGAGGGTTGACGCCACATGGATGTTTAGATTGGTTGTTATTAGGGACGGTCTCTTAGCTCTTGTAATTTTTACTAGTTGAGGGAGGGGCCGAGGTGGGGCCATAGCCACCATGGAAAACAACCCTAGGAATATCTGTATTTGGAGGCTCTAAAAGGTGGGTCTGTACAGGTATGGAAAAGCTCCAGGCCGAGTTTCGTGTTTCTTGTTTAGCCCTGCCATAGAACTTGGTGCACATTAGAGGACGTGCGATTGAGAAATCGAGCTACAATTACAGTACATACGTGGGATAGTCTAGATATATGCATATCTACTCTGGGTGGTGTATCATAGATTAGAGGGCATTATTTCGATAAGGAATCTAATTCGATCGATGGTGGAAGTCCATACGCTTACGTAGCATAGTAACGGTAGATATATGCGGAACGTAACATTTTATATAGAGATCCGTACGTCAATCCGGCATATGATGAGGGACTGCGTTCATTACGGTGGAGACCGTGCGAGTGGGATACCATGGGGTATATCTCAATATTGAGAGATAGCTACATATATTGTATTAGGTGAATCCACGGGAAAGTAAAAGGGTACGATGCGCGGATAAGTCTTGGGTACTACTAACCCAAGTAACCTAATAATCAAGAAAATGAAATGGAATGATATTGGTAGGGATCATTATGTTTGTGATATACTAGTATCAGTGCGGTGCAGAGAAATGAATTTAAGAAGCGTTATATATCCTGTTCGTCTTATCTTGCTCATTTCACTCGTATTATTGTTATCTTGTTCTTCCAGTTTTATATACCTACCATGATAATTTTATTTATTTTATATTTAAAAGTAACTGGACTCGCCAGACTTTATGTCTGACCCTTTTTGTTTCCTCTTCTCCCTCTTCCGCCCCCCCCAGGTTCTCAGGGTGGAAGTGCTTATAGTTGATTTGGATTCTTTCAACTTAGCTTGTCATTGACTTCTGGTCAACTCTCTTATGGCTTCACATGGGAAATATGGTTTTATGCTTTTGTACTCTGATATTTTTGGTAAGACTGATTATTTATGTAATTGGTTACTTCAAACTTATGATGTAAACTCAGTATTTGGAACCACGATGTTTTGATTCAAATAAAGTTTTTAATTCCGCTGCTATTTTACATGTCTATATTGTGATATTATGTTCTTATTTACCAATAACACTTCACAAAACTTAAAGCGTTCTTTATAGAGTGACATTAACGGATGTGGGGTGCCACAACATACCAATTTGAAGAATTACCTTCTCTAGAGAAGAAAACTTGAACCACTTGTGTTGCTAAGATAAACGGGTCGCTTGCAAACTGATTTTGAAATTTTGGAAATTGACCAATGTAAATCCATCTTCAACTTTGACTCCACGATACATATTTGCCGAATCACATTTAAACAAGGCAACTCGAAATTGACGATAATCCAACAAGAAAATCTCACGCAAGACCCCATAATATATTACTTTTTCAATAGACCCATCTACACAAATAGTACTTGCCTCAACGGAAACACCACTAGTTTGTGTAGCCTTCTCAAAGTCTTTTGTATGAATACGTCGACCATTAACAATATAGCCATAAGAAACTATTTGCGAACGACTTCCGTATGAAGGCCATTTTATTATGTTGTTGACATTGGATATACGTCTATCATCTCTAAACTGGACAAATACAATATATTAAATGAAGATTTATTACTTTCATCATTAATAGTTTTTAAAAATATAACTATCAATCTTTTTTCCAAACCAAAAACTAAAAGTCTCTGATTGCAATTTTGACAGTTCCAAATTGTCTTGTGCAAGATGAGGATGCAAACATTTTAGCTCCTCTTTGTGCATTCTGCATACATAAATGTAATTAAGGGTCTAATTTATTTTGTATGTCATAGTTAAGTTGGACTTATACTTACTCTATATACGGCTCTACTTCTTCCATATTAAACAAAATGTATCGATGAGCAGCGTTAATCACCTCCTCATCGACTGTAGTAGGTTTTGGAAATAGGACGCCCCTCAAGTATAAAATCATTTTGTTCCACTTCATTTCGGTTTTTCCTCTCTCCAATTGGTAATGCATCTTTAATATATCCAGAGCAATATTTCATACATTCTTTGGCAACATAGCGCTTAGCAATTCACCCTTCGGGACATGCTTGATTTTTAACATGCCCTTTTAATATTTTCATATATCTATAACCAAAATGAATAAACAAGTTACTTTCATAACTATACATACTTTTAACCGTCAAGTATTTATAATAAATATTACCTCTCAAATGGATACATCCATCAATATTGGATTGGCCCACAAATTCTTTCTTCTCTCCCTAAATGTATTGTTAAGTGAATCATGATATCGAAAAAGGAAGGGGGAAGAACCTCTCTAGATCACATAGTGTTAATGAACTTGATACTCCATTAGTTCTAGTTTATCCCTATTAAGCACTCTTTGGCATATGTCATTATAAAATTAACCTAGTCGAAGTAGTGCATTCCTTATCCCTGTAGTAATGCAACGGACAATAATTGTTGCATCAAAACATGATAATCATGAGACTTAAGGTTTGATATTTTGTCTTCTTTTGCAAAACATTTTCCAATATTTGAGCTATATCCATCAGGCACTTTCAAGTTCTTCATTCTACTATAAAAGATCTCTTTTTCTTGATCGGATAAGGTGCACGATGCGGCTAGGAGCAATACTTTTTTTCCAATGTCTAAAGGATGCAATTATTTTCTAATGCCCATTGCTTCTAGATCTTGGCGTGATTTGAGGCCATCTTTTGATTTTCCTTTGATATCAAGCAATGTACCAATAATACTTTCATCAATATTTTTCTAAATATGCATCACATCTAGATTATCCCGCAAAGGAAGTGGCTAAAAATTGACGAAACACAAATAATTAAGTACTAAGTAGCAAACATGAATAGAAAAACGAAAAGCAATGTGTTTCTTGTTAAATTTCGCCTTCCAATAAGGCAAGTCAAAGAAAATGGACCTCTTCTTCCACATTTTACATCCTTTTTTCATCATAGTTTTACTTTTCCTTTCTCCTTTATCTTCCTTTTTTAATTTTCCCCCAATCATTAATAATATCTTGAACATCATCAAAGATTTGAACACCAGTTTGTATCTGAGGCCTTTGTCTATTCTCTATAGTTCTATCAAATAACGTTTTCAGTTGATGATACTCATGGTTAGGTTCAAGGAATCATCTATGACCCATGTATGCACACTTTTTACTAAATGGTAGTCATATTGAATAGGTATTGACACCACAAACAGGACATGCTCTCTTACCTTTTACAGTGGAACCAGCTAAATTTCCGTAAGTTGGAAAATCATTAATTTTCCATATAAGAATAACATGTAATTTAATTCACTACGATTGTAAGCGTCGTACACTTTCACCCCTTTATCCCACAATTTATTCAAATCTTCAATAAGTGGTTGCAAGTATACACATTTCCCGGTTGTCATGGCCCATGAATTAACAAACATAGCATCATATTATCTTTTTGTGCATACAAAGCCACGAAGGAAAGTTCTAAGCAACAAGAAACATTGGCCAACAACTATATCCACAATTCCAATCCTCAAAAGGATTAAAGCCATCAGATGCAAGGCCAAGCCTTAAATTTTGTGGATCGAAAGAAAAAGAATGAAACATTCTATCAATCGTAACCCATTGAGTAGAATCCACTGGATGACGCAATTTATCGTTTGCACTCTTATGACTACTATACCGTCTTAGTTGTTCTGATGTTTCTGGGGATGCAAACATTCTTCTAAGTCTTGGTATCAGTGGGAAGTTTCTCAAAACCATCATAGTATTTTGGTTTGCTTCCCATCTTTAGTAGTCTTATTTTTTTTTCAATAAGAATTACCACAATTAGAACAAAAATCACTATTTGCAGGCTCTTTTCTAAGTAAACAACAATCATTTACACATGCATGTATCTGCTTATAGCCTAAACCAAATGACATAAGAAACTTCTTTGTTGCATATGTAGAATCAGGAAGCATGTTTTCTTTAGGAAACATATCCTAAAGAAGTTTAAGCAGCTCTGTAAAAGCCGTGTCTAATATACCATTTCGCGCTTTGTGTTTGAAAATAAATACTGTAGCAGACAACTTTGTGTTGCTTGCACAACCGGGATACAAAGGAATTTCGGCATTCTCCATCATTTCCTTAATACCTTCCCCATGTCTTTCATCAACATTGGCTTCTACCTCCTCATCATAGATTTGCGCATCAACATACATTTTATAAGTATCAGCCTCACTTTTGTTTTGTGAAGGCCGTTTTTCTCCATGAAAAATCCATACATCATAGTTTGGGTCCATTCTAAAACAAATCAAGTGTGACACAACTTCCCTTGATGTTTGCCAAATTAGATTCCTACAATTACGACTCGAGCATCTAATTTTTTCGGGATTCCCTTCATTCGCAGCATGACTATATACAAAATTTTCCATAGCTTGCCTACATTCGTTTGTCATTCTACAAAACAAAAAATGTATTAATACTCATTCTTAAACACTTATAGTGTGATGCTAGGGCACCTCATTTTCTTCTTTCTAGTACCAAAATTTTATACTACATGCTTCGTAACACCAAACTCATTCATAAATACTTATATTTATTTATAATGGTATTAGGAAGTACATAAAATTTATTGTACTTATTATTTTTATTCATGGTATTAGTAAAAGGAAAATGATGTGCCCTTAGCATTACACTACTTATAACTATGGAAGTAACAACCAAAATGATGAAACCTTGGTAGATTGACCCATGCTTTATCCATCTTGTTAAAACAACGCCTCTAATTTTCGAACCTACTGGAAAGAATTATGCTCAACATTATTGTACAACTTGGTTATATGCAGCCATCTTGGTAGATTACCCCTCTTATGTAACAAATATTAACTTATATATTTGTTAGAATTTTATATCTTAAATGATTATATATGGTTCAACAGTTCATTAATGAATTGGTTAAACTTAGTAATGAAGTTGATAGTTTTATACATCCATATCCTTATTCTCTCTCTCTCTTTAATATCTCATTTCCAAATTTAATAACGGTTGTTTCCAAACTTAGTAATGAAGTTGATAGTTTCTTATTTACTACTCTGCTATTTTTTCTCTATGGTTTATGTTTATTTATATTTCTCTCATTATCATTCTAGCCCCTGTCAGTAGACCATAACTAACATAACTGGAAAGTGTACACGGCGTACATCACATTCTAGAGATAACTCCTTGACAACCAACCCATTGATCACCCTATCTATAACACCCCGTGATTTTGATTACTAAAATTAACAAATTAAAGAGTACTTAATTTCAATTGTGAGAATTAAGGAAAACGGGTTGCACCATTGCGTTCGTCTCGGAATTCTACATGAGATAGAGTCCGAGTTTGTGTGAATTGGATTTCGTATGAAGAAGTTATGGCCCTCAGAACTTTCAGAAATTTAAATTAAAAAACAATTCGGAAAATTAAATATAAAGGCAGTGTAATGACCCGCATTGGCAGAGGTATTATGATTAATTAATTTAATTATATAATAGTGATATAGTGAATTTAATGGTCGTGGAATTAGTTAATGGTGAATATTTAATTAAAATAATAAATTAAATAATATATTTAATTCTGAAATAATTAGAATTGGCTGAAATGGCGATATGGTGTGAACTGAATCATCTGTAATATTTAATTCAGCTTGGAATTGAATTTGAATAATGAATATATTTAAATAAACATCAGTTTGAACGTATAATAATATTATAATTATAATCGAGCTTGAAATGGCGCTGCAGTTCGTAATTTGGCGATTTGAACTTCAACTGAGTGTACAGGATTCGTTTTAAATCGGATTTCTGTGAAACAAGAAATGTGTGGAGCTGGTGGAGTATATCTTTCTAGTGGAAGAGAAAAATCAGGATTTCGTCGTGTAGATTTTGATGTACGTCCAAATCAAATTTTAGTAAAGTCGCTGTGGAATTCCTTTATAATTTATAAAGGAATTATTTATATTTTAAAAAGGAATTTCAATATAAATCAAATATCGGGTTGACCCATATTTGAAATATCGAGTTATAAATCCCAGTGGAGCTGTATGATATTCTACTGTGAATATAGACGATATTATTTATTTTAAATATTTAATTTAATAATATTTAAATGGGTCATCCAAAGCTTTAAAAATACGATGTGTGAGCAAATGGAGTCGGAATTCGACGAAACCAGTTTCGTTGGGACCGTAATGTCGAATTGCAGCTGCATGTCCATTTTCGTTATTTTTGGGTATTGTATGTGATCACAGGGATTTTTAAACACGAATGTAAAATAACGATGATGGAATATACCGGGAATATTCCACTTTACTTCCTATAAATACCAATACTTCCCTTAACCTAATTCTAGTTCTCTTCTGGTCAACGAAGAAAAAAATCCCACCGCTATTCTTATTCTTCCAAACGTGAAAATCATCTTCAAAAAAATCAAACTAAATCAAAATAAAATCCTAAAAATCAAAAGAGTTGTGCAATTAGATTTGTGAAGAGTGCAGCTTCATCCCAGTATCAGTTTTGAAGGGTCCGATGGCATTTTGCGTGGAAGGGATATTTACAGTAACGCCTAGGGCTCGTGGTTTGGCCATTTTGAGTGCATCGAAGGTGAAACTGAGGTTGGATTCGAGTTCCTGGAAGGTTTTAGCACTTGTGTGCCAAGTTGTGTGGCTCTCGGTGGCAATTGGAGCCGCGTTGACGACTGAAGGCGGTTCGACGGAGATCTGTGGGGGGGTTTCGTGTTGAGAAGTTGGGGTATAGAATGATGGAGATTTCGAAATGGAGGAGGGTAAGGTCATTCGATTTGAGTTTCATGGAGAAGTGATGGAGAAAATCGGCTATGTTTGTTTTGTGAGGAGCGGCCGTATGAAGCTCACGATGGAGAAGATAAGGTGTAACCGGTTTGGGCTATTATAGGGTGAGTGGGCCGAATATAAAAGGGTAAAGCCCAACTTTAAATTAAAATATAGTTTTAATTTAAATTCAAAATAGTATCTTATGTTGTATAAACCATATCTTGATCATACGATATCAGTTTGACGAAACGTAAGTTGCGTTGGGATCGTATGGACGGACACTACACCATGGAGCTGACCGGGAGTGAATCCGAGCTCATTACAATTTATGGCGAAATAAATTGTTTGATCAGAATCAACTAACGCAAATCGTTATATAACGGTTAACGCGTAATGTGAGTAAATCTCACTAACTCTGAACAGTTTATAATTTCATGTTGCATTTTTAGAACTGTTAGAAATTATTTGATTGACTGTGTGTTGACTGTTTGATTGAACTGCTAGACAGTTAGTTGAATTTCTATATTGATTCTGTTTAACAGAATATATCATATGGAACTGAAAGTGATGTTATCTATATTGTTTAACATCTGTGATGCAGGGAAACAGGTTGGAGGAATCCAACGGGGTTCCTCAACATTTATTTTACTGTTTTTTTTCATATATTGTGATATATGATGTGATATATAATCTGTTGTCGATTATATGTGTTTGGACGATACTGATCATCGTGATTTGATATGTTGAATACCATAACATACCGAAATGTTGATAAGGGAATATTTTCAAAGTCTATTTGAAAATAAAATATTTATAAATGGAATATTTATAAATAAGAAATATTTATAAATTGGGATATTTATAAATAGGAGATATTTAGAAAAAGGGAAAACGTTATAAAAAGGAAACTGTTATAAGAAGGAAATCATTTTAAAGTGGAGAACCGTTACTAAAAGTAAATCTTTAAAATGAATAAATGTTGTTAAAAAAGGAAATCTTTATAAAGCGAATAAAGGAGTTAAATCGAATATGATATTCGAAAGGAGTTAAATCGAATATGGTATTCGAAAGTAGTAAATCGAATTAGTTATTCGAAAGGAGTTAAATCGAATATGGTATTCGAAAGTAGTAAATCAAATTAGTTATTCGAAAGGGGTTAGTCGAGTCGAGTTAGCTGAATAGAGTTAATCGAATATTTGTTATTCGAACTAGAGTTAACCATATGGAGTTAATCAATTAGAGTTAACCAGTTAGAGTTAAACCAGTTGGAGTTAATCGATTAGAGTTAAAGTAAATAGAGTTAATCGAATATAGTTTATTCGAATAGAATAAAGGAGTTAATCGAATATATAGTTTATTCGAATAGAAAGTAAAAGGAGTTAATCGAATATATAGTTTATTCAAATAGAATTAAAAGAGGTATCGAATATATTTTATTCGATAGGAGTTAAGTGAATAGAGTTAGAGTTAAATCAAAAGAGTTAACTGAATAGAATAAATTGAATAGAGTTATCGAATATACCTTATTCGAAGGAAAGAATTATCGAATAGAAAAGATTTGAAAGAGAGTTACGTAAGGAAGTTTGTTAAAAAATTTGAAGGGTGAAATTTTTCTATTTCAAGGTTAGAAACGTTGTTCAGTTAAGGTCTGAGAGGTAGTATTACCCCAACTTGATTGACTTCATTTTTAACTAAGGAATGGTTAAGGTTCGATAGTAAAGGATGGTTAAGTGAATTTAGTAATCAAAGGAAATGGTTTGAGTTGGCATCGCGATGGTTTGTTTAAACATCTGTCTAAGTCCAATGAAGAAGCTTTGGAAATGTTTTCCAAATAAGAAACCAGAAATGTTTTCTAATTAAGAAAACAAGAAATGGAAATGTTTTCCATTGCTAATAACATATATTTTCCAAATTTAGAAAATAAGAAATATTGAATATAGGGAAACAGGAGATAAGTAAATTAATGAAATAAAGAGATAAATGTTGAATGATGTTTGATCGATATAAATTTCCATTTGGAAATAATATCGTTGGTTGCACACCTGTTTTTCTTTGATGATTAAATCACAGACTATCGAAGTTTTGACCATTTTAACGTTGTTAATATGGAGAGACCGGTTGGATTATTATCCAAAGAACCACTCTGCATTGGCATAAGCGTTGCGAATCATATATGCCAAAGGAAATTGAAGACGGAGTTATGCAAGGGCTGTCCTATTTACAGAATAGTGCTTTCGGTTCATCCTGTTCCTGGATGACTTGTATGGACGGATGTCTGACAGAGTATTTCCAGACGATCACGTATATTGATTTCTCCAACCGTACCAAGAGTGGAAGCGGAGAAGGAAACTTCTTTTAGCTAACACATAATGTATGGTTGAGGACGTCAATCGGTGATTTGATGGATTTGACGATGTGGCATTCAAAGTGAATCCGGTGTGATGATAAAGCGTAGCTTCTAGCCTCATCATCCGGTAAATGACAGAAATTGGGCATGCATCATGGCTAAGTCGGTCGCACTGAAGTAGGGTGTATAATCACCTGATCTAGAGTTTCAATAACTTCTAAAAATCTATTGTCGATACTGTCCCATTCGGGAAACGGTTGCTGGTCCCAACCGTTGGTGATATACATTCGATACACTCAAGCGAAATGAGTGGTCGGTCATGTGTGGTCGGGTTGCAAGATGTTCTTGTTGAACCCAGTGTATTCCTCTCTAGAGGTACACTAGCGAAAGGTGGTTCCATACCTTGTCATAGTTGGAAATCCATTACCCAATATGTGCTTGCGGTTTTGATTGTATACCATATATATAGAACGTGAAATGAAAGCGTTTCTGCTAGATGATTATTATATTGTGTTGATAGACATTATTATAATATCAAAAGGTTTTTGATATAAAGATATTTGGATTCTCATAAGGGAAAAACCCGTTCCGTTATATGGCGTGGTCTTATGAGATATCATTTACCTGCTTGAACTGTTTTAAACTGTTTTACTCACACCAGTCCCATGACTGACCCGGAGTTTATTTTGTTTTGTTTTCGCTAAACTCTTCGTTGCCTAAATTTGTACGGGCAGTCAAGTAGTCGGGATTTACAGATATACTGGAAATGCTTGGAGCAGGAGGCTTCAAGATCATATAGCTATAGTTATTTCCGCTGTGTTGTAAGTGCTGTACATTGATAATGATATGTATATTCAAGTACATATTTGTATTTCAAAGTTATGTTATGAAATATATTTGTTCGTTCCACTGTGAGATTCGTGTTACTCTGATATTGTGTTCTTCTTCTTCCTCTTCTATTCTAAGTTTCTATCTTATCTTTCCTCACCCTCTAATTTCTTTCATTAATGATCGGTATTTTTCGATGTTTGGTTAGTCGTCATCGTGTTTATGTCGATAACCAAAGTCGCTAAAAATCCGGGTCATTACAGGCAGGTCGACCTGAGGGTCAACCTACCCCAAGCCAGGTCGACCAGGGTGTCGACCTCCCTATATACATGTCGACCTGGGGGCCGACCTCCCCCTCGGGTCAGATATGAAATCTGACGTTTTTCTTTGTGTGACGATTCCGACTCTTTGCTGAGTCATTTAGGGCTAATGTAGCTATTCTATCTTGTCTGAATGGCTTTGATTTGCTCTACGTTAATCTGACGGTTCCTATTAAATCAAACTTCTATATAAGCAACCTAAATCCAAACCCTAAAGCCACACAAAAATATTCCTAAGACTGTCATGCCATTAATGGTAAACCTAGAGTAGTCGCCGCTCTCTTTCAACTCAAAAGCAAGATAGAAGCAAGAATCCAATTAAATCAAATCTAATTTAGAACAACGATTAATCTACATCAAAGGCGAGCAATTCAGTTTCAGAATACATATCCCAAAAAAACAAGACTGTTCTTTTGATGTGGGTGCTATTTCTTTCACAATATAATTAATAAATTAATTGTGATGGGTTGTAATTGAAATATGAGAACATTTCTATTGAAACATGTGATGTTATTATCTATTTGTGAACATATTACAGTTTTGTTATTGAACGATTGGTAGATCTATTTATATGTATAATTATACATGTTTAACTTGATTCATTTTATGCAAGTTAACATATGCTAAGTTGTGAATCTTATGCAAGTTTATGTTATGTGAGTCTTATGCAAGTTTAGTATGTTAAATCATATGTGAATCTTATGCAAGTTTGGGATGTTAAAACATATGTATGCAAGTTTAGGATGTTAAAACATATGTGAATCTTATGCATGTTTGGAATGTAAAAACATATGTGAATCAAGTATATACATATGCTAGTTTGTATGCAAAAATATGTGGCGTTAACTTATATGTTTAGATCCATATGCAAGTTTGTAGGAATCTATATGCAAGTTCACATTTTTATTAGATCCATATTTAGATCCAAGGCAGTAACATACTTACGCAAATTTATGTTTCCTATGCTAGTTTTGTTTGTGAATCATATGCTAGTTTGAATGTAAATTTGTATGAAATTCATATGCAAGTCATAGGAAAACCATATCCATATATGCAAGTTCATAATTACATGTTTAGATCTATACGTTTAGATCCATGACAGTACATAATCTATACAAATTTATGTTTTATACAAATTGCCTATGCAAGTGTTGATTATGCAAATTTATGTTGATATGAATCATAATCATGCCAGTTTTGATCCATGTTATGCTAGTTAGTTTTGTGTGTTAAGCAAATTGTGATGTTTCTTTCCTTTTTATGAGTTAGACTATTTGCGAGTCTAACATATTTTACGTTCAACATACGAACGACGTGGGGATAATGGGAAAATATTAAATATTCATAATTGTGAATTGGCATAAAATGACATAAAGGCATATAATTAATTTGAGACATTAATTGGCTTTATATGCATAGTAATTATGGACATAATTTAAGTGAACATTATGGACATGGATTAAAATTGGAAGTTATTGGTAATTTGAAATAGGGATATTAATTCAAATTAGTGTTGAATAATAATGTGTAATAATAAATGCCTAAGACACGAGGTTAGACTCTTTGTGGTGTAAGACTGCCCGGACCCGCTCGAAAAATCTAGCAGCCACAAACGGTAGTCTAATGTGAGAGGTCAAAGGCACAAATTAAATGAGTAATAAAGGCCTAAGACATGAGGTTAGACTCGTTTGTGGTGTAAGACTGCCTAGACCCGCCTGGCAAATCCAGCAACCGCAAATGGTAGTCTAATGTGAGAGGTCAAAGGCATAAATTAAAAGATGCCTAGACACGAGGTTAAGTCTTCCTTGTGGTGGAAGTCTGTCTGGAACCGCCTGACATATCTAGCGGCCACAAGCAATCGACTTATTGTGAGGGGTCTATGCATTACTAATTAGTTAATGCTGATTAGAGACGAATATGAATGACAAACATAAGTTTGGATGAGTGAGTGATTCTCTGAGTAACAATCTAATGTTGATTTCGGTCTTCGGGGTTGGTACTTAGGGAGTTATTCTCTTAACCAATGTATTTGTGAACTAAGATGTACTTAATCCTAAATTAAGTAAAACATGGTAAGTGGATAGGGTTAAGACCAGCTTAACCAATAATATATAAGTGGGTAGGGTTAAGACCAGCTTAACCAATAATTTGGTATGTGGGAAGGGTTAAGACCAGCTTAACCAATAATATATATATAGATTAATCTGATGAGTGGATAGGGTTAAGACAAACTTAACCAATAATATATATTGATAAGCGGATAGGGTTAAGACCAACTTAACCAATAATATATAAGTGGATGGGGTTAAGACTAGCTTAACCAATAATATATTGATCTGATAAGCGGATAGGGTTAAGAAAAACTTAACCAATAACACATGTTGATTTGTTTAGTGGATAACATGGGTGACATGTGGGATATAATTATAAATACTTAACCAAGTTGAAAACATGTAAGAAGACATAAATAAGAAGGGATTAAGTGGGAAATTCTAGTGGGGACCAAGCATAGGTGTAAAGCTTGTGTGGGGACCCTTTTCAAACCAGTAACCCATTAAGTATCTTTGTGAGCTCAACCCAAGTCGAGGACAGGACACGCTTACTGAGTTTGATTGTAAGAGGTCAAAATGGGTTAGCGGTGGCAACGCAAGTCCAACGGGGTCATGTGCGTGCGTGGGCCCGGGCTGGTAGGTAAGACGTTGTTGCATCGTGTAGATATAAGCCATGCATCTTTAGTGGTATCGGGTTGCCACTTTGGGGAGTGATACACCCCACTGTGGGACCAGCACGGGTATCTACGAGTTAGGGAGCCGATCGAATGGGGAAGGTAGCGGGTGCGACTAGCGGAGTTAGGAGCAGACGACACCTATGAAGACAGCTAGGAGTATAACTACCTTATTATGAATAAACATTGTAATTAGAATGGGGAGGGTAGTGGGTACAACTAGTGGAGATAGGAGCAGATGACACCTATGAAGACAACTAGGAGTATAACTACCACATTATGAATAAACATTGTAATTAGAATGGGGAGGGTAGTGGGTACAACTAGTGGAGATAGGGGCAGACAGCACGTATGAAGGCAACTAGGGGTACACGAAAACTACCATTATCATTATTATGTTATGTAGGCGGGATCAACTTTTAGGGTGGCTAATAATGGTGCGATGTAGTTAACATTCATGCAGTATAGTAATTATCCTATAGTGATTAGGAGCGCAATTAATGCCAGAATATTCCTCTATTTGCTTTGTCTTGCCCACTTGCTTCACAGTCATTCCTTATTCTGCCAGTTTATGCCTTCCTAATTACTTTAATAATTGTATTGTTAAAGTTATGGTAGTCGCCAGACTTCAAGTCTGACCCCTTTTGTTTTTTCCTCTTTTCTTCCTTTCCCCCTAGGTTCTCATGGTGGGACTAGTACTAGCGGAGGTTGATTTGGATCTCTTTCTCTTTCATTTGGAAGAGCTTGGATTGCTGAAAGTAAAGTTCAGCTCGTCTCTTTTATGGCTACTTATATTGGGGTTATGCTTCTTACTTTATGTACTCTGAAAACAATTTGTCAAGATGGATATTAAGTGTACTTGGTTTTACTGTTGTTTTATGAAGTTGTTGTAATCAAACTATTTCTCCGCTATAATAAAAATTGTTTTAAAATTTTCAAGTACTAATATATGTATCTGTCTTGTTATATTCTGTTCTATACACTAATAATGCTCTGTGAAACTTAATACATTCCCTTTGTGAGTGACATTAACGGACGTGGGGTGTTACACGTGGTATTAGAGCTGAAGGTTACCAGAACGGATATGAATTTTGAAAAACTGTTTTTCAAAAGCATTTTATAAAGAAATACTTTCAAAAATATGTTTTAAGGAAAGTATTTTCAAGAGAAAAGTTTGTTTTAAAAGAACATAACCCCCAAGAGCCATGTATCTTTCTTTCGATTCTTCCTTTTGAATCTCTTCCTCTTTCCCTTTTGAATTTCTCCCTCCACGAATAGACACTTTTTCTAAGATATGTAAGAACTTCCGTACGATGGGAGGAAAACCACTTAATGGGACTGGGACGTCTATCAAAACTAGGAGGAAGTGGAGGACTTGTTGGTACCTTTAAGATAGACGAGGGGAGGAAGGTTCAATTAACTGCTTGGTTAATGAAGAACGAAGCCTCCTTTGGTAGGAGGCCACGAACAAAGAATGTGCAGGAGAGACATGGAAAGGACACACGATAAAGTAGATCCAAAGAAAGGCGATAAGGATAACAAGGGGCCAAGAGAAAAGGAAGGGCCACACTTGTGAAATACCTGACAACTTAAATAAAGACGTTAGAAAGAAGAAGAAGACTAGTTGTTATCGTTACAAGGCATCTGATTAGGATCGTCCAAAGAAGCAAAAGGCAAAGGTAAGGTATAGGATCCTCTGGAGGGCAGATGCGTTCCCTCATGACTGGCATACCTGATAGAGGTAGAAATATAACTTGGTTGGAAATTTGGTTTTTCTTTTTTTTATCATCCTTTTTGAACCTTGTTGGAATTCTGGCGCTTCACACTCATTTGTATCTGCTTCGTTAGTAGAAACACTGAACCAAAATACTAGTCTAGTTATGGATCCCATAGTAGTCTCAAATCCTATTGTTGGTTCGGCTCATATTTCAATGATTTTTCGGGATTTGATAGTGTCTATCTTGGGCATTGGATTTGAATGCAACGCCTTCGTTCTTGGCTTCATGGGCTACGGCTTGATTCTAGGTAGGGATTGGCTAGCTAGATATGCTGCCATCCTAGATTATGAAAGAAGGGTAGTTAGATTGTTGACTCGTTGTGGAAAGACCCTCGATATTTCTTGTGACCCTAGAGGTCCGGTAATGCTTAGCTACCTAGATTCCCTTGACGCATCCAATGATGATTTGGAATCTGTTCGTATGGTCCGCGAATATAGTGACGTCTTCGATGAAGTTCGAGGTTTACCCCCGAGGCGCGAGATAGACTTTCGAATATACTTAGTAGATAATGCAAAGCCAGTTGCATTGCCAGTGCACCACATGGCTCCGAGAGAGATAAGAGAACTCAGTAAGCAAGTGAAAGAATTGCTTGAGAAGGGGTTCATTAGAAGAAGTATTTCGGAGTGGGGTGCTCTAGTCGTTTTTGCTACGAAAGCTAATGGTTCACTTAGGTTGTGCGTGGACTATAGAGAGCTGAATAAGCTAACAAAGAAGAACAAACACCCATTTCCGAGGATAGATGATTTATTCGATCAGTTGGTAGGTGCTACGATTTTTTCGCAACTGGATTTCGCTATAGGGTTTCATCAGCTAAGGGTGGCTGAAGACATCATAGACAAGACTGCATTTAGAACTCCTGACGGTTTCTTCGAGTGGATCGCCATGCCTTTTTGGTTTGACGAATGCACCTGCACACTTTATTGACTTAATGAGTAGGGAGTTTTCTAAACAAGTTTGTGGTAGTCTTTGAGGACGATATCTTGATTTTCTCTAGAAGCGAAGAAGAATACGCCCTACATCTTAGGAAAGTCTTAGAGACCCTACGAGTGCATTAACTCAAAGCTAAGTTCTCCAAATGCCACTTTTTGAGAAAAGAAGTGAGGTTCTTAGGACACGTGATCTCTAAGGAAGGGATAGATGTGGATCCAGCAAAGGTGGTAGCGACCCAGGATTGGAAGATTCCTAAGAACGCAACAGAAGTAAGAAGCTTTTAGGGCTGGCTGGTTATTATAGGAAGCTCATTAAGGACTTTGCGAAGATATCAACCCCACTTACTCGGTTAATGAAGAAGAACTTGATTTTTACTTGGTATGTTGATTGTGACGATGCTTTCCAACATTTAAAGAGGGTTTTGATGACCGCTCCAGTTTTAGTTTTGCTAGTTGGAAGTAAGCCATTCACTGTGTATACCGGTGCTTGCGGGACAGAGCTTGGAGCAGTTTTCGGTGCAAGAGGAAAAGGCGGCAAGTACAAGTATCGCTTATCACCCACAGATGAATGGACGGACGGAGAGGAGTGAATAGAATCCTTGAAAATCTTTTGAGGTTATATATCCTAGATTTTGGAGGGACATGAGAAGAGGCAACGAGCTAAGTGGTGTTCACGATGTGTTTCACGTTTTGCATTTACGTAAGTGTTTACATGATACAGCGGAAATAATAGAGCCGAGACGCTCAAAGAAGTGGAAGTAGAGCGAAGTGCCACGGTTAGACGAGCTCCTACATGCATCCTTGGGTCGGAGGTATTAAAGCTACGCAACAGAGAGGTCAAGTTTGTCAAAAGTGCAATGGGGAGATGATCAAGGAGACGCAACTTGGAGATGGAAAGCAGGATGCATACGTTGTACCCTTTCCTTTTTGAGGACATGTTCTTAAATCTCCTTTTTCTACTGCTTTGTTGATACTTGTCCTATCATTTAGTATTATCTTTGCGATGACATCTTCGATCTTTAGTTAGGAAGAACCCTATGGTTGTAAACATCTGTTTGAGACATGTTATGTTTGGTGGATGCAAATGGATGCAAGTTGTTGCTAGTGGTTGCTCGTGGATGCATGTACACACATATTAGGCACTAGATCGGCTCAATCACTCTCATATTGCATATGAATATGTGTGTATATTTAAATTAATGGATGTATATTGGTTGTGTATATTTAAATTAATGGATGTATATTGCATATGAATATGTGTGTATATTTAAAGTAATATTTATCGTTAGGATTCTTTCGCATACATAATGGACGCATGGCACTATCATGATTTGCATTAAGGAGGTCAACTGAATCAGTAGACCGCCTGATTTTGCATTAGAAAAGGAACATATACACACACTTTTTGCATATGTCCATACAGCATTAGAAATCTTGTAAGGACAATGGATGCCTGTGTTTGATGGTTTAGTAGATGGATGATTGGATGTTAGGATATGCATTCTCCTTAACTTGGAGATTTCGAGGGTGAAATCTTTTAAGGAGGGGAGAATGTTACACCCCGTGATTTGGAATATTAAAATTAACGAATCAAAGAATACTTAATTTCAAATGTGAGAATTAAGGAAAACGGGTTGCGCCATTGCATTCGTCTCAGAATTCTGCTTGATATAGAGTCTGAGTTTGTGTGAATTGGACTTCATATGAAGAAGTTATGGCCCTCAGAATTTTCAGAAATTTAAATAAAAATAATTCAGAAAATTAAATATAAAGGCTGGTCGACCTAAGGGTCGACCAACCCCAGGCCAGGTCGACCAGGTGGTCGACCTCCCTATATACAGGTCGACCTGAGGGTCGACCTCCCCCTCCGGTCAGATCGGAAATCTGACATTTTTCTTTATGTGACGATTCTGACTCTTTGCTGAGTCATTTAGGGCTGATGTGGCTATTCTATCTTGTCTGAATGGCTTTGATTTGCACTAGGTTAATCTGACGGCTCCTATTAAATCAAACTTCTATATAAGCAACCTAAATCCAAACCCTAAAGCCACACAAAAATATTCCTAAGACTGTCATGCCGTCAATGGTAAACCTAGAGTAGCCGCCGCTCTCTTTCAACTCAAAAGCAAGATAGAAGCAAGAATCCAATTAAATCAAATCTAATTTAGAACAACGATTAATCTACATCAAAGGCAAGCAATTCAATTTCAGAATACAGATCCCAGAAAAACAAGACCGTTCTCTTGATGTGAGTGCTATTTCTTTCACAATATAATTAATAAAATAATTGTAATGGGTTGTAACTGGATTATGAGAACATGTGATGTTATTGTCTGTTTGTGAACATATGGCAGTTTTGTTATTGTATGATTGGTAGATCTATTTATATGTACAATTATACATGTTTAACTTGATTCATTTTATGCAAGTTTACATATGTTAAGTTGTGAATCTTATGCAAGTTTATGTTATGTGAGTCTTATGCAAGTTTAGTATGTTAAATCATATGTGAATCTTATGCAAGTTTGGGATGTTAAAACATATGTATGCAAGTTTAGGATGTTAAAACATATGTGAATTTTATGCAAGTTTGGAATGTAAAAACATATGTGAATCAAGTATATACCTATGCTAGTTTTATGCAAAAACATGTGACGTTAATTTACATGTTTAGATCCATATGCAAGTTTGTAGGAATCTATATGCAAGTTCACATTTTTATTAGATCTATATTTAGATCCAAGGCAGTAACATACTTATGCAAATTTATGTTTCCTATGCTAGTTTTGTATGTGAATCATGTGCTAGTTTGAATGTAAGTTTGTATGAAATTCATATGCAAGTCATAGGAAAACCATATCCATATATGCAAGTTCATAATTACATATTTAGATCTATACATTTAGATCCATGATAGTACATAGTTTATATAAATTTATGTTTTATGACTATTGCCAATGCAAGCGTTGATTATGCAAATTTATGTTGATATGAATCATAATCATGCCAGTTTTGATCCATGTTATGCTAGTTAGTTTTGTGTGTTATGCAAATTGTGATGTTTCTTTCCTTTTTATGAGTTAGACTATTTGCGAGTCTAACATATTTTACGTTCAACGTACGAACGACGTGGGGATAATGGGAAAATATTAAATATGCATAATTGTGAATTGGCATAAAATGGAATAAAGGCATATAATTAATTTGAGACATTAATTGGCCTAATTTATAAGCATAGTAATTAAGGATATAATTTAAGTGACAATTATGGACATGGATTAAAATCGGAAGTTATTGGCAATTTGAAATAGGGATATTAATTCAAATTGGGGTTGAATAATAATGTGTAATAATAAACGCCTAAGACACGAGGTTACACTCATTTGTGGTGTAAGACTGCCCAGTCCCGCCCAGCAAATCCAGCAACCACAAACGGTAGTCTAATGTGAGAGGTCAAAGGCACAAATTAAATGAGTAATAAAGGCCTAAGACACGAGGTTAGACTCATTTGTGGTGTAAGACTTCCTGGAACCGCCCGGCAAATACAGCAACCACAAACGGTAGTCTAATGTGAGAGGTCAAAGGCATAAATTAAAGATGCTTAGACACGAGGTTAAGTCTTGCTTGTGGTAAAAGTCAGCCTGGAACCGCCCCACATATCCAGCGGCCATAAGCAATCGACTTAATGTGAGGGGTCTGTGCATTAATAATTAATTAATGCTGATTAAAGATGAATATGAATGACAAACAGAAGATTGGTTGAGTGAGTGATTCTCTGAGTAACAATCTGATGCTGATTTCGGTCTTCGGGGTTGGTACTTAGGGAGTTATTCTCTTAACCAATGGATCTGTGAACTAAGATGTACTTAATCCTAAATTAAGTAAAACATGGTAAGTGGATAGGGTTAAGACCAGCTTAACAAATAATATATAAGTGGGTAGGGTTAAGACCAACTTAACCAATAATTTGGTAAGTGGGAAGGGTTAAGACCAACTTAACCAATAATATACATACGTATATATATATATATATATATATATATTAATCTGATGAGTGGATACGTTAAGACGAACTTAACCAATAATATATATAAGCGGATAGGGTTAAAACCAACTTAACCAATAAGATATAAGTGGATGGGGTTAAGACCAGCTTAACCAATAATATATTGATCTGATAAGAGGATAGGGTTAAGACAAGCTTAACCAATAATACATGTTGATTTGTTTAGTGCATAACATGGGTGATAAGTGGGATATAATTATAAACACTTAACCAAGTTGAAAACATGTAAGAAGACATGAATAAGAAGGGGTTAAGTGGGAAATTCTAGTGAGGACCAAGCATAGGTGGAATGCTTGTGTGGGGGCCCTTTTCAAACTAGTAACCCATTAAGTATCTTTGTGAGCTCGACCCAAGTCGATGATGGGACACGCTTACTGAGTTTGATTATAAGAGGTCAAAACGGTTTAGCGGTGGCAACGCAAGTCTAACGGGGT
The DNA here is from genome assembly GCA_030737875.1 of Allium sativum. Classification (NCBI taxonomy): domain Eukaryota; kingdom Viridiplantae; phylum Streptophyta; class Magnoliopsida; order Asparagales; family Amaryllidaceae; genus Allium; species Allium sativum. The sequence goes on from CM060923.1 coordinate 648,194,100, forward strand.
CATGTGCGTGTGTGGGCCTGGGCTAGTAGGTAAAATGTTGTTGCAATCTTGTAGATATAAGCCGTGCATCTTTAGTGGTATCGGGTTGCCACTTTGGGGATTGATACACCCCATTGGGGACCAACACGGGTATCTATGAGTTAGGGAGCCAATCGAGTGGGGAAGGTAATGGGTACGACTAGCAGAGATAGGAGCAGACGGCACCTATGAAGACAGCTAGGAGTATAACTACCATATTATGAATAAACATTGTAATTAGAATGCGGAGGGTAGTGGGTACGACTATTGGAGACAGGAGCATACGGCACCTATGAAGACAGCTAGGAGTATAAGTACCATATTATGAATAAACATTGTAATTAGAATGGGGAGGGTAGTGGGTACAACTAGTGGAGATGGGGACAGATGACACCTATGAAGGCAACTAGGGGTGCACGAAAACTACCATTATCATTATTATGTTCTGTAGGAGGGATCAACTTTTAGGGTGACTAGTAATGGTGTGGTGTAATTAGCATTGGTGCAGTATAGTAATTATCCTATAGTGATTAGGAGCGCAATTAACACCAGAATATTCCTCTGTTTGCTTTGTCTTGACCCACTTGCTTCACATTCATTCCTTATTCTGCCAGTTTATGCCTTATCTTAATTACTTTAATAATTGTATTGTTAAAGTTATGGTACTCGCCAGACTTCATGTCTGACCCCCTTTGTTTTTCGCCTCTTTTCTTCCTCCCTCCCCCAGGTTCTCAGGGTGGGACTAGTACTAGCGGAGCTTGATTTGGATCTCTTTCTCTCTCCTTTGGAAGAGCTTGGATTGCTGAATGTAAAGTTCAGCTCATCTCTTTTATGGCTACTTATGTTGGGGTTATGCTTCTTACTTTATGTACTCTGAAAACAATTTGTCAAGATGGATATTAAGTGTACTTGGTTTTACTGTTGGTTTATGAAGTTGTTGTAATCAAACTATTTCCCCGCTGCAATAAAGTTGTTTTAAAATTTTCAAGTACCAATATATGTATCTGTCTTGTTATATTTTGTTCTATACACTAATAATGCTCCACAAAACTTAATGCATTCTCTTTGTGAGTGACATTAACGGAGTGGGGTGTTACACTATCTCCACCTAGATGACCAGCTCCAAGGGAACTAAACCAAATCTGCTCCGCCCGATCAGCATACAAACCAACACAAAGATAACATGATACAAAGTAATAGCATACAAAAACTATGACATGTATCTAAAACTTGACAACTCAAAGGCCATCTAAAATGATAAGGGACCATAATATTGAAAAATAGCGGACAGGTGATCAATTGGTTGATGAGTGTGGCAGTGAGTTGATGAGTGTTCTGTTGGAAAATTCAAAACCATACACTTCCTATCTAATATATTTTTTATTTATTTTGTTTATCAGTTTTAACTTTTTACATATGAGCAGGAACTGGAGCCAGTAGCAAACAAATAAAAAGTGTGATGATGAAGTTGTTAAATTAGGCGATCAAAATACGATAATTCAGAGAAGATCCCAATGCATTGCTGATCTTTTTAATTCAGAGAAGATCCCAAAACATATGTTTAGCCTCATAACGAGGCAGGTACATATATATCAATTATTCATGGGCAACAAGGTTATACAATTAACAAGCATACTTATGCCATAGGTGTATTTATAACATACATAGGGTATATATATAACATACAAGTACACTTAGCAAGAATATCTATCAACTAAGACATGAAATACAAGTAACAAGTATAGTTCCAGTTTAATTCATCAAGGATTCACATCAACAATATTGTTGTGGTCCATGCCTGATATATAGGGGACAAAACTAAGCAAATGTAACTCAGCAAATGCTCATATTTTTTTCTTTTCATGTTATACTGATATTTCAGAATGCCAATATATCAACCCATATATATACACATATAACTCAGCAAATGTCAAAGTGTACTCATTAATATAGGTAGGATGTCAATATGGGCAAGACAACAAACCACCGATGTACCATACTTTAGAAGTTAGCAGGAAGGTTACGAGAAAGAATTTAATCAGAAATTCCAGGACTGTAACACCCATATTTTTTGTGACCATTAAAGTAACAAATTAAAGTATACTTAATTTTTAAGAGAAGAATTAAGGGAAACGGTTATGCCATTGCGTTCATCTCGGAATTCTGCTTGAGATAGAGTCCGAGTTTGCGCAAATCGGACTCTGTACGAAGAAGTTATGGCACTTAGAAGTTTCAGGAATTTAAAATAAAAACCAACCTTAATTCAAATTTAAAGTTTCGAAATTCAAATCACACATCCGGGCTGGGCGGGAAATTTCCCGCCTAGTACCCAGGTCGACCAGGGGGTCGACCTGGTTAGAACAGGTCGACCTGGGGGTCGACCTCCCCCCTTTTCCAGATCCGTGGACAGATTCGTTTTTTCTGTATTTGGACACCCGTCCTGACCAGATTCATTGCTCCTAAGCTATTTAAACACCCCCAAACCTCACTTTCTCTCCACACAACTTTATTACGCCTATACTCTACCCTAATTCATATCAAAATAAATCAAAGACGAGGTTATGCTGCTCAAGTCCTTCGTAGAAAAGGCTAATTCAACAACTTCAACAACTATTTATAAGAATCAAATCAAATCTAATTTGAAGAACAAATAGTCTACTTCAAAGGAGAGCTATTTAGTTTCAGAATACAGATCCCAGAATTCAAGACCCTTCTATAATTTGTAAGTTCACGTTACTTTCAGAAATGAAAGTTAATCGTGATTCTGACATTGTAATAAATCTGGATCTGAGATTATGCCTATCTTTCTATATCCTTTGGATCTATCTCATTGATTATATTACGTCCATTCTTTGTCTCTTCTATCCTTCTTCCCTTTTTGTTTTATAGCCAGGCTACTGCTAGCCTAAGCCAGATCTCATAAGAGATGATCGTATGTTGAAAATAAAATTGGGCATAATTGAGTTGTAACTGATTTGAGGACATAACACATGTTTTATTCAAAACGTAAAGTGTATCGAACACATGACTTGATATTTGAGGCATAAAGTATTGAACATATGACTTGAGATTTGAGGCATAAAGTATTGGATATATGACTTGAGATTTGAGACAAAAGATATATTGGACATATAACTTGGGATTTGGGCCGTAAATTGAACTGTAAACATGTAAGTTCAAGTTATTTTCAGATATAAACACCTAATAGTGATTTTGGCATATAATGAAATGGATCTAAGTCCATGCTTCATGATAAGACAAATCTTTTAGGTTAATTTCTATCTTTATATTGAATCAATGATTTACATGCCTAGGAAGTTATTATTCAATCATGCCTGTCTTTGTTGGACATCTGATATATAATCCTTTTTGGTTCATGATGTTATTTATATCAGATCTATATGCCTATGCGGTTATTTCTGTCAGTTTGTTTCAGATCTGTCTTTGTTATATCCGTACTCTAACAGATCTGTAATCCTCTTAGGTCCAAAATATTTGACAGATCTACCATTTTAATGCCTGTTTTAAGCCTACTCTCGTTTATGTTCCTCTTTCGTCCCCTTTATTTTATGAATCTAGATTAACCGCGAATCTAGACTAAAACTTATTATACGTGCGATTGGAATGTGGTGGTATTGGGGAATAGTCTATTTGGTTATGGTGGAATATAATTTTGTAACTTATGATTTGGGGCACAATTGTCTTTATTGCGAACTTGGTGTAACTGGGTATAATATGGAATTGACATTATTTGTCATAATTTGGAACATGTAGTATGGCAAGACTTTTAAGATGCAATTTGGGTTAATTTGACATGAATTATGGAATATGTAATTTGACATATTGAACCTAGAAGTGGCATGAACGACAAAGTATGAAATTGGCATATAAATCAAGTTTTTAGCAAAAATTGTTATTGTTGCGAATTTGGGGTAACTTGAGCATTAAATCTAGATTGGGCGTAAAATGTAACATGACTAGTTTTGGTTAATTTGGTAATTAGCATGTAAAATCTAGATTTGAGTATATATGGTAACTGTGCATATTAAATATGAACATACCTAACTCGAGGTTAGATTGAGTTGTGGTGTAAAACTGCCCGGACCAGCCCGGCACATCCAGTAACCACAACAACACCTATCTAATGTGAGAGGTTAGTGCATCATGCCCAAGAAAAACACGAGGTTAGATTGAGTTGTTGTGTAAAACTGCCAGGAACCACCCGGCACATCCAGTAACCGCAACAACACATATCTAATGCGAGAGGTTGGTGCATTTATAAATCAATTAATGCTAATGAACAAGATGAATGACTAGGGTTAAGCAATAAGAACACTTAACCAATATAACAAGATGATTGAGTACGGTTAAGTTAACACTTAACCAATATAACTTGATTTATGGTAGGGTAAAGTTGACACAAGAAGGCAACACTTAACCAAAGTAACATGACAAGTAGGTGGGTCACGTGGGGATAAGTTAACAAGAAAACACTTAACCTAATAACTTGATGAACGAACGAGGTTAATTTAATAAGAAACACTTAACCAACATGACACGATGACTGGGTGATTTAAGTTAACATGAATGGACAACACTTAACCAATATGACATAATGTGCGGGAGGGTTAAGTACATATCGGGTTGGTGGGTAGTATTAGGAAATATAAGCCCACAAACTTAACCATTAGATAAACATGCTTGAATCGATGGGAGGGTTAGGTACATCTCATGTAGGTGGGTAATATTAGTACATATAGGCCCACAAACTTAATCGTTAAATAAACATGCTTGAATCGATGGGAGGATTAAGTACATCTGGTGTAGGTGGGTAATATTAGTACATATAGGCCCACAAACTTAACCGTTAAGAAAGCATGCTAGAATCGGTGGGAGGGTAAAGTACATCTCGTGTAGGTGGGTAATATTTGTATATATATGCCCACAAACTTAACCAATAGGAAACCATAGTAACGGGGACCCATTTCAGTTGTAACCCACATAGATGTATCACGGTACCCTGAACTAGGCAGGGTGGGGCATGATTACTGGGCTGATGGTAAGCGGTCAAAGCAGCGGCAGAGGGTATGTCAGTGTGGGGCATGATTACGGGCGTGCACGTGCTCCGAAGTAGGAAAAAGAAGGCACTGGGTACCAGTAGTTATACACTATGCATCTTGAATCGTGTTGGGTCGCTATCATAAGGATTGATACACCTTACGGTGGGACTAGTACAGGGTATCTACACGCAAGAGAGGGCCGATTGACACAGACACAAGAGAAATGAATACAAGTAGGGAGCCGATCGATAGGGTAGTAAGGGTACATCTAGCCTGTTCATGGAAATTAGGAAGATTGAGGGGAATCCTCATGATAGATGTACACCTAAACGCTACCACAATTATAGGGATTGGGATAATGTTATCATTTAAGACAGATTTCTAGTTAGGACACTAGTTAGGTGGTGCAGAGACAGATATAGAAATCAGAATAACAAAGTAGTAGCGAAGCAGAGAAAGAGTAGAAGCGCATTCAGTTTATCTTACCTTATCATACTTTATGCTTATCCTATGTTATCTTGTTATCCTTATTATCAGGGTATTGTCTTATATTCAGTTTATTCATGTCATGATGCTTTTTCCTGTTTATATCCTGAAAGTCACTGGATTTACCAGACTTATGTCTGACCTAGTTTTGTTTCGCCTCTTTTCTTCCGCCCCCCCAAGGTTCACCGGGAGGAAATGTTACCACTTAGCTCAGTTTTCTTTCCAAGCTCGAAGATAGTCAATGTATTGCTTTGGACTCTCTCTCCCACTGCTATGGCTTGTTCATGCTTTATTAGGGAATATCATTGTTGTTTTTATGCTTCTTTTATATTTGGAAGTTTCTAGATCAAGACTGAATGTATTACTTTTAAGTATGATTGAGACAACCATTGTAAAAGCTTGACTGAACCATATTGTTTATAAAATGACTTTATTTTCCGCTGCTTTATTTGTCTGTCTTGTAATTTGTCTGCATCTTTTACCTAAAATGCTCTGCCAAAGTTAAGGCATTCCTTTTGTGAGTGACCTTAACGGAGGTGGGGTGTTTCACTTGGTATCAGTGCCGAAGGTTACCGGACCAGATAAAAGATTTGAAAAATTATTTTCAAAACGGTTTTAAAAGAAGCATTTTCAAAAGAAAAGTTTTGTTTTAAAGGCATATTCCCCAAAGCTATATGCACTATCTTTTGATCCTCTGTTTGAGTCCTTGTTTCCTTGTTTCCTGAGTCTCCGGGGCTCCTGGCTTTTTGGGAGGTAACCTCATCGCGGCATGGTTCTGTAGGGTCGACGAGACTACAACCCATGTCAAAGGGCAAATAAGGGCCCAACGTCCATCTATAGCCACAGTAGTTTCACCTGCGGCTAATTTTCTTTTAAGCTTTGTAGGATTTTCCATGCAATGGAGGAAGCTTTCAAGAGACTTGTCAATAAGTTACACAAGGATGGAAAAGATGAGATTGAGGGAGTTTGGCTAAGGAGCACAACCCAAGGATGAGGAACTCATGGATATAGCCTTGGTTCACAAAGGAGGTAAAAAGGAAACAATAGTAAAACCTAAAACAAGAGGAAGTGTCTTTATTATGGTACAACGGGTCATATAATTAAAGACCAAGGGCACGAACAAAGGATAGGATTTTCAGAAGGGCAAATACATGCTCTCACTACCAGCGTACCTGAGAGGGAGGTAGTAAGGTTTCTGTTGAAGGAGTTTAGTTTTTCCTCTTTGATCATCCTGTTAGTACTCTTTTTGATTTTAGCGCTTCACATTCGTTTATATCAGCTTCCATATTTGAGTCTCTGCACCCTAGTACTTGTATAGTAGAAGATCCCATTATTGTCTCAAATCCAATTTGTAGTTCGGCTCATTTGTCTTTGGTTTGTAAGGATTTGAGATACTTATGTTTTTGGTTTCATGGGCTATGGGTTGATTCTAGGCATGGATTGGTTAGCTAGTAATTGCAAAAGGAGAGTAGTTAGACTTTCGACTTGCCTCGGGAATTCCCTCGAAATTTCGTGCGATCCTAAGGGATCAGTTTGTCTTAGCTACCTAGAATCACTTTATGTATTTATCGACGATTTTCGATCCGTTGGAGTAGTCCATGAGTACGCAGATGTTTTTGATTAAGGTTAGGGGTTTGTCCCCTAAAACGTGAGGTAGACTCCCACATATATCTAGATGACAATGCAAAACCAGTTATGCGATCAATGATAGTTTTGGAGCAAGATTGGCGAGGATAGCCAGACTCGGTTAAGTGCTCAATTGTTTGGTTGTTTTGCTAGTACATCTCACATAAATCGTCTGAATTCGGAGGAGGTATTCCATGGGTGCTTGTCTGATGTTGGTTTAGGCCTTTGGGGCTTGAACTTGAGGGATGTCAAGTTCGACTAGGATGGTTTGCGTGAGAGATATCGACCCTCATATTTGTGACATGATGGATAAGATAAGTATAAGAGATACCTCTAATCATCTTAGTATATACATTTGGATCATGGTTAATATTTGTTTATCTTGGAAAGATAGTTCGACCACATTGGATACCCTCTAGCATAGTAAGTGACCGAGGTCCTATCTTTACTAGTGGGTTTTGGAAATGGAGGTCAAGAAGCTTCGCAATCGTGAAGCTCAATTAGTTAAGGTACAGTGGAGTGAAGCTCAAGAAGGTGCAACTTAGGAGACTGAAGACTAGATACACGCATCGTACCTTTTTTTGAGGGTATATCCTTGATTCCACTTTTTCTGTAATATTTATTTTGCATGCTAGTCTTTATCTTTTCGGTATATCCTCTCGGTCTTATCCTCGATCCTTAAGTGGAAACCAATGGATGTAAACATGTATTTGAAACATGTTATGATTGATGGTTGCAAGTGGCTGCTAGTGGATGCTCGTGGATGCATATACACACATATTAGGCACTAGATCGGCTTAGTCACTTTCATATTGCATATGAATATGAATGTATTTGTATATGGATTGAAACTTGATGTGTTATCATATGGATGTTCCATATGAATGAGTGAATATGCACACATATAGTATTTACATGATTAGTGATTTGCATACATGTTGGACGCATGACACTCTCATGATTCTCATTAAGGAGGTCAACTGGATAAATGGACCGCCTGATTTTGCATTAGATAAGAGACATATACACACACTCTGCATATGTTCATATGGCATTAGAAACCTTTTAAGGACAATGGATGCCTGTGATTGAATGGTTGAGTAAATGGATGTTGGATGTTAAGATATACATTCTTCCTAACTTGAAGATTTCGGGGACGAAATCCTTTGAGGGGAGAATGTAACACCCCGTATTTTTTGTGAACATTAAAGTAACAAATTAAAATATACTTAATTTTTAGGAGAAGAATTAAGGGAAAAGGGTTACACCATTGCGTTCGTCTCAGCTGCTTGAGATAGAGTCCGAATTTGTGTAAATCGGACTCCGTATGAAGAAGTTATGGCACTTAGAAGTTTCGGGAATTTAAAATAAAAACCAGCCCGAATTCAAATTTAAAGTATCGAAATTCAAATCAGACATCCGGGCTGGTTGGGAAATTTCCCGCCCAGGATCCAGGTCGACTAGGGGGTCGACTTGGGGGTCGACCCGGGTATAACAGGTCGACCATGGGGTCGACCTCCCCCCTTTTCCAGATCCGTGGACAGATTCATTTTTCTATATTTGGACGCCCGTTCTCACCAGATTCGTTGCTCCTGAACTATTTAAACACCCCCAAACCTCACTTTCTCTCCACACAACTTCATTACGCCTATACTCTACCCTAACTCATATCAAAATAAATGAAAGACGGGGTTATGCTGCTCAAGTTTTTTGTAGAAATCAAGTTTAGAATTCTAGTAGAGATTCAAAGGCTAATTCAACGACTTCAACAACTATTTCTAAGAATCAAATCAAATCTAAATTAGAAGAACAAATAGTCTACTTCAAAGGAGAGCTATTTAGTTTTAGAATACAGATCCCAGAATTCAAGACCCTTCTATAATTTGTAAATTCACGTTACTTTCAGAAATAAAAGTTAATCGTGATTCTGACATTGTAATAAATCTGGATCTGAGATTATGCATGTCTTTCTATATCCCTTGGATCTATCTCATTGATAATATTACGTCCATTATTTGTCTCTTCTTTCCTTCTTCCCTTTTTGTTTTATATGTAGGCTACTGCGAGCCTGAGCCAGATCTCATAAGAGATGAACGTATGTTGGAAATAAAATTGGGCATAATTGAGTTATAACTGATTTGAGGACATAACACATGTTTTATTCAAAACATAAAGTGTATCGAACATATGACTTGAGATTTGAGGCATAAAGTATTGAACATATGACTTGTGATTTGAGGCTTAAAGTATTGGACATCTGACTTGAGATTTGAGGCATAAAGTATTGGACATATGACTTGAGATTTGAGGCATAAAATATATTGGGCATATAACTTGGGATTTGGGCCGTAAATTGAACTGTAAACATGTAAGTTCAAGTTATTTTCAGATATAAACAACTAATAGTGATTTTGGCATATAATGAAATGGATCTAAGTCCATGCTTGATGATAAGACAAATCTTTTAGATTAATTCCTATCTTTCTATCGAATCAATGATTTACATGCCCAGTAAGTTATTATTCAATCATGCCTGTCTTTGTTGGACATCTGATATATAATCCCTTTTGGTTCATGATGTTATTTATATCAGATCTATATGCCTATGAGATTATTTCTATTAGTTTATTTCAGATCTATCTTTGTTATACCCCAACTCTAACAGATCTATAATCCTCTTAGGTCCAAAATATTTGACAGATCTACCTTTTTAATGCCTCTTTTATGCCTACTCTCGTTTATGTTCCTCTTTCGTCCCCTTTATTTTATGAATCTTGATTAACCTCGAATCTAGACAAAAACTTATTATATGTGCGATTGGAATGCGGTGGTATTGGGGAATAGTCTATTTGGTATGGTGGAACATATTTTTTTAACTTATGATTTGGGGCATAATTGTATTTATTGCGAACTTGGGGTAATTGGGTATAACATGGAATTGACATTATTTGGCATAATTTGGAACATGTAGTATAGCATGACTGTTAAGATGCAATTTGGGGTAATTTGACATGAATTATGGAATATGTAATTTGATATATTGAACCTAGAATTGGCATGAACGACAAAGTATGAAATTAGCATATAAATCAAGTTTTGGGAAAAAATTGTTATTGTTGCGAATTTGGGGTAACTTGAGCATTAAATCTAGATTGGGCGTAAAATGTAACATGACTAGTTTTGGTGAATTTGGTAATTAGAATGTAAAATCTAGATTTGGGTATATAGGTTAACTGCGTAGATTAAAGATGAACATGCCTAACCCGAGGTTAGATTGAGTTGTGGTGTAAAACTGCCTAGAACCGCCCGGCACATCTAGTAACCACAACAACACATATCTAATGTGAGAGGTTGGTGCATTAATAAATCATTAATGCTAATGAACAAGATGAATGACTAGGGTTAAGTAATAAGAATACTTAACCAACATAACAAGATGAATGAGAAGGTTTAAGTTAACACTTAACCAATATAACTTGAATTGTGGTAGGGTTAAGTTGACACAAGAAGGCAACACTTAACCAAAGTAACATGACAAGTAGGTGGGTTAAGTTAACTTGAAATGATTGATGACACTTAACCAATACAACATGATGAACACGTGGGATTAAGTTAACATGAAAACACTTTACCAATATAACTTGATGAACGAACGGGGTTAAGTTAATAAGAAACACTTAATCAACACGACACAATGACTAGGTGGGTTAATTTAACATGAATGAACAACACTTAACCAATATGACATAATGTGCGGGAGGGTTAAGTACATATCGGGTTAGTGGGTAATATTAGGAAATATTGGCCCACAAACTTAACCGTTAAATAAACATGCTTGAATCGATGGGAGGGTAAAGTACATCTCGTGTAGGTGGGTAATATTAGTTCATATAGGCCCACAAACTTAACCGTTAAATAAACTTGCTTGAATCGATACGAGGGTTAAGTACATCTCGTGTAGGTGGGTAATATTAGTACATATAGGCCCACAAACTTAACCATTAAGAAAACATGCTAGAACTGGTGGGAGGGTTAAGTACATCTCGTGTAGGTGGGTAATATTTGTATATATAGGCCACAAACTTAACCAATAGGAAACCCTAGTAACGGGGACCCATTTCAGCAGTAACCTACATAGATGTATCACGGTACCTTGAACTAGGCAGGGTGGGGAACGATTACTGGGCTGATTGTAAGCGGTCAAAGCAATGGCAGAGGGTACGTCAGTGTAGGTTCCGACGGTTTACGGGCATGCACGTATTCTGAAGTGGGGAAAAGCAGCTAGTAGTATTTGCTCCAAATTTGGGATCAGACACCGAAGGTGTAAAAAGTCACACTTCACCGATTTGGTAAGAATGTGGAACCGCGAAATCGCAAAACAAAAGAATGAAAGCAAGTAAGAGAACAAAGGAATTTTTGTAGTGGTTCGATTCTCTATGAATCTATATCCACTTTCAATCAATTCTCATTATAATATTCAGCTTATAACATAAGAATCTTCCCTCATTACAATTTTTCCTCTCTTTTCTCCCACCTTATGATCTAATTTCTCTTGAATTTGGTGAAGAAAATGAAGAGATCTCTTAGCTTTGTGATGAATCTTCAACCACTTGTTTGCTTTGATCCTCTTTCATGAACTTCATAGATCTCATAGTGAATTAGCATTCGATTTAGGCTTTGGAGAGGATTAGAAAAGATATAAAATTGCTTGAGAGATTTATTATGTAGCTTGAATGAGATTGAAGGTGCTTAGATCCGATCGTAGAAAGCTCTAATGGTCATTGATTTAGATTTGATCTTCATGAAGTTAGAAAAGTGTTGATGAATCCATAGAAGCCATTAGAGAAGATGTAAATGAGTTTTCAATTTGGTAGAGTCTCCCCCTTGGAATCAATCCCCCCCCCCCCCCCCCAAATGAATTATGAGGGGTATTTATAGGTGATTTTAGCCCAGGTGGGAATTTTATAATTGTGCAGAAAACGCCATGACTCAACTCGCCATGACTCCAACTCGCCATGAACCAATTTCTACATGACTCACTATAACAATGCATGGAGCGATATGGATGAATGCGCCATGAATTGAATTATTCTATGCGACATGAAATGTTGAAACGCTTAGGATGCTTGCGCCATGACCTTGGAACCAATTGGGAAAGAGCGATGTCATGCCTTTCAACGTGATGACAGCTAATGCTTTCTACTTTAAAGCTGTAATTCATGACATGGTTTTCAACGACATGCATATGCATGGCGTGATCTGTATAATGCAACGCAACGGCATGTCTTTTGCAAACGACATAGAGCATTTGTCTATATCCTTCAACTCACGTGGACATGCACTTTTGTTCCCTTATTCTGTCGCCACCTGTCCCTTGTTGTATTAATCCCCTCTACAGCTGGCATCGAGGGATGGATTCCATTCCTTTGACTTACATGTTTCCCAAACACTCCAGTGATCTGAATGTACAAACGATATGAGTGTTTTCCTTCCTCGACACAAATGACCGCGACATGGTGCGACATGGTTCTGATATATATCCAACGACATGCTTCATCTGGTAATACACGACATGGTGTGCCCATATGATTTGGAGTGTGTATACGGCATGGTTGATGGCCTTAAGGTATGGTTGCTTAACATCTTGACTATATATGTTATGTGGCATGAAATCAGTTATTGGCCCTACTGCCTCATTTAACGTCATGACTTCACTTGATGTACTCATATTGCTTCCCACGACTTGGGCTATCATGCACAGCGTAACTTGTCACGGTGAGCAACAAACAATGTAACAACTTGATTCTTGACATGAAGACTTGATACGTAGTTATAATAATCCAACAATCTCGGATCCTCTGGTGGCAAATATTGGTCTGACGTGGACCTACTTTGACTGTATAGCTATTACACCCAACGATATGAGCTACCATGACGTTGTGTTCTCTCGAAAACATCAGAACAAGAGCCGACATGGTTGTAATGGCATGAGCGACATGAATTGGAGGGCTTTCTTTATTATATAATATGTTTTCACGGCAAGGTTTACAAGGAGTGGCCACAACGACATAAATGGAATGGACGACTGACCTATGTCGCGCCGACAGCTTGTTGCGTGTGAAAGATTTGGAGTGGGCGGGCTACATGGTTTGAAATGACTTGATATATGTGCATGCGGTCTGCGTATTAACTGCATATAACCATGTCGTAGAAACGACTTGAGTCAGTCGTGTCGTGTGTCACCATTCATGAATAACTTTTCGTTGTGAACCGCGTTCCAAAAACGGGGTTAACAAGTAGTTATACACTGTGCATCTTGAATCGTGTCGGGTCGCTATCATAAGGATTGATACACCTTATGGTGGGACCAGCACAGGGTATCTACACGCAAGAGAGGGCCGATTGACATAGACACAAGAGAAATGAATACAAGTAGGGAGCCGATCGATAGGGTAGTAAGGGTACATCTAGCATGTTCATGGCAATTAGGCAGATTGAAGTGGAAGCCTCACGATAGATGTACACCTGAAGGCTACCACAATTATGGGGATTGGGATAATGTTATCATTTTATACAGATTTCTAGTTAAGACACTGGTTAGGTGGTGCAGAGATAGATATAGAAATCAGAACAACAAAGTAGTAGCGAAGCGGAGAAAGAGTAGAAGCGCTTTCAGTTTATCTTGCCTTATGCTTATCCTATGTTATCTTAATATCCCTGTTATCACGGTATTGTCTTATATTCAGTTTATTCATGTCATGATGCTTTTTCCTGTTTATATGTTGAAAGTCAGTGGACTTACCAGACTTATGTCTGACCTAGTTTTGTTTCACCTCTTTTCTTCCGTTCCCCCCCCCCCCCCCCCCAGGTTCACAGGGAGGAAATGTTACCACTTAGCTCAGTTTTCTTACCAAGGTCGAAGATAGTTGATGTATTGCTTTGGACTCTATCTCCCACTGCTATGGCTGGTTCATGCTTTATTAGGGAATAACATTGTTGTTTTTATGCTTCTTTTATATTTGGAAGTTTTTATATCAAGACAGAAGTTCTATGTATTACTTTTAAGTATGATTGAGACAACCGTTGTAAAAGATTGACTGAACCATATTTTTTATAAAATGACTTTATTTTCCGCTACTTTATTTGTCTCTCTTGTAATTTATCTGCCTCTTTTACCTAAAATGCTCTGCTAAAGTTAAGGCATTCTCTTTGTGAGTGACCTTAACGGAGGCGGGGTGTTTCAAGGACCAAACACGTTTACTCATTTCGTAAAACTACATTGGAAATAGTTTTATAAAATTCCTTTAAATACGCTATGCTTTAGTTGGACAATACATGACAGGGCAACCAGGTACATGCTAAACTAACATTCCTACAAGTTTCTAACGAATATATAGTGTGACATATATTCAGTTTCAACTAGATCCACAGAGACAAACTAGTGCAGTAATAATTATGTATAGCTAAAATCAGGTGTGTGTTTTCAGTTTTAACCAAACAATATGGGTGTTTCCTCTTTACAAATCAAGGCAGAATTTACGTTTTGAAACAGTTTAGATAATAGCTTTAGCAAGGCTAACAAAACTTATCAAGATGGCCACAAGGGACAATGCATGTTAATTTAATAACAATGTAGTTGTATGAATCTCAATGTAGACCAAATGCAAAAATATATAAGCATGCCCAATACAGATGCATACACATATATGAAATATATATATATACATATATATACATATATATACACATATATTACCCCGTATTAACAGCATATACATATATGAACCTGGTTTAAGGTTTCACCAATTACATAAATATGCGTATATGTATAGGTGTATACCTAATAAATGATTAACCAGTATTAACCCATGCTTTTTGTGGTTGAACTTAATCTTGACTGTATACAAAAATAATGCTGATATAATGTGTGTGTGTGTGTGTGTGTATATATATATATATATATATATATATATTCCAGCCTATAAAGTCAGTACCACTGTACAAAGCATAAAATGCAAGAGAACAAACTTTTTCATTCTAACATACTGATTTATGGCAAATACTCTAGCACCAAAGCGTCGTACAAGGCATGCAGGTTTACTTTAGTGATTATTTTTTGAATGTGACATAGCATTTCAAATAAATAACTTCCTAGAGAGAGGCATTCTATTTATGTAGTTAGCTATATTCATTTACGCAGCTATGCACTTCGAGTCTTGCTGTGCATGTTAGTGATTATGTGGAACTCGTGTTAGTGATTACCCAAACCTGTAAAATTCAAAAAGTCAATATCATAAACTAAATATACAAACTCAACGTATGACCAAATACATGTTCATACATATGCGCACATGTTTATGCATATATACGATCCAATTTCATATTTCAGGTCCAAAATGAGTATGACTGCAAATGGAAACGAATGACAGTTGGATGATGAAATATGGAGATGAAAATAAACAAATAATAAATAGATGAAAGGGTTTGGTGAGATCGAAGAAACATAATGGGTAGTGAAGAAGGGGAAAATAAGCAGCAGTGGAAATGTAGATGTCTGCCATGGTAATTTGTCAGGAGTTGGTCAAGCTTTGCATGTGTAAGGGATTAGATATATGGGAAATACTGACGGGGAGTATTCTCATGACTATCAGTGAGAGTAAAACAGTAAAATTACACGAATGCAACAACGGAGGGAAACAGTAAATTACAAGCACATGCAATTAGAACAATGAATAAAAATTTACTAACGAGAGAATGCAGGCAAGATACGTAGGGGATCGAGCATCGGACAACGGAAATAGAGACGGCGACAAGCAGTGCAGCTGGAGAAAGAGTGATTTCGATGAATCGTGCAGTGGCGACGTGAAGTGTCGGCCTTATTATCGAAAGGGGAATTAGGGTTTGCGGTGGAATACGAGAAAAAATGGAAAGGGAAATAGAAACGATGGAAAAGGAATAAATATTGAACTGAACCGATGTCAAAAGGCACAATGTTTCACCAACAGTGAGAAGATTAATTGAACAATGGAAATTGTCAAGTATCAGGGGTCAGAAATCAGTTTGGAGTTAAGTTATGTTTGAGTATTCACAAAAAACGTTTCCAACATTATGCTTTGAATTGTGCCACATTTCATATTAATAATTATTATTTACTCTTGGTTATTAATTATCATATATTTATATTTAATTTTTATTATTATTAAAGTCTTATTTATTAATTATTATAAAAGTTATATTTATTATTAATATTTTTATGAAGTATTATATAATTTAACTATCAAATATTAAATATTACTTCGTAATTGAAATTGTCAAAAGCTGGCAGATCAAAAGCAATGCAAAGGACTACTTACAACATTAAGTTTACACGCAAATAAAATATCTATCAAAAGCGCACAAACTGGCGTGGTTGTTAACTGCTGAACAAACAAGTTTGCCAAAATTATATTTGTTAAAACTGTTGAAATAGTTACTACCAAATCAAATATTACTTATTAATAATAGTTATTAATTAACTTTTTACTTATTTCTACTCAGTTAATTATATTCGAGAGTAATACTTTTTAAAAAGCTTATGTTACTATTAATTAATAAGTAGTTACCATACATTAACTATTAAAAACAAATTACTACTTATCAACTATTAATTATTTGATAATAATTGATAAATATTATTGATTCCCAAGTTTATTATTAATTATTATTATTAAATACTAATATAATTAGTTACTAAATATAGATATTTGTAATAGGCATCTATTACAACTAATAAAACGAAAAGTTGTTATATATGTTTATTACAACATTAGAGTTGACAGCTGTAAAAAACTTTTATTACAACAGTACTTTTGGCACAGTTGTAAAAAAGCATTTATCACAACTGTGCTTTTCGCATAGTTGTAAAATTAATGTTGTAATATGGTGTTTTTGTTGTAGTGTCAATTGTGACATTCTCCACTCGTTTACAACTATAATAACCTGGAAATCTGAGCCAATTTAAAATTTTTATTTTGGCAATTTTAATGAATTTTGAATATTTAAAATGAATTATTTTAAATAATAACGACGGAAAATTTATTTTCGATGAAGTTAAAATGAATAATTTTATTTTAATTATAAAAGGAATTGAAAATGGCGCGGTAGTTCGAAAATTCGATTTCAAAATTCAAATGAGTGTACAAGATTCGAAAAAAATCGGATTTCAGCAAAACAAAAAATATTTGAATCTGTTTGATCATATCTTTCTAAGGATCTAAGAAACTGAGATTTCACTTTATAGAGTGAAAGATATGTCCAGTTTAAAATTCAGAAAAGTCGCTGTGGAATTTATATATATTTTAATATATATAAAGGCCTTTAAAAATAGCCATTTTGCAAACGACCTCTGTTTTCGACGAAACCAATTTTGTTGGAACCGGAATATCAAATTATTGCTAGTTTCAAAATTCATAATTTTTGAAGTCAATATGTGAGCGTGGCGAAGTTAAACGTGTTCTGACAGTTTCAATCAATTTTAATCGACTGGAAAATGGCCATTTTAAAACGATCTTAGAATTCGACGAAATTAGTTTTGTTAGGACCGTATCATCAATACGAAGCTAGAAATAATTTTTCTGGAATTTTTAGAGTCAGTATGTGACCCCAGTATATTGAAATGTATGTTAAAATCAATATTGACCGTTCTACTTAGTTATATTTTAATTTTGATTAAAACTGATCGAAACAGCCGAATTGGCTTGCGAGACATATCCCATTGTGTTCGGAATGGGGGTAATTAGCTAGCGGCGACATTCGTTGGGTCTTGTTTGGAGTTCGTTACGATAAACAAGAATATTTGAATTAAATAAAATAAAATATAGGGTATAAGTAATAAGGTCCAAGCCCTAATCCATGGTCAAACTCCATCAAGTGGTCAACGTCTTCAAAATCTCGCCCCTCTCCTTCAGTGAACGACGGAAAACAGTCAGGAATTCATTCCAATTTTTCACAAAATCCATGCTATAAATTCCCAACCTCCTAAAGACAAAATCGAAGTACACTCTCCGATCTTTAATTCTGCACAAGTGGGAGGAATTCTCGTGGGCTAAGACGTGCAAAATCAGGGCAAGAACCCGCCGCTGTCGCCCACGATTTCTGGACCTTCGGGAAGTACGAGTGAGTCGCGCCACTTGGCGCTGTGAGAGCTCGAGACGCCGGAGACTGTGGCAGGGTCCGATCTAGTCAATGGCGAACGGTGGCGGCGCTAGGTGAAACCCTAGCCTTGGAGCTTCAGGCGACGATGGCAAATCGATTTACAGAGAAAGGTTTTTGTTTTTGTTTTTTGTTTTTTAATTTAACTTATGAATTGTTTTACAATATAAATCTGAATTGTTTTAAAATATAAATTTGAATTGTTTTAAAATATAAATTTGAAGTGTTTTAAAATATAAATTTGAATTGTTTTTACAGTATAAATTTGGATTGTTTTAAAATATAAGTTTGAATTGTTTTAAAATATAAATTTGAATTATTTAAAATATAAATTTTAATTGTCTAAAATATAAATTTTAATTGTTTTACAATATAAATTTGAATTGTTTTACAATATAAATTTGAATTGTTTTAAAATATAAATTTGAATTGTCTTGAAAATATAAAAATTGGCATTGTTTTGAAAATATAAAAATTGGCATTGATTTGAAAAGATAGAAATACATCGATCTTTAAAGATAGAAATACATCGATCGTTAAAAATAAAAATATACAGTGCTTTAAAAATATAAATATACATTGATTTTTAAAATATAAAGTTAGATTTTTTGTGTATGATAAGAATTGGAGTTTTTATGTGATAAAAAAAAATCCGATTTTTACATATGGGTTTAAAGTATAAAGATTCGATTTTCATATATATGGTAACAAGGTATAAAAATTCGATTTTTATATATGAAGCGAAAAAAAAATTCGATCTTTATATAAGAAGTAGAGATATAAAAATATAATTTTTATATAGAAAGAAACGTGGTAAAAATGTGATTTTTAATATGAACTGCGTAGAGAAGACTGCGTTGGCATTGCAGGAAAATTCAATCGATCAGAAATTCAAAAATGAAATGGCGGAGTGGAACCCCAATGTGAGAACTCCGCACTTTTATTTCTATTTCTAGTTTGAAATATATACTAGGATGCAGATAATGCTTAGTAGCACCTGACACCCGTCGTCCACAGACCATGGACGGCTTGTTTATTTGATTGATGTGTTGTGAAAATTGATTGTGTGATTGGGGTTGAAATAAAATATATATTCATGTGTTGAAATAAAATATATATTCATGTGTTGAAATAAAATATATATTCATGTGTTGAAATCAAATATATGTTCATGTGTTGAAATCAAATATATATTCATGTGTTGAAATAAAGTAAATATTCATTTACAAATCAAACAATTTGTTTATGTACACCGATTTGACTGATATTGATTGGGACGATAAATTTTACACATCGCCCAACTGCACAAATAAAATCTGTGTTTGATCGTTTGAAACCCCACATGGGTGTTGGGATGAAATTGGACATACACTAATCCCAACAATTAGCTGTATGTCGATCGATTGATTGACAGGCTGTTATAAGCGTTGAATATTTATATTTGATGCTTATACAGTGTAGAATGCACTCTGGATGATGGTTGATTATTTATCGTTGCTATTATATACATGTGTTGTAGAAAATCCATATAATTAACATTATATGGCATTTGATTGGGCCTCATTTCAATTTGGAAAATATAGAATATTATAAAATGAAAATTCATGTGTTGAAATAAAATATATATTTATGTGTTGAATAGAATAAATAGTCATGTGTTGACGATACTCATGTGTTGAGAATATTCGTGTGTTGAGAATATTCATGTGTTGAAACTTATCATGTGTTGAGTAAAATATTTTAACAATAAAATTCTCATTTTTATCAAATATGAAATTAGAAACTAACTGGAAATCAGTTAAGATGAATGGTTTCCTGGGTATTGATCTGATGTTGGTTTCGGCCTTCGGGGTTAATATTTAGGGAGTCATTCTCTTACTAATTTACGGTTAGAGTCTGATTAAGAATTAAATGATATAAAGCACAATTTTATAAAATATATTAAATAATAAAAATAGTTATGTGTTGACGATACTCATGTGTTGAGAATATTCATATGTTGAAAGTACTATAGATTCATGTGTTGAATAGAATAAATATTCATTTGTTGAATAAAATAACGAAGTTATTGAAATATATATAGCCTTGTGGATTAGATTTGCGCCATATTGACGTGAACGATATTTATAAATATAGAAAAGGAAGCGATTTCAAAATATAATGTTTTGAAAATATTATCATTTGGATATCGATGATATGGAATATTGAATTTTGATTTGAAATTGAATATGAAGTTGAAATCGATTTTAAAATGAAGTTAAAACGATTTATAAAATACGTTTTGAATTGAAATCGATGAAATATATATTATACATATAATATAATGGCCTAAATAGAATGCGCCCACTGCAGCAATTCGCGAACTACGACCATTGACTTCGAATTGACGTTGCGGGAGGTCCGACCGTCGGATTCTCCTAAAATCGGAACCGTTGGGTTCGTATCAAAAAGAGCTTTCTAACGAATATTAGAAATTAGAAATCTAACAGTTGGATTTGGAATTATGTCCGAATCAAATTTGGAAAAGGTCGTTGTAAGTGCAGTTCGATGGCCGTTGATGGAAATCAACTGTACGGGCGTTGATAAAATTATTAAAAATAGCAATAATTTTTGTAAAATCATAAGAAATGATTTGGAAAGAAGTGGTATGAAAATTTCCATATTTGAAAAGATAAAAACAGATTTTTATCGAAATGAACTAGTTTTAAACTAGAATTATAATCCCCTTTATTTTTAAAATAAATAAAGTGGATTTGAAATGGTTTTAAAAGTAACCAGAATTTCCAATGATTGAATTGGAATGGATTTGAATCGAAATTGTCTTTGGAAGATTTCACTGTTGGATTTCGTGATTATACACATATTGCTATGGAAGTTTGTAAGATATATTTATATCGTTATTTCCAATATGATATTTGTTGGTTGTTGAATTTGATATTGAATATAAGACGATATATTTTCTATTCAGAGCCTTGTATTTAATATCAAATGGGATTTGGGTTTGTTGTGAATAGTGTCTTCATTAACACTGTTCTTAAACCCAGTTGAGAAAAAGATTAAATCTTTTTATTTAGATTTAATGAAGTATACCAATTAAATAATATTTAATTGGAATTGAATTGGAATTGATTTTTGGGTTTATCGTGAACCGTGTTTTAAATGACATTGGTTCTTTAACCCAGTTAAAGATAAGATATGGTTTCCCAAGTTAAACAATCATTGATATGATTTTTGGGAAGATTAAAACTAAGTGGAGTTTTAATGAATCTTTAATTAGATTGAAATGATCGAAAATGGAGTATCATCAGTTAAATCTTTAATTAGATTTGAACGTGAAATGGTAATTGAATTTACGGATAACACCGTGGTGTTAGATATGAAATGAAGTATCACCAGTTTTACTTCATAGGATGAATAGGTTGAGATTGGGAAATTAAAATAAATGATTACTTTAGTGTGGTTTGCTAATCCCGACTAATTTGAATTGATATTCGAAAGAAGATTAAAGATAAATTTAAAGAATTTATCTTTGATAAAATTAATGGGAATCTTTCCCAAAGTATAAGAATATTTGAGTAAAATAATATTCTGAATTGGAATGAGGCTTATGTTGTGTTTTTGTGTAACACTTGTTTATTATATACGCGAGTTATTCAGAAAGATCGGGTATATCCCATTCTGAATAACTGATTCGACGTGGTGTCGAGGATGAAGACGGTGGTTGAAGATCAGAGGTCTTCACATCGTTTGGGTGATTACTGATGATCTTGATTGGGCTGTACACCCAAGAGGAGGGAATCAGTTGGTGATCGTCCAGACGTACTTGGAGATCGATGGATATGCGAGGTACAAGATGCCTCCGGTTTCGTTCAGACCCGGAACGAACTTGTAAATGGACTGTGTGTCTGACATTGGATTTTATTCTGTGTGATTGATTTCTATTAAATATATATCTGTTGGGCGGCGGAGAATTTATTCTCTTGCTTAACGCCCTTCTCTGAGACGTACGAGCCCATGGGTTATATTTTGATGGATATTAATCGCATGGAGTGAATTGCCTGTGTGGCATGCCTAAGTGGCAATTGATCAAGGCTTCTGTTGAAAAGCAATGTCTTGTGGTTGATGATCAAAGCACCGCCTTTGTGGCATAGCTTTTTGTAACGTTGATTCGCGAGCCTCACACCCCGGTTGTGAACCAGAAACGGGAGAGGACATCGGGGAGGGCATGAGTTTCCTTCTTGCTAGGGTGGTGTCAGTGAACTACCAGCCCTGACATTTATATTACTTTCACCTATGTGGTTGTTGCTGTTGCGAGGTGCATCGGATATATCGGTGACTATGAAACACCCCACGTCCATTAATGTCACTCACAAAGGGAATGCATTAACTTCCATGGAGGTTTTAAGTAAATATAGAACAGTAAAATTACAACAAGACAGATATAAAATAGTACTTGGAAATTCAAAAACTTTATTTCATTGTAGCAGAAGTCAAAACATGTTTGATTACATCATAACACCATATTCAATGTCAAGTACAATATCTATCTTGATAAAACAAGTACATAATCCCATTACATGAATAGCCATTAAAAAGAAAGATAACAAGCTGGACTTTACTTCAGCAGTCCAAGCTTTCCAGTAGATAAGCGATCCAACTAGACTCCACTAGAACTTGGCCCAACCTGCGGACCTGAAGGGAGAAAAAGGATGGAAAAGAGGGGGTCAGACATAAAGTCTGGTGAATATGATAATTCTACAATACTATTACCAAAATAACTGGACTAAGGCGTAAGCTGGAAAACAAGAAAATGTCTATGAAGAGCAGATTAAGGACATAGACAATCGCTAAAGGCAACGTTATAGGCGCTCCTAAATACTAAAGGATAAACACTATACTGCACCACACCAGTCACCCTAAAGATTCATCCCACTTAGCTTCACTTAGAAACTTTCCCAATGGCTTTACGTACCCCTAGCTGACTACATAGGTGCCGCCTGCCCCTATCTCCACTAGGTGTACCCTACTTCCCATTATTCGATCGGCTCCCTAACTCGTAGATACCCGTGCTGGCCCCACAATGGGGTGTATCACTCCCCTAAAGTGGCAACCTGATACAACGGACATGCACGGCTTGTACCTACACGATGCAACAACGTCTTACCTACTAGCCCGGGTCCACACACGCATATGAAACCCGTTGGACTTGCGTTGCCACCGCTCCCTGTTTTGGCCTCTTATAGTCAAACCCAGTATGCGTGTCCCGTCCTCGACTTGGGTCGAGCCCACAAAGATACGTTTTGGGATACTGGTTGAAATGGGCCCCCACTATTTACCACAAGCATTCCACCTAAGCTTGTCCCCATTAGTCCATCCCACTTAACCCACTTAGTCATGTTCATTTACATGTGTGATTGGTTAAGTCTAATCGTATTTCAAATGCCTCTAAAGGCAACCACCAGATTCCTCATGCCACCCAAGGCACCTACTTAACCCCCATGTCCCACCTTACATGATTATCTGGTTAAGTATTTCTTAGTTCATTAAGGCCATAACCTCATAAAGACCTCTCACATTAGACTGGCATTTATGGCAGCTGGATTTGCCGGGCGGGTCCGGGCAGTCTTACACCATAAAAGAGTCTAACCTCGTGTCTTTACAACTGTTATGCTTTAGTTTGGGCCTAGGACCTCTCACATTGGGCCGACATTTGTGACTACTGGATTTGCCGGGCGGGTCCGGGCAGGTTTACATCACAAACGGGTCCAACCTCGTGTCCTAAGCATTGATTATTAATAATAATCCACTTTCCCCCAATTTTAATAATTCCCTACTTGAATTATTAATTACTTCCAATTTTTAACAATGTCCATAATTGACTCAATTATGGACATCCATTCATGGTATGCAAAATCTTACAAAATTGCACCCAATTTATTAATTCCTAATATTACCCCTACCCCACGTTTGAACGTTTATTCGCAAAATATATGTTAGTCTCGAATAGCCTAACTCATAGCATAAAAGAGATTATCATAATAACAACATGTATATGTGACCAAATGAATCATAATAAGGGGTGAAACTTGCATATGTCCAACTTGCATAGATTATACATGTCATGGACCTAAAGGTGTCAACTTGTTCAAAATTCACCTAATATAATCTCAATCAATTTTCATAAACTTACATATGAACATGTATGAATGAACATCATCTAATTTTTTAACAACATGGTTTTATATGGGTACACCTAACTCAATAGGCAAATTCCCATATTCAAGTTTTATTTAATTATAGTTTCAAGTTTATGGGTACACCTAACCTAATAGGAAAATTCCCATAAACAAGATCCATTTAAATAAATAAAAAACATAACTTTAAGCATGTTCCAACAACATCATGATTTTACAACATAATATAGCATGATTTATAACATGGCATAGTATGATAGTATAACATAGCTTGACATGATTCTCAACATAGCACGACATAGCATAAGAGAATTTACAACATAGCATGACATAGCATATATAATTTACATCATACGACAACATAATAACATAATAAGAGATCCACAATATATAGAATTTACAATTACAAATCACGTCACTTTCTTGTGATCCATTCATAACTGAGTCAAATTAGTTTGTAATAGTCTTGTGAGAATCATCATACTCACCAACAAAAGAAAAGAATTAGAGAAAGAGAGATCTTTTGATTTGATTTGTGAAGATTTAGTTGTAAATGATTAGGCTTCCTCTTCTTAGTTTGTGACGGCTATGCTGAACTCCATGGCAGCAGCATGACGGTAGCTTCTCTAATTTTACAAGTGATTTAGGTCTAGGGTCTACCCACTTATTTATAGATTTTAGAATTCATTTAGGCCATTAGATTTAACCTAGAAATAACCGCAGCCGTTCAGACTAGATGGGGTTTATCTTGTTGACTCAGCAATGAGTCAGAAGTGACTCAGCAAACACTCAGCATATTAATAAACTTCTATTCATGTCATAAATATATATATATATATATTTTCTACAATGTACATATTAGATACATCCCCCTTTACTTATTATTGTTTTTATATACATATTAGATACATCCCCTCTCTCTCACACTTATTAATATTTTTATATTCATATTAGATACATCCCCTCTCTTACACACTTATTAATATTTTTATATTCATATTAGATACATCCCCTCTCTTACACACTTATTAATATTTTTATATTCATATTAAATACATCCCCTCTCTTACATACTTATTAATATTTTTATATTCATAATAGATACATCCCCTCTTTTACATACTTATTAATATTTTTATATTCATATTAGATACATCCCCTCTTCTACACACTTATTATTATTTTAGCAACTTTAGTGTTAATAGAAAATTCGGGGTGTTACATTCTCCCCTCCTTTAAGGATTTCGTCCCCGAAATCTTCAAGTCTGGAAGAATGTATATCCTACCATCCAAACGTCCATCTACTCATCCATCATACACAGGTATCCATTGTCCTTATAGACTTCTAATGCTTTCATGTTTAAATGCACAGTGTGTGTATATGTCCGTATCTAATGCAAAATCAGGCGGTCCACTGATTCAGTTGACCTCCTTAATGCAACTATGATCGTGCCATGCATCCATTATGTATGCAAAAGATTCTTAATGCTACATAATACTTCTATATGCGTGCACAACCATCATCTGAATGCAGCATCCACATGATAATACAACCATCGTTCATCCATTTTACTAAATACATCCATATATATATGCAATATGCAATATGTAGTGACTGAGCCGATCTAGTGCCTAAAGTGTGTGTATATATGCATCCACGAGCAACCACTAGCAAACACTTGCATCCATTTTGCACCCATCATACATAACATGTCTCAAACACATGTTTCAACCATAGGATTATCCTAACTAAAGGTCAAAGATACTAATGAGAGGACATACTAAAGATAAGATAAGATAAGCTAAGCGATAAAGGAGAAATAAAAAGACATACCCTCAAAAAGAAAAGGGTACAATGAACGCATCTTCTCTTCTGTCTCCCAAGTTGCGTTGCTCTCATCATCTCCCCATTGCACTTTAACCAGTCTGACCTCTCGATTCCTCAACTTTTTGATCTCCGACCCAAGAATGCATGTAGGAGCTCGTCTAATTGTTGCATCACGCTCTATTTCCACCTCTTTAAGCAAGCTCGGCTCTACCACCTCCGCGGTCTTGTGCAAACACTTCCTCAAATATGATACATGGAATACGTCGTGTACTCCACTAAGTTTCTCAGGCAACTCCACCCTATATGACATCTTCCCAATCCTGTCTTTTACAGGAAACGGCCCTACAAACCTTGGTGCTAATTTCCCCACGGACCCAAAGCGAACAACATTCTGTAACGGAGATACTTTGATAAAAACCATGTCCCCAATGTCAAACTCAAGATCTGTCCTCCTCTTATCAGCATACGATTTTTGCCTATCTTGTGCTGCTTTCATCCTCCTTCGAATCAACTCAATCTTCTCCGAGGTTTCCCTAACCATATCGGGCCCAAGTAGGATTTTATCGGTAGATTCCCACCAACATGTAGGCGAACGGCAAGGCCTTCCATAAAGATCTTCGAAAGGTGCCATGCCAATACTAGACTGAAAGCTATTATTATATGCGAATTCTACTAACGGAAGGTGCTCTTCCCATGTACCCCCAAAGTCTAGGATACAAAGCCTTAAAAGATCCTCTAGAATGCGATTCACCCTCTCGGTCTGGCCGTCTGTCTGAGGATGATATGCGGTGCTCAAACATAGCTGAGTCCCTACCGCCTCTTGTAAACTCTTCCAAAATTCGCTAGTAAAGATGGGGTCACGGTCGCTTACTATACTAGAAGGAATACCGTGCAAACGAACTATCTCCTTAATGTATACAGAAGCCAACCACGGAGCAGTCCTCTTACTTTTCACGGGAATAAAATGGGCGCTTTTAGTAAGTCTATCTACTATAACCCAAATCCCCGTGTTACCCTTCCTTGATCTTGGTAATCCATCCACAAAATCCATTGAGATGCCTTCCCATTTCCATAGTGGAACTTCTAATGGGTGAAGCAACCCACCGGGTTTCTTTTGTTCTGCTTTAGCTCGTTGGCACACCAAGCATCTAGCGACGTACTCGGCCACATCCTTTTTCATACCGGCCCAAAAGAAAACCCGCTTCATATCTTTGTACATCTTATCCCCGCCGGGATGAATGGTCATTTTTGAGCGATGAGCATCATCAAGAATGGCCTTCCTTAAGTCTTCGTCTTGTGGTACACAAAGTCTATTATCCCTTCGTAACCAACCCTTATCGTCTAGGGTATACCTACGAAGATGGCTTGATGACTCCCCCCCATTGAGCTTTTCTACTATCTCAACCAACTGTGGGTCGTCTCGCTGTGCCTCACCAACCCGTCCTAGAAGTGTAGGTCTAACCTCCAAGGATGCTAACAGACCGGGTACTAAGTCAACGGAGGGTCTAAAGTCAAACGTAGAGATGAATTCTAAGCTTTGTCGTTCAACAAACAACGGACTCAAGGACAACCTTTTCCTACTTAAGGCGTCTGCCACCACGTTACCCTTGCCCGGGGTATATGCTATTTCAAAATCGTAGGAGGCTAAGAATTCCATCCACCGTTGCTGCCTTAAATTCAAATCCTTCTGAGAGAATAAGTATTTTAATGATTTGTGGTCAGTGAACAGTTCGAATTTCTCACCAAGAAGATAGTGACGCCAAGACTTAAGCGCGAAAACAATTGCGGCTAGCTCTAAGTCATGCGTGGGGTAATTCTTTTCATGAACCCTCAACAGCCTTCCACCATAGGCTATTACTCTTCCCTCTTGCATGAGGACCGCGCCAAGTCCCGTCCCACAAGCATCAGTATAGATGGTAAACGGTTTATTCCCGTCTGGCAGCACTAAGACTGGGGCTGAAGTTAAGGCTCTCTTTAAACGTTGGAACGCATCATCGCAATCTTTGTCCCACGTAAAAACCAGGTTCTTCTTCGTTAATCGTGTTAATGGAGCTGATATTTTTGCGAAGTCTTTGATAAACTTCCTATAATAGCCAGCCAACCCCAAGAAACTTCTTACTTCGGTTGCATTTTTAGGGACCTTCCAATCTTGGATGGCCACCACCTTTGCGGGATCCACTGCTATCCCTTCTTTGGAAACCACGTGACCTAAGAACCGTACTTCCTTCCTCCAGAAGTGACACTTAGAAAATTTTGCCTTAAGGTTATGCGCTCGAAGGGTTTCCAACACTTCCCTAAGATGTAGGGAGTGCTCTTCTTTATTCTTAGAAAAGACTAAGATGTCATCCACAAAGACTACCACGAATTTGTTAAGGTATTCCCTAAACACCCTACTCATCAAATCAACAAAATATGCAGGGGCGTTTGTCAAACCAAAGGGCATCACTAGCCATTCATAGAATCCGTCAGGAGTCCTAAAAGCAGTCTTATCTATACTATCCTCAGCCACTCTCAGTTGATGAAAGCCAGTGGCTAAGTCCAACTGCGAAAACACTGAGGCTCCAACTAACTGATCAAAGAGATCGTCAATCCTCGGCAGTGGGTGTCGGTTCTTTTTAGTAAGCTTGTTTAGTTCTCTATAGTCCATACAAAGTCTAAGAGACTCATCCGCCTTTGTGGCAAAAACTACTGGAGCACCCCACTCCGATATACTACGTCTTATGAACCCCTTCTCAAGCAACTCCTTTACTTGCTTATTGAGTTCCCTCCTTTCACGAGGAGCCATGTGGCGCACTGGCAAAGATACGGGTTTAGCATTATCCACAAGATAAATTCGAAAGTCTATCTCCCGCTTTGGAGGTAAGCCCTTCACCTCCTCAAACACATCCGGATATTCCCGGACCACTTCTACCAATCGCAGGTTCTCTACAGACGCGTCAAGCGATTCAAGATAACTTAGCATAACGGAATTTATGGGATTACAAAAGATGTCGAGAGCATTACCAAGGTGAGTCACAAGCCTAACTACTCTTCTTTCACAATCAAGAATGGCCCTATATCTAGACAACCAATCCATTCCTAAAATTAGCCCATAGCCCGTGAAGCCCAATACATAAGCATCACATCTAAATTCAACGCTAAGTATAGAGATTTTCAAATCCAAACATATCATGGTCAAATGAGCCGAACCCCCAATTGGATTTGAAACGACCAAGGGATCTTCTACTAAACTGGTGTTCAAGTGCAGTGATTCAACTAATGATGCAGAGATAAACGAATGAGATGCGCCAGAATCGAATAAGGTACGGACAGGATGATCAAACAGAAAAACTAAGCTTTCAACAGAAATTGTTCTACTTCTTTCTTGCAGCGGTGGGGCCGCAATAGCCTGAACTTGCCCCCTTGCCTGCCCTGGTGCCATAAGAGCCTGCACCTGTCCTCCCGAGGTAGACCCTGCCCTCTGCCCCTTCTTTGGACAGTCCTTTACTAAATGTCCCGCATCTCCACAATGAAAACAACCAGTCTTCTTTTTCTTTCTACAATCTTTGCTGAGATGGCCAGGCATCCCACAATTGAAGCATTTCTTCTTCCCTCTGCCGTTATTGTTTTTACCACCCTTCTTATTTTGCTGTTGGGGTTTCTTATGATCCCCTTTCTTTTCAACTGCCTTATCCTCATGCATAAGTGCCATTTCTACTAGCTTTTCAAAGGTGGCTCCCATAGGGATGTGGGTCATAGCCAACCCTTGCAACGGTTCATTCAAGCCTCTAACGAACCTCAAAGCTTTCTTCTCTGGCGTGTTCACCAACTCCAAGCCAAACCTTGCTAACTGATTAAATTTATTGACATATTCCTTTACTGATGAGCTCCCTTGCTTTAGTGCCAGGAATTTTTCCATATTTAAGTTCTCCTCTGCCCTTGAAAGAAACTTTGCCTCAAACCTTCGTCTGAAATCCGCCCATTAATCAACTGGACGTTCCCCGTTAGTGACCTCCCACCAAAACGAGGCCTCTCCCTTCATTAACCAAGCAGCTAAACGGACTTTCCTCCCATCTTCCATTTCAAAGATATCCAACAATTCCTCAGTCTCCTTAAGCCAATCTCTTGCCTCCACAAACGTCTCAGTCCCTTGAAAAGTTTTTCCTCCCATAGCCTTGAATTCCTTGCACGTCTTTGCAAAAGTGTCAACACGAGGAGGAGGAGGAGGAGGAATGGGTGCAACTAGGGGTGGAGGAGTATCCGCTGGGCCTGCAGTGGTGGCCCTAGCCTCCAAGTATCTCCTAAACCACCCTGGAATCGTCACACCTTCTGGGAGATTAAGATCTTCAGCCATGCTGAAACGAAAAAGGAAAGATTCAAAATGGAGAATTCGAAAGATAAAGATAAGGATGTGGCTATTTGGGATTATGTTTTTCATAAAAACTCTCTTTAAATAACATGTTTTTTTTTGAAAGCACTTCTTCCAAAAATACTTTAGAAAAAAATATTTTTCTAAAAAAAAAAAATTTATCTGTTCTGGTAACCTTATGCTCTGATACCACGTGAAACACCCCACGTTTGAACGTTTATTCGAAAAAAATATGTTAGACTCGAATAGCCTAACTCATAGCATAAAAGAGATTATCATAATAACAACATGTATATGTGACCAAATGAATCATAATAAGGGGTGAAACTTGCATATGTCCAACTTGCATAGATTATACATGTCATGGACCTAAAGGTGTCAACTTGTTCAAAATTCACCTAATATAATCTCAATCAATTTTCACAAACTTACATATGAACATGTGTGAATCAACGTCATCTAATTTTTTAACAACATGGTTTTATATGGGTACACCTAACTCAATAGGCAAATTCCCATATTCAAGTTTTATTTAATTATAGTTTCAAGTTTATGGGTACACCTAACCTAATAGGCAAATTCCCATAAACAAGATCCATTTAAATAAAAAAAAACATAACTTTAAGCATGTTCCAACAACATCATGATTTTACAACATAATAGCATGATTTATAACATGGCATAGTATGATAGTATAACATAGCTTGACATGATTCGCAACATAGCACGACATAGCATAAGAGAATTTACAACATAGCATGACATAGCATATATAATTTACATCATACGACAACATAGTAACATAATAAGAGATCCACAATATATAGAATTTACAATTACAAATCACGTCACTTTCTTGTGATCCATTCATAACCGAGTCAAATTAGTTTGTAATAGTCTTGTGAGAATCATCATACTCACCAACAAAAGAAAAGAATTAGAGAAAGAGAGATCTTTTGATTTGATTTGTGTAGATTTAGTTGTAGATGATTAGGCTTCCTCTTCTTAGTTTGTGACGGCTATGCTGAACTCCATGGCAGCAGCATGACGGTAGCTTCTCTAATTTTACAAGTGATTTAGGTCTAGGGTCTACCCACTTATTTATAGATTTTAGAATTCATTTAGGCCATTAGATTTAACCTAGAAATAACCGCAGCTGTTCAGACAAGATGGTGCTTATCTTGTTGACTCAGCAATGAGTCAGAAGTGACTCAGCAGACACTCAGCATATTAATAAACTTCTATTCATGTCATAAATATATATATTTTTTCTACAATGTACATATTAGATACATCCCCCTTTACTTATTATTGTTTTTATATACATATTAGATACATCCCCTCTCTCACACACTTATTAATATTTTTATATTCATATTAGATACATCCCCTCTCTTACACACTTATTAATATTTTTATATTCATATTAGATACATCCCCTCTCTTACACACTTATTAATATTTTTATATTCATATTAAATACATCCCCTCTCTTACATACTTATTAATATTTTTATATTCATAATAGATACATCCCCTCTCTTACATACTTACTAATATTTTTATATTCATATTAGACACATCCCCAATTCTACACACTTATTATTATTTTAGCAACTTTAGTGTTAATAGAAAATTCGGGGTGTTACAGACTATGTGGAGCCGATGGTGTCATTTGGCTCATTTACGTCCCAAAGCGCGGGAAAACGCAGTGTTCAGGCATTTTAATCCACATCGGTGGACCGACCCTGACGATCCAAGGGTCGATGCGCTCTGACCCTGAGGCTCGGGCTAGAGAGTCTCGAAACCGGTGAGGACGATCCCTTGCCTCGGTTCATAGATGGAAATCCAATTTCCAAATACGTGACTTTGCGGTTTTGATTGTACATCCTAGTATGGCGACATGATATATGGTACCCATGCCGTCTATGATTGATACATATGATTTGAAGTTGTTTTATACACTATGCACTTATAATATTATCAAATGATTTGTTTTAAACGTACCAAGCATGTTTGGCTATTATAAGGGAAAAACCTATCCCCCGACTTGCGTTGCATTGTGTGATAGGACCAGGGTCTTATAATAGCTTCATTTTTCCAAAAAGCATTGCGCTGTTTTTGTTATATGCACTGGTATTCTTGGGAGGAAATCCATTCCGTGTTATATGGTGTAGTCCCTTGATATATCTGATTTAAAGTAAAGTTTTAAATAACTGTTTTAGTTCTCACACCAGTCACATGACTGACCTGGAGTTTATTGTTTTAACCTAAACTCTAGGTGCCCTTATTTTGACACAGGCAGCTAGTAGTTTTGGTTTTGCTGATTTGTATTCATAGGATCCTGGTTTACAGCTGGAACGATATCCAGAAAGCTCTGTATCCGTATATCTTTTTCAGTTGTGTTTTTTATTATTTTCCACTGCTATGTAATGTAATTTAAATCTCTGATATTATCTATGTAATATTTATTCGTACTCTATATATTCTTGTATTCTGATGGAATTGTTGTAATAAACAATGTAACGTTCTTTTGTTTGCGTCCCGACGTGGCTGGTTCTCAATTCAATTCGGGCTTTCCTTACTGGGGAAGTTCGGGTTGTTTCACCTGGTATCAGAGCTTTGGTTTACAAAGCTCGAGAACAAGACACGTTAGAACCGAACGAAAGAATTCATCAGAGATTGGATTAGTAATATCCAACGAGAATGACTCGTTAGAGATGGGATCAATAGTATCCTAGAACGAGTGTGAAGAGTAGTGTTTTTGAAATAAAAATGAAAACAAGTTTTGTTTTGAAAATTTAATTCAATTATTCATATTTGAATATTTATTTGTATTGATTTGGGCAATCCAGTATATAAAGATTTTGCGTATACGTCTGATCCGCGTGTATTTGAAGTTTTAATATACTGGATAGATATAGAATTGCACTGTAGTCGCCCGGGAATGATTCTGATGATGGGTACCCATCATTAGTGTTGTGTTCGAGTTTCGAAAGTGGGATAACTATATATCTCCAATTGACTGGTGTGAGAACCAAAGCTTGATAGGGCTTATTGTTGTGATTTGGCATCAAAAATCTGATTTTTTGGATATGTATCAAAATTATGTGTTTGAAACGTTAATCAACTAATTGATTGCTGATTGTGTTGTTTGATTATTGTTCGATTAATTAAATGTTGAACCTTTAGCCAAATTTAACCAAATAGTGAGTTGTATTGAAAATTAGTTGCATTTGCATACATATGCATGTACTTACATTAAACAGGTCATAGCAAGGAGGCTAGAGCAGAAGAATAAAATTGTTTCCCCGATAAATAGGTACATGTTTATTGTATTTCTTGGGTTTTTGACGATTTTATGAGCCGATTGGCTAGCCTCTTGCCTTTTCCTTTTTCTTTTGGATTGACGAGGGCCATGGGAGGCTGTTTGAAATATCCCGAAGCTCCCAGTGCAGGGGAGGTTATGGCGAAATTTTTCGAAAATTTAGGGTGTTAGCCAAATTTTTGAAAAATTTGAAAAGTTCTTAGAAACCGAAAAGTTGAGGAACTTAAGCCATAGAGAAAATTATGGAAGTTGAGTTGATTAGTTAAACAACTTTCAGCTTCGTTCCTTTTTGGGGACGAAAAGTTTAAAGTGGGGGAGATTGTAATAACCCGGAAATCTGAGCCAATTTAAAATTTTTACTTTGGCAATTTTAATGAATTTGAATATTTAAAATGAATTATTTTAAATAATAACGACAGAAAATTTATTTTCGACGAAGTAAAAACGAATAATTTTATTTTAATTATAAAAGGAATTGAAAATGGCGCGGTAGTTTAAAAATTCGATTTCAAATTTCAAATGAATGTACAGGATTCAAAATAAATCGGATTTCAGCGAAACAAAAAATATTTGAATCTGTTTGATCATATCTTTCTAAGGAACTAAGAAACTGAGATTTCACTTTATAGAGTGAAAGATATGTCCAGTTTAAAATTCAGAAAAGTTGCTGTGGAATTTATATATATTTTAATATATATAAAGGCCTTTAAAATAGCCATTTTACAAATGATCTCTGTTTTCGACGAAACCACTTTTGTTGGAACCAGAATGTCATATTATTGCTAGGTTTCAAAATTCATAATTTTTTAAGTCAATATGTGAGCGTGGCGAAGTTAAACGTGTTCTGTCAGTTTCAGTTTATTTTAATCGACTGGAAAATGGCCATTTTACAAACGGTCTTAGAGTATGATGAAATTAGTTTTATTAGGACCGCATCGTCAATACGAAGTTAGAAATAATTTTTCTGAAATTTTTAGAGTCAGTATGTGGCCCCAGTAAATTGAAATGTACGTTAAAATCAATATTGACCGTTCTATTTAATTATATTTTAATTTTGATGAAAACTGATTGAAACAGTTGAATTGGCTTACGAGACATATCCCATTGTGTTCGGAATGGGGTAATTAGCTAGGGGCGACAGTCGTTGGGTCTTATTTGGAGTTCGTTACGATAAACAAGAATATTTGAATTAAATGAAATTAAATATAGGGTATAAATAATAAGGTCCAAGCCCTAATCCATGGTCAAACTCCATCAAGTAGTCAACGTCTTCAAAATCGCGCCCCTCTCCTTCAGTGAACGACAGAAAACATTTAGGAATTCATTCCAAATTTTCACAAAATCCACGCTATAAATTCCCAACCTCCTGAAGACAAAATCGAAGTACACTCTCTGATCTTCAATTCCGCACTAATGGGAGGAATTCTCGTGGGCTGAGGCATGCAAAATCAGGGAAGGAACCCGCTGTCGTCGCACTCGATTTCTGGACCATCGGGATGCGCGAGTGAGCCGCGCCACCTGGTGCTGGGAGATGTCGAGACGCCGGAGACTGTGGCAGGGTCCGATCTGGTCAATGGCGAACGATGGCGGCGCTAGGTGAAACCCTAGCCTTGGAGCTTTAGGCGACGATGGCAAATCGATTTACAGAGAAAGGTTTTAGTTTTTTTATTTTTTTTATTTTTATTTAACTTATGAATTGTTTTACAATATAAATTTGAATTGTTTTAAAATATAAATTTGAATTGTTTTAAAATATAAATTTGAATTGTTTTAAAATATAAATTTGAATTGTTTTACAATATATATTTGGATTGCTTTAAAATATAAGTTTGAATTGTTTTAAAATATAAATTTGAATTGTTTTAAAATATAAATTTGAATTGTTTTACAATATAAATTTGAATTATTTTACAATATAAATTTGAACTGCCTTGAAAATATAAAAATTGCATTGTTTTGAAAATATAAAAATTGGCATTGTTTTGAAAAGATAGAAATACATCGATCTTTAAAGATAGAAATACATCGATCGTTAAAAATAAAAATATATAGTGCTTTAAAAATATAAATATACATTGATTTTTAAAATATAAAGTTACATTTTTTTATGTACGATAAGAATTGGATTTTTTATGTGATAAAAAAATCCGATTTTTACATATGGGTTTAAAGTATAAAGATTCGATTTTCATATATATGATAACAAGGTATAAAAATTCAATTTTTATATATGAAGCGAAATAAAAATTTGAACTTTATATAAGAAGTAGAGATATAAAAATATAATTTTTATATAGAAAGAAACATTGTAAAAATGTGATTTTTAATATGAACATCGTAGAGAAGACTGTGTTGGCATTGCAGGAAAATTCAATCGATCAGAAATTCAGAAATGAAATGGCGGAGTGGAACCCCAATGTGAGAACTCCTCACTTTTATTTCTATTTCTAGTTTGAAATATATACTAGGATGTAGACAATGCTTAGCAGCACCTGACACCCGACGTACACAGACCATGAATGGCTTGTTTATTTTATTGATGTGTTGTGAAAATTGATTGTGTGATTGGAGTTGAAATAAAATATATATTCATGTGCTGAAATAAAATATATATTCATGTGTTGAAATAAAATATATATTCATGTGTTGAAATCAAATATATGTTCATGTGTTGAAATCAAATATATATTCATGTGTTGAAATAAAGTAAATATTCATTTACAAATCGAACAATTTGTTTATGTACACCGATTTGACTGATATTTATTGGGACGATAAATTTTACACATCGCCCAACTGCACAAATAAAATCTGTGTTTGATTGTTTGAAACCCCACATGGGTATTGGGATGAAATTAGACAAACACTAATCCCAATAATTAGTTGTATGTCGATAGATTGATTGACAGGCTGTTATAAGCGTTGAATATTTATATTTGATGCTTATACAGTGTAGAATGCACTCTGGATGATGGTTGATTATTTATCGTTGCTATTATATACATGTGTTGTAGTAAATCCATATAATTAACATTATATGGTAATTGATTGGGCCTCATTTCAATTTGGAAAATATAGAATATTATAAAATGAAAATTCATGTGTTGAAATAAAATATATATTCATGTGTTGAATAGAATAAATAGTCATGTGTTTACGATACTCATGTATTGAGAATATTCATGTGTTGAGAATATTCATGTGTTGAAACTTATCATGTGTTGAGTAAAATATTTTAACAATAAAATTCTCATTTTTATCAAATATGAAATTAGAAACTAACTGGAAATCAATTAAGATGAATGGTTGGGTATTGATCTGATGTTGGTTTCGGCCTTCGGGGTTAATATTTAGGGAGTCGTTCTCTTACTAATTTATGGTTAGAGTCTGACTAAGAATTAAATGATATAATGAACAATTTTATAAAATATATTAAATAATAAAAATAGTCATGTGTTGACGATACTCATGTGTTGAGAATATTCATGTGTTGAAAGAAATATAGATTCATGTGTTGAATAGAATAAATATTCATTTGTTGAATAGCATAACAAATTTATTGAAATATATATAGCCATGTGGATTAGATTTGCGCCATTTTGACGCGAATGTTATTTATATTGATTATATTCATTTTTATAATGAATATAGAAAATGAAGTGATTTCAAAATATAACGTTTTGAAAATATTATCATTTGGATATCGATGATATGGAATATTCAATTTTGATTTGAAATTGAATATGAAGTTGAAATCGTTTTTAAAATGAAGTTAAAACGATTTATAAAATGCATTTTGAATTGAAATCGATGAAATATATATTATATATATAATATAATGGCCTGAAAAGAACGCACCGCGCTGCAGTAGTTCGCGAATTTCGACCATTGACTTCGAATTGACGTTGCGGGAGATCCGACCGTCAGATTCTCCTAAAACTGGAACTGTTAGGTTCGTATCGAAAAGAGCTTTCTAACGAATATTAGAAATTAGAAATATAATGGTTGGATTTGGAATTATGTTCGAATCAAATTTGGAAAAGGTCGTTGTAAGTGCAGTTCGATGGCCGTTAATGGAAATCGACTGTATGAGCATTGATAAAATTATTAAAAATAGCAATAATTTGTGTAGAATCATAAGAAATGATTTGGAAAAAATTGGGATGAAAATTTCCATATTTGAAAAATAAAAATAGTTTTTTATCGAAATGAACTAGTTTTGAACTAAAATTATAATCCCCTTTATTTTTAAAATAAATAAAGTGGATTTGAAATGGTTTTGAAAGTAACCAGAATTTCCAATGATTGAATTGGAATGGATTTGAATCGAAATTGTCTTTGGAATATTTCAATGTTGAATTTTGTGATTATACAGATATTGTTATGGAAATTTGAAAGATATATTTATATCGTTATTTCCAATACGATATTTGTTGGTTGTAGAATTTGATATTGAATATAAGCCGATATATTTTCTATTCAGAGCCTTGTATTTAATATCAAATGGGATTTGGGTTTATTGTGAATGGTGTCTTCATTAACACTGTTCTTAAACCCAGTTGAGAAAAAGATTAAATCTTTTTATTTAGATTTAATGAAGTATACCAATTAAATAATATTTAATTGGAAGTGAATTGGAATTGATTTTTAGGTTTATCGTGAACCGTGTTTTAAATGACATTAGTTCTTTAACCCAGTTAAAGACAGGATATGGTTTCCCAAGTTAAACAATCGTTGATATGATTTTTGGGAAAATTAAAACTAAGTGGAGTTTTAATGAATCTTTAACTATATTGAAATGATCAAAAATGGAATATCATCAGTTTTGCTCAGGCGATAGTTAAATCTTTCATTATATTTGAACGTGAAATGGTAATTGAATTTATCGATAACGCCGTGGTGTTAGATATGAAGTATCACCAATTTTACTTCATGGGATGAATAGGCTGGGATTGGGAAATTAAAATAAATGATTACTTCGGTGTGGTTCACTAATCCTGACTAATTTGAATTGATATTCAAAAGAAGATTAAAGAATAAATTTAAAGAATTTATCTTTGATAAAATTAATGGGAATCTTTCCCAAAGTAAAAGAATATTTGAATAAAAGAATATTCTGAATTGGAATAAGGCGTATGTTGTGTTTGTCTAACAATTGCTTATTATATACACGAATTATGCAGAAAGACCGGGTTTATCCCATTCTGAATAACTGATTCGACGTGTTGTCGAGGATGAAGATGGTGGTTGAAGACCAGAGGTCTTCACATCGTTTGGGTGATTACCGATGATCTTGATTAGGCTGTACACCCAAGAGGAGGGAATCAGTTGGTGATCGTCCAGACGTACTTGGAGATCGATGGATATGCGAGGTACAAGGTAAGGTGCCTCCGGTTTCGTTCAGACCCAAAATGAACTTGTAGATGGACTATGTGTCTGACATTGGATTTTATTCTGTGTGATTGATTTCTATTAAATATATATCTGTTTGGCGGCAGAGAATTTATTCTCTTGCTTAACGCCCTTCTCTAAGACGTACGAGTTCAGGGGTTATATATTGATGGATATTAATCGCATGGAGTGAATTGCCTGTGTGGCATGCCTAAGTGGCAATTGATCAAGGCTTCTGTTGAAAAGCAAAGTCTTATGGTTGATGATCAAAGCATGGCCTGTGTGGCATAGCTTTGTGTAAAGTTGATTCGCGAGCCTCACACCCCGGTTGTGAACCAGAAACGGGAGAGGACATCAGGGAGGGCATGCGTTTCCTTCTAGCTAGAGTGGTGTCAGCGACCTACCAGCCCTGACATTTATATTATTTTCACCTATGTGGTTGTTGCTGTTGCGAGGCGCCTCGGATATATCGGTGACTATGTGGCGCCGATGGAGTCGTTTGGCATATTTACGCCCCAAAGGGTGGGGAAACACAGTGTTCAGGCATTTTAATCCACATCGGCGGACCGGCCCTGACAATCCAAGGGTCGATGTGCTCTGACCCTGAGGCTCAGGCTAGAGAGTCTCGAAGCCGGTGAGGACGATCCCTTGCCTCGGTTCATAGATGGAAATCCAATTTCCAAATAAGTGACTTTTCGGTTTTGATTGTAGAGCCTAGTATGGCGACATGATATATGGTACCCATTCCGTCTATGATTGATACTTATGATTTGAAGTTCTTTTATACACTATGCACTTATAATAGTATCAAATGATTTGTTTTGAACGTACCAAGCATGTTTGGCTATTATAAGGGAAAACCCTATCCCCCGGCTTGCGTTGCATTGTGTGATAGGACCTGGGTCTTATAATAGCTTCATTTTTCCAAAAAGCATTGCGCTGTTTTTGTTATATGCACTGGTATTCTTGGGAGGAAACCCGTTCCGTGTTATACGGCGTGGTCCCTTGATATATCTGATTTAAAGTAAAGTTTTAAATAACTGTTTCAGTTCTCACACCAGTCACATGACTGACCTGGAGTTTATTGTTTTAACCTAAATTCTGGGTGCCCTTATTTTGACACGGGCAGCTAGTAGTTTTGGTTTTGCAGATTTGTATTCACAGGATCCTAGTTTACAGCTGGAACGATATCCGGAAAGCTCTGTATCCGTTTATCTTTTTCAGTTGTGTTTTGTATTATTTTCCGCTGCTATGTAATGTAATTTAAATCTCTGATATTTTCTGTGTAATATTTATTCGTACTCTGTATATTCTTGTATTCTGATGGAATTGTTGTAATAAACTATGGAATGGTCTTTTGTTTGCGTCCCGATGTGGCTTATTCTCAATTTAATCCGGGCTTTCCTTACCGGGGAAGTTATCGTCGTTTACTATCTTTAATTTTATAGTTAACTACTTTTAGTGCTATTGGTTCTTCTACTTGAATATGTCTACTCTTTCTAATAAAAAGCTTCATGGAATTTAATATCACTGAAAACATTAAATCTACATTATCATTGGCTATTTAAGTTGATTTCAATCAAGAATCGGTGCGCCAGTTACATGCTAAATCAATATCAATTTCGTTAGATTTTATTTTGGGCAGTTTATATATTTACTCTTTCAACAGAACCAAATTACAACCTCTAACAATTTTCGCCAGTTTGTATGACGCTCCAACATATTTGCCAAAATTATTTTCTCCTATAACCAATTCACCATCATAATAACATCCGACAGGAGCACATTTAGAATCCATTCTATTAATGTGACGGCCGCCCACAGCTTCTGCACTAAACAAGAGGAATAATGCGCTAAAAGACGTGCTAGGCAGCTGTAACACCCCGTATTTTCTATGAACATAAAAGTTACAAAACAAAGTATACTTAATTTTTAAAAGAAGAATTAAGGGAAACGGGTTATGCCATTGCGTTCATATCGGAATTCTGCTTGAGATAGAGTCCGAGTTTGCGTAAATCGGACTCCGTATG
This sequence comes from Allium sativum, assembly GCA_030737875.1. Taxonomy (NCBI): domain Eukaryota; kingdom Viridiplantae; phylum Streptophyta; class Magnoliopsida; order Asparagales; family Amaryllidaceae; genus Allium; species Allium sativum. The sequence goes on from CM060923.1 coordinate 648,235,599, forward strand.
AAGAAGTTATGGCCTTCGGAAGTTTCAGAAAATTTAAATAAATAAAAACAACTCAGATTTAAGTTTGAAATTCATATCACACACCCGGGTTGGGCGGGAAATTTCCCGCTTAGGACCCAGGTCGACTAGGGGGTCGACCCGGGGGTCGACCTGGGTCACATAGGTCGACCAGGGGGTCGACCTCCCCCCTATTTCCAGATCCGAGGACTGGTTCATTTTTCTGCTTTTGGATGCCCATTCTGACTAGATTCGTTGATCCATATGCTATTTAAAAACCCCCAAACCCCATTTTCTCTCCACACCAAACCATTGTAACGCTATGCTGCCTCAGTTCTAATTAATATAAATTAATGGCGTCTCTACTCTGCTGAAACCAAAGCTAGAACTAGTGCTTCTTCTTCTTCCAATCTGAATAGGATTAAAAGAGAACAACTGCAACCCTTTTTCTTTTAGAATCCAACCAAGGTGAGTACAGTTATTTTCAAATATGAAAGTTAATTATGAACTTGACATGGTTATAAATACGAATTTGAGATTATGCATATTCTTGTTTATCAGATCTGTTTTTCAGTCTAGATCTATCTTATTAATATTATAGTAACTATTTTGTATCTCTTCCTTCCTTCTGTTCTATAGCTAGGCTACCACGAGCTTGAGCCAAATCTCATAAGAGATTGACGCACGAACGTTAAATTTGGGAAAAACAGTGAATGATGCATAATTAGACATGATTGATTTGTGACTAATTTGAGGAAAAAACATATGTTGTAATTTAAGATGTTGATCTGGGCATACTATATATGATAGTCTGTGATTTGGAAGAAGGAGAATTATTGTGTGTATGACTTAGGCGCAAAGATCTATATTATAATAGGATAACTATTAAATGTGAATACGCCTAAATAGGGATTTTGGATATTAGGCATACGCTGAAATCAAAGGCTGTAGTTTGGCATAATTCGTATTCTATATCATGATTTGGGTTTTTTTGGAGAATATTCTGTACTGTGTAAATTTAACAAAAATTTAGGGCATATGTTATATTGTGAATTATGACAGTAATTTGGGCATGTAAAATTAGGCTTAATTTTATGATTAGGCGAGGTATGTCAATGGAATTTTATGGGATGATTAAATCTGTTAAATTGCCTAATCTGCTAAATCTGTTGAAAGCTGAATACGGTAATTTAGGGTATGAAAATCTGTAGGCTCGATCTAAAATTGAGCAAAACAAGTTAATAGAACTTTGAATAATCTGCTGTAACTTGTAAAGAAGTTAGATTTGTTGAATTGGTATAATTAGTCTAATATTGGCATAATCTGTGAATGAATACTTTAGTTAAGAATAAGAATGTTGAGACACGAGGTTAGACTCTGTTTGCGGTAGAAGCCTACCCGGACCTAACCGGCTTAACCAGCAACCACAAAATGTCAGTCTAATGTAAGAGGTCATAGGCATAACTAAAAGGTGCTTAGACACGAGGTTAGGTCTAGCTTGTGGTAGAAGTCTGCCCGGAACCGCCCGGCACATCCAGCGGCCACAAGCTACCGACCTAATGTGAGAGGTCTGTGCAATAGTGTTTAATTAATGCAATTCTGGGATAAATATGATGCCTAAAACATGTTGGGTGGATAAGGTTAAATCAACTGGGCGGATGAATCTGATAAATCCGTTTCGTAAATCTGTAGCCCCAATAAAAGGTTAGGTGAAACAATCTGTAAGTCTGTTAAACAATATATCTGATCCGTTAGTCTGAAAACTTGTTAACCTATATGTCTGATCTGAGAACTAGTTAATCTAAACTTTGTACATCTGAAATCTATAAGCAAGTTAATCTGAAACCTGTTAGTTTGGTGACACAAGTTAGAAGGGGAAATTACTTGTGTCATCTGTTGTGTAGGACCCATATTAGTCAGTAACCCTATTCTAGTATCAAAATTATGACCCAACACTAGGAGGGGTCCGGGGCACGCTTATTGAAATAATTGTAAGAGGTTTACTCTGATAATGGCGAGGGGTGTAGATGGCGCATTCCAATCGGGTCATGTGCATGCATGGATCCGGTCTGCTCTGAGGATGTAAGACACCGTGATATCTGTAAATAGGTCTATGTCTATAGGTTGCCACTTTAGGGAATGATACACCCTTCTGTGGAGCTGGCACAGGGTATTTATGTATTAGGGAGGCGATCACTTGGGGTAGAATTTAGGGTACACCTAGTTCTGTTTGTTTCTGTTGGTGTACTGTCTGTCTCTATTGGGGGTGGTAAAGGCCCATTATTAGCATTCCGTTTCTGTACCTTCTATCTCTGTTGGTGTGGTAAAGACCCATTAGTTGGGGTGGTAAAGGCCCATTATTAGCACTCTGTTTCTGTACCTTCTGTCTCTGTTGGGGTGGTAAAGGCCCATTACTAGCATTCTGTTTCTGTAGAGATTATTCTGTTTCCGTTTCTGTTTCAGTTCAGACATTAGGGTAACACCTAATCCTGTTATACTAAGTATTAGTGCAGAGAAGTAAGATATAGGTAAGAAGCATAGCTTGGTCTATATCATTCTGTTTCTTCTGTTTAACTTAAGTATACCTACTACTCATGTTGTTGTAATCTCTCATCCAGCTTTATTTACATATCATAATACTACTGTCTGTTTATATGCTGAAAGTTACTAGACTCGCCAGACTTTGTGTCTGACCTCGTTTGTTTTCGCCTCTTTATCTTTCCGTTCCCCGAAGGTGCTCAGGGTGGAAACATAGGAGCTTGATTCATATTCTCTCTACTTGGAGTGCTTGAAGTATTACTTGGCTTTGAATCTACCTTCTTATGGTAGTTTATGTTGGGGATTATGGTTTTAAAATTATGCATTCTGAAGGATTTCGGTATAAGACTAATACTTGTGTACTTGGGTTTTGGTATTGTAATTTTGAAGAATGTAACTAAAATTATTTCTGTTTCTGCTGTAACAAAGTTATAAATTTTTCAAGTACTACTTTAAGTATCTCTCTTGTAATATTCTGTTCTGTTTACTTATAATGCTTCATGGAAGTTAATGCATTCCCTTTGTGAATGACATTAACGGACATGGGGTGTTACACTTAGTATCAGAGCTGAAGGTTACCAGATTGGATAAAATGTTTTTGAAAACTATTTTCAAAAAAGGTTTAAAAAGGAAGTATTTTCAAAAGTAAAGTTTATTTTGAAAAACATAATCCCCAAAAGCCATATATCTGTCTTTCGATTTTCCGTTATGAATCTCTTCCTTTTTCTTTTCAGCATGTCTCGGGTACCCGAGATACCTGAGGGCATACCGATACCAACCTGGTTCAGAAGGTATCTGGAGGCTAGGGCCACTGCCGCAGGCCCAGCATACATTCCTCCTTCCCCATCTGTAGCCGCTCCTCCTCCTCCCCCTCCCCACGTTGATACTTTTTCGAAGATATGCAAAGACTTTCAGCAATGGGCGGGAAACCTTTTCATGGGTCAGAGACGTTTGTTGAAGCTCGAAATTGGCTTAAGGAGGTGGAAGATTTGTTTGGTATCTTTGAGATAGAAGATGGAAGAAAGGTCCAATTAGCTGCTTGGTTAATGAAGGATGAAGCCTCGTTTTGGTGGGAGGTCACTAATGGAGAGCATCTAGTGGAGACATAGATGGGCTTCAGGCATAGGTTCGGGATGAAATTTCTCTCACGAGCATAAGAGAATTTATACATGGAGAGGTTCTTGGCATTGAAGCAAGGGAATTTATCAGTAAAGGAGTATGTTAACAAGTTCAATCAGTTGGCAAGATTTGGCTTAGACTTGGTGAACACACCTGAAAAGAAGGCCCTGAGATTCGTTAAAGGTTTGAATGAGCCGCTACACGGGTTGGCTATGACCCACATTCCTATGGGGGCTACCTTCAAGAAATTGGTTGACATGGCATTGATGCATGAATAGGAAGCCAAAAGTGAGAAAGAAGAGGAAAATCTTGAAGGACCACAGAACAAGAAAGCGGGGCTTAAAAAGGAAACAAAAAAGAAGGATGAAAAGTCTGAAGATAAGAAGGAGAAAAAGTGCTTTACTTGTGGAAGCTTGACTCATCTGAACAAGGATTGCAGAAAGAGGAAGGGCACTTGCTTCAACTGTGGTGAGATGGGACACTTCACTAGGGATTATCCGAAGAAACGAGGGCAAGAGCAGAGGATAGGACCTAATCTGAAGGACAGGTGAATGCTCACGTAGCTGATGGATAGGATAGAGATAGGAAAATTTCTATAGAAGGTCTAATTTCCTTATCTGATTATTGAGTTAAAACTCTTTTTGATTTTGGCATTTTGATTTGGTAATTGAGACTCTGCACTTTAATACTAGTCTTGTTTCTGATCCCGCTATAGTCTCAAACCCCATAAGGGTTACAACTCATCTGTTTGAGATAAGTTAGGGGTATCTGTGTTGGGCGTTAAGTTGACTATGACGCATACATTCTAGGTTTTGTGGAATATGGTAGGGTTTTATCATGCTTAGTTTCCCAAGAATCATTTGATAATCTGATATGTACCAGTAGTCTTTAAGTATCTGAATATTTCTGAAAAGGATAGGGTTTTTCAATCGAAGCGTGAAGTAGATTTCCAATTTTGACATTGTTTAATAGGAGTAATTCTCTGAGTGTCAATCTGATGTTGATTTCAGTCTTCGGGGTTGATACATAGAGATTTATTCTCTTAACCGATGTCTAATGGGAACAAAACTTTTGTTTTAATTTTACTTGCTTCTATCACTCGGTTGTGTCCTATCGATCGATTCTTCGACCTTTAGGTAGAAACTAATGGGTGTAAACATGTGTTTGAGACATGTTATATTTGATCGTTGCAAGTGGATGCAAGCGGTTGCTAGTTGTTGCTCGTGGATGCATATACACAAACTAGGCACTAGATCGGCTCAAAAGCACTCTCATATTGCATATGGATGTGTGCGCATTATCAATTTTTGTGGATGCAAAATGATTGACTCATCACATGGGCGTTGCATTTGGATAAATGGTTATGCACTCATATAGAAATGATGTGTATCAAACAGGATTTCTTGCATACATAATTGGACTCATGTCACTAATTCGCATTGAGGAGGTCAACTGAATCAGTAGATCGCCTGATCTTTGCATTAGATAAGAGATATATACACACATCTTTTCATATGATCATACAACATTAGAAGTTTTCTAAGGACAATGGATGCTTGTGGATGATGGTTGAGCAGATGGGTGATTGGATGGTAGGACACATTCTTCTTAACTTGAAGATTTCGGGAACGAAATCCTTTAAGGAGGGGAGAATGTAACACCCCGTATTTTCTGTGAACATAAAAGTAACAAAACAAAATAAACTTAATTTTTAGAAGAATAATTAAGGAAAATGGGTTATTCCATTGCGTTCATCTTGGAATTCTACTTGAGATAGAGTCCGAGTTTGCATAAATCGGACTCCGTATGAAGAAGTTATGGCCTCCAGAAGTTTCAGAAAATTTAAATAAATTAAAACAACTCAGATTTAAGTTTGATATTCAAATCACACACCTGGGCTATGCGGGAAGTTTCCCACCAAGGACCTACGTCGACTAGGGGGTCGACCTGGGTCACATAGGTCGACGTCTCCCCTATTTCTAGATCCGAGGACTGGTTCGTTTTTCTGCATTTGGATGCCCGTTCTGACCAGATTCGTTGATCCCTATGCTATTTAAACACCCCCAAACACACTTTCTCTCCATACAAAACAACTGTAATGCTATGCTACCTCAGTTCTAATTAAAATTAATGGCGTCTCTAATATGCTGAAACCTAAGCTAGAACTAGTGCTTCTTCTTCTTCCAATCTAAGTAGGATTAAAAGAGAACAATTTCAACCCTTTTTCTTTTAGAATCCAACCAAGGTGAGTACAGTTATTTTCATATATGAAATTTAATTATGATCTTGACATGGTTATAAATCTGAATTTGAGATTATGCATATTCTTGTTTATCAAATTTGTTTTTCTATGTAGATCTATCTTATTAATATTATAGTAACTATTCTGTATCTCTTCCTTCCTTCTGTTCTATAGCCAGGCTACCACGAGCCTGAGCCAAATCTCATAAGAGATTGACGTATGAACGCTAAATTTGGGAAAAATAGTGAATGATGCATAATTAGACATGACTGATTTGTGACTAATTTGAGAAAAGAACATATGTTGTAATTTAAGATCTGGATCTGGGCAAACTATATATGATAGTCTGTGATTTGGAAGAAGGAGAATTATTGTGTATATGACTTAGGCGCAAAGATTTATATTATAATAGGATAACTATTAAATGTGAATACGCTTACTGAACTATTAAAGATTTATATTAGTCAGTAACCCTTTTCTAGTATCAAAACTATGACCCAACACTAGGAGGGGCCCGGGGCACGCTTGCTGAACTAATTGTAAGAGGTTCACTCTGATAATGGCGAGGGGTGTCGATTGCGCATTCCAACCGGGGCATGTGCGTGCATGTATCCGGTCTTCTATGAGGATGTAAGACACCGTGACATCTGTAAATAGGTCTATGTCTATAGGTTGCCACTTTAGGGAATGATACACCCTTCTGTGGGGCAGGCACAAGATATTTATGTATTTGGGAGCCGATCGCTTGGCGTAGAATTTAGGATACACCTAGTTCTGTTTGTTTCTGTTAGTGTACTGTTTGTCTCTATTGGGGTGGTAAAGGCCCATTATTTGGGGTGGTAAAGGCCCATTATTAGCATTTTATTTATGTACCTTCTGTCTCTGTTGGGGTGGTAAAGGCCCATTATAGCATTCTGTTTCTGTACCTTCTGTCTCTATTGCGGTTGTAAAGGCTCATTACTAGCATTCTGTTTCCGTAGAGATTATTATGTTTCCGTTTCTGTTTAGGCATTAGGGTAACACCTAATCCTGTTATACTAAGTATTAGTGCAGAGAAGTAAGATATAGGTAAGAAGCATATCTTGGTCTATGTCATTCTGTTTCTTCTGTTTAACTTAAGCATACCAGCTACTCCTGTTGCTGTAATCTCTCATCCATCTTTATTTACATGTCATGATACTACTGTCTGTTTATATGCTGAAAGTTATTGGACTCGCCAGACTTTATGTCTGACCTCGTTTGTTTTTGCCTCTTTTTCTTTCTGTTCCCCCCCACCCCAGGTGCTCAGGGTGGAAACATGGGAGCTTGATTTATATTCTCTCTACTTGGAGTGCTTGAAGTACTTCTTGGCTTTGACTCTACCTTCTTATGGCAGTTTATGTTAAGGAATATGGTTTTAAAATTATGCATTCTGAAGGATTTTGGCATAAGACAGATACTTGTGTACTTGGGTTGTGGTATTGTAATTTGAAGAATGTAACCAAACTTATTTCTGTTTCTGCTGTAATAAAGTTATAAAATTTTCAAGTACTACATTACGTATCTGTCTTGTAACATTCTGTTCTGTTTACTTATAATGCTTCATGGAAGTTAATGCATTCCCTTTGTGAATGACATTAACGGACATGGGGTGTTACAGCAACTGTGGACAATCATCAAGGTTAGATAATATAAGTGGAACCTGCCGTATAACTCATAGCGCAAGGATAAAATATAGTAGAACATATACAACATGTAATAATAGTGAAGAAGAATTGAGAAGAATCATAAACTTTTCCATATCACCATGAAAATATGCATACAATCTTGGATAATACTATAAGAGTCTGTACAATAAGCCTCACTACAAACACTCAGAGAGTACTTCAAACAGAGGAAACAACAAATACTAAATAGTAGAAAATAATATGTTAGGTTCCTGCTCATCATCGTTCAGCAACATCGTCCTCATCAAGATATCACATGTCACCTGCTACTTAGTCTTTTCATCGAACACATGGATGAACAGTCCAAGGTAATAAGAGGGAAACATAAAACCTTGAGTCAGACAACAGTCTTAATGAGTGATAATATAGCTGACCAGAACCATTAATAAAATATACGAGAATAGGAAGATTAATCATCTAGTCTACCAATCATATCATAAGAGAAGAACCAAACTTGTTTCCTCCACATGTGACAGTGTTAGCTTTTACGATAATCATCATTCATAGCAATCAGTTATCCAGCATAGACCATCCTAATCGATATCAACATCTCTTAAGCACGACACCGAAGGCCTAAGCCAACATCAAACAAGCACCCAAAAGATATCTCCTTCAATGTCGAGTGACCTACAAAAGATGATACAAGCAAAATAATCATATTCCATGACTTTGGCTATCGCCGCCAATCTTGCTTCGAAACCATCGTTAATCGTATGACCGACCCATTTGACCATTCGTCAAAGGCTAATAGTAATCCCGGTTCCAGCAAAACTCCATATGCCATATGCATTGTATGTTTTGCTTAATCAACGAAGATAAATAGGCCCCCAAGTTTTTTCCTAGGGTACTTCACCCATCCGATCTTTTAGGCATCCCAATTGTACCTCTATTTTGAGTCTGTTAGAACTTCCGACTAACGGTAATTCCTCGGCCTTCAATATCTCTAGTTGTCATTGACGACGACTATCGATAAGCTCAAGTGTCTTCTCGAGCAACCATTATCCACAAACTCAACATCTTCGAGTCGTCTTCACATTCGTTGCATTTCATCAATCAACGAACGTTTCACAACACTTCGAACATTCCATCTTGAATTGACTTCAAAGCCATAATCATCATCGAACCAAAATAACATCAATTATGGTCCACATCAGTCAGGTCGTCCATCCCTAAAACCAACCCATCACCAGGTCATTCAAACCTTCCCATGACCCGACTCTTCCAGATCATTAAGGAACTGACATAACTCGGTGTTCCTCACAAAACGACCCATCACCATCAAAACAAACCGATTCAAGGTTTTCTTCTTCACCAACGTGAGCTCTTGCCTTTCAAACGACCCAACTCCAGATGACCCGCTTTCTTCGAGCCAACGACCCAAGCTTCCAACAACATGCCTTTCCTCAAAGAAGTGCGACCTGACTTCCACTAACCTAGACCGACCCGCCATTCCTTATAGTAGTAACGACCCGAGCCATGTACCAACGACTTGAGCTTCATTTCTTGGAGCAAAAGACAAATGACATGATCTTCATGCCACATCATCAATGACCTAAAAAAACGACCCGACTCCAGTTTTGTATCCACCCGCATAATTGACGATAATAAATTTAAATATTTTATTTAAATATAATGTCGTTAATCCTTAATCGACCGTGTGACAAAAAAAAGCCACATTTTCCACATGGATGAATTTGGACTCGAAACCACTTCCATTGAGTCCGGATCATCGTTTACAACCTTATTGACTATAAGCTTCGATATATTTCGAGCATGTCAAAATTTGGACATTAAGATTGGGTTTGGGTTAGCTAACTTAGTCACCCTTAAAGCTCCCACAACCCCTCCTCGTTCATTCATTTTTCCTCATACTTCACAAAATAGAAAACGGGATAGGGGAAAGAGAAATTAAAATTTCCTATGCCCTACCTTGATTTAGGAATCCAATTTAAGTTGAAATCATGTGCAAATTCAAAGAGAGGCTCACTCTCTACCTTCTCTAGCTTATCTCCACTTCTATTTTTGAGAATTCCTAAGCTTAACATTTAGGGCTTTTGTTTGCATGTGCACTTTCATTGAGGATTCTTGTGTTTTGATCGAAGAGAGGTCATTATAACTTGCTATTGGATCGATTCCTTGCTTCCTACAGCCAAAGGTGAGTTCCTGTGAACTCACATCCATGCCTCAAGCATTCATTCTTGTCAAGCGTGCCTTTGGCACGTTTTGTTGTATGATTATTGGTTGTGATGGTGTCTACTTTTCCAATTTATGAAGTTTGATCTCATTTCAACGATTTCTATTATGATTCTTAGTGTTCATGAGAATTTGGGTGTTATAAGTTTCTTTGGAAAGTCTTGGAAGCATCATTTTTGCGTAGGAAACATCATAGGCCTTTGGGCATTTGTCAATATCGTTTTAAGCATGTTTTCTACGAAAATTATTGCTCGGGAGCAGATCCAAATGTCTAAATATTTTGGTTCAGACGTCTGACCTGCTTCAAATAATTATGAAATCAAGTAAACAAATTCAGAAGTTTGAAAATTTTAGCTCAAACGTCTGAATTGTAATTCAGACGCCTAGCCGGAATATTTCAGACGTCTGAATAGACACCAAAATGAACTAAATCCTTGCTGGTTTCTAAAAATCCCAGTTCAGACGTCTAACCTAATGATTCAGACATCTGAATCTGTTGTTCTACTGTTGACCAATGGAAACCACGGTCAACAGTTTAGGCCCATTCAGGCTCTTCCCTGGCCGAGTTTCGGCCCATTTCGACTTTATTTGTGACTTTTCAGTCTTCCTGCAGTACAGATTTCTACACTCAATTTTTATGGATTTTCGATTTATTCATTGTGAATGAATTTTATAATCGATATTTATGAGATTTAATTTACGTTACCAAAACGTGAATTCATAGTTCGATCGTTATTTTCAATCGATATTATATGAGATTTGCCACTTCAAAATTATATAAAAAGGTTTTATGTTATTAGTAGATATCTAATTCTTTTAACAAATTGGTTTTCGATCTTACTTCATTATGAAGCTATTTTATGAAATCGTTTTATAAATCGTTTTCAAATCTACTTGTAAATATTTTATGAACCTTTTTCTCATTCATATGAGAAATCTAATTAAACGCCTTAGTAAAAACAAGAACTATGAAATCTTGCTTTTGTTTCAACGTTTATTATTGGACTCGTCCGATTGAAAAATATGGCAATGATCGTCTTTTGTTTTTAGTGGACTATATTACTTGTTCGTAAATATTGGAGTAGAGCTAGTGGTTAGGGGATATATAACTAAACTCTTATCGTTACTTGCATGGAGTGATTTGCATTACCTTGGATCAATTGTGATCTTTTTATCATTTATTTTGATGATCTTCGTGTAATAACCCGTGTTTTTTTAGCGTCTAATAACCATAAATCAAGGCAGAATTAATTTATAAAATAATAATAAAGGGAAACGGGTTGCGCCACTGCGTTCGTCTTGAAATTCTGCTTGGAAACGAGTCCGAGTTTTCGAAAATCGGAGTCCGTATGACCAAGTTATAACCTTTCGAAGTTTTCAGAAGTTTTAAAATTCAAAACAGCTCAATTCGAATTCAAAATTCGAATTTCAAACCTCAGAATGGACTGGGTGGGGAAATTCCCGCCTAGGACCAGGTCGACCTGGGGGTCGACTATGTAGTCGACCTACCCAGGACCAGGTCGACCACAGTGTTGACCTGGGGGTCGACTTAGTGGCCGAGTCCACTTTTGAAGCTAGATTCATTTTGATGTTCCTGGCCTCGTTTCTGTCCACATTCGTTGACCTGACCCTATAAATACAACCCCTAACACCAGTCTCTCTACACAAAATTCTTTTTGACCTTATGCTGCTCTAATTCTGGTTGAAAAGTTTGAGAAAGGGACTACTTCTTCTTCTACGTTGGGACTGCGTTAAGAGAATTGCTGATTTGGGGATTTCTGTTAGGACCCGACTAAGCATATAGAGATTCAACTATCGACTCTCTTTTTCTAATTCTCGAACCATGATATGTAAGCCCTGGTTATTTTTAGATTTAAACTGTAAATATAATATGAATATGATGTAAACTGAAATTGGACCTATGTATGATGACTGTTTTACATCCATTCTTGTTCACCTTGGATCTTGACTCTTGGATATTACTATGACATTGATTTGGGGCCTATTCATGTTGTAAATCAAAAAGAAAACCCCCACATATTATCATGTTGAACCTGCTATTAGTCACAAGTTTATGACTACCACCTTATGTCAATCGTTATCATGATTATGCTATCATCTTATGTCAATCGTCACTATGACTATACTATCACCTTGTGACAACTGTTATCTTGACCAGTACCTTATTTTGTTTTGGAATCTTTATGTTAAATTCCAATATTCCATATGCCAGTAATGTTATAATCCTTTATCTCAAATCATACCATGCTATGCTAGTAATCACTTTTGCCACCTTATACCCGCCCCTTTTTATGTTATTCCCTAATTAGATTTATTTGTATCGATTCGAGCTTACGTGCGATGGGAATACGATTTGGGTAGACTAGGTAAAACATGAATTAGCTTTAAACTTGAACATGAACATTGTTATGACTTGAACCTGAATATGGACATGAACTTGACACGATTTGACATGGAATATGACCTGAAAACTGGACATGAATCTAGACATGAAAACTTGAATGTGGGCATGACAATTAGATAAACTTGAAAATGGCCAACTCGAGGTTGGTTTGAGTTTGCAGTGTAAATCTGCCCGGAACCGCCCGGCAAATCCAGTGGCTGCAAACAATAGGATCCAATGTGGGTAGTTGGACATATCGCATGTAAAACCCGAGGTTAAACTATGTTGTGGTGTAAATCTGCCCGGAACCGCCCGGAAAATCCAGTAACCACAACATTTAGTCCAATGTGAGAGGTTGGCGTGCACTAATGAATTAATGCCACATGATAGGGTTAATCATGAACCACTTGAATATACTTTACCAACTGGACACGATGATTTGATAGGGTTAAGTCATGAACTGCTTGAACACACTTAACCAACTTGATACATGATTTGGATAGGGTTAAGTCACGAATTTGAATGACAACACTTAACCCATTAGAAACCCTAGTTACGCGGTCCTTTTCAGCAGTAACCCACTTAGATGTATCACGATACCCTGGGACTTGGCAGGGTGGGGCACGATTACTGGGCTGATTGTAAGCGACCAGAATGACGGCTGAGTAGGTGCGCCACTGTAGGTTCAGGCGGACTATGGTTGTGCACGTGGTCCGGAGTTGAAAAAGCAGGCATTGGGCACCCGTAGATTTACACTGTGCATGCTTGATTCGTGTCGGTGGTTGGCACCATAGGACTTGATACACCCTATGGTGGACCTAACACAGGTAACTACATTTCAAGATATGGCCGTATGACACAGACACATGACGAGCTAGGAGTTGTAGGGAGCCGATCGATTAGTAGATCGTACCTTAGGACCCCGTAATGGGTCACTTCATGATACTGGGCCAAGGGATCATCTCATGATTAATACTTGACATGGGTTAGAACACTAGTGTAGTTGGTGCAGCGAACCTTGAATATGCGATGCTAGACTTGACTTATCTTTTTATCTTAATTATCCTACCAGTTCTGTTACCATCCTTATGTTTAATTCCAGTTTTCACATATCATGTTACCTTTACTAGTTTTCATACTGAAAGTCACTAGGCCTTACCAGTCTTTATGACTGACCCTTTTTATTTCGCCTCTTTTTCTTTCGTTTCTTCCCCCCAGGTTCTCAGGGAGGAAACACTAGCTCTTAGCTTGGATTTAGCTTGCTTTCTGACAGCTCATGTACGGTTTGGTCTTGGGCTACGCTATGGCTGCTTCTGTTATTTATGGGGAATAATTTACTTTTGTTTTAAGTTTATGCTTCTTTATTTGGAACTTGATGTAATGGAATAATTTGTATCTTGGATATATGAGCTTTTGACTCTTTTCTGGAAAATAATAAAAAGTTGGTTTTCAATTTCTACCGCTGCTTTATTTATGTTTTTCCTTGTGATATCTCTGTGCATGTTTACCTAGATAATACTCCACCAAAACTAGTGCACTCCCTTTGTGAGTGACCCTAGCGGAGGTGGGGTGCTACACTTCGGATCATCCTGAGGAACTTCGGTTCATTGAGGGAGTTCGGTTCACTCCGACGGGGTCGTGACCCATAGATCTTCGGTCCATCTCGGAGCTTCGGCTCGACATATATGCTAGCTACCTAGAGATAGCGTCTCATCTCATACACATGTTGGTTGAGTCTTCGAACTCCCAAGTTGAGTCTTCGGACTCCCGTCTCGAGGCTTATCCCCTTGTTTTCTTTGTGATTTCTGGATTTCTAGTTTTTTATTTCTAGAATATGAGATTTATTGATATTAATTTATCAATCTTAGTTTTAATTGACATATGAGCTGTCAATTCTCGTACTGGTATTAAGTTATCAAATCTTAGTTTTAACTGACATATGTGCTGTCAATTCTTGCACTAGTATTAATTTATCAAATCTTAGTTTTAATTGACATATGTGCTGTCAATTCTTGTATTGGTATTAATTTACCAATCTTAGTTTTATTGATGTATGAGCTACCAATTTCCCTATTGATTTGATAAGGTTTATCATTTCCACAAGTAGCTATATAACTTTGAATGAGATATTCTTTTATAGCCCTGATATAGATTTATGAGATATATAGTAGACATTCTTGAGTTCCACCATCATGTGTGTCACTTTTATTATAGTATTTATTTGTCTACATTTACTTATATATCTTATTATATCCTTATTTGTGAGATAAGTATAGCTAGACTGATCCATTTATTGTTTATCTTTGTGTAAATAATACTCGGGTCCGACCGAGGTATTTCAGGTGATTCTTCTTGATTCCAGCATGGACTATCCTCCATTTTTTGGCACACTACTTTAGTATTATACTTTTTGGGTTATATGTATATGAGACTTCTTTGTATACATATTATTTTGAGCATCTTTGTGCTTATTCTTTTGTTGTACGGTGGATCGACTATGACCATTATCTTGTATTTACACTTATGTGTTATATTCTTATCTATTTCTGCCTTAGCGATGTGAATATTTTTGTCTGACTCTGATTTATTGTTATGTATTTTATATTGATTTCCGAATTATATATTGCCGCTGTGTAGCAGTTTTGAACTTGAATTAGATGTGTCGGATCTCCTCGTGAGCTTTTGAAAAGTAAGACCACATTATCCGATACGTTTAACACTCGTACAAAGCTATTATACAGATGGTCGGTCCTCAACAGCCTTATTCTTCGGGTTAGTTGACACCTTTGCTTGAGAAGGCCTTGGCTAACGCGGGTATAGAGGTGGGGCGTTACAGTTAATATCAGTGCTAAGTTCAAAACAATATAAGATATTATGGAGAGGGTCGTTGTCCTAAGTCTCTTTTAGGAAATCATGTTTAGGATTTAGCTTGAGACTTAGGACCCGTCATATCCTATCTTATATCATGTTCCTTGATTGACTAACCAAAATTATTCGAGTTTATCTTTATGACATCTTGGCGTTGACAAACTTTGAGTCCCGTCCCTTTCCTTGGGTAGGAATTTAAACTATTTCCAATTTTTGGGTTAAAATAACTTTTGGGACTTAGTTTTGATGATTTCTAAATTATTTTATAAAACGGTTCAATAAAGTAATTTTGGCCAAGTAAAATCCTAAACCTCTTGAGATTAGCTTTGCGAACTGAAAACAAATAAATTATTTCCGTTAAGCACTATGAAAAGATTGTTTATTTATTTATGATTACGAGTTTATTTCGTAAATAAATGATTTCACCCATGATTATTTATTTATAAATTTGCGCTCCTGTTTGGACGTAATTTGTTATACCGTGTTGAGTTTTGCCCATGGAGTATGTTAGGAGTTCTAATTGAGAAGCGGGATGCCACAATATCGATGACAGTTTCTGAACACTTCAATGAGATGATTCCGACACAACCCTTATATTAAATATTAATGATGTGCATCGCCATTGAACCATAGCATTAGCAATTTTAAATAAATAAATGGCGAGACAAATCATTAGTATTGATTTTAATTTGCAACCATAGGGATTTTAATAAGATATTGATTTGAGAATGGGATATACATGACCATTGTATATATTCTTTACACCTTTCATAGTTTGAATTTTTAACTATGAATTTGAGATATCTTATTTTGGTAAGGAAAATAATGCCTATAAAGGTACCATCCTCTTTATCATTTATGATGATGATTGATCATCTCATTTGAGTTCTTTTGAAATTGTGATCTTCTACCTTCTTTACGTCAAAGGAACTTAAGGACAACATGTCCTTAGGAACTAGAGGGCGATCATTTTATATTTAGTATGTAGATATTCTATACCTATGCTTTGTGAAAATTCGTACATGCTACCTTGAGTTTTCATTACCCATTTATTTTTCTATCGAGATGACTTTAGTTTTCCTTTGGGTAATGAATTAGCATTCTCTTTTGCTTTTGAGTGTTACTTGTTTCAAACAAGTAATTTTGCCTTTTCGATTGAATAAGGAGTTCAATTAAACATCTTAGTAAAAACGAGTAGGTCAACACACTTGTATATACTTTGATAGTTAATTTTTGGACTTGGTCAATTGAAATTTAATTTAATTATTGGATGTTGATCTCGATATGTTTAAAGAGAATAATGTTGGTGATGACTGCAGCATCATCGAAATTTATTTTTATATTTCCAAGTAAGAATTGTTTTAATTGGTTTCCATTCTTCTTATGCTCGGTTATAATTGCCGTTTTTGTACTTTCTTGAGTAACCATTGGGCTATGCCTTTTACAAAATTATCTATGATCATTTTGTATTTTATAGTGGAGTTTGCAATTTGTTCGTGAATATTTGAGTTAAGTCATTGATTATGGGACATTTGGCTAAACTCGCTTATTTACTAGCTTAATGTAAATTATACTTTCTTTGTTGATCATTGATGATCACTTTGTCATTTTGACCTTCTGATCATTTGTGGAGACTTTTGTTAAAAATCTCGTCGAGGTCATTGTAGTCAATTCAGATCCACCTCATATTACTTATGTGTTTTTGTGTTATTCATGAATTTACCATTTTTGTAATGACTACCTTATAAATATTTACGTTGCTTCGAAGACATCGAAGTAATTGTGATTATATGGTGATTTCTATAATTTATGGGTTCTCTTATTTATAGGTGACACGAATTACTTACGTGTTCATTTATGGAGGTGTTTCCATTTTTGTGTTATGAGAACCATTTTTGAATAACATTTTGATTTATGGATTTATACGCTCGCACTTGTTATAGTTTGAGTGTCTATCCATTTTATATTTTTCTAGATAGCTTTGAGTGACTTCTAGAGGTTGGGTGATTCGAGTTTTCATCGAAAATTATATCGAATCTTCTTTTGAAAAGCAATAAGTTATAATTTCTGATTGAACTTTGTCTCTTGTTTTCGGATTTTTATTCTCGATCTCCGGGATTTCATGATGTGGGGATCTTGTGTGATTCCCAATTTTCATTTCTTTTGTACTAAATTGGGTTTAGTATTTTGAAAGATCAAGTTAGCAAAAAGTTGTTTTTCCTTTGAGAATTCATCCTTGAGACTAAACTTGGTGGATTTTTAAAATCTTGTTTTTATGGATGATTAACTCTCTTTTATGCGGCTATTCTTTCCATGCTTAGTTGCATGTCTTGTTTGCTTTAGCTTCATGGTGATTCTCGGGATGGATTGATGTAACGACCCGCATTCTACGCATCGCAGGACTGTAGAATATTTATTTCTTTCACACACGAAGTTGTATGGTCATGTAACTTTGGGAGACGACTATTGGGGTCATTTCCCATGTTCGTGATTTTTCCCGATTTTTAAAAGACCATTTTGCCCCTAGCCGGTACTGTTTTGGCCATAACTTTTCACTGGAAAGGAATTTTGACCAGAAACCACCTCCATTGGCTCCGGATGATGGTTTACAATTCCGTAGAGTGGTCACATTAGCCAAACGGACTTACCGTTTGGAAGATATGGCTGAAACAAGTTTCAGATAGTGAAAAACAACCTAATTGGGCTTAACCGGTTGATTAACAGCTAGGCCCAATAGGGAATTTCGGGATTAAGGTTATGAGGAGGCTGAAATCAGTTAGAGAATGATCTTATTTTCATTTTTTAGCCGCCACTTTCATTCTTGAACCCTAACAATGGCCTCCAACACTCAAATCAACTTCTAATCACTTTCTAATCGAGTTTTGGCTTAATCAACATCAAATCAAAGAAGATCTTCACCACATCAGTATTAGAGCTGCTGTTAGACATCGGTATTCGCTCAAATCAGCGAGGTTTCAGTTCTGAGAATTTTATTTGTGGCCAAGGTGAGTGATTTGCATAGTTTTGCACTAATTACGGTTAATTAAGGGTAATTAGTGAAGATTAGCGAAGTTATACATTAATAAATTCTGGAAAAATACTTATAAATTCTTAAATAATGTTTTAGACCTCTGTTAAAAATTTGGTTTGATTTGGGAAAGTTTTGCTAATCATATCATTAGTTTTGCTTTAACATGCTTAAGGGAAATTATGAGATTTTGGGTATGTTTCGTCTATTTTACATGCTATTATTGTTGTTTTGCTATTTGTGGATGATTCTACATGTTGCTATGACTGTATGGTATGCTTTGTGATTGCCTAGAAGTTTTAGATTGGTCGAAAATGTTGTCGTATGGCGTAAAATAGCCGCTGGAAAAGTTACAGGAAAATGTGCAGGGTTTCGGATCGGATCGGGATAGGAGGCTCGGATCGGATGGTGGACTGGGCAGAAAAACCGAACCGGATCGGAACTTTGCACTAAAGGAGACTTGGCGAGAAGGAAGGCCATTTTCTTAGAGTTGGAGTTGGACAGGGGATCGGATCGGAGAGACAAAAAGGAGATCGGATCGGGCGGATGGAGAAGGATGGGATCGGATCAAGATACCTAGAAGGGAGAAACCACCGAACCGAACAGAGGATAGGCACTATACTTCCGAACCGAACCTGGCAAGTGTGAGTGGACCGAACCGAGGAGGAATGGAGCACTGATCAAGGCATGGACTAGGACCACCGAACCGAACCGGGTTGGGAGCACCGAACCGAACCCGATGCATACTTTTACTTCATCGTGACGACTTCTTCTGAAAACCAACACCAATTCGACCAAATCCGAGATGCAAAGGAAGTCCAAATAGGAAGTAGAGCTCAGGATCCAGTTGGGAACCAACGTGCTAACTTCATGAGTTGGGCTTTGCTGCGGGATGTGTGAAAAGGGGTTGTCGATGTCTGTAACTTTGAATCACTATGTGTAGGCAGTACGTGAACGGATTCAGGGCCACAGCGGCCTAGGTACGACTGAAGAGCTAAAGACCAATGAACTGGGGTCATTTGTAAAGATTTGGTCATGACACCATGTGGTATGCTTGGTAGTAGCAGTAGTTGTACAAGTCGAACTCCGTCACTACTTCGATGGGTCTAGTGATTGACAGTGGTGGACATCGTATGCTTTACACACTGAGTGAGAGATGTGAGGATGGTTATTATGGTTGATTTGTTTTCCATCATTATGACATGCACACCCCCTCCCCCATTGTTTTTACACCATTTGTTCAGTGGCACCCTAGAGTATTGTACGGTATGTAGTGCTAACTCTTTGGTTGCAGGTCCAGGTTTAGTATACCTGTTATTGTTCTGTTTAGCTGCTTATCGCTCATACCAGAATTTTTGTCTGACGCAGAGTTTTATGTCCCTTTTTATTACTTTGGGTGCTCTCACAAACAGACTAGAGACAGTTTAGCTGGTGATGCACGAGTAGCTGATCCGGAGGCGAGCAGGAGGCTTCCACGTATGATATATATAGATATTCTCCCTGTGTCGTTGGTGGTCAATATTTGGGCATTAGTAGTGTACCTCCCTTATCTTGCTTTTAACTCTAGAGACAGATTGAAAAGTTGTAATAATGATGATGTGGAACATAATCTGTATTTGGATTTTCCACTGCTATGATAGTTTGTTTTTAGCTTATGCATCGTCTCACCTGTTTTATGTCAAGTATGTAACACCCCACCTCCGCCAATGCCACTCTTGCAAGCACACTAGCTTTGGAGGGGCGTTAAACAAAGTAAACATGCATGCAGATATCACAAGACAGAACATATAAGTAAGAACAGAGTAAATAAAGCAGCGGGTAGAAAGTAACATTTCAAAACCATAGTCAAGTTACATCAAAGTACTTGGTCATTATTTTCCACAAAACAAAGTCTAGAAACATAAACTGAAAACTGGAAAGAAAATTATAAAGTAACTATCCCCAAGATAGGATGAAACATAGGATCACAACTGGCATGGTGAAAAGTTAACAAGATAGATCAAGTGTGGCATCGCATATACAAGGTTAAGTTTCTGCACCAAGTGTACTAGCATTCCAACTCATGTCAAGTATAAACAAGAAGTGATCCCTTGGCCCAATCTTGGCCCAATGTCACGAGATGACCTAAATCAAGGTCCCACAACACGGTCTAATCGATCGGCTCCCTAAAGCCTAACTCGTCAAGTGTCGGTGTCATACGGCCCAATCACGAAGTGTAGTCAAACTGTGCTAGGTCCACCCTAGGGTGTATCAAGCCCTAGGGTGCCAACCATGGACACAAATCAAGCACGCACAGTCTAAACCGACTGGTGCCTGTGTCTACTTTTTCAACTCCGGACTATGTGCACGACCATAGTCCGCCTGAGCTTACACCAGCGCACCTACTCAGCCGTCGTTTTGGTCGCTTACATGTCAGCCCAGTAATCGTGCCCCACCCTAGCCTAGTCCCTAGGGTATCATGATACAATCAAGAGGGTTACAGGTGAAAAGGACCACGTAACTAGGGTTTCTAACGGGTTAAACGTGGTTAACCCTATCCAATCAAGTATCAAGTTGGTTAAGTGTACCCAAGGTTCATGACTTAACCCCATCAACCCATCGTGTTTAATTGGTTAAGTATTCAAGTGGTCCATGACTTAATCCTATCATGTGGCATTAATTAATTTAATGCACCTAACCTCTCACATTAGACCTTGTTGTGGTTACTAGTTAAGCCGGGCGGGTCCGGGTAGCTTTACACCACAACTTAGTCTAACCTCGGGTTTCCAGTGCGACATGGCCAACTACTCACATTGAGTCCTAGTGCTTGTAGCCACTAGTTAAGCCAGTCGGTTCCGGGTAGATTTATGCTACAAACTCAACCCAACCTCGAGTTGGCCATTCTCATGTTTTCTAGAAGTCATGTCAAAGTTCATGTTCATGTTTCAAGCATAATCACATGTCATATTTCATGTCATCTTTTCAAGTCATGTTTTTATGTCATTTTAGTTTACCCATAACGTAGCCCCATCGCATGCAAGTTCGTATAAATGCAAATAGATCTCAAAGAGGGGAACTTAGAAGCATGACATAATTAATAAGGTTTGGCCACAAGTTAAACATGGTGGCATATGAGGCAAATGTGTTCATAAACTCGCATATTACATTATAGGCCTCAAAACATGCATGATATCAAACTTTATCACATAGGTGAAACATGATCATAAATGACATAGGATGATAGCTAGTGATTCGCATATAACATCATATGCAAGATAACATAAGGTTTATGAGAGTTTCTATGTTGCTTTATGCAACATTTCCAATCAAAGCTCATAGTTTTTTATGCACAAGGTCAAGGTGATAGCTTTACAAACATGCATAGAATAAATCTATGCATAACATGATAGAATAAAAGCACAAATCATACTTAGGCCCAAACTCAAACTTGCAACATGTCATATTTAACTTCATAGTTAGAATCTAAGAGTTGTATAGGGCTTACAATGCTATGAAGACTTATAAAATAAAAATAAGATTGAGACGAAGCCACTAGCAACTCTAAAAACTCCCAAATGACAAGCTTCAATGAAAACCCTTGAGAAATAAGAAGAAGATCCTTGCTTTGATAAAGAAAGATTGAACTTTGGCCTTGAATCAAGCTTAGAAACTCTCAAACAAGCTTAGGAACTCTCATATGAATGAAGATGGAGGCTATGACAAGAGGGTGGAGGCCATGATTAAACATTTTGGCATAATCTAGTTGTAGGATTGATTTATGATGGTTTAGGCTAGGTATTAGGGTCCTTTTATAGAAGTTTAGGTTAGTTTAGGCTATAGGATTAACCCTAATTCAGATCTGGGCCATTAAAATCCGTCACAAGCCTCCAAACATGTCTTGAGAAACAAGTCAGGTGCACCCAGGCCAGACTGGTCGACTACCCAAGTCGACTGGGCGGTCGACACAGCCTGGGGTGTGTCGACTCCCAAGTCGACTCCCCAGTCGACTTGGGGTGGCGGGAACTTTTCCTGCCTGTCCTGCCCAGTTGAATTTGAATTCTGAATTCAAATATGAACTTGAAATTTTCTGAAAACTTTGATGGGCCATAACTTGGTCATACGGACTCCGATTTTCGAAAATTCGAACTCTATTTCGCGTATTTTTCCGAGACGAACGTAATGGCACAGCCAGTTTTCCTTGATTCAGGTTTTGTCACTTAATTCTGCCTTGATTTGTGTTATAACTTGTTATTCAAAATACGGGTTGTTACATCCTCCCCACCTTAAAGGATTTCGTCCCTGAAATCTCTAAGTTAGGAAGAACTTATCCTACCATCCATCATCCATCTACTCAAAACATCATCCACGTGCAGTCAATGTCCTTAACAAATTCTAAATGCTATATGATTATATGCAAAGGTGTGTGTATATGTACTTATCTAATGCGAAAATCAGACGGTTACTGATTCAGTAAACCTCCTTAATGCAAAGTATGTTAGTGAAATGAGTCCATATGTATGCAAATTCCTAACATAATTTATAATCTCTATATGAGTGCAAATAACATTCATCCATATGCGACATCCACGTGATAGCATAGCAAGTTTCAGCCATGAATAAGTATGAGCACTCATGCATATGCAATATGAAAGTGTGTGAGCCGATCTTAGTGCCTAATGTGTATCATGCATCCACGAGTATCCACTTGAAAACACTTGCAACCACTTGCAAACATCAAGCATAACATGTTTCAAATACATGTTTCATCCAAAGGGTTTCTACCTAAGGTTCTCATGACAAGGTTAACAAAGTTACAAGATAAACAGGATAAACATGGGTAGCAAAAAGGAAGATATTCTAAAAAGGAAAAGAGATCGAGAATGTACCCTCAAAAAGAAATGGATAAAGCCCACGCATCTTCTCCTTGGTTTCCCTAGTTGCATCCTCTTCGGCTTCACTCCACTGAACTTTCACCAATTTGACTTCTCGATTTCTTAGCTTCTTGATCTCCGTTCCCAAGATACGAATCGGAGCTTTCCTCAAGATTGCCTCTTTCTCTACCTCCACGTCTTCAAGAATGCTAGGTTCAACCACCTCAGCGGACTCATGTAGGCACTTTCAGAGATGCGATACATGAAAGACATTATGCACTCCGGCCAGCTTCTCGGGCAATTCCACCTTATAAGCCACCTTCCCAATTCTCTCTATGATAGGTAAGGGTCCTACGAACCTTGGTGCCAGCTTCCCAACTGCTCCAAAACGAACCACATTACGCAAAGGAGAAACCTTCATGAAAACCATATCTCCAACTTCGAATTCCAAATCTGTCCTTCGCTTGTCAGCATAGGATTTCTGTCTGTCTTGGGCCGCTTTCATCCGTCTTCTCACCAATTCAACTTTCTCGGATGTGTCCCGTATCATATCGGGCCCATGTATAAGCCTATCCGTTGTCTCCCACCAACAAGATGGTGACCTACACGGCCTCCCATACAGAGCTTCAAATGGTGTCATCCCTATGCTAGCTCGATAGCTATTATTGTAAGCAAATTCTACAAGAGGGAGGTGGTCTTCCCAAGTACCACCAAAGTCAAGAACACAAAGCCTCAAGAGATCTTCTAGCACTCTATTCACCCTTTCGGTTTGGCCATCCGTCTGGGGGTGATAGACTGTATTTAGATTCAATCGCGTACCCATCGCTTCTTGCAAACTATTCCAGAACTGGCTAGTGAAGATTGGGTCACGATCGCTAACTATGCTAGAAAGAACTCCATGCAATCGCACTATCTCTCGAAGATAAACAGATGCTAGCCATGATGCCGTCCTCTTGCTCTTTACTGGAATGAAATGAGCACTCTTTGTAAGTCTATCAACTATGACCCATATGCTCGTATTCCCTTTCCTTGACCTAGGCAATCCATCCAAAAAATCCATAGAGATACTTTCCCACTTCCATTGCGGGACCTCCAATGGATGTAATAGCCCACAGTGTTTCTTCGACTTGGCTTTCACTTGTTGGCACACCATGCACTTTGAAACATACTCTGCCACATCCTTCTTCATTCCAGCCCAAAAGAAAATACGCTTCATGTCCCTATACATCTTATCTCCTCCAGGATGTATAGTCATCTTCGAGTGATGCGCTTCTTCGAGAACTTTATGCACCAAGTCTCCTACTTGTGGAACGCATAGCCTTCCATCACGCCTTAGCCAACCCTTGTCATCAATAGTGTATCTAGCAAGGTGACTAGACGTCTCACTATGAATCAACTTGTCCAGGATCTCGACTATCTGCGGATCTTCCTTCTGCGAAGTCCCTACTTGATCAAGAAGTATAGGTCTAAGCTCAAGAGGTGCTAACGAACCCGTCATCGACTCAACAGCTGTTGTGAAATCAAAGGTTGCCAAGAACTCTAGGCTCCTCATCTCAACAAACAAGGGACTCAAAGTCAACCTACTCCTGCTTAGTGCATCTGCCACAACATTACCCTTGCCAGGGGTATAAGCTATCTCGAAGTCATATGATGCTAAGAATTCCATCCACCTTTACTGCCTTAGATTCAGATCTTTCTGCGAGAAGAGGTACTTGAGCGACTTGTGATCAGTATATAACTCAAACCTTTCGCCTAGAAGATAGTGGCGCCAGGATTTGAGTGCAAAGACGATCGCCGCCAACTCCAAATCATGAGTGGGATAGTTCTTCTCATGAACTTTAAGTTGCCTACCCCCATAACATATCACTCTTCCTTCCTGCATCAGAACAACACCTAACCCCGTGCCACATGCATCGGTGTACACGGTAAACATCTTACCGCCATCGGGTAATGCCAAAACTGGAGCTGTAGTAATGGCCCTCTTGAGCCTTTGAAAAGCAAGCTCACACTCTAAGTCCCATGCAAAGACTAAGTTCTTCTTCGTCAACCTAGTAAGAGGGGCTGAAATCTTAGCGAAGTCCCTGATGAACTTCCTATGGTAGCCCGCCAGACCGAGAAAGCTTCTTACTTCGGTTATATTCCTAGGAGTCTTCCAGTCTTGAACCACAACCACTTTCGAGGGATCCACAGCTATGCCTTGCTTAGAAACTATATGTCCAAGAAACCGAACTTCCCTTCTCCAAAAGTGGCATTTGGAGAACTTGGCTTTCAACTGATGAGCTCTCAGCGTATCCATCACTTCCTTGAGGTGTCTAACATTGTAACAACCCGTATTTTTGAATAACATGTTATAATATAAATCAAGGCAGAATTAAACTGTAAAATCTGAATCAAGGGAAACGGGTTGTTCCATTGCGTTCGTCTCGGAAAAATACGCGAAATAGAGTCTGAGTTTTCGAAAATCGGAGTCCGTATGACCGAGATATGGCCTCGCGAAGTTTCACGAAAAATTCAAATTCAAAACAGATTCAAATTTCAGAGAATTCGGAGTAGGCGGGAAAAATCCCGCCCAGACCAGGTCGACCTGGGGGTCGACCTGGGAGTCGACCTGGGGGGGCCAGGTCGACTGGGGAGTCGACCCCAGGGTCGACCTGGGGGTCGACCTGGGAGTCGACCTGGGGGGGCCAGGTCGACTGGGGAGTCGACCCCAGGGTCGACCTGGGGGTCGACCTGCCTGGTCGGACCCAGGCAACCTGGTGCACCATTTTGGCTGTTTTGACCTGTTTTGTTGGCTAGTGACGGGATTTGATGGCTCTGATTGAATCTAGGGTTAATCCTATGGCTAATACTATCCTAATCTTCTATAAAAGGACCCCTAAATCTAGCCTAAATCACCATTATTCAATCCTACAACTAAACTATGTCAAATTTGTTCCTCTCAAGGCCTCCACTCTCATGCTAAAATTCCTAAGTTTATTTCTATGAGAGATTGTGAGTTCATACAAGTGTTTTCAAGCTTGTATGAGTGTTCTTAGCTTGCATTCAAGTCAAATTGCAACATTACTATTTCAAAGCAAGGGTTTTTATTGATTTGGCTCAAGGGTTTTTCATTGGAGCATTCATATTTGGGTCTTTTTGGTGATTGCATAAGGGCTTCGTCTCAATCTTTATAATAAATATTCATTTGTGTCTTCATAGCATTGTAAGCCCTTTTCTACTTTCTTTTTTATTGAACTCTAAAGTTAAATGAATGATGCAAGTTTGGGGTTGATCATTATGATATACAAGTTTGGTTGATCATTATGATATGCAAGTTTGGTTGATCATTATGATATGCAAGTTTGGTTGATCATTATGCTATGCAAGTTGGTTTAATCATTAAGTATGACACATGTTGCTATGTTATGCAAGTTTGGGTTGATCATTATACACATGATATCATGTTATGCAAGTTAAACTTGATGTTGTGAGCATAAAGCTCCAAGCTTTATATTAAAGGTTGCATTTTGGCAGCATGAAAGTTATCATATCCCTTATGATAACTTGCATGTGAGGCAAAATGTGAACTTCTAGCAACTTCTACATGTCATTTATCACCATGTATCACTCATATGCTAAGTTTGGTTTTATGCATGCTTTTGAAGCCTAATGATGCAATATGCAAGTATATGAACATATGTACATTTCATATGCCACCATGATAAACTTGTGGCTTCAACACCTTTTTGTCATGATTACGCCAAGTTCCTTATTTTATCCTTTATGCGTTGTTGCGACTATGTAAACGATGGGATTACGTTGGGGTTTGGTAACATTATGACATAAACATGGTTTTTATAACATAACGTGATATGTTAGCTTGTAATTATGTTTTGGAAACATATTGGACGTGACACTTAGAAAATATGAGTGTGGCCAACTCGAGGTTGGGTTGAGTTTGTAGCATAAATCTACCCGGACCCGCCCGGCTTAACTAGTGGCTACAAACAATAGGACCCAATGTGAGAAGTTGGTCATGTTGTGCTCGAACCCGAGGTTAGACCAAGTTGTGGTGTAAAACTACCCGGACGCGCCCGGCTTAACTAGTAACCACAACAAAGTATAATGTGAGAGGTTAAAGCACATTAAGTTAATTAATTAATGCCTCCTGATTAGGGTTAAGTCATGGTCCACTTAATACTTAATCAATTTGGGCTTGATGGGTTAATTGGGGTTAAGTCATGAATCTTGGGTACACTTAACCAATTTAATCCACGTTTGGATCGGGTTAACCACATTTAACCCGTTAAGGAAACCCTAGTTGCATGGTCCTTTTCAGCAGTAACCCTCTTGATAGTATCAAAAGACCCTAGGACTAGGCTAGGGTGGGGCACGATTACTGGGCTGACATGTAAGCGACCAAAACGACAGCTGAGTAGGTACGCCGGTTTAGGTCCAGGCGGACTATGGTCGTGCACATAGTCCGGAGTTGGAGAATCAGGCACGGTTACCAGTAGATCTAGACTGTGCATACTTGATTGGTGTCCGAGGTCTACACCCTAGGACTTGATACACCCTGGGGTGGGCCTAGCGCAGTTAGCTACATTGCATGTTTGGGCCGTATGACACCGACATGTGACGAGTTAGGCTTATAGGGAGACGATCGACTAGACCGTGTAGTTGGGCCTTGATTTAGGTCATCTCATGATGTTGGGCCAAGCTTGGGCCAAGGGATTAATTCTGGTTTTTACTTGACATGTTAGAATGCTAGTACACCCGTGGTGCAAAACTTAACCTTGATTATGCGATGACACCTTTATCTATCTTGTTAGTTAATCATCATGACAGTATGTTGTTATCCTTATGTTCATCTCAGCTTCTCATGCCAGTTAACTTTACTGGTTCATGGACAGATAGTAGTAGGGCTTACCAGTCTTTTTGACTGACCTGTTTTCTTTCACATCTTTTCTTCCGTTTCCCCCCCTCAGGTTCTCAGGGTGGGAACATTGGAGCTTAGCTTGGATCTTTACAGCTTGCTTACTGGATTTTCTCATGTACGGTTTTGGACATTGAGCTAGCTATGGTTTATCACTTCACTTTGGGGATAGTACTTTATGTATTTCAGTTTTTCAGTTTATGCTTTTCTCTAGACTTTGTTTGTTGGAAAATAATGACTAAGTACATTGTTGTAACTTAACTATGGTTTTGGAAATGCAAGTTTTATCCGCTGCTTTATTACTCTGTTTTACTTATATGTTCTATTTTGTGATATCTGCATGCATGTTTACCTTGTTTAACGCCCCTCCAAAGCTAGTGTGCTTGCAAGAGTTACCCTGGCGGAGGTGGGGTGTTACATTTGGTATCAGAGCATAAGGTTTACAAGATTTGAGCAAAAGTGTTTTTGAAACTTACCTTTTGAAAAAACTATTTTCAAAACTACTTAAGTATTTTCCAAGAAAAGTCTAGTTATTTTAAAAGGCTATTCCCCAAAAGCCACAGCACCATCCTTCATTTCTTCGTTCTGAATCTATCTTTTTCCTTTTTCAGTATGGCCGATCTTAACCTTCCCGAGGGAGTGACCATTCCCGGATGGTTCCGGAGATACTTGGAAGCTAGGGCCAACGATGTGGGCCCAGCTAATACCCCCAATATAACTAAGGTTCCTCCTCCTCCTCAGAATCCGCAAGCAGATTTCGCTAAGATTTGCAAAGACTTTAAGGCGATGGGTGGCAAAAACTTTATTGGGACGGAGACTTTTGTGGAGGCAAGAAATTGGTTGAAAGAAACTGAAGATCTCTTCGCCATCTTTGATGTGCAAGATCATAGAAAGGTTTTATTGGCAGCATGGTTATTAAAGGAAGAAGCTGCTTATTGGTGGGAGGTCACCAATGCTACGGGGCTTATAGAGACTTGGGCCGACTTTAGGACAAGATTTGGGCTTAAGTTTCTATCATCAGCTGAGGCGAATTTGCAATTGGAGAAGTTCATATCTTTGAAGCAAGGGGACATGACATTAAGGGAGTATGTGAATGAGTTTAACAAGCTCGCCCGATTCGGTTTGGACATGGTTAATACTCCCTAGAAGAAGGCTTTACGCTTTGCACGAGGGTTGAACGAGCCATTACAAGGTTTGGCCCTATCTCATATACCCATAGGGGCAACTTTTGAGGGACTAGTAGACATGGCATTGCTTCAAGGAGACGATAAGAATGCCAAGAAGGAAATCAAGGCTAATGAGACTCAAGCCAAGAAGACAGACACCAAGTGGGGAGGAAATCAGAGCAATCAGAAGAATAAAAACAACAAGAACAACAAGGGAAACAAGGCCAAGGCAAAGGATCCAAGAAAATGCCACTACTGTGGGAATGTTGGGCACATAGCTAAAGACTGTAAGAAGAAGAAGAGGAAGTTGGGCGAGTGCTTTCATTATGGAGAGGCTGGACACTTTAGCAAGGATTGCCCCAAGAAGCAAGGGCAGAGAAAGCGTGCAGGACCTTCTGGAGGGCAAGTACATGCTCTCAATGCTACTCCAGTTCAGGATCGAGGTAGTATTTCTGTAGAAAGTCTTGTTTATATTTATGATTATCCTGTTCGCACCTTATTTGATTCTGGCGCATCGCATAGTTTTATTTCTTCTGATCTTGTTGAAAGTTTGCACCTAAGTACTAGCCTAGTTGAGGATCCCGTTTGTGTTTCAAATCCAATTGGGGGTTCCGCCCATCTATCTATGATTTGTGTGGATTTGAAGATTTGTATCTTGACCGTAGAATTCACGTGTAATGCTTATGTTCTCGGGTTCACGGGATATGGGTTGACCTTGGGCATGGATTGGTTGTCCAGTTATGGAGCCATTCTCGATTGTGAACATAGGGTGGTGAGGCTCATGACTCGCCTCGGTAATACCCTAGAAATTTCTTGTAACCCTAGAGGTCCCGTCATGTTATGTTATCTTGAATCTCTCGACTCGTCCATCGATGATCTGCAATCTGTAATGGTGGTCCGAGACTATCCTGATGTCTTTGAAGAAGTTAAGGGGTTACCCCCTAAACGAGAGATAGATTTCCGCATTTATCTAGTTGATAATGCCAAGCCAGTATCATTGCCTGTTAGGCACATGGCCCCACGTGAAAGGAGAGAGCTCAGTAAGCAAATCAAGGAGCTGCTTGAGAAGGGTTTTATTAGACGAAGCATTTCTGAATGGGGTGCTCCGGTGGTATTCGCTACTAAGGCGGATGGTTCTCTTCGTCTATGTGTTGATTATCGAGAGTTGAACAAACTGACAAAGAGGAATAGGCACCCTTTACCGAGGATTGATGACCTCTTTGATCAGCTGGTTGGTGCTTCTGTTTTCTCTCAGCTCGATCTAGCCACCGGATTCCATCAGCTTAGAGTGGCTGAAGATAGCATCGATAAGACTGCGTTTAGGACTCCAGATGGATTCTTTGAATGGCTTGTCATGCCATTCGGATTGACTAACGCACCCGCCTACTTCGTAGATTTGATGATTAGGGTGTTCAGGGAATTCCTTAACAAGTTCGTGGTTGTCTTCGTGGATGATATTCTGATCTTCTCAAAGGATGAGGAAGAGCATGCTAGGCATCTGAAGGAAGTGATGGATACGTTTAGAGCGCATCAGTTGAAAGCCAAGTTCTCCAAATGTCATTTCTGGAGAAGGGAAGTACGGTTTCTTGGACATATAGTCCCTAAGCAAGGCATAGCGTTGGATCCCACGAAGGTGGTTGTGGTTCAAGACTGGAAGACTCCTAGGAATGCAACCGAAGTAAGAATCTTCCTTGGTCTAGCGGGCTACTATAGGAAGTTCATCAGGGACTTCGCTAAGATTTCGGCTCCTCTTACTAAGTTGACGAAGAAGAACTTAGTCTTTGCATGGGACTTGGAGTGTGAGCTTGCTTTTCAAAAGCTCAAAAGAGCCCTTACCTCAGCTCCAGTTTTGGCATTACCCGATAGTGGTAAGATGTTCACCGTGTACACCGATGCATGTGGTACGGTGTTAGGAGCTGTTCTGATGCAAGAGGGAAGAGTGATATGTTATGGTGGTAGGCAACTTAAAGTTCATGAGAAGAACTATCCCACTCATGATTTGGAGTTAGCAGCGATCGTCTTTGCACTCAAATCCTGGCGCCACTATCTTCTAGGCGAAAGTTTTGAGTTGTATACTGATCACAAGTCACTCAAATACCTCTTCTCGCAAAAAGATCTGAATCTAAGGCAGCAAAGGTGGATGGAATTCTTGGCCTCTTATGACTTCGAGATAGCTTATACCCCTGGCATGGGTAATGTTGTGGCGGATGCACTAAGCAGAAGGAGGTTGACTTTGAGCCCCTTGTTCATTGAGATGAAGAACTTAGAATTCTTGGCAACCTTTGATTTCACGACGGCTGTTGAGTCGATGACGGGTTCATTAGCATCCCTTGAGCTTAGACCCACACTTCTTGATCAAGTTGGGGCTTCGCAGATGGAAGATCCACAGATAGTCGAAGTTATGGACAAGTTGATTCATGGTGAGACGTCTAGTCACCTTGCCAGATATACTATTGATGATAAAGGATGGCTAAGGCGTGATGGGAGATTATGTGTTCCTCGAGTGGGAGATTCAGTACATAGAGTTCTTGAAGAAGCGCATCACTCGAAGATGACTATACATCCGGGAGGAGACAAGATGTATAGGGATATGAAGCGCATTTTTTTTTGGGACGGAATGAAGAAAGATGTGGCAGAGTATGTTTCAAAGTGCATGGTGTGCCAACAAGTGAAAGCCGAGTCGAAGAAACCAGGTGGGCTATTACATCCATTAGAGGTCCCGCAATGGAAGTGGGAGAGTATTTCTATGGATTTTGTGGATGGATTGCCTAGGTCATGGAGAGGGAACACAAGCATATGGGTCATAGTTGACAGACTTACGAAGAGTGCTCACTTCATCCCAGTAAAGAGCAAGAGGACCACATCAGGGCTGGCATCTATTTATCTTCGAGAAATAGTGCGGTTGCATGGAGTTCCTTCTAGTATAGTTAGCGATCGTGACCCAATTTTCACTAGCCAGTTCTGGAACAGTTTGCAAGAAGCGATGGGTACGCGATTGAATTTGAGTACAGCCTATCACCCCAAGACGGATGGCCAAACCGAAAGGGTGAATAGAGTTCTAGAAGATCTTTTTAGGCTTTGTGTTCTCGACTTCGGTGGTACTTGGGAAGACCACCTTCCTCTTGCAGAGTTTGCGTATAATAATAGCTATCAAGCCAGCATAGGGATGGCACCATTTGAAGCTTTGTATGGGAGGCCGTGTAGGTCACCATCTTGTTGGTGGGAGACAACAGATAGACTTATACTTGGGCCCGATATGATACGGGACACATCCGAGAAAGTTGAATTAGTGAGAAGAAGGATGAAAGAGGCCCAAGATAGACAGAAATCCTATGCTGACAAACGAAGGGCAGATTTGGAATTCGAAGTGGGAGACATGATTTACGTGAAGGTTTCTCCTTTGCGTAATGTGGTACGTTTTGGAGCGGTTGGGAAGCTGGCACCAAGGTTCGTAGGACCCTTCCCTATCATAGAGAGAATTGGAAAGATGGCCTATAAGGTGGAATTGCCCGAAAAGCTAGCCGGAGTGCATAATGTCTTTCATGTCTCACACCTCCGAAAGTGCCTACATGAGTCCGCTGAGGTGGTTGAACCAATCATTCTTGAAGACATTGAGGTAGAGAAAGAAGCAACCTTGAGAAAAGCTCCGATTCGTATCATGGGAACAGAGATCAAGAAACTAAGGAATCGAGAAGTCAAATTGGTGAAAGTTCAGTGGGGTGAAGCCGACGAAGATGCAACTTGGGAAACCGAGGAGAAGATGCGTGGGCTTTATCCATTCCTTTTTGAGGGTACATTCTCGAACCCTTTCCTAATTAGCATATCTTTCTTTCCGCGTATATCATGTTTATCTTATTATCTCGTTAAACTTGTCATGAGAACCTTAGGTAAAAACCCTTTGGATGAAACATGTATTTGAAACATGTTATGCTTGATGGTTGCAAGTGGTTGCAAGTGTTTGCACGTGGATACTCGTGGATGCATGATACACATTAGGCACTAAGATCGGCTCACACACTTTCATGTTGCATATGCATGAGTGCTTATACTTATTCATGGATGAAACTTGTTATGCTATCACGTGGATGTTGCATATGGATGAATGTTATGTGCACTCATGTAGAGATTATAAATTATGTTAGGAATTTGCATACATATGGACTCATTTCACTAACATACCTTGCATTAAGGAGGTTTACTGCATCAGTAACCGCCTGATTTTCGCATTAGATAAGTACATATACACACACCTTTGCATATGATCATACAGCATTTAGAATCCTTTAAGGACAATGACTGCACGTGGATGATGTTTTGAGTAGATGGATGATGGATGGTAGGATACGTTCTTCCTAACTTGGAGATTTCGGGGACGAAATCCTTTAAGAAGGGGAGAATGTAACAACCCGTATTTTTGAATAACATGTTATAATATAAATCAAGGCAGAATTAAACTGTAAAATCTGAATCAAGGGAAATGAGTTGTGCCATTGCGTTCGTCTCAGAAAAATACGCGAAATAGAGTCCGAGTTTTCGAAAATCGGAGTCCGTACGACCGAGATATGGCCTCGCGAAGTTTCACGAAAAATTCAAATTCAAAACAGATTCAAATTTCAGAGAATTCGGGTTGGCGGGAAAAATCCCGCCCAGACCAGGTCGACCTGGGCGTCGACCTGGGGGGGGCGGGGGGGCAGGTCCACTGGGGAGTCGACCCCAGGGTCGACCTGGGGGTCGACCTGCCTGGTCGGACCCAGGCAATCTGGTGCACCATTTTGGCTGTTTTGACCTGTTTTGTTGGCTAGTGACGGGATTTGATGGCTCTAATTGAATCTAGGGTTAATCCTATGGCTAATACTATCCTAATCTTATATAAATGGACCCCTAAACCTAGCCTAAATCACCATTATTCAATCCTACAACTAAACTATGTCAAATTTGTTCCTCTCATGGCCTCCATTCTCATGCTAAAATTCCTAAGTTTATTTCTATGAGAGATTGTGAGTTTATACAAGTGTTTTCAAGCTTGTATGAGTGTTCTTAGCTTGCATTCAAGTCAAGTTGCAACATTTCTATTTCAAAGCAAGGGTTTTTATTGATTTGGCTCAAGGGTTTTTCATTGGAGCATTCATATTTGGGTCTTTTTGGTGATTGCATAAGGGCTTCGTCTCAATCTTTATAATAAATATTCATTTGTGTCTTCATAGCATTGTAAGCCCTTTTCTACTTTCTTTTTTATTGAACTCTAAAGTTAAATGAATGATGCAAGTTTGGGGTTGATCATTATGATATGCAAGTTTGGTTGATCATTATGATATGCAAGTTTGGTTGATCATTATGCTATGCAAGTTGGTTTAATCATTAAGTATGACACATGTTGCTATGTTATGCAAGTTTGGGTTGATCATTATACACATGATATCATGTTATGCAAGTTAAACTTGATGTTGTGAGCATAAAGCTCCAAGCTTTATATTAAAGGTTGCATTTTGGCAACATGAAAGTTATCATATCCCTTATGATAACTTGCATGTGAGGCTAAATGCGAACTTCTAGCAACTTCTACATGTCATTTATCACCATGTATCACTCATATGCTAAGTTTGGTTTTATGCATGCTTTTGAAGCCTAATGATGCAATATGCAAGTATATGAACATATGTACATTTCATATGCCACCATGATAAACTTGTGGCTTCAACACATTTTTGTCATGATTACGCCAAGTTCCCTATTTTATCCTTTATGCGTTGTTGCGACTATGTAAACGATGGGATTACGTTGGGGTTAGGTAACATTATGACATAAACATGATTTTTATAACATAACGTGATATGTTAGCTTGTAATTATGTTTTGGAAACATAATGGACATGACACTTAGAAAATATGCGTGTGGCCAACTCGAGGTTGGGTTGAGTTTGTAGCATAAATCTACCCGGACCCGCCCGGCTTAACTAGTGGCTACAAACAATAGGACCCAATGTGAGAAGTTGGTCATGTTGTGCTCGAACCCGAGGTTAGACCAAGTTGTGGTGTAAAACTACCCGGACCCGCCCGGCTTAACTAGTAACCACAACAAAGTCTAATGTGAGAGGTTAAAGCACATTAAGTTAATTAATTAATGCCTCCTGATTAGGGTTAAGTCATGGTCCACTTAATACTTAATCCATTTGGGCTTGATGGGTTAATCGGGGTTAAGTCATGAATCTTGGGTACACTTAACCAATTTAATCCACGTTTGGATCGGGTTAACCACATTTAACCCGTTAAGGAAACCCTAGTTGCGTGGTCCTTTTCATCAGTAACCCTCTTGATAGTATCAAAAGACCCTAGGACTAGGCTAGGGTGGGGCACGATTACTGGGCTGACATGTAAGCAACCAAAACGACGGCTGAGTAGGTACGCCGGTGTAGGTCCAGGCGGACTATGGTCGTGCACATAGTCCGGAGTTGGAGAATCAGGCACGGGTACCAGTAGATCTAGACTGTGCATACTTGACTGGTGTCCGAGGTCTACACCCTAGGACTTGATACACCCTGGGGTGGGCCTAGCGCAGTTAGCTACATTGCATGTTTGGGCCGTATGATACCGACACGTGACGAGTTAGGCTTATAGGGAGCCGATCGACTAGACCGTGTAGTTGGACCTTGATTTAGGTCATCTCATGATGTTGGGCCAAGCTTGGGCCAAGGGATCAATTCTGGTTTTTACTTGACATGTTAGAATGATAGTACACCCGTGGTGCAAAACTTAACCTTGATTATGCGATGACACCTTTATCTATCTTGTTAGTTAATCATCATGACAGTATGTTGTTATCCTTATGTTCATCTCAGCTTCTCATGCCAGTTAACTTTACTAGTTCATGGACAGGTAGTAGTAGGGCTTACCAGTCTTTTTGACTGACCTGTTTTCTTTCGCCTCTTTTCTTCCGTTCCCCCCCCCCCTCAGGTTCTCAGGGTGGGAACATTGGAGCTTAGCTTGGATCTTTACAGCTTGCTTACTGGATTTGCTCATGTACGGTTTTGGACATTGAGCTAGCTATGGTTTATCACTTCACTTTGGGGATAGTACTTTATGTATTTCAGTTTTTCACTTTATGCTTTTCTCTAGACTTTGTTTGTTGGAAAATAATGACTAAGTACATTGTTGTAACTTAACTATGGTTTTGGAAATGCAAGTTTTATCCGCTACTTTATTACTCTGTTTTACTTATATGTTCTGTCTTGTGATATCTGCATGCATGTTTACCTTGTTTAACGCCCCTCCAAAGCTAGTGTGCTTGCAAGAGTTACCCTGGCGGAGGTGGGTTGTTACAAACATGTTCTTCCTCATCCTTTGAGAAGATCAGAATATCATCCACGAAGACAACCACGAACTTGTTAAGGAATTCCCTGAACACCCTAATCATCAAATCTACGAAGTAGGCGGGTGCGTTAGTCAATCCGAATGGCATGACAAGCCATTCAAAGAATCCATCTGGAGTCCTAAACGCAGTCTTATCAATACTATCCTCAGCCACTCTAAGCTGATGGAATCCGGTGGCTAGATCGAGCTGAGAGAAAACAGAAGCACCAACAAGCTGGTCAAAGAGGTCATCTATCCTCGGTAACGGGTGCCTATTCTTCTTTGTCAGCTTGTTCAACTCTCGATAATCAACATATAGACGAAGCGAACCATCCGCCTTAGTAGCGAACACCACAGGAGCACCCCATTCAGAAATGCTTCGCCTAATAAAAAATTTCTCAAGAAACTCCTTGATTTGCTTACTGAGCTCTCTTCTTTCTCGCGGGGCCATGTGCCTAACGGGCAATGAAACTGGTTTGGCATTATCAACAAGATAAATGCGGAAATCTATCTCTCGTTTAGGGGGTAACCCCTTAACCTCTTCAAAGACATCAGGATATTCTCGAACCACCCGTACAGATTGCAGATCATTGATGGACGAGTCAAGAGATTCAAGATAACATAACATGACGGGATCTCTAGGGTTACAAGAAATTTCTAGGGTATTACCGAGGCGAGTCATAAGCCTCACCACCCTATGCTCACAATCGAGAATGGCTCCATAACTGGACAACCAATCCATGCCCAAAATCAACCCGTATCCGGTGAATCCGAGAACATAAGCATTACACGTGAATTCTACGGTGAAGATAGAGATCTTCAAATCCACACAAATCATAGATAAATGGGCGGAACCCCCAATTGGATTTGAAACACTAACGGGATGTTCAACTAGACTAGTACTTAGGTGCAAACTTTCGACAATGTCAGAAGAAATAAAGGTATGCGATGCGCTAAAATCAAATAAGGTGCGAACAAGAAAATCAGAAATATAAACAAGGCTTTCTACAGAAATACTACCTCGGTCTTGAACTGGAGCAGTGTTGAGAGCATGCACTTGCCCTCCAGAAGGTCCTGCACGCTGAGTCTGCCCTTGCCGTTGTCCTTGCTTCTTGGGGAAATCCTTGCTAAGATGTCCAGGCTCTCCACGGTGAAAGCATTCGCCCAACTTCCTCTTCTTCTTTCTGCAATCTTTGGCTATGTGCCCAACAATCCCACAGAAGTTGCATTTTCTTGGGTCCTTTGCCTTGTTGTTGTTGGCCTTATTGCCCTTGTTGTTCTTGTTGTTCTTGTTGTTCTGATTGCTCTGATTCCCTCCCCACTTGGAGTCCGCCTTCTTGGTTTGGGTCTCATTAGGCTTGACTTCTTTCTTGCTATTCTTTTCGTCTCCTTGAAGCAATGCCATGTCCACTAGGCCTTCAAAAGTGGCCCCCATGGGTATATGAGACAGGGCTAAACCTTGTAATGGCTCATTCAACCCTCGTGCAAAGCGTAGAGCCTTCTTCTGGGGAGTATTAACCATGTCCAAACCGAATCGAGTAAGCTGGTTAAACTTATTCACATACTCCCTCACTGTCATGTCCCCTTGCTTCAAAGATATAAACTTCTCCAATTGCAGATTTGCCTCAGCAGATGATAGAAACTTAAGCCCAAACCTCGTCCTAAAGTCGGCCCAAGTCTCTATAGGCCTAGTAGCATTGGTGACCTCCCACTAATAAGCAGCTTCTTCTTTCAATAGCCATGCTGCCAACAGAACTTTTCTACGGTCTTCCACATCAAAGATGGCGAAGAGATCTTCAGTTTCTTTCAACCAATTTCTCGCCTCCACAAA
Organism: Allium sativum; assembly: GCA_030737875.1. Lineage (NCBI taxonomy): Eukaryota > Viridiplantae > Streptophyta > Magnoliopsida > Asparagales > Amaryllidaceae > Allium > Allium sativum. The sequence goes on from CM060923.1 coordinate 648,273,802, forward strand.
AGTCTCCGTCCCAATAAAATTCTTGCCACCCATCGCCTTAAAGTCTTTGCAAACCTTAGCGAAATCTGCTTGTAGATGCTGAGGAGGAGGAGGAGGAACCTCAGTTACGGTGGGGGTGTTTGCCGGGCCCACATCATTGGCCCTAGCTTCCAAGTACCTCCGGAACCATCCGGGAATGGTTACTCCCTCGGGAAGATTAAGATCGGCCATGCTGAAAAAGGGAAAAGATAGATTTAGAACGAGAAAAAAGGGATAGTGCTAATGGCTTTTGGGGAATAGCCTTTTAAAATAAACTAGACTTTTCTTGGAAAACACTTAATTGGTTTTGAAAATAGTTTTTCAAAAAGTAAGTTTAAAAAACCCTTTTTGCTCAAATCTTGTAAACCTTATGCTCTGATACCAAATGTAACACCCCACCTCCGCCAATGCCACTATTGCAAGCACACTAGCTTTGGAGGGGCATTAAACAAGGTAAACATGCATGCAGATATCACAAGACATAACATATAAGTAAGAACAGAGTAAATAAAGCAGCGGGTAGAAACTAACATTTCCAAACCATAGTCAAGTTACATCAAAGTACTAGGTCATTATTTTCCATAAAACAAAGTCTAGAAACATAAACTGAAAACTGGAAAGAAAATCATAAAGTAACTATCCCCAAGGTAGGATAAAGCCACAACAAGCTCAAGTCTGAACCGTACATGAGCTATACAGAAAAGCAGCTAAAGCTAGTGTTCCCACCCTGTAAACCTGGGGGGGGGGGGGATGAAAGAAAAGAGGCGAAAGAAAATGGGTCAGTCAAAAGACTGGTAAGTCCTATCTACTATTAGTATAAAAACTAATAAAGTTAACTGGACATGTAAAGCAGAGATGAAACATAGGATGACAACTGACATGGTGAAAAGTTAATAAGATAGATCAAGTGTGGCATCGCATATACAAGGTTAAGTTTCTCAACCAAGTGTACTAGCATTCCAACTCATGTCAAGTATAAACAAGAGGTGATCCCTTGGCCCAATCTTGGCCCAATGTCACGAGATGACCTAAATCAAGGTCCCACAACACGGTCTAATCGATCGGCTCCCTAAAGCCTAACTCGTCAAGTGTCGGTGTCATACGGCCCAATCACGAAGTGTAGTCAAACTGTGCTAGGTCCACCCTAGGGTGTATCAAGCCCTAGGGTGCCAACCACGGACACAAATCAAGCACGCATAGTCTAAACCTACTGGTGCCTGTGTCTGCTTTTTCAACTCCGGACTATGTGCACGACCATAGTCCGCCTGAACCTACACCGGCGCACCTACTCAGCCGTCGTTTTGGTCGCTTACATGTCAGCCCAGTAATCGTGCTCCACCCTAGCCTAGTCCCTAGGGTATCATGATACAATCAAGAGGGTTACTGGTGAAAAGGACCACGTAACTAGGGTTTCTAACGGGTTAAACGTGGTTAACCCTATCCAATCAAGTATCAAGTTGGTTAAGTGTACCCAAGGTTCATGACTTAACCCCATCAACCCATCGTGTTTAATTGGTTAAGTATTCAAGTGGTCCATGACTTAATCCTATCATGTGGCATTAATTAATTTAATGCACCTAACCTCTCGCATTAGACCTTGTTGTGGTTACTAGTTAAGCTGGGCGGGTCCGGGTAGCTTTACACCACATATTAGTCTAACCTCGGGTTTCCAGTGCGACATGACCAACTACTCACATTGGGTCCTATTGCTTGTGGCCACTAGTTAAGTCGGTCGGTTCCAGGTAGATTTATGCTACGAACTCAACCCAACCTCGAGTTGGCCATTCTCATGTTTTCTAGAAGTCATGTCCAAGTTCATGTTCATGTTTCAAGCATAATCACATGTCATATTTCATGTCATCTTTTCAAGTCATGTTTTTATGTCATTTTAGTTTACCCATAACGTAGCCCCATCGCATGCAATTTCGCATAAACGCAAATAGATCTCAAAGAGGGGAACTTAGAAGCATTACATAATTAATAAGGTTTGTCCACAAGTTAAACATGGTGGCATATGAGGCAAATGTGTTCATAAACTCGCATATTACATTATAGGCCTCAAAACATGCATGATATCAAACTTTAGCAAATAGGTGAAACATGATCATAAATGACATAGGATGATAGCTAGTGATTCGCATATAACATCATATGCAAGATAACATAAGGTCTATGAGAGTTTCTATGTTGCTTTATGCAACATTTCCAATCAAAGCTCATAGCTTTTTGTGCACAAGGTCAAGGGGATAGCTTTACAAACATGCATAGAATAAATCTATGCATGACATGATAGAATCAAAGCACAAATCATACTTAGGCCCAAACTAAAACTTGCAACATGTCATATTTAACTTCATAGTTAGAATCTAAGAGTAGTATAGGGCTTACAATGCTATGAAGACTTTTAAAATAAAAATAAGATTGAGACGAAGCCACTAGCAACTCTAAAAACTCCCAAATGACAAGCTTCAATGAAAACCCTTGAGAAATAAGAAGAAGATCCTTGCTTTGATGAAGAAAGATTGAACTTTGGCCTTGAATCAAGCTTAGAAACTCTCAAACAAGCTTAGGAACTCTCATATGAATGAAGATGGAGGCTATGACAAGAGGGTGGAGGCCATGATTCAACATTTTGGCATAATCTAGTTGTAGGATTGATTTATGATGGTTTAGGCTAGGTATTAGGGTCCTTTTATAGAAGTTTAGGTTAGTTTAGGCCATAAGATTAACCCTAAATCAGATCTGGGCCATTAAAATCCATCACAAGCCTCCAAACATGTCTTGAGAAACAAGTCAGGTGCACCCAGGCCAGACTGGCCGACTACCCAAGTCGACAGGGGTGTCGACTGGACAGTCGACACAGCCTGGGGAGTGTCGACTCCCAAGTGGACTCCCCAGTCGACTTGGGGTGGCGGGAACTTTTCCCGCCTGTCCTGCCCAGCTGAATTTGAATTCTGAATTCAAATTTGAACTTGAAATTTTCTGAAAATTTTGACGTGCCATAACTTGGTCATACGGACTCCGATTTTCGAAAACTCGGACTCTATTTCGCGTATTTTTCCGAAACGAACGTAATGGCATAGCCCGTTTCCCTTGATTCAGGTTTTATCATTTAATTCTACCTTGATTTGTGTTATAACTTGTTATTCAAAATATGGGTTGTTACAAAGTATATGTTATGATTATATTTTATTCCGTGCGTTGTGAGACATTCTACAGGTTTCTTTGTTAGTTCCTTCATCTTATTTCCTTTCTCTGGCGACCGTTCCGTGCTAGTCGGGCATGTGTACAGCGCACTATCGGAGGAAATGTCGACTGATGCGGGGCAGGCCATCACAATTGACCTATCCATTCTGATGCTGCATATTATTTTCTGAGAATATCATCCGTCATTAACATCCCCCATCCATGGGACAGTTTTTGTTGTTCTTAACGATTCAAATTTAAATTCGTTAGCTTCCTTTTGTGTTATAAATTCTCATAATAATGAGAATGACCTTAAAGAAGACATGTTTTTGTATTTCTCATTATTTATGAATGTTTAGGTTGTAACTCGACTGGTTTGGCCTCATCCTTATGGTGATATCTTTGTGAATTTGAAAATCAAAATTTTTCGAATTATATGAAATTCTTTCAACTTCTACCATTTATCATACTTACATGATTTAGAAGTTGATCGTGAAATATTAGAGGACGTGCTAATATTTCAAATTTCAGAATTTTGGGGTTTATTAGAAAACTAAACGTTCCAACTTATTTATTTTTGAAATGTTAGAGAATGTGCTAATATTTCCTATGTAGGGTGTATAATCCAGATTTTTATTTCATGGTCTTGTTACCCCAACGAGATCGCTTATCCTTTTCGATTTAATGAGAATCTTGTAAGCTAGAACACTTTCGAGGAAATTCTAAGTGATAAAATTTTCTAAAATATGACAGGGAATATTCGACGATTTTGGATAGTTGATATTTCCAAGTTGAATATGAATGTTTAATTAGTTCAAAACGTAAGAGTCTGGGTTTATAATTTATAAACTTATTGAACATTAAACGAATTAATTAAATTTTATTAAAACGAGCTTGCTGCATAACTGTAGTTCGTAAATTCAAATGAATATATAGAACCCAATACAATTCAGAATTCTTCGAATTACCCAAATCTATTGGATTATAGTTTTCTAATGAAAGAAAAAGATTTGAATTTCATCTTGTAGATTTTCAGATATGACTAATCCAAATTTTCAGAAACATCGCGCTAAGGTAGTTCGTGGTTAAAATTTAATTAATTATTGAAACTGAGGTTTAGAACATTTATAATTTGAGTAAGGAAAATTCTACTTTATTGAAATTTCTTGTGAGAAAAATAAGTTAGTAGCTCATATATGCTCATGATTTTTATTTGAGCATTATACGTGTATAAACATAAGTTATATAGTGATTTATAACTCAGAGTTTAAAATTTGTGTAATAATTCATAAGTGAATTTCTCGGTTCACTATATTTTTGTATATCAATTCTTGGTAAATGCTTAGTTGTTCCTAAATGGGTTTTTCCATAAGTAATTGCGGGGACTCAATTTCTTTAGGGGGTGGAAATCGTTAACAACCCTCATATTTGACGATAATAAATTTAAATATTTTATTTAAATATAATGTCATTAATCCTTAATTGACTGTGTGATAAAAAAATAATCACATTTTGCATATGGATGAATTTGGACTCGAAACCACTTACATTGAGTCTGGATCATCGTTTACAACCTTTCTGACTATAAGTTTCGATATATTTCGAGCATGTCAAAATTTGGACTTTGGGCTTGGGTTTGGGTTAGCTAACTTAGCCACCCTTAAAGCTCCCACAACCCCTTCTCCTTCTTCCATTCTTCCTCATACTTCACAAAATAGAAAATAGGACAGGGGAAAGGGAAATTAAAATTCCCTAAGCCCTAGCTTGATTCAGGAATCCAATTCAAGTCGAATTCATGTGCAAATTCGAAGAGAGGAAAGGTAATCTCACTCTCTACCATCTCTAGCTTATCTCCACTTCTATTTTTGAGAATTCCTAAGCTTAACATTTAGGTCTTTTGTTTGAATGTGCCTTTCATTGAGGATTCCTGTGTTTTGATCGAAGAGAGGTCATTGTAGCTTGCTATTGGATCAATTCCTTGCTTCCTACAACCAAAGATGAGTTCCTAATAACTCACATCTATGCATCAAGCATTCATGCTTGTCTATTGTGGCTTTGGAATGTTTGTTGTATGATTATTGGTTGTGATGATTGATTTGTGTGTCTACATTTCCAATTTATGAAGTTTTATTTTATTTCAACGATTTCTATTATGATTCTTAGTGTTCATGTGAATTTGGGTGTTTATATGTTGCTTTGGCAAGTCTTAGAAGCGCCATTTTTGCATAGGAAACATCATAGGGCTTTGGGCATTTGTCGATATCGTTTTAAGCATGTTTTCTAGGCAAATTGGTGCTCAGGAGCAGATTCAAACGTCTGAATATTTTGGGTCAGACGTCTGACCTTCTTTAAATAATTATGGAATTAAAAAAACCCGTAACTTCCCCGGTAAGGAAAGAGCGGATACTTTGAGGACAAGACGAATCAGAACGCAAACGGAAGAACATTTCATTGTTAATTACAACAATTCATCAGAATACAAGAATATACAGAGTATAAATAAATATTACACATTCGATAAATATCAGAGATTACAATACATTACATAGCAGTGGAAAATAATACAAAGCACAGCTGAAGGAGATATACGGATACAGAGCTTTCTGGATATCGTTCCAGCTGTAAATCAGGATCCTGTGAATAAAAATCTGCAAAACCAAAACTACTAGTTGCCCATGTCAAAATAAGGGCACTCAGAGTTTAGGTTAAAACAATAAAATCCAGGACAGTCATGTGACTGGTGTGAGAACTAAAACAGTTATTAATCTTTATTTTAAAGTTAGGTAATTCAAGGGACCACGCCGTATAACACGGAACGGGTTTCCTCCCAAGAATACCAGTGCATAAAACAATAGCGCAATGCTGAATAAAGAAAAATGAAGCTATTATAAGACACAGGCCACATCACACAATGCAACGCAAGCTGGAGGATAGGGTTTTTACCTTATAATAGCCAAAGAATGCTTGATACGCTAAAAACAAATCATTTGATACTATTATAAGTGCATAGTGTATAAAACAATTTCAATAATAAGTATCAATCATAGACGGCATGAGTGCCCCATCCCATTATGTCGCCATACTAGGCTCTACAAATAAAATAGCACATATCACGTATTGGAAGTTAGATTTCCATCTGTGAACCACGGCAAAAGATAGTCCTTACCGATTCGAGAGCCTCTAGTCCGCCCCTCAGGCAAGCGCGCAGAAAAGCCTTGGATCATCAGGGCCGGTCCACCGATGTGGATTATTATGCCTAAACACTACGTTTCCTCGCCCTTTGGGGCGTAAATGAGCCAAATGACTCCATCGGCTCCACACAGTCACCGATAAAACCGAGGCGCCTCGCAACAGCAACAACCACATAAGTCAAGCTCGTCAGGGCGTGTCAAACCACTGATGCCACTTCTAACTAGAAAGAAACGCATGTCCTCCCTGAGGTCCTATCCCATTTCTGGTTCACAACCGGGGTGTGAGGCTCGCGAATCAACGCTACATAAAGTTATGCCACACATGCCGTGCTTTGATCATCCACCACAAGACTCTTCTTTTCAACAGAAGCCTTGATCATTTGCCACTTAGGCATGTCACAAAGGCAATTCACTCCATGCTATTGATATCCATCAATATATAACCCCTGAGCTCGTACATCTCAGAGAAGGGCGTTAAGCAAGAGAATAAATTATCCGCTGCCAAACATATATATATTTAATATAAATCAATCACACAGAATAAAATCCAATGTCAGACACACAGTCCATTTACAAGTTCGTTCTGGGTCTGAACGAAACCGGAGGCACCTTGCACATCGCATATCCATCGATCTCCAAGTACGTCTGGACGACGACTAACTGATTCCCTCCTCTTGGGTGTACGTCCCAATCAATATCATCAGTAATCACCCAAACGATGTAAAGACCTCCGGTCTTCAACCACCGTCTTCATCCTCGACCCCACGTCGAATCAGCTATTCAGAATGGTATAAACCCGGTCTTTCTAAATAACTCGCGTATATAATGAACAAGTGTTACACAGACACAACATACGCCTCATTCCAATTCAGAATATTCTTTTATTAAAATATTCTTATACTTTGGGAAAGGTTCCCATTAATTTTATCAAAGATAAATTCTTTAAATTTATTCTTTAATCTTCCTTTGAATATCAATTCAAATTAGTCGGGATTAGCGAACCGCACCGCAGTAATCCTTTATTTTATTTCCCAATCCCAACCTATTCATCCCATGAAGTAAAACCGGTCATACTTCATATCTAACACCACGGTGTTATCAGTAAATTTAATTACCATTTCACGTTGAAATCTAATTAAAGATTTAACTATCACCTGGAGCAAAACTGGTGATACTCCATTCTCGATCACTTCAATCTAATTAAAGATTCATTAAAACTCCACTTGGTTTTAATCTTCCCAAAAAATCAATATAAATGATTATTTAACTTGGGAAATCACATCCTGTCTTTAACTGGGTTAAAGAACCAATGTTATTTAAAACACGATTCACGATAAACACAAAATCACATTCCATTAATTATCGGGTTAAAGAACCAGTGTTACTTGAAACACTGTTCACGATAAACCCAAAAATCGATTCCAATTCAATTCCAATTAAATACCATTTAATTGGTACACTTCATTAAATCTAAATAAAAAGATTTAATCTTTTCCTCCACTGGGTTTAAGAACAGTGTTAATGAAGACACCATTCACGACAAAACCAAATCACATTTGATATTAAATACAAGGCTCTGAATAGAAAATATATCGGCTTATATTCAATATCAAATTCTACCACCAACAAATATCGTATCGGAAATAACGATATAAATATATCTTTCAAATTCCCATAACAGTATCTGTATCATCCCGAAATCCCACATCGAAATATTCCAAAGACAATTTTGATTCAAATCCATTCCAATTCAATTATTGGAAATAATATTTATTTTCAAAACCATTTCAAATCCAATTTATTTATTTACAAATAAATGGATTCTAATTCTAGTTCAAAACTAGTTCATTTCGATTAAAAAAAAAGAATCTATTTTTATCTTTTCAAATTTGGAATTTTTCATCCCAATTCTTCACAAATCATTTCTTATGATTTTACAAAAATTATTACTATTTTTAATAATTTTATCAAGGCCCGTACAGTCGATTTCCACCAATGACCATCGAACTACACTTACAGCAACTTTTTCCAAATTTGATTTGGACTTAATTCCAAATCCAACCGTTAGATTTCAAATCTCTAACACTCGTTAGAAAGCTCTTTTCGTTACGAACCCAACAGTTCCAGTTTTAGGAGAATCCGACGGCCGAATCTCCTATAACGTCCATTCGAAGTTAATGGTCGAAATTCACGAACTGCCGCGGCGCGGCACGTTCTATTCAGGCCATTATATATATAATATATATATTATATATATATTTCGTCGATTTCCTTTTTAAAATGTATTTTATAAATCGTTTTAAATTCATTTTCAAAACGATTTCAACTTCATATTCAATTTCTAATCAGAATTGAATATTCCACATCATCGATATATAAATGATAATATTTTCAAAATGTTATATTTTAAAATCAATTACTTTTCTATATTCATTATAAAAATGAATAAAATCGATATAAATATCGTTCATGTCAAAATGGCATCAATCTAATCAACCCGACTTTTATTCAACACATGAATGTTTATTCTTCTATTCAACACATGAATATTTATTTTACTGTTCAACACATGAATATTTCTATTCAACACATGAATTTTATTTGCTATTCAACACATGAATATATATTTCTATTCAACACATGAATTTATATTTCTATTCAACACATGAATAAATATTTTACTTCAACACATGAATATATATTTTACTTCAACACATGAATATATATTTTACTTCAACACGTGAATATATTCCTATTTTCCAAATTGGAATGAGGCCCAATCAATTACCATATAACGTTTATTATATGGATTCCCTACAACACTTGTATATAACATCAACGATAAATCATCAACCATCATCCAAAGTGCATCACACAACTGCATAAGCATTAAATATAAATAATTGACGCTTACACAGTCTATCAATCCATCGATTGACATACAACTAAAAAATCGGGATTAGTGTACGCCAAATCTCATCCCAATACCCGTGTGGGGTTTCAAATAAACAAACACACATTTTATTTGTGCAGCTGGGCGATGTGTAAAATTTATCGTCCCAATCAATATCGGTCAAATTAGTGTATATAAACAAATCGTTCGATTTGTTTATTACTATTTATTTTATATACACGTTAAAAATCATTTTTTTAACTATAAAATATTTTCCACTATAAAATATTTTATTTCATTTCACATTACACAATTACATTTCCCAACACAGCAATCAAATAAACAAGTCATCCATGGTCTATGGACGACGGGTGTCGGGTGCTGCTAAACACCGTCTGCATCCTAGTATATATTTCAACTAGAAAATAAATTAAAAGTGAGGAGTTCTCACCGATTAGCAAAATCAAACGCCACGAGTCTTCATATGTAGAAATCTTCGTCGTGCTCGCCTTTTGTCAATTTCATTGTCCATAGTCACAACATATATAAAAAATCAAATTTTTATATTGTTGCTACGTATATAAAAATCACATTTTTATACGGCTACTATATAGATAAAAATTCTATTTTTTGTACCGCTACTATATAGATAAAAATTCTATTTTTATCCCGCTACTTTATAGATAAAAATTCTACTTTTATACTGCTACTATATAGACAAAAATTCTATTTTTATCACGCTATTCTCTATATAAAAATTATATTTTTATATATCTACTTCTAATATAAAGATCGAATTTTTATATCATTGCTATAAAAATCACATCTTTATTTCAACATATATATAATAAAAATCAGATTTTTATTTCGTTACATATATAAAGATCAAATTTTTACTATCTATATAATATAAAAATCGTATTTTTATTATCTCTATAATATAAAATTTATATTTTTAATCTATCTATAATTATTTCTTATTATAATTATTTTATAAATAATATACATACGATAAAATAGAATGTGATTTTGTATCGTCTTTTCTATTTTCAAAATTGAAATCTTCCAATTGTTAAATTCAAATCTTTCTATTGCTAAAATTCAAATCTTTCTATTTTTAAACATCAAATCTTTCTATTTTTAAACTTCCTAGCTTTATATAAGTAAAATAAGATTCTTATATATAAAAAAACTAAACTAAAAACTGAAATTAAAATCAACGCATTTAAAAACTCACTGTTTGCTGTTGTGGTGGCGTTGGGGACGAGGATGAGCAGTGGTGGTCGGAGGGTGGTACGGCCAGGTGGAGCGGTGGCTGCCCTAGGGTTTGCTGGCGGCTCGAGCATCGGTTTGGGGGTTTCGAGCTTCGGCTAGTGGGGTTCGAGCAGGGGGCGGTGGAGGGGAGAGAAAGGGGAGGAGGGGTGGAGGAGGTTGGCCGGCGGTGGGGTGCTCCGGCGTGGGCGGATCAGAGGAGCGATAGGAGAGGTGTCGAGGGTTTTTTTTTCTTTTCTGAAATGAAGGCGTTGACTAAGAAAGAGGAGGGGAGGAGGATAAGTAAATAAATATATTATTTTAATTTTCAAAAAGCATCTTTTTATTTTCAACTCGAAATCAAACCCATCGACTGTCGTCCCTAGCTAATTACCCCCATTCCGAACACAATGGGATATGTTTCGTAACCTGATTCGATTGTTACGATCAGTTTTCGTCAAAATCAAAATATAAATTTATATATTGAATTTGAACGCACATTTCAATTTACCGGGGCCACATACGAACTCTAAAAATTTCCAAAAAATATTTTCTAGCTTCGTACTGACGATACGGTCCTAACAAAACTAATTTAATCGAATTCTGAGACCATTTGAAAAATGGCCATTTTCCAGTCAATTAAAATCAACTAAAACTGGTCAAACGCGTTTTGCTTTGCCATGCTCACATATTGATTCAGAAAATAACGAATTTTGAAACCTAGCAATAACTTGACATCTCGGATCCAATAAAAGTGGTTTTGTCGAAAATCGAGGTCATTTGCAAAATTTCCATTTTTAAGGACCAAAATTCCACAACGACTATTCTGAATTTCAACTGGACGTAACTTTTGATTCCCGCTATGAAATTTTGATTTTTTGGATTCGTTGGAAAGATATTTTCAATTAGATTCTAATACTTTTGGTTTTGCTAAAATCCAGTTTATTTTGAATCCTGTACGTTCGTTTGAACTTTGAAATCGAATTTTCGAACTACCGCGCCATTTTCAATTCCTTTTATAATTAAAATAAAATATTTATATTCTAACGACGATTCATATAAATATATATGTTCTATTCTACTCAAAATAAATTTTTTGTTGTTATTATTTAAAATAATTCATTTTAAATAATCAAAATTCGCAAAAATTGCCAAAAGAAAATTTCTAAATTGGCTCAGATTTCCAGGTTATTACAGGAATCAAGTAAACAAATTCAGAAGTCTGAAAATTTTAGCTCAAACGTCAGAATTGTAATTCAGACGTCGGGCCGGAATAATTCAGACGTCTGAATGGGCACCAAAATGAACTAAATCCTTGCTGGTTTTTGAAAATCTCAGTTCAGACGTCTGACCTAAATGGTTCAAACGTCTGAATCTGTTGTTCTGATGTTGACCAGTGGAGACCATGGTCAACAGTTTAGGCCTATTCAGGCTCTTCTCCGGCCGAGTTTCGGCCCATTTCGACCTTTTTTGTAACTTTTCAGTTTTTCTACAGTACAGATTTCTACAGCTCGATTTTTATGGATTTTCAATTTATTCATTGTGAACGAATTTTATAATCGATATTTATGAGATTTAATTTACGTTATTAAAACGTGAATTCATAGATCGATCATCATTTTCAATCGACATTATACGAGATTTGCCACTTCAAAACTATATAAAAAGGTTTTATGGTATTAGTAGATATCCAATTCTTTTACCAAAATGGTTTCTAATCTTACTTCATTATATGAAGATATTTTACTAAATCGTTTTATAAATCTTTTTCAAATCTATTAATATATATTTTATGAACCTTTATCTCATTCGTATGAGAAATCTAATTAAACGCCTTTGTAAAAACAAGGACTATGAAACCTTGCTTTTGTTTTAACGGTTAATTCTTGGACTCGTCCAATTGAAAACTATGGAAATGATCGTTTTTTTTAGCGGACAATATGACTTGTTCGTAAATATTTGAGTAGAGCTAGTGGTTATGGGACATATAGCTAAACTCTTATAGTTACTAGCTTGGAGTAGTTTGCACTACCTTGGATCGATTGTGATCTTTTAATGAATTATTTTGATGATCTTCGGATCATCCTGAGGAACATCGATTCATTGAGGGACTTCGGTTCACTTCAGCGGGGTCGCGACCGGGAGGTCTTCGGGCCATCTCGGAGCTTCGGCTCAACATATAGGTGAGCTACCTAGAGATCGCGTCTCATCTCGATACATGTGTTGGTTGAGTCTTCGGACTCCTAGGTTGAGTCTTCAGACTCCCATCTCGAGGCCTACCCCCTTGTTTTCTTTGTGATTTCTGGATTTCTTGTTTTTAATTTCTGGAATATGAGAATTATTGATATTAATTTATCAATCTTAGTTTTAGTTGACATATGAGCTGTCAATTCTCGTGTTGGTATTAATTTATCAAATCTTAGTTTTAATTGACATATGTGCTATCAATTCTCGTATTGGTATTAATTTATCAAATCTTTGTCTTAATCGACATATGTACTGCCAATTCCCGTATTGGTATTAATTTATCAATCTTAGTTTTATTGATGTATCAGCTATGAATTTTCGTATTGATTTGATATGATTTATCATTTCCTCGAGTAGCTATATAAATTTGAATGAGATATTCTTTTATAGCCCTGATATAGATTTATGAGATATACAGTAGACATTCTTGAGTTCCACCATCGTGTGTGTCACTTTTATTATAGTATTTATTGTCTGCATTTACTTTTATCTCTTATTATATCCTAGTTTATGAGATAAGTACAGCTAGACTGATCAGTTTATTGTTATCTTTGTGTAAAAAATACTCAGGTCAGACCGAGGTATTTCAGGTGATTCTTCTTGATTCCAGCATGGACTATCCTCCACTTGTGGGCACACTACTTTAGTGTTGTACTTTTTGGGTTATATGTATATGAGACTCCTTTGTATACATATTATTTTGAGTAGCTTTATGCTTATTCTTTTGTTGTATAATGGATCGACTATGACCACTATCTTGTATTTACACTTATGTGTTATATTCATGTCTATTTCCGCCTTAGTGATGTGAATATCTGTGTCTGACTCTACTTTATTGTTATGTATTTATATTGATTTTCGAATTATATATAGCCGTTATGTAGTAGTTTTGAACTTGAATTAGATGTTTCGGATTTCCTCATGAGCTTTTGAAAAGTAAGACCACATTATCTCATACGTTTAACACTCGTACAAAGCTATTATACAGATGGTCGCTCCTCAACAGCCTTATTCTTTGGGTTAGTTGACACCTTTGCTTGCAAAGGCCTTGGCTAACGCGAGTATAGAGGGGGGGCGTTACAAGTTCAGACCAATCTAGCTCCAAACTTGACCAAATCATCACCAGACGATAGTATCGACTCAAACAACTCATCCAAATCATCCAATTCAACCATAAACACTTTAAGAAATCATCATCAACATTAGAACAACAATTATATGTTTGAGAATTGAGTTTTGATGAAAACAACCATATTTCAATAATAGTTGATTATAAACTATATACTAGCATCTCTATCTAGAATATATATACACACACATATATGCATGATTTGTATACATGAATTAGTACTGAAGACTATACAGTTTTAGAGATTCAAGAGATTCAAAATTAAGAGAAGATTCAAGACTCATGAGTAATCAATAAATCAAGAGTTCAAGACAAATATAGTAGTAGAGTCTAGTTTATATTTATGACTTTGAATAGCCCTCCAAGTTCAAATTCAAATTTTGTTTTTCAAGTTATGATTTTCAAATTTCAAATTCTGTTTTTCAAAATTCAAACTCTAGTTTTAATTTGTTTTCTATCTTACTTTTGATTTCAAACTTAAGTTTTAAAGTTTATAAGTTTATATATATTTATATAGTTATATACTTTTATAATTTTATATTTTATATTGCTTTAAACCTTATAGTTTTATAAATATGTTCATATAACATATATCTATGTTTTCACATGATTTTCTACTTTATAATACTCATTTATATCACTATGGTTTAATTCAAGATTTTCAGAATTATATATATAGTTAAACAATTGAAAGTATTCAAGATTGAAATTTTCAATACCTATATGTCGACATACATATATACATATGTCGACATACAACCGTCACTTTTTCAATTTTGGAAGCAAATGTTTTTTCACTATTTGTAACGTTCCAGAAGCATTGCAACCTTTCAAAACATATAAATAGGGGTTAAATTCGAATTTTTTAACCATTCTTCTTCTCCATCTTCACCCCTTTTCATCCCACCCTTATTATGTCTTATTGTATTAATTTCTACACTTCTACACTACTGATTTCTATTCTAAATACATAAAACTTCTTCTCTTCCCACTCTCTACTCATTACTCTCCGAATTTAAGTGTTATTGAAGAATTATAGGGTTGTTGTAATTATTTTGGATTATTTGGGAAAGGGTGTTTTCCTTATAACCCGAAAATCAAGGAAAGGAATCATTGTTAACCTTGTAGCCGTGAAATCAAGGGTGTTTGGAGTGGTGTTAGCCTTATAGCTGGGAAATCAAAGGGATTGTACTTGGATATTGATATAGTAATAAAACTCTGTGCAATCCAGCGTTGTGTTGGACTGGTCGTAGGTGTAAACCGAACCAGTATAAATTTCGGTATGTTCTTTTATTTTCTACATTATTTTTGTTTATTTCTGTGTTTATATTTGATTCTGTGTCTGTGATCATCTTTGTGGTTTTATATTCAAATAGTAGACCATATAAGTTTTAGATTTTCTTAAATTCCCTGAAACCACTATTCACCCCCCATCCTCTAGTGTTAATCTTGCCTTAAGATCTGCACATTCAACATTCGCTAACAATTGGAATCCGAGTAAGGTTTTTCAAAAAGTTCATAATTTGATTTTTGAAAATATTAAATGGCAACCAACACTGGTAATAAAAGTTCTTTTGTAGAGGGTCAGTCCACTGTTAGACCACCTCTATTTAATAATAGTAATTATTCATATTGAGCATGTAGAATGTAATTATATTTAAAGTTAGTAGAATTAGACACATGGCGTAGTACATAGAATGAGTTTATTGAACTCACAACTAATTTTTCACAATGGACTAATGAACAAAAGGCTGTTGCACAAAGCAATTCCAAAGCCATGAATATGTTGTTTTGTTCATTAGATAGGAATGAGTTTAATAGGGTGTCAGTTTGTAAATCTACTTATGAAATTCAGAGACCTTTACAAGTTACTCATGAAGGAACTAGTAAAGCTAAACAAACAAAGATATCAATGTTAATTAATCAGTTTGAGTTATTCAAAATAAACGAGAATGAATGTATCTCCGACATGTATTGCATATTCCAAGAGATAGTGCACTCATTAATAGCACTAGGGAAAACTTACTCATAAGGAGATCA
This sequence comes from Allium sativum, assembly GCA_030737875.1. NCBI lineage: Eukaryota > Viridiplantae > Streptophyta > Magnoliopsida > Asparagales > Amaryllidaceae > Allium > Allium sativum. Next base: position 648,289,757 of record CM060923.1, read on the forward strand.
AGTCTTAAAAATATTGATTTCATTGACTCCAAAATGAGATCAGAAAACATTGGCAATTGAAGAAGCCAATAATATCAGTGAAATGAAGATTGAGGAGTTATCGGGAATTTGATGTCTTTTGAAGTCCAACTACAGAAAATAAAAGAAAATAGACCAACTAAAAAGAAATCTATTGCATTCAAAGCGACAACAAATGTTTCGGACTGGAGCAGTGAAGACGATGAAGAAACAACCTTAATGACAAGACATTTCAGAAAATTTCTGAAATACAGAAAGAGAAATAGCTTTCAAAGATATAACTAAGGAAGTTGAAGAAGAAATGATGATCGATGTTATAACTGCAATAAACCAGGTCATATCAAGAGAATGTGTTCATATTCGGATAAATCAATTCAACAAACGGACAATAGCAATTCATCAAAGAAAAGAAAGAGAGCATACGCAACAACTTTAGATGATTCAGATTCGTCATCAAGTGATGAAGAGCCAGAAACCGGGAATACAAATATGTCCTTCATAGCAATTCAGAATTCAAAAAATATTGTAATCACCAGGAAAATCTGAGCCAATTTAAAAATTTTATTTTGGCCCTTATAGTGAATTTTGAATATTTAAAATGATTTATTTTAAATAATAATGACGAGAAATTTATTTTGAATATAATTGGAATGTAACATTTCTTTAATCGAAATTAGAATATAAATATTTATTTTAATTATAAAAGGAAATGGAAATGGCGCGGTAGTTTGAAAATTCCATTTTCAAATTTCAAATGAGTGTACAAGATTCAAAATAAAACGAATTTTAGTAAAACCAAAAATATTAGAATCTAGTTGAAAATATCTTTCCAATGAATCCGAGAAATTAAAATTTCATACCGGGACTAAAAAGTTATGTTTAATTGAAAATTCAGAATAGTCCCTGTGGAATTTTGGCCCTTAAAAATAGATATTTTGCAAACGACCTCCGTTTTCGATGAAACCACTTTTGTTGGATCCGGGAAGTCAGGTTATTGCTGGATTCCAAAATTCATAATTTTAGAAATCAGTATGTGAGTGTGGCAAAAGAAAACGTATTTTAATAATTTTTGTCAATTTCGATCGACAAGAAAATGGCCATTTTTCAAATGGTCTCAGAATTTGATGAAATTAGTTTTGTTAGGACCGTATCATTAATACGAAGCTAGAAATAATTTTTCTGGAATTTTCTGAATCAATATGTGACCCAAGTAAATTGAAATGTACATTTAAAATTCATTATAATGATTTATATTTTAATTTCAGCGAAAATTGATCGTAGCAGTCGAATTGGCTTACAATACATATCCCATTGCGTTCGAAATGGTGGTAATTAGTTATGGGCGACAGTCATTGGGTCTTGTTTTGAGTCTGAATGAAAAATCAACTCTTTGGGAGAAATAAATTAAAATAAATATTATATATAAAATTCTCTCTCTCTATCTCTCTTTTATTTCGTTCGAGATTAGAAAAAAAAGGAGCACGATGGGAGAACGAAGGGGGGGATCCGCCTCCACTGGCCATCGCGTCGCCGCCAGGGCTCCCCACCATCGTCGCAACCAGCGCCTCCTCCCTCCTCGGCCCTTCTTCCTCTCTCTCCTCCGTCCTGCGCAAACCCTAGCCCAAATCGGTGAGAACCCCGATGCCTCCGACCTACCACTTCCCGCCGCAGCCTCCAACCACCCTTCCTAACCTCCAGCGCCGCAGATGAACTGTAACGGCCCGGAAATTTTGACGTTCAAAATTTAAATTTAAATTAAGACTCGAAGCAAAAATAAATATTTATGGTTGATTTTGATTTAAAAGTTGGACTCTTAGCTATTCTCAAATGTAGTGTTCAGTTTTAAAATGAAAATGCTTGTGTAAATCTGAATATCAATGCAGACATTTTGTCGTAATTTAACAAGTTTTGAATTCGAGTTACTTCTAAATATAGATTCTTTCCGTGGACTTAACGTCAATACGAATGGTTGTCAAAGCAAACATTAACCAAATATTTGTGATGTTTTAAAATTTTGTTAGAGGATTCTAAATTATATTTTTCCAATGTACCTTTAGAATTTTAATCTAATATAATTTATTTTGAATTGGTTTCATTTTAATTTAATACAAGATAGGCATTTTTGAATATATGCAATTCCTTGTATTTGTTGTATACAAACATAGTATATACATTTAAAATTTAAATAATTCTTTGATAAGTTTGCTACTTGAAATTTTTTTACTTGGAAATATACTTGTTTAATATTTGTCATGCCACTTGTTCATGGTGCTGAAATTTGTTTTACACTTGTCCTGGTTAAAAACTTGCATTCACCACGTGTTCATTTGTCTCTGATAACCTTCACCATGTGTCTTCATTTTGTTTCACCGTCGTCCTCTTTTTATTTCTTCCAGAATTAGTCTCCTTTCCCAAAAATTTAATTACTCTAGCCGAAACAAACTAAATCCCCTAATCAATGAAATCATGGCCTTCCTCAAATTTGCTTCTTGCCGATTCGCCATTTCATCCTTTCCCTTTTTATTTCCGAGCAACGAGCAGGCTAACCTCCACCGAAACCCTGAACTGCTGCGCCACCACTTTCCTGCTCGCTGAACCGAACCCGTCTTGTCTACCAACACCACTTGAACCTCGCAACCGTCGCCCTACGACCGCGCACCAACAGACGATGTACGCTGGGATGGTTCAGCTGCTACCTGCCTCGAATGGCCGACAACTCCTCACCGATCAGCCGCTTCTCTCTATTGCTTAGGCCATCGACCAAACGTAAGTCTAACTTACAATTTAAACTTTTGGCAAGTTCCCTACTTCAGACTCACTAAGTACAATTTATTTGGCTACTGTATTTCCTTTTGTTGTCATGTTGGTTCCCGGTTTTGATTGTTCCTGGAATATCCTATGTCACCTTTACCTAAGCCCCATTGAGAATTTTACATCTGGGTTGACTGCATATGAACTTTGGCCACTAGACACCCATACATTTTGATTATGGTCTCACCATCTCTCCATTTCGCCTTGTGTGGTCATTTTATTATGTATATAAGTCTGCTACTTTGCAGATTAAGCTGAACTGTTAATTTCATTTGTTTGATCTTTCTGTTTTCGGTTTATATACTCGCATCTACTGTGATTTCATTCATGCATGTAGTGACAGTCGCTACGCCACTGCATTTTGGAATAGTGGTTACACTCCACACATGTATAATTAAAGAAGTCCGCACTAGATTCATGGTTCAGCCCTTATTGATATTTGCTTTGCATATACCGAGTTCATGCATTTGGCTGCACCTTCAAAATTCACTTCTGCATGTTCACGTTTTGCCATGCTTTTATTCTAAGACCATTACATATATACATGCTGATTTGGCACCTTGCATTTGCTTCTGTAACGTGCGGTTTCCACTTGAAATCCTTATTGCATGGACCTGAATTGATAACTAGTTACATGGCTTCAGTACACTACTAGACTAATGTCACCTAGTTGCCACAGTTTCTACAAAATGGCCTAATGTGTGCCCTTTCCTATAGCATAGATTTCCTACATGTATTTCAAGCATAGAACATCCCATTTGAGTTGTTTTACATGTAGGCACATGCATTTCCATTTATTTTTAGTCTCGCATGTTCATAGAAGTAGGTTCTGTTTGGATAACTAGCATGCACCCTAAACCGAATTTTCTGTTGCATTGACTGCATGTATGTAAGGGAACAAATTTGAACATGGGACTACACCAAACGTACATACATCCTTGCTGCTCATCCAGGTTGCCCCATTTCTTTTTGCAACAGGCCAGACTTACCTGCCTCACGCCATATTGCCTAGATATGTTCTTTATTGCATGTTGTTGTCTCACGGAAAACGCCTTAACCATTTCTTTTGTCACCTTTATGAGTTGAGATCTGTATTACATAAGCTCTTGCCTATTATATTGCGACCTTGGTAATAGCGGTAGCCTTTACTGGCCCGTGTAGAAATCCACACTGTATGCTTCCGTACTTTGATCCATGGTGTTATTTTGGTCATGCATGTTTATACACGTGTGTCTAAACCCTGCTTGCCCTCTTGCCTTTCATTTTATGGCCACAAACGACTTATGTAACCTCTTGCTACATGCATGAATGTATGCTCAAATGTTAGTTGCCGCACTTATCCTATTTATTTCGACAGTTCAATGGTAGTACTCGAATCTCTTAAATTGTTGTAGGGATTAAACAAATTATATTTAGTGTTTATTGAAGTGTGCTAACTTGAAATAAGTTTAATCCTGATTCGGGTGTTTTGTGTATTTTGCATGGGACACTCGGGTCAGGCCCTAAGTGTTCCAGGTTATAGATATCAGCTCGCAATGAACTAAAGATGATGTGGAGATGTGGAGACGCACGCAATCGCTCGCTCGGCAAAACAGTAAAAATTGTTAAAGAAATTTATGTATATAATTTGTTATTCTTCCGCTGTACAAATGTTTATAAAAACTCTGATATTTATATAAATTTTTATTCCGTTGCAAATTATTGTACTCTGTGATTCTGTATTAATCCTGTTTAAACCGTGTAAGCCAATAACAATCTGTCATTTTGTACATTTCAGATTGGTTTAAATACCGATTTGGAACAGGCGAAATGCCAGGTCGTTACGGTTGGTATCAGAGCTTTGGTTCATACAAAGCTTGGCTTATTCAGTTTAAAAACTCATTAGAGATAAGGTAGAAATGCCTTAGAATGAGTAGAATTGATGCTAGAATCAGCGGAATTCAAAATAAATTATTTTTGAAAGAGAATTTTGAAATAAAATTTTTGAAGAAGATTTGAAAGTAAAATTTTGAAGAAGGCATTTTCGATAATAAAGGCTTTTGCGACAGTTGCAATCCTCGAGTGTTCGAAATTTTCAAAGAAAATAAAAGTGAAAAAAATTAACCGATTTCACAAGTACTTTGAAATCTTCTAATTATTTTAAAGAGAAGAAATGGAGTACAAGTCAAGTACTAGAGTATGGATTTTGGAAAAAGTACAATAAAAAAAATCTGGTAGAGTTGAAACTTGACAAAGTTGAAGTTTGGCGATACTTGACTTAAGGAACGGCTGGCGGATGAAATGTGAATCAGTACTGAATTTGACTTGGATCAGATTTTAATTAATATTGCTTTCATTATAACAAATATATAAGAAAATTCTCGCTTTACTTATATTTTAATTCAAAGTTGTAGATTGGGAAAACATCTAAAATCTTTTTTCTTAATTCATTATGTTGTAGTTATTTTTGTTTTACTTTTGGGTTAACGTTTAACAAATTTAAAGTTCAAAATACTTGATAACTCAAAGTCTAACAAGTCTACCTTTGTTCTTAAAGAAATTTAGCCATACGTTGTACCGACGCATGTCTAAAAATTCCCAATTACTAAATATATACTTGTTTCAACTCCCAGTAAAAATACATAAAGTCTTTAATTTCTGTTTCATTTCCTCGAGAAGATTTTCCCATGACAAGGCATAGGGATTGCCTATCGCACGCAATAATATAGATGATTAAGGCTGCTCCGGACACCTAAAGCATAACATCGTCAAGGGTTCTCAAGCGAAGTGTACCTCACGGTTTTCATCCAGACACGGACCCCCAAGCACAACATCGCGGAGCACATATAACTTGGTTTTCACCCAGACACGGATACCATATATGCCTAGGTTGCTCTTCCCAAATACCATCATCGAGGGATCTCAAGCGAAGTGTACATCACAGCTTTTGTCCAGACACGGACCCCCCAGCACAACATCGCGGAGCACATATAACTCTCAGTTTTCATCCAGACTCGGACACCGTATATGCCTAGGTTGCTCACCCTAAGTCACACACCCCCCTTCGTTTAGTCACAGGTCACCCGCATCCATGAAATATCAATCATTTCATATCCCGAAGTCATGAATCATTTCGCAACAATAATTCGCAAATACTTTCAATCATAATATTGTTGTCTTTCAAACACTTCAAATATCGGGATTTAAATCACCGAAATTTCTTAGTTCATAAATCAGTTTATAAACTCATCATATCCAAAATAGTTGGAAAATCATTTCGTTCAACTAAAATTTTCAACTTCCAAACCTACAACTTATGGTTTCCATCTCTTCGAAATCGATGATCTTATTCAAATGCTTCAAGCCTTTTCAAATTCTCTAGATCAAGGACTTTAAGATTCATTATATAAGATTACCAGTTCCACATCATTATATTCCAAATCAATGATTTTGAATCTCATATTTATATAATTTATACAAGTTTCAAATTTCATATCAAAAATGTTCATATATCGATAATCTTCAAAATTCTCCTTTCAAGATCAAATTTAATTAATTTCAAACGATTCCAGTGATCAATATCATTTCGAAATTTAAGTTCGCATCCACAAATTTTCAACATTCATATTAAATTTGGATTTCACATTAAACTATTGATATTCAATTGAGTCCTTATATTCAATCATTCGGACTAAAACTGCTTGGATCAAAATGCATACATAAACATAAGTTGACAATTTCTTAGAAATTCATATTGCCGTAAATTTTCTCTTCGAGAATTGGAAACCAAATTTGATCCATACGATTTTCTTATCATCCTTTCAAATCTAGCAAATCTTTCAAAGTCATAAAGCTTTAGAAAATCGTTTATACAAGTTGTATCAATTATAGCTTCAAAACATTTCTAAGATTTCCAACTAAATTTCATATTTTCATAATATGAGTTTTCAAGAGCTTCAGCCAATCTCTAAACTTTTTTTTTTACGATTCATATAGTCGAATAACCCCTTTCTTTACAATTTATACAAAGTCCTTTGTATATCACTGTTGGATCTCCATTCATTTTCATTTCAAATATCGGACCTCTTGAAGCATTTCTATTCAAAATACCATTATGCTTCCGCTACGCTACTCTGATTCGGCGTATCCAAGTTTCAAACTAGTATTGTTTCAAATATTAACATTAGTACGTATTTCAAATTCTTTGAAATCAAATTCTCAAGTATATATTCTATTCTCAATCTTCTTGCATACGATGGATTCAACATTTTAACTACTATGTAAGTTCATTTACCAATCGTAACATAATATTTATGACAAATCAACTTGAGAATTTATTTGTTAAAAATCCTTTCAAATCTAAGATTTCCAGTCCAACGCATTAGGAATTGACTTCACCAATTTCCGAAACTAAAACCTCAAAATTTGCATTTCCAAAATCCGATTTTCCCGCACAAGTTGGATTCTATATTTCAAACACTTCTATAAAGTTCATTTGTCGAGGTTACGTTATCGTAACATCTTGAATAAATCGAGGTTGTTTAGTTGAATTCGATCTTGGTCTCGTTCAATACAATGGCGTTGAGGGCATACATACATGGATCAAGTTAAATTTCATGTGCCTAAGTCAAGTAAAGATGCATAGAAGTTCAATGCTAATTCGTACACAAAAGGCATACATAGACCAAATCAGGTTCATGAGCTTGGAATAGAAACTCAACATCCAATGAGCATCAACAGTTGCAAAGGTTCGAATCAAATATTTGGCCAAATTCACATGATACAAAGGTACGAATGACATTTCTCAAGAACAACGTTTCGGATTTAAACAATTAACCTAGGCCAAGATAAGGGAGTCAAATGCACACAAGGATACAAATTCCAGCAGTTCAATCATGGAATACTTGATATTTTTCATTAATTTTTCCTTTTGAGTAAATCTTACTTCAACATTTTCATTTTCTCCTTCCGTATCTCAAGCGAACCCTTGTTGAGAATTTTTTTTTATTCGACTCACTCATTCTAGTCGGTTTCTTTTAACAAAGGAAAATATATAATTCAATTGGTTTGTTTAGTACATATCACATTTTATCGTATTAACTTTGTTGCTCAAACTTCGTATAGCTTCAAGTGGGGAAGGTCAATCTTCTCCCCAACTTAAGACGTTTACCATTATTTGATTAAATTGTATCGTCAGAACCGAAATATATGGTGATATGATTTCTTAATACCTAAGCTCACTTACGTTCTTTTTCAAAAATTCACTTTTCAGTTCTTCAAGTGAGATTTCTTAAATATATCCTTGCGGTTTGACAAAACAAGTCAATTCATGCTTCTTATTATCCAAGTTAAGTATGTGTTTAACTTAACTACCTTACTTTGCACATCTCGTTGGTTAAATACATAACATAGTATTATCAACAATTCGATATTTATTTGCCAAATCAATTTATACTTTATGACGTCGCTAAAACATTTTCAAATGTTTATTTAAAACAGCTTTAAGTATTTTTCGACGTCTTAATCAGAAATATATATTCATCCCATTTTCGAAACTCAAAAATGAGTATTGATGATGTTGCAATCACCATCAGACCATCCCCAAGCGACTAGAATGAGATTCTATATCCATCTAGTATATGTTGGACTTCATATATACGTTGATCAGGCGTATATGCAAAATCCCTAGATACTTGATCGTCCAACCTTGACGTCAAATAAATACTCGCAACTGTTTTCATTACACTTCAATTCTGTAGTTTTCAAATTAACGACATTCTTATATAAATAAGTTTCGAAAATTTCATATCAAATGTCTATACAATTGCCGAATCAAGTTTCCAATGTATCCTTCTTATATTTCCCTTATATAAGGTTTCATTCATAGCTAAATTTTCTTGAAGTTTTCATTTCAATCCCCAAATCATTTGGACTTATAATTTAATTTGTTATTCAAAAATCATTTAAATTCAGATTTCCCTTTTTACTTACAAGTTCATATTTGCAAATCGAATTTTCGAAAACTTTCCATTTTGATTTGGATTTATAAGTCACGCGTATCGTTCTTCCATCGATCCTTCATACTAGAGCACTCATACTGAATTTGTCCAGATCTTTATAAAATAATAAGTTTGTACTGAAATAAGTTTTTTTAAAAAAAAAAGATAATATAAGAAAAAATTCAGTAATGAACCCTTCCTCGACATTATTAATTGAAGCACGGGTCAAAATAATCATAGTATATTAGTTAAAAATGACGAAGTTAACGTTTATCATAGAACATCACGGTGTCCGAGTCTGGATGAAAACCGAGTTATATGTGCTCCGCAATGTTGTGCTTGGGGGTCCGTGTCTGGACGAAAACCGTGATGTACACTTCGCTTGAGAACCCTCGACGATGGCTTTAGGTGTTCGGAGCAGCCTTATTTATCGATATTATAGCGTACGATAGGCAGTCCCTATGCCTTGTCATGGGGAAAACTTCTCGAGGAAATAAGCAGCCTTATTTATTTATTTATTTATTGGGAGTTGAAACAAGTATATTTAGAACTTGTATATTGTAGCTACGCGCCTAATTAACGCATGTCTAAAATTTACAAGAACGACGATGGACTTGTTAGGCTTCGAGTAACAAGTGTTTATCTTATACGTTTAAAGTTTGAAAGCGATTTTTGATTTTTGAAATCCCAAAGTGAAGTGTTGATATAAAAGTTTACAAATTCAATAGTTTAAGTATTATTTTATAACCTCTCCTTTTCGAGGACGAAAAGCTTTAAGTGGGGGAGATTGTAACGGCCTAGGATTTCCGATGTTTGAAATATAAACTAAATTAGGAGTTAACGGTAGGACAAATAACCATATTGGTTTTCGACCTAGAATTTTGAATTTATTTATTTTATAAGTGTTAATTAAAAATTTTAATGTAAGTGTTTTGTTAAATTTAACGATAAATGTATATTTTAAAAAAAACTTTATTTACAAATAGCTTTATTTTATTTAAAACGTTAGCTGCATTTTTAAATTTATTGAAGTACATTGTTTTGAAATTTTAATTTTATTTAACTTGAAATATTTAATTTATTTGGATTTTTTTTGTTCTAATGGAAAGAAATGTGGTTTAAATTTCGTTACGCTTGTTCTTGAAAATGCGTTCGTTAACCAAGTGTCAAGCTACTTGGTAATATTTATACCACGTAAAACTTAGTTCCAGTATAGAACTCCACGCGTCCTTGTTTGCACCACATGTCCTCATTTGCTGCAGTTTATGTTGCCACTTGTTGAAGTCATACTGAATTTTTAACATTTGTCCATTTGGTCATGAGAAGAACACCACGCGTGTCCCTTGTTTTTCACGCATCCCTTTCTTTTCTTTCTACTTAAGTCGTTCCCTTGTTAACAGCTAAAATAAAACCCAAATTACCTCTTCAAATCAATTTGGCCCCAAATCGATTTTGCTTGCAAATCAATGTCCACCGTAAGGGATTGAACTGATCATCGTTGTTCCCCTTCAGCATCGCTTCCGCTTCCTTCTGGAAATTCCATCCCTGTGTCTTCGAGACCCATGCCATTAGGATTCTTCTCCTATTAACGCTCTGGTCGCCGCCTCGAGCCCAGCTTCACTGCGTCAGCCCACCGCTATTCGTAGCAGCAACACCTCCGTGGTTTGGCGCCACTAGCATCACCGAAATCAGCGACTGCCGCGCCGGGAGCTGCTGTTGGCCTCCTCGTGGCACCATCAAGGACGAACTCACCTCGCCTCCTTCCACCACAGATCGATTTCATCACATCATTCGTCCTCGGCCCCCAATCAAAAAAAAGAACCTCGGAACCAAGCAGTTGCTGACGAAATAGGGCTCTGACCACCGTATGTTGGCACTTACTAGCACTGCAGCTCGTTCATCGCTGTTCCGTCACTTGCGCTTCCTTCTCCATCGACACCGAATGTAAGTTTACTTACAGATTAAATTTGTTGCAAGTTTTCCACTTCGCTGCACTAAGTATCATTGTTTGGGTTGTTTGCTTTCGGTTTTTCGATTTGTGTTGGTCGAAGTTTTGTTACTTTGTTATATTTGGTTCCAGTAATTTTCCTAATTGTGCCAATTCTTTGCACTAATGGGAATGAGATCTATTTGACCTGGAAACATACCATCCATGCGCATTTGGATGTCCTTTTGCATATCCTGTCTCCTGGTTGCATAGTTGTTTACATAGCTCTTCACCATTAGTTGCTGCTGATAAGCAGCTGCATTATATTTTATTCTTTGATACATTTATGGCTCTAAGACATGGAATAGACATAGATAAGCCCTTGGGACTTCCTGTCAAGTTTTGTTAAACTGTTTATACAGTCAAAAAGGAAAAGGGAAAACTTTAGTTGCTCTCACTTCGACTTTATGTTAGCTGTTGCAATTGTTGGGTAGTCATTCAAATTTTATATATGTTTACATTACTAGTAGCTCATGCATGGGTTGGTACTAGAATCATATGAAAATTTACTGCAGTTGTCGACCTTTGAATAATCTATTTGAAGCCCACGCATCTAGTTCTCATATTCAATGATTTGTATTAAGCGACGTCTAATGCATTGCTCACACATATACCATACTGTGAGCATTGGATCTTCACACCAATAAACTGTTCAGTCTAAAAGAAAACTTTTGCCATTGAAATGAGATGAACACACCACTTTTATTTAATATACCTGCATGTTTGAATAAGCAACTTTGCCTTTTCCCCCATACGTGCTTGGTTTTGGATCTCGGAAAAATACAATAAAACTACATGTACATTTCCTGTATAATCAATTTTGGGTACCCGCATATGTTGTCATAGCCTTTCCCATACCTGCACTCCATGATTTAAAAAAAAACAAAATTTTATTTGCCATGTGAAATTGGTTAATGACTTTAAGTCAGGTAGTTAGAATTGAAAGAAAACATAAAGGGTACACATTTAAATACTTGTTTGTTGTAGCACTTTTGATGAACAACATACAATCCCCTTGCTGTTTGACCTCTAGATGACCACCATCATGGCAAATTGTCTCTTAACATGTGAATCTTGTCAGCATATTGGTAAATAAGACTTGTAGAATAATGCGGCGTGATGTACATGTAGTTGGGTCCAAGACTGAACGTCCGCATGTATTCTGCAAATACATTGCTTCCATATTTTGCCTTGTACCACATTAGAAAAACCTGAGACCAAGTATGTCGTGCACTGTCTTTCTGTACTTGATTCCAAGTTGCATGGCATTATATAATTAGTTAGAAATCACCTGGTGCATTCTTTAGAGTACTTGCACATATCTTACATCCGAACTTGAACCATCTCTTCACTTATATGTTGCCATTTACTGCACAGGACGGAACCATAGGATAAATTTACTATTTTGACATATGGCTTGACAGAAATTTATACCCCACTTCAGTTCCATCACTATTAGCCTTCTCTGCTTATGTTAAGTATAGTTACTTGGCAAGTTAATATACATGATTCATTAGTTACTTGGTTTTAAACAAGAGAATCCATCCGTACTCAAGTTGGAAGCATGAGCTGTCCGTGAACTTGTATTGTTATTACTTCCATACATGCATGTGTGACCGACGTTGGCTTGTTATTCCACTATTGGCTATAGCATCTTTTGATACAAGCCCTTTATTTTGCCTTGCTGCCATGCCTTGTCCATAAAGTTGTTAGTCTCTATTTTGGTGCCACTTGAATTTCAATGGCACTTGAATACTGCACAAGTTACTTCCATGCATGCTGAAAATGATCTCGCATATTTTATTATGCCTTTTTGCAATTCCTTACATGTGTCTTGATTTATTGCTCATGCATAAAGCCGCCGCATGTTCCTTGCTTCATTTAGATGCATTCGGCAGTTCACTGATAGTTATACTCGAATTATTTGATAATTTATTGGGACTAAACTAATTTTATTTAGTGATTATCAAAGTGCGCTTACTTGAAATAAGTTTAATCCTGACTTGGGTGTTTTGTGTATTTTGCACGGGGCACTCGGGTCAGGCCCTAAGTGTTCCAGGTTATAGATATCAGCTCGCAAACAGAAGAGGAACGCAAAGACGACTTATGAAGACGCATGCGCGCTAAGCTCAACAAAAGTAAAGTTTTGTTTTTTTAAATAGGTTTCTAAAATAAAAGCGTTTAAGATGCAAAATAATCATAGTATATTAGTTATAATGAAAGCAATATTAATTTAAATCAGATCCAAGTCAAATTCAGTACTGAATCATGTTTCGTTCGTCAACCATTCTTTAAGTCGAGCATCGTCAAACTTCAACTTCGTCAAGTCATAGAACCTCACAGTCCAGACACGGGCCGTTAAAAATGCCAACGTAAGTGGTCATATAAACGAGTTATATGTGCTCGGCCAGCACTAATTAATATTGAAATGACGAAGTTAACGTTTATCATAGAAAATAGTATTTGACTTGGACACCGTATATGCCTAGGTTGCTCTTCCCAAATACCATCATCGAGGGATCCCAAGCGAAGTGTACATCACGGTTTTCGTCCAGACACGGACCCCCAAGCACAAAATCGCGAAGCACATATATCTCTCGGTTTTCGTCCAGACACGGACACCGTATATGCCTAGGTTGCTCTTCCCAAATACCATCATCGAGGGATCCCAAGCGAAGTGTACATCATGATTTTCGTCCGGACACGGACACCATATATGCCTAGGTTGCTCTTCCCAAATGCCAAAGGTGAGCAACCTAGGCATATACGATGTCTGTGTCTGGACGAAAACCGAGAGATATATGTGCTTCGCGATTTTGTGCTTGGGGGTCCGTGTCTGGACGAAAACCGGGGCCCAAATCATCATCATCATCAAAGTCATAGAAACTGTATCGAAAAAGTGTGTCCGATCAAAGGTGCTACCGCAGTTAGTCACGGTATAGCTCCGGTTTTAGTCATTTCAATTCTGACCCGAAGGTCAGGGCTATTATTGTAATGACCCGCATTCTACGCATCGGAGGATCGTAGAATATTTATTTCTTTCTCATATGAAGTCGTATGGTCATGTAACTTTGGGAAACATCTATTAGAGTCATTTCCCATGCTTATGATTTTTGTCGATTTTTAAATGACCGTTTTACCCCTAATTGATCTTGTTTTGGCCATAACTTTTGATTGAAAATGAATTTTGACATGAAACCACTTCCATTGGATTCGTTTAATGGTTTACCTTTCCGTAGAGTGGTCACAATAGCCAAACGGACTTACCGTTTGGGAGATATGGCTGAAATAATGTTTGTAAGGTGAAAAACTGCTTAACCGGGCCAAATCGGGTGATTAGTGAGTTGGCCCATAACCCATTTCGAGATTAGGGTTATGGGGAGGCTGAAATGAGATAGAGAATCATTCCATTTCACTTTTCTAGCCTCCACTTATCACCAAAGAACCCTAAAAATGGCCTCCAACATCTAAATCACCTCCAAATCATCTTTTGGTCAAGGATTTGGCTTAGCAACCTCTAATCAAGGGAGATCTACACCAAATCAACATTTGAGCTGATGTTTAGCATTGGGATTCACATTAAATCAGAGATTTATTTCAGATCTTAGTTTATTTGTGGCTAAGGTGAGTGATTTGCATAGTTTTACACTAATTATGGCTAGTTAAGGGTAATTAGTGTTAATTAGCGAATTTAAGTATGAAAAAATTCGAGAAAAATGTTCATAAATTCTTAAATGATGTTTTAGACCTCTGATATGAATTTGGGTTAATTTGGTTAAGTTTTGCTAATCCTATCATTAGTTTCACCTAAACATGCTTAAGGGGAAATGTGAGATTTTGGGTATGTTTGATCCATTTTAACCTATCATATTGATGTTTGTGGTTGATTATGCATGTTGCTATGACTGTATGAAATGCTTTGTGATTGGTTTCAATAGTTAGAATGGTCAAAAACGTCGTCGAATGGCGTAAACACTTGCTGGAACAGTTTCAGAAAACAGTGCAGGTTTCGGATTGGATCGGATATGGGGCTCGGATCGGATATGTTGAACTGGGCAAGGGATTCGATCGGATCGGAACCTGACTCTTGGGAAATTGGCAAAAAGGAAGGCCAGACTAACTGAACTGGAATCGGATCGGATTAAGGAGGACGGATCAGAGCGGAAGCATGAAGATGGATCGGATAAGAGCATGTGAAGGATGAGGAGGCGGATCGGAGCGGAAGCACGAACTGGAGGGGGATGGCACCCGACCCGACCCGAGGAGAAATTCTCGACCCGAACTGTACCAGAAGAAGACCCGACCCGACCCGATGGAGGACACCCGACCCGAACCGACGGCTTAAGGAGGAACCCGACCCGACCCAGTATTGACCAATAACCCGAGATGCAAAGGTAGTCCAATGGGAAGTTAGAGCTCAGGATCCAGTTGTGAACCGATGAGTTCACTTCATGGTTGGGCTTTGCTGCGGGACGTGTGCTAAGGAGTTATCGACGTTCATAACTTCGATTCACCACTAAAAATAAATGATGGGCTACTTATCAGTGCAGTAGAGTCATTATGACTCGAGGGGCAAGGTGATGGTAGCAAGACTATGTTATCAGTGCAGTAGAGTCATTACAACTCGAGGGGAAAGGTGATGCGTAGTAAGACTATGAGCCAGCGCAGATGGGGTGAATAACTACATGGGGCAAGTGGACATAGTAAGGATTGGTAAGGCTATGAGCCAGCGCAGATGGGGTGAATAACTCCATGGGGCAAGTGGACATAGCGAAGGATCAGTGGCTACGTTATCAGTGCAGTGAAGCCATTTATGACTTCATGGGGCAAATTGATCGTAGCAAGGGTGGGTGATCGAAATGGTGAATATCGTATGCTTTACGCACTGAGTGAGAGATGTGAGGATGGATGCTATGTTTGATTGTTTGCCATCACTATGACATGCACACCTCCCCCACCTCTGTATCTTTATACTGTTTGATATGGCACCTTAGAGTATTGTACAGTATGTAGTGCTAACTCTTTGGTTGCAGATCCAGGTTCAAGTATGTTTTAGTCTACCTGTTATTGTTCACTTTAGATGCTTATCGCTCATACCAGGCTTTATGTCTGACCGAGAGTTTTATGTCTCCTCTTATTACTCTGGGTGCTCACACGAGCAGACTAGAGACAGGTTAGCTGGTGGTGCGCGAGTAGCTGATTCGGAGGCGGGCAGGAGGCTTCCACGTATGATATATATATATATATATATATATATATATATATATATATATATATACATACACACACACACATTCTCCCTGTGTCGCTGGTGGTCGCTACTTGGGCATTAGTAGTGTACCTTCTTTATCTTGCTTTTGCTTTGAGATAGTTTGAAAGTTGTAATAAGCTATATTTTGGATTTCCGCTGCTATGATGCTTAGTTCTGGTTTTTAGCTTATGCACTGTCTCTCCTGTTTTATGTCAAGTATGTTATTATTATATTTTGTTCTATGCGCTGTGAGACATTCTACAGGTTCTTTGTATGTTCATTTCCTTCTTCCCTTTCCTTCTGACGACCCGTTCCGTGCTAACTGGACATGTGTACAGTACACTTTTGGAGTAAATGTCAGTTGGTGCGGGGCGGGCCGTCACAATTATGACATTGTCAAAATTCAACTTCGTCATTTTACCCTCACAGTCCAGACACGGGCCGTTAAAAATGCCAACGTAAGTGGTCATATAAATGATAAATAACAAATGCTTAAGGGGGGAGAAGAAAATTTTGCCCCACTTGAATAATATGAACAAATTAGGTAGGAATTTCTTAATGAATAATCACTTACAACATGGAAGTTGAATTAAAGTTTATCAAATAAACCATGTAGAACTACCGAGATTTTTCCTATCTTTGACTACTTGAACCTGAATTACTTGATCTTGAGTAGACTCGTCTTGGAAACTCAAAGAGCATTTTATCATCTTGATAATAGTTGCCATCTCGGCACTGAACCTTTTGCTAGCCTTGGTTTGACTTAAGCTCGTAAGAATACGATGTTTCGAATTTATGATCCTTTGCTTGTTTCTCCTCGTGACTTGTATTGAAGAAGCTAAGGTCTACTCTAACTCGAGTTTTGGGTAAATAAAAGTTTGATATAAAAAGCTTTACGAACTAAATTAAATGAGAATTTTGTGAACTAATTGACAAGTTTTCAAGTTACTAGAAATTGTAAGTATTTTGTTCTAATCATTTATAACGAAGTTTTGTTTTACTTAAGCATAATTTTACGACTTTCCTTTTCGGGGACGAAAAGATTTAAGTGGGGGAGATTGTAACGGCCTAGAAATTTTGACGTTCAAAATATAAATTTAAATTAAGACTCGATGCTAAAATAAATATTTATGGTTGATTTTGATATAATGCTTGTGTAAATCTGAATATCAATGCAGACATTTTGTCGTAATTTAACAAGTTTTGAGTTCGAGCTACTTCTAAATATAGATTCTTTCCGCGGACTTAACGTCAATATGAATGGTTGTCAAACAAACGTTAACCAAATATTTGTGATGTTTTAAAAATTTTTTAGACGATTCTAAATTATATTTTTCCAATGTACCTTTAGAATTGTAATCTAATATAATTTATTTTGAATTGGTTTCATTTTAATTTAATACAAGATAGGCATTTTTGAATATATGCAATACCTTGTATTTGTTGTATACAAACATAGTACATATATTTAAAATTTAAATAATTCTTTGATAAGTTTGCTACTTGAAATTTTTTTACTTGGAAATATACTTATTTAATATTTGTCATGCCACTTGTTCATGGTGCTGAAATTTGTTTTACACTTGTCCTGGTTAAAAACTTGCGTTCACCACTTGTTCATTTGTCTCTGATAACCTTCACCATGTGTCTTCATTTTGTTTCACCGTCATCCTCTTTTTATTTCTTCCAGAATTAATCTCCTTTCCCAAAAATTTAATTACTCTAGCCGAAACAAACTAAATCCCCAAATTAATGAAATCATGGCTTTCCTCAAATTTGCTTCTTGCCGATTCGCCATTTCATCCTTTCCCTTTTTATTTCCGAGTAGCGAGCAGGCTAACCTCCACCGAAACCCTGAACTGCTGCGCCACCACTTTCCTGCTCGTTGAACCGAACCCGTCTCGTCTACCAACACCACTTGAACCTCGCAACCGTCGCCCTACGACCGCGCACCAACAGACGATGTACGCTGGGATGGTTCAGCTGCTACCTGCCTCGAATGGCCGACAACTCCTCACCGGTCAGCCACTTCTCTCTATTGCTTAGGCCATCGACCAAACGTAAGTCTAACTTACGATTTAAACTTTTGGCAAGTTCCCTACTTCGGACTCACTAAGTACAATTTGTTTGGCTACTGTATTTCCTTTTGTTGTTATGTTGGTTCCCGGTTTTGATTGTTCCTAGAATACCCTATGTCACCTTTACATAAGCCCCATTGAGAATTTTACATCTGGGTAGCCTTTTGGGTTGATTGCATATGAACTTTGGCCACTAGACACCCATACATTTTGAGTATGGTCTCGCCATCTCTCCGTTTCGCCCTATGTGGTCATTTTATTATGTATATAAGTCTGCTACTTTGCAGATTAAGCTGAACTGTTACTTTCATTTGTTTGATCTTTCTATTTTCAGTTTATACACTCGCATCTACTGTGATTTCATTCATGCATGTAGTGACAGTTGCTATGCCACTGCATTTTGGAATAGTGGTTACACTCCACACCTGTATAATTAAAGAAGTCTGCACTAGATTCATGGTTCAGCCCTTATTGATATTTGCTTTGCATATACCGAGTTCATGCATTTGGATGCACCTTCAAAATTCACTTTTGCATGTTCACGTTTTTCCATGCTTTTATTCTAAGACCATTACATATATACATGCTGATTTGGCACCTTGCATTTGCTTCTGTAACGTGCGGTTTCCACTTGAAATCCTTATTGCATGGACCTGAATTGATAACTAGTTACATGGCTTCAGTACACTACTAGACTAATGTCACCTAGTTGCCACAGTTTCTAAAAAATGGCCTAATGTGTGCCCTTTCCTATAGCATAGATTTCCTACATGTATTTCAAGCATAGAACATCCCATTTGAGTTGTTTTACATGTAGGCACATGCATTTCCATTTATTTTTAGTCTCGCATGTTCATAGAAGTAGGTTCTGTTTGGATAACTAGCATGCACCCTAAACCGAATTTTCTGTTGCATTGACTGCATGTATGTAAGGGAACAAATTTGAACATGGGACTACACCAAACGTACATACATCGCCCCATTTCTTTTTGCAACAGGCCAGACTTACCTGCCTCACGCCATATTGCCTAGATATGTTCTTTATTGCATGTTGTTGTCTCACGGAAAACGCCTTAACCATTCCTTCAGTCACCTTTATGAGTTGAGATCTGTATTACATAAGCTCTTGCCTATTATATTGCGACCTTGGTAATAGCGGTAGCCTTTACCGACCCGTGTAGAAATCCACACTGTACGCTTCCGTACTTTGATCGATGGTGTTATTTTGGTCATGCATGTTTATCCTATTTATTTCGACAGTTCAATGGTAGTACTCGAGTCTCTTAAATTGTTGTAGGGATTAAACAAATTATATTTAGTGTTTATTGAAGTGTGCTAACTTGAAATAAGTTTAATCCTGACTCGGGTGTTTTGTGTATTTTGCACGGGACACTCGGGTCAGGCCCTAAGTGTTTCAGGTTATAGATATCAGCTCGCAACGAACTAAAGATGATGTGGAGATGTAGAGACGCACGCGCTCGCTCGCTCGGCAAAACAGTAAAAATTGTTAAATAAATTTATGTATATAATTTGTTATTCTTCCGCTGTACAAATGTTTATAAAAACTCTGATATTTATATAAATTTTTATTCTGCTGCAAATTATTGTACTCTGTGATTCTGTATTAATCCTGTTTAAACCGTGTAAGCCAATAACAATCTATCGTTTTGAACATTTCGGATTGGTTTAAATACCGATTTGGAACAGGCAAAATGCCAGGTCGTTACATGAACCCCCCTCCTCCTCGTCAGCCCCTTTCTCCTTCTTCCATCACTAAACCCCTTCCTAATTAAAGAAAAAAGGTAAATAACCTTGATTGATTTTTTTTTTCAAGTTTAATATGAATTCGAATTTGATTTTTTTTAGTTTTATATGAATTCAAATTGGATTTTTTATTTTCAGTTTTTATAAGAGAAAGTAATGATTTTTATTTGTTCATTAGCAAGAGAAAGTAATGATTTTTATTTATTCATTAGCAAGAGAAAGTAATGATTTTTATTTATTCATTTGCAATAAAAAAATATGATTTTCATATAATAAAGAATATAAAAAATTTATTTTTATATTTGTAGCGAATTAAAAATATGATTTTTATATAATAAAGAATATAAAAATATTATTTTTATATATGTAGCAAATTATAAATCAGATTTTTATATATAAAGCGAGGAGATAAAAATATGATTTTTGCTATGAACAGCGTGAAAAGGAGTGCGATGGAACGGACTGAAATCAAAATGGAATCAATACCGTTCAGAAGGAAAGAATGACGGGGTGGATCCCAAAGGTGAGAACTCCTCACTTTTAATTTATTTTCTAGTTAAAATATATACTAGGATGTAGATGGTGCTTAGTAGCACCCGACACCCATCGTCCACAAACCATGGACGACTTGTTTGTTTGTTTGATTGTGTTATGAAAATTGATTGTGTGATGTGGAATGGAATTAATATTTTATAGTTAAAAATATAATTTTTAACGTATATATAAATAAAATAAATAATTTTAAACAAATCGGACGATTTGTTTATTTACACACATTTGACTGATATTGATTCAGAAGATAAATTTTACACATCGCCCAACTGCACAAATAAAATTCATTATTTGTTGTTTGAAACCCCACACGGGTATTGGGATGAAATTGGACATACACTAATCCTAATAATTAGTTGTATGTTGATCGATTGATTGACATACTGTTATAAGCATTAAAATTTTATATTTGATGCTTATGCAGTGTAGAATGCACTTTGGATGATGGTTGACTGTGTTTGGTTGTTATGTACATGCGTTGTATAAAATCCATATAAATTAAATTATATGGTAATTGACTGTGTCTGATTCCAGTTCAGAAAGAATGAATATTTTAAAATAACGATTATTTTTATATAACGAATATTTTCAAATAATATTCAGAAAAGAATCAAAATCTAATTTTGATGTCCGATTTGGGATGAACACAAAATATATATAAATGTATAAAGCCGTATTGATTAGATTGATGCCATTTTGACGTGAACAATACTTACATCGATTTTATTCATTTTTATAATGAATATCGAAAAAGAATTGATTTAAAAATCTAATGTTTTGAAAATATTATCATTTATATATCGATGATATGGAATATTCAATTTTGATTAGAAATTGAATATGAAGTTGAAATCGTTTTGAAAACGAATTAAAAGGATTTATAAAATACGTTTTAAATGGAAATCGATGAAATATATATAACATGTATTATATATATATATATATATATATATATATATTGGCCTGAATAGAACGCGTCGCGTTGCGGTAGTTCGCGAATTTTGACCATTGACTTCAAACGGACATTACAGGAGATCCGACCGTCGGATTCTCCTAAAACCAGAACCGTTGGGTTCATATCAAAAAGTGGTTTCTAATGAATATTAGAGATTTGAAATATAACAGTTGGATTTGGAATTATGTCCAAATCAAATTTGGAAAAGGTCGTTGTGAGTGCAATTCGATGGCCGTTGATGGAAATCGACTGTACTGGCCTTGATAAAATTATTAAAAATATCAAGAATTTGTGTAAAATCATAACAAATGATTTGGAAAGAATTGGGGTGAAAAACTCCATATTTGAAAAGATAAAAATATATTTTTGTCGAAATGAACTAGTTTTGAATTAGAATAATAAATCCAATATTTTTAAAATAAATAAATTGGATTTGAAATGGTTTTAAAAATAACCAGGATTTCCAATATATGAATTGGAATGGATTTGAATCGAAATTGTGCTCAAAATATTTCGATATTGGATTTCGTGATTATACGGATATTGTGGAGGAATGTGGAAGATATATATCGTTATTCCCATACGATATTTGTTGGTTTCAGAATTGGATATTGAATATAAGCCGATATATTTTCTATTCAGAGTCTTGTATTTAATATCAAGTTGGATTTTGGGTTCGTTGTGAATGGTATCTTTAATAATACTGTTCTTGAACCGAATGGAGTTAAGAAAATTAGAAACTGACTAGAGATTAGCTAAGTTGAATGGTTTCCTGGGTATTGATCTGATGTTGGTTTCGGCCTTCGGGGTCAATACTTAGGGATTTGTTCACTTGCTAATTTACTGTTAAAGGCTGATGGAATGGAATGTGAATTGGGTTTATTGTGAACTGTGTTTTTAACGACATTCGTTCTTTAACCCGATTTGCAGTGAAATGTGATTTGGGATTGAAAAGTATTTTTATTAAGATTTAACGGGAATTTTCCAAGGTAACGTTTCCAATTTAATATATTAAATTGGAATTGAATGGAATTCGATTTGATAGTAATCGAAGTGGACTTCTGTGGAGGAAGACTATTAATACATGTAACACCCCGTGTATTCTATAACCGTGAAATTCATAAATTAAAGTATAATTAATTTCAAATCAAAGAATTAAGGGAAACGGGAAACGGGATACGCCATTGCGTTCGTCTCAGAAAAATACGCGAAATAGAGTCCGAGTTTTCGAAAATCGGAGTCCGTATGACCAAGATATGGCCTCCGGAAGTTTCAGAATTAGGTTTAAAATTCGAACAGACGAAAACAGCTCAGAAAAACTAATTCAAAATTTAAAATCGGGCCCAATTGGCCAAGGCGGGAAAATTCCCGCCCAAAGCACCCAGGTCGACTTGGCAGTCGACCTGGGGCTAGCCAGGTCGACTGGGCAGTCGACCTGGGTAACCCGTGTCGACTGCCAAGTCGACACGGTGTCGACTGGGTTGTCGACCTGGCCCCTGAGCCAGGTCGAACCCAGCCCACCCTGGCTGGCCTAGTCTGTGTTTGGTCGATTTTCTGAGCCTTGCCTTGTCACTAGGGCTAGGTGTCAGCTCCTGTTTGGTCTCTCCTTCAAACGAATGGCTATTATTGAACCAAGCTTCATCGACGGTCTAAATCAACTCACAAACTCTATAAAAAAGGACCTAAGGCTAACCCTAATTCACATAAACTAAAATGGAGATGAGACCGTCATGCTGCTGAGGAGAGACTGAAGATAGCCGTCAGAAATAGAGAGAGACAACTAGGAGATAATTCAAAGCTTAAAGCAACGTTAATCAAATCAAAGCAACGCCTACAACAAAGGATAGCATCTCCAAATTCAGAATTCAGATTTCTGAATTGAAGATTCGCCATACGCTGTAAGTAGAGTGCTATTCCGATATGAATTAAATAATTGTGTTGATTTGTGTAATGTAAGAAATGGAATTGTGGCGATAATAATCTATATTTGTATGTTGCTTTGATGCAAAACGATTTGGGAGTATTATGGTATACGATTGGATATTTGCAAGTACGCGATTTGCGTTGGAAACGAAATGGAATTGTGGCGATAATGACTTATATTTGTATGTTATTTTGATTCTAAACGATTTGGCAATGCTATGGTTTGATTCATACAAGTATGTGGCTTATGTTGACAACCACATGTTGTGGAATTTTGATTGGGACTTATGCAAGCATATGATTCATATTGAAAACTACATCTTTGTGGTAGTTATTTACAACACCCATTTGGTAAATGCAAGTATAAGATTCATGTTGAAACAACAATTATAAGTTGTAATAGTTTATTTTGAAATTCATGCAAGTCTATGATCTATTGTTATGACAACATGATGTAAAATTCTATGGTCATCTTTAGTGTAATTTGATTCACCTAAGTATTACGATTCATATGAAGGTTATGTTGGAATTGGCATCATAGTTCAAGTATAAAAATCATATTTTTGTGATAGTGACAAAAGCACGCATCTTTGTAAATTTGTATTAATTTTATGAACATGACTAAACTATGTTCGTTATTATGCCCAATTGAAAAACATGTTTTTAGGCTCATGTTTTATCATAAGTTACATTAGAATTACATTCCTCTTGCAAGTTTACATAGATAAAATAAAAACCATGATGTAAGTTTAGATATGTTTATGCTATAATTCTATGAATAGAATGAAAACCATGATTCATATAAGAATTAGGTTGGGATAATTCTAGTTGAACCATACTTTTGTATTAGTAACAAAAGTAAGTACCCTTTTGTTAACATGTAGTGATTTTATGAACACGACTAGTTTATGCCTAAATAAAAATATAGGCTTATATTTCTAGTCAAGACCCTGTGCCAATAATAATGATATCTAATTTAGTTAGATTCTTAATTTCAAGTTTACATGGTTAGTTGAACCTATGATTCATGTTTAAGTTTATGCCATTATCATATGACTAGAATAATCCATGTTTAAGTACTGCTTATGCCATAATCATATGAGTAAAATAATTCATGATTAAGTATTGTCTATGCATTAACCATATGAATAGAATGATTTATGTTTAAATATTGTTTATGCTATGATTATATGGATAAAATGATTCATGTTATGCCATGATTATATGATGTTAAAATTGCAAGTTCACATGTGCCTATTTATGTTAATTGAATCGTTCGTTGCAAGTTCATGCGTTCACACTCCCCTTTTTCATGTTATCTTATAAACATCATGTTATAAGACTCCCCTTTTCACTTGGCTAAATTGGGTTTAAGTATTAAACCCAACACACCTTACGTTGGAGCGAACGTATAATACGGGGGTAATGACGTTTGGGCTAAAATATAGAACATATGTGTTGGCATGTTTAACGCATGCCAACAACCTTGAAAGAACAATTAAGTGGAATAAATGAAATTTAACCAATAAAGATGAATTTGAATAATGGGACGCAAATATTTACATATAAAAAGAAGAAAGACAAAATATGTAAATGTAGAAAATACGATGTGTTTAACCCGAGGTTGGATTGAGTTGTGATGTAAACCTGCCCGGAACCGCCCGGCTGTCCAGTAGTCACAACAATACCTATCCAATGTGGGTGGTTAAACATGGAGCGAAATAAGGACCCGAGGTTAGACTGAGTTGTGGCGTAAGACTGCCCGGACCCAACCGGCAACAGGCAGCCACAACAATACCTGTCTAATGTGAGAGGTCAAAGCTTTAGTAAGACAATTAAGGCTGAGTCAGGATTGATAGGATTAAGTAAATTATATTAATACTTAATCAAGATGGAACATGCTAAACTAAACAGACTGATTGGGGGTTAGGTTTATAACACACTTAACCAACTTAGCATGTTGGCTAGAAATAGAAAAACCTAGTAGCGGGAGACCCTTTTCAGCAGTAACCCTATAAGGTATCATGATACCCTGAAACTAGGCAGGGTGGGGCACGATTACTGGGCTGACTGTAAGAGGTCAAATCGACGGCGGTGGTGCATCAGTGTAGGTTCTAACGGGGTGCGGGCGTGCACACACTCCGGCGTAGAAAAATAAGGCACTGGGCACCAGTAGCATACCTGTGCATTCTAGGATTGTGTCGGGCCGCCACCATGGGACTTGATACACCCCATGGTGGGACCAGCATAGGTAACTACAACATCGGGGGCCGTAAGACACAGGTAACTATGCGAGTAGGAGCCGATCATCATAAAATGGATCACTTCACCCTGATTATGGGGTGCCTGTTGGGAACTAGTTTATATGGGTACAGAGATTAGTATGGGGTACGATAGTATATTCGACCCCAGACAACTTAACTAAGTTTATGGTGCTTTCCCATTTCTAGTTTATACTTATCATACCCAGTTCTTTATTCATAGACTGAATAGTCCTAGACTTACTCAGGCTTTATGTCTGACTCTACTTTTCTTTCGTCTTCTTTTCTTCCGTTCCCCCCCAGGTCCACAGGGAGGGAATACCGCAGCTTGACCAGCCTTCATATCCAGCTTGAAGAGAAAGAATGTATTGCTTGGATCTTTTCGTTTTGGACTATGGCTTTGGACAACAACTATGGGACTTTTGCAGTTTATTTATGTTTTCTTTATGCTTCTTTAAATAATGTAATCAAGACAGTTATGAAGATGTTATGTTTTTTTTGAAGTATTGTAAGACAATTATGGTATGGTTGGTATAACACGTATTTTATTGAAATAAAAGTTGTTGTTTTCCGCTGTTCAAAAATATGTGTTCTTATATCTGTCTTGTATATCCGTGACTTATACTTATAAACCTCCACCAAAATTAGGGCATTCCCTTTGAGAGTGACCCTAACGGAGGTGGGGTGTTTCACTTGGTATCAGAGCATAGGTTTACCAGATAAGATAAAAAGTTTTGAAAATTTTTCAAAAAGGAAATTTAAAGAAGCATTTTAAAAAGAAAAATATTATTTTATTTTAAAAAAGGCAAAGTCCCCCCAAAGCCATAGGTACTATCTCTTATCCTTCGTTTTGAATCTATCCTTTTTGTTTCTGCATGTCCGAAGAACTTAACTTGCCAGAGGGTGTACCAATACCTGGTTGGTTTAGGCGGTTCTTAGAAGCAAGGGCCACTCAGCCAGGTCCTACCATTCCTCCTCCCCCAGCTGCAGGAAATCATCCAGCTGCAGCAGCACCTCTTCCTCCACCTCCTCCACGGGGAAACACGTTTGCTAAGATATGTAAAGATTTTAAAGTTATGGGAGGAAAGGATTTTCATGGAACTGAGTCCTTCGTGGCAGCTAGAAATTGGCTGAAAGAAACCGAGGACTTATTCATCATCTTTGAGGTAGAAGATAGACAGAAAGTACAACTGGCAGTATGGCTACTAAAGGGAGAGGCTTCCTACTGGTGGGAAGTCACTAATGCAGAAAGACTAGTGGAGACATGGGAGGATTTTAGGGCAAGGTTTGAGGCTAAATTTCTCTCAGATGCGGAAAGGAGTTTGCAGTTGGAAAAATTCTTATTTCTTAAGCAAGTGAACAAGACAGTCAAAGAGTATGTTAATCAGTTCGATGAGCTGGCTAGGTTTGGGCTGGACCTAGTCAACACCCCGCACAAGAAGGCTCTCCGTTTCGTCAAAGGGTTGAATGAGCCATTACACAGTTTGGCCATGACCCATATACCCATGGGAGCTACATATGAAAGGTTGGTACAAATGGCATTGCTGAACGAAGAGGATAAGGGCAAGAAGGAGGCAAAGGCAGAAAGCTCTCAAGGAAAGAAAGAGGGTTTGCATCCTAAGAAGACAGACTTTAAGAAGGGCGGGAAAGGCAACAAAGAGAAGAGGAAGTGTAATTTCTTTGGCAAAGTGGGGCACTTAGTGAAAGATTGCCGGAAAAAGAAGGCCAAGGAGAATGGTGGGTGCTTTTATTGCGGTGAGACAGGCCACAGGGCTAAGGACTGCCCAAAGAAACGAGGACAGGGGCAGAGGGCTGGATCCACTGCAGGGGCACAGGTTCATGTGCTAGAAGCGTCACCTCTGCAACAGCGAGGTATAAATACTTCTGTAGAAAGTGTAGTTTATCTTTATGATCACCCCGTTCGCACTTTATTTGATTCTGGCGCATCACACTCCTTTATCTCGTCTGCTTTAGTAGAATCTCTGCACCTAAAAACTAGTATGGTAGAGGACCCCTTAATTGTTTCAAACCCAATTGGGGGCCCAGCTCATTTGTCTATGATCTGTGTGGGATTGAAAACTTTTACTCTAAGCGTAGAGTTTATACGTAGTGCCTTTGTTTTGGGCTTTTCGGGATATGGTTTGATTTTGGGCATAGATTGGCTATCCAGTAATGGGGCCATCCTTGATTGTGAGAAAAGGGTTGTTAGTCTCCTAACCCAGCTCGGTAATACATTGGAATTTTCTTGTAATCCCTCGTATGCGGTTATGCTAAGTTACCTTGAATCGCTAGATGCCTCTGTTGAAAAATTTGCAACCGGATAGAGTGGTCCGGGAATATCCAGATGTCTTCGAAAAGGTGAAGGGCCTGCCTCCAAAGCAAAAGATAGACTTCCGCATATACCTTGTAGATAATGCAAAGCCCGTTGCGTTGCCCGTTAGACACATGGCTCCACGGAAAAGGAAAGAGCTCAGTAAACAGATTAAAGAGCTTCTAGAGAAGGGGTTCATTAGAAGGAGCATTTCAGAATGGGGCGCTCCAGTAGTGTTCGCCACTAAGGCAGAAGGTTCATTTCGCTTGTGCATGAGTAGTGGAGAATCACCTTAGGAAGTACATTACATTTGGCAACATGGCTGGCATTTATTTCCAAGAGATAGTTCTTCTACGTGGAATACCTGATAGTAAGTGGACGAGATCTAAGATTCACTAGTGAATTTTGGAGAGCTTGCGTGAAACCATGAGTACGCCATTATGTTTGGGCCAAGTATACTAGAAGTAGAGTAAGTGAAAAAGGAACGAGAGGCAATAGTGAAATAGGTTCCAACTCATATTTTGGAAACAAGAATTAAGAAGCTACAAAATTGTGAAGTTAAAGACGGACAAAGCATAATGGAGTTAAGCTCAAGGAAATGCGACTTAGAAAATTGAAGACTAGATTCGTGCATCATATCCCTTCTTAAGAGTATATCTTTGATCCCTCTCTTCCTGTAGAGCTTACTTGCGTGCTATCTTTTGTGTATATCCTCTCGGTCCCCTTCTCAATCCACTTTCTGTTGCAAACCCCATAGGGAGTATGACTCATCTGTTAGTAACACATGTTGGGGCTGGAGGGTGTTCGTTGGTTTGACTAAACTTTTTGGGTTTTATAGGATACGGGTTGGTCTTAGGGAGGGACTTCCTTGTGACCTAAAAGGAGTCCATCATGCTTAGTTTCCTAGAATCATATATAGTGGTTGGGTTGAGTAATTCTTTGGGTGTCAGTCTGATGTTGATTTCGGTCTTCGGGGCTGGTGCTTAGAGAGTTCTTCTCCTAATCAATATATATGTGGCATAGATTTCCAGTTTTTACATTGCCTAATGGGCACAAAGTTTTTACTTGCTTCTATCATTCGACTATACCTTTAGATAGGAACAATTGGGAAAATGGCCTATAGATTAGAGCTACCCGAAAGATTGGCCGGAGTTCACAACGTCTTTCACGTTTCACATATCCGAAAATGTCTACATGAGTCTGCTGAAGTGGTGGAGCCAAATATCCTAGAAGAAGCTGAAGTGGAACGCAAAGCAACCATGAGGAAAGTTCCAACCCGCATATTAGGAACGGAAGTGAAGAAGCTACGCAACCGCGAAGTCAAGCTCGTCAAAGTTCAGTGGAGCGACGCCGAAGGAGATGCAACTTGGGAAACTGAAGCTAGAATACGTGCTGCCTACCCTTTTCTTTTCGAGGGTACATCTTTGATCCTTCCTTTTCCTTAAGTTGCGCTTTTATCTATCTTTTTTTTTAGGTATATCTCCTCGACCCTATCTTTTAGGTAGAAACCCTTTGGATGAAAACATGTAATTGAAACATGTTATGGATGATGGTTGCAAGTGGTTGCAAGTGATTGCTAGTGGTTGCTCGTGGTTGCATATACACACACAATCTAGGTTTTAGATCGGCTCAGTCACTTCATATTGCATATGCATATATGTTTGCATTCGTATATGGTTGAACTTTAATGTGTTGTCATATGGATGTTGCATTTATATGAATGATTGTGCACTCATGTAGAATCATGAATAGGAGGATTTGCATACATAATGGATTCATAGCACTTACATAATTCGCATTAAGGAGGTCAACTGAATCAGTAGACCGCCTGATTTTGCATTAGATAAGTACATGTACACACACACACTTCGCATATGATCATGAAGCATTAGAAGTCTTTTAAGGACAATGGATGCTCGTGTTTGATGGATGAGTAGATGGATGTTTGGATGTTAGGATATACATTCGTCCTAACTTGAAGATTTCGGGGACGAAATCCTTTTAAGTGGGGGAGAATGTAACACCCCGTGTATTCCATAACCGTGAAATTCATAAATTAAAGTATAATTAATTTCAAATCAAAGAATTAAGGGAAATGGGATACGCCATTGCGTTCATCTCGGAAAAATACGCGAAATAGAGTCCGAGTTTTCGAAAATCGGAGTCCGTATGACCAAGATATGGCCTCCGGAAGTTTCAGAATTAGGTTTAAAATTCGAACAGACGAAAACAGCTCAGAAAAACTAATTCAA
The DNA here is from genome assembly GCA_030737875.1 of Allium sativum. Lineage (NCBI taxonomy): Eukaryota > Viridiplantae > Streptophyta > Magnoliopsida > Asparagales > Amaryllidaceae > Allium > Allium sativum. The sequence continues at coordinate 648,319,898 of CM060923.1, forward strand.
AATTCAAAATCGGGCCCAATTGGCCAAGGCGGGAAAATTCCCGCCCAAAGCACCCAGGTCGACTTGGCAGTCGACCTGGGGCTAGCCAGGTCGACTGGGCAGTCGACCTGGGTAACCCGTGTCGACTGCCAAGTCGACACGGTGTCGATTGGGTTGTCGACCTGGCCCCTGAGCCAGGTCGAACCCAGCCCACCCTGGCTGGCCTAGTCTGTGTTTGGTCGATTTTCTGAGCCTTGCCTTGTCACTAGGGCTAGGTGTCAGCTCCTGGTTGGTCTCTCCTTCAAACGAACGGCTATTATTGAACCAAGCTTCATCGATGGTCTAAATCAACTCACAAACTCTATAAAAAGGACCTAAGGCTAACCCTAATTCACATAAACTAAAATGGAGATGAGACCGTCATGCTGCTGAGGAGAGACTGAAGACAGCCGTCAGAAATAGAGAGAGACAACTAGGAGATAATTCAAAGCTTAAAGCAACGTTAATCAAATCAAAGCAACGCCTACAACAAAGGATAGCATCTCCAAATTCAGAATTCAGATTTCTGAATTGAAGATTCGCCATACGCTGTAAGTAGAGTGCTATTCCGATATGAATTAAATAACTGTGTTGATTTGTGTAATGTAAGAAATGGAATTGTGGCAATAATAATCTATATTTGTATGTTGCTTTAATGCAAAACGATTTGGGAATATTATGGTATACGATTGGATATTTGCAAGTACGCGATTTGTGTTGGAAACGAAATGGAATTGTGGCGATAATGACTTATATTTGTATGTTATTTTGATTCTAAACGATTTGGCAGTGCTATGGTTTGATTCATACAAGTATGTGGCTTATGTTGACAACCACATGTTGTGGAATTTTGATTGGGACTTATGCAAGCATATGATTCATATTGAAAACTACATGTTTGTGGTAGTTATTTACAACACCCATTTGGTAAATGCAAGTATAAGATTCATGTTGAAACAACAATTATATGTTGTAATAGTTTGTTTTGAAATTCATGCAAATCTATGATCTATTGTTATGACAACATGATGTAAAATTCTATGGTCATCTTTAGTGTAATTTGATTCACCTAAGTATTATGATTCATATGAAGGTTATGTTGGAATTGGCATCATAGTTCAAGTATAAAAATCATATTTTTGTGATAGTGACAAAAGCACGCATCTTTGTAAATTTGTATTAGTTTTATGAACATGACTAAACTATGTTCGTTATTATGCCCAATTGAAAAGAATGTTTTTAGGCTCATGTTGTTATCATAAGTTACATTAGAATTACATTCCTCTTGCAAGTTTACATAGATAAAATAAAAACCATGATGTAAGTTTAGATATGTTTATGCTATAATTCTATGAATAGAATGAAAACCATGATTCATATAAGAATTAGGTTGGGATAATTCTAGTTGAACCATACTTTTGTATTTGTGACAAAAGTAAGTACCCTTTTGTTAACATGTAGTGATTTTATGAACACGATTAGTTTATGCCTAAATAAAAATATAGGCTTATATTTCTAGTCAAGACCCTGTGCCAATAATAATGATATCTAATTTAGTTAGATTCTTAATTTCAAGTTTACATGGTTAGTTGAACCTATGATTCATGTTTAAGTTTATGCCATTATCATATGACTAGAATAATCCATGTTTAAGTACTGCTTATGCCATAATCATATGAGTAAAATAATTCATGATTAAGTATTGTCTATGCATTAACCATATGAATAGAATGATTTATGTTTAAGTATTGTTTATGCTATGATTATATGGATAAAATGATTCATGTTATGCCATGATTATATGATGTTAAAATTGCAAGTTCACATGTGCCTATTTATGTTAATTGAATCGTTCGTTGCAAGTTCATGCGTTCACACTCCCCTTTTTCATGTTATCTTATAAACATCATGTTATAAGCCTCCCCTTTTCACTTGGCTAAATTGGGTTTAAGTATTAAACCCAACACAACTTACGTTGGAGCGAACGTATAATACGGGGGTAATGACGTTTGGGCTAAAATATAGAACATATGTGTTGGCATGTTTAACGCATGTCAACAACCTTGAAAGAAAATTTAAGTGGCATAAATGAAATTTAACCGATAAAGATGAATTTGAATAATGGGACGCAAATATTTACATATAAAAAGAAGAAAGACAAAATATGTAAATGTAGAAAATACGATGTGTTTAACCCGAGGTTGGATTGAGTTGTGATGTAAACCTGCCCGGAACCGCCCGGCTGTCCAGTAGTCACAACAATACCTATCCAATGTGGGTGGTTAAACATGGAGCCCAATAAGGATCCGAGTTTAGACTGAGTTGTGGCGTAAGACTGCCCGGATCCAACCGGCAACAGGCAGCCACAACAATACCTGTCTAATGTGAGAGGTCAAGGCTTTAATAAGACAATTAAGGCTGAGTCAGGATTGATAGGATTAAGTAAATTATATTAATACTTAATCAAGATGGAACATGCTAAACTAAACAGACTGATTGAGGGTTAGGTTTATAACACACTTAACCAACTTAGCATGTTGGCTAGAAATAGAAAAACCTAGTAGCGGGGGACCCTTTTCAGCAGTTACCATATAAGGTATCATGATATCCTGAAACTAGGCAGGGTGGGGCACGATTACTGGGCTGACTGTAAGAGGTCAAATCGACGGCGGTGGTGCAGCAGTGTAGGTTCTAACGGGGTGCGGGCGTGCACACACTCTGGCGTAGAAAAATAAGGCACTGGGCACCAGTAGCATACCTATGCATTCTAGGATTGTGTCGGGCCGCCACCATGGGACTTGATACACCCCATGGTGGGACCAGCATAGGTAACTACAACATCGGGGGCCGTAAGACACAGGTAACTATGCGAGTAGGAGCCGATCATCATAAAATGGATCACTTCACCCTGATTATGGGGTGCCTGTTGGGAACTAGTTTATATGGGTACAGAGATTAGTTTGGGGTACGATAGTATATTCGACCCTAGACAACTTAACTAAGTTTATGGTGCTTTCCCATTTCTAGTTTATACTTATCATACCCAGTTCTTTATTCATAGACTGAATTGTCCTAGGCTTACTCAGGCTTTATGTCTGACTCTACTTTTCTTTCGTCTTCTTTTCTTCCGTTCCCCCCCCCCCCCCCCAGGTCCACAGGGAGGGAATACCGCAGCTTGACCAGCCTTCATATCCAGCTTGAAGAGAAAGAATGTATTGCTTGGATCTTTTCGTTTTGGACTATGGCTTTGGACAACAACTATGGGACTTTTGCAGTTTATTTATGTTTTCTTTATGCTTCTTTAAATAATGTAATCAAGACAGTTATGAAGATGTTATGTTTTTTTTGAAGTATTGTAAGACAATTATGGTATGGTTGGTGTAACACGTATTTTATTGAAATAAAAGTTGTTGTTTTCCGCTGTTCAAAAATATGTGTTCTTATATCTGTCTTGTATATCCGTGACTTATACTTATAAACCTCCACCAAAATTAGGGCATTCCCTTTGAGAGTGACCCTAACGGAGGTGGGGTGTTTCACTACATATGGAATTTAAAAGGCGTTGCCGTTATTTCATTTATATTATTGGTTGGATATGGAAATTGATATCGATTATATATTGATTTGTTTTTCCGTGAAGATTCCATAATTAATGGAATGTGATTTGGGTTGTGATGAATGGTATCTTTAATAATACCGTTCTTAGACCCAACGAAGTTAAGGAAATCAGAAACTAACTGGAGATTAGTTAAGTTGAATGGTTTCCTGGGAATTGATCTGATGTTGGTTTCGGCCTTCGGGGTTAATACTTAGGGAATTGTTCACTTGCTAATTTACGGTTAAAGGCTGATGGAATGGAATGTGATTTTGGATTTTCCGTGAACCATGTTTTAAATGACATTGGTCCTTTAACGTAGATAAAGACAGGATATGGTTTCCCAAGTTAAACAATCGTTAATATTGATTTTTGGGAAGATTAAAACAAAGTGGCGTTTTAATGCATCTTTAATTAGATTGAAATGATATCCAAAGGAAGATTAAAGAATAAATTTAAATAATTTATCTTTGATAAAATTAATGGGAACGTTTCCCAAAGTATAAGAATATTTGAATAAAGGAATATTCTGGATTGGAATAAGGTGCATGTTGTGTTTTTGTAGCACTTGTTTATTAATTATGCTAATTATTCGGAAAGACTGGGTTTATCCCATTCTGAATAACTGATTCGACGATGTGTCAAGGATGGAGATGGTGGATGAAGACTAGAGGTCTTCACATCATTTGTATGATTAATGATGTCTTGATTGGGCTGTACACCCAAGGCAAGGTAATAAGTGGTGATCGTCTAGACGTACTTGGAGATCGATCGGATAGGCGAGAAACCCTACCCTTTATTGGACATATATGGGAGGAATACGGTGCCTCCGATTTCGTTCAAACCCAGAACGAACTTGTAAATCGATGTATGTCTGACATCGGATTTCATTTTGTGTGATTGATATACATCGGTTGCATAGCGTGAATTGCCTGTGTGGCATGCTGAGATGAAAATGATCAAGGCTTCTGTTGAAAACCAGAGTCTTGAGGTTGATGATCAAAGCACGGCTTTAATATAGCGTAGCTTTGTGTAGCACTGATAAGCGAGCCTCACAGCCCAGTGTGAACCAGAAACGGGAGAGGACTGCAGGGAGGGCATGCATTTCCTTCTAGCTAGGAGTTGTGTCAGCGTTTTACACACCCTGGTATTTTACTTATGTGGGTGATGGATTGCGAGGCGCCTCGGTTATATAAGTCGATCCGGGACTGATGAAGTCATTTGGCTCATTTGCGCCCTATAGGGCGGGGAAACACATTGTTCAGGTATTTTTAATCCACTCCGTGTGGACCGGCCCTGAAGATCCAAGGTGCAGTTGCGGCTGTTCCTGAGACATGGGCTAGATTGTCTCGAAGCGGTAAGGATGATCCCTGCCTTGGTTCACAAATGGAAATCCAACTTCCAATACGTGACAATTGCGGTTTTGATTGTAGAGCCTAGTATTGGCGACATTATATATGGTACCCATGCCGTCTAGGATTGATACATTTATATTTGAAATTGTTTTATACAGTATGCACTTATAATAGCATCAAATGATTTATTTTAACGTACCAAGCATGTTTGTCTATTATAAGGGAAAACCCAATCCTCGGGCTTGCGTTGCATTGTATGATAGGACCTAGGTCTTATAATAACTTCATTTTTCTAAAAAGCATTGCGCTGTTTTGTTATATACACTGGTATTCATGGAAGGAAACCCGTTCCGTGTTATACGGCGTGGTCCTTAGATATATCTGATTTAAAGTAAAGTTTAAATAACTGTTTTAGTTCTCACACCAGTCACATGATTGTCCTGGAGTTTATTGTTTTAACCTAAACTCTTAGTGCCCTTATTTTCCGCACGGGCAGCTAGTAGTTTTGGTTTTGCAGATTTATATTCATAGGATCCTGGTTTACAGCTCGAATGATATTCGGAAAGCTCTGTATCCATATATTCTTTTTAGTTGTATTTTGTATTATTTTTCCGCTGCGTTGTAACTTGTAAATCTCTGATATTTAATAAATGTGTAATATTTTTTTTATGCTCTATATATTCTTATATTCTGATGAAATTGTTGTAATAAGCAATGATATGTTCTTCTGTTTGTGTTCTGATTTGTCTTATTCCCTATTCAATCCGTTCTTTCCCTCACTGGGAAGTTCGGGTCGTTTCAAATATCAAACAAATGGATCTAAAAACTGGGTACACCTTAATTAATTTTAATTTTTTTTGGTTGAATGGATGTTGTGTTTGCATTGTTTGATTTCTTTGTTTTGAATTTGAAATTTAAACTTTAAAATTCAAACTTGAAATTTAAAATTTGAATTTTAAATTTGAATTTTGAAATTTAAAATATTAATAAAATAATAAATATAATAATAAAATAAATTTTGGATGTTTGCTTTGATTAATATTATTTCAGGAGATAGTTAAACCTGAAATATAAATCGATAATTTAATACCAAAAGTCACAAAACCATATTTCTTTTGAAATTTATGCATGTATGTCGGCATACACATGTTCCATATGTCGACATATAATCCTATAAAAAAATTCAAAATTTGAATTTCAAAGGTTTAAACTTTCAAACTTCCCTCCAACTTTTCACTCACTCCCAAGGACTGAAAAGGTGTCATTGATTTCAGAAAAGTTGTGCCCATTCAATTCATATCTCTTCAATCTTATTCTCTCTACCTCTCATTCAAAATTCAAACCATTCTTCATATCTACACTCTTCAAAACTCTCTAATGGTTTCCGCTAGCAATATCAAACTGTGAGATTATCCAAAACCATCAAGGGATATCTCTACAATGATAAAGAAGCAATCAAAATCTATATTGACTATGTAGCAAATGCAAAAATCAATACGGGTGCTTTCTCCATCTTTGGAGACTTTTCGTCTTATCTTCTTACTTCTCTTTTCAATCATAATGAAGTATTGAGCTTGATTGATGCTCGGGATAACGATGAATTGTATTACCCAAAACTCGTCAAAATGTTCTATGCAAATCTCAATCGTGGCTTTTACGAAGGAGGTGAAATCCAAATTTTGAGTAGCGTAAAAGGCACACAAATCATTCTAGATTGTGAAATTTTGGACAATATCCTAAATTGCATAATCGTAGGATCAAATTTTTCGAAATTCAAAATCGAAGAAATGGACTTGAAAACTTATCACCATATAATTGAAAGTAATGCTCACATGGAATTCAAAAATTGTTTTATCTGCCTAAAAACAAGAATTGTAAACCTCCTCCTTCAACATAGCATCACATCTCATTCCGGAAACTTCAAAAAACCAACTCTCAAAGTCCAAAAAGCACTCTTTGCTATTATTGGTGGATATGATATCAATTGGGCTGATATGATCCTAAAAGAACTCAAGTCCAAAGAAATGTCGACTCATGAAAACATTCTATATTATGGAGTTTATTTCACTCATATCTTCAAATATCTCAGAGTGGATTTAAAGGGAGAAGAATTTGTATCTAGAAAGGTGTTTGACTCCATAAATATGAACCTTATGCAAATTCCACTCACTTTCAAACCTTATAAGACATTCGAAGACAAACAAGCTTGAATGCAACAAGAACAAGAGCCAATGGATGTCGAAGAAGAAGAAGAAACTTCTTTAGAAAGTGTTGAGTGTCCAATCAACACTAAAACCAATTCAAAAGAGATGATTGTTCAAAATCAAGTGAAATTAGCCAAGAACCAAAAGAAGCTTAAAAAGACTCTTACCAAAATGTCTAAGTTCATTGGCAAAATAGGAAGAAAACTTGGAGTTTCATCTTCCTCCTTATCATCCACTGAAATCTAAGTCAATCTAGTTTAAGTTATCTTTAGTTTTCTCTTGTATTTGCTTTCGAATCTCGTATTTAGTCTCATAATTAGTTGGTTATACTTGATTTCAAGTTGAAAAAAACGGAGTTTTATTTATGTCAAAACCATCTTTAAGGTAATGTAAAGATATTAGAATTAAATAAACTACTATAATATAATAACGAATTACTTAAAATTCAAAATAATAATTATAAGGTATGTCGGTATACATAAATGCTTATGTCAACATATAGCAGCCAGTTTTCCAAAATTATTCAAAATATAAATTTAAATAACTAACTCATGTCCAATAAAATCCAATGAATTCCAGACCCTATTTAAGTATATTCTTTCCAGAAAAATTTATTTTATCATTTTTCTTTCCTCTCTATTCAATTCTTATAAAAACTATGGCAAATACAATTCATAACTTGAGTGAAAATTTGGAAGAAACTTTGAACTCTTTCAAGAACATCCTATGCATAGTAGTACGCAACCGGCGCCATCTTGAATTAAGCCAAATAAATTTGTTTGAACAACAAGAGAAGCACTTTGATGCCATCCGTTTGCTAATTTCTTCTCTTTTCGGAGAAGAAGACAACAATCTCTCTAAGGCACCATTGACGAAAGATGTAACAACCCAAATTCCGACAGAGCGATTTTTTTTCTTCAAAATTCTAATCTATCGAAACTCATGTTGGTTTGTCTTGTATCCTACAGAAAAGACAGAGATAATAAACATATTAGATCTCAGAAAACATCTCACAGTGGAATGGAATAAAATATATTATAATCGGATATATCCTAACCCAGATAATAATATTGCCTAACCAATACCCAAAGCTACTATATATCTTCCATATATCTAACCTATGAGTATGTTATAAGGAGGGGGTTAAAACACAAGTTTTGGTGACTGAATTTAAACTATGCATATTAGATAACCCTACATACCATTCAGTTACATTTTCTTATTTATTAGGTTACTTAGGTTAATAACACTCAAGGCTTACACATATGTCGTACCCATCTACTCACTAGTAGATTAACCTAATACAGCATATATGAAGCTACCCTAAATATTAAGGTACACCCCATGGTACCCCACTTGCACGGTCTCCGCCGTAGTGCTACCGCAATATATGCAGTCCCTCATCCTACTCTGGAATGACATACAGATCTTTGTATAACAATGCTATGTTCCGCATGGAACTGCCTCCACCATGCTATGCAAGCGTATGAATTGCCACCTTCGAGCGAATCAGATTCCGTCACAGAGTAATTCCCTAGAGTCTACGATATACCACTCATAGAAGACATGCATGTCTCACGTATGTATCATCAACTATAATCGACGCCTTAACCCTTATGATACACCATCCGAAAAGGGCATGCATGTATATGCACGTAGTATCTACTGTGCACCGTGTTCTATAAAAGAGCTGTACAAGAAACACAGAACTCGGTTAGGAGCTTTTCAGATATCTGTATACACAAATGCTATGATCTGCATTTTCACGGTAGCTATGGTCCCACTAGACCCCTCCCTCAACTAGTGAAAGACAAACTGATGAGAGCTAGTGACGTGGCCCAGAAAAACAACAAACAAAATACTAATTGTCCTGTCCCGCAACCAAAGCCTTGATAGTGAAAGGTCGATGGTCTATAGGTTTAGCTCCCCGCATCACGCATAATGCATCACACTGATTGTCGATGACTAGTGCCCGATGATTACTATCAATCAGATGGTTAGACCCGCCTAAGGAAAACAAATGAGATGGTCATAACCTGTCTATTCACAAGGCAACAAGATCGTCGAATCGCCTATGCCACACAACATCCTTCTCACTACCCCCTATTGCGGTAATTAAGGTATACTCACCGGTTAGTAACTCGAAGACCCAACCCATGCGAGCATAGCCTAGACGCCACCACCGCACAAAGGACTACTAGGAGTACCCTCCACGTCCCAAGAAGCCGCGTGCTTCCCTTTCCAGTCCTTCCACTACAAGAAAACAAGCGATTTCCGACAGCTGAAAATTGTCTGCGGCCGTCGAGAGCCGTCGAAAATAACCATTGCTTTTAGAGGCGTCAAAAAACAGTTTTTGCGACGGTTATCTACGCAGCCTATCGTTTGTTTTTCCAACGGCTGTCGACGCAGCCATCGGGAGCCATAGGAAAACCTGCATTTTTTTTGGTAATTCAGCTACTATTGAGCCTTCCGACTACATTTTATACTTTTGAAAATGATCTGATACAATGATAATAGATCATTCTACGGTAACTCCTTGAAAGAAATAACCATTTGCCAACAATAGTGGAAAAAAGTGCAAGATGATTGTCTAGAAATTAATACGACTAGAACATCCAAGGACGAGTCCATCAAAATTCGGAAAAAATAATAATTAAATCTTTTAATATATGTTAGCAATATCAGAATATTCAATAGGATAAGGGAAAAGCTGAAGAGCAGACTTAAAATTACTGTATGTTGATTACTAATGCAAGCTAGCTTATTATGTAGAACAAATTATCCTTCAAGTTAAGACAAAGGACATAATATAAGCTATTGGGGGAATTACAAAGTTGCCATGATAACTGTGTAAGCTAACATCAGTAAAAAAAAATAACAGGAGCAAAAAGATCGAATTCATACCACACTCTCGGGGCCTTTAGGTGGTGTCATAGGATGATTCATGGAACCGATTTATTAGCGTGCGACCTTTTATCAAACCTTCTTTCTCCAATTTTACCGTAAGTTAGTTTACCCTGCAAATTGTTCGAAATACTGTCACAATTTTGGTAAATTAGCTTTAGTTTATTTCAGCGACTATTGTTGTAAGGAATATCTTACACTCATATCGTAGTCACAGCTATAGGTGTAGTGAATAATGTAACTCTTACCAATTTCCAAGTCCAATGGAGGCTACAATTGAAAATAGAGAAAAATAATAATTAAATAACTAGTTAAAAGATAATAGTTATATATGCTTAGAAATGATTTGATGCTATACCCGAATCATAAAATCTTTGCGTAATATGTTGCCCACACCATTCAGTGCAAACGAGACAACATAGGCATACCGATATATCAATATATGTTGAACATACAAAACAATTTAAAGAAAAAAGATCATGTGTTTTCACCAAGGTTTAGAGCAAAAAGATCATGTGTATTAACATAAGAAACATAGAAAACCCCAAAATATATAAATTGTATGACATTTTTTTGGTAATGCTATAAAATGTACATTTTGTTCAATAAATTAAACAAGTATAACATGCACACGCTCTTACATATCCAATTCGGACGGTGTAAGGTATATGTTATGGGTAATATTTTGGGCCATAACACATTGACATTTGACAACATGTATTGATTAAGTATAAAACTTACATTTCAATTACCCAACAAAATTCCCTATCAACTTCAAGATCTTTCTTCATTGCCAGTGAAACATTCAACCATGTGGGCGCTATCATTTGAAGAGAAGCCTAATGTGGAAACAAAGTTAATGATAATAAAATATAAAAATAGCTAACGATACTAAAAAAAACATATCTAATACCTTTTCGATTATAAAGGGAGAATTTCCTATAGGATCTATGTCAGTAATTGGCCCCTTTCCAATAGGAAAGAATTTTCTTAGAGTTGACTCGGGTGTAAATAAAAAGGAATGAAAATATACGTTTCCACTACAACGCTATTGGAACCAATTGAAATCAATAGGTAAACCTAAATTTCTAATTTAAGCAAATAAAGGTTTAGATAAAAACTTAATTTTTATGTAAAAATGGAGATTATACTTCAATTACTTGCTCTAGACATCTGAATTGAAGCCGGGTTTGTTCTTACTCAAAGAAATTGGTGTTTGAAGATAAAAAATCGAATTTGAGGGTGATAGGGTTTAAAACTCGTATGCTGTAAGAAAAAAGAGGAAGAAAGAAATGTGGAAGAAAGAGTGCGACTGCGAGTTTATCATGATAATTTCCGACGGCCGCCGACGGCCCATCATAAGCTGTCGAAAATTAGCCATCGCAAATTGCCTGTTTTCTTGTAATGTTCGGAGCCAGCAGAATATCAGCAGAACATCAGGCAGAATAATTAGATGGACGTGCGCTCCCCTCATGTCTCATGATACCATGATGATCTACCCCATTGGGTTCTTCATTTCCAAACGTACGGACGGGTCCAAGCGACTCAGGTTAACGTGTCATTAGACCCTATGTATAAACATTTAATTAAACGCTTGCTCCATCTCATTAGATTTCCAATTTACTTTGTTATTCCAAATCATATTAACTTCTTATTCGGGTTACCAAGCTCTTCTTGCTTATTGATTTCAGTTATACAACTTACCCCATTTAAGCTCATTAATAAGCCTTTAATATGTTATTCTTATCAGCGAACTTTAGATTCTCAGGTTTATAGATTACTTAATGTATAGTTCAGTACAAATTATTGCATTTCATAAGTTTTCCCTTCTTTTCTCTACTTATTACAAACAACAAGTTTCAGGTTTCCAAAACTACATGTTACTTAATTTAAAATTAAGTACGGCTTATCTCATTACATAAGTTATCTCATTTTCTCTATCGTTTATCATAACCTAAGTTATAATTTCCACTTGTCCATAGGACAAGCCTAACTATTATCTTTCCTTCCCCCCTTCAGGTTTGTTCATAACAGGTTATTATCATTCCCCGTTTATTCCAATTCTTTTACTGTTGTAATCATTATCCTTCATTCACTGTAATATATGTTCCTTATTTTATTAAGGAAAACACTTCATGCACCTTATTAGTTCGATTTACAAAAAGAATCAGTGATTATTTTCATAATGTATTCCCATCCAAATCCGTGGCTTCAAGCAATTTCTTTTATTTTACTTTGTTCACTGTGTCTTACTTGAAACAGCGTTCTCAGAAACAGGTCATTTAGGGAAATACATCACTTTTCCTTCATATCCCAATAACTCAGTCCACTGCATCCCTTCCTTTCTTATTTTCCGAGTTAGACATTTAATTTCTAATTTGCTGAAATCTTTTCTTTTTAACTGCAACTAGTATATTAATTTATTTTCTTATTGTCTATTGCATACATATATTTTTATAAATGTTTAGGCGCTAGACCTCTCATATTAAGTTGATAACTTGTGGATGCTGGATTTTCCAGTTGGTTCCGGGCAGGCTTCTACCATAAGTTGAACTTAACCTCGCATCTAAATGTGGTTATCTATCATTTCTAAAGTACTGTAATTTTTCTCATACAAATCAGGCATATCATATTTTCATGTTCTATTCTCAATTCAGGTTTCAGGATTACAATATTGCAGAGGTTTCATAATTTAGACGAAGGATACAATTTAGATTTTTAAAACAGTAATGATTTCAACATATTTCAATAGGTCTCACATTTCAACAGATTAAACTATTCAGCACGTTATTCATTTCAGCAGGTTACAACAAGTTAAACATTTCAACAGTTTAATCATTTCAGTAGATTTTACATATTAACGGGGAATGTCAAATGATAAATATACCGTTATCAAAAAGTATAACTTAAATCCACCCACCTAACATCTTCTTAATTTATGCATCTGGTCCAGACCAAGCATTCCACGGCTCCCTAACTGAATCAAGAACCTAAACAACCACGGATTCATAATTCTCAAACTTAAAGAAAAAGGGAAGAAAGAAGAGAAAATCTAAATTGACCAGATCTAAGAATTTACCTCACTTCGATTAGAATTCTGAACACCCATTTGCAGATATACATTCTTTTCCTCCAAATCTTGAATCAGAATTCCCTGAGACTAATTATTGTATTTTCTAAAGAGATTTGAGGAGAAAGAAGAATGGCAGAGCATAGGCAGCGTTTCAGAAAATATGAGAATTAGGCTAGGCTCTGCTAGTCTATTTATAGGTGCTCAGCAATGAATATTGTCCAAAAAAGAGTCCACATTCATAGAACGAACCTGCCCAGATAAGGTGTGGCTCGACCTCCAGCGGTGGGTCGACCTCTGGGTCGACCCTAAGGTCGATACACCCTTGCCCGGGTCTACCCATCGGTCGACCCCCTAAGGGATGTGGGTCGACCCCTAATGGGAAATTTTCCCATGCACTGTCTCGTTTTTCTTCTGGAATATTTTATTATTAATATATTTATATATATGAACCATATGTGTATACAAACTCTTAATGCATATAACTCCATTATACGTTATCTGTTTTACGTGAACTTGGGTCTATCTGAACCAAAATTCCAAGTCGAACGGAAAGACAATGCCGATTTCATTTAATTCTGAATATTTAACTAAGTTATTCTCAAGTTAATATCTTCAAGTGTTATTATAGTGTATTAAATTTTGATGTTTTATATTCTCCCCTTCTTAGGAAATTTCGTCCCCCAAATTTGCTAAGGATGCAATAGTGTTATCCCTTGTTTACAGCAACCAATTAGTGTCCATCCAATTTTTCAATCATTTGTGTACTTGTGCAATGCGTAATATGACATAATAGTACATGAATGCAATGTATGCCTATGCGGTACCTCCTATATGAATGCAAACTTTTCATGAAAATCTCTTTGAAAACATGATGCACACATCCTAATTATATTGGCAATTTCTATATGAATGCAATATTTGAAATCAGAATACTTTTTCGTCCAAATTTTCCCACACTCTTATAGAGTAAGTGTGCAGTTCATCCAATTGTTTCATCCAAAATCGTACTAATCATCTTTAAATTTTGAATTTTAGAAAAATGTCATTTTCTAAACTCGATTTCTTATGATACAAAAAGGCAGAAAACAGAAAACTTCACATCTTCCGTTGTTCTTTTAGCTACCTTTTCTATCTGTACTTGGATTTTATATAACTACTATATAGAGATTCCCTATTTTCCTATCCAAGCACAAACCACATAAGAATACTTTCTTCATTACAGATTTCATCTTTCAACGTTGTCTTGGAAAAAATTATTTTCATTCACCTTTTCTCAGAATTTTCAATTTTCTTTAACTATCATGTTTGTTGCTTTACTGAATTTGTTGTTTCCTTTTTAGTTAAGTCATTACTCTTTTCTTAGCTTATTCATCTTAATCCTCTAATTTAAGTTTAGTTTCAAAGAATCCTTCTAGTCCTTTAAATAATAAAGGAAAATAGACTCTCTACACAACTACTACTAAGGGCCAAGAATCTGAGGACTATGTCCTCTCAAACATAACATCTCAAACCACAGGATCAATGACAGGTTTACTTGTTACCCTAACTACCCAACAGGAAAAAAATAGTAGGATGATCACAATAGATATATAATAATAGGTTTTACTCCAACTGGAAATTAGCAACAGGATCTAAACACTTACTTGCCCTTCACTATCTAGTAGTTACCACTAGTTCTAGTTGTGTACTAATAGTCATTTCCAAGCAACACCCTAGGATTTTCAATGCTTACGCATTCTACAGGAATTTACCATTATTCCATGATAATTTTCGCTATCTATTTCATAGCCTCAAAAACTTTCCCCGCCCTCCCTAGGCACTAATCCATACCTACTCCATGATTTTTAAAATCATGGTTTGGCTTCCTCATTTTATTTTCCTTCTAAAAGTTAAAAGTGTTAAAACTTCATTTTTCCAAAAGAAAACTTATTTTTGCCAAACCATAAAGATATGTCATAAAAATGCAAATCATTTTTTTTCAAATCAATAAAATTGGAGTAGACAAAGACAACTATTACTCAATCAGGTTTACAATTATTCTTACTTACAATGTCAGTCCAATTACTTACCGCAAGGGGCAAACATCTACTCTATTCGTAATTTCTACAACTTATTTTGTCCACCTAACAAATCTTATGTTTAAACAATTATCAAAAAATGATTGTCAAAAGAATAGAAATTTCAAAAGCTTTCTTTACTAAAAATTCCAAGTTTCAACAAAATGTAACTTTTTCTGTGTTTTGCTTTTTAATTCTTTCATAGCATATAACGTGAAAACTGGCGAGTTATACATGCTCTATAATATGCACCTTTTACTGAGAGAATTTTATTTTAGACAAAATTTTCACAAGAAATCACTACTTCCAAAATATACCCCATTTTACGTCAAAACTCAATATGTACTTTTTGAAATATGTACTTTACATATTTTAAAACTGTAACTTTTAAGATCAATATTTGAAAACACCATAAACCATCTTCCAAAAGCTTTTACAATTTCAAGTTCTTAAAAGTTAACAATGGGTTTAGACTTAACGTGGGTTTCCAACTTAACTAGGCTTTCCTAAAGACTCTCACAAAGTCAATTCTCTTAATATATATATGCCTACTTTATTTTCTCTTTTTAACCTTTTTTCAATTTATAAGGTTTTACTGCTAAACTCACTGATCTGAAATACTAACATATGGGATACATCTTTCTCCAACACAAAGCATATTATACACCTCCCACCCAAATCACATAAGGGTCTCAGATTTCCATATTCATCCCTTAAGTGTACAAAACATTTATCCCAATTCTTACCATATTCTTCTCTTCCTATTTAGTGGGTTCCTCTAATGGATCCTGGTGTGTGTGTGTGTGTATATAAATATATATATAGTAGATATTTATATTTTAAAAATACAAATACAATCGCTAACTATTGATATAGGAATCCTAAACTTAGGCTCTGATACCAAATGTAACAACCCGAATTCTGACGAATAGTTTTTTTTCCAAAATTCTAATCTGTCGAAACTCATGTTAGTTTGTTTGATATCCTGCAGAAAAGACAGAAATAATAAACATATTAGAGCTCAGGAAACATCTCATAGTGGAATGAAATAAAATACAATATAATCAAATATAGCCTTACCCAGAAAATTATACTACCTAACCAATATCAAAAGCTATCATATCTCTGCCACAAATCTAATTTGCGAGTATGTTATGAGGAGGGGGTCAGAACACAAGTTCTGGTGACTGGATTTAAATTACACATTTTGGTTAACCGAACGTATACCGTTCAATTACATTTTCTTATTTATTCGGTTACTTGGGTTAACATCACTCAAGCCTTGCACATACGTTGTACCCATTTACTCCCCAGTAGATTAACCTAATACAGTGTATATGAAGCTACCCCCCAACATTAAGGTACACCCCATGGTACCCCCACTCGCATGGTCTCCGCCATAGTGCCACCACAATATACACAGTCCCTCATCCTATGCCAGATCGACGTACGGATCTCTGTATAACAATGCTACGTTCTGCATAGAACTGCCATCGCCATGCTACGTAAGCGTAAGGAATGCCTCCTTCAATCGAATAAATAGACCCAAGTTCGCGTAAAACAGATAACGTATAATGGAGTTATAGGCATTAAGAGTTTGTATACACATATGGTTATTCTCAAGTTAATATCTTCAAGTGCTATTATAGTGTATTAAATTTTGGTGTTTTATATTCTCCCCTTCTTAGGAAATTTCATCCCCCAAATTTTCTAAGGATGCAATAGTATTATCCCTTGTTTATAGCAACCAATTAGTGTCCATCCAATTTTTCAATCATTTGTGTACTTGTGCAATGCGTAATACGACATAATAGTACATGAATGTAATGTACGCCTACGCGGTACCTCCTATATGAATGCAAACTTTTCATGAAAATCTCTTTGAAAACATGATGCACACATCCTAATTATATTGGCAATTTCTATATGAATGCAATATTTGAAATCAGAATACTTTTTCATCCAAATTTTCCCACACTCTTATAGAGTAAGTGTGCAGTTCATCCAATTGTTTCATCCAAAATCGTACTAATCATCTTTAAATTTTGAATTTTAGAAAAATGTAATTTTCTAAACTCGATTTCTTATGATACAAAAAGGCAGAAAATAGAAAACTTCACATCTTCCGTTGTTCTTTTAGCTACCTTTTCTATTTGTACTTGGATTTTATATAACTACTATATAGAGATTCCCTATTTTCCTATCCAAGCACAAACCATAAAAGAATACTTTCTTCATTAAAGATTTCATCTTTCAACGTTGTCTTGGAAAAAAATATTTTCATTCGCCTTTTCTCAGAATTTTCAATTTTCTTTAACTATCATGTTTGTTGCTTTACTGAATTTGTTGTTTCCTTTTTAGTTATGCCATTACTCTTTTCTTAGCTTATTCATCTTAATCCTCTAATTTAAGTTTAGTTTCAAAGAATCCTTCTAGTCCTTTAACTAATAAAGGAAAATAGACTCTCTACACAACTACTACTAAGGGCCAAGAATCTGAGGACTATGTCCTCTCAAACATAACATCTCAACCACAGGATCAATGACAGGTTTACTTGTTACCCTAACTACCCAACAGGAAAAAAATAACAGGATGATCCCAATAGATATATAATAATAGGTTTTACTCCAACTGGAAATTAGCAACATGATCTAAACACTTACTTGCCCTTCACTATCTAGTAGTTACCACTAGTTCTAGTTGTGTACTAACAGTCATTTCCAAGCAACACCCTAGGCTTTTCAATGCTTACGCATTCTACGGGAATTTACCATTATTCCATGATAATTTTCGCTATCTATTTCATAGCCTCAAAAACTTTCCCCGCCCTCCCTAGGCACTAATCCATACCTACTCCGTGATTTTTAAAATCATGGTTTGGCTTCCTCATTTTATTTTCCTTCTAAAAGTTAAAAGTGTTAAAACTTCATTTTTCCAAAAGAAAATTTATTTTTGCCAAACCATAAAGATATGTCATAAAAATGCAAATCATTTTTTTTCAAATCAATAAAATTGGAGTAGACAAAGACAACTATTACTCAATCAGGTTTACAATTATTCTTACTTACAATGTCAGTCCAATTACTTACCGCAAGGCGCAAACATCTACTCTATTCGTAATTTCTACAACTTATTTTGTCCACCTAACAAAATCTTATGTTTAAACAATTATCCAAAAATGATTGTCAAAAGCATAGAAATTTCAAAAGCTTTCTTTACTTAAAATTCCAATTTTCAACAAAATGTAACTTTTTCTATGTTTTGCTTTTTAATTCTTTCATAGCATATAACGCGAAAACTGGCGAGTTATACATGCTCTATAATGTGCACCTTTTACTGAGAGAATTTTATTTTAGACAAAATTTTCACAAGAAATCACTACTTCCAAAATATACCCCATTTTACATCAAAACTCAATATGTACTTTTTTAAATATGTACTTTACATATTTTAAAACTGTAACTTTTAAGATCAAAACTTGAAAACACCATAAACCATCTTCCAAAAGCTTTTACAATTTCAAGTTCTTAAAAGTTAACAATGGGTTTAGACTTAACGTGGGTTTCCAACTTAACTAGGCTTTCCTAAAGACTCTCACAAAGTCAATTCTCTTAATATATATATGCCTACTTTATTTTCTCTTTTTAACCTTTTTTCAATTTATAAGGTTTTACGGCTAAACTCACTGATCTAAAATACTAACATATGGGATACATCTTTCTCCAACACAAAGCATATTATACACCTCCCACCCAAATCACATAAGGGTCTCAGATTTCCATATTCATCCCTTAAGTGTACAAAACATATATCCCAATTCTTACCATATTCTTCTCTTCCTATTTAGTGGGTTACTCTAATGGATCCTGGGGTGTGTGTGTGTGTGTGTGTGTGTATATAGTAGATATTTATATTTTAAAAATACAAATACAATCACTAACTATTGATATAGGAATCCTAAACTTAGGCTCTGATACCAAATGTAACAACCCGAATTCTGAAGAACAGTTTTTTTTTCTTCCAAAATTCTAATCTATCGAAACTCATGTTGGTTTGTTTGATATCCTGCAGAAAAGACAGAAATAATAAACATATTAGAGCTCAGGAAACATCTCATAGTGGAATGAAATAAAATACAATATAATCAAATATAGCCTAACCCAGAAAATTATACTACCTAACCAGTATCAAAAGTTATCATATCTCTGCCACAAATCTAATTTGCGAGTATGTTACGAGGAGGGGGTTAGAACACAAGTTCTGGTGACTAGATTTAAATTACACATTTTGGATAACCGAACGTATACCGTTCAATTACGTTTTCTTATTTATTCGGTTACTTGGGTTAACATCACTCAAGCCTTGTACCCATTTACTCCCCAGTAGATTAACCTAATACAATGTATATGAAGCTACCCCCAATATTAAGGTACACCCCATGGTACCCCACTCCCATGGTCTCCGCCATAGTGCCACCACAATATACGCAGTCCCTCATCCTATGCCAGATCGACGTACGGATCTCTGTATAACAATGCTACGTTCTGCATAGAACTTCCATCGCCATGCTACGTAAGCGTAAGGAATGCCACCTTCAATCGAATAAGATTCCATCACAGAATAAGGACCTAGAGTCTACGATACACTACACAGAGAAAAAATGCATGTATCTGGACTTTCTCACGTATGTATCGTCAATCGTAATCGATGCTTTAACCTTTATGATACACCTTCTGAAAAGGGAATGCATGTAACTGCACGTAGTACCTACTGTGCACCGAGTTCCGTAACACGGCTATACAAGAAACACAGAACTCGATCATAACATTTCCAGATATTTGTATACACAGATGCTATGGTCTACATTTTCATTGTGGTTATGGTCCCACCAGACCCCTCCCTCAACTATTGAAAGAGCTAGTGACATGGACCATAAAAACAAAAAACAACATCCTAATTAGCATGTCCCACAACCAAAGCCTTGATAGTGAAAGGTCGATGGTCTGTAGGTTTAGCTCCTCATCTTTCCGCATCACGCATCACACTGACTAACGATGACTAGTACTCGATGATTACTATCAATCAGATGGTTAGACCCGCCTAAGGGAAACAAATGAGATGGTCATAACCTACCTAGTCACAAGGCAACAAGATCGTCGAATCACATATGCCAACCCTGCAGTCTTCTGACTGCCCCCCTATCGTGGCAGTCAAGGTATACTCACTGAGTAGTAACGCGCAGATCCGACCCATGCGAGCATAACCTAAACATCGTCACCGCATATAATAATCAGGCAGAATAATCAGAATGACATGCGCTCCCCTCATGTCTCACGTTACCATGATGATCTACCCCGTTGGGTTCTTCATTTCCACACGTACGGACTGGTCCAAGCGCCTCAGGTTAACATGTAATTAGACCCTATGTCCAAACATTTAATTACATGCTTGCTCTATCTCATTTGATTTCCAGTTAACTTGGTAATTCCAAATCATATTAACTTCTTATTCAGGTTACCAAGTTCTTCTTGCTTATTAATTTCAGGTATATAACTTACCTCATTTAAGTTCATTAATAAGCCTTTAACATGTTATACTTATCAGCAGACTTTAGATTCTTACGTTTACAGATTACTTAATATATAGTTAAGTACAACTTATTGCATTTCATAAGTTTTCCCTTCTTTTCTCTACTTATTACAAATAGCAGGTTTCAAGTTTCCAGAACTACGTATTAATTAATTTACAATTAAGTACAACTTATCTCATTACATAAGTTATCTCATTTTCTCTATCGTTTATCATAACCTAAGTCAGAATTTCCACTTGTCCCTAGGACAAGCCTACCTGTTATCTTTCCTTCTCCTCTTTAGGTTTGTTTATAATAGGTTATTATCATTCCATGTTCATTCCAATTCTTTTACTGTTGTAATTCATTATCATTCATTCACTGTAATATATGTTCCTTGTTTTATTAAGGAAAACACTTCATGCACATTATTAGTTTGATTTACTAAAGAATCAGTGATTTGTTTTCATAACGTATTCCCATCCAAATTTGTGGCTTCAAGTAGTTTCTTTTATTTTACTTTGTTCACTTTGGATTACATGCAACAACGTTCTCAGAAACAAGTCATTTAGGGAAATACATCACTTTTCCTTCACGTCCCACTAACTAAGTCCATTGCATCCCTTCCTTTCTTATCTTCTGGGTTGGACATATAATTTCTAATTCACTGAAATCATTTATTATTACAGCAACCCGTGACACCCAACGCCCGTTAATGTCACTCTTTATCATAATGCATTAAGTTTCATAAAGCGTTATAGGAAAATAGAAACAGAAACATCACAAGATAGATGTAAAATAACAACTGAATTTTAAAACTTTATTTAACAAAAAAAATCGTGGACTAAAAACCAGTTACATCATAATTTTGAAATAAAGAAAATCCATTAAAGTTTCCGTCTTGTACTAAAATCACCAGAATACAATAACATATAAAAAGCATAATCCCCAAAAATAGCCATCTCTTAGAAGACAGGAAATCAAAGTGGTACATCTAAGCAGCTCCAAGCAGAATGTAAGAGAGAATCCTAATCAAGCCTATGTATTCCCACCCTAAGAACCTGGGAGGGAGGAAGGAAGAGAGAGAAAAGGATACAAATGGGTCGGACATAAAGTGTGGCGAGTCCAGTTGCTTTTAGAATATAAATAAGTAAAAGCATCATGATAGGCATATAAATTGGATAAGAGGGATAACAGTATCATAGGACATGTATAACAGATTGAGCAAGATAAGCAGAATAAACATAACAAAATATATTGCGCTTCCCAAGTACTTTTCTCTACACCAATACTAGTATAACAGAAACAAGATGATCTCAACAGAAACATAATGGTAGACTTAGGTGTACTTCTAGTGAGGGGTTTTACCCCGTACAATAATAACAGGCAGCCCAACAGAAATGACAGGTGTTACCCCCAACGATAATAACGGGCTCCTAAAAAAGCAAGACTAGATGTACCCTCATTACTACCACTAATCGATTGGCTCCCTATCCCGTAGACACCTATGCTGGCCCCACAGTAGGATGTATAACTTCCTAAAGTGGTAACCCCTTTATTTTCGCGAGGCACGACCATCTACTGATGTCACATCGTCTTATTATCCCAACGCAAGCAGATTCATGCATGCACATGAATCTGACAAAGTGCGCCATCAACATCCCCACTTAAATGAACCTATTACAATCAACTTAGTAAGCGTGCCCAGACCCCGACCTAGTACGGGGTTCCTCGTTTGATACCAAGATGGGTTACTAACTGATACGGGTCCCACAACACAGATGATACAAGTTACCCCTTAGACTTGCATCCCCACTGCTAGGATTTTGATAGGTTATGCCTAACAGTTTAACAAGGTTTATAACCCCAACATATAAAATAGGTTAAGTTTTTCGGGTTTATATATATAACCCGCCCCCACATATTTAACAAGATTTACTTAACCCCCACTGATTCATGCAAGTTTACTTAACCCCTTCTCAATTTGGCAGGTTCATGGAAACCCCCACAGACTTAAACAGGTTAAGTATTATAGGTTAACAAGTTATTATCATTTTCCATTTATGGCTATAAATGCACTAGACCTCTCACACTAAGTCTACCACTTACGGATGCTGGATATACCGGGTGGGTTCAGGAATACTTCTACCATAAGTAAGACTTAACCTCGTGTCTTAGCACCGTTACATGTATATTTACGCACTTGACCCCTCACATTAGATTAACCACCTGTAGACGCTGGATTGGACGGGCAGTTCCGGGTAGACTTCTACCACAAGTGTCATCTAACCTCGTGTCTAAGTGCGGTTACAGCTTCTAATTATTGTAAATCAAGGCATGTTCATTATAAAATAATTTTTTATGTTCATCAAAGGTTTTGCCCCAAATCCCAGTATGATTCACGATGTAGGTTATTCCCCAAATTAGTGTTTTAAATCAAGGTATAGATTATGCCCCCAAATCCCAATCATGTTTTACAACATAATTTATGCCCCAATTTATCATTCCAAACCATTCCCAATTCCGTGCACTCGCATATTTCAGCGACAGGCCTAGGCTCGAAGGTAGCGTAGGCTATAAAAATAAAAAGGGAAAGAGGGAGAAAAGAGAACAAAAATAGGCATAATAACGAAACATGCATATGATGACAGAAATAAGCATACTAACAAAATAGGCATATGGTGACATGATTAGCCATACTAACAGAATAGACATATGATGACATGATTAGGCATACTAACAGAATAGGCCTATGGTGACATGATCAGGCATACCAGCAGAATAGTTATAATAAAGATAGGCATGTAAGAACTAAATAGAGGATCAGGTGTACAAGAAATGACAGATCTGTTTAGTTATAATTCGGGTTATTAACAGCCACAGGTTTAGATCCAAACTTATAAATATGTCAAGATTACTATTAAATGTTTATATATAAAAATAGCGTGAACTCATAGGGATTGGATCTAAAGAATAGAGAAATGATTGTAGATGTTGTAGCAGAGATTCTTGAATAGTATATATTGTTGTTGTAGAAGAATTGGCTATTTCAATCTGAGTTGGGGCAGCAGCTCGTTGTCTCCATTGTTTTTATAGAATAAAACAATAGAAATGAGGTCCTAATTTATAGCCTACGGTCAACGAATCTTGTTCAGAAATGTGTCTCGGTTCATAGAATGGATCTACCCTAAATTTGGTGGAGTCGACACCCCCGCGTAGGGATCAACCCATGGGTCGACACCCATGGGCATGGGGTCGACCCCTAACTGGCCGATTTTCCTCCCTTTTTCCCGCTTTTCAATTTTAATTTCTGGACTAGATTATGTATATATATATATATATATATATATATATATATTGCTTATATGTATGTGATCTTCAAACCTTAACATCTTCTTTATACGATGTTCTTTTTACGCAAACTTGGGGTCTATCTTCAGAAGAATTCCAAGACGAACGCAATCACGCAGTCTATTTTACTTAATTCCCAATATTTAATTAAGTAGTCTTTAGTTTATCATTATAGTGTTCTTATTGTCTGTTACACACATATATTTTCTTAGTGTCTGTTACATACATACATTTCTATATACGTTTAGGCACCAGACCTCTCACATTAAGTTGACCAATTGTGGAGGTTGGATTTGCCGGTTGGTTCTGGGCAGGCTTCTATCACAAGTTGAACTTAACCTCGTGTCTATATGCGGTTATCTATCATTTCTCAAGCACTGTAATTTTTCCCATAAAAATCAGGCATATCGTATTTTCATGTTCTATTCTCAGTTCAGGTTTCAAGATTACAATATCGCAGAAGTTTATAATTTAGACGAAGGATACAATTTAGATTTATACAAAAGTAATGATTTTGACATATTTCAGTAGGTCTCACATTTCAACAGATTAAAAAATTCAGCAGGTTATTCATTTTAGCAGGTTACAGTAAGTTAAACATTCCAAGAGTTTAATCATTTAAGCAGATTACATATTAACGAGGAATGTCAAATGATAGATATACCATAATCAAAAAGTAAAACTTAAATCCATCCACTTAATATCTTTCCAATTCATGAATCTGTTCCAGACCTTGCATTCCATGGCTCCCTAATTAAATATAGAACCTAAAAAACCATGGATTCACAATTCTCAAACTAAAAGAAAAAGGGAAGAAAGAAGAGAAAATCTAAATTAACCAGATCCAAGAATTTACCTCATTTCAATCAGAATTATGAACACCCTTTTGTAGATATGCATTCTTTTCCTCCAAGTCTTGAATCAAAATTCCCTAAGACCAGTTATTCAATTTTCTGAAGAGATTTGAGGAGGAAGGAGAATAGCAGAGCCTAGGCAGCATTTCAGAAAATATGAGATTTAGACTAGGCTCTGCTAGTCTGTTTATAGGTGCTCAGTAATGAATATGGTCCGAAAAACAGTCCATATTCGCAGAACGAACCTTCTTAGATCAGGGGTGGGTGGACCCCTAGGTCGACCCCCATGGGTGGGTCGACCCTAGGGTCGACACAATCTTGCTTGGGTCGACCTATCGGTCGACCCCTAAGGGGTATGGGTCGACACCTAACGGACCATTTTCTCGCATGCTATCTCATTTTGCTTCTAGAATATTTTATTATTAATATGTTTATATATGAACCTTATGTGTATACAAACTTCTAATGTCCATAACTCCTTCATAGGTTATCCATTTTACGCAAACTTGGGTCCATCTGAACCATAATTCCAAGCCGAACGCAATGATGATGCTGGTTCCACTTAATTATGAGTATTTAATTAATTTATTCCCAATTTATTATCTTTAAGTGTGGTTATAGTGTATTGAATTTTGGGTGTTACAAAAGAAGATGAAGATTGGGAAGTCATCAAGAAGGATCCGATCTTTGGAGAAGACAGATGGGTAGAAGTTCCAAGAAACCTTTGATTGTTTGGTATGATTTGATTGGTTTAATTTGTTTGAACTTATGTATTGATTGATTTGGATTGCTTGACTTGAAACATGTATATACAAAAACATTTGTAAATATTTCTTGGATTGGTTTGCTTGGATTTATAAACTTGTATGAATATGAATTGACATACTTGTACATATTAAATACTTGGATTGATTTGTTTAATATATAGGCATAAATTTAGGGGGAGTTATATATACTTTAGTATAGAATCAGTTATAGGATACGTTTAGATAGATATAGAATTTAGGGGGAGTATTACTAGGATTTTATTTTGATAATGCTAAAGGGGGAGAAATTATAAAATATAGACTTAGTTTAAGTAGAGTATATAGGACTCACACTGACAGAGGGAGTATTAAAAGGATCAGCATCAACACGTATGAACAGGAATGAATATTTTATAAACGAAGGTTGTCATCATCAAAAAGGGGGAGATTGTTGGAGAATGGAGTTTTGAGTACAACAACCTTATTTCAATATTAATTGATTATAAAATATATAGTAACATCTCTATCTAGAGTATAAATACACACACATATGTATATGCACGATTTGTATACAAGAATTAATACTGAAGACTGTACAGTTTTAAAGATACAAGAGATTCAGAATTCAGAGATGATTCAAGACTCATGAGTAATCAAGAAATCAAGAGTTCAAGATAAATATAGTAATAGAGTCTAGTTTATATGTAAGACTCTAAATAACACTCAGGGTTCAAATTCAAATTCTGATTTTGAAGATTCAAACTCTGTTTTTCAAAATTCAAATTCTAATTTTAATTAGTTTTTCTCTCTTCCTTTTGGTTTCAAACTATGTTTTAAAGTTTATATATATTTATATACTTTTAAAATTTTATATTTTATATAGTTTTAAACCTTATAATTTTATAAATATGTTTATATAATATATATCTATGTTTTCATATGATTTTCAACTTTATAATACTCATTTATATCACCATGTTTTAATTTGAAATTTCCAGAATTACATATATAGTTGAACACATGAAAATATTCAAAAATTCAATTTTTCAATACCTATTCGTCAGCATACATATATACATATGTCGACATACAACTGTCACTTTTTCAATTTTGAAAGGAAGTGTTTTTTGACTATTTGTAACATTCCAAAAACGTTGCAACCTTTTAAATCTTATAATTAGGGGTTAAATTCAAATTTTTAACCATTCTTCTTCTCCGTCTTCACCTCTTTCCATTCCTCATTTATTATTTCTTATTTTATTGATTTCTACACTTCTACTCTCCGATTTCTATTCTAAATACATAAAACTTCTTCTCTTCTCACTCTCTACTCATTACTATCTACGTTGAAGTGCTATTGAAGAGTTATAGGACTGTTGTAATCATTTTGGATTTTTTGGGAATGGGTGTGTTACTTGTAGCCCTAAAATCAAGGAAAGGAATCAGTGTTAACCTTGTAGCCGTGGAATCAAGTGGTGTTTGGAGCTGTGTTAACCTTGTAGTCGGGAAATCAAGGGGATTGTACTTGGATACTGATATAGTAATAAAACTGTGTGCAATGCAGCGTTGCGTGGGACTGGAAGTAGGAGTAACCTGAACCAGTATAAAATCCAGTGTGTTCTTTCATTTTCTGCATTTTTTTGTTTATTTCTGTTTTTCCATTTGATTCTGTGTCTGTGATCATCTCTGTTGTGTGTGATTCATATAGCAGATCATATAAGACTTAGATTTTCTTAAATTCCTTAGAAACACTATTCAACCCCCATCAAGTGTTAGTCTTGCCTTAAGATCCGCATTCCGCGTTTCTTAACATTATTCATCAACAACCATGTAGAATTCACCAAATCATGGTAAATCAGTGCAAAAACAAAAACAATGGATCTAAACTTGCATAAATATATGAATTAACATAAGAGTTACCAATTTAAGTTGCTAGATTAAATCCTATGGTGATTCAAATGATAATATACTTACCATGATGTAGATCTTGGTGAAAACAACTTAAAATGATGAAAATAAGATCAAACAACCCATATACTTGATTGAATCCATGTGAGAGAAGCTTATCACCCACCAATTCTTCGAATTAACTTGAAATCACTAAATTATCAATCCGGACAGTGCCGAATTATCCCTAAATCACTTGATTCGATGCAATCTACCTTCTTTCAATGTAGATCTAGCTTCTCTTGATGTAGATCTTTGATCTTCTTTCCTAGATCTAGATTTAAATGGTGGAAAGGTTTATTTTATTAAGCAAGGAGGATCACGAGCTCAATCGAATGAGAGAAATGTAGAAAGTAAACTATTCTCCATGCCTCTAACCCCCTATTTATAGCCTCCCACTAGCCCACTCATGGGCCACTCCAAATCATCCCATCGATGATTAGCAAAATCTATACTGAAAACGTGTAGCACTAGAATAGCAATTCATCCGAAACCGCTGAACTAAATCATTAATGTGACCACTCTACGGAATTGGAAGCAAAATGGTCACAATTAGAATTGGTAAAAAATTATGGACATTTCTCACATCCCCATAAACAACATATCAAAATATGATAATGATCCAACCCTCAGGGAATTAAATAAAAAATATTTTACGATCCTTCGATAAGTAAAATGCGAGCTGTTACATTCTCCCCTCCTTAGTAATTTTGCCCTCAAAATCCCAAGAAAACACAAGCAATGAAAATAATTATGCATTCCTATCTTCCACGAGAAGCCAATTTATCATCCAAACTTTTGATTCATGTAGTTTTTGATTACGACAATGAAGAAATGAAGATCGATCGAAGAGTTAGTAAATATATATATGTATGTGTTTTAGTTGTGTTAGAACATGTTAAGAACTATCCTCATTTATCATAGCACAAACACATTTTTAACGCAAGCATATATATATATATATATATATATATTAATGGCAAAAACAACCATTAATTGGGTTGTTTTTCCCTGACTAGTCTACTGGTCAAAAATTAACTAGTTTAGTGGTCAGGCAAAATCTGCTCAGTAACGACTATTTTGTGCAAATTTATATATATACACACACACTTTTTATATTCGACCAATTGAATGGTGATATACCAGTCGAATGACCCGACAATAACAGCCATATTTCTGATGGGTCACTTTCTATCATGAAGGGTTATCTTTTGATTTCTGAAGGAAATGGTTGCTTCTTTTCAATAAAACTCCTCATGAAAATTTACTACTTTTCGATCACTACAAAAATCACTTTCCAAATCACTGAAATGGCCAATTCTTATTGATTCTATTCTAATTCTTAATCTACATTTCTTAGCTCTCTTGCATTCTAAAGAGCTCTAAAATATTCAAGTTACTTATTGAATCTTTGAATTTATTTCAAATCTATTGATTCAATAAGTAGTAAACGTCCTTCAGTCTTCACATTCATGTTATATAATTGAGGATAAGATTATAGGAAGAGTGTAATCAATCGTTGGTTGTTTAGTGTTGTTCAAGAACACAATCAGAAGTCAAACTCCTATAGTTTGTTAAAGGTCTGTGTTGGTGCTCAGGCGGGAAATCTTTGTTGGGGATCCGAGTGTTGTGAACCTGTTCCTCTGGGTAAAGAGTGGGCACTGATAGTGGAATTCCAGAAGGAGTCTGGGATTGGACGTAGGATGGGAAGTTCGAACCAGTATAAAATTCCTGGTGTCACTTTACTTTATCTTTGATATCTTTTATTATTTAATATAACCATTGTATTAGGAAAGTTAGTATATCATATCTACTTCCTCATATTCCATATACTAAGATCCTACTCTATGTCACAAGACTTTTATAAAGATCTTTTATTAAACCATGAAAAATTGTTAAAACATTTTAAAAGTTTGTGTAAACTTAATGCAATTATTTTAGCCAAGTTTAAAGACCGTGAGCAAGAAAATTCTAAATTAAAAGAGGAAAACAATTTTTTTTAGCAAAAAAAGCAAAATATTTTGAAAATACCTTAGAAGAGTTTGTTTTTCAAAAAGAAAATGAGCAGCTAGAAGATAAAAAACAATGTTCTTTTAAAGGAAATCGATCTTTTACAAAATAAAAATACATATGTGGAAGATTCTTTAAATAATTCTAGTTCTTTAGTTTTGTCTCTTAAAAAAGAGAATGAAGCTTTAGTTGAAAATAATCTAGAATTATCTAAAGATTGATAGTTTTTAAAGGTGAATAATAACATTTTGCAAAATGAAATTTCTAACTCAAAAGAAAATTTTGAAAAATTACAATCTTCTTTAGATAATTCTAAATCTCAATTTTTCAGTCTCGAAACTGAGAATGGTACTTTAAAAAGAAATAATTATGAATTAAATAAGGAAATTGATGATTTAAAAGATAACAAAATTTCTTTTGAAAATGTCAATCGTGACTTTGGAATCAAATTTGATAAATGTGCAAGTAAGTTCGCGAAATTTAATAAAGGTCAAAATGATTTAAAAATGATTTTATCTATATTGACCTTTACATGACAAAAGTGGTTTAGGATATAATAAAACTAATAATAGAAATAATACTAGATATGCTTTTATGTACAGTAAAAATATCACTGCTAATATGAATGCAAATACAAGATCCAGTTATTATAGAAATTCGAATACTTCTGTGACTAAAGATATTTATAATAAATTTAGAAGTACAAAAGGAAATACCAATATAAGTTGTTTAAGTATTTGGGTTCCGGCAAATTGGAAAACTAGAGAAAAATATATTGATGATTACTTTAATTCTGTTGTTAATAATGAAAATTTCATTTTTAAAGTTCCATTAAATCCTCTTGGGTATGGTTACCTTCCATCTAACCTCTAGACCCTAACAAAGGAAGTGGGTGTCAAATTATATATATATATATATATATATATATATATCATATTTTTTGCATGTACACCACAACAAAAAGAAGGCTATTTTCGGTATCTCTAAATATCTATGAAAACAAAATTCAGTTTATCGAAATGCACGTGATCCAATATCTCTTGAAGATGATGTAATTATTTATGGTCTATGATCAACTACTATTGTTTGTCATGTTACATTTTTTTTAATCGATGACAAAGGGGAGAAAATTATGGAATATATATATATATATATATATGTGTGTATGTATGTATTATACGCTAACATTTTGTTACAGGGAAGCAAATGGTAAATATTTCTATATATGCATTAACAAAATGTGTTGTAGAAAAGCTTTTTATTCAGGGAAAGACAAATATATGCAAGCATACATTCAAGGGGAGAAAATAAATAACTCTATACAACTGCAAGAGATTGTCATCAATCAAAAATGGGGAGAATGTTGCTTCATGAATTTTTGATTCACAACAACGAAGAAATGAAAATCGATCGAAAAGTTAGTATATATATATATATACACACACACACACACACAAATACGCACAAACACACACAGATATATATATATATATATATATATATTTGTGTGTGTGTTTTAGTTGTGTTAGAATATGTTAAGATCTATCCTCATTTATCATAACACAAACACATTTTTAACACAAGCATCTGTGTATATGTGTATATATACACTATATATACTAATGGTACAAAACGGCCATTAATTGGGTTCTTTTGCCCTGACCAATTGACTGGTCAGGCAAAATCTACCCAGTAACGGCTATTTTGTGCAAATTTAAATATATATATACACACACACACACTTTTTATATTCAATTGTTTAATAGCGAATTTTATACCAGTCGAGTGACCCGACAATAATAGCCATATTTCTGAAAGTCACTTTCTTTCATGAGGAGTTATCTTTTGATTTCTAAAGGAAATGATTGCTTCTTTTTAATAAAACTCACGAACATTGACTACTATTCGATCACTATTTAGATAATATAAACATCACTTTCCAAATCACCGAAATGACCAACTCTTACTGATTCTGTTCTAATTCTTGGTCTACATTTCTAAGCACTCTTGCGTTCTAAAAAGCTCTAAAATATTCAAATAATTTATTGAATCTTTGAATTTATTTCAAATCTCTTGAGTCAATAACAGTAAACTTCCTTCAACCTTCACATTCACGTTATATACTTGAGGATAAGATTATAGGATGGGTGTACTCAATCGTTGGCCATTCAGTGTTGTTCAAGTACACAATCAGAAGTAAAACTCCTTTTGTTCGTTAAAGTCCTGTGTCGATGCTCAGGCCGGAAATCCTTTTTGGGGCTCGGATTGTTGTGAACCTTCTCCTCCGGGTGAAGAGAGGGCGTTGATAGTAGAATTACATAAGGAGTTTGGGACTGGACGTAGGGTGGTAAGTCCTAACCAGAATAAAGTTCCTGGTGTCACTTTACTTACTACATTTACTTACCTATGATATATTGATTATTTAATATTTATTTGCATAACTATTGTATTAGAAAAGTTAGTATATCATATCTACTTCCGCATATTCCATATAGAAAGGTCCTACTCAAAGTCACACGACTTTTCACAAACTAGCATCCATAGCCTTATCCAAAAGTGCAGAATTCTAACAATGACAGCACAAGTTACAATGATGTAAGGTGATACGACATTAATGGGTCATACCGACAAAGAGTTCTGGATGGTCGTCTTCGTACTCTCTTCCCTCTCCCAGTACAATCGTAATTATCCTCACTCCATTGCACTTTAACTAGCTTAGTCGTCTTCCTCTTAAGCAGTTTGGTGTCATTCCCCACAACACGAAGTGGCTTACGAGGTTTCGTAACTATGGTCTCGACTTTATGTTTTTGTACTATTCCAGAGATACCACATATTCGAATAATGCACGCACTTCCATAGAAACGACACATGGAAAATATTATGCACGCCCAACATCTTCTCGAGTAATTCCAATCTATATGCGAGCTTTCCAATCTGCTCGACTGTCGGAAAATGTCCAACAAATCTAAGAGCTAACTTTCCTTTGATTCCGAACCGAACAACATTCTTTAATGGCGAAATCTTCATGAAAACCAAATCACCTAAGTCGAATTCCCAATTCTTATGATGGTTATCGACATAACTCGTCTAATGATCTTGGGCTGGCTTCATTCATTGCCCAGTGATCTCAATACAATCTGAGGAATCTCGTATCATTTCTGGCCCATGTATCAACTTATCTCTAGCCTCTAATCAACAAGCCGGATAATTACACGTTCTTCCATACAATGCCTCGTATGGTGCCATCCCAATGCTCGACTAGTAGCTGTTGTTGTATGCAAACTAAACTAAATGTAGATGGTCTTCCCACAATCCCCCGAAGTCTAATACACAACTCTTAGGAAATCTTCCAAGACTTGGTTAACTGTCTTGGTTTGACCATCAGTCTGGGGATGATAAGCCATACTTAAACAAAACTCGGTTCCCAAAGTCTCTTGCAAAATCTTCCAAAAAATGCACTCGTAAACAATGGATCTCGATCACTTACTATGATCTTCAGGATACCATGGAATTGAACTATCCATTTTATATAATATTTAGCAAACTTCGATGCTGTCCTAGTTGATCTGATATGAATAAATCTTGCCCTCCTGGTCAAACAATCCACGATGAACCAAATTCCTTCATTTCTTGCCCTGGTTCTAAGTAGTCCATCAATAAAATCCATCGATATTTGTTCCCACTTCCACGTTGGAATTTCCAATGGCTGTAGCAATCCACTCCGCCTTTTCTGTTCAGCTTTCACTAACTTACAGTTCATGCACTTGGAGATAAACTTTTCAATATCCCTCTTCATCCCTTCCCAATAGTAAGCTCGCTTCATGTCCTGATACATCTTGTTACCCCCAGGATGAATCATCAATTTCAAGTGATGACATTCCCTTGGAACCACATCTCTCAATCCATCGATATCAGGAACAACCTGTCACCCTTTCTTTCAAAGTCAACCCTCTCGATCGACCTCAAATTCCTTATTTTCAGGTTCCAACTTCTGGATAACCTCGACAAGCTTTGTATCACGCTTCTGGCTCTCGCTAATCCTTTCAATGAAAGTAGGTCTTATCGATAAGCTTGCCAAAATTTCAAGTTCCAACTCACACCATGGTCTGAAATCAAATCCTGCCAAGTACTCAAGGCTCTTCCTTTCCAATAACATAGCTCCTGAATTTGTGTGTCTTCGACTCAACGCATCTGCCACTATGTTACCTTTAGCAGGAATATAGGCTATACCAAAATCATTTGATGCTAGAAAATCTAACCACCGTTACTATCGAAGATTCATATCCTTTTGGGAGAAAAGATACTTCAATGACTTGTGATCCGTAAATATCTTGAATCGAACTCCCAACACGCAATGTCTCTACATCTTCCAAGCCAAAACGATTGCTGCCAACTCCAAATCATGACTTGGATAATTCCTTTCATGCGACTTCAGCTGTCGACTCGCGTAGGCCATAACCTTATCCTTCTGCTTCAGCACTGCTCCAAGTCCAGTACAACATGCATCAGTGTATACCACTGTCTCTTCATTCCCACTCGGATGGTCAAAACAAGAGCACTCGTCAATCTCTCCTCTAGGATTCCAAAATTTTCCTCACATTTTGGATCCCATGTTAACATTTGTTTCTTCTTCATCGATCGTGTCAATGGTACAGTTATCTTGGAGAAATCCTTGATAAAAAAGACAATAATATCCCGCCAACCCAAGGAAACTCCTCACGTCCTTCGCATTCTTAGGTCTATCCCAGTCCTGGATTACTAACACCTTAGCGGGGTCAACCGCTATCCCATTTATAGAAACAACATGGCCTAAGAACCTCACTTCACCCTTCTAGAAGTGACACTTCGAAAACTTAGCTCTCAGCTGATGCTTTTGCAAGATTTCCAAAAAACTGTCAAATGCGTCTTATGATCTTACTCATTCAAGGAGTAAACCAAAATATCATCCACAAATACATGCACGAACTTGTTCTACTGATCTTTGAAAACCCTATTCATAAGATCTCCAAAATACGCTGGTGCATTAGTCAACCCGAATGGCATCACCAACCATTCGTAGAAACCAAATGGTGTCCTAAAACAAATCTTCGGCACACTCCTTTGCCACTCTCAACTGGTGGAATCACGTTGCCAAATCCATTTGAGAAAACACCTTGGCCTCATTAAGATGATCGAACAAGTCTTATATCCTCGGCAATGGATACTTGTTCTTCTTGGTCACCTTGTTCAGTTCACGATAGTCCATAAACAATCTCAAAGGTCCATCTGCCTTGGTTGCAAACACAACCAGTGCACCTCATTCGGATACACTTCTCTAATGTATCCTTTTTCCAAAAGATTACGTACTTGCACCTCTAACTCTTGTTGTTCCTTAGGCTCCATCCGCCTAAGAGGCATGACAATATGTATAGCACCCTTGACCAAATCGATTCTGAACTCAATTTTACGTTGCGACGGCAATCCTTTGTCCTCTTCAAAGACATCATCAAACTCACTTGCGATCTGCACCGATAGCAAGTCTTCCCGTGGAATCACAACCAAATACAAATAGCTCATGAAGACACCATCTTTGGGCTTATATCGAATCACAACCATTCTCCCTTCCACATTCCCGACTGTCACTTCCAGCTTATCACAATCCACTTTTTCCTCATACCTCTTAAGCCAGTCCATACCCAAAAAATCCCAAACCCAGTGAAGTTCATAACAATGCAATCACACACAAAGGAGAAACCATGAAATGACAACATTAGACCACGACAAATCATACACAACCTGGACGAACCCCCCAACTAGATTAGTCACAACAAAAGTTATATCACATATCTCAGGTTCCAAACCCAACCGGAACATGAGCTCATTACAAATGAATGAGCGCATGCTCTAATATCAAACAACACACAAACTGAAACATCTCCAATGGAAAGAATACCTTGAACGACGACACTCTTCCCTTTCTCCTCCACCGTAGGAGCCCTCAAAGACAATGGCATGACTTCCAAAGCATACGCCTTCACAATCTGCTTTCCCTTTGCTAGTTCTGGAAAATCCTTCCTGTCATGCCCAGGCTTTCCACAGTTGTAGCATTTCCTTTCAACTTTCGGATTCTTACAATCCTTGGAAAAATGGAATTTCTGCTGACAGTTGAAATACTTCACCCTACTTTTTGGATTCTTCTGACCATCCTTTCCTTTCTGTTGTTATTGCTTCCTCTTTTGTTTATCACTACCCTGCTATGGTTTATGTTCATCTTTAGCTGCAACAATAGTCTCTTCCTTGGGAAACAAACTCTCATGCCTTAAATCCTTCTCGACGATCTTCTCATAAGAGTCATCAAAGTAATCAACAAGTTGGTTCCCAAGATACTTGTCCAAGAACATGACCAATTTCTCGTTCTTCTGATAGGGATTCTCAACATATGAACGAGCATACTTCGACAAAGCTTCGAAGTCATAAACATACTCAAGCACTGGTCGACACGACAAACCTTTTAAATATAATAGACTTTTGAATGGTAGAGATAAACTTTGTCTCAAACTTGACTTGGAATTGCTCCCATAAAATCTCATCTTCTATAGTCTCTAGAGTAACAGAGTTCCGACAATCCATAGCTCTGTCCTGTAGTTGTCTCGATGCAATCTTCCTCCGAGTCACATCATCAATACCCAAGCCTCCAAAGATCCAAATCCAAGTATCAAGCCACCCTTGAATCTCTACAATCGGCTTTTTCCCTTTAAACTGCTTTCCTCCTAGAGTGGTCAAGTCTTTGCATAACTTTGCAAAGTCTACAACTATAGGAGACTGCACTTGAACTCCTATGTCGTAACAACCCAGAATTTGACAATAAATAGTTATTTAATTAGAAGATCAAAAATAGGAATTTCTACAAACAATGGAATTTGACCATGAAACTTTAACCGTTGTTTTCCGCTTGGAATTCTGGTCAACTTTCTTGTCTGGAGTTTCGCGAACGGAGTCCGCATGAAAAAGTTACAGACGAAATACAAAAGGAGACAGAAAATAAATGAAATAGAATAATATATATATATATATAGTAATATATAATTACCCAGCCACGTCACCAATGATTGCTAGTTTTTTAGGGGTATTCTTGTTATATTTTATAAAATGAGTGGACGGATGACAATAAAAATAGATCTAACGGTCCAAAGCCATTTACACCCCTATAAATAAAGCGGTAGGGCCTCATTCTTTTCTATTCAAATCTATGACAGCAGTGGAGCTCTGCCATTTCTCTCTCTCTCTTTTCTAACCTAATTTCTTCAATTAAAAAATATATACATAAGAATAAATCAAATCAAATGTATATAGAATTGAGAGAACAAATAGATTTAATGAAAGAGAATGCAAATCGACGCTCAACAATAGATTCTTTGCTCTCTTCCATTTTTCTTACATTTCCACAGATCTAGAATTTTCCCTTTCTAGGTAAATTTTAGATCTATAAGAATTTGGGAATTGTAAGCCTAAAGGGTTCAAAACTTATAATTTTGAGGCTATAAGGCGAGTGGGATATTTACTAATACAAATATAATGATTTATCTATTTCATTTGAACCCAATCTCTGTTTCATGCCTATCAGATTTGTTATTTAAATAATTGTAAATTGTTATAACCATCGGATCTGATTATGAATATGTTTGAAATTGGTAAATGAAAAAGTTGTGATTATGTATAAATATGAATTACAGGATTTTTATACGTATTCCCACATATTCCTAAAAGTTATGTCATGAATTATGAAATATGTTGTTTATGCCGCAAAACACAATGGATCTGGAAATCAGTCCCATTAAACATTAATTTGTTGTAGTTATGTTCCAGATCTTTAGTTCAGCGCTAAAATATGAAATATGTGAATTTAGGTAAAAAGATAAAAATTATGTATTATGTGATGTTAAGAATAAAAAGAATATTCCTTGTTTACATTCAATTTTGTTGGGTTTTTGGCTTAAGCATTGTAAATTATGTTGTTTCACTCATCTTTAAATGAGGATACAATATTTTAGAATCACAAGAAGTATGAGAAAAAGAATTAAAAAGAGGAAAGTGGTGCAAAGGTACATATAAAAATAAATACATATTTTTGTATGTAATATGCATCGACTGTTCCAAAATAAAAATACGTTAAATATATTTCTTATGATTTGGATATATGTCAATTCCACAAAATAAGCATGATTCACAATGATTTTGGCTAATGGTTCTTGTAAGACTTGGAAACCTTTTTGGAAAGGTTAAATATAAAAAGGGAATGATTAATTAATTGATTAGACCAAGTCATTAATTTAAATTTAAGAATAAAAATAAATAATAATAACAACGTTGACCACACTATAACATAAAAATGAACATATACATATTATCCGTCCAAATCAGCGTAAAATAGTAAAAATATGCATTGTATTAAATATTGAGTGGTATTCATTTATGGAATCATACATGTAAATTTATATTCCATACTTAATGAATATATTCATGGTGACCGTTGTAACAATTAGTGTAACTGATTACTATAAATGAGGCCATAAATAAATAATTAACAATTGTGACAAGTGTTCAATGTTTGGATAAAGGTTCATTAGTGGAATTATATGTATATATAATCCATATTGAATTAATATATTTGTGCTGACCATTTGTAGCAATAAATATAATTAATTTACATAAATGAGATCACAAATTAAGAAATAATTATTGTAACCGATATTGATTGGGGAAAAAATAAATGTGATAGGAAAATGGTTACAATTCCTAAAATCAATTAGGGAATTTAAATTATAATCGCATTTTGGATACGAGGTTAAACTCAACTTGTGGTATAAGCATGCTCGGAAACGACCGGCAAATCCAGCAACCACAGGTTGCCAGTTTAATGTGAAAGGTCTAATGCATAAAAATAAATGTACTAAGGAACGAGGTTAAGTTCACTTGTGGTAGAAGTTTACCAGGAACCGATTGGAAAATCCAACATCCATAGGTAGTCAACTTATGAGAGGCCTGGTACGTAAATATATTATACACACACACACACACATAGATATATCTAATAGTCAATAAATAAATAAATAAATAAAAATAGAAATTGTCCGTTAGGGTACAACAAAAGATAACTTGGGGCTGATAAATAGTTCCCTGTTAGAGTCATAAAGGGCAATAAATACGAAATAAAAAGAAATGGGTGTAAAATAGGGGATTAATGGATATTGATTGCCGTTTAAATACGCAGTCCAAATTAGGAAAGGAATTAAATAAATATCCTAGAGAAAAGGGAATATAACCTTCCTTATTTATGTCAATAAAATTTATAATTACAAATATATTTGTACTTAGTAGGTTAATAATATAAGACATTATTAACCATATAAACCCTTGATACAAATAAAAGGTGTATGTATAGTATTTTCATATAAAGAGATTAAACGGAAATGATTTAATAACGTAGCCTACTTTATCCCAAAAAGGGAAAGGTGTTAAAGGCAAATGCGGGATGAACGAATAACCTTCATGTATGGTTCGCTTCTTAGGTCCTAAAAGGCCAAGAGACTAGGGTTAAAGAGTCCACTTGAGCATAGGTTTTTCGGTATAGGAGTCTTAAATGGAAGATGTGTATTGATCTACCCAAACCTGGAAATTAAAAGGGTCAGATATGGCCGCCTATTCTACGGTAAGTAGTAAATGACTAGGAAGGTTATTTAATAAGGTCAGCTAGAAGGTATAATGAACGATAAAATACCTACTTTCACCTTATGCGGGGTAAGGTTTATGCGTGAATGACAAAAGCCTTAACTAGTAAGGCCCATAGCTAGTGCCCCTTAGTTTTATGTTGATATTTAATATATTATCGGGGGTTGATAAGTGACCAATAGGTCTGCCTAGGGTCTTAAGTGATCAGGGAGAATCCACCCTATTTATCATTGATAGTGAGGTGTTGAATAATAGAGAATAGAGAATGAGGATACAGATAGAAACCCCGAAATTAGGGGCCTACTTTCGATATAATTAACCGGTTAAACTCTGGTATAAAGGCTTCACAAAAATGTGTGTAAATGTCCTATCTCGCTAATAAAATTTGGGAATATTGCTTTGGGCTGAATAGTAAAGTTGTGCGTAGACATTTACTAGGTTGGGATAGAATCACTAGGCTGGTTAGGCATACAGCTTGGGTTGAACCAAATGAAATATATTATAGTCTGTGTTGTATATTTCTTAGTGACCAGAACTTATTATTCTAACCCCCTACTCATTACAACCTCCAGGTTTCACAGAGAAGGTCGGGTTCTCGCAGATGATTAAGTTATTAAGTTTGGCTTTCAGTTTTCGCTCTCTCTCATGCTCGAGATTGGCAAAATGACTTACTTTGAAAAGGGTAGTTGCTTGAGTTAATACTAATGTATCCTATTTTGCTTCTGCTGTGAGTTATTTTATCTTACTCTGATTATGCTCATGCTCATTTATTGCAGGTATCAAATATATGCTCTATGCTTGGATGTATTCAAGTTTTGACTTTTGCCAAAATTTGGGTGTAGAAAATTGTGGGGTGTTTCGTACGTCTACCGTGGTTGTCTCCTGAGAGGGTACCCTCCTCATGATCGTTGCCATCATGGCCTCGAACAAAATTGGGTAGTCTAGTATACCTCCATTACCCCCTACAGGAACAGTCTCTTCTCTAGCAGCGTGTCTTGATGGTCGATGACTCATTCTAAATCTGCAATATATAATGATTAGTCCATGTACGAGAAAAACTGTAAATGGAGTTCAAATGCTATTATACTATACATTGTATAGATTCATCAGAGATCTACAAGTACGTCTCTTATACATAATTACGTCTTTGAACTTTGGCTAG
Source organism: Allium sativum (assembly GCA_030737875.1). Taxonomy (NCBI): domain Eukaryota; kingdom Viridiplantae; phylum Streptophyta; class Magnoliopsida; order Asparagales; family Amaryllidaceae; genus Allium; species Allium sativum. The sequence continues at coordinate 648,360,451 of CM060923.1, forward strand.
AATCTTTAACCAGAGCTCTGATACCAAATGTGACGGTCACTCACAATTCTTGCACTAAACAAATGGAATAATGCATTGATAGACGTGCCAGGCAGCTGCGGACGATCATAAAGGTATGAAAATAGAAGCGAAACCTATCGTATAACTCACAGAACACAGATAAAATATAATAGAACATATACAATAGGTAATAATAGTGAAGCAGAATTAAGAAGCATCTTAAACATTTCCATATCACCGTGAAAATATCCATACGACCATTGATAACACTATAAGAGTCTATACAATAAGCCTCACTACAAACACTCATAGAGTACATCAAATAGCGGAAACAACAAATACTAGATAATAGAAAATAATATGACAACCTCCTACTCATCATCGTTCAGCAGCATTGTTCTCATCAAGATATCACCTGTCACATGCTACTCGGTCTGCCCATCCAACACATGGATGAACATCCCAAGGTAATAAGAGGGAAAAAAACCTTGAGTCAAACAACAGTCTTAATGAGCGATAAAACAACTAACTAGCATCATCAATATAATATATGAGAATAGACATATTAATCATCTAATCTACCAATCATATCACCAGAGAAGAATCCAACCCATCTCATCCGTCTAACAGACATAACCTTTACGATAATCAGATAGAAACAAATGGTACATTTATGGCAATCAGTTATCCAGCGTAGACCATCCTAATCTATATCGACATCTCTCAAGCACAAGCCCAAAAGGCCTATACCAACATTAGACAAGCACCCAAGAGATATCTCCTTCGATGTCGGGTAACCTACATAAGACGATAAAAGCAAGACAATCATCATCCAGGACTTTGGCTATCGCCACCAATCTTGCTTCGAAACCATCGTTATTCGTATGACCGACCCATTTGGCCATTCATCAAGGGCTAATGGTAACCCCAGTTCTAGAAAAACTCCATATGCCATCTGCGTTGTATGGCCCGCTTTCTTCGAGTCAATGACGCAAGCTTCCAATGACCCGCCTTTCCTCAAAGCAGTGCGACCTGACTTTCACCAACCCGGACCGATCCACCTTTCTTCAAAGTAGTAACGACCCGTGCCAACCAAGCCTAAACGACCCGAGCTATGTAACAATGACTTGAGCTTCATGCCATGTCATCAACAACCTAACAAAAATGACCTGACTCGAGTTCTGACTATCCTAGCTCTGAACTTTACCAAATCATCACCAAACAACAACAACGACTCAAACAACTCACCGAAATCATCCAGTTCAACCATAAACACTTTATGAAATCATCATCAACATTAAAACAACAATTATTCATCAACAACCATGTAGAATTCACCAAATCATGATAAATCAATAAATAAAAAAACATGGATCTAAACTTGCATAAACATATGAATTAACTTAAGAATTACCAATTTAAGTTGCTAGATTAGATCCTATGGTGATTCAAATGGAAATATACTTACCATGATGTAAAGCTTAGTGAAAGCAACTTAAAATGATAAAATTATGATCAAACAACTCATATACTTGATTGAATCCGTGTGAGAGACGCTTATCACTCACCAATTCTTTGAATTAACTTGAAATCGCTAAATTTCCAATCCATACCGTGAAAAACTATCCCTAAATCACTTGGTTTGATGTGATCTACCTTTTCTCGATGTAGATCTAGCTTCGCTTGATGTAGATCTTTGATCTTCTTTCGTAGATTTAGATTTTAATGGTGGAAAGGTGTATTTGATTGAGCAAGGAGGATCACTAGCTCAATCAAATGAGAGAAATGAAGAAAGTAAACTATTCTCCATGTGTCTGACCCCATATTTATAGCCTTCCACCAGCCCACTAATGGGCCACTCCGAATCAGCCATCAATGACTAGCCAAACTTGTACCAAAAATGTGTAGCACTAAAACAAAAATTCTTCCCAAACTGCTAAACCAACGCTCTAATGTGACTACTCTACGGAATTGAAAACATCATCTCATTTCCAATGAAATCGATCTCAGTACCTGATTCGATTCCCGACAAAAGTTATGTCCTGTACAAAACTGATAAGGGCAAAATGGTCACAGATAAATTGGTAAAAATCATGGACATGTCTCACAGCCCCATAAACAAGATATCAAATATGAGAATGATCCAACCCTCAAGGAATTAAATAAAAAAATATTTTACGATCCTTCCATACGTAAAATGCGGGTTGTTACAATGTACAAAGCAACGACAATTTCACTATTTTAATAAATAACTAATCGTCAAACCTAACAAAATCAAACCTTAGTAAATTAAGAATTGAAAAGCCATACCTTCAAAAATAGATGGAATCATTAACTTGATGATTACTGAGAAGATTCACTGTAAATAAAAGAAGAATTTAGTTCTAAATAAAAATTTATGTGGAATGGTCTTTTTTTTAAATGTTGAATCGTAAAAGATAAAAGGGTGGGTAGAATATAACTAGATCTGGACGGCATCCGAAACAGAGCCCACTGGTGTTATTTCAGAAGCCACGAACATCTATACTATTTGTGACATCCCTTCATCAGAATAAAAAAAAAACTTGCAGCATCTCAGATGCCGCTAGATGTCCATGTTGCCGAAAGTGCTCTATTTTTGTAATATATTTGAAAAGTGATCTATTTTTGTTATAAATTACAAAAATTAGCCTAAATCAAAATTTTATACATGTTTATAGCGTTTTGACAATTTTTAATCTATATTCATTGTAGTATTATTGAGTTTGAAGATTTATTGAGATTTAAAGTGAGTACAAGAGATAAGCAAGTTCTCTAAGTTTTAAATTATATATAACGTAAATTTTAATCATTATTGTGAGGAAGATGAAGAAGAAGAGAATAAAAGAACCAAAAGTTCCTTTTTGGATGCTATGGTGTGGTCTAAGTCTGGATCCGGATATAAGAGTGTAGAAGAGGAAGATGTATCTTCCTGAACCTTACATTCTACTTAGCACCAACCATAATTTGTTCATACCAACATTCGAGGAACCCCCGTATTGCAACACCCCTTAAGCACCCCAACTCTACCGTGAGCTACACTAATCCAAATCCAACAAGATTTTTAGGTGTTCAATCCACATATATTACCATTTATCCAAAATTTGAGCTCGTTCTGACATTTGCGACATTTTTAGAATCTTAGCTCAATTATTCAGCATTTAGACATTTAATAAAACCATTAAGTTTAAACATCAAATGTATTATTCTTCAAATTTGATCATTATTTGCTATTTTTTCAAAACACATAGTGAATATACAATTAGTTATATATACACACACATGCATATCAAGAATTTGAAAAACATGTTAATTAATGTGTAGCTAATCCATAATTTTTGTAATCAACGTACGATTAATTCACAATCTACGAAATTAATGCATTACAACATATAACCATATACACACACACACACACACTCAAGAGCTATATTTATTTGTTTCTATGGTTTTATTATATTCTTTTCCGGTTTTTTCATGAGTTTAAATTCCAAATTCAAATGCGTAATTAACATGCGTGTATGATTTGAAATTTATTCATGTATATTTACACAAGATTTCAAATGTTATATTTATTTCCTGTTTTATTCCATGCACATTAATTTTCTTTGGTTTTCAACATGCATTTAATTTTAATTACAAACGCGTATCATTTATAGAATTAATACATTCATATTTGTTTTAAATTAGAACGTTACTTATCATCATTAAATATGTATACACACTCACATGCACATATGTGTATTAATATACACACACATAAACACATACACATATACATATATGTATAAACTCACACACATATATATACACATACACGCATACACACATATGTAACCATTAATTTATATATGTATATACACACTTGTATCTTTTAGATTGGTCTTCTTAAGCTTTAAAAACATTTCATTGGTAGGAATCAAACTCACGACCATTAGTCTAAGAACTGCATGATTTACCACTCCACTAACGCAATTTTTGATCACAAAATTTGAATATTGGAAATTATTAGTTTTATGTGTGCTTCTTTTAAATTTACAAAGTCAATATTTTCCTAACCATAACTCCAAATATTTTAAATTATATAACAAACTAATCGTCTTGAAAAGACCTTTACAATGGTTATAAGTATGACATCCAATTTATATCCTACTAGAAAATAATTCTTATTCATTATTTTATTTTGCACGTTATTTTTAAATTTTAAACTGCCATAACTTCTTTATTTTAAGCTTGTTAAACCAAATGTCATTTTGAACAAGAAAATCCTAACGGAAATAATGATGCAATCCCCGTTGCTTGATTCCCAATATTTTACAACTTATTGTTTAATTAATTAATTTGTTAATTAATCACTATTCGTTAAAATTTGGGTTGTTACAAAGACTGCTACAAGTGAGTACTCTGTCAACTATGTCAAGTACAGTAAAAACAAGAATCAAGAAAGAAGAAACACATGTAAAAAACAATTTAATAGCCAAAGGGGTGGTTTCACTACAAGTGGCAGCAGAAGATGTGGACAATTCAACAACAACAATCGTATCAGGTGCCAAATATGTGAAAATTTTAGTTACACTACTAGAATATGTTACTTCATATTTGACTCTAATTATATTCCAGCACAACAAAGTAATAACAATTCAAGAAACTATGCCCCAAATGCTAATATGATGAGTAAAGAAAACTGAACTCAATTTAAAGAAACCAGTTATAACATAGCAAAGATAGGAAATATTCATGATGATGTTTGGTATCCAGACTATAGTCCCACCAACCATGTTACAAGCAACTTAAGCAATTTAAACATGGGGAATTCTGAATATAAAGGTACACAATCTTTATTCATAGCAAATGGCGAATCTATTAAAATCACACACATAGGAAATGCAAGTGTTCCGGGAAAATATAAACAGTTGCATCTTAACAATCTACTAAGAGTACCCTTAATATGAATTTTTTTTATTATGTGTATCTCAATTTGCTAAAGAAAATAATGTATTTTTTTGAATTTTATCCCTCCTATTACTAAGTAAAGGATATTCTAACAAAAGAAAATTTATAGCAGTGTAAAGAGTCAAATGGTCTATGTACATTCAATGTTGCTAATTCAAATCCAAGAAAATCTAAGAAATAATGTTTACTGATGTAATGCTTTTGAAATCAGTCAACAGTCTCATTGTAGAAATATTTATATCTAGCACTACAAATTAGGGCACCCAGAAGTAATATTATGAAGTATATTCTGAAAGCATTAATATCTCTTTTGATGAATTTACACTGCCCTATGTTCGTACATGTTGTCAAATGGAAAACACCATAAACTAGCATTTTCTGGTTGTACAACAAACCCCTAGTGTTAATCACTGCTGATTTGCGGGGACAAACACCAATCAGTAGTGATTACGGGTTCAAACACTACACGTCACTTGTTGATGCCTATAATAAATATGTATGGATATATTTCCTAAGGTCTAAGTCTAAAACACATGTTGCTGTAACATAATTTATTACTCAGGTTGAAAAAAAAACTAAACAACATGTTAAAATCTTTCAAACTGATGGAGCAACAGAATTCAAACCCTTAAAAAATTAATTAACAAAAGTGCATCGTAATAGAATCACATGCCCATATACTTCTAAACAAACCGGTCTAGTAGAAAGAAAGCACAGATAAATAGTAGAAACATGTTGCTTAGGCATGTTTACACTAAAGTTTTGGCTTGATGCATTTTCTACCCTTTTTTATTTGATAAAAAGACTTCCAACAAAGGCTTTGAAATTAAAATGTCCAATAGAATTCATGTTCAATAATCAACACGATCACAAATCTTTTATTTTTTGGATGTTTATGCTTTCCCTACTTAAGACCGTATAATTCCCACAAACTAAATTTTAAATCAACCCCTGTACTTTTCTGGGAATGCTACAAATCAAAAAGGGTATAAATTCTTAGATAACAATGAAAAAGTGTTCATATCTAGACAGGTTGTATTCAATGAAAGGGAATTTTCTTTTAGCAAAGAACGAACAAAGGTTACTAAAAAAATCTACAACCCAAGAATTTCAATACCTAAACTGCCAGAGCAAGTTGATATTGTTCATAAGCTCATATCGGATCATCAACAATCCAAGTCTACAACTCAAAAATCAAGGCATTCAATGCCCAGAGTCCAACCAAGAAATGAGCAATCTACATTTGAAATCTCACATATAGCATCACAAGATGAACCAAAAGGCACATAAAGCGTCAACAACTACTGGAAAATGTAGTATCATCTAGTAATGATGAAGATGATCAAGCCAATAGCAGAGATCATACTCATCCACAATCTACCACAGGTCATCACATGATAACCAAATCAAACAATGGAATTTTTAAACTAAAAAGATGTATTTTCAACATAAAAGTCAAAGAATCATGCACATATCTCGAAGCTGTTTAGCATGAAAACTGGAGAACATTAATGAGGGAAGGGTACAATATTCCAATAAAAATAACACCTTGACTTTGGATCTTATGCCAAGCAATAAAAATATTGTTAGCTGCAAATGGACCTACAGGATCAAAACAAATTCTGATGGCTCAATTTTTAAATACAAGGCAAGGCTAGTAGCAAAAGGTCACTCATAATAGTGTGAATTTGATTTCAACGAAACATTCTTACCTGTTGTAAAACCAACCAGTATAAGGATAATTCTAACTATTGCTTTGCATAGAAATTGACAAATCAATCAATTGATCTAAATAATACTTTTCTCAATCGTGCTTTACTGGAAGAAGCGTACATGGAGCAACAAGAGGGATTCAAGCAACACCAAAATGGAAAATTCATTTGCAGACTAAATAACCCCATTTGATGACTTAAAAAAAAGCACCAAGAGTGTGGTTCAACAAACTAAAGACAACTCTAACTAACCTTGACTATGCTCCTACAAAATCTGACACCTCATTATTTACAAATTTTAACAATTCAAAAATTATTTATGTGTTAATTTATGTCGATGATTTTATAATTACAAGTAATTGCGGTGATGAAATCAAGGAGCTTACAAAGCAAATGAATGAAGAATTCTCAATCATGGATCTAGGCAATATAAGTTATTTCTTAGGCATTCAAGTAATAATACCAAGTTATGATGAGCTTATATTTAGCCAAGAAAAATACATCTCAGATATCTTAGTTTGAACCAAAATGGACAAGGCAAAGACTTTAGGTACCCCAATGTTAAGTAATCTACAACAACCCAAAACAAGCAGTGACCTAAATACTAACCCAACACTATACATAAGCACAACCGGTGCCCTACAGCATTCCACAATTACAAGGCTTGATATGTCTTTCAGCATGAATAAAGTTAGTCAATTCATGTAGAATCTATCAAACATACACTGAAAAGTAGTAAAAAGAATACTGAGGTAGCATCATGGATCATCAATATAAGTGGGTAAGCAGACTCTGATTGGGGATCTGACCCTGATGACAGAAGGTCAACATCAAGCTACTGTATATTTCTCAGCATAAACCCTATGTCCTGGTGTTTTAAAAAGCAAACAACTGTTCCAAGGTCTAGTGCCGAAGCAGAATATCGAAGTGTGGCTATGTAGAAATAACTTGGATTGAGTCTCTACTACATGAATTACAAGTTAAAACCAAAAGGTAACCAATCATATGGTGTGATAACCTTAATGCAATCCTACTTAGTGCTAATTTGATTCAACATTCTAGAACCAAGCATGTAGAACATGACATTCATCTTGTAAGAGAAAGAGTTACATATAACAAGTTAATGGTAAATCGTATACCTACTACTCACCAATTGGCAGATATTCTAACAAAACCAATTTCGATAAGAAAATTTCTGTTGTTCAGAAACAAGCTCAAAGTAGTAGAAATGCATTGACCTCAACAAAGACAACATTCAACGCCTCACTCTTAGAGAACCAAAGTCTTTCTTCAATGAAATCAACAAGCAAAAGCACTATAATGGATGGATCAACTCACAATATCGTCGCATCGAAGAATATAAACCTATTCAGATCCAAATCTAGATCGCCCACAAGGATCATATCTGATGGCCATCTTCTTCGATTTCTGTTGCTAGAAGATATTGCAAGCTTTCATTTATCAAATCGATAGAGTACTTTTCTTTTTCTCTCACGCCGCGTCAAACCTAAATTGGATTTGAGGGGGGAGTAGAGAGAAAATAAAATGTTGCCCTCTCGATATTACTCCTGAGTATATTACATAGCTACACGTTGTGTACGTAGACTGCGTATTTGGGCTTGGCCCATGCCTAACTATGGATTATAAATACATAAGTACTTGCTATAAATAATATAATTCGAATAATAATACAATTCACATTTTCTCTCCTTTGTGCAAATCCATTTCATATCCTATCTACCAACTGTCAAAATCATCCTTCAAGTAATTAGTTCTTTCAACCAGATGAAGTAGTAGCGCTTAAAAGGAAACTATGAAAGAAATTTGGATCAAATTCACGGTCAATCAACAAAATTTGATGCTAATCAAACAAGATCCAAGCGATTAAATTGTAAATCGAGAGATATACCTTTCGATGCTTTTGCTGTTTCACCAAATCGAAAAGGGTCCGGGTTGAATCAAGCCCTAACGGAGAAGTGACAACGCCTCTAGAGGAGTCCACAAACATTTTATTCGATCTCGTCAAATGGATCGAAGGAGGAGGTGTAATCGGTACAATCCGATTATAGAACCCAATTTTTGTTTCTTGATTATTTGTCTCTCATGAAATACGGGTCAGACCCTATTTTATAAGCTAAATGAGAGATTTTAGGAGAGGCGTTAAACCCAGATACCATTTCAAAACCAAAGAAAAAAATCAATATTTGGTTCCTTTTGTTATGAACGGTTCTCACCCCTTTTAAACGTCATTTTGGGCGACCTTATAGGTTACTATAATGTTGGCAGTAAAAAATATTTGAATTAAAACAGTGAGCGATATGTCGTAATACCTCACTGTTATCCAAGTTATAATAAAATCAACGATTTGATACCTTTTTCTATGACCAGTGTTACAATGTAATTTAATCCTTTTAACTAATATATCCAAGATTAAACTCGAGGCATGGAACGTATCATCCTCTTTATAATTTAATCATTTTATCGTGATCGATGTGTAGACTATATAAAAAAATCAATATTTGAGCACAACCATGCATTTCATAGTCTCACTCAATTAAGATGTCTATGTATATCACTACTTATATTGTAAGGGTTAAATTCCATCTAGATCATTCATAATTTTCAATCGATTCGAGATGTATTCAGTAATAACCTCTATCGTCTACTCGATTAAAAGTAACCTTTGATGATATCAAAATGCAAATATCCTCAAATAAAATTCTAATGATTTCAGGTCTGAGGACCATTACATCACTATCACTAAGAGAATTACTTATGATACTGTTAATTATTTTCTATGAAGTTTTCTCATGTTAGGTCAATCTATTATGCTATTCTCTAATACGTATCTATGTATTGACATTAATATCACATATACTAATGATGAATGAGATATGATCATTAGTCAATCAACATACCAGTCTCAATGTTTTATTGTTGCCCTATATAAGCAATAAAACTTGACTAGGGACATTTAAGAATTATAATACTTACTATATTATACAATCTCATGTTCAAATCACTTACTCGAAACTATATAATTATTTTTTATGATTCTAAGGAATTCTGTTACATTAATATTTATATTCCGCAGCAAATATAGCATAACATAATCTTTTATTCAAAATAAAATATAACAATAGTGTTATTAATCTCATCAAATAAGTTGCCTCTAGGTCCCACACTCTAACAAATTAATGATTGTGTTGGTCTACAAATCAATTATTACAAAAGAAAAATATGTTTAAGCAATACATGCGTAAGAAACTTAAAAAATTCCGAATATTTAAGTTTTCAATAGGGAGTGTTGCAAGTTAAATACCATGGGTAATCAATAAGGGTGTTTTTTTGCGAGCGTGAAAGGAGTATTTGAGCAATAGCATTTGAGCGTAGCACATTAGTGAACAAGGAATGTGTTTTTTTGCTGTGAACGGAGTATTTGAGCGTGGTATTTAAACGTGAGATTTTTATTTTTAATTTTGATTCGAAACTTAAATGCTGATTGTATTTTTAAAAAACTACTATATTTCATTTAAAAAAACCCAAACACAACAGAAATACAATAACAAAATGATATGAAAATCCAACTTGTTGGCACCAGCTTGTTTTATCAGAAAAGTTTGGTATTCTATTAGGTAGCGTTGAGCTGCAAGCCTTGATTTTTTGTTATATCGTCCGAAAGAACAATGAATACATTTTTTTTTTTGTTATGTTCCATAACAAATAATATTGCTTTTGAATATCAAATCCACTTCCTTCTCCATGATGTTGAATACGAGCAACCATATTTGCATAATTTGCAGAACTTCCTGTTGATTCTAGGTTGGTACCGATATTCGAGCAATTATAATGCATGCGAGATTTTTTTCATCTGCCTCTTGTGTATTATTCCAATGAGCTTGGCCGTCTTGTCTTCATTTTCACCACGTCGTCTTCTTGAACCATGACGTGAAGTTTGTTGCATAGGAGGATTCATTGGAATTTGATGTGAAGGATGATTAATTGGAGTTTAGTGAAATTGATGATTAGTTGGAGTTTGTTGCAACGATGGATTTGTTAGCGAATTCAAATTTGGAATTTGTTCATTTTGCGTTTCATCCAATGAATTAAAAAACCCATCAAAAGCACATATTCTATCAAACGTGCTCAGTGTTGAAGAAGGCGTATCAATCTGCGACGGTTGTACGGTAGCAGAAGGCGCATATGATGATTGTCTAGTAGCATTCGTTCTGCATCGTGGCTTCCGACCGTTGATGGATGTGGCATGCGTCTGACGCCGCGGCAACTGACAGCGTGTCATTTTCTGTCTGCAAACGGAACCTTGGTATGAAATAGATTTATAAAAAGAGACCTTTCAAGGTTGTATGACTTGACTCAAAACATATTAGAGCACAACCAACAATGGCTTGTTCAGTTACTAAACAAGCCACGGAGCAACCAGGTATGGCTTGTTTACTTCCCCGTGGCTAGTTTGAAACCAATTCGTGTCCGGTTGAATGAACAGATGTTGGAGGTTATAACGGAGAAGTCTTTGCCGTTTTAATTTATAACGACAAAGTCTTTGCCGAATTTATAACGGCAAAGACTTTGCCGTTATAAACTTTTAAAAATAAAAAAGCATGCAAACGATGCTTGCTGCGGTGAAAAGGGGTAATATTGGATGGAAGAGATGTTTGCTGTTTTGTACTGTTTGTATTATATAATTTTTTTTTTTTTAAGTGGTTTATGGCTGGTTGTGGCTAGTTTTGTATTGCTGGTTATGTTGTGTTATGGTCTTAAATGGACTATCTTTCAAATGGTCATCGTTAGCTAGCAGTTCAGAACTTATCCACACACCAATCACAACTATCATTATGTTTATTTAATTTTTAATTTTTATTTTTTCTGCATGGAAGACCGGGTTGAATGAACCGCTGTCTTTTTACTGAAACACATGGAGAAAAAACAAAAAAGTTACAGCAGATATGCAACCAGAAAAGCGAAAAAGGGAAAAAAAAAAAAAAGCTTAAACCAGATACCCTCTTAACATTTCTTTCCAACCAAATCATTATAGTTCAAATAAACAAATAAACAAATAAAAAACCAACTTCTTCAATTTTCAAATTAACATTCGAAAATTTTAGAATTGCTTCTAGCTTACCAAAAGAAAAATGGAATTGAATGCTGTGTTCAAAGGGCAAATTATTTTTATAAACACTTGTTGAGAGTGCATAAAAGGAGTAAAAGATGAAGTAGGTTGTTATATATTGTCATCTGGAGTAAAACAAACTATCGGGAAGTGGCATGTGTAGGAAATTTGAGCAGAGAAAAGAAATAAAAAAAAACTTGCAAGAATTACACAGTAAAAGAAGAGGCTGCAGATAAATATTTCTCAACTTCCTTATCTGTACAAATTAGTACGCAGCCTTATATAGGCAATACTGTAACAAAAATAGGCTAGAAAATAGAATCGCAACTAACAAGTAATATTGAACAATTCAAAGCCGACTTATTTGATAAAAATCAGAATTAACTTTGTCAACATCCCCCCTTTAATTCTGATTTGCTAGAGTCTTCATTCCAAGTAAACTTCTCAACTTGACAAAAGCTTCAATCTTCAATGGCTTAGTAAATATGTCCGCGACCTGCTCTTCACTGCTACAGTATTCCAACTTAATCACATTCTTGCTAACTTGATCCCTTAAGAAATGATATCGGATGTCTATGTGTTTGCTTCTTCCATGAAAAACCGGATTTTTTGCTAGATTAATAGCTGAAATATTATCAACGTATATCGTAACTGGACCTTGCTGTTGAAAATTGATTTGGCTCATTATACTGCTAAGCCAAATTGCCTGACATGCACTCGAAGCAGCTGCAACATACTCTGCTTCACACGTTGATAAAGCAACAATAGATTGCTTCTTGGAGGACCATGAACAAACTGTTTTTCCCAGCATGAAACAGTAGCCACTTGTACTCTTTCTCTCATCTAAATCTCCACCCCAGTCACTATCCGAGTAACCAACTAGGGAATTTTCCTTGGATGATGAATAGAACAAACCCAAATCATAAGTACCTTTGATGTAGCGCATGATTCTTTTCACAGCCTGTAGGTGTGACTGCCTCGGGGACTCCATGTAACGACTAACCAATCCAACAGCATAACAAATGTCAGGTCTGGTGCATGTGAGATATCTCAAGCTTCCAACAATTTGCTTGAAATAAGTTGGATCAACAGTTTGATCATTGCCATTTTTTGTCAGTTTCAGTCCAGTCTCAACTGGGGTTCTGACTGGATTGGAATCTTGCATACCAAACCTCTTTAGCAACTCAAAAGCATTCCTTTTTTGATTTATGAATATTCCATATTCTGTTTGAACAACCTCAATACCCAAAAAGTAGGACATAAGACCAAGATCAGACATCTCAAACTCCTTCGCCATGCTTCTCTTAAATTCTTTAATCATTTGATCATTATTCCCTGTAAAAATTATATCGTCAACATAAAGGCATAGAATCAGTAAATCACTAGATTTATCAGCCTTCACATATAATCCATGATCGGAGGGACACTTTTGAAAACCAACATCATGAAGAAACGAGTCAATTCGCTTGTTCCACGCACGCGGTGCCTGTTTAAGTCCATACAAAGCTTTCTTGAGCCTATACACTTTCTCCTCCTTTCCATGTTGTAGAAAACCAGGTGGTTGTTTCACATAAACTTCTTCGTCAAGCGGACCGTTAAGAAAAGCCGACTTAACGTCCATTTGGTGTATCTTCCACTGATTTTGAGCAGCCAAGGCAATCAGCAGTCTTACTGTCTCCATTCGTGCTACAGGGGAAAAAATCTCCTCGTAGTCGTAGCCTTGCCTTTGTTCAAATCCCTTTGCCACCAGCCTCGCTTTGTATCGTTCAACTTCGCCATTGGATTTAACCTTGATCTTGTAAACCCATTTGACGTCAATAGCTTTGTGACCGCGTGGAAGATTAGTAAGGTACCATGTTTCATTCTTCTCAATAGCCTTCATCTCCTCGTTCATGGCATTCATCCATTTTGGATCACGAAGAGCATCATCAAACACCACAGGTTCAGAATCTGCTAAGAAAGCAAAATGTACCAGGTCTCCATTATCATCAATTTCATTATAAAAATTTACCTCGTAATCTTCTAAATGTGCTGGTCTTTGCCTCTGCCGTCTTGGTCTTGATGATTCCGATTCATCGGTTTCAACTGCGTCCGTCGTCGGATTTACAATAGGCATCTCATTTGTAATTTGGGGTATTGCAGTTGCAACTGAGCTTTCCTGTTCATCTTCTAGAACATAAATTGTATGCTGTTGTGATTTTTGCTGGACATCCACATTCCAATTCCATGATTCATCTTCAGCAAAGGTTACATCACGACTGACAATCACCTTCTTTGTCACTGGATTGTACAGCTTGTATCCTCCTTGCTTGTAACCGACAAACACACACTTCTCGGCCCTATCATCAAGCTTGGTTCTCACTGTTGCAGGTACATGGGCATATGCAATTGATCCAAACACCTTCAAATGTTTCACATTTGGCTTGAATCTACTCCAAGCTTCAATAGGAGTTGCATTTTGGACACTCCTAGTAGGCGACCTATTCAACAAATAGACAGCAGTTGTCACGGCCTCAGCCCAAAAGAAATTAGGCATATCTTTCGCCTTTAGCATGCTTCTTGCCATATCCAATATAGTGCGGTTTTTTCTCTCGGCCACTCCATTATGTTGCGGAGTGTAAGGAAAAGTTGTAGTATGTTGCACCCCATGCTCTTCGCAGTAATCTTTAAACTCGTTAGAAGTGTACTCACCACCTCCATCACTGCGCACCATCTTGAGTACATATCCACTTTGTTTTTCAACAGCTACTTTAAACTTTTTGAAGCAGCTAAATACTTCAGATTTGTTTTTCAAGATATAAACCCATGTTTTCCTTATAAGATCATCAATAAATGTAAGAAAATACCTATTGTCACCTAATGATAAAATGTTCATAGGTCCACATACATCGGTATGAACAAGCTCCAAAGGATATAGTGTACGCCATGGATCTCCCAAAAAGGGCAACCTGTGACTTTTGCCTAGTACACATGCTTCACATAACTGGTTAGAATGTTCAATGTAAGGCAACCCCTTCACCATATTCTGTTTGGCAAGTTTTTTAAGACTTTGAAAATTCAAATGGCCAAAACGTAAATGCCACAACCATGAATCATCGCTCACAATAGCACTCAAACATGTATATTCACCTTTAGCAATATCAATTGGAAACATGCGATTTTTTGATAAAAAGGCTTTGAGAATTAAAGTACCTTGGTTATCAAAAATAGAAAATTGGTTTCCAGAGACATTCATTGCATATCCTTTCTCTGCGAGTTGTCCCATGCTAAGTAGGTTGCTTTTCATATCAGGTACATAGAAGACATTAGTGATGTACTTGTGATCACCGTTTTTCAATGTGATGAGAATTTTCCCTTTTCCAATCACCGGGATAGTCCTGCCATCTCCAAATTTCACATTTGTCCGAAATGATTCATCTAGCTCAGCAAACAACTCCTTTCTTCCACACATATGATTTGTGCAGGCAGTATCCAAGAACCAGGTGTGATGATTTGGCTTCTCACATAATGCAGAAACCATCAAAATAGCATGATCACTTTCTACTTGATCAGAACTTTCCACTTTCTGTGCGTAATTAGCAGCTTGGTTATCACTCTTGCTCCTGCATTCACTTGCATAATGGCCACGCTTATGGCAGTTGTAACATTCAACATTTGATTTGTCATACCTTCCTCTCCCAAACCCACGACCTCGTCCGCGTCCTCTTGAATTGGAACCTGAATTACAACTTGAGTTGTAATTGGAGTTGTTTTGCTCTACGGAAGCTCCATAATTCTGGCTGCTACGACCTTTATTAAACTGATTGCGACCTCTCCCACTTCCTCTTGAAGGAAAGTTAATTGATTTTTGATTGGACTCGTCAGTCGAAACTTGTGAGAGAAAGGCTTGCTCAATCGGCTGATGTAATCGATTCTCGTTCATCCGTTGTTCATGAACTCTCAATGAACTGGATAACAATTTGACCGTCATTGTGGACAGATCATGAGCCTCTTCAATCGCCGTCACCACATGTTCGAATCTCGGAGTCATGGTTCGTAGGATCTTCTCAACTTTGTCTTGTTCAGTGAAGGTTTCACCATTATCCTTCATGGTGTTGGTTAATGCAAGAACTCGGCCAACATAGGTGTCAACCGCTTCATTAGACTCCATCTGCAGCAGCTCGTACTGACGTCTCAAAGTTTGAAGACGCATTTTCTTGATTTTCTCATCACCCTTGTAGAAAGTTGCCAGAGTACTCCAAGCTTCATGAGAAGCACTGGTTCCTTCTATCTTTTCGAACGTCTCATCACTCATCCCTTGATGGATGTAATACAAGGCCTTCTTATCCTTCTTTGTCTGCTCACGGTGGGCTGCTTTCTGTGCCTCAGTTGGATTATCTGCCAATGGTGGTATCCCATCTTCAACGATTTCCAACAACTCATGGTAGTCAAATAAAACTTTCATTTGAGCACACCAACGATTATAGTTTTTTTCATCAAGAACAGGAACTGATAATTGAGTATTGTTCATTGTAACAGGTTGTAAAGGTCGAATGGGCTCTGATACCAGCTGTAGGAAATTTGAGCAGAGAAAAGAAATAAAAAAAAACTTGCAAGAATTACACAGTAAAACTGTAAAAGAAGAGGCTGCAGATAAATATTTCTCAACTTCCTTATCTGTGCAAATTAGTACGCAGCCTTATATAGGCAATACTGTAACAAAAATAGGCTAGAAAATAGAATCGCAACTAACAAGTAATATTGAACAATTCAAAGCCGACTTATTTGATAAAAATCAGAATTAACTTTGTCAACAGCATGCTGTGCATAGTTAAACAGACTGCCAACAACCAAAGACTTCCAAAAAATGGAACAAAAAATATGACACACAAATGTTTACTTTGCAAAATAGAACTAGAAAACAGAGATCATATATATATTTTGGTTGCATATACCTGAAACATATATGGTTAATTGCAAAGTTAAATCTCGATCAGTTCTAGGTACTAGCTAGAGGATATAAGAACCAGTATAACGACATAACATGCATATTATTAAAAGTGGTGATTATAAAGAGAAAAAAAATTAAAATTGGGTAACAATTTTAGTTAGTTTTAGTTTGTTTGAATAGCTTTCGTTATTATAGGATAAACAAAATCAACCAAACATACTCTTTCATTCTTAAATATATACAGGCTCTGCATAGCGTGTTATTCTAGATTAGATTGTCTTTTAAACATGGTATTGATGAGATATTATCCTAATATTCTTTGGTAATTTTAGAAGTACGATTTTGCTTTGATTAAAAAATTGGTTATTCTCAATTTCCTGATTAAACATTGGCTTTAGCAAGACTTGCATACAATGAACATGACGATGATATCTACTCCAAGGCCAGTTCTATGAAATATTCATTCCGCCTTTTAAATGCATTTGTATTTGGATGGGTCAGTGCAGGGTTATTGCGTGTGGGGTTGTGTGTGTGTGTGTGTCTATATATATATATATATATATATATATATATATATATATATATATATATATATATATATATATATATAAAGGCATATCTTATCTTTACCTAACAATGTGAAAACTGATTTTTCAAAATTCTCCCTATGACGTATTTGTTTAAAAAACGTTTTCATGGAAATATTAACGCTGCAGTGATGTGTTTGAAAGATGTCTGTATTAGTAATTATTTTTTCGAAAGTAAACTTATTTTGGAGTACTTTAAAAAACTTGTTTAGGTAACAAAGAAAGAGAAATGTGTTCCACGCTCTAATTTTGCAACGGCTCTACGATTTGTATATACCAGCAACAATTAGATTCGTTGTGCATAACCATAGACTTGAGCTAATTACAGGATTTGAAGTTTGAATAAACAGAACTTGGATACATTTAATTAGTGAGAGTGAATAAATCGACCATTGTATGTAAACAAAGCTTGTAAATAAATAAAACAAAATTACCAGCCATGTCGTACAATACATGCATGCATGCATGTTGATTGGGTCAACTATTTCATCCACCTTCAATGCCTTTGATTAGGGATATCACGATTATGGCAACCGTCAATTTTATCTCCAACCGTAATCGCAACCGTTGTTGACGGTTGACAAATTTTATAATATCATCATCATCAATAAAGCATAATAGTAAAAATAGAAAATATAATTGTTGAGTATCAATAAAGCATAATAGCAAAATGAAACAACATAGCATGGTACATCGAATCAACAAAAAGAAACTTATGGCTCATTACCATCATCTTCATCAACGTAGAAAAAACCAGTGTAAGGAGTCATTATACGCTTAATTAAAGATCCAAAAGCGTAGAGCCAAATCATCCACATTGTTGGGTGCTAATAGACGGTTTTGATCTCACGAAGGATCATTCAAGAGAACCTCGTTGTTTTCTCCAACTTCACCATCAAATCCCATAATCAATGTCACCATCAGGTGAATAGAATAGACAACTACAATCATCCACTTTATCATCAATAAAAATGAAGAAAACTTTATTGGTGTCAAGATGCATTCCAGAAGGAGAGTGAACCCATGCATTCTCATGCTCATTCCAAGAGATGTCAGGATTATGAGGAACATCTGGCAAAATGGTAGCCGGAGGCACAACCGTCTAAAGCTCTTCCACTACCTTGACATGAGCAACCAACCTACTAGTAGGGACTCAAATATGTTTAGGCGGCTTAGGTAAGGGATTCTTAGCTGGGTGAGGCATATTCGCTACATGCGCACAGGTATCAAAGCAATGACCAAAGGATTTGCAGGTTGTGCAAATGTCAGGTTGCCATCTATACTTGACATCTACATAGCGCACACGATTGTCTAGATTAACTTTGATTTGAGTAGGCAATGGTTTAGCAGGAGTAATCTCGATATGGGTTCTTGCATATACTAAGTTTTTTCTTGCGAAAATATTAGCATCAAAGCATTTTAGTTTACCAACATGACATGCATAACCAACTACATTTTATTGTATAAGAAATATCTTTATTAATAGGTGTAACGCTTTTATTGTCAAATTTTCTATATTAGCGTGAACTATGAAAAATACTATTCTAATATCCCTTAAAATGATGATTTAACAAATGTTTTTTTTTAACAAATTTAAACCGCATTTCTTCGATTATTAACTAATCTTAATATCATTTGAAAATAAGATCTAACAAATAATTAATATGAAATGGGTACTCTTTCATGTGCGTACGCTACGATTAGCCACTTATATGTTATCTGCAGACCGGACTAGGTGCACTAGGGGAGGTTTACAATTTCGGTCGGTTTCCCTCCTGAACAAATCCGATATATACATATATACATACACACACACACACACACACACACACACACACACACACACACACACACACATTATATTGCATGACCAAGCAGATTGAATGGTCTTTTACCAAATTATTAAAACACCGAAGAAGAACAAACAAATGGGAGATGAAGCCATAAAAATAGGTTCAAGAGAGCAAAAGAAACAAGGTGTTACAACATACAAACACAACAAAGGAAAAAACCGAAACAAGCACACAAAAAAGAGGAGGAAGAAGAACAGTTAGCCCAAACAACTAAAAACAACGAGTATCCGTGGTTAATTTGGAAATGCAAAACTTGTTAGAAAATTTTGAAGAAGGAGTTTGAGATATAATTTTGTATGAGGAGGAAATAATTTTTTTTTCCTTCAAACTCAATTATTTGCTACAGTTTGATACATTGCTTAATACAAATGAGAGGGCACATCCCTATTTATAACACAATAGAGCTTCCAGACTTTCCTTTTTCTAGATTTTCCTTTCATCCTCTAATTTCTAGACTTTTCTTAACAAATCATTCTCTAAAATTCTCTATTGCATATTTGATAACTCTAAAATTGTTACCATTTATTTTTGCCTTTCTTAAATACAAGAATTAAATTTGTTACATAATCAACGTTTCCTTATAAAACCAAGTTTATTTCCACCATCCCCCTCCCCCGTAAACTATGTTTATTAGTCCAAACAGATTCATATATACATACATACATACATACATACATATATATATATATATATATATATATATATCAGGTGTTTTGGTAAGAAAAAGAGTGATATGATTGGACAGTTTTTGATTGAATTGACTTTCTTATCCATCGTTGAGTTCTTCAAAGCAAAATCATGAGTCTTCCTTTTGGTTTTTTATCAAGTTTTACATAATTCCCCAAATATAAAACTACTGACCTTCGATTACTTTCAATGTCATGAATTTGGATAAACACAATCGAATTTTCTTCATATATTTTTAAAGTTTAAAGCCTCTTAAATTTTCCAAAAACCATTAACCCGAAAATAAGTCTCTAGATATATAAGATAAATAGTCAAGCTTATTGTTAATTGAAACTGTATCAAGAGCTTTAACCACAATTTTATTTTCTTCTTCCACTGTATCATCCTCTTTCTCATTAATGACCATACATTTGCTAATATCATCTACCTTCTTTTCACAATTACCATTCTTTCCATCATGCACCATTTCACTTTGTTCTTCTGTCTTGTCTGCAACATCTTCGCATTTCAGATTTTTTTTCATTACCCTTCCTTTCTGTTTCTTTGAATTCTTCTTCAGCAATCATGTTTTTAGATACACCTTTTTCTTTTCTTCTCTTTGTATTTTCCTCACCAGATGCTTTATCAATATCAACACCCTTGCAAACTTCATTTATGTCCCAGTCCTCATTCCTTATTTCGTGAATTTCTTCTTCAATGCTATTTTCTTATCTTCCTCATTTTCGTCAACAATCTTTTTTTTCCTCTTCTTCATTGTCTTTGGGAGCTAGTAGCAAAGTACCATCTTCTACACATCTTTCTTCAGCGTAATTGGCCTTCTCTTCAACTTTTCTATTTAATTAAAACTTGAAGAATCTCCAAAAGTTGACCAATGTTCACGGATTTTACATCTTTAGAATCTTCAGTTTCTACAGCTATGTTTTCAAATTTTGGAATCTAAAGATCGTAAAATTTTCTCAAAAACTCTAGGCTTCCAATTTTTCTCCATATTTTTTCATTTGATTTACAATCGATACAACTCGATAAAAATATTCATCAACTGATTCTGATGATTTCATATGTAAAGCTTCAAACTTATATTGCATAGTTTGCATTCGAATTTTCTTCATTTTATTAATTCCAATGAAGGCATTCTCCAAGATCCCATGCTTCCTTATATATAGATGCATCCATTATCTTTACGAACATATCATCATCCCAGAACTGATGAATGATAACAAATGCTTGTAAGTCCATCTTCTTCAAACTCTTTAATTTATCATTTTTAATTTGGGATAAAGTGATCCATCGTCGGGTTCTTCATACCCATTTTCTACGATATCACATAAGCCTTGTGATTCAAGCACTTTCTTTATGTGGATGCTCCAAGCATTATAATTATCTTTCTTCAATAATGGAATTTGAAAACATGACATTTCATTTGCCGTCTTCTTTGATTATCTAACCAGGCTCCATTACCACGGTTAGAAATTTAAGAAGAAGAAGTTCGAGAGATAATATTGTATGAGGAGGAAATAAACTTGTTTTTTTTTCTTCTTCAAACTCAATTGCTTGTTACAGCTTGATACATTGCTTAATACAAATGAGAGAGCACATTCCTATTTATAATATAATAGATCTTCTAGACTTTTCTTTCTCTAATCCTCTAATTTCCCGGCTTTTCTTAACAAATCATTCTCTAGAATTCTCTATTATATATTTGATAACTCTAAAATTTGTTACCGTTTATTTTGGCATTTCCTAAATACAAGAATTAAATTTGTTACACAACTTACAAAAAGAAGTTTATTTCCAAGATACAAAGGGAAGAAGAACAAACAGAGGGAAGAAGAGGCCATAATAACAGCTTCAAGAGAATGAAAGAAACAAGGTGTTACAACCAACACAACACACGAGAAAACCGAAACAAGCACAAAAAAGGGAGGACGAAGAATAGCTAGCCCAAACAACTAAAAAACAGCGGGTGTTCTGGGATTGATTTGTAAATGCAAAACACTCGTATCAATCTTTATTTCATGCGTAATATATTCTTCAAACTGTGTGGCACTCTGAACTACATTAGGCTTGAAAATTCAGCAATTTCTCTTTAAGCATATAATTTTCATAAATTTCTTCCTAACGTAGATTATTGTCCTTGTGTCTTCATTTTTTGTCTGAGTAGAGCAATCAATTCTCATCCACTCCTACAAACTGTCATTCTAACATCGTAACACTTATCCTTGGCCACTATTTTCTTTCATAACAAGAATATAGGCAAACATTGAAAAAACAAATGCATGCAACTCTCAACTTGTCCACAATAAATGTATGCAATATCGACTAAGACCCCCACTCAACCAATTTGTTTTTCCTCACTTTCCAGAAAAGCAAGTTTTCCTTCCCAGTGTTGTCTCTCCTCCACGTTTGTTTGTGTCATCTACAATTCAGTTTTTCATAGTCTTTGGAGAAAAAGTCGTAAGTCTTTCGTATTTGAAACTGAATGTTGCCTCCTTTCCATATGATGTCATTGCTTAGATGAATAGGGATACCAAGTTGCTGCAATTGAGCCCAAATAAGATTAATTATCTGATTCAAATTATAGGCCAAACTAAGCTGCCTATGTGAGAAAAGATAATCAATAGTTGAACTCAGTGGCGTAGCCAGGAAGTTCAACTGATGAGGGCACAATGAAAATTTTTAGGCTGTGAAGACAGCAATTTACAATCTTTTTATCTATTGTTTGCGAAAGTTTGGACAACAAAATACTTATACTAACGTGGCTCCTCAGACTTAGTGAAATACTAATTTGTAGAAGTTTGAAATTTCCAAGTTTTCATGGTTATATTCATCAGCTTTTTCCTTTTTCTTTTTTTATTTTTTTCTTGAATCTTAGAGAGGTCACGTGCACTCCCAGCCTTAATGTGGCTCTGCCACTGGTTACACTAGCATGTATACTAGTTTAATTCATCTCCCGAACATTCAGCAAATTACTCAAGATACAACCAAAGTCGCACAAGGGCTCATACCGGGAACTAATCCTCTTCGAGGTCGTGATCAGGTACTTAAGCAAAGGAATGAATGAATGTCAAATTTTATACATATTCCTCTAATATTTTGCGGGAAGTACATGACCCAGAAATCTTTATTATGAATTACATGCCTTTTAGACCATCTCACCTATATACTATCTAGACTAATTCAAACAATATGGAGATGTTTAGAAAATGCAGCCCTATTCCAATAGATAAAATATAGAATGCTAAGACCACCTTTATGCATCGGTTTTTAAATTATAGTGAAGGATATACTCATAGTTTATCTGACATGAGTTGTGTCAGCCCAAAAAAAAAATAATCATTATTAAGGATCTGATCATTCAAAAATTTCAAAGGCAAAATAAAGGTTCTCACCCAATAAATGTTCATGGAGAAAATAACTGACTTTATAAGAGTTAGACGACCAGCTTGGATAAGAAATCTATTGGTCCAACTATTCATTCGAGGCAAAATTATCTCAAATAATGGAAGGCACTATCTTGTGGGAATTCTTGTTGTAGTAAGAGTGATATCAAGATACAAAATAGTACCAGCATTTTCTCTTTTGAGGGTTTTGCGGTTCGAGACGACTCACATGAAGATATTGTCGTACATCGGACTTTAAGGATCCATGGAGTAAATTCTTTCAAACAATAGTTTAACCCATCAGGTACAAACGGGGTACTGAATTATCCACTATCAGTACTTAATGAAGCCTTGGAACAATGTAATCGAATTCAAAGTTTGTACAACTTTGATCTTACCAAGAACATTCTAAAATTTTGATTTATGATGATGCAATATAAAGAAATGAATGAAGAGAAAGAAGAACAAATTTGCAAATTTTTTTGAATTTGTAAAACCTTGGAGGCATCACAAAACAGTGCAATGGCAGCGTTGCTTTAAACAGTTTTAAGGCGTTGCAAATTTGTTTTCTAAAGAAGAACATGACTCAAAATTGTCTTGAAACATTATTCTGGCGTGGCTATTTATAGGCAGCGGGAGGAAGCATTGTAAGAACCCAAATTTCCATAGAGCAGATTTCTTTCTTTCTAAAATCCAAATATATCGAATTCTGAGCTGGTTTATCTGTTATCCTGCAAGAAGTCAAAGATAAGTATATCAGAGCTCATAATAGAAATCTCACAACGGAAGGAATAAAATATAACAGTAAGTAAATACTCATCAATATAATGACGCTATTTAATTAGTGTCTTTAAGCTGCATAATCTTAACCACCTGTCTAACCTGCGGGTTTGTTATGAAGAGGGGGTCAGAACAAAAGTTCTGGTGAATGAATAAAATATACTTTCTACAAATAACATTACATATACCGTTCTATTACCGGTTCATGTTTATTAAGCTATTCGGGTTTATTTCACAATACACTTTTGATTCTTTTGCATAAATACTTCCCTGTAGATTAAGCTGATAAATAATATATATTTTTAGCTATATACCCAATATCGAAGGTACTTTCCACAATACCCACGTTGAGTGGTCCCCATCGTCGTACTGCGAAAATGTACTGGACATCCATCTCCACAATACGAAAGCGTACTAGGCTATACTACGACGTCATACCAAGTCTCCAATGCCACATCACGAAAACATACTAGGCTATGCTACGAAAGTGAATGAGCCTTTATCGCTGTGCCAAAAGGGTGCCCTTATCTCTAAGTTTCTTCACAAAACTCAATCGGGGGCTTTACACATACATGTGAAGGATAGCCTCGTTAGACCTATAATACAGATATCTACATTTAGGTCTAACGCCTTGGTGGTTCTCCAAGGCTCCACTCCAGCCTACACCCAATCTAATGAAAGACTATTTAAAGAGCTAATTGACCGCCCTACCATCCAATCTAAACAAAGTGTAACCCCTCATCCAATGACCCAGTAGTAAAAGATCATTGGCCTATTGGCTTAGCTCCAGTCTTTTTCGCACATGCTCCAACTAACGATGAAAGGTATCTGATGACCTACTATCCTCAGTTGAGTCCTGACCATGTAGCCTCCTTCCTTGAGGAAGTCCCCGAATCATCCTAAGAACATTCTCTTATCAGTTTTTAGGTTGTCCATCATCCAAGGCATACTCATCGGATGGAACCATATAGACCATGCCTTTGTGGGTACAACTTCATTACGCCTACCACAGAGGGCCATCACGGAGTATCCTCACGTCCTACAGAAGTCCCACACTTCCTTCCGGTCCCGTCCAATAAGCTGGATGTGCACCCCTCGTGTCCTAGACACCAACGATGACTTGTAGGCTCTTCATCTCAAAATGTACGGATTGGCTTAAGCGCATCTCATTATTACATTATTACTGTTATGTTTCATGGATCTAACCGAAAACTAGATTTAATAATTTAATCAATCTATAAAATCATGATATATGCAAAAACTTGTAAATCGAAAGTTCATACCATTTTTGATGTCCTATGAATTCACAATCTAAAATGAGATTTGAATTGAGCCACATTCAAGCCCTCCAGGTCGCGGCGCCTCCATAGGTATCAACGAACGCCTCCTTGAAATCGTCGAATGGATCAAAGGAGAAAAAGGAAGAAATTGGGTGCTAGCCCTAGCCATGGAATTTCGATTTCCCCATTTTTATCTCGTGTTTTTTTTCTCTACTCAATAAAATTGGTCGACACCACTTTTATGTATATGAGAATAATAGGGATAAATTGCGATACATGATGTATACCATTTCAAACAAATAAAATCTGTGTTTGATACTTTATTCATTTAGAATGGTTTTTCCTTTTTAAATGTTTTGTTGTGTGACCCTATAGGTTATTACAACATTGGCAATGAATTTAAATCGTATTTTAAATCGTAAACAGTGAGCGACATCTAGTAATAGATTGATGTTACTCAAGTTATAATAAATCAACGACTCGATACAACCTTTTATTTGACCAGTGTCTCAGCGTAATTTAATCCTTTCAACCAACATATCTTAGATTAAACTCGAGGCAAGGAAAGTATCATCATCTCATAATTTAATCCTTTTATCTTGATCAATGAGTAGACTATATAAAACAAATCAATATTTGAGCACGGTCATGCATTTCATAGTCTTACCTTAATCAAGATCCCCATGAGTATCACTATTTACATTGTACGGTTAAATTCCATCTAGATTATTCATAATTGTCAATCAATTCGAGATGTATTTGATAATCACATTTATCGCCTACTCCATTAAAAGTAACTTTTGATGATATCAAAACACAAATATAAAGGTGGATACCCAGTGCCGAAGGCTCCCATACTCAAGCGTGAGGACTTCCTAGACAGTCTCCCATCTGGTACTATTCTCACGGCTTTCCGGGCTCTAGGGGTGGTCGATTAGCACGCGCAGCCTTTCCCTCACATTATGTGAAGAGGCCGGGGCTCGAACCTGTGCGCTCCAGATTACCAGCCGGGTAACTTTACCGTTTGCGCCAGGCACCACCTTCATATCAAAACACAAATATTCTCGAATAAAATTATAATGATTTCAGGTCTGAGGATCATTACATCACTGTCACTATGTGAATTATTTATGACACTATTAATTATATTCCATGAAGCTTTCTCACGTTGGGTCAGTCCAATACACTATTTTCTAATACGTATTTATGTATTGACTTTAGTATCACATATATTAATGATAAATGAGATATGATCATCAGTCAATCAACATATTAGTCTGAATGTTTTATTGCGGTCTTACATACAATAAAACTTGACTATGGACATTTAAGAATTATAATACTTATTATTATATTATATATTCTCATGTTCATGTCACTTACTTGAAAATATATAATTTTGCATTATCACTAAGGACTTCTATTATGTTAATATCTATATTACGCAGTAAATATAACATAATAGAATATTTTATTCAAAATAAAATACAGCATCAGTAGTGTTATTAATCACATCCACTATTTCAAATCTCACAAATATCACCCGAGATCTCCTTCGAGATCTCGTTGTGGGCTCCTTCTGAAAACGAAACAACAAATATCACTCTAAATCTCATTTCGAATATATAGCCTGAGATATTGCAATATCGAATGACATATAGACCGAGACGAAACACTGGAATATCATTCGAGATCTTAGTTTTTTTTTGTTAAAATTTAAATCATTTCCTGAACTAGAACAATAATTAAAAAACTCAAATCTAGCCATGATAATCTTTAGTTATTTTACATTTTGCATGTTAAATGACTATATTGCATGTACATATATGTTCTACAATGCTTACGATTTTCATATTCATCTTTTTTACATACATATTACTTATAAAATTACGTATTTTATGGTCTACTTATGCTGAATTTTTTAATGTTATGGACCCTTTTAATGTGTCTAACAATACTTCTCATTCAAATAGTTGACATGCGTAATGCACATCACCTGAATTGATTATAACTTTTTATTTTTTAATAAATAAAAGAATGTTACAGAATACTATAAAAAAAGGTTGGCTTTGCTAAAATAATAATATCTCTTTTAGTCATATTACGATTTAGAGTATGAATGATCTTTCGCAAGATAAAGAATAACAAAGTTATTTTGCAATTCAAGTTTAAGTTACTATGTTTTTAATAGCATTCATAAAAATCATTTTGTAAAATATCATTTTTTAACATATCACGTACCCCGAGATTGTTCCAATATGAACTTTCAGTCCCAAGATGGAAATCCGAGAAGAACTCCCGAGTTACACTCATCTCATCCGAGAACTCCCTCGATACGAGATCAAGTTTATAAGATCCCCAAGACAAAACGCGACCGATATCCGAGATTTAAAGCCTTGATAACATTAAAAGGATTTCCTCTGGGGAATAAACTCTAACAATTGATGTGCATATAAAAATGCACATTTATATTCACATATTTATTCTTGTTTAGTGCTAATAAATGTCATATATGGGTATTTTATCATGTTTAAACAATAATTGAATTGATTTCAAAACATCACGCATTTATCATCATATAGGGGGGAAATGGACATTTTTGTGCTTGTATTATTTTGAGAATGTTTACTTGGACATTTTCATATTTTTACAGAAATTGGATGCATGTAGAAGAGGACTACATAAAGATATATATGCATACAAAGGAAAAAGGAGGAAATCAATGCCTTGCCCAAAAAATGAAAGGGAAATCAATCAATGGAAAAAAGGGAATCAATTCAAATAGAGGATTAATGGAGGACCCCACTCACTCTCCCTCCTTCTTTAGTGGGGACAAAAATTATGGCTTCACGAATCGTTATTGCTGAAGACAAAATGAAGCTTAAGGAGGGGGCATTCTTGGTAGCATGCAAAAAGTGAATTAGGGTTTAGTCAAGTATAAATAACCCATTTATATTAATGTAAAAGGGATCTTGGATTTTAGTTTAGAGTGTGGCTAAAATCAAAACCTCTTTATTCTGCCATGGCTTCTTAGTCATTTCTTTTTTGTAATCTGTCACTTTAATGCAATATTAATTAGTTGTTTTTCATTTTCATGTTATTTTCTCTTCTACAAGTAGAATAGATTTTTATCTTTATTTGCTCTTTATTTTGTTTTTCTTTTATAATGAAATATCTTTATGTTATCATTGAATCCATTATGAGTAGCTAAACCCCTTCAATTTAGTGGTAGTGAAGCTCTCATGATTCATAAATAATTAACATAAGAATTTCTTGTTTCTAGCTCTCTTATTTGAGCTTAATCTATAATTGGATATTGATAAAGTAAAGATTTTATATGGTGAAAATTGATAGCACATGCTGGTTGATTATTCCCGAATGTGTTATACTCATATCATTAATAGAATCATACTTTATCACAATCTAATTTATATTAGAACTATTATTTTCTATGTGATAATTAGGGCTTTAAGTTCATATTGAAAATTGATGATTTATGTAGCTTGAATTTTCTGGCATATAAATCATGCTTGTAAGAATACAACACTTAATGTAGAGAGTTAGAACCATTTTTTATGTTAATTAGATTGATGTTGATAGTGAATCTACTCCTAAATTGCCTCCTAGTCTTATGTCTGTATTCATTTTAGCATTGTTAGTTTTCATTTAGTTTATAGTTAACAAGTTCACTCGCTTTCGGTTTAATTTGATTGAGTAAGATTAGAATAAATTCTTTCCCTACGGATCGACCCGTATTTGCCACGTACTACGATTGTACGCCGTGCGCTTGCGGTTATTGTTACGATATTTTGTTAATGGTTTTCTATTTCCATAGAAACGCCGTTTGTCGAACAAGTTTTTGGCGCTATTGCCGGGGAGAGAAATTAGTTTTAATTTTATTCTTCGAATTAATTTTCTTATTTGTGTTCTACTTTAAAAAAAAGTGTGTGTTTGCTTTGTTCATTTTTGATTTTGTGTGTATTTGTGTTTGTGGTTGTTTTTATCGTGTTTAGTTCTTGTTAAAAATAAAATAAAAAAACAAATTTAACACTTGCCTTGTGTTTTCAAATTCTTTCCTGTTTCATTTCATTAATTTCCTTCCATCTTCATCTCATTTATTTCTTTCCACCTTCATCTAATTTTTTATTCTTATAAATAAAAAAAATCTTCCTTTTTTTTCTCTTTTGTTTCTTTCCAACTTTTCTCTACAATTCTTTCCTTTCTTTACAAATAATCAATAAATAAATAAACCAATTAATTGATTTCCATTTTCTTGCCCTCCCTCTATAATTTTCTTTCCTTCTCTGTCTTCTATTTATTGATTGCCTTCTCTGCCTTATATTTTCTAATTTCTCTTCTCAGCTTTATAAACCAACCATCACTCAGATTCCATACCTTCTCATCTTCACAAATTCATTTTTCTTCCATCTTCTCTCTCTCCAAAATTCACCTACCATTCACAAGCAAACACCATCATAGTATCATACCACTACTTACATCACCATCCATCTCTTTCACTAGCTTACTTCTTCCTACGGCCAAAAGCCATACTTTTCACACTTATAACCCCCATTCATCCATAAATATCACCACACCAAAAACATTTGCTACAAGCTCCCATCCACATCATCGCCACTGTCCAATTTATCAAACCACTCCAACACAAGACACACCCCCTTACTACATCACCGTCTTCTTCCATCATCCTTTTGCAATCTCCCTAAAGCCTATGTAACAACAAATTCAACACAGGTCCTTCCATCTACCGTGTTTTAAACCACCAGAAAATCATCAAGTCTTCCGACCATCTCTATCAAACCACTTCTCCGTCAAAACCTTCCACCGTACAATCCGCCACCACAAATACGTTCGCAATAATTCGTAATCACCCCTAATTCGCAGATCCATAAATTCAATTTTCGGAAAGAAAAACAAAAAGGAAATATATTTCTTGCATGATTCGATTTATTTTTGGTGAAGCGTGATTCTCGTTGTATCTTTTTCTTTGAGTTTCTGAAAGAATTTTTTTTTATTTGCGCGCCTATTTATTTGCGTTTTTCTTTGAGTTGCTGGGAACTTGGGATTTTGGTGTTTGAGGGGTAAGCAAATTGGGTGCATCTGTCTTTTTCTAGTAGGTGAGTCCAGTTATTTGTGTGTTAGTTTTACTTTGCGTGCGTGAGTCATTTATCTGTGAAAACTGAGTTTTTATTTTTGTTTGTTTTCCTCACTTTGTTTAGTTTTGTTTTATTTAGTTTCTTTTTCTTGTCTTTTCATTTTTTTTAGTTGCCTCCTTCTGTAAAAAATAAATAAATTCAAGCAATAATCAAGGAACCGAAGTCAAGCAAAGAAATCAGAATTCAGAGGTCAAAAGATTTGTAAACAGACTTGGTTGGAGCAGCTGCACACCAAGTGGAGTGTGTACGCTCTAGCGCTACTCAATTGCACTGAACGGACTGCCAATCTAGGTGAGAATTTTCTAAACTCTACAGGGCCTGCTGCTGCTTAAATAAAAAAATATAAAATTGCTTGTAAAGATTTTTGTGCAGGTACCGCGACTTGCTTGTAAAAAAATTTAAATTTTGCAATTTCTTGTTCTGTGACTGTTCTGAGACTGTTTATTAAATTGTTGTTTTTCAAAAAAAAAAAAAAAAAGATTGCATTCATCTTAGTTTTGTTTTTATTTTCTAAGGGCTTCATTATATTTTGACAAACTGATTTATTTCTAACGGATTATTTCTCGGTGTCTACACTACAGCAGAGTAATAACCGTTTATAAATACTACGGTGATTCGTAAATATTATATTGGTTGTTCCTCTGAAGGTACTTAAACCTTCGGCTGCATTGCTAGCGTGATTCCTAGTGCACCGAGAACTCCTGTCCGTTAACTGGTTGAGAAATCTTTTGTGAAATTAATCTAACCATCATTATATAATTTTAGAAAAACTGTAAATACGTAATTTGCATTCATATAATTGCATTAGGTTCATGCATATATAAAAATACAAAAAAATTCTTTAAAATGTCTCAATTCCCTTATTCCTACGGATTTTACGATAGTTGTGAAAATCAATATAATCCATATAATTTTACATCAAATTCATATGGATATTTTAATAACAACTATTGTACAAACAATTTGGATTTTACGCCACCAACTTTTCAAAATTTTCAAAATAATCCTAATTGTACGCCACCAAATTTTCAAAATGATGATCAACCCTCAAGTCTTGAAATAAGTGTTCAAGCTCTACGTGAAAGTCAAAGATTTAATGAATCAAGTAAAAGATTAATTGAATTAATGTGCAACAATTCAAGTCAAAGTTTTCGAAATAATCAAAATTTGAATTCACTTCCAAATTCAAAAGATTTTGATTATAACCCTTGCCAATTAAATTTCTAACTCCAAAATGAATTTCAAATTCAAATTGGGAATGTGAATAACTTTTCAAATGGTTTTGGCAACGGGAATAATTTCAATGATGGTGCGATTAACGATCTTTGTTCTCAAAAATATCAAATTGAAAATTCTCATGTCAATAATTATAAATTTGATTTTGCTGAGAAATTGAATGAAATTCACGATAATAACATGAATTTGTTTCAGACGACCCCATTTCCCGTACAGACGGAGGCAAGGGTTATGTTTGGAATATAACACAGAAACAGATAATAGCAGAACAGAATTAAATAAATACACCAGATAATGAACAATAGAATATACTGGATAAACGTAATCATCAGAGTTACACAGTATACAGGATCATACTTAGTACAAATACAGTTCAGCTATACATAAATGTCTACAGCGGAAACAAACAAAATATGTACAATAGGAGCTGAACAGCATAAAAAGAGATAAATAATAGAATCCATCTTCAGCTCCAGCTATCCAGAATGAACCGGCTAAACCTGAATACAAGGCTGCCCGTGTAGAAAAAGGGGCACCCGAGTTTGAAAGTGAAACAAACTACGAGTCAGTCATGGGACTGGTATGAGAAATCTACTCAACACATTTATAATATGGCCAATCACAGGACCATGCCACTTTCGTGGAACGGGTTTACTCCATTGGATCGCCAGTGCTTTAAAAACAAATCTTTCTTTTAAACATCGCAATGCTTTTTATAAAAATGAAGCCATTATAAGACTCAGTTCCCATCACACAATGCAACGCAAACCGGAGGATAGAGTTTTGCCTTATAATGGCCAAATGATTGATACGAATAAAGCAAAGACATTTGATATTATTACTAGTGTTTATATGTTTCAAAAACAATTTGAATCATAACTATCGATCATAGGCGGCATGGATACCATATATCATGTCGCCATATATATATATATATATATATATATATATATATATATATATATATATATATATATATATATATATACAATCAAAACCGCACAGTCACATATTTGGAAATTGGATTTCCGCCATGAACCAAGGCAAAAGATAGTCCTTACCGAATTCGAGACTGCCTAGACCGAGCCTCAGGCAAGTACTCAGTCAAGCCTTTGGATCATCAGGGCCGGTCCACCGATGTGGATTAAAATTCCTGAACACTGAGTTTCCCCGCCCTTTGGGGCGTAAATGAGCCAACGAATGACTCCGTCGGACCCGGATCATCCGATCTAACCAAGGCGCCTCGCAACAGCAACAACCACATAAGTCAAACTCGTTAGGGCGTGTAAAACCACTGACGCCACTTCTAGCTAGGAAGAAACGTAGGCCCTCCCAGATGTCCTCTCCCGTTTCTGGTTCATACCGGGTGTGAGGTTCGCGAATTCACGTTATACACAAAGCTACGCCACACAGGCGGTGCTTTGATCATCACCACAAGACTTTGCTTTTCAACAGAAGCCCTGATCATTTGCCACTTAGGCATGCCACACTAGCAATTCATGCCATGCGACTGATATCCATCGATATACAACCTCTGAGCTCGTGCGTTTCAGAGAAGGGCGTTAAGCAAAAGAATAAATTCTCCGCCGCCAAATAGATGTATATTTAACAGAGATCAATCAACACAGAATAAAATCCAATGTCAGACACACAGTCCATTTACAAGTCCGTTCTAGGTCTGAACGAAACCGGAGGCACTAAATACCTCGCAAACCCATCGATCACCACGTACGTCTGGACGATCACCACTCATTATCCATATTTCGGGATGCCTCCCAATCAGGACCTCGATTACCATCCAAACGAGGTGAAGATCTCCGGTCTTCGACCACTGTCTTCATCTTCGACTTTCAATCGTCGGTCAATTATTTGAAATGAGAATTAACTCGGCCTTTTCAAATAATTCACGTATATTTAGAATTTCAAATCAATTTATTTCAATGGTTAAATCACTCGACAACACCAATTTTGTTCTTTATTGTAATTTTCACACCAAACATATTCAACCATCAAATACCACATAAATTGAGCAAATTCAATTTATTTCCATTCCATATCGTTTATGATAATTTATAATGATTTGTCGCTAT
The DNA here is from genome assembly GCA_030737875.1 of Allium sativum. Lineage (NCBI taxonomy): Eukaryota > Viridiplantae > Streptophyta > Magnoliopsida > Asparagales > Amaryllidaceae > Allium > Allium sativum. The sequence goes on from CM060923.1 coordinate 648,394,259, forward strand.
TTTTATTTATTTTAAAATAGCCAATTTATTCAAAACGACGCTTCTGGCCATAACGCGGCCGTGGCGCTGTTTTTCTTCAGATTTGATTTATACATATCTGAAAATCTAACCGTTGGATCTTCACAAAATTTACATCATTAGAACGATCCTTTCGAAACGAATCCAACGGTTCCAATTTCGGGAAATTCTGACGGTCGGATCTCCCGGTATAATCGTTTGAAGTTTCGATTTCAAATTACGAACTGCAGCGTCGTTATTCGATTAAATATAATTATATATATATATATATATAACCGATTCTGGCGCTGTTTTTCTTTAGATTTGAATTAAACATTCCAAACAATCCAACCGTTGGATTTTTACAAAGTTGGTGCCGTTGGAAAGATTTTTCCAAAGCGAACCCAACGGTTGCGATTTCAGGAAAATCCGACGGTCGGATCTCACGTACTAATCGTTTGAAATCACGGTTTCAAAATACGAATTGCAACGTCGTTTTTCAATATATTTCAATTCTATTTAAATATATATATCGATTCTTCGATTTCAAAACCATATGAATTTCATACTTTTGATAAAAATGGTATTCTTATCAAACTGTCTTCTATTTCAACACTTCACTATATTTGTCAACTCATGTATATAATAAAAATGTGATTTTTATTGTAAAACAATTCATTTCAAAACCAGATTATTTTATATAGTTCATATTGGTGATAAAAATGGGATTTTTATTATAAAACAATTTATTTCAAAACTTGACTATTTTATATAGTTCATATAGATGGTAAAAAGGTGATTTTTATATTTAAAACACGAACACCATTCAACACATGAATTTCAATTCAACGAATAAATATAGTTTCAACGAATGAAAATAATTCAAACACATGAATATTATTCAAAATTTCGGCAGCATAACGGCAGGGTAGTTAAATCCGGGACCGTCCGTAGTACGGCTCCTCGCTCTACCTTAAAACCTCGCGGTTTTTGACAATGGGGAATCATGCATCTAGTTCGCACGCAGGCGGCATGTATATTTATTTCATTTCCACAAACTAATCCTATGTGGTTTCAACCAAATATTTCTCAACCACAAATGGGTATTTTTCAATCACAATCAATCAATATCAACCACAAACCATTTCAACCAACCATTCGCTATCTATCAATTTTCACACCAATCACAATCAATAAATATCGTCCATGGTTTGTGGACGAGGGGCGTATATATATATTTATATATAGCAATTCACTTCTATTTCAACACATATATAAATTTTGCAACGCATATACAACTTATACATCGAACGTACAACTTATACAGCGCTTATACAAGAGGTGTACAATGCTTATATAACTCATACATCGACTATATAATTTATACATCTTCGTTTTCCGTATCGTTTATAAATTAGAAATCTCACATTGGGTTCCACTCCACCAAAAATAGCAGAAGGCTCAGAAAAATATGCGGTCTCTTCTAGAATGTAGAAGACGTCCACACGATCACGATGTTTCCTGTTTCATCGAATTTCGTTACCGTATGAGAAAGATATGATTTTATAGAGGTGGATCACTTTTTAAAGAAAAATAATAAATAAAATAAAATAAAACACCTTCTTCTTTCCTTCCATACTTCAGGCCGACGCTCCACTTCAACCCTTCAAAACTAGGGTTTCCTTTTTCGACTGAGACACTGCACTTCACGACGATCCGAAGCTACCACGAGGAAGACCTCTGAATGGCGTGCCTAGAGGGACCCACCACGTCGAACTCGCACGTGAAGGGGAGGAGCAGTTCGGTGGTGAACGACGGGACTTTCAGGGGACGATGCGCAACCAATACACAACCATAAATTATGAAGTTTATATGGATTTAGAGATCGAGAATAGTACTTCGTATTTCCCCAAAGAAGCACTTGATTTTGTTGAGTGTTGGCGGAGAAATCAAACGGGGAAAATTCGAGTGTTTTCCGTCGTTCAAAACGAGGGTGGAGGCGCGAGTTGACCAAGCAGGGAGGTTCAGGAGGGTTTTGACCAAAATATGATTGGCCGGGGTATTTATATTAATTTTAATTTCCAAAAATAGAAACTTTTCCATTCGAGCTCAGAATCGAGTCCACCGACTGTCGTCCCCAGCTAAATACCCCCATTCCGAACACAATGGGATATGTTTCGTAGGCCCATACGACGGTTTCAGTCTGTTTTCCTTCAAATTAAAATATGAAACATTCAATATTTTATTTGAACATACATTTCAATTTGCCGGGGCCACAAACTGGTTCGAAAAATTCCAGAAAAATAAATCTAGCTATGTTTTGACGATACGGTCCCAACAAAACTAGTTTCGTCAAATTCTGAGACCGTTTGCAAAAAGGCCCATTTCTGGTCGATCCAATTTAACTATAATTGACCAAAACACGTTTTCCTTTGCCACGTTCATATACTAGCTTCAAAAATTATGAAATTTGAAACCTAGCAATAACTTAACATCCCGGATCCAACAAAAGTGGTTTCGTCGAATTCCGAGGTCGTATGCAAAATGGCCAATTTCAGGGGCTATCTAAATTCCATAGCGACCTTTCTGAAAATTCATTTGGCCATAACTTTTGCTTTCCGCTATGAAAATTCGATTTTTCAGATTCGTTAGAAAGGTGTTCACTAACAGATTTAAATATTTTTGGTTTCACTCAAATCCGTTTTGTTTTGCACCCGGTACATCCCGACAAAGTTTGAATTCAATTTTTGAAACTACAGCTCCATTTCAGGCTTTGTTTATAATTAGAATTAATTATATTCATTTTCAATTGTCGATTCAAACTCATTTTTCATCGCTATTATTTGAAATATTTATTTTAAATATTTAAAATCTATTATTTTAGCCAATTAATATTTTTTAAATTGGTTCAGATTTTCTGGGTCGTTACAATCTCCCCCACTTAAAACTTTTCGTCCCCGAAAAGGAACAAAGTCAAAAGTGGTTTGATTAATCAACTCTACGTTCGATCTGGCTTCAATTATCCAACTTTTCAGTTTCTGAGAATTTTCAAATTCTTCAAATATTTGGCTAACATCCGGAATTTTCGAAAAATTTCGCCATAACCTCCTTTGTACGGGGAGGGGTTTGGAAATTTATTGGGCCGTATTAGGTACCCAATAAATCTTAATAAGCATACACATATTTATTGTGATATATTCTGGTGTTTACAGGGGAGCGTGTATTGATAATAACACCAGAGAATAAATTCTCGTCACCTTGTCAAAGCCTGAGGGAGTGTGTATTTTAAATGCTCCAGAGGATAAATCCTCGTCACCTCGTCCCGTGTGGGAAATAAATAGTCCATGTGCCGTATCTAATAACTAGAGAGACGTGATTATTGTCAACTCCAGACCCGTGTGGGGTTTTTATTAATCTGACAATTTTATCGTTACGATTTAAATAGTCCATATCAGTCATCAGTTCAACCTGTAAAATATAGTCATCGCCATACAAGCCTCTCGCTCGTATGGTAAATCTTCCACCTCGTCACACAAGCTCCAAATGCTTATGTGGTATATGATGAAGTATGCCTATCTTCTGAAGTATGCCATGTAATGTAGTTCAAAATTAATTGTTACTATCCTATGGCGATTTTTATTATTTCACACAGAACAACCAGCACTCCGCATCCAATGGCATTCACAGGAGTTGATATAATAATATTTCGCATCCAACTCATTAAGGTTTACCTATTTGTCGGGCACGCAAATAAAATCTTTACTCAACAGCTAATCCATTTACCTGTTCAAACATATATAATGTACAAGTATATATATATTTCTATCTATTTTTAACTCAGTTCAATGTGTGATTTAAATGAATAAATTCTACCATTATTCTATTGTTGATTAAATTAACTATCGATTTAATAACTTTAATTAATCAAATCTACAATCACACAACACAACCAATCAATCAAATTGTTTTTAGCTTTTCAAAAATTACTAATCAATTTCTATACTCTTTTAAAATCATTTAGACTATAGAATTAAAAGTGCACATCCATGAAAAGAAAATAACAACAGAGTAGAGAACTAATTGGTAATGCAAAGTACGGTAAATGTACCTTGCACCGGAGTCAATCAGAGATATCCACTCGGCATCTAGGATAGGCTTTCTGAATGCTCTCCTCAGTTTCCCAAGTACAATCTCGCGGATCTCAACTCCATTGCACTTTGACTAAGTGAACCTTCTTTTTCCTCAGTTCTTTGGTTTCTTTGCCGATGATCTTTAGCGACTCTCCTCTCACAGCTAATTCTAGAGTAATTTCAATATCCTGTTGAGCTGCTTCTTCCACGATCAAGTCTGGATCATGAACATGCTTTCGAAGTTAAGATATGTGAAATACATCATGAACTCTAGGCAACCAATCAGGCAATTTAACCCTATAAGCGAGAGTTCCGATCCATTCCAAAATAGGAAATGGACCAATGAATTTGGGTGCCAACTTTCCAGTTTTACCGAACCGGATAACTCCTCTCATCGGCGATACTTTCAAATATACGTAGTCGCCAACGGCAAATGATATATCTCTTCTTCTCCTATCGGCATAGCTCTTTTGTCGGCTTTGAGCGGCCAGTAATCGCTTCTTAATAAAGTCGACTTTGTCGGCAGCTTCTCGGATTATATCTGGCCCTAACACAAGTCTATTTCAAGGTTCAACCCAACAAGCAGGAGATCGACATTGTCTACCATATAACGCTTCGAATGGCGACATTGTCAGGCTCACCTGCTAGCTGTTATTGTATGAGAATTCAGCCAAATGTAGATGGTCTTCCCATGACCCATCGAAATCTAGAACACAAGCCCGCAATAGATCTTCTAAAATACGATTCACCCTCTCAGTCTGACCGTCTGTCTGAGGATGATAGGCGGTGCTCAAGTTCAACTTCGTTCCCAGTTCGACTTGAAATGCCTCCCAGAACTTACTAGTAAATATTGTATCTCTATCACTGACTATACTGAGCGGCACCCCATGTAGTCTAACTATTTCCTTGAAATATATCAACGCCAGACTCTGAGCAGTTCTGTTTGATCTGACAGGTATGAAATGGGAGGTCTTCGAGAAGCGATCTACGATCACCCAAATACTGTCATTCTCTTTTCTGGTTCTGGGCAGACCATCAATGAAGTCCATGGAAATATGTTCCCACTTCCAGCCTGGAACGTCTAGCGGTTGTAACAGTCCAGCAAGTTTCTGTTGGTCGCTTTTGACTAGCTGGCAAGTAGGGCATCGGCTAACATATAAGGAAATGTCCCTTTTCATCGACTTCCACCAGAAAGTGCGTTTGATGTCGTTATACATTTTGCTTACTCCCGGATGGATACTAAGTTTTGACTTGTGGTATTCATCCAGTACTTCCTTTCGGAGCTCAGGAATGTTAGGAACACAGATTCGACCTTTCAGCCTTAGAAACCCCCCATCATCAACTTGAAAACTCGAGGGTTCGCCTTTTTGAATTATCTCTCTGATCTTCTGAATGAAGTGATCATCCTTCTGAAGAGCAGATATTTTATCTATCAATGAAGTCGTGATAATAAAACTGGCGATCATTTCATTTTTTCGGCTTAACGCATCGGCCACGACATTGGCTTTCCCGGGAGTGTATATTATCTCAAAGTCATATGCTGCAAGAAACTCCAGCCAACGTTGCTGCCTTAAATTCAGGTCTTTCTGGGTGAACAGATACTTTAACGACTGGTGATCTGTAAACAATTCAAATCTCTCACCCAGAAGATAGTGCCTCCAGATTTTCAAAGCGAATACTATCGCCAATAACTCCAGATCATGAGTTACGTAGTTCTTTTCATGCGGCTTTAGTTGACAGCTAGCATAAGCAATCACTTGGCCTCGTTGCATTAACATTGCGCCAAGGCCTTCTCTAGAAGCATCAGTCCAGACTTTCAAATCCTGATTGCCATCGATGATGGTTAACACTGGAGCTGTCGTTAATCTTAACTTTAGCTCTTCGAAAGCCTCCTCACTTTCTGGAGTCCATTTGAATTTAGAGTGCTTCTTTGCAAGCTTCGTTAAGTGGACAGATATCTTCGAAAAGTTTTTGACGAACTTCCGGTAATAACTAGCCAGTCCGAGAAAACTGCGGACTTAAGTGGGGGTACTGGGCTGTTTCCAATTCTGAATAGTTGTGATTTTGCTTGGATCCACAGCAATTCCTTCTTTCGATACGACGTGGCCCAGAAATTTCACTTCATCTTGCCAGAATATACATTTGGATAGTTTGGCTTTTAAAACGTTCCTTCTCAGAATTTCTAGAACCTGTTCCAGATGCTTTTCATGTTCTGCCTTTGATTTAGAGAAGATTAGAATATCGTCAATGAAAATCAGAACAAATTTATTCAAAACCCCTCTGAACACTCTATTCATCAAATCGACGAAGTAAGCAGGTGCATTACATAAGCCGAATGGCATTACTAACCACTCGTAGAATAAGTCGGGACCTCTGAATGTTTTCATTGGAACACACTCTTCGGCAATTCGAAGTTGATGGAAGCCTGTAGCTAGGTCCATCCTTGAGAATACCTGTGCGCCATTCAGACGATCCAATAAATCATCGATCCATGGCAATGGATATTTGTTCTTTACCGTCTGCTTGTTCAAATCACGATAATCTACACATAGACATAGAGTACCGTCAGATTTTGGGACAAACACCACTGCTGCTCCCCAATCAGAGAAACTATGCCTGATCAGACCCTTCCATACGAGCTGTCGTGTTTGATTGTCTAATTCCTCTTTCTCTTTCAAGGACATTCTCCGAATAGCGTGAACTACCGGCCTTGCATTCGGAATCAAAGCAATCTTGAAATCTATTTCTCTCTACAGAGGTAAGCGAACAACTTCCTCGAACACATCTGCATAGTTCTCAAAGATAGGAATATCTTTCACTAGGTGAGGGATATTCTCTGTGATTTCAGGGATACTTTCTATTTGGGCTGGAGAAACATCGAGAGCTGCCCAGAAGTCTTTTCTATTAGATATTTGACCTTCACATGGTATGGTTATATAATTCCCTGATTTGATCCTAGCTCTAACAACTCTCTCGGTGCATCTAAACTCTGCTTCATATTTGGTTAACCAATCCAATCCCAGAATAAGATCGAATTCATTAAAATTCATGACGACAGAGATAGTAGGGAATTTATAGCAGGAAAAAGAGACAGGCACCCCACAAACCCAACTGAGACCGATGGAACCCCCAACTGGATTTTGGACAGTCATTGGTTCTTTGAGCTTCTTCAATTTCAAATCCAACTTCTTGACTGCACTCTTTGCAATAAAGCTTCGTGACGCGCCAGTATCAAACAGTACTTTAACTGGAATGTTCTTGACATTGAGCGTGCCTTCTAAAACATCTGGCCTCTCTTGAACAGACGAAGATGCAGGCACTTCCGCCACTTCATTTACATGTACTGTTTCAGATTTCTTTGAGAGTTGACACTCCCGTGCAATACGACCTGCTTGGCGGCACTTATGGCACCTCCTTTCCCCATGCGGGTTCTTTTGTTTCTTAGTGGGCTTAGATCCACTTTTGCTTCGTTTTTTTAAAGATTTATATTTTCTGGACAAATGCCCCTTCTGATTGCAGTTCTTGCATATGGCAGTCGCAGCTGGTTCTTTTTCAGATCTGTCCCTTTTTCGATTGACTTTAGGCTCTTTACTGACCTCAAACCTCGTATTGACTTCAGGAATATCAGTTTCCGACTCTTCTTTGTCACTAGACCAAACTTCTTCTTCGTCGCACAACATTCCTTTCTTATGGAGATCTTCATACTGATAAGCCATGTATATCATTTCTGAAAAAGGAAGCTTCACATGCCCCATTACTTTATTCCGGTATTTCCTTTGAAGCCCGTAAATAAATCTCAGATTCTTTCTCTTCGTATTCTGAATTAGATGGGGAGCAAAGTGAGAAAGTTCGTTGAATTTCTTATGATATTCTGGGATGGTCATATCTCCTTGTATCAGATAAGAAAATTCATCGCATAATCGCTCAGTCGCTTCGGGAGGAGTAAATCTTTCCAGGAAAATCACTTTGAATCTGTCCCAGGTGATATCACCTTCTGGATTATCCTTGATAACTGAATCCCACCAGAACAAAGCTTCATCTTTGAGCGCCCAGGATGCCAGTAATATTTTCTAGTCATCCCTCAGCTGAAATACTTCGAAGATTTTCTCAGCAGAATGAATCCAAGCTTGTGTTTTCATAATTGATTCTTCACCCGAGAAAGGTTTTCTACGCAGATTTCTATATTTCATAAATAGGGCTTCTATATCCGGGTCAGTATCACTTCTTCTATTTCTGGCACTCATTTTCTAGTTCTTCTGCAAATTGCAGATCAAGTGTGAGGTCAACAGAAAAGATATTTCAAAATATAGAGACAAATACTTGAATGTAAATGTGTCTATCTAGGTGTTATTTCATACTGCTACTCATACTAGGATATTACTGATCCTATCTGTAATGAGTTACCCGTCCTAGAACACTACTAGTTCTATTTCTGACGAGTTCGTTAATATGTTATATTCCAGAACTAAGCTTAACCAAAGCTCTGATACCACGTTGAGATGACCCCATTTCCCGTACAGACGGAGGCAAGGGTTATGTTTGGAATATAACACAGAAACAGATAATAGCAGAACAGAATTAAATAAATACACCAGATAATGAACAATAGAATATACTGGATAAACGTAATCATCAGAGTTACACAGTATACAGGATCATACTTAGTACAAATACAGTTCAGCTATACATAAATGTCTACAGCGGAAACAAACAAAATATGTACAATAGGAGCTGAACAGCATAAAAAGAGATAAATAATAGAATCCATCTTCAGCATAAAAAGAGGTTAGTTATCTATCCTCAATAGGTTGTGGGCTTGGTTATTTATATTCTAACCGGTATTGAGATGACCCCAAACCCCGTACTGACAGTGGCAAGGGTAATCTTTGGAATATAACACATAAACAGATAATAGCAGAACAGAAAAAAAAAATACACCAAATAATGTACAATAGAATACACTGGATAAATGTAATCATCAGAGTTACATAGTATACAGGATCATACTTAGTACAAATACAGTTCAGCTATACATAAATGTCTATAGCGGAAAACAAACATAATATGTAAAATAGGAGCTGAACAGCATAAAAAGAGATAAATAATAGAATCCATCTTCTGCTCCAGCTATCCAGAATGAACCAGCTAAACCTGAATACAAGGCCGCCCGTATAGAAAAAGGGGCACCCGAGTTTAAAGTGAAACAAACTACGAGTCAGTCATGGGACTGGTATGAGAAATCTACTCAACACATTTATAATATAGCCAATCACAGGACCACGCCACTTTCATGGAACGGGTTTACTCCATTGGATCGCCAGTGCTTTAAAAACAAATCTTTCTTTTAAACATCGCAATGCTTTTTATAAAAATGAAGCCATTATAAGACTTAGTTCCCATCAAACAATGCAACGCAAACCGGAGGATAGAGTTTTACCTTATAATGGCCAAAATATGATTGATACGAATAAAACAAAGTCATTTGATATTATTACTAGTGTTTATATGTTTCAAAAACAATTTGAATCATAACTATCGATCATAGGCGGCATGGGTACCATATATCATGTCGCCATATATATATATATATATATATATAATCAAAACCGCACAGTCACATATTTGGAAATTGGATTTTCGTCATGAACCAAGGCAAAAGATAGTCCTTACCGAATTCGAGACTGCCTAGCCCGAGCCTCAGGCAAGTACTCAGTCAAGCCTTTGGATCGTCAGGGCCGGTCCACCGATGTGGATTAAAATTCCTGAACACTGCGTTTCCCCGCCCTTTGGGGCGTAAATGAGCAAACGAATGACTCCGTCGGACCCGGATCTTCCGATCTAACCGAGGCGCCTCGCAACAGCAACAACCACATAAGTCAAACTCGTCAGGGCGTGTAAAACCACTGACGCCACTTCTAGCTAGGAAGAAACGTAGGCCCTCCCTGATGTCCTCTCCCGTTTCTGGTTCATACCGGGTGTGAGGTTCGTGAATTCACGTTATACACAAAGCTACGCCACACAGGCGGTGCTTTGATCATCACCACAAGACTTTGCTTTTCAACAGAAGCCCTGATCATTTGTCACTTAGGCATGCCACACTAGCAATTCATGCCATGCGACTGATGTCCATCGATATACAACCTCTGAGCTCGTGCGTTTCAGAGAAGGGCGTTAAGCAAAATAATAAATTCTCCGCCGCCAAACAGATGTATATTTAACAGAGATCAATCAACACAGAATAAAATCCAATGTCAGACACACAGTCTATTTACAAGTCCGTTCTAGGTCTGAACGAAACCGGAGGCACTAAATACCTCGCAAACCCATCGATCACCATGTACGTCTGGACGATCACCACTCATTATCCATATTTCGGGATGCCTCCCAATCAGGACCTCGGTTACCATCCAAACAAGGTGAAGATCTCCGGTCTTCGACCACCGTCTTCATCTTCGACTTTCAATCGTCGGTCAATTATTTGAAATGAGAATTAACTCGGCCTTTTCAAATAATTAACGTATATATAGAATTTCAAATCAATTTATTTCAGTGGTTAAATCACTCGACAACACCAATTTTGTTCTTTATTGTAATTTTCACACCAAACACATTCAACCATCAAATACCACATAAATCGAGCAAATTCAATTTATTTCCATTCCATATCGTTTATGATAATTTATAACGATTTATCGCTATTTTATTTATTTTAAAATAGCCAATTTATTCAAAACGACGCTTCGGGCCATAACGCGAACGTGGCGCTGCTTTTCTTCAGATTTGATTTACACATATCTGTAAATCTAACCGTTGGATCGTCACAAAATTTACATCATTAGAAAGATCCTTTCAAAACGAATCCAACGGTTCCAATTTCGGGAAATTCTGACGGTCGGATCTCCCGGTATAATCATTTGAAGTTTCGATTTCAAATTACGAACTGCAGCGTCGTTATTCGATTAAATATAATTATATATATAAATATAATCGATTCTGGCGCTGTTTTTCTTCAGATTTGAATTAAACATTCCAGACAATCCAACCGTTGGATTTTTACAAAGTTGGTGCCGTTGGAAAGATTTTTCCAAAGCGAACCCAACGGTTGCGATTTCAGGAAAATCCGATGGTCGGATCTCCCGTACTAATCGTTTGAAATCATGGTTTCAAAATACGAACTACAACGTCGTTTTTCAATATATTTCAATTCTATTTAAACATATATATATATCGATTCTTCGATTTCAAAACCATATGAATTTCATACTTTTGATAAAAATGGTATTCTTATCAAACTGTCTTCTATTTCAACACTTCACTATATTTGACAACTCATGTATATAATAAAAATGTGATTTTTATTATAAAACAATTCATTTCAAAACCAGATTATTTTATATAGTTCATATTGGTGATAAAAATGGGATTTTTATTATAAAACAATTTATTTCAAAACTTGACTATTTTATATAGTTCATATAGATGGTAAAAAGGTGATTTTTATATTTAAAACACGAACACCATTCAACACATGAATTTCAATTCAACGAATAAATATAGTTTCAACAATGAAAATAATTCAAACACATGAATATTATTCAAAATTTCGGCAGCATAACGGCAAGGTAGTTAAAACTGGGACCGTCCCTAGTACGTCTCCTCGCTCTACCTTAAAACATCGTGGTTTTTGACAATGGGGAATCATGCATCTAGTTCGCACGCAGGCGGCATGTATATTTATTTCATTTCCACAAACTAATCCTATGTGGTTTCAACCAAATATTTCTCAACCACAAATGGGTATTTTTCAATCACAATCAATCAATATCAACCACAAACCATTTCAACCAACCATTCGCTATCTATCAATTTTCACACCAATCACAATCAATAAATATCGTCCATGGTTTGTGGACGAGGGGCGTATATATATATTTATATATAGCAATTCACTTCTATTTCAACACATATATAAATTTTACAATGCATATACAACTTATACATCGAACGTACAACTTATACAACGCTTATACAAGAGGAGTACAACGCTTATATAACTCATACATTGACTATATAATTTATACATCGCCGTTTTCCATATCGTTTATAAATTAGAAATCTCACATTGGGTTCCACTCCACCAAAAATAGCAGAATTCTCAGAAAAATATGCGGTCTCTTCTAGAATGTAGAAGACGTCCACGCGATCACGATGTTTCCTGTTTCATCGAATTTCGTTACCGTATGAGAAAGATATGATTTTATAGAGGTGGATCACTTTTTAAAGAAAAATAATAAATAAAATAAAATAAAACACCTTCTTCTTTCCTTCCACACTTCAGGCCGACGCTCCACTTCAACCCTTCAAAACTAGGGTTTCCTTTTTCGACCGAGACACTACACTTCACGACGATCCGAAGCTACCACGAGGAAGACCTCTGAATGGCGCGCCTAGAGGGACCCACCATGTCGAACTCGCACGTGCAGGGGAGGAGCAGTTCGGTGGTGAACGACGGGACTTTCACGGGGCGATTCGCAACCAATACACAACCATAAATTATGAAGTTTATATGGATTTAGAGATCGAGAATAGTACTTCAGATTTCCCCAATGAAGCACTTGATTTTGTTAAGTGTAGGCGGAGAAATCAAACGGGGAAAATTCGAGTGTTTTCCGTCATTCAAAACGAAGGTGGTGGCGCGCGTTGACCAAGCAGGGAGGTTCAGGAGGGTTTTGACCGAAATATGATTGGCCGGGGTATTTATATTAATTTTAATTTCCAAAAATAGAAACTTTTCCATTCGAGCTCAGAATCGAGTCCACCGACTGTCGTCCCTAGCTAAATACCCTCATTCCGAACACAATGGGATATGTTTCGTAGGCCCATACGACTTTTTCAGTCCGTTTTCCTTCAAATTAAAATATGAAACATTCAATATTTTATTTGAACGTACATTTTAATTTACCGGGGCCACAAACTTATTCGAAAAATTTCAGAAAAATAAATCTAGCTATGTTTTGACAATACGGTCCCAACAAAACTAGTTTCGTCGAATTCTGAGACCGTTTGCAAAAAGGACCATTTCTGGTCGATCCAATTTAACTATAATTGACCAAAACACGTTTTCCTTTGCCACGCTCACATACTAGCTTCAAAAATTATGAAATTTGAAAACTAGCAATAACTTAACATTCCCGGATCCAACAAAAGAGGTTTCATCGAATTCCGAGGTCGTATGCAAAACGGCCAATTTCACGGGCTATCTAAATTCCATAGCGACCTTTCTGAAAATTCATTTGGCCATAACTTTTGCTTTCCGCTATGAAAATTCGATTTTTTAGATTCGTTAGAAAGGTGTTCACTAACAGATTTAAATATTTTTGGTTTCACTCAAATCCGTTTTGTTTTGCACCCGGTACATCCCGACAAAGTTTGAATTCAATTTTTGAAATTGCAGTGCCATTTCAGGCCTTGTTTATAATTAGAATTAATTATATTCGTTTTCAATTGTCGATTCAAACTCAGTTTTCATCGCTATTATTTAAAATATTTAAAATCCATTATTTTAGCCAATTAAATTTTTTTAAATTGGTTCAGATTTTCTGGGTCGTTACATTGTTTCTTCAAGACTACTTGGATTTTCGTGAAAAACAAAATAATGAAAGCCGAACGTGTGATGATTCAAATGATAATCCACTTTTGCCCACAATCGATGATTTTGAAATAAAAACTTTTGAAATTGATGAAAATCTTAATGAAGTTGTTGAAAGCTCAGTAATTAATATGAATTTGAATTCTCTTGAAAGCAAAGATGTCAATCTTCAATTTGATCTTACTCTCTCAGGTTCGGAAAATTTTGAAAATTTAACAACTTTAGATTGTCAACCTGAAAAAATTATGAAGTTTTTAATAACTGTTTAAGTGAGGATGACTTTGATAAGCGAAAACTTATTAAATTAATTAATGATAATGTTGTCGGGTCTGAAACTGAAAATGAAAATTTTGAAAATTTTGAAATTCTTGAGGTTGAAAATAATGAAATTGCTGAATATGATCTTGAATACAATGATGATTTTTTAAAAACTGTTGAAACTCCTTGCGACTTGATTGTTTCAACTGAACCTCACTATAATCACTTTTTTTCAATGATAAATTTATGCAGTATATGAGCTCTTTATGGAATAACATTGTTTTTGAGAAAACACGATTTCAAAATTTACTGAAACTTCATTTGTTTGGTTTTAACTATAGGTTTACGAATGAAGCTTTAGTCAACAAAATTTCAAATATCAAAACGAAACTGAACAATATTTCTCAAAATAAGTGTGAGCGTGAGAACGATGCACACGTCTCTCAATTTATACATCATCTGAACAAATCAAACTTTGTTTTTGAAACTTTTACTGAACCCCGGTTTGATGACCTCACTTTAGTTGCTACAGAAATCCAATTTGATTTTTGGATCAATTATAAGCTCAAAATTTTAAAATTAGCAACTTAAACCTTTGTAAAAACAAAATTTGTTTTTCCAAATCTGAAATGTAATATAAAATTCTTTATGATTTGGTTTTCTGTGCTTCAGCTGTGCCTTATAATCTTAATGAGGCTGATCCATTGGTCCATTATGGACCGGTTCATCTATTCGATGACAACATATTTTCAGCACGTACATTTGGTAAGTCGCACTAACCCTTTTTTGTACATATGTGGATATTTCTCTTCCGTTCGCTCATTGTGTCATGCATTGACTGTGGGGACACAGTTGAAATCAAGTGTGGGGGGAGTCTCATTTTCGTTCTGTTTTGCATAGTTTAAGTTAGCATTTTTTTCCCTTTCTCTTTTTGCATTTTTTCTTTAAAATAAAGTGTAAAATTTTCGCACTTCTATTTACTTTTAAATAAGACATGATGGAGTAAGCATATAATTTTGATCGTTCGATTTAAATATTTGGAAATTTACTTCTCTTAGCGGATAACGAAAGGAAAGTTTGAATTATGAGAAAATTTGGTGTAACTGGTATATTGGGAAATTCGTAGGTAATGAGTATGAAATGTTTTCTGAATTGTAATCCGATTAAATGAAAGGTTGATTTTGATTACATGCGATAACATTTTAGATCTTTTAAGTGAAGTTTGCTAAGATATTCTCGCTTAAATCTCTCTCTTATTTAAAAAAAAAAGAGAAGAAGAAAAAAAATGTATGTATATATTAATAATACAAGGGTATCCAACATTGCTAGTACATCTCGCATTGGTGTGCAAACCCACCAAGCTCTTTCTGACGCCTTGTTGACAATGTCAGCGTTGGTATATCTTGGTCCCATTTTATGAGTTGGACACTTAAGGATTAACGAAATCTTATTGACAAAGTCAGCGTCGGTCTGCACAATCCGCCAAGCTCTATCCCAAACTCTCACAAGTGGTATACCTTGGTCTTTTCAGTTAGGTGTTTGTAAATAGTAATAATGTAAATATTTTGTAATAAAGAGAGAGTAAACACTTGAAATCCAAGCACACTCTTCACTTATTCGACCTAACTTGTTAACAAAAAGGAAGTTGAGATGTCATTTTATGATTGTTGATATCAATTATGGAATTCATTTCATATTTGCACTATATTTCTACCAAAACAACTGGCCAAGCTGGAGGAGTTTTTGACGATAACATGAGTTTTGTTTGAAGTTTTGATTAGTAACGGACTCAAATTTCATAGTGACAACCCAAATTTATGTTGACTCATTTGTGTAACATTTAAAAGTAAATTATCCATTTGTAAATATTTCTTTAAAAACTTGCATTCATATTGTAAATATTTTCAAATCTTGCATTTTTTAAATATTTTTTGCATTTAACTTTTGGATTCTGTGGGTAGTATCCGCTCAAAACCCTCACGAGACACCACTCATCCTACGAGGGACACCCAGAGGTTTAATGGCTTGTTGCGTACGCTCAATGCAATCGTGCTCCCTATGAAAATGGATTTAACTTAGTTTTTCAGTTTATTCGAGGGCGAATAAAAAGATAAGTGTGGGGGTATTTGATGTGCATGTAAAAATGCACATTTATATTCACATATTTATTCTTGTTTAGTGCTAATAAATGTCATATATTGGTATTTTATCATTTTTAAACAATAATTGAATTGATTTCAAAACATCATGCATTTATCATCATATAGGGGGAAAATGGTCATTTTTGTGCTTGTATTATTTTGAAAATGTTTACTTGGACATTTTTCATATTTTTACAGAAATTGGATGCATGTAGAAGAGGACTACATAAAGATATACATGCATACAAAGGAAAAAGGAGGAAATCAATGCCTTGCCCAAAAAATGAAAGGGAAATCAATCAATGGGAAAAAGGGAATCAATTCAAATAGAGGATTAATGGAGGACCCCACTCACTCTCCTACTTTCTTTAGTGGGGACAAAAATTATGGCTTCATGAATCGTTATTGCTAAAGACAAAATGAAGCTTATGGAGGGGGCATTCTTGGTAGCATGCAAAATGTGAATTAGGGTTTAGTCATGTATAAATAACCCATGTATATTAATATAAAAGGGATCTTGGATTTTTAGTTTAGAGTGAGGATAAAATCAAAACCTCTCTTTTTCTGCCAAGGCTTCTTAGCCATTTATTTTTTGTAATCTGTCGCTTTAATGCAATAATAATTTGTTGTTTTTCATTTACATGTTATTTTCTCTTGTTCAAGTAGAATATATTTTTATCTTTATTTTCTCTTTATTTTGTTCTCTTTTATAATGAAATATCTTTATGTTATCATTGAGTCCATTATGAATAGCTAAACCCCTTTAATTTAGGGGTAGTGAAGCTTTCATGATTCATGAATAATTAACATAAGAATTTCTTGTTTCTAACTCTCTTATTTGAGCTTAATCTATAATTGGATATTGATAAAGTAAGGATTTTATATAGTGAAAATTGATAGCACATGCTGGTTGATTATTCCCTAATGTGTTATACTCATATCATTAATAGAATCATACTTTATCACTATCTAATTCATATTAGAACTATTATTTTCTACGTGATAATTAAGGCTTTAAGTTCGTATTGAAAATTGATGATTATGTAGCTTGAATTTTCTAGCATACAAATCATGCTTGTAAGAATACAACACTTAATGTGCTAGTTATTAAAGAGAGTTAGAACCAATTTTTATGTTGATTAGATTGATGTTGATAGTGAATCTACTCCTAAATTGCCTCCTAGTTTTGTATTCATTTTAACATAGTTTGTTTTCTTTTAGTTTATAGTTAACAAGTTCACTTGCTTTCGGTTTAATTTGATTGAGTAAGATTAGAATAAATTCTTTCCCTGCAGATCGTCCCGTATTCGCCACGTGTTACGATTGTACGCCATGCGCTTGCGGTTATTATTACGATATTTTGTCAATGGTTATTATCCGAGATTTAAAGCCTTGATCACATTAAATGAATTCCCTCTAGGGAATAAACTCCAACAATCCACCACTTTCACTAGAGTAAATCATTCGTGTGTCATATACCTATAAAACTAGGGTGATTATCATTCTTTTACTGCGACGGAGTTTTAGTTAGTGGGTCTCCAACATTATTACCTATTGGTGCCTTGTAGATATCTATATCTCCTCTGCGAACAATTTCAAAGATGAAATTATATTTCTTAAATATTTTTTTGGATCGATAGCGAGATCTAGGTTTCTAGGATAATCACAGTTCCATTGTTATCATAATGTGAATCATTGGATCAACAATGGATTAAATTCAATAATGAACTTCTTAATCCAAACATACTCCTTCGTAGAATCATTATCTATTTCTTGTTTTAAACTAGCATTATTCTCAATAACAAGTATGTTATCAATATATAACATTAATATTATTGTGTCTCTCCCACTAAATTCCTTGTCCACACAAGGTTCAATGGTATTTTGTGGTTCCTGAGACGTTTTGAGTTCTTTCCCATCATTATTTCAGATAGTAGTTCTCCTTTACAAAAGTTACAAATTTGAGCAATAAATATTTTATTCTCAGAGGGTTTGTAGAAATAATATCCTTTTTCAATTTTTCGATATTCCATAAAATATACTTATCAGATTTGGGTCCAAGCTTATCAGAGGTAAGACGTTTAACACACGCATCACATCCCAAGTCTTCACAAAAAGACACACTAGGACGTTTCCTAGTCCATATATTAATGGCGTTTTCAGACTTGTTTTAGTAGGATTACAATTAAGTATGAATGCAGTTGTTTCAAGGGGATAACACCAATACTTACTGGAAGATATGTACGACTCATCATTCATCGTACCATATCTTATAAGGTGCGACTTCTCCTTTCGGACACACCATTTCATTGGTATGTTGAGTTGTGATACAATTTCACACTCTTTTAGATAATCGTTAACACTAAAAAAGGGACAATTTTCCAATCTAGAATTCCCTACGTCATCCCTACGCCATGTGGGCACGGCGTAAGGAAAACAAAAAATATGTGAATGGTGTAGGAACTTTGTAGGGAATTCCCTACTCATTTCCAATGTGTTTTAAATAGGTTATTTAATCGGTTCTGAAATTAGGGTCGAAATAACCGCGCCCGTTCAAAACAACCGCTTCGCTCTCCTATCAATTTTTCATTTAGGATTTTCAACAGATAAAAAATAACCCCCTTTAACATTCCATCGTTTCATCGGATTTAAACAAAAGAAAATAAATTATATCCACCGTGCCGCTGCTCGCCGCATCGCCGAGCCGTCGTTCCTGCGTCGTCGTGCCATCCCTGTACCTCTTTAATCGCACCGCCTAATTGATTCGGTTATCTTTCCAAGCATCAAAATAGGTATTATCGTAATAGTGTTATATTATAACATCGTACAATGTCTCCAATAGTCTACCAGTCATCTCTCAACGCAATTTCATCGACAAATAATTGGTTGTTATTTGCATCTTCATACTGCATAAATGTTAGAAGATTTACTGTCAAGTTTGATAGATTAGTCTTTTGGTAATTATATAACAAATTTTGTTTTAACTAGTAATGCCTGCTTCAATGCACTCTAAAATATCACTGGTTTATGAATTCAACTTTGCTTTGTTGTTTTTTTTAATGTCAATTTGTTGTTAAGTAAAGCTTGAACATAGACAAAAATTTACAACATATAGTGAGGCATATTATCCAGTAGAATGAATTATATTTTGTGATGATCTTTTGTGTTCGCAACCTCAGATGATTCATTTAATGTTAACCAAGAAAGAAAGTCATCATCGTATTTGAAAGAGAAAAGTGCTGGATTATGTTGTTTGATATGTGAAAATTTTATCTGTAGTACTACAATAAATGAAAATGAAAATGAAAATCAGAGTACAACTGTATAAAATTAATTTCTTTTAATTTGCATCTTATAACGAAATGGTTAAGGTTGTTATCACCAAGGACAATGATATGGCTAGAGGTACTTGGGCTATAGCCCGGGTGATTTTTTCTACAAATAAAACACAGTATGTATTATTCAACGAAGTAGTCCAATATATTCAGATCTTATGTGGCCCAACATGGCAACGCCACAACATAGAACAACACAGAAGTTTTATTTCCAGCAAGCTCCAGAAAACCCAACTGAAGCTGCTCCATTTAGGGATCGTTGCCATAACATAGAACAACACAGAAGTTTTATTTCCAGCAAGCTCCAGAAAAACCAACTGAAGCTGCTCCATTTAGGGACTAAAACATGAGTAAATTTCTTGTCTTTTGTGTTTTATAATTCTTTTTAATCATTAGTGTCGTATCTTATGTTCATGAAATAGTTGAAAGTTTCAAAATATTTATCATATTGTAATCAACAGATACCCTAATTAGCTCAATGATTTTTTTTATATAATTCTATTCAAATTTAACCAATTAGTTGAATGTATTACTTTTATCTTGATGCGAGTCAAAATTGGTATTGAAATTGGAAAACATTTATGTTAAAGTAAAGAATTTCATTTATGTTTCATAATTTATAGATCGTTAACAGATAGGATAAATATTCAATATCCGTCCGTATCCACGGATAAGGATACCCAAAAATGATTTCGGAAGTGATATAGCACTAGTCGTATCCGAAAGTGTCCGTTGGCAACCCTAATTATATCTATTTTTTTGTATATGTCTAATCCTACATGAAAGTTATACATGAGTACCCCATAATTTTGTATGCTTTCAGTGATGCATAAATAAAAACTACTAGTTACAAATTTTGGTATTATTTAAGTCTTTTTTCTATCCTTTTTTACTTAGCCCGGGTCACAACTAAATCCTGGCTCCATCCCTGGTTATCTCGTACAATACTCTCGTACAATACTGAAGATCTTGATAAGTGGCATGTAGGTATTACAAAAAGAGACCAATTCTTTTTCCTCCATTCCCACTGTTCCCTAACATTTTAGGGGTTTAAGTGCAAAAAATGGAAATCATGGGGCTCTGATAGGATGGGACACGGGGGGACACTGAATTCGGAGACAGAACAATTGCTGCGTTACGAAAACGACGTTATGGGATAAATCAGACATGACGTGTGAGGCTAATCATGAGAATGCATGATTTATTCAAGGAATTCTATTATGAAAATAATAATAATAATATAACAACTAATTCCAGCTAAAAATATTAATATTTATAAGATGTACACCATGGAAACCGTGACAGCCTAGTTTCAGCATAAAGCAGTATTATTGAAGATTCAAAGAAAAATTGATATTTTCCCTTAAATTATGTTATCAGCCGGTTAATATTGCCTGATAACGTAAAGGAATATACTGAAATCATAGTGGTAAATGAAAATAAAAAAGGTGAAAATTTATAGTCAACTGTAAGAAACGATAAGGACATGTTGTTCATATAACGGCCTTCTTTGACTACGGTGATAGAAGTAACGAGAAACTAATATATGAACTTCAACCATGGCCACTTAATAGAAGCTGCATTGTGAACCTTCATGTTTTCATTCTCCACAAATGGGTTGCAGCAATACCTTCCCACACATATTAATGTGGCCTCTGCATGAAATTAAAAATAATTAAAATGGAAATATAAAAGCTAAATCAGTCATCCGTATGATGTATATAATCACTCAATTAAGCCTTTTTCCCTTGAAATTTTATATTGATTGTTTAAAATATTGTGTGCACATAATTTTGAAAACAAAAATATATTAATTTTACTATGATAAATAAAAGTTGATAATTTTTTTTATTGATCATAGACTAGTGTTTGACCCCATTTGGCCGATGTGGGTATGATCATTATATAGATGTACGTTTCGTTGTGAAACGGACATCAATACTCATCAATTACAGTATTTGTCAAATTTGTCCCTCTATTAGACAAGTTACAAACAGAACTAATTTTTTACATTACACAAATCATTTCCATTCAATGGTGACAAATTTCAAGAGTACTTCGTCTGTGTTCCCCGTGTACACCCATAGGCGTAGGATACAGAGAATAAGGAGAAGGGCTGCTGAAATTTTGTTGTACCACTTGAGGCGAAACGATTTATGTAATGTAAAAAAATAACGTTTTGTTTGTAATGAGAAGTAGGTTGACTAAGCCAATAAATAAACAGTCCAAAAAATAAACAATAGACTAAATTCTATCTGGGTTATGATAAGATATATTTAATTTGTATAAATGGAAGAATTTAAACATTTAGAAGAATAAGAATTTTTAAGTTAAAATATCATACATCTAATATTGTATTTCTATGTGTATGAATTTAAAATTATATCCATCTAAATAAAATAACACAATAATTAGATAACTATTAAAATAATGAAATTACTATAGTTCTATATAATAATAATAATAATATAAGTACTTATCTTATAATATAACATGTCTTAATTATGCAGTAGAAGATGGAACATTTGAAATTTTGTTGCACTTAGATGTACAAAGATGTTGGCATAGAGGAACAATTCCATTTCAATTTTTAAGAGTTTTAACTAAGTTCATGCTAGTGGCATCTTCCAATGGGACAAACATGACGTAAATTCGTTGTCCTTATAAGAATGCAAAGCTACAAACATCATCCTCATGAAATTGTTCAAAGACATTTGTCTAAAAATGGTTTTGTGGACGATTACTATGTGTGGATTCATCATAATGAAGATGCAGTGAACGTTATTAATACGTTGTAGATGCTGAGGATGATAATGTAAATATTGATGTTGATTTTGACAAATCTACTACAACAAAAAAATAGAATGACTCAAATGATTATTGATGTCGCTGGTCCGAGCGTGTTGTCAAGTTCGTTGAATGTAGAGGAAGAGCCAAATCCAAAAGCTATATCTTTTTCTAGTTTATTAGAAGCATCAAAAAAATCGCTTTTTGATGGATGTCCTATGATAGAATTGGCAACGCCTAATAGGTGCAATAAAATCCACAAATAAAGGTACCTAAAAATTATTGTATGACGTTCTTAGTTTAATTCGAGATGTGGTCCTATCCGGTTTGCAAACTGGATTGGCTGAAAATTGTATCAATTAAAAAAAACAAGTGTCCACATTTGGATTGCCGTATGTAAAGATAGATACATGTCGAAACGGCTGTATGCTATATTGGAAAGAAGACAGACCGTTCACAATGTAAATTTTTGACTTAGGAAGATACAAAGAAAAAATTAATGATAACGTTGTGCTTTTTACTCGTTTACATAACTTTCGATTATTCCTAGATTGCATTCGTCTTATGCCACAGCGGAGAACATGAGATGACATAGTGAACGGGTTTCGGGAGGAAGGAGTTTTGTGTCATCCTGCAGATGGAGAAGCATGGAAACATTTCGATGACAAATAATCTGATTTTGCCAATGAGTCACGAAATATTAGGCTCGGTTTATGCACTGATGGTTTCCAACTTTTTAGCCAACACAGTAAAAAAATACTCTACTTGACCAGTTATTTTGACATCTTACAATTTACCTCCTTGGATGTGTATGCAAAACCCATACATATTTTTAACCCTAATTGTCCCTGGACCCAAAAATCTGAAAAACAGAATAGGTGTTTATTTGCAACCTTTAATCGAGGACCTGAAGAAAATGTGGGTGGAGGGTATTGACATGAAAAAAGGAAAAGTTTCAAACTATTTGCTTGTTTATTATGGATGATAAGCGATTTTCCCGCATACGTGATGCTTTTGAGCTGGAGTACGGGAGGTAAATTATTTTGCCCTATGTGCATGGATTCAACAAAAGCATTTACACTGAAGCATGGTGGTAAGCAGTGTTAGTGGGATTGCCACCGTCGATTTTTACATACAGATGACACATTTAGACGTGATAAGAAAAACTTTGGAAGAAGTAAAACTATAAATTTGTAACCACCAAAATGTTTGAATAAAGAAAAGATATTTGATATTGTACAAGACTTTGCAAAATTACATGAAACAGGAAACAGGAAACAAGAGCCCAAAATTCCTGGAAAAGGTGATTATCACAATTTATGCAAACAGAGTATATTTTGGGAATTCCATATTGGAAAGATCTGAAAATTCGATACAATTTAGATGTGATGCATATTAAAAAAATGTATGTAAGAATTTCTTTCATACAATTTTGAATGCAAAAGGAAAAACCAAAGATAGTTTGAGATCAAGAAAAGATGTCTAATACTATAACAATCGTCCAGAGCATAAGATTAATCTTATTCGTCCAAACTTCAAAGTTTTTTCTTGTTATGATCTGGGTAGGGCATGTTGTATAAAATTACTATAGTGGGTCGATTCTTTGAGATTTCATTATGGGATTTCTTCTAATATGAAACAATGTGTTGATAAGAGGGATCTTATACTGTGAGGTATAAAGAGTCACGATTGCCATGTATTTTAAGAGACTCTATTTCTGATAATAGTTAAGGAGCTTTTACCACAAAAGATTTGGATGCCTATAACAAAGCTCAGTTTATTCTTTAAAGAGATATGCTCGACAACTCTAATTAAAAGTCATTTGCAAAAGCTTGAAAGACATGTACTCAAATTAATATGTAAATTGGAGAAAATATCCCCCCTAGAGCTTTTAACTGTATGGAACATTTGCCCGCACGTTTACAACTGAAGCATCACTACGAGGACCAGTGCAGTATGGATGCATGTATCACTTTGAGAGGTATGTAATAATTATATTTATTTATGCAATGTTTAAATATAGAACATGTCATAGTTAATTTCACACATTTACCATTTAGGATATTTGGGCCACCTAAAGAAAAAGGTGAAACGGAAAACACATATTGAAGGTTCTATTTGTCAAACGTACATTATTGAAGAAGCATCCATATTTTTTAGTCATTATTTCGATGATCATGTGAATTTAAATTTCAATCATGGTCATCGCAATGAAAATGATATTATGGATGATTCAGTCGATAACATTATCTTGGTACTCAAAAAACAAGGACGTCCATTTGGTATGAAACGACCCAAACTTCCCTTTTCGGGAAAGCCGAACTGGGTTGAGAACACAACACATCTGAACACAAACAATAGAACATTTCGTTGTTATTACAACAATTTATATCAGAGTACAAGAATATTCCAGAGTATGAATGAATATTACATAGAAAAATATCAGAGACTTTAAAATTACAAAGCAGTGGAAAATAATACATAAATACAAAGCATAGCGGAAAATAACAACTGACACAGCTAGAAGAGATATATGGATACAAAGCTTTCCGAATATAGCTCCAGCTACAATCCATGATCCTAGGAAAAGAAACTTCTGTGAAAACCAAAACTACAAGCTGCCCATGTGGAAAATAAGGGCACCTAGGGTTTAGGTTAAAACAATAAACTCCAGGTAAGTCATGGGACTGGTGTGAGAACTAAAAAAAGTTATTTATTTAATTTTAAAGTTAGGTAAATCAAGGAACCACGCCATATAACACGGAACAGGTTTACCCCCAAGAATACCAGTGCATAAAACAAACAGCGCAATGATCATTAAATAGAAATGAAGCTATTATAAGACTCAGGTCCCATCACACAATGCAACGCGTAACAACCCGGAAATGCGAGCCAGTTTAAAATTTTTATTTTGGCAATTTTAATGAATTTTTATATTTAAAATGAATTATTTTAAATAATATCAACGAGAAATTTATTTTGAATAGAATTAGAATGTATATATTTATATACGTCGTCGTTAGAATATAAATATTTATTTATATATATAAAAGGAATTGAAAATGGCGCGGTAGTTCGATAATTCGATTTCAAACTTCAAATGAATGTACCAGGTTCAAAATAAACCGGATTTTAGTGAAACCAAAAATATTTGAATCTAATTGAGAATATCTTTCCAACGAATCCGAAAAATGAAATTTCATAGTGGGAATCAAAAGATATGTCCAGATAAAAATTCAGAATAGTTGTTATGGAATTCTGGCCCTTAAAAATGGAAATTTTGCAAAAGACCTCGGATTTCGACGAAACCACTTTTGTTGGAACCGTGATGTCAAGTTATTGCTAGATTCCAAATTTCATAATTTTTCGAATCAATATGTGAGTGTGGCAAAGGAAAACGCGTTTGACCAATTTCAGTTGATTTTAATCGACTGAAAAATGGCCATTTTTCAAACGGTCTCAGAATTTGACGAAATTAGTTTTGTTAGGACCGTATCGTCAATACGAAGCTAGAAAATATTTTTTGGGAATTTATAGAGTTAGTATGTGGCCCCGGTAAATTGAAATGTGCGTTTAAACTGAATATATAAAGATTTATATTTTAATTTGAACGAAAAATGATAGTAATGGTCGAATTAGCCTGTGATAGATATCCCATTGTGTTCGGAATGAGGGTAAAACGCTAGGGATGAAAGTCATTGGGTTCGAATCGGGATTCGATTGAAAAGTCAACTATAAAGGAGAAAATAATATTAATTTATTATATTTATTTTCTTTAACTACCCCCTTTTTTTTTCCTCTTCTCTCACCGTCAGTTCCCTTTCTAAAAAAATAAATAATAATCGAAGCCCTAATCGATCGAGGCGCGCCCATCACCCCACCGCCGACCTCCGTCCAGCCCTCCCCCAACGTCGGCGCCTCCCTCCCCTTACCTCGCCCCCCTCGATTCCCACAACCGCGAGCACCCAACCCGCCACCGCGAAACCCCCCATCATCCGCACCCACCTCAGCCACCGCGCCACCCGCCTGCGACTCCTCCTCCATCCCCTTCTGACGTCGACACGAGCCCCCCCCCCCTCTGAAAAGAAAACACTGTAAGTTTTATTTAAATGTTATTTTTGTTAGTTTTAGTTTATTTCAAACAGTTAGTTTAATTTATTAGGATTAAAAACTGATTTTTTCTTTTATATAAAAACTGGTTTCTTTAGTTGATAAAAGTTTGATTTTTAAAATAGTAAAGACCGAATTTTTTATTTAGTAAAGATAGTTTTTTTATCATAGTAAAGATAGAATTTTTATCTATATAATAGCGTTGTAAAGATAGGATTTTTGCTTGTGGAAAGATTTGATTTTTAGAAACGAAAAGAAAAGTAGAGATAATTAAAAATATAATTTTTATAATATAGAAAGGTTAAAAATAGGATTTTTATATTATAGAAGTATTAAAGATAGGATTTTTATATTATAAAATAATAAAAATAAGATTTTTATCAGATGTGAGAGATAAAAATATAATTTTTTTAAAGTAGAATTAATAAAAATATGATTTTTATATAATGGAGAATATAAAAATATTATCTTTGTATAGCAGAGATTATAAAAATACGATTTTTATATTATATAGATAATAAAAATTCGATCTTTATATGAGTAGAAATATAAAAAAATAATTTTTATATAGAAAGAAGCATTGTAATATATATGAAGTAGAAATAAAAATATGATTTTTATTTATTGAAATGAAGCTATTTTATTTGAACAGCGTGAAAAGAACTGCATAGGAATTTCAAGCTGATCCAGGCGATTCAGCAGCTCAGAAGCAAAGCACGGCGGAGTGGAATCCTCTGTGAGAACTTCTCACTTTAACTTTTCTTTTCTAGTTATATAAATATATACTAGGATGCAGACGGTGTTAAGTAGCACCCGACACCATCGTCCACAGACCATGGACTTGTTTGTTTGGTTGTGTAGTTGGTTAGATTATTTGATTTGAATTTGATTGTTTGGTGAAATGGAATGGATTTGATTGATATGTGTATGGCGTGGGCCATTATTAGACCGGGGATAAGGCTAGGCCTTGTCCCGTTTCTAGTATCGTGTCGTTATGCCGCCGAAATTTTCTAAAATAAGTTAGAAAAATAAAGATATCATTTTATTTAATAAATGAACCAAATAGATTATTCATAGGGTGAATAAAATAATTTGGTCGTTAAAAATATAATTTTTAACGTGAACGTGAACAAATAAATATTCATTTACAAACCGGACGGTTTGTTTATGTACACCTATTTGACTGATATTGATTGGGACGATAAATTTTACACATCGCCCAACTTCACAAATAAAATCTGTGTTTGTTGATTTGAAACCCTACACGGGTATGGGGATAATATATGACATATACTAATCCCAATAATTAGTTGTATGTCGATCGATGGATCGACAGGCTGTTATAAGCGTTAGATATCTATATTTGATGCTTATACAGTGTAGTGCACTTTGGATGATGGTTGATTATTTATCGTTGCTATTATATACATGTGTTCTATGGAATCCATATAATTAACTTAATATGGTAATTGATTGGGCCTCATTCCAATTGGGAAAATAAAGAATATTATAAAATAAAGGTTCTTGTGTTGACAGTACTCATCCGTTGAGATTAGTCATGTGTTGAACGAAATATTTTAACAATAAAATTTACATCTTTATCATATATAAAATTAGAAACTAACTGCAAAATAGATAAGATGAGTGGTCTCTTGGATGTTGATCTGATGTTGGTTTCGGCCTTCGGGGTTAATATTCAGGGAATCGTTCTCTTACTAATTTATGGTTGGAGTCTGAATTGAAAGCAAACGATAGATACCATAATTTTTATAAAATATATTAAATAACAAAAGTAGTCACACGTGGACAGTACTCATTCGTTGAGATTAGTCATGTGTTGACAAAAATATAGATTCATGTATTGAATAGGAAAAATATTCATTTGTTGAACAAAATAACGGAATTATTGAAATATATAAAGTCGTTTTGATTAGAGACGCACTATTTTGACACAAACGATATTTATATCGATTATATTCGTTTTTATAATTGAATATATAACGAATTCGAATTGAATTGAATATACAACGAATTCGAATTAAATTGAATATAAAACGAATTCGAATTGAATATAAAACGAATTCGAATCGAATTGAAAACGAATTGAAATAGAATAAAAATCGATTTGAAATGAATTCAAATTGAATCAAAATTTGAATTTAGTTGAAATGAATTTAAAACGAATTTATAAGGAAAAAAAAATCGATTTTGATTTGAATTTGAAATGAAAGTTGAAATTGTTTTGAAACGAATTTAAAACTATTTATAAAATTTGTTTTAAAAAGAAATCGACGAAATATATATAATATATATATATATATATTATATATAATGGCCTGAATAGAACGCGCCGCGCCGCGGCAGTTCGTAAATTTCGACCATTGACTTCGAACGGACATTACGGGGGATTCGACCATCGGATTCTCCTAAAACCGGAACCGTTGGGTTCGTATCGAAAAGAGCTTCCTAACGAATATTAGAAACTTGAAATCTAACAGTTGGATTTGGAGATACGTCCAAATCAAATTTGGAAAAGGTCGCTGTAAGTGTAGTTCGATGGCCGTTGTTGGAAATCGACTGTATGGGCCTTGATAAAATTTTCAAAAATAGTAATAATTTGTGTAAAATCATAAGAAATGATTTGTGAAGAACTGGGGTGAAAAATCCCGCATTTGTAAAGATAAAAATAGATTTTTATCGAAATGAACTAGTTTTGAACAAAATTTAAAACCCAATTATTTTTAAATAAATAAATTAGATTTGAAAGGGGTTTTAAATAATCAGAATTTCTAATATATTTGATTAGAATTGAATTAGAGTTGATTGTGGGTATTGTGAACTGTGTTTTAAATGACATTAGTTCTTTAACCTAGTAAAGGGAGTTTTGATGAATCGGCAATTAGATTGAAATGTGAATTGATAATTTAAATTATCAAATTTGGAAAATGAGCGAGAATGGAGTATCACCAGTTTTGCTCCAAAGCGATAGTTAAATCTTTAATTAGATTTGAACGTGAAATGGTAATTAATTTTACCGATAACACTGTGGTGTTAGATATGGAGTATTACCAATTTTGCTTCATGGGATGAATAGATTGGGATGGGGAAATAAAATAAAATAATTACTTCGGTGTGGTTCGCTAATCCCGACTAGTTTGGAAAACCATAATTTGGTTTGAAATGATATCCAAAGGAAGATTAAAGAATAAATTTTACAGAATTTATCTTTGATAAAATTAATGGGAACCTTTCCCTAAGAACGTGAAATTTAGAAACTAACTGTAGGTTAGCTAAGAAGAATGGTTTCCTGGGTATTGATCTGATGTTGGTTTCGGCCTTCGGGGTTAATATTTGGGGAATTGTTCTCTTGCTGATTTACGGTTAGTGACTGATGAATTGGAATGAGGAGTATGTTGTGTTTGTGTAACATTTGTTTACTATATACGCGGGTTATTCAGAAAGGCCGGGTTTATACCCATTCTGAATAACTGATTCGACGATAAGTCGAAGATGATGACGGTGGTTGAAGACCGGAAGTCTTCACATCGTTTGGGTGATTACTGATGATCTTGATTGGGTTGTACACCCAAGATGAGGGAATCAGTTGGTGGTCGTCCAGACGTACTTGGAGATCGATGGATACGCGAGGAAAGTGCCTCCGGTTTCGTTCAGACCTAGAACGAATTTATAAATGGATTATGTGTCTAACATTGTATTTTATTCTGTGTTGATTGATTTCTGTTAAATATATATCTGTTTGGCGGCAGAGAATTTATTCTCTTGCTTAACGCCCTTCTCTGAGACGTACGAGCTTAGAGGTTATATATCGATAGATATCAATCGCATGGCATGAATTGCCTGTGTAGCATGCTGAGTTGCATGGATCAAGGCTTCTGTTGAAAAGCAAAGTCTTGTGGTTGATGATCAAAGCACGGCCTACGTGACGTAGCTTTGTGTATAATGGGAATTCGCGAGCCTCACACCTCGGTATGAGTCAAAAACGGGATGAGGACCCAAGGAGTGCACGGCGTTTCTTTCTAGCTATGGGTGGTGTCAGTGACCTACCAGCCCTGACATTTATATACTTTTCACCTTTGTGGTTTGGATGCGAAGCGCCTCGATTATAGGTCCTATAGGGTTGGGAAACGTGTGTTCAGGAATAACTAATCCTCAAACGTAAGGGAGGACCGGTCTTGGAGGATCCCCGGGGTTACCCAGAGTGTGTAGTCCTGGGGCATTTGCTAGAGTGTCTCGAAGCGGAGAGGAGCTTGCCCCTTGCCTCGACTCATGACGGAAATCCAATTTCCAATACATGTATTTCGGTTTTATTTGTAGAGCCTAGTATGGCGACATAGTGGGATGGGGCGCTTATGCCGTCTATGATTTATATTTATGATTGAAATTTTTTTGACACTATACACTTATTATAGTATCAAATGATTTGTTTTAAACGTACCAAGCATGTTTGGCTATTATAAGGGAAAACCCTATCCTCCGGCTTGCGTTGCATTGTGTGATGGGACCTGGGTCTTATAATAGCTACATTTTTCGAAAAAGCATTGCGATGTTTATTCAATGCACAGGTGTTCTTAGGAGGAAACCCGTTCCGTGTTATACGGCGTTGTCCCTTGAATTACTCTCTTTTAAAGTAAAGTTTTAAATAACTGTTTTAGTTCTCACACCAGTCACATGACTGACCTGGAGTTTATTGTTTTAACCTAAACTCTGGGTGCCCTTATTTTGACACGGGCAGCTAGTAGTTTTGGTTTTGCAGATTTATATTCACAGGATCCTGGTTTACAGCTGGAATGATATCCGGAAAGCTCTGTATCCGTATATCACCTTTAGTTGTGCTTTGTATTATTTTCCGCTGCTATGTAATTTATTGTAATCTCTGATATTTATTGAATGTAATTTATTCAATTATACTCTGTATATTCTTGTATCTGATGGAATTGTTATAATAAACAATGAAATGTTCTTCTGTCTGCGTTCTGATTGGTCTTGTCCTCAAAGTATCCGCTCTTTCCTTCACGGGGAAGTAACGGGTCCTTACACAACGCAAGCCGGAGGATAGAGTTTTACCTTATAATAGCCAAATATGCTTGGTACACGAAACTTATCTTTTATTATTACTATAAGTGTATAGTGTAGAAATCAATTTCGAAAGTAAATGTATTAATCATAGACAGCATGAGCGCCCCATCCCACTATGTCGCTATATGTAGGTTTACAATTAAAACCGTAAAGCTCATATTGGAAAGTTGAATTTTCATCATGATGGCTCCTTATTCGAAAGATCTATCGCGTAGTGCGATTCCCCATGGCTTACGTCGCAGGCATAAGAAAACGCCATAATGCACATCCGCACTATATCTAGGATATTGAGTATCTCCGCGACTTACATCCCGGTGCATGAGAAAACGCCGCTTACTCTTTC
This sequence comes from Allium sativum, assembly GCA_030737875.1. Classification (NCBI taxonomy): domain Eukaryota; kingdom Viridiplantae; phylum Streptophyta; class Magnoliopsida; order Asparagales; family Amaryllidaceae; genus Allium; species Allium sativum. Next base: position 648,426,106 of record CM060923.1, read on the forward strand.
CATCTGGGAATCGAGGGTGCGCCCTATCCCTTTGAGCGTGGAGCGACCCACCCACCTCATCTCGGTTGACCGAATCCATCCTCATATTGAAAGCATACTAACTTGATCATTAGTTCACCATCATACCGGGATGTGAGGCTCGCGAAGTAACGCTACACAAAGCTATGCTCTTATCATCATCCACAAGGCTCTGCTTTTCAACAAAAGCTTGATCCATGCATCTCAGCATGTCACATTGTCAATCCATACCATACCATTGATTTTTGTCAATGCATGACCTCTAAGCTCGTACGTCTCAAAGAAGGGTGTTAAGTAAGAGAGTAAATTCTCTACCATCAAACAGATATATATATTTAGCAGAGATCAATGAATACGACATAAAGGAATACAACGTCACACATACCATCCATTTACAAGTCCGTTCGGGGTCTGAACGAAACCGGAGGCACATTATTCCTTATCCCGTATGTCTAATACGGTAGAGAAGCCCTCGTATATCCGAACAATCAACAAGTACATCCGGACGACTACCACTGTAGCCCCTTCAAGGTAGTTGCTCCAATCATGGGCATCAGTAGCAACTCATCCATTTGATGTGAAGATCGTCGGTCTTGCACCATCTTCAATCTCTTCGACTATTAGTCATCGTATTCATTATTCAGAATGGGTTAAACCCGTTCTTTTCGAATAACTCACATATTTTATAATCAAGTGCTATAAAAACACATCATACGCCTCATCAAATTCAGAATATACTTTTACTAATATATTAACATTATTAGGGAACGGTTCAACATTAAATTTATCAAGGATAAATTCTTTTAAAGTTATTCATTAATCTTCCTTTATATATCAATTTCAAAAGATTATACTAACTAGTCGGGATTATCGAACCTTACCGCAATGATCATTTATTATTTTCCAATCCCAACCTATTCATCCCATGGAGCAAACCTGGTAGCACTGCATATCTAACACCTACCGTGTTCTAGGTAAAATTAATTACCCTTTACGTTCAAATCTAATTAAAGATTTAACTATCGCCTGGAGTAAAACTAGTGGTACTCCATTCTCATCATTTCAAGAATTCGATAAATTTAATTATCTCATTCCCATTTCAATCTAATTGAAAATTTATTAAAACACCAGTTTGGTTTTAATATCAAAAGTCACTACTTTATGATTATTCAAATTTAAGAAATTGATCTTATCTTTAACTGGGTTAAAGAACTAATGTCATTTAAAACACAGTTCACGATAAACTCAAAATCATCTTCCATTAAAATGGAAACTACAGGGAAATCATAATAGTGTATAATCAATATAAATTCCCGTGTCAGACTAATAATATAAATGGTATAATGGCAAAGCCTTTTAAATTCCATATATAGTAACAGCCTTCCTTCACAACAGCTCATTTCGATTATTACCAGTTGAATTCCATTCAACTCCAATTTAATATTTTAAATTAGAAAACTTTACTTTGGGAAATTTCCATTAAATCTAATTAAAAAGGTATATAAATTCCAAATCATATCTTCACTGTTAATTGGGTTAAAGAACAAATGTTATTTAAAACATTGTTCACGATAAACCCAAAAGTCCAATTTCAATTCAATTCTAAATTAATATTAATTAATTGGTATACTTCTCTAAATCTTAATTAAAAGATTTATTTTTTTCTCAACTGGGTTTAAGAATAGTGTTATTGAAGACACCATTCACGAAAACTCAAAATCCAATTCGATATTAAATATAACGTTCTAAATAGAAATTAAATCGGCTTATATTCAATATCAAATTCTGAAACCAACAAAAAACGTATTGGGAATAACGATATATATATATATATATATCTTTCAAATTTCTCAACAATATCGCATAGTCACGTAACCCCATATCAAAATATCCCGGAGATTATTTCCATTCCAAATCCATTTCGATATATATATATATATTGGAAAAATTCTGGTTACTTTAAAACCATATTCAAATCCAATTTATTTATTTCTAAAAGTAATTTGGATTATTATTCTAGTTAATACCTAATTCATTCGATAAGAATATATTTTATCTTTTCAAAACTGTAATTTTTCATCAAAAATCTTTCCAAATCAATTGTTATGATTTTACATAATTTTTCCATATTTTTAATAATTTTATTATTGCCCGTACATTCAGGTTCCAATAACGGCCACAGAACTGCATCCTTAGCGACCTTTTGTGAAATTGATTTGGATATATCTCCAAATCCAACCGTTATATTTCAAATCTCTTACATTCATTGGAAATCTCCTTTTGATACGAACCCAATGGTTCCGGTGTTAGGAGAATCTGACGGTCGGATCTTCCATTACGCCAATTTGAAGTTAATGGTCGAAATTCGTGAATGGTCGCTGCGCGGTGCATTCTATTCAGGCTTATATATATAATATTTCGTTGATTTCCATTCACAACGTATTTAATAAATTGTTTATAAATTCATTTTAAAACGATTTCAACTTCCATTTCAATTTTAAATCAAAATTGAATATTCTATATCTTTATCATATTAAAATGATAATATTTTCAAAATATTAGATTTTGAAATTATTTCTTTTTGATATTCATTATATAGTGAATAAAATCGATCGATAAACCCGTTCGGATTAAAATGGCGTTTGCTACTTAACTCGGCTTCAAATTTCAATATTTTTGTGTCGGACCAAAATTAGACATCAAAATCATAATTTTATTCTTCACTGAATATTATTTTAAAATATTTGTTAATTTAAAATATTCTTTATTTTAAAAGATTATTTAATTTAAAATATTCTTTATTTTAAAATATTCTCTATTTCAAAATATTCTTTATCTCAAAATGTTCTTTATTTCAAAATGTTCTTTTTCTCAAAATATTCTTTATTTCTAAATCGGAATGTGACTCAATCAATTACCGTATAATTTCAGTTATATGGATTTCATACATCGCATATATTCAACAATAATGATAAATAATCATCAAACAGTCCATTCGCATCCATAGTGAAATTTACAACTGTGCGAGAATTAAAATAAATAAATAAATCTCATCACAGACTATCAATCCATCGATTTACATATAACTAAATATTGGGAATAGTGTATGTCAAAAATCATCGTAATACCGGTGTGGGGTTTTCAAACAACAGTTTATTTATTTGTGCAGTTGGGAGATGTGTAAAATTTATCATCCCAATCCATATCAGATAAATGGGTGTACATAAATAACTCATCCGGTTTGTAAATGAATATTTTATTTTATTTCTTTTCATGATAATTTTATGCTGTTCATATATATATATGTTAAAAATTATATTTCTTAACGATAAATATTTTATTCGACACATGAATACAATACTGTCAATATACACAATATAGTCACAACAAACAACCAAACATCCATGGTTTCAATCAATGGTGTCGGGTGCTACTAAGCATCGTCTGCATCCTAGTATATAATTAACTATAAATAAAATTAGAGTGAGAAGTTCTCACCTTTAGTTTCCACTCCGTCATTCTTTGATTTCACGGTTTGGATTTGTTCCAACGCGTTGTGTTCTTCTCCGTGATTTCAACGCAATCTGTTTCACGCAGTTTATATTAAAAATCACATTTTTAACAACGCTATATATATATATATATATATTTAAAAATCATATTTTTATAATGCTACTACATATATAAAAATCATATTTTTATATAACTAAAAATCATATCTTTATTCTAATACTATATATATATATATATAAATCACAATTTTATTCGAATCTTATGCATATAAAAATCACATTTTTATTCTAATGTTATGCATATAAAAATCACATTTTTATTCTCGCTATCTTCATAACGAAAATCATATTTTTATTTCTCTATCTTAATAGTTATAATCCTATTTTTATTTCTCTATCTTCATAATAAAAATCGTATTTTTATTAATCTAAAAACATTTCAAACATAATTTTTAAACAATGAAGAATCATAATTTGAAACAATGAAAAATCATATCTTGAAACAATGAAAAATCCTTTCTTTATCAATGAAAAATCCTATTTTTAATCATTGAAAAATCCTATTTTTAATTAATGAAAAATCATATTTTTAATCTATGAAAAATCTTATTTTTCAAAGCATGGTTAGCTCAATCTTTTGGATCTGGTTCAAAGCATTCAACCATCATAAGGCAGGAGCTTCATCATATACAGATTGCGCTCAGTAGTTCTCCCAGTGATGATTTTCTTCATGCGGTAGAATTTGAGCTTCAGCATAAGCTAAGGAATGCACTTAACAATGAACTTCAAAGTAGCAGGCAGCATGCTTCATTTAGGAAGGAGCGAGAAGGCGATAGAAACACAAGATATTTTCATAATGCTATCAAAGATAAGAACTTCCGAGACTCCATTCCTTCAGTTTTGGATATGCATGGCACTTTGCAAACCTCTCTTGATGGCATCAACAAAGCTTTTGTACAATACTTATCTTCTATTCTTGCCGCTCCAACATTTTCTTGCAGTGTCCAACCGCTTTTCAGTATAATTCTTCCTTCTCTGTCTGATGATGGATCACTTGGGCTTGTCAAGTTAGTTGATAGGGAGGATATCAAGTCTGCTGCCTTTAGTCTTGATGCTAACAGCTGCGGTGGTCTTGACGGTTTCAATGCATATTTCATTCAACATAACTGGTCAATAATAGGCGACGATATTATAAATGCTGTTCAGCTCTTCTTTATGACTAATGATCTGCCTTTGGGTGTTAATGCGACTGCTATTGCCCTTATCCCCAAAACTGACCATCCAAAAGCTGTTTCGGATTTCAGACCAATTTCGTGTTGTAATATTCTTTACAAGATTATTTCCAAAATACTGGCAAATCGTCTTTAAACAATGCTGCCATCAATCATCTCCTTAAATCAATTAGCTTACATTAAGGGTATATCAATTAGTGATAACATTCTGATACCCAGGAGTTGTTGTATGGTTACAACAGGAAAAATATTTCTCCAAGATGTATGATTAAATTGGACATTAGAAAAGCGATTGATTCTGTAGCATTGAATTCGATTCTAGCTGTTTTGTCTCGCATGAACTTCCCAATGCCTTTCATTGCTTGGATCTATAAGTGCATTTCAACGCCAACATAATCTATCATTCGCAATGGCAATCTTCATGGTTATTTCAGGGGAAAACTGGTGTGAGATAAGGTGATCCAATCTCTGTGTACCGTTTTATCATCATTTTGGAACTGCTTAATTCACTCATCTTGGAGCAGATTTAAAAGGAAAATTTGGAGCGTCATCCAAAATGTAAGAATCCCCTGATATCTCATTTACTCTTTGTTGATGATCTTATCATTTTTACAAAGCCGACCAGAAGGAATATTCACTGTATTTTTTACATTCTTGCATAATTCCATGACATTAATGGTCTCAAAATAAACATCAATAAATCTCATATCTTGATTGCTGGAGTGTCAAATAATAAGTAGATGTAGATTGTCAATTCCTCTGGTTTAGCTGAACTACCTTCAAACTCTTTTTATTTGGGTATGCCTCTGATTAGTTCCATACTCACTAAGCAACAGTGTCTTCCTTTATATGAGAAAATCATTGTCGAACTGTTACAGTGGCCATCTTGCAAGCTATCCCAGGCCGGAAGGCTCATAATCGTTCAGCCATTGCAATTGCCATGACCACTTATTGGTCTTGTCATTATATGCTGCCTACTAAATTGATTGACACGATTACAAGTGCATTAAATAAATTTTTGTGGCATGGTAATCCCTTCTCCAAAAAGCTGATAACATTTTCCTTTCATAATCTTTACGATGGGAAGAAATTTGGGAGGTATAACAAATTTATTATTGTGGAGCAAAGCTGCTGTTTTTGTTTACTTTGAGAAGATTTTTGCAATAGATCGAGGTTTATGGGCAAAGTGGGTGCATAACAACTAGATTGGTAATAAGAATTTTTTGACCACGTCAATCCCACAAAATTGCAGTTGAAGCTGGCGTAATATTCTTAACCTCCGTGTCGACTTTCAAAATTTTCGTACAATCTATACTATACTATTAAAGCTCAGTTTGATTTCATAGCTCAGAAGCCTATCCAATTTCTCAGTGAATATAGCTCTGGTGCTGACACGTGTACTCAAAATCTGAAGCATCTCCATTTCCATCGCAAACATTGATGTCATTTTGTTTTCGTTCTAGATTATACGGTTTACATTCTCCATCGCAAAACGTTATGCCTCGATTTGTTTTACCAATCGCCGGAAAATAACCCTAAACCTAATTCCACCCACTTCTAATTTCATATCGCTGAACATCCATCATTCCGCCCTAAGGTAAAATAACTTTATGCACACACAACTGGTAGATCGATCCAACGGGTTGTAGATTGTAATCTTTTTGTTCGACTTAATCTCAAATCGGGAATTTGGTCAATAATTTTGGCGATCTTCCCGTTCTGCATAAAAAACATTTGGATGCTTCTATTTCTACTATGGATTCAAACTTTCTTATACAACTCTTTTTTGATTCTACCTCGCCCAAATCTGGTACTAAGCAGTCTCTATATTTGGTTCGATCATGCATTTCCTGTTGTTTTGTTGAATAGGATTTTGTTTTCAAAATTATGGATTTGGAATTTGAATTTTGTTCAATTAAGTTTTCAATTATTACAGTCTACTTTGAATTATATAACCTTATAAACGTTGGGGTGAATGCTTTTCAAAATTGATTGTTTCTGATCCAGTGCCTTTCTAAACTGGTAATTCTTAAACCATTGCTATTGATTACGCTTTTATCTCTACCACATGTTAGTATATTCTTAACCTATTGCTACTATCAATGTGACCTCTCTTTCGATCGGCACCATCATCCTCTTCAGATCCAAACCACTGCACACTCAACTGACAGGTGTCCTTTCCATGCCATCTTTTTCTATGTTCCACCTTATTTTCCTTCTTCATCCATCAGAGTGGTTGTACGTAAGGGAGCGTCTATAAGTTGTCATCAACCATGTCGAATCCTCTGGTGTTGTGTTTGCTGGAGATCCCCTTTTATGGCTGTTTTATCATAGAGAAGGTACTAACACTTATTTGTTTTATAATTCCAATTTTACCTTTTTCTTTTACCACGGGACCTTTTTCTATTCTTTCGATCAACATTTCTTTGATACTTGAATTTTCTTGCTCCTTTGATGTCAAATTAACGAACTGGTCTATTAACATAATAAGGTTAAATAATTATATGCAGAATTGATGATTGTTAATATTTTATATACATAATTTGATTAGTTTGGATATTATTGAATTCTTATGAGTTATAAACGCAACCTCAAAAATGCATTACGTCTGTTAACAAACTCCTTTAGATATCAAATCTGAGTCGAAAAGTACATAAGCTATGATTACACACACATGTATACACACACACACAGAGAGATATATACATATATATATATATATATATATATATATATATATACAAACACACACACACACATATACACGTATATAAATGTGTGTGTGTATAGAGTAAGTGCGAAGGGGTAGCAGTACATTACTATATAGGCATGAAAGAGATTATTGGATTGCTCTGAAGAGTGCCCCTATTCATGAATCAATAAAGCTGTTGTGTAGTCAAATGCCAAACCAATTTTATAGTACACAAGTTCAGTTCATATTATAAATAAATATTTGAAACTGTTATAGTTCAGAATCCTGTGTTTGAACAAGGAAAAAAAATTGAATAGCATGTTGTAGTTAAAATATTATAATTAGTGTTGTTAGGGTTCACTCAATTTCCCTGTATTCATATTTATACTTTGCATTTCAAAGATAATTTACTATGTTAAACTTTTTTCTAATTAGACATATTACTTTAACAACATATTTTAGGTCGTTGTATCATTAATATTTATACAATTAGTTTCATCTAATCATTAGATTGGTGTATCATTAATATTTATACAATTAGTTTCATCTTATCATTAGATTGATATATCATAAATATTTATATAATTAGGTTTAACTTATTATAGTTTACAGTTTAATACAAATATATCTAATGTCGGCAACAGCTAACAACATCTAACCAACATCGGAATTTCAAAAAATATGAATGCGACAACTTAATACACATGTTATTTTGATTAGCTGGATATAAAAGCTAATGGTTTGTAATATAGTGTACCTAACATGATCAACAATTAAGTAAATATATTTGTTAGTTTCAGTTCCAAACAATTCTTTCCTAAATTCGAGCTTTTTCACTCACCTTATGTCATTTATTTCATCTTTATTTGTTTATATGATGATAACATTGAAAATATATACATGCTAAAATTTCCATGGAAAGACGGTTCTTCCCTGAATTCGAGCTTTTTCGCTCATCGTATGTTATTTGTTAATATCTATTTGCTTATATGATATATTTTATATAATTTATATACCTGTAAATTGAATATTATATATGTATTTATATAGAATGTAGGAAATCAACTTGGCACTGCTTTTTGGTATTTTATGATTCTTATATGTAAATTTGGCAATTTTCCAAGTTAATTTAATATTCAACATATAGAAAGTGCATATTATAGTTCTATTAACATTTATATGTAGGTTGTACGTCTCATGTAGATTGTTTTAAATTTACTTTGCAATTTTACATACATTGGTCTTCCTTTGGAAAACAACGAAATTAATATTTCTTACATGGTAATGTATTATTCATGAATTTTCTTTCCAATGACACAGTAGGTAATAAATAACAAAATTCTACGGTAAGTGAAAATAAAAGACAACTTTCAGTCTACCCATTCAATAATGTTTTAATGTGCATAAATGCTCTGATGGGTTAGTAGTTGCCTTGAGCTATAAGTAGATAACTTTTTTCCACTTACTTCATGTCCATCATATAATACTTAGATGTTGGCCCTTTTTTGCAAGTTCAACATATTATTGGATAACATCCACTTCATCACAACCTCGAAAGAAAAAAGAACGAAAACCTACTACTGTGAATCAAACTCCTTTAGGTTAGTTATCAGTCCTGAGTAGATTGTGGGCTCGGTTATTCGTATTCTAACCAGTATCGAAGTAAATCACCAAATTCTACTAATAATTCTAAGGTGTGGTAAACATTTATTTATATATGTGTGCATGTGCTATCGCCAAAAAATACGGAAGAATATCACTATATAAGCCTTTTATATTGGTATATAAATTAAATACACTTGCTGTAGCTAAATATTAGTGTACATTTACTTTTGTTAAATGTAATATACCAATTATTTCTGTGCTATTTATGGGTCATACTACATTATAGAAGTCATTACCAACTTGGATTTAAAAATTATATAATAGTAGAAAACACCGAACTCGTATCCTTTGCTTTTTTTCCAGCATTACTTTCAATAGCCTCATTTTCAAAACTATTTTAGTCTTAACGGTATTAGTCATTTCTTTATGTTTGCATTATTAGATCAATTTGACTGTTAGTGAATGAACTTTTAGCTTTGAAACTTTACCATATTCTACAAAGTTAAATATTTAACCACTAAATGAAGCTTTCACTTTTGATTTATTATGAAATTTGTGATTTCATAATGCATTGCACTTAAAATACATAAAGATGAAAGTTTTATATGTCGAATGTGTGTTTATATGATGAATTTTATATAATTCACATGCATGGAAATTGAATATGTTATATCTATCTATTTATATAAGAATTCCTTATATAGGAAATAAATCTAGCACTATTTTTAGGTACTACATGATATTTATATGTGAATTTGGCATTTTAGCCAAGTTAATTTGATATTCCATATACAGAAAGTACATATTGCATGTCTATTACCATTTATCTGCAGATTGTATCTCTATGTAAATTGTTTTAAATTTACTTTGCAATCTGCCATTGGAAGACAACAAAATTAGTATTTCTTACATAGTAATGTATTATTCAAGAAATTTCTTCCCAGCGACAAAAGGTAATGAATGACCAAATCCTATTTTAAGTGAAAATAAAAAAAACTTTCAGTTATCCAACTAAACTAGCCACTCAATGATGTTTTACTGTACATAAGTGCTCCGCTGGGTTAGTAGTTGCCTTGAGCTATATGTACATAGTTTTTTTCCACTTACTTCACATCCATTGTCTAATACTTAAATGTTGGCCCATTTTTGCGGGTTTAACGTATTACTAGTTAACCATCCAATTCATCGTACCCTCCCAAAAAAAACTTTAATGTTGTTAATCAAGTTCCTTTAGGTTAGTTATCTATCCTCAATAGGTTGTGGGCTTGGTTATTTATATTCTAACCGGTATTGAGATGACCCCAAACCCCGTACTGACAATGGCAAGGGTAATCTTTGGAATATAACACATAAACAGATAATAGCAGAACAGAAATAAAAAAAATACACCAAATAATGTACAATAGAATACACTGGATAAATGTAATCATCAGAGTTACATAGTATACAGGATCATACTTAGTACAAATACAGTTCAGCTATACATAAATGTCTATAGCGGAAAACAAACATAATATGTACAATAGGAGCTGAACAGCATAAAAAGAGATAAATGATAGAATCCATCTTCAGCTCCAGCTATCCAGAAAGAGCCTGCTAAAACCTGAACACAAGGCTGCCCGTGTAGAAAAGGGGCACCCGAGTTTGCAAGTGAAATAAACTACGAGTCAGTCATGGGACTGGAATGAGAAATCTACTTAACACATTTATAATATGGCTAATCACAGGACCACCCCACTTTCGCGGAACGGGTTTACTCTATTGGATTGCCAGTGCTTCACAACAAGTAAATCTTTTAAACTTCGCAATGCTTTTTATAAAAATGAAGCCATTATAAGACTCAGTTCCCATCACACAATGCAACAAAACCGAAGGATAGAGTTTTACCTTATAATGGCCAAAATATGCTTGATACGAATAAAAAAAGAATTTGATATTATTACTAGTGTTTATATGTTTCAAAAACAATTTCAATCATAACTATCAATCATAGACGACATGGGTACCATATATCACGTCGCCATATATATATATATATATATACAACCAAAACCGCACTGTGTCGTATTTGGAAATTGGATTTCCATCATGAACCAAGGCAAAATATAGTCCTTACCGACTTCGAGACTGCCTAGCCCGAGCCTCAGGATCAGAGCTCGAGTGACCCTTGGAGAGACAGGGCCGGTCCACCGATGTGAATTAAAATTCCTGAACACTGCGTTTCCCCGCCCTTTGGGGCGTAAGTGAGCCAACGAATGACTCCATCGGTCCCGAATCGATCGTTATATCCGAGGCGCCTCGCAATAGCAACAACCACACAGGTGAAAATAATATATATGTCAGATAGTTTAAGCACTGACACCACCTTTAACTAGGAAATAACGCATGTCCTCCCTGAGGTCCTCTCCTGTTTCACGTTCATACCGGGGTGTGAGGCTCGCGAATTCACGTTATACACAAAGCTACGCCACACAGGCGGTGCTTTGATCATCAACCACAAGACTTTGCTTTTCAACAGAAGCCTTGATCACTACATCTTAGCATGCCACACATGCAATTCACACCATGCAACTGATGGCTATCAATCACACAGAATGAATTCCAATGTCCGACACACAATCCATTTACAAGTCCGTTCTGGGTCTGAACGAAACCGGAGGCACTATAGACCTCACATATCCATCAATCTCCACATACGTCTGGACGATCACCACTCATTATCCAGATTTCGGAATGCCTCCCAATCAGGACATCAGTTATCATCCAACCGAGGTAAAGATCTCCGGTCTTCAACCACCGTCTTTATCTTCGTCTTCTTATCGTCAATTCACTTATTCAGAATGGGATAAACCCGGTCTTTCTGGGCAACTTTCGTATATAATTAACAAGTGCTACACAAACACAACATACGCTTCATTCCAATTCGTTATTCACTAACCGTAAATTAGTAAGAGAACGATTTCCAAAATATTAACCCCGAAGGTCGAAACCAACATAAGATCAAAACCCGGGAAACCATTCGACTTAGCTAACCTTCAATTAGTTTATAAATTTCACATTCCATGTCGTTTATAATATTTTATAACGATTTGTCGCTATTTTTATTTATTTAAAAATAACCAATTCATTCAAACGACGCTTCGGGCCATAACGCGGCCGTAGCGCTGTTTTTCTTCAGATTCGATTTACACATATCTGAAAATCTAACCGTTGTATCATCACAAATTTTATATAATTAGAAAGATTTTTCAAAACGAATCCCATGGTTCCAGTTTTGGGAAAATCCGACGGTCGGATCTCCCGGTATACTCGTTTGAAGTTTTGATTTCAAAATACGAACTGCAGCATCGTTATTCGATTTAATTTAATTATATTTACATATATATACAAATATAATCGATTCTGGCGCTGTTTTTCTTCAGATTATAATTAAACATTCCAGACAATCCAACCGTTGGATCTTCACAAAGTGGGTGTCATTGGAAAGATATTTCCAAGGCGAACCAAACGGTTTCAGTTTCGGGAAAATCCGATGGTCGAATCTCCCGCACTAATCGTTTGAAATCACTGTTTCAAAACACGAACTGCAGCTTCGTTATTCGATATATTTCAATTACATATATATATATTTATAATCAACTCTTGGATTTCAAAACTATTTTCTTTTTATACATTTGATAAAAATGATGTTTTTATCCAACCGACATTTATTTCGACAGTTCACTATTTTTAACAATTCATATATATAATAAAAATGTGATTTTTATTGCAAAACAATTTATTTCAAAACACGACTATTTTATATAGTTCATATAGATGATAAAAATATGATTTTTAATATAAAACAATTTATTTCAAACACGAATACCATTCAACACATGAATTTCTATTCAACGAATGAATTTCTATTCAACACATGAATGTTTTCTATAGTTTGTATATATAAAATAAAAATGTGATTTTTATTGTTAAAATAATTTATTTAAAACACGAATACCATTAAACACATGAATTTCTATTCAACGAATTAATTTCTATTCAACATATGAATGTTTTCTATAGTTCGTATATATAATAAAAATGTGATTTTTATTGTTAAAGCAATTTATTTAAAACACGAATACTATTCAACACATGAATTTCTATTCAACGAATGAACTTCTATTCAACACATGAAGGTTTTCTGTAGTTCGTATATATAATAAAAATGTGATTTTTATTGTTAAAGCAATTTATTTAATACACAAATACCATTCAACACATGAATTTCTATTCAACGAATGAATTTCTATACAACACATGAATGCGGTTTCAACACATGAAAATAATTCTAACACATGAATATTATTCAAAATTTCGGAAGCATAACGGCAGGGTAGTTAAAACCGGGGCCGTCCCTAGTACGGCTCCTTGCTCTACCTTAAAGCCTCGCAGCTTTTGACAATGGGGATTTCATGCATCTAGTTCGCACGCAGGCGGCATGTATATTTTTTTTTCTTTTCCACAAACTTATCCTATGTGGTTTCAACCAAATAATTCTCAACCACAAACGGGTATTTTTCAACCATAATCAATCAATTTCAACCACAAACAATTCTAATCCACCATTCTCTATCAACCAATTTTCACACCAATCACAACCAATAAATATCATCCATGGTTTATGGACGAGGGGCATATATATATATAAGTATATTTCACTTCTATTCAACACATATATAATTTTTTCAACACATATATAACTTATACATCGAACGTACAACTTATACAACGCTTATACATGAAGTGTACAACGCTTATATAACTCACACATCGAATATATAATTTATACATTATCGTTTTCCATATCGTTTATAATTCAGAAATCTCACATTGGGTTCCACTGCACCAAAAATAGCAGAAGGCTCAGAAAAATATGCGGTCTCTTCTAGAATGTAGAAGACGTCCACACGAGTCCACTTTCTCTTATTTCACTGAATTTCATCAACAAATGTAAAAGATATGATTTTTTACAGTGAATTCAAAAACCGTAGCGCTTTAAAGTGCTATAATATAGTTTAATTTAAAATCAGCCGTTACCTCCACGAAACCTTAAAAACTAGGTTTCAGTTTTTCTTGAAATCCGTGCAACGATACGTCGATCGGCCTTCGCCGCGTGAAAGAGGGGAGAGCGGCGCGCCGGGGGCACCAACCGCTGCCAGTTTGAACCCAGATCGGAGGAGAAAACTGGGCGCGAACGGATGAACTTCGTGGCCGTGGATCTCTTCGAATATCGAACGATAATGAACAAATGTGGTATTGATTTGAAGCTCGAGCTGAGATCTACAATTTCTTCAACTGGAGGGAAGGCTATAGATGCGTGAATTTGGAGGAATCGAGGAGAGAAGGTTTGAATCACTTCCGCCATGCGACGAGTGCTTATCGGGGGGAGAGAGAGAGACAGTACTAACCAAAGACATTTTTTTTGTATTTATAAATTTTAAAAATCCAAAAAATACCCCTTATCCTATACGAAGTCCAATCCAAACCCAACGACTGTCGTCCCTTGCCAAATACACCCATTCCAAACACAATGGGATATGTTTCGTAGGCCCATTCGACTGGTTCAGTCAGTTTTTCTTTAAATTAAAATATAACACATTCAATATTTGATTTGAACGTGCATTTCAATTTTCCGGGGCCACATACTGATCCCAAAAATTCCAGAAAAATAAATCTAGCTATGTTTGACAATACGGTCCCAACAAAACTAGTTTAATCGAATTCTGAGACCGTTTGAAAAATGGCCCTTTTCTGGTCGATCCAATTTAATAGAAATCGACCAAACACATTTTCCTTTGCCACGTTCACATACTAGCTTCAAAAATTATGAAATTTGAAACCTAGCAACAATTTGACATCCCGGATCCAACAAAAGTGGTTTTGTCGAATTCTGAGGTCGTTTGCAAAATGCCCATTTTCACGGGCTATATAAACTCTATAGCGACCTTTCTGAAAATTCGTTTGGCCATAACTTTTGCTTCCCGCTATGAAAATTCGATTTTTTAGATTCGTTAGAAAGATATTCACTAACAGATTTAAACACTTTTGGTTTTACTAAAATCTGGTTTGTTTTGCACCCGGTACAGCCAGTCAAAGTTTGAATTCAAATTTTGAAACTACCGCGTCATTTCAGGCCTTGTTTATAATTAGAATTAATTATATTTATTTTCAACGATTCAAACTCACTTTTCATTGTTATTATTTAAAATATTTATTTTAAATATTTTAAATCCACTAAAATAGCCAATTTAAAATTTTCAAACTGGTTCAGATTTTCCGGGTTGTTACAATCTCCGCCACTTAAAACTTTTCGTCCCCGAAAAGGAACAAAGTCGAAAGTGGTTTGATTAATCAGCTCTACTTTCAATCTGGCTTCCATTCTTCAACTTTTCAGTTTCTAAGAATTTTCAAATTCTTCAAAAATTTGGCTAACACCCTAAATTTTTGAAAAATTTCGCCATAACCTCCCTTGTACGGGGAGGGGTTTGGAAATTTATTGGGCCGTATTAGGTACCCAATCATTCCTAATAAGCATGCACATATTTATAGTGATATATTCCGGTGTCCACAAGGGAGTGTGTATAGATCATAACTCCAGAGAATAAATTCTCGTCACCCTTTAATGGTTTTTGTGCCTTAATGACCAGATAGACGTGTTTATTGTCATCTCCAGACCTATATGGGGTTTTTTTTTTTATTAATTTGGCAATTTACCGTTACATTTTATATGGTCCATATCAGTCATCAGTTCAAACTGTAAAATATAGTTATCGCCATACAAGCCTCTCGCTCGTATGGTAAATCTTCAACCTCGTCCCACAAGCTCCAAATGCTTATGTGGTATATGATGAAGTATGCCTATCTTCGAGAAGTATGTCATGTAGTGTAATTCAAAATTAATTGTTACTATCCTATGGCGACATTTATTATTACACACAGAACAACCAGCACTCCGCATCCAATGGCATTCACAGGAGTTGATATAATAATATTTCACATCCAACTCATTAAGGTTTACCTATTTGTCGGGCACGCAAATAATTTCTTTACTCAACAGTTAATCCATTTACCTATTGAAACATATATAATGCACATGTAACAACCCGAATTTTTATAACATGTTATAAAGTAAATCAAGGCAGAATTAAATTTTAAAATATGAATCAAGGGAAACGGGTTGTGCCATTGCGTTCGACTCGGAAAAATACGCGAAATAGAGTCTGAGTTTTCGAGAATCGGAGTCCGTATGACTAAGTTATGGCTCGTCAAAGTTTTCAGAAAATTTCAAGTTCAAAAACAGTTCAAATTTCAAATCTGGAGCCAAACAGACTAGGCGGGAAAATTTCCCGCCCAGCCCCCAAGTCGACTGGGGAGTCGACTTGACCCAGCTGGTGTCGACTGCCCAGTCGACACCCCTGTCGACCTGGGTGGTCGGGCCAGTTTGGCCTGGTGCACCTGTTTTGGCTCCTGGGTCTTGTTTTGTTGGCTTGTGACGTGATTTGATGGCTCAGATCTGAATTAGGGTTAATCCTATGGCCTAAACTAGCCTCTACACCTATAAAAACACACTAATGCCTAGCCTAAATCACCACAAATCAATCCTACCACTAGGTTATGCCAAAAATGCTCCTTAATCATGGCCTCCACCTTCATATCATGGCCTCCATCTTCTTCATGAAAGCTTGAGTGTTCTAAGCTAGTAAAAGAGCCATCTTTCTTCATACAAATCAAAGGAGCTTCTTATTTCTCAAGACAACTTGGAGCTTATATTCATTTGGGGATTTCTAGTGTGGCTTCGTCTCAATCTTGTTTTATTTTGTTCTAGTCTTCTTAGCCAAGCTTTGTAAGCCCTCCTCTACTCTTAGATCTAAACTATGAACTTAATATGACATGTAGCAATTTGAAATGAGACTTTTGTGTTATGTTTGCCTTGTATTTCATGCATAAATTCATTCATGACCCTTTTGATCTATGTTTGTGGACCTAATGTTTACCTATCATGAATCTAGTACCATTTATGTTGACTTTTGGGTGGAAAGCTATGGGCTTTATGTGGTGATTGTGCATAAATGCAACATAGAAACCCTCATGACCTTGATGTTAACTTGCCATGATGCGACCTATATGCTAATCACAAGTTTATCACCCTATTTGCTAAGTTTAATGCCATACATATGTAGATTGGAATTGGACCTAAGTGCAATATTTGCCTTGAACCTATCATTGTATGCATAGATCTATTCATGTCTCTCTTGATCTATGATTGTGGATCTATCATGAACCTAGTACCGTTCATGTTGACTTTTGGGAAAAATGCTATGAAATGGATTATGGCTTATGCATGTTAACAAACCTTAACCCCTCATGTCCCTTAACATGCATATGATAATGTTGAACCTACTTGCTGTGCACAAGTTAGGATTGTTACCCTTTGTGCTATTGACATGTTTGAGGCCAAATCACCTTTATGTTATTGTCATGTTTGAGGCCAAGTCACCTTTTATGCTATCATACATGTTGAGGCCATATGCTAGTATGTTGAACCCCTTTTGCCTCAAATATCACCATGTTTAACTTGTGATAGACTTTGCCATCTTATGCCCACCTTGTCATATTCTTATGTTCCCCTTTTTTATCTATTTGTGTTGATGCGAACTTACGTGCGATGGGGTTACGTTATGGGTAAAATTAAATGACATGAAACATGACTTGAAAATATGACATGTGATTAGGCTTGAAAACATGAACGTGGACATGACATGTAGAAAACATGAAAGTGGCCAACTCGAGGTTGGGTTGAGTTTGTAGCATAAATCTACCCGGAACCGACCGGCTTAACTAGTGGCTACAAACAACAAGACCCAATGTGAGTAGTTGGTCATATCGCACTTAAAACCCGAGGTTAGACTAGGTTGTGGTGTAAAGCTACCCGGACCCGCCCGGCTTAACTAGTAACCACAACAAAGTCTAATGTGAGTGGTTGGGGTGCATTAAGTTAACTAATGCCACATGGTAGGGTTTAGTCATGGACCACTTGAGTACTTAACCAATTGAACACGATGGATTGTAGGGGTTAAGTCATGAACCACTTGGGTATACTTAACCAACTTGATACATGGTTTGGATAGGGTTAACCACACTTAACCCATTATAAACCCTAGTTTGCGGGGCCCTTTTCAGCAGTAACCCACCAGGGAGTATCGGGATACCCTAGGGATTAGGCTAGGGGTGGGGCACGATTACTGGGCTGATTGTAAGTGACCAAAAGGGACGGCTAGGTAGGTGCGCAATTGTAGATTCCGGCGGACTATGGTCGTGCACATAGTCCGGGAATGAAAGACAGACATGGGCACCAGTAGGCTTGGACTGTGCGTGGTTGTTTTTTGTTAGTGGTTGGCACCCTAGGGCCCGGATACACCCTAGGGTGGACCTTGCAAAGTCGACTACATCTCGCGTTTGGGCTGTATGACACCGACAATTGACGAGTTAGGCTTATAGGGAGCCTGTAACAACCCGAATTTTAACAACATATTAAGACAATAATCAAGGCAGAATTAAATGTTAAAATCTGAATCAGGGAAAACGGGTTGCGCCATTGCGTTCGTCTCGGAAAAATACGCGAAATAGAATCCGAAATTTCGTAAATCGGAGTCCGTATGATCAAGATATGACCTCGCAAAGTTTAACGAAAAATTCAAATTCAAAAACAGATTCAAATTTTCAGAATTCAAGGTAGGCGGGAAAAATCCCGCCCAGACAGGTCGACAGGGGGGTCGACACTAGGGTCGACCTCCCCCCCAACTAGGTTGACACTAGAGTCGACCTGGGGGTCGACCTCCCCCCCCCCCCCCCCCCAGGTCGACTGGGGAGTCGACCTGGGTGTCGACCTGGGGGTCGACCTCCCTGGTCGGCCAGGTCGGCCTGGTGCACCTGTTTTGGCTCCTAGATCTTGTTTTGGGGGCTTGTGACGATTTTAGATGGCTCAGATCTACCCTAGGATTAATCCTATGGCTAAAACTAATTCTAAACACTATAAAAAGACCCTAAGACCTAGCCTAAATCATACTATTTCATTTTAGCACTCATGCAGCCGCCATTAAACCTAGAACTCTAAATTAAAAATACAAAGAACAAAATTAAAGAAGACGAAGGACGATTCTTGAAGGCTACAACTAGAAGCTACAACAACTACGACGCTTTAGACAACGGATTTGGGGCTATTTGATTTAAAGTTTTGATTTGGATTGCTTGCTTCATATTGTAAGTTCTATGTCACTTTTTAGGCAAAAACGCTAAAATAACATGGATGTGCTATGAATTGAAACCGGATTTAAGAACTATGATTAATCCATGTTTATATTGTTTAACTTTGAATCAAAATTTGGGAATATTGCTATGTTAATGTTGCAAGTTAAACTTATCATGATGTTGATGTTGTTATGAATCACTTGGACTTAATTTTATTGCAAGTTGAACAAATACATGTCCATGGAATCATTATGTTCATTGAAATCCTCATGTTGATTAAACCATGCCTATGATGCTAATTAAACCACGTCTATGATATTAAAGAAACTATGCATGTGATGTTAATATACCTATCATGTTAAGGACAAATTGGGAATTGCTAGGTTATGATGAAAAGTTGGAATCATTATGCTTATAATGCTAGATGAGAATCATTATGTTAAAAATGCTAAATTGGAATCCACTATGCCTATTAGAATTACCATGCCTTTAATGTTTCATGTTTGTAATAAAATGATTATTATGCCCGCAAGGATTATTATGCCTATGATGTAAAGTTGAAATCATCATGTTAAACCAAGTTGGAACCATTATCACGCCAAGTTATCATCATGTTAGTATTGAAACCATGTGATATGTTATAGCCTGTTTATTATGCAAGTGATGTTGGAATTGTCACATATGCCTATCACATGTTTGGTGTTATTCCCCTTTTATCTCTTGAATTGTTTATGCTTGCGAACGAAGTACGTTTATATACGTTGGGGATACGATTGGGTAGAATAGGCAAAACTTGAATTGATTATAATCATAAACCGTGAAATTTGGCATAAGTAGAACATGAAATATGGCATGAAAACTTGACTTGAACATGCCATAACTTGACATGAGACATGCCTTAGTTGGGCACGAAATTGACATATGAACATGCTATGAAAATAGCACGAATTTGATAAGAACATGGGCATGAATTTAGAAAACAAGAAAGTGGCCAACTCGAGGTTGGGTTGAGTTTGTAGTGTAAGTCTGCACGGAACCGCCCGGCAAATCCAGTTGCTACAAACAATAGGATCCAATGTGGGTAGTTGGTCGTATCGCGCTTGAAACCCGAGGTTGGGTTGAGTTCGTAGCGTAAACCTACCCGGAACCGCCCGGCAAATCCAGTGGCTACGAACAATAGGATCCAATGTGAGTGGTTCAGTGCATTAACGAATCAATTAATGCCAATTAGGGTTAAGTCATGAACATGAAAAGACAACTTAACCAACTTGAACACGATTTGTAGGGCTAAGTCATGAACCTGAAACGACAACACTTAGCCAACTTGACATGACACGTAGGCGGGTTAAGTCACGAATTTAAATGACATACTTAACCATCTTAACATGACTAGACTGGAAAAGGAATAAGTCACGAATTACATGACTTAATCGGTTAGGCGAGTTAGGTCACGAATTACATGACCTAATCTGTTAGGCGAAACCCTAGACACGACCCTTTTTAGCAGTAACCCTCTAGATGTATCAAGGTACCCTAGGGCTAGGCCGGGTGGGGCACGATTACTGGGCTGATTGTAAGAGGTGAACGACGGCAGTGGGGTACGCCAGTGTAGGTTCGGTGGGCTACGATCTTGCACGTATCCCGGGGCAGACACTGGGTATCCGTAGATTTATCTGTGCATCTTGAATCGTGTCAGGGGTTGACACCCTAGGGTTGATACACCAGAAGGTGGACCCAGCACAGGTGACTACATTCGTGATTAGCCGTATGACATGGACACTTGACGAGCTAGAACTTGTAGGGAGCCGATCGACTAGATAATCGCTCCGTAGGACCCCGTACTTGGGTCAGACCCCGTTTCAGGGTCATTTCATGATATTGGGCCGTGGGTTTTATTTCAGGATTAACTTGTGACATGGACTTAGTATACTAGTATAGTCGATGCAACGAATCTTGAACATGTGATGCTTTATTTGACTTGTCTTGACTTATCATGATCACCTTAGTTATCTTGCTCACCTTGGCACCATTCTTAAGTTTAGTTCTAGTCCATACATGACCTGTTGTTTTAACCGTTTTTACACTGAAAGTCACTAGGACTTACTCAGTCTTTATGACTGACCCTTTTTCCTTTTGCCTCGTTTTCTTTCGTTTCCCCCCAGGTTCTCAGGGAGGAAACACTAGCTCTTAGCTTGGATATCACTTGCTTTGGCTCAGCATGTACGGTTTGCTATGGCTGCTTCATTTTACTGCACTTGGGGAATAAGCTGTTTTTCTGTTTTTAAGTTATTGCTTCTTTGTCTATTATTACAAGACAGTTGTAATGAAGTTATTTGAAATGTTTGTAAAAGACATGGTTTATTTTGGAATGAAATGAAGTTCTGTTTTGCTCATAAATTCTTCTGCTGTTTACTTAATTATTTATTTATGTTCTGTCTTGTGATAATTCTGTGATGTTATCTCGATAATACCTCTCCAAAACTAGTGCATTCCCTTTGTGAGTGACTCTAGCGGAGGTGGGGTGTTACACTTGGTATCAGAGCAGAAGGTTACCAAGACTGGGCAAAAGTTATGAAAACCTTTTGAATTTCTTTTTTCAAAACCATTTACAAAGAAGCACTTTTCAAGAAAAGTTGGTTTATTTTAAAAGGCTATTCCCCAAAAAGCCATTAGCACAATCTTTGTTTCCTCGTTTGAATCTTTTCCTTTTTCGTTTTCAGCTTATCATGGCCGACGATCTTAATCTTCTCGAGGGTGTCAATATACCCACTTGGTTCCGTCGTTTCCTCGAGGCTCGGGCTAATGTGACAGGCCCAGCCAATCCTCCTCCTCATCCTCCTCAACCTCCGCGAGAAACTGCTTTTTCAAAGATATGCAAGGACTTTAAGGCCATGGGCGGAAAGGATTTCCTAGGAACTGAGACTTTTGTTGAGGCACGGAATTGGTTGAAGGAAACCGAAGACTTGTTTGTTATCTTTGAGGTAGAGGACAATAGGAAAGTACAGTTGGCAGCGTGGCTCATGAAAGAGGAAGCTTCTTATTGGTGGAAAGTCACCAACGCTACTAGGCCCATTGAGACTTGGGCGGACTTTAGAGGGAGATTTGGGCTTAAGTTCTTGTCATCGGCAGAGGATAGTCTCCAAATGGAACGGTTTCTGGCCCTTAAACAAGGAAATATGACAGTTAAAGAATACGTGAACCGTTTCAATCAGCTTGCTCGCTTCGGATTTGAGGTAGTCAACACTCCTCAGAAAAAGGCGTTACGTTTTGCACGAGGCTTGAACGAGCCACTACATGGTTTGGCCATGACTCATGTGCCCATGGGGGCAACCTTTGAAAGCTTGGTGGATATGGCCCTACTGTATGAGGAAGATAAGAAGGGAAAGAAAGAGGTCAAGCCCAACGATTCTCAGAATAAGAAGGTAGACTCCGGGAAAGGAGGCAAGAACGACAACTCACGTGATAAAAGGAAATGCAATTTCTGTGGTACGGAAGGGCACATAGCCAAGGATTGTAGAAAGAGGAAGAGAAAGCAAGGTGAATGTTTTCATTGTGGGGAGACTTGACACATCAGCAAGGACTGCCGTAAGAAGCAGACCGGACCTTCTGGGGGTACATCGTTAACTTCTTTTTCTAGATGCCTTGTTTTATCTTGTTTCTCTCGATCCTATCTTGAGAACTATAGGTAGAATCTTTTTGGGTGTAAACATGTAATTGAAACATGTTATGATTGCGAGATGGTTACAAGTGGTCGCAAGTGGTTGCTCGTGGATGCATGAATACACATTAGGCACTAGATCGGCTCAGTCACAGTTTCATACTTGCATATGCATGAGTGCTTATTTTGGAAACTTGGTTGTGCTATCATTTGGTTGTTGCATATGATTGAAAGTTTGAGCACTCATGTAGAAATTATGAATTATAATAGGAAAAATTTGCATACATATTGGATTCATTTCACTAAACATATTTTGCATTTAGAAGATCAATCAGGCCTGATCATTAGCATTATCTAAGGAACATATACACGCACTCTTTGCATGTGTTCATAAAACATTAGAAGTCTTTAAAGGACCATGGTTGCTTGTGGATGATGTTTTGAGTAGATGGATGATGGATGGTAGGATGCGTTCTTCCTAACTTGGAGATTTCGGGGGCGAAATCCTTAAAGGAGGGGAGAATGCAACAACCCGAATTTTAACAACATATTAAGACAAGAATCAAGGAAGAATTAAATGTTAAATTCTGAATCAGGGAAAACGGGTTGCGCCATTGCGTTCGTCTCGGAAAAATACGCGAAATAGAGTCCGAAATTTCGTAAATCGGAGTCCGTATGATCAAGATATGACCTCGCAAAGTTTCACGAAAAATTCAAATTCAAAAACAGATTCAAATTTTCAGAATTCAGGGTAGGCGGGAAAAATCCCGCCCAGACAGGTCGACAGAGGGGTCGACACTAGGTTCGACCTCCCCCCCAACCAGGTCGACACTAGAGTCGACCTGGGGGTCGACCTCCCCCCCAAGTCGAATGGGGAGTCGACCTGGGGGTCGACCTCCCTGGTCGGCCTGGTGCACCTGTTTTGGCTCCTGGGTCTTGGTTTGGGGGCTTGTGACGATTTTAGATGGCTCAGATCTACCCTAGGGTTTATCCTATGGCTAAAACTAATTCTAAACACTATAAAAAGACCCTAAGACCTAGCCTAAATCATACTATTTCATTTTAGCACTCATGCAGCCGCCATTAAACCTAGAACTCTAAATTAAAAATACAAAGAACAAAATTAAAGAAGACGAAGGACGATTCTTGAAGGCTACAACTAGAAGCTACAACAACTACGACGCTTTAGACAACGGATTTGGGGCTATTTGATTTAAAGTTTTGATTTGGATTGCTTGCTTCATATTGTAAGTTCTATGTCACTTTTTAGGCAAAAACGCTAAAATAACATGGATGTGCTATGAATTGAAACCGGATTTAAGAACTATTATTAATCCATGTTTATATTGTTTAACATTGAATCAAAATTTGGGAATATTGCTATGTTAATGTTGCATGTTAAACTTATCATGATGTTGATGTTGTTATGAATCACTTGGACTTAATTTTATTGCAAGTTGAACAAATACATGTCCATGGAATCATTATGTTCATTGAAATCCTCATGTTGATTAAACCATGCCTATGATGCTAATTAAACCACGTCTATGATATTAATGAAACTATGCCTGTGATGTTAATATACCTATCATGTTAAGGACAAATTGGGAATTGCTAGGTTATGATGAAAAGTTGGAATCATTATGTTTATAATGCTAGACGAGAATCATTATGTTAAAAATACTAAATTGGAATCCACTATGCCTATTAGAATTACCATGCCTTTAATGTTTCATGTTTGTAATAAAATGATTATTATGCCCGCAAGGATTATTATGCCTAGGATGTAAAGTTGAAATCATCATGTTAAACCAAGTTGGAACCATTATTATGCCAAGTTATCATCATGTTAGTATTGAAACCATGTGATATGTTATAGCCTGTTTATTATGCAAGTGATGTTGGAATTGTCACATATGCCTATCACATGTTTGGAGTTATTCCCCTTTTATCTCTTGAATTGTTTATGCTTCCGAACGAAGTACGTTTATATACGTTGGGGATACGATTGGGTAGAATAGGCAAAACTTGAATTGATTATAATCGTAAACCGTGAAATTTTGCATAAGTAGAACATGAAATATGGCACGAAAACTTGACTTGAACATGCCATAACTTGACATGAGACATGCCTTAGTTGGGCACGAAATTGACATATGAACATGCTATGAAAATAGCACGAATTTGATAAGCACATGGGCATGACTTTAGAAAACAAGAAAGTGGCCAACTCGAGGTTGGGTTGAATTTGTAGTGTAAATCTGCCCGGAACCGCCCGGCAAATCCAGTTGCTACAAACAATAGGATCCAATGTGGGTAGTTGGTCGTATCGCGCTTGAAACCCGAGGTTGGGTTGAGTTCGTAGCGTAAACCTGCCCGGAACCGCCCGACAAATCCAGTGGCTACGAACAATAGGATCCAATGTGAGTGGTTCAGTGCATTAACGAATCAATTAATGCCAATTAGGGTTAAGTCATGAACATGAAAAGACAACTTAACCAACTTGAACACGATTTGTAGGGCTAAGTCATGAACCTGAAACGACAACACTTAGCCAACTTGACATGACACGTAGGCGGGTTAAGTCATGAATTTAAATGACATACTTAACCATCTTGACATGACTAGACTGGAAAAGGATTAAGTCACAAATTACATGACTTAATCGGTTAGGCGGGTTAGGTCACGAATTACATGACCTAATCTGTTAGGCGAAACCCTAGACACGACCCTTTTCAGCAGTAACCCTCTAGATGTATCAAGGTACCCTGGGGCTAGGCCGGGTGGGGCACGATTATTGGGCTGATTGTAAGAGGTGAACGACGGCAGTGGGGTACGCCAGTGTAGGTTCGGTGGGCTACGGTCGTGCACGTATTCCGGGGCAGACACTGGGTATCCGTAGATTTATCTGTGCATCTTGAATCGTGTCAGGGGTTGACTCCCTAGGGCTGATACACCCGAAGGTGGACCCAGCACAGGTGACTACATTCGTGATAAGCCGTATGACACGGACACTTGACGAGCTTGAACTTGTAGGGAGCCGATCGACTAGATAATCGCTCCGTAGGACCCCGTACTTGGGTCAGACCCCGTTTCAGGGTCATTTCATGATATTGGGACGTGGGATTTATTTCAGGATTAACTTGTGACATGGACTTAGTATACTAGTATAGTCGATGCAACGAATCTTGAACATGTGATGCTTTATTTGACTTGTCTTGACTTATCATGATCACCTTAGTTATCTTGCTCACCTTGGCACCATTCTTAAGTTTAGTTCCAGTCCATACATGACCTGTTGTTTTAACCGTTTTTACACTGAAAGTCACTAGGACTTACTCAGTCTTTATGACTGACCCTTTTTCCTTTCGCCTCCTTTTCTTTCGTTCCCCCCCCCCAGGTTCTCAGGGAGGAAACACTATCTCTTCGCTTGGATATCACTTGCTTTGGCTCAGCATGTACGGTTTGCTATGGCTGCTTCATTTTACTGCGCTTGGGGAATAAGCTGTTTTTCTGTTTTTAAGTTATTGCTTCTTTGGCTATTATTACAAGACAGTTGTAATGAAGTTATTTGAAATGTTTGTAAAAGACATGGTTTATTTTGGAATGAAATGAAGTTCTGTTTTGCTCATAAATTCTTCCGCTGTTTACTTACTTATTTATTTATTTATGTTCTGTCTTGTGATAATTCTGTGATGTTATCTCGATAATACCTCTCCAAAACTAGTGCATTCCCTTTGTGAGTGACTCTAGAGGAGGTGGGGTGTTACAGAGCCGATCGACTAGACCGTGTAGTTGGACCTTGATTTAGGTCATCTCATGATGTTGGGCCAATTTTGGGCCAAGGGAGCGTTTCTTGTTTATACATGACATGGATTAGAATACTAGTACACTTGGTGCAACTTAACCTTGTATATGCGATGCCACACTTGATCTATCTTCTTAACTTTTCACCATGCCAGTTTAGTTATCATCCTATGTTTCATCTCTGTTTCACATGTCCAGTTAACTTTATTAGTTTTTATACTAATAGTAGGTAGGACTTACTAGTCTTTATGACTGACCTGTTTTCCTTTCTCCCCTTTCCTTCCGTTCCCCCCCCCCCAGGTTCTCAGGGTGGGAATGCTAGCACCTAGCTTGGATCTTTGGCTTGCTTTTCTGACAGCTCATGTACGGTTTGGACTTGAGCTTTGCTATGGCTACACCACTGTTATCTTTGGGGAATAATTTACTTATGTATTTTTCAGTTTATGTTTTCTAGACTTGTAGTAGCTGGAAAAATGATGACTAAGTACTTTGATGTAACTTGACTATGGTTTTGAAATAGTAATTTTATCCGCTGCTTTATTTACTCTGTTTTACTTATATGTTCTGTCTTGTGATATCTACATGCATGTTTACCTTGACCAACAGCCCTCCAAAGCCAGTGTACTTGCTTAGAGTGACCCTGGCGGAGGTGGGGTGTTACATTTGGTATCAGAACAAAAGGTTTACAAGATTTGAGCAAAAGATTTTTAAAACTTACCTTTTGAAAAACTATTTTCAAAACCGATTATAAAGAAGTATTTTTCCAAGAAAAGTCTAGTTTATTTTAAAAGGCTATTCCCCAAAAGCCATTAGCACTATCCTTTGTTTCCTCGTTCTCAATCTATCTTTTTCTTCATTTCAGTATGGCCGATAATTTTGCCATTCTGGAGGGCGTACCAGTACCTATTTGGTTTAGAAGGTACATGGACGCAAGGGCGAATGAAGCCGGCCCCACGAACATTCCCCCTCCTCCCGCAGCTGAGGTTCCTCCTCCTCCTCCTCAGCATCCGCAAGCGGATTTCGCGAAGTTTGCAAAGACTTTAAGGCGATGGGTGGCAAGAATTTTGTTGGGACGGAGACTTTTGTTGAGGCAAGAAACTGGTTGAAGGAAACTGAAGACCTTTTTGCTATCTTTGGTATAGAAGATCGTAGGAAAGTTCTGTTGGTGGTATGGTTATTGAAAGAGGAAGCTGCATATTGGTGGGTAGTCACCACCACTACTAGGCCAATTGAGACTTGGGATTACTTTAGGAGAAGGTTTGGACCGAGGTTTCTATCATCGACAGAGGAGAACCTTCAGATGGACAGGTTCCTATCACTAAAGCAAGGGGACATGACCATGAGAGAATACGTGAATAAGTTTATTCAACTTGCTCAATTCGGTCTAGACTTGGTTAACACAGCTCAGAAGAAGGCCCTACACTTTTCTCGAGGATTGAACGAGCCATTGCACGGTTTGGCCATGTCTCATATACCCATGGGGGCGACCTTCGAGAGTTTGGTAAATATGGCCCTTCTACAAGAAGAAGGTAAGAGTGGCAAGAAGGAGATCAAGGCGAATGAGTCTCGAGGCAAGAAGGTAGATTCCGGGAAAGGAGGCAAGAACAACAACAAGAACAACAACAGCAAGGACAACAAGTCAAGAGAAAGGAGGAAGTGCAACTTCTATAGGATCACTGGACACATAGCTAAAGACTGTAGGAAGAAGAAGAGGAAGTTGGGCGAGTGCTTTCTCTGTGGAGGATCTGGACATCTCAGCAAGGATTGCCCCAAGAAGCAAGGGCAAACTCAGCGAGCAGGACCCTCTGGAGGGCAGTTGCAGGTTCTCCTCGCTCTTCCAGCTTTTGGTCAAGGTAGTGTTTCTATAGAAAGTCTTGTTTACATTTCTGATTTTCCTGTTCGTACCTTATTCGATTTTGGCGCATCGCATAGTTTTATTTCTTCTGATCTTGTTGAAAGTTTGCACCTAATTACTAGTCTAATTGAGGATCCCGTTAGTGTTTCAAATCCAATTGGGGGTTCTGCCCATTTATCCATGATCAGTGTGGATTTGTAGATTTCTATCTTGAGTGTAGAATTCGCATGTAATGCATATGTTCTCGGTCTTATGGGATACAGGTTGATTGTGAGCATAGGGTTGTGAGGCTCATGACTCGCCTTGGTATTACCCTAGAGATTTCTTGTAACCCTATGGGTCCCGTCATGTTGTGTTATCTAGAATACCTCGACTCATCCATCGATAGTTTGCAATCTGTGAGGGGGGTCAGAGAATATCCTGATGTCTTTGATGAGTAAGATGTTTATCGTGTACACCGATGCGTGTGGCACGGGATTAGGCGTTGTCCTAATGCAAGAAGGGAAGGTGATATGTTTTGGGGGTAGACAACTTAAAGTGCATGAGGAGAACTATCCCACTCATGATTTGGAGTTGGCGTCGATTGTCTTTGCCCTTAAATCGTGGCGCCATTATCTTCTAGACGAAAGGTTCGAGTTATATACTGATCATAAGTCTTCGAAGTACCTCTTTTCGCAAAAGGATTTAAATCTAAGGCAACAGAGGTGGATGGAATTCTTGGCATCTTATGACTTTGATATAGCTTATACCCCGGCAAGGGTAATGTTGTGGCGGATGCGCTAAGTAGGAAAAGGTTGATTTTGAGCCCTTTATTTGTTGAAATGAAGAATCTAGAAGTTCTTAGCAACCTTTGATTTTGCACCTTCTGTTGGGTCGATGACTGGTTCGTTAGCATCCCTTGAGCTTAGACCTACACTTCTTGAGCAAGTTGGGGCTTCACAGAGGGAAGACCCGCAGTTAGTCGAGATCATGGACAAGTTGATTTGGGGTGAGACGTCAAGTAACCTCGCTAGATATGCTATCGATGACAAAGGGTTGCTAAGGCGTGATGGAAGACTATGTGTCCCATGAGTGGGAGACTTAGTAAATAAAGTTCTTGAGGAGGCGCATCACTCGAGGATGACCATACATCCCGGAGGGGATAAGATGTACCGGGACATGAAGCGCATTTTCTTTTGGGATGGGATGAAAAAGGATGTTGCAGAGTTTGTTTCTAGATGCATTGTTTGCCAACAAGTAAAGGCCGAGTCGAAGAAGCCCGGTGGACTACTGCATCTATTGGAGGTCCCGCTATGGAAGTGGGAAAGTATCTCTATGGATTTTGTGGATGGATTGCCGAGATCAAGGAAGGGGAATACAAGCATATGGGTCATAGTTGATAGACTTACGAAGAGTGCTCACTTTATTCCGGTGAAGAGCAAGAGGACCGCATCATGGCTAGCATCTGTTTATCTTCGAGAGATAGTGCGATTGCTTGGAGTTCCTTCTAGCATAGTTAGCAACCGTGATCCAATCTTCACCAGCCAATTTTGGAGTAGTTTGCAAGAAGCGATGGGTACGCGATTGAATCTAAGTACAGCCTATCACCCACAGACGGATGGCCAGACCGAAAGGGTGAATAGGGTACTAGAAGATCTGTTGAGGCTATGCATTCTTGACTTTGGTGGCACTTGGGAAGACCACCTTCCTCTCGTAGAGTTTACTTATAATAATAGCTACCAAGCAAGCATAGGGATGGCACCATTCGAAGCTTTGTATGGGAGGCTGTGCAAGTCACCAACATGTTGGTGGGAGACGATGGATAAGCTTATACTTGGGCCCGACATGATAAGGGACACATCCGAGAAGGTTGAGTTGATTCGAGGACGGATGAAAACGGCCCAAGACAGACAAAAATCCTATGCAGACAAGCGAAGGACAGACTTAGAGTTTGAAGTTGGAAATATGGTCTTTGTGAAGGTTTCTCCCTTGCGAAATGTGGTTCGTTTTGGAGCAGTTGGAAAGCTAGCACCAAGATTCGTTGGACCCTTCCCTATCATCGAGAGGATTGGGCAAATGGCTTATAGAGTGGAATTGCCTGAGAAGCTGGCTGGAGTGCACAATGTTTTTCATGTCTCGCATCTCCGAAAGTGCCTACATGAGTCAGCCGAGGTAGTTGAGCCTAGCATTCTTGAAGACGTGGAGGTAGAAAAAGAGGCAACTTTGAGGCGAGCTCCAATTCGTATCTTGGGAAAGGAGATCAAGAAGCTGATGAATCGAGAAGTCAAGTTAGTAAAGGTTCAGTGGAGTGAAGCCAAAGAGAACGCAACTTGGGAAACCGAGGAGAAGATGTGCGCGCTTCACCCATTCCTTTTTGAGGGTACATTCTCAATCTCTTTTCCTAGTTAGCATATCTTTATTTTGCTATCCATGTTTATCTTGTTATCTCGTTAACCTTGTCATGAGAACCTTAGGTAGAAACCCTTTGGATGAAACATGTATTTGAAACATGTTATGCTTGATGTTTGCAAGTGGTTGCAAGTGTTTGCAAGTGGATACTCGTGGATGCATGATACACATTAGGAACTAAGATCGACTCACACACTTTCATATTGCATATGCATGAGTGCTTATACTTATTCATGGCTAAAACTTGTTATGATATCACGTGGATGTTGCATATGGATGAATGTTATGTGCACTCATGTAGAGATTATGAATTATGTTAGGAATTTGCATACATATGGACTCATTTCACTAACATACTTTGCATTAAGGAGGTTTACTGAATCAGTAACCGCCTGATTTTCGCATTAGATAAGTACATATACACACACCTTTCGTATATGATCATACATCATTTAGAATCTTTTAAGGACAATGACTGCTTGTGGATGATGTTTTGAGTAGATGGATGATGGATGGTAGGATACGTTCTTCCTAACTTGAAGATTTCGGGGACGAAATCCTTTAAGGTGGGGAGAATGTAACAATCCGAATTTTTATAACATGTTATAACGTAAATTAAAGCAGAATTAAATTTTAAAATATGAATCAAGGGAAACGGGCTGTGCCATTGCGTTCGTCTCGGAAAAATACGCGAAATAGAGTCCGAATTTTCGAGAATCGGAGTCCGTATGACTAAGTTATGGCCCGTCAAAGTTTTCAGAAAATTTCAAGTTCAAAAACAGTTCAAATTTCAAATCTGGAGCCAAACAGACTGGGCAAGAAAATTTCCCGCCCAGCCCCCAAGTCGACTGGGGAGTCGACTTGGGAGTCGACTTGCCCCAGCTGGTGTCGACTGCCCAGTCGACACCCCTGCCGATCTGGGTGGTCGGGCCAGTTTGGCCTGGTGCACCTGTTTTGGCTCCTGAGTCTTGTTTTGTTGACTTGTGACGTGATTTGATGGCTCAGATCTGAATTAGGGTTAATCCTATGGCCTAAACTAGTCTCTACACCTATAAAAACACCCTAATGCCTAGCCAAAATCACCACAAATCAATCCTACAACTAGGTTATGCCAAAATGTTCCTTAATCATGGCCTCCACCTTCATATCATGGCCTCCATCTTCTTCATGAAAGCTTGAGTGTTCTAAGCTAGTAAAAGAGCCATCTTTCTTCATACAAATCAAAGGAGCTTCTTATTTCTCAAGACAACTTGGAGCTTATATTCATTTGGGGATTTCTAGTGTGGCTTCGTCTCAATCTTGTTTTATTTTGTTCTAGTCTTCTTAGCCAAGCTTTGTAAGCCCTCCTCTACTCTTAGATCTAAACTATGAACTTAATATGACATGTAGCAAGTTGAAATGAGACTTTTGTGTTATGTTTGCCTTGGATTTCATGCATAGATTCATTCATGACCCTTTTGATCTATGTTTGTGGACCTAATGTTTACCTATCATGAATCTAGTACCATTTATGTTGACTTTTGGGTGGAAAGCTATGAGCTTTATGTGGTGATTGTGCATAAATGCAACATAGAAACCCTCATGACCTTGATGTTAACTTGCCATGATGCGACCTATATGCTAATCACAAGTTTATCACCCTATTTGCTAAGTTTAATTCCATACATGTGTAGATTGGAATTGGACCTAAGTGCAATATTTGCCTTGAACCTATCATTGTATGCATATATCTATTCATGTCTCTCTTGATCTATGATTGTGGATCTATCATGAACCTAGTACCTTTCATGTTGACTTTTGGGAAAAATGCTATGAAATGGATTATGGCTTATGCATGTTAACAAACCTTAACCCCTCATGTCCCTTAACATGCATATGATAATGTTGAACCTACTTGCTATGCACAAGTTAGGATTGTTACCCTTTATGCTATTGACATGTTTGAGGCCAAATCACCTTTATGTTATTGTCATGTTTGAGGCCAAGTCACCTTTTATGCTATCATACATGTTGAGGCCATATGCTAGTATGTTGAACCCCTTTTGCCTCAAATATCACCATGTTTAACTTGTGATAGACTTTGCCATCTTATGCCCACCTTGTCATATTCTTATGATCCCCTTTTTGATCTATTTGTGTTGATGCGAACTTACGTGCGATGGGGTTACGTTATGGGTAAAATTAAATGACATGAAACATGACTTGAAAATATGACATGTGATTATGCTTGAAAACATGAACGTGGACATGACATGTAGAAAACATGAAAATGGCCAACTCGAGGTTGGGTTGAGTTTGTAGCATAAATCTTCCCGGAACCGACCGGCTTAACTAGTGGCTACAAACAATAGGACCCAATGTGAGTAGTTGGTCATATCGCACTTAAAACCTGAGGTTAGACTAGGTTGTGGTGTAAAGCTACCCGGACCCGCCCGGCTTAACTAGTAACCACAACAAAGTCTAATGTGAGAGGATGTGGTGCATTAAGTTAATTAATGCCACATGGTAGGGTTAAGTCATGGACCACTTGAGTACTTAACCAATTGAACACGATGGATTGTTTGGGTTAAGTCATGAACCACTTGGGTATACTTAACCAACTTGATACATGGTTTGGATAGGGTTAACCACACTTAACCCATTAGAAACCCTAGTTTGCGGGGCCCTTTTCAGCAGTAACCCACCAGGGAGTATCTGGATAACCTAGGGACTAGGCTAGGGGTGGGGCACGATTACTCGGCTGATTGTAAGTAACCAAAAGGGACGGCTAGGAAGGTGCGCCATTGTAGATTCCGGCGGACTATGGTCGTGCACATAGTCCGGGGATGAAAGACAGACATGGGAACCAGTAGGCTTGGACTGTGCGTGCTTGTTTTGTGTCAGTCGTTGGCACCCTAGGGCCCGGATACACCCTAGGGTGGACCTTGCACAGTCGACTACATCTCGCGTTTGGGCCGTATGACACCGAAACTTGACGAGTTAGGCTTATAGGGAGCCGATCGACTAGACCGTGTAGTTGGACCTTGATTTAGGTTATCTCATGATGTTGGGCCAATTTTGGGCCAGGGGATCATTTCTTGTTTATACTTGACATGGATTAGAATACTAGTACACTTGTTTCAACTTAACCTTGTATATGCGATGCCACACATGATCTATCTTGTTAACTTTTCACCATGCCAGTTTATTTATCATCCTATGTTTCATCTCTGTTTCACATGTCCAGTTAACTTTATTAGTTTTTATACTAATAGTAGGTAGGACTTACCAGTCTTTATGACTGACCTGTTTTCATTTCGCCTCTTTCCTTCCGTCCCCCCCCCCCTAGGTTCTCAGGGTGTGAACGCTAGCACCTAGCTTGGATCTTTGGCTTGCTTTTCTGACAGCTCATGTACGGTTTGGACTTGAGCTTTGCTATGGCTACACCACTGTTATCTTTGGGGAATAATTTACTTATGTATTTTTCAGTTTATGTTTTCTAGACTTGTAGTAGCTGGAAAAATGATGACTAAGTACTTTGATGTAACTTGACTATGGTTTTGAAATAGTAATTTTATCCGCTGCTTTATTTACTCTGTTTTACTCATATGTTCTGTCTTGTGATATCTACATGCATGTTTACCTTGACCAACACCCCTCCATAGCCAGTGCACTTGCTTAGAGTGACCCTGGCGGAGGTGGGGTGTTACAGCACATGTATATATTTCTATCTATTTTTAAATCAATTCAATATGTGACTTAATCGAATAAATTCTACCATTCATTCTCTTATTGATTAGATTAACTATCGTTCTAATAATTTAATTAATCAAATCCACTATCACACAACACAAACAACAATCAATTTTATTTTCAACTTTTCAAAAATATACTTTTATACATTCAAAAATCATATTTCTAAAACTAGACTATATATATAATCACAAATACGTTATTTATAAACATATAACTCTCAACTCATTCTGGGGCATTTCTGACCCTATCTCTAACGAGTTATTCTGATTCTGCTATACTCATACTAGGATATTGCTGATCCTATCTGTAATGAGTTATTCGTCCTAGAACACTACTGGTTCTATCTCTGACGAGTTCGTTAATGTGTTATATACCAGAGCTAAGCTTAATCAAAGCTCAGATACCAAAATGAGACGACCCCAAGCCCCGTGCTGATGGTGGCAAGGGTAATCTTTGGAATATAACACATAAACAGATAATAGCAGAACATAAATAAATAAATACACCAAATAATGTACAATAGAATACACTGGATAAACATAATCATCAGAGTTACACAGTATACAGGATCATACTTAGTACAAATACAGTTCAGCTATACATAAATGTCTACAGCGGAAAACAAACATAATATATACAATAGGAGCTAAACAGCATAAAAAGAGATAAATGATAGAATTCATCTTCAGCTCCAGCTATCCAGAAAGAGCCTGCTAAAACCTGAACACAAGGTTGCCCATGTAGAAAAGGGGCACCCGAGTTTGCAAAACGAGTCAGTCATGGGACTGGTATGAGAAGTCTACTTAACACATTTATAATATGGCTAATCACAGGACCACACCACTTTCGCAGAACGGGTTTACTCCATTGGATTGCCAGTGCTTTACAACAAGTAAATCTTTTAAACTTCGCAATGCTTTTTATAAAAATGAAGCCATTATAAGACACAGTTCCCATCACACAATGTAACGCAAACCGGAGGATAGAGTTTACCTTATAATGGCCAAAATATGCTTGATACGAATAAAACAAAAGAATTTGATATTATTACTAGTGTTTACATGTTTCAAAAACAATTTCAATCATAACTATCAATCACAGACGGCATGGGTACCATATATCATGTCTCCATATATATATATATATATATATATATATATATATATATATATATATAGACACACACAATCAAAATCGCACGGTGTCGTATTTGGAAATTGGATTTCCATCATGAACCATGGCAAAAGATAGTTGTTTGCGAACAAATTATACAATTGTAAACAACTGTAAAATCCGTTCGGTTTTCCTAAACAACAAGGATTGTTGTAGAGGGTGTCGAACTCTGGGACCAAAAATATTTTAATTAATAAATCCAATCAAGTTATTCCAAGATTTTGATTGGTTGAAAACACAGGAAATAACAGCAATTAAATAAAGAAGAGAGATTTATCTAATAAGAGAAAGCAATTAGGGGATAATGACATAGATTAGATTCACAATCATCAATAGCCAACAAATAAAAATAGATCTAATTCATGTTTCTGTCACAAACACGAATCAACGATAAATAGATTCTTAGAAACAAATTAGTAAATAACGACAAGCATAGCCTATGCAGGAGCTGAGCTCTTAAACAACCATAGACTATCAGGACAGATTCACAAATTAATTTCTAAAAACCTAAAACTAGATCTAAATCTGAAATTGTTAGATCGAACACGAATATACCCTGTGAAGGAGCATAGCTCTTAAACGACACAGAATATGAAGGTTCAGATCTTACCCTTGATTCGGATCTAGATCTACATATATAAAGTCCTCATCTATTGGCTATGTGATTCATGTTGAATCATATCTATTAGCGTCATCACCCCCTAATCAAAGGGGATTAGCTAGACAGAGCTAAAGAAGAAGAAAATAAAAAGAAAATAACAGACATGAACATAAATAAAATGCAAATAAAAACTAAATAGAAGAGAGAAAGAAGAGTTTTATTCCAAGCAGAGGATTACAGAATAAAACTAAGTGTGTTTTTACATGAATAAGATACAAGGTATTTATAGTTGTATTGGCCAAGGCTACTTGGCAAATTCCATAATGTGGGACAAAAACCCATTTTCAAAATAACACATAAATCAAGTAGCTAAGTGTGAACGCGTTTGAATGAGAAGCCTTGCAAAGGAGCTAGTGTGATCGCATGTAGAGAAAATAGGTTGCGGGCTTCAACTCCAATTGCCTTGAGTACGAATAAGAACTCCAAGTGATCAGAAAAGCATTGAATCTTAACTTTGAAATATGCAGCAGAAAGTAGTTGAACAGCAACATCTCTTCAGATCTTCAAGCTTTGATCCAGCTATAAAAATCAACACTCTTCTTGCGCAAATTCTTCAAGCTTTTCAACAATTAAATGCATTAATCCATTTATCTCAGATAATCTAAAAACACAACTATAAATACACAGTATCAGTTATTTTAAAGATAAAATAAGATAAATAAGCGGATAAAATATACACATTTACGTGTATATCAAATATCCCCACACTTATCTTTTTATTCGTCCTCGAATAAACTAAACTAAGATATGTCACACTTTTGTAGGAAACACGATTGCATTTAGCATATGCAATAAGCCGTTAAACCCCTAGGTGTCCCTAGTAGGAAGAGTGTTGTCTTGTGAGGGTTTTCAGCGGATACTACCCATAAAATCCAAAGCGTCTTATGTACGTGGATTAATCAAACAATATATTTAAGGTCTTTCACATTCCAAGGATTTTACCTAACTTCAATTATAACGGTTTAGCACCAAATTGTCCATCCCATAATTGGTGCAAAAATGAATAAAATTTTTCAAGCTGAATCGTAATTCCTTGATAACACTATAATTGTCTTGAAGGTTAAGAGTGTGGTGTCAACCAAAGTTCTACACATCGACAATGTGCACCCAATCATTTATTTTTTTTTTTTTTTTGAAGAATTTTGCACCACTGTAACTGTACTGTATTGGATGTGAGTTATGCATAGATGAAAGAAAATTTTGTAAGTTCTAAAAATGTTATAGATAAGAGGGCAAGTGTATTAGTTGAACTTCAAGCTACAAAAGATAATGTAATACTAAGGCACATATGAACATTTTTATTTCCTTTCGTCTCCTCTACTACAATCCTCACTTCCAAGTACAGTAGAATGGATGTGGATGGAATGGAATTGAATGCTTTTATAGTCAAGAATGATGAATGACTATTTTATTCAGAGAGACTCTCTCTTTATTGTTTTTTTTCCTTTTTGCATGATGAATTGTGAGTGGAGATGGAATGGAATGATACCGTATATTATTTCATTTTTCATTTGATTCCTCCTCTACTAAGCGAATCATAACCAACACTCTATGAAAGGAAAGTTTTGTGCCCTAGTTACTCTACTTCTATAACCTTAATTCAACACACAAGTCTGGATTGATGTTATACAAAATACTAAAAGGAATGATAAACAAAGTTTCGTAAGATAGTTAACCCATATAAAATAAGATGTGGTATACGGTTATCCTACCTTAAAACAAGTACGGAATGGGTAGTGTAATATTGGTATATAAAGTGACGTATTTAACCTTTGAAAATAAATTAGTGAAAAGGTTCTTGAGTGTACCAATATAAGAAAAATTTATCGAAACATGGATGTAAATCGACTAAAACCTGGGTTTGAATAATGTGGGATATCGAAGAAGAACGCTACAATGAGTCATTTCTCCTTAATTGGGCCAAGTGGAATTTAGAACTTACAAGTGTGAAAATTTGAGTGAGAGAAATATAATGCATGAAAACGAACTCAGAAATTCCAACATATGTAGGTGCAAACTCATTTTTATTTGATTTTTTTTTTTGATTATTTTTACTTGCACATTCTAACATGTATAACAAGGGTTGACACGCTTACTCCAGAACACGACTAACGTCTGCACAGTCTCAAGCTAGCATCTTAAAAAGACACATTATGATTCAATGAATAAATAATGTTCATTCCCATCACCCAACAATTCAACTTATCAAACAAGAACCAAGGTGTTATTTATGAATTTTAAGTTAATCCTTGTTCAATGAATGACCTAGTTTATAAAATTTGATTGCTGATGTAATGTAAACTCCCCCCACACTTGAGTGTGACTATGTCCTCACAGTCTTTATCAGACATATCATAGTGAAAGGGAAAAATAAATAAGAGGGTCAGCACGGCTTACCGGGTACACTTTGAGAAAATACGCAGTCATCGAATAGATGAACCGGTCTACAATGGACCAATGGATCAGCCCCATTAAGATTATGAGGCACAACTTCAGTATAGAAAACCAAATCATAAAGGATTTTATATTACAATTCAGAATTGGGAAAAAAAATTGTTTTTTCAAAAGTTTGAGTTGCTAATTTAAAATTTTTGAGCTTACAATTGATCCTAAAATCAAATTGAATTTCTATAGCAACTAAAGAGAGGTCATCAAGCTGGGGTTGAGTAAAAGTTTCAAAAACAAAATTTGATTTGTTCGGATGATGTATAAATTGAGAGATGTAAACATCACTCTCACCCCCACACTTATTTTGAGAAATATTGTTCGGTTTTGCTTTGATATTCGAAATTTTGTTAACTAAAGGTTCATTCGTAAACCTAAAGTCAGAACCGGACGAATGAATTTTCAGTAAATTTCGAAATCGTGATTTCTCAAAAACAGTGTTATTCCAGAAAGAGTTCATATAGTGCAGAAATTTATCATTGAAAAACAAGTGATAAAAGTGAGGTTCAGTTGAAATGATCAGGTCACAAGGGGTTTCTACAGTTTCAGAAAACTCGTCATTGTGTTTAAGATCACTTTCAGCAGTTTCGTTGTTGTCACCCTCAAGAATTTCAAGATTTTCAAACGTTTCATTTTCAGTTTCAGAACCAACAACATTATCGTCAATCAGTTCAAGAAGTTTTCGCTCATCAAAGTCATCCTCATCTAAACAATTGTTACCAACTTCGTCATTTCTTTCAAGTTGACAATCGAAAGTTGCTAAGTTATCAAAATTTTCAGAATTTGAGAGAGGAAGATCAAATTGAAGATTGACGTCTTCGTGTTCAAGAAAATTTAAATTCAAATCAATTATAGTAATTTCAACAACTTCATTAAGCTTTTCATCAATTTCAAAAGTTGTAAGTTGAAACTTTTCGATTGCAGTAAGAGTTGAATTTTCAGTAGAAGCATGAGTTTGAGTTTTGTTAGATCAAAATTTGGACCTAACACCCAAATTGTTCTGAATCTTATAGAGTTTCAACTGAAGAATGAGGAAAAAGAAAATAACACACAGAATTTATAGTGGTTTGGCGTTAACGAGCCTACGTCCACTTTATATATTATTGATTATACTTTGAAAGCTAATACAATCAATGATTTCTCTTAATACTCTAATAGTCTTACAATAATGGCGGATTCAGTACTCAATATTGCCAAAAGGATCCCAAAAAATGCCAAGCTCTGGGCTATTTATAACTGATTTTGTCAGGCGGGTCGTGGTAACACGTGGCACGAATCCCGAGGACATCGGATCGCATGGCCACCGTTGAAGAAATAGTCAAATTAGCCGTTGTGGACAGGTGTCGCGATCCCCTTGAAAATCGGATCGTGCAAATGGGGAGAATCGGTCAAAATGACGGTTTGGGACACGTGTCGCTGGATCCGTACGTCTCGGATCGCTGAAGACTAGCTCGCGCTTGAATGGTTCAGAGGCTCTGCCATGCATCAGGGGATCAGATTGGTCTATTCTGGACAATAATACATGTACGGATCGAATCGCATAGAGGTGTCGTTTCGCTGATGAAGTGGGAGCGATCCGATCG
Source organism: Allium sativum (assembly GCA_030737875.1). NCBI lineage: Eukaryota > Viridiplantae > Streptophyta > Magnoliopsida > Asparagales > Amaryllidaceae > Allium > Allium sativum. The sequence goes on from CM060923.1 coordinate 648,466,760, forward strand.
TGCGATCCAATGAGGGGCGATCCGATCGTGCGATCCAATGAGGGGCGATCCGATCCTTCATGCTCTTAAGGAACGCAGTTTCATACTTTTTTCTTATGAATGAACCTGGATGGCTTGGTCAAAAAGCTAGCCAACATTTTGCCCCCTCGAAGTATGTTTTATAGATGATGGAACATGCTTCGAAGCTATAAAATTGTCTTTTCACAACGAGTCGCAAATCAGTGAACGATTCCTTTTCTGGGACTTTTCAGAGTCTTCATCACTGGATCCGTTGGTTATTTATCGATTCGTATCATGTAGTCGATTCGCGGTCCGTTAGCAAGTCTTTCGTCTTGTTTTTTGGTGAGCGCTCGGGCTTCTCCAAGAAACGAAATGGGCTTCTCTCCGAGACGAGGTGGGCTTTCGGTTCGCGGCCCGTCTATTTTTGCGGATCGAATAAGACAAAAAGGGGAGACAAACGGTCGCCCTTCTGCCTATATAAGTCGACCTTCCTCTTCACTTTCCTCCTTCTTTCGTATCGTATCGCCTTCGTCACTGAGGAAACACCCGAGTTTTTCAAACCTCCAAAAATCTGACTGTTCTCCCAACTTTTAGAAAGGTAATCCACCGAAAGCATCCTTATGCGATATCGCTCTCCATTTTATAAGTTTTTTCGACTGGTTTGAGGGAGGAAACGATGGGAAATTGTGATTCTTGGGGGAACTAGCGAAGCGCCATGGATGATAGGTTCAGAGGTTGGAGTTCGGAAACGAGAAGGAGAGGAGGAAGGAGAAGAAGAAGGCCGGTTCGGATCGTGGGCAAGAAGAGGAAAGGAAGAAGATGAAGGCCAGTGGCGAGTCGGAGGGTCGTGGTGGCGGCGGTGGCGCGCTTCGCTGGGGACTGCAACGATCCAGCAAAGACTCCGATCACTCAGTTTCACGATTCGTGAGGGGGGCGATCCCTCTGCCCTGCGATCCAAAGGAGGGCGATCCCTCTACCCTGCGATCCGAAGGAGGGCGATCCCTCTACCCTGCGATCCGAAGGAGGGCGAACTGTCATACACATCACGGTCCGATTTGTAGTTCACGATCCGAACCAATTTTTGAACTTTAGACGATGCCTTGTCACCATAAAACTCTGAACAGTTAGGCTAGGGCCTTGATTTGGACTTTCTGGACTAAATGACCACATAACTTAACTGCATATGATGGCTAATACCTTGATGATCTTGATAGCTTTTACGCTTTAATGCGTGCACAAGCACACACACCGGCACTTGCACACACGGGGGACGGGTAGTTTTAATCTCATTTCTCATGTTTTCTCGCCTAACAGTAATGTCGGATAATCAATCTTCTTCAAGATCCGCTACAGAAACGGAGTCCGAGGTTCCTGAGCAATACAACCCTGAGGTCCCTTCGACTAACCCAGGAGGTGAGGATTATGGCTTTGAATACGAGGCAACAGAATCAAATACATATGAAAGTCCTTCATCTAGTGAAGAATCTGAGATAGGCAGGCGAGCTCCCGACGAGATTCCGGGCGCGCTCGGAATAGATAAATTTTCTGATTCTTTAGCATCTAAACTCGATGATATAAAGCTTAAAAGGATCTGCCTGAGACATGGGATCCCTTGGGATGATGTCATGACACCCGGTAGCGAAGATAGACCCCACTTAGCTCCGGAAGGGTATATGGCAATCAGTCGAACCATGTGCTTGGTAGGAGCTATTCCTCCGTTTCCTTCAATCGTCATCGAAACTTTAAAGCGGCTGGATATTTCTCCGATGCAACTTCATCCTAATGCCTACGCATCTCTATACGCCTTATATATAGCATATGCGGAGATCCTACACACCGGACTCACATTCAGAGATTTGACATTCTTCTTTCTTTTCAAGCATCGTTCCTCGGCAACCCCAAATTTCTCCTTTTTTGAATCGGTGGCGAATAGGAAGGTTCTGTACGATTGATATAGCAATATAGGGGATCCTAAGTCTGATTGGTTCTACACAAAAAAACAGGCCGGATGCTCAAGAAGATGGCTTAAATCAAGTAAACTTCAAGCCTTTAACTGAATATCTTGTTCAAGAAGTCGAAGTATTAACATTCTTCCCCCTTTTTCTTTGTCTTAAACAGATCACATCTTCCCAAAAACGGAGGGTCCGCTATACAGCAATCGATTGTCCACTCTTCTACAAAGCAGATCCGACTTTCTAAGGATCAAGAAATGCATTACTGATGAGAATCTTCATAAGCATCATCTTCTGGATATAAGATTTGGACATGGGGCTGGCGGCTAACCCTATAAGTACGTGCCCCCAACGGAGGGAGAGGGAACATCACAAGCAATAGAAACAACTAAGTTCCGCAGGAGTCCTTCCCCGATAGTCATCCAAGATGATGAGGATCTGAATATATACAAAGGGGATGAGACCCGTGGTGATAAGTCCAAGGAAATCCCAGTTTCTACTCCAATCGAATCCACTGCTCCTGATGACTTGACAGGCGAACAGCTATTCAAAGAGCTGAGCAAAATTCCTCTGCCCGACGATGTATATACAGAGAGGGACTTTGAAGGGGAGCCATTCTTTCCTGGTTCCGAGGAGGCCATCGCTCCAACTAGAGAACAAGAAACTAGTCAGATGAGCCTGTCTTCAGGCCCGGGTCTGTTAGGGGGAATTATATGGGATGCACAAATCACACACACTGTCTGACCCCGTACTCTTATATCATCAGTATTCAAGGTTTTAATACGCTCTTTTCTTTTTTGCAGGAAAGATGTCCAACAGGCGATCCTATTCTTATCGTTCCCTGCGTGAGGGCACACCCAGTCTTCATCCGGGTACTGAGCGTTCTCGCGGCCCTTCTTACAAGCCGACTTCCTCGCAACCCCGGTCTCCACCAAAATCGACCTCTGCCAAGCCTTCCAGTTATCCGGTAGTTCCTGCAGGGGGAAAGAAACTTCCTAAAGAGTTAACTCCTCCAAAGAGTGCACCTTCCCACAGCCGGTCGTCAAAAAGGCATCACGAATCTAAGGATAGAAGAAAAGATTCAATCAAAGAATCTGAAAAGGAGAGGAGTGACGTCGTCCCTTCCAGCCAGCCAGAGTTGGCCGCCCCCGGGTCACGGGACTACATCCATGGCCCCGAGATTCAAGGTAGGCTGGAAAAGCTGAGGGAACAATTCCCAGACATATTCTTTGACAGGATGACGTTTGTTCCAGCCTTGGAACCGGTCCCTAAGAACTGGGATTATGAAGTCGTTGGGCACATCCGTCACGTTGCCAGGCAGTACGAGATGATGAAAAAACATGCAGTTAACGTTTCAGAAATCATCCGATCACTTGAAATAGAAGCACACAGATCTAAGGCGAAACTTGAAAACAACGAAAGGGCCAGGACAAAGATGGAGAAGGACCTGGAAGATGCTCAATCCCAACTTGCTTTAGCGCGGAGAGACGTCGAGAATAATAAAACCGAATTGGAGAACGCTAAAAAACGCTTTCATTCGGAACTTGACTCCAATAGCCAAGAAAAAATGGCCTTAAATAAGGAGGTTGAAGATCTCAAAATGGCCAACATTGAGTTGAAAACAGCACAAGGCCATTTCGAAGCTGAGAGAGCTGCTTGGGAAGCAGAAAGAGAAAGTTTGAAAGAAAGTTTGGCTTTAGCCAAAGCGGAAACGCTGACTTTGAATGACCAAGTTGCAGACGCGGAGAGACGGGCAGCTCTCGCCGAACAGAATGTTGATAGTGCCATCGAAATGGCTACGGCCTCAAACAACAAGCTCCTCGAGAGAGAGAAGGACATCGATGGATTTGAAGAAATGATCTTTGACTTCCTTGGCCAAGTCCTAAAAACCCGCAACATTTCGTGGATCCCGGATTACCACGTTACTTTAGCCAATCTATGGGATGCCATTGTTGAGGGTGAAAAGCAAAGATTGGGAGTCGATGAAATTGATGAAGATGAGTTGATGAAGAGCATCTTGAGGGATAACGAGCCTGAGGACCTGGCAGAGGGTCGTCGTCTTATTCAAGCGGAGATGGAAAAGGAGAGGGCCCTGGCCAAGGGTAAAGGCAAAACTGATGAAGGTTCGAGTTCAGCCGTGGAGTCCAAAACCTCCAGAGTTGAGGAGTACCATCCTGATGATCCGCTAATCCCTTTGGGCCTAACTCCTGTAGTCATTGGGACCCCTACAGCTACCCAAGAAGGAGAATCTGCAGAAGGTATTTCCCTTTTTTCTCCACAATTTGTCAAAGCAATTGTGAATTGTCGTCGTCTGGTAGAACAACCAATTGAATTAGTAACGCATGTTCCTCATAATACAGGTGGCGAGCCCGTCGACGAGGGTGCTGAAAAAGAAGAAGAGGCGGAGAAGGAAGCTGTCTCGTCAGGTGCCGGTATTGATATATCAAAGCAGGATGAGGTCACAACAGCAGAGAAAAGTATCCCGGCACCTAGCTCTGACGTTTCCAAGGATGCAGAGACCATCGAGGCCTTGAAAGACATGGATGGGCGCCATGTAGAGGAAGAAGAAGATATTATCGGCCCCAAAGAGACCGACGACGATGAGGATGAAACTTTGGCCAGCAGAAAAGCTAGGCAGGAAAAAGAGATAGCCTTGACGAAGGTGGGAGAAGAGCCTTTGGACGTAGTCCCTATTGCAGAATTTGATCCTAAAACTGGGATGATTTTGAAAGTCCGGCCCAAATCCATTAGCAGACAGCTCCATTTTGCGAATCCTGACGATTTCCCGGCTTCCTTTTCTGATAAAAGGAAGAGAAAGGAGTTGGAAAAGGAATCTTCTGAAGAGTCGGATGTTCCCCTCATAGACAAAAGGAAGAGGAAGAAGGGAGATCAATCTGACGCTGACAAGGCTAGGCTGGAGAGACAGAAGCAGGAGAAGAAGTCGAAGCGTAAATAGGATACTTGCTGGTTTCATATTTTGTCTTTAGGTTTTCCACTGGCCAGGAAGTGTAATTGTGAGACTGGCCCTCACTTTTGTATTCTAGGTTATTTTTCACTTTGCAGACTTGCAGTATATAAAGGAAAGTTTACCTCTTTTTGGCATCATTGTGTACCTGTATTCAAATAAACTTTCCATGTTTAGTCATAGATCATCTACTTATAACCACAAATCAGTCAAACAACAGAAAGAAAATTTTTATGCTGCATTACTGCATTAAAGTGTAGTATATGTATATAAGTATATGTGCCCCCAATCAATCGTTATCATAGCGCCTGACTGGGGCTTATTAGGGATTGGTTAGCATTGTCGGCAGGTTGCCCCCTATTTCTGGATATGGGGGACTTAGAAGAATTCGAATGATAACTGTTCTTGTGGTACCGAATTTCTGACACCTTTCTCCGTGCTTAATCGGAGAAGCTTTTATACTCTCTCTCTCTCTCTCTCTGGAGAGTTAGAGTTCGAGCTCAGCAATTCATTCGCTCCCCGACCCTTCAGCGGGGAATGAGCTCTTTCTCAACGCTCAATCGGAGACGCTTTTATACTCTCTCTCTCTCTCTCTCTCTGGAGAGTTAGAGTTCGAGCTCAGCAATTCATTCGCTCCCCGATCCTTCTGCGGGGAATGAGCTCTTTCTCAGCGCTCAATCGGAGACACTTTTATACTCTCTCTCTCTGGAGAGTTAGAGTTCGAGCTCAGCAATTCATTCGCTCCCCGATCCTTCAGCGGGGAATGAGCTCTTTCTCAGCACTCAATCGGAGACGCTTTTATACTCTCTCTCTGGAGAGTTAGAGTTCGAGCTCAGCAATTCATTCGCTCCCCGATCCTTCAGCGGGGAATGAGCTCTTTCTCAGCGCTCAATCGGAGACGCTTTTATACTCTCTCTCTCTCTCTCTGGAGAGTTAGAGTCACGGATCAAGCGGTCTACAATCATGCATGCTCATTAAACTCGTCCTAGGTTTATATTTTAATCCAAGCTCCGAGGATTAGAACTAGCCGGACAAGCAGTTGGAGCATTTGCCAAGGCTTTGAGTTCCTCCGAACAGTCTATGGGAGGAACGTTTAGCACCAGACTTCGGGTACCTGCATTATTCACACCGATTTCCATAAAAATAAGCAGGCAGATAAATAAAGATGCAATAAAGGTAAAAGACACACAATATTTTTATAGTGGTTCGGTCGAATCATGACCTACGTCCACTTTATAATTTTTTGCTTCAAGGAATCAAACTATTCTAGGCAAGTCGCGCCTTATACATGATTTTCAATAAAGCAAAAGAATAGGTTTGAAACTTTCATGTTAAGTATGGCCGTAAATGTTGGGCATTCCACACTCTGGGGATTTCCCTTCCATCTACGGTTGCCAGCTTGAAGGTTCCATTATCAAGCTTGCTCAGAATGGAGTACGGTCCTTCCCACTTCGCTCCCATATGAGTTGGGGGTGGAAAGACACGTTTCAGAACCAAGTCTCCGGGTTCCTAGGTTCGGGCTCGAACCTTTTTGTTGTAATATCTAGCGATCTGTTGTTTGCATCTCAAGGCACGCAGGTCCGCTTCATCCCTCTTTTCTTCGATCATATCCAGGGACTCAAGGAGCAATTCATTATTGGTCATCAGATCATAATAAGTCACCCGGTGAGAAGGTACCTTTATCTCAACCGGGATAACCGCTTCCGTTCCAAAAGCAAGGGAGAAGGGGGTATGTCCCGTTACCGATTTATATGTTGTCCTGTAGGCCCATAGTGCCAAGGGCAATTTATCATCCCACATGGCTCTGGCTCGCTTCAGTCTTCTTTTCAAAACTGACTTAATCACTTTATTCGCCGCTTCGACTTGTCCGTTCGATTGCGGGTGCACCACAGAGATATACCGATTCTCAATGTGGTATTTTTGGCAGAAATTTCTAAATTCTGTGCTATCGAACTGAGTTCCGTTATCTGTTATCACAATCTTTGGAATCCCAAATCGACAGATGATGTTTCTCACGATAAATTTGATCACTCGTTTGGTTGTGATTGTAGTTAGTGGTTCAGCCTCGACCCACTTAGTGAAATAATCCACGGCCACAATAGCGAACTTTGCTCCACCCCTTGCTATGGGGAGACTTCCAATGATATCAATCCCCCACATAGAAAAAGGCCATGGGCTCATCATTGTTTTTAACTGATTAGGAGGTGTTCTAGGTATTTTTGAAAATCTCTGGCACGCATCACATAGTCGTGCGTATCTTGCCGCATCCTTGCTTATGGTAGGCCAGAAGTAACCATGACGCAACACCTTTTTCGCCAAAGTTTGCCCTCCAGTTTGGTCGCCGCATTCGCCTTCGTGAACCTCCTGTAGCACACGCTCGATGTCATCGTGAGCTATACACCGGAGGAGGGGCATCGAAAATCCTTGCCTGTAAAGAAATCCGCCTTGCAGAACGTATCGGGCGGCTTTACGAATCACTTTACGCCTCTCGCTTTTCTTGGTCGAAAGTGCTCCATTCATCAAGAAATTCTTTAGAGGGGTCATCCACGTCTCCCTTTCTGGTTCTGTCTCTAGCACTGGGTCAATTTCCATCTGATCTATGCTAGGAGACCGAAGCACTTCCACGGGGGCTAGGCCGGTCTCTTCAGGATCGTCAGAACTAGCCATCTTTGCCAACTTATCTGCCTGCTGATTCTCTGATCGCGGAATATGAGATATGCTGTAGTGATCAAAATCGTTCAGCAACTCTTTCACTTTCTTTAAGTATAAAATCAATCTTGCACTTTTAGCTTGGAATTTTCTAGTAACTTGATTCACAACTAACTTGGAGTCGCAGAAGATGTTCAGTTTTGTGACCTCTAATTCCTTTGCGATCCTTAATCCGGCTATCAGGGCTTCATATTCGAAATCGTTGTTAGTGGCGTGAAACTCCATCTGGATAGCATAGGATATCAATCGTTTCTCTGGAGTTTCAAGCACTATTCCTGCGCCGGATCTTTCGTTATTCCTAGCGCCATCATTATACAATCCCCAGGCATTGGGATCGAGAAGTAACTTTGAAGGATCAACTTCTTCGTTTGCTATATCTTCCTCGGGGACAGTGAACTCCGCTATGAAGTCGGCTATCACTTGCCCCCGAATTGACCGTCTGGGCTGAAAGTTCAAATCAAATTGACTTAACTCAATATTCCATTTGAGTAATCTTCCAGATGCCTCTGGTCTCTGTAGGACTTGCTTGAGCGGAAGATCTGTGTATACGGTAATAGAATGTGCCTGAAAATAATGTCGAAGCTTTCTAGAGGCAATCAGTAAACAATACGCCAACTTTTCTATCCTTGGATAATTACGCTCTGCTGCCGTCAATTTTTTGCTCACGTAATACACAGGTCTTTGGACCTTATCTTCTTCTCTTACAAACGCTGAGCTAATCGCATGGGATGACACCGCCAGATACACGAATAAGTCCTCGTGATCCATTGGCTTAGATAATACCGGAGGTTTCTCCAGGTGCCTTAGTAAGTTCTGGAACGCTTCTATGCAGTCGGGCGTCCATTTGAAGTGGCGTTTCCCTCGCTTTATTAATTCGAAGAATGGGATGCACTTATCTGTAGCCCTGGAGATAAATCTTCTTAGTGCGGCTACTTTTCTTGCAAGGCTTTGCACGTCCTTAATTTGCCTGGGTTCCTGAATGTCTCTGATTGCCGCGATCTGGTCTGGATTAATCTCAATCCCACGGGAACTGACGATGAATCCTAAGAATTTTCTGGAGGCAACACCGAATGAATATTTGGTTGGGTTGAGTTTCATTCCGTACTTTCGAAGAATGCCGAACATCTCTGCCAAGTCCGTAGTGTGATGGGAGGATTGCTTGGACTTAACCAACATATCGTCGACATATACTTCCATTGTTTTCCCGATCTGGTTATAAAACATTCTGTTAACTAAACGTTGATATGTAGCGCCCGCATTCTTCAAGCCACAGGGCATCACTACATAACAATATAATCCCAGATCCGTGATAAAACTGGTGTGTTCTTGATCTGGAACATGCATCGGAATCTGGTTATATCCTGAGTAAGCATCCATGAATGAGAGAAGTTCATGACCCGCCATCGAGTCCACCAACTGGTCAATCCGGGGCAACGGGAAACTATCTTTTGGGCAGGCTTTGTTCAAATCCGAGAAGTCGATACACGTTCGCCACTTCCCATTGGCCTTCTTTACCAGGACTGGATTTGAAATCCAGTCTGGGTAGGTCGAGTCTCTGATAAATCCATTACTCTTTAGCTTTCCAACCTCTTCTTTCAAGGCAGCGGACCTCTCTAGGCCCAACATTCACCTTTTTTGCTTTACCGGAGGATGTTTAGGGTTAACGCTTAATGAATGGCTCATGATAGATGGGGATATCCCGCACATGTCTGCGTGGGTCCAAGCAAATACATCCAAGTTGTTTCTTAAGAAATCCGTCAATTCTTTAGCGAGATTTGGATTTAACTGGGATCCAATCTTAAGGACCTTCTCCGGGTCACTATCATCGATCGGTACATCCACAGTTGTCTCGTTGGGAGTCGCCATTCTGCCCCCAGGTTCTTGGTCCTCTCTGGGATCTATATCCTCGGGCAGCTCTCTGGGCGACTCTCCAACGGCTATCCTCTTTAGTTGCTATAAGGTCTCCGCCCATGTAGGGGGAGAAGCGCCTTTGGTTTCTATGTCCCCTCCATTGCGAAGTAACTTTAGTTCGGCAACATAACATGCTCGCGCAGCAACCTGATCTCCTCTGACGATACCAATGCCAACTTCTGTGGGGAATTTCAATAACAAGCACCAGGGGGCTATACAGGCTCTAAAATTTGCGAGGGCCGGTCGGCCCAAGAAGGCATTGTAGGGCGATTCAACGTCCAAAACCACGAAGGGAAGGATTCTCACTCTCTGGCGTTCTCCTTCCCCAAGCGTAACTGGTAACTCTACATAACCCATTGGAGCGGTGGATGCTCCGTTAAACCCACGGATCCATCCTTGACAGGGCTTCAAGTCTTTTATTTCGAGGTTCATCTGGTCAAATGTCCTTTTGAAAAGAATTTTGACGGAACTCCCGTTGTCCACTAAAACCTTATGAACAGTGGCTGGTCCGATAGGTACTGTAATTACAAACGGATCTTCAGTCGGAGCATGGACTCCAATGCTTTCTCGTTCTCGGAAAACAACATCGTCGGTCATCATCTTTTGTTGCTTCACCGGGATATTGTCCTCGGGGTTACTACACTCCTCTACCTCGAGGTGTTGCTTGGCTGCATTGACATATTGACCCAATGCCTTGGAACTATGCCCGGCGAGATAAAGTCCTCCGATTACGGTATTGATAACGATATTCTTTCCCTTTTGCTGGGCAGTTGGCCTGGCAGCAAGTTGATTCTGGTTCTGATTTGGGGCCTGTACTGCTTGCCCCCTATCTCTGGGCGTTACTCTGTATTCATCTAGTTTCCCTTCTCGAAGAAGCCTCTCGACTACATCTCTTAGGTGACGACATTCATTTGTCGAATGGCCATGAATCTGATGAAAGAGATAAAACTTCCCCGTTTCACGTTCTTTTTCTGTTGATTCTCTGGGAGGTGGCCTCTTATTCTGGAGGACGTTGTAAGAATCCATGAAGATGTTTTCCAGAGTATCATTCAGTGGCGTATAACTCTCAAAGGCCCTGGGACGAGTCCTTCTCTGGGAGTCGTTCCCTCGGTTCCTCTTCCGGTTGTTGCCATTACTATTACTATCATTGTTTATTGACTGACGACCACCCTGATTCTGGTTTCCAACATTAACTTCGACTTTCCCCGAGCTGTCTCCAGTCTGCTTAATGGCGACATTGCTCTGGATTTCCTCCTTATCAGCCGTTTTTGCCCTTCGGTTAGCATATACTTCTTCCTAGCGTAAGTGTACGTTAGCCTTCTCGTAGAATAATTCTCTGGTATGGGGTGGCTTGCCCGCCAGGTATCTCCCGAATTCAGTATCTTTATCTACTCCATCAATCAGTGCTGCGACAATAGTTGGTTCATGGGGATCTTTAACTTCAGTGGCGGCCAAGTTGAAACGGTCTAGGTACACCCTCAAACTCTCGCCTGGTCGCTGCTTTACAAGGAAAAAGTCAATCACACTCTTTGTTTTTTGTGCATAGATACGGAATTGTTCTAGGAACTTCTCACTCAACTCCCTGAAGCTAGAATCGATCTCGCTGGCAAGCGAGTAAACCATAACAATGCTACATCCTCTAATAATATGGGAAATGCTTTGCATTTGACAGCGTCAGAAGCTGCGGCAGCGGTCATTGACCAAGAATATCTCATCAGATGCTGGACGGGATCAGACCTACCCGCGTACCGGTTCATCTGTGGCATGTTGAAACGCCTTGGGAAAATCACATCCAAAATATCATCAGTGAAAGGGGTGTGACTGCGGTCAATTCCCCAATCTTCATTCCGTTGTCTACGGCTATCTGCCAGAATCTGATCGATCATGGCTGCAACATTTGCACTGGTCAGCGGAGGTTCAGGGTCAGTGCGTCTGGCTCGGCGGGGTTCTCTAATCTCTCTTCCGGGAGCAGTCACAAAATCCTAGGCTCGGATAGGGCTTCGTTGCCCCCTGTTACCATGAGCATGTGCGCGGCGACGGGGCTGAGGTAGTCTGTTTTGTACAGGATTGTCCGCACCTCGAGCTCTGGGAGTTGCGGCGTGATCGTTCACATTATGGTTTGAGGGCCCCACCTCCAGTGCTTCTTATTCTCGTGATGGAAGGGTTCCGAACCGAAGCTTCTCTATGTTTTCGGCTCTTTCATATGGTCGCCGCGGAGGTCTCGGCGAATCTTCTTACGAAGAAGAATATCCTGGAGTGAGCGGATGAGCTGGTGACGTCCTTTGCCTTGCGAGTTCATCAAGCCTCCTATCCATAGCAGTCAAATTTTGTCGTAGGACGGAGCTTTCCTGCCTTTGGGCAGCCAATTCATCAAACAATCTCTCCCACATTTCGGAAAAGCGAGAGAGATCCCCCTCAGTAACGGGAGCAGCAGGATTATATTGGTCATCATCACTTTCTCTTATGCGCAAAGAGCTTGAGCCAGGTCGAGCGGAGGGGCCTGGACGGTAGGAGCGAGCCATAGGCTCCTTTCCAAGTCGAGTTGTAGTCTGATCATCAATTCGAATCGCTGTGGTTAGAGGATGGCGGCTCGCAACGCCCCCCTGAGATCGACTTGCGGTCGCGGTGTGCGGAGGATTCGAGGCGTTTCCTCGGGATTGAGTAACAACCCCTTCAGCAGTCCGGATCGCCTCGTTCTCGTCGACTCGAAGCGTGGCGTCTTCATCGGATCGGTTCGCCCCCTGCGCTCCGCGATCCAGAGTTTCTTCATTGCCCAGCTCGTGCACACTTTCTTCAATTGTTTTATTGGTTTGTGAAGCTCGTGCTTCCTTAGATCTTTTTCCATCCATGATATCCGAATCGCTGGAATCTTCAAAGAACTGAATAGTGAAACTTTAAGACTGTCTTCTCAGTGAAAGCACCAAAATGTTAAATCAAAATTTGGACCTAACACCTAAATTGTTCTGAATCTTATAGAGTTTCAACTGAAGAATGAGGAAAAAGAAAATAACACACAGAATTTATAGTGGTTCGGCGTTAACGAGCCTACGTCCACTTTATATATTATTGATTATACTTTGAAAGCTAATACAATCGATGATTTCTCTTAATACTCTAATAGTCTGACAATAATGGCGGATCCAGTACTAAATATTGCCAAAAGGATCCCAAAAAGTGCCAAGCTCTGGGCTATTTATAGCTGATTTTGTCAGGCGGGTCGTGGTAACACGTGGCACGAATCCCGAGAACATCGGATCGCATCGCCACCGTTGAAGAAATAGTCAAATTAGCCGTTGTGGACAGGTGTCACGATCCCCTTGAAAATCGGATCGTGCAAATGAGGAGAATCGGTCAAAATGACGGTTTGGGACACGTGTCGCTGGATCCGTACGTCTCGGATCGCTGAAGACTAGCTCGTGCTTGAACGGATCAGAGGCTCCGCCATGCATCAGGGGATCGGATCGGTCTATTCTGGACAATAATACATGTACGGATCGAATCGCATAGAGGTGTCGTTTCGCTGATGAAGTGGGAGCGATCCGATCGTGCGATCCAATGAGGGGCGATCCGATCGTGCGATCCAATGAGGGGCGATCCGATCCTTCATGCTCTTAAGGAACGCAGTTTCATACTTTTTTCTTATGAATGATCCTGGATAGCTTGGTCAAAAAGCTAGCCAACAAGTTTGAATTTCACTTTCACAGAAATCATTCTTTTGCACAAGAGATTTTTTAAAATTTTCATTTTCATCAGCAGTCATATCGTTGGAATCATCAATAATCGTCACGTAATGTTGTGACGAAGTTACTGGTTGATTAGTTGTTTCAAAAGAAATGTTGGTAGAAACTTGTTTGTTGCTAGATTGAGATTTATAGTTGTTGAACAAGTTTGTAACTTCAGTTTGAAGAAGAGAAATTTGATAAACAATCCGATAAGAAACTTGTTCGCTATTGTCCATTCTTTGAGCCAGTTCTTCGATGTAAGTCAAGCCAAGTTTCATGAAATCCTCAAAGTCATCAACATCATTAATTCCCTCAAGTAATTGTTTTTCTAGATTTTTCCAAAATTCAATGGTGTATTGAGACAGTTGTTCAATGATACGCATGTTTTCGTTATTTTTATTTTCAGAATCATGTTTTTCATCTAAAGTTCGCGCCCATTCCTTGATTTCCTCGCGACAAATCCAAATTTCATGCAATAATTTTTCAATTTCATTCAGACTTTCCTCAATAAAACTGGTGGACACATTAGACTTCAAAATGTTGGTTTTTAGATTCGTCGTTTCTATGTGTTCCTCACTGGTTGACCTTAAAAATTCATCAACCTCATCTCTCAGAAGTCATTCATTATTTAATTTCCACCACCAATATCGCCAAAAATTTAGCTTGTTCGCAACGCATTTTTCAAATTCGATAACCATCGTATTATGAAAATCATTTTGGTGTTCAAAAAGTTCGTTAAAACCCGTGTTGCAATTGTTTTGATTTTCAGCACTTTGCTTAGCCATTTGCGCTAACGGTCGTCTCGTCTTAGATAAATTCTCATTAATCATAGAATGACAGTTTTTATATTGGGGTACAACCGTTTGATGAGATTAGTGGAAATTATTTGAAAAAATTTGGGGTACAACCGTCTGATTTGAATTGAATCCAAAATCATTTAAATTTTGGAAAGAATTGCAATTTTGGTTGTCATGGGGCAAGCGCGCATGTACTAGAAGTAGAGAGTTTTTCGTCGAAAAATTAGTTGCAAAGTTGTGGCTCTAAAGAAGCTCCAAAAAAATGTGTTAAAATTAACAACTTCGGAATATATGAATACAAGTTTGGGCCAAGTTCGAACAAGGATTATTAGTGTGCCACGAATCACCGTAGAAACACGACTGAAGGTTTAAGAACCTGTTTGAGTTCGAAACTCTACTGTTCCTTAGACACCTCAGAGTGTATCAATCCTAATTGTCAATTTAACAAATATTTTGTCCTATGAGCTTTGGGGAATTCTCGATTCGATTTCAAAAATAAACTTTTCAATTAATCCCACGTTCGTTTTAAAATTTTAAACCACTCATCAACAGGCAAAAATATTCAGTCACAGAATGAACAGTCTCAGAACAGTCACAGAACAGGAAATTGCCGAAATAAATTTTTTTTTACAAGCAAGCCGATGTCCTGTAGAAGATTTTTACAAGCGATATCTATATTTTTTTTATTTACAACAGCAGTCCCTGTAGAGTTAGAAAATAATCACCTTGATCGGTAGTCCATCCAGTGCAGTTGAGTTGCGCTAGCGCGTTCACACCCCACTTGGTGTGCAATCGCTCGAACCCTGAATTGTCTGCCGCTTCCTGTTGTTGTCTCCTCCTAATTAATTTCTTAACTGCGGTGCGGCACGGGTTCGGGCTAGGAGCCCGAAAAAAAAAAATTATGACCTTTTTCAAATTACCGCTGTACCTGTTTTTTTTAAGGGAAAGAAAACAAAGGCAGATGATTATTATTAACTAAATAAACAAAAAATTCAAAAAGAAAGTCCAACAAAAGGAAAAAAAGAAAGAAAAAAAAATACTAGGCTCTATCAAAGTAGAAAACGACCACCCTTTTTTTTAAGAGATTAAAACGAATAACCAAAAACTAAACAAAATTAAAAACTAAACAAAATTAAAATCTAAACAAATAAACCGGCCCACAGAAACCCACAGGCCCAATTGACGCAAGCCCAAGCTAAAGGATACAAGTCGGTTTTGTTAAAATCCCACGTTCTCTTTACTAATCCACAGAAAGAAAAACAAAAAGAAAACAAAGCTGCTCTAATTCGGTTTCGATCAGATGTTGAGCGATTTGGGGAATTTGAGCTCTCGATTTTTATTCGGGAACTAGGGTTTTGAGGAATCAGTCGATTTCGAATTTGGGATCGCTCAATCAATTGGAGCTGGGATTCGGTTGTCATGATTTGCGGTTGGGGTTGTGCTTAATTCGAACAGAAGTGGTTTTGCCATTTGGGTAGATAAAGGTCACGACGAGGTTTGCGGTTTCGGTGTGGGGGGAATTTACGGTTTCAGGGTAGTTTTTGATATGAATTTGTGAAGGAAGATGATGAAGGCAGTGGTCAAAGGTGTGATGGACTGGTGTGAATTCTGGGTTTGATTTTGTATGTGGAGGTGATTGTCTGAACACAGCACTGTGGCATGACAGAATTTTTTTATTGTTGAATGGTGGAGTTGTTTAGGGAGCAGGGAATTGGGAATTTGAATTGGTGAGAGGGGCTGCTGCGGTTGTAGTATGCAGCAGAACTTGTTTTTTTTTCTAAGTAGTCTGTGAAGTGATTTTTTTTTTTGGTCGATGGTTTTGAGTCTTGGTTGATGGCCGTGATTCAGGGGACTGAACTGAAGGAGGGAAGTATGTAGAATTGTTTGTGGAGATTTGTTGACTGAGGATGTTTCTGGTAGATGGGAGGGTGGTGTTTCCGGATTTCATGACTGTGGAGGATGAAGTGAGAGGTAAGAGATCTCAAGTTACCGGATTTCGTGACTGTGGGTGGTGCTTGCACTGGCAGCAGGATTGAAATTCAAGTTACTGGAGAATATGGTCAGGTGAAAAGGAGCAGGTTGCTTGTTGTGGCCGAGGTTTGATCAGAAAATTTGTGACAGAGGCAAAGACTATAGAGAAGTTTTGGAAAGGATTTTTTTTTATTTCGGAAATTTGTAAAAAAAAATGAAAAGGGAAAGAATTGTACTGAAAAATGGAAAGGCAAGAAAAGAAGGAAATGAAACAAATGGAAAGAACTTTTTTTTGTTATATAGATTGTGGAATCAACAAGTAATACCAAATTAATTTAAACAAGAATTTTCTTCTTATGAAAGAAAACAAAAAGGAAACTAACAAAAATAAAAATCAATTAAACAAAAAAAATTTATAATTTTTTTTAAAAGAAAACAAAAAAAATAAAAGCAAGAAAATAAAAAAAATATAACCCGAAGGATTTCATAACAAAAATTATTTTGGTCCCTGGCAACGGCGCCAAAATTAGTTTGCGAACAAATTATACAATTGTAAACAACTGTAAAATCCGTTCGGTTTTCCTAAACAACAAGGATTGTTGTAGAGGGTGTCGAACTCTGGGACCAAAAATATTTTAATTAATAAATCCAATCAAGTTATTCCAAGATTTTGATTGGTTGAAAACACAGGAAATAACAGCAATTAAATAAAGAAGAGAGATTTATCTAATAAGAGAAAGCAATTAGGGGATAATGACATAGATTAGATTCACACTCATCAATAACCAACAAATAAATATAGATCTAATTCATGATTCTGTCACAAACACGAATCAACGATAAATAGATTCTTAGAAACAAATAAGTAAATAACGACAAGCATAGCCTATGCAGGAGCTGAGCTCTTAAACAACCATAGACTATCAGGACATATTCACAAATTAATTTCTAAAAACCTAAAACTAGATCTAAATCTGAAATTGTTAGATCGAACACGAATATACCCTGTGAAGGAGCATAGCTCTTAAACGACACAGAATATGAAGGTTCAGATCTAACCCTTGATTCAGATCTAGATCTACATATATAAAGTCCTCATCTATTGGCTATGTGATTCATGTTGAATCATATCTATTAGCGTCATCACCCCCTAATCAAAGGAGATTAGCTAGACATAGCTAAAGAAGAAGAAAATAACAGACATGAACATAAATAAAATGAAAATAAAAACTAAATAGAAGAGAGAAAGAAGAGTTTTATTCCAAGCAGAGGATTACAGAATAAAACTAAGTGTGTTTTTACATGAATAAGATACAAGGTATTTATAGTTGTATTGGCAAAGGCTACTAGGAAAATTCCACAATGTGGGACAAAAACCCATTTTCAAAATAAGACATAAATCAAGTAGCTAAATATGAACGCGTTTGAATGAGAAGCCTTGCAAAGGAGCTAGTGTGAACGCATGCAGAGAAAATAGGTTGCGGGCTTCAACTCCAATTGCCTTGAGTATGAATAAGAACTCCAAGTGATAAGAAAAGCATTGAATCTTAACTTTGAAATATGCAGCAGAAAGTAGTTGAACAACAACGTCTCTTCAGATCTTCAAGCTTTGATCCAGCTCTAAAAATCAACACTCTTCTTGCGCAAATTCTTTAAGCTTTTCAACAATTAAATGCATTAATCCATTTATCTCAGATAATCTGAAAACACAACTATAAATACACAGTATCAGTTATTTTAAAGATAAAATAAGATAAATAAGCGGATAAAATATACACATTTACGTGTATATCAATAGTCCTTACCGACTTCGAGACTACCCAGCCCGAGCCTCAGGATCAGAGCTCGAGTGACCCTTGGAGCGACAGGGCCGGTCCACCAATGTGGATTAACATTCCTGAACACTGCGTTTCCCCGCCCTTTGGGGCGTAAGTGAGCCAACGAATGACTCCATCGATCCCGGATCGACCAATATATCCGAGGCGCCTCGCAATAGCAACTACCACACAAGTGAAAATAATATATATGTCAGCTAGTTTAAGCACTGACACCACCTCTAGCTAGGAAGAAACCCATGTCCTCCCCGAGGTCCTCTCCTGTTTCAGGTTCTTACTGGGGTGTGAGGCTCGCGAATTCACGTTATACACAAAGCTACGCCACACAGGCGGTGCTTTGATCATCAACCACAAGACTTTGCTTTTCAACAGAAGCCTTGATCACTGCATCTTAGCATGCCACACAGGCAATTTACACCATGCAACTGATGGCTATCAATCACACAGAATGAATTCCAATGTCAGACACACAGTCCATTTACAAGTCCGTTCTGGGTCTGAACGAAACCGGAGGCACTATATACCTCGCATATCCATCGATCTCCACATACGTCTGGACGATCACCACCCATTATCCATATTTTGGGATGCCTCCCAATCAGGACATCAGTTATCATCCAACCGGGGTGTAGATCTCCGGTCTTCAACCACCATCTTCATCTTCGACTTCTTATCATTGATTCAGTTATTCAGAATGGGATAAACCCGGTCTTTCTAAGCAACTCGCGTATATAATTAACAAGTGCTACACAAACACAGCATATGCTTCATTCCAATTCGTTATTCACTAACCGTAAATTAGTAAGAGAACGATTTCCCAAATATTAACCCCGAAGGCCGAAACCAACATCAGATCAAAACCCAGGAAACCATTCGACTTTGCTAACCTTCAGTTAGTTTATAAATTTCACATTCCATATCGTTTATAATATTTTATAATGATTTATCGCTATTTTTATTTATTTAAAAATAGCCAATTCATTTAAACGACGCTTCAGGCCATAACGCGGCCATGGCGCTGTTTTACTTTAGATTTGATTTACACATATCTGAAAATCTAACCATTGGATCATTAGAAATTTTATATCATTTGAAAGATCTTTTCAAAATGTATCCAGCGGTTCCAGTTTTGGGAAAATCCGACGGTCGGATCTCCCTATATACTCGTTTGAAGTTTCGATTTCAAAATACGAACTGCAGCGTCGTTATTCGATTTAATTTAATTTAATTATATATATATATATATAATAGATTCTGGCGCTGTTTTTCTTCAGATTTTTCTTCAACCAAATAATTCTCTACCACAAACGGGTATTTTTCAACCATAATCAATCAATTTCAACCACAAACAATTCTAATCAACCATTCGCTATCAACCAATTTTCACACCAATCACAACCAATAAATATCGTCCATGGTTTATGGACGAGGGGCGTATGTATATATATATATATAAGTATATTTCACTTCTATTCAACACATACATAATTTTTACAACGCATATATAACTTATACATCAAACGTACAACTTATACAACGCTTATACATGAGGTGTACAACGCTTATATAACTCATACATCGAATATATAATTTATACATCATCGTTTTCCATATCGTTTATAATTTAGAAATTTAACATTGGATTCCACTCCACCAAAAATAGCAGAAGGCTCAAAAAAATATGTGGTCTCTTCTAGAATGTAGAAGACGTCCATACGAGTCCACTGTCTCTTGTTTCACTGAATTTCGTCAACAAACGAAAAAGATATGATTTTTACAGTGAAATCAAAAACTGTAGTGCTTTAAAGTGCTATAATATAGTTTAATTTAAAATCAGCCGTTACCTTCACGAAACCTTCAAAACTAGGTTTCAATTTTTCTTGAAATCCGTGCAACGATACGTCGATCGGCCTTCGCCACGTGAAAGAGGGGAGAAAGGCGCGCTAAGGGGCACCAACCGCCGCCAGTTCGAACTCAGATCGGAGGAGAAAACTGGGCGCGAACGGATGAACTTCGTGGCTGTGGATCTTTTCGAATATCGAACGATAATTAACAAATGTGGTATTGATTTGAAGCTCGAGCTGAGATCTACAATTTCTTCAACTGGAGGGAAGGTTATAGATGCGTGGATTTGGAGGAATCGAGGAGAGAAGTTTGAATCACTTCCGCCGTGCGCCGAGGGCTTATCGGGGAGAGAGAGACAGTACTGACCAATGATATTTTTTTATATTTATAAATTTTAAAAATCTAAAAATAACCCTTATCTCATACGAACTCCAATCCAAACCCAACGACTGTCATCTCTAGCCAAATACCCCCATTCAGAACACAATGGGATATGTTTCGTAGGCCCATTCGGCTGTTTCAGGCAGTTTTTCTTTAAATTAAAATATAACACATTCAATATTTGATTTGAACGTACATTTCAATTTGTCGGGGCCACATACTGATCCCAAAAATTCCAGAAAAATAAATCTAGCTATGTTTTGACGATACGGTCCCAACAAAACTAGTTTCATCGAATTTTGAGACCGTTTGAAAAATGGTCCTTTTCTGGTCGATCCAATTTATTAGAAATTGACCACACATTTTCCTTTGCCGCGCTCACATACTAGCTTCAAAAATTATGAAATTTGAAACCTGGCAATAATTTGACATCCCGGATCCAACAAAAGTGGTTTCGTCGAATTCTGAGGCCGTTTGCAAAATGGCCATTTTCACGGGCTATATAAACTCTATAGCGACCTTTCTGAAAATTCGTTTGGCCATAACTTTTGCTTCCCGCTATGAAACTTCGATTTTTTAGTTTTGTTACAAAGATATTCACTAACAAATTTAAATATTTTTGGTTTCACTAAAATCTGGTTTGTTTTGCACCCAGTACAGCCAGTCAAAGTTTGAATTCAAATTTTGAAACTACCACGCCATTTCAGGCCTTGTTTATAATTAGAAATAATTATATTTATTTTCAAACGTCGATTCAAACTCACTTTTCGTCGTTATTATTTAAAATATTTATTTTAAATATTTTAAATCCACTAAAATAGCCAATTAAAAATTTTCAAATTGGTTTAGATTTTCCGGGTTGTTACAGGTATTCAAATAAATGTCCAAATTCTACAAATAATTCTGAGGTGCTTTAAACGTTTATTTAACAAGATACTTAAATGTGTATGCGATCGCTAAATAGTGCTGAAGAATATTAGTACACAAGCCTTCAATAAATTCATATATAAACCATGTACACTTACTATCCCTAAATATTTGTGCACATTTGCTTTGATAAAATGTAATAAATCAATTATCTCTGCGCTAATTATGGATTATACTACATTATAGTAGTCATTACCAACTCGGATTTAAAAGGTATAAAATAGTAGAAAACACCAAATCTTATATCCTTTACTTTTTTCCAGCATTACTTTAAATAGCCTCATTTTCAAAACTATATTAGTCTTAATGTTATTAGTATTTTCTTTATATTTACACCATTGGATCAATTTGATTTTCTATGATTGAACTTTTAGCTTTGAAACTTAACAGTATTTTACAAAATTAGACATTTAACCACTAAATGAAGCTTTCTTTTTTGATTTATTATGAAATTTGTGATTTCATAATGCATTGCATTAAAAATTCGTAAAGATGAAAATTCTATATGCCAAATGTATGTTTATTCAAGAAATTTGTGAAATACAATTATTATTATTTGTTCTCTCTGCTTTATATTTCTATTGTAATGTAACATATATGGCTAGGTCATTAACTTACTTTTTCAAAGGCGAAGATATATAGCATATCTGGTATTACATAAATAATAATTTGGTAGGCTTAGTTTTGTACATCTAATTTTCCGACATAATTATGATCAATTCAAGCACATACTGATGTTGAATAAATAATACCAAACGAAATATTCTTAGCCTTGCTATAGTTATATATTTCTAAAAACACAAACATCCAAAGCAATAATTTGGATGTTTTTTATTATCAGGCTTACTTACCAAATACATTGGATCAAAAAATTGATGGATATGGCATTAGTTTATTAGGGAATCCAAAGTCAGTAAGAAGTTTTGTCATGTTCTACTATATTAATTTATCTACAAATGAATCAAATCTTGGTATTGCAATAGTTTTGACTCTTTTTTCCTTGAGTATTTCGAGCTGTGCATCAATGGAGTACAGATTGCAATATATTCTATGATTGATTTTAAAGGTTTTAGCCCAGCCACGGGTGATTATTGACTGAAAAGGAAATTTCCAATTAATATTTTTTGTTCTCTTTATAACTATAGGTGTGTGTCAGACAATTTGATGAATGAAGAACAAGGCTGCTTATGCACAAGCACAAACCTCAATTTAATAGCACATCGTATAACATAACTTTGATGTTATATGTTTAGTTAGTGTGGAAAGAATAACTAAAATAATTTTCTTACTGTTCAGCATATTAACATACATAAAAACCCATATGTAATAAATGGCTCCATGAGTTTATAAAGAATCCGCAAACTGCAAAAATGAAAGAATAGCATTATCTGGGCATGCTATTTTGTTTATGGATACAAAATAAAAATGCTTTATATATTCGGTGACTGCTGTTCTACATATAAGCATACATAAAAACCCATATATTAATAAATGGCTCCATGAATTTATAAAGAATCCGCAAACTGCAAAATTAAAAGAATAACATTATCTGTGCATGCTATTTTGTTTATGGATATAAAATAAAAGTGCTTTATATATTAGGTTACTGTTGAATTTATGATGTGTGGTTCATATAATTTAAATAACTATCCTTAATCTGTTATTGGATGAGGAGTTGATGCTTTAGATGTACTCTACTTGCATATAACATATAATTATCTTGGTTTTGTCTTGCTTATAGGCTTTATCATCATCTATATAAAGCATTCTATTAAATCTTCTTGCTTGGATAGTGTCCAGGAACATTGGTGAACATCAATGGTACCAAAGTTGGAAGTGCCATTCCTTTTTTGTACATATAGCAATTTCTAACTATGGTATATTCTGAAGCAACTAAGCAACTGTGCATTTATCAGGCTAATGTGGATGGGAGCTGATACAACAAATTGGAAAACAATACAATGCTAAAGTAAACCAAAATTAAAGCATAGTGACACAATATGAAAGGTAAACATACATAATTGATATTAAATATTCACTTAGTTGAGTCATTTAATTTTTAGATTACGTATGTTACTAGAATTACATGTGGATTTAAATTAAATACAAAATCAATGACAAATAGAATCATAAAGCTGTGAGTACCATGTTTAGCTATTTAGTACAACTATGAGACATGTATTTAAATATGTATAAAGCTTCAGCAAAGCATGAAACTATATATATCCATTATATTTCTGTATGTTTTGGAAATGATTATCTTTTCATGTTTTGAAGTTAAGTTTGCTGAAATAAAATTGTGGCTGTTGTTTGAAGTATCTTTATGTTATACGATTATCTTGAAATTGATATATCTTGGTGTTAAAGAAATACGTGGTCCATGTTATATTTTTGTCCCATCAATTCATTAATTTTTATACATTCTCATTTTGATCATAATGTTTTACAGGATTTTGTCGATCATCATATATGAATGAGAACTCACCTTTGGAGCTTCTTTGGTCCATAAAGTTGCCAGTTGCTATTTTTTCTGTCCATATATTGTATTTTGTTCTGTTTGAATTGTACCCTGTGTATATAATGCATGGACTTAGTGAATTTTATTTTCTCTATGGAAAAGTCTTAATGCAGTCTGGACATTAAATATTAACCTGTATAAAAAGGGGAATTGTAAGCCTATGTCAGGTCTGTTGTATTGTAAGATGTATTCATTCCTTTTATCCAATAAAGTTATTACAATGAAATTTCCTCCGTTGTAAAAATAAAAAATTTAACCAAAACGTGTGCGTAGCACGGGTTTACACTAGTGTAATTATAAAACCATTCCAAAACTTTCATTTTGGCATAGTCCTTGGGCAAAGCCAGGTTTAATATTAAGTGAGGTGGTAGATTACAATATCATGATGAATTCAGGTATCCCTCAATCTGTTGTTGTTACAGATTATGTTCAAGATGGTGAACTCATTCTACCCTACACTAGCTCGTCTTTCTTGAGGAACTTATGGCGAGAAATCTCTTGTTGCTTCTTTTTTAATGGAAATAAGGAACTGCAATGGATGGGTAAAGATCATACTATTCAGACTGTGTATAATTTGCTTCAAAATGGTCGGCATATATTTGCATGGCATTCGAGAGTTTGGAATTGTGGTAGCTCAGCTAAGGAAAATATCCTCATTTGGAAGATAATGTCAAATGTTGTCAACACAAAGAATAAGCTTTTTAATTTTGGCATTAAACCTGATGATATTTGTGTTTTATGCAACTCTCACTCTGAATCTAATGTGCATATCTTTTTTGAATGCCCTTGTGTCAGTGTTATTTGGTCCAGACTTCTTGCAGTTGGTGGATATCATCAACCATCATTATCAAGTCAAATGGAAGGATACGAAGGCTTGCATCTTGCTCAAGCTGCTGAAGAAGCTTGTCTATGAGATATGGCATGCAAGGAATGATCGTATCTTTGGCTTGGAGAAAAAGAATAGTGATCAGTTGTGTATGCATATAATTCGTTGTATGCATAGGTCTGCTAAGCGTTCTTCTTAAGATTGATTGTTTCATGTTGCAGATATAGTCATTCTTTGGTTACTTTTCGTAACCTTTTTCTAATAACGTTGTCATTTTGTTTCTTCACGTGTATAGTTTGATTGTATTGAACCTGATTCTCTTGTAATTAATAAAACTTCTCTTTTGCCTTTCATTTTTTTTTTCTATACAATGAAAAATCATATTTTTCTATATCAGTTTTCTCTATAAAAATCATATTTTTAATATTTTCCTATCCATATAAAAATGACATTTTTAATATAAAGTAATATATATATAATCAGATTTTTTTTTTAACAAAATACTTATATATGAATATCATATTTTAAAACTATAATATATATAAAAATTTAAGATTTTAAAAAAATAATATATACTTCCTTTTCAAATTTTACTTAATGACTAAATTGATTAAACTAGAAAAAAGTCACTATTTTCGGTTCTGATTGGTTCCATGTTGTAGATCTTGGAAAGACAATTCCAACGTACTTCGAATCACCAAATTTCATTGCTGTTTGAATGAGTTACCGAAGTTTAAACTTTTGATAATTTAAATAAGTTATTAAATAAAATAGTTAACTAAATAATTAGTTTAATTACATTTGTTTAATCCCTTAGATAAGTCTTCTTCCATCGTGAAATCTACTTCCCGAACCCATCTTCGTTAAAAATTAAAACCACCACACCATCATCATGACGCCGAACCTCGATCACCCTTGCCCACACCGTAACCCATTTTGCCGCCACTCCCTAGGATGAGTGCCGCCGTGTTCGAAGGTTCGCCCAGCCCCATAAACCCATTTGAAAAACGCAGGTTCAAGCTCAAAATCCTACTTCAGTTCTACACGATACCCGATCTTGGCCATACCACTTTGAAGGCCTCCCATCGCTCTAAAATTTTCATGCAGAAGTCAAATTCTAAGTCGAAGTGGTGTAAGAGAATTTAGATGCGGAAAACTGAACAATCTCATTCGTTAAAAAAAAAGGGACTGCGGCTTCAGTTGTTTTGATCGCGGTATTAAATTTTAGGGTTTTTGAACTTGCATTTATACCCCTATTTATTATATAATATTATTTTAATTCTAATATTTCGTATTTGACTATATGAACTCCAAATTAAACCCAACGACTGTCATTCCTAGCTAATAACCCCCATTCTGAACACACAAGCCAATTCGACTGTTTCGATCAGTTTTCATCAGAATTAAAATATAAATCAATATATATTAAATTTAAACGTACATTTTTATTTACTGGGGCCACATACTGACTCCAAAAATTCCCGAAAAAAAAATATAGCTATGTTTTGACGATACGGTCCTAACAAAATGAACTTCGTTTAATTTGGAGACTATTTAAAATGTTCATTTTCTGGTCGATCCAATTCAACAGGAATTGACCGAACACGTTTTAATTTACCACACTCACATATTAATTCCAAAAATTATGAAAATTGGAACCTAGCAATAATTCAACATTCTGTATCCAATAAAAGTGGTTTCGTCAAAAATGGAGGTCATTTGCAAAATGACTACTTTTAAGAGCTATATATTATATTAAAAAAAATATTCCATATCGACTATTTTAAATTTTAAACTGGACATAAATTTTAATCCTCGTTATGAAATCTAGATTTTTCACATTCGTTAGAAAGATATAACTAAACAGATTCTAATATTTCTGGTTTTACTGAAATCCGATTTATTTTGAATCCTATACATTCAATTGAAATTTGAAATCAAATTTCAAACAACCACGCCATTTCAAGCTCATTTTATAATTAAAATAAATTTATATGTTCTAACTTCGATTTAAATAAATTTTTACTCGTTATTATTTCAAATAAATTTTTAAATATTCAAAATCCATTAGAATTGCTAAAATAAAAAAATTTAATTGGTTCTGATTTTCTAGGTTGTAACAATCTCCCCCGCTAAAAACTTTTGGTTCTCAAAAAGGAACGGAGCCAAAAGTTGTTTAACTAACTAACTCAACTTTCATTCTGCCTTTCATTCCGATTTTCTGGGTTGTTATAAACTCTGACTAAGTTTTGGTTCTTACACAAGTCAATTGGAAATATATAGATATCCCACTTTTGAAATTCGAACATAAATATTGATGATGATCGATTAATCACCAAAATTATCCCGGGCGACTAGAGTGTGATTCTATATCTACCCGGTATATTTGAGAGTTTGTAGACAAGCTAACTAGGCGTATATGCAAAATCTTCATATACTCGATTGTCCAAATTAATTTAAAATAAAATATTCAAATACGTTTAATAAGATTTAATTTTCAAAATTAAATTTGTTTTTTTATAAATAATACTCTTCAAACTCATTCTAGGATGCTACTGATCCTATCTCTAACGAGTTAATCTTATAGGATGTTACTAATCCTACCTCTGATGAATTCTTTTGTTTGGTTCTAATGTGCCTTGTTCTTGAGCTCTGTAAACCAAAGCTCTGATACCATGCTGAAACGACCCAAACTTACCCTTTTGGGAAAGCCCGGATTGAGTTGAGAACGCAACATATTAGAACACAAACAAAAGAACGTTTCATTGTTATTACAAAATTTATATCAGAGTAAAAGAATATTCCAAACTATGAATAAATATTACACTAATAAATATCAGAGCTTTTAAACTTACAAACAGCGGAAAATAATATATAAATACAAAGTATAGCGGAAAATAACAACTAACACAACTAAAAGAGATATACGGATACAAAGCTTTCCAAATATAGCTCGAGCTGTAATCCAAGATCCTGGGAAAAGAAATATCCGCGAAAACCAAAACTACAAGCTGCCCATGTGGAAAATAAGGGCACCCAGAGTTTAGGTTAAAACAATAAACTCCAGGTCAGTCATGGGACTGATGTGAGAACTAAAACAATTATTAATTTGATTTTAAACTTAGGTAAATCAAGGGACCACGCCGTATAACACGGAACAGGTCTACCCCTAAGAATACCAGTGCATAAAAAAAACAACGCAATGCTAATTGAAGAAAAATGAAGCTATTATAAGACTCAGGTCCCATCACACAATGCAACGCAAGCCGGAGGATAGAGTTTTACCTTATAATAGCCAAATATGCTTGGTGCGCGAAATTTATCTTTTATTATTACTATAATTGTATAGTGTAGAAATCAATTTCAAAAGTAAATGTATCAATCATAGGTGGCATGAGCGCCCCATCCCACTATGTCACCATATATAGGTTTACAATTAAAACCGCAAAGCTCATATTGGAAAGTTGGATTTCCATCATGATGGCTCCTAATTCGAAAGATCTATCGCATAGTGCAATTCCACATGGCTTACGTCGCAGGCATGAGAAAACGCCGTAATGCACATCCGCACTATATCTAGGATATCGAGTATCTCCTCGACTTATGTCCCGTGCATGAGAAAATGCCGCTTACTCTATCCATCTGGGAATAGGAGGGTGCGCCTTATCCCTCTGATCATGGAGCGACCACACTCAGCTCATCTCGGTCGACCAAATCCATCCTCATATTGAAAGCATATTGACCTGACGATCAGTTCACCATCATACCGGGGTGTGAGGCTCGCGAAGTAATGCTACACAGAGTGTAACGACCCCTATTTTTACGGTATTACAAATAGTTTATTTAATTATTTAAATAATGGCTCTATAATTTAAAATGACTAGAATTAAATAATAGTGAGTATTTAATTAATATAATAATTGAATAATATATTTAATTTTCGAAATAGTCGGAAATAGTATAATTTGCAATATTGTGTGAATTGGATTATTTAAAATATATAATTTAGTTTAGAATTGAATTATAATAACGAATATATTATATAAACGACAATTGAACTAATAAATTATATTATAATCATAATCGAGCCCGTAATGGCACGACAATTCGTAATTTGGCGATTTGAACTTTAAATGAATATACAGAATCCGTTTTAAGTCGGATTTCTGTGAAACAAGAAATGTTCGGAGCTGGTAGAGTATATTTTTCTAATGGAAGAAAAAATTCGGGATTTCTTCGTGTAAATTTTGATTTGTGATCAAATCAAATTTTCGAAAAGTCGCTATGGAATTCCTTTATAATTTATGATATATCATAAATGGATTTTCAATATAAATTGGACATAGATTTAATCTGGATTTGGAATATCGATTTATAAATCCCGATAGGATTATTTTGGAGCTAGAAAATATTCTTTGTGAATATGTACGATAATATTTAATTAATAATATTTAATATAATTATTTTTAAATATATTAATATTTAAATGGATTTATTTAGAGCTTTAAAAATAGCCATTTTTGCAAACGACCTCCATTTTCGATGAAACTAATTTTATTGGATCTGGAATATTAAATTATTATTAGATTTCAATTTTTGTTATTTTGGGAGTCCATACGTGGTCGTACGGGATTTTAATATGAAAAATTATCAATAATTTGACTTTAAAAATACACTGTGTGAACGAAGTCGGAATTCGACGAAACAAGTTTCATTGGGTCCGTAATGTCGAAATATAGCTATATGTCCATTTTCATCGAATTTGGGTATTGTATGTGATCATAGGAATTTTTAATGATAAATACAAATAGCGTTTGAGTATAAAATAAAAACAAATATACGAACCTTATAGTAGAAGCTGCCCTACCCTCTATATATATACCCCCCTTCAACTCTACCAAAACCCTATTTCGTTTCTTCAGTGGTCAATAAAGAAGAAGCCGCCACTTACAGAAAACGTCGAACCAAAGTTCTTTAAAAATCTCATTCTTCACTAAATCATATAAAATCATATTCTTCAACATAAATTTCGAGACCAATTTTGTTGATCGCCGCTGGTCAATAGCTTCATTTCGACGTAAATAACATAGTATGCGATTGACATTAGGAGCTCCTCGTTTTTGAGCAGTAGATAGGGTTGGGGAAATCATGGATTGGGAGCATCGATTCGAATTTCTGGCCTTGGATTTAGCTTAGGCGTGGGGTATTACACTTGCGCGCATTTTTGTGTGGAAATCTGAAACGAAAAGTGATGCAGTCACTGTGCAGTTGGAGAGATGTCAGAATAGGATAGTGAAGCGCGAGTAGAACGAGAAGGTGATGGGTAAGGAGAGTTCAAGATAGAGAATTCGATGGTGGTGTTAGATTTTGGAACGGCGATATAAAGAGGGAATGGTGGAAGGATGAGAAATCAGTAATGGCCATTACATACGGGTCGGAATCCTACCGTGAGGAAGAGGAAGGAATACACTGTTTTGGGCGGGACTGGACTTTTGGAAGCAAAGGTCGGCTGGGTTGAAAAAGTGAGGCCCAAATTACCATTAATATAGTTTAATTCAATTTAAACAGGGTATATGAATTTGTAAATTATATAACTATATCATATGGTACAGAAATTAGACAAAACAGGATCCGATGAGATCGTATGTACGACGACTACAAAATGGAACTGACTGGGATTGAATTGGAGCTCGTTTATGGCAAAATAAATTTCCTAATCTGAATTTGCAACCGCTTATCGTTATTTGACGATAACCAACCAATGTGAGTAAATCTCACTAACTTTGTACCATTTATATTTTTATAATATAATCTAGTATTGATAAATGATGATTAATTACTGTGTGTTTATTGTTTGGTTAAATTGCCGATTTATTGGTTGAAATTATAGATAACGATATATATAAATCGTTAATCAAATATTGATTCTGTTTATCAGAATATTTCATATTGAAATGAAATCGATGTTATTTATATTGTTAACATCTGTGGATGCAGGGAAATATGTTCGACGGATCCAACTGGATTCCTCAATACTTATAATACTGTTTATTTTTATATATTGTGATATATGGTGTGATATATAATCTGTGATTGATTATGATGACATTGGTCATGTTATTTGGTATTTTAAATACCACATGGAATACTGGAATGTATAAAGGAAATTTTCAAAGTGAATATTGAAAATGAAATATTTATATATAAAATAAATAGGATATTATAAAAGGTAATATTTGGAAAAAAAACAAATATTGGAAAATATAATTAAGAAATATTTGGGAAATGAATAGATATATATAAAATGATTTATATAAAATGGATAGCATTATATAAAAGGATTTATACAAAATGAATAGAATTATATAAAAGGATTTGTATAGAATAAATAGAATTATATAAATGGAATTATAAATGAGATTTAAGTGTTAGAAATAAAAAGGGGATTTGTTTGAATAATTTTGCAAATAAAAATATAAATAGAATTTGGATATTTGGTTTTAAATACGAAATCAAACTATTTTGATTAGATAAAGAAATAATATTCACATTCTATGTGAAAAATTAGATGAAAGTAAATATTTTGCAAATAAAATATTAAAAAGGAATTTGGGGTTTGAATTAGGAATTTAAATGGAATTACTGAAATTAGAAACTGACTGGAAATTAATTAAGTTGAATGGCTTTTTGGGTATCGATCTGATGTTGGTTTCGGCCTTCGGGGTTTATGCTTGGGAAGTTGTTCTCTTACTAGTTTACAGTTAGAGACTGATAGAGGTGAGAAGATATTGATGCGTGAATAGTAAATGGAAATGTTTTCCAAAGTTAATAACATATATTTTCTAATTTTAGAAAATAAGGAATTTATGAATATATGGAAAGGATAAATGGGAAACTGGGAAATAAAATGATGATTGATCGGTAAGATTTCCATTTGGGAATACAACTGTTGCATGTATGTTTTCCTTTGATAGCTAAATCACTGACTATCAAATATTTTGACCATTTCAGTTGTCAACACGGAGAGACCGGGTTCAGATATTTTATCTGAAAACCACTCTGTATGGCATTAGCGTTGCAATCAAATATAATGAAGATAATTGAAGACGGAGTTATGCAAGGGCTGTTCAGTAAATCCTACGTAGAAATTGCCTAAGATGGATTTACATAATAGTGCCTTCGGTTTTTCCAGTCCCAAGACGACCTGTATGGAAGAATTCTGACAGAGTATATTTAATAGATTGCGTAAGTTGATCTCTTCAAACGTATTTACGTTTGGTGGCGGAGGAATTCGTTTCTCTTAGTTGTTTACACGTGATAAATTTAGAGAAATCAATTTGTGATTTAGCGGATATGACGATGTGACATTCAATGTGAATGAAGATGCGGTTTGAAAAGGATACGTTATGGCCTCTAGCCTCACAACTGGAAATGGTAAAAATCGGGTAGGTCGCATGGCTAAGTGGTTAGCTGCCAATTACGGTGTATTATCACCTGATCTAGAGAAATTCCATTTTACTTCTATAATCTGTTTCGATGCTGTCCCTTTCGGGAAACGGTTGCTGATCCCAACCCTTGGTGATAATACGTTCGGTACACTCAAGCAAAATGAGTGACAGGTCATGTTTAACCTGGGTTACAAGATGTTCTTGTTGAACCCAGTATATTCCTCTATGGAGATATACTGTCGGAAGGTGGTTCCATACCTTGCCAGTTGGAATTCATTACCCAATAAGCGCCTGTGGTTTTTGATTATATATTATGTATGTGGAACGTGAGATGAAAGCATTCTGCTAGATGATTATTTTATTGTGGTTGATAGACACTATTATAATATCAAAAGAATTTTGATATAAAGATTATCGTTTCTTGCAAACGGATCTTGAATGTTAGATCAAGTGTTTTGGATTCTCATAAGGTAAAAACCCGTTCCATGTTATACGGCGTGGTCTTATGAGATATCCTTTAATTTCTCAAACTATTTTAAATTGTTTACCCATACTAGTCCCTTGACTGGCCCGGAGTTTATTTTGTTTTGTTTCCCTAAACTCTTGGATGCCCAAATTTGTACGAGTAGCCAAGTAGTTAGGATTTTACAGATATACTGAGGGATGAAGCAGGAAGCTTCAGGAATATATAGCTATTATTTATTTCCACTGTGATGTAAGTGTTATACTCAAATGACAGATTTGTATTTTCAAGTTATGTTGTATACTATATTTTATTTATTTCGCTGTGAGATTCGTGTTTACTCTAATATTGTATGTTCTTCTTCTTCTTCTATTCTAATTTTATATCTTATCTATTCTCACCCTCTAACTTCTTTCTATTAACTATCCGGTATTTTCGATGCTTGGATAATCGACATTGAGTTTATGTTGATAAACAGGACTGTGAATTCCCCGGGTCATTACAGTGGTATCAGAGCGGAAGGTTAAGTAATTACATTGGCTTTGTGGCGTAACTCAGTAGAGATGGGGTTAGTAATACCTTAGATTGAGTTTGAGTGTACATATATGAGCGCGTATTTGTAATTTTATAAAAATTGTTTTAAATTTTGGAGATTTATTGGTTGAGTTGTTATGAGTTCTGGTCGATCAGTTTGATCCACTATATCGGCAGAAGTTTCTAAACACTTGCAGACGATAAACCAACATAGTATTTTTTGAAAAGAGGGTAAACAAAATAATTTTACCCAAATTATATTTTGATATAAAGGATTCATATTAGAATTATTATAATATATTGGAAATATTTGTTGTTATTATAATCGACTGAGATTATAAAAATAAGATGGTTATGTAAATAGCTAATCAGGATTCTTATAAGTGTAATATGTGAAATCAGATGAATTAAATCTGAATTTAAATCAGAATTGAAATTAAAACCTTGGAAATTTGAAAAGGTGTTTGTCAATGGATTTGGATTAAATATAAGAGAATTTTAAAATTCTGGGAGATTTTAAATTATGTTACAGGCATTGTGAATGGTATTTTGAAATAAATTCAAAATGGAGTGTTTAAAAATGGTTTTGAAAAATGATATAGTATTGATCTCACTTCAGTCGCTGGGAAATAATTCTGATGATGTTGGACACATTATCAGTGTTCATTTTCAAGTTCTAAGTGACGGGTTACTACCAAAGATATAGTTTTTGGAAATGTTTTGAGAAAACAAGTGGTTTTGATTTTCGAAAAGGTATATTCGATGTTTGAAAAGGGTAAGTTGTTTAAAACTCCTAGGAAGACTGTTTTGAATTTGAAACAAAATTAAAGAAATTTGTGAAAGAAAATATGAATTGAAACCAATTAACTGGAAATTGAATTGGAATATAATATATCAAGTAGAATCAGATTTGAATTATGAGATAAAGATAACTGATTAGAGAAATTAACCAGTTAATGAGATATGTGGATGGAACTTAACTTAGTTAAGTATATTCGGTTGGCGAGTTAAGAATTTGAAACCAAGAATGGTACTTGAGATTGAAATGGAATTCGACTTGGATATAAGCGAATAAATGTGTTGAGGACAAATTGGTTGGAGATTGGTTGGAATGACATTATCATATGTTGAATTATTAACAGACGCAAAGGATATAATGATATGCCTGACAAAAAGGTACAAGTTCATATTTATATTGGGTATGAGATTTATGAGCTGATTGGCGAGCCACTTGGCAGTTTTATTTTTTTTGGGTAGGAGGAGGCCCAGAGAGGCGAGTTGTGGTTGTACAGATTGAGCCGTACAAAGGACGTGCTGGTGAAATTTTTCGAAAAGTTAAGGTGTTAGAAAATTTTCAGTATTTTTGATAATTTTCATTAGTAGGAACGAATAAATATTTAATTGAAATTAAATTGGTTCAATTGAAACTGAAGCTAAGAAGTGACAAAATAATTTTTAACCCAGCTAATATGGTTTGTTTTCTACCTTTGCAATTTCGAGGACGAAATTATCTTCAGGGAGGAAGAATGTAACAACCCATATTTTTACGGTATAATAAATAATTAATTTAATTATTTAAATAATGGTTTGGTAATTTAAAATGACCAGAACTAAATAATAATGAATATTTAATTAATTTAAATAATTGAATAATATATTTAATTTCTGAAATAGTCACAAATAGTAGAATTCGCAATATTGTGTGAATTGGATTATTTAAAATATATAATTCAGTTTAGTAGTGAATTATAATAACGAATATATTATGTAAATGACCGTTGAACGTATAAATTATATTATAATTATAATCGAGCCTGTAGAGGCGCGACAGTTCATAATTTGGTGATTCGAACTTTGAACGAATATACGGAATCCGTTTTAAGTTGGATTTCTATGAAACAAGAAACGTTCGCAGCTGGTGGATTATATTTTTCTAATGGAAGAGAAAATCAGGATTTCGTCATGTAGATTTTGATTTGTGATCAAATCAAATTTTCGAAAAGTTGTTATGGAATTTATTTATAATTTATAATGATTTACTTATATTATAATTGGATTTTCAATATAAATTGGATATCGAATTAATCCGGATTTGGAATATCGAGTTATAAATCCCGATAGGATTATTTTGGCGCTAGAAAATATTCTATATGAATATATACGATAATATTTAATTATTAATATTTAATTTAATTATTTTTAAATATATTAATATTTAAATGGGTTTATTTAGAGCTTTAAAAATAGCCGTTTCCGCAAACGACCTCCGTTTTCGACGAAACTAATTTTGTTGGATCCAGAATATTAAATTATTGTTAGAACACAATTTTTGTGATTTTTGGAGTCCGTATGTGGTCATATGGGATTTTAATATGAAAAATTGTCAATAATTTGACTTTGAAAATATGTTGTGTGAGCAAACGAAGTCGGAGTTCAACGAAACAAGTTTCATTGGGTCCATAATGCCGAAATATAGCTATATGTCCATTTTCATCGAATTTGGGTATTGTATTTGATCACAGGAATTTTTAATGACAAATACAAATAGCGTTTGATTATAAATAAATAAAAAATATACGAGCCTTGCAGTAGAAGCTACCCTACCCTCTGTATATATACCTCCCCCCTTTAACTTTACCCAAACCCTATTTCGTTACTTCAGTGGTCAATGAAGTAGTAGCCTCCACTTACAGAAAATGTCGAACCAAAGTTCATCAAAAATTACATTCTTTACTAAATCA
Organism: Allium sativum; assembly: GCA_030737875.1. NCBI lineage: Eukaryota > Viridiplantae > Streptophyta > Magnoliopsida > Asparagales > Amaryllidaceae > Allium > Allium sativum. The sequence continues at coordinate 648,502,305 of CM060923.1, forward strand.
TATAAAAAAAGATTCTTTAATATAAATTTCGAGACTGATTTTGTTGATTGCCGCTTGTCGACAGCTTCATTTCGATGTGAATAACATAGTATGCGATCGACATTGGGAGCTCCTCGTTTTTGAGAAGTAGTAGGGTTGGGGGAATCTTGGATTGGGAGCATCGATTCGAATTTCCGGCCTTGCATTTAGCTTAGGCGTGCGGTATTACACTTGCATGCATTTTTATGTGGAAATCCGAAATGAAAAGTGATGCGGTCACTGTGTAGTTGGAGAGATGTTGGAATAGGGTTGTGAAGTGCGAGTTGAACGAGAAGGTGATGGGTAGGGAGAGTTTAAGATGGAGAGTTCGATGGTGGTGTCAGATTTTGGAACGGCGATATAAAGAGGGAATGGTGGAAGGATGAAAAATCAATAATGGCCATTACATACGGGTTGGAATACCTTACCGTGAGGAAGAGGAAGGAATACACTGTTTTGGGCGGGTCTGGACTTTTGCAAGCAGAGGCGGGCTAGGTTCAAAAAGTGAGGCCCAAAATACCATTAATATAGTTTAATTTAATTTAAACAGGGTATATGAATTTGTAAATTATATAACTTTATCATATGGCATCAGAATTGGACAAAACAAGATCCGATCGGATCATATGGACGACGACTACAAAATGGAACTGACTAGGAGTGAATTGGAGCTCGTTACAATTTATGGTGAAATAAATTGCCTAATCTGAATTGACAATCGCTTATTGTTATTTAACGATAACCGACCAATGTGAGTAAATCTCACTAAATTTGTACCGTTTATATTTTTATAAATATAATCTAGTATTGATAAATGATGATTGATTACTGTGTGTTGATTGTTTGGTTAAATTGCTGATTTATTGGTTGAAATTATAGATAACGATATATATATAAATCGTTAATCAAATACTGATTCTGTTCACTAGAATATTTCATATTGAAATGAAATCAATGTTATTTATATTGTTTAACATCTGTGGATGCAGGGAAACAGGTTGGTGGGATCCAACTAGATTCCTCAATACTTGTAATACTGTTTGTTTTCATATATTGTGATATATGATGTGATATATAATCTGTGATTGATTATGATAGCACTGGTCATGTTATTTGGTATTTTAAATACCACATGAAATACTGGAATGTATAAAGGAAATTTTCAAAGTGAATATTGAAAATGAAATATTTATATATGAAGTAAATAGGATATTATAAAAGGTAATATTTGGAGAAAAAAACAGATATTGGAAAATATAATAATAGGATATTATAAAAGGTAATATTTGGAGAAAAAAACAGATATTGGAAAATATAATTAAGAAATATTTGGGAAATGAATAGAATTATATAAATGGATTTATATAAATTGGAAAGAGTTAGTGTGACGGCCCGCTCCGCACCAGCCGACATTTCCAATGAAAGTGCGTTGTGCCAATGCCCGACTAGCACGGGACGGTCGCTAAAGAAAGGAAAAGAAAGGACAAGGAACCTCTAGTATGTCTCACAGCGCAGGGAACAAAATATAATAATAACATAACTTTGACATAAAGCAGGTGAGACAGTGCATAAGCTGAAAACTAAGCCATCATAGCAGCGGAAAATCCAAAATACAGCTTATGTTCCACATCATCATTACTTCAACTTTTAAAAACTGTCTCCAAAGCAAAATAAGAAAGGTACACTACTAATGCCCAAAGTAGTGACCAGCAACAACACAGGGAGATTATATATATATATATATATATCATACATAGAAGCCTCCTGCTCGTCTCCGGTACAGCTACTCGTGCATAATCACCTGATCTGTCTCTAGTCTGCCCGTTTAAGAGCACCTAGAGTAATAAGAGACATAAAACTCTGCGTCAGACAAAAGTCTGGTATGAGCGATAAGTAGCTAAATAGAACAATAATAGGTATACTAAACCATACCTGAACCTGGACCTGAAACCAAAGAGTTAGCACAACAAGATGTACAATACTCTAAGGTAACACTAACATATGGTTTAAAGATACGGCGGAGGGGTGTGCATGTCATAGTGATATCAAACAATCAAGCATAGCAACCATCCTCACAACTCTCACTCAGTGCTAAAAGCATACGATATCTACTGCTTTGACCACCCAAATCCTTTGCTGTGATCACTCTGCCCCATGGAGTCATGATGGCTCCACTGCACTGATCCATAACCACTAATCCCTTGCTATGTCCACTTTGCCCCCATGGAGTCATGACGACTCCACTGCACTGGCTCATAGCCATGCTACGATCACTCTGCCCCATGGAGTAATAACTACCCCACTGCACTGATCTATAGCCTAACATTCATCCCTTGGTGGTGAATCAAAGTTATGGACGTCGACAACTCCTTATCACACGTCCCGCAACAAAGTCCCACCCATGAAGTTAAATCATTGGTTCCCATCTGGATCCTAAGTCACAACTTCTCATTGGGACTACCTTTGCATCTCGGGTTTGGTCTTCATCCAGATCAGTTTGGATAACAACCCCATTTGACTCAGTTCAATCATCCTGAAGTAGCCTGGTTCGTGATCATCCACATCGGTTTGGTTCGTGGTACCCCGTCATATGGGTTCGGGTCGTGACCTTCTCTTCAGATTGGGTCGTGCTCTTCTCCTCGGGTCGGGGCGTGCTTGGCAACTCTCATGTTCGTGGCCATCAAGTTGTTCGGGTCAGTTCCTTCACTCAGGCGGGTCGGTTCGTGATGATCCCATTAGTTTGGGTTGGACTTTCCCACCTAGATCAGTTCGTGCCCTCCATCTTCTGGCGAGCGGGTCGAGTCATGGGGTGCTCCATGAGAGGGTAGGTTCGGGGAACCTGATCCAATCTGTTTCCCTGCATATTTCCTGCACTTTGTCCAGCGAGCTCTTTACGCCATTCGACGGCGTTTTCAACCAATCTAACTTTTCAAATCAATTACAAAACATACCATACAGTAATAGCAACATATAACATCAACCACAAACACTAAAATGATAATTAAATATGTCAAAATGAATCAAATATACCCAAAAACCCATATTCTTCACTTAATCCCCCTTAACCATGTTTAAGCATACAATTTGCAAAACTTATCCAAATTAGCCAAAATTTCTATCAAAGCCCTCAAATAATATTTTAGAATTTTACAAATTTTTCCAGATTTTTCTGAATTATAATTTCTCTAATTATCACTAATCACCCATAATTAGCCGTAATTAGTGAAAAACAATGCAAATCACTCACCTTAGCCATAAATAAAACTTAGATCTAAAGCTATCTCTGATTTGGGGCATTTTCTTATGCAACACAGCAGCTCCAACTCTGATTTGATGTTGATTTTCTCTTCTTAATCCTTGATTAGAGAACGATTTCGGATGAAATTAGAAGGCAAAGGACATGGCTAAGGTTATAGAAATGTTTTAGGCGGCTGAGAAAATGAAAATAGATCATTTTCTAACTGATTTCAGCCTCCTCGTAACCCTAATCCCGAAATGGGTTATGGGCCTAGCTGCTAATCACTTTAATTAGGCCCTATTAAGTTGTTTTTCACCTTTTAAACCTTGTTTCAGCTATATCTCCCAAACGGTGAGTCCGTTTGGACATGTGACCACTCTACGGAAAGGTAAACCATCATCCGGATCTAATGGAAGTGGTTTCAGGTCAAAACTACTTACCAATCAAAAGTTACAGGTGAAACAAGATTCGCCAGGGGCAAAACGATCATTTAAAAATTGGCAAAAATCATGAACATTGGAAATGACACCAATAGTCGTTCCCCAAAGTTACACGACCATACGACTTTGTATGAAAATGAAATAAATATTGTACAATCCTCCGATGCGTAGAATGCGGGTCTTTACACTCTTCCCCTTAAGAAATTTCGCCCCCGAAATTCCTTAACCAAAAACATACAAAGGTGTTCCGCATGCCTATCAATCATTCATAAACAATCAAACACACACAACAAGCACATCAAGTCTATCCTAGCATGTAGAATAACTAAATCGCAATTTAAAATTTTACCAGGCAAAGAGTTCTCGATACGTCTTCCTAATGCTCTCCTCTGTCTCCCAAGTACAGTAATTCTCATCCTCGCCCCATTGAACCTTGAATAGATTCACCGCTTTCCTTCGAAGTTTCTTCGTATCGTGCTCGACAATATGAATCGGCTTGCGGTTCCCAACCGTCTCGAGTTCTACTTCGACATCATCCAATTGGTCAGGTGAAATAGTCACATCGGGGTCGTGCACGAATTTCCTTAACTGGGAAACATGAAATACATTATGAACTCCCGCCAACTTGTCCGGCAACTCAACTTTATATGCCAAATTCCTAACTTGTTTGAGAACTGAGAATGAACCAACAAATCTTGGTGTTAACTTGCCACTCCTACCAAATCGAATCGTGCTCTTTAACAGATAAATCTTGATAAACACCAAGCCGCCAATGGAGAATTATAAATATCTTCTCCTCTTATCGGCATAACTCTTCTTCCTATCTTGGGCAGCCTTCATCCGTTGTCGGATAACTTTGATCTTATCTGAGGTTTCTCTTATCCCATCTGGCCCAAGCACAAATTTCTCACTGGTTTCTGACCAACATGACGGTGAGTTGCACAGTCTTACGTACAAACCTTCAAATGGGGCCATACCAGTATTGGATTGACAACTATTATTATATGAGAACTCCACTAGATGCAATTGGTCATCCCTTGATCCGCCAAAATCTAATATGCAACATCTCAAGAGATCTTCTAATACTCGATTCACCCTCTTTGTGTTATCGTGGTTTGAGGATGGTACGTGGTACTGAGATGTAATTCTAATCCTAATGCCTCTTGTAAGCTCTTCCAAAATCCACTAGTGGACAATGGATCTCGGTCACTTACAATGCCTTTGGGTACTCCATGAAATCTCACTACCCATTTCATATACAGTTTAGCTAACTTAGCTGTCATTCTATTTGACTTGACGGGTATAATCCTTGCACTCTTGGTTAATCGGTCCAAAATCACCCAAAAGCTGTCATGGCCCGATCTAGTCCTTGGTAACCCATCAATGAAATCCATTGAGACTTGTTCCCATTTCCATTCTGGGATTTCTAATGGTTGCAACAAACCACTAGGTTTCTTTTGCTCAGCTTTAACTAACTGACAGTTTATGCATTTGGATATAAACTTCCCAACGTCTCTTTTCATTCCTTCCCAGTAGTAAGTCTGCTTCATGTCTAGATACATTTTGTTACCACTGGGACGTATGGTTAGTTTTGAGTGATGACATTCTCTAAGTACTTCATCTCTCAATCCATTGAAATTGGGCATAACTAGTCTTCTATTCTTTCTAAGCCATCCATCTCGATCAAGCCCATACTTTTCCATCCCCTCATCGATATCCATCTCTAACTTGGAGATGATTTCCAATAAGTTAGGATCGTCCTTCTGACTGGAGCCAATCCGCTCAATCAAAGTGGGTCTGATCGTCAAACTTGCTAACATTACTGGATCCAATTCGCACTTTGGTCTGAAATCATACCCTGCGGTATACTCCAGTTACTTCCATTCAAGAAATTTGGCCCCTAAACTGACATGCCTTCTACTCAATGCATCAGCTACTGCATTGCCTTTTCCTGGTGTATATGCGATAAGCTACGAATTCTAACCATCTCTACTGTCGGAGATTTAGATCGTTCGGGGAGAAAAGGTACTTTAATGATTTATGATCAGTAAACAACTCGAATCTTTCTCTTAAGAGATAATGGCTCCGCGTCATCAACGCAAACACGATCGCTACCAATTCCAAATCATGGGTAGGATAACTTTTCGCATGCGGTTTCAGTTGCCGACTTGCATAAGCTACAACCCTACATCCTTGCATCAATACAACACCCAGTCTGGTACCACATGCATCAATATATATAGTCATCTCTTCATTCCCCTTAGGAATGACTAACACTGGTGCACATGCCAACTTTTCCATTAGACTCTTGAATGCATTCTCACACTTTTTGTCCTAGATAAAAGCTTGATTCTTCTTGGTCAACTGAGTCAACGGTGCTGCTGTTTTGGAGAAGTCTTGGATAAACTTACGATAATATCCAGCCAATCCCAAGAAACTTCTTACGTCTATTGCATTCTTGGGCGTAGACCAATCTTGTACCATAGCCACTTTTGCAGGATCCATGGCAATACCATACTCGGAAACAACATGGCCCATAAATCTCACTTCCCTCCTCCAGAAGTGACACTTAGAAAACTTTGCTTTCAATTAGTGTTTTCTCAACACCTCCATCACTATCCTCAAATGTTCCTTGTGTTCTTCTGTCCTCGAATAAACCAAGATATCATCTACGAACATAAGAACAAACTTATTCAATTGATCTCTGAATACCCTATTCATAAGATTCACAAAATATGTTGGTGCATTGGTCAACCCGAATGGTATGACCAACCACTCATAAAATCCAGACGGCATCCGAAAGGCCGTTTTAGCTATACTCTCAGCTTCCACCCTAAGCTGATGAAAACCTGTCGCGAGATCCAACTAGGAGAACACTTTCGTGCCACTTAACCGATCAAACAAATCATCTATCCATGGTAGAGGATACTTATTTTTCCTCGTCACCTTATTCAACTCGTGGTAGTCCACAAACAATCGAAGGGAACCATCTGCCTTGGTAGCAAACACAACTGGTGCTCCCCACTCAGAAACACTTCTTCTGATAAATCACTTCTTCAAAAGATCGCTTAGTTGCACCCCGAGCTCTCGCCGCTCCCTTGGTTCCATACGACGAAGTGGCTTCACTATAGGTCTGGCATCTTTCACTAAATCAATATGGAACTCAATCCCTCGGTGTGGTGGAAGTCCGGTCACTTCCTCGAAGACGTCCGGATACTGGCCAGACGTGGGAACATCTGACAAATCATCATGCGGAATGTCGAGGGAATTTAGAAAACTAGCCATTACCCCATCACTAGGTAAACCACTAAACACTACCCTCCGCCCATCTTCCGCTCTAACTATCACCAAAAAGCCCTCACAGTCTACCACCACCCCATACCTTTGGAGCCAATCGACTCTCAAAATAATGCCAAACCCAGTAAAGCCCAAAACAAAGCAATCACAAAGAAACATATATCCATGACTCGATAAGACCACATTACGACAAATCATACTAAGGCTAGTCGAACCGCCAATCGGGTTCGCCACCGCTAAAGGTCTATCGACTATCTCAGGTTCCAATCCCAACCTATCAACCACGTCACTAGATATGAAGGAACGGGAAGCTCCGGTATCAAACAGTACTCGAATAGGAACATCATAAACATAAAGCATACTGTAATGTCCCGTATTTGTACGGTAAAATACTTTATTTATTTAATTATTTAAATAATGGTTTAGAGAATTAAATGGTTGTTTAATTAAATAATATTGAATATTTAATTAATTTAAATAATAGAATAATATATTTATTATTCTGAAATTGTCGGAAATAGTGAATTGACAATATAATGTGAACTGGACAATTCAAAATATATATAATTCAGTTTGGAATTGAATTCGAATAACGAATATATTATATAAACGACAGTTGAACGTATAATTATAATATAATTAAAATCGAGCTCGAAATGGCACGGCAGTTCGCTAATTGGTGATTTGAACTTCAATTGAATATACATGATTCGTTTTAAATCGGATTTTCATGAAACATGAAACGTTCGGAGCTGGTGAAGTATATTTTTCTAATGGAAGAGAAAAATCATGATTTCATTATGTAGATTTTGATTTATGTCCAAATCAAATTTTCGAAAAGTCGCTATGGAATTCTTTATAATTTATAACGATTTATTTATATTATAATAGGATTTTTCAATATATATTGAATATCGATTCAACCGGGATTTTGAATATCGAATTATAAATCCAATTGGAGATATATGATATTCTATTGTGAATATATACGAAAATATTTGTTTTTAAATATTTAATTTAATTATTTTTAAATATTTAATTTAATTATTTTTAAATATATTAATATTTAAATGGGTTATTTAGAGCTTTAAAAATAGCCATTTTTGCAAACGACCTCTGTTTTCGATGAAACTAATTTTGTTGGAACCACAATATTAAATTATTGTTAGATTTCCATTTTTGTTATTTTTGGGGTCAATATGTGGCCGTACGGATTTTTAATGTGAAAAACAGTCAGTATTTGGATGTTTAAAAATACGATGTGTGAGCAAACGGAGTCGAAATTCGATGAAACCATTTTCTTTGGGTCCGTAATGTCAAACTGTAGCTGCATGCCAATTTTCGTGATTTTTGGATATCGTATGTGATCATACGAATTCTTAAGGAACAAATACTCATCGTGGTTGATTAAAACTAAATATATTAATCAATTAATTATCTTTAAAATTGCTGTAGATATCAACCCTTCTTCTAAACCTAGGTCATTCATCTCTTCGGTCAAAACATATCCGCCGCCTTCAATTCTTATTCCTTCAGCAAAAATGCAAACTTCATAAATTCCAGAAAATCAAAGAAAAACCTTAAAAATCAAATGATCCTATCTACGTCGTGCTGAGATCGATAGTTTTGAGCTCATGTAATTCGGAAGACACTCGACAGGATTTTTCATTTGGGGGTTTTCTTCACAACGTGATTTCGGGTTTGTTTTGATGGTCGGAGATGGAAGCAGGGTTGGTGTCGGTCGTCACGGTGACGACTGGGTGAACTCCAGGGAAAACTGGAGGCGATGTAGCAACCGGTTGATCAATGGTGTGCTGAGTTGCGGAAATTGAAGGAGCTGTGATGTTCGAACAGCTAAAAGGAGGAGTGATGCAGACTGTTTTGGGATGGAAGGGTTGTCGATGAAAAACGTTTGTACAGGAGTATTTTTGGCTGATGATGCGTAAAAGGGGATGGGCTGGTCTTGCTGAAAGTTGGGTGTTAGGAAAACGGTTTTGGAGTTTTTATCGGAGAAGAAGAGGTTACTATATGGAACAGAGTTAAACGAGAAGGATGTATGGCGGTGACAGTACGTGTGTAGTTGAATGGCCACTTTGGTCTGTTTAAATTTGCAGAAGCCTGGGATTTCACTTTGGGGAAGAGTTGTCTACGTTGTGATTTGTTGGGAGGAATGGTACAAATTAATGTCTTTATTTTTACTGCAAATTGCGTGATTTTCTGGAAACCGAAATGGAAGAGGAGTTGTACATTTGTTCGTGAGTTGCCAGGGGGTTAAGGAAGGAGAGTATCATGGATCTTCAAATGGGTGATGGGCCAAGAAAGGATAATCCCAACTAAAGTTTAGAAATTAAGTTTTAATTCAATTCAAATAATCATATAAGCTTTTGAAAATTCAAATCTTATTTCATGTCTAAATGGAATCGAACAAAAAAACAGGTGTTATTGAAACCATATCGAAGATTACTACACATACAAATGTGTTTGAAGCGATTCAGGGATCTTTGGAATTTATAACAAGGGAAAAATGTCTGAAAGGATACATCAACTGTAAATCGTTGTTTGACGATTACGGACAATGTGAGTAAAACTCACCAACTCTATCAGTTTATATTTTTATAACGTATTTTTAGAACTGATAAATATGATTGATTGTTGTGTGCGGACTGTTTGATTGAATTGCTAAATGATTGGTTGAAATTATAGATAATGATATATATATATATATATATATATAAATCGTTAATCAAATATTGGTCCTGTTTATCAGAATATTTCATATCAAATGAAATCGATGTTACTATATTGTTTAACATCTGTGGATGCAAGGAAACATGTCGGATAAATCCGACTGGATTCCTCAACAATTATTTTATTGTTTTTTATATATGGTGATATATGATGTGATATATAATCTGTGGTTGATTATGTGTGTTGAATGATATCGATCATTGTTATTTGGTATTTTAAATACCATATAGAATACTGGAATTTAAAATGGGAATTTTCAATGTGTATGTTGAAAATAAAATATGTTTATGTAAAAACAAATGATTTTATAAAAAGGAATTTCAAAGTGGATATTGAATAGAAAAGGGAATATTTTTAAAACAAATATAAAAGGAAATATTTATTTAGAAAAAAATGGAATTATAAAGGAAATATTTATTTATTGAATAAACAGAATTATATAAAAGGAAATATATGGAAAATGAATAGAGTTTTATAAAAAGAAAAGTTTACATTAGGAAGGTTTCGACCCGTGCTTCGCAAATGGGTGTAACATGATATTGATTTAAAGTAAATATTTTGCAAATAAAATATTATAAAGGAATGTGGGATTTGAAATAGGAATTTAAAATGGAAGTATTGAAATGTAAGAACCCGTAACTTCCTCGGTAAGGAAAGAGCGGATACTTCGAGAACAACACACAAAAGAACGCAGACGGAAGAACATTTCATTGTATATTACAACAATTCCATCAGAATACAAGAATATACAAAGTATAAATAAATATTACACAAGAGAAAAATATCAGAGATTACAATACATTACATAGCAGCGGAAAATAATACAATGCACAACTAGAAGTAATACGAGGATAGAAAGCTTTCCGAGTATCGTTCCAACTGTAAATCAGGATCCTCTGAATATAAATCTGCAAAACCAAAACTATTAGCTGCCCGTGTTAAAATAAGGGCACCCAGAGTTTAGGTTAAAAGAATAAACTCCAGGTCAGTCATGGGATTGGTGTGAGAACAAAAACAGTTATAAATCTTTAATTTAAAGATCGGTAAATCAAGGGACCACGCCGCTAACGCGGAACGGGTTTCCTCCCATGAATACTAGTGCATAAAACAATAACGCAATGCTAAATAAAGAACAGTGAAGCTATTATAAGACCCAGGTCCTATCACATAATGCAATGCAAGCCGGGGGATAGGGTTTTCCCTTATAATAGCCAAACATGCTTAGTACGTTTAAAACAAATCATTTGATACTATTATAAGTGTATAGTGTCAAAACAATTTCAAATCATAAGTATCAATCATAGACGGCATGGGTACCATACATCAGGTCGCCATACTAGTTCTACAATTAAAACCGCAAAATCACGTATTTGAAAATTGGATTTCCATCTGTGAACCGAGGCCAGGGATCGTCCTCTACCGAATTTAAGACGCTCTTGCCCGTGTCTCAGGAACAGCCGCAACTGCCCCTTGGATCGTCAGGGTCGGTCCACCGATGTGGATTATAATGCCTGAACACTGCGTTTCCCCACCCTATGGGGTGTCAATGAGCCAACAAATGACTCCATCGGCTTCACATAGTCACCGATATATCCGAAGAGCCTCGCAACAGCAACAACCACATAAGTCAAACTCGTCAGGGTGTGTAAAACCACCGACGCCACTTCTAGCTAGAAAGAAACGCATGTCCCCCCTGAGGTCCTTCTCCCGTTTCTGGTTCACAACCAGGGTGTGAGGCTCGTGAATCAACGCTACACAAAGCTACGCCACACAGGCCGTGCTTTGATCATCAACCACAAGACTCTGCTTTTCAACAGAAGCCTTGATCATTTGCATATTAGCATGCCACACAGGCAAACCACTCTATGCAACCGATATCAGTCACATAGAATGAAATCCGATGTCAGACACACAGTCCATTTACAAGTCCATTCTGGGTCTGAACAAAATCGGAGGCACCTAGTACCCCGCATATCCATCGATCTCCAAGTACGTCTGGACGATCACCAACTGATTCTCTCCTCTTGGGTGTACGGCCCAATCAAGATCATCAGTAATTATCCAAACGACGTGAAGACCTCCGTTCTTCAACCAACGTCTTCATCTTCGACACCACATCGAATCAGTTATTTAGAATGGGATAAACCCGGTCTTTCTGAATAACTCGCGTATATAATAAACATGTGTTACACAAACACAATATACGCCTCATTCCAATTCATCGGTCACTAACCGTAAATTAACAACAGAATAATTCCCCAAACATTAAACCCGAAGGCCGAAACCAACATCAGATCAATACCTAGGAAACCGTTCTGCTTAGCTAACCTACAGTTAGTCTCTAAATTTCACATTCTTAGGAAAAGATTCCCATTAATTTTATCAAAGATAAATTCCTTTAAATTTATTCTTTAATCATCCTTTGAAAATCTATTCAAATTAGTCGGGATTAGCGAACCACACCGAAGTAATCATTTATTTTATTTCCCAATCCCAATCTATTCATCCCATGAAGTAAAACTGGTCATACTTCATATCTAACACCAAGGTGTTATCAGTAAATTCAATTACCATTTCGCGTTCAAATCTAATTAAAGATTTAACTATCGCCTGGAGCAAAACTGATGATACTCCATTCTCGATCTTTTCAATCTAATTAAAGATTCATTAAAACTCCACTTAGTTTTAATCTTTGACTGGGTTAAAGAATCAGTGTCATTTAAAAACACGGTTCATGATAGACCCAAAAATCACATCACATTTCAATCAGTCCCTAACCGTAAATTAGCAAGTGAGCAATTCCCTAAGTATTAACCCCGAAGGCCGAAACCAACATCAGATCAGTACCCCAGAAACCATTCAACTTAACTAATCTTCAGTTAGTTTCTGATTTTCTTAACTCCTTTGGGTCTAAGAATAGTATTATTGAAGATACCATTCACGACAACCCAAAATCACATTCCATTAATTATCGGGTTAAAGAACCAGTGTTATTCAAAACACCGTTCACGATAAACCCAAAAATCAATTCTAATTCAATTCCAATTAAATACTATTTAATTGATACACTTCATTAAATATAAATAAAAAGATTTAATTTTTTTCTCAACTAGGCTTAAGAACAGTGTTAATGAAGACACCATTCACGACAAACCCAAATCACATTTTGTAACGACCCAGGGATTTTCGGCCTTGAAAATCGACATAAATACCTTACCTTATCGTAACTCATGCCGACCTTCTAAACACCGAAAACACTGGACGTTATTAGAAAGAAATTAGAGGGTGAGATAAGAAAGAAAGAAATATTAGAATAAAAGAAGAAGAAGAAGCAACACAACACAGAATCTCACATCGCAGCGGAAAAAATAATAATATATATATAATACAGAAATAACTTTATTGAGAGCTTTAAATAAATCTTACAATATCATAGTACATCAACACTGGGACAGTTATAATAACCTGTTCCCATATACAACACACAGCGGAACAGTAGTTATATAATATCATACGTCTGAACATCTCCAGCTCGTCTCTTTATAGCATTCGATAACCTGAACCTGTACACCCCGGGCTAACCCGAGCATTTACAAAGCACTGGGTCAGTCTCGTGAACCGGAGTGAGAAAAACTCGCATAGTTTTAAGGGGATCACACAAATTGATTTTAAAGTTAAAATCTTTCAAAGAAAAGGATAATCGTAAGACCAAATCCACACATAAACATGGACGGTTTTTACCTTACGGTAACCCAAAACAGTTTTGAAATCAATATCTTGTCTGATATTATAATAATGTCTAATTATAAGTAAATATCAATCTAGTGGAACGCTTGCATCTCACGCTCCACATATATAGTATACAATCAAAACCGCGGGCACTTATTGGAAATTGGATTCCGACCATGACAAGGTATGGGACCACCTGCCGATAGTGTATCTCTAGAGACGAATACACTGGGTTCAACAAGAACGTCTTGCTACCCGACCCTCACATGACCGACCACTCATTTCGCTTGAGTGTATCGAATGTATATCACCAACGGTTGGGAGCTACCCACCGTCTTCCCGACAAGGGACAACATCGAAATAGATTTAAGAAACAAAAGGAATTACTCTAGATAGGTGATTATATACCCTAATGGGAGCGACCAACATTGCCATGCTGCCTGCCCAATTTTTGTCATTTACCGGTTGTGAGGATTGAGGCCAGAATTTACTTTTGAACATCTGATCGCCATTCACTTTGAATGCCACATCGTCGGATCCGAGAGATATCACCAATTGACGTCCACAAAAATACCATAGTTGGGAGCTAACCAACCATAGCACGTTTGAAGAAATCAACGAACGTGATCCTTTGGAAATACTCTGTCAGACACTCGTCCATACAAGTCATCCAGGAACAGGATGAACCGAAGGTACTCTCCTACTGCATCTCATATAGGAATCACCCCATGGATCAGTAGCGAGAAGTCCTTGCAACCTGTAGATTCCGACCACGACAGAACCACAGTACATCTTTGGCTGCAGACCAGAGATTATTAGTAGTTCTTCCGCTTACGAAAATCTATGGTCTTCAATGCTCCATCTCGATCATCTCTAATATCTTCACGTATTTGTTGGTCGGAATGGTTTTCGAATATAAATTCGATCCCGGTCTTTCCGTACCAACAATCGTATTGGACAGATTTGATAGTCGGTGATTTAACTATAAAAATAAACAGTGTTTCAATCATGACAACCCAAGTGAGTTTACTGGTTCAGTATTCGGTCTCACTTGGCCTTTTAATTTAAAACAAATGTAAATTCAAACTTTCAAATCTTTCGATATCTTAAATAATGTTTTCTCTCTTTCTTACTTAACGTAAGATTTTTCTTTCACTAATTCCCTTTTTATTACTTAGGAAATCCTATATCATATTTTGTTTCTATTTTCCCTTTCAAAAACATTATTCACATTTTTATAATATTGGAAACTCATTACTTGTACAAATAACATTTTGAAATATCTTTATTTCACTACTTAAAACAATAATCCATCCTTATCTTCCGAGAATAAAATTCAACTTTACGTTTTCTTCCTAATTCAAAATATCCTTTTAACTTCTCTTAATTCCTCTTTGTTTCCTTTACACTTTATAATCCTTATTATAAATATATTCCAAATTTTCTCTAAAACGTCGCATTATTATTTCACTAACGGAAATAATAAACTATCACTAACTTCTTTACCATTACAACTTATCACCCTCAGATAATCCTGATGTCGTTCAAGTTGGGGTATTTTAATTACCTCTTAGACCTTGATCAACAACGTTCATATCTAAAGACAAATACGAGTTGTAATACAAAAACCAATAT
This sequence comes from Allium sativum, assembly GCA_030737875.1. Taxonomy (NCBI): domain Eukaryota; kingdom Viridiplantae; phylum Streptophyta; class Magnoliopsida; order Asparagales; family Amaryllidaceae; genus Allium; species Allium sativum. The sequence goes on from CM060923.1 coordinate 648,517,410, forward strand.
TCCATTCTAATCTCAAATGAAATTCCATTTAATTAATTCTAAATAACCAATTTCCCAAATTTTAACCGTTACAGTTAATTTCTGTTCCCATATTTATAAATCTGAAAAATCTCAGAATCTACTTTGTAAAATCAATTTATTATTAATTATAAAAATAAATGTTTATTTCCTTTTAATAAAGTTTTATTCAAAATATACATTTCAAAATCTATCTCCAGTTATAAAATAAATTTTATAACTTCATCTCTATCGACTCACCCAATGGTGAATCAATATTAACAAAACGATTTACTTTTAGGCCATTTACTGCCGATTACTTAACCAATATAGCCCATTGGTTAATACACAACACGGGTTGACTTTTGAGTCCATGGTCAATACCAAAATCAATAACCCAATTACGACAGTTCATATAATAATATGAAAATAAATAATATATTTGAGGAATCCGGTTGGATCCCTCCAACCTGTCCTTCCCTTTATACAAACGGTTACCTCCACACAGTTTAAAACGATTCAAACAGATCAAACAATTCAAACAGGTCAAACAATTCAAACTATTAAACACGTTTATTGATAAACGTGACCCATAAGGTAAGTTACCTTTATTGGGACCAATCGTTAAAATAACGATTTGGTAATTCACTGAAATTAACCAACGGTTTAATTTCATCAGTTAAATCAACAGATAAATTATAACTAGCAAACAGCCAACCATTAGCAAGCAGAGCACACAAAATAAAAACCCAATTTATATAAAATATAAATGGGAAAAATACTAAGTGAGTTTAACTCACCTTGTTCTTTTATCAGTCGCTGAAATAATTTGCTTTATTTAAATTAAACAAATGTTTAATTTAATTAGAACTCTCAGCTGCCCTAAACTCTTTCCCAACCAGCTTCCAATATTCTGCTTTCTGATGCGGTTCTAACGTCATCTGTTACATCGAGTACTGTCACTGTATGACAGGATACAAATTAATACCGTATTCATTAATTAAAATCAATATGATTTAACTTGGCATTTTATTGTTTCTTCTACCCGATGTTACCTAAAATTTACCGCGTTAGAACTATGGTCCCGTTTAATATAGGTTCAACAAAAACTAGGCACATACAGTATATAATATTATATATATATACACACTCTTACCTTAGTTTTATTTTATATACCTATCGTTAGTTCACAAATTTTAAACCATTCGGCCCATTTCTTTGAAATTTGATTAGACCATAGTTTTGAAACTGGGTCCGTTATAAATAACATACTATACATATTCTTAAGTTCTTAACTAATGGTAATTATGTTTATATATATAGTCTTAGCTAGGCACTTAAAACCTTAATTAGGCTTGGTTAAAAGCATATTACCACTTACTGTTCATCGTCCCTTAATACCGTGACCCCTTTCCATCCACGTTACTGAGATCGGCTCCTTCTCCCACATCATCCCCTGTTGCTCATCCCATGCGCCACCGCACCGCTCAACTTCCCGTCCATCAGCTCCGCATGTTGCTCATGCAAGAAGCAGCTCCACATACGTCCTCATTCCATGCACGCTACTATCCTTGCTTCACACGTTCGTTCCATCTATCCTTCACCGCACTTCATCCATGTTTTGATTCTCATAACACATGATGTCCACTTCCGTTCGTTTGTCTTCAGCTTTTGCCTCTCTTTTTTTAATTATATAATATGTGAAAGGCTCAGTCAGTAGGCCCATGCACCACACCCCATACACAGCCTGCATGAGCCTCCTCCCTTCAGCACTGAACGTTTACAACTGATGCTCCTCCTTTGGAAGTTAGAAGCTGCCGCTCCATCGTTCCCTTTCTACCATTTTCCTCCCAGCGTTTTTTTTTAATTTAGCAGTGTGAATGGTGTGAAAGAAATTATGGTGAAGTGGTACGTATTTATATATGGAGAACCTTAGGTGCCAAGGTTCTTAGGCTCATAGCTGCTATAGGGGTAGGATAAGTAGGTGTTGTATTCTCATTTCGTTTGATGGGATTCGACTTGTGATTGAAGGTGAAAATTCATCACAGAGAAGTAGCATGTGCACACAGTGTAGGTTAGGGGAGAAACACAGAGTGCTATGTGCGTGTTTTCATTTCAATAGGGGCAGTAACTGTATTTTCATTTCATAGAGATAATAGATGTGTATGTATGGTCACATTTCCATCCTTGGCTCAGTGGTGGGTTTTCATTTTACTTCTGTGATGTTGATGCAGTGAAACAATATAGGTGTGCAGCAAAAGAAAATAGGTTAGCTCGTGCTTTCCAAAAACGTGCAAATCACGGTGTTGTGAAGGATTGGCGTGCATGGAAAGGCAATGGTTTGGTAGGCAAGTAAACCATATCTGGGGTAGGCGGAATGAATCAGATCGTATAGTAGAAAGTAGGACTATTTTAATACAACCAATCTTCGCAGTGAGGAATCATGTTAAAAACCACCACATATGATCTCTGTTTTCTGATATAAAAGCTAATCTTGGTGTAAAAAGATATTCCGGATCCAATGGGACAAGTTTCATCGAAATCCGAGGTCATATGAAAAAAATTCCTTTATAAAACCAGAAATAAACACGCATTTAATTTTTTCACGATCACCAGATAAATCAAATCAACTTGAACCCTTGATATCCTAAAATAATTTTTCAATACGAACCCAAAGGCACTAGTTTCGTCGCATTCTGAGACTGTTCACCCGGTAGGCTATTTTCGCGTGCACCGCAATGCCCTTTTGGACACCAAATTTTCCGGTCTCCAAAAATAACAAACTATATACTTATCCTGACTCTAATCGACGATACGAACTCAACGGAATTGGTTTCGTGGCTTAATTCGACCGTCTGTTCAAGTTATACCCAAATAACCCTTTATCTAATTAATTACGCGCTATAGAAATTGAACGAGCGTTTGTGGCTGCCGTGGTCACATACGACATCGGTTTGCCACGCCATTCAACACCATACAATAATTTAACGATACGGTTCTAATGAAACTAGTATCATCGAAATCTGAGTCTGTTTGCAAAATGGTCATTTTCAAGGTCGATATTTAAATAACGATTTTCACAGCGACTATTTCAAAATTTGATTTGGCCATAACTAACACACTATAACACGAAATCTGAATTTTTCTCTTCCATATGAAAATTATCATCAACACGGTTCCAACGTTTCTTGTTTCACAGAAATCCGACTTATATCGGACTCTGTACATTCAATTAAAGTTAAAAATTCAATATTACGAACTACAGCGCTGTTTCGAGCTCGATTTATATTAAATATAAATTTAACGTTCAAATATCGTTTTTATAACGAATTAAATATTAAAATCTATTAATACTCCAAATATAATATTTAAAATAATATATTAAATAAATTATTTGACGGCCAAAAATACGGGTAGTTACATTCTTCCCTCCTTAAAATAATTTCGTCCTCGTAATTGCTAAGGTAAGAAAGAACGTTACAAATCGATTACCATTACAAGAATAAATTTAAAACTCGATTTTTATTTCCAAAATTAATTTAATTGGTTTTAAAACCAGTTTAATTCAAATAAAAGAATTTTCCAAAAAAATCTTCTAACACCTTAAATTTCGGAAAAAATTGGCTGAGTCTCCACTGTACGGAGGACATCTGCAATATCGCAGGTTCAAGAAATATATATCCATCGACCAACAGAGTCGGAAAAATTCAAAAACCAAACTCAAAACCCAAATAAAAACCAAAATTTCATATTTGCATAGGCGTACCTTTTTGCGAGCGTTATTACGCGGTAAGCAATATTTTATATTGGAGCTTGCTTAATTATTATGCAGCTCTATTCAAACTGGATTCAATTAACTCCAGAATTTTCTCTTGAATAGATTTTAAAGCTGAATTGGCACTTCTGCACCTGTTCTCAACTCAAATAAATTTCATTAGTCCCCAAAAAAACATTAGTTAGTTTCAAATATCCATATCATACGATCCAACTCGTTCTACACACAATCTAATCCACATGAGATTATAATTATTTATTATCACTTCATTTATTCCTTTAATTATCCATTCAGGTTTATTAATCTGGATTGATTTATCCAACTTATTTATTTCATATTGGTTTTCAACCCAGTCTATCATTTCGGATTTATATTCAAGAAATCAACAACACAATCCAAACATATCATTCAAATCAACATTAACAAATCAATCGATTTCCCATATTATAATAAACTGAGAAAATTATTACTTTTATTATAAAATAAATTGGCCAAAAATAATTTCAAAAATAATTTTATATCAAATTACAAATACGCGATCTCAAATATATAACCAACTCAACCTAGGGTATTTCTAACCCCATCTCTATCGAGTTACGACACAGAGCCAAGGTTATCACTAAACCAATAGCTCTGATACCACTGTAACGACTCAGGGATTTTCTGCCCTGAAAATCGACATAAATACCTTATCGTATCTCATGCCGACCTTCTAAACATCGAAAACACTGGACGTTATTAGAAAGAAATTAGAGGGTGAGATAAGAAAGAAAGAAATATTAGAATAGAAGAAGAAACAACACAACACATAATCTCACATCGCAGCGGAAAAATATATATATATATATATATATATATATATATATATATAATACAGAAATAACTTTATTGAGAGCTTTAAATAAAACTTACAATATCAGAGTACATCAACACTGGGACAGTTATAATAACCTGTTCCCATATACAACACACAGCGGAACAGTAGTTATATAATATCATACGTCTGAACATCTCCAGCTCGTCTCTTTACAGCATTCGATAATCTGAACCTGTACACCCCGGGCTAACCCGAGCATTTACAAAACACTAGGTCAGTCTGGTGAACCAGAGTGAGAAAAACTCGCACAGTTTTAAGGGGATCACACAACTTGATTTTAAAGTTAAAATCTTTCAAAGAAAAGGATAATCGTAAGACCAAATCCACACATAAACATGGACGGTTTTTACCTTACGATAACCCAAAATAGTTTTGAAATCAATATCTTGTCTGATATTATAATAATGTCTAATGTAACACCCTGTGTATTCTATGACAGTGAAATTCACAAATTAAAGTATAATTAATTTCAAATCAAGGAATTAAGGGAAATGGTATATGCCATTGCGTTCGTCTCGGAATTCTGCTTGAGATAGAGTCCGAGTTTGCGTAAAACGGACTACGTATGAGGGAGATATGACCTTCGGAAGTTTCAGAATTCAGTTTAAAATTCAAACAGACAGAAACAGTTCAGAAAACAGTTCAAAATTCAAAAATCTGGTCCAGATTGGGCTGGGTGGGAATTTTCCCGCCCAGGTCGACTGGGTAGTCGACCTGGGGCACCCAGGTCGACTATGTAGTCGACCTGGGGGTCGACTGGGTAGTCGACCTAGCCGCTGAGCCAGGTCGAACCCAGCCCCTCCTGGCTGGCCTGTGCTTGGCCGAATTTCTGAGCCTTGTCTTGTCACTAGGGCTAGGTGTCCGCTCCTGATTGGTCTCTCTTTCAAACGAACGGCTAATATTAATCCAAGCTCCATCGACGGTCCTAATCAATTCACAAACTCTATAAAAAGGATCTAAGACTCCACCTAATTCATACAAATAAAAATGAGAATGAGACCGTCATGCTGCTGAAGAAAGACTAGGAGTAGCCGTCAAAATTGAGAGACGATTAGGAGTTGATTCGAAAGCTTAAAGCAACGACAACTAAATCAAAACAACGCCTACAAGAAAGGATAGCATCTCCAAATTCAGAATTCAGAAACCTGAATTGAAGATTCGTCATACGTTGTAAGTAGAGTGCTATTCCGATGTGAATGAATAATTGTGTTTTGATTTGTGTAAAATGAGAAATGGAATTGTACTTAATTTGTGGTGATGATAATTCATAATTGTATGTTGCTATGATTCTAATTATGAATAGATTTGAGATGTTATGGTATAATGATGTTAGACCTATTGGATATTTGCAAGTATATGACTCATGTTGAAAGTTAACGACTATATGTTTGTGGAAGTTACAATACCTATAGGATATTTGCAAGTATATGATTCATGTTGAAAGTTAACGACTATATGTTTGTGGTAGTTTATTACAACAAAGTTGAGATTCATGCAAGTATGTGATTCACTATTATGCCAACATGATGTATATTTTTATGATCATTTTTAGCGTAGTTGGATCCATTTGGGTATTATGATTCATATGAATTTATGTTGGAATTGGCATCATGATACAAGTGTAAAACCATACTTTTGTATTAGCGACAAAAGTAAGCATCTTTGTGAACTTGTGTTGACTTTATGAACATGGCTAGTTTATGTTTAACTTTATACCCAAACAAAATATGTTTTAGGCCTATGTTGTTATCAAAATCATATGATAATATATGCGACACATAATTAAGTTAGATTTACATTTTAAATGCAAGTTTACATGAATAGATTAAAAACCATGATCCGTGTTTAGGTATGTTTTATGTCATGATTATATGCTATTACAATGCAAGTTCACAAGTGCCTAATTTATGTTAATTAGACCGTTATGTTGCAAGTTCATGCGTTCATACACCCCTTTTTGATGTTACTTAGAATATATAAACACCATGTTCTAAGCCTCCCCTTTTTCATGTGGCTAAGTTGGGCTTAAATGTTAAGCCCAACATAATATAGCGAACATATAAAACGAGGGTAATGACATTGGGTTAAAAATATAAAACATATGTGTTGGCATGTTTGACACATGCCAACCACTTTGAGAACATTTAAGTGGTATAAATTAATTTTACCCAATAAAGATGAATTTGAATAATGGGCTGCAAATATTTACATATAAAAAGAAAAGAGACAAATATGTAACTTAGAGAATACGATGTGTTTAACCCGAGGTTGGATTGAGTTGTGACATAAACCTGCCCAGACCCGCCCGGCTGTCCAGTAGTCACAACAATACCTATCCAATGTGGGTGGTTAAACACTGAGCCCAATAAAGACCCGAGGTTAGACTGAGTTGTGACGTAAGACTGCCCGGAATCAACCGGCAACAGGCAGTCACAACAATACCTATCTAATGTGAGAGGTCGAGGCTTTAATAAGACAATTAAGGCTGAGTCAGGATTGATAGGATTAAGTAAAATAAATTAATACTTAATCAAATTGAACATGCTAAACTATACAGACTGATTGGGGGTTAGGTTTATACAGAACACTTAACCAACTTAGCATGTTGGCTAGAAATAGAAAACCTAGTAGCGGGGGACCCTTTTCAGCAGTAACCCTACAAGGTGTATCAGGATACCCTGAACTGGGCAGGGTGGCGCACGATTACTGGGCTGACTGTAAGAGGTCAAATCGACGGCGGTGGTGCAGCAGTGTAGGTTCTAACGGGGTGCGGGCGTGCACACACTCCGGCGCAGAAAAATTAGGCACTGGGCACCAGTAGTATACATGTGCATTCTAGAATTGTATCGGGCCGCCACCATGGGACTTGATACACCCCATGGTGGGACCAGCATAGGTTGCTACAACATCGGGGGCCGTAAGACACATGTAACTATGCGAGTAGGAGCCAATCATTAGAAATGGATCACTTCACCCTGATTATGGGGTGCTTGTTGGGACCTAGTTTATAGGGGTGCAGAGATTAATATGGGGTACGATAGTATATTCGATTCTAGAAGACTTAACTTAATTTATAGTGCTTTCCCATTTCCAGTTTATACTTATCATGCCCAATTCTTTATTCATAGACTGAATAGTCCTAGACTTCTTCAGGCTTTATGTCTTACTCTACTTTTCTTTCGTCCCCCCCCCCCCACCCCCAGGTCCACAGGGAGGGAATACCGCAGCTTGACCAGTTTTCACATCCAGCTTGAAGAGAAAGAATGTATTGCTTGGATCTCTTTCGTTTTGGACTATGGCTTTGGATAGCAACTATGGGGACTTATGCAGTTTACTTATGTTTTTATGCTTCTTTAAGTTATGAAATCAAGACAGTTATGGAAATGTAATGTTTTTGGAATAATTGTAAGACAATTACGGTACGGTTTGTGTAACACGTATTTTGATGAAATAAAAGTTGCTGTTGTTTTCCGCTGTTCAAAAATATGTGTATTTATATCTGTCTTGTGTATCTGTGACTTATACTTATAAACCTCCACCAAAATTAGGGCATTCCCTTTGAGAGTGACCCTAACGGAAGTGGGGTGTTTCACTTGGTATCAGAGCATAGGTTTACCAGATAAGATAAAAAGTTTTGAAAATTTATTTTCGAAAGAAAATTTAAAGAAGCATTTTTAAAGATAAAATGTTATTTTATTTTCAAAAGGCATAGTCCCCCAAAGCCATAGGTACTATCTTTTATCCTTCATTTTGAATCTATCCTTTTTGTTTCAGCATGTCTGAAGAACTTAACTTGCCAGAGGGTGTACCAATACCTGGTTGGTTCAGACGATTCTTAGAATAAAGGGCCAATCAGTCAGGTCGCACTGTACCTCCTCCCCTAACTGTAGGAAATCATCCAACTGCAGCAGCACCTCTTCCTCCACCTCCTCCGCATGGTAATACTTTTGCTAAGATATGTAAAGATTTTAAAGCTATGGGAGGAAAGGACTTTCATGGAACCGAGTCCTTCGTGGCAGCCAGGAATTGGCAGAAGGAAACCGAGGACTTATTCGTCATCTTTGAGGTAGAAGATAGGCAGAAAGTACAACTGGCAGTATGGCTACTTAAAGGCGAGGCTTCCTACTGGTGGGAAGTCACCAATGCCGAAAGACCAGTGGAAACATGGGAGGACTTTAGGCAAGGTTTGAGGCTAAATTTCTCTCAGAAGCTGAAAGGAGTCTTCAGTTGGAAAAATTCTTATTTCTTAAGCAAGGGAATATGACAGTCAAGGGGTACGTTAATCAGTTCGATCAGCTGGCTAGGTTCGGACTGGACCTAGTCAACACTCCGCACAAGAAGGCTCTCCACTTTGTCAAAGGATTGAATGAGCCATTACACAGTTTGTCCAAGACCCATATACCCATGGGAGCTACGTATGAAAGGTTGGTGCAGATGGCATTGCTGAACAAAGAAGATAATGGCAAGAAGGAGATAAAGGCAGAAAGCTCTCAAGGGAAGAAAGAGGGTTTACAGCCTAAGAAGACAGACTTTAAGAAGGGCGGGAAAGACAACAAGTCCCAAGAGAAGAGGAAGTGTAATTTCTGTGGCAAAGTGGGGTACTTAGTGAAAGATTGCCGGAAAAAGAAGGCCAAGTTGAATGGTGGGTGCTTTTCTTGCGGTGAGATAGGCCACATGGCTAAGGATTGCCCAAAGAAGCGAGGGCAGGGGAAGAGGGTTGGATCCACCTCAGGGGCACAGGCCCATGTGCTAGAAGCGCCACCTCTACAACAGCGAGGTACAAATACTTCTGTAGAAAGTGTAGTTTATCTTTATGATCAGCCAGTTCGCACTTTATTTGATTCTGGCGCATCACACTCCTTTATTTCATCTGCTTTAGTAGAATCTCTGCACCTAGAAACTAGTATGGTAGAGGACCCCTTAATTGTTTCAAATCCAATCGGGGGCCCAGCTCATTTGTATATGATCTGTGTGGGATTGAAAATTTCTATTCTAAGCGTAGAATTTAGATGTAATGCCTTTGTTTTGGGCTTCTCGGGATATGGTTTGATTTTGGGCATGGATTGGCTATCCAGCAATGGTGCCATCCTTGATTGTGAGAAAAGGGTGGTTAGGCTTCTGACCCAACTCGGTAACACTCTGGAAATTACTTGTAATCCCTCGTATGCGGTTATGCTTAGTTATCTTGAATCGCTAGATGCTTCTGTTGAGAGTTTGTAATCGGTTAGAGTAGTCCGTGAATATCCGGATGTCTTCGAAGAGGTGAAGGGCTTACCTCCAAAGCGGGAGATAGACTTCCGCATATATCTTGTAGATAATGCACAGCCTGTTGCATTGCCCGTTAGACACATGGCTCCACGGGAAAGGAAAGAGCTCAGTAAACAGATTAAAGAGCTTCTAGAGAAGGGGTTCATTAGAAGGAGCATTTCAGAATGGGGCGCTCCAGTGGTGTTCGCCACAAAGGCGGATGGTTCACTCCATCTATGTGTTGACTATAGGGAGCTCAACAAACTAATGAAAATGAATAGGCACCCTATCCCCAGAATTGACAATCTGTTTGATCAGCTTGTAGGAGCGTCTGTTTTCTCCCAACTCGATTTGGCGACCTGTTTTCATCAGCTAAGGGTGGCTGAAGATAGCATCGATAAGACAACATTCAGAACCCCGGACGGCTTCTTTGAATGGCTTGTCATGCCTTTCGGCTTGACAAATGCACCTGCTTACTTCGTGGACCTTATGAGTAGGGTGTTCAGAGAATTCCTCAACAAGTTCGTAGTGGTCTTCGTAGACGATATCTTGATCTTCTCAAAGAGTGAAGAAGAGCATGCTCAGCACTTAAGGGCAATCATGGAAACTCTGCAAGTCCATCAGCTAAAAGCCAAATTCTCCAAGTGCCACTTTTGGAGAGAGGAAGTGAGGTTTCTTGGGCACATAGTATCCAAAGAAGGGTTAGCTGTGGACCCTGCTAAAGTAGTAGCGGTGCAGGATTGGAAGACACCAAGGAATGCAACTGAGGTCCGAAGTTTTCTAGGACTGGCAGGTTTCTACCGAAAATTCATAAGGGATTTTGCGAAAATCTCGGCTCCACTCACAAGGCTGACAAAGAAGAATCTAGTGTTCAATTGGGACTTGGATTGCGGGTTTGCTTTCCAACGATTAAAATGGGCTCTTACAACAGCCCCAGTTCTGACGTTGCCAGATGGAACCAAGATGTTCACAGTTTATACAGATGCATGTAGGACAGAGCTAGGCGTTGTTTTGATGCAAGAAGGGAGGGTAGTAGCTTATGGTGGAAGGCAATTGAAAGTTCATGAAAAGAACTACTCGACCCACGATCTTGAGTTAGCTGCCATCGTCTTTGCACTCAAGTCTTGGCGACACTATCTCCTAGGTGAGATGTTCGAACTTTACACTGACCATAAATCGTTGAAATATCTTTTCTCGTAGAAAGATCTTAACTTGAGGCAACAGAGATGGATGGAGTTTCTTGCCTCGTACGATTTCGAGATCTCCTACACTCCGGGCAAAGGCAACGTAGTGGCAGACGCGTTGAGCCGAAAGAAACTTACCCTAAGCCCGCTGTTTGTTGAAAGGCAAAGCCTAGAGTTTATAGCCAACTTTTACTTTAGGCCCTCCTCCGATTTTGTACCGGGCTTGCTAGCATCTCTCGAAGTACGCCCGACTCTAGTGGACTCAATAGGGACAGCACAACGCGAAGACCCTCAGCTTGTGGAGACGATTGATAGGCTAATTAGGGGTGAGACTTCAAGTCACCTCAATAGATACTCCATTGACAATAAGGTTTGGCTAAGGCGAGACGGAAGACTATGCGTCCCACAGACAAGGGATTTAGTAAAGACGGTTCTCGAAGAAGCACATCACTCCAAGATGACGATACATCCAGGCGGAGATAAAATGTACAAGGACATAAAGATAACTTTCTTTTGGAGCGGCATGAAGAAGGACGTGGCAGATTTCGTTTCTAAGTGTATGACTTGCCAACAGGTTAAGGCGGAGGAGAAGAAGCCTGGCGGTCTGCTCCATCCTCTAGAGGTCCCGCAATGGAAGTGGGATAGCATCTCAATGGACTTCATTGATGGGCTGCCTAGATCTAGAAGAGGCAACACTAGCATTTGGGTAATAGTGGATAGGCTTACTAAAAGCGCCCACTTTTTACCTGTCAAGAGTAAAAGGACTACGTCATCCCTAGCATCTCTTTACCTCAAGGAAATTGTTCGATTCCATGGAATACCCTCCAGCATTGTTAGTGACCGAGACCCTATCTTCACAAGTGAGTTTTGGCGGAGTCTGCAAGAAGCGGTAGGCACACAGTTATGCTTGAGTACAACCTATCACCCCCAAACCGACGGCCAGACAGAAAGAGTGAACAGAGTTTTGGAGGACCTTTTAAGACTGTGCGTCCTTGACTTCGGAGGGACATGGGAAGACCATCTCCCTTTGGTGGAATTTTCCTACAACAACAGCTACCAAGCCATCATCGGAATGGCACCCTTCAAAGCTTTATATGGAAGACCGTGCCGATCGCCCACTTGTTGGTGGGAGTCTACTGACAAGCTCATACTTGGACCAGATATGATCCGAGAGACTTCAGAAAAGGTAGACTTGATACGGAGAAGAATGAAGACAACCCAAGATAGACAGAAATCCTACGCCGACAAGAGAAGGACCGACCTTGAGTTTGAGGTTGGGGACACAGTTTTTCTGAAAGTATCTCCTCTAAGGAACGTTGTTCATTTTGGATCCACTGGAAAGCTGGCACCGAGATTTGTAGGACCATTTCCTATCATCGAGAAGGTTGGGAAGATGGCCTATAGATTAGAGCTACCCGAAAAACTAGCTGGAGTTCACGACGTCTTTCACGTTTCGCATCTCCGAAAATGTCTACATGAATCTGCTGAAGTGGTAGAGCCAAACATCCTTAAAGAAGCTAAAGTGGAACGCGAAGCAACCGTGAGAAGAGTTCCAACACGCATCTTAGGAACTGAAGTGAAAAAGCTTCGCAACCACGAAGTCAAGCTCGTCAAAGTTCAGTGGAGCGACGCCGAGGAAGATGCGACTTGGAAAACTGAGGCTAGAATACGCACAGCCTACCCTTTTCTTTTTGAGGGTACATCTTTGATCTTTCTTTTTCCTTAAGTTGCGCTTTTATCTATCTTTTTAGGTATATCTCATCGACCTTATCTTTTAGGTAGAAACCCTTTGGATGAAAACATGTAATTGAAACATGTTATGAATGATGGTTGCAAGTGGTTGCAAGTGATTGCTAGTGGTTGATCGTGGTTGCATATACACACACAATCTAGGTTTCATATTGCCTCAGTCACTTCATATTGCATATGCATATATGTATTTATATTCGTATATGGTTGAAGTTTAATGTGTTGTCATATAGATGTTGCATTTATATGAATGATTGTGTACTCATGTAGAATCATGAATAGGAAAATTTGCATACATAATGGATTCATGACACTTACATAATTTGCATTAAGGAGGTCAACTGAATCAGTAGACCGCCTGATTTTACATTAGATAAGTACATGTACACACACTTCGCATATGATCATGAAGCATTAGAAGTCATTTAAGGACAATGGATGCTCGTGGTTGATGGATGAGTAGATGGACGTTTCGATGTTAGGATATACATTCTTCCTAAACTTGAAGATTTCGGGGACAAAATCCTTTTAAGTGGGGGAGAATGTAACACCCTATGTATTCTATAACAGTGAAATTCACAAATTAAAGTATAATTAATTTCAAATCAAAGAATTAAGGGAAACGGGATACGCCATTGCATTCAACTCGGAATTCTGCTTGAGATAGAGTCCGAGTTTGCATAAAACGGACTCCGTATAAGGGAGATATGACCTCCGGAAGTTTCAGAATTCAGTTTAAAATTCAAACAGACAGAAACAGTTCAGAAAACAGTTCAAAATTCAAAAATGGGGCCCAGATTAGGCTGGGTGGGAATTTTCCCGCCCAAGGCACCCAGGTCGACTGGGTAGTCGACCTGGGCCACCCAGGTCGACTATGTAGTCGACCTGGGGGTCGACTGGGTAGTCGACCTAGCCCCTGAGCCAGGTCGAACCCAGCCCCTCCTGGCTGGCCTGGTCTGTGCTTGGCCGAATTTCTGAGCCTTGTCTTGTCACTAGGGCTAGGTGTCAGCTCCTGATTGGTCTCTCTTTCAAACGAACGGCTAATATTAATCTATGCTCCATCGACGGTCCTAATCAATTCACAAACTCTATAAAAAGGATCTAAGACTCCACCTAATTCATACAAATAAAAATGAGAATGAGACCGTCATGCTGCTGAAGAAAGACTAGGAGTAGCTGTCAAAATTGAGAGACGATTAGGAGTCGATTCGAAAGCTTAAAGCAACGACAACTAAATCAAAACAACGCCTACAACAAAGGATAGTATCTCCAAATTCAGAATTCAGAAACCTGAATTGAAGATTCGTCATACGTTGTAAGTAGAGTGTTATTCCGATGTGAATGAATAATTGTGTTTTGATTTGTGTAAATGAGAAATGGAATTGTACTTAATTTGTGGTGATGATAATTCATAATTGTATGTTGCTATGATTCTAATTATGAATAGATTTGGGATGTTGTGGTATAATGATGTTAGACCTATTGGATATTTGCAAGTATATGACTCATGTTGAAAGTTAACGACTATATGTTTGTGGTAGTTACAATACCTATAGGATATTTGCAAGTATATGATTCATGTTGAAAGTTAACGACTATATGTTTGTGGTAGTTTATTACAACAAAGTTGAGATTCATGCAAGTATATGATTCACTATTATGCCAACATGATTTATATCTTTATGATCATTTTTAGCGTAGTTGGATCCATTTGGGTATTATGATTCATATGAATTTATGTTGGAATTGGCATCATGATTCAAGTGTAAAACCATACTTTTGTATTAGTGACAAAAGTAAGCATCTTTGTGAACTTGTGTTGACTTTATGAACATGGCTAGTTTATGTTTAACTTTATACCCAAACAAAATATGTTTTAGGCCTATGTTGTTATCAAAATCATATGATAATATATGCGACACATAATTAAGTTAGATTTACATTTTAAATGCAAGTTTACATGAATAGATTAAAAACCATGATTCGTGTTTAGGTATGTTTTATGTCATGATTATATGCTATTACAATGCAAGTTCACAAGTGCCTAATTTATGTTAATTAGACCGTTATGTTGCAAGTTCATGCGTTCACACACCCCTTTTTGATGTTACTTAGAATATATAAACACCATGTTCTAAGCCTCCCCTTTTTCATGTGGCTAAGTTGGGCTTAAATGTTAAGCCCAACATAATATAGCGAACGTATAAAACGAGGGTAATGATGTTGGGTTAAAAATATAAAACATATGTGTTGGCATGTTTGACACATGCCAACGACTTTGAGAACATTTAAGTGGTATAAATTAATTTTACCCAATAAAGATGAATTTGAATAATGGGCTGCAAATATTTACTTATAAAAAGAAAAGAGACAAAATATGTAACTTAGAGAATACGATGTGTTTAACCCGAGGTTGGATTGAGTTGTGACATAAACCTCCCCGGACCCGCCCGGCTGTCCAGTAGTCACAACAATACCTATCCAATGTGGGTGGTTAAACACTGAGCCCAATAAAGACCCGAGGTTAGACTGAGTTGTGACGTAAGATTGCCCGTAATCAACCGGAAACAGGCAGTCACAACAATACCTGTCTAATGTGAGAGGTCGAGGCTTTAATAAGACAATTAAGGCTGAGTCGGGATTGATAGGATTAAGTAAAATAAATTAATACTTAATCAAATTGAACATGCTAAACTATACAGACTGATTGGGGGTTAGGTTTATACAGAACACTTAACCAACTTAGCACGTTGGCTAGAAATAGAAAACCTAGTAGCGGGGGAACCTTTTCAGCATTAATCCTACAAGGTGTATCAGGATACCCTGAACTAGGCAGGGTGGGGCACGATTACTGGGCTGACTGTAAGAGGTCAAATCGACGGCGGTGGTGCAGCAGTGTAGGTTCTAACGGGGTGCGGGCGTGCACACACTCTGGTGTAGAAAAATTAGGCACTGGGCACGAGTAGTATACCTGTGCATTCTAGAATTGTGTCGGGCCGCCACCATGGGATTAGCATAGGTAGCTACAACATCGGGGGCTGTAAGACACATGTAACTATGCGAGTAGGAGCCGATCATTAGAAATTGATCACTTCACCCTGATTACGGGGTGCCTGTTGGGAACTAGTTTATAGGGGTGCAGAGATTAATATGGGGTACGATAGTATATTCGACTCTAGACGACTTAACTTAATTTATAGTGCTTTCCCATTTCCAGTTTATACTTATCATGCCCAATTCTTTATTCATAGACTGAATAGTCCTAGACTTACTCAGGCTTTATGTCTGACTCTACTTTTCTTTCGTCTTCTTTTCTTTCGTCCCCCCCCCCCCCCCCAGGTCCATAGGGAGGGAATACCGCAGCTTGACCAGTTTTCACATTCATCTTGAAGAGAAAGAATGTATTGCTTGGATCTCTTTCGTTTTGGACTATGGCTTTGGATAGCAATTATGGGGACTTATGCAGTTTACTTATGTTTTTATGCTTCTTTAAGTTATGAAATCAAGACAGTTATGGAAATGTAATGTTTTTGGAATAATTGTAAGATAATTATGGTATGGTTTGTGTAACACGTATTTTGATGAAATAAAAGTTGCTGTTGTTATCCGCTGTTCAAAAATATGTGTATTTATATCTGTCTTGTGTATCTGTGCTTTATACTTATAAACCTCCACCAAAATTAGGGCATTCCCTTTGAGAGTGACCCTAACGGAGGTGGGGTGTTTCATCTAATTACAAATATCAATCAAGTGGAACGCTTGCATCTCACGCTCCACATATATTGTATACAATCAAAACCGCGGGCACTTATTGGATATTGGATTCTGACCATGACAAGGTATGGGACCACCTGCCGATAGTGTATCTCTAGAGACGAATACACTGGGTTCAACAAGAAAGTCTTGCAACCCGACCCTCACATGACCGACCACTCATTTCGCTTGAGTGTATCGAATGTATATCACCAACGGTTGGGAGCTACCCACCGTCTTCCCGACAAGCGACAACATCGAAAAAGATTTAAGAAACAAAAGGAATTTCTCTAGATAGGTGATTATATACCCTAATGGGAGCGGCCCACATAGCCATGCTGTCTGCCCGATTTTTGTTGTGACGTCCCGCCCTGCACCAACCGACATTTACTCCAAAGGTGCGCTGTACACATGTCCAGTTAGCACGGAACGGGTCGTCAGAAGGAAAAAGGAAGAAAAAAATGAACATACAAAGAACCTGTAAAATGTCTCACAGCGCATAGGATAAAATATAATAATAACATACTTGACATAAAACAGGTGAGACAGTGCATAAGCTGAAACAACTAACATAGCAGCGGAAAATGTAAGTACAGCTTATGATCCAAAGTTAAACATTACTACAACTTTTCAAACTGTCTCAAAGCAAAGGCAAGATAAAGGAGGTACACTACTAATGCCCAAGTAGCGACTACCAACGACACAGGGAGAATATCTATATATCATACGTGGAAGCCTCCTGCCCGCCTCCGAATCAGCTACTCGTGCATCACCAGCTAACCTGTCTCTAGTCTGCTCGTGTGAGCACCCAGATTAATAAGAGGAGACATAAAACTCAGGGTCAGACATAAAGCCTGGTATGAGCGATAAGCATCTAAACAGAACAATAACAGGTAGACTAAAACATACCTGAACCTAGACCTGCAACCAAAGAGTTAGCACTACATACTGTACAACACTCTAAGGTGCCATATCAAACGGTGTAAAGATACGGAGGTGGGGGTGTGCATGTCATAGTGATGGCAAACAATCAAACATAGCATCCATCCTCACATCTCTCACTCAGTGCGTAAAGCATACGATATTCACCACTTCGATCGCCCATCCTTGCTACGATCACTTTGCCCCCATGAAGTCATAAATGGCTTCACTGCACTGATAACGTAGCCACTAATCCTTCGCTATGTCCACTTGCCCCATGGAGTTATTCACCCCATCTGCGCTGGCTCATAGCCTTACCAATCCTTTACTATGTCCACTTGCCCCATGGAGTTATTCACCCCATCTGCGATGGCTTATAGTCTTTCCAATCCTTTACTATGTCCACTTGCCCCATGGAGTTATTCACCCCATCTGCGCTGGCTCATAGTCTTACTACGCATCACCTTGCCGCTCGAGTCGTAATGACTCTACTGCACTGATAACGTAGTCTTGCTACCATCACCTTGTCCCTCGAGTCGTAGTGACTCTACTGCACTGATAAGTAGCCCATCATTCATTTTCAGTGGTGAATCGAAGTTATGAACGTCGAAAACTCCTTAGCACACGTCCCGCAGCAAATCCCAACTCATCAGTTCCCAATTGGATCCTGAGCTATAACTTCCCATATTGGACTACCTTTGCATCTCGGGTTATTGGTCAATACTGGGTCAGGTCGGGTTCCTCTTCAAGCCATCGGTTCGGGTCGGGTCCACTACGTTGCATCGCTTCATAGCCTTCCTCTGGTAACGGTTCGGTTCGGGTACACTACACTGCGTCGGTTCAGGTCGGGTGTCCTCCTTCGGGTCGGGTCGGGTGCCATCTCCCATTCAGTTCATGCTCCCGCTCTGATCAGCTCCTTCGTTCTTCACATGCTCCGATCTGATCCCTCCTCCTTTATCCGATCCGATCCCAGTTCAATTAGCGTGGCCTTCCTTTTTGCCAGTTTTCTCAAGTGTCAGGTTCCGATCCGATCGAATCCCTTGCCCAATTCAACTTATCTGATCCGATCCTGCACTGTTTCCTGAAGCTTTTCCAGCAAGTGTTTACGCCATTCAATGACGTTTTCGACCATTCTAACTATTGAAATCAATCACAAAGCATATCATACAGTTATAGCAACATGCATAATAAATCACAAACATCAAAACATCAATATGATAGGTTAAAGTGGATCAAACATACCCAAAACCCCATATCTCCCCTTAAGCATGTTTAGGTGAAACTAATGATAGGATTAGCAAAACTTAACCAAATTAACCTAAATTCATATCAGAGGTCTAAAACATCATTTAAGATTTTATTAACATTTTTCCAGAATTTTATCATGTTTAAATTCGCTAATTAACACTAATTACCCTTAATTAGCCATAATTAGTGAGGAACTATGCAAATCACTCACCTTAGTCACAAATAAACTAAAATCTGAAATAAATATCTGATTTGATGCGAATCCCAATGCTAAACAGCAGCTCCAATGTTGATTTGGTGTAGATCTTCCTTGATTTGATGTTGCTAAGCTTAATCCTTGATTAAAAGATGATTTGGAGGTGATTTAGAGGTTGGAGGCCATTTTTAGGGTTTCTTGGAGATAAGTGGAGGCTAGAAAACTGAAATGGAATGATTCTCTAACTCATTTCAGCCTCCCCATAACCCTAATCCCGAAATGGGTTATGGGCCTATTCACTAATCACCCTATTTGGCCCGGTTAAGCAGTTTTTCACCTTCCAAACCTTATTTCAGCCATATCTCCCAAACGGTAAGTCCGTTTGGCTATAATGACCACTCTACGAAAAGGTAAACCATCAAACGAATCTAGTGGAAGTGGTTTTATGTCAAAATTCATTTTCAATCAAAAGTTATGACCAAAACAAGATCAGCTAGGGGCAAAATGGTCATTTAAAAATCGACAAAAATCATGAACATGGGAAATGACTCTAATAGATGTTTCCCAAAGTTACATGACCATACAACTTCATATGGGAAAGAAATAAATATTCTACGATACTTTGATGTGTAGAATGCGGGTTGTTACATTCTCCCCCCTTAAGAAATTTCGCCCCCGAAATTCCCTAACCAAAAACACACAAAGGGTCTCGCATGCCTATCAACCATAAAACAACCATCAAACATGCAAAACAAGCAAAACAAGTCTATCTTAGCATGCGGAAAACTAAATCGAAGTTAAAATCTTACCAGGCAAAGAGTTCTGGATACGCCTTCCTAATGCTCTCCTCTGTCTCCCAAGTACAATCGTTCTCGTTCTCGCCCCACTGAACCTTGACTAGCTTCACCGCCTTCCTTCGAAGTTGCTTCGTATCGTGCCCCACAATACGAATCGGCTTGCGGTTCCCAACCGCCTCGGGTTCTACTTCGAAGTCCTCTAACTGATCAGGTGAAATAGTCATATCTGAGTCGTGAACGAACTTCCTTAGTTAGGAAACATGAAATACATTGTGAACTCCCGCCATCTTCTCTGGTAAGCCAACTCTATATGCCAAATTCCCGACTAGTTCAAGAACAGGGAATGGGCCAACAAATCTTGGTGCCAATTTGCCTCTCCTGCCAAATCGTATCACCCTCTTCAACGGAGAAATTTTGACGAACACCAAATCACCAACGTAGAATTTCAAATCTCTTCTCCTCTTATCAGCATAACTCTTCTGCCTATCTTGGGCAGCTTTCATTCGTTGTTGAATGATCTTAATCTTATCCGAAGTTTCCCTCACCACATCTGGTCCAAGCATAAACTTATCGCCAGTCTCTATCCAACATGATGGTGAGTTGCACGGTCTTCCGTACAAAGCTTCATATGGAGCCATACCGATACTGGATTGGTAGTTATTATTATATGCAAACTCTACTAGATGCAAATGGTCATCCCATGATCCACCAAAATCAAATATACAAGCTCTCAAGAGATCTTCCAATATATGATTCACCCTCTCCGTCTGACCGTCGGTCTGAGGATGATATGCAGTACTGAGATGTAATCCTGACCATAGAGCCTCTTGTAAGCTCTTCCAAAACCTACTAGTGAACAACGGGTCTCGGTCACTCACAATGCTTTTAGGTACTCCATGAAATCTCACTACCCACTTCATATACAATTCTGCCAACTTGGCTGCTGTTCTGGTCGATTTGACTGGTATAAATCTTGCGCTCTTAGTCAATCGATCCACAATTACCCAAATGCTATCATATCCCGATCTAGTCCTCGGTAAACCATCGATGAAATCCATCGAGACTTTCTCCCATTTCCATTCGGGAATTTCTAATGGTTGCAACAACCCACTAGGCTTCTTTTGCTCGGCTTTAACTAGCTGGCAATTCATGCATTTGGATATAAACTTCCCCACGTCTCTTTTCATCCCTTCCCAGTAGTAAGTCTGCTTCATGCCTCGATACATCTTATTACCACCGGGATGTATAGTCAGTTTTGAGTGATGACATTCTCTAAGCACTTCATCTCTCAAACCATTCACGTTGGGTACTACTAGTCTTCCATTCTTTCGAAGCCATCCATCTCGATCAAGCCCATACACACTCATCTCCTCACCGTCGACGTCCATCTCTAACTTGGAGATGATTTCCAATAGATTAGGATCGTCCTCTGGCTGGAACCAATCCGCTCTATCAAAGTGGGTCTGATCGCCAAACTAGCTAGCATAACTGGATCCAATTCGCACTTTGGTCTGAAATCAAACCCCGCGATATACTCCAGTTGCTTCCATTCAAGAAACATTGCCCCTAAACTGGCATGTCTCCTACTCAAGGCATCGGCTACCGCATTCCCTTTCCCAGGTGTGTATGCGATATCAAAATCATACGAAGCCAAGAACTCTAACCATCTCTGCTGACGGAGATTCAGATCTTTCTAGGAGAAGAGATGCTTTAACGATTTATGATCGGTAAACAACTCAAATCTTTCTCCCAAGAGATAGTGTCTCCACATCTTCAGCGCAAACATGATCGCTACTAATTCCAAATCATGGGTAGGATACTTCTTCTCATGCGGCTTTAGCTGTCGGCTAGCATAAGCTACAACCCTACCTCCTTGCATCAAAACCGCACCTAGTCCGGTACCACAAGCATCCGTGTATACCGTCATCTCTTCATTCCCTTTAGGAATGACTAGCACTGGTGCACGCGTCAACCTTTCCTTTAGACTCATGAATGCATTCTCACACACTCCGTCCCAGACGAAGGACTGATTCTTCTTAGTCAACAGAGTCAACGGTGCTGCTATCTTGGAGAGTCCTGGATAAAGTTACGATAATATCCAGCTAATCCCAAGAAACTTCTTACATCTGTTGCATTCTTGGGCGTAGGCCAATCCTGTACCGTAGCCACCTTCGCAGGGTCCACGGCAATACCACTCTCTGAAACAACATGACCCAAGAATCTCACTTCCCTTCTCCAAAAGTGACACTTAGAGAATTTCGCTTTCAATTGGTGTTTCCTCAACACCTCCATCACTATCCCCAAGTGTCCCTTGTGTTCCTCCTCTGTCCTTGAGTAAACAAGGATATCGTCTACGAACACAAGAGCAAACTTACTCAACTGAACTCTGAATACTCGATTCGTAAGATCCACAAAGTAGGCTGGTGCATTGGTCAACCCAAATGGCATGACCAACCACTCATAAAATCCAGACGGCGTCCTAAATGCCGTTTTCGAAACACTCTCCTCCGCTACTCAAAGCTGATGAAATCCTGTCGCGAGGTCCAACTGGGAGAACACTCTTTCTCCTTCCAGTTGATCAAACAAATCATCTATCCACGGTAGAGGATACTTATTCTTCCTCGTCACCTTATTCAACTCGCGATAGTCCACACACAAACGAAGGGAACCATCTGCCCTAGTGGCAAACACAACTGGTGCTCCCCACTCGGAGACACTTCTTCTAATAAATCCCTTCTTCAAAAGATTGCTGACTTGCACCCCGAGCTCTCGCTGCTCCCTTGGTGCCATATGACGAAGTGGCATCACTATAGGTCTAGCATCTTTCACTAAATCAATACGGAACTCAATCTCTTGGTGTGGTGGAAGCCCGGTCACCTCCTCAAAGACGTCCGGATACTGGCCAACCACGGGCACATCTGACAACTCATCCTGCGGGATGTCGAGGGAATTTACAAAACTAGCCATAACCCCATCACTCGGTAGACTACCAAACACTACCCTCCGCCCATCATCCGCCCTAACTGTCACCAAAAAGCCCTCACAGTCTACCACCACCCCGTATCTTTGGAGCCAATCGACTCCCAATATAATGCCATACCCAGTAAAGCCCAAAACATAGCAATCACAAACAAACATACATGCATGACTCGATAAGACCAAATTCCTGCAAATCATACTAAGGCTAGTCGAACCACCAATCGGGTTCGTCACAACCAATGGTCTATCGACTATCTCGGGTTCCAGTCCCAACCTATCTACCAGGTCACTAGATATGAAGGAACGGGAAGCCCCAGTATCAAACAAAACTCGAACTGGTACATCATAAATAGAAAGCATACCTTGAATAACAACATTCTTTCCTTTCTTCGCCGCAGTTGGGGCATTCGACGAAGAAGGAACACTATCAATAGCATATGCTTTCACAATCTGCTTCTCCTTAAGAGGTTGCGGACACTTATCCTTGAAATGTCCCACTTGACCACAGTTGAAGCACTTCTTATCCGCTGGCTTGGCCCGACAATCTTTAGCATAATGGCCTTTCTTACCACAGCTGAAGCACTCAACATCCTTCTTGTTCTTTTTCTTGCCACCCTTAGATTGGTCCTGCTTCCTCTTATTCTGAGAGGTATTCTTGCCTCCACCGCCTGCTTGCGGCTTTGGCCCTTCTGCAGATGCAGCCTTAGTCTTTGACTTAGGGTAAAGGCTCTCTGACCTCAAAGCTTTCCCCCACAATCGATTCAAAAGTCTCATTGATGTGGTTGATAAGCCTTTCCCCTAAGTATCCATCCAACCCAGTAATGAACTTCTCATTCTTCTTCTCAGGAGTATCGATAAGAGATAGTCCATACTTTGACAAAGTGTCGAACTCAGCAATATAGTCACAAACTGCCCTACCACTCTGCTTGAGTTCCAAGAATCTCCTAAACAACACTGACTTCTGGGCAGCTGGAATGAACTTCTTGCTAAAGCGAGCCTTGAACTGATCTCAAGTAACCTGGTCTTTTAGAGTAGCTGTTCTAATGGCATTCCACCAATTCATCGCTCACCCTTGCAGTCGACGAGACGCTAGCCTTCTCTTCATCGCATCTTCAAGACCCAAGTCATCGAAGATACGATCACAGCTATCCATCCAGTCCTGAACATCTGTGGCTGACTCCATCCCATGGAACGGCTTCCCACCAAGGTTAGTGTAATCCTTGCACAACTTGGCGAAATAGACCCTAGGCGCCTGCACTACTGGGCCAACAGCAACTCCGGGATTAGGAACTGCCCCTTGCACTTCTCTAAGCATGTCTCTCATGAGGTCGGTAAACATCGCCCTCATGTCTGCAGCATTCCCATGGTTGGTCCCTCTACCTGCACCCCTCGTGTCTCGACTCATCGTCAATCTGTAAAAGGGAAACGATTAACGACCCCATAGTGCTGCTAGTGCAGTGCGACTTCATTCTTATACTACTAATAGTATATACTTATAGCTTTTGAAAACCAAAGTAATCACAAATACGCGCTCTCATATACGTACTCTCTCCCTAGTGTCTTTCCCTAGGTTAACTACGAACCTAGAGCTCTGATACCAAATGTGACGGCCCACCCCGCACCAACTGACATTTACTCCAAAGGTGTGCTGTACACATGTCCAGATAGCACGGAACAGGTCGTCAGAAGGAAAAGGAAGAAAGAAATGAACATGCAAAGAACCTGTAGAATGTCTCACAACACATAGGATAAAATATAATAATAACATACTTGACATAAAATAGGTGAGACAGTGCATAAGCTGAAACAACTAACATAGCAGCGAAAAATGTAAGTACAGCTTATGATCCAAAGTTAAACATTACTACAACTTTTCAAACTGTCTCAAAGCAAAGGCAAGATAAAGGAGGTACACTACTAATGTCCAAGTAGCGACCACCAACGACACAGGGAGAATATCTATATATCATACGTGGAAGTCTCCTGCCCACCTCCGAATCAGCTACTCGCGCATCACCCGCTAACCTGTCTCTAGTCTGCTCGTGTGAGCACCCAGAGTAATAAGAGGAGACATAAAACTTTGGGTCAGACATAAAGCCTGGTATGAGCGATAAGCATCTAAACAGAACAATAACTGGTAGACCAAAACATACATGAACCTGGACCTGCAACCAAAGAGTTAGCACTACATATTGTACAACACTCTAAGGTGCCATATCAAATGGTGTAAAGATACGGAGGTGGGGGTGTGCATGTCATAGTGATGGCAAACAATCAAACATAGCATCCATCCTCACATCTCTCACTCAGTGCATAAAGCATACGATATTCACCACTTTGATCACCCATCCTTGCTACGATCACTTTTCCCCATGAAGTCATAAATGGCTTCACTGCACTGATAACGTAGCCACTAATCCTTCGCTATGTCCACTTGCCCCATGGAGTTATTCACCCCATCTGCGCTGGCTCATAGCCTTACCAATCCTTTACTATGTCCACTTGCCCCCATGGAGTTATTCACCCCATCTGCGATGGCTCATAGTCTTTCCAATCCTTTACTATGTCCACTTTCCCCATGGAGTTATTCACCCCATCTGTGCTGGCTCATAGTCTTACTACGCATCACCTTGCCCCTCGAGTCGTAATGACTCTACTGCACTGATAACGTAGTCTTGCTACCATCACCTTGCCCCTCGAGTCGTAGTGACTCTACTGCACTGATAAGTAGCCCATCATTCATTTTCAGTGGTGAATCGAAGTTATGAACGTCGAAAACTCCTTAGCACACGTCCCGCAGCAAAGCCCAACCATGAAGTGAACTCATCGGTTCCCAATTGGATCCTGAGCTCTAACTTCCCATATTGGACTACCTTTGCATCTCGGGTTATTGGTCAATACTGGGTCGGGTCGGGTTCCTCTTCAAGCCATCGGTTCGGGTCGGGTCCACTACGTTGCGTCGCTTCATAGCCTTCCTCTGGTAACGGTTCGGTTCTGGTTCACTACACTGCGTCGGTTCGGATCGGGTGTCTCCTTCGGGTCGGGTCGGGTGCCATCTCCCATCCGGTTCATGCTCCCACTCAGATCAGCTCCTTCGTTCTTCACATGCTCCGATCCGATCCCTCCTCCTTTATCCGATCCGATCCCAGTTCAATTAGCGTGGCCTTCCTTTTTGCCAGTTTTCTCAAGTGTCAGGTTTCCGATCCGATCGAATCCCTTGCCCAGTTCAACTTATCCGATCCGAGCCACCATATCCGATCTGATCCGATCCTGCACTGTTTCCTGAAGCTTTTCCAGCAAGTGTTTACTCCATTTGACGACGTTTTCGACCATTCTAACTATTGAAATCAATCAAAAAGCATATCATACAGTCATAGCAACATGCATAATAAATCACAAACATCAAAATATCAATATGATAGGCTAAAGTGGATCAAACATACCCAAAACCCCATATCTCCCCTTAAGCATGTTTAGGTGAAACTAATGATAGGATTAGCAAAACTTAACCAAATTAACCCAAATAAATATCAGAGGTCTAAAACATCATTTAAGATTTTATAAACATTTTTCCAGAATTTTATCATGTTTAAATTCACTAATTAACACTAATTACCCTTAATTAGCCATAATTAGTGAGGAACTATGCAAATCACTCACCTTAGCCACAAATAAACTAAAATCTGAAATAAATCTCTGATTTGATGCAAATCCCAATGCTAAACAGCAGCTCCAATGTTGATTTGGTGTAGATCTTCCTTGATTTGATGTTGCTAAGCTTAATCCTTGATTAAAAGATGATTTGGAGGTGATTTAGAGGTTGGAGGCCATTTTTAGGGTTTCTTGGAGATAAGTGGAGGCCAGAAAACTGAAATGGAATGATTCTCTAACTCATTTCCGCCTCCCCATAACCCTAATCCCGAAATGGGTTGTGGGCCTATTCACTAATCACCCTATTTGGCCCAGTTAAGCGGTTTTTCACCTTCCAAACCTTATTTCAGCCATATCTCCCAAACGGTAAGTCCGTTTGGCTATTATGACCACTCTACGAAAAGGTAAACCATCAAACGAATCTAATGGAAGTGGTTTCAGGTCAAAATTCCTTTCCAATCAAAAGTTATGGCCAAAACAAGATCAGCTAGGGGCAAAATGGTCATTCAAAAATTGACAAAAATCATGAACATGGGAAATGACTATAATAGATGTTTCCCAAAGTTACATGACCATACAACTTCATATGGGAAAGAAATAAATATTCTACGATCCTTTGATGCGTAGAATGCGGGTTGTTACATTTGTCATTTACCGGTTGTGAGGCTTGAGGCCAGAATTTACTTTTGAACATCTGATCGCCATTCAATTTGAATGCCACATCGTCAGATCCGCCAGATATCACCAATTGACGTCAACAAAAATACTCTAGTTGGGAGCTAACCAACCATAGCACGTTTAAAGAAATCAACGTGCGTGATCCTTTGGAAATACTCTGTCAGACACTCGTCCATACAAGTCATCCAGGAACAGGATGAACCGAAGGTACTCTCCTACTGCATCTCATATAGGAATCACCCCATGGATCAGTAGCGAGAAGTCCTTGCAACCTGTAGATTCCGACCACGACAGAACCACAGTACATCTCTGGCTGCAGACCAGAGATTATTATCAGTTCTTCCGCTTACGAAAATCTACGGTCTTCAATGCTCCATCTCGATCATCTCTAATATCTTTACGTATTTGTTGGTCGGAATGGTTTTCGAATATAAATTCGATCCCGGTCTTTCCGTACCAACAATCGTATTGGATATATTTGATAGTCGATGATTTAACTATCAAAATAAACAGTGTTTCAATCATGACAACCCAAGTGAGTTTACTAGTTCAGTATTCGGTCTCACATGGCCTTTTAATCTAAAACAAATGTAAATTCAAACTTTCAAATCTTTCGATATCTTAAATATCATTTTCTCTCTTTCTTACTTAATGTAAGATTTTTCTTTCACTAATTCCCTTTTTAATACTTAGGAAATCCTATATCATATTTTGTTTCTATTTTCCCTTTCAAAAACATTATTCACATTTTTATAATATTGGAAACTCATTACTCGTACAAATAACATTTTGAAATATCTTTATTTCACTACTTAAAACAATAATCCATCCTTATCTTCCGAGAATAAAATTCAACTTTACGTTTTCTTCCTAATTCAAAATATCCTTTTAACTTCTCATAATTCCTCTTTGTTTCCTTTACACTTTATAATCCTTATTATAAATATATTCCAAATTTTCTCCAAAACGTCACATTGTTATTTCACTAACGGAAATAATAAACTATCACTAACTTCTTTACCATTACAACTTATCACCCTCAGATAATCCTGATGTCGTTCAAGTTGGGGTATTTTAATTACCTCTTAGACCTTGATCAACAACGTTCATATCTAAAGACAAATACGAGTTGTAATACAAAAACCAATATTCCATTCTAATCTCAAATGAAATTCCATTTAATTAATTCTAAATAACCAATTTCCCAAATTTTAACCGTTACAGTTAATTTCTGTTCCCATATTTATAAATCTGAAAAATCTCAGAATCTACTTTGTAAAATCAATTTATAATTAATTATAAAAATAAATGTTTATTTCCTTTTAATAAAGTTTTATTCAAAATATACATTTCAAAATCTATCTCCAGTTATAAAATAAATTTTATAACTTTATCTCTATCGACTCACCCGACGGTGAATCAATATTAACAAAACGATTTACTTTTAGGCCATTTACTGCCGATTACTTAACCAATATAGCCCATTGGTTAAAACACAACACGGGTTGACTTTTCAGTCCATGGTCACTACCAAAATCAATAACCCAATCACGACAGTTCATATAATAGTATGAAAATAAATAATATATTTGAGGAATCCGGTTGGATCCCTACAACCTATCCTTCCCTGTATACAAACGGTTACCTCCACACAGTTTAAAACGATTCAAATAGATCAAACAATTCAAACAGGTCAAGCAATTAAAACTATTAAACACGTTTATTGATAAACGTGACCCATAAGGTAAGTTACCTTTATTGGGACCAATCGTTAAAATAACGATTTGGTATTTCACTGAAATTAACCAACGGTTTAATTTCATTAGTTAAATCAACAGATAAATTATAACTAGCAAACAGCCAACCATTAGCAAGCAGAGCACACAAAATAAAAAACCCAATTTATATAAAATATAAATGGAAAAATACCGAGTGAGTTTAACTCACCTTGTTCTTTTATCTGTCGCTGAAATAATTTTCTTTATTTAAATTAAACAAATGTTTAATTTAATTAGAACTCTCAGCTGCCCTAAACTCTGTCCCAACCAGCTTCCAATATTCTGCTTTCTGATGCGGTTCTAACGTCATCTGTTACATCGAGTACTGTCACTGTATGACAGGATAGAAATTAATACCGTATTCATTAATTAAAATCAATATGATTTAACTTGGCATTTTATAGTTTCTTCTACCCGATGTTACCTAAAATTTACCGCGTTAGAACTATGGTCCCGTTTTATATAGGTTCAACAAAAACTAGGCACATACAGTATATAATATTATGTATATACATATATATATACTCTTACCTTAGTTTTATTTTATATACCTACCGTTAGTTCACAAATTTTAAACCAATCGGCCCATTTTTTTGAAATTTGATTAGACCATAGTTTTGAAACTGAGTCCGTTATAAATAACATACTATATATATTCTTAAGTTCTTAACTAATAGTAATTATGTTTATATAAGTAGTCTTAGCTAGGCACTTAAAACCTTAATTAGGCTTGGTTAAAAGCATATTACCACTTATTGTTCATCGTCCCTTAATACCGTGACCCCTTTCCATCCACGTTACTGAGATCGGCTCCTTCTCCCACATAATCCCCTGTTGCTCAACCCATGCGCCACCGCACCGCTCAACTTCCCGTCCATCAGCTCCGCATGTTGCTCATGCATGAAGCAGCTCCACGTACGTCCTCATTCCATGCACACTACTATCCTTGCTTCACATGTTGGTTCCATCTATCCTTCACCGCACTTCATCCATGTTTTGATTCTCATAACACATGTTGTCCACTTCCGTTCGTTTTTCTTCAGCTTTTGCCTCTCTTTTTTTAATTATATAATATGCGAAAGGCTCAGTCAGTAGGCCCATGCACCACACCCCATACACAGCCCGCATGAGCCTCCTCCCTTCAGCACCGAACGTTTACAACTGATGCTCCTCTTTTGGAAGTTAGAAGCGGCTACTCCATCGTTCCCTTTCTACCATTTTCCTCCCAGCGTTTCTTTTTATTTAGCAGTGTGAATGGTGTGAAAGAAATTATGGTTAAGTGGTACGTATTTATATACGGAGAACCTTGGGTGCCAAGGTTCTTAGGCTCATAGCTGCTATAGGGGTAGGATAAGTAGGTGTTGTATTCTCATTTCGTTTGATGGGATTCGATTTGTGATTGAAGGGGAAAATTAATCACAGAGAAGTAGCATGTGCACACAGTGTAGGTTAGGGGAGAAACACAGAGTGCTGTGTGCGTGTTTTCATTTCAATAGGGGTAGTAGCTGTATTTTCATTTCATAGAGATAATAGCTGTGTATGTATGGTCACATTTCCATCCTAGGCTCAGCGGTGGGTTTTCATTTCACTTCTGTGATGTTGATGCAGTGAAACAGTATAGGTGTGCAGCAAAAGAAAATAGGTTAGCTCGTGCTTTCCAAAAACGTGCAAGTCACGGTGTTGTGAAGGATTGGCGTGCACGGAAAGGCAATGGTTTGGTAGGCAAGTAAACCATATCTGGGGTAGGCGGAATGAATCAGATCGTATAGTAGAAAGTAGGACTATTTTAATACAACCAATCTTCGCAGTGAGGAATCGTGTTAAAAACCACCACATATGATCTCTGTTTTCTGATATAAAAGCTAATCTTGGTGTAAAAAGATATTCTGGATCCAATGGGACAAGTTTCATCGAAATCCGAGGTTGTATGAAAAAAAAAATCTTTACAAAACCAGAAATAAACACGCGTTTAATTTTTTCACGATCACCAGATAAATCAAATCAACTTGAAACCTTGATATCCAAAAATAATTTTTCAATACGAACCCAACGGCATTAGTTTCGTCGCATTCTGAGACTGTTCACCCGGTAGGCTATTTTCGCGCGCACCGCAATGCCCTTTTGGACACCAAATTTTCCAGACTCCAAAAATAACAAACTATATACTTATCCAGACTCTAATCGACGATACGAACTCAACGGAATTGGTTTCATGGCTTAATTAGACCGTCTGTTCAAGTTATACCCAAATAACCCTTTATTTAATTAATTACGCGCTATAGAAATTGAACGAGCGTTTGTGGCTGCCGTGGTCACATACGACATCGGTTTGCCACGCCATTCAACACCGTACAATAATTTAACGATACGGTTCTAATGAAACTAGTTTCATCGAAATCTGAGTCCATTTGCAAAATGGTCATTTTCAAGGTCGATATTTAAATAACGATTTTCACAGCGACTATTCCAAAACTTGATTTGGCCATAACTAACACACTATAATACGAAATCTGAATTTTTCTCTTCCATATGAAAATTATCATCAACACGGTTCCAACGTTTCTTGTTTCACAGAAATCCGACTTATATCGGACTCTGTACATTCAATTAAAGTTAAAAATTCAATATTACGAACTACAACGCCGTTTCGAGCACGATTTATATTAATTATAAATTTAACGTTCAAATATCGTTTTTATAACGAATTAAATATTAAAATCCATTAATACTTCAAATATAATATTTAAAATAGTAAATTAAATATATTATTTGACGGCCAAAAATATGGGTCGTTACACATTTGATATTAAATACAAGGCTCTGAATAGGAAATATACCGACTTATATTCAATATCAAATTCTACGACGAACAAATATCGTATCGGAAATAACGATATAAACATATCTTTCAAATTTCCATAACAATATCTGTTTAATCACGAAATCCAATATCGAAATATTCCACATACAATTTCGATTCAAATCCATTCCAATTCACTTATTGGAAATTCTGGTTACTTTTAAAACCCTTTCAAATTCAATTTATTTATTTCCAAAAATAAATGAATTATAATTCTAGTTCAAAACTAGTTCATTTCGATAAAAATCTATTTTTATCTTTTCAAATATGGAGTTTTTCATCCCAGTTCTTCTCAAATCATTTCTTATGATTTTACACAAATTATTATTATTTTTAATAATTTTATCAAGGCTCGTACAGTCGATTTCCATCAACGGCCATCGAACTGCACTTACAACGACCTTTTCCAAATTTGATTTGGACATAATTCCAAATCCAACCGTTAGATTTCAAATCTCTAATATTCGTTAGAAAGCTCTTTTCGATACGAACCCAAAGGTTCCGGTTTTAGGAGAATCCGATGGTCGGATCTCCCGTAATATCCATTCGAAGTCAATGGTCGAAATTCGCGAACTGCCGCAGCGCGGCGCGTTCTATCCGGGCCATTATATAATATATATAATATATACTTCGTCGATTTCCTTTTAAAACATATTTTATAAATTTTTTTAAATTCGTTTTCGAAACGATTTCAACTTCAATTTCAAATTCAAATCAAGGTTGAATTTTTCAATATAAATTCGTTTTAAATTCATCTCAAATTGATTTCAATTCAAATTGATTTCTAATTCAATTTCAGTTCATTTTCAATTCAATTCAATTTCAATTCGAATTCATTTTTATTCAATTTCAATTCGAATTCATTTCTATTCAGATTAATTCGAATTTCAATTCTATTCAAAATATCAGATTTTGAAATCACTTTCGATATTCATTATAAAATGAATAAAATCGATATAAATATCGTTCACGTAGAAATGGCGTCAATCTAATCAACACGGCTTCATATATTTCTATTTTCAAATGTTCTATTTCAAAACTGGAATGAGGCCCAATCAATTACCATATAATGTTAATTATATGGATTTTCTACCACACGTATATAACAGCAACGATAAATCATCAACCATCATTCAAAGTGCATTCTACACTGTATAAGCATCAAATATAAATATTTAACGCTTATAACAGTCTGTTAATCAATCGATCGACATACAACTAACTATTGGGATTAGTGTATGTCATATATCACCCCAATACCCGTGTGGGGTTTTCAAACAATCAAACAAAGATTTTATTTGTGCAATTAGGCGATGTATAAAATTTATCGTCCCAATCAATATCAGTCAAATGTGTGTATATAAACAAATCGTCTGATTTATTTATATTTATTTCATTTCAAATACACGTTAAAAATTCTATTTTCAACTATAAAATATTTTAACTATATAAATATTTTATTTCACATCACATCACACAATCAACTACACATCAAAATCAAAAAAACAAGCATACAAGCCGTCCATGGTTTGTGGACGACGGGTGTCGGGTGCTACTAAACACCATCTGCATCCTAGTATATATATTAACTAGAAAAAGAAAATTAAAGGTGAGAAGTTCTTACTGAGGGTTCCACTCCGCCGTACTTTGCTTCTCAACTGCTAAACATCTGGATTTGTTTTGAAATTCCAATGCAGTCCTTGTCCCGCTGTTCATAATAAAATTTATATTTTTATTGCTTCTTTCAATAAATAAAAATTGTATTTTTATTCCACTATCTTTAAAGCAAAAATCACATTTCTATTCACTTCACATATAAAGATCCTACTTTTATCGAAGTAAAAATCATATTTTTACTTCATTACTTAATTAAAAATTATATTTTTACTTTCTCTATATTAAAAAAATTATATTTCATGATATGAAATAAAAATCATATCCTTATATTCGCTACTATATAAAAATTCAAACTTTGCTCTATATAAAAATTCAAACATTACTCTTCTAATTTCACAATAAAAATCGTTTCTTTTTATGTAAATCTTACCTTTATTGCATATAAAAATCTAATCTTGTTCATAAATAAAAATCAACTCTTTGTTTATTCGAGAATCTTGTCTTTCTATATTTTTTTCAAAATCAAGTCTCTTACATTTTAGAAATCAAATCCTACATGACAGTAAAAATCAATCCTTTCATATATTAAAATCATATGTCTACTATATAAAAGAAAAAAAAATGAGTGTTTTCTAATCTAAGGCTTTAAACAAATGAAGATTAACAAAAAAAGGAAAAGCTTACAGTTAAAAGCGGGTGTGGGGTTGTGGTTCATTGTTGGAGGGGCGGAGGCTCGCGCAGGTGGAGGGGACGGTTGGTGCAGCCGGCGCAGGTCTTCAGGGGCTGGAGGCGGTCGTTTTGGGTCCGGGTTTCGGGGGTTAGAGGGAGAGAGAGACTAGAGAAGAGTGAGGAAGGAGAACGACCGGAGGAGGACGGGTGGTTGTGCCCCACGGCGGTGGCGCCTGGAAAGGGGGGCAACGGTGGGAACCGATCTAGGAGGGAGCGATTTTGGGGAAAAAGGGGGAATAGCGTGTTCTGAGAGGATACGGGCTTGAGGGGGGGATTATATTATATTTATTTAATTTAATTATTTATTTTAATTTCCATGAGGTTGACTTTTCGTTCGAGCCCCAATCGACACCCAACGACTGTCACTCCTAGCTAACTACCCTCATTCCGAACACAATGGGATATGTCCTGTAAGCCAATTCGACTGTTACGATCAGTTTTTGCTAAATTTAAAACATAAATCTATATATTCAATTTAAACGCACATTTCAATTTACCTGGGCCACATACAGACTCGAAAAATTACAGAAAAATTATTTCTAACTTCGTATCGACGATACGACCCAACGAAACTAGTTTCATCAAATTCTGAGACCGTTTGAAAAATGGCCATTTTCCTGTCGATTAAATTCAACTAAAACTGGTCAAACACGTTTTCCTTTGCCACGCTCACATATTGATTCGAAAAACTACGAAATTTGAAACCTAGCAATAATTTGACATCGCGAATACAACAAAAGTGGTTTCATTGAAAACTGAGGTCGTTTGCAAAATTCCCATTTTTAAGGGCCGAAATTCCATAGCAACTATTCTGAATTTTCAACTGGACATAACTTTTTATCCCCGCTATGAAATTTCAATTTTTCGGATTCGTTGGAAAGATATTCGCAATTAGATTCTAATATTTTTGGTTTCACTAAAATTCGGTATATTTTGCACCCGGTACATTCATTTGAATTTTGAAATCGAATTATCGAACTACCACGCCATTTTCAATTCATTTTATATATATAAATAAATATTTATATTCTAACGACGATGTATAAAAATATATATGTTCTAATTCTATTCCAAATAAATTTCTCATCGATATTATTTAAAATAATTCATTTTAAATACTCAAAATTCGCTAAAACTGCCAAAATAAAATTTTTAAACTGGCTCGGATTTCCGGGTTATTACAATCTCCCCCACTTAAAACTTTTCGTCCCCGAAAAGGAACGAAGCCGAAAGTTGTTTAACTAATCAACTCAACATCCATTATTTTCATTATGGATTAAGTTCTTCAACTTTTCAGTTTCTAAGAACTTTTCAATTTTTTCAAAAATTTGGCTAACACCCTAAATTTTCGAAAATTTTCGCCATAACCTCCCCTGCACCGGGAGCACCGGGAAAATCCCAAAATTGCCATATATACCCTCTGATCTCGAAAAGAAAAAGAAAAAGCCAATCTGCTCATAAAATCATCATCACCCAAACAAAACAGTAAATTATGATAAACATGTACCTATTTGTCGGGCAAACAATTTTATTCTTCTGCTCTAGCCTCTTTGCTATGACCTGTTCAATGTAAGTACATGTATATGCAAGCAAATGCGACTAATTTTCAATAAAATTCACTTTATGATCAATTTGGCTATAGGGTACAAATTTTAATTAATCAACCAATAATCAACAACACAACCATCAATCAATTAGTTGATTAGCTTTTCAAATTCATAACTTTGATAACTTTGATATATAGTCA
Organism: Allium sativum; assembly: GCA_030737875.1. Lineage (NCBI taxonomy): Eukaryota > Viridiplantae > Streptophyta > Magnoliopsida > Asparagales > Amaryllidaceae > Allium > Allium sativum. Next base: position 648,553,193 of record CM060923.1, read on the forward strand.
AAAAATCAGATTTTTGATGCCAAATCACAACAATAGGCCCTATCTAGTTTCGGTTCTTACACCAGTCAATTAGAAATATATAGAAAATTCACTTTCGAAACTAGAAAATAAATACTGGCGATGGTGCCCCGTCGCCAGAATTATCCCCAGGCACTAGAGTGTGACTCTATAACTATCCAATACATTAAAACTTCGAATACACGTTTGCAAGACATATATGCAAAATCTTTATATATTGGATTGTCCAAATTAATATAAAATAAATAATCAAATACGAATAACTGATTTAAATTTCAAAACAAAACTTGTTTTCATTTTAAAAATATACTCTTCACACTCGTTCTAGGATACTACTGGTCCCATCTCTTACGAGTCATTCCCATTGGATATTACTAATCCAATATCCGATGAATTCTTTCGTATGGTTCTAATGTATCTTGTTCTCTGAGCTTTGTAAACAAAAGCTCTGATACCAACTGTAAGAACCCGTAACTTCCCCGGTAAGGAAAGAGCGGATACTTCGAGAACAACACACAAAAGAACGCAAACGGAAGAACATTTCATTGTATATTACAACAATTCCATCAAAATATACAGAGTATAAATAAATATTACACAACAGAAAAATATCAGAGATTACAATACATTACATAGTAGTGGAAAATAATACAATACACAACTAGAAGTAATACGCGGATACAAAGCTTTCCGAGTATCGTTCAAGCTGTAAATCAGGATCCTGTGAATATAAATCTGCAAAACAAAAACTACTAGCTGCCCATGTCAAAATAAGGGCACCCAGAGTTTAGGTTAAACCAATAAACTCCAGGTCAGTCATGGGACTGGTGAAAGAACAAAAACAGTTATAAAACTTTATTTTAAAGATCGGTAAATCAAGGGACCACGCCGCTAACGCGGAACGGGTTTCCTCCAAAGAATACCAGTGCATAAAACAACAGTGCAATGCTAAATAAAGAACAATGAAGCTATTATAAGACCCAGGTCCTATCACACAATGCAACGCAATCCGGGGGATAGGGTTTTCCCTTATAATAGCCAAACATGCTTAGTACGTTTAAAACAAATCATTTGATACTATTATAAGTGTATAGTGTCAAAACAATTTCAAATCATAAGTATCAATCATAGACGACATGGGTACCATATATCATGTCGCCATTCTAGTTCTACAATTAAAACCGCAAAATCACGTATTTGAAAATTGGATTTCCATCTGTGAACCGAGGCCAGGGATCGTCCTCTACCAAATTCGAGACGCTCTAGCCCGTGTCTCAGGAACAGCCGCAACTGCCCCTTGGATCGTCAGGGCCGGTCCACCGATGTGGATTATAATGCCTGAACACTGCGTTTCCCCACCCTATGGGGTGTCAATGATCCAACAAACGACTCCATCGGCTTCACATAGTCACCGATATATCCGAGGCGCCTCGCAACAGCAATAACCACATAAGTCCAACTCGTCAGGGCGTGTAAAACCACTAACGCCACTTCTAGCTAGAAAGAAACGCATGTCCCCCCTGAGGTCCTTCTCCTGTTTCTGGTTCACAACCAGGGTGTGAGGCTCGCGAATCAACGCTACACAAAGCTACGCCACACAGGCCGTGCTTTGATCATCAACCACAAGACTCTGCTTTTCAACAGAAGCCTTGATCATTTGCATCTTAGCATGCCACACAGGCAAACCACTCTATGCAACCGATATCAGTCACACAGAATGAAATCCGATGTCAGACACACAGTCCATTTACAAGTCCGTTCTGGGTCTGAACGAAACAGGAGGCACTGGTACCCCGCATATCCATCGATCTCCAAGTACGTCTGGACGATCACCAACTTATTCACTCCTCTTGAGTGTACGGACCAATCAAGATCATCAGTAATTATCCAAATGACGTGAAGACCTCCGGTCTTCAACCACCGTCTTCATCTTCGACACCACGTCGAATCAGTTATTCAGAATGGGATAAACCCGGTCTTTCTGAATAAATCGCGTATATAATAAACATGTGTTACACAAACACAACATAAGCCTCATTCCAATTCATCAGTCACTAACCATAAATTAACAAGAGAATAATTCCCCAAACATTAACCCCGAAGGCCGAAACCAACATCAGATCAATACCCAGGCAACCGTTCTGCTTAGCTAACCTACAGTTAGTTTCTAAATTTCACATTCTTAAGGAAAGATTCCCATTAATTTTATCAAAGATAAATTCCTTTAAATTTATTCTTTAATCATCCTTTGAAAATCAATTCAAATTAGTCGGGATTAGCGAACCACACCGAAGTAATCATTTATTTTATTTCCCAATCCCAATCTATTCATCCCATGAAGTAAAAATGGTTATACTTCATATCTAACACCAAGGTGTTATCGGTAAATTCAATTACCATTTCACGTTCAAAACTAATTAAAGATTTAACTATCGCCTGGAGCAAAACTGGTGATACTCCATTCTCGATCTTTTCAATCTAATTAAAGATTCATTAAAACTCCACTTAGTTTTAATCTTTGACTGGGTTAAAGAATCAGTGTCATTTAAAAAAACGGTTCACGATAGACCCAAAAATCACATCACATTTCAATCAGTCCCTAACCGTAAATTAGCAAGTGAGCAATTCCCTAAGTGTTAACCACGAAGGCCGAAACCAACATCAGATCAATACCCCAGAAACCATTCAACTTAACTAATCCCCAGTTAGTTTCTGATTTTCTTAACTCCTTTGGGTCTAAAAACAGTATTATTGAAGATACCGCTCACGACAACCCAAAATCACATTCCATTAATTATCGGGTTAAAGAACTAGTGTTATTCAAAACACCGTTCACGATAAACCCAAAAATCAATTCTAATTCAATTCCAATTAAATACTATTTAATTGGTACACTTCATTAAATCTAAATAAAAATATTTAATTTTTTTTCTCAACTGGGCTTAAGAACAGTGTTATTGTAGACACCATTCACAACAAACCCAAATCACATTTGATATTAAATACAAGGCTCTGAATAGGAAATATATCGGCTTATATTCAATATCAAATTCTACGACCAACAAATATCGTATTGGAAATAACGATATAAATATATCTTTCAAATTTTCATAACAATATCTTTATAATCACGAAATCCAACATCGAAATATTCCACAGACAATTTCGATTCAAATCCATTCCAATTCACTTATTGGAAATTCTGGTTACTTTTAAAACCCTTTCAAATTCACTTTATTTATTTCCAAAAATAAATGAATTATAATTCTAGTTCAAAACTAGTTCATTTCGATAAAAATCTATTTTTATCTTTTCAAATATGGATTTTTTCATCCCAATTCTTCCCAAATCATTTCTTATGATTTTACACAAATTATTATTATTATTAATAATTTTATCAAGGCCCGTACAGTCGATTTCCATCAATGGCCATCAAACTGCACTTACAACAACCTTTTCCAAATTTGATTTGGACATAATTCCAAATCCAACCGTTAGATTTCAAATCTCTAATATTCGTTAGAAAGCTCTTTTCGATACGAACCCAACAGTTCCGGTTTTAGGAGAATCCGACGGTCAGATCTCCCGTAATATCTATTCGAAGTCAATGGTCGAAATTCGCGAACTACCGCAGCGCGGCGCGTTTTATTCGGGCCATTATATAATATATATTATATATACTTCATCGATTTCCTTTTAAAACGTATTTTATAAATCGTTTTAAATTCGTTTTCAAAACGATTTCAACTTCAATTTCAAATTCAAATCAAGAATGATTTTTTCAATATAAATTCGTTTTAAATTCATTTCGAATTGATTTCAATTCAAATTGATTTCTAATTCAATTTCAGTTCGTTTTCAATTCAATTCAATTTCAATTCGAATTCATTTCTATTTAATTTCAATTTGAATTCATTTCTATTCAGTTTAATTTGAATTTCAATTCTTTTCAAAATATCAGATTTTGAAATCACTTTCGATATTCATTATAAAATGAATAAAATCGATATAAATATCGTTCACGTCGAAATGACGTCAATCTATTCAACACGGCTTCATATATTTATATTTTCAAATATTCTATTTCAAAACTGGAATGAGACCCAATCAATTACCATATTATGTTAATTATATGGATTTTCTTCCACACGTATATAATAGCAACGATAAATCATCAACCATCATCCAAAGTGCATTCTACACTGTATAAGCATCAAATATAAATATTTGACGCTTATAACAGTTTGTCAATCAATCGATCGACATACAACTAGCTATTGGGATTAGTGTATGTCATATATCAACCCAATACCCGTGTAGGGTTTTCTAACAATCAAACACAGATTTTATTTGTGCAGTTGGGCGATGTGTAAAATTTATCGTCCCAATCAATATCAGTCAAATGTGTGTATATAAACAAACCATCTGATTTATTTATATTTATTTCATTTCAAATACACGTTAAAAATTCTATTTTCAACTATAAAATATTTTAACTATATAAATATTTTTATTTCATTTCACATCACAACACACAATCAACTACACATCAAAATCAAACAAACAAGCATACAAGCCATCCATGGTCTGTGGACGATGGGTGTCGGGTGCTACTAAACACCGTCTGCATCCTAGTATATATATTAACAAGAAAAAGAAAATTAAAGGTGAGAAGTTCTCACTGAGGGTCCCACTCCGCCGTGCTTTGCTTCTGAACTGCTGACCATCTGGATTTGTTTTGAAATTCCAATGCAGTCCTTGTCCCGCTATTCATAATAAAATTTATATTTTTATTGCTTCTTTCAATAAATAAAAATCGTATTTTTATTCCACTATCTTTAAAGCAAAAATCACATTTCTATTCACTTCACATATAAAGATCCTATTTTTATCGAAGTAAAAATCATATTTTTACTTCATTACTTAATTAAAAATTATATTTTTACTTTCTCTATATTATAAAAATTATATTTCATGATATGAAATTAAAATCATATCCTTATATTCGCTACTATATAAAAATTCAAACTTTACTCTATATAAAAATTCAAACTTTACGCTTCTAACTTCACAATAAAAATCGTTTCTTTCTATGTAAATCTTACCTTTATTGCGTATAAAAATCTAATCTTGTTCATAAATAAAAATCAACTCTTTGTTTATTCGAGAATCTTGTCTTACTATATTTTTTTCAAAATCAAGTCTCTTACATTTTAGAAATCAAATCCTTCATGACAGTAAAAATCAAACATTTCATATATTAAAATCATATGTCTACTATATAAAAGAAAAAAAATTCAGGGTTTTCTGATCTAAGGCTTTAAACAAATGAAGATTAACAAAAAAAGGAAAAGCTTACAGTTAAAAGCGGGTGTGGGGCTATGGTTCATCGTTGGAGGGGCGGAGGCTTGCGCAGGGGGAGGGGACAGTGGCTGCAGCCGGCGGCGGGTCTTCAGGGGCCGGAGGCGCTCGTTTTGGGTCTGGGTTTCGGGGGTTAGAGGGGGAGAGAGCCTAGAGAGGAGGGAGGAAGGAGAACGGCCGGAGGAGGGGGGTTGCGCCCAACGGCGGTGGCGCCTGGAAGGGGGAGCGACGGTGGGATCCGATCTGGGAGGGAGCGGTTTTGGGGAAAAAAGGGGAGTAGCGTGTTCTGAGAGGATATGGGCTTGAGGGGGGATTATATTATATTTATTTTATTTAATTATTTATTTTAATTTCCATGAGGTTGACTTTTCGTTCGAGCCCCAATCGACACCCAACGACTGTCAGCCCCTAGCTAATTACCCACATTCCGAACACAATGGGATATGTCCCGTAAGCCAATTCGACTGTACAATCCGTTTTTGCTAAATTTAAAACATAAATCTATATATTCAATTTAAATGCACATTTCAATTTACCGGGCCACATACGTACTCGAAAAATTATAGAAAAATTATTTCTAACTTCGTATCGACGGTACGATCCCAACGAAACTTGTTTCGTCGAATTCTGAGACCGTTTGGAAAATGTCCATTTTCTAGTCGATTAAATTCAACTGAAACTGGTCAAACACGTTTTCCTTTTCCACGCTCACATATTGATTCGAAAAATTACGAAATTTGAAACCTAGCAATAATTTGACATCACGGATCCAACAAAAGTGGTTTCGTCGAAAACCGAGGTCGTTTGCAAAATTCCCATTTTCTAGGGCCGAAAATCCATAGCGACTATTCTGAATTTTCAACTGGACATAACTTTTTATCCCCGCTATAAAATTTCAATATTTCGGATTCGTTGGAAATATATTCTCAATTAGATTCTAATATTTTTGGTTTCACTAAAATCCGGTTTATTTTGCACCTGGTACATTCATTTGAATTTTGAAATCGAATTATCGAACTACCGCGCCATTTTCAATTCATTTTATATATATAAATAAATATTTATATTCTAACGACGATGTATATAAATATATACGTTATAATTCTATTCCAAATAAATTTCTCGTCGATATTATTTAAAATAATTCATTCTAAATACTCAAAATTCGGTAAAATTGCCAAAATAAAAAATTTTAATTGGCTCGGATTTTCGGGTTATTACAATGAAATTAGAAACTAACTGGAAATTAGTTGAATTGAATGACTTTCTGGGTATCGACCTGATGTTGGTTTCGGCCTTCGGGGTTTATGCTTGGAAAGTTGCTCTCTTACTAGTTTACAGTTAGAGACTGATAGAGGTGGGAAGATATTGATGTGTGAACCAGAAATGGAAACGTTTTCCAAAGTTAATAACGTATATTTTCTAAAATTAGAAAATAAGGATTTGATTAATATATGGAAATGAGAAATGGGGAAATAAATAAATGTTGATTGATAATGGATTGATAGAATTTTCATCTGGAAATAATATTGTTGGTTGCACACATGTTTTCCTTTGATAGTTAAATCACTGACTATCGAAGATTTTGATCATTTCCGTTGTCAATACGGAGAGACCGGGATCAGATATATTATTTGAAAACCACTACGTATGGAATTAGCGTTGCGAATCAAATATGATGAAGATAATTGAAGACGGAGTTATGCAAGGGTTGTCCAGTTTACAGAATAGTGCCTTCGGATTTTCCAACCCCAGGACAACTTGAATGGACGAATGTCTGACAGAGTATATCGGGTAGATCGCGTAAGTTGATCGTTTCAAACATATTTACGTTGGTGGCGGAGGAATTCGTTTCTCTTAGCTTATACCCGTGGTATTTTTGGGGAATCAATTTGTGATTTGGTGAGTATGATGATGTGGCATTCAAAGTAAATAAAGGAGTGATCTATTAAAAGATATGTTATGACCTTAAGCCTCATCAACTGGGAAATGACAGAAATCAGGCAGGAAACATAGCTAAGTGGGCCGCACCCAATTAGGGTATACTGTCACCATCTAGAGAATATTCATATTTGTTACTCCTTTCAATTCTGTATCTCCTGAGAACGATTATGTTTCTAGAAACTGTAGGTGACAATATATTCGATACACTCAAGAGAAATGAGTGGTCGGTCATGTGTGGCCGAGTTACAAGAAGTTCTTGTTGAACTCCAGTGTATCGCTTCTCGAGTACATTGATCGGAAGGTGGATCCATACCTTGTCATAGTTGGAATCCATTCCCCAATAAGAGCCTGCGGTTTTGATTGTATCTTATATATGTAGAACGTGAGATGAAAGCGTTTCTGCTAGATTTCTATTTACTTGATCTAGACATTATTATAATATTAGACAAGTATCGTTTTAGAAAAAAATTTGGGTTATCATAAGGTAAAAACCATCCGTGATTATGTATGGATCGGTCTTACGATTACCCTTTGTTTCGAAAGGATTATTGAAAAGTTAAATAAATGATTTGATTTTACTCACACCGGTCACATGACTAACCCATAGTTTATTTTGTTTTGTTTTCCCTATACTCTTGGGTTCCCAATTTTGTACGGGCAGTCAAGTAGTCGGGATTTACAGATACTTGAAGAGATAGAGCAGGAGGCTTCAGGATTTTATAGATTCTTATTTCCGCTGTGTTGTAAGTGTTATACTCTAATAACAGTATAGTATACAGATACTGTTTTATTTCAAAGTTATGTTTTGAAATATATTTATTCATTTCGCTGTGAGATTCGTGTTTATTTGATGTTGTATGTTCTTCTTCTTCTTCTTCTATTCTAAGTTTCTATCTTATCTATTCTCACCCTCTAATTTCTTTCATGGACTCTCCGGTATTTCCGATGCTTGAATAGTCGACATTGAGTTTATGTCGGTTACTCAGGATCATGAATTACCCGGGTCGTTACAGTGGTATCATAGCAAAGGTTAAGTGATTACCTTGGCTCTGTGGCATGACTCGGTAGAGATGGGGTTAGTAATACCCTAGATTGAGTTGAGTGTATATATACGAGTGAACATATTTGTTGTTTGATATAAAATGGTTTTATATTGTGGAGATTTATTGATTGAGTTGTTTATGGGTTCTGATCGATCAGTTTGATCCACTGTATCGGTAGGAGTTTCTAAACACTCGAATATGATGGGTCGACAAGATATGTTTTGAAAAGAGGGTAAATGAAAATAAGTTTACCCAAAGTATATAGATATAGGGAAGATATATATATATATATATATATATAGGAATTATAGTACATAGGATATATTGGTTGTTATTATAATCGAGTAAGATTATAAATGAAATGGTTATATATAACCAATCAGAATTCATATTAGTGAAATATGTTAAAGCAAATGAATTAAATATGAATTTAAATTAGAACTGAAATTAAAACCCTGGAAATTTGGAAAGGTTTTTGTAGATGGATTTGGAATTAAGGTATGAGAATTTTAAAATCCTAGGAGATTTTAAATTGTTTTAAAGCATTTTAATTAGTATTTTGAAATGAATTTCAAAATGGAAATGTTTAGAAATGGTTTTGAAAAGTGATATAGTATTGAACTCACTTCGATGGCTGGGAAATAACCCTGATGATGAATCGCAACATCATTAGTGTTCATTCCGAGTTCTAAGTGACGAATTACTACCAAAGATATTGATTTCGAATTGTTTTGGCAAAACAAGTTGTTTTGATTCCAAAAGGGAATATTTGATTTTTGAGAAATGCAAAGTTGTTTAGAACTCCCAGGAAGAGACTGTTTGAATTTAAAACAAATTTAAATAGAAATTTGTGGAAGTAAATAGGAATTTAGGTCAGTTGAGTGGAAATTGAATCGGATATATAAATGGAACTTGCCTTGGTTAAGTATGGTGAATTGACAAGTTAAAAACATGGAATTAAGAATGGAGTCGAGATTGATAATTGGTTTGGGCATAAAATGATTGGAGTTTGATTAGGATGACATCGATATATGCAGAATTGATAACAGATGGAAAGGATATAATGATATGCCCGACAAAAAGTTACAAGTTTATATTTGGTATAAGCATGAGATTTATGAGCCGAATTGGCAAGTCGCTTGGCTGTTTGATTTTCTTTTGGATTGGAAAAGGCCCAGAGAGGCGAGTTGTAGTTGTACCGATTGAGCCATACAAAGGAGGTGCTGGCGAAATTTTTCGAAAATCTCGGGTGTTAGAAAATTCTCAGGATTTTTGAAAAATATCGTTGATAAGAATTAATTAATAATTTAGTTGAAATTATTTAGTTCAGTTTAAACTGGAGTTAAGAAGTGAAAAAAATAAGTTTTTACCCAGCGAATAGTGATATTTTCTACCTTAGCAATTTCGAGGACGAAATTATTTTAAGGGGGGAAGAATGTAATGTCCCGTATTTGTATGATAAAATAATTTATTTATTTAATTATTTAAATAATGGTTTAGAGAATTAAATGGTTGTTTAATTAAATAATATTGAATATTTAATTAATTTAAATAATAGAATAATATATTTATTATTCCGAAATTGTCGGAAATAGTGAATTGACAATATATTGTGAACTGGACAATTCAAAATATATATAATTCAGTTTGGAATTGAATTCGAATAACAAAAATATTATATAAATGACGGTTGAATGTATAACTATAATATAATTAAAATCGAGCTCGAAATGGCGCGGTAGTTCGCTATTTGGCGTTTTGAACTTCAACTGAATAAACAAGATTCGTTTTAAATCGGATTTCCATGAAACAAGAAACATTCGGAGCTGGTGAAGTATATTTTTCTGATGGAAGAGAAAAATCAGGATTTCATTATGTAGATTTTGATTTATGTCCAAATCAAATTTTCGAAAAGTCGCTATGAATTCCTTTATAATTTATAACGATTTATTTATATTCTAAAAGGATTTTTCAATATAAATTGAATATCGATTCAACCGGGATTTTGAATATCGAGTTATAAATCCAATTAGAGTTGTATGATATTGTATTGTGAATATATACAATAGTATTTATTTTTAAATATTTAATTTAAATATTTTTAAATATATTAATATTCAAATGGGTTATTTAGAGCTTTAAAAATAGCCAGTTTGCAAACGACCTCCGTTTTCGACGAAACTAATTTTGTTGGATCCGCAATATTAAATTATTGTTAGATTTCAATTTTTGTTATTTTTGGGGTTAGTATGTGGCCGTATGGATTTTTAATGTGAAAAACAATCAGTATTTGGACGTTTAAAAATACATTGTGTGAGCAAACGGAGTCGGAATTCGACGAAACCAGTTTCGTTGGGTCCGTAATGTCAAACTGTAGCTGCATGCCAATTTTTGTGATTTTAGGATATCGTATGTGATTATACAAATTCTTAAGGAACAAATACACATAGCAGTTGATTAAAACTAAATATATTAATCAATTAAGTATCTTTAAAATTACTATAAATATCAACCCTTCTTCTAAACCTAGGTCATTCATCTCTTCGGCCAAAACATATCCGCCGCCCTCAATTCTTATTCCTTTAGCAAAAACGTAAACTTCATAAATTCTACAAAATCAAAGAAAAACCTTATAAATCAAATGATCCTATCTACGTAGTGCTGAGATCGAGAGCTTTGAGCTCACGTAATTCGTAAGATGCTCGACGTGATTTTTCATTTGGGGGTTTTCTTCACAACGTGATTTCAGGTTCGTTTTCATGGTCGGAGATGGAAGCAGGGTTGGTGAGGATCGTCACAGTGACGACTGGGTGAACTCTGGGGAAAACTGGAGGCGATGCAGCAACCGGCTGATCAATAGTGTGCTGAGTTGCGGAAATTGAAGGAGCTGTGATGTTCGAACAGCTAAAAAGAGGAGTGATGCGGACTATTTTGGGATAGAAGGGTTGACGATGAAAAATGTTTGTATAGGAGTAGTTTTGGCTGATGACATGTAAAAGAGGATGGGCTGGTCTTGCTGAAAGTTGGGAGTTAGGGAAACGGTTTTGGAGTTTATATCGGAGAAGAAGATGGTACTGTAGGGAACGGGAGTGAGACGAGAAGGATGTATGGTGGTGACATTACGTGTGTAGTTGAATGGCAACTTTGGTCTATTTAAATTTGCAGAAGCCTGGGATTTCACTTTGGGGAAGAGTTGCCTGTGTTGTGATTTGTTAGGAGGAACGGTACAAATTGATGTCTTTATTTTTACTGCAAATTGCGTGATTTGCTGGAAACCAAATTGGAAGAGGAGCTGTACATTTGTTTGTGAGCTGCCAGGAGGTTAAGGAAGGAGAGTATCATGGATCTTCAAATGGGTGATGGGCCAAGAAAGGTTAATCCCAACTAAAGTTTAGAAATTAAGTTTTAATTTAATTAAATCATTATATAAGCTTGTAAAAATTCAAATCTTATTTCATGTCTAAACGTAATCGAACAAAAACATGTGTTATTGAAACCATATCGAAGATTACTACACATACAAATGTGTTTGGAGCGATTCAGGGATCTTTGGTATTTATAGCAAGGGAAAAATGTCTGAAAGGATACATCGATCGTAAATCGTTGTTTAACGATTACGGACAATGTGAGTAAAACTCACCAACTCTATCAGTTCATATTTTTATAACATGTTTTTAGAACTGATAAATATGATTGATTGCTGTGTGCTGACTGTTTGATTGAATTGCTGAATGATTGTTTGAAATTATAGATAACGATATATATATATAAATCGTTAATCAAATATTGGTTCTGTTTATCAGAATATTTCATATCGAATGAAATCGATGTTATTATATTGTTTAATACCTGTGGATGCAGGGAAACAGGTCGGAGGAATCCGGCTGGATTCCGCAACGTTATTTTATTGTTTTTCATATATGATGATATATGATGTGATATATAATATGTGGTTGATTATATGTGTTGAATGATATCGATCATTGTTATTTGGTATTTTAAATACCATATAAAATACTGGAATTTAAAATGGGAATTTTCAATGTGTATGTTGAAACTAATATATATATATATATATATATATATATATATATATATATATATATATACGTATATGTATATATATAGAAACAAATGATTTTATAAAAAGGAATTTCAAAGTGGATAATGAATAGAAAAGGAAATATTTGTAAAACAAATACAAAAAGGAAATATTCATTTAGAATAAAATCGAATTATAAAGGAAATATTTATTTATGGAATAAAAACAATTATACAAAAGGAAATATTTGGAAAATGAATAGAGTTTTATAAAAAGAGAATTTTACATTAGGAAGGTTTAGATTCGTGCTTCGCACACGGGTGTAACATGATATTGATTTGAAGTAAATATTTTGCAAATAAAATATTATAAAGGAATGTGGGGTTTGAAATAGGAATTTAAAATGGAAGTACTGAAATTAGAAACTGACTGGAAATTAATTAAATTGAATGACTTTCTGGGTATCGATCTGATGTTGGTTTCGGCCTTCGGGGTTTATGCTTGGGAAGTTGCTCTCTTTCTAGTTTACAGTTAGAGACTGATAGAGGTGGTAAGATATTGATGTGTGAATCAGAAACGGAAACATTTTCCTAAGTTAATAACGTATATTTTCTAAAATAAGGATTTAATGAATGTATGGAAATGAAAAATGGGGAAATAAATAAATGTTGATTGATAATTGATTGGTAGAATTTCCATTTGGAAATAATATCATTGGTTGCACACATGTTTTCCTTTGATAGTTAAATCACCGACTATCGAAGATTTTGACCATTTCCGTTGTCAAAAGGAGAGACCGGGATCAGATATATTATCTGAAAACCACTATGTATGGCATTAGCGTTGCGAATCAAATATGATGAAGATAATTGAAGACGGAGTTATGCAAGGGTTGTCCTGTTTACAGAATAGCGCCTTCGAATTGTCAAACCCCAGGAAAACTTGAATGGACGAACGTCTGACAGAGTATATCGGGTAGATCACGTAGGTTGATCGATTCAAACGTATTTACATTGGTAGCGGAGGGATTTGTTTCTCTTAGCTTATACCCATGGTATTTTCGGGGGAATCAATTTGTGATTTGGTGGGTATGACGATGTGGCATTCAAAGTAAATGACGGAGTGATCTATTAAAAGATACGTTATGACCACAAGCCTCATCAACTGGGAAATGACAAAAATCAGGCAGGCAGTATCGCTAAGTGGACCGCACCCAATTAGGGTATATTGTCACCATCTAGAGAATATTCATATTTGTTACTCCTTTCAATTCTATATCTCCTGTGAACGGTTATGTTTCTAGCAACCCTAGGTGACAATATATTCGATACACTCAAGAGAAATGAGTGGTCGGTCATGTGTGGTCGAGTTACAAGATGTTCTTGTTGAACTCCAGTGTATCGCTTCTAGAGTACACTGATCAGAAGGTGGATCCATACATTGTCATAGTTGGAATTCATTCCCCAATAAGAGCCAGCGGTTTTGATTGTATCTTATATATGTAGAACGTGAGATGAAAGTGTTTCTGATAGATTTCTATTTACTTGATCTAGGCATTATTATAATATCGGAAAAGTATCGTTTTAGAAAAATATTTGGGTTATCATAAGGTAAAAACCATCCACGTTTATGTGTGGATCAGTCTTACGATTACCCTTTGTTTCAAAAGGATTTTTGAAAAGTAAAAAAATGATTTGAGTTACTCACACCAGTCACATGACTGACCCAGAGTTTATTTTGTTTTGTTTTTCCTAAACTCTTGGGTGCCCAATTTTGTATGGGCAGTCAAGTAGTCGGGATTTACAGATACTTGGAGAGCTGGAGCAGGAGGATTCAGGAGTTTATATATTGTTATTTCCGCTGTGTTGTTAGTGTTATACTCTAATAATGGTATTGTATACAGATACTGTTTTATTTCAAAGTTATATTTTGAGATATATTTATTCGTTTCACTGTGAGATTCGTGTTTACTCTGATGTTGTATGTTATTCTTCTTCTTTTAGTCTAAGTTTCTGTCTTATCTCTTCTCACCCTCTATTTTCTTTCATGGACTATCAGGTATTTCCAATGCTTGAATAGTCGACATTGAGTTTATGTCGGTTACTCAGGATCGTGAATTACCCGGGTCGTTACACATACCTTGAATGACGACATTCTTTCCTTTCTCCGATGCAGTTGGGGCATTCGACGAAGAAGGAACAACATTGATAGCATATGCTTTCACAATCTTCTTTTCTTTAGGGGATTGTGGACATTTATCTTTGTGATGTTCCACTTGGCTGCAGTTAAAACACTTCCTGTCTGTTGGCATTGCTCGACATTCTTTAGCATAATGGCCCTTCTTGCAACAGCTAAAGCACTCAACATCTTTCTTACTCTTCTTCTGACCATCCTTAGCTTGGTTCTGCTTCCTCTTATCCTGAGAATTATTCTTGCCTCCACTGCTTACTTGCGGCTTTGGCCCCTCTGCGGATCCAACAGCGACTTCAGTCTTGGGCTTAGGATAAAGGCTCTCTGACCTCAATGCTTTCCAAACAATCGATTCAAAAGTCTCATCAATATGATTTATAAGCCTTTCTTCCAAGTACTGATCTAAACCAGTTATGAACTTCTCATTTTTCTTCTCGGGAGTGTCAATGAGGGATAATCCATACTTCGATAAAGTATCGAACTCAGCAATGTACTCCGAGACTGCCCTACCATTATGCTTAAGCTCCAAAAATTTCCTAAACAATTCTGATTTCTGAGCAGCTGAGATAAACAAATCACTGAATCGGGACTTAAACTGATCCCAAGTAACTTGATCCTCAAGGGTAGCTGCCTTAATAGCATTCCACCAATTCATAGCCCGTCCTTGCAGCTGACTTGATGCTAGCTTTCTATTCATCACGTCTTCGATTCCCAGATCCTTGAAGATATGCTCACAACTATCGAGCCAATACTGAACTCTATAGCCGATTCTGTTCCGTGTAACAACTTCCTACCAAGACTAGTGTAGTCCTTATAGAGTTTGGCGAAATCGGCCCTAGGTGCCTGCACCGCTGCACCACCACCATTATCAACATTAGAAACTACTCCTTGCACGTCTCTAAGCATCTCTCTTATGAAATCAGTGAACATCGTCCTCATATCAGGGGCATTACCATTATTAGCTCCTCTACCAGTACCCCTCGTATGTCAGCTCATCGTTCAATCTGTAAGGAGAAAACGATTAACCATCTCTTCAGTGGCGCCAGTGCTGTGCGACTCCATCCTTAAATATACTAATAGTGCGTTTATATATATATATATTGAAAACTAAAATATCACAAATACGCACTCTCCTATATGTACTATCTCTCCCTGGTGTCTTTCCCTAGGTGAACTACGCAACCTAGAGCTCTGATACCAAGTGTGACGGCCCGCCCCCCACCAGCCGACATTTCCAATGAAAGTGTGTTATGCCAATGCCCGGCTAGCACGGGACGGCCGCCGAAGAAAGGAAAAGAAAGGAATTTGAACTAGCAAGGAACATGTAATATATCTCACATTGCATGGAACAAAATATAAAAATAACATAACTTTGACATAAAGAAGGTGAGACTGTGCATAAGCAGAAAATTAAACCATCATAGCAGTGGAAAATCCAAAATATAGCTTATGTTCCACATCATCATTATTACAACTTTTAAAAACTGTCTCGAAAGGAAAATAATAAAGGTACACTATTAATGCCCAAAGTAGTGACCAGCAGCGACAGATTATATATATATACATATATATATATATATATGTCATAGTAGAAGCCTCCTGTTCATCTGTGGTACAGCTACTCGTGCATAATCACCTGACCTGTCTCTAGTCTGCATGTTTAAGAGCACCCAAAGTAATAAGAAGAGACATAAAACTCTCGGTCAGACAAAAGTCTAGTATGAGCGATAAGCAGCAAAACAGAACAATAACAGGTATACTAAACCATATCTGAACCTAGACCTGCAACCAAAGAGTTAGCACAACATGATGTAGAATACTCTAAGGTAACACAAACATGCGGTGTAAAGATATGGGGGAGGGGTGTGCATGTCATAGTGATATCAAACAATCAAGCTCAACAACCATCCTCACAACTTTCACTCAGTGCCTAAAGCATACGATATCCACTGCTTTGATCACCCAAATCCTTTGCTATGATCACTCTGCCCCATGGAGTCATGATGGCTCCACTGTACTGATCTATAGCCACTAATCCCTTGCTATGTACACTCTGCCCCATGGAGTCACGACGATTCCACTGCACTGGCTCATAGCCATGCTACGATCACTCTGCCCCATGGAGTAATAAATACCCCACTGCACTGATCTGTAGCCTAACATTCATCTCTTGGTGGTGAATCAAAGTTATGGACGTCGACAACTCCTTAGTAGACGTCCTGCAGCAAAGTCTAACTCAAGATGTTAACTCGCTAGTTCCCATCTGGATCCTGAGTCACAACTTCTCATTTGGACTACCTTTGCATCTCGGGTTTTGGTCTTTATCTAGATCGGTTTGGATAACAGCCCCATTTGACTCGGTTCAGTCCTCCTGA
This sequence comes from Allium sativum, assembly GCA_030737875.1. Taxonomy (NCBI): domain Eukaryota; kingdom Viridiplantae; phylum Streptophyta; class Magnoliopsida; order Asparagales; family Amaryllidaceae; genus Allium; species Allium sativum. Next base: position 648,570,166 of record CM060923.1, read on the forward strand.
AGTAGTCTAGTTCGTGATCATCCACATCGGTTCGTGATACCCTGTCATATGGGTTCGGGTCATGACCTTCTCTTCGGATCGGGTCGTGGTCTTCTCCTTGGGTCGGGGCGTGCTTGGCAACTCCTCATGTTCGTGGCCATCAGGCGGTTCGGGTCAGTTCGTTCGCTCAGGCGGGTCGGTTCGTGAAGATCCCATTGGTTCGGGTCGGGCTTTCCACCTAGATCAGTTCGTGCACTCCTTCTTCTGGCAAGCGGGTCGGGTCATGGGCTGCTCCACGAGCGGGTGGGTTCGGGGAACCCGATCCGATCCGATTCCCTGCATATTTCCTGCACTTTGTCCAACGAGTTGTTTACATCATTCGACAGCGTTTTCGACCAATCTAACTTTTCTAATCAATCACAAAACATACCATACAGTCATAGCAACATATAACATCAACTATAAACACCAAAGTGATAATTAACTATGTCAAAATGAATCAAACATACCCAAAACCCATATTTTTTCCTTAACCCCCCTTAACCATGTTTAAGCATACAATTAGCAACACTTATCCAAATTATCCCAAATTTCTATCAGAGCAATAAAATAATATTTTAGAATTTTACGATTTTTTCCAGATTTTTCTGAGTCATAATTTCGCTAATTATCACTAATCACCCGTAATTAGCCATAATTAGTGAAAAACAATGCAAATAACTCACCTTAGCCACAAATAAAACTTAGATCTGAAACTATCTCTGATTTGGAGCATTTTCCTATGCAACACAGTAGCTCCAACTCTGATTTGGTGTTGATTTGCCATGATTTGATGTAGATCTTCTTAATCCTTGACTAGAGAGCGATTTCGGATGAAATTAGAAGGTGGAGGCCATGACTAGGGTTAGAGAAATGTTTTAGGCGGCTGAGAAATGAAAATAGATCGTTTCCTAACTAATTTTAGCCTCCCCATAACCCTAATCCCGAAATAAGTTATGGGCCAAGCTGCTAATCACCCTAATTAGGCCCGGTTAAGCTGTTTTTCACCTTCTAAGCCTTATATCAGCCATATCTCCTAAATGGTGAGTCCGTTTGACACGTGTGACCACTCTATGGAAAGATAAACCATCATCCGGATCTAATGTAAGTGGTTTCAGGTCAAAACTCCTTACTAATAAAAATTTATAGGCAAAACAAGATTCGCCAGTGGTAAAACAATCATTTAAAAATCGGCAAAAATCATGAACATTGCAAATGACCCTAATAGTCTTTCCCCAAAGTTACACGACCATTCGACATCATATGAAAATAAAATAAATATTCTACGATCCTCCGATGCGTAGAATGCGGGTCGTTACAATTATATAAAAGGATTTATATAAAATGAATATAATTATATAAAAGGATTTGTATAAAATAAATAGAATTATATAAATGGAATTATAAATAAGATTTAAGTGTTAGAAATAAAAAGGAGATTTGTATGAATAATTCTGCAAATAAAAATATAAATAGAATTTTGATATTTGGTTTTAAATACGAAATCAACCTGTTTTGATTATATAAATAAATATTATTCACATTCTGTGTGGAAAATTAGATGAAAGTAAATATTTTGCAAATAAAATATTATAAAGGAATTTGGGGTTTGAATTAGGAATTCAAATGGAATTACCGAAATTAGAAACTGACTGGAAATTAGTTGAGTTGAACGGCTTTCTGGGTATTGACTGATGTTGGTTTCGGCCTTCGTGGTTTATGCTTGGGAAGCTATTCCCTTACTAGTTTACAGTTAGAGACTAATAGAGGTGGAAAGATATTGATGTGTGAATCAGAAATGGAATCGTTTTCCAAAGTTAATAATGTATTTTTCTAATTTTAGAAAATAAGGAATTTATGAATATATGGAAAGGATAAATGGGAAACTGGGAAATGAAATGATGATTGATCGATAAGATTTCCATTTGGGAATGCGACTGTTGTTTGTACACACGTTTTCCTTTGATAGTTAAATCACCGTCTATCAAAGATTTTGACCATTTCCGTTGTCAATACGGAGAGACCGGGAAAAGATATATTATCTAAAAACCACTCCGTATGGCATTAGCATTGCGAATCAAATATAATGAAGATAATTGAAGACGGAGTTATGCAAGTGTTGTTCAGTAAATCCTATGGAGAAATTTCCTAAGATGAATTTACAGAATAGCCTCTTCGGTTTGTCCAGTCCGAGGACAACCTGTACGGAAGAATGTCTAATGGAGTATATTTAATAGATCGTGTAAGTTGATCTCTTCAAACGTATTTACGTTTGGTGGCGAAGGAATTTGTTTCTCTTAGCTGTTTACCCGTGATATGTTTGGAGAAATCAATTTGTGATTTAGCGGGTATGACAATGTGACATTCAAAGTGAATGAAGATGTGGTTTAAAAAGGATACGTTATGGCCTCTAGCCTCACAACCGGAAATGGTAAAAATCGGGTAGGTCGCATGGCTAAGTGGTTAGCTGCCAATTAGGGTGTATTGTCACCTGACTTAGAGAAATTCCATTTTACTTTTATAATCTACTTCGATGTTGTCACTTACGGGAAATGGTTGCTGATCCTAACCATTGGTGATAATACATTCGGTACACTCAAGCGAAATGAGTGACCGGTTATGTTTAGCCTGGGTTGCAAGATGTTCTTGTTGAACTAGGTGTATTTCTCTCTAGAGATACACTGTCAGAAGGTGGTCCTATACCTTGCCAGTTGGAATTCATTACCCAGTAAGCACCCGTGGTTTTTGATTATATATTATGTATGTGGAACGTGAGATGAAAGCATTCTGCTAGATAATTATTATATTGTGGCTGATAGACACTATTATAATATCAAAAGAATTTTGATATAAAGATTATCCTTTCTTGCAAAAGGATCTTGAATGTTAGATCAAGTGTTTTAGATTCCCATAAGGGAAAAACCCGTTCCGTGTTATACGGCGTGGTCTTATGAGATATCGTTTATTTTCTCAAACTGTTTTAAATTGTTTACTCATACCATTCCCATAACTGACCCAGAGTTTATTTTGTTTTGTTTCCCTAAACTCTTGGGTGCCCAAATTTGTACGGGCAGTCAAGTAGTTAGGATTTTACAAATATACTGAGTGCTGGAGCAGGAGGCTTCAGGATTATATAGCTATTATTTATTTCCGCTGTGATGTAAGTGTTATACTTAAATGATAGATTTGTATTTTCAAGTTATGTTTTATACTATATTTTATTCGTTTCGCTGTGAGATTCGTGTTTACTCTGATATTGTATGTTCTTCTATTCTAATTTTCTATCTTATCTATTCTCACCCTTTAACTTCTTTCTATTAACTATCCGGTATTTCCATGCTTGGATAATCGACATTGAGTTTATGTTGATAACCAGGATTCCGAATCCCCCGGGTCGTTACACAAAGCTATGCTAATTAAAACTATGCTTTGATCATCATCCACAAGGCTCTGTTTTCAACAAAAGCCTTGATCCATGCATCTCAGTATGTCACATTGTCAATCCATACCATACCATTGATTTCTGGCAATATATAACCTCTAAGCTCGTATGTCTCAGGGAAGGGTGTTAAGCAAGAGAATAAATTTTCTGCCACCAAACAGTTATATATTTAGCAGAGATCAACGAATTCAGCATAAAGGAATACAAAGTCAGACATACCATCCATTTACAAGTCCCATCTGGGTCTAAACGAAACCGGAGGCACCTTATTCATCGTCCCGTATGTCCAATACGGGATAGAGGCCCTCGCATATCCGAACAATCAATAAGTACGTCCAGACGACTACCACTATAGCCCCTTCAAGGCAGCTACTCCAATCATGGGCATTAGTAGCAACTCATCCATTCAATGTGAAGATCGTCGGTCTTGCACCGTCTTCAATCTCTTCGACTATCAGTCATCGTATTCATTATTCAGAATGGGTTAAACCCGATCTTTCCGAATAACTCGCGTATTTTATAATCAAGTGCTATAAAAACACATCATACGCCTCATTCCAATTCAGAATATTCTTTTAATAAAATATTCACATTATTAGGGAAAGGTTCCCATTAATTTTATAAGGATTAGTTCTTTTGAATTTATTCTTTGATCTTCCTTTGTATATAAATTTCAAAAGATTTTACTAACTATTCGGGATTATCGAACCTTACCGCACTGAACATTTATTATTTTCTAATCCCAACCTATTCATCCCTTGGAGCAAACCTGGTAGCACTCCATATTTAACACCCACTGTGTTCTAGGTAAAATTAATTACCCTTTACGTTCAAATCTAATTAAATATTTAACTATCGCCTGGAGTAAAACTAGTGGTACTCCATTCTTGATCATTTCAAGAATTCGATAAATTTAGTTATCACATTCCCGTTTCAATCTAATTGAAAATTTATTAAAACACCAATTTGGTTTTAATATCAAGAATCATTACTTTATGATTATTCAAATTTAAGAAATTAATCTTATCTTTAACTGGGTTAAAGAACTAATGTCATTTAAAACACAGTTCACGATAAACCCAAAATCATCTTCCATCAAAATGGAATCTGCACAGAAATCATAATAGTGTATAATCGATATAAATTCCCATGTCAGACTAATAATATAAATGGAATAACGGCAAAGCCTTTTGAATTCCATATATAGTAACGGCCTTCCTTCACAGCAGCTCATTTCGATTATTACCAATCGGAGCCCAATCAGTTGCAATTTAATATTTTAAACTAGAAAACTTTATTTTGGAATATTTCCATTTAATATAAATAAAAAGATTTACAAATTCCTAATCACATCTTCATTATTAATTAGGTTGAAGAACAAATGTTATTTAAAACATTGTTCACGATAAACCCAAAAGTCCAATTTCAATTCAATTCTAATTTAATATTAATTAATATGTAAACTTCTCTAAATCTTAATTAAAAGATTTATTCCTTTCTCAACTGGGTTTAAGAATAGTGTTATTGAAGACACCATTCATGACAAACCCAAAATCCAATTCGATATTAAATATAAGGTTCTAAATAGAAATTAAATCGGCTTATATTCAATATCAAATTCTAAAACCAAAAAATATCGTATTGGGAATGATGATATATATATTTCAAATTCCTCAACAATATCCGCATAGTCACGGAACCCTATATCGAAATGTCCCAGAGATTATTTCCAATCCAAATCCATTCTGATATATATATATATATATATATATATATATATTGGAAAAATTCTGGTTATTTTAAAACCATTTTCAAATCCAATTTATTTATTTCTAAAAATAATTTGGATAATTATTCTAGTTAATGCCAAGTTCATTTCAATAAAAAAATATTTTTTATTTTCAAATCTGGAATTTTTCATCAAAATTCTTTCCAAATTTTTTATTATGATTTTACATAATGTTTCCATATTTTTAATAATTTTATTATCTCCCGTACAGTCGGTTTCCAATAATGGCCACCGAACTGCATCCATAGCGACCTTTTCAAAATGTGATTTTGTAATAACCCGGAAATCCAAGCCAATTTAAAATTTTTACTTTGGCAATTTTAGTGAATTTTGAATATTTAAAATGAATTATTTTAAATAATAACGACGAGAAATTTATTTTGAATAGAATTAGAACATGTAGTTTTATTTGAATCGTCGTTAGAATATAAATATTTTATTTTAATTATAAAAGGAATTGAAAATGGCGCGCTAGTTCAAAAATTCGATTTCAAAATTCAAATGAATGCGCTGGATTCAAAATAAACTGGATTTTAGTGAAACCAAAAATATTCGAATCTAATTGAGAATATCTTTCCAACGAATTCGAGAAATTGAAGTTTCATAGCGGGAATCAAAAGTTACGTCCAATTGAAAATTCAGAATACTCGCTATGGAATTCTGGCCCTTAAAAATGGAAATTTTGCAAATGACCTCGATTTTTGACAAAACCACTTCTGTTGGATCCGTAATGTCAAATTATTGCTAGGTTTCAAAATTCATAATTTTTCGAATCAATATGTGAACGTGGTGAAGTTAAACGTGTTTTGACAGTTTCAGTCAATTTCTGTTGACCAGAAAATGACCATTTTTCAAATGGTCTCAGAATTCGACGAAATCAGTTTTGTTAGGACCAAATCGTCAATACTAAACTAGGAATAATTTTTCTAGAATTTTTAGAATTAGTATGTAACCTCGGTAAATTTAAATGTGCGTTCAAACTGAATATATATAGAATTATATTTTAATTTTGATGAAAACCTATCGTAACAGCCGAATTGGGTTACAAGACATATCCCATCATGTTCGGGATGGGGGCAACTAGCCAGGGGAAATAGTTGTTGGGTTGGATTTAGAGCGGCTATTAACAAACAATTATTTTTTAGATTAAATAATTATTAAAATATAATATATATATATATATATATTAAAAATCAGGGTCAAATCCTAAGTCAAATTCCATGCGGTCAAACCTCTCATGTGCCACGTTCTTCCTGAGGGGATCGAAGATCGAAATGCTCAGTTTTTGAGCTCAAATAACTTCAAATCCACACTATGAAATTAAAAACTTTCTGAGGGAAAATCAATGCCCTTTCTGAAATCTACAAATCCATATGGGTTGGGTCAGCTATTGTTGCGAATCTTCCTCAAATCGCTCACCTGAAAGCTCGTCGTTTCGTGGCCAATCGCCGCTTCCTCAAGCGATCGAGTTCAACCAGAAGGGGTTCGGCTGGTGCGGCTCACGAAGGACAACAGCGTGGCAGCCTCTAATCAACGTCAAGCCTTTCGATTCGTGCACCAAAATCAAACCTAGTTTTGGATGGGGGTTTCGATGGGGTCTGAACGCGTACAGGAGGATTAAGGCAGTTTTTTATCTTATTTTATTTAATAAAAACAGCTTTATTTATTTATTTATTTTTGAAATAATAATAGCATTGTGATTTTAGTTATATATATATATAGTATTATTAAAATGTGGGTTTTATTAAATAAGATTAGCATTTGTTTTTAAAAATAAAATTAGAATCTTTGTTTTGAAAATAAAATTAGAATCTTTGTTTTGAAAATAAAATTAGAATCTTTGTTTTTGAAAATAAAATTAGAATCTTTGTTTTGAAAATAAAATTAGAATCTTTGTTTTTGAAAATAAAATTAGAATCTTTGTTTTTGAAAATAAAATTAGAATCTTTGTTTGCATAGCGATGAAATTATAAAAATATAATTTTAAATATTGGAGATTATAAAAATATGATTTTTATATAATAGAAATTATAAAAATATGATTTTTATATAATAGAAATCATAAAAATATGATTTTTATATAATAGAGATTATAAAAATATGATTTTTAAAAGATAGAGAGTATAAAAATACGATTTTTATATATGTTGTAGCGAAATAAAAATTCGATTTGTATATATGTGACATGAAGATAAAAATTCGATTTTTATATATATGACGTGAAAATAAAAATTCGATCGTTTTATATATGTAGAGAACATAAAAATATGATTTTTATGTATGGAAAGCATTATTAAAAATGTGATTTTTATTATGAACAGCGTGGAAAAGTTTGATTTAGAATATCAAGCGAATCTGAACCGTTCAGAAATGAAATGGCGGAGTGGAACCCCAAGGTGAGAACTCCTTACCTTTAATTTATTTCTAGTTTGAAATATATACTAGGATGCAGACGGTGCTTAGTAGCACCCGACACTCGTCGTCCACAGACCATGGATGACTTGTTTGTTTGATTGCGGTGTTGTGAAATTTGATTTTGTGATGTGAAATGAAATAAATATTTTATAGTGGAAAATATTTTATAGTTAAAAATATAATTTTTAACGTGTATATAAAATAAATATTTATAACAAATCGGACTGTGTAAGCGTTAATTATTTATATTTAATGCTTTTGCAGTTGTGTGGTGCCCTCTGAATGTTGATTGATGATTTACGTTGTTGATATATACATGTGTTGTAGGGAACCCATATAATAAACGTTATACTGTAATTGGTTGGGCCTCATTCAAATTCGGAAAATAAGAAATATATATTCGTGTGTTGAATAGAAATAAAAATTCATGTGTTGAATAGAAAATATAAATTCATGTGTTGAATAAGAAATATATATTCATGTGTTGAATAGAAATATATATTCATGTGTTGAATAGAAATATATATTCATGGGTTGAATAAAATATATATTCATGTGTTGAATAAAAATAAATTCATGTGTTGAAGAAAACATTCATTTGTTGAATAGAATAACGAATTTATTGAAATATATAAAGCCGTGTTTGTTAGATATGCGCCATTTTGACGTGAATGATATTTATATCGATTATATTCGTTTTTAGAAGAATATAGGAAAGAAAGTGATTTCAAAATATAATGTTTTGAAAATGTTATCATTTGTATATTGAAGATTTGGAATATTTAATTTTGATTCGAAATTGAATATGAAGTTGAAATAGTTTTGAAAACGAATTTAAAACGATTTATAAAATACATTTTGAATTGAAATTGACGAAATATATATAATATATATTATATATATTAAATGGCCTGAATAGAACGTGCCGCGCTGCGGTAGTTCGCGAATTTCGACCATTGGCTTCGAACAGATATTACGGGAGATCCGACCGTCGGATTCTTCTAAAACTAGAACCGTTGGGTTCGTATCGAAAAGAGCTTTCTAATGAATATTATAGATTTGAAATCAAATGGTTGGATTTGGAATTATTTCCAAATTAAATTTGGAAAAGGTCGTTGTAAGTGCAGTTCGATGGCCGTGATGGAAATCGACTATACGGGCCTTGATAAAATTATTAAAAATACCAATAATTTGTGTAAAATCATACAAAATGATTTGTAAAGAATTGGGATGAAAAATTCCATATTTGAAAAGATAAGAATAGATTTTTATCGAAATGAACTAGTTTTGAAGTAGAATTATAATTCTACTTATTTTTAAAATAAATAAATTGGATTTGAAATGGTTTTAAAATAACTAGAAGTTTACAATATATGAATTGGAATGGATTTGAATCAAAATCGTCTTTGGAATAGTACAATGTTGGATTTCGTGATTATACAGATATTGTTATGGAAATTTAGAAGATATTTATATCGTTATTTCCAATACGATATTTGTTGGTTTCAGAATTTGATATTGAATATAAGCCGATATATTTTCTATTTAGAGCCTTGTATTTAATATCAAATGGGATTTTGGGTTTGTCGTGAATGGTATCTTTAATAATACTGTTCTTAAACCCAAATGGAGTTAAGAAAATTAGGAACTAACTGGGGATCAGTTAAGTTGAATGGTTTCTTGGATATTGATCTGATGTTGGTTTCGGCCTTCGGGGTTAATATTTAGGGAGCTGTTCACAGTTAGAGACCGATAGAATGGAAAGTGATTTGGGTTTATCGTGAACCGTGTTTTAAAAGTCATTGGTTCTTTCACCCAGTTAAAGATTAGAACTAAGTGGAGTTTTAATGAATCTTTAATTAGATTGAAATGATCGAGAATGGAGTATTACCAGTTTTGCTCCAAGCGATAGTTAAATCTTTAATTAGATTTGAACGTGGAATGGTAATTAATTTTACCGATAATACCGTGGTGTTAGATATGGAGTATTACCAGTTTTGCTCCTTGGGATGAATAGGTTAGGATTGAGAAATAAAATAAATGATTACTTCGGTGTGGTTCGCTAATCCTGACTAATTTGAATTGATATTCAAAAGGAGATTAAAGAATGAATTTAAAGAATTTATCTTTGATAAAATTAATGGGAACCTTTCAATAAGAATGTGAAATTTAGAAACTAACTGTATGTTAGCTAAGAAGAATGGTTTACTGGGTATTGATCTGATGTGGGTTTCGGCCTTCGAGGTTAATATTTGGGGAATTATCCTCTTGCTAATTTACGGTTAGTGACTGATGAATTGGAATGAGGCGTATGTTGTGTTTGTGTAACACTTGTTTATTATATATGCGAGTTATTAAGAAAGACCGGGTTTATCCCATTTCGAATAACTGATTCGACGATTAGTCGAAGATGAAGACAGTGGTTGAAGACCGGAGGTCTTCACGTCGTTTGGGTGATTATTGATGATCTTGATTGGGCCGTACACCCAAGAGGAGGGAAATAGTTGGTGATCGTCCAGGCGTACTTGGAAATCGATGGATATGCAAGGTACAAGGCGTCTCCGGTTTCGTTCAGACCCAGAACGGACTTATAAATGGACTGTGTGTCTGACATTGGATATCATTCTGTGTGATTGATGGATATCGGTTGCATGGAGTGGTTTGCCTGTGTGGCATGCTAAGATGTAAATGATCAAGGCTTTTGTTGAAAAGCAAAGTCTTGTGGTTGATGATCAAAGCACGGCCTTTGTGGCATAGCTCCGTGTAGCGTTTAATTCGCGAGTTTCACACCAGGTATGAACCTAAATCTGGAGACGAATATTGGGGGGCATGCGTATCTTTCTAGTTAGGAGTGGCGTCAGTGGTTTTACACGTCCTGACAAGTTTGACTTATGTGGTTGTTGCTGTTGCGGGGCGCCTCGGATATATCGGTGACTATGTGGAGCTAATGGAGTCATTTGTTGGCTCATTTACGCCCCATAGGGCAGGGAAACGCAGTGTTCAGGAATTATAATCCACATCGGTGGACCGGCCCTGAGTCCAAGGTACGATGCGTTCTGTTCCTGAGGGGCGGACTAAAGGCTCTTGAATCGGTGAGGACGATCCCTAGCCTCGGTTCATATCATAAATGATAATCCAACTTCCAATACGTGATTTGCGGTTTTGATTGTAGAGCCTAGTATGTCGACATAGTGGAATGGGGCACTTATGCCGTCTATGATTGATACTTATGATTGAAATTGTTTTAATACTATGCACTTATAGTAATAATAATAAAAGATGAAATTTAGCGTATCAAGCATGCTTTGGCTATTATAAGGTAAAACCCTATCCTCTGGCTTGTGTTGCATTGTGTGATGGGACCTGTGTCTTATAATAGCTTCATTGTTCTTTATTTAGCATTGCGCTGTTTTTTTATGCACTGTTATTCTAGAGAGGAAACCCGTTCCGTGTTATACTGCGTGGCCCCTTGATTTACCTATCTTTAAATCAAAGATCAATAACTGTTTTAGTTCTCATACCAGTCACATGACTGACCTGGAGTTTATTGTTTTAACCTAAACTCTGGGTGCCCCTATTTTGACACGGGTAGCTAGTAGTTTTGGTTTTGCATATTTATATTCACAGGATCCTGATTTATAGCTGAAGCGGTATTCGGAAAGCTCTGTATCTGTGTATCTGTTTTAAGTTGTGCTTTGTATTTTTTTCCGCTGCGATGTATTTAAATGTAATTTAAATCTCTGATATTTTCTATGTAATATTTATTTATACTCTGTATATTCTTGTAATCTGATGAAATTGTTGTAATAAGCAATGAAATGTTCTTCTGTCTGCGTTCTTTTGTGTGTTATTCTCGAAGTATCCGCTCTTTCCTTATTGCGGAAGTTACGGGTTCTTACAGTGGTATCAGAGCTTTGGTTTACAGAGCTCGAAGAACAAGACACATTAGAACCAAATGAAAGAATTCATCAGAAATTGGATTAGTAATATCCAACGGGAATGACACGTTAGAGATGGGATCAGTAGTATCCTAGAACGAGTGTGAAGAGTGATGTTTTTAAAATAAAAGTGAAAACAAGTTTGTTTTGAAAATTTAAGTCAATTATTTGTATTTGATTATTTATTTTATATTGATTTGTTCAATCAAGTATATAAAGATTTTGCGTATGCTTCTGATCCGCGTGTATTTGAAGTTTTAATATACTGGATAGATATAGAATCACACTCTAGTCGCCCGGAGATGACACCGATGATAGCAGCTGCATCATCAGTGGATATATGTTCGAGTAATGGAAGTGGGATTTCTATATATTTCCAATTGTCTGGTGTGAGAACCAAAATTAGATAGGGCTTATTGTTGTGATTTGGCATCGAAAATTTGATTTTTAGACTATGTATCAAATTTATGAGATTGAAAAAATAATCAACTAATTGATTGCTGATTGTGTTGTTTGATTATTGTTTGATTAATTAAATTTTGAACCATTTAGGCCAAATAGAAACAAATAGTGAATTGTATTGAAAATTTATCGCATTTGCATATGTATACATGTACTTACATTGACAGGTCATAGCAAGGAGGCTAGAGAAGAGGAATAAAATTGTTTGCCCGACAAATAGGTACATGTTTACAAATTTCTTGGTATTTTGATGATTTTATGAGCCGATTGGCTAGCCGCTTGGCTGTTTCTTTTTCTTTTTAGATTGATGAGGGCCATGGGAGGCTATTTGAAATATCCCGAAGTCCCCGGTGCTAGGGAGGTTATGGCGAAACTTTTCGATAATTTAGGGTGTTAGCCAAATTTATTAAAAATTTGAAAAGTTCTTAGAAACTGAAAAGTTGAAGAACTTAAGCCGTAATGAAAATAATGAAAGTTGAGTTGATTTGTGAAACAGTTTTTGGCTTCGTTCCTTTTCGGGGACGAAAAATTTTAAGTGGGGGGGATTGTAATAACCCGAAAATCCGAGCCAATTTAAATTTGTTATTTTGGCAATTTTAGTGAATTTTGAATATTTAAAATGAATTATTTTAAATAATAACGACAAGAAATTTATTTTGAATAGAATTAGAACGTGTAGTTTTATTTGAATCGTCGTTAGAATATAAATATTTTATTTTAATTATAAAAGGAATTGAAAATGGCGCGGTAGTTCGAAAATTCGATTTCAAAATTCAAATGAATGTGCAGGATTCAAAATAAACCGGATTTTAGTGAAACCAAAATTATTTGAATCTAATTGAGAATATCTTTCCAACGAATCCGAGAAATCAAAGTTTCGTAGCAGGAATCAAAAGTTACGTCCAATTGAAAATTCAGAATAGTCGCTATGGAATTCTGGCCATTAAAAATGGAAATTTTGCAAATGACCTCGGTTTTCGACGAAACCGATTTTGTTGGATCCGTGATGTCAACTTATTGCTAGGTTTCAAAATTCATAATTTTTCAAATCAATATGTGAGCGTGGCGAAGTTAAACGTGTTTTGACAGTTTCAATCAATTTCAGTCGACCACAAAATGGCCATTTTTCAAATGGTCTCAGAATTCGACGAAATCAGTTTTGTTAGGACCGTATCATCAATACGAAACTAGGAATAATTTTTCTAGAATTTTTAGAATCAGTATGTGACCCCAGTAAATTGAAATGTGCGTTTGAACTGAATATATATAGATTTATATTTTAATTTTGATGAAAACCTATCGTAATAGCCAAATTGGGTTACGACACATATCCCATCGTGTTCGGGATAGGGTTAATTAGCTAGGGGCAATAGTTGTTGGGTTGGATTTGGAGCCGCTATTAACAAACAAGTATTTTTCTGATTGAATAATTATTAATATATATATATATATATTAAAAATCAGGGTCAAACCCTAAGTCAAATTCCTGCGGTCAAACCTCTCCTGTACCACATTCTTCCTGAGGCAATCGAAGATCGAAATGCTTAGTTTTTGAGCTCAAATAACTTCGAATCCACACTATGAAACTAAAACCTTTCTGAAGGAAAATCAAAGCCCTTTCTGAAATCTGCAAATCCATATGGGTTGGGTAAGCTATTGCTGCGAATCTTCCTCAAATCGCCCACCTGAAAGCTCGCCGTTTCGTGGCCAATTTCCGCTTCCTCAGGCGATCGAGTTCAACCAGAAGGGGGTCGGCGGGTGCGGCTCACGAAAGACAACAGCGTGGCAGCCTCTGATCAGCGTCCAACGCTTCGATTCGCGCGCCAAAATCAAACCTAGTTTTGGATTAGGGTTTCGATGGGGTCTGAATGCGTACAAGAGGATTAAGGTAGTTTTTTAATCTTATTTTATTTAATAAAAATAGCTTTATTTATTTATTTATTTTTGAAATAATAATAGCATTGTGATTTTAGTTATGTAAATATATAGTATTATTAAAAATGTGGGTTTTATTAAATAAGATTAGCATTTGTTTTTGAAAATGAAATTAGAATTTTGTTTTGAAAATAAAATTAGAATCTTTGTTTTGAAAATAAAATTAGAATCTTTGTTTTTGAAAATAAAATTAGAATCTTTGTTTTCGAAAATAAAATTTGAACCTTTGTTTGAATAGCGATGGAATTATAAAAATATAATTTTTATATAATGGAGATTATAAAAATATGATTTTTATATAATAGAAATTGTAAAAATATGATTTTTATATAATAGAGATTATAAAAATATGATTTTTATATAATAGTGATTATAGAAATATGATTTTTATAAGATAGAGAGTATAAAAATACGATTTTTATATATGTTGTAGCGAAATAAAAATTTGATTTGTATATATATGACGTGAAGATAAAAATTCGATTTTTATATATATGACGTGAAAATAAAAATTCGATCTTTTTATATATGTAGAGAACATAGAAATATGATTTTTATGTATGGAAAGCATTATTAAAAATGTGATTTTTATTGTGAACAGCGTGGAAAAGTTTGAGTTAGAATATCAAGCGAATCTGAACCGTTTAGAAATGAAATGTCGGAGTGGAACCCCAAGGTGAGAACTCCTCACCTTTAATTTATTTCTAGTTTGAAATATATACTAGGATGCAGACGGTGCTTAGTAGCACCAGACACCCGTCGTCCACAGACCATGGATGACTTTTTTGTTTGATTGCTATGTTGTGAAATTTGATTGTGTGATGTGAAATGAAATAAATATTTTATAGTGGAAAATATTTTATAGTTAAAAATATAATTTTTAATGTGTATAAAACAATATATTTATAAACAAATCGGACGATTTGTTTATATACACTGATTTGACAGATATTGATTGGGACGATAAATTTTACACATTGCCCAACTGCACAAATAAAATCTATGTTTGTTGATTTGAAACCCCACACGGGTATTGGGATGATATTTGACGTACACTATTCCTGATTGTTTAGTTGTATGTCAGTCGATGGGTTGACATACTGTGTAAGCGTTAATTATTTATATTTAATGCTTATGCATTTTTGTGGTGCACTCTGGATGTTGATTGACGATTTACGTTGTTGATATATACATGAGTTGTAGGGAACCCATATAATAAACGTTATATGGTAATTGATTGGGCCTCATTCCAATTTGGAAAATAAGAAATATATATTCATGTGTTGAATAGAAATAAAAATTCATGTGTTGAATAGAAAATTTAAATTCATATGTTGAATAAGAAATATATATTCATGTGTTGAATAGAAATATATATTCATGTGTTGAATAGAAATATATATTCATGTGTTGAATAAAAATAAATTCATGTGTTGAAGAAAATATTCATTTGTTGAATAAAATAACGAAGTTATTGAAATATATAAAGCTGTGTTGGTTAGATGTGCACCATTTTGACGCGAACGATATTTATATCGATTATATTCGTTTTTATAATGAATATAGGAAAGAAAGTGATTGCAAAATATAAAGTTTTGAAAATATTATCATTTGTATATCGACGATGTGGAATATTAAATTTTGATTCGAAATTGAATATGAAGTTGAAATTGTTTTGAAAACGAATTTAAAACGATTTATAAAATACGTTTTGAATTGAAATCGACGAAATATATATAATATATATATTATATATATTAAATGGCCTGAATAGAACGCGCCGCGCTGCGGAAGTTCGCGAATTTTGACCATTGACTTCGAACAGATATTACGGAAGATCCGACCGTCAGATTCTCCTAATACCGGAACGTTGGGTTCGTATCGAACAGATTCTCCTAATGGTCGTTGTAAGTGCAGTTCGATGGCCGTTGATGGAAATCAACTGTACGGGCCTTGATAAAATTATTAAAAGTACCAATAGTTTGTTTAAAATGATAAGAAATGATTTGTGAAGAATTGGGATGAAAAATTCCATATTTGAAAAGATAAAAATAGTTTTATCGAAATGAACTAGTTTTGAACTAGAATTATAATTCTATTTATTTTTAAAATAAATAAATTGGATTTGAAATGGTTTTAAAATAACCAAAAGTTTCCAATATATGAATTGAAATGGATTTGAATCGAAATCGTCTTCGGAATAGTTCGATGTTGGATTTCGTGATTATACAGATATTGTTATGGAAATTTGAAAGATATTTATATCATTATTTCCAATACGATATTTGTTGGCTTTAGAATTTGATATTGAATATAAGCTGATATATTTTCTATTCAGAGCCTTGTATTTAATATCAAATGGGATTTTTGGTTTGTCGTGAACGGTAACTTTAATAATACTGTTCTTAAACCCAAATGGAGTTAACAAAATTAGGAACTAACTGGGGATCAGTTAAGTTGAATGGTTTCTTAGATATTGATCTGGTGTTGATTTCGGCCTTCGGGGTTAATATTTAGGGAGCTGTTCTCTTACTAATTTACAGTTAGAGACTGATAGAATGGAATGTGATTTGGGTTTATCGTGAACCGTGTTTTAAAAGACATTGGTTCTTTAACCCAGTTAATGATTAGAACTAAGTGGAGTTTTAATGAATCTTTAATTAGATTGAAATGATCGAGAATGGAGTATTACCAGTTTTGCTCCAAGCGATAGTTAAATCTTTAATTAGATTTGAACGTGGAATGGTAATTAATTTTACCATTAACACCGTGGTGTTAGATATGGAGTATTACCAGTTTTTCTCCTTGGGATGAATAAGTTGGGATTGGGAAATAAAATAAACGATTACTTCGGTGTTGTTCGCTAATCCCGACTAATTTGAATTGATATTCAAAAGGAGATTAAAGAATAAATTTAAAAAATTTATCTTTGATAAAATTAATGGGAACCTTTTCCTAAGAATGTGAAATTTAGAAACTAACTGTAGGTTGGCTAAGAAGAATGGTTTCCTGGGTATTGATCTAATGTTGGTTTCGGTCTTCAGGGTTAGTATTTGGGGAATTATCCTCTTGCTAATTTGTGGTTAGTGACTGATGAATTGGAATGAGGCATATGTTGTGTTTGTGTAACACTTGTTTATTATATACGCGAGTTTTTCAGAAAGACCGGGTTTATCCCATTCTGAATAACTCATTCGACGATTAGCCGAAGATGAGATCGATGGATATGCCAGGTACATGGTGCCTCTGGTTTCGTTCAGACCCAGAACGAACTAGTAAATGGACTGTGTGTCTGACATTGGATATCATTCTGTGTGATGTATGGATATCGGTTGCATGGAGTGGTTTGCCTGTGTGGCATGCTAAGATGTAAATGATCAAGGCTTTTGTTGAAAAGCAAAGTCTTGTGGTTGATGATCAAAGCACGGCCTTTGTGGCATAGCTTCGTGTAGCGTTTAATTCGCGAGTTTCACACCAGGTATGAACCAAAATCTGGAGATGAATATTGGGGGGCATGCATTTCTTTCTAGTTAGAAGTGGCATCAGTGATTTTACACGTCCTGACGAGTTTGACTTATGTGGTTGTTGATGTTGCGGAGCGCCTCGGATATATCGGTGACTATGTGGAGCTGATGGAGTCATTTGTTGGCTCATTTACGCCCCATAGGGCAGGGAAACGCAGTGTTCAGGAATTATAATCCACATCGGTGGACCGGCCCTGAGTCCAAGGTACGATGCGTTCTGTTCCTGAGGGGCGGACTAAAGGCTCTTGAATCGGTGAGGACGATCCCTAGCCTCGGTTCATATCATAAATGATAATCCAACTTCCAATACGTGATTTGCGGTTTTGATTGTAGAGCCTAGTATGTCGACATAGTGGAATGGGGCACTTATGCCGTCTATGATTGATACTTATGATTGAAATTGTTTTAATACTACGCACTTATAGTAATAATAATAAAAGATGAAATTTAGCGTATCAAGCATGCTTTGGCTATTATAAGGTAAAACCCTATCCTCCGGCTTGTGTTGCATTGTGTGATGGGACCTGTGTCTTATAATAGCTTCATTGTTCTTTATTTAGCATTGCGCTTTTTTTTATGCACTGTTATTCTTGAGAGGAAACCCGTTCCGTGTTATACGGCGTGGCCCCTTGATTTACCTAACTTTAAATCAAAGATCAATAACTGTTTTAGTTCTCACACCAGTCATATGACTGACCTGGAGTTTATTGTTTTAACCTAAACTCTGGGTGCCCCTATTTTGACACGGGTAGCTAGTAGTTTTGGTTTTGCATATTTATATTCACAGGATCCTGATTTATAGCTGAAGCGGTATTCGGAAAGCTCTGTATCTGTGTATCTGTTTTAAGTTGTGCTTTGTATTTTTTTCCGTTGCGATGTATTTAAATGTAATTTAAATCTATGATATTTTCTATGTAATATTAATTTATACTCTGTATATTCTTGTAATCTGATGAAATTGTTGTAATAAGCAATGAAATGTTCTTCTGTCTGCGTTCTTTTGTGTGTTGTTCTCGAAGTATCCGCTCTTTCCTTATTGGGGAAGTTACGGGTTCTTACAGTGGTATCAGAGCTTTGGTTTACAGAGCTAGAAGAACAAGACACATTAGAACCAAACTAAAGAATTCATCAGAAATTGGATTAGTAATATCCAACGGGAATGACTCGTTAGAGATGGGATCAGTAGTATCCTAGAACGAGTGTGAAGATTGATGTTTTTAAAATAAAAGTGAAAATAAGTTTGTTTTGAAAATTTAAGTCAATTATTTGTATTTGATTATTTATTTTATATTGATTTGTTCAATCAAGTATATAAATATTTTGCGTATGCTTCTGATCCGCGTGTATTTGAAGTTTTAATATACTGGATAGATATAGAATCACACTCTAGTCGCCCGGAGATGACACTGATGATAGCAGCTGCATCATCAGTGGATATATGTTCGAGTAATGGAAGTGGGATTTCTATATATTTCCAATTGACTGGTGTGAGAACCAAAATTAGATAGGGCTTATTGTTGTGATTTGGCATCGAAAATCTGATTTTTAGACTATGTATCAAAGTTATGTGATTGAAAAGATAATCAACTAATTGATTGCTGATTGTGTTGTTTGATTATTGTTTGATTAATTAAATTTTGAACCATTTAGGTCAAATAGAAACAAATAGTGAATTGTATTGAAAATTTATCGCATTTGCATATGTATACATGTACTTACATTGAACAGGTCATAGCAAGGAGGCTAGAGAAGAGGAATAAAATTGTTTGCCCGACAAATAGGTACATGTTTACAAATTTCTTGGTATTTTGATGATTTTATGAGCCGATTGGCTAGCCGCTTGGCTGTTTCTTTTTCTTTTTAGATTGATGAGGGCCATGGGAGGCTATTTGAAATATCCCGAAGTCCCCGGTGCTAGGGAGGTTATGGCGAAACTTTTCGATAATTTAGGGTGTTAGCCAAATTTTTGAAAAATTTGAAAAGTTCTTAGAAACTGAAAAGTTGAAGAACTTAAGCCGTAATGAAAATAATGAAAGTTGAGTTGATTTGTGAAACAGTTTTTGGCTTCGTTCCTTTTCGGGGACGAAAAATTTTAAGTGGGGGGGATTGTAATAACCCGGAAATCCGAGCCAATTTAAATTTGTTATTTTGGCAATTTTAGTGAATTTTGAATATTTAAAATGAATTATTTTAAATAATAACGACAAGAAATTTATTTTGAATAGAATTAGAACGTGTAGTGTTATTTGAATCGTCGTTAGAATATAAATATTTTATTTTAATTATAAAAGGAATTGAAAATGGCGCGGTAGTTCGAAAATTCGATTTCAAAATTCAAATGAATGTGCAGGATTCAAAATAAACCGGATTTTAGTGAAACCTAAATTATTTGAATCTAATTGAGAATATCTTTCCAACGAATCCGAGAAATCAAAGTTTCGTAGCGGGAATCAAAAGTTACGTCCAATTGAAAATTCAGAATAGTCGCTATGGAATTCTGGCCATTAAAAATGGAAATTTTGCAAATGACCTCGTTTTTTGACGAAACCGATTTTGTTGGATCCGTGATGTCAACTTATTGCTAGGTTTCAAAATTCATAATTTTTCAAATCAATATGTGAGCGTGGCGAAGTTAAACGTGTTTTGACAGTTTCAATCAATTTCAGTCGACCAGAAAATGGCCATTTTTCAAACGGTCTCAGAATTCGATGAAATCAGTTTTGTTAGGACTGTATCATCAATACGAAACTGGGAATACTTTTTCTAGAATTTTTAGAATCAGTATGTGACCCCAGTAAATTGAAATGTGTGTTCGAACTGAATATATATGGATTTATATATTAATTTTGATGAAAACCTATCGTAACTGCCGAATTGGGTTACGATACATATCCCATCGTGTTCGGGATAGGGGTAATTAGCTAGGGGCAATAGTTGTTGGGTTGGATTTGGAGCTGCTATTAACAAACAAGTATTTTTCTGATTGAATAATTATAAATATATATATATATATATTAAAAATCAGGGTCAATCCCTAAGTCAAATTCCTGCGGTCAAACCTCTCATGTACCACATTCTTCCTGAGGCGATCAAAGATCGAAATGCTTAGTTTTTGAGCTCAAATAACTTCGAATCCACAATATGAAACTAAAAACTTTCTGAAGGAAAATCAAAGCCCTTTCTGAAATCTGCAAATCCATATGGGTTGGGTAAGCTATTGCTGCGAATCTTCCTCAAATCGCCCACCTGAAAGCTCGCCGTTTCGTGGCCAATTTCCGCTTCCTCAGGCGATCGAGTTCAACCAGAAGGGGGTCGGCGGGTGCGGCTCATGAAGGACAACAGTGTGGCAGCCTCTGATCAGCGTCCAGCGCTTCGATTCGCGCGCCAAAATCAAACCCAGTTTTGGATTAGGGTTTCGATGGGGTCTGAATGCGTACAAGAGGATTAAGGTAGTTTTTTAATCTTATTTTATTTAATAAAAATAGCTTTATTTATTTATTTATTTTTGAAATAATAATAGCATTGTGATTTTAGTTATGTATATATATAGTATTATTAAAAATGTGGGTTTTATTAAATAAGATTAGCATTTGTTTTTGAAAATGAAATTAGAATCTTTGTTTTGAAAATAAAATTAGAATCTTTGTTTTGAAAATAAAATTAGAATCTTTGTTTTTGAAAATAAAATTAGAATCTTTGTTTTCGAAAATAAAATTTGAATCTTTGTTTGAATAGCGATGGAATTATAAAAATATAATTTTTATATAATGGAGATTATAAAAATATGATTTTTATATAATAGAAATTGTAAAAATATGATTTTTATATAACAAAGATTATAAAAATATGATTTTTATATAATAGAGATTATAGAAATATGATTTTTATAAGATAGAGAGTATAAAAATACGATTTTTATATATGTTGTAGCGAAATAAAAATTTGATTTGTATATATATGACGTGAAGATAAAAATTCGATTTTTATATATATGACGTGAAAATAAAAATTCGATCTTTTTATATATGTAGAGAACATAAAAATATGATTTTTATGTATGGAAAGCATTATTGAAAATGTGATTTTTATTGTGAACAGCGTGGAAAAGTTTGAGTTAGAATATCAAGCGAATCTGAACCGTTCAGAAATGAAATGTCGGAGTGGAACCCCAAGGTGAGAACTCCTCACCTTTAATTTATTTCTAGTTTGAAATATATACTAGGATGCAGACGGTGCTTAGTAGCACCTAACACCCGTCGTCCACAGACCATGGATGACTTTTTTGTTTGATTGCTATGTTGTGAAATTTGATTGTGTGATGTGAAATGAAATAAATATTTTATAGTGGAAAATATTTTATAGTTAAAAATATAATTTTTAATGTGTATATAACAATATATTTATAAACAAATCGGACGATTTGTTTATATACACTGATTTGACTGATATTGATTGGGACGATAAATTTTACACATCGCCCAACTGCACAAATAAAATCTATGTTTGTTGATTTGAAACCCCACACGGGTATTGGGATGATATTTGACGTACACTATTCCCGATTGTTTAGTTGTATGTCAGTCGATGGGTTGACATACTGTGTAAGCGTTAATTATTTATATTTAATGCTTATGCAGTTTTGTGGTGCACTCTGGATGTTGATTGACGATTTACGTTGTTGATACATACATGAGTTGTAGGGAACCCATATAATAAACGTTATATGGTAATTGATTGGGCCTCATTCCAATTTGGAGAATAAGAAATATATATTCATGTGTTGAATAGAAATAAAAATACATGTATTGAATAGAAAATATAAATTCATATGTTGAATAAGAAATATATATTCATGTGTTGAATAGAAATATATATTCATGTGTTGAATAGAAATATATATTCATGTGTTGAATAAAAATAAATTCATGTGTTGAAGAAAATATTCATTTGTTGAATAGAATAACGAAGTTATTGAAATATATAAAGCTGTGTTGGTTAGATATGCACCATTTTGACGCAAACGATATTTATATCGATTATATTCGTTTTTATAATGAATATAGGAAAGAAAGTGATTGCAAAATATAAAGTTTTGAAAATATTATCATTTGTATATCGACAATGTGGATTATTCAATTTTGATTCGAAATTGAATATGAAGTTGAAATTGTTTTGAAAACGAATTTAAAACGATTTATAAAATACGTTTTGAATTGAAATCGACGAAATATATATAATATATATATTATATATATTAAATGGCCTGAATAGAATGCGCCGCGCTGCGGAAGTTCGCGAATTTTGACCATTGACTTCGAACAGATATTACGGAAGATCCGACCGTCAGATTCTCCTAATACCGGAACGTTGGGTTCGTATCGAAAAGATTCTCCTAATGGTCGTTGTAAGTGCAGTTCGATGGCTGTTGATGGAAATCGACTGTACGGGCCTTGATAAAATTATTAAAAGTACCAATAGTTTGTTTAAAATGATAAGAAATGATTTGTGAAGAATTGGGATGAAAAATTCCATATTTGAAAAGATAAAAATAGTTTTTATCGAAATGAACTAGTTTTGAACTAGAATTATAATTCTATTTATTTTTAAAATAAATAAATTGGATTTGAAATGGTTTTAAAATAACCAAAAGTTTCCAATATATGAATTGAAATGGATTTGAATCGAAATCGTCTTCGGAATAGTTCGATGTTGGATTTCGTGATTATACAGATATTGTTATGGAAATTTGAAAGATATTTATATCATTATTTCCAATACGATATTTGTTGGTTTCAGAATTTGATATTGAATATAAGCTGATATATTTTCTATTCAGAGCCTTGTATTTAATATCAAATGGGATTTTTGGTTTGTCGTGAACGGTAACTTTAATAATACTGTTCTTAAACCCAAATGGAGTTAACAAAATTAGGAACTAACTGGGGATCAGTTAAGTTGAATGGTTTCTTAGATATTGATCTGGTGTTGATTTCGGCCTTCGGGGTTAATATTTAGGGAGCTGTTCTCTTACTAATTTACGGTTAGAGACTGATAGAATGGAATGTGATTTGGGTTTATCGTGAACCGTGTTTTAAAAGACATTGGTTCTTTAACCCAGTTAAAGATTAGAACTAAGTGGAGTTTTAATGAATCTTTAATTAGATTGAAATGATCGAGAATGGAGTATTACCAGTTTTGCTCCAAGCGATAGTTAAATCTTTAATTAGATTTGAACGTGGAATGGTAATTAATTTTACCATTAACACCGTGGTGTTAGATATGGAGTATTACCTGTTTTTCTCCTTGGGATGAATAAGTTGGGATTGGGAAATAAAATAAACGATTACTTCAGTGTTGTTCGCTAATCCCGACTAATTTGAATAGATATTCAAAAGGAGATTAAAGAATAAATTTAAAGAATTTATCTTTGATAAAATTAATGGGAACCTTTTCCTAAGAATGTGAAATTTAGAACTAACTGTAGGTTGGCTAAGAAGAATGGTTTCCTGGGTATTGATCTAATGTTGGTTTCGGTCTTCGGGGTTAATATTTGGCGAATTATCCTCTTGCTAATTTGTGGTTAGGACTGATGAATTGGAATGAGGCATATGTTGTGTTTGTGTAACACTTGTTTATTATATACGCGAGTTTTTCAGAAAGACCGGGTTTATCCCATTCTGAATAACTGATTCGACGATTAGCCGAAGATGAGATCGATGGATATGCGAGTTACATGGTGCCTCTGGTTTCGTTCAGACCCAGAACGAACTTGTAAATGGACTGTGTGTCTGACATTGGATATCATTCTGTGTGATATATGGATATCGGTTGCATGGAGTGGTTTGCCTGTGTGGCATGCTAAGATGTAAATGATCAAGGCTTTTGTTGAAAAGCAAAGTCTTATGGTTGATGATCAAAGCACGGCCTTTGTGGCATAGCTTCGTGTAGCGTTTAATTCGCGAGTTTCACACCAGGTATGAACCAAAATCTGGAGACGAATATTGGGGGGCATGCGTTTCTTTCTAGTTAGAAGTGGCGTCAGTGGTTTTACACGTCCTGACGAGTTTGACTTATGTGGTTGTTGCTGTTACGGAGCGCCTCGGATATATCGGTGACTATGTGGAGCTGATGGAGTCATTTGTTGGCTCATTTACGCCCCATAGGGCAGGGAAACGCAGTGTTCAGGAATTATAATCCACATCGGTGGACCGGCCTGAGTCCAAGGTACGAAGCGTTCTGTTCCTGAGGGGCGGACTAAAGGCTCTTGAATCGGTGAGGACGATCCCTAGCCTCGGTTCATATCATAAATGATAATCCAACTTCCAATACGTGATTTGCGGTTTTGATTGTAGAGCCTAGTATGTCGACATAGTGGAATGGGGCACTTATGCCGTCTATGATTGATACTTATGATTGAAATTGTTTTAATACTATGCACTTATAGTAATAATAATAAAAGATGAAATTTAGCGTATCAAGCATGCTTTGGCTATTATAAGGTAAAACCCTATCCTCCGGCTTGTGTTGCATTGTGAGATGGGACCTGTCTCTTATAATAGCTTCATTGTTCTTTATTTAGCATTGCGCTGTTTTTTTATGCACTATTATTCTTGGGAGGAAACCCGTTCCGTGTTATACGGCGTGGCCCCTTGATTTACCTAACTTTAAATCAAAGATCAATAACTGTTTTAGTTCTCACACCAATCACATGACTGACCTGGAGTTTATTGTTTTAACCTAAACTCTGGGTGCCCCTATTTTGACACGGGTAGCTAGTAGTTTTGGTTTTGCATATTTATATTCACAGGATCCTGATTTATAGCTGAAGCGGTATTCGGAAAGCTCTGTATCTGTGTATCTGTTTTAAGTTGTGCTTTGTATTTTTTTCCGCTGCGATGTATTTAAATGTAATTTAAATCTACGATATTTTCTATGTAATATTTATTTATACTCTGTATATTCTTGTAATCTGATGAAATTGTTGTAATAAGCAATGAAATGTTCTTCTGTCTGCATTCTTTTGTGTGTTGTTCTCGAAGTATCCGCTCTTTCCTTATTGGGGAAGTTACGGGT
Organism: Allium sativum; assembly: GCA_030737875.1. Classification (NCBI taxonomy): domain Eukaryota; kingdom Viridiplantae; phylum Streptophyta; class Magnoliopsida; order Asparagales; family Amaryllidaceae; genus Allium; species Allium sativum. The sequence continues at coordinate 648,595,762 of CM060923.1, forward strand.
TCTTACAGTGGTATCAAAGCTTTGGTTTACAGAGCTAGAAGAACAAGACACATTAGAACCAAACTAAAGAATTCATCAGAAATTGGATTAGTAATATCCAACGGGAATGACTCGTTAGAGATGGGATCAGTAGTATCCTAGAACGAGTGTGAAGAGTGATGTTTTTAAAATAAAAGTGAAAACAAGTTTGTTTTGAAAATTTAAGTCAATTATTTGTATTTGATTATTTATTTTATATTGATTTGTTCAATCAAGTATATAAAGATTTTGCGTATGCTTCTGATCCGCGTGTATTTGAAGTTTTAATATACTGGACAGATATAGAATCACACTCTAGTCGCCCGGAGATGACACTGATGATAGCAGATGCATCATCAGTGGATATATGTTCGAGTAATGGAAGTGGGATTTCTATATATTTCCAATTGACTGGTGTGAGAACCAAAATTAGATAGGGCTTATTGTTGTGATTTGGCATCGAAAATCTGATTTTTAGACTATGTATCAAAGTTATGTGATTGAAAAGATAATCAACTAATTGATTGCTGATTGTGTTGTTTGATTATTGTTTGATTAATTAAATTTTGAACCATTTAGGCCAAATAGAAACAAATAGTGAATTGTATTGAAAATTTATCGCATTTGCATATGTATACATGTACTTACATTGAACAGGTCATAGCAAGGAGGCTAGAGAAGAGGAATAAAATTGTTTGCCCGACAAATAGGTACATGTTTACAAATTTCTTGGTATTTTGATGATTTTATGAGCCGATTGGCTAGCCGCTTGGCTGTTTCTTTTTCTTTTTAGATTGATGAGGGCCATGGGAGGCTATTTGAAATATCCTTAAGTCCCCGGTGCTAGGGAGGTTATGGCGAAACTTTTCGATAATTTAGGGTGTTAGCCAAATTTTTGAAAAATTTGAAAAGTTCTTAGAAACTGAAAAGTTGAAGAACTTAAGCCGTAATGAAAATAATGAAAGTTGAGTTGATTTGTGAAACAGTTTTTGGCTTCGTTCCTTTTCGGGGACGAAAAATTTTAAGTGGGGGAGATTGTAATAACCCGGAAATCCGAGCCAATTTAAAATTTTTATTTTTGCAATTTTAGTGAATTTTGAATATTTAAAATGAACTATTTTAAATAATAACGACAAGAAATTTATTTTGAATAGAATTAGAACGTGTAGTTTTATTTGAATCGTCGTTAGAATATAAATATTTTATTTTAATTATAAAAGGAATTGAAAATGGCGCGGTAGTTCGAAAATTCGATTTCAAAATTCAAATGAATGTGCGGGATTCAAAATAAACCGGATTTTAGTGAAACCAAAATTATTTGAATCTAATTGAGAATATCTTTCCAACGAATCCGAGAAATCAAAGTTTCGTAGCGGGAATCAAAAGTTACGTCCAATTGAAAATTCAGAATAGTCGCTATGGAATTCTGGCCATTAAAAATGGAAATTTTGCAAATGACCTCGTTTTTTGACGAAACCGATTTTGTTGGATCCGTGATGTCAACTTATTGCTAGGTTTCAAAATTCATAATTTTTCAAATCAATATGTGAGCGTGGCGAAGTTAAACGTGTTTTGACAGTTTCAATCAATTTCAGTCGACCAGAAAATGGCCATTTTTCAAACGGTCTCAGAATTCGATGAAATCAGTTTTGTTAGGACTGTATCATCAATACGAAACTGGGAATACTTTTTCTAGAATTTTTAGAATCAGTATGTGACCCCAGTAAATTGAAATGTGTGTTCGAACTGAATATATATAGATTTATATTTTAATTTTGATGAAAACCTATCGTAACAGCCGAATTGGGTTACGAGACATATCCCATCGTGTTCGGGATAGGGGTAATTAGCTAGGGGCAATAGTTGTTGGGTTGGATTTGGAGCTGCTATTAACAAACAAGTATTTTTCTGATTGAATAATTATTAATATATATATATATATATATATATTAAAAATCAGGGTCAATCCCTAAGTCAAATTCCTGCGGTCAAACCTCTCCTGTACCACATTCTTCCTGAGGCGATCGAAGATCGAAATGCTTAGTTTTTGAGCTCAAATAACTTCGAATCCACACTATGAAACTAAAAACTTTCTGAAGGAAAATCAAAGCCCTTTCTGAAATCTGCAAATCCATATGGGTTGGGTAAGCTATTGCTGCGAATCTTCCTCAAATCGCCCACCTGAAAGCTCGCCGTTTCGTGGCCAATTTCCGCTTCCTCAGGCGATCGAGTTCAACCAGAAGGGGGTCGGCGGGTGCGTCTCACGAAGGACAACAGTGTGGCAGCCTCTGATCAGCGTCCAGCGCTTCGATTCGCGCGCCAAAATCAAACCTAGTTTTGGATTAGGGTTTCGATGGGTCTGAATGCGTACAAGAGGATTAAGGTAGTTTTTTAATCTTATTTTATTTAATAAAAATAGCTTTATTTATTTATTTATTTTTGAAATAATAATAGCATTGTAATTTTAGTTATGTATATATATATAGTATTATTAAAAATGTGGGTTTTATTAAATAAGATTAGCATTTGTTTTTGAAAATGAAATTAGAATCTTTGTTTTGAAAATAAAATTAGAATCTTTGTTTTGAAGATAAAATTAGAATCTTTATTTTTGAAAATAAAATTAGAATCTTTGTTTTCGAAAATAAAATTTGAATCTTTGTTTGAATAGCGATGGAATTATAAAAATATAATTTTTATATAATGGAGATTATAAAAATATGATTTTTATATAATAGAAATTGTAAAAATATGATTTTTATATAACAAAGATTATAAAAATATGATTTTTATATAATAGAGATTATAGAAATATGATTTTTATAAGATAGAGAGTATAAAAATACGATTTTTATATATGTTGTAGCGAAATAAAAATTTGATTTGTATATATATGACGTGAAGATAAAAATTCGATTTTTATATATATGACGTGAAAATAAAAATTCGATCTTTTTATATATGTAGAGAACATAAAAATATGATTTTTATGTATGGAAAGCATTATTAAAAATGTGATTTTTATTGTGAACAGCGTGGAAAAGTTTGAGTTAGAATATCAAGCGAATCTGAACCGTTCAGAAATGAAATGTCGGAGTGGAACCCCAAGGTGAGAACTCCTCACCTTTAATTTATTTCTAGTTTGAAATATATACTAGGATGCAGACGGTGCTTAGTAGCACCAGACACCCGTCGTCCACAGACCATGAATGACTTTTTTGTTTGATTGCTATGTTGTGAAATTTGATTGTGTGATGTGAAATGAAATAAATATTTTATAGTGGAAAATATTTTATAGTTAAAAATATAATTTTTAATGTGTATATAACAATATATTTATAAACAAATCGGACGATTTGTTTATATACACTGATTTGACTGATATTGATTGGGACGATAAATTTTACACATCGCCCAACTGCACAAATAAAATCTATGTTTGTTGATTTGAAACCCCACACGGGTATTGGGATGATATTTGACGTACACTATTCCCGGTTGTTTAGTTGTATGTCAGTCGATGGGTTGACATACTGTGTAAGCGTTAATTATTTATATTTAATGCTTATGCAGTTTTGTGGTGCACTCTGGATGTTGATTGACGATTTACGTTGTTGATATATACATTAGTTGAAGGGAACCCATATAATAAACGTTATATGGTAATTGATTGGGCCTCATTCCAATTTGGAAAATAAGAAATATATATTCATGTGTTGAATAGAAATAAAAATTCATGTGCTGAATAGAAAATAAAAATTAATATGTTGAATAAGAAATATATATTCATGTGTTGAATAGAAATATATATTCATGTGTTGAATAGAAATATATATTCATGTGTTGAATAAAAATAAATTCATGTGCTGAAGAAAATATTCATTTGTTGAATAGAATAACGAAGTTATTGAAATATATAAAGTTGTGTTGGTTAGATAAGCACCATTTTGACGCGAACGATAATTATATCGATTATATTCGTTTTTATAATGAATATAGGAAAGAAAGTGATTGCAAAATATAACGTTTTGAAAATATTATCATTTGTATATCGATGATGTGGAATATTCAATTTTGATTCGAAATTGAATATGAAGTTGAAATCGATTTGAAAACGAATTTGAAACGATTTATAAAATACGTTTTGAATTGAAATCGACGAAATATATATAATATATATTATATATATATTAAATGGCCTGAATAGAACGCGCCGCGCTGCGGCAGTTCGTGAATTTTGACCATTGACTTCGAACAGATATTACGGAAGATCCGACCGTCAGATTCTCCTAATACTGGAACGTTGGGTTCGTATCGAAAAGATTTTCCTAATGGTCGTTGTAAGTGCAGTTCGATGGCCGTTGATGGAAATCGACTGTACGGGCCTTGATAAAATTATTAAAAGTACCAATAGTTTGTTTAAAATGATAAGAAATGATTTGTGAAGAATTAGGATGAAAAATTCCATATTTGATAAGATAAAAATAGTTTTTATCGAAATGAACTAGTTTTGAACTAGAATTATAATTCTATTTATTTTTAAAATAAATAAATTGGATTTGAAATGGTTTTAAAATAACCAAAAGTTTCCAATATACGAATTGAAATGGATTTGAATCGAAATCGTCTTCGGAATAGTTCGATGTTGGATTTCGTGATTATACAGATATTGTTATGGAAATTTGAAAGATATTTATATCATTATTTCCAATACGATATTTGTTGGTTTCAGAATTTGATATTGAATATAAGCCGATATATTTTCTATTCAGAGCCTTGTATTTAATATCAAATGGGATTTTTGGTTTGTCGTGAACGGTAACTTTAATAATACTGTTCTTAAACCCAAATGGAGTTAACAAAATTAGGAACTAACTGGGGATCAGTTAAGTTGAATGGTTTCTTAGATATTGATCTGGTGTTGATTTCGGCCTTCGGGGTTAATATTTAGGGAGCTGTTCTCTTACTAATTTACGATTAGAGACTGATAGAATGGAATGTGATTTGGGTTTATCGTGAACCGTGTTTTAAAAGACATTGGTTCTTTAACCCAGTTAAAGATTAGAACTAAGTGGAGTTTTAATGAATCTTTAATTAGATTGAAATGATCGAGAATGGAGTATTACCAGTTTTGCTCCAAGCGATAGTTAAATCTTTAATTAGATTTGAACGTGGAATGGTAATTAATTTTACCGATAACACCGTGGTGTTAGATATGGAGTATTACCAGTTTTTCTCCTTGGGATGAATAAGTTGGGATTGGGAAATAAAATAAATGATTACTTCGGTGTTGTTCGCTAATCCCGACTAATTTGAATTGATATTCAAAAGGAGATTAAAGAATAAATTTAAAGAATTTATCTTTGATAAAATTAATGGGAACCTTTTCCTAAGAATGTGAAATTTAGAAACTAACTGTAGGTTAGCTAAGAAGAATGGTTTCCTGGGTATTGATCTAATGTTGGTTTCGGTCTTCGGGTTAATATTTGGGGAATTATCCTCTTGCTAATTTGCGGTTAGTGACTGATGAATTGGAATGAGGCGTATGTTGTGTTTGTGTAACACTTGTTTATTATATACGCGAGTTTTTCAAAAAGACCGGGTTTATCCCATTCTGAATAACTGCGACGATTAGCCGAAGATGAGATCGATGGATATGCGAGGTACATGGTGCCTCCAGTTTCGTTCAGACCCAGAACGGACTTGTAAATGGACTGTGTATCTGACATTGGATATCATTCTGTGTGATTGATGGATATCGGTTGCATGGAGTGGTTTGCCTGTGTGGCATGCGAATATGCAAATGATCAAGGCTTTTGTTGAAGAGCAAAGGCTTGTGGTTGATGATCAAAGCACGGCCTTTGTAGCATAGCTTTGTGTAGCGTTTAATTCGCGAGTTTCACACCAGATATGAACCAAAAACGGGAGACAGATATCAGGGGGCATGCGTTTCTTTCTAGTTAGAAGCGGCGTCAGTGGTTTTACATGCCCTGACGAGTTTAACTTATGTGGTTATTGCTGTTGCGAGGCGCCTCGGATATATCGGTGACCATGTGGAGCCGATGAAGTCATTTGTTGGCTTTTTTACGTCCCATAGGGTGGGGAAACGCAGTGTTCTGGAATTATAATCCACATCGGTGGACCGGCCCTGAGTCCAAGGGACGATGCGTTCTGTTCTTGAGGGGCGGACTAGAGGCTCTCGAATCAGTGAGGACGGTCCCTAGCCTCGGTTCATATCATTAATGATAATCCAACTTCCAATACGTGACTTTGCGGTTTTGATTGTAGATCCTAGTATGGCGACATAGTGGGATGGGGCACTTATGCCGTCTATGATTGATACTTATGATTGAAATTGTTATATTACTATGTACTTATAGTAATAATAATAAAACATGAAATTTAGCATATCAAACATGCTTTGGCTATTATTAGGTAAAACCCAATCCTCCGGCTTGTGTTGCATTGTGTGATGGGACCTGGGTCATATAATATCTTCATTGTTCTTTATTTAGCATTGCGCTGTTGTTTTATGCACTGGTATTCTTGGGAAGAAACCCGTTCCATTTTATACGGCGTGGTCCCTTGATTTACCTAACTTTAAAATAAAGATTAATAACTGTTTTAGTTCTCACACCAGTCACATGACTGACCTGGATTTTATTGCTTTAACCTAAACTCTGGGTGCCCCTATTTTGACACGGGCAGCTAGTAGTTTTGGTTTTGCAGATTTATATTCACAGGATCCTAATTTACAGCTGAAGCGGTATTCGGAAAGCTGTGTATCCGTGTATCTGTTTTCAGTTGTGCTTTGTATTGTTTTTCCGCTGCGATGTATTTAAATGTAATTTAAATATCTGATATTTTCTGTGTAATATTTATTTATACTCTGTATATTCTTGTAATCTGATGAAATTGTTGTAATAAGCAATGAAATGTTTTTCTGTCTGCGTTCTTTTGTGTGTTGTTCTTGAAGTATCCGCACTTTCCTTACTGGGGAAGTTACGGGTTCTTACAGATTTGGTCATATCTTCAAATTTAACTGTTAGATTTCAAATCTCTTACATTCATTGGAAATCTCTTTTCGATACGAACCCAACGGTTCCGGTTTTAGGAGAATCCGACGGACGGATCTCCCTTTACGCCAGTTTGAAGTTAATGGTCGAAATTCGCGAATGATCGCTGCGCGGCGCGTTCTTTTTAGACCATTATATATATATATGACGGCACGCCCCGCACCAGCCGGCATTTCCTCCGAACGTGCGTTGTACACATGCCCAACTAGCACAAAACGGTCGCCAAAGAAAGGAAAGAAGAGAGTGAACTAATAAAAAACCTATTAATGTCTCACAGCGCATGGAACAAAATATAATAATAATGTACTTGACATAAAACAGGCGAGACAGTGCATAAGCTGATAACTAAAACCAACATCAACATCAGAGTAGCGGAAGTCTGAATACATCTTATTACAACTTTTCAAATTACTGTCTCTAAACAGAAGAAAGGAAGAGTGCTCTACTAATGCCCATAGTAGTAACTAGCAGCGACACAAGGGAGAATATCTATATTTGTATCATACGTGGAAGCCTCCTGCTCGTCTCTGGTAAGGCTACTCGTGCACCACCAGCTAACCTGTCTCTAGTCTGCTCGTGAGAGCACCCAGAGTAATAAGAAGAGACATAAAACTCTGGGTCAGACAAAAAGTCTGGTATGAGCGATAAGCAGCTAAACAGAACAATAACAGGTATACTAAACCATACCTGAACCTGGACCTGCAACTAAAGAGTTAGCACTACATACCGTACAATACTCTAGGGTGCCACTAATATATGGTGTAAAGAGTACGTGGGTGGGGGTGTGCATGTCATAATGATGACAAACAAATCAACCATAGCAATCATCCTCACATCTCTCACTCAGTGCGTAAAGTATACGATGTCCACCACTGTCAATCACTAGACCCATCAAAGTAGTGACGAAGTTCGACTTGTACAACTACTGGTACTACCAAGCTTACCACATGAAGTCATGACCAAACCTTTACAAATGACCCCATTTCATTGGTCTATAGCTCTTTAGTCGTACCTAGGCCACTATGACCCTGAATTCGTTCACGTACTCCCTACACATAGTGATCCAAAGTTACAGACATCGACAACCCCTTTGCACACGTCCCGCAGCAAATCCCAATCATGAAGCTCACTCATTGGTTCCCATCTGGATCCTAAGTCAAAGATCCTCACTTGGACCTCCTTTGCATCTCGGGCTTTGGTCGAATTGGAGTTGATCTTCAAAAGAGTCGTCACGATGAAGTAAAAGTACACATTTGGTTCGGTTCGGTAGCCCCGACCCGGTTCGGTGGTCCTGGATCATGCCTTGATCAGTGCTCCATTCCTCCTCGGTTCGGTCCTCCAGCTCTGGTTCGGTTCGGATGCCCTATGCCTGGTTCGGTGGTTGCTCCCTCCTAGGTGTCCCGATCCGATCCGGTGCTTTGCTCCAACTCCAGCTCCAAGCTTGGTCCTCCGATCCGATCCCGCTCTCTGGCTCTAGTCCGATCCGATCCCCTGCCCAACTCCAACTCTAAGCAAATGGCATTCCTTCTCACCAAGCCCCTTATGCTAAGTTCCAATCCAAATCAGGTCCACCTGCCCGGTTCTCCTATCCGATCCTAACCCAATGATCTGATCCGATCCGGTCTGAAACCCTGCATATTTCCTGCAACTTTCCAGCGGCTGTTTTACGCCATACGACGGCTTTTTCGACCAATCTAACACTTCTAAGCAATCACAAAGCATATCATACAGCCATAGCAACATGTATAATCATCCACAAACAAAAAAACAATAATCATATCATGTAAAACGGATCAAATGTAGTCAAAATCCCATATTTTCCCTTAAGCATGTTTAAGCAAAACTAATGTTATGATTGGTAAAACTTAACCAAATCAACCCAAACTTTTAACAAAGGCCTAAAATAATATTTTCGAATTTATGAATATTTTTCCAGAATTTATTAGTGTATAAATTCGTTAATAAACACTAATTACCCTTAATTAACCATAATTAGTGAGGAACTATGCAAATCACTCACCTTTGCCACAAATAAAATACAAAATCTGAAATGATCCCCTATTTGGCGTTGTTCCCAATATAACACAGCAGCTCTACCTTGCTTTGGCGCTATTCCACCTTAATTTAATGTAGTTTAAGCCAAAACTTGTTTAAGAAGGGATTAGAGGTGTTTTTAGACGTTGGAGGCCATTGTTAGGTTGAAGAGAGGGTTTGTGATGGCTGGAAAATGAGTGAAAAACCGAAATCCTAACCCTAGCAGCCCTTATATACCTCTAATCCCGAAATCCCCCATTGGGCCTAGCTGTTAATCACCCGGTTAAGCCCAATTAAACTGTTTTTCACTATCAGAAACTTGTTTCAGTCATATCTCCCAAATGGTGAATCCGTTTGGCTAATGTGACCAATCTACGGAATTGTAAACCATCATCCAGAGCTAATGGAAGTGGTTTCAGATCAAAACTCCTTTCCAATCAAAAGTTATGACCAAAACAAGATTAGCTAGGGGCAAAACGGTCATTTAAAAATCGGGAAAAATCATGAACATGGGAAATAACCTCAATAGTCGTCTCCCAAAGTTACATGACCATACGACTTCGTATGTGAAAGAAATAAATATTCTACGATCCTTCGATGCGTAGAACGCGGGTCGTTACACTCTCCCTCCTTAAGAAATTTCGTCCCCGAGATTCCTTTACCCAAAACATACCAAGGATCCCGCATGACTACCAATCATATATAACAACCAAACATGCAAAACAAACAAAACAACCTATCCTAGCATGCGGAAAGACTAAATCGAAACTAAAATCTTAGCAGGCGAAGAGTTCTGGATACGTCTTCCTAATGCTCTCCTCTGTCTCCCAAGTGCAGTCACTCTCATTCTCGCCCCACTGAACTTTGACTAATTTCACCGCCTTCCTTCGAAGCTGCTTCGTATCGTTCCCAACAATACGCTTAGGCCTGCGGTTCCTAACCGCCTCGGGTTCAACTTCGATATCATCCAACTGATCAGGTGGAATAGTCACATTTGAGTCGTGTACGAACTTTCTTAACTGAGAAACATGAAATACATTGTGAACTCCTGCCACCTTCTCTGGTAATTCAACTTTGTATGCCAAATTCCCAGTTTGCTCAAGAACTGGGAATGGACCAACAAATCTTGGTGCTAACTTGCCTCTCCTGCCAAATTGTATCACACTCTTCAACGGAGAAATCTTGATAAACACCAAGTCGCCAATGGAGAACTTTAATTCTCTTCTCCTTTTATCAGCATAACTCTTCTGCCTATCTTGGGCAGCCTTCATTCGCTATTGAATGATCTTGATCTTGTCTGAGGTTTCTCTTATCACGTCTGGTCCAAGTACAGACTTCTCACCAGCTTCTAACCAACATGACGGTGAGTTGCACGGTCTTCCGTACAATGCTTCAAACGGAGCCATACCAAAACTGGATTGATAACTATTATTATATGCAAACTCTACTAGATGCAAATGGTCATCCCATGATCCACCAAAATCCAATATGCAAGCTCTCAAGAGATCTTCTAACACTCGATTCACCCTCTCTATTTGTCCGTCGGTTTGAGGATGACACACGGTACTGAGATGTAGTTCTGATCCAAACGCCTCTTGTAAGCTCTTCCAAAATCCACTAGTGAACAATGAATCTTGGTCACTGACAATGCCTTTGGGTATTCCATGAAATCTCACTACCCGCTTTATTTACAGTTCTGCTAACTTAGCTGCCGTCCTGTTTGACTTGACGGGTATAAACCTTGCACTCTTAGTCAATCGGTCCACAATCACCCAAATGCTATCATGGCCCGATCTAGTCCTTGGTAACCCATCAATGAAATCCATTGACACTTGTTCCCATTTCCATTCTGGAATTTGCAATGGTTGTAGCAAACCAGTAGGCTTCTTTTGCTCAGATTTAACTAGCTGGCAATTCATGCATTTGGATATAAACTTCCCAATGTCTCTTTTCATCCCTTCCTAGTAGTAGGTCTGCTTCATGTCTCGGTACATCTTGTTGCCACCGGAGTGTATAGTTAGTTTTGAGTGATGACATTTTCTAAGCACTTCATCTCTTAATCCATTGACATTGGGTACAACTAGTCTTCTATTCTTTCTAAGCCATCCATCTCGATCAAGCCCATACTTGTTCATCTCACCATCGATTCCCATCTCTAACTTTGAGATGATTTCCAATAGGTTAGGATCGTTCCTCTCACTGGAACCAATCCGCTCAATCAAAGTGGGTCTGATCCTCAAACTTGCTAACATTTCTGGATCCAATTCGCACTTTGGTCTGAAATCATACCCAGCGATGTACTCCAGTTGCTTCCATTCTAGAAACGTAGCCCCTAAACTGGCATGTCTTCTACTCAATGCATCAGCCACCGCATTTCCCTTTACTGGTGTATATGCGATGTCGAAATCATAGGAAGCCAAGAATTCTAACCATCTTTGATGTCGGAGATTTATATCCTTTTAAGAGAAAAGATACTTTAACGATTTATGATCGGTAAACAACTCGAATCTTTCTCCCAAGAGATAATGTCTTCACATCTTCAGTGCAAACACGATCGCTGCCAATTCCAAATCATGGGTAGGGTATCTTTTCTCATGCGGTTTCAGTTTCCGAATTGCATAATCCACAACCCTACCTCCTTGCATCAATACAGCACCTAGCCCTGTGCCACATGCATATGTATATACTGTCATCTCTTCATTCCTCCTTAGGAATGACTAACACTAGTGCACATGTCAACTTTTCCTTTAGGCTCTTGAATGCATTCTCGCACCTTTCGTCCCAGACGAAGGCTTGATTCTTCTTGGTCAACTGAGTCAACAGTGTTGCTATCTTGGAGAAGTCTTGGATAAACTTACGATAATATCCAGCTAATCCCAAGAAACTTATTATGTCCGTTGCATTCTTGGGCGTAGACCAATCTTGTACCGTAGCCACCTTCGCAGGGTCTACGGCAATACCATTCTCTGAAACAACATGGCCCAAGAATCTCACTTCCCTCCTCCAGAAGTGACAATTAGAGAATTTTGCTTTCAACTGGTGTTTTCTCAACACCTCCATCACTATCCTCAAATGTTCTGTGTGTTCTTCCTCTGTCCTCGAATAGACCAAAATATCATCTACGAACACAAGGACAAACTTATTCAACTGATCTCTGAATACCCTATTCATAAGATCCACAAAGTAGGTTGGGGCATTGGCCAGCCCGAATGGCATGACCAACCACTCATAAAATCCAGACGGCGTCCGAAATGCCGTTTTAGCTATACTCTCAGCTTCCACTCTAAGCTGATGAAAACCTATTGCGAGATCCAACTGAGAGAATACTCTCGCGCCACTCAACTGATCAAACAAATCATCTATCCGTGGTAGAGGATACTTATTCTTCCTTGTCACTTTATTCAACTCGCGGTAGTCTACACACAAACAAAGGGAACCATCCGCCTTGGTAGACAACACAACTGGTGCTCCCCATTCAAAAACACTCCTTCTGATAAATCCCTTCTTCAAAAGATCGCTGACTTGCACCCCGAGCTCTCGCTACTCCCTTGGTGCCATACGACGAAGTGGCATCACTATAGGTTTGGCATCTTTCACTAAATCAATACGGAACTCAATCTCTCGCTGTGGTGGAAGTCCGGTCACTTCCTCGAAGACGTCCGGATACTGGCCAACCACGGGCAACCCTGACAACTCACTATGCGGGATGTCGAGGGAATTTAGAAAACTAGCCATTACTCCATCACCGGGTAGACTACCAAACACTACCCTCCGCCCATCATCCGCTCTAGCTGTCACCAAAAAGCCCTCACAGTCTACCACCACCCCGTATCTTTGGAGCCAATCGACTCCCAAAATAATGCCAAACCCAGTAAAGCCCAAAACAAAGCAATCACAACAAAACATGCATCCATGACTCGATAAGACCACATTACGAAAAATCCTGCTAAGGTTAGTTGAACCACCAATCGGGTTCGTAACTACTAAAGGCCTATCGACAATCTCGGGCTCCAATCCCAACCTATCTACCAGGTCACTAGATATGAAAGGACTGGAAGCCCCGGTATCAAACAAAACTCTAACAGGAACATCATAAACAGAAAGCATACCTTGAATAACGACATTCTTTCCCTTCTCCGCTACAGTTGGGGCATTCGACGAAGAAGGAATAGCATTAAGGGCCTATGCTTTCACCATCTGCTTTTCTTTAGGGGGCTGCGGACACTTGTCCTTGTGATATCCCACTTGGCCACAGTTGAAGCACTTCTTATCCGCTGGCTTGGCCCGACAATTACTAGCATAATGGCCCTTCTTACCACAGCTGAAGCACTCAACATCTTTTTTATATTTTTTCTGACCATCCTTATTCTGGTTCTGCTTCCTCTTATTCTGAGAACCACTCATGCCTCCAACACTTGCTTGCATCTTCAGCTCCTCTGTAGATGCAACTTCAGTCTTCGACTTAGAGTAAAGACTCTCTGACCTCAATGCTTTCCCCACAATCGATTCAAATGTCTCATCGATATGGTTAATAAGCCTTCCCCTAAGTATCCATCCAAACCAGTTATGAACTTCTCGTTCTTCTTCTCAGCAGTATCAATAAGAGATAACCCACATTTCGACAAAGTGTCGAATTCTGCTATATACTTCGAGACAGCTCTACCATTCTTCTTGAGTTCCAAGAATTTCTTAAACAACACTGACTTCTGAGCAGCTGGAATAAACATATCGCTAAAGCGAGCCTTAAACTGATCCCAAGTAATCTGATCCTCGGGAGTAGCTGCCTTTATAGCATTCCACCAATTCATTGCCCGTCCTTGCAGCAGACGGGATGCTAGCCTTCTCTTCATCGCATCCTCGATACCCAAATCTTCGAAGATATGTTATCAGCTATCCAACCAATCCTGAACATCCGTAGCCAACTCCGTTTCATGGAACGGCTTCCCACCAAGACTCGTATAATCCTTATTCAACTTGGCGAAATCGGCCCTAGGCGCCTGCACTATTGGACCACCACCATTACCAGCATTGGGAGCTTCCCTCTGAACATCTCTCTCATGAGGTCAGTAAACATCGTCCTCATGTCAGCAGCATTCCCATTATTGGCTCCTCTACCGGCACCTCTTGCGCATCGGCTCATCACTCAATCTGTAAAGAGAAAACGATTAACCGTCTCCATAGTGGTGCTAGTGCAGTGCGACATCATCCTTAGCTATACTAATAGTATATATATAGCTTTTGAAAACCAAAATAATCACAAATACGTGCTCTCATATATGTATACTATCTCTCCTAAATGACTTCCCTAGGTTAACTACGCAACCTAGAGCTCTGATACCAAGTGTGACGGCCTGCCCCGCACCAGCCGGCATTTCCTCCGAAAGTGCGCTGTACACATGCCCAACTAGCACAGAACGGTCTCCAAAGAAAGGAAAGAAGAGAGTGAACTAATCAAAAACCTATAGAATTTCTCACAGCGCATGGAACAAAAAATAATAATAATGTACTTGACATAAAACAGGCGAGACAGTGCATAAGCTGATAACTAAAACCAACATCAACATCAGAGTAGCGGAAGTCTAAATACAGCTTATTACAACTTTTCAAATTGCTGTCTCTAAACAAAATAAAGGACGAGTGCACTACTAATACCCAAAGTAGTGACCAGCAGTGACCCAGGGAGAATATCTATATATGTATCATACGTGGAAGGCTCCTGCTCGTCTCCGGTATGGCTACTCATGCATCACCAGCTAACCTGTCTCTAGTCTGCTCGTGAGAGCACCCAGAGTGATAAGAAGAGACACAAAACTCTGGGTCAGATAAAAAGTCTGGTATGAGCGATAAGCAGCTAAACAGAACAATAACAGGTATACTAAACCATACCTGAACCTAGACCTGCAACCAAAGAGTTAGCATTGCATACCGTACAATAGTCTAAGGTGCCACTAATATATGGTGTAAAGAGTACGGGGGTGGGAGTGTGCATGTCATAATGATGGCAAACAAATCAACCATAGCAATCATCCTCACAACTCTTACTCAGTGCGTAAAGTATACGATGTCCACCACTGTCAATCACTAGACCCATCGAAGTAGTGACGGAGTTCGACTTGTACAACTACTGCTACTACCAAGCTTACCACATGGAGTCATGACCAAACCTTTACAAATGAACCCACTTCATTGTCTATAGCTCTTTAGTCGTACCTAGGCCACTATGACCCTGAATCCGTTCACGTACTCCATGCACATAGTGATCCAAAGTTACAGACATCGACAACCCCTTTGCACACGTCCCGCAGCAAAGCCCAATCATGAAGCTCACTCATTGGTTCCCATTTGGATCCTAAGTCAAAGCTCCTCACTTGGACATCCTTTGCATCTCGGGCTTTGGTCGAATTGGAGTTGATCTTCAAAAGAGTCGTCACGATGAAGTAAAAGTACACATTTGGTTCGGTTCGGTAGTCCCGACCCGGTTCGTTTTAGTGGTCCTGGTTCATGCCTTGATCAGTGCTCCATTCCTCCTCGGTTCGGTCCTCCAGCTCTGGTTCGGTTCGGATGCCGTATGCCTGGTTCGGTGGTTGCTCCCTCCTGGGTGTCCTGATCCGATCTGGTGCTTTGCTCCAACTTCAGCTCCAAGCTTGGTCCTCCGATCCAATCCCGCTCCCTGGCTCTAATCCGATCCGATCCTCTGCCCAACTCCAACTCTAAGCAAATGGCCTTCCTTCTCGCCAAGCCCCTTATGCTAATTTCCAATCTGAATCAGGTCCACCTGCCCGGTTCTCCCATCCGATCCGCCCAATGATCCGATCCGATCCGGTCTGAAACCCTGCATATTTCCTACAACTTTCCAGCGGCTGTTTTACGCCATACGACGGCGTATTCGACCAATCTAACACTTCTAGGCAATCACAAAGCATACCGTACAGCCATAGCAACATGTATAATCATCCACCAACAACAAAACAATAATCGTAGCATGTAAAACGGATCAAACGTAGTCAAAATCCCATATTTTCCCTTAATCATGTTTAAGCAAATCTAATGTTATGATTAGTAAAACTTAACCAAATCAACCCAAACTCCTAACAGAGGCCTAAAATAATATTTTCGAATTTATGAATATTTTTCCAGAATTTATTAGTGTATAAATTCGCTAATCAATACTAATTACCCTTAATTAACCATAATTAGTGAGGAACTATGCAAATCACTTACCTTGGCCACAAATAAAATACCAAATCTGAAATGATCCCCCTGTTTGGCGCTGTTCCCAATGTAACACAACAGCTCTAACCTTGCTTTGGCGCTATTCCGCCTTAATTTGATGTAGTTTAAGCCAAAACTTGATTAAGAAGTGATTAGAGGTGTTTTTAGATGTTGGAGGCCATTGTAAGGTTGAAGAGAGGGTTTGTGGCGGCTGGAAAATGAGTGAAAAACCGAAATCCTAACCCTAGCAGCCCTTAAATACCTCTAATCCCGAAATTCCCCATTGGGCCTAGCTGTTAATCACCCGGTTAAGCCCAATTAAGCTTGTTTTTCACTATCTGAAACTTGTGTCAGCCATATCTCCCAAATAGTTAGTCCGTTCGGCTAATGTGACCACTCTACGAAATTGTAAACCATCATCTGGAGCCAATGGAAGTAGTTTCCGGTCAAAACTCCTTTCCAATCAAAAGTTATGGCCAAAACAAGATTAGCTAGGGGCAAAACGGTCATTTAAAAATTGGGAAAAATCATGAACATGGGAAATGACCTCAATAGTCGTCTCCCAAAGTTACATGACCATACGACTTCGTATGTGAAAGAAATAAATATTCTACGATTCTTCGATGCGTAGAATGCGGGTCGTTACAATATATATATATATATATATATATATATATATATATATATATATATATATATATATTATATCTCGTCGATTTCCATTCAAAATGTATTTTATAAATCGTTTATAAATTCATTTAAAACTATTTCAACTTCCATTTAAATTTTAAATCAAAATTGAATATTCTTTATCTTTATCATATTATAATGATAATATTTTCAAAATATTAGATTTTGAAATCATTTCTTTTTGATATTCATTATAAAGTGAATAAAATCGATCGATAAACCCGTTCGGGTTAAAATGGCATTTGCTACTTAACTCGGCTTCACATTTAATTATTTTTGTGTCTATCCAAAAATGGACATCAAAGTCAAAATTTTATTCTTGACAATATTATTTTAAAATATTCGTTATTTTAAAATATTCTTTATTTTAAAAGATTATTTATTTTAAATTATTCTTTATTTTAAAATATTTTCTATTTCAAAATATTCTTTTTCTCAAAATGTTCTTTATTTCAAAATATTCTTTTTCTCAAAATATTCTTTATTTCTGAATCGGAATGTGACTCAATCAATTACCATATAATTTCAGTTTTATGGATTTTATACATCGCATGTATTCAGCAATAATGATAAATAATCATCAAACAGTCCATTCACATCCAGAATGAAATTTACAATTGTATGAGCATTAAAATAAGTAAATAACGCTCATCACAGACTGTCAATCCATCGATTGACATATAACTAAATATTGGGAATAGTGTATGTCAAATATCATCCCAATACCCGTGTGGGATTTTCAAACAACAATAGTTTATTTATTTGTGCAGTTGGGCAACGTGTAAAATTTATCGTCCCAATCCATATCAGATAAATGGGTGTACATAAACAAATCGTCCGATTTGTAAATGAATATTTTAGTTTATTTCTTTTCATGATAATTTTTATTTTATTCAACACATGAATACAATACAGTCAATATACACAATACAGTCAAAACAAACAACCAAACATCCATGGTTTCAATCAAAGGTGTCGGGAGCTACTAAGAACCGTCTACATCAAAGTATATATTTAACTGTAAACAAAATTAGAGTGAGAAGTACTCACCTTTGGTTTCCACTCCGTCATTCTTTGATTGCACGGTTTGGATTTGTTCCAATGCGTTGTGTTCTTCTCCGTGATTTTAGCGCAATCTGTTTCACGCAGTTTATATTAAAAATCACATTTTTAACAACGCTATATATATTTAAAAAACCATATTTTTATCACGCCACTACATATAATAAAATCATATTTTTATCTTTCTAAAAGTTATTACATAGCTACAATAAAAATCATATTTTTACATAACTAAAAATCATATTTTTATATAACTAAAAATCATATCTTTATTCTAATACTATATATATATATATATATAAATCACATTTTTATTCTAATGTTATGCATATAAAATCACATTTTTATTCTAATGTTATGCATATAAAAATCACATTTTTATTCTCGCTATCTTCATAACAAAAATCCTATTTTTATTTCTCTATCTTCATAATAAAAAACATATTTTTATTTATCTAAAAACATTTCAAACATATTTTTTAAACAACGAAGAATCATAATTTGAAACAATGAAAAATCATATTTTGAAACAATGGAAAAAAAATCATTTGTTGAAACAATGATAATTCGTTTCTTAATCAATGAAAAATCCTATTTTTAATCAATGAAAAATCCTATTTTTAATCAATGAAAATATTATTTTTAATCAATGAAAAATCTTATTTTTATTATTTTTCTATACAACGAAAAATCATAATTTTCTATATCGGTTTTCTCTATAAAAATCAAATTTTTAATATTGTTCTATCCATATAAAAATCACATTTTTAATATAAAGTAATATATATAAAATCAAATTTTTAACAAAATACTTATATATGAATCTCATATTTTAAAATTGTAATTTATATAAAAATTTCAGATTTTATAACAATAATGTATACATACTTTTCAGATTTTACTTAATGACTAAATTGATTAAACTAGAAAAAACTCACTATTTTCGGTTCTGATCAGTTCCATATTGTAGATCTTGGGAAGACGATTCCAACGTACTTCGAATCACCAAGTTTCATTGTTGTTTGAATGAGTTACGGCAGTTTAAACATTTGATAATTTAAATAAGTTATTAAATAAAATAATTAACTAAACAGTTAGTTTAATTACATTGGTTTAATCCCTTAGTTAAGTCTTCTTCCATCGTGAACTCTACGCCTAGAACCCATCTTTGTGAAAAATTAAAACCACCGCACCATCATCGAGAACCGGATCTCGATCATCCTTGCCCACACTGTATCCCCTTCCGTCGCCACTCCCTAGGATGAGCGCCGCCGTGTTCGAAGCTTCCCCGAGCCCCATAAACCCATTTGAAAAACGTAGGTTCAAGCCTGAAATTCTACTTCAGTTCTTGTAACACCCCACATCCGTTAAGGTCACTCACAAAGGGAATGCCTTAACTTCAGTGGAGCATTATGGGTATTGGAACAGAAATATTACAAGACAAACATATATAACAACGGAAAGTAAAGTGGAAGTACTACAAATCATTTATTAAATATAATTGTTTACAATAAAAGCCCATCAACTTCCAATACCCAATTACATAGCTAAAATATCTGTCTTTCTCAAAAACAAAGAAGCATAAAAATAAATTGTGATATTCCCCAATAAAGCAAAGCAAGCCATAGCCAAGGGAAATCCAAGCCGTACATGAAAGAGCCTTGGAGCTTGGTAAGATCCGAACTAAGATGTATTCCCACCCTGCGAACCTGGGGGGGAGGGGGGAACGGAAGAAAAAGAGGCGAAACAAAACGGGTTAGTCATAAAGACTGAGTAAGTCCTAGTGGCTTTTAGCATAAAAATAGGTAAAGATAACATGGCATGAATAAACTGAAAATAAACATAAGCATGATGACAAGATAAGCTACAGGCACGACAACTAAGAATAACATCATATGACTTTTGTCATGTATAACATTGCGAGGTTCCCATTCAAGATGCACTAAGTATAATTTCGCAAGTTCGCAAGATTTCTCTGCTTCACCGTTAAAATATTTCTATGATATCTATTTGCTCTGCACCACTCGTACTAGTATCCCAACCCGTGTCATGTGTTGACTATAAAATGATCACTTGCCCAATGTCATGAAATGACTGTAACACCCCACCACCGCCAGGGTGGCTCTTTCAAGCGACTCTGACTTTGGTGGGGCGTTTTTAAAACTAGGTAAACATGCATAATGATCTAGCAAGGCAGGACATGACATATATATATGTAAATAAACAGAGTAAGTAGATAAAACAGCGGAAAACTTTTAAACCATTTCAAAACACAAGTCTGGTACATCAAAATGTCAATTTCCCAAAATTACAAGTCTAGATAAATACATCATCTGATAAACTGAAATACATAAGTACTATCCCCAAATAAGAGTGATAACCATAGCGGCTCAAGTCCAAAGCATACTTGAGCTATCCAAGGAAGCAGCTAAGATCCAAGCTAGGCTCATGTATTCCCTCCCTGAGAACCTGGGGGGGGGGGGAACGGAAGAAAAGAGGCGAAAGGAAACAGGTCAGTCAAAAAGACTGAGTAAGCCCTGCTATGATCAGTCTATAAACTAATAAAGTTAACATCATGATGGAAACTGAGATGATCATAGATAACAACATACTGGCATGGTAAATTAACTACAAGATAGATAGAGGTGTCATCGCATAAAACAAGGTTAAGTTTTGCACCACGGTGTACTAGTAAACCAACATAACAGGTATTGATCCCTTGGCCCAAGCCTTGACCCAATAACATGAAGTGACCTTAATATAAGGTCCAGCCCAACGGTCTAGTCGATCGGCTCCCTATAAACCTAACACGTCAAGTGTTGGTGTCCATATGGCCCACATATGGTTGTAGTTAGACTGTGCTGGGTCCACCTTCGGGTGTATCAAGCTCTCGGGTGTCAACCCCAGACACTTAAGCAATAATGCACAGCCCTAATCTACTGGTACCCGTGCCTCGAGTTTGTCCAACACCGGACTACGTGCACGTCCGTAGCCCGCCTGGACCCGCACCGCTGTACCACTCAGCCATCGCCTTTTGGTCGCTTACATCCGTCCAGTAATCGTGCCCCGCCCTAGCCTAGCTTCTAGGGTTGTGAATGATACCAAACTGGGATTACTGTTAGAACAGACCACGTTGCTAGGGTTTCCTAAGAGGGTTAAGTGTGATTTAACCCTTCACTCATCATGGATTAAACTAGTTAAGTGTAACCAATAGTTCACCACTTAACCCCATTTCAATCCCTCGAATCCCCAAATTGGTTAAGTATTAGTGGACCCTGACTTAACCCTAATCATGAGGCATTAATTAATTTAATGCACCTTAACCTCTCACATTAGACCTTGTTGTGGTTACTAGTTAGGCCGGGCGGGTCCGGGTAGCTTTACACCACAACTTGGTCTAACCTCGGGTCTTGGCACCACATGACCAACTTCTCACATTGGGTCCTATTGTTTGTAGCCACTAGTTAAGCTGGTCGGTTCCGGGTAGAATTACGCTACAAACTCAACCCAACCTCGAGTTGGCCACACTTATGTTTTCTAAGTGTCATGTCCACTTTATTTCAAAACATAATTACAAGTCAACAAACGCTTGGGTAGACCTAACTTAATAGGTAAATTCCCAAGGGGTAGACCTAACTTAATAGGTAAATTCCCACTCTTCTATTTTCATGTATTTTAAGTTTACCCCAAACCCCCCCAACGTCATTCTATCGCTTACATATTCGTAATAACGCATAAAGGATAGGAAGAGGGAACTTGGCATAACATACATGATGAACTTGCATCTCACAACAAACATGCATAACATGTTAGACTTGCATAACTTAGCATAGTGAACTTGCATATTACCATAAACATGCATAACATGTTAAACTAGCCTAACATAGCATATGGAACTTGCATAAACATGCATAACTCAGTAATCTTGCAAATCATGGCATAGTGACCTCGCATAAACATGCATAACTTGTTAATCTTGCAAATCATAACTTAGTGGACTTGCATAAACATGCATAACTTATTAAACTTGTAAATCATGGCATATTGAACTTGCATAAACATGCTCAACTCAATAAACTTGCAAATCGTGGCATAGTGATCTCTCATAAACATGCATAACTTGTTAAACTTGCAAATCATGACTTAGTGAACTTGCATAAACATGCATAACTTGTTAAACTTGCAAATCAAAACATGCATACTTCATCAAACATGTGTAACATAGCATAGTGAACTCACATAAGCATGCATAACTCATTAGACATGTATAACATAGCATAGTGAACTCGCATAAGCATGCACAACTCATTAAACATACAAAAATCCCAACTTTCATCACATATTAACTTTAGAGTTTCTAAAATGAAGGTAAGAGGGCTTACAATGCTTATGCGGACTCAAATAAGTATAGCAATTGTAAGAAACCCCTTATGCAACAAAATAAAACCCCAAAATGCAAGCAAACTTGATCAAGACTCCTCCTTTATGATGACAATGGAGAAACAAGACTTTAATGCAAGATAAAGAGGATCATACAAGCCTAAATACCCTTGTATGCATGGAAATCTCTTAGGGATTTGCTTAGGAGTTGTATGAAGAGAGTGGAGGCCATGAGAGGATGGATTTTGGCATAGTTTAGTTGCTAGATTGAATAATGAGTGATTTAGGGTAGGTTAGGGTCTTATTTATAGATTAGGTTAGTGATTTAGACCATAGGATTAACCCTAGGTTGAATTAGGGCCATCAGATCTCGGAACTCTCTAGAACCAAGCCCCCCAATCAAGCCCAAATCAGAAATGGTGCACCAGGCAATACTGCCCGGCCACCCCCTGTCGACAGGGCTGTCGACACCCTGGGGACCCTGTCGACAGGCCTGTCGACATGCGGGTCCTGGGCGGGAATTTTCCCGCCTGCGCCAGTTTGCCCTAACCCCTTTTTTTAATTTTAAAATTTAAATCTGTTTTTACTAAGGAATTTTCTGCAAACTTCAATGGGCCTTAACTGGGTCATACGGACTCCGATTTTCGAAAACTCGGACTCTATTTCGCGTATTTTTCCGAGACGAACGCAATGGCATAGCCCGTTTCCCTTGATTCCCATTTTATAATTTAATTCTGCCTCGATTTATGTTATAACAGGTTATTAAAAATACGGGTTGTTACATTCTCCCCTCCTTAAAGGATTTCGTCCCCGAAATCTTCAAGTTAGGAAGAACGTATCCTACCATCCAATCATCCATCTACTCAAAGCATCATCCACGAGCAATCATTGTCCCTAAAAGATTCTAAATGCCATATGAACATATGCAAAAGTGTGTGTATATGTACTTATCTAATGCAAAGATCAGGCGGTTACTGATACAGTAAACCTCCTTAATGCATATGTATGTAAATCAGGCAGTTACTGATACAGTAAACCTCCTTAATGCACATGTATGTCAGTGAAATGAATCCATATGTATGCAAATTCCTAAATTCATAGTATCTATATGAGTGCACATAACATTCATCCATATGCAACATCCATGTGGTGGCACAACAAGTTTCAATCATGAATAAGCATAAACACTCATGCATATGCAACATGAAGAGTGTGTGAGCCGATCTAGCGCCTAATGTGTATAATGCATCCACGAGTAACCACTTGCAAACACTTGCAACCACTTGCAAACATCAAGCATAACATGTTTCAAATACATGTTTCATCCAAAGGGTTTCTACCTAAGGTTCTCATGACAAGATAGATACGATAAACTAGATAAACTAGATAAACTCCTTTTTGGATTACAAGAAATCCATTCAAACTTTGACATATAGTACTAACCGATGAGTCGTAACCCCCTTATGGAGTTTACAACAGAAATAAGATCGAGAATGGGACCGAGAGGATATATACAAAAGATAACTAGCAAGCTCCCCAGGAAAACAAGGATCAAGGATGCATTCTTTAAAAAAAAAAAGATATGACGCGCGTATCTAGTCTTCACTCTTCTTAGTCACGTTTCCTTGAGCTTAACCCCCACTGTGCTTTGACCGTCTTTTATTTCATGATCCCTTGGCTTCCTAACTCCTATTTACCAAATTCGAGTGGGAACTCATTTCATTATCGCCTCTCGTCTTCCTTTTCCACTTATCCTTCTTTCTGTATACTTGGCTTAAACATAACTGTAACCTCATGATTTCATGCAAGCTCTCCAAAAATTCACTAGTGAATCCTGGATCTCGTCTACTTATTATAAAGTATTCCACGTAGCAGAACTTTTCTTGGAAATACCAATCCACGTTGCCAATTGCCCTTATAAACGTGATTTTCTATAACTCATGCTTAATCGAAATGAATCATCCGCCTATGAGTGATAGGCCATACCTAGATTCAGTTGCCTACCCATGGCTTCCTGTAGGCTATTTCAAAACTGGCCAACTTCTTGAGGGTAAACCGTTGCTAACCAAGATGCAGTCCTCTCGCTCTTCACCGGACTGAAATGAGCACTCTTCGTGAGTCTACCTATTATGACCCACCTACCCGTATTCCCTTTCTTTGATCTAGGTAATCTATCCACATGATCTATCGAGATGTTTTCACACTTTCCCTTGCGGAACCTCCAATGGAGGTAATGGCCCGCCGGGCTTCTATGACTAGGCCTTAACCTGGTGGCACAACATGCACCCTGAGACCAACTCGGCTACCTCCTCGAGTGATGCGCATTTTTCAAAAACCTTCTTTACCAAGCCTTTCACTCGAGGAACACATAATCTCTCATCGCGCCTTAGTCATCCCTTGTCATCTATAATATAGCTAGCGAGGTGTCTTAACATCTCGCCTCGAATCGACTGGTCCACGTTCTTGACTAACTGCGGGTCTTCTTCCTGTGAAAACCCCCTTCTTGATCCAGAAGAGTAAGCCTAAGCTCAGGGAATGCTAACTAACTAGCTAAACGGAGAAAGCTTCTTACTTCAATTGCCCTCCTCAGAGCTTTCCGGTCTTAAACCGCAACCGCTTTAGCGGAATCCACCGCTAAGCCTTACTTAAGAACTATGTGCCCAAGAAATCCAACTTCTTTCCTCCAAAGTGACATTTGGAGAACTTGACCTTCCACCGGTGGCTCTGAGCGTATCCATCTCCTCCTTGAGATGTATAGCATGTTCTTCCTCGTTCTTTTGAGGAGATCAAAATATCGTCCATGACGACAATGACAAACTTGTTCAAGGACCCCCTAAACACCCTACCCATCAAGTTTACGTAATGCGCGGGTGCATTAGTCAAACCAAATAGTATGACTAGCCATTCTAAAACCCTTCTAGAGTCCTAAACGCAGTCTTGTCAGTTCCATCCTCAGCCATCCTAAGCTGATGGAATCCGGTAGCTAGTATCAAAAGAAAATAGATGCTCCTACAAGCTGATCAAACAAATCATCGATCCTTGGTAACGGTTATCTATTCCTCTCATGATAATCAACACATAAGCGAAACAAAATGTCCACATCAGTAACGAATACTACTGGAGCACCCTACTCGAAAATGCCTCGTCTCAGGAAGTCCTTCTCAAGCAACTCCTTGACTTACTTTCTTAACTCTCATCTCGTGGGGTCATGTGCCTAACCGGCCACGAAACTGGCTTGGTATTACCAACCAGATAATGCGGAAATCTATCCTACGTCCAGGGGTAACCCCTTCACTCCACCCAAGATATCAGGATATTCTCGGACCACCCTCACAGATTGCAAACTATCGATAGACGAGTCGAGGGATTCAAGATAACATAACATGACGGGACCCATAGGGTTGCTAGAAATTTCTAGGGCATTACGGAGGCGAGTCATGAGCCTCCCAACCCTATATACAAAAACCAAGAATGGCTCCAAAACAGGACAACCATTCCATGCCCAAAACCAACCCATATCCCCTGAACCTGAGAATATAAACATCCCACGAGAATTCTATACTCAAGATAGAAACTTTCAAATCCTCCCAGACCACAGACAATTGGGCGGAACCCCCCCCCCCCCCCATTGGATTACATACGGGATCATCAACTAGACTAGTACTTAGGTGCAAACTTTCAACTAGATCAGATGAAATAAAACTATGCGATGTGCCAGAATCAAACAAAGTATGAACAGGGAAAGTCAGAAAATGTAAACAAGACTTTCAACAGAAACACTACCTCTATCATAAGCTGGGAGAACGGTGTCGAGGGGATGAACTCGCCCTCCAGATAGTCCTGCATACTGAGTCTGACCTTGCCCTTGTTTCCTCGGGCAATCCTTGCTGAGATGTCCAAACTCACCACAATGAAAGCATTCGCCCCGCTTCCTCTTCTTCTTCCTACATTCCCTGGCTATATGTCCAACTTCACCACAGAAGTTGCATTTCCTATTCCCTCTTGGCTTGTCCTTGCGGTCGTTGTTACTCTTGCCCCGTTTCCCGGAATTTACTCTCTTGCCTGGAGACTCACTCGCCTTGCCCTCTTTCTTGTCATTGTTATCTTCTTCTTGAAGTAGGGCTAAATTCACCAAATTCTCGAAAGTCGCCCCCAAGGGTATGTGAGACATGGCCAAGCCGTGTAATGGCTCGTTTAATCCCAGAGCAAAGTGTAGGGCCTTCTTCTGGGTTGTATTAACCAAGTCTAAATCGACCTGAACCAGTTGATTAAACTTATCTATGTATTCCCTAATAGTCATGTCCCCTTGCTTTAGTGATAAGAACCTCAGTCCAAACCTTCCTCTAAAATCATCCCAAGTCTCAATTGGCCTAGTAATGGTGGTGACTACCCACCAACGTGCAGCTTCTTTCTTTAGCAACCATACTGCTAATAAAACCTTCCTGCGGTCACTTATATCAAAGGTGGCTAAAAGATTTTCGGTCTCTTTCAACCAATTCCCTGCTTCTACAAAAGTCTCTGTTCCATTAAAATTCTTGCCACCCATCCTCTTAAAGTTCTTACAAGTTTCCGCAAAATCCGCTTGTGGAGGCTGAGGGGGAAGAGGAATATCAGCTACGGGAGGAGGAAGAGGAACAGCGGCCTCGACTGGAAAGACAACATTAGAGACACCCGGGACTGGTGCCGTGACTTCCAAGTACCGACGAAACCAATCGGGTATTGTTACTCCTTCGGGTAAGACGAGATTATCAGACATGCTGGAAACGAAAAGAAAAGAGTTCAAACGAGGGGTCAAAGGATAGTGCTAATGGCTTTTGGGGACTAGCCTTAAAAATAACTAGACTTTTCTTTGGAAAATACTTTATACTTGGTTTTGAAAATAGTTTTTCAAAAGTTTTAAAAACCTTTTTATCCCTTCTCGTAAACCATATGCTCTAATACCAAATGTAACACCCCACCACCGCCAGGGTGGCTCTTTCAAGCGACTCTGACTTTGGTGGGGCGTTTTTAAAACTAGGTAAACATGCATAATGATCTAGCAAGGCAGGACATGACATATATATATGTAAATAAACAGAGTAAGTAGATAAAACAGCGGAAAACTTTTAAACCATTTCAAAACACAAATCTGGTACATCAAAATGTCAATTTCCCAAAATTACAAGTCTAGATAAATACATCATCTGATAAACTGAAATACATAAGTACTATCCCCAAATAAGAGTGATAACCATAGCGGCTCAAGTCCAAAGCATACTTGAGCTATCCAAGGAAGCAGCTAAGATCCAAGCTAGGCTCCTGTATTCCCTCCCTGAGAACCTGGGGGGGGGGAAACGGAAGAAAAGAGGCGAAAGGAAACAGGTCAGTCAAAAAGACTGAGTAAGCCCTGCTACGATCAGTCTATAAACTAATAAAGTTAACATCATGATGGAAACTGAGATGATCATAGATAACAACATACTGGCATGGTAAATTAACTACAAGATAGACAGAGGTGTCATTGCATAAAACAAGGTTAAGTTTTGCACCACGGTGTACTAGTAAACCAACATAACAGGTATTGATCCCTTGGCCCAAGCCTTGACCCAATAACATGAAGTGACCTTAATATAAGGTCCAGCCCAATGGTCTAGTCGATCGGCTCCCTATAAACCTAACACGTCAAGTGTTGGTGTCCATATGGCCCACATATGGTTGTAGTTAGACTGTGCTGGGTCCACCTTCGGGTGTATCAAGCCCTCGGGTGTCAACCCCAGACACTTAAGCAATAATGCACAGCCCTAATCTACTGGTACCCGTGCCTCGAGTTTGTCCAACACCGGGCTACGTGCACGTCCGTAGCCCGCCTGGACCCGCACCGCTGTACCACTCAGCCATCGCCTTTTGGTCGCTTACATCCGTCCAGTAATCGTGCCCCGCCCTAGCCTAGCTTCTAGGGTTGTGAATGATACCAAACTGGGATTACTGTTAGAACAGACCAAGTTGCTAGGGTTTCCTAAGAGGGTTAAGTGTGATTTAACCCTTCACTCATCATGGATTAAACTAGTTAAGTGTAACCAATAGTTCACCACTTAACCCCATTTCAATCCCTCGAATCCCCAAATTGGTTAAGTATTAGTGGACCCTGACTTAACCCTAATCATGAGGCATTAATTAATTTAATGCACCTTAACCTCTCACATTAGACCTTGTTGTGGTTACTAGTTAGGCCGGGCGGGTCCGGGTAGCTTTACACCACAACTTGGTCTAACCTCGGGTCTTGGCACCACATGACCAACTTCTCACATTGGGTCCTATTGTTTGTAGCCACTAGTTAAGCTGGTCGGTTCCGGGTAGAATTACGCTACAAACTCAACCCAACCTCGAGTTGGCCACACTTATGTTTTCTAAGTGTCATGTCCACTTTATTTCAAAACATAATTACAAGTCAACAAACGCTTGGGTAGACCTAACTTAATAGGTAAATTCCCAAGGGGTAGACCTAACTTAATAGGTAAATTCCCACTCTTCTATTTTCATGTATTTTAAGTTTACCCCAAACCCCCCCCCCCCCAACGTCATTCTATCGCTTACATATTCGTAATAACGCATAAAGGATAGGAAGAGGGAACTTGGCATAACATACATGATGAACTTGCATCTCACAACAAACATGCATAACATGTTAGACTTGCATAACTTAGCATAGTGAACTTGCATATTACCATAAACATGCATAACATGTTAAACTTGCCTAACATAGCATATGGAACTTGCATAAACATGCATAACTCAGTAATCTTGCAAATCATGGCATAGTGACCTCGCATAAACATGCATAACTTGTTAATCTTGCAAATCATAACTTAGTGGACTTGCATAAACATGCATAACTTATTAAACTTGTAAATCATGGCATATTGAACTTGCATAAACATGCTCAACTCAATAAACTTGCAAATCGTGGCATAGTGATCTCTCATAAACATGCATAACTTGTTAAACTTGCAAATCATGACTTAGTGAACTTGCATAAACATGCATAACTTGTTAAACTTGCAAATCAAAACATGCATACTTCATCAAACATGTGTAACATAGCATAGTGAACTCACATAAGCATGCATAACTCATTAGACATGTATAACATAGCATAGTGAACTCGCATAAGCATGCACAACTCATTAAACATACAAAAATCCCAACTTTCATCACATATTAACTTTAGAGTTTCTAAAATGAAGGTAAGAGGGCTTACAATGCTTATGCGGACTCAAATAAGTATAGCAATTGTAAGAAACCCCTTATGCAACAAAATAAAACCCCAAAATGCAAGCAAACTTGATCAAGACTCCTCCTTTATGATGACAATGGAGAAACAAGACTTTAATGCAAGATAAAGAGGATCATACAAGCCTAAATACCCTTGTATGCATGGAAATCTCTTAGGGATTTTCTTAGGAGTTGTATGAAGAGAGTGGAGCAATGAGAGGATGGATTTTGGCATAGTTTAGTTGCTAGATTGAATAATGAGTGATTTAGGGTAGGTTAGGGTCTTATTTATAGATTAGGTTAGTGATTTAGACGATAGGATTAACCCTAGGTTGAATTAGGGCCATCAGATCTCGGAACTCTCTAGAACCAAGCCCCCCAATCAAGCCCAAATCAGAAATGGTGCACCAGGCAATACTGCCGGGCCACCCCCTGTCGATAGGGCTGTCGAAAGGGCTGTCGACAGGCCTGTCGACATGCGGGTCCTGGGCGGGAATTTTCCCGCCTGCGCCAGTTTGCCCTAACCCCTTTTTTTAATTTTAAAATTTAAATCTGTTTTTACTAAGGAATTTTCTGCAAACTTCAATGGGCCTTAACTGGGTCATACGGACTCCGATTTTCGTAAACTCGGACTCTATTTCGCGTATTTTTCCGAGACGAACGCAATGGCATAGCCCGTTTCCGTTGATTCCCATTTTATAATTTAATTCTGCCTCGATTTATGTTATAACAGGTTATTAAAAATACGGGTTGTTACAATGACCCATTACTTGGTCCCACGAAACGATCTATTAATCGATCGGCTCCCTACAAGTCTTATCTCGTTCATGTTTCTGTGTCATACGGCCCTATCACGTAATGTAGTTACCTGTGCTGGGTCCACCATAGGGTGTATCAAGCCCTATGGTGACAACCCCCGACACGAATCAAGCATGCACAGTGTAAACCTACTGATGCCCAATGCCTAATTTTTCAACTCCGGACTACGTGCACGACCGTAGTCCGTCCGAACCTACACTGGCGCACCAACTCAGCTGTCATTTTGGTCTCTTACAATCAGCCCAGTAATCGTGCCCCACCCTGCCTAGTTCCATGGTATCTTGATACATCTATGTGGGTTACTGCTGAAATGGACCGCGTAACTAGGTTATCCATCCAACAGGTTAAGTGTTGTCATTTAAATTCGTGACTTAACCCTTATCAGTCCAGCATGTCAAGTTGGTTAAGTGTTGTCATTCAAGTTCGTGACTTAACCCGCCTATGTGTCATGTCAAATTGGCTAAGTGTTGTCATTCAAGTTCATGACTTAGCCCTATGAATCATGTGTCAAGTTGGTCAAGTATATTCAAGAGGTTCATGACTTAACCCTAACAAATCATCGTGTCAAATTGATTAAGCATATTCAAGTGGTTCATGACTTAACCCTACCAAATCATCGTGTCAAATTGGTTAAGTATACATTGACTTAGCCCACCTGCTTATCATGTTGTGACGGTTGAGTGTTACCCTCGGTTGTTACTTAATCTTACCACACATCACATTATATTGGTTAATTGCGTGTTAACTTCACCCCATCCACTAGTCATATTATAATAGTTAAGTGTTACCCTCGTGTGTTTAATTAACCCTACCACGCATCAGAATATACCGATTGGGTGTTATCAACCCATTCAAGTTAAACCAACCCATCCGCTAGTCATGTTATAACGGTTAAGTGTCATTAGCCTAGCCATATTACTTAACCCACCCATTCATGTCATATCGGTTAAATATCATTAGTCTAGTCATATTACTTAACCCACCCCTGGTTAACATGTTATGCTGGTTAAGCGTTCTTAGTTTACTCAACCCTACCAATCCTGACTTAGCTTTAACTTATTCATTAAAGCACCAACCGCTCACATTAGACAGGTATTGTTGCGGTTACTGGACAGCCGGTCGGTTCCGGGCAGGTTTACACCACAACTCAGTCTAACCTCGGGTCCTTATTGGGCTCAATGCCTTAACCTCCCACATTGGATAGGTATTGTTGTGATTACTGGACAGTCGGGCGAGTCCGGGCAGGTTTACATCACAACTCAATCCAACCTCGGGTTAAGCATTTCATATTTTCTAAATTTACATATTTGCTCTTTATATGTAAGTGTGCTAACAATTTAATGTTATGGCCCATTTTTCCAAGTCATAAATTATCATATATGTTTCTACTCCAAATTTTACATAATTAACATATGCCTAAGTTCTAGATTACATGTCAATTTTACATATGCCCAATTCATACCAAATTTACATATGTTAATTCATGCCGTTTTACATGTATGCCAATTTTTTGCCAATTTACACATATAACAAGTTTCATGCCGCTTTACATATGTCAAGATTCATGATTTACATGTTTACAAAGCTATGCCCAATTTACATAGATCAAGTTTTATACCCAAAATTACATGTATACTACGTTTACACCAATTTACTCATAACAAGTTCTAGCCAAATTACATATATCAAGATCCATGTCAAATTATATATATATATATATCAAGATCCATATTAAATTATATATATCAAGATCCATATCAAATTACATATGCCAATCCCCATTCTTGCAATTACCATTATAATGACAATACCCAAATATCAAGTTTCATGTTAATGGTAGTAATACCCAAATATCCAATTGTTATGTTATGCCATCAATTACACCAAACACATATACCCAAATAGGCAATATCCCAACATTTCCCCGTATTCAATCGCACGTATATCGTAGTTTAGGCCTAGGTCCGAAATTGACCAAGGTTCATCAAAAGAAAATAAATAGGGGGAGGTAGAAGTTGCAGTAAGAACAAGATCAGAAAGAAAACAACATAAATCATCATGATAGGCATAAAGATTACAACTTGATGATAACATCATTATGAATCAAGAAAACTGCTGGATAGATCATAAACTTGGCATGAGAATAAAGATAGACAAGTCTCAAAACTCAAGATTCAAGAAGCAACAGAAATAGACATGAATCGATAAACATACTTAGATCCAATTCCACTTTATTTCATGTACATATTATAATTAAATATTTAAATCTAAAAGTAACTAGCACTTACAGAGCATGGCTAGCGAATTAAGAATGGAATTTGTTGTAGAAATGTTGCAGCGTTGTTGATTTACTGTCTTGAATCGTTGTAGAAGTCTTAATCTTTGAATTGGATTGTGTATGAAAGCTTAGGAAATTTATTAGAGGTGGCGGCCGTGATCAAGAGGGATTTAAACAGCATTTTGATGTAAGAATGATTTGTTATGAATTAGGTTAGGCCTTAGGGTGTATTTATAGGTGTAGGTGCCATTTAGGGCCTTTAGATCAACCCTAGAGTCAATCTGGACCATCAAAACACATACCGGGCTTCAAAAATGGGTTCGGGGTCAAAACAGGCCGACCAGGTCAACCTGTAAGGGGGGAGGTCGACCATATGGTCGACCTTGGGGGGGGGGGTAAGGTCGACCGTAAGGCCGACCACGTGGTCGACCTGGCCCCCAGGTCGACCTGCCTGGTCCTGTGCTGTCTAAAATTTGCTGAATCTTCTACAGGCCGTAACTTCTTCATCCGGACTCCGATTTTCGAAAACTCGGACTCTATTTCATGTAGAATTCCGAGACGAACGCAATGGCGCAACCCGTTTCCCTTGATTCTCATTTTAAAAATTAATTATACCTTGATTTCTTGTTTTAACATGATATATAAATTCGGGTTGTTACATTCTCCCCTCCTTAAAGGATTTCGTCCCTGAAATCTTCAGGTTAAGAAGGATGTGTCCTACCATCCAATCATCCATCTACTCAGTCATCAATCATAGGCATCTATCGTCCTTAAGAGATTTCTAATGCTATATGAACATATGCAGAAAGTGTGTGTATATGTTCCTTATCTAATGCAAATGATCAGGCCTGATTGATCTTCCTAATGCAAAATATGTTTAGTGCCATGAGTCCAGCATGTATGCAAATAGTCCTTGTCACATAAACACTATATGTGTGCACAGACATCCATCCATATGCAACATCCACATGATAATACATTCAAATTGATCCATAAACAAGTATAAACACTCATGCATATGCAGTACGAAAGGTGACTGAGCCGATTTAGTGTCTAATGTGCGTGTATATGCATCCACGAGAAACCACTAGCAACCACTTGCAACCATAAATCATAACATGTCTCAAACACATGTTTACACTCAATTGTTCCTACCTAAAGATATAGTCGAACGATAGAAGCAAGTAAAAACTTTGTGCCCATTAGGCAATGTCAAAGCTGGAAATCTACGTCACATATATACTGAATAGGAGAAGAACTCCCTAAGCACCAGCCCCGAAGACCGAAATCAACATCAGGCTGACACTCAAAGAATTACTCAACCCAACGGACACCCTCAAGCCCCAACATGTATTACTAACAGATAAGTCATACTCCCTATGGGGTTTGCAATAGAAATAGGATTGAGAATAGGACCGAGAGGATATACTTAAAAGATAGCATGCAAGTAAGCTCTACAGGAAAAGAGGGATCAAGGATATACTCTTATAAAGAGATATAATGTGCGTATCTAGCCTTCAATCTTCTAAGCCGCATTTCCCTGAGCTTAACTCCATTGTGCTTTGGCCGTTTTTAACTTCACAATTTTGTAGCTTCTTAATTCTTATTTCCAAAATATGAGTTGGAACTCATTTCACTGTCGCCTCTCGTTCCACTTTCATTTATTCCTTTTCTAGTATACTCGGCTCAAACATAACTACATACTCAAGGTTTCATGCAAGCTCTCCAAAATTCACTAGTGAATCCTGGATCTCGTTTACTTATTATAAGGTATTCCACGCAGAAGAACTGTCTCTTGAAAACAAACAAATGCCAACCATGTTGCCAAATGTACTTACTAAGGTGATTTCTATGACTCATGCATAAGCAAAATGAACCATTCGCCTTAGTGGCGAACACTACTCGAGCGGATCAATAAATATATCAAGAGATTCTAGGTAACTAAGCATGGCAGAACCATAAGGGTTACACTGGACTTCGAGGGCATTACGAAGGCAAGTCAAGAATCTAACTACCCTCTTTTCATACTCAAGAATGGCACCATTACTGGATAACCACTCCATCCCTAGAATCAACCCATAACCTAAAAAAACATAAGCATTACTTATAAACTCAACACTTAGCATAGACATTCCCAAATCCAATCAAGTCATGAATAAATGAGTCGATTCCCTAACAGGATTTGAGAATAAAATGGGATCCTCTACTACGCATGTACTAAGGTGCAGAGACTCAATTATCAAAGCAGAATTAAAAGGATGTGATGTACAAAAACAAAGTTCTAATGGGATGATAGAAAAGAAAAGCTAAGCCTTTAACAGAAACGTTACCACCTCTCTTAGGTACGCTAGTAGTGAGAGCATACAATTGCCCTCTCGACGATCTTGTTCTTTGCCCTTGTCCTTGTCCTTTAATACTTAATTACATGTCCCTTTTTACCATACTAAAGATATTCTCTCTTGTCATGGGTTTTTATTATTCTTTTAGTTGGCCTCTTTCCTTTCACCTTTTTCCTCTTCGTGGACTAAGCCATATCAACCAGTTTCTCATCCTTAGACTTGTGTTCTTTATCCTCGTTCCTACTATCCTTGTATAGCTTGTGGAAAATTTTCTCGAAAGCTACTTCCATCGCACGGCAACCCTACAAAGCTTGAAATAAGATTAGTCGCAAGTAAAACTACTGCGACCACAGATGGAGGTTGGGCACTCCTTTGCCCTCCGACATACGCCTACAAAACTATGGTGAAAAGAGAGAAAGCAGAGATTCAAAGAGAGAATCAAAAGATAGTGCATATGGCTTTGGGGAATATGCCTTTCGTAAAACAAAAATTTTCTTTAGAAAAATGCTTCTTTGTAAACGTTTCGAAAATAATTTTAGAAGGTTTTTAAAAGGTTTTGCCCAGTCTGGTAACCTTTTTATCTGATACTAAATGTAACACCCCACATCCATTAAGGTCACTCGCAAAGGGAATGCCTTAACTTCAGTGGAGCATTATGGGTACTGGAACAGAAATATTACAAGACAGACATATATAAAACAACGGAAAGTAAAGTGGAAGTACTGCAAATCATTTATTAAATATAATTGTTTACAATAAAAGCCTATCAACTTCCAATACCCAATTACATAGCTAAAATATCTGTCTTGCTCAAAAACAAAGAAGCATAGAAATAAATTGCGATATTCCCCAATAAAGCAAAGCAATCCATAGCCAAGGGAAATCCAAGCCGTACATGAAAGAGCCTTGGAGCTTGGTAAGATCCGAACTAAGCTGTATTCCCACCCTGCGAACCTGGGGGGAGGGGGAACGGAAGAAAAAGAGGCGAAACAAAATGGGTCAGTCATAAAGACTAAGTAAGTCCTAGTGGCTTTCAGCATAAAAATAGGTAAAGATAACATGGCATGAATAAACTAAAAATAAACATAAGCATGATGACAAGATAAGCTACAGGCACGATAACTAAGAATAACATCATATGACTTTTGTCATGTATAACATTGCGAGGTTCCCATTCAAGATGCACTAAGTATAATTTCGCAAGATCGCAAGATTTCTCTGCTTCACCGTTAAAATATTTCTATGATATCTATTTTCTCTGCACCACTCGTACTAGTATCCCAACCCATGTCATGTGTTGACTAGAAAATGATCCATTGCCCAATGTCATGAAATGACCCATTACTTGGTCCCACGAAACGATCTATTAATCGATCGGCTCCCTACAAGTCATATCTCGTTCATGTGTCTGTGTCATATGGCCCTATCACGAAATGTAGTTACCTGTGCTGGGTCCACCATTGGGTGTATCTAGCCCTATGGTGACAACCCCCGACACGAATCAAGCACGCACAGTGTAAACCGACTGATGCCCAATGCCTGCTTTTTCAACTCCGGACTATGTGCACGACCGTAGTCCGCCTGAACCTACACTGGAGCACCAACTCAGCCGTCGTTCTGGTCGCTTACAATCAGCCTAGTAATCGTGCCCCACCCTGCCTAGTTCCAGGGTATCTTGAAACATCTATGTGGGTTACTGCTGAAATGGACCACGTAACTAGGTTTTCCGTCCAACAGGTTAAGTGTTGTCATTTAAATTTGTAACTTAACCCTTATCAGTCCAGCATGTCAAGTTGGTTAAGTGTTGTCATTCAAGTTCGTGACTTAACCCGCCTATGTGTCATGTCAAATTGGCTAAGTGTTGTCATTCAAGTTCATGACTTAGCCCTACGAATCATGTGTCAAGTTGGTCAAGTATATTCAAGCGGTTCATGACTTAACCCTAACAAATCATCATGTCAAATTGGTTAAGCATATTCAAGTGGTTCATGACTTAACCCTAACAAATCATCGTGTCAAATTGGTTAAGTATACATTGACTTATCCCACCTGCTTATCATGTTGTGATGGTTGAGTGTTACCCTCGGTTGTTACTTAAACTTACCACGCATCACGTTATATTGGTTAAGTGTGTGTTAACTTAATCCCATCCACTAGTCATATTATAATGGTTAAGTGTTACCCTCGTGTGTTTACTTAACCCTACCATGCATCAGATTATACCGATTGGGTGTTATCAACCCGTTCAAGTTAAATCAACCCATCCGCTAGTCATGTTATAACGGTTAAGTGTCATTAGCCTAGCCATATTACTTAACCCACCCATTCATGTCATATCGGTTAGATATCATTAGTCTAGTCATATTACTTAACCCACCCCATGGTTAACATGTTATGCTGGTTAAGCTTTCTTAGTTTACTTAACCCTACCAATCCTGACTTAGCTTTAACTTATTCATTAAAGCACCAACCACTCACATTAGACAGGTATTGTTGCGGTTACTGGACAACCGGTTGGTTCCGGGCAGGCTTACCCCGCAACTCAGTTTAACCTCGGGTCCTTATTGGGCTCAATGCCTTAAACTCCCACATTGGATAGGTATTATTGTGATTACTGGACAGCCGGGCAGGTTTACATCACAACTCAATCCAACCTCGGGTTAAGCATTTCGTATTTTCTAAATTTACATATTTGATCTTTATATGTAAGTGTGCTAACAATTTAATGTTATGGCCCATTTTTCCAAGTCATAAATTATCATATATGTTTCTACTCCAAATTTTACATAATTAACATATGCCCAAGTTCT
Organism: Allium sativum; assembly: GCA_030737875.1. Classification (NCBI taxonomy): domain Eukaryota; kingdom Viridiplantae; phylum Streptophyta; class Magnoliopsida; order Asparagales; family Amaryllidaceae; genus Allium; species Allium sativum. The sequence continues at coordinate 648,633,731 of CM060923.1, forward strand.
AGATTACATGTCAATTTTACGTATGCCCAATTCATACCAAATTTACATATATTCAATTCATGCCGTTTTACATGTATGCCAATTTTATGCCAATTTACACATATACCAAGTTTCATGCCGCTTTACATATGTCAAGAATCATGATTTACATGTTTACAAAGCTATGCCCAATTTACATAGATCAAGTTTTATACCCAAAATTACATGTATACTACGTTTACACCAATTTACTCATAACAAGTTCTAGCCAAATTACATATATCAAGATCCATGTCAAATTATATATATATCAAGATCCATATTAAATTATATATGTCAAGATCCATGTCAAATTATATATGCCAATCCCCATTCTTGCAATTACCATTATAATGACAATACCCAAATATCAAGTTTCATGTTAATGGTAGTAATACCCAAATATCCAATTTTTATGTTATGCCATCAATTACACCAAACACATATACCTAAATAGGCAATATCCCAATATTTCCCCATATTCAATCGCACGTATATCGTAGTTTAGGCCTAGGTACAAAATTGACCAAGGTTCATCAAAAGAAAATAAATAGGGGGAGGTAGAAGTTGCAGTAAGAACAAGATCAGAAAGAAAACATCATAAATCATCATGATAGGCATAAAGATTACAACTTGATGATAACATCATTATGAATCAAGAAAACTGCTGGATAGATCATAAACTTGGCATGAGAATAAAGATAGACAAGTCTCAAAACTCAAGATTCAAGAAGCAACAGAAATAGATCTGAATCGATAAACATACTTAGATCCAATTCCACTTTAAAAGTAACTAGCACTTATAGAGAATGGCTAGCGAATTAAGAACTGAATTTGTTGTATAAATGTTGCAGCGTTGTTGATTTACTGTCTTGAATTGTTGTAGAAGTCTTAATCTTTAAATTGGATTGTGTATGAAAGCTTAGGAAATTTATTAGAGGCGGCGACCATGATCAAGAGGGATTTAAACAGCACTTTGATGTAAGAATGATTTTTTATGAATTAGGTTAGGCCTTAGGGTGTATTTGTGGGTGTAGGAACCATTTAGGGCCTTTAGACCAACACTAGAGTCAATCCAGACCATCAAAACACGTACCGGACTTCAAAAATGGGTTCTGGGTCAAAACAGGCCGACCAGGTCGACCTGTAAGGGGGAAGGTCGACTATATGGTCGACCTGGGGGGGGTAGGTTGACCCTAAGGTCGACCACGTGGTCGACCATGCCCCCAGGTCGACCCCTAGGTCGACCTGCCTGGTCCTGTGCTGCCTAAAATTTACTGAATCTTCTACAGGCCATAACTTCTTCATCTGGACTCTGGTTTTCGAAAACTCGGACTCTATTTCATGTAGAATTTCGAGACGAATGCAATGGCGCAACCCGTTTCCCTTGATTCTCATTTTAAAAATTACTTATACCCTGATTTATTGTTTTAACATGATAATAAAATTCGGGTTGTTACAGTTCCACACGATACCCGATCTTGGCCATACCACTTTGAAGGTCTCCCATCGCTCTAAAATTTTCATGTAGAAATTAGATTCTAACTTGAAGTGGTTTAAGAGAATTTAGGGGAGGAAAACCAAACAATCTCGTTCGTTAAAAAAAAGGGATGACGACATCAGTTGTTTTGACCGCAGGAATAAATTTTAGGGTTTTTGACCTTGCATTTATACCCCTATTTATTTTATAATATTATTTTAATTATAATATTTCTTGTTTAATGATATGAACTCCAAATTAAGACAACGACTGTCGTTCCTAGCTAATTACCCCTATTCCAACACAATGATATATGTTTCTCAAGCCAATTAGACTGTTTCGATCAGTTTTCATCAAAATTAAAATATAAATCAATATATACTGAATTTAAACATACATTTTAATTCAAAGGGCCATATACTGACTCAAAAATTCCCAAAAAATAAATCTAGCTATGTTTTGATGATACGGTCCTAACAAAACTAACTTCATCGAATTTGGAGACCTTTTGAAAAATGGCCATTTTCTGGTCGATCCAATTCAATAGAAATTGGCCAAACACGTTTTAATTTTCCACGCTGACATATTAATTCTAAAAATTATGAAAATTGGAATCTAGCAATAATTCAACATTCTAGATCCAACAAAAGTGGTTTCGTCGAAAACGAAGGCCGTTTGCAAAATGGCTACTTTTAAGGGCTATATATTATATTAAAAAAAAAATTCCATAGCGACTACTTTAAATTTTAAACCGGACATAACTTTTAATCCTCGTTATGAAATCTGGATTTTTCACATTCGTTAGAAAGATATAATTAAACAGATTCTAATATTTCTGGTTTTACTAAAATTCGATTTATTTTGAATCCTGTACATTCAATTGAAATTTGAAATCGAATTTTCAAACTACCGCGCCATTTCAGGCTCGTTTTATAATTAAAATAAATTTATATGTTCTAAGTTCAATTTAAATAAATTTTTAGTCTTTATTATTCAAAACAAATCATTTTTAATATTCGAAATCCATTAGAATTGCTAAAATAAAATTTTTAAATTTGTTCTGATTTTCCGGGTTATTACAAGGTAAATGGAAGAATGCTAAAGGCTTTGCTACAACAAAGGATTACAATATCACCAAGGCAACTGCGCTTCTTAATTGCGATGAATTAACTGATCTTATAAGGTACTATAACAATTTGATTATTCATTAACTAAATTAATGCCAATCGCTTCAAGATGCACACAATACTCCTTAGATATTAACACGTGTATTTCATTTAAACTACAAGATCGAAAGTAAATATCCTATGCTGAACTCTGTAAAGAATTCGAGCGATGGTTTAAACAATATGTAAGTATGATAGGTAATGTTTTTTTTAACCTTTCATGGTATTCATTTTATATTAACTTGTGTATTTGATTCAAATTGATAGGTTGATAAGAATAACATCACTGACATTTGCTATAGGAAACTTGCTTTTGGTCCGCGTACTAGTTATAGAATATGTCTGATAATGTTTATAAATGGATTTAAGTTCCACACTAATGAATATGGAAAGAAAAAACAACTGTTAATAGTGGATTTTGTATCAAAGGTGGGAACAACTATGATGACATAACAAATTATTATGGTGCACTAGAGGAAATACTAGAGTCAACTTACTTGGTGGTGCTGGAGCTAAAAACATTTCTATTCAAATGTCGATGGTTTGATAGTGGGCTAAATATTGGAGTAAAGCGCGTACATAAGGACTACCCTCTTATTGAAGTAAACCGCCAAAAAAATTGGGTATGATCCATTTGTGCTGGCGGCACAAACTACGCAAGCTTCTTTCACACCATATCCTGCCATCGACAATAGTCGTTCAGATTGATGGGCTGTTATTAAAACAAAACTGAGATGGTCATTTCATCAAAAACGATCATAATCGATAATATGGCATAACAAAATGATCCAGAACTTAATGAGCTACTAGAGATTGTACAACAAGTAGAATACATAAGATCCCTTATTAATGACACCAATGATGGGATCGAAGTAGATGAAGATGACAATGAGCAAATTGAAGTAGAAGAAGATTAGTGTGAGCCTTAAGATGAGAGTGTTAGCATTGAGAGTGATGATGATAATGAAGACTGGTAGCATGCATATTTAATTATGATTGTTTGCATGTGTTTTTAGTTGCTCGGTTTCTTTTAAGCTTATGAAGTTGTTTATGTTTAGTTAGTATTAAAAATTTCAGTTGTCGATTTACATTCTATGCTCTTTGATGAATGTTTTCAAACCTTTTCTTAAATAAAGTTCACTATTTCCATTTTGAAATGTTAGATTATCTTATGTATATGGTTGCAAATGTCATATTCATGTAATAGATATGAGTTCTCATGGTCGCGGTTGTCGTAGTACTAGTGGTCGTAGTAGCGGTGGTGGTTGTAGTGGTGGTCGATGTGGTTTGGGTTTGATTGAACGAGCACCACCCTCTATCGATCAAAAATCCACCCCTTCAGATGGATGTAATCATGATTAAGGCACCCCTTGGATATCTGGACAATTGTCATAGACTGGCTCAACTTCTCCAGTCAGTACCATGTACATCTATTGTAGGCAGAGTGGCGAGTAAGTAAATATTTTAAAATTTCGAATTGTTGCACATTTTAATAATGCATTACATAATTTACTCTAATTTTTGCACTAACAGCTGGGAATTCGTGAATAGTGACTCGACATCTAGTAGTATATCTTCTATGCTCAAGGCACGCATTGACATCATTTTGGCCTTGTTTCAGAAGGGTTCCTACTAATATTAAGGATCATTTTTTTGACGAGTTTAAGGTAATATAAATTTAAAATTCAGGTTGTTGCAATGTTTAATCCATTCATGATTAAGTGTTTCAGTTTATTTATTTGATCCTAGAATCTTGTATAGGCATTATACACTTGGGATACCACCACTTCTTTTGCTGATATCAGACAGTTATGGGATCAAAAGTATTCTTTGAGGTACAGGTGAATTGTTGGATACATGAAAAGATATAAAAAGAAGAATGCATGTATAATAGATGAGACATGGCAACAACTTATAGCCAACTGGGAGTGGGAGGATGTGAAGGAGCTTTCTCAAAAGAACTCAGTCGCTCATAATAGAAATCCAAGGCCACATAGATGTAGTTCTAAGTCAATGGACCAAATTATGAATGATATTGTAACACCCCGCCCCCGCTAGGGTCACACGCAAAGGAATGCACTAGCTTTAGAGGGGCATTGTTGGTAAACATGCACAGAAATATCACAAGACAGAACATATAAAATAGCGGAAGTAAAATCAAACTTTCATAACATGAATAAATAAGGTCTAAAGCCTTTTACATCAGAGTACATCAAAACCTGTCTTGCAATAGTAAAGAAGCATAAAGACATTTTCATAGATTATTCCCCAAGTAAAAACAGTAAAGTAGCCATTAGCCAAGAAAAGTCCAAGCCATCCATGATGACCTTCAAGCAGAAGAAGTCCGAACTAAACAACAGTATTTCCTCCCTGTAACCTGGGGGGGAAACGGAAGAAAAGAGGCAAAACAAAATGGGTCAGTCAAAAAGACTGAGTAAGCCCTATCTACTATTAGCATAAAAACTAGTAAAGTTAACTGACATGAGAAACTGAGATGAACATAAGCATGATAACAAGATAGATAAGCTAAATCAAAATAACAGGATGAACTACTGAACTCAGATAAACTAAGGTGTCATGATAAATTACGATGTCAAGATAAAACAAGGTATCACATCGTCAGGTTTCTATCAAGTATAATATCCCCAAGATATCTGTCACGTATAACGCCCCGTGATATCTATCCTGTATTTTAGCTCTGCACCTACCGTACTAGTATCCCCACCGTGTCATGTGTTAACCAAGAATGACCCTCACTCAAAAGTCGTGTAATGGTCCATGTCAACCTAATATATCGCATATATAGGTTACTCAACCTGTATGTTTTATTCCATGTAAATGTTCAGTCCCTTGCCGTAGACCATACGGGCTTTCCCATGAGATTCTATATTACTTTAACATAGTTCCATGATCCTTAAGATCGGTTTGGACTGTTACCCTAAACCTAGCTAGGGTCTTCCAACATGAATTATTGTTTGTACAACTAGGACTTATGCTACCTAGGGCTGCTAGGGATTATGCTTACCTATTGCACGTTTTCGTATCTCGGTTTGGGTTCAACCACCTAGGGCCACTAGGGATTACGCTAACCGCCAACCGCGCCCTTTTTCCGATGCATATATCGTGAATCGTTTTTCCATGACTGTATGCACATGTATCACATCGTGCCATCCGAGTCCTGTCACAGGGCAGACCAGGAAATACAGGACTCGGTCGGGAGCTTTCAATTTATCTGCCGATGCAGATGCTAAGGTCTGTTTTTTCCTATACGTGGCTATGGTCCCACGAGACCACTCCCTCAACTAGTGAAAGACAAGACAGGATAAATCCTGTATGAGAACACAACACTGGCCAACCCACATCCAAGCCTTACCGCAACCATAATTAGATAGCAATTATGGTCTTTTGGGTGTTCTCTGCCTTTCCGTACGTACACGCTTGACCAAAGATGGTAGGTAGCCTGACGAAATGCTATCTAGGGTACGACCGTGTATCGTCGACTATCCCCTATTCATCCCCGTCTTTAGGTCGCTCGTATAGCAACCAAGGCATACTCTTGGTTCTTCTAACGCAGACCTTAACCTCTCATGAGCCTAGTATAATCACCTGGCAGCTCATAGAGGGATACCAAGAATATCCTCACGTTCCCCGAAGCCGCTGCTTCGTTACCCAGTTCGCTGGAGCCTTTATCTAAATCAGATACTTGCTCCTACTCGTATACTTAAACGATGACCTACCGTATCAGGTTACTCATCTATCTATGAACTGGTCTAAATTTCCTTGACTAAGAATCATTACTTAGTTATTCTTCAACTAAGGTTTACCACTTAGCATTGTTCCCATTATCCTTGTTAACTACGGTTATCCACCTAATCCTCAGAACTAGGGTTTACATAATGGATTAAGTGTCACTTAAGTTCATGACTTAACCCGTCTACAAATCCTGTCAAAATTGGCTAAGTATCCAAGTTCAAGGCTTAACCCTACAAACCATGCTCAAGTTGGTTAAGTATATTAAGCAATTCACGTCTTAACCTCGTCCAATTATCATTCTAGATTGGTTAAGTATATATTAACTTGACCCTATCAATTTACTTAGTCAAATCGGTCAAGTTTATTCAAGCGATTCGTGACTTAGCCTTATCATGTTTTCACATTATATTGGTTAAGTATTGGTTAACTTAACCACAATAAATTAACGAGTTAGATTGGATAAGTATAGGTCACTTAACCACATCAATTCATCATGTTTAGATTATTTAAGTGTTTAACTTAACCCCATTAAACTACCAAGTGGGATTAATTAAGTCTAGGCTTACTTAACCCCATCCGATTTCCATGTTTAGACTAGTTGAGTCTAATCTTAACCCCATTCGTTAACCGTATTTTTCGGTTAAGCGTCATTAAGAAAACTTACTTAACCTTACCAAGTTATCGCGTTGGATTGATTAAGTGTTGGTTAACTTAACCCCATCCACTAGTCATATAAAAATGGTTAAGTGTCATTAGGCAAATCAAGTTACTTAACCTACCCAACCTTGTCATGTTTTGTTAAGTATCATTAGCCTAATCAAATTACTTAACCCATTTGTCCATGTCATATTTGGTTAAGAGTCATTAATCAAATTAACTTAACCCTATCATGTGGCATTAATTACTTAATGCACCTTCACCTCTCACATTAGACTTTGTTGTGGTTACTAGTTAAGCCGGTCGGTTCCGGGTAGCTTTACACCACAACTTGGTCTAACCTCGGGTTCAAGCACAACATGACCAACTTCTCACATTGGGTCCTATTGTTTGCAACTACTAGTTAGGCCGGTCGGTTCCGGGTAGTTTTACGGTGCAAACTCAACCCAACCTCGAGTTGGCCACACTTATATTATCTAAGTGTCATGTCCATCATGTTTCCCAAAACATGTTACAAGTTTTCAAGCATTTGGGTAGACCTAACTTAATAGGTGAATTCCCAAAGGGTAGACCTAACTTAATAGGTAAATTCCCAAGCTTATGTTTTTATGCATACTTACATGTCAACTTCCATGTTATGTTTCAAGTCATGTTTTCAAGTTGTATTTTCATGTCATTAGAAATTACCCATAATATAACCCAACGCTTTTAAACTCGCATATACGTTCGCGACAACGTAATGGATTAAAAGAAGAGACTTGGCAAAGGCATGACAAAAATGGATATTAAGCCACAAGTTAATCATGGTGGCAAATGAGGCACAAATGTGTTCATTAACTTGCATGTTACATTCTTAAGCCTCAAAACATGCATAAACCCAAACTTTGCACATAAGCGAATCATGGTGACAAAAGATATGGAATGATGACTAGTAACTCGCATATATCATCATATAAGGGTTATGACTTCATATGCAAGTTGACATAAAGGTTATGAGGGTTCTCATGTTGCCTAATGCAACATTTCAACATAAAGGTTGTAGCTTTTAGCTCACAAGATCAAGATAATGACTTCATAAACTTGCATGACATGATAGCATGTATCATACTCAATGATCAAATCCAAACTTGCAACATGAACATTTAACTTCATAGTTAATATCTAAGAGTAGGGAAAGGGCTTACATTGCTATGAAGGCACAAAAGATATGACAAAGCCCTTATGCAATCAAATAGACCCAAAATGCAAGCTCTAACATAAAAACCCTTGAGCCAAAATGATCAAAATCCTTGCTTTATGATGCAAAGATAGAAACTTGACTTGAATGCAAGCTAATGACACTCATACAAGCTTGAAAACACTTGTATGCATGGAAAATCTCTCATAGAAACCATTTAGAAATTTTATGAAGAGAGTGGAGGCCATGAGAGGTAAAATTTTGCCATAGTTTAGTTGCATGAATGAATAATGAGGATTTAGGATAGGTTAGGGTCTTATTTATAGATTAGGCAAGTGTTTTAGGCCATAGGATTAAACCTAGATTCAATCCAAGCCATCAAAGCATGTCTTGGGGAAGAAGTCAAGTGTAGGAACCATCTAGGGCCTTTAGATTAAAGATGAACCATGAGAACCATCCAAATGCAAAATCTGCATTTGAGCGAATCGGCCCATGGGTTGACAGCCAAACACCCTGGATTAACCCCTAGTCGACCCAACGGGCTCGGGTCGACCTCAAAAATCGGCCGGTTCGGTTATTCCCCTCTCCCAATTCGCTGTTTTGAACATTTTTGCATATTTATTTATTTAATTTTCAATTATATATATATATATCAATATATATATATATTTCTCTGCGCAACCCATTTCACTTAATTAAGTATACTTTAATTTGGGAATTTTTCGTGAAACTTCGCGAGGCCATATCTTGGTCATACGGACTCCGATTTTCGAAAACTCGAACTCTATTTCGCGTATTTTTCCGAGACGAACGCAATGGCATAGCCCGTTTCCCTTGATTCAGATTTTACAGTTTAATTCTGCCTCCATTTATGTTATAACAGGTTATTGAAAATACGGGTTGTTACATTCTCCCCACCTTTTAGGATTTCGTCCCCGAAATCTCCAAGTTAGGAAGAACATATCCTACCATCCATCATCCATCTACTCAAAACATCATCCACAAGCAACCATTGTCCTTAGATGATTTCTAATGCTGTATGAATATATGCAAAACGTGTGTGTACATGTTCCTTAGCTAATGCTAATGATCAGGCCTGAATAATCTTTCTAATGCAAAATATGTATAGTGTCATGAATCCAACATGTATGCAAATAGTCCTAGTCATATATATACTATATGCGTGCACAATCATTCATTCATATGCAACAACCGCATGATAATACATTCGATTTCATCTGTAACACCCCGTATTTCAGTTAATGCTAAAATTCACTAATTGCAGAATAAATAATCTCAAATATGAGAATTGGGGGAAACGGGCTGCGTCATTGCGTTCGTCTCGGAAAAATACGCAGAATAGAGTCCGAAATTTTGTAAATCGGAGACCGTATGGCCCAATGAAGTTTGCAGAAAATTCAAAGTTAAAAACAGATTTAAAAATTAAAAATCAGATTTCGAAATTGGAGCCAGCAGGGGGCAGGCGGGAAACTTCCCGCCCTACCCATGTCGACAGGGCTGTCGACAGGCCTGTCGACTGGGGAGTCGACTGCCCTGTCGACTTGCCTGTCGACACAGGGTGTCGAGCCAGTTGGCTTGGGTGCACCAGATCTGGTTTTCTGGCTAGGGCTGGGCTGTGTTCTAGAGACTTCCTAAATCTGACGGACCTAATCTAACCTAGGGTTAATCCTATGGTCTAAAACACACCCTAATCCTATAAATACACCCTAATGCAAGCCTAATCCATACTAAAAATAGAAATGATGGCCTCATGCCGCCAAAATCAAACTTAAGAGGAGCCTCCACTAGTTTATGAAGGAAGTTGCAAGCTAATCAACCTCTAATCATCATCTTCTTCATATTTGGCAACTAGTTCTACTTCATAAGTTTGCTAATCTTGGTTTTGGTGAGTTCCTATGCCTTTAGCAAGTAATTGCTAAACTAATTAGGATAGGATATTAGGAGGCTATGGATGTAAATGTGGATTATGCAAATTGTGGTTGTCATATGTTATAAGTTCATATGTAAACTTGCCTCTTTTTATGATATGATGTGTTATGTAAGATCATATGCAAGTTTTATGCAAGTTCTTATGCATGATTCATGTGCAAGTTAGTCTCTTTTTATGATATGCATAACATATGCGAGTTTGCCTTTGTGATATGACATGATTCATGTGCAAGTTAGTCTCTTTTTATGATATGCATAACATATGCGAGTTTGCCTTTGTGATATGACATGATTCATGTGCAAGTTAGTCTCTTTTTATGATATGCATAACATATGCAAGTTTGCCTTTGTGATATGACATGATATGCAAGTTGATATGCAAGTTCATATGCAAGTTTTATGCAAATTCGTATGCAAGTTCATATGCAAGTTTTATATGCAAGTTCATATGCAAGTTTTATGCAAGTTCATATGCAAGTTTTATGCAAGTTCATATGCAAGTTCATATGCAAGTTTTATGCAAATTCATATGCAAGTTCATATGCAAGTTTTATGCAAGTTCATATGCAAGTTCATATGCAAGTTTTATGCAAATTCATATGCAAGTTCATATGCAAGTTTTATGCAAGTTTATATGCAAGTTCATATGCAAGTTTGTCTCTTTTTATGATGTGCATAACATATGCGAGTTTGCCCCTATGTATGACATGTTATGTAAACGAATTACGTGGGAAACGAGGGGGTTAATATGCATAATTATAAAAAGGTGTAAAGTTGTTATGATTAAGCATAACATAAAATGAATGGACATAATTGGGAATTTACCTATTAAGTTAGGTCTACCCACATTATGGAGTTGGGAATTTACCTATTAAGTTAGGTCTACCCATACTATGGAATTGGGAATTTACCTATTGAGTTAGGTCTACCCATATTCTTAAAAATGTGTAATTAATTAGGGATAATTAATTATGGGGGTGATTAATTAGGTGTAATTAATCAACTAAGACACGAGGTTGGACCCTTTTGTAGCGGAAGTCTGCCCGGAACCGACCGTCCATCCAGCGGCTACAAATGATTGGCCCAATGTGAGAGGTCTTAGTCATAAATTAAATACGTGATTAAAGTAAAGACACGAGGTTAGACTCTTTTTATGACAGAAGTCTGCCCGGAACCAGCCGGCATATCCAGCAGTCATAAAAGATGGTCTAATGTGAGAGGTCTTTATGAGGTCATGATCTTAATTAATTAATTAAGAAACACTTAACCGTATTAGCATGTAGAGGGACATGAGGGGTTAAGTGGGTGCCTTGGGTGGCATATGGAAGTCTAGTGGGTTGCCTTGGGTGGCAATAGAAAATATGATTAGAATACTTAACCAAGTGGAAACATGTAATTAAACATGATTAAAGGGTTAAGTGGGATGCACTAGAAAAAGGGACAAGCTTAGGTGGGTAGCTTGTGGGGGCCCATTTCAACCAGTAACCCATATGTATCTTATTGGGCTCGACCCATGTCGAGGACGGGACACGCGTACTGGGCTTGACTATAAGAGGCCAAAACGGGTTAGCGGTGGCAACGCAAGTCCAACGGGTTTCATATGCGTGTATGGTCCCGGGCTGGTAGGTAAGACGTTGTTGCATCGTGTAGATATAAGCCGCGCACCGTTAATTATATCGGGTTGCCACTTTGGGGAGTGATACACCCCACTGTGGGGCCGGCACGGGTATCTACGGTAGGGAGCCGATCGCTTGGGAGTAGTGGGTACACCTAGTGGAGATAGGGGCAGACGGCACCTATGTAGTCAGCTAGGGGTATACGAAACTACTGGGTAAATTTTCTACGTCCTTGGGAGGGATCAACCTTTAAGTAGGAATGACTGGTGTGGTGCAGTGTAGTAATTATCCTTGGGGGGGGGGTAAATGCGTCTTTATCGTTATCTTAGTTCACTCTAAGTCTGATTGGCTACTGAGTGTAGTCATTTATCCCCAGTCACACCGTACCAAGTTATATCATATCCTTATTACTTTAATGATTACATTGTTAAAGTTATAGGACTCGCTCAGACTTATGTCTGACCCCGTTGTTTTTTTATCTTTTTTCCAACCCTCAGGTTCTCAGAGTGGGCCCAGCACGAGTGGGCTTTGATCAGGCTGCTTTTATTACTCTCTTAGAGCTTGGACCCTAGATGTAGAGCTCAGCTTACCCTTTTCTTTTATGGCTATCAGTTCATGTATTGGGATTATGTATTTTTATTTATCATGATGGATATTTGTACTTGACTCCTATTATGGTTTTTGTGATGTAACCAGACATGTTTTATTTTCCGCTGAAAGTGAAATGATGTTTTAAAATTTTCAAGTATTACTTATATTTGTCTTGCTGTAATTACTCTGTTCCATATTCACTCAAAATACTCCACCGATGTTATGGCATTCCCATAAAGAGTGACCATAGCGGACGTGGGGTGTTACACGTGGTATCAGAGCAAAGGTTACCGGAACAGATAAAATTTTTTTTTTAGAAAACTAATTTTCTAAAAACATTTTTGGAAGAGATATTTTCAAAAACATGTCTTTAAAGAGAAAAGTTTTTGAAAGAAAAGCATAATCCCCATTAGCTATATCTTTATCCTTCGAATTCTCCGTTTTGAATCTTTCCTTTTTCGTTTCAGCATGGCTGAGGATCTTAACTTTCCGGAGGGTGTGACGGTACCAGTATGGTATAGGAGATTGATGGAGTCTAGGGCCACCACTGCGGGTCCAGCAAATGTTCCTCCACCAACCGTAGCACCCGATCTTCCTCCTCCCCCTCCTCCTCGCACGGATACTTTTGCTAAGACTTGCAAGGAATTCAAAGCTATGGGAGGGAAACCTTTTCAAGTATCTGAAACTTTTGTGGAGGCTAGAGATTGGCTTAAGGAGGTGGAAGAGTTGATAGATATCTTTGAGATGGAAGAAGGAAAGAAAGTCAAGTTAGCTGCTTGGTTAATGAAGGGAGAGGCCTCATTCTGGTGGGAGGTCACTAATGGAGAACGCCCCGTTGACTCTTGGGCGGATTTTAGGCAAAGATTTGTGGCAAAGTTTCTCTCAAGGGCGGAGTAAAACTTGTATATGGAAAGATTCTTGACTCTAAAGCAAGGAAATCTCTCAGTGAAGGAATATGTCAACAAGTTTAATCAATTGGCAAGGTTTGGCCTAGACATGGTGAATACACCGGAGAAGAAGGCTTTGAGGTTCGTGAAAGGCTTGAATGAACCGATGCATGGGTTGGCTATGACTCACATCCCTATGGGGGCCACCTTTGAGAAGCTAGTTGACATGGCACTCATGCATGAAGAAGAGAAGGGTCCCAATGCTAATAAGGCACCCGAGAAGAAGGGAGATCAAAAGAGACCTCAGCAACAACAGTAAAACAAAGGGGGGAAAGGCAACGGTGGCAAGGGGAAGAAGAAGTGCTTCAATTGTGGGATACCAGGCCACATAAGCAAAGATTGTAGAAAGAAGAAGAAGACTGGTTGCTTTCACTGTGGCGAAGCAGGGCATCTAGTGAAGGATTGCCCTAAGAAGGGGCAAAGGACGGGATCTACCTCGGGAGGACAGGTGCAAGCTCTTATGGCACCGGGTCAGGCTAGGGGGCAAGTACAAGCTCTCGCGGTTCCACCAATTCAGGAAAGAGGTAGGACTATTTCCGTTGAAAGTCTGGTTTTTCTATTTGATCATCCTGTCCGTACATTGTTTGATTCAGGCGCATCGCATTCGTTTATCTCATCATCATTAGTTGAGTCACTGCACTTAGACACCAGTCTAGTAGATGATCCCTTGGTTGTTTCAAACCCAATTGGGGGCTCCACTTATTTGTCCATGATATGCTTGGGTTTGAAGATTTCTATACTTAGCATTGAGTTTTGATGTGATGCTTTTGTTTTGGGCTTCACGGGCTATGGGTTGATTTTGGGCATGGACTGGTTATCCAGTAATGGTGCTGTTCTTGATTGCGAAAGGAGAGTTGTTAGGCTCATGACCCGCTGGGGTAACACTCTCGAGATCTCTTGTAATCCCATGGATTCTGTTATGCTAAGTTATCTTGAATCGCTTGACGCTTCGGTCGAGAGTTTGCAATCTGTTAGAGTGGTCCGGGAATACTCGGATGTGTTTGAGGAGGTGAAGGGCTTACCTCCGAAGCGGGAGATTGACTTCCGAATATATCTGGTGGATAATGCTAAACCTGTATCTTTACCAGTGCGCCACATGGATCCTCGTGAGAGGAGGGAACTCCATAAGCAAGTAGGGGAGTTGCTTGAGAAGGGGTTCATAAGACGAAGTATATCGGAGTGGGGAGCTCCAGTAGTTTTTGCTACGAAGGCGGATGGGTCCCTCAGACTTTGTGTAGACTATAGAGAACTCAACAAGCTCACAAAGAAGAATAGACACCCATTGCCGAGGATAGATGATCTTTTCGATCAATTGGTTGGCGCTTCAGTATTTTCTCAATTGGACTTAGCCACGGGGTTTCATCAGTTGAGGGTGGCTGAGGATAGCACAGACAAGACTGCCTTTAGAACTCCGGATGGTTTCTATGAGTGGCTAGTGATGCCATTTGGGTTGACGAACGCCCCTGCATACTTTGTTGATTTGATGAGTAGGGTGTTCAGGGAGTTCCTTAATAAGTTCGTGGTGGTCTTTGTGGATGATATCTTAGTATTTTCTAAGAGTGAAGAAGAGCATGCCCTACATCTTGGGGAGGTGTTGAAGACTCTTCGAGCACATAGCCTTAAGGCTAAATTCTCTAAATGTCACTTCTGGAGGAAGGAGGTGCGGTTCTTGGGGCACGTGGTCTCCAAGGAAGGGATAGTTGTGGATCCCGCGAAGGTAGTATCAATTCAGGATTGGAAGGTTCCGAAGAATGCTACCTAAGTAAGAAGTTTCTTGGGGTTGGCGGGTTATTATAGGAAGTTTATCAAAGACTTCGCGAAGATATCAGCCCCATTAACCCGCTTAACGAAGAAGAATCTTGTTTTCGCATGGGACGTAGATTGTGATGATGCGTTCCGACGGTTAAAGAGAGCTTTAACCACTGCTCCAGTTTTAGTGTTGCCAGATGGGAGCAAGCCATTTTTTGTCTATACCGATGCTTGTGGGACAGGACTAGGCGCAGTCTTAATGCAAGAGGGAAGGGTAATAGCCTATAGTGGAAGGCAGTTGAGAGTGCATGAGAAAAATTACCCTACCCATGATTTAGAGTTGGCCGCTATTGTTTTTGCGCTTAAGATTTGGCGCCATTATCTTCTTGGTGAGAGATTCGAATTGTTCACTGACCACAAATCATTGAAGTACTTGTTTTCTCAGAAGGATTTGAATTTGAGACAGCAAAGGTGGATGGAGTTCTTAGCATCCTATGATTTCGAGATAGCGTATACCCCTGGCAAGGGTAACGTGGTGGCGGACGCCTTGAGCAGAAAGAGGTTGTCCTTGAGTCCATTGTTCGTGGAACAACGAAGCTTGGAATTTATCTCGATGTTTGATTTCAGACCTTCCATTGATTATGTACCCGGTTTGCTAGCTTCCTTGGAGGTTAGACCTACTCTTTTGGGGCGGATTGGAGAAGCACAGAGGGACGACTCACAGTTGGTTGAGTTGGTGGAGAAGCTCATAAGGGGGAGTCGTCCAGCCATTTGAGTAGGTACACCCTAGACGATAGGGGGTGCTTGCGTAGAGACGGTAGACTTTGTGTACCGCAAGACAAGGGTTTGAGGAAGGTTATTCTTGATGATGCACACCGTTCTAGGATGACCATTCATCCCGGTGGGGACAAGATGTACCAAGACATGAGGCGGGTTTTCTTTTGGGCCGGTATGAAGAAAGATGTGGCCGAGTATGTCGCTCGATGCTTGGTGTGCCAACAAGTGAAGGCGGAGCAAAAGAAACCTGGTGGGTTGCTTCACCCATTGGAAGTTCCGCAATGGAAGTGGGATAGCGTCTCGATGGATTTTATTGACGGGTTACCCAGATCAAGAAAGGGTAATACGGGAATTTGGGTTGTGGTAGACAGACTTACTAAAAGCACCCATTTCATACCTGTGAAGAGCAAGAGGACCGCTCCATGGCTAGCTTCAGTATATCTTCGAGAGATAGTTCGACTACATGGGGTACCCTCTAGCATAGTGAGTGATCGAGATCCTATCTTCACTAGTGAGTTCTGGAAAAGTTTGCAAGAAGTAGTGGGGACTCAATTGTGTCTGAGCACCGCATATCATCCTCAGACGGACAGCCAGACTGAGAGGGTGAATCGTGTTCTAGAAGACCTTTTGAGGCTTTGTATCTTAGATTTTGGAGGTACATGGGAAGAGCATCTTCCATTGGTGGAGTTCGCATATAATAACAGTTTTCAGTCCAGTATTGGTATGGCTCCTTTCGAAGCTCTTTATGGAAGGCCTTGTCGATCACCTACATGTTGGTGGGAATCTACGTATAAGATCTTGCTTGGGCCTGATATGGTTAGGGAGACTTCTGAGAAGATTGACTTGATTCGAAGGAGGATGAAAGCAGCGCAGGATAGGCAAAAATCTTATGCGGACAAGAGAAGGACGGATCTTGAGTTTGAAGTTGGGGACATGGTCTTTGTCAAAGTGTCTCCGTTACGAAATGTGGTTCGCTTTGGATCTGTTGGGAAGTTAGCACCAAGGTTCGTAGGGTCGTTTCCTATTAAGGAAAGGATTGGACGGATGGCATATAGAGTGGAGTTGCCCGACAGACTTAGTGGTGTACATGATGTATTCCATGTGTCACATTTGAGGAAGTGCTTACATGAGACCGCAGAGGTGGTAGAGCCGAGCTTGCTTAGAGAAGTGGAAGTAGAGCGTGATGCAACGATTCGACGAGCTCCTACTCGCATCCTTGGGTCAGAGACTAGGAAGTTGAGAAACAGAGAGGTTCAACTAGTCAAAGTGCAATGGGGAGAAGATGAGAGCAACGCAACTTGGGAGACGGAAGCGAAGATGCGTTCATTGTACCCATTTCTTTTTGAGGGTATGTTTTTTTTATTTCTCCTCTATCGTTGTCTAGTACTTATCTTATCTTTAGTATGTCCTCTCGTTAGTACTTTTTGACCTTTAGATAGGGTAAACCTATGGTTGAAACATGTGTTTGAGACATGTTATGGTTAATGGATGCAAGTGGATGCAAGTGTTTGCTAGTGAATGCATATACACACACGCTAGGCACTAGATCGGCTCAATCACTTCATATTGCATATTGCATAAAATTGTGTGTAGGAAGCTATATTTATGGATGTGTAATGATTGTGTTATCATATGGATGATGCATTTTAGTGAATGATTGTGCACTCATGTAGATATTGTATGTGTCGATAGGGTTCTCTCGCATACATAATGGATGCATGGCACTATCATGGTTTGCATATGTTCATACATTAGATAGGGAACATATACACACACTCTTTGCATATGCTCATACATCATTAGAAATTGTTTTAAGGACAATGGATGCCCGTGTTTGATGGATTGAGTAGATGGTTGTTTGGATGGTAGGATATGCATTCTCCTTAGCTTAGAGATTTCGGGGACGAAATCCTTTAAGGAGGGGAGAATGTAACACCCCGTATTTCAGTTAATGCTAAAATTCACTAATTGCAGAATAAATAATCTCAAATATGAGAATTGGGGGAAACGGGCTGCGTCATTGCGTTCGTCTCGGAAAAATACGCAGAATAGAGTCCGAAATTTTGTAAATCGGAGTCCGTATGGCCCAATGAAGTTTGCAGAAAATTCAAAGTTAAAAACAGATTTAAAAATTAAAAATCAGATTTCGAAATTGGAGCCAGCAGGGGGCAGGCGGGAAACTTCCCGCCCTACCCATGTCGACAGGGCTGTCGACAGGCCTGTCGACTGGGGAGTCGACTGCCCTGTCGACTTGCCTGTCGACACAGGGTGTCGAGCCAGTTGGCTTGGGTGCACCAGATCTGGTTTTCTGGCTAGGGCTGGGCTGTGTTCTAGAGGCTTCCTAAATCTGACGGACCTAATCTAACCTAGGGTTAATCCTATGGTCTAAAACACACCCTAATCCTATAAATACACCCTAATGCAAGCCTAATCCATACTAAAAATAGAAATGATGGCCTCATGCCGCCAAAATCAAACTTAAGAGGAGCCTCCACTAGTTTATGAAGGAAGTTGCAAGCTAATCAACCTCTAATCATCATCTTCTTCATATTTGGCAACTAGTTCTACTTCATAAGTTTGCTAATCTTGGTTTTGGTGAGTTCCTATGCCTTTAGCAAGTAATTGCTAAACTAATTAGGATAGGATATTAGGAGGCTATGGATGTAAATGTGGATTATGCAAATTGTGGTTGTCATATGTTATAAGTTCATATGTAAACTTGCCTCTTTTTATGATATGATGTGTTATGTAAGATCATATGCAAGTTTTATGCAAGTTCTTATGCATGATTCATGTGCAAGTTAGTCTCTTTTTATGATATGCATAACATATGCGAGTTTGCCTTTGTGATATGACATGATTCATGTGCAAGTTAGTCTCTTTTTATGATATGCATAACATATGCGAGTTTGCCTTTGTGATATGACATGATTCATGTGCAAGTTAGTCTCTTTTTATGATATGCATAACATATGCAAGTTTGCCTTTGTGATATGACATGATATGCAAGTTGATATGCAAGTTCATATGCAAGTTTTATGCAAATTCATATGCAAGTTCATATGCAAGTTTTATATGCAAGTTCATATGCAAGTTTTATGCAAGTTCATATGCAAGTTTTATGCAAGTTCATATGCAAGTTCATATGCAAGTTTTATGCAAATTCATATGCAAGTTCATATGCAAGTTTTATGCAAATTCATATGCAAGTTCATATGCAAGTTTTATGCAAGTTCATATGCAAGTTCATATGCAAGTTTTATGCAAGTTCATATGCAAGTTCATATGCAAGTTTATATGCAAGTTCATATGCAAGTTTGTCTCTTTTTATGATGTGCATAACATATGCGAGTTTGCCCCTATGTATGACATGTTATGTAAACGAATTACGTGGGAAACGAGGGGGTTAATATGCATAATTATAAAAAGGTGTAAAGTTGTTATGATTAAGCATAACATAAAATGAATGGACATAATTGGGAATTTACCTATTAAGTTAGGTCTACCCACATTATGGAATTGGGAATTTACCTATTAAGTTAGGTCTACCCATACTATGGAATTGGGAATTTACCTATTGAGTTAGGTCTACCCATATTCTTAAAAATGTGTAATTAATTAGGGATAATTAATTATGGGGGTGATTAATTAGGTGTAATTAATCAACTAAGACACGAGGTTGGACCCTTTTGTAGCGGAAGTCTGCCCGGAACCGACCGGCCATCCAGCGGCTACAAATGATTGGCCCAATGTGATAGGTCTTAGTCATAAATTAAATACGTGATTAAAGTAAAGACACGAGGTTAGACCCTTTTTATGACAGAAGTCTGCCCGGAACCAGCCGGCATATCCAGCAGTCATAAAAGATGGTCTAATGTGAGAGGTCTTTATGAGGTCATGATCTTAATTAATTAATTAAGAAACACTTAACCGTATTAGCATGTAGAGGGACATGAGGGGTTAAGTGGGTGCCTTGGGTGGCATATGGAAGTCTAGTGGGTTGCCTTGGGTGGCAATAGAAAATACGATTAGAATACTTAACCAAGTGGAAACATGTAATTAAACATGATTAAAGGGTTAAGTGGGATGCACTAGAAAAAGGGACAAGCTTAGTTGGGTAGCTTGTGGGAGCCCATTTCAACCAGTAACCCATATGTATCTTATTGGGCTCGACCCATGTCGAGGACGGGACACGCGTACTGGGCTTGACTATAAGAGGCCAAAACGGGTTAGCGGTGGCAACGCAAGTCCAACGGGTTTCATATGCGTGTATGGACCCGGGCTGGTAGGTAAGACGTTGTTGCATCGTGTAGATATAAGTCGTGCACCGTTAATTATATCGGGTTGCCACTTTGGGGAGTGATACACCCCACTGTGGGGCCGGCACGGGTATCTACGGTAGGGAGTCGATCGCTTGGGAGTAGTGGGTACACCTAGTGGAGATAGGGTCAGACGGCACCTATGTAGTCAGCTTGGGGTATACGAAACAACTGGGTAAATTTTCTAAGTCCTTGGGAGGGATCAACCTTTAAGTAGGAATGACTGGTGTGGTGCAGTGTAGTAATTATCCTTGGGGGGGGGGGGTAAATGCGTCTTTATCGTTATCTTAGTTCACTCTAAGTCTGATTGGCTACTGAGTGTAGTCATTTATCCCCAGTCACACCGTACCAAGTTATATCATATCCTTATTACTTTAATGATTACATTGTTAAAGTTATAGGACTCGCTCAGACTTATGTCTGACCCCGTTGTTTTTTTATCTTTTTTCCAACCCTCAGGTTCTCAGAGTGGGCCCAGCACGAGTGGGCTTTGATCAGGCTGCTTTTATTACTCTCTTGGAGCTTGGACCCTAGATGTAGAGCTCAGCTTACCCTTTTCTTTTATGGCTATCAGTTCATGTATTGGGATTATGTATTTTTATTTATCATGATGGATATTTGTACTTGACTCCTATTATGGTTTTTGTGATGTAACCAGACATGTTTTATTTTCCGCTGAAAGTGAAATGATGTTTTAAAATTTTCAAGTATTACTTATATCTGTCTTGCTGTAATTACTCTGTTCCATATTCACTCAAAATACTCCACCGATGTTATGGCATTCCCATAAAGAGTGACCATAGCGGACGTGGGGTGTTACATCATCCATAAACAAGTATAAATACTCGTGCATATGCAATATGAAATGTGACCGAGTCGAGCTAGTATCTAATGTGTATTCGCGCATCCACGAGCAACCACTTGCAACCATATCAATTATAACATGTTTCAAATACATGTTTACATCCATAGGGTTCTACCTAGAATTCCCTGAAATAGGGTTGAGAAGATAAACAGGACAAACTCCTTACAGGGTTTGTAACGGAGAATAGGACCGAGAGGATGTCCACAAAAGATAGCCTACAAGTAAGCTCTACAGAAAACAGGGATCAAGGATATACTCCCAAAAAGAGATATCATGCGCGTATCTAGTCTTTGACCATCAAAGTCGTCTTTTAACTTCGCGATTTTGTAGCTTCTTCTTCCTGTTTCCATAACATGAGCTGGAACTCATTTCTTCGTCGCCTCTCGTTCCACTTGCACTTATCCTTTTCCTAGAATACTTGACGCAAACATGACTGCGTACTCATGATCTCATGCAAGCTTTCCAAAATTCACTAGTGAATCTTGGATCTCGTTTATATACTATAAGGTATTCCATGTAGAAGAACTTTCTCTTGAAAGTAAACAGATGTTAACCAGGTTATCAAGCGCACTTACTAGGGTGATCTCTACAACCCATGCATAAATGAAGTAAACCATTCGTCTTATCGGCGAACACCACTCGATCGGGCTTCAAATTTCCAATAAAGGCATCAAGGGATTCTAAGTAACTAGTCATGACAGAACCTCAAAAAGGTTACCCGATACTTCGAGGGCATTACCAAGGCTAGTCAAAAGGTCTAACTACCCTCCTTTCAAAACCGAGAGTGGCACCCCCTACTGGATAACCACTTCATCCCTAGAATCCATCCATAGCTTATAAACATAAGCATTATTTCCAAACTCAACACTTGGCATAGACATTCCCAAATCCAAACAAGTCATGTATAAATGGACTGATTCTCCAATAGGACTTTGAGACAAAAATGGGATTCTCTATTACGCTAGTATTTAAGGTGCAGAGACTCAACTATCGAAGCAGACTTAAATGATACGAACAACGAAGTCCTAACGGGATGATAGAGAAGAAAAGCTAAACCTTTAACAAGATCGTTACCCTCCTTCCGAGGTACTCTAGAAATGAGAGCATACTACTGCCCTCCCGATGATCTTGTCCTTGTCCCATAATACTTAACTATCCGCCCCGTTTTACCATGCCAAAGGTACTCTCTCGTCATGGGTTTCATTGTTCATCTTTCTCCCTCCTTTGAGGACTAAGCCATACCAACAAGTTGCTCATCCTTAAGCTCGTATCCTTTATCCTTCTTTCTCACGATCCTTTCTTATAACGCGGCCACTGGTCTCTCGAGAACCACCTCCATCGTATGGAAAGCACTTTCGTAGATAGAAAAGACTAGTCGCAGTTAAAACCACTGTGACTACAGATGGAGGAAAGAAAGGAGAAGAGATTCAATTAAGGAAACAAGGATAGTGCTAATGGCCTTTGGGGAATAGCCTTTTTCTTTTAAAAGAAAATTTTCTTAAAAAATGCTTCTTTGTAAACGGTTTTCAAATAGTTTTCAGAAGGTCTTTAAAAACTTTTGCCCAGTCTGGTAACCTTCTGCTCTGATACCACGTGTAACACCCCGCCTCCGCTAGGGTCACTCGCAAAGGAATGCACTAGCTTTAGAGGGGCATTGTTGGTAAACATGCACAGAAATATCACAAGACAGAACATATAAAATAGCGGAAGTAAAATCAAACTTTCATAACATGAATAAATAAGGTCTAAAGCCTTTTACATCAGAGTACATCAAAACCTGTCTTGCAATAGTAAAGAAGCATAAAGACATTTTCATAGATTATTCCCCAAGTAAAAACAGTAAAGTAGCCATTAGCCAAGAAAAGTCCAAGCCATCCATGATGACTTTCAAGCAGAAGAAGTCCGAACTAAACAACAGTATTTCCTCCCTGTAACCTGGGGGGGAAACGGAAGAAAAGAGGCAAAACAAAACGGGTCAGTCAAAAAGACTGAGTAAGCCCTATCTACTATTAGCATAAAAACTAGTAAAGTTAACTGACGTGAGAAACTGAGATGAACATAAGCATGATAACAAGATAGATAAGCTAAATCAAAATAACAGGATGAACTACTGAACTCAGATAAACTAAGGTGTCATGATAAATTACGATGTCAAGATAAAACAAGGTATCACATCGTCAGGTTTCTATCAAGTATAATATCCCCAAGATATCTGTCACGTATAACGCCCCGTGATATCTATCCTGTATTTTAGCTCTGCACCTACCGTACTAGTATCCCCACCGTGTCATGTGTTAACCAAGAATGACCCTCACTCAAAAGTCGTGTAATGGTCCATGTCAACCTAATATATCGCATATATAGGTTACTCAACCTGTATGTTTTATTCCATGTAAATGTTCAGTCCCTTGCCGTAGACCATACGGGCTTTCCCATGAGATTCTATATTACTTTAACATAGTTCCATGATCCTTAAAATCGGTTTGGACTGTTACCCTAAACCTAGCTAGGGTCTTCCAACATGAATTATTGTTTGTACAACTAGGACTTATGCTACCTAGGGCTGCTAGGGATTATGCTTACCTATTGCACGTTTTCGTATCTCGGTTTGGGTTCAACCACCTAGGGCCACTAGGGATTACGCTAACCGCCAACCACGCCTTTTTTCCCATGCATATATCGTGAATCGTTTTTCCATGACTGTATGCACATGTATCACATCGTGCCATCCGAGTCCTGTCACAGGGCAGACCAGGAAATACAGGACTCGGTCGGGAGCTTTCAATTTATCTGCCGATGCAGATGCTAAGGTCTGTTTTTTCCTATACGTGGCTATGGTCCCACGAGACCACTCCCTCAACTAGTGAAAGACAAGACAGGATAAATCCTGTATGAGAACACAACACTGGCCAACCCACATCCAAGCCTTACCGCAACCATAATTAGATAGCTATTATGGTCTTTTGGGTGTTCTCTGCCTTTCCGTACGTACACGCTTGACCAAAGATGGTAGGTAGCCTGACGAAATGCTATCTAGGGTACGACCGTGTATCGTCGACTATCCCCTATCCATCCCCGTCTTTAGGTCGCTCGTATAGCAACCAAGGCATACTCTTGGTTCTTCTAACGCAGACCTTAACCTCTCATGAGCCTAGTATAATCACCTGGCAGCTCATAGAGGGATACCAATAATATCCTCACGTTCCCCGAAGCCGCTGCTTCGTTACCCAGTTCGCTGGAGCCTTTATCTAAATCAGATACTTGCTCCTACTCGTATACTTAAACGATGACCTACCGTATCAGGTTACTCATCTATCTATGAACTGGTCTAAATTTCCTTGACTAAGAATCATTACTTAGTTATTCTTCAACTAAGGTTTACCACTTAGCATTGTTCCCGTTATCCTTGTTAACTATGGTTATCCACCTAATCCTCAGAACTAGGGTTTACATAATGGATTAAGTGTCACTTAAGTTCATGACTTAACCCGTCTACAAATCCTGTCAAAATTGGCTAAGTATCCAAGTTCAAGGCTTAACCCTACAAACCATGCTCAAGTTGGTTAAGTATATTAAGCAATTCATGACTTAACCTCGTCCAATTATCATTCTAGATTGATTAAGTATATATTAACTTGACCCTATCAATTTACTTAGTCAAATCGGTCAAGTGTATTCAAGCGATTCGTGACTTAGCCTTATCATGTTTTCACATTATATTGGTTAAGTATTGGTTAACTTAACCACAATAAATTAACGAGTTAGATTGGATAAGTATAGGTCACTTAACCACATCAATTCATCATGTTTAGATTAGTTAAGTGTTTAACTTAACCCCATTAAACTACCAAGTGGGATTAATTAAGTCTAGGCTAACTTAACCCCATCCGATTTCCATGTTTAGACTAGTTGAGTCTAATCTTAACCCCATTCGTTAACCGTATTTTTCGGTTAAGCGTCATTAAGAAAACTAACTTAACCTTACCAAGTTATCGCGTTGGATTGATTAAGTGTTGGTTAACTTAACCCCATCCACTAGTCATATAAAAATGGTTAAGTGTCATTAGGCAAATCAAGTTACTTAACCTACCCAACCTTGTCATGTTTTGTTAAGTATCATTAGCCTAATCAAATTACTTAACCCATTTGTCCATGTCATATTTGGTTAAGAGTCATTAATCAAATTAACTTAACCCTATCATGTGGCATTAATTACTTAATGCACCTTCACCTCTCACATTAGACTTTGTTGTGGTTACTAGTTAAGCCGGTCGGTTCCGGGTAGCTTTACACCACAACTTGGTCTAACCTCGGGTTCAAGCACAACATGGTCAACTTCTCACATTGGGTCCTATTGTTTGCAACTACTAGTTAGGTCGGTCGGTTCCGGGTAGTTTTACGTTGCAAACTCAACCCAACCTCGAGTTGGCCAAACTTATATTATCTAAGTGTCATGTCCATCATGTTTCCCAAAACATGTTACAAGTTTTCAAGCATTTGGGTAGACCTAACTTAATAGGTAAATTCCCAAAGGGTAGACCTAACTTAATAGGTAAATTCCCAAGCTTATGTTTTTATGCATACTTACATGTCAACTTCCATGTTATATTTCAAGTCATGTTTTCAAGTTGTATTTTCATGTCATTAGAAATTACCCATAACATAACCCAACGCTTTTAAACTCGCATATACGTTCGCGACAACGTAATGGATTAAAAGAAGAGACTTGGCAAAGGCATGACAAAAATGGATATTAAGCCACAAGTTAATCATGGTGGCAAATGAGGCACAAATGTGTTCATTAACTTGCATGTTACATTCTTAAGCCTCAAAACATGCATAAACCCAAACTTGGCACATAAGCGAATCATGGTGACAAAAGATATGGAATGATGACTAGTAACTCGCATATATCATCATATAAGGGTTATGACTTCATATGCAAGTTGACATAAAGGTTATGAGGGTTCTCATGTTTCCTAATGCAACATTTCAACATAAAGGTTGTAGCTTTTAGCTCACAAGATCAAGATAATGACTTCATAAACTTGCATGACATGATAGCATGTATCATACTCAATGATCAAACCCAAACTTGCAACATGAACATTTAACTTCATAGTTAATATCTAAGAGTAGGGAAAGGGCTTACATTGCTATGAAGGCAAAAAAGATATGACAAAGCCCTTATGCAATCAAATAGACCCAAAATGCAAGCTCTAACATAAAAATCCTTGAGCCAAAATGGTCAAAACCCTTGCTTTATGATGCAAAGATAGAAACTTGACTTGAATGCAAGCTAATGACACTCATACAAGCTTGAAAACACTTGTATGCATGGAAAATCTCTCATAGAAACCATTTAGAAATTTTATGAAGAGAGTGGAGGCCATGAGAGGTAAAATTTTGCCATAGTTTAGTTGCATGAATGAATAATGAGGATTTAGGATAGGTTAGGGTCTTATTTATAGATTAGGCAAGTGTTTTAGGCCATAGGATTAAACCTAGATTCAATCCAAGCCATCAAAGCATGTCTTGGGGAAGAAGTCAAGTGTAGGAACCATCTAGGGCCTTTAGATTAAAGATGAACCATGAGAACCATCCAAATGCAAAATCTGCATTTGAGCGAATCGGCCCACGGGTTGACAGCCAAACACCCTGGATTAACCCCTAGTCGACCCAGCGGGCTCGGATCGACCTCAAAAATCGGCCGGTTCGGTTATTCCCCTCTCCCAATTCGTTGTTTTGAACATTTTTGCATATTTATTTATTTAATTTTCAATTATATATATATATATATATCAATATATATATATTTCTCTGCGCAACCCATTTCACTTAATTAAGTATACTTTAATTTGGGAATTTTTCGTGAAACTTCGCGAGGCCATATCTTGGTCATACGGACTCCGATTTTCGAAAACTCGAACTCTATTTCGCGTATTTTTCCGAGACGAACGCAATGGCATAGCCCGTTTCCCTTGATTTAGATTTTACAGTTTAATTCTGCCTCCATTTATGTTATAACAGGTTATTGAAAATACGGGTTGTTACAGATATGGTAATTGTTTAAATTATTAACTAATAATAGCATATAATCCAAATAAAGACAGGATAAATTGTTTTTATTTTTTAGGAGAAAGAACAAGGTCAAACACCAACATATACGCAGGTTTATATTTGAACACATTATGTAAAGAAACCGGTTGGTTCTATAGATGGGAGATGGATTGATGAGTATTCAGAACAGTTTTTTGTATGTAATCAACAAAAGTTTTAAATTATAGTTTACAATTTTCTAATTCTATTAAAAAATACAATACCTAACTTTTACGTAAATTACAGACCAAATACAATGAGCGAGTTGCTCAAATTACGGAGAGTCAGGGTAGGGAGCTCTCTCACAACGAGCTAAAGCTTCTTTACAAGCAGCTTATTGGAGAAGGTGAGACGTGTGATTCTTCAAGAAGCAAACGAAGACCTAGTACAGGAAATATTCTCGGGGTGTTAACTGAAAACTTAATTTATTTAATTTCCAGTTATGCCCGTGCTCTATACTATAGACTTTTAGTTGATAATGCTTATGTGATTATTCAATGACATGGAAAGAAGTTTATTTTGGATAGTTAAACCATTTCAAAAGGATCATTCTATCTTATTTTGTATACAACATATGGAGGAGCATTTTCTCTATTAAAGTTATATTTTCAATTTATATAACGGTGACTCATTGTGTCATGAGATGTCAATTTCCGTAACCTAAATACAAACTAAAATTTTGTTCTTGTGATTTATAAAATGAATAAATATAAAATGAATGTAGCGCAAAATAAATTCATTTTCATTATTAAAATTTAAAACTAATTGTGTTTTCTTTTACCCTTGAGTCTAGAATGAAAATTTTCAACAATAAGCCAAATCTTTTTGAAAGTCAAAAAGAAAATAACTACGCAGCCTTCAATTTAGCAACTTGAATGTTAACTGAAGAAAAGTTACATATCTAATCATTTGGTAGCTAAGTCATCAAAGAATTTTTCATATATTGCCTTCTTGTTGTCCTAATAAAGTTCGTTTGGTCATTGTTTTTGTTAAGATAACATATAATCGCGCATTTCAATATTATTTCAAGAAAATCGTTATGGAACAAGTAGTTCAGTAAGTAAAAAATAGGAAGAAATTATCATTGATTTTTAATTGCTTGATAACATCACTTATCAATCCAATGATATTTTAGTCTACAGGGAAAAAAATTGTGAGATTAAAGCATAGTTATAAAAGTATTTCATAATCCGTCAGTGGTATATTAAACATATCTAATCAATAATAGCAAGTTGGTTCTAAGTAGCACTAACTGTATTTTACTCCATTTATTTTATACAATTCGTGTTAATTAAAAGCATTTGGAATTCTCCAACAAAACTTATGTTGTTGTTAACCATCTTTTTGGAAAAAGCTACCACAAATCAGATCGAAGCCCAATATCCAGAATTGCGGCCTTCAGCAATGCGCAATCAGCCAATTCAGATAATTCACGCTCCAGGAAGCCCAGCGAAGGCTCGGTTTAGAACAGGCCTTCTTCAGACATCGGCCCGAGCCAGTTCCAACCAGCTGATAACTCACTCCGGAAGATTCACTCTCCCAGTCGACCGAGAAAATCGCTCCCATAAAAGGCGCGTTGACCAAGTATCTTGGACCTGCATGGAAACATCCAGCTGAGTCATTCAAATTCTCAGTCCGACTTTTAGGGCAATAAAGGTGGTCAACCATATCCGAACAGAGCTCAACTTTTGATACATCTCACCACGATGGCCACGTAAGCCGCTACTTCCGAGGATACTATTAATGAGCAGTGAAATAGGTTCTACTGCCACTATTGCTACCAATGATCGAGCTCCACATGTCCAAGCTCCAGGCCACGTGGCGGCTCGCTCAGCCCACGTATTCATCTATAAATAAATCAAAGCTCAAAGAGGAAAAGGGCTTCTACTTCTTTTGATCTCTTGGGATTCTTAAGGTTTCCCTTGGGATACTCTACTCTTCCTAAAAGATCTCCAACTCTCACGGTTAACTCAAAAGGAATATAGCCATTTTCTCTTCTTTCCTCAAACAGAAAAAGCTTTGTATTTGTAATTAGAAAAAGATAAATACATATAAAGTGGACGTAGGCACAATCTTTTGATGAACCACTATAAAAAGTCTTGCGTGTCCCCTGTTCTCTTTACTTTTCTGCACTTTATAATTATTGTTCATGTGTCATTCACACTATTGGGGGTTGGCTATCACTAGTGACCAACTTTTGATGTCAACACTTTGGTGTGCCAAGTGAGCGAGACGCACCGACATACCCTCCGACCTTCTGCAAGTTTCAATCCATGTCAAACAAATGGAAAAAAGGTGCAACATCTTCCCGTCCCATAAATGCCAATGCAGCCGAGACAAACGATGCAGAAGCAAGTCTAGAAGCCTTCTCTTATGAAGACGTGTCCCAATATGTTACTGGCACGACATGGATAATTATGGCTGAATTCAGAGGCCATATGACATCTCAGGGTAAACTCCTAGAACAACAATAGCAGTTGATGTATCGCCTTCTAGTCGAGTGGAAATGGGATTTAACGCTTAAATATCAATTCCTCCACCGAACGGGACTAGGGTAACAATTGGTCTTCGGTCTGCAACCAATCAGACCACTGATTAGATCCAACCTGTGCTTCCTCCTAGTTCAGCTCCACCTCCCGAACAATCATAGCCAGGAGTATCGCTTCCTATGACCAGCGCAGTCATAGTAGTAGATTCGCAGGAAGCCCGCGATTAAGACCTAGGTCGTTCGACCACTTTAACTCCACTCTTGGGGAAAGATTGATCCCCCGGACCTATCGAGCAACTACCGGGCCCATCAGAATCAACGTTATTCCTATTACAACCCGGAATACTACCGCAGACCAATCTAACCACTCTTTCCCTTCAACGAAGATCTGGCGCGGCCTTCCCTTCAAACCAAGGAGGCCACTCTACCATGCTGGTCCTTACCGTGGGGGAAGAAAATGCTACCATAGACCCTTCTAACCTCACTCCAACCGGGGGCAACCCCGAGCTCCGAACATCACATGCCATGCTCGATCGGCCTGGACCTTCTGTCATGGGTACAACTCGACCCAATACTCATCAGGTTCAAGAGCGGCCATACTTCCCAGAACCACCTACCGGAGCTTATCCTCACTCACACTTCACTCAAATCTCGGAGGATGAGCCCAGCCAACGGCCGCCCTTCCGAGCATGCCTTTGCCAGATCCTCGTACCGAAGTTCTTCCAAATGCAGAGCTAAATTCATGGCAACGACTCCTCGGAGATGGAAGCCATCTTGCAAGCATCATCCGACGTTCCACTCATGGCACCTCTTTTCAGCAGGATATAGATAATGTCCATCGCAACCCCTTCACCAGGGAAATCAGAAACTCCCAAAACCATCCAGACTTTGAGTTTCCAGCTATCGAGCTTTATAACAATCGTACTGACCCAAGCATACAACTTATGCAATATATGCACCATATGGAGGTGCTTGGTGCATCGACCAACATCATGGCCCAGTGATTTCCACTCTTCCTCATAGATATAGTCGGCATGTGGTTTCGGCAACTAACAATGGAG
This sequence comes from Allium sativum, assembly GCA_030737875.1. Classification (NCBI taxonomy): domain Eukaryota; kingdom Viridiplantae; phylum Streptophyta; class Magnoliopsida; order Asparagales; family Amaryllidaceae; genus Allium; species Allium sativum. The sequence goes on from CM060923.1 coordinate 648,664,444, forward strand.
TCGATCGACAACTGGAACACGCTGGTCACACATTTCATCGAACAGTTCAGAGTACATATCTCCCGACTAAAGAGTGTCATGTACCTATCCACCATCAAGCAGCGATCAGGGGAAACACTTCGATCCTTCATCAAAAGGTTCAACGCGGCCGTAGCATCAGCCGATTTACCCGAGCCATCGATGTTGCTTATAGCCGCCATTGCGGGAGTTCAAAACTGATCAGAATTCTCAATCTCTTTAACCAGCGATCCCCCCAAGCATATAGATGATTTCTATGCTAAGGCCGAGCGATTCCTCTAACAAGAAGACACCGACATTTAGATGGAGAGCCTCGAGATCTTAGCCATTAAACATGAAGTTCCATCCAACACCAACGGCCAGAATAAAGGAAGAGGAAAGGTCTTGGAAAAGAACGGATGCAACGTGCGGTTTCAAAATGGAAATAAGTACGACTAGTACACCAAGCTCAACTCTTCTCTTCTCGATATCTACCTTGACATATGAGGGTCCCTTCCTCTTCCAAGACCACCTCGACGAGAACCGACCCAGATGGAAGTCGATTCTGGCAAACATTGCATATTCCACAACGTGGCTTGACATAGCACCAATGAATGTAGGCATCTACGTGATCTCATCGAGGATCTAGTCAGGCGAGGAGAGCTTGCCGAATATATTAAGAAAAGTGCCTTGGCTTTGCTGTCGCGATCTTCTGCCCAAGCTTCTCAGGCCGGTCCTCGAGCCCCTAGAAACGGAAAGGACCCTTAGACTAGCACTCTCGCACAGCATTATTATTAATTAGGTTTAAATTTCTTTTCTGATGTACTCAATAAAATAGACACTTTGATGTACACATGTATGAGGTTAGGATTTAGCTCCTAAGCATGCTTTGGAATCAACTGTTTTCCTCTTAGAATTTATTTTCATTATCTTTGTAGTAATTCCTTAATGACTATGAACTTTCTTTTGCAAACATGGATTATGTTTGGATGATTTAAGCAGAGTATGGTTAACGCTCACCACATCTTTAATCCGAGTATAGATTATACTCGCCTCCCTTTTCTAGACCAAGAGCATTTATCGCTCGTTGGGCATAATAATCTTACATGAGTCAAGCATAAAAAACACTTGCCACAAGACGAGTATGGTTAATACTCGGTATCTCTATAAACCGGGTATGGTTAATACTTGCCACCTCTGTTAGCCAAGTATGGTTAATACTCGCCACCTCTGTAAGTCGAGTATGGTTAATACTCGCCACCTGTAACGACCTGGGTTTTCGCAATCCCGAGTAATCGACATAAACTCAATGTCGATTATCCAAGCATCGGAAATACCGGATAGTCCATGAAAGAAATTAGAGGATGATAATAGATAAGGTAAAAACTTAGAATAGAAGAAGGAGAAGAACATACAACATCAGAGTAACACGAATCTCACAGCGGAACAAACAATATATATAATAGATACATAACTTTGAAATAAAACTAGTATATGTATAAAGTAACATTGTCAGAGTACAACACTTATAGCACAGAGGAAATAACAATAGCTATATAATCCTAAAGCCTCCTTCTCCAGCTCTTCAAGTATCCGTAAATCCCGACAACTTTACTGCCCGTACAAAATTGGGCACCCAAGAGTTTAGGGAAAACAAAATAAAATAATCTATGCGTCAGTCATGTGACTGGTGTGAGTAAACACCAATCATTTGTTTAACTTTTCAAAAATCCTTTTGAAACAAAGGATAATCGTAAGACCGATCCACACATAAACACAGATGGTTTTTACATTATGATAACCCAAAATATTTTTTCTAGAACAATACTTGTCTGATATTATAATAATGTCTAGGCCAAGTAAATAGAAATCTAGTAGAACGCTTTCATCTCACGTTCTACATATATAATATAAAATCAAAACTGCGGGCTCTTATTGGGTAATGGATTTCCATCTCTGACAAGGTATGGATCCACCTTTCGATCAGTGTACTCTAGAAGCGATACACTAGAGTTCAACAAGAACATCTTGTAACTCGGTCACACATGACCGACCATTCATTTCGCTTGAATGTTCCAAATATATTATCACCTTATGGTTGGTATACCAACATAACCGTTCCCAGGAGATACATAAGCAAAAGAATTAACAAATATGAATATTCTCTAGATGGTGATAATATACCCTAATTGGGTGCGGCCCACTTAGCCATGCTGCCTGCTCGATTTTTATTATTTCCCGGTTGATGAGGCTTGAGGTCATAATGTATCTTTTAACAGATCACTCCTTCATTTAATTTGAATGCCACATCGTCATATCGGTTAAATCACAAATTAATTTCCCTAAAAATACCATGAGTATAAGCTAAGAGAAACAAATTCCTCCGCCACCAATGTAAATACGTTTGAAACGATCAACTTACACGATCTACCAGATATACTCTGTCATACATTCATCCATTCAAGTTGTCCTGGGACTGGACAATCCGAAGAAATTATTCTGTAATCCATCTTAGGCAATTTCTACCTAGGATTTACTGAACAGCCCTTGCATAACTCTGTCTTCAATTATCTTCATCATATTTGATTCGCAACGCTAATGCCATACAGAGTGGTTTTCAGATAATATATTTGATCCTGGTCTCTCCGTATTGACAACGGAAATGGTCAAAATCTTCAATAGTCGGTGATTTAACTATCAAAGGAAAACATGTATACAAACAATGATCGTATTTCCAAATGGAAATCTTATCGATCAATCATCGATCAACATTTACTTATTTCCCCATTTCTCGTTTCCATATATTCATCAAATCCCTATTTTCTAAAGTTAGAAAATATACATTATTAATTTGGAAAACGTTTCCATTTCTGATTCACGCATCACTATCTTCTCACATATATCAGTCTCTAACTGTAAACTAGTAAGAGAACAACCCCCTACGTATTAACCCCGAAAGCCGAAACCAACATCAGATCGATGCCCAGAAAGTCATTCAATTCAACTAATTTCTAGTCGGTTCTAATTTCAGTAATTCCATTTAAATTCCTAATTCAAACCCCAAATTCCTTTATAATATTTTATTTGCAAAATATTTACTTTAATCAAATCTTTCACATAAAATGTGAATAATATTTCTTTATATAATTCCATTTGTTTTCCAAATAATTTCATTTATAATTCTATTCATTTCCTATAAATATTTCCCTTTATAATTCTATTTATTCTCTACAAATCCTTTTATATAATTCTATTAATTTTATATATCTACTTTTATATAATTCTATTTACTTTCTAACTAATAATTCTATTTATTTTCCAAATAAATATTTCCTTTATAATTTATATTTTCCACTATTTGTTTCCAAATATTACCTTTTATAATATCCTATTTATTTCATATATAAATATTTCATTTTCAATATTCACTTTGAAAATTTCCCTTTACATTACAGTATTTCATACGGTATTTAAAATACCAATTAACCAGACCAGTGTCATCATAATCAATCACAGATTATATATCACATCATATATCACAATATATGAAAAAAAAAACAGTATTATAGATATTGAGGAATCCAGTTGGATTCCTCCAACCTGTTTCCCTACATCCATAGATGTTAAACAACACAGATAAGATCGATTCCATTTCAATATGAAATACTCTGATAAACAGAATCAATATTTGATTAACGATTTATATATATCGTTATCTATAATTTCAACCAATACATCAGCAATTCAACCAAACAATCAACACACAACAATCAATCATCATTTATCAATACTAGATTATATTTATAAAAATATAAACTTTACAGAGTTTGTGAGATTTACTCACGTTGGTCGGTTATCGTTAAATAACGATGACTGTCCATGATTCGAATCGAACATTTTATTTCACCATAAAATGTAACGTGCTCTAAATCTCTTCAAAACAATCCCAACGTGTAGTATTCTTCCATACGTTTCCAACGTGATAGACCATTCGTCAATCGGACACTTTATGAACAAGATATAATAATTTGAAGTTTATATATATATATATATATATATATATATATATATATATTAAAATAAACTAAATTTCTTATTAATTAAATGGGCTTAACTTTATTAATACGGCCCAAAGCCATCCCTGCTAACCCGCATCGTCTATATACAGTGCCATCCCTTCCAAATGCAAACTGCAAGCTTTAGCTTATTCCCAGGGGTCATCTCCTACTCCGAATCATCACCTAATATCCTACAACCGTCTTCCTTCTCTTTACGGATGCTTCCCAATCCCACCAACTAACAGCAGCTCGCACGCAACTCTCCAGTTCGAGCTGTAGAGAACCACTTTGTAACAAAGCTAATGGTTATACCCTAAAATTCCAAAATACCCATTTCCGCTCCATTTAAAAACCGTCCTCTTGTATGTATATACTCCACCGCCATTTCCGAGCTTCTATCTCCACTATTTCCGGATCCAACTACCCTTTAAACTCTGCATCGCACAGGCTTTATTCTCCCACCCTTATCGCTTCGTCTCCTCCCTAGCATCTGATCAGAGAACTCGAACCCCTAAGAATCTCCGACGTCACATACTAGAACCCCGACTTCAGGAGATAGCAGCAAAATCGATTTTGAAATCTTCAAGAAATTCCCCAATCTCCGCGCCTTAAACTCCTAAGCCTTATGCAGCCATCGCGATGACCCATCTCGGTTTGTATCTCGCAAAAACTGACATCCAATCTCCATTGTAGAATTTCGATGGTCAAGGGGCAACATCGCACCAAACGAAACAGATATCATCTTGAAGGCCTCACTCTAGTGAAAACAAAAATAGGGTTTTTAAGTATTCTGGAAATTTATTTGATTTCTTACAGAATTTAGAATTCGTGAACTTGTTGTTAAGGAAAAATACTGACGGCGGATTTTGTATTGACCGAAGGAAATGGAAATTTTAGGTTAAGGAGAAAGGTAGGATATTTATAGGAGGATTTAAATAATTTTATATTCATTATTTAATTTATTTTTATTACAACACTACTTGTATTTATCATTAAAACTTCCTATGATCATATACAATATCCAAATTTGATAAAATGGACAAGCAGCTACAATTTGACATTACGGACCCAACGAAACTGGTTTCGTCGAATTCCAACTTCGTATGCTCACACATGGTGTTTTTAAAGTCAAATTATCGACTGTCTTTCACGTTAAAATCCTGTACAGTCAGAAACTAACTCCAAAAATCACGAAAATTAAAATCTAACAATAATTTGATATCACGAATCCAACAAAATTAGTTTCGTCGAAAACGGAGGTCGTTTGCAAAAACTGCTATTTTTAAAGCTCTAAATAAACCATTTAAATATTAAATATATTTAAATATAATTAAATAAAATATTTATAAATAAATATTATCATATATATTCACATTACTATATCATACAACTCCAATTGGATTTATAACTCGATATTCAAAATCCTGGTTGAATCGATATTCAATTTATATTGAAAATCCATTTACAATATAAATAAATCGTTATAAATTATAAAGGAATTCCATAGCGACTTTTCAAAATTTTGATTTGGACATAACTCAAAATCTATACAATGAAATCTCGATTTTTCTCTTCCATTAGAAAAATATACTTCACCAGCTCCGAACGTTTCTTGTTTCACCGAAATTAGATTTAAAATGGATTTTGTATTTTCATTTAAAGTTTGAATCGCCAAATAGCGAACTGCCACGCCATTTCAAGCATGATTATAATTATAATATAAATTATACGTTCAACTGTCGTTCAAATGTCGTTCAAATAATATATTCGTTATTCTAATTCAAATTCTAAGCTGAATTAAATATCTTAAATTGTCTAGTTCACATTATATTGTCAATTCACTATTTACGACTATTTCAGAATTAAATATATTATTCTATTATTTAAATTAATTAAATATTCAATATTATTTAATTAAAGAACCCTTTAATTCTCTAAATCGCTAATTAAATTATTAAATTAATTAATTAATTATTATATCGTAAAAATACGGGACATTGCACAACCCCTCAAAGCTAAGTGAAATAAATGCTCACCCATGACTCTAGGTCGGGTATATCCAATACTTGACCCATCGGGACTGAAGCCTTCTTCAAACCAAGAATGGATTATTTTATCTTTGTAGGTACTAAATCTCACAACCAAAGTCAGTGATCATCATCTCGGCCTTAATACGGTTCACGATGGTTGTCAGTTTTCTGGCCTTAGTATGATCAACTTCGATCGTTGGTTTTCCGGCCTTGATGCAACCATCAGAACCATCGAATTTCTGTCCTTAATATGGTCCTGTGTGGACTTAGCTGCTCGAGCAATTGTGCTTCAAATCATATTTCAGATCACACCTCCCTCTACCTAAGAAGATGTATTCTGATGGGCAAAGTGTTAACCATCTTTTTGGCAAAAGCTACCATGGATCATATCGAAGCCCAATATCCAAAAGTGCACCCTTCAACAATGCACAATTAGCTAATTCATATGAGTCACGCTCTAGGAAGCCCAACGAAGGCTCGGTCCAGAACATGCCTTCTTCAGACATCGTCCCGAGCCAGTTCCTACCAGCTAATAACTCACTCTAGAAGATTCGCTCTCCCAGTCGACCGAGAAAATCTCTCCCGTAAAAGGCGCATCGACCGAGTATCTCAGACCTGCAAGAAAACATCTAGCTGAGTCATTCAAACGCTCATCCAGCTTTAAGGCTATAAAGGCTGTCAACCATATCCGAACAGAGCTCTACTTTTGATACACCTCACCACGATGTCCACGTAAGTCGCTACTGCTGAGGATACTATTAATGAGTAGTTGAATGGGTCCTACCACCGCTATTGCTACCAATGATTGAGCTCCATGTGTCTAAGCTCCAGGCCATGTGGTGGCCCGCTCAGCCCACCTATTCACCTATAAATACCTCTAAGCTCAAGGAGGAAAAGGACTTTACTTCTTCTGATCTCTTGGGATTCTTTCCTCAAACAGAACAAGCTTTGTACCTATAGTAAAAAAGATCAATACATATAAAGTGGACGTAGGCATAGTCTTTTGCCAAACCACTATAAAAAGTCTTGCGTGTCCCCTATTCTCTTTACTTTTTTTACTTTATAATCATTGTTCGTGTGTCATTCACACGATTGGGGGTTGGCTGTCACTAGTGCCCAACTTTTGACGTCAATAGTTATTGACCTTTATCTTCATTTTAAATTCTCCAACAAAACTTATTTGGAATTATATAATAAGCCATTTCAACAGAGCCTTAAGGCTCAGTTTCAATTGAACATTAGCCGACGGCTTAGTTGAAACTGAGCGTAAGGCTCTGTTTCAACTGAGTCGAGCTCAGTTAAAACTGAGACGTAATGGTCAGTTTCAGCTGAGCCGAAAGGATTAGTTAAAATTGAGCCTTAACCTTTCGGCTTGGTTTCAACTGAACCTTCTGGCTCAGTGAAACTGAGTCTATTGGCTCGGTAGAACTGACCCAAAAGGCTCGTTTTTTACTAAGCCATAAGGCTAGATTTGGAATAATGCTTGGATTAAAAAGATTATGTGTAGATATATAGAGACATTACATACACTGCTAGGTTTGGAGTTTCAGATGACAGAGAGAAACTTATAAAGGAAGTAGAAGAGCTAAGGAATAAAAATCAAGAAATGAATGTTATGATTAACAAACTACAAGGGAATTTAGGTTCCATGCAGGAAGATATGAGTTCTATGCAAGAGTTTATATGGGGGTTGAGGCGGGAGCAAGAATCGCATATATGACAAACTTTATGAGTTATTCTGATTTTGGCAATGGTTTTAATGTTCTATTTGTATGAGGTAAATTACACGATGTTTGAATTAGCTGAAACGACCACTTTGAGTTATGTAGAAACTTTATTTTATTGATTGATTGTCATGATTTGTTTTAAATACATTTGTAGCAGGTTTATGGTAATTTGACAATGATATTCATTCTACATCAATGTTTTTATCAATATATATATATATATATATATATATATATATATATATATTTGTGATTTTGCATGTGTTCGGTTTTGTTATGATATGTGGTAGATGAAGATAAATATAAAAGAATCATACTGAATTTTGGTGTATGACGACGTACGGAATGTGTATGGAATGGGTAAGGATAATCCAGTTTTTCCACTTTAAATAGAAAAAGGCTAGGCGTAGGGAAGACGTATGGAACTTGGCGTAGGGAATGCATAGGAATGCATGCGTAGAAAATGTGTAAGGAATACAGTGTAGGGAAGGCGTATGGAACTTGGCGTTTGGAGTGCACAGGAATGCAACCATAGGGAGTGCGTAAGGAATAAGGCTAGGGATGGCGTAGGGAACATGTAGGCATGCAGACGTAGGGAACTCGTAGGGAAATATTTGCGACGTACTATTTTCCAACATCCTTTTTGGCATAGGGAAATTCGATTCCCTACGCAGTCCCTTTGCCAAATTCGCGTAGGGAATTCAGAACTCTTTTTTTATTGTAAATTCTTGGCATAAATATTCTCTTCGATCTGTTTGAAGAGTCACTTTATTCTTTTAAATTGGTTTTGAACTTCATTTTTGAATTCTTTGAATTTTTCAATGTATTCTGATTTGTGTGTCATAAGATACACACAATCATATCTACTGACATCATCAGTAAATTTAATGAAGTAATAAAACCTAACTCTAGCTAATGCACTCATTGCTCCATATACATCATTTTGTATGAGGCCCTATACATCACTAGCCCGTTCAATCAACTAGCAAATAATTGGAAAACATGAAGGTCAATTTTGATGATGAGTTTCATCCTCTTTTGTTGATGAGTTCTCTTTCTAAAAGCTGGGAGACCTTGGTTGTTTCATTGAGTAATTCCAATGCTAATGGAACTATCTCTTTAGAAATGGTTTGAAGTAGTCTTCTGAATGCGGAGCCAAGGAGAAAAGTTTTGGAGTTGACATTGGTTCAAAGTGAGGCGATGGTGGCAAAGGACTCGAAGGATACGGTTTGGAAGAAAAAGGGAGCCAAGGGTAATGGTGCAATCACTTGTTTCCATTACAAGGAATGTCACAAACACAAATATTGTTATTCATATATATGAGATATGAAGAAGAAGGCGCAAGGTGATAATAACAGTGATGAGGCGCTGGCAGGCTTTGTTGAAGGAACTGAAGCCAATTCTTCATGGGATGTCCTATTTAGTGTTGTGGAGCCTTGGAAGATGGACTCAGGAGCCAATTTTCACATATGTCGAGATGTGATAAGTTTTCTTCATACGAGAAGGATGGTGGCATGATAAAGGCGGCCGATGGAGTAGAGCTAACAATTTATGGAGTTGGAGCTGTTAGATTTCGCATGCATGATGGAGTGGTGAGATAAGTGGCCGGTGTGAGGCACATACCCACACATTCGCATAACCTCATATCTCTCGGTCAGTTATATCGCCGTAGTTCCACTTATGAGACTCAAGGTGGAGTTTTGAGAGTGAAGAAGGGTGGTTGTGTGATAATGCGAGGAGTTTTGGAGGAGGGAAACCTATATAGTTTGGTTGGTTCAGTGGTCAAAAGTGGAAGGCAGGTGACAGTTGAAGAACCTAGTCTGCAACAAGGTAAAAAGGTTAATTTGGTCACTGCTGATGGTCTTAAGGTGGAGGATCATGGTATCGACTAGGGTCGAGATGTTGATGATGCTCAAGGGATCCCGGAGATGAAGAGATCATGTCAAGAGGAAGACGGATGTCAAGTTGTGAAATCCACAATGACGAGATGAGGTCTTTGTGGTATTACAAATGCTTCTGAAGATCGTTATCGGAGTGGTGAACGGATGAGGGAGGCGCGCCATTAGTGGGCGATAGTGGATGTTTGTAATGATGTTAATTGAGAAAAGTAGGTTGAAAGTGAGAGCTATGTTGACTGGTGTTGAGTGAAGAAGATGTTTTGATTTGGTATCAAGGTGGGGTATTGAGATTTGTGACACGCAAATCACAATTATGGGAAACAAATTATCTATGTTGATCCCTTTTTGTGTGGAGATACTTGTTGTTGTATTTCTGTAATATTTGAAAAGGTAAGGATAATTTGGTGCTTATCAGATAGATTTTTGACATATATGAATATAATTTGGGTGTCAAGTGAAACGACCCAAACTTCGCCTTGCGAGAAAGCCAGAATTGAGTTGAGAACCCGACAAACCAAAATACAAACAATAGAACATTTCATTGCTATTATAACAATTACATTAGAGTACAAGAACGTAACAAAGTATGAATAAATAATATACATCAGAAAAATAACAGAGATTAAAATAAATTATGTAGCAGTAGAAAAATAACACATAGCATAACTGAAAGAGAAAAACGGATACAAAGCTTTCCGAATATAGCTCCATCTGTAAATCCAGGATCCTATAAAAAGAAATCTACAAAAAAAACAAAACTACTAGCTGCCTGTGTGGAAAATAGGGGCACCCAGAGTTTAGGTTAAAACAATAAACTCCAGATTAGTCATTGGACTAGTGTGAGAACTAAAATAGTTTTTAAACTTTACTTTAAAATAGAGTAAATCAAGGGACCACGCCGTATAACATGGAACAGGTTTTCTTCCAAGAATACCAGTGCATAAAACAAACAGCGCAATGCCTTTTGGAAAAATGAAGTTATTATAAGACTCAGGTCCTATTACACAATGCAATGCAAGCCGAAGGATAGAATTTTACATTATAATAGCTAAATATGCTTGGTATGTTTAAAATAAAAATCATTTGATACTATTATAAGTGCATAGTGTATAAAACAACTTCAAATATAAATGTATCAATCATAGATGACATGAGCGTCCCATGCCACTATGCTGCCATATAGGTTTACAACTGAAACCGAAGAATGTCGTATTGAAAATTGGATTTCCATCATGCAGTGAACCCTTGGATCCTGCAGTGCCGGCCCACACTTACGTTTGTGGATTGGTAATTCTTGAACACACGTTTTCCGGTCCTATCAGACCTCTAAAATACTTAGTACGTCGACGACCATATCAAGAGCCACTAGGGACTCAAATCTGAGGCGCCTTGTAATCCATCATCCATACAAGTAAAAATGTATGGGCTCCATAGCATGACACCACTCGAAGCTAGAAAGAATCATGTGCACTGACTATGTCCCTTATCCCATTTTTAACTGATACCGAGGTGTGAGGCTCGCAAATTAACGTTATACACAAAATTATGCTATTTATAGTCATGCTATGATCATCAACCACAAAACTCTGCTTTTCAACAAAAGCCTTGATCATTTGCATCTTAGCATGAAAATTCACGCCATGCAACTGATGTCTATCGATATATACCCTCTAAGCTCGTATGTCTCAGAGAAGGGTGTTAAGCAAGAGAATAAATTCTCCGCTACCAAACAGATATATATTTAATAAAAATCAATCAGCACAGAATGAAATCCAATGTCGGACACACATCCATTTACAAGTCCTTTCTGGGTTTGAACGAAACCGGAGGCACCTTATTCCTCGTCTCATATGTCCAATACTGGAGAGAAGTCCTCGCATATCCGTTCGATCTCCAAGTACGTCTGGACAATCACCACTTATTACCTTGTCTTGTGTGTACGGCCCAATCAAGACACCGGTAATCATCCAAACAATGTGAAGATCTCCGGTCTTCAACCACCGTCTTCATCGTCGACCTTTAGTCGCCGTATCAGTTATTCAGAATGGGATAAAGCCAGTCTTTCCAAATAAATTTCATATTTTATAATCAATAATCAAGTGCTATAAAAACACATCATACGCCTTATTCCAATTCAGAATATTCTTTCATTCAAATATTCACATCTTTAGGGAAAGGTTCCCATTAATTTTATCAAATATAAATTCATTTAAATTTATTCTTTAATCTTCCTTTGAATATCATTTTCAAAATATTTTACCATATCTTTCCCCATTTCTAAACGAAAACAAGGTTTATTAACTAATCGGGATAATCGAGCCTTACCGAAGTAATCATTTATTTTATTTTCCAATCCCAACCTATTCGTCCCATGGAGCAAAATTGGTAATACTCCATATCTAACACCATAGGGTTATCGATAAAATTAATTACCATTTCGCGTTTAAATCTAATTAAAGATTTAACTATCGCCTGGAGTAAGACTGGTGGTACTCCATTCTCGATCATTTACCAAATTTGATAATTTAACTTATCACATACCCATTTCAATCTAATTAAAAATTCATTAAAACCCCTCTTAGTTTTTATTCTTCCAATAATCATTATTTAATGATTATTTAACTTTGGAAACACAAACATGCCACATCGACAATCTACACCGTACCACTGATTTCTACCAATATATAACCTCTAAGCTCATACGTCTTAGAGAAGGTTGTTAAGAAAGAGAATTAATTCTCCATAACCAAATAGATATATATTTAATAGAGATTAACAATACGGTTCGAAATATAATGTTAGACATGTAATCCTGTCATTAACTGGGTCAAAGAACCAATGTCATTTAAGACACAGTTCACGACAAACCCAAAATCACATTCCATTAATTAATGGAATCTACATGGAAAACAGATCAATATATAAAATCGATACAAATTTCCGTATCCAACCAATAATATAATTGGAATAACAAAAAATCCTTTTAAGTTCCATATATATTAATAGTCTTCTTCCACAGAAGTGTAACGACCCGGGAAAAAACGACCTTGGTTATCCGATATATAACACCTATCGAACAATCAAAAACCGATATATAACATCAAGGGTCGACAATTACCAGAAGCCTACTTCGATTATTACCAAATCGAATTCCATTCAATTCCAATTTAATATATTAAATTGGAAAACTTTACTTTGGAAATTTTCCATTAAATATTAATAAAAGATTTATATATTTCAAATCACATTCCACTGTTAATCAGGTTAAAGAACGAATGTCGTTAAAGACACCGTTCACAATAAACCCAATTCATACTCCATTTTATTCCAATTACTAAATATAACTGGAAACTCTAATAATCTTAATTAAAAGATTTATTCTCTTCACACGGGGTTTAAGGACAGTGTTATTGAAGACACCATTCATGACAAACCCAAACCCAAAATCCGCTTTGATATTAAATATAAGGCTCTAAACAGAAATTATATCGGTTTACATTCAATATCAAATTCTTAAAGAAACACATATCGTATGAGGAATAACGATATATATCTATCTTCCGAATTCCTCCACAATATCTATATAGTCATGGAATCCGGTATTGAAATCTCCCGAAGATGATTCCTATTCAAATCCATTCCAATTCATACATTGGAAAATTCTGGTTAGATTAAAACCATTTACAAATCCAATTTATTTATTTAAAAACATTGGATTTTCTTTCTAGTTAATAACTAGTTCATTTTGATAAAAATATATTCTTATCTTTCCAAATTTGGAAATTTTCATCCAAATTCTTGCCAAATCATTTATTACAATTTTACACAAATTATTAATATTTTTAATAATTTTATCAAGGCCCGTACATTTGGTTTCCAACAACGGCCAACGAACTGCATCCATAGCGACCTTTTCCACATTTGATTTGGACATAATTCCAAATACAACTGTTAGATTTCAAATCTCTTATATTCATTGGAAAGCTCTTTTCGTTACGAACCCAACGATTCCAGTTTTAGGAGAATCCGACGGTCGGATCTCCCGTAATGTCAATTCGAAGTCAATGGTCGAAATTCGCGAACGGTCGCGATAATATAAATTTCGTTCACAGCGTATTTTATGAATTCGTTTTAAAAAAAATTCTCACTTTCATTTCAATTTTAAATCAAAATTGAATACTTCTTATCATTATAATATTTAGATGATAATATTTTCAAAATATCAGATTTTGAAATCATTTCCTTTTTTGATATTCATTATAAAAATGAATAAAATCAATATAAATATCATTCGCATTAAAATAGCGCATATCTAATCAACACGGCTTCACACATTTCAATATTTTCGTTGCCATCCAAAATCGGACATTAAATTAACATTTTAATTCTTTACTGAATATTATTTTAAAATATTCTTTAATTCAAATTGACATACAACTAAACAGTTGGGATTAGTGTACGTCAAATATCAACCTAATACCAGTGTGGGGTTTCAACCAACAAATAATGAATATTATTTGTGTAGTTGGGCGATGTGTAAAATTTATCATCCCAATCAATGCCAGTTAAATGGGTGTACATAAACAAATCATCTGATTTGTAAATGAATATTTATTTTCATTTCAGGAGAATTTTACTTTGTTCATATATACGTTAAAAAATTATATTTTTAATGATAAAATATTTATTTCAACACTTGACTATTTTATATAGTTGATACACTCAATAAAAATGTTATTTTTATTGTGCAAACATTTTATTCAACACATGAATATTTTTAATAGTTTATTTCAGAAAATTTCGGCATTATAGCGGTGCGATATTAGAACCGGAGTAATGCCTAGCATTATCCCTCTCCTGATACTGGCTCGCGCCATACATAACCATCAATCCAATCAACAAAACCACAATACAATCATTTCTCAACACAACCAAATTTACAGCCACAATTCAATCCATACCAACAAACAACCATGGGTTGCATCATTGCAACATCTGATGTGTGAATTAACATTTAGATCTATTAATGGCATCCTCCACAAAACTCTCTACTCTTACTAATCGCAATCTTTCTTTCTCTCATCTCAAACCATCGTCATCTTCTCAGTTCGTCTCTCCATTGTCTCTTCTTCTTCATTGGATACTGACTCCTTACCCAGTCATCAATTCCCAACTAATTCAGCAAATACGCAAACTCAGGATAAGCTGTCTTCAACACCAAAGCAACCGTCCCTTTCTTACGCTCAGGCGGCGGCAACCAGATCCAAGATCCCACCTGTCCTTCCCAACCCACCTGTCAAACGGCGACGAGTCATACCATCATTCAAATCGATCAAGGAGACATTGAATTTTTTGAATTCGAAAAGACGCTATATCAGGTGCACTGATCGAGGACACATGGCAAAGATATGTAGAAATGCGTTGATATGTTATAAATACTCTTTCTATGGACATGCATGCTTGCAATGTCCCAATAAAAAGTCACCACTCTATCAAACCAAAAATGATGACTAGACGCATTCCAATGCTGTTCAAACAGCGAACCACCGTGAGCCAGAATATCTGCAAACTCAGAAGGGAGGGGTCCACTGGTCTTCTCAAAACTCAAATCGTAATTATAACCCTAATGTAGTTAATCCTCACCTCAAACTCAAATCCGCACTCATTTCAAAAGAAAACTCTTCTCCTACTCCTATTTACTCCGCTAAAGCTTCTAAAAAATTTCCATTTTTTTAGAAATGGCAGACACCTACCTTTACCTCACCGCTACCATCATCGACGGGCTTTGGTCAATCGAAATGCTTTCAAGTACCCTTAAATCAACTTTTGGTCAGGACTACGAATGGCCAATTTGGCATATTACTGATAATTCTT
Organism: Allium sativum; assembly: GCA_030737875.1. Classification (NCBI taxonomy): domain Eukaryota; kingdom Viridiplantae; phylum Streptophyta; class Magnoliopsida; order Asparagales; family Amaryllidaceae; genus Allium; species Allium sativum. Next base: position 648,680,028 of record CM060923.1, read on the forward strand.
TCCTCATTTGCTTCCCCGACTTAGATACTAAAAATCATGCTTTGAATCTAAAAATCCTGTCAAAAGAAGATGGTGTGGTCCTTTTACAACAAGCCATGAAACTCCTGAACCCCTCCTCGAAAAGGAATCATGTGCCAAAATTAGAAGTTTTCCAGAATTTTTCAAGAATGATTCAGACACTATTAGAGAGGCGTTAAAGCCAATCGGTTGATTCATCCATATAGACTCATATGACTGGTCCTTCGTTGATCATCACTGCTTATATGTTAAGATGCGGTTCTTTGAAGGTATCTCAACACCATGTACTTTCATTTCTTATATAAATAACCATGCAGTAAAGCTCAAGATTGACCGCTGGATACATGCGCATCCTTGTCAACGCCCAGAAACACGTCTGTTGGGGATCAAATATGATTATGATGGTTACATTTTTCAGCCTCTAGTTCAACAAGTTAATCGTATGGAGGAAGATAGATATGACATGATGTCTGATGAGGCTATGAGGAAAGTTCCTAGGAGGCTTGATGATCAACATCAGGACTTGGCTATGGTTGAGCAACTCAAGGAAGATATGGTTGTGCCTAGATGGGACCCAATGGCTAATTTGGATCTTTTGATTCCTTTGCCCCAGCAACTGCCATCTCCACAGGATCAACAGGAGCAAATTCAACAAGAAGGTCAGGATTCATCATCTCCCATCATCTCTTCATCTGCTATCAGAAGGAGTGCAAAGATCAATAGAACTCGCTCACTGCATCCAGGATCTTCGGGTAGCTATTTTGAATACATTGTTTTTTCTATTGCTAATAAAGTCTTAAATAAAAAATTGGAAAATTACATTGGGATGAGTTTGACAAGCATTATTCTGCCATGTAAGCCCTAGAACAGCAGCGTACTAACCTTTCTAAATGAAGATAGTCACATGGAATGTCAGAGGGTTGGGGTTCCCTACAAAAAATCATGATATCATCTCATCATCTCCCCACATCATATTGATATATTATTTTTATAAGAAACTAAAATCTCTAATCCATCCAATTCGATCATTCGTACACTTTGTGGACCCTTCCTATTTGGTTGGTTACATGTTGATGCTTTTGACACTAATGATGGTTTAATTACAGCGTGGAATGAACACGTGTGGGCATTTGAAAAATCTCTCCCTCACCTCTCTATTCTACATGTGTCCCTTCGTCATATTTCTTCTAACACCATTTTTCACTTCACTAATGTGTATGCATCTAATGATATTCAAGGAAGAGCTGAAGCATGGCAATTTTGCCATAACCTTTCACAAAATATAAATGAGCCTTGGATAATTAGAGAAGATTTTAATACAACTCGATCACTTGATGATCATAATTCCAGTAATATATCCACTGATTCTTCTCAATTCAATTCATTCATCCAATCTTGCTCTCTTATTGAACCACCGATCAACAACTGTCGTTTCACATGGTCAAGCAGAAGAGAAATCCCCTTATTAGCTAAATTAGGTGTTTTTTTCATCAATCTCAACTAGGATGATCATTTTCCTCTATCACTAGTAAATGGTCTTTCCACTACCATTTCAGACCACTTCCCAGTTCTTCTAGATACTTGCTGCAACACTGATACTAAGCGCCCATTCAGATTTGAAACGACTCTGGCGACTAGAACCCTCTTTTGACAATTTTATCAAACACAACTGGGAACAATTACCGAATCATCAATCTGCCATGGCTAGAATAGTTTGTAAACTTCGTTCTCTTCGCAAACTTATTTGACCATGGGCTAAGAATGTTTGGAATTATTTATAAACTCGTATCTCTTCCACACAAAATGCCATTCTCAATCTAAATATCATTGAAGAGCTCCGGCCTCTATCTAAATCTGAAAGCCAAGAACTAAAAGAACGTGAATTGGAACTTGATAGATTAATTAAACAAGAGGAGATTGGATGGAAACAAAGATTTAATTCTAAATGGATTAAAGAGGGAGACAAAAACACAGCTTACTTTCACAGAATAGCCAATAGCCATCGTCATTCTTCCTTCATCTTAGAGAATGTTCATAATAATAACACTTTCATTGACACTAAAGATATTTTTCACCAATTTACTATCTTTTACAGAAACCTTCTTGGCTCACCTCGACCCTCTTCTCTAGATATTGATTGGCATTGTCTATATCTGAATCCTACTCCCATTGCCATTGATCATCCCTTCTCCGAGGAAGAAATTTGGAATGCATTAAAAGGTATGCTGATGATAAGGCTCCTGGACCTAATGGATTTAGCCCAGCCTTCTTTAAGCACTTTTGGCCCACTTTAAAATCTGATATCATTGACATGTGTACTGAATTTTACTCCAACCCTTCATCAATTGCCAAATTAAACTACGCTAACCTCGTCCTCATTCCAAAATTTCCTGGAGCTAACACTGTCTCATCTTGCAGACCCGTAAGTCTCCTTAATACAACCTTCAAGATCATCACTAAAATTCTATTTTCTAGACTCCAACAACACATAGATTCCTTAATTAGTTCTGAACAATCTACATTCATCACAGTAAGAAATATTCTTGACTATGTTGCAGCCACCCAAGAAGTTATATCCTGTTTCCATATCTCCAATACCCCTGGTGTTCTACTCAAACTTTATTACTCAAAAGCTCTTGACTCGGTTAACTTGAAATTCATTCTATCTATTATGACACACAGGGGCTTCCCCTTAAAATGGTGTAACTGGATTAAGGCAATACTACACACCAGCCTTTCTACAGTTTATATTAATGGTGAATATGGAGGTAAAATCAAATCCAGAAGAGGCTTAAGGCAAGGAGACCCCCTCTCTCTCCTCATTTTTTTTGAGAGCAGATGTTTTTAACCAAATGGTGAAACAATCCCTTTCTCACAACACTCTTTCAGGCACCCCTCTTCCAAACTCACAAATATGCATATCCAATTTACAATTTGCAGATGATACAATTCTTTTTACCACCCCCAAAAATATTCATTGCCTTAAAGTTCTCCTCTACACATTTGAAATGTTGTCAGCTCTCTCTATTAACTTTAATAAAAGCTCCATTATCATGCTGGGCAATTGTACTTACCTGGGTCCTGAAATAGGAAAATGCCTTAACTTCAAACTTGATTCATTTCCAATTTATTATCTGGGCATTCCTCTTCGTCCCACTAAACTTCACAAACCGGATTGGCATTGACTCATTTCAAAAATCGAAACCAGATTCTCAAGCTAGAAAGCAAACTCCTTATCCTCTGCTTTCACAAAATCCCTACCTAGGTAATTAACAAAATTGATTCAATTCATAGCTTATTTATGTGGAATGGTGATAAACTGAAAAAACTTATCAATTGGTAACGGTTTATCTCCCAATAAATCATGGTGGTCTTGGAATTCTAGATCTTTTAACCATTAACTTTGCAATGCTTGCCAAATGGCAATGGCGAATCCCCTCACCAGGACAATTCATCTGGAAAGATTGGATCTTGACTCGAATGTATGATTTGAATCCCTTCCTCATCCTTCACTTTAATCCAGATGCTAGACCCTCACCATTCTAGAAAGGAATATTATCCACCATTGCCAGAGTAAAATCTCTTTTTCATGTAAAAGATAACTAGTGTGAATCCTATCATTTTTGGTTGGATATTTGGAGAGAACAGATTCCTTTTTCCACTCTTTTCCCTAACCTTGCAGCATTAAACCAATATAACCCGTTGACGGTGGCTCTGGCTCACGAACTTGGCCCAATGGCCTTTTTCACTTCATCATTTCTTGGGCTTGAGTATCTATATGAGATTATTTCTATTAGGCAAATCCTTAACACTTCTCAATTAAATAATGGACCTGATTCATTCTCATGGGCTTTGGGCCCATCTACTACATGTTCAGTCGCGTCCTATTATAAACACTTGATCCATCCAGGCCGATGTTTCTCTTTCTCTCGCATATGGAGATGCCACTTACCTCTCGAGTGATCTTCTTTCAATAGCTTCTCATCCATAATCGCATCAACAAAAGAGACATACTCCATTGCTTCAATAACAATATTGATCCTATATGCATACTCTGTAATCACCACAATGAATCTCCTTCGCATCTTTTCTTCGAATGCGATTTTTCCTATGCAGTGTGGGCTGCAATCAGTTCCTTCATTCTTGGCTTCATCCCTTCCATTAACTCATTCTTCAAATATTGGCAGCATAATCCCCCAAATCCCATTCTGGATACCCTAGTGGCTTTATCTTCGTGGTGTATTTGGTTAGAACGCAACGCAGTCATCTTCGGCAGACCCTCGAAACTTTTGATGGGAACATGTTATCACATCCTACATCTTTTCGAAACATGGACAAGATCATCTAGACACGCTCGCTTCAGGCTTGCTCTTCCCATGCCATAGTCTCCTGGATCACAAGAAAGCCGCTCCCTCTTCCCTATATGATTTCAGTAGTAGCTAACTGTTATTGTCTATGGTGTATTTTGGCTGTGTAGTTTTATGCTATGGGTGCTACTTCCTGATGTATATACTCTGTGCTATATTTGTATTATCTTTTTTGGCCTGCTGGGTCTAGACTTATTATGCCACTGGTTGGGCCGGTCAACCAGCTTATATTATTAGCTACTATTTACACGTTACCAGCTGTGTGGTTTCACGCTTCACACCTGTCTTCCTCTAAAAAACAAACAACCATGGTTTGCACAAATAAATAGTGTCAGGAGCTACTAAGCCTCGTCTGCAACCTAAAATATATTTAACTGTAAAATAATTCGAGTGAGAAAGAGTTCTCACATTGGGATCCACTCCGCCATTGTTTTCCAACGCTCTAATTTGCTATTCTGGTTCCATAATTTGTAAACGAGCTCTAGTCTTCACATCGTATTTTCTTTCAACTTAAACACACCATTCCGGACAACTTTCACTTAGTGTCCTTTCTTCCGAAAATGCCCCAATTCGCCAGAATTTGCAAAAAGACAATACTTAGACAGTAGACTTTGGATGCCTTTTCTAAACGACTCCGCAATCCAAAATATGACTTTTATATACTCAAATTAAAGAGAAAATCATGCTCTTCGACTTTCACACTGTGGAGTTTTGGCCAGAAGTGCTCCAAGTGGAAGATATTGAGGTAGGGAGGTTAGGATGTTATTTGCAAACACTGAAAATTATAAACATAGGATTTTTTGTGGTGTGGGGTTCACAGCCGGGACTAGGTGACTGCAGGCAGTGGCATGCGGGTTTGAGGGGGTGGCGGTGGCCGTAGGTTGCGGGTTTAGGGCTAGGGTTTCTTGAATTGGAAGAAGAGAGAGAGAGGAGAAGTAAGGGAGAGGAGGAGGAGGCAGCGCCGTGGTAGTGGCGGCTGACGGAGGCGGTGGGCTGATGGCGTGGGGGGGGGGGGGGGCTGGAGCGAAGTGCGATGGGGTGGGGGGTTTGTTTTTTTTTTCTTTTTAAGTTCGAACGATGGTGAGGGAAAGAGGAGGGTTGACCAAGTATACAAGTATATGTATTTAATTTAATTTAATTCCAAAAAGTTACTTTTTCATTTGAACTCCAAATCGCACCCAACGACTGTCGTCCCTAGCCAAATACCCCCATTCCGGATACAATGAGATATGCCCCGTAAGCCAATTCGACCATTTCGATCAGTTTTCTTTAATTTAAAATATAAATTATTATAACATTCAAAATTGATTTCAACGTACATTTTAATTTTCTGGGGCCACATACTAACTCCAAAAATTCCAGAAAAATAAATCAAGCTATGTTTTGATGATACGGTCCTAACAAAACTAATTTCGTTGAATTTGGGGATCGTTTGAAAAATGATCATTTTATGGTCGAATAAATTCAAACAGAAACTAACAAAACACATTTAAATTCACCACGCTCACATATTAATTCCAAAAATTATGAAAATTGGAATACTACAATAATTTGACATTCTGGATCCAACAAAAATTGTTTTATCGAAAACGGAGGTCGTTCGCAAATTGACTATTTTTAAGGGCTATATATTATATTAATATATATATAAACTCCATAGCGACTATTCTAAATTTTAAACTGGACATAACTTACTATTCATATTATGAAATCTCGATTTTTCACACTCATTAGAAATACATAATTAAACAGATTCTAACGTTCTTGGTTTTATTGAAATCCAATTTATTTTGAATCATATACATTCATTTGTAATTTAAATCGAATTTCCAAACTAGCGCGCCATTTCAGACTCGTTTTATAATTAAAATAAATTTATATGTTCTAACTTCGATTAAAATAAATTTTAAATTGTTATTATTTAAAATAAATCATTTTAGATATTCGATATACATTAAAATACCTAAAATAAAAATTTTAAATTGGTTCTGAAATTCTGAGTTGTTACATCAAGTTTACTTGGGTATCAAGAAAACTTGGGTATGAAGCAATTCACTCTATAAATGGCCTAGTAAACATCTTTATTAGGTGTGGAAAATTTGACAGTTATTAAATAGAATCATTAGGTTTGGTGTCATTGTCTTTCTCCTCAAATTGTTTAGCCATTAGATGTTCTCTACCTATTTCAAAATAAGGTTATTGGCACAAGTTATGATTGTTTGTAACGATAGCTGAGATCGGTTATAAACAATATTTTAGTAAATCAATAAAAAGGGTGGTTGGGTGGAATATCGTGTGTTCATATTTCCAATATTGTTTGTGTTGTTCTTTGTTTTTCAATCACATTCATCTCCATGTGATTGGATGAAAAAGGTTCCACAACAACAAAAATACCTTATTACAACGTCCATTTTACAACGGGGCTACTCGTTGTAATAGAATGCTATTACAACAGTCCAGAAAATCCTTTTTACAATGGGCAAAGAATGACCTTTGTTATGAAATCCTATTACAACAGTCGTTTCTGGACCATTGTAATAGATATCCTTTATAACACTCTTTTTACAAGGGGTAATGATTGCCCGTTGTAATAGAATTTTATTACAACGGTCATTTTATGCCGGTCGTAATAGATGTCAATTTTACAACGTCCACAAAAAGTCCATTGTAATAGATGTCTATCTTACAATAGTCACAAAATACCTATTGTCATAGTTGTTAATTTAGTTGGTCGATGATTAATAATTACAATACTTCCATTAAATCAATACTAATTATTTTTTATTATTTAATAATTAATCATATATTACTAATTATTAACTATAATATTATATTACAAATTACTAATCATTAATAATATTATATTATTTATTAATATTTAATAATTAATCGTTAATATTATTATATTAATCATTTATAACTCATTATAATTAATGATTATGAATAAATATTTTCTGATTACTAATTATTATATATAATCAGTATTCGAACAAGCTTAATTTTACTTTCCGATTATTAGTAAGTTATATTTAGTGATTAATCATCAGTAATTAGTTATCAAATTAATAATCAATAACAAATAAATTAACACCAAACATTTAATTAATAATTTATAAATAAATCGCTATTGAATACGATAATAAATATTAATTATAAAATTTTATATTAAATGTTGATTAATTGAATGATAATTAAATAATAATATTTAAAGTTAATATTAAAAAATTACAAAAATGATACATATTGAGATATTTTACTTATATAAAATGGTAGATAACAACAATTTTATCTATTTAATTACACAAAAAATAGGTATAATTTTGACTATACCCAAACGGATAATTATCGAATGTGAATGTGATTGTATTCACATTTATATCTGTTTTTCAAACATCAGATAATTCTTGAGTATAGATATGAATGTCTTTCGAATTTTTTGAATACTTATTGTAGAAGGATGTAGGTAGTAATTTGGAAGGTTTTTTATCAAACTGAACGAATTTGCAACCAAACAGCGAAATTCTGAGGAGTAATCTCCCACTTTCTTAATTCCATAGCCAGTATGTTCTTGGTATAATTTTTGCTCCTGCTTTTCGGACCTCAAAGAATTATCAATTGTAGAATGATCTACGTACAAGTTCTTCTAGGACTCCAAATTTAAATTTTCATCCGGGCCCAAAACGAATTTTTTTGCTCCAAAACCAAAATTTTACGTATAATTTCTAACCTCTTGCTCTAAATTAAAATGGGGCTTCTTATTTGACCCTCCTCCCTCACTTCGTTGTAGCTCCAATTACCTAAATTAACTGTTCCTCAATCAATGGCGGTGATTCAATCTACTACCTCCTTCGTACTCCTTATTTCTCTCGTTGTACTCTCTTCCTCACTCACACCGTCAATTTCTTACAGACCAACTTCCAACCGAGTAAACCTCAAAGCGTCCAGCTTCGGTCATGAGAGCAAAAGATTTAAATCGCTTCCTTTTTATAAAGGTACAGATTTTCTCTCAGTACAAAAATTCCCATTTCGAAACCCAAGTTACAGGAAGTTCGATTACTGAGCTTTATCTCCTTCTTAATTCGTTCTTCCTTAGCTTTATGATAGATTGTTTTTTTTTCTTCATGATAGATTGCTTAGTCATAATATGTACTTATAACAAGGAGTTATCTGTAGCAATTACAGCTGAATTTGACATGACAGGTGACTACAACAGAATTAATTCAAGAAAAAAATAATCACATTTAGACAAATTTAATAATGAAAGATGTGATGCAGGTCACACTGCATTTCCGGCATCCGTATATAAATGGGCATAACTTATAAAAATGTGGATGTACAATCATGTATAGCTGTGTTTCAAGCAGTCTCTAGTAATGATAATATCTCCTATAGTGAAGTAATATATTTGTGGCACAAAAGAATCGACTAAAACTGTGCAGCTTCAAAAAAATGATACTATTGTGGTAGAGGATGAAATATCTGGTTGTCATATACCTTGCTGCACAGCTGAGGAGCATATATAGGGTGATTGAATTTGAGTGTGGTCATATGTTAGTAAGGTTCGCACTGCGTTTGTTCTTAATAAGGGGGTGAGATGCATTCACTAATGAATACGATATTTATTGGGTATTAGGAAACTGGAACTTCTACATCTTGAAAAGAAGTTGCAAACCCTGGAAGTAGAGTGATTAGTAAGTAAAAAAATCTATTTACAATAAGAATTTTTTTTTGGCTCTTTATTTTCTCAGAACACAAATTATAACGATCCGCTAAAGACCAAAATTTATCAACAATAATAAGGAATGCTTCGAATTTGTATTATTTAGATTTTACACATAATTTAACAAAAAAGGCTAGAAGCAGCCACAAATTCTAGGGCTGCACAAAGTATGTCTTAGGTTGGGTTAGACCAAATACTTCATTCGACCCGCATGGTTATAGGTTTAAGAAGGTCAACTTGTATCCAACCCTATATGAGGTTGGATATGGGTTGGGTCCGGTTTAGTAGGGTTGAGTTGCTTAAATATAATAAAAGATGAGAATATGAAGGTTTATTTTTAAAATAATATTAAAATATCCAGCATAATATATCAGATATTAGGTAGCATAATGCATTTAAAACAACTGATTCATTATAAGACATATTTTATTAAAATTTCATTGTAAATCACATCGTATGAAATTAATTTGCAACATAGTCGAACAAGTGTTTCATTTTAAAATACTTTAAATCCTCTTTAAAGTATATCTTCCAAATTCCATCTAGTTTGGATTGACATGAAATATGCTTTTTATATATTTACTATAGAGTACATAAACATTGTTCTAGAATTTCTATTCTAATTTAAGCGGGTTGATATCACTATAACAAAATGAGCATTTGATAGCACTACCAGTTACCACAGAGCGTTTGTGCATTTCCCATCTTAAGCCGCTATGCAATTTACGCTATTTAACACTAAGGTAACTTAACATGTGTCGTCAACGATTCAACGAAGAGGCGGGAAATGAATTATTTTGCGCGGGAATAAAAATTGCCCTAATCACATACTGCGTCCTTCACAAAACATTGCCTTCTTTCCATCGTTACCTGTGGAAAACGATAACCAAATCTATCTCAAAATTTTCCACAATCGATTCAATAGAAACCGTTAACCTTTGTCATCAATCATCGTTAATTTCTGAATCGCGTAACCCTAATCTCTGTCATCAATATTGGATCACAATGCGTAAGAGTAGCTTCCATTTCAACTGCCGTGATCCCTAATTCCATGCCTCCAATTTGTACTGCCATGAGAGGTACTGTAACTTTTTTAACTTCCAATGGTTCTTTTTTGAAAGGCAAGTAATATTATTATTTCACATAACAGCAATTACAGAGATTACAATATATCCTAAACTATACATCACTCAACACTTATTTAAGCGGTATTGAGAAAAATATATATGCAGTATAACAATCGGTCTATGATTGTTAAACTTTTAATGGTTCTTAATCTATTGATTATTTTCTCTGCACAATGCGCTATTGTGTAAAGCTTGTATCTTCTCATGGTGCTTTGTTCGTAAAGTGAATGATCGGTCTATGATTGTTTATAATCTTTTTACTTTAGACGTGAACATAGTAATTATCGCTAGAGGAGAGGGGATGCACAATTTCATAACCTTAGTCGAGAAAAAATTGCAAAAGAAGATGATAAAGGAAACATAAATTTTATGTTATTTCATGTTTAATGTCAAAAGCTAAATGTACAATCCGGCTATAGTTTAACCAAAAAAAAGAATTGTTTTTCCAGTTACCATCTTTTATTTCACTTAAAACATTTTTCTGATATCCTTAACAAGGGAAGACCACATCTCAATTATTTCAAAAAAATAGTTTTTGATTTTTAGAAGCAGCCTTTTCTTTTTGGAGGTTGGAAGCCTTGATCATAAATGATTTAGAGATTTTATTGGGAGATACAACCTCCTAAACTAGGCTAACGATTGGATATAAATTTGCATCTATATATGAAATCATTTTTTGTACTAATATTCTTTATCAATTTAACAGCACATAAATCAGAACAAATAGATAAGTTTTGATAGATTTTTAAGTCCATTTCAGTGCCAAATAAGAATAAAAATGACACGTAAAAATATTTTTAAGCAGCGATTACTAGTTTTTATACACATTTTTTAACCTATATAAAATAGTAAATGACAATCAGTGTAGTAAATACAAAAAGCTATGATACTGATAATTATCGGATTGGCATCCGTACTTGTTTTTCAGATATCATACAATTTTTCATGTTTCATATACAAATATGGATGGGATTTGAATTTTTTGAGTACTCATTGGCTAACTTACATATACCTCCTTTTATTTTTTTCTCTTTAATTCTTTTAAAATAAACAAGCTTTTGTAACAAAGCAGTTGACAAACCATGTTATAAATGGACTATTAGAATAAGTGCTTTCAATGGTCCATATTCATTTATGTATTAAAAACATTTATAACGACCCGAACTTCCCCAGTCTCCGAAGAGAAGAGAAAGAACGGATTGTCTAAGAACATGACAAATCAAAACACAAACAGAAGAACATTTCATTCCTTATTACAACAATTTACATCAGAGTACAAGAATATACAAAGTATGAACAAATAATATACATTAGATAAATATCAGAAATTTACAAATTACAATGTAGCCGAAAATAATACAAAACACAATTGAAAGAGATACACGGATACAGAGCTTTCTGAATATCATTCCAGCGGTAAACCAGGATCCCGTGGATATAATATCTACAAAACCAAAACTACTAGCTGTCCATGTGAAAAATAGGGGCATCCAGAGTTTAGGTTGAATCAATAAACTCTAGGTCAGTCATGTGATTGGTGTAAGAACTAAAAAAGTTATCAATCTGATTTTAAAGTTAGGTAAATCAAGGGACCACGCCGTATAACATGGAACATGTTTACCCCCAAGAATACCAGTGCATAAAATAAACAGCGCAATGCTAAATAAAGAACAAGGAAGCTATATTATAAGACTCAGGTCCCATAACACAATGCAACGCAAGCCGAAGGATAGAATTTTAACCTTATAATAGCCAAAAATGCTTGATACATGAAATTTCATATTTTACTACTGCTATAAGTGTATAATGTCAAAACAATTTCAAATATAAATGTATCAATCATAGATTGCGTGAGTGCCTCATCCCACTATGTCGCCATACTAGGCTCTACAATCAAAACCGCAAAATGTCATATTGGAAGTTGGATTTCCATCTGTGATCCAAGGCAAGGGATCGTCCTTACCGCTTCATTAGACTCTCTAGCTCGAGCCTCAGGATTAGAGCTCGAGTGACCCTTGGATCGTCAGGGCCGGCCCACACTTAGCAGGTTAATAATACCGTAAACGATATGCTAGTCTACCCTATGGGGCATAAAATTGGTCCGTATAAAGACCATACCATCGGCCTGCAGTGCCGATATATCCGAGGCACCTCGCATTCCAATAACCATATAGGTAAGAATAATATAAATGTCAGGGATTGCAAAACGCTGACACCACCTCTAGCTAGAAACCAGCATATGTCCATTTCCCTGAGGTCCTTCCCGTTTCTGGTTCACACCGGTGTGAGGTTCGCGAATTAACGCTTTACATAAAGCCATGCCACGTAGATCATGCTTCGATCATTAACCACAAGACCATGCTTTTTAACAGAAGTCTTGATCATTTGTCACTCAGGCATGCCACATGGGCAATTCACGCCATGCGACTGATGTCTATCGATATATAACCTCTGATCTCGTACGTCTCAGAGAAGGGTGAAGTAAGAGAATAAATTCTCCTTCACCAGGCAGATGTATATTTAATAGAGATCAATCAGCACAGAATAAAATCCAACGTCAGACACACGTTCCGTTTACAAGTCCGTTCTGGGTTTGAACGAAACCGGAGGCACCTTATTCCTCGTCCCATATGCCCAATAAAGGAGAGGGGCCCTCGCATATCCGGTCGATCTCCAAGTACGTCTGGGCGATCACCAATTATTACCTTGTATTGGGTGTACAGCCCAATCAAGACATCAGTAATCATCCAAACGATGTGAAGACCTCCGTCTTCATCCACCGCCTTCATCTTCGACTTATCGTCGAATCAGTTACTCAGAATGTGATAAACTCGATCTTTCTGAATAACTCGCGTATATGATAAACAAGTGCTACACAAACACAACATATGCCTCATTCCAATCCAGAATATTCCTTTATTCAAATATTCTTATACTTTGGGAAAGGTTCCCATTAATTTTATCAAAGATAAATTCTTTAAATTTATTCTTTAATCTTCCTTTGGATATCAACTAAAACCAAATTTTGGTTTAACCAAACTAGTCGGGATTAGCGAACCTTAACGAAGTAATCATTTGTTTAATTTCCAAATCCCAACCTATTCATCCCATGATGCAAAAACTAGTAATACTTCATATCTAACACCATGGTGTTATTAGTAAATTCAATTACCATTTCACGTTCAAATCTAATTAAAGATCGCCTGGAGTAAAACTGGTGATACTCCATTCTCGATCATTTCTTGAATTTGATAAATTTAGTTATCAAATTCACTTTCAATCTATTTAAAGATTCATCAAAACTCTAATTCAGTTTTAATTTCTAAAAATCATTACTTAATGATTATTCCAAGTTAAAAATTAATCTTATCTTTAACTGGGTTAAGAACTAATGTCCTTTAAAACATAGCTCACGATAAACCCAAAATCACATTTCATTAATGATGGAATCTTCACGGAATACATATCAATATATATATAATCAATATATACTTCCATATCTAACAAATAATATACATGGAATAAAGGCAAAGCCTTTTAAATTCCATATATAGTAATGGTCTTCCTCCGTAGAAATTCACTTTGATTATTACCAAATTGAATTTTATTCAATTCCAATTTAATATGTTAAATTGGAAAACATCAATTTGGAAAATCCCCTTTAAATTTTAACAAAAGATTTATAAATTCCAAATCACATTTCACTGTAAATCGGGTTAAAGAACGAATGTCTTTAAAAACATAGTTCACGATAAACCTAATTCACATTCCATTTTATTCCAATTATTAAATTTATTGGAAATTCTAACAATCTTAATTAAAAGATTTATTCTCTTCACATAGGGTTCAAGAACAGTGTTACTGAACACACCGTTCACGACAAACCCAAAATCCCATTTGATATTAAATACAAGGCTCTGAATTGAAAATATATCGGGCTTATATTCAATATCAAATTCAACAACCAGCAAATATCGCATTGAAAATAATGATATAAATATATCTTTCAAATTTCCATAACAATGCCCGTAAAATCACGGAATCCAATAACTAAATATTCCGAAGATACTTTCGATTTAAATCCATTCCAATTAATATATTGGAAATTCTTGTTATTTTTAAAATCATTTCAAATCCAATTTACTTATTTAAAAATATTCGATTATAATTCTAGTTAATAACTAGTTCATTTCAATAAAAATCTATTTTATCTTTTCAAATATGGAATTTTTCATCCCAATTCTTTCCAAATGATTTCTTATGATTTTACACTAATTATTGATATTTTTAATAATTACATCAAGGCCCGTACTGTCGATTTCCATAAACGGCCATCGAACTGCACTTACAGCGATCTTTTCCAAATTTGATTTGGACATAATTCCAAATCCAATCGTTAGATTTCTAATTTCTTGTATTCGTTAAAAAGCTCTTTTCGATACGAGCCCAAGGTTCCGGTTTTAGGAGAATCCGACGGTTGGATCTCCCGTAATGTCCATTCGAAGTCAATGGTCGAAATTCGCGAACTACCGCAGCGTGGCGCGTTCTATTCAGGCCATCATATTATCTATATATATATATATATATATATATATATAATATGTAATATATATTTCATCGATTTCCATTTAAAACGTATTTTATAAATCGTTTTAAATTCATTTTCAAAAAGGTTTCAACTTCATATTCAATTTTAAATCAAAATTGAATATTCCATGTCATTAATATATAAATGATAATATTTTCCAAACATTAGATTTTGAAATCAATTCCTTTTCGATATTCATTATAAAAATGAATAAAATCGATATAAATATCGTTCATGTCAAAATGACGTTAATCTAATCAACACGGCTTTATATATTCATATATAATCGTGTCCTTCCCAAATCGGACATCAAAATCATATTTTGATTTTTTACTGAATATTATTTTAAAATATTTGTTATTTTAAAATAATCGTTATTTTAAAATATTCATTCTTTCTGAACTGGAATCAGACACAGTTAATCACCATATAATGTATTTTATGGATTTCATACACACGTGTACACGACAATAATCAGAAACAGTCAACCATCATCCAAAGTGCACCACACGACTGCATAATCATGAAAATAAATAATTAACGCTTACAGCTGTCTGTCAACCAATCGATCGACATACTACTAAGCAATTGGGATTAGTGTATGTCAAATATCATCCCAATACCCATGTGGGATTTCAATCAACAAATACTGAATGCTATTTGTGTAGTTGGGCGATGTGTAAAATATATCGTCTTAATCGAAATCAGTAAAATGGGTGTTCATAAAAAAACCGTCCGATTTGTAAATGAATATTTATTTTCATTCATATACACGTTAAAAATTATATTTTTAATGATAAAATATTTCTTTCAACACATGAATTTTTCATACAGTTCATTTACACAATAAAAATGATATTTTTATTATACAAATATTTTATACAGTCCATTTCTACAATAAAAATGATAATTTTATTATACATATATTTTATACAGTCCATTTCACATCACAATCAATTTTCACAATACAATCAAACAAACAAGTCGTCCATGGTCTGTGGACGACGGGGGCAGTTCATATATGTAGTTTTAAAATAAATAACTGTATAGAAATAATTTTAGTGAGAAATTCTCACATTGGTTTTTTTATTTCTGAATTTCACCACCGTTCGGATTTGAATTTGTCTAAAATTCAAACATGCTCCATTTTGGTTTTGGTCAGTTTAGTTGTGAAACTCTCGTCCCCACGATCGCAACGGATCCAGTTTCGCACGATTTGGACCTCGTGTGAAGAAGTTACGGTAATAAATACATTTGATTACATTTCAAAGAAAATTAATAAATAAATTAAATTAATTAATTACTCCTTCTAATCTTCCTTCCCGTATCTGCTGTTTTCGCGAATAAAAGAACCCATTACTTCAACTGTAGGGTTCCTCTTCGCACGCTGTACGAGGCATAAGTCCTTGATCTGAAGCTCCCACCTCCACGCCTACACAAGACCTCCCTGCGCACGAAAACCCAAGCAATTCGGTGGCCTTAGCACCTTGAAATCCGATCACGAACAGCTCATGTTTGAGCAACTATTTTGAACAACACACGCAACAAAACTTGATCATCCCCGTATGAGATTGAAGAGCATGAAAATCTTGACCATTTTAGCTCTAGAACCATAACCTAATTCGTTGAGGAAGAAAAGAAATTAAGGGGAGAAAATATGAGCGTTCTGGCCATTGATAACGGAAGTGCGGCTCCCTGAGCTTTGACCAGGCGTGAGTGAATGTTAGGGTTTTTGACCGAGCTATTATACATTTTTTTATATATTATTTAAATCTGTTATTCCTTGTTTATCCATCCTAACTTCAAATCAAACCCAACGACTGTCACCCCTAGGTAATTACCTCCATTCCGGGCACAATGGGGTATGTTTCGTAAACCAGTTCGGTCATTCGATCAGGTTTTGTCAAAATTAAAATATAAATCAATATATATTTAATCTGAACACACATTTCAATTTACCGTGGCCACATACTAGCTTTAAAAATTACAGAAAAATTATTTCTAGCTTTGTATTGACGATACGATCCTAACCAAACCAATTTCGTCAAATTTGGAGATCGTTTGAAAAATGATCATTTTCTGGTCGATCCAAATTGACTGAAACTATTAGAACATGTTTTCTTTTTCCATGCTCACATATTGATTCAAAAAATTATGAAAATTGTAATCTAGCAATAATTTGACATCCCGGATCCAACAAAAGTTGTTTCGTCGAAAACGGAGGTCGTTTGCAAAATGACTGTTTTTAGGGTTATATTTTCTTAGCGACTATTCCGAATTTTCAACTGGGCTTAACTTTTTATTCCCGCTATGAAATTTCAATTTTTTGGATTCGTTGGAAAGATATTTTCAAACAGATTCAAATATTTTTGGTTTCAATAAAATCCTATTTATTTTGGATCCTTTACAATCATTTGAAATTTGAAATCGAATTTTCAAACTACCACGCCATTTTCAATTCCTTTTATAATTAAAATAAATATTTATATTCAAACTTCGATTCAAAATAAATATATACGTTCTAATTCTATTCAAAATAAATTACTTGTCGTTATTATTTAAAATAATTCATTTTAAATATTCAAAATTCATTAAAATTGCCAAAATAAAAATTTTAAATTGGTTCTGATTTTTCGGGTTGTTACACGTTTGAAGTTTTAAGAGAATAGAAAAAAATGACCATGATACCACATCTATAGAGTGGTGAATGATCTTGGAGAAAAATGAGATGTAAAATAATAAAGGGGAATTTTTGGGAATGCAAAGCAAGATGATTTGGATCATCTCATTTTTAATATGTTTTAATATCTTTTGCTCTTAACATAGTAAAATTTTCCAATAAAAGGATTTCTTCTTTTGGGAATATGAAATTCTTTTACTGCGGTAAATCTGTGATGTTTACAATTTTTAATGCCAAAGTTAGTTTATGCCTTATAAATTACGTATAAATAAAGATGCACATCATATTTACATATATTTATATATAATTATGTATCTGTGTGTGGATTTCCAAATTCGTGAGTTGCCGTATGCATCACTTGGCTACCACTTAGGCAGTGACTTTAGTCATATTCTATGGATTTATATCTTTATTTATTATTTACACCAGAAATTTGGATATAGCTGCTTTTGGATGTTTGTTATGGAGCTTGAAGGCAGTTTATAATTTTTTTATTGATGGTATTCTGAATATACAAGATCTTCTTTTATCATCTTTATTTATCCAAATATCTCAAGCTGGAATCATTTAACTCATTCAAATGCGTAAACTAAGTGTTCATAATTTATGGTTATAATGAGCTAAAATTTTACATATCCAAAATTTTATGGATCATTACTTATGGTTTATTTTTTTCTTTGCTGAAACTATTTAAAATAATTCAGCAAAATTTGAGCATTATATTTATCAGTCTTGTGTCAACGTTATGGAGACAAGTGTAGAATCTATATTCTTTGTGATAATAGCCTAAACGTTCCACTGGCTATTGCTTGATTTCACTTTAATGGTGAACAATCAGTCTACTTCTTTTGTAGCCACCAAATTCAGCATTGTTGTAACCGATAAATCACATGTTAGGTCTGAATAAGTGCATATATTTATATATCATTACCCTTTGCTTTTTTTCCAAATGCTTTTCCATTTCTAAATTTCTCTTGCACGATTAGCAGATAAGAAAGGTAATGCATAGGACAATAATTATCATTGCTGTCCTCAATAACCAACGATAGTATATAGGGTTAGAAATTATAACAAAAGAGAGCCTACTAACCAAATTTCATAACAAAACATCCTCATGCATGTTAGAATGCAATGAGTAAGCTCTTAATCCTTCACCTTTCCAATTACTTTTTTGTGCAGATGAATTTCCTTTAGTTTGCAAATTACTTCAGTATTAGAGAAAAATGCCATAGCATTGCTAAAATAAATAGAAAGGCACCAATAATGTTTTTGCAAGTGCATAGTTTTGTAGTTAACTGTGAAATTAATTCAGTGCTCATTTGTAAAATGCACTGGATTTCGAAATATTCTTGGTAGTGGAAATTCATTAAAGTATGAAGTCCCGTCTTCAGAAGCTTTTTCTGTTAAATGCTGCTCTCCAAATCACTGAGCCATTGATAATGCTTGGTTTGTTGGCCCAGGTGACTTTTCGACATCATTCCACAATATAGTCCAGAATGTGCGCAAATGTTAATCAATTGACTAAACACTTAAGATATCCTAAAGAAAACCAAACCCTTTGCTATATGCAACGGTTAAGGTACGGATATTAGAAGTCAGTGCATATTTTCTATAAGTATCTCATAGAATACTAGTCAACTTTGAATATTTGGTCGTTACATGACTGATGAAGAAAAAAAATATTCTATGAAACCAAAAAGTGGGAGGATCATTTATATTTTCGTATTAAAGATCGCTTTTTACTTAACAATGTCGTTGGTGACAAAACTTGAAGAAAATTTTGGTAGGAGATCAAAAGGTTAGGTAACTTAAAAGAGTCAGAAAAAGGAAAAAGAGAATTAGCCATACAAGTTTGAAAGTTAAAGGTCAAATGAAGCAGCCCATGGTTTACAATTTGAGACCAGCCTATTATTTTGCACATTCTTGACATTCCACTTGCAACAAAGGCATTCAATGGTGTTAAAATGGATATAGTTGATGCAACATCTCCTCTACTTAAAGCTGGAGTAGCTACCTTTATTTTCTCTAAAGGCTTTGATTTTAGCTGATTAATTTAGGATCTATTTTGGTGTTTTAAGTCAAACACCAATATTCTCATAACATAGTTTGCTAAAACATTAGAAAGAGTGTTGATTTTTTACATTGACTGTTTTATTTTATCTGAAGTTTTCATTATTGTTTTAAAGTTCTAGGTACAATTATTTTGCATACGTTAATGTCGATGCTTTCTTTGGCTTTCAGACTTCATACATATTTTGTGCTCAAAAGAAGTGTTTGAATAAATGATCCAATAAGCGTTCTTCTTTGACTTTTCCACTACTTCAACTATGCCTTTATGTTGTATAGGCTAAATCAAGTTCTAACATTACAAAATCAAATTATTTTCTATCCAAAGATGCTAAGTAGACTGCCTTTGCTAACATAATATATAATCAAAAAAGAGCAGCAGACTAAAAAGACTAATGACTTGACTTTAGTTTACTTTATTTTCCATTGTTTTAAGATTTTAGTATACAAATAGTTAATTGTGTTTTAAATGTTGAATCATGGAGGTGTGTATATGGTTTCAGGATGTAATTCTTGGGAAGATTATTTTTAGCATTATAAACCCAAAATTGGAAGAAGAAAAATTAAATAAAGAAATGAACATGTAGCTGACGAAACAGGAAGCAACCTTCTTTGTTAAAACATATATATGCATTCTCTATAATTAAAATATATATACATATCTTTAATTCTACTTGCTTTTTGATGAAATCGCCAACTACATAGTTGTTTAAAATCCCTTATAGTTTAATCAAAAAACGTTTAGGTGAGTTACAACAAAGTATGCTGAGTGATATTGTTAATTTATAGTAACAAGGTCCATTTTGGTCATTTATTAGTTATTGAATTTGAAGCTTGGTTATATGATCATAGTAGCTAGGAAAAATCATGGTTCCTGATGCATCTTTCAAGATTTGTAGTTGTGTATTGGATGTGAACGAATGTGTGATGATCGCCCATAACCCCCACACTATACAAGAGAAATAATGCGCTGAAAGATGTGCAAGGCTGTCATGGACGATCATTAGAGTAGGTAAACACAAGCGGAGCCTGTCATAAAATTCACAGCGTAAGGATAAAATATAATAGAACATATACAACAGGTAGTAATAGTGAAGCAGAAACACTGGGCTTTCATACAACTAGAAAGTAATATCCACAAACTTGAAAATTGTGTTTATACAAAGTTGCCTCACTACATCACTCAGAAAAGCAAACAGCGGAAATCCAATTATTAGCTAGTAGTAAAACTGGTACGTGAGCCTCCTGCTCGCCATCGATCAGCATCGTCGTCCTCACTAAAGCATTACCTATCACCTGTTACTTAGTCTGCCCATCCACAAACGGATGAACAACCCAAGGTAATAAATGATACATAAAACCTTGAGTCAGACAACAATCTTTGTGAGCGATAAAATAGCTAACAACTTCAACAATAAAGTGTATGCGAGAGGATAGATAAACATACTAATCTACCCATGGCACCAGAGAAGAACTCAACCTTATCTTCCCCACATCGGACAGTGATAGCCTTTACAATGCATTCAACCAAAGGAACAACAATTCATACATGGAAACCAGAGCAACTATTCAATCATGGAATAACACACATAACATCCAGATTATATAAGTCTCACACAGAATGAACAATCATCCATGACTGACTCTGACTATCACCGTCAATCCTGCTTTGAAACTATCATTAATTGTATGACTGCCAACCTTGCCATATGTCAAGGGCTAATGGTAACCCCAGTTCTAGCATAAAATCCATATGTCCAACCTTGACAATGTCAAGCCTTGACAACTAGGTCTTTCAACGATACCCAAGGTACTCGACCAACAACCTTCTGGTCTATTGGGTGCCCCCATCGTACCCCTGCTTTGAGCCTGCTAGAACTTACGACAACGATGACTTCTCGGCTTTCGCATATCTAGTCGTCCAACATTGATGGCTATTTACTGCTCAAGCGACCTTCTCGAGCAACCATTATCCACTAACTCATGACCTTTGAGTTTTCTGCATATTCGTTGCTTTTCACCGATCAACGAACATATCACATCACTTCGAACATCCCCTTCTAGACTCTTGTCGAAGCCACCACCATCGTTGAACCAACCAACATCTTTGTAAGGTTCAAAGAATCCATAGCATTATTTCAACACTTCCCAACTTCCCAATTGAACTCACTTTGAAGTCACATCATTACCGGAAGTGTCCGACCAAAAATAGCTGACCAGAAATGGCTGTCCAGAACAGCCCGACCCGAGCCACTTTGGTCCGACCCGACCCTTCCTTTAGGCCCAACCCGACCCCCTTTTGTCTGACCCACCCCACCTTAGTCTGATCCAGAATGGTCCAATCCACTTTAACCCGATCCAAAATGGTATGATTCACTTTAACCCAATCCAGAGTGGTCCAACCCGACCCCCTTTAGTCCGACCTGAGCCAACTTTAGTCCGACCCGAGCCAACTTTGACTTGTCCTCCATGACAGAATTTGATCCCGACCTGAGCCACCTTGGTCCGACCCGAGCCGCTTTCTGCACATCTTCAATTCTACTCCGATTTCGATCAAAATTTTGCCAAACGACGAATCCGACGAAACCAACTCAACCAAACTCATCAAACACAATCATAAACATATCATAACATTACTAACCACATGAATATGACGATTATCATAAAAATGATGTAAATCTCACCAAAAACCATTAAAATGAACGTATGATCAAAATGAGATATATAACTAACATAAACATGTTAAATGACATGAAATTATCAAGTAAAATTTGCTGGATAAGATCATAGGGTGATTCATATGAAAATGAACATGTAATGGTGTAAATCTATGGTAAAACATCCCAATTTGATGAGAAACATTCACAAACACTCATGTACTTCATTGCATTCATGTGAGAGATGTAAATCACTCATTGATTATCCAAAACAAGCTAAAATGATAGAATTATAAATCCGGACAGCGAGCAATTCGAACCAATCTCCTTGATCCGTTGAATTCACTGTTGAAATGATGTAGATCTAGCCTCCAATGGTGTAGATCTATGATTTCCCTCCTTAGATTTGGATTTTTAATGGTGGAAGGTGTTAGAGGAAGAAGGAGATTAATGCCTTCAAAATGAGAGAATGGAAAAGTAGACTTTTTCCCTCCACTCTCACCCCCTATTTATAGGATTCCACCATCCCACTAATGGGCCTCCCCAATTCAGCCCATTAGGCTCTCCAAATCTGAACAGCCAACTGAAAAACCTTAAAATAGCGATTTCTCCCAAATCGCTGAGCCAAATCCTTAATGTAACCACTTTACGGAAAGATAACCATCAATTCCTTTTCAATGGCATAGGTCTCATCCATCGATTCGATCCAAGTCAAAAGTTATACCTTGTACAAGGCTGACAGGGGCAAAATGGTCAGAAACAAAATTGTTAAAAATTATGGACATGTCTCACATCCCCATAAACAACATATTAAAAGATGAGAATGATCCAGCCCCCAGAGAATGAAAATAAATATTTTACGATCTTTTGATACATAAAATGCGAGCTGTTACAGAATGGATATGTGCTTTTGGGTGGAAAATCGATTTTGATCTACTTCATTGGTTGTGGATCAAACTGCACTTGTGGGAGCTATATTAGTGATAGGGGAGCTGCTGTGATATTCCGAGAAATACCAATGGCCGGAGAAGGCGAGACAAGCTAATTTATGTTTTTGAAGTGTTCATAGGTTGTGATGTCTTTGATGGGCTTGTAGAGAAAATTGGAAGGATCAGAATCGTGGCGATGAAGGGTGGAAGGTGTGTGGTTGAGTAGGGAAGACATGGTGGTAGTGATTGGCTGGGCAGCGAATGGAGTGGTGGGAGGAAGAGTTCTAGTTGCGAATTCGGTAGTTGCATGAGTAGATTGTTTGGGTTCTCTTCGAGCTGAATGGCCAATCTGAGGTTGAGAGGGGCCGGAACTCAGGTAGTGCGTCATCTGCGACGAGCAGGTGCTAGCGAGTCAGTGGGTAGTCTCTACTTAATTGAACTTGTATATTAAAGAACCAGTTAAGTTTTGAAATAAAATATTAAATACTCTTATTTTACCAACTTTTTTCATTTTGCTTTGGACAACTCATTCTATGTTTGTAATTATGCACATGCCAATATGCGAGAGCTAGTAGCATATGAAGCTACCAGACAATTTGAATTTTTAATCCAATAGACCAACTTGTTATCACCATGGATGTGTTTCAAAAACTTACCATAAAAATCAATGCTTTTTTCATCATCTTATATATGTATAAAAAGTTAATGTACTACTTCATTGGGATTTGCATGGAAATACCGTGGATATGGGTAAAAACTGGGAATGTTTAGCAATTTATAGTGGCAGAGCACACATCTATGTTCCTTTTTACTAAATGCACAGTAAACTCAGGTAATGCATATTGCTCACAAATTTTTCTTATTAAAAGCACAAATAGTAAATTAATAACCTTAACACAATATGTCATGTTTATCTAATGTAGTTTAAGTTTATGTGATCAGATCTATAATAAACTAAAACTAAAGGTCAATCAATTTATATGATCAACTTTTACAGTTATAGCTCATCTTTAATGTTGACACCTATAAATTTTCTTAAATAAAAAACATTGTCAGAGCATAAACTGGCAATAAAGCATTGAAATTTCTTAAAACAAGTATTTCAAAAGGACAGTTGAATAGAGTAAGAAATTAAGAGTAAAAGGAAAAGTATTTTTTAAAATGTGTTTGAGTTAATGCAGCTGAGAAGCAGGGAGTGACATTAGAAACAATCCATAAGTGTAGAACTTGTATTTTTCCTACAGCATGACTTCATTTCTCAGGCAGAATCATGCCATGAACGATCCATAGTTGTCTAATAGTACCATAGCTTTATTTCCCAGGCAGAATCATGACTTTATTTCCCAGGCAGAATCATACCGATGACGACGACTGGGACGAACGGTAAGGGATGAGATGGAAGAGGAGCCAGTTGACCTGGAGGACTGCAATGGATCCGTGGGGAAGCTTAAAGTGAGCGAACTAGTGAGGACGATAAGAAAATAGAGCTTGAGCTGATTTGAATTTGTGGGGATTTACTTTTTACCGGGAAGATGAAATTGTGCTAAGTTAATGACAAGGTAAGTGGTTTTAGCTCAAAGATTTTATTCGGTGGTTGAGCTGAAATGTGTTAGTGCAATTTTTATTATGTTCACTGTATTTTTGATTGTTAATATATAGTGCTTGAGAACATGTACATAGTGTGCAACCTTATAATAGTCCAAATCATTTGATACAGAGTATGATGTTGAGTAGCTATTTCATTTTCAATTATGGATTTCAAACCACTGTAAAGAGTATTAAATAAGATGTTAAATTTATATGAGTGTCCATGTAACCAACGATGGGTTATCCTCTGGTTGTTTTATCGATACACTCAGCTATTCACATGTTATCCCATATGAGATTTTTAGGTTTAATTTCTGAAATGCATTCAATCATTTATCAATTCCAAGTTTTTGCTGCACTCACAATGATTTGCGTCCCTTTTGTTGCCTTACAACTTCATTTCCGTACTTTTTAAAAGTATTTTAGGGTTAAAATATTTTTTCTAAATCGACTTTTTTTTTTTGGGGTAACTTGATCAATAGTCAGTGATCATTTTGTTTGTAGTGTGTTTAAAACATTACTTTAGGATTGGCTAGGGGTGAGCATTATTTGGTTAAACCAAATAAACCAACCAAACCAATTTATTTTGGTCGGTTTGGTTCGGTTTTGAAATTAAATCGGTTTGTAGTCGGTCCAAAAAAATATTAAGTTTGGTTATCGGTTTAACCAAAGTAACTGAATTTTTACTACATTTTCAAAATTATCGGTATTATAATAAATATTTTAGGTTAGTTTAGTTATTTAAGTATATATTAATCATCACCTTTGTGTCGAAATTAATATTAAAAATAAAAAATAATAATACCCTAATCATATATTTATAATTTGTTTCAAATTATAGTGAATATTTTAAACACATAGTTTAAACATTTTTAGTTCGGTTTAATCGGATAACCAACCGAACCAACCAAACTTAATTTGGTTGGTTTGGTTTGGTTTTCATTTTTATTGGTTTTAGTTTGGTTTGACAAATTTATCATTCGGATAAACCAAACCAACCAAACGCTCACCCCTAGGATTGGCTATGTTTGTGGACATAACGTTATAATATTTATTTAACAATGCTTTTGTTTTATTTAACAGGCACGTGTTGTAATCTGTACCCAATAAGATAGAATTAATATTTTTTCCGTCCAGTATACATGATTCTGTTCATAATGTTATACTGTTTATTTTCCATCCAATATAAATAATTCTGTTCATAACGTTAAACTGTTTATTTTCCATAATTATTTACCAAATATGACAGAATTGAATATAGAAATAATTATGGCCAGCTACTTAATAGGCATTGGGATTCTATTCGAAAGGGTTTACAACAACTCGGCATGAAATGTAATATATAGTATAACTATTGCGTCCTTATTGCTGACAAAAAAAAAAGCGTTGCTGCCTCCTTTTTATTGGCAAATCATTATATGGTAATTTAATTATTTAGCAAAGATCATAGTTCATAACCATCATGAAATGTGAATAAATGGTACCACTAACGGCATCCGCTGATTATTTCTTCTTGTTGTTTGTTTCAAATACTCAATATTTTCATGGTATAGATTTATGATGTCTTAAGAATTAACATAATGGTCATAGATGGAAATAAACCGAACTTTAGGCATAAAAAATATAATTATCTCTACTACCAGTGATTATGTTTTTGTAAAAATTCGTTGCATGTGTGTAGATGGAAGTTGGGAAATCAACATCAGATCCGCATCTCGGCTCATTTAAAATGTACTTGGACGTTGAAAATCATCATACCTTAGTTTACATACAAGAATAAACAATGGATTTGGACGGTGTGGGCCTACATTGCTGCTTCAACACATTTTTCTCTCTCTTGCATTTCAGGTCAGTATTCTAATTTTAAAAGGGTTTTTCATAAATTTTGGGTGGTGTTGATTTTTTCCTAAAATCTAATTTAAATGCCCAGTTATCATAAAATATTATGTTCGAGGTGTATTGTGTTGATCCATCAAAGAAGACTGGTGTTTTCACATACCTAAACTAATGCCTCCACCAATTGCATGTCTTTCCAATTTTCAATTAGAAAACAGTAGCATCCTTTTGCATCAAATTCACTCTTGTTCCTTGGGTTACATGTCTTTCAATTTCATTCAGGACTCTAACTACTACTTCTGTTGATACATTGCCTGTTACAATGACTTGGCTTTATGCTTTGTATAAACATTCTACGTTAGGATGCAATTAAAACTACTATGTTAGCTTTTATTCATAAAGTTGCTGCATGTTCGAATGCACGATAGTCTCTTGCATCGCGCATTATATATTTTTCGTTCTAATTGCATTCAATTTCTTTTGGTTTCTTTTACTTTATCAATATATGGTATAATAATTACTAACACATTGACTATTTGTTTGAAATTATAGGACCACTATTATTGATGTTAAAAAGAAAATATTAGAAGCAAAGCAAGATTCGATCTATATTTTGCCTATTTTGTAAGAGGTTTGTTAATGCAAAAATGTATGACGTATTATGTGTGAGCATGGAAAAGTTTAAAAAATAATATGTATGAAATATCAAATTGTTTGAATGATATATATGGAATATTATGTAGTAATTTATATATTTGTTGTTTGCTATTATATTTATAATTTTATATGCAATTAAGAAATGTTTAAATGTACATATATACATGAAAAAAGCTAAAATGATGATAAATAACATCTTTAAATTTATAATCTTGACAATAGCATGTTATAAACGCTATTGAATAGAAAACGCTATAGAAACAAACATTGGGAATGCTATGTACAACATAAGAAGTGCTAAAGAAATACATAAGAAACGCTATAGAAGTATCACACTGAACGCTATAAAACATACAAGTGAAACACTATATAAGTATACACACAAACACTATAGAAAATAAGTATCGAACAACATATTCTATGGCAATTTTATTTGATAGCAAGTAAAAACGCTATTAAAAAATTTCACTTTTCATAGCGTTTTATACATGCTATTTAAAGTAGAAGGTCTACCACAACATGTCATTACATGGCATTCTCTGAAATACTATGTTAGCATATAATAGCATTTTTGAAACGCTATAAAATCCCGTTTTGTTGTAGTGTATTAAATTAGTTTTTTAATATTGGGTTGGGTTAAAATAAGGTTGGGTTGAAAAAAATATCAAATCCAACCTGGATATAGTATGGATTACAAATTGTAACTCATATCTGACCCGAACTAGGATGGATTGGGTCGGGTTGGTGGGTTAGGTCGGGTTGGATATGGGTTGTGTGCAACCCTAAATAATTCTATCTCTCTCTCCTAAGTTCTAGTTTTGCTCTAAAAACCATTCCACTTATAAGTATTTGAGGGATTTTTATTTTTATTTTGTTCTCCTGAAGTATTTCCATGCAAGACAGAATGCACCATTTCATGAAGAACTCAATTTGGGAGCCCACAACAGTTTAATTTTCTTTTCATTGCCTGTTGTAGCTGGAACCATTACTTTTTTGTTCCCATTTGGTACAGACTGAGAAGATCATGCGATGCCAGCAATATCACCTTCATGAGATTTTTCAGTTGTGTCTAAGATCTTCCAGTTTCAATACATAACCATTGCTATATAGAACCACAAGTTATTACAAGAATTTTCCTATCAGGCGACACTCATACGATCATAGTGTAAAGTAGAGCCTTTAACATCTCTAAGATGAATAGGAAATACTTTCAATGTCTTGGGATCTTTGTTAAGATGATAACGAACAATAATATTCCATATCCTCATGGTGCCGTCTTTCGATGCAGTGATAATTTGCTTTGAATTTGATGTAAAACACAATGAAGTCACTGCGCTATTATGTCCCTTCAGTTGCATAACTTTGAGAACCTCCTTCACTGAACCATCAATTGAGTATATAACCCGCCAAACCTTCACATCAGCAGTAAATGCAGCAGCACCAAGAAAATGGCCATTTGGAGAAAGCGTTACCATATGATTTTTAAGCCGATTTGTATCGACAACTCCCGATTCTTTTCCACTCTTTCCATGCCAAAGATTAATGTCAGTTCCTTCTTACATGAAGCTATAACTGTGCTCCCATCCCTATGTCTACAGGTTGAAGAAGCTGCCACCAAAGTGAGTACATAATTTGGGCCATGAATCTTTTGATGCTTCTATTTAATTTCAGGCAAATGAAGTTTCCCTAGTTTTCCATCCTCGAATGGCTTTGTAATCACATCATCGTATATATAAAGAGAGCATCCTAGGAGGACTTGTGCAGCCACAACCAAAGAATCTTCCTCGGAGAAGGCAAATGTTGTAGGATGGGCACCAACAGGAAAGTTTATTTTTAGAACCTTGACGATTTTGCTAGTAATATCATCGATTTTAAACATGCTGGCTATTCCATCCACACACGAGGTAGCTATATTTTTTTCATCTAAAGAAAAGCACATTGCAGTTGCTGAAATCAGCATGCCCTTTTATTGTGACTGCATCAAGGGGATGATGATGTTTATTCTTCTTCTTGTCTGATGCATGAGAATGAGATCTTGGATGAGCTGGGCGAAAGTACTCTGTGAGGAAAAGAAGTGCTAGCATGCCGCCGACGAGTACCAACAGAAGCGATACTGACACCGTCGACAAATCTATTGATGGTGAAGAGGACGAAGGAATTTTCTATTGTTATTTTTTATTTTACAATAAGAAACTTTAAAACCCTTTCTGCTTTACTATTGTGTGATTTAATTTTAATTTCATATAGAAATAAATAAATCATTCAGCTTTGTTGTTACTAAAATACTGATTTCATTACCAATAACGCTAAACTGATTTTAAAATCCTTTCAGCTTTGCTACTGCTTCTGATTTGATTAGAGCTTCTTCCATTGGGTAGAGAATGGCAACAACATTGAGAAGTTTGGGTTGGGCTGATGAAGTGGTTGTCTTTGTGCTTGCTGCTTTTCCTGTGCTCGAGCTTAGAGGAGCGATTCCCATTGGGTGTTAGATGTCATCTTCCTGTTTGCAATCCCAACTTTGGTATTTGAAAGATTCGAGCTTTTCGATAGCTACACAATTCAAGTTTATCTTCATTCCCCATAATCTCAATCCTGATATACTTAATCGTATATCTATTTAAATGCTATATATGCAATATAAACATAATCAATGTTCATGAACAATTTTGCAAAAAAAGAAAAACCGTGCAGCTGTAGAATGGATATGCATTATAAAGCTGATGAGGTACCATTTGTCTGTGAATTTGCCAATAATGTTTGCTTCGTATCCTGCTTTCAAGTTAATGGGTTAAAAGCACTCTTCCCTTGCCACCCTTGTATGTATATATATTTTTAACCTTTATTTGATTCTGAAATAAGTTTGGAACTCTAGATCAGAAAGATTAATGACTCTAGTCCAGGCACCATGTTTACAAGAACCACTAGAAGTGTACGAACAAAAGTATGCAAACTTCATTGCTGCCATACTTGACTTGCCATTTTGGTGTGCAGTCTATGCTAAATTCTTTGGTTTTGTTTTTGCTGCTCTTGTTAATTTGCTTGTAATTCTTGGGATCAAGTACCCTATTTGGTTAGGTTTTCCTCGTTCTTTTTGTCCACTGTCATGTGGAGTGTCATGAGAAAGATTCGAAGGCTTGGCTCGAGGGGATGGTAATTTTCTAATTTTCTTAACAAGCATATCAAGGCAAATAAAATTTAAATCAAATTTGTGAATTAAATTGTTTCTTTTTTAATTTACTATGTTATTTCATTCTAACAAGTACGACAAACGACTGGACAATTTTTGAAGTATGAAACCGAAGACTAAAGCTAGAGTGAGAGTGTGCACATGTATATGAGTGAATGAGTGTGTAGTAAGAAGTTAATGTATACGAGTGAAATATAGTGAGGTGGTGTATGTACAAGTGATTGTGTAATAAAAGGAAACATTATGTGCACTACTTAAAAGTGTAATAAATATTTATTCAAATAAATATTTGTTTAAAAATAAGTTATGAATAAAATATTCAATTCTGGTAAATAATTATGTATAGTATGTGTATTAATCGTATCCGTTGCAAGTTTTAATATTTTACAATGGGATTTAATTGTTGTCGTAGTCTATTGCGAGTTCAATTCCCCTGTACCTAATTTCCTCTATACCTTGTACCCAACCAATCAACGCCCCCTGATTTCCACTTTTTTGCAATTGAGTCCCCTTTCTTTTTCCGACTTAATTGCTAAAAGTGGAAATGAGGGTTGTTGATTGGTTGGGTACATGGGTATAAAGGAAATTGGGTACAGAGGATTTGCTCTCGTATATTGCAACGGTCAAGACAACGTTTTTTTACCCATTGTAAAATATGACCTATTACAACAGATGTAATGCCCGTTGCGAAACCCTTTTTACAACGGGCAATACATATTGTAAAAAGGTTGTTTTGTTGTAGTGTTCGTTTGGTTTTTCGGGTGATTTGTCAAACTTCAGCTGCGTAAAAACCCCGACACACACACACACATATGTACGTACGTATGTATGCATGTATGTATGCATACACACATACACATATGGAGTGTGTGGTTCTGTTAATATGTTATGGTTGAGATGATCGCATTCATGCATCCATGAAGGTCCCGTTGCTAAGGTGAAGATAGCCGCCATAAAATAACAGCCTTTGGAACACATAATTCCCTTTATATATTAAGCAGGATAATTTTTTTTAATAAAGAACTGCTTTAAAGTTCAAACCGCTTATTTCTAAATTTGTATCTCGGGATAGTGATGGTAGTTGCATGAAGACGTTGACCAAAATCCATTCAGGTGGTCAAAGCATAATTAACACACATTTAAAAATATAGTTCACATGTAAAATGTTTTTGAAATAATAATGGCTTAATTTATATAAATACGGCGTTCAACTATTATGACATCATTCAAATGGTAAAACAATACTCATTTATATAACTGTAATTAAATTATTCAAATGCTAAATTACATCACTTAAATAATTTATTAGAAGTGGATATTTGTTTCAATGACACATTCTAGCGAAAAAATAGATTGAAGAACTAGAACTTTTGCTATGTAAATTAAGGGCAACTTTCATATTTTAATTTAAAAAAATCCAAATATTTTAAACTAATGACACACATTAACGTTTCACTATTAATACAAATTAATATAAAAATGCTTTCTTATGATTATAAGATTAAAAATTAATTAGAAAATGTTTTTTTTATCATGTAAACATGAAAAAAAATTGAATATAAGAAAATTCAGGATGGAAAGCTAAAATATAGCTTCATTATTTTTTGCATATACTAGAGATTAACTATAAAATGACTTAGTTATGTGTTAAGGTGATACAATATAGAACTATGTTTTTAATTAATAAAGCTATATTTATTTAGTTTTCTAAGCTGATTATTTTTATATATTTATAATTGCTAGCCTACTTTATAACCAAGCTATACAAAGCTTCGGAATCAAATGTTGGGTTTTCTTAAAATTAAGAGACATGGTCAATCAAGAAGATGGACCAATGGGATCGGTTATGAGATTACTTATCAGATTGATGTTGGATCTAGATTAACCCTAGAGGGGGGGTGAATAGGGTTTATCACAGTTTTTAATTG
Source organism: Allium sativum (assembly GCA_030737875.1). Taxonomy (NCBI): domain Eukaryota; kingdom Viridiplantae; phylum Streptophyta; class Magnoliopsida; order Asparagales; family Amaryllidaceae; genus Allium; species Allium sativum. Next base: position 648,712,376 of record CM060923.1, read on the forward strand.
AATTAAAAAAAACTGACAGGATATTAAAATAATAAACAGATCACAGACTGCAGTAGAAATAAAAAGCAGAAAAGAAATAACACACAGAGATACCCAGCTTCGGCAAAATCCTGCCTACTGCTGCATTCCTAAGGTTTCTACTAGGTGTTATAAACAGATCCCACATACAAGACCATGTACACTCGTAGCGCCTGCTCCTGTCCTAACCCTACGCTCAAAATCCTAGACTGAACGATATCCACTCGATCAGATTTCCTCTGATTACGATCCTGTAACCAGTAATCCTAGATTTACAGACTCAGTGGACTGTCAGTCAACACCTTGACTGATTTTCTAGGATTTTACAGATCTCTAGAAACTGTTTGGATGATTTTTACAAAGCAAATAGAACAACACAAATTTAAAACCAAAATTAAAAACCCTTTAGGAGTTTAAATTAAAAAAGGGGTCATCCCCTTTTTAACAAGCAAGCTTAGCCAAGATGAAAAATAGGCCGGCCATTGTTCAATTGTTAAGCCCTTTTCCTTTGCCTTCTGGAAATAGAAATGGCGGTAGCTCAAGTGATATTAGGGTTTTCAATTTGCTACAAAAAATCGTGGCTTTATAATCAAATTGGCTTCAAACATTCTTCGAATTTGTTGGTGATGGAAGCTTCATGAATTCGATCCCCAAATCCTGCTCGATTTAAGTTGCTGAAGGATGAATTAATCTCTGATGCTTTGGAATCTCGTGGCATGCTCCTTCGATTTGAAATTGCTCTCTGGACTTGAGAGCTGTGGCGATCGAAAAATGAATTGTGAGTATTCGAGTTTTATTTCTCTGATTGCTCTCGATTTTTGTTGTTGATTTTCGATGCTTTCTCTTTGAATTGTTGCATGTGGATTCGATGCTCTTGCCTATGATGAAGTGGTAGTGTTTATAGGGTAACCCTTCGTTTATTCTCTGATTTCAAATTGATGACTCGATCTGAATGGTGTTGCTTTCCCCTTTTGCTTTATTGCCTAAAACTGCTCGGCTTTGAATTGCACACTGATTTGTAACATTGGAAACAAATAAATTGTTTCATTGATTTGTGCTCTTTGATTTTAAACAGTCTCGGCTTGAAAGAATGATTCCTTGGCTTTGAAAAATACGGCTTTGATTGAGAAGATTCTTGCATCAATAAGATGCTTGATTTGTTGCCACTTTTGGTTTCTCTGATTAGATGCCAATTCTAGAAACAGCAGTACGAATTCTTTTCTTTGGCTTGATTGATTTGTAGAAATATAAACATGCCGAATTGATTTCAGGAAACATTGAATTGATTTATCCCATATCCGAATCCTTGAAACATGCATCTGAATTTCAGTGGTTTCTGAAAATAAATGGTTGCCAAAAATAAATTACTGAATTTCTGGAAACAATTTATTTTCCCCTTGTCAAAAATGATTACATGATTTTTCTGGAAACCATTTGCATTAATTTTCTGAAGCAGGCATGTTTTGAATTCTCAAAACATTCAAGATCATTCCTTATTTGAATACGAATCACTTCACTGCCCTTGTTTCATTCTTACTTGTGTTCGCCTGATTAGATTCACCATTTTCATATGCTTGCATATATAAATACTTGAGCATGCACTTGTGCTCGACCATATTTGCTAGCTTCACCACTTTAGTTCTTGCTGTGTGTACTTGTTCATGATATATGGAGTTTGCTTGTATTCCTGCACCTGTGCTTACTTGGACATCAAAACTGTCTTGACCACTTTGGTTCACTTGTGCCATTTACTAAACTGCCTAAGTGTAGCATGCTTTGTACTTGTAGAAGTTGCTGTTTAGTATGAAACTATTGTTCATCAATATGAACATGTATTTTGAACAGCTCTCTCATTTATGTTGCTTGCATTACTATCATATTGATCTATGCTGTTAGCTATTGTTTTGTTGTACCACTTTCTTGTCTCCCATTCTGGTGTGTCGTGTGCATTTGGCATTGAACATGGACTTGATCACCATGCATTGCTGACTTGCATTTCATGTTGGCTGTACCATGCTTGGCCATGCCGTTTTCATTAGTCCATGCTTTGTGTCATGCATCACGTCTTTGCAACTGCCATGTCTTTATGCTCCATGCTATATGCTGTATGTTGCATTGACTTGTGTCTACCCCATGTTTGAGTGCTGCTCCAATGTCCATGCAGACCCATGTATATGCTGCACATGTTTCATATTCCATTTTGAACTTGCTACACTCTTGTTTGTGGCTGAAATGAGTTGTTCATGTACCATGCTTGTTCACCCTTGTGCTTGACCTCTCCATGCATATATATATATATATATATATATATGATTTTGTATATGTATATGTGTGTGTGTGGCTCGAGACATTTTGCTGATTCATTTGTGACATTGTTGTGTGACCATCCATGAACATGTTGACTTGTTTGGGTTGCGTTGACTTTGTTGCTCGACCCTTGAACTTTTTGTTGGCTTTACATTGAGTTATTTTCATTTGTGCACTGAGTCGAGACGGTCCATGTGGCTACTCCTCAGTTGCACACTGGATTGGTATGGCAGTGCACATGTGTATATATATACACGTGTGTATGTGCAGCCATCCAGAATATTTTTCTGTCCTTGCACCGTATATACACTGTAAATACCACAAGCTGTCTAAACACAGATTGATGGTTTTATAAATCAGATCAAGTCATGAAAAATGATGAGAAACACACCAGAAAACTGAGGCAAATAAAATTTTAAAAAATAGAATTCAAATTTGCATGTATTCAGTTTTTATTTCTATTGCAGTGTACTGTGCGTGTGTTTCTGTATATGACAGGTGTAGATGGCTGGGCTGACAGTGAAGATGCTGTGAAGATAGAAGAATAAAGACAGAAGGCAGAAAACAAAACAGAGGAAAGAAGATAGCATGTGTCAGTAAATGTGTATATATATATGAGTCTTGTGTAAATGAATGTATATGAGACTGTATAAAGAGTTGAGTGTCTGTATATGAATCAATGTGAATGTATATTGACAGGGTTGTAGTGAAGAGCTATTTATGAATGAAAAATATCAGTGAAGTGTACAAATAGTGGAGTTGAAATTCTGTACTGTTTGATACTGAAATAAAATATTACATTTAAATAAAATACTGTGTGAATATTTAAATTTGTGTATAGTAGTATTCTTTTTAAATATAAATATTATATTTCTGTCTGTGATGTATATATAGAACAATACAGTAACAAACACATTTAAAATAATATTTATTTGGTTGTTATCATCAAACAAAAATCATATAATTGTGTATACAACACCGTTATATACAACAATTGAAAGGGTTGTTACCTTTGCGTTCACCAAATACCAGGAAGTCGGATCAGTTAACTCGAACCAGCCTCATTTTACTCATTAAGTTGTTGGAACCAGCAGAGGAACGTCATGTCGGTTCGGTGTCCTTTTTTACCGACACGACCCGATGATTACTATCATGAAACAGTTAGATGCCACATTGCTATAAACACGGGATGGTTGCAACCAACTTACCCATGATGTCTATGTGTTGTCTTCATCATAATGCATTCATTTCCAAGATTTGAGGGATGGGATCCACGTGGCATCCGACCCGCCTACATTTCTAGCCTATAAATACCCCCTAAAACACCAATTTGATGGATCTTTTGGCACTTTAATTACTCTAACTCCATCAACATCACATCATCTCTCGTTTATTTAGATTGTACTCCAAGTTGCTAAGTAAATTCCACAAATTATTGAGAGATACTTGATTGTGCTTAAGAGTTTGAGAGGATGTTATTATTGTATTTGTAATCAATTCGTTAATTAAATAAGGATAAAGTGGACGTAGGCTTGCTAAAGCCGAACCACTATAAATCTTATGTGTTGATTTTTTTAATCTATTTTGAGTTGTTATCTTCCAAAATTATTAGTCAATTGGGTGTTAGAACCAATTTTTGGTCTAACATTTTGGTGCTTTCACTGAGAAACTTGAATTCTCAGCATTTCGGATTATCATTCTACTTTTCGGATTTTCAAGTCTGAAGAAGTTAGTCTGCATATCCCACTGTTATTAAAGATTTTATTGGTTGCAAAAAGACTCCGATTTCGTGGCTCTTAGAAAAGGAAAGGAACCACAAACTTCCCGGTAGAATGATGCAAACGAAGATCATCAACGATTATAGTCACCAGGTCATAGGGATCCGGTTTGGATCCGAACCAATCCGGGGGGAATCCGATCCGACACGGAGGTGATACGCCGATCCAATCCGAGCGCTTGAATGAAGCCAATATTGCTCCTCCGACCCGACCCAATGGCACTACTACGGTCTCCTTCGATCCGAACCTAGTTAAAGCCGGTGTCTCTACTCGAGCCAATGCAAATGCGTCGGCGCCAGCCACAACAACTAGTAATCAACCCATAGCCTTTGCACCTTTCTCGCACATGGATTTCTCATGCCTGCTCGATATGTTAGATAGAACTAATGATGCTTTAGAGGCCCAAAAACGTGATAGGGCTGCTATGCGAGAAAATATGAATGCAATGAGTAAATAGATAGATGAGCTTCGTAGATAGGGAACGCCTTCTTCGACCCAGCGTCTTGCTACTGACTACTCAGCTTCTTCGAAAGAAAGACACCCACGTCAGATAAGGCCATAAGAAATACCCGAGAACCTCGAGCAAATGACATTTGGATCATTGGGATCTCGTGAAGACGGAACTCGTGTTATGGGACTTAATGACCCTAACTTGAGAGAGCCAATGTTGCTGCCAATGCAAGAATATCATGTCCTTCTCAGGGATGCCAACATTACTAATCCTACACAGCGATAGCTCTTACTTATCCTATGAGTGACCGGGACCTACAGGGCAAAGAAATCCCGCTCCCGCAAGGAGTTAAAGAACGCAACCTGATGTAGGACCTGGATATATTAGAAGAACCAGCAGTGCAGATCCTGAGCCAACACTAACCAATGCTGAAGTAGAAGCAATGATACGCTAAATCATGGCCGATAGCAGAGGCTACACTAACAAGGATTGGGGAATTGATCGTAGCCACACCCCTTTCACGGATTACACTCTGGACTTTCAGTTCCCCGGACGATTTAATCTGCTCACAATGGATTGATATGGAGGGAGAACCGATCCAAGGCAACATTTGATGTGGTACTCTTGGTACATGAATGCCACTGCAGCTCTTGATGTTGTGAAATGCAAGGCTTTTTCTATATATCTTAAAGATGTCGTATTAATGTGTTCACCCGGCTTCCACCTCGATCGATCTCTAGTTCTAGAGAGCTAAGTGAAAGTTTCATGAATCAGTTCCGACTCCACGCCCAGAAATCCAAGAGTCCCGTTGAGCTGTCTGTAATTAAACAAGCTCCCGAGGAGACTCTAAAATCGTATTTGGATCGTTTCAGCTTGGCAACTACGGAGGTGAGTGACCTACAAGGGAAGACCATCCTGATGGCACTCATTGATGGATTTGATAAAGACACTGAGTTTGGTAGGTACCTAGCTGGAAAGCCACCGCTAACTCGAGAGCTATTTTATGAAAAGGCGAATATTCGTCTATGGCGAGAAGAAATGTACGCCAACCGAAAGAGAAAATACGACGAAATTCCGAGAGAGGACATTCAACAATGTCGCCATCAAGCAATTTGGTGGTAGCAGTGTAGGAAAGGTTGAGGTAAATGTCGACAACAAGAATGAATGGAATGACCGCCAAGGCGGGAATGATGGGAAGAGAATTTGGAATCGGAGAAACGATTCCAAGAAGAGGCCCCGTTTTTCAGTTCTTTGAGAATTATACACCACTGAGTGATACTATGGAGAATGTTTACTTGGATACTTACAATGTTGTCCAATACAAGAAACCTCCACCCAGGGATTCGACTGAAAAGGAACATGAAACCGGGAAGTTCGGTTTGTTTCATGAAATTTACAGTCAATCTACAAACAAGTGTTGCCATCTGAGGGATGTTGTAGAAAAGCTTCTTCGTGCAGGGAAGCTAGATGAGTACAAGGATTTGTTTGCTCTTCAAATTGTTGTTTTCGTTTTTTGATGGTAAGCCTGTGATGAATTGGTGTTAATATATGGGTATAACACAACACCAGAATTATCATCTTCTAACGGTTATAAGTGTGGCAAATCGTTGTACCAACGATTATAATCGTTAGAAGAGGGTACATAACAAATATTGTAACAAATTTCCTAAGGTTATAACCGTTAGAAAAGAATTTTCTTCAAACAGTTATAAACGTTAGGGAAGAAATTTGTTCTAACGGTTATAACGGTTGGACACTAACTTTGTTCCAATGGTTATAACCATCAGTACAGAATCATGTACTAACGGTTATAACTGTTAGAAACAATTTATGGTTCAACACTTATAACCATTGGAATAGTTGATTGGTCCAACGTTTATAACCGTTGGGACAAATGTAAATAGTTTCCACAGATGTAAAAATTGTAACACTTATAAGTGTTACAATTTTTGTACTGCAAAATCATATCACATTCAACATCTTGTAGTACCATCACATATCATATGACTTCATTCAACTATATAAATCAAATTTATAGCAATGCTAAGCATGAAACCAAATTTTGAACTAACATTTCATCAAATTGGAAAAAGGTAGCAAACAAAGTAGACAAGTCATCAAATTCTACAAAGTTCATTTTGACTTCAATTTTCACTAGTACAAATATATAGACGCTTACATAGAACGAATGCGCCTCTCTGGCCAAACCACAAACCCACCATCAACCAACTCTGATAACATTTAATGACCATTTTAAGGTGCATCAAAAATCATCTCATCTGGATTAAGAACATCCTCTATCCAAACAACTTTTTCTCCATCTACGACCTTTCTACCATGACAAATCTTTTGCATTCCAAGATGTCCTTTAACTACCACTTCTAATTCTTGTGACCATGCACTTGTTGTCTTTGAAACGTTAATGATCCAATAACATTAGATGGAGCAGGACTAGGAGTAAGATGGTGCTTGGTATGCGAAGCATCTTCGGTTCTTGGCATTGTTGAATTTGTTACAATTTGACTCATTAGTGTCTCATACGTGGGTGCAAATCAGCTGAATTAGATGTTATTGTTTTAATATCTTCATGCATTTTATCGTCCTTGTGTTGCATATACATTTTCCATTGTCTATCTTCATCCACTCTATAATTCAGTATTGCTTTTGAAGCTTAAGTGAGTTTTACTTACTTTGCATCAAAGGTGGAGCTAAAAGCAGGACAATAGCTTCTTTTTTTGTCATTTCCAAAAACTTCGGCAGTGACATCTCTTTCAAAATCCTCCAAACCAATGACTCCTTCATTGACATTAACACTAGCTTCGAACTTTTGCCTCTCTTCCGCGGCTTCAGTTAAAGCCTAAATATCCAAAATATCATTTAATTTACACTATTCAAGTAGCATTTCAACAATAAAAATCTTAGCATCCAGTAAACACACACACACACACACACACACACACACACACACACATATATATATATATATATATATATATATATATATATATATGCCAGTGCAGAAGATAAATGCAAAATCATCGGTAATTGTATGCTACCTTAAAAAGAATTTATTGACAAAGAACCTAAGTATTCCATAAGTCACTATAATAGACACTGAGCTTTAGACTGTCAAATGGAAGCTGCAAATAGTTTGTTTGCAAATAGCTTTAGACAAGTCATGTAAATATTCAGCTGACATGAACGAATTTACCTAAGAGTGTACAACAGCCACTAAAATTTTAGTTTACAATCTAATTATCTTGAGCCAGCCCGTACAATAGTGCAACCCAAAACCGACTCATAAAAGCCCAATAGCAAGCTATTGAACAGACTATTGAACAACAAGCTATTGAAGCAGACAATGTGGGACTAAAGAACAAGTATTTGGTTTAGATACTCCATGCTATCAGTGGATGTTCTTAGTCTGTTGTTTCAAGGCCTAAACCAAATTTTCTTTTATTTATTCAGTTCCTTTATTAATTATAGCTGCATTTGGTAGTAAACAGAAGTGATCGCTGACAAACTATTAGACTCAGAGCAAAAATTATTAGATTGAATTTCCTTCATTAGTTATAAAACCATTGAATATTATTAGACTTAGAGCAAAAATTATTATGATCACTTCGGTATGAATAAATTCAACATATCCATATTAGGACTTATCTAGCATATAAATCACATTTTGTTACTGAAAAAAGATAGTCTTTGTTAAGAAAATCAAGGATCATAAGCATACTTGATTTTTTAAATATGTTCACAACCTTTATATTATCATATCATTGCAAATAATAATTATGGAAAATAAGGTAACTTGTATGTTACAAAAGTAAGATGCTGGAAAATTGCACAAATGTTTGGTTTATTTTCTAATCAAATCCTCAGCACCAATAGGCAAAGTAGAGCTAAGGTTGGCGCGAATATGAACACATAACCTACGACAATTCTTTGATATCATTTTGTTAGGGAACTCAATACTAGAATACCAGAACACATAATATATATGCATCTTTCCAGTAACTTGTAAGTGTTTTTTAACTCTGGCTTAACATCTTTAGACCATATCTTTTTAACAGGTACCAAATTGTAAATTCATTTTCATTAACTAATGCTGACTTGTTAAGCAGTATAATTGGTCAATCCTTCTAATCTTATTTCATAGATCATTTCCTTTTCCCTTTTTTTTAAATGAAAATAAAAACATAAATACAAATAAAATAAAAAAATATGGGTAAAACAATTTAATGTCCATATGGACTGCATTTATCATCGGACTTTCGATTCATTAATACATGCAACGTTCTAAGCAAGAAAACGATATGATAAATCAAATTTCAGACAAAAAAACAAGCCACCTCCATTCTTAAAGCTAAGACAGCAACATCACGATGTTAAAAAATGAGGAGCTTATATACAGACCAACATTTGCAAACTGCATATTAAAATTTTGCATTTTTAAAAAAAATTAACGACTGCAAATTTTAAAAACTGCGTATTAAAGAACCACATATAATATAACTTTAAAATCAATTTTACACTTTTAAAAAACTGCATATTTAAAAAACTATTATAATTTAAAATTTAAAAAAACTGGATATTTGAAAACCTTTATAATTTAAAACATATACTTGGAAAAACTGCATATAAAAAAATCAACTATAATTTCACACTTATAAATTCAGTTTAAAATATACCTACGCAACAACAAGGAGGTTCAATAGAGGCGGCAAAGGAGTTTGGCAGTGGTGGCCTAATTAGACATGTAACCAAATGGGAAAGTTGAGATACTATTACGATACATGAAAATTAGAGTACACACCATTAGGTGTTTTTATAAATGCTATAAAAGTTTATGGCCTAACTAGATATCCAACACGGTCTAGTAAATTCTAGTTTTTATCCTAGAATGATGGATTACCACTATAATGCAACTTTATTTGAAAAAAAAATAATGTCTGCATTGATATTATTGAATATAATCCCATTACTCCAGGTAGTGCATGGTAAATTAAGGAGATAAGAGTGCTGTGAGCATGTGTATGAGCACAAATTATTGGCTAGTTTCTGTATAAGCAATGCCAGTAGTACTTCGTATGATAGTAGTACTTCGTATCATTAACTTAATACAGATTTATTACAACTAAAAAAACAAAAACTTAACATCGAATTCAAAATCAAATTCAAGAATAAAATTAACAGAAGACAATAACTTATTAAAAATAAATATGAATCGAATTCAATAACAAAATAATCGATGTAGGATATTATTAACAACACAATAAATTAAAATCAAATTCAAGAATCTTGGAAGAATCAAAGAGGTTGGTGAAGCGAATCTTGTCTGGAGCGAGGAAAAAGTGGAGGGGTTGATGAAGGCGACTCCAGAGAGATTGATGAGGGAGACTCCAGAAATGGAAAGCCTAATTTGATTCACGAAAGTAAGAATGATGAAAATGAACCATGAGAAGTAAAGATTAAAACAAAATGACCATTTTATCCATCGGTGGTTTGGGTACTTCACAAAAATTTGAGGAGGCATCACGAAAATAACCGTGATAATATAAAATCATAGTAATAACCATAACAATGTTCTAACGGTTGTAACTGTTAGCAATTGGAGCGCGAAAACTGTTACAACAAGGCCTATTTGGCGTTGTGTAGAAAACCATAAATTCGTCTGATTTCCACGAATTGACTTGGCTGATGCTTGCGTGATTTGCTTGATAAATTGTTGTAAAATCACTGATTGTTTAGAACATTTTGCCTTGATTAAAATTGATTTCCACTACTTTGACTTACTTGCGTGATTTCTGGAATTATTATGATTTTTATTGCCATGGATCCCCTGTTCATTCTTGGACATATTCGAATGAAATACTTGCCTAAAAATGTTTTGTGTATTTCTAGAAACAGATATTTGATTTCTTTCCAAAAATCTGGTCTTTGAATTTGTTGATAAATCCCTGCCAGTTTGAGAACCATTTCCAAAAATGTTTTGCCAAAGATACTCTTCTGCAATTTGTGGAAATAATTGAAATTGTTCTTGCAAAATTGCAGCCTTGCCGTGAATAATTGATTGAATTCTGGAAACAATCGATTTTACTGTTGCCTAAAGTAACATTGTAATTTATGGAAACATATTTTGGAATCTTGAGTTGACTTGTTCACCGAGTATGTTTTCTCTGCCTTTGTTTCAACTGGCTCGACATATACATTTGTGATTAACTGTAACATGCATATTTTGTCTTTGTGCATTTGAAAACTGGTCTCGTACTTGAGCCAATTCACTTTTATACCAGTTTGAATCATGCATGCATTCGTAAAAAAACGAATGTTGCTCTTGTTAAAAACTGTTGATTTATTACTGCTTCACTATTGTTTGCTGGTCTTCATGTATGTACATATATGTGCATGAAAAGCTTCTGGACCCTTGTCCATGTTTATATTGCTTGTTCCTTGTTTGCATATTCACTTAACTTGTCCATTTTACTTTGTGAATGATTGGCTTGCTTTTTAAAGCTGTTATTTTTGCAAGTCTGCTGCCATAGTTTACTTGTCATGACATTTTCCAATCCATGTTGCACTTGAGCTTGTTCACGTTGGCATGTATCTAGCATACCACTCTTGGTGCTTGTGGTTCATATTGTTATATACATACTTTTGCTTGACCACATGTGTGACCCAATTTCCTTCTATGTGTGTTACTTGCCACCTCATGTTGCCTGATCTTTGATACAGCCTGGTTTCTTAAATATATGTTGGCACCCATTGAAATGTTGTGCAAACTTTTGCCTTTGTGTAACCCTGACTTGCGCTGTGTGTGTGTATGTACGACTTTTGCTGCATGAATATAATTGCATTTGTCTGTGGCCATTTCTCCTCTGTCTACTTGCACGACCACTCATTGTATTTGCACCATTCCTCCTTGGTGTAGCATACCATATTCACTGGAACATTTCATTTTTGTATATATTCATGTTGTCTCCTTCTTCATGTATTGTTTACATGTCACTGTGTATATACATACAATTTATGTGTGTTTGTGTGTGTATGTGTGTGTGTACATATATATATATATATATATATATATATATATATATATATGTTAGCCTACTTTGTGAACTAGGCTACACAAAGAGCAAATAGTGGGAAAACCATCAACCGGTTCGGATCGGAGGGAACCAGCGCATGAAAGAAGCAGGAGTCAAAGACGCAGACATCACATCGGTTCGGTTCGGAGAAGCATTTCAGCGACACCAAAAGAAAGCAAGCAGCCTCATCGGATCGGATCGGAGGCGGCCGATCCGAACCCATTTTCTCTGAACCTGTGACCGTTGCTACACACGTCTCCTGAAGACTCGGGTCAAGCACGACCATTTCCTCCTATGATCTCCCACTAAATCGATGCGTTGTATCCATCTAGAGGCCTCCGAACCCGACTCTTATGGGATGGGTGCCACGGAGTTCCGAATCGGAGCCACTTCGAGGAGATTTTTCACCTATAAATACACTATCAAGAGGCATTTGAAAGGATCTTTTGGCAAATTCTCAGTTCTAACTTCCTTCATAGCCGAATTTCATAACCACATCCAGACCAAAATCATCTCTTAAAGTCTATTTTTGAGAGATTTGAGTGAGCTTATGCATTGTAATTGTGAAGTTGAGTGAGAATCATCGCTGTATTTGCATTCCAGTCATCAATTAAAGGAATAGAAAGTGGACGTAGGCTCTTTAATGCCGAACCACTATAAATCGTGTGTTCTTCGTTGCTTTTTAGTTCTATTTCATTAAAATCATAGCTAATTTGGGTGTTAGAACCAATTTTTGGTCTAACATTTTGGTGCTTTCACTGAGAAACCTTCGAATTCTCAGCCTTTTTGGGATTATCATTCTACTATTTGGACTTTCAAGTTCAAAGAAGTTAATCCCTTGTCTCTGACATCTTTCAGTACTTGTTGACTAACCGTTGAAGAATCGAGTATCATGGCTAAGACTAAAGGAAAAGAAGTGCAAGGCGCTAAGGGAAACGATGCTAGAGAAGATCAGCAAGCCATCGTGTTAACGAGGTCACGCGCTCAAAGCTCTGGAGCAGACCGCTCCGATCAGGAGGATCCGAACCGGACGGAAGGTGCCAATCCGAACCGGACGGAAGGCACCGATCCGGTCTAATGAGGTCGAGGGCACTCACTCTCTCCATCCGAACCGACCCGACCAGGCCACGGTGAACCGATCCGATCCGAACCATAATGAAGTTGGAACTTCTACTCGAGCTCCCCCCAACGCACTGATTCCAGCCACGATGACTAATGTTCAGCCTGATCCATCTGCACCCATTACCCAGGGAGACTTTTCACGTTTTCTTGACATGCTACAGAGCACTAAAGAAGCATTGGAAGCCCAAAGGCGTGACAACCTTCGCATGCAGGAAAACATGATCACTATGGGTAGAGAACTACAGGAGCTCCAGAGGCAGATGACTCCTTCCCCAACATGTCGCCTTGCTACAGATGATTTGTCTTCTTCGGACGAGGAACGCCCGCGCGAGAGAAGGCCGCTTGAACGACCTCAGAACCTCGATCAATTGACTTTTGGATCTTTGGGATCCCGAGAAGACGCCGCTTGTGTGTTGGGCCTTGATGACCCAAGCCTGCAACAACCTATGTTGCTACCTATGTGCGCACGTCCTACCCAGGGATCATAGTATTACCAACCCTACGCAGTAACAGCTTCTCCAACCTCTACCTCCTGAGATCGACCGGGAGCACAAAGAGCAACGTAGAGCAGCTGCCGCCAGAAATAGGAGGTTATCCCCTGATCAGGAACCCAGGGGTAATCTGAACATCAGACCAAGAGAGCCTGTGTAGACATTAACAAATGCCGATGTATGGGCAATGGTGCGCCAGATTATGTCCGAAAGCCGGCTGTATACTAATGAAGATTGGGGCATTGAACGAAGTCATACCCCCTTCACAGACGACATACTGAATTTCCAGTTCCCTAGGTGATTCAACATGTCTCAGATGGATCGATATTCAGGAAGAACAGACCCAGGGCAACATCTGATGAGATATGCATGGTTCACGAATGCGGCAGCAGCTCCAGATACCATAAAATGCAAATATTTTCCAATCTATATTGAAGACGTAGCGTTAATGTGGTTCACCCGACTCCCTCCTCGGTCGATATCGAATTTCACAGAATTGAGTGAGCGCTTCATGAATCAGTTTCGACTCCATGCCCAAAAGTCCAAGACCGTCATAGAATTGTCACGGAATAAACAGGCCCCAGGAGAATCTTTGAAGTCATATTTGGATCGCTTCAACCTGGCCGTCACCGAAGTTAGTGATCCCCATGAGCCCACTATCCTGATGGCCTTGATAGAAGGGGTAGATCCTGACACAGAGTTCAGGGATTACTTGGCTGGAAAACCATCTCCTACTAGAGAATTGTTCTATGAAAAGGCTAAAATCCACTTAAGGCGAGAAGAAGCTAAGGAAAATCGGAAGAGAAAGTCCGAAGGGGCCTCAAAGGAAGGTGTCCAGAGTAACGTTGCTGTGAAACAATCTGGTGACAGTTCAGGGAAGGTGGAAGTAAATGTTGGCAACCAGATTGGGGGTAATAGCAACAGAAATTGGAATGGCAATAGAAGGAACATAAACTGAGGGAATAACTCTAATAAAAGACCCAGATTCCAGACTTTTGAAAATTATACGCCGTTAAATGATACGTTGGAGAATATTTATTTAGATACATATAGCATATTGCAGTACAAAAAACCACCACCCAGAGATTCTACTGAGAAAGAGATTGCAACAGGAAAGTTTTTCTTGTTTCATGATACCCACGGTCATTCCACCAATGAATGCCATCATTTGAGAGATATCGTCCAAAGATTGTTGTGAGAGGGGAAGTTGGATGAGTACAAGGTCGCCCCAAGGGACAGGGGGCAAGGGGGACAAGCCCCAAACCAAAACCAGCCTGCTTCAAAACCCACAGCTCAGCAAAAAGGTAAGGGGATCGTCATTAACACTATTATAGGCGGACCCCACTTAGTTGGTCGTAGTTTTAAAGCAATGGACCAGTACGTCAATGCCGCCAAGCATTTTGAGGTAGGAGAATGCAGTAGCCTCGAAGACGTTACTCCAGTAAAACAATAAAAGACGATGTCAGACGATGTCGTATTCCGCAATAAAGATGAGTCCGGAGTTCAATCTCCAACCGACGATCCACTAGTGATTACCACAACAATCGGCCCTGCTTTAGTCCATAAAGTGTTAGTGGACAAAGGGAGCTCGGTCAATATCCTCTTCAAGAAAGCTTTCAAACAAATGAGACTCGAAGAAAAAAGACTTAAAGCCATGTGAAGGATGGATACATGGCTTTAACGGAGCATCTACAGCTCCGATGGGTTTTGTGGAATTACCAGACACGCTAGGGCAGGGAGATCGCCAGAGAGCAAGGATCCTGCCGTTTGTAGTTTTGGATGTGGAGTCGCCTTGCAATGCCTTCCTAGGCCAACCGACCCTTGCCGAATTTAGGGCATGTATTGCACCTTAGTGCTTGCTGCTTAAATTCCCGACTGACTCAGGAGTTGGGGTGATGAGGGGAGACCAAGCCATGGGATGAGCTTGTTACATGACAGAGTTAAAGATGTTAATGAAAGGGTTGAATATAGAAGTTAAGGACGATTCCGTCCCTCCAAAGGAGGCCTCAACATAGCAATTAAGGGGTCCTGCCCCAAGAGACTCGCCCTCAGACGTGCTCGAGGATATAGATCCCAGAGAGGATAGAGAACCCGGGGACAGGAATGCAACTCCTAACGAAATAACAATAGATATACCTATTGATGAAATAGATCCAATAAAAGTACTAAAGATCGGCTCGTAACTGGATCCAGTTAGAGCGAGGGAATTGGCTGATTTCTTAAAGGCAAATCTGGACGTGTTTGTTTGGACTCACACTGACATGCATGGGATTTCTCCTACCATCATGAGCCACTCTTTGTTTATTAGTCCAAAGCACCCACCAGTCAAGCAGAAGAGACGGATGTTAGGCCCAGAGCGATCAACAGCTTTAAAAGAAGAACTAGAGAAATTAAAAGGTAATGGATTTATTAAGGATTCAAAATATCCCGACTGGATATCGAATCCTGTCCTGATCAAAAAATCAAACGGGAAGTGGAGAACGTGTATTGACTTTTCTGATTTGAACAAGGCTTGCCCGAAGGATAACTTTCCTCTCCCCAGAATTGATCAACTAGTAGATTCGACGGCCGGGCATGAGCTTTTATCCTTTATGGACGCCTATTCCGGTACAATCAAATTCCCATGCACATACCAGATCAAGAGCATACAAGCTTTATCACAGACTTGGGGTTATATTGTTACATGGTAATGCCATCTGGGTTAAAGAATGCGGGAGCCACGTATCAGCGCCTATTCAACCGCATGTTTTACAATCAAATCGGGAAAATCATGGAAGTTTACGTGGATGATATGCTCGTGAAATCCAAGCAATCTCCCGATCATACGAAGGACTTAGCAGAAATGTTCGGCATACTACGAAGGTATGGGATGAAGTTGAATCCCTTGAAGTGTTCTTTTGGAGTGGCATCATGCAAGTTCCTCGGCTTTATCGTGAGTTCCAGAGGAATTGAAATCAATCTGGACCAAATAGCAGCAATCCGGAATATAGAGGAACCGCGAAAGATTAAGGATGTTCAAAGCTTAGCCGGGAAGGTTGTAGCACTGGGCAGGTTCACCTCCAAAGCAATGGACAAGTGTGTACCTTTCTTTGATCTGATAAAACGGGGAAAACGAAATTTTGAGTGGACTCCCGATTGTGTGGAGGCATTCCGGAATCTATTAAACTTCTTAGAAAAGCCTCCAATATTATTAAAACCTGTGGAACATGAGGATTTGTTCGTCTACTTGGTGGTATCATCTCACGCCGTCAGCACAACATTAGTAGTGAAGAGGATAAAGTCCAGAAACCTGTGTATTACGTAAGCAAAAAACTAGCTGCTGTAGAACGTAACTATCCGAAGATAGAGAAGCTTGCTTATAGCCTCCTGATTGCTTCCCGCAAACTTTGCCATTATTTTCAGGCACACCCGATAGTTGTATATACCGATCAACCTTTGAGACAAGTGTTGCAGAAACCCGAAGCATCGTGGCGATTACTTAAATGGAATATCGAGTTGAGTCAATTTTAGTTGAACTCTCAGCCACGAAGATCGATAAGGGGGCAGGCATTGGCTGACTTTATAGCTGAATTTACAATTCCTGAAGAGGAAACGGTGGGTGACAAGGTAGTTGCTTTGGATCGAGACTTAGAGCTTAGTCCGTGGAAACTATATACGGACGGGGCCGAGAATGATCGAAAGTCCGGCGCCAGAGTTGTTTTGATAACTCCTGAAGGACGATCTATCTACTATGCATTACAGTTAGAGTTTGCTGCTACTAACAACGATTCCGAGTATGAAGCCCTGGTTGCTGGGCTGAAACTCGTCAAAGATTTGGGAGTGAAGACACTAGATATATATTGCAATTCGAAGATAGTTGTATGTCAAGTTCGAGAAGAATTTGCTGCTAAAGGACCTCGACTCATCACTTATCTCGGAAAATCAGAAAGCAGATCGACTGGCAAAGCTAGCAAGTTCTGATAATCCTAAAGAAACCGAAATGGTTCCGATAGAGGTGCTGGAATCACCGAGTTTCGAACTAATGGTAGTAGAGCTAGCCTTGGAAGTTGAACCAGAAAGATAATCCTAGATGACATCGATTAAGAATTTTCTCAAGAATGGAACCCTCCCGTTAAAAAAGAGTGAAGGACGAGCTGTAAGATGCAAGGCTGCAAGATACGTTTTATAGGACGACGTCTTTTATCGCCAAGGGTTTTCAATGCCCCTACTACGGTGTATCGCACGCGACGACATTAAACGTGTACTATAAGAAGTACATGAAGGTGAGTGTGGAGATCACACTGGGGGCCAAACCTTAGCAAAAAAAGTATTACAGTACGAATATTTCTGGCCTACCGTGAATAAAGACGCGGCTGATTATTCACGATGCTGCGATACATGTCAAAGATTTGCCAAAGTTCCCAAAGCGCCTCTAACCCAGCTCAAGTCGATGGTAAGTCCATGGCCGTTTGCCATGTGGGGAATTGATATTATCGGAGCGCTACCTATTGCCAAAGGAGGAGCTAAGTACGTGATCGTTGTCGTGGACTACTTCACAAATGGGTGGAAGCTGAACCTTTAACAACCATCACGGCGAGGAAGGTGATCAGTTTTGTGGTCAGAAACATTATTTGTCGATTTGGGAGACCGAAGACCATCATAACCGATAATAGGACGCAGTTTGACGGCATCGAGTTTAGAAACTTCTGCCAGAAATACAAGATTGATAAACGATACATTGCAGTAGCTCATCTGCAGTCAAATGGCCAGGTCGAAGCCATAAACAAGGTCATTAAATCAATTCTAAAGAAGCGGTTGGAGCAGGCCAAAGCTAGATGGGTAGACGAGTTGCCATTAGCTTTATGGGCCTACAGGACAACCTTTAAGACGGCTACCATCCATACTCCCTATTCACTTTCCTTTGGGTCAGAAGCAGTGATCCCGGTAGAATTGGAAGTTCCTTCTCATCGAGTTGCATATTACGATCCGATGACAAATAAAGCACTCCTCCTAGAATCTCTTGATATGATTGAAGAAAAAAGAGATGAAGCTGACTTGCGTGCCTCGAGACATGGGCATCAAGTAGCACGTTATTATGACTGGAAACTTCGCTTCAAAACCTTTGAACCAGGAGACCTAGTACTGAAACGAGTCTTCCCGCCTTCGACCCAATTGGGTCCAAAATGGGAAGGGCCATACACCATCCAACGGAAGCTTGATACAGGAGCATTCAAGCTAACGACCGTGGACGGTGAGGAGATTCCTAGAGCCTGGAACGCTTAGCACTTACGACGATAACTGAGCTAGATATGAAATGTCATCCCTTTTTGTTTTTACAAGCTATGTAAAAAGGCACGACTTACCTAAAAAAAGTCTATTTATATGAACAAAGGATTATGAAGTAGATGTAGGCTATGACTTAGCTGAACCACTATAAAAATATCGTGTGTCATTTACTTTTCTGCATTATTTTATCTTCAACAACTATTCCATAATGACCATGAAACATGAAATACTAAATTAGATTTGGAAAGTTGAAGATGACCTATGTGCAGGAACAAATAAAACGATCGTTTGCAAAATAAAATGATGGGAAGATAACATTCTTAACTCTAACTCTCAAGAATCGAGAGAGTATAAAGGACGGGAAGACGACGTCCCTTGAGGCATGAAGGTGCACCCAGATGAGAGACCGTCTTAATGCTACTCTAACCTGGTTATGAGATAGGAGAGTATAAAGATGCTAGAAAGAATAAGCATCAATGACGAAAGGAATATTGCCCTGCCGGGAAATCGGGGGTAATTGGATTTTGAATTTAATAAATCTTGAATAATTTTGCTCAGTTATTCAAGATTGACTGGGGACAATATGTGTGCGCATATTCCCCTCAACAATAATTTCATTATATAATTGTAATATGACATGCTCTTGCATTTTTTCTTAAGTGCTAAACTAACAAGTATCAGACATTGTAGGCAATAAATTATTATTATTATTTACAAACACGTGAGTTTGTACAGGGAAATCAAGCAAAGGACGCGAGTGTCGCACTCGCTGCGACAATTGCGGACCAGTTAAATGCCAAAATAAAACAAAGCACTCCATCATTTGGGCTTTGGAGCAGACTTGGATTTTTTGGTAGCTTTCTGAGTAGCCTTAGCTTCCTTTTCAGCATCAGTCATAATGCGTTTCGGCCTTTTCTTCTTTGCAGTCGAAGTGCTAGAATCGATTGATTTTTTACCAAGAGTCGGAACACTGGAATCAAGAGAAGATTTTTAAGCAAGCTCCTCTGTAATTGACCTAGTTGAAAGCTTAACGACTAACCTTGATCCAGGATCCATCACTGCAAGGGGTTTGAGGCTTTCAGGATTCAAGTCTTCAATTTTCAGCTGCATACGTTTGTCTTGTTCGACTTTCATTTCAGCCAAAGTGATGTCATCAGCACTTTTTGAATCCCCAATCATGGCCACATCAGGATCTTCCTCATGCCCCTCGCTACCACTATCGTCTTTCAAGGCATCTATCACCTCGTCATCATGAGAAGTGTCGGCCTTAAACAGTTCAGCTCCCCCTCCTGACTCTACAGTGGTAGCCTTATCCTGTTCTCCTTGAGCCTTTTCCATGGATTTTACCCCGGTGGTGGTTCCCTGATGCACGTCAGTCTTCTCAGTCGGTTCAACGCCTATAGAATGAGAAGCAACAGTTATCAACTCAGGAGAAAATAAAGGGTCCTCCATCGATTTCCCAATTATGTGGTGAAAAGTGGAGACGGCCTTGACGAATTGAGGTGAAAAGGTAGAAATACCTTCCGATGATTTCTCAGTTGGAGTGACTGCCGTCTCTGACGCTGACTCAGGTATGGGAGATAAAAGAGATGCCTGAGGGATCCCCGGGTTCTCAGGATCATATCCCTCGACTTTAGAAGTTTCAGCGGTAGTGGAAGAAGAAACAACCTCAGGGATATTCTTTTGTTTGGCCGTTCGCTTCTCCTCCATAGCAGCGGCAATGTGGCGACGCCCCTCGGCCAGGCGTGCCGGCTCATCATCTCTTAGATATTTTTCCATAAGTTTATCTTCATCAACGAAGTCTACCTTAAGTTCCTCTTTCTCCCATTCGATAATTTGACTCCATACGTGAACCAAGGTATTTGGATAATCCTCAATCCAAGAGATGTTTCGGCGACGAATTATGTGTGTGCAGAATTCAGTTAGTAATTCGCCAAAACCGTGCACTTCTTCCTGAGCCCCTGACAGCTGTTTACGGGTCTCTTCAGCGGACTTAATAACATTTTCCACATTCCCCTCAGCTAGGGCAGCCTTATTCTTGGATTCCATTAACTTGGATTCCAAGTCAGCGTTTCGTTTCTCCAATTCAGCATTTTTTCTCGCTAACTCAGCTTTTTCTTGCTCAAGAGTATTGTAAGCTCGTTGCATTTTGACATTGTCCGACTTAGCATCTTCCGCTTGTTTCTTCAACTCCAAACGCTCTTGATTATGAGATTCCAGCAAGTCATGATAATGCTTTTGTAACTCCTCGAATTATTGTTTGAAGTTGTTAGCATCTCGTTGAGCGATGACAAGTTGAGCCTGTGTGTCCTCAAGGTCCTTCTCCAAATTTTTCAAGGCCTTTTCGTCATCATCTGCAGTCTTTTTCATCGAATTAACATATGTAATTAAAGTCCGAATGATTCTAGAGAGATTACGTGAATACTTGATTATCTCCGAATATTGCTTCTCGACTGCGTCAATCTTCGCTTTAGCCTCATCTGCCCACTTTGAGGAAATAAGCTCGAGAGCAGGTAAGAAAGTCAGATTTTCAAAATAATGGTCTGGGAACTGCTTCTCCAGATATGCCCGCTTGATTTTAGACTCTGTAGCTAGTGGTGGAGGTTTGCAGCATGTTAGCTCAGTGTCCCTATGTTTAGTGGGCACGATAGCTGTATCACCCTTTCTAGGTCGCTTATCAGAAACCTTATGTTTGTCTCGTGAGTCGGTATGTTTGGGTGGACTTTTTTCCCGACTGTGTTTGTCTTGAGGAGAAGTTCGGCCTTTGGGATGCGATGTGTCTTCTCCTCGATGACTCTAATAGCTTTTATATCGGTCTGGATCTGACCGGATGGGGGAGCGAGAGCGCGAGGTGTGTGGCCGATAAGAATCATGAGGCCTTCTGTCCTCTCTACCCCGGCTTTCACGGCGATCATGCTCGACATCGGGAGGGGGTCTAGTCATGCTATGACGTATTTTCCTGACATCGTAGTAAGGGCGAGACATTGTACCTGCGCAACAATGTAAGTGGAATTTAGAATCAGTGTTCAAATGAGAAGTAAGTGTTGTGAAGTGTGGTGCTATTGTGTTGGGTGCATCCTAAGTGGTGTTCCCCCCGACAAAACCCGAGTCCGAAGCCAGGCCAGCGCGAGTGGGCTCTTTGGCCTTCACGGGAGTAGTCTCCTCTAAAGAAGTGAAAATTAAAGGATTTGTGCCAAAGTCCTCTGAAGTATAGATGGTTTCAGGTAGGGGGAGATCTCATAAGCCGTGAAATGTGGAATCATCGGTAGTAGGGACATCTCCTTGAGAAGCGTCTATTGGCAGCTCTTTAGGGGACATTGACTTCTCAGGAGAAATAACATCATCAGGGACGGTATATCCTTCTCTGTGCTTTTCGGCTATGTTGGCCAACTCATCGTCCTGAGTTGAAGATGGAGAAGGTGAAGTCCGAAGAGGTATTGTTGGACTTTTTGATCCCTCGCCCGTTTCAGGAATAATGTCCACTGGGGGGATGTATACATATGGAACCGACCCATGACCTATGTTATGGGTAATGGATAGTAACCCGTGATGATGGAGGTACTCATCCTTAAGAACTTCGTCGATGGTTAGAAACTTTTGATCGCCATTAAGAAGCCGATGCATCCGATCAAAGTACAATTGATCCGATATTTGTTTTAGGTTATCAACTGCAAACAAAAGAGAAAGCAGGTTAATGTGTTGGCATGAACATTCAAAATTGAGATCTAGAAAATCGATGCTTTACTTGATTTAGTCCATCTCCTGGCGCACCCCGGCTGTTGCCTGATATAAAACCACTCGAGCTTGGAATCGCCGGCCTTGCTGCTAAATGGAGCTGAAATAATTTTCCTTTTTGGGACTAATTCGAAATAGGAGAAGGAAGGAGTCTCTTGAGTCCGATGCTTAAAATTATAAAAAAAGTGGACGTCATCGAAAGTAGGCTCTGTACCTAAAATCTCTCTGTATGCTATATATAAGGTATATAAGTTAGCATAAGAATTGGGATGTAACTACATGGGGGCAATCCGCATTTGTCTCAAAAAGTCGACAACAAAAGTCGAAAACGGTGGAATAGCTCCAACCATACACATCAATCGGGTAACTGCCATAAATCCTTCAGGAGGATTATGGGGACGATTAGATTTCGATGGCACCAGGGTATCCCTTTTCAATATCCCGTGCTTTAAACATATGCGAACAAGTCTGTCGTCATCAATAGTCAATTCAACAGAATCATTGGGTAACTCCAATATAATGGCAGACTCAAACTCATCAGGAGCTCTATTGTCTCCTATCCCTCCTTCCTCTTCATCTCCCAGAGAAACTTCACTATCGGAAGGTGTTTCGCTGTTATGCGCCCCTACTTCATAATCTGGGCCCTCATCGTCCCATTCAGGGTCTGAGGAAGAAGATATGTCATCAAGAGTAAATTTCTCAGAAGTTTCCGCAACTTCCGTCTTCTTTGCTAACCTAGATGAACATCTCTCGGCCATGATCACTAGATTATTGAAGAAACAATAGAAAGGATTAGAGTAAAGTTGCCCGTGTCCCCCGTGTGTGTATGTGAACTAAAGTGTGTGCTATGTGTACCAAAGATGCAAAGTAAACACATGAGAGCGTGATATAAAGATCCAAAGGAGTAATAATGTTTCAGAATAGTTCTTGATGTTTGTTATGTTCGTAAGGCGCTATCCTAACTGTTCATTAAGTTGAAGGTTATGCCCAGCATTGATTAAGCCAGTTGGAAAAATTCTCGCACATTGAATTGGACTGTTTTGGTTCGGTTCGGATATGTGTATTGGGATCAGATCGGGGGGCAAAGTCATGTTTCGGTCTGAAGAAGACATTCACACCAGTGATTAAAACCGGATCGGTTCGGATATAGGCTTTCGGAGCGAATCAGATCAGCTTGAATAATCATGCCTCTTCTCCTCCTTGTCTCTTATTCCGACCCGATCAGGTAGGCTTTATTTCCCCTTTTCTGCCTTTTTCTGCTCTGACCCGATCCGGTATTGTATACATCTTTCCCTTCCCTTTGCTCCAACATTCCTCCACCCGAACCGATTCTAGTTCCTCTCCTCTTCTTCATCTTCCCCATTTTCCATCTCGCTTAACCAATACCGAAACCAACTCCATGTCAAAAGCCCCAATTAAGACCGAGCACTTATGTACTCAAATATACTATAAAATCCTAATTCCCTCTCTCAACGCCTCGAGGTGGTGACAGAACCACCAACGACGACGGCAAGGAGAGAGAAGGCCAAGGCATCGAATCCAGGCAAAGGTCATGACCAAATCGCTCGAAATTGACCACAAATTTTAACTGAAATCAGTTATTACAAGGATAATCAAAGTTTTTAACCTACCAAATTGTTTAATTTAAAGACGAACGAGAGAGTTTCGGAGTTTTTGACGTTTTAGGGTTTCAATGCAAAATCTGTTGGGCGAGAGCAATAAAAGAAGAAGAGGAAGAAGAAGACAGGAGGCAGACCTATATAAGTTTATGGTGACTACTCATATTCCCAGTCTTTTCTACCCCGTTCGGATCGGGATTCAGGCCCACAAATGCATTCTAGCCTGTTAGTCCACCGTTAAACAATATAGGAGGGAAATCCATTCGGGTCGGGTCCAAACCGAAAGGGATTATACACATTGACTTGGCACGCAGGTTGAATTCAAGGAAAAGCTTACCTGGAGGAATCATTGAACATTAAAAAGAGCTCTCAAAGTTGTCTGAAAATGAAGAAAGTAATTCATAGAGTTTATAGATATATATATATATATATATATATATATATATATATATATATATATATAAGCAACAAAAGGCATGACTTTATGAAGTGGCACGTCTCAACAAGTCAATGGAAGCGATCATTCAATGGCTTTAATTCAAAGACTATTTTGTGAACTACTTCGAAGCACACTTTATCTTAAATAAGAATGTACTTCGAGGGGGCAAAATGTTAGCCTACTTTGTGAACTAGGCTACACAAAGAGAAAATAGTGGGAAAGCCATCAACCGGTTCAGATCGGAGGGAACCAGCGCAGGAAAGAAGCAGGAGTCAAAGACGCAGACATCACATCGGTTCGGTTCGGAGAAGCATTTCAGCGACACCAAAAGAAAGCAAGCAGCCTCATCGGATCGGATCGGAGGCGGCAGATCCGAACCCATTTTCTCTGAACATGTGACCGTTGCTACACACGTCTCCTGAAGACTCGGGTCAAGCACGACCATTTCCTCCCACGATCTCCCACTAAATCGATGCGTTGTCGCCATCTAGAGGTCTCCGAACCCGACTCTTATGGGATGGGTGCCACGGAGTTCCGAACCGGAGCCACTTCGAGGAGATTTTTCACCTATAAATACACCATCAAGAGGCATTTGAAAGGATCTTTTGGCAAATTCTCAGTTCTAACTTCCTTCATAGCCGAATTTCATAACCACATACAGATCAAAATCATCTCTTAAAGTCTATTTTTGAGAGATTTGAGTGAGCTTATGCATTGTAATTGTGAAGTTTAGTGAGAATCATTGCTGTATTTGCATTCCAATCATCAATTAAAGGAATAGAAAGTGGACGTAGGCTCTTTAACGCCGAACCACTATAAATCGTGTGTTCTTCGTTGCTTTTTAGTTCTATTTCATTAAAATCATAGCTAATTTGGGTGTTAGAACCAGTTTTTGGTCTAACAATATATATGAGTTTATCTTCATTGTTGGGATGTTGCATTTCTATTGCCAAAGAATTTGACTCGAACATGAACATGTGCTTGGTGCACTTGTACATTATATGCTGGTTACATTTCATGTTGCATTTGCTTCATCTGTCATGTTGGTTCGAGATTGAGCTTGAATTGTGCACTCGTTGTTTTGTTGCACTTGTGTGTTCATGGATACTTGCAACATGCCAGTGTTGTCAAGCTTTACCTGAACACATCATTCTGGATATACTTGTCCCTTTCTGACCATATTGCACCTGCATAAATATGAGTATTCATGTATTGTATGTGCAATATATATATTTGTGTGTATGTGTGTGTGTGTGAGTCAGAGAGAGAGAGAGAGAGAGAACTAAAGACGATGTCTACCTTGTGGTATTTACAGTGAATCACACTGAATATCACAAGCAGTCTAGACACATATGGATACATATAGATATCAGATCAAGTCATGAAATATGATGAGAGGCACAATAAAACTCTGAGGCCAAATAAAATTTTAAAATGAAACTATATCTGCTAGAATTTAATATTATTTTGTTCCAGTTTACTGTATGTGTTTCTGTAATAGGTAAGTAGGTGACTGGACTGATTGTGAAGACAGACATAAAACAAGTGTGTCAGAATGTATGAGTGTAACTGTATGTATATGAGAGAGCTGAACTAAATGTGAATTTGTATGTATATACAACTAAGTGATACTGAGAGTTGTAGTGAGGAACATATGTAATAAGAAATTGAATGTATTGAATTACAGTGAGATGTACAAATAGTGGAGTTACAAATATGTACTATTCAATGTAGAAATTAAATATTATATTTCAACAAAATACTGTTTGAATACTTAAATTCTTATGCAATAGTATTCTATTTAAATATAAATATTTAATTCTATCTATGATGTAGTAGAATAGTACAATTACGAACAAATTTATATTAATATATATATATATGTTATCATCAAACAAAAGTTATAGAATTGTTATATACAACAATTTCATATTCACCTCCATTGTCAATTCTAAGCTTTTTGATCTTTAGATTTGTCTCATTTTCAACCATAGCTTTCCATATCATGAAAGCCTCGAACACTTCAAATTTATGCCTTAAAAAAAGCTATACCTTTCGCAAGCGATCATCGATGAAAGTAACGAAGTAATGCTTTACACCCATGGATGAGACGGTCGTTGGCCCCTAGAAATTAGAATGAACAAGCTCCAGCCTTTCCTTCTTGGGGGTTTTTACCATTTATTTGAAAGCTACCTCTCTTCAGTTTTCCAAGTATGCAATTTTCGCACATGCCTATCTCCACCGACTTTTCCTCATGGTCCTTCGGTGCATTTCTGCATTGGTTTTTGTAGTGCCCAGTCTTACCATAGTTCCAACACTCAACGGTCTTTGAGCTATGGGAATTGTTGGGATTTCTGGATTAGATCTCCAGTCCATTAACCCACCTCGATAGTTTAATTTGCTACGTCCATTTCCTCGTGTTTAATTTCTTCCTCTTGATTGTGTATGCAAAATTGAAAAGTTTGATGACTGACCAGAATCCCTCCGTTTTATCTCCTCACTGAGAACCATATCACGAATATCATCAAATTTTAACTTATTGCTTCTGACGATCTACTCACTGCCATGATAGTAACATTCCAACTTTCTGGTAGGGAAGAAAAAAGTATCAAAGCTCGTATTTCTTCATCAAATTCAATCAACCGAACTTAGCTGAGAAGTAATTGTATTCATTTGATTGATATGTTGGGCTACCGATGCACCCACAAATTGAACAATTGCCTCATCAAATGAACTTTGTTAGAGGCCGATGGCTTCTTATACATGCTGGATAAAGCCTCCATAAGACATGTCGTGGTCTTTTCCTTTGATATGTTGAAAGCAACATTGCAAGATAACATTAATCGAATAAATCCTAGAGCCCGTCTATCAAGAAGGACCTAATCTTCAACCTTCATATTCTCCTGGTTCTTTTCTGAGAGAGGTTGACAAGATTTTTATGGTATACGTAATCTTCAATTTACATTTTCAAAATCATAAGTCTGCTCCATCAAGCTTCTCGATTTTCACCTTTTCTTTATCTACCGCCATCGCTCCCACTTAAATTTGATTCCCTTTCTAACAAATTATGGATTTGATACCAGTTGTTGGGAAATAACGCATATTCCCTAAAATTTGATTTGTGAAGAAAAAAATTAAGTGTAATATGGTAAGACACACAAACTTGATAACGAAGTTCGGCCAATTATGCCTACGTTTCGGGGTTGCTGCAAATCTTTTATTTAAGAGAATATAACAAAGTGATTACACAAAACACTTTTCATTCAACACTCAATCTCACTCTTAAGCTTATTTCCTTTTTTTCTAGTTGGATTTGAGATGGGTCAAAATTTATGAAGAAGAAGGATGTGTTTATAGGGTGAGAAGATGGTTGGTGGAGATTGTTGGCTTGGTTGGTGGCTCAGTTGGTGCCATTGTTGGTGGCAGCCCCATGTTTATTACATGGGCTGCTGGCTGCAGCAGTAGCCATTCTAACAAGACAATCAATAGCTGCAAGACAAAATAAAATATTTATTGAACCAAATTTGCAGAAGTATGGAAATTTTCATTATTTTGGCAACATAAAAATTTAGATTATAAAGGCTTGGCCCTTACGAATTATTTATAAGTAAAATAAAAACATACTCTTTATTTACTATAGTTATTGTCTAATAATGGAAAATTGTTCATTGGTAACTAATCTGCCGTGAGGTAACAAAAAATTAGATAGTGCATAAATGTAACAAACAACAAATCCTTACTATCTAAGTTGATTACATACATAACACGTCCAACCTAAATATCATAAAAATACGAATCATTTTTTTAGAAGAGAAAGGTAAAAGAAGAACAGAAATAACAACATCTCATAGCGCAGCAGAAAAAAATATAATATATCATAACTTTTGAAATAACAAATTTTAACTATATAACGTACAATTTATTGCGGGAAAAAAACGAATAGAAACTGATTGATGGTAAGGCAAAACAAACAACAGATAGTCACCAGCAAAGCAATCACAGATCTAGCAATAAAAGAAATAACACAAGAGGTTTATAGTAGTTCCACTAACGTCTTGTTAGTGTACGTCCACTTGGGGAGAGGAGTTTTATTAATTTTCTCAATTAGAGAAAATTACAAGACTGATAGTAGGGGAGAATAAGAACTTTTTTGAGATGATACACCTCATATTTTTGAGATGACAATACATTCACCTAATCCCTATCCTTATATAAGGATTAACACTTGTGGTTGAAGTAATGATTTATGATATAAATCAATTCCTAATTAATTCTCCAATTCTCCTGATAGGCTTCCTTGTTTAACCAACCAATTAGGGAATTAATTCCTTACTTCACTATCCCAAAAAGAAACCTTCTTCAAATCCTTCCACTTATGTAGGTAATTTATTGCCTATCCCTTTTACAAATAAAAGAGCAATAAATTTCTGATATCTTCCAAATCTTCTGCAAATTGGAAATATTATATTCCCAAATTAACAATATTTTCTTAAATTTTTCTTAATGGAAACATTGTATCACCATAAATAATATATTCCGATCTTCAGCAAATGGAAATATTGTATCACAAATTCTAACAATCTCCACCTTGATACTATATTTCCTTGAAAGCATACCAACTCCACCGACATCCTCTTACTCTAAGCATCTTCTCGGATAAGACAACAAGGTTACTTCCCCCAATGAGCCTCGGTATGGCCATCACCCATTGCACTTTGTCAACAACTCCGGCAATGCCACCGCTTGCCAACAAAGTGTTCAAAAAGTATCCCCTTCAAGTAAGACCTATCAATCTTCACCATGAAAACAAACGCCTTCATGAACCATCTCACTCTCCTCATACCGTGCCACCATGTGGCATCTTGCATTTTGTTAAGCGAATCCAGTTCGAACAGCGCTCAAACTTAGTAGTTTGCAAAGACTTATGCATATCCACTGCTTTCTCTTTTGATCTCTGACCAACTTCAGGCGAACCCTTCTTCCGCTTATCAAGCACATCCTCTTGGCAAAATCCCACCTTCTTGAAGCTTTCCCCTTTGATAATATTCTTCCTATGCAGAAAGTCAAAGTCCCTTATCGTATGCCTAGCTTTAACATCTTTCCACGAGAACTGTAGCCGCCAACTAGGGATGAGCATGGTGCGGTTTGGTGCAGTTTTGACTTAAAACCGCACCCGGAACCGCTAGCGTGGGGTTTTCAAAAGTAGGAACCGGACCAAAAACCATTGGTGCGGTTCGGTTTTAAAAGTGCGGTTTCGATTTTTAAAAGTGCGGTTTCGATTTTTAAAAGTGCGGTTTCGGTTTCAAAACCAATTAACAAAAAAAAAACATCGTTCCCTTAGATGGTGATGCACATGAAATGTTTAAAGCTGAGGCAGAGGATTTTTTATTTGTCCAGTGTGTGATATTGATCTTCACATGCAAATGAAAACTCTTTTACTGTAATGACCAATCGGTCCAATCCTAATACCATCTTACTATAAATGACATCAAGGCAAAGGATGTAATCCAAATCATAATTCTGAAGGACCGAAAGCAGTATGTAGAACATGTTCTAGATACTTCTCAGCAGTAGCATACCGCCTCTTTTTAACCTCTATAGCTAATACGGTAAGAGCTTTGTCTGGTGGCAGGTCTTGATAGCATGTCAAGGTGTTCAATATTAGTTTTGTTTTCTTTTGTAGACCCTTTCTATGATCAGACATTTCCATCAACACGTCATGATTAATCTTGGCAACTTGAGTCAATATAGCCGTGCAGTTAGAGTGCTGCAGCATGCATTGCTGCTCTTTTGCTTCCATGATTGCCAAGTAGTGAACGTGCAGATTTGCCTAAAGCTAAATTTGAGAAGGTAGCATTAAAATTTACGTATAAGTATCATTCGGTGCGGTTTCGGTTTTGCGGTTTGAAAAAGGATGAAAACCGAACCCGGACCATACTAATGGTGCGGTTTCATCATTTTTGCGATTTTACTTCGGTGCGGTTTTTTAAGATGCGGTTTTTATCGGTTTTATGCGGTTTCGGTTCGGAATCGGTTTTCCTACTCATCCCTACCTCCAACCCTTGACTCTCGGTTTCGGTTCGTAATCGGTTTTCCTACTCATCCCTACCTCCAACCCTTGACTCTCCAAGTACAGTGCTTCCCCTCAGGAGATACAAATTATGAAACATATCTCCCTTCATCACTACAAATGCACGCTTAGAAACTATAATACTATCCTTATCAATAGTCACCTCGCATCCTTTCGATGCCAACTGCCCAAGATATATCATTGACTTCCGAAGACCTGGAACATAACGGACATCTATCATGGTGCGTATTTCCCTGTCATACTTGCGAATCTGCACAGTACCTTCGCCCATGAATCTACAACTAGCTTCATTCCCCATAAGAATTAGTTTCCCTCTTTTTTTCTTTTAAAAGGACTGAAATAATTCTTATTAGGTGTTATATGAAAAGACGCCCCCGTATCTAGCACCCAATGGCCTGATACATCTGATATTATCGCTGTCAACAAGTCATCAAACAAAAATTTCTCCATCGCAACCGATGAATTTCAAGTTTCGATCTTTTTCTTCAAGTCCGGACAATCTCTCTTCCAATGGCATAGTTTCTTGCAAATGTAGCACTTCCCATCCCTTGCCTTTATTTTCTTCTTCTCCCCTCTCTTTGTACCAGCTAATAAGGCTTCCGTGCTACTTCCTCCTCTACCTTCACTCAACCCCTTTATCTGATCCCTCAAATCCTTAGATAGAAGACCTGCCTTCACATCATCTACTGTTAATGTATCTTTGGCATAGATAAGACTGTTAGCGAAACATTTGTATCACTCTGGAAGAGAACACAAAGAATCATTGCTATTTGCTCCTCATCCACTTTCAAGTCAACAGTCTTCATCTTCATCACGAGATCATCAAAGAAGCTTAGATGTGCCTTCATTGAAGTACACTTTCTCATCCGCATGGTGAAAAATGACTTCAGTAAAATCAGATGGTTGGTTAGTGACTTCTTTAAATAATTTTTTTCCAGCTTAGTCCAAATGTCCTTAGCAGTGGTCTCACTGCTAATCTCTGAAATGACATTTTCTCCCATTGCCAATTGTAAAGTAGTAAATGCCCATCGTTCCATTTCCTTCCTTTCCACGACTGAAATATCATCCGTCAACTCCTTAGGAGAAAACGCCATAGGATGAACATTGTTTCTCATCAGAACAACTTTCATCCTCCATTGCCACTTCTCGAAGTCTTTGTCCCCATTCCATCTTTCTACTGCTAACTGAGATCTTGCTTCCATATATGTCCATTTGACATATGGCCTTGTTACAATTGCTGAATTCTCCTTATCTCCTGGCATAATGTCTAACACCCTTTTTTAATCAAGCTAGTTGCTCTGATACCAATTGTTGCAGAAAAAACGGATAGGAACGGATTGATGGAAAGGCAAAACAAACAATAGATAGTCACCGGCAAAGCAATCACAGATCTAGCAATAAAAGAAATAACACAAGAGGTTTATAGTGGTTCCACTAACGTCTTGTTAGTGTACGTCCACTTGGGGAGAGGAGATTTTATTACTTTTCTCAACGAGAAAAAATTACAAGACTGATAGTAGGGAAGAAGAAGAACTTTTTTGAGATGATACTCCTCATATTTTTGAGATGATAATACATTCACCTAATCCCTATCCTTATATAAGGATTAATGCATGGGGTTGAAGATATTAATTTATGATATAAATCAATGCCTAATTAATTCTCCAATTCTCCTGATAGGCTTCGTTGTTTAACCAACCAATTAGGGAATTAATTCCTTATTTCACTATCCCAAAAAGAAACCTTCTTCAAATCCTTCCACTTATGTAGGTAATTTATTGCCTATCCCTTTTACAAATAAAAGAGCAACAAATTTCTGATATCTTCCAAATCTTCTGCAAATTGGAAATATTATATTCCCAAATTAACAATATTTTCCAAAACTTTTCTTAATGGAAATATTATATCACCATAAATAATATATTCCAATCTTCAGCAAATGGAAATATTGTATCACAAATTCTAACATAATTATCGGAGTACAACACTTACAACACAGCGGAAATAAAAATACTATATATCTAACACTGAAGCCTCCTGATCCAAGCTCCTTTGGATATATCTGTAAAATTCTGAACTACTTGACTGCCCGTACAAATTTGGCACCCAAGAGTTTAGGTAAAACAAACAAAATAAACTCTGGGTTAGTCATGGGACTGGTATGAGTAAACGAAATAAAATAGTTTAAAAAGTTAAATGATATCTCATAAGACCACGCCGTATAACACCGAACGGTTTTTCCCTTATGAGAATCCAAAGCACTTGATTTAACTTTCAAAATCCTTTTGAAAGAAACAGTAATCTTTATGTCAAAACTCTTTTGATATTTTAATAGTGTCTAAACCAAATAAATAGAAATCTAGTGGAACTCTTTCATCTCACGTTCCACATACATAATATACAATCAAAACCGCGAGCAATTATTGGG
Organism: Allium sativum; assembly: GCA_030737875.1. Classification (NCBI taxonomy): domain Eukaryota; kingdom Viridiplantae; phylum Streptophyta; class Magnoliopsida; order Asparagales; family Amaryllidaceae; genus Allium; species Allium sativum. The sequence goes on from CM060923.1 coordinate 648,745,208, forward strand.
CAATGACTTTCCAACTATGACAAGGTATGGAACCACCTTTCGATAGTGTATCTCTAGAGGAGAATACACTGGGTTCAACAAGAACATCATGTAAACCAGTCACACATGACCGACAAATCATTTCGCTTGAGTGTGTCGAATGTGTATCACCAACGGTTGTGATCAGCAACCATTTTCCCAAATGGGACAGCATCGAATAAAATAAAGAATGAAATGAATTTCCCTAGATAGGTGATAATACACCCTAATTGGGGGCTACCCACTTAGCCATGTTGCTTGCCCGATTTTTGTCATTTCCCGGTTGTTGAGGCCTGAGGCTAGGATTCTTACAATTCATTGATAGCACAATCACTTTGTATGCCACATTGTCAGATCTGTTAATCATTAATTGATTTGCATAATTATATTCTGGATCTTATGCTAAGATAATAAATTCTCTTCCACCATATATATTTGTATAGAACAACATATGCGATCATTGGAAATACTCTGCCAGACATTCGTCTATATACGTTCGTTCTGGGATTGAACGAAACCGAAGGCACAATTTCCATTAATCGAAAAAGCCATTGCACTCTACTCCATCTCCGATTATCTTCATATAATCTGATTCGCAACTCTTCTGCCAATACGGAGTGGTTCTCGGACAATAATCCAACCGGCCTCTCCATATTGACAACGATATTGGCAAACACTTCGATTGTCGGTTATTTAACTATCGAAGAAAAAAACATTCATTCAAAGCATCAAACAAATTGCTGGGCCTTTTAATTAATATTTCATTAATTAAAATACTTTTCTATTTCCTTATCCATATTTGTAATAACCCGGAAATCCGAGCCAATTTAAAATTTTTATTTTGGCGAATTTAGTGAATTTTGCTTATTTAAAATGGATTATTTTAAATAATAACGACGGAAAATTTATTTTCGACGAAGTGGAAACGAATAATTTTATTTTAATTATAGTTCGAGCCTGAAATGGCGCGGTAGTTCAAAAATTCGATTTCGAATTTCAAATGAATATACAGAATTCGTTTTAAGTCGGAATTGGACGAAACAAGAAATATTTGAATCTGTTTGACGATATCTTTCTAACGAATGTAAGAAACTGAAGTTTCACTTTATAGAGTAAAGATATGTCCAGTTTAAAATTCAGAAAAGTTGTTGTGGAACTTATATATATTTTAATATATATAAAGGCCTTGAAAATATCTATTTTGCAAACGACCTCGGTTTTCGACGAAACCACTTTTGTTGGATCCATGATGTCAAGTTATTGCTAGGTTTCAAAATTCGTAATTTTTCGAATCAATATGTGAGCATGGCAAAGGAAAACGCGTTTGACCAGTTTCAGTTGATTTTAATCGACTGGAAAATAGCCATTTTTCAAACGGTCTCATAATTCGATGAAATTAGTTTTGTTAGGACCGTATCGTCAATACGAAGCTAGAAAATATTTTTCAGGAATTTTTAGAATCAGTATGTGGCCCCGGTAAGTTAAAATGAACGTTCAAATTCAATATACATTGATTTATATTTTAATTGAAACAGAAACTAATCGAAACGATAGAATTGGCCTACGAAACATATCCCATTGCGTTAAGAATGGGGGTAATTATCTAGGGAGACAGTCGTTGGGATTTGTTTGGAGTTTGTAGTGTTAAACAACTAATTGATGAATTAAAATATTATTAAATTATTAAATATAATACATAAATCTCATGAACCCCAGCTTTCCTCCACAGACAAAATCGAGCCCCTTTTCAAAATAAACCCGTCGTTGACATTTAGCCAGCCCTCCGCCATCGCCTGTCTCCGTTCATCGTCCGCCTCCCCCTCCGTCGTTTCACCATCGCCTACCTCTGGCACCGTACTTCTCAACCCAACGCCTCCCCTCCTCTAAACCGAACTGCAACCCTAAACAATCGAGCACTGTGACCTCCAGTCCACTCCAGGACCGCCGCCGCTACCATTCACCACCACTATCGCGTCAGGCCTCCGGCGTCGCCCCTCTGGACCCCCCACCTCCGACGTGAGCCCCGCCAAGCGACGAAGATCCAATTTGTTTTACAGTGAAATGTGAGTTTCTTTGTATACATTTTTTTATGCTATTAATTTGATTAAAAATAGAGGGTTACATGAATACCTTTAATTTAAAAGGGTAAATTTTGTAAGGGGATGGTTTTAAATAAAAATAAGGTTTTTATTTATGTGAATAGCGAAAAGGAAAATAATATAATTTTTATACATAGAAAGTCATGATTTTCATGAGGGTAAAAATACGATTTTTAATTGTACGAAGATAGGATTTTTATCGTATAAAATTAAGATCTTTAGACAAATAAAGTTTAGATTTTTGTGTAAGTAAAAATATAATATTTAGCGAAGTAAAAATTTGATTTTTACAATATAAACATCTTATTGAAGGTGCGATTTGTATAGTGTAAACATCGTAGGAAAAATATAATCTTTATATTAAAAAAACGATATTAAAATATAATTTTTATCCATAGAGTGATAATATAAAAGTGTGATATTTTTATATTATGTAAAAATAATAAAAATATGATTTTTATATAGTAGAGATTATAAAAATATAATTTTTATAAGGTAGAGAATATAAAAATACGATTTTTATATATATAGCGAAATAAAAATCTGATTTTTATTATATGTATAGTGATATAAAAATGGGATTTTTATCCATATAGCGTTGGAATAAGAATGTGATTTTTGATGTGAACAGCAAAGATTATGTTGGTAGTACGGGCAACTCCAGATGGTCAGAAATTCAGAAATAAAACTGGAGGAGTGGAACCCTCGGTGAGAGCTCCTCACTTTTAAATTTTATTTCTAGTTTGAGATATATACTAGGATGCAGACGGTGTTTAGTAGTACCTGACACCCGTCGTCCACAGACCATGGATGGCTTGTTTGTTTGATTGCCGTGTAGTGAAATTCATTGTGTGATGGTGAATGAAATAAAATATTTTACAGTGGAAATTATTTTATGGTTAAAAATATTTTTTTTTTACGTGGATATATAATAAATATTTATAAACAAATCGGACGATTTGTTTATATACACTGATTTGACTGATATTGATTGGGACGATAAATTTTACACATGCCCAACTGCACAAATAAAATGTGTGTTTTTTGATTTGAAACCCCACACGAGTATTGGGATGATATTTGACGTACACTAATCCCAATTTTTAGCTGTATGTCGATCGATTGGTCGACAGACTATGTAAGCTTTAATTATTTATATTTAATGCTTATGCAGTTGTGTGGTGCACTCTGGATGATGGTTGATTATTTATCATTGCTGTTATATACATGTGTTGTAGAGAATCCATATAATTAACATTATATGGTAATTAATTGGGCCTCATTCCAATTTGGAAAATAAGGAATATTATAAAAATAAATTCATGTGTTGAATTGAAAATAAATTCATGTGTTGAATAGAATAAACAATCATGTGTTGAATAAAAGCCGTGTTGATTAGATTGACGCCATTTTGACGTGAACGATATTAATATCGATTTTGTTCATTTTATAATGAATATCGAAAGTGATTTCAAAATCTGATATTTTGAAATGAATAGAAATTCGAATTAAATTGAAAAGAAATGAATTTCGAATTAAATTGAAAAGAAATGAAATTCGAATTAAATTGAAAAGAAATGAAATTTGAATTAAATTGAAAAGAAATGAAATTCGAATTAAATTGAAAAGAATTGAAATTCGAATTAAATAGAAAAGAATTGAAATTCGAATTAAATTGAGAAGAATTGAAATTCGAATTAGATTGAAACAGAATTGAAATCGTTTTGAATTGAATTTAAAACGTATTGAAATTGATTTGAATTGAAACCAATTTGAATTGAAATGGATTTGAATTGAAATCGATTTTAAATGAATTTAAAACGAATTTATATTGGAATATTCAATTTTGATTTGAAATTGAATATGAAGTTGAAATGGTTTTGAAAACGAATTTAAAACGACTTATAAAATAGTTTTGAAAGGAAATCGACGAAATATATATAATATATTTATATTATATATATAATGGCCTGAATAGAACGTGTCGCGCTGCGGTAGTTCACGAAATTCGACCATTAACTTCGAATGGACATTGCGGGAGATCGTACCGTCGGATTCTCCTAAAACTAGAACCGTTGGGTTCGTATCGAAAAGAGCTTTCCAATGACTATTAAAAATCTGAAATCTAATGGTTGGAATTGGAATTATGTCCAAATCAAATTTGGAAAAGGTCGTTGTAAGTGCAGTTCGATGGCCGTTGATGGAAATCGACTGTACGGGCCTTGATAAAATTATTAAAAATAGTAATAACTTATGAAAAATCATAAGAAATGATTTGTGAAGAATTGGGATGAAAAACTCCATATTTGAAAAGATAAAAATAGATTTTTATCAAAATGAACTAGTTTTGAACTAGAATTATAATTCTGTTTATTTTTTTAAAATAAATAAAGTGGATTTGAAATGGTTATGAAAATAACCAGAATTTCCAATAATTGAATTGGAATGGATTTGAATCGAAATTGTCTTTGGAATATTTCGATGTTGGATTTCGTGATAAAATAGATATTGTTATGGGAATTTGAAAGATATATATATCGTTATTTCCAATACGATATTTGTTGGTCGTAGAATTTGATATTGAATACAAGCCGATATATTTTCTATTCAGAGCCTTGTATTTAATATCAAATGTGATTTGGGTTTGTCGTGAATGGTGTCTTCGTTAACACTATTCTTAAGCCTAGTTGAGAAAAAGATTAAATCTTTTTATTTAGATTTAATGAAGTGTACCAATTAAATAATATTTAATTGGAATTGAATCGGTGTTGATTTTTTGGGTTTATCGTGAACAGTGTTTTAAATAACACTGTTTCTTTAACCCGGTAATTAATGGAATGTGATTTTGGGTTGTTGTGAACGGTATCTTCAATAATAATGTTCTTAGACCCAAAGGAGTTAGGAAAATCAGAAACTAACTGGAGATTAGTTAAGATGAATGGTTTATGTGGTATTGATCTGATGTTGGTTTCGGCCTTCGGGGTTAATACTTAGGGAAATTCTCAATTGCTAATTTATGGTTAGGGACTGATTGAAATGTGATGTGATTTTGGATTTATCGTGAACCGTGTTTTAAATGACATTGATTCTTAAACCCGGTTAAAGATTAAAACTAAGTGGAGTTTTAATGAATCTTTAATTATATTGAAAAGATCGAGAATGGAGCCTCACCAGTTTTTCTCCAGGTGATAGTTAAATCTTTAATTAGATTTGAACGTGAAATGGTAATTGAATTTACCGATAACACTGTGGTGTTAGATATGAAGTATGACCAGTTTTACTTTATGGGATAAATAGGTTGGGATTGGGAAATAAAATAAATAATTACTTCGGTGTGGTTCGCTAATCCCGACTAGTTTGAAGTGATATTCAAAGGAAGATTAAAGAATAAATTTAAAAGAATTTATCTTTGATAAAATTAATGGGAACCTTTCCCTAAGAATGTGAAATTTAGAAACTAACTGTAGGTTGGCTAAGATGAATGGTTTCCTGGGTATTGATCTGATGTTGGTTTCGGCCTTCGAGGTTAATATTTGGGGAATTGTTCTCTTGCTAATTTACGGTTAGTGATTGATGAATTGGAATGAGGCATATGTTGTGTTTGTGTAACATTTGTTTATTATATACGCGAGTTATTCGGAAAAACCGGGTTTATCCCATTCTGAATAACTGATACGACGATAAGTCGAAGATGAAGACGGTGATTGAGGACCGGAGGTCTTCACATCGTTTGGGTGATTACTGATGATCTTGATTGGGCCGTACACCCAAGAGGAGGGAATCAGTTAGTGATCGTCCATACGTACTTGGAGATCGATGGAGATGCGGGGTACTAGGTTCCTCCGGTTTCGTTCAGACCCAGAGCGAACTTGTAAATGGACTGTGTGTCTGACATTGGATATCATTCTGTGTGATTGATGGATATCGGTTGCATGGAGTGGTTTGCCTGTGTGGCATGCTAAGATGCAAATGATCAGGGCTTCTGTTGAAAAGCAAAGTCTTGTGGTGGATGATCAAAGCACAGTCTGTGTGGCATAGCTTTGTGTAATGTTGATTCGCGAGCCTCACACCCCGGTTGTGAACCAAAAACGGGAGAAGGGCCTCAGGGAGAACATGCGTTTCTTTCTAGTTAAAGTGGCGTCAGTGGTTTTACATGCCCTGACGAGTTTGACTTATGTGGTTGTTGCTGTTGCGAGGGGCCTCGGATATATCGGTGACTATGTGAAGCCAACGGAGTCATTCATTGGCTCATTTACGCTCCAAAAGGCGGGGAAACGTAGTGTTCAGGCATAATAATCCACATCGGTGGACTGACCCTGACGATCCAAGGCTTGTCTGCGCGCTTTCCTGAGGCTCAGGCTAGAGAGTCTCGAATCGGTAGAGGACTATCTTTTGCCTCGGTTCGCAGATGGAAATCCAATTTCCAATACGTGACGTTTCGATTTTAGTTATAATCCTATATATGGCGACATAGTGGGATGGGGCGCTCATTCCGCCTATGATTGATATTTATGATTGTATATAAAATCAGAAACTAACTAGAAATGAGCTCAGATGGGTGGTTTCCTGGGTATTAGTCTGATGTTGGTTTCGGCCTTCGGGGTTAATACTTAGGGAATCGTTCTCTTACTAATTTGCGGTTGGAGTCTGATTAAGAATTAAAACATGAAATTTAGCGTATCAAGCATTCTTTGGCTATTATAAGTTAAAAACCCTATCCACTAGCTTGTGTTTCATTGTGTGATGGGACCTGGGTCTTATAATAGCTTCATTGTTCTTTATTTAGCATTGCGCTGTTGTTTTATGCACTGGTATTCCTGGGAGGAAACCCGTTCCGTGTTATACGGCGTGGTCCCTTGATTTACCTAACTTTAAAATAAAGATTAATAACTGTTTTAGTTCTCACATCACTCACATGACTGACCTGAAGTTTATTGTTTTAACCTAAACTCTAGGTGCCCATTTTTTGACATGGGCAGCTTGTAGTTTTGGTTTTGCAGATTTATATTCACAGGATCCTGATTTACAGCTGGAACGATACTTGGAAAGCTCTGTATCCGTGTATTACTTCTAGTTGTGTATTGTATTATTTTTCTGCTGCGATGTATTTAAATGTAATTTAAATCTCTGATATTTTCTGCGTAATATTTATTCTTACTCTGTATATTCTTGTATTCTGATGGAATTGTTGTAATATACAATGAAATGTTCTTCTGTCTGCGTTCCGATGTGGCTTGTTCTCAATTCAATCCGTGCTTTCCTTACCGGGGAAGTTCAGGTCGTTTCAGCTGGTATCAGAGCTTTGGTTTACAGTGCTCAGAGAACAAGACACATTAGAACCATACGAAAGAATTCATCAGAGATTGGATTAGTAATACCCAATGAGAATGACTCGTTAGAGATGGGATCAGTAGTATCCTAGAACGAGTTTGAAGAGTATATTTTTAAAATGAGAATTTTTTTTTAAAAATTTAAACTTTATTCAACTTATTTCAATATTTGTTTGTATTGAATTTGGACAGTCCAATATATAAAGATTTTGCATATACGCCTTGCAAACGTGCATTCGAAGTTTTAATATACCGGATAGATATAGAATCACACTCTAGTCACCCGGATATGGTTCTGATGATCGCTATAGTACGTACATCATCAGAATTTATATTTGAGTTTCGAAACTGAGATTTCTATATATTTCCAATTGACTGGTGTGAGAACCGAAATTAGATAGGGCTTATTGTTGTGATTTGGCATCAAAAATCTGATTTTTGGATATGTATAAAAGTTATGAATTTGAAACGTTAATCAACTAATTGATTGTTGATTGTGTTGTCTGATTACTATTTTGATTAATTGAATGTTGAACCTTTAGCCAAATTGAAGCAAATAGTAAATTGTATTGAAAATTTATCGCATGTGCATGCATGTAAATGTACTTACATTGAACAGGTCATAGCAAGGAGGCTAGAGCAGAAGAATAAAATTGTTTGCCCGACAAATAGGTACATGTTTACCATAATTTACTGTTTTGTTTGGGTGATGATGATTTTATGAGCCGATTGGCTTTTTCTTTTTTTTGGATTGAAGAAGGCCATGGGAGGCTATATGAAATATCCCGAAGTCCCCGGTGCAGGGGAGATTATGGCGAAATTTTAGGGAGTTAGCCAAATTTTTGAAAAATTTGAAAAGTTCTTAGAAACTGAAAAGTTGAAGAACTCAAGACGTAATGAAAATAGTGAAAGTCGAGTTGATTTGTTAAACAACTTTCGGCTTCGTTCCTTTTCGGGGACGAAAAGTTTTAAGTGGGGGAGATTGTAATAACCCGGAAATACGAGCCTATTTAAATTTTTTATTTTGGCGAATTTAGTGAATTTTGCTTATTTAAAATGGATTATTTTAAATAATAACGATGGAAAATTTATTTTCGACGAAGTGGAAATGAATAGTTTTATTTTAATTATAATTCGAGCCTGAAATGGCACGGTAGTTCGAAAATTCGATTTCGAATTTCAAATGAATATACAAAATTCGTTTTAAGTCGAAATTGGACGAAATAAGAAATATTTAAATCTGTTTGACGATATCTTTCTAACGAATGTAAGAAACTGAAATTTCACTTTATAGAGTGAAAGATATCTCCAATTTAAAATTCAGAAAAGTCGCCGTGGAATTTATATATATTTTAATATATATAAAGGCCTTGAAAATAGCCATTTTGCAAACGACCTTGGTTTTCGACGAAACCATTTTTGTTGGATTCGTGATGTCAAGTTATTGCTAGGTTTCAAAATTCGTAATTTTTCGAATCAATATGTGAGTGTGGCAAAGGAAAACGCGTTCGACCAGTTTCAGTTGATTTTAATCGACTGGAAAATGGCCATTTTTCAAACGGTCTCAGAATTCAGTGAAATTAGTTTTGTTAGCACCGTATCGTCAATATGAAGCCAGAAAATATTTTTCAGGAATTTTTAGAGTCAGTATGTGGCCCCGGTAAGTTAAAATGAACGTTCAAATTCAATATACATTGATTTATATTTTAATTGGAACGGAAACTAATCGAAACGATAGAATAGGCCTACGAAACATATCCCATTGCGTTCAGAATGGGAGTAATTAGCTAGGGGAGACAATCATTTGGATTCGTTTGGAGTACGTAGTGTTAAACAACTAATTGATGAATTAAAATAATATTAAATTATTAAATATAATATATAAATCTCCTGAACCCTAGCTTTCCTCCACAGACAAAATCGAGCCCCCTTTTCAAAATAAACCCGTCGTTGACCTTCAGCCAACCCTCTGCCATCGCTCGTCTCCGTTCATCGTCCGCCTCCCCCTCCGTCGTTTCCCCATCGCCTCCTTCTGGCGTCGTACTTCTCCACCTAACGCCTTCCCTCTTCTAAACCGAACTGCAACCCTAAACAATCGAGCACTGTGACCTCCAGTCCACTCCAGGTCCGCTGTCGCTACCATTCACCACCACCATCGCGCCAGGCCTCCGGCGTCGCTCCTCTGGACCCCCCACCTCCTACGTGAGCCCCTCCAAGCGGCAAAGATCCAATTTGTTTTACAGTGAAATGTGAGTTTCTTTGTATACATTTTTTTATGCTATTAATTTGATTAAAAATAGAGGGTTACATGAATACCTTTAATTTAAAAGGGTAAACTTTGCTAGGGGATGGTTTTAAATAAAAATAAGGTTTTTATTTATGTGAATAGCGAAAAGGAAAATAATATAATTTTTATACATAGAAAGTCATGATTTTCATGAGTCTAAAAATATGATTTTTAATTGTATGAAGATAGGATTTTTATCGTATAAAATTAAGATCTTTAGATAGATAAAGTTTTGATTTTTGTGTAAGTAAAAATATAATATTTAATGAAGGTAAAATTTGATTTTTACAATATAAACATCTTATTGAAGGTGCGATTTGTATAGTGTAAACATCGTAGGAAAAATATAATATTTATATAAAAAAACAATATAAAAATATAATTTTTATCCATAGAGTGATAATATAAAAGTGTGATTTTTTAGATTATATAAAAATATGATTTTTATATAGTAGAGATTATAAAAATATATTTTTCATAAGGTAGAGAATATAAAAATACAGTTTTTATATATATAGCAAAATAAAAATCTGATTTTTATTATATGTATAGTGATATTAAAATGGGATTTTTATCCATATAGCATTGGAATAAGAATGTGATTTTTGATGTGAATAGAGGGACAAAGATTATGTTGGAAGTATAGGCAACTCCAAATGTTCTGAAATTCAGAAATAAAACTGGAGGAGTGGAACCCTCGGTGAGAACTCCTCACTTTTAAATTTTATTTCTAGTTTGAGATATATACTAGGATGCAGACGGTGTTTAGTAGCACCTGACACCCGTCGTCCACAGACCATGGATGGCTTGTTTGTTTGATTGCTGTGTAGTGAAATTGATTGTTTGATGGTGAATGAAATAAAATATTTTATAGTGGAAATTATTTTATAGTTAAAAATATAATTTTTTTTACGTGGATATAAAATAAATATTTATAAACAAATCGGACGATTGGTTTATATACACTGATTTGACTGATATTGATTGGGACGATAAATTTTACACATCGCCCAACTGCACAAATAAAATGTGTGTTTGTTGATTTGAAACCCCACACGGGTATTGTGATGATATTTGACGTACACTAATCCTGATTTTTAGCTGTATGTCGATCTATTGGTCGACAGACTGTGTAAGCGTTAATTATTTATATTTAATGCTTATGCAGTTGTGTGTTGCACTCTGAATGATGGTTGATTATTTATCGTCGCTATTATATACATGTGTTGTAGAGAATCCATATAATTAACATTATATGGTAATTGATTGGGCCTCATTCCAATTTGGAAAATAAAGAATATTATAAAAATAAATGCATGTGTTGAATTGAAAATAAATTCATGTGTTGAATAGAATAAACATTCATGTGTTGAATAAAAGCCATGTTGATTAGATTGACGCCATTTTGACGTGAATGATATTTATATCGATTTTAATCATTTTATAATGAATATCGAAAGTGATTTCAAAATCTGATATTTTGAAATGAATTGTAATTCGGATTTAAATTGAAATGAATTGAAATTCGAATTAAATTGAAAAGAAATGAAATTCGAATTAAATTGAAAAGAAATGAAATTCGAATTAAATTGAAAAGAAATGAAATTCGAATTAAATTGAAAAGAAATGAAATTCGAATTAAATTGAAAAGAATTGAAATTCGAATTAGATTGAAACAGAATTGAAATCGTTTTGAATTGAATTTAAAACATATTGAAATTGAACTGAAATTGATTTGAATTGAAAACGATTTGAATTGAAATGAATTTGAAATCGATTTAAAATGAATTTAAAATGAATTTATATTGGAATATTCAATTTTGATTTGAAATTGAATATGAAGTTGAAATTGTTTTGAAAACGAACTTAAAACGATTTATAAAATACGTTTTGCAAGGAAATCGACGAAATATATATAATATATTTATATTATATATATAATGGCCTGAATAGAACGCGCCGCGCTGCGGTAGTTCGCGAATTTCGACCATTAACTTGGAATGGACATTACGGGAGATCCGACCGTTGGATTCTCCTAAAACAAGAACCGTTGGGTTCGTATCGAAAAGAGCTTTCCAATGAATATTAAAAATCTGAAATCTAACGGTTGGATTTGGAATTATGTCCAAATCAAATTTGGAAAAGGTCGATGTAAGTGCAGTTCGATGGCCGTTGATGGAAATCGACTGTACGGGCCTTGATAAAATTATTAAAAATAGTAATAACTTGTGAAAAATCATAAGAAATGATTTGTGAAGAATTGGGATGAAAAACTCCATATTTGAAAAGATAAAAATAGTTTTTTATCAAAATGAACTAGTTTTGAACTAGAATTATAATTCTATTTGTTTTTTTAAAATAAATAAAGTGGATTTGAAATGGTTATGAAAATAACCAGAATTTCCAATAATTGAATTGGAATGGATTTGAATCAAAATTGTCTTTGGATTATTTCGATGTTGGATTTTGTGATGAGACAGATATTGATATGGGAATTTGAAAGATATATATATATATATATATATATATATATATATATATCGTTATTTCCAATACGATATTTGTTGGTCGTAGAATTTGATATTGAATATAAGCCGATATATTTTCTATTCAGAGCCTTGTATTTAATATCAAATGTGATTTGGGTTTGTCGTAAATGGTGTCTTCGTTAACACTGTTCTTAAGCCCAGTTGAGAAAAAGATTAAATCTTTTTATTTAGATTTAATGAAGTGTACCAATTAAATAATATTTAATTGGAATTTAATCGGTATTGATTTTTGGGTTTATCGTGAACAGTGTTTTAAATAACACTTGTTCTTTAACCCGATAATTAATGGAATGTGATTTTGAGTTGTCGTGAACGGTATCTTCAATAATACTGTTCTTAGACCCAAAGAAGTTAAGAAAATCAGAAACTAACTGGAGATTAGTTAAGATGAATGGTTTCTAGGGTATTGATCTGATGTTGGTTTCGGCCTTTGGGGTTAATACTTAGGGAATTGCTCACTTGCTAATTTACGGTTAGGGACTGATTGAAATGTGATGTGATTTTGGGTTTATCATGAACCGCATTTTAAATGACATTGATTCTTTAACCCAGTTAAAGATTAAAACTGAGTGGAGTTTTAGTGAATCTTTAATTAGATTGAAAAGATCGAGAATGGAGCATCACCAGTTTTGCTCCAGGCGACAGTGAAATCTTTAATTAGATTTGAACGTGAAATAGTAATTGAATTTACCGATAACACCGTGGTGTTAGATATGAAGTATGACCAGTTTTACTTCATGGGATAAATAGGTTGGGATTGGGAAATAAAATAAATAATTACTTCGGTGTGGTTCGCTAATCCTGACTAGTTTGAAGTGATATTCAAAGGAAGATTAAAGAATAAATTTAAAAAAATTATCTTTGATAAAATTAATGGGAACCTTTCCCTAAGAATGTGAAATTCAGAAACTAACTGTAGGTTGGCTAAGATGAATGGTTTCCTGGGTATTGATTTGATGTTGGTTTCGGCCTTCGGGGTTAATATTTGGGGAATTGTTCTCTTGCTAATTTACGGTTAGTGACTGATGAATTGGAATGAGGCATATGTTGTGTTTATGTAACACTTGTTTATTATATACGCGAGTTATTCGGAAACACCGGGTTTATCCCATTCTGAATAACTGATACGACGATAAGTCGAAGATGAAGACGTGGTTGAAGACCGGAGGTCTTCACGTCGTTTGGGTGATTATTGATGATCTTGATTGGGCCGTACACCCAAGAGGAGGGAATCAGTTAGTGATCGTTCAGACGTACTTGGAGATCGATGGAGATGCGGGGTACTAGGTGCCTCCGGTTTCGTTCAGACCCAGTGCGAACTTGTAAATGGACTGTGTATCTGACATTGGATATCATTCTATGTGATTGATGGATATCGGTTGCATGGAGTGGTTTGCCTGTGTAGCATGCTAAGATGCAAATGATCAGGGTTTCTGTTGAAAAGCAAATTCTTGTGGTGGATGATCAAAGCACAGCCTGTGTGGCATAGCTTTGTGTAACGTTGATTCGCGAGCCTCACACCCCGGTTGTGAACCAAAAATGGGAGAAGGACCTCAGGGAGGACATGCGTTTATTTCTAGTTAGAAGTGGCGTCAGTGGTTTTACACGCCCTGACGAGTTTGACTTATGTGGTTGTTGCTGTTGCGAGGCGCCTCGGATATATCGGTGACTATGTGAAGCCGATGGAGTCATTCGTTGGCTCATTTACGCCCCGAAGGGCAGGGAAACGTGGTGTTAAGGCATAATAATCCACATCGGTGGACTGGCCTTGACGATCCAAGGCTTGTCTGCGCGCTTGCCTGAGGCTTGGGCTAGAGAGTCTCGAATCGGTAGAGGACTATCTTTTGCCTCAGTTCGCAGATGGAAATCCAATTTCTAATACGTGACGTTTCCATTTTAGTTGTAATCCTATATATGGCGACATAGTGGGATGGGGCGCTCATGCTGCCTATGATTGATATTTATGATTGTATATAAAATTAGAAACTAACTGGAAACGAGCTAAGATGGGTGGTTTCCTGGGTATTAGTCTGATGTTGGTTTAGGCCTTCGGGGTTAATACTTAGGGAATCGTTCTCTTACTAATTTGCGGTTGGAGTTTAATTAAGAATTAAAACTTGAAATTTAGCGTAGCAAGCATTCTTTGGCTATTATAAGGTAAAAACCTTATCCCCCGGCTTGTGTTGCATTGTGTGATGGGACCTAGGTCTTATAATAGCTTCATTGTTCTTTATTTAGCGTTGCGCTATTGTTTTATGCACTGTTATTCTTGGGAGGAAACCCGTTCTGTGTTATACGGCATGGTCCCTTGATTTACCTAACTTTAAAATAAAGATTAATAACTGTTTTAGTTCTCACACCAGTCACATGACTGACCTGGAGTTTATTGTTTTAACCTATAACTTTGGATGCCCTTATTTTGACACGGGCAGCTAGTAGTTTTGGTTTTGCAGATTTATATTCATAGGATCCTGATTAACAGCTGGGACGATACTCGGAAATCTCTGTATCTATGTATTACTTCTAGTTGTGTATTGTATTATTTTTCCGCTGCGATGTATATAAATATAATTTAAATCTCTGATATTTTTTGTGTAATATTTATTCTTACTCTGTATATTCTTGTATTCTGATGGAACTGTTGTAATATACAATGAAATGTTCTTCTGTCTGCGTTCCAATGTGGCTTGTTCTCAATTCAATCCGTGCTTTCCTTACCGGGGAAGTTCGGGTCGTTTCAATAATCGTTAACACGATATTTTCGATAATCATCTTGGCCTCTTACGCTATTTGGAAAACATTTCCATATATTGCTTTCTTTTATTTTCTATACTTAGAAAATATATTCTATTTATAATTGGAAAACATTCCAATTACTTATCTCTTTTATGACCATTCATTTATTTCAATACTTAGGAAATATTTATCTTTATATTTCTAAAATTCCACTTACTTGGGTTAAATCGATTGTTGTGTAAAACATCGTTACAAACAACCCAAAATACCGCATTCAACTAACTCTTATTCAGATATTTCTTTTCGAGACTTGATCTTGCTATTTATTGGTAAAAATGAAATTAATCAGGTTAGGGTATAACAACCTCTCAGACCTTGACTGAAAACATCCTTAACTTTAAAACGGACAAGATCACTTACCTCGTGTAATCAACATCATAAAAATCAATTATTCATTTTTAAACCCGTAGATGTTTCTCTTTCTAATTGTACCAGATTTAATTATAGATTTCCTTTTTTTTATAATATTATAATTTTTAAGTTCGTTTCCTTATCGAATTCTATATATATAAATATATATATATATATATCGGAACATTGATTTCTAATTATCCAATTTTCTTAAAAATATTCTAACTCCTTAAATTTTCGGAAAAATTCGCCATAACCTCCTTTGTACGAGTCACTCGGTACAACTACAAAATGCCTCTCTGGGCCCTTTCCATTCAAAAAGAAAATTAAAAAGCCAAACGGCTTGCCGATTCGGTGCATAAAACCTTATATGGAATTTAAATATGTACCTTTTTGTCGGGCACATAAATTATAATCTTCATACCCTTCATCCCATGCCTATCTAACTCATATACATCCGTTCCTATTTTATTCCAACTCAATCTGTCCATTTTAACTCAATTCGCTAATTTATTCTTTAATTAGCTCTTTTGCCTATTTCACTTTTTCTTTGAACATATCACATTCGAATATATATATATATACATACATACATATATACATATATTTTTTTATAAAACAATCAAATGCCATTTTCCATTCAAGTTTCATATTCGATTTCGAATATGAATATACAAACACCTTTTCTGATCCAAAGTCCAATTTCGATTCAAAATTTCATTAACAAATTTTTCTTTAAATTAGTTAATTCTATTCAACAATTAAAAATCTGCTTTTTGTTTCAAAAATCATTTCATTTACATAACCTGAGTTCGTATTTATTTTACAACTCAAGTCTGGATTTTTCTAATGGAAATTCGGATTTTATTTACTTAAAATCCTTTTATTTATTCAAATAAACCATAATGGTTTTATAAGGGTTATGCCGTAGTTTTTTTAAAATTTGATTTTGGCACAACTCAAAATCTATACAACGAAATCCAGGTTTTTCTCTTCCGTTAGAAAATTATTATCAAATCGGTTCTGATGATTCTTGTTTCAATGAATTCCGACTTGAAATAAGTTCTATAAACTCAATTGAAGTTGGAAACACCAATTTACGAAATACCACGCCGCGACGAGCTCGTTTTAATTATATTTAAATATAAACGTTTAAAACATTGTTTAGAGATATATTTCAACTCCATTCTTATATATTTTCATATAAATTCATCCACTTTACCAAATCTAAGTTAATGTTCTCAATTATTTATAATCGTTGATTATTTCATAATTCAGTTAAATTTAATTATAACTCATTCTTCTATATTAAATTCTAGTCCTCTTTGAACTAATTATTTTATAAAATTCGATATAAATCGAATTTCATTTATAAATCCATTGGATTTTTCTCAATTCAGTTTATATTCCGGATTCCGAAATATAATCAATTGTCCCATTTCAAAACACTTTCCAATTCATTTTTAAACTCATATTTAAATTTAAACTACTACATTTTCCAATTGATAATTTATTTTCACCAGATTTATAATTATCGTTTATAAATTCAACTTCCTTGTTTTATAATTTAAACCAAGTTTCCGTTTCAATATTCTATTTAAACTCCATTTCTTTTATATTTCGAATTCTGAAATAAAAACTGTCATCCCCTTTTCGAAATGATTTCAACTTTCTATTTTCTTTAAATTCATACTTGAATTTAAAGATTCAAACTATCTTCTGATAATTAATTCGCTACAATTATAACATCGTTTAAAATTTACTTGTTTTACATATTAAAACAAGTCCCATTTCAAAATTTATTTAAAACCAAAATCTTATTTTGGTATATTCTATTTACTTTAAATTATCCATATATAACTTAGAATCTATTTTCATATTTAAATTTCTTCTACTTAATAAAATCCTAATAATTTTTCTACACATATTTTATTTTAAATAAATTCAAACTAATCGAATTCAAATCCAAAATCCTTCCGAATTTATTTTAGTTCAATTTATATTCTGAACACCAAAATAAACTTCATAGTTTACTTCTTTAAAACGATTCCCCATTTCTATTTTTATATTCACATTTGAATTTAAATATTTAAATTATCAAATGATAAATTTTCCACTTCATTTATAAACACCGTTATAAATTCATTTCAATTCCCTGATTATCCAATGAAAATCATTGCATTTTATTTATAAACACCGTTTAAAAATTCATTTCAATTTCCTATATTATTTAATTTATAAACATCGTTTATAAATTCAATACTTGTTTTATTTATTAAAATAATTAAATATATTTATAGCCCATTCGAAATTCAAATTCTAATTTTGAAAAGTAGATTTTTATTTCAAATCTCGAAATACCCTTTTTACGTTATCAACATTTTGGGTCTAGTGATACTTAAACAATCAAACCACCCGATTCTCAATCAATACATCATATATGATAATATATATATGAAAGCAAACAATAATAAATTTCTGAGGAATCTAATTGGATCCCTCCAACCTGTTTTCCTGCATCCGCAGAAGTTAGACAACATAAATAATACCCATCCTGCTTCGAGGAAGGATATCGCGGTATAGAAGGTCATCCACTATCTTAGCATGGGGCGCATAGGGTCATCCGCTAATGATACTACGGGCATCTGCTAATGGTATTGCGGGAATCCAACCACCAATAAATATATAATAATATATATTTAATAGCTACAATAATATATCAGTGCATGCAAACAACCAACGAACAGTTAACTTTAATATTAAAGATAATTCTAAATAAATCCGAGTGAGATTTACTCACCTGAATTTAAATTTGCACTTGTACCCATTTTTATTCATTGACTCTTGAGTCTTCAAATTCCATACGAATGATTTCATATGATTTGTCTTTGCCTAAGAAACAAACCGAATTCAATAAATAAGCTAATGGATTTCCTTAACAAGATTTTATTTTAAAAATATACTAAAATTTTATTTTCAAATTTCCGGGTTTTAAAAAGTTAACGATTTCAAGTTTAAAATTTTCACTTATCTAATTTACAATTATTACAATAGTTTACTAAATAAAATCCCCTTTCCAGATTCCAAATTCCATATAGTAGTTACCACCATTTTCTTCTTTCTTATAATAATTTAGTTTTTAGTTACCAATATATCCATATACATACATGTATTATTGTCACAAATCACCCAGATTAAATTATTTAACCTTGACTGAGCCTACAATTCGTTGACTAAAATAATTAAATTAAGAACTAAATTAACGGTATATTATCCCTTACCTAATTTCCTTCTTCAACGTTGCTATTGAATTGAGAAACCCAACTTCATGACTTCACTGAATCACTTACACTTTTCCCTACACCTCAGACGCGGCCTCCCCATCATCCATACCGCTATGCCTAAGTTACCCCAATCAAACTGCACAATACTTTACAAGCCATCTCCTCACATACTTGTACTCCCCAAAACTATACTGTCTCTCCACATAACATGGTCATTATCAGAAAATTCAAAGTCCACTCAGTACCAGTATCAGCTCTCACCTCTTTGAAACCACAGTCACCAACACCATTATTCAAGCCAAACTTCACTGTTCGATTCCAACAACTCAAACTCGTAACAATCCAGGCTTCGAACCTCACTCACATTTCTAACCCTAAATTACCATTATTAGTTAAATGTCATTGTGTCTACCTTATCCTTTCCACTGCCCTTTCAGTTGCGTCAATAGCTTCGAAGCTACTACGATTCGCGCCCTCTAATATAGATGACTGAACTCATCCCTTTCGATATCAGCAAGTGCGCTTGCTTCCAGAACCCCGTGCTAACCTAAACTGACGTCGCAGGTACCCACAAACCACCTCCGATTGCCAATCCAAGCCTCAGACCCCAAATTCTAATGCCACTTCCCAATCGAGCAACCCCAGCTCCAACCCCTAAGCATCGATACACTCAGTTGAAATCTCATCTCAACCCCAAGTCGCGATGATGTTGACCTGCCGCGCATCCTCTAAATGGTCAATAAAGTCATAAATTTGATTTTTAATCCACGGTTTGATTTTGGAAATAATAGAATAAGGAGGAGCGGCCATTTCTGAGGACTTCGATTTCATTTTGAATGAATGAAGAAAAATAGAGAACGCGACTTTGTTAAATTAGTGAAGGTATTATTTATGAAGATTTTATTTGGAAATTCTCATTTCAGCAGAGAAAACAAAGGGGGAACGTGTGTGATTTTATAAGCATAAAAATACTTTGGCATTAACGCATGAAGTACGCATGTTTTAAATGTCGATTTGATTTAAATTTAATGTGATTCAACATAAAGAGATTTTTATTCTTTTTAGATGGATGCCGATTTGATTTCAAGCCCATCCACAATCCAATATTTCGTGGTCCATTAATTAAAATCACGAACTGCTATCCTAGTGCATAGACCTACATTTAAATGTAATAATGGTATTCTGAGCTCAGCAGAATATATATTCTGGAATTAAATTTAAACGTATATATAAAATAATCATAATAAATTAATATAATATAATTTAAATTCAAACAAATAAATCCTTCGATAATAAATTATTATTATTATTCTAATTCAAACAGAGGTTTGTATCGATTATCTGAACTTTTTTCAATTTAGTTTTAAATCTCGAATTGAATTATTTTATATTTTCATATTTCGATAATTATATACATTCGAAATAAATTGTATTTCAAATTAAATTGATAAATCAATATAAAAATTGATTTATATTATTAACTCAATATTTAAACCATATTAAATATTTAAAATAAACTGTTCGAAAAATCCGGCTCGTTGCATTCTTTCCCCCTTAAAAGAATTTTGTCCTCAAAATTACAAAGGTAAGAAAAATGCCATAAACCCATTAACTTTTCAAAAACTATCTTATGTTGAAACTCAATACTTCACATTTCTAAAAATTTAGTTCTACCAAAACTTTTGTTTTTTATTCATATCGCACACCATATACACTCACATTCGTTCAATTCAGATGATTTACCATCAATATATTTTCCTCTATTCAAATTGACTCTAGTTCAATTTATTCACTTTAATTCATTTAACTTATTTAAGTTGAATTTTAAATTTCAGAACTCAAAGTCCCGCATCTTTATTTTAAATCCTTTTGAAATCCCATAAATATATACATATATTTATAACCATTTCAAATTCAAAACATTTGAATTCTTCAAACCAACTGGTTTTCTTTCAAACAAATTTCCATTGAAAATTTTCTAAGGTAGCAATCCATCACTTAGTAACTCAAAAATGAACACTGATGATGCTGCAGTCATCATCAGAATTATTTTCCAGCGACTAAAGTGAGTTTAGTGCTTTAACAAAATTTAAAATCCATCAAAAATGATTTTTATTCCAAAATCCTTCCCATAACAAAGCTATATTATTTTAATATACTTCGGAAAAAAAAATTCAACCTCCCAGGATTTAAATTCTTAATTCTAATTCTGAATCCAACTTTAATTCATCTCATTTGTATACTTCATTCATATACAAATTATATTTGGTTATAAATAGCCATTTCAATTTTTTTTTGTATAATCTCATTTGATTATAATGACAACCAACTCCTCCACATAATATAATAATTTCAAAAAATTGCTCCTTTTCTATCAAAATGGAATTTTGGGTAAAATTATTTCATTTACCCACTTTAAAACAATATTGTGTCGAATTTCTCTGTTCAAGTATTTAGAAATTCCTATTGATTTCGTGACATCCCACAATTCGATCATAATTAATAAACCACTCAACAGACAAGCCAACACAATATAAAATAATTTTTTTATATCAACTAACAAATGTGCTCTCTTGTATATATACACTCAACTCATTCTAGGGTACTACTGACCCTATCTCTAATGAGCACATCCCACCAAAGCCTAGGTATTCGCTCAGCCTAAGCTCTGATACCACTGTAACGAACCCCAAATCCGTACTATCTGAGTTGATTACATACATCACACGTCCAACCCAAATATCACAGAAATACGAATCACTTTTTTTTTACAAGAAAAAGGTAGAAGAAGAACAGAAATAACAACACAGAATCTCACATCGCAGCGGAACAAAATATAATATATCATAAATTTTGAAATACCAAATTTTAATTGTATAACATACAACTATCTGAGTACAACACTTACAACACAGCGGAAATAAAAATACTATATATATATCTAACACTGAAACCTCCTTCTCCAAGCTCCTTTAGATAGATTTGTACAATCCTAAACTACTTGACTTCCCGTACAAATTTGGGCACCCAAGAGTTTAGGTAAAACAAACAAAATAAACTCTGGGTCAGTCATGGGACTTGTATGAGTAAACAATTTAAAATAGTTTAAAAAATAAATGATATCTCATAAGACCATGTCGTATAACACCGAACGGGTTTTTCCCTTATGAGAATCCAAAGCACTTGATTTAACTTTCAAAATCCTTTTGAAAGAAACGATAATCTTTATATCAAAACTCTTTAGATATTATAATAGTGTCTAAACCAAATAAATAGAAATCTAGTGGAACGCTTTCATCTCACGTTCCACATACATAATATACAATCAAAATCGTGAGCACTTATTCCACAATGAATTTCCAACTATGACAAGGCATGGAACCACTATTTGATAGTGTTTCTCTAGAGGAGAATACACTAGGTTCAACAAGAAAATCTTGTAACCCGGCCACACATAACCGACCGCTCATTTCGCTTGAGTGTATCGAATGTATATCACCAATGGTTGAGATCAGCGACCGTTTCCCGAATGGGACAGTATCGAATAGAATAAAGAATGAAATGAATTTCTCTAGATAGGTGATAATAGACCCTAATTGGGGGCTACCCACTTAGCCATGTTGCCTGCCCGATTTTTGTCATCTCCCGGTTGTTGAGGCCTGAGGCTACGATTCTTACAATTCATTGATAGCACAACCACTTTGAATGCCACATTGTCAGATCCGTTAATCATTGATTGATTTGCAAAATTATATTCTGGATCTTATGCAAAGAGAATAAATTCTCCGCTACCATATATATTCGTACAGAACAACATATATGCGATCACTGGAAATACTCTGTCAAACATCGTCCATATACGTTCGTTTTGGGATTAAACGAAATCGAAGGCACGATTTCCATTAATACAAAAAGCCCTGTACTCTACTCCGCCTCCGACTATCTTCATATAATATGATTCGCAATGCTACTGCCAATACGGACTGGTTCTCGGATAATAATCCAATCGGTCTCTCCATATTGACAACGATATTGGCAAACAATTCGATAGTCGGTTATTTAACAATCGAAGAAAAACAAATATTCATTCAAAGCATCAAACAAATCACTAGGCCTTTTAATTAATATTTCATTAATTAAAACACTTCTCCATTTCATTATCCATATTCGTTAACACGATATTTTCGATAATCATCTTAGCCTCTTACTCTATTTGGAAAACATTTCCATATGTCGCCTTCTTTTATTTTCTATACTTAGAAAATATATTCTATTTATAATTGGAAAACATTCCAATTACTTATCTCTTTTATGACCATTAATTTATTTAAATACTTAGGAAATATTTGTCTTTATATTTCCAAAATTCCACTTACTTGGGTTAAATCGATTGTTGTGTAAAACATCGTTACAAATAACCCAAAATACCGCATTCAACTAACTCTTATTCAAATATCTCTTCAAAACTTGATCTTGCTATTTATCGGTAAAAATGAAATCAATCAAGTTGGGGTATAACTACCTCTCAGACCTTGACTGAAAACATCCTTAACTTCGAAACGGCCAAGACCACTTACCTCGAATAATCAACGTCGTAAAAACCAATTATTCATTTTAAACCTGTATATGTTTCTTTTTCTAATTTTACCAGATTTAATTATAGATTCGCTTTTTGTTTATAATATTATATTTTTAAGTTCGCTACCTTATCGAATTATATATATATCGATACATTGATTTCTAGTTATCCAGTTTTCTTAAAAATATTCTACCTCCTTAAATTTTCGGAAAATTTCGCCATAACCTCCTTTGTATGGATCACTCAGTACAACTGCAAAACACCACTCTAGGCCCTTTCGATTCAAAAAGAAAATTGAAAAGCCAAGCGCCTTACCTATTCAGCGCATAAAACCTCATATGGAATTTAAATATGTACCTCTTTGTCGGGCACATAAATTATAATCTTCATACACTTCATCCTATGCCTGTTTAACTCACAAACGTCCGTTCCTAATTTATTCCAAATCAACCTGCCCATTTTGACTCAATTCGCTAATTTATTCTTTAATTAGCTCTTTTGCCTATTTCACTTTTTCTTTGAACATATCATGTTCAAATAAATATACATACATATATATATATATATATATATATATTTGTTTATAAAACAATCGAATGCCATTTTTAATTTAAGTTTCATATTCGATTTCGAATATGAATATACAAACCACTTTTCTGATCCAAAGTCCAATTTCGATTTAAAATTCCATTAACTAATTTTTCTTCAAATTAGTTAATTCTATTCAACAACTAAAAATCTTCTTTTTGTTTCAAAAATCATTTCATTTACACAACTTGAGTTCGTATTTATTTTACAACTCAAGATTGGATTTTTCTAATAAAAATTCGGATTTTATTTTCTTAAAATCCTTATATTTATTCAAAAACCGTTATGGTTTTATAATGGTTATGGCGTTGTTTTTCAAAAAATTTGATTTTGGCGTAACTCAAAATCTATACGATGAAATCCAGGTTTTTCTCTTCCATTGGAAAAATATTATCAAATCGGTTCTGACGATTTTTGTTTCAAAGTATTCCGACTTGAAATGTGTTCTATATACTCAATTGAAGTACGAAACGCCAATTTACGAACTGTCGCGTTGCGGCGAGCTCGTTTTAATTATATTTAAATATAAACATTTAAACTTTGATTAGAGATATATTTCAACTCCATTCTTATATATTTTTATATAAATGCATCCACTTTACCAAATCTAAGTTAATATTCTCAATTATTTCTAATCGTTGATTAATTCATAATTCAGTTATCATTTTATTTATAACTCATTCTTCGATATTAAATTCCAGTCCTCTTTGAAATAATTATTTTATAAAATTCGATATAAATCGAATTTCATTTATAAATCCGTTGGAATTTTCTCAATTCAGTTTATATTCAGGATTCTGAAATATAATCAATCATCCCATTTCAAAACACTTTCCAATTCATTTTAAAATTCGTATTTGAATTTAAATTGCTACATTATCTAATTGATAATTTATTTTCACCAGATTATAAACATCATTTATAAATTCAACTACCTTGTTTTATAATTTAAACCAAGTTTCCATTTCAAAATTCTATTTAAACTCCATTTCTTTTATATTCTGAATTCCAGAATAAAAACTGTGGTCCCCTTTTTGAAATGATTTCAACTTTCTATTTTTTTAAATTCAAACTTGAATTTAAAATTTCAAACTATCTTCTGATAACTATTATGCTACAATTATAACATCGTTTAAAATTTACTTGTTTTATATATTAAAGAAGTTCCATTTCAAAATCTATTTAAAACCAAAGTCTTATTTCGGAATATTCTATTTATTTTAACTTATTCATATATAACATAGAACCTGTTTTCATATTTGAATATCTTCTATTTAATAAAATCCTAATTTTTTTCTAGACATATTTTATTTAAATAAATTCGAACTAATCGAATTCAAATCCTAAATTCTGTTTTAGTTCAATTTATATTCTGAACTTCAGAATAAACTTCATAGTTTACTTTTTTGAAACAATTGCCCATTTCTATTTTTAAATTCACATTTGAATTTCAATATTCAGATTATCAAATGATACTTTTTCCACTTCATTTATAAACACCATTATAAATTCATTTCAATTCCCTGATTATCCAATGAAAATCATTCCATTTTATTTATAAACACCGTTTATAAATTCATTTCGATTTCCTGTATTATTTAATTTATAAACATCGTTTATAAATTCAATACTTGTTTTATTTATTAAAACAAGTAAATATATTTATAGCCCATTCGAAATTCAAATTCTATTTTTGAAAAATAGATTTCTATTTCAAATCTCGAAATATCCTTTTTACGGTATCAACATTTCGGGTCCAGTGATATTTAATCAATCAAACCACCCAATTCTCAATCAACACATTATATATGATAATATATATATACGAAAACAAACAATAATAAATTTTTGAGGAATCTAGTTGAATCCCTCTAACCAGTTTTCCTGCATCCACAGACGTTAGCCAACATAAATAATACCCATCCCACTTCGAGGCAGGATATCGTGGTATAGAATGTAATCCATTATTATAGCGTTGGGCCCATAGGGTCATTTGCTAACCATACTGCGGGCATCCGCTAATGGTACTGCGGGAATCCAACCACTATATAATAACCACAACCACCAATCCTAAATAACTAATATATATTTAATAGCCACAATAATATTTCAGTGCATTCAAACAACCAACGAACAGTTAACTTTAATTAATAAAAACAATTCTAAAGAAATCCGAATGAGATTTACTCACCTGAATTTAAATTTGCACTTGTAACCATTTTTATTCATCGACTCTTGAGTCTTCGAATTCCATACGAATGACTCCATCTGCTATATCTTTGCTTAAGAAAAAAACGGAATTCTATAAATAAGTAATGGATTGCCTTAACAAGGTTTTATGTTAAAAATATACTAAAAATTTATTTTCATGTTTTCGAGTTTTGAAAATTTAATGATTTCAAGTTTAAAATTTTCACTTATCTAATTTACAATTTATACAATGGTTTACTAAATAAAAACCCCTTTCCAGATTCCAAATTCCAAATAGTAGTTACCTTCATTTTCTTCTTTCTTATAATAATTTAGTTTTCTAGTTACCAATATATACATATGCATACATATATTATTGTCACAAATCACTCGAATTAAATTATTTCACCTTGACTGAGCCTACAATTCATTGACTAAAATAATTAAATTAAGTACTAAATTAACGGTATATTATCCCTTACCTAATTACCTTCTTCAACGTTGCTATTGAATGGAGAAACCCAACTTCATGACTTCACTGAATCTCCTGCACTTTTCCCTACACCTCAGACCCGTCCTCCCCATCTTCCATACTGTTGTGCCCAAGTTACCCCAATCAAACTCGATAATACTTTACAGGCCAGCTCCTCATGGACTTGTACTCCCCAAACACTATTTTATCTCTCCACATAACATGGTCATTATCAGAAAATTCAAAATCCACTCAATACCAGTATCGGCTCTCACCTCTTTGAAATCGCAGTCACCAACACCATTATTTGAGCCAAACTTCACTCTTCAATTCAAAATCGATGTCAGCAGGTGCGCTTGCTTCCAGAACCCCGCGCCACCCTAAAATGACGTTGCAGGTACCGACAAACCACCTCCGGTTGCCAATCCAAGCCTCAGACCCCAAATTCTAATGCCACTTCCCAGTCGAGCAATCCCAGCTCTAACCCCAAAGCATCGATACACTCAGTCGAAATCGCATCTCAATCCCCAAGTCGCGATGATGTTGACCTACCGCGCATCCTATAAATGGTCACCGAAGTCATGAATTTGATTTTTAATCCACGATTTGAATTCGTAAAAAATAGAATAAGGAGGAGTGGCCATTTCTGAGGCCTTCGAATTCATTTTGAATGAATAAAGAAAAATAGATAACGCGACTCTGTTAAATTAGTGAAGGTATTATTTGTGGGGCTTTGATTTGGAAACCCTCGTTTCAGCAGAGAAAACAAAGGGGGAATGCGTGCGATTTTATAGGCATGAAAATACCTAGGCATTAAGGCATGAACTACACATGTTTTAAATATCGATTTGATTCAAATTTAATGTGATTCGACATAAAGAGATCTTTATTCTTTTTAGATGGATAATGATTTGATTTCAAGCCTATCCACAATCCAATATCTCAGGGTCAATTAATTGAAATCAAGAACCGCTATCCTAGTGCATAGACCGACATTTAAATGTAATAACGGTATTCTGAGCTTAACAAAATGTATATTCTGAAATTAAATTTAAACGTATATATAAAATAATCATAATAAATTAATATAATATTATTTAAATTCAAACAAATAATTCCTCGATAATAAATTATTATTATTATTATTCTAATTCAAACAGAGGTTTGTATTGATTATCTGAACTGTTTTCAATTCAGTTTAAATCTCGAATTGAATTATTTCATATTTTCGTATTTCGATAATTATATATATTCAAAATAAATCGTATTTCAATTATTAAATCAATATGTCAATATAAAAAATGATTTATATTATTAACTCAATATTTAAACCATATTAAATATTTAAAATAAACTGTTCGAAAAATCCGAGTCGTTACAATAATGGTGTAAACTCTTAACTCAACGTAGTCTAAATGAAAAAAAAATTACCTTAACATAATTAAACATTAGCGTAGAGCCATAATATTTCGATATATTTTCCAAGCGGTAGTCATGAAATTACAAAAGCTACATTAAATGACATCGCAAATTATTTGGTAGGTAAAAAAAATATCATGTTCTTAGTTGTTTTTTAGTTAACGAAATTGAAACACAGATGGATGAACTCAAAAACTGATCATATAAAATTTGGCAAATTTTATTCAAACACCGCAAATTGCTTTACCTACACCATGGGATTTTAAATAAAATTTCAGACCAAAATGACCTTATTAAAAAAGAATCAATATTAAAGAATGAAAATATATACAATTCTCCCTTGTTTGCATTATGTATACTCAGTATAATTTCTCTTGTAAATTTAATATATTATAAATTAATTTATATCACTAGTAAAATCAATTTTATATTTCTTTTGAGGATTAAAATATATTCATATCGTTACAACCAACATTTATATACAGTCAATTTTAATAGTTTACACTTTAATTAAATAAAAAAATTAAAATTAAAAACTAACTACTAAAATTAATGTTATACACAATATTAAATTCTTCAATCTTTCACTCAAATCTAATCATGTTTAAATTTAATACCAAAATTTAACTAGTTTAACTTTCTAGTATTTAAAAAAATAAGTTCAAATTTCCATCATCTAAAATTAAAAGTGATTTAAAAATAAAACGATCAAATAATTTAAGATACTAGCGTTAAAATAAAAGTTCTTTTAGTTTTAGGTAAATATATTGCAATGAATTCCAAGTTTTATGTAATTTAGTTTTAAAGTTAAAGAGAGGAAAGGTGATGAAAATATAGAAGGGTAATTTTGTGAAAGACATGGTGTATGAAAAGAAATTTTTGGTGTATGCTATTTTATTTCATTTTACAGTGTATGTTAAGAAATTATAGGTGTATGAATAGAATTAGCCATAAAATTTAGTAAGTTAAAAATGATGTGGATAGTCATGGTTATGCCTTTTCTACTATGAAAAATTGGTCATAAGCAATCTCCTAAGAAAGATACGACCATAGTACAGGTAGTAATCACATAAAATGGTGTTGAGTAGACAAATCTCTCACTAACCAAAAGTTATTGTACCGATATTGAAAAATTGTGACTACACCCACTGATGATGCTCTTGATGATCTACATCATGAATAGTCATGTATATTAAGATACAATGTTATAACACATGTAAATTTGATTAGATTAAAAAATAATTTTAAATTGTTGCATGTTATTGTAATTTATAATGAAACATGAAAGTCAAAAGAAGGATCAATGCTGTAGATTTTAAAACCAAATCTTTGGTCTAAAATGAGTTGAGCAAAGAAATGAAAATAGCATGTAACTTGTTATATCCTTCATACGTAGTAGATATAAGCTTCAATTCACAATCTGATAAAACAATCAAAAAAACACGTCTAAAAAAGTATAGACCAATAAAAATGTTGATGCACTATATATTATAAATTTTGATTTCACAAAATTGGAAACATTAAAAATCTCTGTTTTACACTTCAAAAACTGAGTTACAATTCACTATCATGTCAAGGAAAATAAATTCACATATTTCATTTACCGTTATTCCTTTAAACTGGTTTTTTTTTAAAAGAAAACCAATATAAAAATAACACTGAAACTATAATCAAATAGGTAAACATAAATGCCTTGTCCAATCTTTTTTTTGGTAGAAAATGCTTGTATGATATATCTGTTTTCACATTATAACTATGGGGCCATACCCGGTATTGCGTCAAATCTGTTTCTGTTGTTATTATTTAATCTAAGATTTTCTCCTATAAAACAAAGAAGTGGTTATTCAATTCTTTAGAAAAATAACCATTATGCATGCATAAAGGAGAAATCCTTTTGAAGTAAACCATTAGGCAAATATATTTGTTGAAAGGAGGCTAAAAGCACTTGAGATGCCAGTCATATAATAATACTTACTGCTCAAATAAAAATCACTTAAGAGAACACAAGATGAATGTGTTATCTAAAGAATTGGATAAATTCAAGTTTTGGGCCAATTGAAGTACAAATCAATTAATAAAAGCAAGAACTTCAACGCCAAAACTATAGTATACTACCTGCTTTTGTCCTCAATTATTATAAGCAAGAACTTCAACGCCAAAAGTATATTCGTTAATTTTTTTTGTTAAGGCATTTGATTGTAACTTCACTATGCATGCAATCTCAAATTTCAAACTCCAATGAAACAGATATATCAAATTCAAATCCATTACCAATTAATTAGTCGTTTTCTTTCTTCTTGGTTGAGGCATTAGATATCCTTATTAAGGCTTGTATTAGAGATACTGTTGAGGATTCAAGGGTTTGGGGCCGCCAAAATACTTAATCAGAAATATCTTCTCTATGTCCAACCTATAAATCTAGAATTCATGATTTCCAGGCCAGTCTGCAATCAGTCAAAGAAAAAAAACAATTAATCACATGAATACTTGAAGATTTGAAATAAGAGAGCCAATTTATTCACATTTATTTCCTTGATATAACCAGTTCAAAATCTGAATATCAAATCATTTGAGTGTTACCTTTCATTTCAGGATGTTTGGAAAACAAAGTTTTGGAAGCAAAATAAGCTTCAGAGACTTATGATTGACTAATTTTAATTTTCCTTTGAAAGTCAGCTTTGCACATGTTGGATTTTCAGGATCGAATTTGCCGCAGGTTCAAATCAGAACTTCACTGACCGTGAATGAACCCTAGGGTGATATGGAGAAACGAAGCGATGAAATTCAAAATGATTATGAAATAGGCTAAACAAAGGAGGGAATACGAAACATGACGCTTCATTTCTACAAAATAGTTAATAAAGAAAAGATGTGATAAATGGAAAGCTTGCGTGGATATGACAAAAGAAAAGATGTGATAAAAGTAAAGCTTGCGTGTAAAATATATTTCAATATTAAGTATTACCGCATATAGCCTATACAATGTTCACTTCACCAATAAAGGAAAGATGTGATAAAATGAATGCTTGCATGTACAATATATGTAAATATCAAGTATTACCGCATATAGCCTGTATAAAGGTCACCTGCATTTGCCTATTTTACATCTTTCCATTTGTTTTGTATATGGACTGAACCATTTATTTTACTTTACATTATTATAAATAGAGGATAACAATCTATACAATTTGTATCAATCTTCATTACGATTATGAAATAATAAAACTTTTCTTCAATGTTGCCTCCGTTGTTCTTCATTTCTTTGTATCAGAGCATTATTAAGGCTTAACAGCAATCAATCCATTTCTTCTTCAACTCGGAAGAGTTCTGATCATCTTTACGGTTGATTCATTGGTTGGTCATCATAGCCAATGATACTGCTTCATCAGCTTCTGATAATGCCACTGCGACTATCGAAAGTCTAATAGTTATAGACAAACTCGTCAAAATAGTAATTAGTCCTATATCGCAACTAATTACTGTACAATTGGATGAAAATAATCACTTACTGTGCAAACCGCAATTCAAGGGTATGGCCTTGAAGGATTCATCATGCGTACCTTATTTGTTCCCCCTAAATTTATATTGATCAAGAGAATAAAATTGTCAACAGCGAAGAATATATGAAGTTTCATAGGCAAGAATGTTTAATCAGATCATGGTTGTTATCATCTATTAATCAAAGTTTACTTACGCAAGTAATTGGCTGCAAAAGTGCCAATTAGATATGGACAACTATAGAAAAAACTTCCAAAAATCAGTCAACAACTATTATAAAGTTTTATAAAAGGTAGTTACAGAAGACAAGGAAAGATAATACCAACATGAGAGAATACTTAAGCAAAATCAAATATGTTTGTGACATGTTAAAGGCAGCTGGTCATAAAGTGCAAGAATCTGAACAAATTATAACAATGCTCAATGGCATGAGTGAAGAGTCCGAGGCTGTAGAAGCTATAATCTCTTCACAAAAGGAATTTTCTTCTCTAGATGAAGCACACTCATTTCTTTTAGCTCATGAAGTTAGACTTGAAAGCAATAAATCTCAAAAAGGTGACTTCACTATCAATTATGCAGTCAACAAAAACAATGATAACAACAAAAATCAGGCAAATAATAATAGTAGAAGTGAATAAACCTTTCAAAGGGGTAACTTCACCTCCAGAGGAAGAGGTGGCAGAGGAACAGGACGCTGGAGCAATAACTACAATCGACAAAAATGCCAAATTTGTGAGAAATTGGCCACACTACCATCAAGTGCTACTTTCAATACAATTCAAACTATTCAACAAATCAAGGCAACAACAACAGCCAAAGGAGCACCCACAATACTACCAATGTTTCTCAAGAACATGGAGGAGCAACTAATCATGCTGACATTACCAGAAATCAGAATAAACAAGCTAAAGCTGAGCATATTCAACACGATTTATGGTACCTAGATTCAGGGTCAAGAAACCGTATTACAAATAACCTGGATAATCTGAACCTTGGAAACAAAGAATATAAAGGTAATCAAACTATAAGCATGGGCAATGGTAAGTGTGTTAAAATTTCACATATTGGTATTGGTAGTATAACAGGAAATAGACAACTACATAACTTATTAAGAGTTTCCACCATTAAGAAAAACCTAATTAGTGTGACTCAATTTGCTAGGGATAATAATGTATATTTTGAATTCTTCCCTAAACATTGTGTAGTTACAGACATACTAACTAGGGAAATTCTTCTACATGGTAATGTTGTGAAGGAACTCTATGAATTCAATCTCAGCAACTATAAACCCAATATCAATGATTACCCACATTGTAATTTGACTAATATTACCGATGAAAGTCATATTAGAATTACCTTTGATTGACGGCATTATAAATTAGGGCACCCTAGTGCTAGTATTGTAACCAAGATTCTTAGTGATAATAAAATAAAATTTATTTCTACAAAATTACCTTATGTATACACTTATTGTCAGATGGGGAAAGCCACAAATTACCATTCTTTGATTCTATAACTGAATATTCCAAACCTGGCCATTTAATTACTATAGATCTGTGGGGTCCATCTCCAATATTTTCTGCTTATGGATATAAATACTATATATCGTTTGTAAATGCTTATAATAGGTATACTTGTATATATTTCTTAAAAACCAAGTCTGAAAATAAAATTGCTGTCATAAACTTTATAAAAAAATTGAAAATCAAGTCAACGGTCTGATTAAAATTATACAGTCAGATGGAGGATTAGAATTTTTTGCGAGAAGATTGCGCGAATGCGCAATAAACAGGATCCATATTTGTCAATTGAACTTCAATCTAATCTGATATAAATTATTCTATCACATCAAAAAAATAGTAAATAACTATAACAGAGAAAGAAAGAGACACACAATATTTATACTGGTTCCACTATCATCAAAATAGTGTAAGTCCAGTCCAAAAGAGAGAGATTTTATTCCACATGAGAGAATAACAAGAGATTGCAAAAATAAGAGTTTACAAACCTTAACAAGAAGAGACACCATTGAGGATAACTGGCTCCACGCCAGGATGGGTTTACAATGAAGTATACCCCTTAATATATAGCCAGTGCAAATCTATGTGAGTCATTAGTTAAACTACCAACTTATGGTAATAATATAATGGAGGCAAATTACCATAGCAACAAATGTGCAAAGATAGAAAGTAAATCAATCCGTTTCTTTAGCACAGATGGAAGAAATTAATGTCTGCATTTATTTCTTTCCATCTCATGCAAATGCAATCAATTATTTCATGCATTTCCATATTAAACCAATATTTACTTTCCATCTATTCGTGATTTTGTATCACCTAAATTTAACACTCCATCTTGATGCAAAATCACATGTCTTCAATACCCCATCTCGAATACAATTCTCTTCACATATAAAACTCTTCAACAGAACTCCACCTTAAATCAAAATCTCACAATGAGATAGATACCAAAAATGAATATTTACCTAATGGGTTCCAGCAAAGCTAGCTCCCATCACACCCTGTTAACGAGCTCAGACTACGTCCCCGCCCGCCAACAAAATATAGCAAATATACAAAATTGAATAAAAAGGAAGATCCTAAAATAATCTCATTACCACCAAAGGCCAAAAACAATTCTCTCAATCACCAATTCAAAAACAATGCCAAAATCCAAATCTCTATATGTAAGATAATTCTCTCTCCTTCCACATACCTACATGTAGCACCTCCTTTAAGACAGCATCACAAAATCGATGATGTATCACAGTGGCACCAAATCTGCCAAAATCAGCTTTATTAACTGAACTCTCTAAGACGACATCACAAGTCGATAAGTTTGAGTGGCGTCAAAATCCGTCATCAAAATCAGCTACATCAGATACAGTTTCTAAACCATGTGGTCCCTTCAACACATTAAATTCTTTATCTCTCATACAATGCGAGCATTTCTCAACTGAACTTGAAGTTATACAGTTCTCAAACACTTGGAAAAGTCGCTAGCACCTCCATTTGTTCGTCTTTGGTCGCTACCACCACCAACCAATTTCTCCAAGTTGTTTTCTACGAAGTCACATTCTTGAACAAACATATAACTCCACCTTAATGAGAATCCAAAGCTTAAGCTACATCGAAGTTCCAAGCCTGGAACACTCTTCTCTCTCAACAAAACCTTCTCCACCAAAGTCTCATTTTCTCCAAAATAGTAATAACATAATCATCGCTGAATCAACCAACTTTGTAGAAATAATTGATGCACAATTTAAAACAAATCCCTTGTTCTGATACCAATCTGTTGTGCGAGAAGATTGCGCGAATGCGAAAGCGCAATAAATAGGATCTAGATTTGCCAATTGAACATCAATCTAATCTGATAGCAATTATTCTATTACATCAAAAAAATAGTAAATAACTATAACAGAGAAACGAAGAGATACACAATACTTATACTGATTCCACTATCATCGAGATAGTGTACGTCCAGTCCAAAAGAGAGAGATTTTATTCCACATGAGAGAATTACAAGAGATTGAAAAAATAAGAGTTTACATATCTTAACAAGAAGAGAAGCCATTGGGGATCACTAGCTCCATTCTAGGATAGGTTTACAATGAAGTATACCCCTCAATATATAGCCAGTGCAAATCTATGTGAGTCATCAATTAAACTACCAACATATAGTAATAATATAATGGAGGCAAATTACCATAGCAACAAAAGTGCAAAGATAGAAAGTAAATAAATCTGTTTCTTTAGCATAGATGGAAGAAATTAATGTCTGCATTTATTTCTTTCCACCTCATGCAAATGAAATTAATTAATTCATGCATTTCCATATTAAACCAATATTTACTTTCCATATATTCGTGATTTTGTATCACCTAAATTTAACATAGAATACAAACCATTAGCTGATTATTTCAAAAATAAGGGCACTATACACAGAGTGACATGCGCTTACACTTCTGAGACGAATGGTATAGTAGAAAGAAAATATAGACACATAGTTGAATCAGGTTTAACATTACTAGCTCAAGCATCTTTACCACTTAAATTTTGGCCTGATGCTTTCAGCACAACTGTATATCTAATAAATAGAATGCCCATTAAAGTGCTGAAAGATACAACTCCTCTAGAAAAGTTGTTTAATGTAAAACCTGATTACAATAGTCTGAAAACCTTTGGTTGTCTATATTTTTCTTATATAAGACCCTATAATACACACAAGCTTGATTATAGATCTAAACCTTGTACATTCGTAGGCTATTACGACAATAAAAAAGGGTTTAGATGTATAGACAAATCTGGTAGAATATTTACAAGTAGGCATGTTATTTTTGAAGAAAACACTTTTCCTTATAGCAGATCAGATATACAATCCATAACCAAAATATATAATCCAAAGGTTAATATACTTGATCTGCACAATATCACAGACACTGGCAACAAGAGGATGATGACAAGTTTTCTAGTAGTGACTCTGAAGGCCACCACAGTAATGATGAAACTAATGATGATCTACCAGCAAACTAGCCATGCCATTCAATCACCTACACGATCAGATTACAGACAATTAGAAGCAATGATAGAGGAGGCGAGCAATGACAGTAATCAATCTATCAGTAGCAGAAAAAATGACTTACCACCTCAAAAACCACAACCTCCAACTGGACATCCAATGGTAATCAGGTTAAAAAGAGGCATATTTAAACTAAAGGTACAATGCAGTAGTTAATAAAGAAGAACTAAACAGTTATAAAAAAGCAGTCAAATATACAGAGTGGAGAAAAGCAATGGATGAAGAATATCAAGCACTGATGAATAACAATACATGGGAACTTGTAAACCCACCAAGCAATAAGAATATAATTTGGCGCAAGTGGGTATATAAACTAAAAAAGATGGATCCATTAACAGATACAAGGCAAGACTGGTTGCAAAGGGGTTCACACAAGAATTTGGTTTTGACTACAATGAAACCTTTTCATTAGTTGTGAAACCCTCAACTATCAGACTTATATTGACCATAGCCTTGAGCAACAATTGGAAAATCAAGCAGTAAGATGTCAACAATGCATTTTTAAATGGAAATCTACATGAAGAAATATTTATGCAACAACCAAAAGGGTACATACAGGATCCAACACTTGTATGCAAATTAAATTGAGCTATTTATGGACTGCAGCAAGGCCCCAGAGTATAGTTTGAAAGACTCAAGGCAAGCTTAACAACACTGGGATATGTTCCTACTATATCAGACACATCATTATTCATAAAAATCAGGGAAATATCTACTACTTATATATCATTATATGTGGATGATTTAATTATTACAGATAGTAGTGAAACTGAAATAAGAAAATTAGCAGACTACTTAAACATTCAATTCTCAATAAAAGACTTGGGTAAATTATCCTATTTTCTTGTAATAGAAGTTAAGAGAAAATTAGACAAAGAAATTCACCTTTGCCAAAGAAAGTATATTACAGAGTTGTTGAACAGAACAAACATGAATGAAAAAAATGAACAACCCACTCCTATGATATCAAATCAACATATATCCAAGAACGGGGGAGGGGGGAAGCTATTTTAAACATTAAACAATACAGGAGTGTTGTAGAAGCATTATAATATGCTACTATAACACGACCTGACATCTCTTTCAGTGTTAACAAAGTTTCTCAATTTTTGCAGGAACCCAGAAGTGAGCATTGAACAGCAGTAAAACGAATACTTAGATATTTAAAGGCTACAATCAACTTTGGCATGTCATTAGAAGGCAACAAAAGTTTGAACATTACATCCTATTCAGATGCAGATTGGGCTACAGATATAGATGATAGAAAATCAATTTCAAGTTACTGCATTTATGTAGGAGAAAGCCTTATTTTTTAGTGTTCTAAAAAGCAAATGACCATCTCAAGATCTAGCATAGAGGCAGAATATAGGAGCATGGCTAGCACTACAGCTGAAATCTTATGGTTACAATCACTACTAAAGGAATTAAAACTATCATCCAGCAGGAATCCAATCATTTGGTGTGACAATTTAAGTACAATTTATATGACAGTAGATCTTATTCAGCATAATCGAGCTAAACATATAGAAATCGACATTTATTTTGTTCGAGAGCATGTCCAAAAGAAGAATTTACAAGTGACTCACATTTCAGCTTACTATCAGAGGGATGACATGCTAACAAAATCAATCTCAGCTAAAAAAATTCATAGATTCAGAGAAGTACTTGGAATTGAAGAATTGCAAACAAATTCGAAGTAAAAGATGGAATGTTTCTCGATAAATTAGGGCAGCAAAACCAAACCCTAATTTGAGGGGTGGTAATAAAGGAAATATATGATAAAAGGAAAGCTTGCGTGGATATGACAAAAGGTAAGATGTGATAAAAGGAAAACTTGCGTATATATGACAAAAGGAAAGATGTGATAAAAGGAAAGCTTGCGTGTACAATATATTTCAATATCAAGTATTACCGCATATATCATGTACAACAGTCACCTGAACTAATAAATGAAAGATTTGATAAAAGGAAAACTTGCATGTACAATATATTTCAATATTAAGTATTACCGCATATAGCCTATACAACAGCCACCTGCACTTGCCTATTTTATCATCTTTCCTTTTGTTTTATATAAGGGTTGAACCATTTATTATACTATACATTATTATAAATAGAGGATATAACTCTATACAATTTGTATCAATCTTCAATACGATTATGAAATAATAAAACTTTTCTTCAATGTTGCCTCCGCTATTCTTTATTTCTTTCTGACGTGGCACCCATGAAAGTTCAAGAAAACATACTCAATTTTAATAATATAGTATAAATTTTCAGTGATATCCATCGTTGAAATCTAAAGGTAAATGTCTGAGAGTTATAAATTTTATAAAACATTTTAAACCAAATTAAGATAATACTGTAAATTAAGTATAGTTATAATTTTAGCTTTGTATCACATTGAAATTGCAGAAATGCTGAAACGACTGCTCTTCAGTAAGTTATTTTGTGTGGCACAACTAGCCTTTGGATTAATTACCCCCCATGATTTGTTGTCGTCCATTTCTTGATCCGCATTATTTGACCGCTTCTTTTTTCGGTCGGTGTAGCAAAGTCCTTGAAATTGACTTCTAGCGTCATATTTTTTTTCTTCTTCTGTAAGCGTACTTTAATGTATTTTTTAATAAGGGGTATTTGTTTTAAGGAAACGTTTCAAAAGAAAATTAGATCCATGGACGACTAAGTTTAATAGGGACAATTAACGACAAGGACAAAAGCCCACTAAAATTTATCCATAAGTCAGCCGCCTAATATTTTTTTTCCAAAAGGACAATACACTACAATACTCCCGTTCGATTTTCAGCCGCTATCTCCTTCTCGTCGTTCATCATCTCATTCGAATTTCTACCATAAAGTCACGAAATCATTTTTAATATAAACCAAATCAGAATCCGCGACATGTTGTATAATCGAACCCCAAACATCAATCGAAACAACAAAATTCATCACAAAATCGATCTCAAAAATCAATCTCGACTGAATTTTTTTTATTGCTATAATCATTATAATTTAATGTTCATTTCTGCCGATTAGGTTTATTTATTTCGCATGGTGATTCATGGTTTTTTTTGTTCTCCAATTTTAATGATCGGCTATTCAGCAGTTGGGTATTAGTTTTGTATTTTTTTAGGTATCATTTTTGTTTATTTAACACTGTTTTATATTCGTTTGTTGGGTTTTTAATGTTTTATTTATTTTGTAGTTGTATTGTCACATTATCAATGTATTACAGTCGAACTTATTTCATTATAATCAACCAAACTGTGATGTAACATTTTTTGCATTAGTTTTAACTTTAAAATAGTGTAGCAGTTTTAAGGTATTAGTTTGCTATTTTTTAGGTATCAGTTTTCTTGTATTAATAGTATTATGTTGTTTTGTTTAAAGTTTTGGTGTTATTTTACTTTTGTTCTTGTACTGCTGCATTAGTTTTGCTACTCAGACTACAAGGAAGGTTGAATTTGGCTACGGTGTGTAGCGACGGCTAAAAAAGCGGCCGTCACCGACCGTCGCTAGCCGTTGCCTAAATGAAATAAAACCGCGAGCCTACAGGAAAAAATCTCATTTCCACCGCTAGCCCCAATTTCCCCCGCGAAACCCAAATTCCCCAATAAAAAAAAAACCTACCCCAGCCATTCCGTCGCCCGCCGCCGCCCGTCTCTACCCCACGTCAGCCGTATAAAGCCCACTCCACCCCTCTCAACCAAGTTATTGCTGCTTCCTCTCTAAGGTATGATTTTTAATCTAATTTCATGAATTAATTACCTCATAATGATTTAAATGTATATGTTATGTGATTATACAATGATTGTTGAATTAATTTAGTTGATTTAGTAATGATTGATACACTAAATTGTGGACTTAGTTATTTATCGGTTTGGTGGTTGATTGTTCATTGTGCGTTGAAAATGAATTGTGTTAACACCGTTGTCCACAGACCATGGACGATTTATTTGATTGTATTGTGTTTTAAATGATTGATTGTTCATTGTGTGTTGAAAATGAATTGTATTGTGGAAATTATTGGAATGGAATGACTATGTATGGCGCAAGCCAAGGCCTAGGTTAGTAGAGGAGCCATGTTGGACACGGTGCCGGTGCTACCTACCCTGCCGTTGTAATGCCGAAATTTTCTGAAATGAACTATGAAAAATATTCATGTGCTGAATAAATTCTTTGAACAATAAAAATCACATTTTTATTTTATGTATGAACCACTAAAAATATTCATGTGTTGAATAAATTCTTTGAACAATAAAAATCATATTTTTATTATATGTACGAACCACACTAAAAATGTTCATGTGTTGAATAAATTATTTTAACAATAAAAATCACATTTTTTGTATGTATGAACAACTAAAAATATTTATATGTTGAATAAATTGTTTGAACAATAAAATTAACATTTTTATTATATGCATGAACCACTAAAAATATTCATGTGTTGAATAAATTCTTTGAACAATAAAAATCACATTTTTATTGTATGTATGAACCATTAAAAATAATCATGCATTGAATAAATTCTTTGAACAATATATGTATGTGTTATCGAAATCACTGACATATATTTTTGAATCAGGAAAAATGTTCGATTATTACATTGACCGCAGTTGGATGTATGAAGTTAGAATTGAAATGAAAGGCTCGATGAAAGAACATTTCTATAATGGTGTAAATGAATTTGTTAGATTTGCAGTATCTAATAATCGAAATTACGAGGAGCTTCATTTTCCGTGTAGTAAGTGTAAACTGATTAGGTTTCATAAACCAGACATCGTTAAAGTACATTTGTATAAATTAGGTTTTGTGCCAAATTATTATTTATGGGATCGTCATGGAGAAATTGTTGCACCTACAGTAAATCCTGTAGCGTCGGAGGTCGAATTAGTTATGACGAATCCAATAGAAGATATGGTGGAATATGCAACACGGTCAATGTTCCCTACCGGTCAGGTTGACGACGATGACGTCAATATTGAAGAAGAACCGAACATGGAAGCCAGAAAAATATATGATTTATTGGTTTCAGCTAAGCGGCCATTGTGGAATGGTTGTGAAAGTGGAACTGAATTATCGGTAACCGCTGAGTACATCACCATGAAATCAAAATTTAACCTTACAGAAGTTGCATTTACAGCGGTTGTACAAGCTGCGAAAAGACATATGCCACCCAATAATCTGATGTGCGATAGTCATTACAAAGTGAAAACACTAATGTCGGCTTTTGGTTTGCCGTACCAAAAAATAGATACTTGTGTTAAAGGTTGTATGTTGTATTGGAAAGATGATATTAATCTTAGAAACTGTAAAAAATGTGGCGGAGAAATGTATAAACCTAGAAAAAAGAAAGGTAAGGAAGTTCCGTATATGAGAATGCATTATTTACCAATCATCCCCAGACTACAACGGTTATATGCATCTACAGTCACTGCATGTCATATACCTGGACGGACCCTAAGTCCTGTGAAACGATGGTTAGCATTTGTAATAATTTGTATTTCACCTTGTTATTTTGAATTGAGTATTTAATGTATTCCATAATTGTCCGCTATCGCAGGACAAATACAGGACGACCTTAGAACCTCGAGCGACGCAGTTAGGTCACGAGCCGGACGTAGAGGAGTGCAATCGCATTTGGAACAGAATCATCGACCCGCCTAACAAGGGTAGACGCTACGGCTTTGGAAACATAGAGGTAAAGCATTTTATTAAAGGATTTAAACATATCCAAATGCTATTACTTAATATCACTTAGGTACTCAATCCACGTAAACAAATATTAATTACTGGCATGAATAATTACTACAAATTGGTTCTATTAATTGGTGTGCATTTTATATTGACAACTCTTTTACAATAATTGTATAAACCATGTATAGTATCCAAAAAAACTTTTGACAATGGTTTCTAACTATTTTAATATAATTACAGATGGCGGGGACTCAGGCCTCTTATACGAGGCGTTAGGATGAGGAGGAGATCTA
The DNA here is from genome assembly GCA_030737875.1 of Allium sativum. NCBI lineage: Eukaryota > Viridiplantae > Streptophyta > Magnoliopsida > Asparagales > Amaryllidaceae > Allium > Allium sativum. Next base: position 648,787,239 of record CM060923.1, read on the forward strand.
CATGCTTCGACAACAGGTTGCAGCTTTAGAGGATTTTCAGAAGAACAGGCTCGAGACCGTGATGGATGCGCGGATTGCTGCATATCTTCAGGAGCATGGTGTGATGCCGCCGAGTGAGCCCGTAGAGGAGGACGATGAGGACGAGCAGAACGGAGAGGATGAGGATGATGATGATAAGTAGGTATGTACTTTTGTCTTTTTTTATTTATTTTGCATTTGTTTTGTAAATACAAACTAGTTGTTGGTGATGGACTTGAGATGTTTTTGTTGTTTTGTGGAGACGATGATGGTATTTTGGACTTCGTTTGTTTGATGTGGACGTGTCGATGGTTTTGATGTGGACGTGTCGATGGTTTTTCGATTGTTTATCGTTTATATTTATTGTTTTTGGACGTGTTGATGGTATGAGTTGATTTATAGCATTTATGAGGTGAATGAATGTGAAATTGATTGTATATGAGTTGCAGATGAACTGCGTTTTGAGTTTGTGTGGTTTGATGGCTTGTTAGCTGCTATAATATAAAAAAAGTTTCAGTTTGGCGACGGCTAGCGACGGTTTTCTGGTCACGCATGGCGACGACTGCCGATGGCGAGCGTGGGTTTTTGCCCAGTTTTGCCACGTATAGCAACGGTTGGCGACGACACTTTTGCACTGTCTTGTGTCGGTTGGCGACGGCTTGCAAGAGCTTGTTGGTGACGGTTGGTGACGACTTTTAACTGTTTGTAGGAAATATAACTGTTTGTCCACGTGGCAATTTTGCCGCCGCCAACCGTCGCAACATTGGTGTCCACCGTCGTCGCCATGGCCGACGCTATATGCTTAGCGTCCACATAATTGGTGATGACTAATGGCGACGGTTGGCGACGGTTTTTTGCCGTCGCTAATTGAGCCGACTCTTGTAGTGTCAAACGAATTTATTTCATTTTAATCAATCAAATTTTAATTCAAATATTTTCTGTATTACTTTTGTAATTAAATATTCTAGCAGTTTTATGGTATTAGTTTTATATTTTTTTTATTAGTTACCAGTTTTATGGCTTAGTGTATGAGAACTATGGCAAGTAGGTAGATTTGTGTTGTTTGCTTTGATAATTGACTTTTTTTGATACACAATATTAATTCTAACTGATACTCACTTATTAAAAAAAAACACCCACCTACTCAATTCAAATCTCACAAAAATAATATTTATTCTCAATAATACCTAAGATTAAAAAAATAATAGCAATTAATTCAATTCAATTATCACAAAAATGAGATTATTCTCAGTAATACACAACAACACGCACTTGTATCATATGATACCTACAATGATACATAACTGATTTAATAGGATACATTATTTTTCTACACAATCTAAGTACATAGAACACTGTTCCCCATTCCAAGCATGCATTCATGCATTTACTTTTACTTGTACTCAATCCAGTCTTGAATTCAAGTAAATTACAGCAGCATGCAGTATCTGCAAGTATTTTATACGCAATCAAAACTTATACCAACATAATACTGTAAATTCAACTAGAAAATATAAAACTGATACCTAAAAAAATATAAAATTGATACCTAAAAACTGTTATGATGTAAATTCAACTAGAAAATATAAAACTGATACCTAAAAAAATATAAAACTGATACCTAGAAACTGCTTTGATGTAAATTCAACTAGAAAATATAAAACTGATACCTAAAAAAATTATAAAACTGATACCTAAAAACTGCTATGATGTAAATTCAACTAGAAAATACAAAACTGGTACTTAAAAAAAATATAAAACTGATAACTAAAAATTGCTATAATATTTTAAACAAAAACTAAAAAAACAAATGTTTACATCACAGTTTGACTGATTAAAATGACATAATTTCGATTGAGTGACAAAGCTAATGCAATAGTAAATGTAGAAAACTAATACATCACCAAAATTATAAACACAAAAGCATAACACTGTTAAAACACGAAAACTGATACCTAAAAAAAATAGCAAACTGATACCTAAAACTGCTGCTAACTTCACCATAAAAAAAAGGTATTTACCGACGATTTTTTCTCGTTCTTCTCTCTCGTTCGATTTTCTAGGACGAATTCACTAAATCAAAAAATCATGAAATCATATTTACTGCCAAATGAATCAAAATCCACGACATCTTCATGAATCGATGAAGCTTTTGAGATGATTAAATTAGGCAAATCAAATAAATTGAGGAGCTCGACAAATTCTGAAGATGATGATGAAATCGCATTGGAAATCAATGAGGAGATCGAGAAATTTGTGCAATTCGGATTGTTGAAGAAGAAGAAATCAGCGCACGTGAAGAAGAAAAGAATTAGTGTATTGTCATTTTGAGTAAAAAATTTAGTAGGCTGTCCTTATGGTTAAAAAAACCTTCAATTTTATCCTTGTGAATATTTTCCTAAGTTTAATAATAAGATTGAGGACAAAGACTAAATTCTATTATATATCAGCATGAAGTTCACTTTAGTTTCTCTTCATTACTAATTTAATTAAAAAATATAAAAAGTTCCTCAATATTGAAAGGAAAACAGTGATTTCAAAATTATTATAGTCGATTGATATTATTATAAATATATAAAAATAATCAGCTCAGAAAGCTAAATGAATATTGCTTTATAACTTAAAAATATAGTTTTATATTGTATCCCCTAAACACAAAACTAAGTCATTTTATAGTTAATCTCATTTACACTTGAAAATGGCTATATGTAAAAAAAAATAAAAAATAAAAAAAATTGAAACCATAAGAATTGAGCTTTCCATCTTGAATTTTTTTATATTCATTTTTTTTCCATGTTACATAATAAAAAAATATTTGCTAATTAAATTTTAATCTTGTAATCATAAGAGAACATTTTTATATTAATTCCTGTTAATTGTGAAACGTCAACATATGTCATTTTTTAAAATGTATTTGGATTTTTTTTAATTAAAATATGAAAGTTGCCCTTAATTTAAATAGCAAAATTTGCTTGTTTTCCCAAATTCTAGCATCCACTTCTAATAAATTATTTAAGTGATGTAACATGGCATTTGAATAATTTAATTGTAGTTATATAAATGAATTATGTTTTACTATTTGAATGATGCCATAGTAGTTGCCCAACGCGTTTATCCAAATTAAGGCATTATTATTTTAATGGCATTTTACATGTGAAATACATTTTTAGATCCATATTAATTATACTTCAACTACCTGAATGGATTTTGGTCAACTTCTTTATACAAACGCAATCACTATATTCTGAGAGACACAAATTTAGGGATAAGCGGTTTGATCTTGAAGCAGTCCTTTATATATAAAAAAAAAAAAATCCTGGTTAATATATAGAAGGAAAGATGTGTTCCAAACGCTCTTATTTTATGGCAGCGTTCTATTAACATGCGTGAATGCGTTCTATTAACAGCTCAACCATGACATATTAACACAACCACGCACTCCATTTATATTTTGGTCATGTTATTCATTAACATACATAACAATGTGAGGTTGACGTTGATATTACACTTCGATAATCAAGTCTAGCTGAAGCTGACCAAAGGGTGTAGAAATGATACTATTCAAAACAAGCTGTGATTCACAAAGGGTGTAAAAACCTCATAACTACTATTCAAAATAAAAATACTAGGCTTTTTTAGGTAATTATAATTCTTATTAATTCTCAAATTAGGGAATGTTCATGATATTATATGCATAATAAGAGCATATCCAACCATTGTTTGCTTGGAAATAATATCTTACAAGGTTATATTTTGTAACCTCGTTTTTCTTTCGGCAAAATTAGACCATATCAATATGCATCAAGAAGTATAATATATATAGCAACGAACATACATCATCATCATCAATACCTCGAGCCCCTCCCAAAAATGGCAGACATCTTGCCCATCTCTCCTCTCATCAATACCTCGAGCCCCTCCCAAAACCTGGCATCACTACCCATCTCTGATCCTCCACCGCAACCGATTCCACCATCTCCTGAACCGCCGCCCCTCAACCAAGCTGCCACCACTCCTCCTGAACCCCAAACCCTAGAGACTGAGAACCGCCAATGGACGAATCTCTTTGCGAAGAAGCCCAGGAACGCTGGAGTCTTTTCTCATCCTCCTATGCAGCTTCAGTACTCTGGCAATGCGTTGAAACCTACTGAGGAAATCTATGAAGCGGGGAAGAAGGTATGGAGTGATTATTTGGTGGGCTTCTTCTTAGATGCCCCCCTTTCATTCACTGCTGTAACATCTCGTCTACGAAGCTTGTGGAAGCCGAGAGGAAGTATTAAGATTAAATCAACTGGCTCTGTCTTCTTTTTCCTATTCTCTGACCCCCAGGATAGGCAACGTATACTCTACTCTGATTCAATCTTAATCCGAGGTAAGATCTTCATCGTCAAACCTTGGGAATGCAGTGTTGGTAGCAACTGTGTCAGGAGTGTGCCGATGTGGATTAAATTATATAATATACCTTTATATGCTTGGTCACATGTTGGTTTATGTTGGCTTTCAACACATATAGGCAGATTCTTGTGCTTTGATGCTGCAACTGAAACACTTGATAGGTTGTCGTTTGCCAAGATACTTGTTGAGGTCACGCCTATGAGTAAGTTGCCTAACGAATTCCCGGCTCTTTTACCTGATGGTTCAGAGCAAAGTGTGCGTGTGGAATATACATGGAGACCAGACATTTGTAAAGTGTGCAATAGTTTTGGGCACACGTCCGAGGGATGTAAAATCAAGCTTAATAATGTTGTTGTCAATGATGTTGAAGTAAGCAAGCCTGATAATCCAGTTAGCACTAAATTTATTCATAGAGTTGTGAGAAAGGAGAGTAGAGGAAATGACAAGCAAGGTTGGACAAGAGTGGTCAATAAGAAAAATAATCAAGACTCCGCTCTCACTAATGGTGGTAACACAGCAGTTCTGGAGGAAGTGGATTTGCTTGGTCGGAACACCTTTGCAGCGTTATCGGAAGGTATGGATGCCGAAGTAGTAAATGATGTCCATGATCGGGAAATTGAAGAAGGAGAAATTCGTCATATTGATGAGATTTTAACTAAAGCATTCACGCCTTTTGGGGAAGCTTCTGATCTTGTTAAAGAACACAGGAAAAACCTCATTTTAAATACTTCTGAAGATGTCTCTGACCAAAGTATCACCAATGCTGAAACTGTGGTTGATTATGGTGGACAAGCTGCATGTGTGGATCTTTCTGCAAAGAGCATCCCACCAAATACAAGCAATATTGAAGTTGTTATTCCTGTTTATGTTGGTCTAACTGATAAGGCTAAAGCTCCAGTCACAAGCAATGTAGAAGCTGAACCACACCCATTTACTGATGATCAAGCAGTTAAGGCCGTTACACCAAACTCATCGATCAAACCTGGATTCTTGAACATATCCCCTGCTCGGCCCAAACATGATAGCATCTCCTCTGCTTCTAGGAAAGGAACCAGTGAACCAAAGGAAAAACTGACAAAGAATTTGAACCCGTATGCAAACATTCCGGCGCCGCCGGGATTTAAGGAACCACCACCATGGCCGGATAATGTCACTACGCCTCATTCACCTATCTCTGCTTCTCACACCTATATTACTCGGAGCAAAAAGAGCGTGATGGGCGTATGTAGTCTATTTGATAACGACTGAATGTAGTGGGGCTTTTGGCAGCTTCTTCTTTTTGACTGCATGAACTAAAATGTATTGTCATGACTCATAATGTGTGACTGCTTGGTCCATCTATGTATCCTATTTATGCATATCATGAGGTATTTTGTAAGATGCGTGGTCTTCCTACCCTGCGTGGTAGTGTAAGCGATTAGTTGTTAAGTTCTCTGCTTAGCACCTGTAATCAATTTGCTTATTTAATAAGAGAGTGTTACGGATCACTTTAAAAACCGGTCGGCTTTGCCAAAAAAAAAGTATAATATATAGCATTTTCTAAATGTGTGCGCGGCATTGACATTTGGTATTTTGGTTGTTGTTGCACAAAAGTCAGTCAATCGATGTCATTTTTTTTGTTTCAATATTGCCAAAAATAAACTTTCCTATGAAATAAATGGTTAAAAGTCTTATACTGATTATTGACATGTTCTTAAGGTCGTGTAAACATAATTTCTGCCAATGCAATATTTTTATTTTCATTTGATTTACTCAGAGTATGAACAGTATTTTGTATTGTTTACATGTGCATTTGTCTATGTTAAAATTTTGCTAAATATTTTTCTTTTTTTAATTATAAATTTTAATATTCTTCAAAAAATATATTTGTGACTGTACTTGAAGCCTGGATTTTCTTTCATTTTCTAAACTATTCTTTTGTAACATGAAACATGGAAATATCAAATAATCAAGGGATTTAAGAAATTTAGATTCCTCTCAATACCTCAATGTTCTCAATCCATAAACAAAAGAATTCATTACCAGTGAACATACAAATTTCCACATACAGACCTAAACCAAGCAGCCTAACAGGAGAAACCGTAGCCCTATCTTTTTTCTCTTTGATTGTGTCAAGCATAGAAGACAAATTGTGGACTATCCCTTCTCCTTACAAGCAGCTCATACTGCTTTCCCAACTCTGGCGTAGTACAAGTAACATTACCACCATCACAATAATCATCGTCATCACTTTTCATCTTCTTTACAAACTCAGGCAAAACCCTAATAAGAATTTTACCATCCTCCACATTTCACACACTCAAATGCAAACGATGTTATATTTTTCATTTCTTCCGGCATCTTAGATGCCAAAGTCGCAGTGGTCAGGTTCACGTTGCATGGAAAGAAACAACGGGGAGGACAAATTAATGGGAAAAAAATGAATTTGCACTTGAAACAGAATAACCTCGTTTACTGTTTGATTACAATGGAATGTTTAGCCTTAGAACCCAAAAGAAATGTTACCTATTGCAAATCTTTAATTTTTCTCCGAAAACCATCCTTTAGAAAAATTGCCCGTCAGAATGTGGTGATTAATCTGTAATGATTTGCGGGATGGCAGTTGATATTTCACAAGACAAAGCATACCTTGTCAATTTCTTTCTTCTTTCAGTTTTCTTATTTTCACTAGGTGCATCGACCGGAGTATTTCAGAAATCACAAGATGTCCGCACTTAGAGTGATAGCTAATGGATTTATAAACTTAGGAGGGTAAATTTCTTCTATAAAATCACAGTAATATTTTAGAAATAAACTAAAAAAATAATGAAGCTAATGACAATGTTAACTGGCCATCGAGTTTGTTGCTGAAAGGGTACAATAACGTTGACATTTTCCCAATCTTATTTGGTAGCTTTGAATCTTACAAGCCATGCTTTGGTGAAATTTAGCTGGATATTTTCGAAATGAAAGACCATGTATGTTCATTTCAAACAGTCACGAAGTTCTTAATAATGTTTACTTATGAGAAATTTTGGAATCTGGATGACACAATATTTATCTACATATGAAATTCATTTCTTTCAATTTATAAACAGTTGATTAATTAATCACAGCCACAAAACAATGTGTATAATATATGTATATCTGCATATACCTTCTAGCTATAAATCTAAACCAAGAAGTCTAACGGGGGAAGCCCTGCTCCTAGCTTTCTTCTCCTCAATAGTATCGAGCTTTGGCGACCACTGCAGTGGGCTATCTCTTTTCCTTACAAGTAGCTCGTACTGCTTCTTCAACTCTGGCGTAGTACAAATGGCATCACTCTCTTCATGATCATGGCCAGCACTGTCAACATCGTTGATCATCTTCATAATAAACTCAGGCAAAACCCTAATCAGCATTCTACCATCCACCCCCTTCACATACTCAAACGCGGATGATATCATGTTTTTCATCTCTTTTGGCATCTTAGATGCTAAAGTCGACGTGGTTAGATTAGCATTACATGGAAAGAAATTGATGGGGAGGACAAAGTAGGTTTCTCCAAGCAATAGAGAGTCTTCAATGGAGAGTATGGGAATTGGGTGACCGATGAAGAAAGAATTTGCATGGCAGATTACTTTGTCTATGTTTTCGAACATGAGCTCTGCAGCAGGCGTGTCTGCAGTGAAGGTTTTGATGGAGCCGCCACGGAAGATTACCTTTGCTGTGGGTGGTGGTGCCGGTTTTGAAACGAAGCATGAAGATGAAATTCCCATTTTGTTTTTCTGTTGGAAGAGTTTTGTAAGTCGAGGTTGGTTATGTACTGGGATTAGACTTTGACAATTGCTGTATATATATAGTAGAGATTAGCGTTACCTGGTCGGTGGTCTGCGGTCAAAGTTGATGGCTTGATCGAGGCGAGTTTAGATTGTCAACGTATTATGGATTGGATCGATCCAACTGTTAATGAGAATCATAATGTGACGATAGTGATGTTTTGTACAAAATCTCTAAAAGCCTGTATACATATATCACTTTATATTTGAACTCTTCACTGCTTTTTTTTTTTCAACCTTCTATGCCAATTATTATTTTTTAAATCACTATAAAAAAAAGTTAATAATGGGTTTAACATATTATTTTCTAACGGGACATGTAAAGTATACAGTTACGTGCTTCTTTTAGTTGTGATGTCATAACAGTGCCAACTCAAGAAATCGGTTGCTCCAGCCACAACTACAATTTGTTGTCTGAAAATAATAATAATGATTAGGATTTATTCTTTTTTTTTAAACAAAATGTACAGTTTTGCATAGGATGAAAGTTAATTACCTATAGTAGTCCACACAACAATCTTTGAAGTCATGAAAGTTTGTGGCATATTAACTTCGAACTGAGAAAGTGCAGTTCTCCAAGCATTGCATATCCCATCCCATGACTGCACCTACACCAAACAATACATTATAAATGAAAAAACTGCATACTACAACATTCAATTCTCAAAATATGGACTAAATTACATATGAAAAAATGACAGCAATCTTTGAAGTCATGAAATAATGAAAAAATTACATTACATTATCTTGCATTTATACATGAAGTAAGCTACAATATTCAATTCTCAAAATATGGACTAAACATCAACAAAATATAGACTAAACATCAAATTTTCATACAAAATAATGACCAACTTTCTTTAAGTAGCCTAAAGAAAAATGCTTCTTCTTGAAAATTCTTCAATCAAATTATCATAATTAAGCTTATCCAAAAACGCACTTTCAATCGATATGGTTGCAAGTCCGTTCAATCTTTTTTGTGATATTGTAGTTCGAATATAGTTCTTAATCAATTTCAATTTAGAAAAACTTCTCTCGGCGGAAGCTACCGTAGCTGGAATAGTTAACAAAATCCAATAAGTGACCCATGCACATTGGAAACCACCATCTTTTGTATAATACCTTACAAAATCAAGAATGTCAATTGATTTAGTTATTTCCTTTGGTAGCATAGTTTGCAAAACTCTAAGATCTTGAAATAAATTCTATCCATATATATCATATTGTTCATTGTATTTCTAGTAGCTTTCCAAACGAATGCAATGTTCCATTAGCTCATCTTTCTCAAGATTTACAAACTTTGCATTTAACAAAAATCCAAAGATGTTATCATAATTTTCAATTTGATCGAATCGATCCTTAAATGATTTTAGAGCTTGATCTATGATATGAATGAAGCACACTTTCTTCCTTTTCACTACTTACTTCATCTACATCAATGTCTTTGTCCAAGTCTACATTGACATGAATATTGTCGCTTGTTTCTTCATCAACAATTTCATTAGAATAAATAACTTCAGTAATGCGCACTTCATCTACATCAATGTCTTTGTCCAAGTCCAAGTTTATATTTTCATTAGTAGCTTCACTTGTTTCTTTAACTTGACTTGAACCAATAGATTGTTGCGTTTTTGCATTGAACAATTTAGAAATTGAGCCTACTAATGATGTGGATAATGCATCTCGACGTTGTTTTACTTTTCTGTTATAAGCTCCTGAGTTTTGCTTCCTATTACTCAAGTGTTTCTTGTCGTCTTCTTCTTTTGTCATATTCTCTATTTTTTAACAAATAACAAATTAACAGTATTGTCAACCAAACTAACTAACACACAAATTAAAAAATAATACAGAAACTTTTTTTTTCCTTCTGAATAATTCAGAAACTGAATGGCCTTTGCGGCTTTGCCTAAATTTAGTTCATAGTGGCCTTTGCTTAAATTAAACTCATAGCTTACAACTCATTAATCATTGATTATTTCTAAGTTAGAAACAACCAATTACCAAAACATTGAAATAACTAATTACCAAATAAACCTAAATTACCAATTTATTTAGAGGATTCCAGTGAGTAAACAACCAATTACCAAAACCAAATAAACCCAAATTAAATTCATCAATCGAATTGAAATTACCAGCATCTGAAAGAAGAAATTACATTAAGTTGTTTGGAGATGGCAGAAGCAACAGTCGTCTGATATTCGGCAACTGAGAAGGGATGATTGCAGCAACGATTGAAGGATGTTGAGGAGCAAACGAAGGTGAACACAACGCAAGAAAGATTGAAGTAGGGTTTGAGTAAATGCCCCAAATTTTGTTGCGGGATTAGCAGAGCGAGATTTGTAAAGGAAAGAAGAAGAGATCGAGACTGGAGATGAAAAACAACGTAAAAAATTTCCACGAACTAATCGGTTTCTTTTTGGGTGCCATTGAACGCTCGCCACACACACATACACACATACATACATGTATATATATATAAAAAAGTTTTGACCATAAAATTAGTACCGATTATGTTTTAGGCAAATTCTATTTGAACACGGAAAATTACTTAGTAGCCCCCTCTGTAGAAAAAAAAAGGTATACCCATTTATATACTGAGTAGCCCCCCTCCATAATATTACTTTTCCATTCGTGCCCTTTATCTTACAAAACCTAATTTTACAATCTCGCTCTCAACGATCTTCGATCTTCTATTCTCACGCGATTTCTTCAATCTGGAATTCAAGCGAAGGCTCTCAACGATCTCAGAAACCCTAGGTTGAAGAAAACGTAAGTTTTTTTATTTTTCTTCTGCTGGAATCGGTTTTTTATTGTCAATTTGAGTCTAGTGTGGTTTACAATTGGAATAAGAAGTAAGATTGTGGCAAGAGAGATCGATTTTTGATGGATTTGGAGGTGAACTTTCAAGGACCGACTGAGAAATGGGTTAACGAGAAAACAGGTTACCACGTATAAGAAGTACGTGGAAAAGATGGTAACCACGAAAAGAGAGTACGTGGAACAAATGGAAACCACGTAAAGAAAATACGTGGTTTACATTTTTCCACGTACTCTCTTTTCGTGGTTACCATTTTTTCCACGTACTTCTTATACGTGGTAACCTGAAACTTCAAAAAAATTAACTTGTTTTACTTTGATTTAGTTGAATCAATTTCGTGCCTCATTCCACTATATGCTTTGAATCATTTTGTCGATTGTCTGATTGTTGTAATTAAACCATTTGTCTCGAGTGTTACATGTAGCATGATGTTGTCATGTAGTAATTTGAAGTGTAATATGAATTCTGATTTTTATTTGTTAATTTTAGATGGGTCCTCGAAAAGCAATGACAGCTTCGGAAAGAAAACGGAGAGCGGAGGAAAGAGCAAGGCAGGGTGTGGGTTCCTCTGGTGGAAACGAGGATTATGTAATTGCTCCGCATAATCCATCTCAAGATGACGAAGATCATGGAAGTCAGCAAGAGGAAGAAGCTGATGATGTGTCAAAATCAATGGAGAAAGAAGGAGACGGATCACAATCATCAAATGAGGAGGGAGAAGAGTCCGACGAGGAGGGAGAAGAGGGCGAGGAGGAGGGAGAAGAGGGCGACGAGGAGGGAGAAGAGGGCGACGTGGAGGGAGAAGAGTCGGACGATGAGGGGGAAGAAGAGGAAGAGGAAGAGGGTGTAGAGGAAGAAGGTGGGCCAAAAGTTTTGGATGTCATTAAGGAATTCGATAGTCATGTTGCATATGATATATGGAAGGGCCAGGTAATTTATTTTTTAATTTTGCTTTTTTGAAGTTTCTTAGAGCTACTATGTTGTAATATTTTTTAGAGTTACTATCCTGTAATGTTGTAATTATTTTAGAGTTACTATCCTGTAATGTGTAATTTTTTGTCTTATCATATTTGTAGGAACGATCACCGCTCACATGCGTCAATCATGCACACAAGATAGAGGAATGGTCGATTCCAAATAATGCCACCAGATTTAGAAACATCGTAGAAGCGTCTGGATTGTTTCCTATTATTAGCTGCTGTTATAGGAGTGTGAACAAGAATTTGATATCTGCTTTTGTCGAACGATGGTATCCAGAGACTAATACATTTCATTTGCCATTTGGTGAGATGACGATTACTCTTGATGACATAGCTTCTCTATTGCATATTCCAGTGGAAGGTACACCTATACAGAGCATGACTTTCGATATAGAAGAAGCGGTTACGTTTGTTTACAAATATACAGGCATAAGTAGGGAAGAGGCACGGATGGAAATGAATGATAGGGTGGGATACAAAATTAGTTTGTCGAAATTGGTCGAGCAGTTTCATAACGTAAGTGATGATTGGACTGATCGGGCCATTAGACGTGCAGCTCGTTGTTATCTTCTGTTTTTGATTGGTAGCACGTTGTTTGCGGACAAAAGTAAGACTCATGTTCACATATCATTGTTGAATCCATTAAAAAATTTAGGCAACATCAGTAATTACTCTTGGGGTTCAGCGACGCTTGCGTTTCTATATAGACAGCTAGGCTTAGCGACTCGTAGTGGTGTGAAACAGATTGCAGGGTTTCTGTGTTTATTAGAAGCGTGGATATTCGAGCATTTCCCTTGCTTCCATCCCTCGACAAATCTATACTATGAGAATTTTCCTCGTGCTGCTAGATGGAATCCTTCTACCGATAGTTCTTCGTCGGTCTTAGAGCTACGCATATTCCTTGATAACATTCAAATTGGACAGGTAATTCTCCTTCTTTTTTTTAAATAGAAAACATTTGAGTGGTCAAAAAAGATTACATTTGTCGTTACACACACAAACATATGATGAACGCACGTAGACACAATAAAATATCTACATAAAAGCACGCATATTTACACACACAAACGTATTAATATATTTTTGAATATGACAAAATTAATTTGATTATAGGTTATATTTGATCCTTACATCTTCGCACGTCACTATCATCCTTCTCATGAGATATCTTGGTATAGCGGTTGTATCCTCTGCCTTAACGTTGTAGAGCCGTATCATCCAGACAGAGTTATGAGGCAATTTGGTAGAGTACAAAAAATACCAATGGCTCCTATTCCTCCAGTTAGTACCCATACAAAACGAGGAAAAACTTCAACTACGTATACTCGTGTTCGGTATCATTTTTTAGAAAGCATATGGCAGAATTGGATTCATCATGTCATTGCAGAGGGACATCGCTCAATACCACTGAGTCAGTCTTTACTTAGTTGCACGGATGATTATGTTGATTGGTACAGAGATCACTGCGTTTTACGAGTTCAAAATCCTGCCAACTTGCCTGCTAATATAGTGGTTGGAGCATCTCATTTTCAACCTACTTACGATCAGTTGTATTCTGTAAGTCTATTTTTTAAACCTATTATTCGCTTCAAAAATTTCAGTGATTTTTCCATTACATTCCTTACATTTTCCTTATACTTTGTTTTTTGTTGACATGTACTTTTGATTAAAGACTCTGCATGATGTACATGGACTGCTTGACGAAGCTAACACTCAAGTTGCTGCTGCTAGGACTGCTAGTGGACGCTTTATATACCATCCTTAACTTGGAATATGTATTTTATGTGAACTTATGTATTTTGCTCTAGATGTTAAGCTTATGTATTGTATGTGAACTTGGATGTCACGCCGTTGTATTTTGGGGCAGCGCTTGTTATTTTGTGCGTGCCATGGGTATGTGGTTGTATGTTGATTTGGTCTGTTAACTCATGACGCTAATGTACTGGTTTGTTTTGGTAATGATATGGTGATGGTTTCATGTACTGGTATGTTGTTGTGTGCTAAACTCATGAAGTTTTGGTCTGTGTTTTGATCTGAGAATTGGTTTGTGGGTCTGTGAATTGGTCTGTGAATTGGTTTGTTAACTCATGAAGTTTTGAATATATTTTTTTCAATTTTTACAGTTACCACGTAGACGACCAACGTGAGTTAGAAAGTAATCACGTAGAGACGCTCCGTGTATTATATACTAATCACGAAGTGATAAAACGTGGATAGTGTATTTACCACGTAGTCTATCGACGAGGTAAATAATTTTTCCACGTACTGTCAGTGCGTAACAGGGTTGATACTAAATAAACTGCAGTAGCGTATAAGACATACGTGTATTATATTTTTTCCACGGAAATCTCATTCGTGAATTTTATTTTTTCCTCGTTTAGGCTTTACGTGATTACTCTTTTTTCCTCGTATACGCAGTACGTGGTGACCTGAAATTTCAAAAAAATGCATACTCGTTTTCAAGAATCTGAAGTATGAAAATTGAACTATGAAATATGAAGTATGAAAATTGAATATGATGCACCATATAACAAGTAATAGTAGAGAGAACACCAACATGCAAATCAATACGAAAGTGTCAATCCATTTTTCCATTCAACACCAACATACAAGCAATACAAGGATTTAATGTCATTCAAGCAAACAATAATAATTCAAATAAAGAAACAAACAAGCAACTAATTCCATTCGGCAATTTGGTTTCTTTCATCCCAAGCTTGTCTCCGGTCATTGAAAATAGATTCCCATTTACATGCGTCGCCAACACAACACTTGAACCATTTTGTATAAATAGGTGGCACCGGGTGTTTTGGCTCTAGTTTAACCTACATATAATACAGACATTACTATATGATGGAAAACTAAAATAAATAATTGTCGGTACTAAATGCACAAACCTGAACAAAATGACTTTTGTCCACAAAAGCTATACCAATTTCAGTTCGATGAATTGGTGGTGGCACTGCTCCTCTAAGTGGAGGTATGGTCAATGTAAGTCTCTCACTAATACTAAATACCACCACTTTGTATCTAGTTGCAATAATAAAACCAATTTCTGGCATTGTCATCCACTTGTCAAAAGGTGTGAATTCGTCTCCTTCGTAGTCTAGGCTGTTAAGGAGAATTGCACTTCTACCATGTTCTACGAGTACACGGTCATATAAATCTTGATGTTCATACAATTCATCACGCAATTCTCTTCGAACTTGAGACCAGTTCGATTCTCCAAAACCAAGCAATGCCGCCACACATCTATATCCGCAGTTACCATCCGGTTTTACATCAATAATATCTCTAACAAATGGCTGCACGTCCTCCGGTATTTGATGTAAATAATTTCTCATACCAACACTTAGTTGATCCACCTATGAATAAATTGCAACAAAAATTACTTGCTTTGCTACTAGTATTTATTGAAACACAAATTCAACAACACGTACCTTGATTGGTTTTCGGATTGGAAGTTTATCGATGCGACATTTTTTTCCATTAACACTTTCTTCCATAGACGGACTTTGTGATGCTAAACTTGGAACTAACTCAAATGAAGAAAGCATTCGTTTTGTGGACGACTGAGCACTTCGTTTACTTTCTCTTCCGCGAGTTTTGGTTTTGCATTTTGGAGAAGCCAAGTTTGATGTTTGTGGCTGAACAACTTCCAACATTTTTTTATAAATTTGCAATTGGTATGGTGTATCCATTTTTCTGACATCATTCAAAAGCAATTCCATTTTTTCAAGTACCCCTGGTTCGTTTTTCTTTTCATCCTTTCTTTCAATGAGATGAAGACGTGTCCAGTGAACATCAACCATTGCAAGAGGTATTGGCAAATTGGAACCAAGACATGCTAACTCATGAGCGCACGGAAGTCCATGTGTTTTACGGATCACACATCCGCATAGCGCTTCATCATCTCTAACGGCTTGTATTCGAACAATTTCAGAATGAATCAAATCTAGTGCTTTCGTAGAAACAACTCCCCGCAAATTTTTGAACTCTTTTATGTGAAATACATGCTTCACTTTTGTTAAACTTTGTTCAAAAGATGCTTTAAGCTCCGTAAATGAGAGCTCCAATAAAGAATGCATTTTAAACCAAGCTTGCTCAAAATTACACAACGAACTATCCAAATGCTTCTTCAACTTCGAATGTGCAGACTCGGCTCTGCGATTAAAATGCATACGTCAACAGTTAAGAAAAAAATTGAAAGAAATAAAATATTTTTGCAAAAATAAAATACATACCTATTCGAAGTGTAGTTTCCAAAGTGCATATACTTATTGGTCCATGCATGCACAAATCTATCCTTATATACATCCAACCATTGTTCTTGAACATACTTCAACAATGATGTATTCTTCGCGTATCTTTCATGCAAAACTTGCAAATTTTCACGATATGTTATTTCATTTGAAGAACATATAAGTTCATTCCAATCACTTAAAAATGCTTTCTTCTCTTCAACTTCCATTCCTTTGACTTTTCTTTGCATATACGTGAGAATGTTATTTTTTATATGCCATGTACATAACATATGTGCAGCTTGTGGAAAAACAAACCCGATAGCATTAACCAATGCTAACTCCCTATCAATAATAAATACTTTAGGAAACTCAACTCCACAATCATCCAATATCGACTTGAAACGTTCTAAAACCCATGTATAGTTTTCTTCGTTTTCTGCAACCAAGTATGCAATACCCACACAAAAAGTAAGGTCCGTACATGTGACACCCACAATCTCAAGCAAAGGCATCCGATATCTATTAGTCTTGTACGTGCAATCCAATATGAGGACGCGAGGAAATGTCCGTAAGAAATCAAGACTAGTGGGATGAACCCAAAATATATCTTTAATAATGTCTGTTCCATCTAAAGTTTTTCGATGCCATTCATAATAACCAAATTCTTTCCATTTGCTAAGCAAGTATTGCACTTGAGATCTACCCGCCCGCTCGATTGAATTTTGGGCTTGTATAACGTTGTATATAGTTTTGATAGTAGTACTATTTGTAGAATCTTGTCTCTTAAGCGTATGCAAAATTTCCTTGGCTTTAACCATATTTCTATGCATCTCAATCACTAACTTTGTTTCTTCTTTACTTAGTCGTCCTACATATGAATGACCTTCGCTATTTTTTAACTCTGAATGATTATGAACTCCATTCACTACATGCAAACGCCAATCATCTAACGTAGCAAGCTTTTCACCCTTTAATCTAAATGGACAATTGCATTTTTTTGTACCTGTCATTCGGGGGTTCGTCAGATTTTTTCCTTTTTTCTTTTTATATGCACCACTTCTTTCGCAACCAAACGTAATTCTAGGTTTTTTGGTAGAAGCAACAGTATCTGACTTTAATATTATAATTACAAACCCAAGCCTTTTTCCCGTGCTTCGAACCCAATCTACCAGTTTTTCTCTAGAAGGGTATATCTGCAACATAAAATTACCAAAAATTAAAAAAAAAATTGTCAATATGATGAATCATTATAATACACTTACATCGTATGTCGTAAACTCGTTTGAGTAGTCTAACACGACTTCATTTCCAATTTCTTCATCATTGGAATACGGCGCAATCTGCATTTATAAATAGAAAAAAAAACAGATTAATGTACTATCATCGGAGGTGCAATACGTGGATTATATCTTATCCACGCAGGTGCAATACGTGGATTATATCTTATCCACGCACTGATTGCTCGACAATTTTAGCAAACCACGTATAACCAGTTCGTGATTCTGTAACTTTTCGAGTGTTCGTGTTTCTGTATTTTTGCTAAATCAAGTATAGGCCCTCCGTGGTTCGCATCAAATTACCCCAATTTCTTCTCCGCGAGTAGAATATTGAAATCTAAAAAAAAAAAAATTATAAAAAAAAACATTATACCTCAAGAGATCGTGTTAGGAACTCATTCTCCTCTTCAGAATCCATTGGATTGAAATTAAATTTTGAAATTTTCCTTACAGTAATTGAAATTAGGGTTTGAGGTATGAGCTGCTGAATGGTAGAGAAAAACAACGTAGAAAGAGAAGCTTTTTTGTCTGAAAGATAGTACATTAACCTCTAAGGGCATTTTGGTCTATAAAATTTCATTAATTTTAGGAGGATTCTGGGCGGGGCTACTAAGTAATTATTAGGGTTTAAATAGAATTTGCCTATGTTTTATTATTTAACAGTCAGTCATTAATCATACGCGTTCCATCCGGCGACTACCTAGATCTGGTTTTTTGCTTGCGCCTCCACTCCTTTTCATCTTCTCTCCTAATCGCCTCTCTGTTTTGCCCCTCCATAATGGCCAAGACAAAGAAATCCAAGTCTCTGTCCACATCCGCTATGCTGACTATATCTGGAAGTCGCGCTAATTCACTCGCTTCCAATTCGGATTCTGAAACTGAACCCACCGTTGGTGTCCCACCAAGACCTGTGTACTGGCTACCAGCTTCTCACCCCTTGAATGTGCTAATAGTTGAGATTGCCTCCAGACCTGCTCCTCCCGCGCCAACAAAGAACTTGGTTAGGTCTCCCTTAACCACTATGCTTGAGCAGGCTACAACCTCATGGCCTTTGCCAGGGGAGTGCTAGACTGGGTTTGCTTCTCATCCGGTTGAAATTGGTGCTGTAAATGCTGAAATTGAGTTGAATGAAAATGATAATACAAATGCAACTACTAATGCTTTGGGTTTGAATGTTTGTTCGAGTGGTCTTGTTAAGGACGTTGGTTTGAATGCCGGTTTGCCCTATAAATCTGAATCAATTGAGAACATACAACGCACGCAAACTGTTCTTGATAATTCCTCACCTAATCATGAGTCATGCCAAGCATCTGAAAAGCCCTTTTGGAACTCCCTGTTTTCCACTCTCCCCAAAAATGCTGGTGCTTATTCACCGGTAGACTTCACTATACCCTATGATGCGCTAGATTCGTGCCCTCCTCCTAAATTATATCATGAAGCATCGTCATTTTGGAAGGACCATATAGTCGGATTTTTCTTGGATACTAAGCCTGTGGATGTTGATATGAACTTTGGGTGGCGTAAGTCGTGGCGACTTCGTGGAGCCATGAGCATAACCTTTGTCGACGGCATGTTTCACTTAAAGTTCTCGATAACCGAGGAACGTCTTCGTGCCTTGGAAATTCATCCTGCAATAATTGATGGTAAGCCATTCATAGTCAAAACTTGGAGCAAGTCGGTGGATAAGGTAAAAGATCAGGCTTTTCCATCTCGGTATGGACTCAATTTACTCATGTGCCCTATGTTATTCAACCACTTCTTGGCCTGAACTGGTTAGCGTTCCGTAAAGGGAAATTAAAATGCTTTGATGCAAACACTGAGGCTAAGAAGAACTTAATTTATGTCTGAGCATTGATAGAAATTACCCCTGATAAGCCATTACCTTCTCAGATCAAAGTAAGACTTGAAGACCGAGAATATCTAGTTGAGGTTAGATACAAATGGAAACCTGATATTTGCACTTCGTGTAAGACTTTTGGTCGTACAATGGATACTTGTTGTTTCTTTGTTAGTTCTTTTCCCCTCCCAAAATCTCCTTTGCCTCGTCCTCCATCCTGGGCATGGGTACGTAGATCAGAATTGATGTTACTGTTAATGAACCAACTTCTGAAGATACTGATCCTATGACTCAGGATGTACATGCGGAGAAGGTGCAAGATGTACATATGGAGGTTGTGCTTCCTTTTGTTATTTTCCCCGATGTTCCAATTTATCCTGATATCTATTGGAATGAGAGTGAGACCGCTTGGGTTCATGCCTCCTCTGGTATTCATTGTGATACAAATAATTATTACTTTATATTTATTGGTGATGAAGTGGAAGAGCGCAGGCCTCTCTTCTACAGACCTGAAGGCAACAAATTGATTCCGTGGGATGAGGGTGAGATTGGTGAAGTGAACTTAGAGTACATGCAGGACACTTCATAGGATAAGGACCGATTATTGGCTCCTTCGTTTGTGGAAGATTTGGCATTTTGCTTCTGGTCCTATATGCATAATTTGTCTCCCTACACAGGTTCCTTTTATGACGATGACTTTGATTATGAAGAAGTGTAGCTTCCCTTGTTATGTTAATTTGAGCTATGGTTATGTCGTTATTTAGATATTTTGTTGTATTGATAGTGAGTGGACACTTCAAACCAGAATGTTACTTTGTGCATATGCAGAGTACCAGTTCCTTCTCTTTAATAAAGGTGTTGCGGTCACCTTAAAAACTGGTCGGCCTTGCAAAAAAAAGTAATAATATCTACAATGTCTACCCAAGTAGTTGTAAAAAAAAAAATTAAATAATAATTTCTACAATAGCTGTCGTTGTAATAGAATGCTATTAATCATTTATAATTTACTATAACAAATGGTTATTCGTAAATTATTCATAATTAGTAATTAAATTATACTCACTAATAATTTTTGATAATATTTTGTTAGTCCCTCTTTTGTTCAAGTGTAACGTTAAACAATCCCACCACTTCATGTTATAGTGAATAGTTTAACTTTCCACCTCTTCGTGTTACTGCAAATCAAACTCCCGCACCTTTAATTTTCAATTCCCACTTCTACTTTTCGTTCCCTTCCTTTCGCCGCCTATATCCTAATTAATTAAAACCCTAATATCGATCTGCCTGAATTAGTGAATCAATTTCCCTCCCTCGCTTCCAAATTCCAGACCACAAGTAGCCTAAAATTCATCGCATTTACATACCAAATCCATCTCCTGTGCCATTACTTGCTTCTGTTTTGCTCGCTCCTCCTCTTTCTTTAGATTCCTTGATCCCGGTATCAATTAGAGTCGTTTCCAGCACTGTTAGGGTTTCATACGTATTGACCCCTTCATTTCCTTCTAAATCTCGCGCTCCTATCTCTACCTTATTTTCGTAAGACTTCTGATACACGACGACAGAGAAGCTTATTGGATATTCTGGCTTCAATTTTGGAAAGATGGAGTGTGGGCGATCCCTTTTCCTCTCTTTTATCCCCATTATTTTGGTGGTTTTGAACCACTCAGTAAAATATAATTTGTTGTTTTGATTGAAGGTGCGAACATTATAGAAGGGGATGCAAGATCCAGGCTCCCTGCTGCAATGATATTTTTAATTGCCGCCATTGCCACAATGAATCTTCTGTAATTTTATTGTTATTTTTGTTTGATTCATGCTGTTTTGCGATTTTATTTTGCTTTGTTTCTAAATTTTAAGTTTTTTCGCAAAAGCACAAAATTTGCCATCAAGATGTAAAGAAAGTGCGACGTCAATATTTTATTTTAATTTACTTCCATGAAAACTTATACTGTTATATGAGACTAATGTTAGTTTCTTGAATGTAGGTGATTTGTTTGGTATGTGATAGAAAGCAGATAACATATTTTGACTTATAACATTATATTTCTATGCTTAGTCCATTACAGGTATATAGATAAGTTTGTGCACAATCCCAAGTGTTGTTTGGTTGATTTGGGATAAATAATTTTGGATTATGTCATAAAAAACCATTTTAATAAGAGATTGATATTTAAGCTTTTCTTATTGGTTATATATCACACAAGTGTGCACAAATTGTAGCCTCTCTTATGGATATTTAAGCCTTTTTTATTGGTTGTAGCCCAGGTCCTGTTACTCAGCGATAAGCATTCCAATTTTCTAAAAAATTGATGCCTATTCTACATTCAATTATCCAATACTCTTTAGGCAATCAATTACAAATTGAATGAAAGGTTTTTATTTACGATAAAATGAATGCAATATGATCATATGGAAGGATGCGTTAGTTATAATGTAATGTATGCTAATATGTGCATCTTTCATGCTAATACAACAAACTTATACCTAGAAGGTTATCATAATTTTGTACGTTTTTCTTTAATATGTATTTTCATCGTATTTTGTTATGTATGTCATGCATGTCAACACAAGAAAGGAGAAATATATTTGGTATTAGGTTTTTTTAATGGCAACCAAATTAGGGTTTGCCTAGGGCAACCTAAAGGTTAGAGGCGACCCTGATGGTATAAGTATAGAAAATTTTCAATGAAGTCAAGTGCTTAATGGACGCTTTTATTGTAGCGGCTCTAAACATCCAGTTATTTTAATGGGTTTATTTTTTTGCAGGAATTGACATAAGGCATTACATGCAAATGGGGTTAAGTCCTCTTTAGATGGTTCGTTATAAGATTGATCGATCAATCACCAAAGATGAAGATATTGAATGTGAGAGGATGTGAGTGAGTGTAACTTAGTGCATGTAGTGAGACAATATTTGTACAAATGAATATTTTTTACATTAATTGTGTAACAGAAAGAAATAAAACATGTATTGTTCAAAAGTGTAATAAAATATTTATTAAAGTAAGAAATTATGAGTTCAAAACTTTTGCAAATTTTTTATATTACAACAATCAGATCCCTTTTCATGTTTCAACATTTTACAACAAAACAGTCTTTTTACAACGGGGAACGCCCGTTGTAATAGGGACTTCGCAACGGGCATTGCGACTGTTGTATTAGCCAATGTTGTAATAAGTCCCGTTTTACTACGGTCATTGCCCGCTGTAATTTACAGTGGGCAATAACCGTTGTAAAAGCGGGCCTAATACAACATGGGCTAATAAAACGGTCGTAATGCCTATTGTTAAAGATATTTTTCGTCAACATCGGAGATAGGTCTACGGAAGTGGACCAAAGGGAAAATTATGTTTATTTAGCTTTCACGAGTTTGAGTTAGTTCACCATTTCTAGATATCAAGGTTTTGAGCCCGAAAGATTAGTTATTCTTTCCTCCATGGGGTCAGCATCACGCTTAAGCGACTCAAAAACCAACAATTATCTTGGGATAAGGGTTTCCTAAGCACAACCCTTGGTAAGGGCTAAATGGCATGTTGGAAGGGGTTCTGCACTGATTTTGCAGAAGGGTTTAGGCTTGGGAAAGAACTTGTAAGCATGTAGAAAGAACACAACATATAACACCGACAATAACTAACAAATCACAGGAGAGACTCATAAGGAAATGTTCTATGTATTGATCCACTCTTTATTCATCTTTGATTTAGAATATTCAAGTGATTACAACCAAAATCCCCAATTTTTATTAGAATTAGGGTTTACTCTAGAGAAAAGAGTACAAATATGAGAAAATCGCCCCGAAAATGAGAACCATGGGGTCTTATTTATAGCCAAATCAGGGCCGCTTTTGCTATTGGGCCAGCAATACCCCTATCGGCCGCTTTTCCATTTGGTTCTGAAAGTACTGGCTCTCAGTTTCCTTTTCTTTCGGTTCCGAAGGCTTTGCCAACAGCTTTTTTAGGTGTCGGCTGTAGCTTTCGGGGGAACAGTCTCGGTCTTCGGAGCTTTTTTGCTAATATTATATCTACCTTCTTTGTGTTGCTGATGAGCCTAGCGGTGCGAATAGCTTTCGGAATGTTTCTACTTACGGATATAGGCTTCCGATTATGGGTTCTCGGTCGCCGCTTACACTTCATGGAGCTTACCTTTGTGATTGAAGTGGAAGGCTGCCAGGACCGTCACTCCTATCGGTATCGACACTAAGAAAATTAGTGTGGATAGCTAGTCTTTCTCTGGTGGTTTTGGTTTACCTGTCGGTAGAATTCCGGAGTGTACCCTTGCTTTATCGCGAGGTTGCTTGTAGTGCTTTATTAGTTGCTTATTAGATTGGCCTTCCGGTAACCATATACTAGCAGTCTTGGTAGAAGGCTTGATGGTATTGCTTCCTTATGTATCGGTATTAACCGAGTTAATACCAAAAACCTCTCTCGTCCTTCTAGGTCCCGGCTAGTAGGAATCTTAATCTCCCTATTTGTTAGCATCCGGTCTTGGATGACCTTCTATCAGCCGTGCCGGCACTACCCCATTGGTATCCCCTTTTGTATAGATTCTGAGCTATTCATTTCGATGACGGTGTTAGTTGAATGACTTTTGGATTGTTCCTTTCGTCTATCGTCTTTTCCTTGTGTTAGGCTTTTAATGATGGAAGACTCCTCTTTGCTTGTGGGGATCCGCTACCCCTTCACTCCTAGTTTGTTTCGGTGCATTATTTCGATAGCAACACCCGTTGCCAAAACCTTATTACAGATGGCATTGCATGTTGTAAAAAGTATGTTTTGTTGTAGTTAATCTACATCCATCATGTGTGCATCCAATTTTTGCAAACATTGTGCATCTGTGCAAAGTGAAATACAACATAATAACATATGTTTGCCTAAGTAGTACCTCCTATGTGTATGGAAATTTTCAGTAATCCTTTTAAAATATGATGCTCACATCCTAAATATACTGGCAGTTCTATATGAATGCAATATGAGTAACAGCGTAGTTCATCCAATTGTTGCATCCATAATGCTACCACTCAACTTGATTTTTTGAATTGCAGAAAAATCTAATTTCCTAAATTCAATTTCTTCTATTACAAAAAGGTGGAAAAAGAAAAATTTCACACCATCCGTTTTTATTTTATATACCTTTTTCCAACCGTACTTGGATTTTATGAAACTATTTATAAATATTTCCTATTTTCCTATCCAAGCACAGCCCGCATTAGAAAATTTTCTTTGCTGTAGCTTTTCTTTTTCTTCTTATCTTGGAATTTTTTTTCCAAGATAATTCTTGTTATTTACTCCATAGCCTCAAAAATTCTCCCGTCTTCCCTAGGCTCTTATCCTTACCTACTCCATACCTTTTTTAAAACATGGTTTGGCCCTTTTTCAGTTAAATTTCCTTCCAAAAGTTTCAAAACTTAATTTTCCTCATGAAAACTTTCTTTTTCCAAATCATAAAAACATGTCATCTTTAAAAAAAAATGTAAATCATCATTATTATTTTATCAAATCACAAAACTGGAGTAGATACGGACAACTATTTCTCAATCGGGTCTATAACTTGTTCTTACCTATAAGGGCAGTTTGGTCTCTTATTACAAGGTGTCAACATCCACTCTATTCTTATTTTCTACAAAATATTTTGTCCACCCAACAAAATTATCTTGTTAAAATAATTTATCAAAAAGGGTTTTCAAAAGAATAGAGGCTTCAAAACTTTCTTTACTAAAAATTCTTGTATGAAATGTAACAAGAAAAACTAGCGAGCTATACATGCTCTATAATATGCACCTTTTACTGAGAGAATTTTACTTTAAAACTCAATATGTGTACTTCCTTACATATTTTTAAAACTGTAACTTTTAAGTTTAAAACATGAAAACACCATAAACCATTTTCCCCCCAAAACTTTTACAATTTCAAGTTCTTAAAAGTTAATAATGTGGTTAGACTCAAAGTGTGTTTCCAATTTTCTAGGCTTTCCTAGACAATCCCTAAGGTCAATTCTCTCAACTATATATATTCCTAATCCATTTTTCTCTTTTTAATATTTTCCAATCTATAAGGTTTTACTGCCAAACCTACTAACCCAAAATACTAATCATATGGGATTCACTTTCCGTCCATACATTGTACACTTTCCACCCACATTACCTAAGGGTCTCATATTCATTCCTTTAGTATACAAAACAAACACCACATTTTGTATCATATTATACTCTTTCTATTTAGTTGGTTTCTCTATGGATCTAGGTATATATATAATATCTATATTTTTAAAAATAAAAATACGTCAACTCACTATTTATATAGGAATCCTAAGCCTCGCTCTGATACCAAGTGTGACACCCCGCGTGCGTTAATGTCACTCACAAAGGGAATGCATTAAGTTTCGTGAAGCGTTATAGTAAACAGAACAGAAATATTACAAGACAGACATATATATAATAACAATGGAATAAAAACTTTATTTATCATAAGATAACATGGTCCAAAAAAAATTACATGTCTGAAATATAAAAGCCACTGTCTTGTACTTCAAAAATATCAGAGTACATATAAGAAATAAAATTCCCCAAAAATAGAATATAGCCATAGCAACAAGGATAGGAGCTTGAGCCATACATATTAGGAACTCTAGCAAGTAAGCAGAATCACGGTCAAGCCTGAGTGTTTCCTCCCTGAGAACCTGGCCGGAGGGGGAGTGGGGAAGGGGAAACGGAAGAAAGAAGGAGGAAAAAGGGTCAGACGCAAAGCCTGGCGAGTCTAGTTACTTCTAGCAAATAAATAAATAAAAGTAGCATGACAGGTATATAAAGTGGATAGGAGAGATTACAACATAACAGACAAGTGTGACAAGGTAGTCAGGATAAGGTGTATACGCTTCTAATGATTACTCTGCACTATTACTAGTACATCCAGAAAGAGATGATCCCTTCCACTATAAGGTGGAAGACTTAGGCATACGTCCAAGTGTACCCTAACTACTACCCTAATCGATCGGCTCCCTAATCCGCGGGCACCACATGATGTGACAAGCTGAATTCCAACATATCGGTTTTATTTCAAAATTCCAATCTATCGAAACTCGGATTGGTTTGCTCTAGTATACTACAGAAAACACAGAGACATAAAATATGTCAGAGCTCAGAAAATATCTCACAGCAGAATAGATAAAATATAATATGATCAAAACATATCATTACCGTATTAATAATAGAGCCTAACCAGCATCCAAAGCTATCATGTCTTTGCCACAAATCTAACCTGCAAGTATGTTATGAGGAGGGGGCCAGAACACAAGTTCTGGTGACTGGATTTAAACTGTACACTTTGGATAATCCTACATATATCGTTCAATCATATTATCTTATTTATTAGGTTGCCTGGGTTAATAGATCTTAAGGCTTACACACACGTCACACCCATTTACTTCCCAGTGGATTAACCTAATAAAATATATGTTGCTACCCCAATATTAAGGTACACCCCATGGTACCCCACTTGCATGGTCTCCACCGTAACACCATCGAAATATACGCAGTCCCTCATCCTACGCCATAGTGACGTACTGACCCACACACACACACATATATATGTAACAACCCGTATTTTTATAACGTGTAATAACCATAAATCAAGGCAGAATTAATTTTTAAAATAAGAATCAAGGGAAACGGGTTACGCCATTGCGTTCATCTCGAAATTCTGCTTGGAAATGAGTCCGAGTTTTCGAAAATCGGAGTCCGTATGACCAAGTTATGACCTTTCGAATTTTTCAAGTTCAAAACAACTCAGAATTCGAATTCAAATTTCGAATTTCAAACCTCAGAATGGACTGGGCGGGAAATTTCCCGCCCAGGACCAGGTCGACCTGCGGGTCGACTATGTTTTCGACCTGCCCAGGACCAGGTCGACCATAGTGTCGACCTGGGGGTCGACCTGGTGGCCGACCCACTTTTGAAGCTGGTTTCACTCTGATGTTTCTAACCTCGTTTCTGTCTACATTCGTTGACCTGACCCTATATAAACAGCCCCTAACACTAGTATCTCTACACAAAATTCTCTCTGACCTTATTCTGCTCCAATTCTGGTTAAAAAATTAGAGAAAGGGACTACTTCTTCTACGTTGAAACTGGGTTAAGGGAAATGCTGATTTGGGGATTTCTGTTAGGACTTGACTAAGCATATAAAGATTCAACATCGACTCTCTTTTTCTAATTCTCGAACCACGATCTGTAAGCCTCGGTTACTTTTAGATTTAAACTGTAAATGTAATATGAATATGTTGTAAATTGAAATTGGACCTGTGTATGATGACTGTTTTACATCCATTCTTGTTCATCTTGGATCTTGACTTTTGGGTATATTACTATGACATTGATTTGGGGCCTATTCATGTTGTAAATCAAAAAGAAAAAAAAACCCTCATATTATCATGTTGAATCTGCTATTAGTCACAAGTTTATGACTATCACCTTGTGTCAATCGTTACCATGACTATACTATCACCTTATGTCAATCGTTACCATGACTATACTATCACCTTATGACAACTGTTATCTTGACTAGTACCTTATTTTGCTAGATTTGGAATCTTTATATTTGAGGCCAATATTCCATATGCCAGTAATGTTATAATCATTTATCTCAAGTCATACCATGCTATGCTAGTAATCACTTTTGCCATCTTATACCCATCCCTTTTTATGTTATTACCTAATTAGATTTATTTGTATCAATTCGAGTTTAAGTGCGATGGGAATACGATTTGGGTAGATAAGGTATAACATGAATTGGCTTTGAACATGAACGTTATTATAACTTGAACCTGGATATGGACATGAACTTGACACGATTTGACATGAAACATGACCTGAAAACTCGACATAAATTTAGACTCGAAACTTGAACATGGGCATGACACTTAGATAAACTTGAAAATGGCCAACTCGAGGTTATGTTGAGTTTGCAGTGTAAATCTTCCCGGAACCGCCCGGCAAATCCAGTGACTGCAAACAATAGGATCCAATGTGAGTAGTTGGTCATATCGCAAGTAAAACCAAAGGTTAGACTATGTTGGGGTGTGAATCTGCCCAGAACCGCCCGGCAAATCCAGTGACCACAACAGTTAGTCTAATGTGAGAGGTTGGGGTGCATTAATGAATTAATGCCACATGATAGGGTTAAGTCATGAACCATTTGAATATACTTAACCAACTTGACACGATGATTTGATAGGGTTAAGTCATGAATCGCTCGAACACACTTAACCAGCTTGATACATGATCTGGATAGGGTTAAGTCACGAATTTGAATGACAACACTTAACCCATTAGAAACCCAAGTTACGCGGTCCTTTTCAGCAGTAACCCACTTAGATGTATCACGATACCCTGGGACTAGGCAGGGTGGGGCACGATTACTGGGCTGATTGTAAGCGACCAGAACAATGGCTGAGTAGGTGCGCCATTGTAGATTCAGGCGGACTATGGTCGTGCACGTAGTCCGAAGTTGAAAAAGCAGGCATTGGGCACCCGTAGGTTTACACTGTGCGTGCTTGATTCGTGTCGGTGGTTGGCACCATAGGGCTTGATACACCCTATGGTGGACCTAGCACAGGTAACTACATTTTAGGATAGGGCCGTATGACACAGACACATGACGAGCTAGAACTTGTAAGGAGTTGATCGATTAGTAGATCGTACCGTAGGACCCCGTAATGGGTCACTTCATGATACTGGGCCAAGGGATCATTTCATGATTAATACTTGACATGGGTTAGAATACTAGTACAGTTGGTGCAGCGAATCTTGAATATGCGATGCTAGACTTGACTTATCTTGTTATCTTAATTGTCATACTAGTCCTGTTATCATCCTTATGTTTAATTCCAGTTTTCACATGTCATACTACCTTTACTAGTTTTTATACTGAAAGTCACTAGGGCTTACCAGTCTTATGACTGGCCCTTTTCCTTTCGCCTCTTTTTCTTTCGTTTCCCCCCCAGGTTCTCAGGGAGGAAACACTAGCTCTTAGCTTGGATTTAGCTTGCTTTCTGACAGCTCATATACGGTTTGGTCTTGAGCTGTGCTATGGCTGCTTCTGCTATTTATGGGGAATAATTTACTTTTGTTATCTTAAGTTTATGCTTCTTTATTTGGAACTTGACGTAATGGAATAATTTGTACCTTGGATATATGGGGTTTTGACACTTTTCTTTAAAGTAATAAAAATTTGGTTTTTAATTTCTACCATTGCTTTATTTATGTTTTTCCTTGTGATATCTCTGTGCACTTTTACCTAGATAATACTCCACCAAAACTAGTGCATTCCCTTTGTGAGTGACCCTAGCGGAGGTGGGGTGTTACATTTGGTATCAGAGCAGAAGGTTACCAGGCTGGGCAAAAGTTTTAAAAACCTTCTGAAACTATTTTCAAAACCATTTATAAAGTAGCATTTTTCAAGAAAAGTTTTGTGTTTAAGAAAAAAGGTCATTCCCCAAAAGCCATTAGTACTTCCCTTTGTTTCCTCGTTTGAATCTTTTTCTTTTCGTTTTTCAGCATGGCTGATCTTAACCTGCATGAGGGAATACCCATGCCTGGATGGTTCCGAAGGTACTTAGAAGCCAGGGCCAACGGCACGGGCCCGACAGACATCCCTCCTCCTCCTCCCCCAGTGGCCGCAGTTCCTTCTCCTCCTGGTACCGTCTTTGCCAAAATATGCAAAGACTTTAAAGCAATGGGCAGCAAGAACTTTGTTGGAACTGAAACCTTTGTTGAGGCACGAAACTGGCTAAAGGAGACCGAAGACTTGTTTATTATCTTTGATGTGGAGGACCATAGGAAAGTTCAGTTGGCAGCATGGTTGTTGAAAGAGGAAGCTGCATTTTAGTGGGAAGTCACCAACGCTACTAGGCCAGTTGAGACTTGGGCAGACTTTAGAGAGAGGTTTGGGCTTAAATTCTTATCGTCAGCAGAAGAGAACCTTCAGATGGAGAGGTTCCTAGCACTCAAGCAAGGGAGCATGTCTGTTAGGGAGTACGCGAATAAGTTTAATCAGCTTGCTCGGTTCGGTTTGGATTTGGTCAACATAGCCCAGAAAAAGGCTGCACGCTTTGCTCGAGGATTGAACGAGCCACTACACAGTTTGGCCATAACTCATATACCCATGGGGGTGACCTTTGAAAGCTTGGTGGATATGGCTCTATTTCATGAGGAAGACAAGAATAGCAAGAAGGAGGTTAAGCCTAATGAGACTCAGAATAAGAAAGCCGACTTCAAGAAGGGGGGCAACAAGAATAACAAGAATAACAAGAGCAACAACAAACCGCGTGAGACGAGGAAGTGCAACTTTTGTGGTATTACGGGACATCTAGCTAAAGACTGTAGAAAGAAGAAGAGGAAGTTGGGTGAATGCTTTCATTGTGGAGATACTGGACACATCAGCAAGGATTGCCCTAAGAAGCAAGGATAGTGGCAAGGGCAGACCCAGCGAGCAGGACCTTCTAGAGGACAGTTGCATGCTATCAACACCACTCCAGCTCTTGACTGAGGTAGTAATATTTCCGTAGAAAGCCTTGTTTACATTTCTGACTTTCCTGTTCGAACCTTATTTGACTCTGGTGCATCGCATACTTTTATTTCTTCTGATATTGTTGAAAATCTGCACCTAAGTACTAGTCTGGTTGAGGATCCCGTTATAGTTTCAAATCCAATTGGGGGCTCCGCCCATTTATCTATGATGTGTGTGGATTTGAGGATCTCTATCTTAAGCGTAGAATTCACGTGTAATGCTTATGTTCTCAGATTTATGGGATACGGTTTAATCCTAGGTATGGATTGGTTGTCTGATTATGGAGCCATTCTTGATTGTGAACGAAGGATAGTGAGGCTCATGACTCGCCTCGGTAATACCCTTGATATTTCTTGTAACCCTAAGGGTCCGGTCATGTTGTGTTATCTTGAATCCCTTGACTCGTCCGACGATAATTCGCAATCTGTAAGAGTGGTCCGAGAATATCCAGATATCTTTGATGAAGTGAGGGGGTTACCACCAAAACGCGAGATAGACTTCCGAATTTACCTTGTTGATAATGCCAAGCCAGTTTCATTGCCCGTTAGGCACATATCCCCGTGAGAAAGAAGAGAGCTCAGTAAACAAGTTAACGAGTTGCTTGAGAAAATTTCATAAGACGAAGTATTTCTGAATGGGGGTGCTCCAGTGGTTTTCACTGCTAAGGCGGATGGATCGCTTCGTCTGTGTGTAGATTATCGTGGGTTAAACAAGCTAACTAAGAAAAATAGGCACCCACTACCAAGAATCGACGATTTTTTTGACTAGCTTGTGGGAGCATCTGTTTTCTCTCAACTCGATCTAGCCACAGGATTCCATCAGCTTTGAGTGGCTGAGGATAGCATTGACAAAACTACGTTTAGGACTCCATATGGGTTCTTCGAATGGCTCGTCATTCCCTTTGGGTTAATGAATGCACCCGCATACTTTGTGGATTTGATGAGTAGGGTGTATCGGGAGTTCCTTAACAAGTTTGTGGTAGTTTTCATGGATGATATTTTGATCTTCTCAAAAGATGAAGAAGAGCATGCTAGACATCTCAAGGAAGTCATGGAAACACTTAGACCACACCAGTTAAAAGCTAAGTTCTCCAAATGCCACTTTTGGAGGAAGGAAGTTCGGTTCCTTGGACATGTAGTTTCTAAGCAAGGCATAGCCGTGGACCCCGCAAAGGTAGTTGCGGTACAAGACTGGAAAATTCCTAAGAATGCAACGGAGGTGAGGAGCTTTCTCGGTTTGGCGGGCTACTACAGGAAGTTCATTAAGGAATTCGCTAAGATTTCAGCCCCTCTTACTAGGTTAACAAAGAAGAACCTAGCGTTTGCATGAGACATATAGTGTGACGCTGCTTTTCAGAGACTCAAGAGAGCCCTCACCATAGCTCCAGTTTTAGCATTACCTGACGTAGGTAAGGTGTTTACGGTGTACACAGATGCGTGCGGCACGGGATTAGGCGCTGTCCTAATGCAAGAAGGAAGAGTAATATGCTAGGAGCAGACAACTTAAAGTTCATGAGAAAAACTATCCCACACATGACTTAGAGTTGGCCACGATCGTTTTTGCACTTAAAGCTTGGCGCCATTATCTTCTAGGGGAGAGGTTCGAGCTGTATATCGACCACAAATCGCTTAAGTACCTCTTCTCACAGAAAGATTTGAATTTGAGACAACAGCGGTTGATGGAGTTCTTGGCATCATATGACTTCGATATAGCTTATACCCCTGGCAAGGGTAACGTGGTGGCAGACGCGCTAAGTAGAAAAAGGTTGACTTTGAGCCCCTTGTTTGTCGAAAGGAAAAGCCTTGAGTTTATAGCAACCTTTGATTTTACACCTGCTGTTGAGTCATTGACTACTACGTTAGCATCTCTTGAGTTAAGACCTACACTTCTAGATCAAGTAGGGACTTCATAGAAGGAAGACACACAGATAGTCGAAATCATGGACAAGCTGATTAGTGGTGAGACGTCAAGTCACCTCAGTAGGTATGCCATAGATGACAAGGGATGGCTAAGGCGCGATGGAAGGCTATGTGTCCCACAAGTGGGAGACCTAGTAAGGAAAGTTCTCGAAGAGGCGCACCACTCGAAGATGACTATACATCCCGGAGGGGATAAGATGTACAGGGATATGAAACACATTTTCTTTTTGGGCTGGAATGAAAAAGGATGTGGCAGAGTTCGTTTCGAAGTGCATGGTGTGCCAACAATTAATGGCCGAGTCGAAGAAGCCTGGTGGGCTATTACATCCTTTGGAGGTTCCGCAATGGAAATGGGAGAGTATCTCGATGGATTTCGTGGACGGACTGCCTAGGTCAAGGAAGGAAAATACTAGCATAAGGGTCATAGTTGATAGACTCACGAAAAATGCTCACTTCATTCCAGTGAAAAGCAAGAGGACCACATCATGGCTAGCATCTATTTACCTTCGAGAAGTGGTACGGTTGCACGGGGTTCCTTCTAGTATAGTTAGTGATCGTGACCCGATTTTCACTAGCCAGTTTTGGAATAGTCTGCAAGAAGCAATGGGTACACGACTGAGTTTAAGCACGGCCTATCACCCATAGACGGATGGACAAACCGAAAGGGTAAATAGGGTACTAGAAGATCTCCTGAGGCTATGCATTCTTGACTTTGGTGGCACTTGGGAAGACCATCTTCCTCTCGTGGAGTTTGCATATAACAATAGTTACCAAGCTAGCATCGGAATGGTACCATTCGAAGCCCTGTATGGAAGACCGTGCAAATCGCCAACTTGTTGGTGGGAGACGACAGACAGACTTATACTTGGGCCCGACATGATAAGGGACACTTCTGAGGAGATTGAGTTGATACGAAGACGAATGAAAACGGCCCAAGATTGACAGAAATCTTATGCGGACCAGAGAAGGACAGACCTAGAGTTCGAAGTCGGAGATATGGTCTTTATAAAAGTTTCTCCGTTACGCAATGTAGTTCGTTTTGGAGAAGTTGGAAAGCTAGCACCAAGGTTCGTAGGACCGTTCCCTATCACTGAGAGGATTGGACGGATGGCCTATAGGGTAGACTTACCTGAGAAACTGACTGGAGTACACAATGTCTTTCACGTCTCACATCTCCGGAAGTGCTTGCATGAGTCAGCCGAAGTAGTTGAGCCAAGCATCCTTGAAGACGTAGAAGTGGAAAAAGAGGCAACATTGAGGCGAGTTCCGATTCGTATCTTAGGAACGGAGATTAAGAAGCTAAGGAATCGAGAAGTCAAGCTAGTTAAAGTGCAGTGGAGTGAAGTCCAAGAAGACGCAACTTGGGAAACCGAAGAGAAGATACACACGCTTTACCCATTTCTTTTTGAGGGTACATTCTCGATCTCTTTTTCCTATAAACTTGAAAACCTTTTCATATCATGCTTCTACTACCTACGTTTGTCTTATTATCTTCTTGATCTTATCTTGAGAACCTTAGGTAGAACCATATGGATGTAAACATGTGATTGAAACATGTTATGGTTGATGATTGCAAATGGTTGCAAGTGTTGGCAAGTGATTGCTAGCGGATGCATGACACACATTAGGCACTAAATCGGCTCAGTCACATTTTCATGTTGCATATGCATGAGTGCTTATACTTGTACATGGATGGAACTTGTTATGCTATCACTTGGATGTTACATATGAATGAATGTTTGTGCACTCATGTAGGGATTATAAACTATGTTAGGAATCTGCATACATGTTGGATTCATTACACTAACATATTTTTCATTAAGGAGGTTTACTGAATCAGTAACCGCTTGATCTTCTGCATTAGATAAGTACATATACACACACTTTCTGCATATGTTCATACAACACTAGAAACCTTTTAAAAACAATGGTTGCTTGTGGATGATGCTTTGTGTAGATGGATGATGGATGGTAGGACACATCCTCCCTAACTTAAGAGATTTCGGGGACGAAATCCTTTAAGGGGGGAGAATGTAACAACCCGTATTTTTAAAACGTGTAATAACCATAAATCAAGGCAGAATTAATTTTTAAAATAAGAATCAAGGAAAACGGGTTACTCCATTGCGTTCATCTTGAAATTCTGCTTGGAAACGAGTCCGAGTTTTCGAAAATCGGAGTCCGTATGACCAAGTTATGACCTTTCGAAGTTTTCAAAAGTTTTCAAGTTCAAAACAGCTCAGAATTCGAATTCAAATTTCGAATTTCAAACCTCAGAATGGACTGGGCGGGAAATTTCCCACTGAGGACCAGGTCGACCTGGGGATCGACTATGTAGTCGACCTTCCCAGGACCAGGTCGACCATAGTGTCGACCTGGGGGTCGACCTGGTGGACGAGCCCACTTTTGAAGCTGGATTCACTCTGATGTTTCTGGCCTCGTTTCTGTCTACATTCAGTGACCTGACCCTATATAAACAGCCCCTAACACTAGTCTCTCTACACAAAATTCTCTCTGACCTTATGCTGTTCCAATTCTGGTTAAAAAGTCAAAGAAAGGAACTACTTCTTCTACGTTGAAACTGCGTTAAGGGAAATGCTGATTTGGGGATTTCTGTTATGACTTGACTAAGCATATAAAGATTCAACATCGACTCTCTTTTTCTAATTCTCAAACCACGATCTGTAAGCCTCAGTTACTTTTAGATTTAAACTGTAAATGTAATATGAATATGTCGTAAATTGAAATTGGACTTGTGTATGATGACTGTTTTACATCCATTCTTGTTCATCTTGGATCTTGACTTTTGGGTATATTACTATGACATTGATTTGGGGCCTATTCATGTTGTAAATCAAAAAGAAAAAAAAAACCCTCATATTATCATGTTGGATCTTCTATTAGTCACAAGTTTATGACTATCACCTTGTGTCAATCGTTACCATGACTATACTATCACCTTATGTCAATCGTTACCATGACTATACTATCACCTTATGACAACTGTTATCTTGACTAGTACCTTATTTTGCTAGATTTGGAATCTTTATTTTTGAGGCCAATATTCCATATGCCAATAATGTTATAATCATTTATCTCAAGTCATACCATGTTATGCTAGTAATCACTTTTGCCACCTTATAGCCGTCCCTTTTTATGTTATTCCCTAATTAGATTTATTTGTATCAATTCGAGTTTAAGTGCGATGGGAATACGATTTGGGTATTTTAGGTAAAACATGAATTGGCTTTGAACATGAACGTTATTATAACTTGAACCTGGATATGGACATGAACTTGACACGATTTGACATGAAACATGACCTGAGAACTCGACATGAATTTAGACTCGAAACTTGAACATGGGCATGACACTTAGATAAACTTGAGAACGACCAACTCGAGGTTGGGTTGAGTTTGCAGTGTAAATCTTCCGGAACCGCCCGGCAAATCCAGTGACTACAAACAATAGGATCCAATGTGAATAGTTGGTCATATCGCATGTAAAACCCAAGATTAGACTATGTTGTGGTATAAATCTGCCCGGAACCGCCCGACAAATCCAGTGACCACAACAGTTAGTCTAATGTGAGAGGTTGGGGTGCATTAATGAATTAATGCCACATGATAGGGTTAAGTCATGAACCATACTTAACCAACTTGACACGATGATTTGATAGGGTTAAGTCATGAATCGCTCGAATACACTTAACCAACTTGATACATGATCTGGATAGGGTTAAGTCACGAATTTGAATGACAACCCTTAACCCATTAGAAACCATAGTTACGTGGTCCTTTTCAGCAGTAACCCACTTAGATGTATCACGATACCCTGAGACTAGGCAGGGTGGGACACGATTACTGGGCTGATTGTAAGCGACCAGAACGACGGCTAAGTAGGTGCGCCATTGTAGGATCAGGCGGACTATGGTCGTGCACGTAGTCCGGAGTTGAAAAAGCAGGCATTGGGCACCCGTAGGTTTACACTGTGAGTGCTTGATTCGTGTCGGTGGTTGGCACCATAGGGCTTGATACACTCTGTGGTGGACTAACACAGGTAACTACATTTCAGGATAGGGCCTTATGACACAGACACATGACGAGCTAGAACTTGTAGGGAGCCGATCGATTAGTAGATCATACCGTAGGACCCCGTAATGGGTCACTTCATGATACTGTGCCAAGGGATCTTTTCATGATTAATACTTGACATGGGGTTAGAATACTAGTACAGTTGGTGCAGCGAACCTTGAATATGCGATGCTAGACTAGACTTATCTTGTTATCTTAATTGTCATACTAGTCCTGTTATCATCCTTATGTTTAATTCCAGTTTTCACATGTCATACTACCTTTACTAGTTTTTATACTGAAAATCACTAGGGCTTACCAGTCTTATGACTGACCCTTTTCCTTTCGCCTCGTTTTCTTTCATTCCCCCCCAGGTTCTCAGGGAGGAAACACTAGCTCTTAGCTTGGATTTAGCTTGCTTTCTGACAGCTCATGTACAGTTTGGTCTTGAGCTATGCTATGGATGCTTCTGCTATTTATGAGAATAATTTACTTTTGTTATCTTAAGTTTATGCTTCTTTATTTGGAACTTGATGTAATGGAATAATTTGTACCTTGGATATATGGGGTTTTGACTCTTTTCTTGAAAGTAATAAAAATTTGGTTTTTAATTTCTACCGCTGCTTTATTTATGTTTTGCCTTGTGATATCTCTGTGTATGTTTACCTAGATAATACTCCACCAAAACTAGTGCATTCCCTTTGTGAGTGACCCTAGCGGAGGTGGGGGTGTTACAATATATATATATATATATAATATTACGTTCCTCATATACATGGCATTACTATGCTATGTAAATGTACGGACTGCAACCTTTGTTTGATTCAAATTCCATAACGGAGTAACGCCCT
Source organism: Allium sativum (assembly GCA_030737875.1). Taxonomy (NCBI): domain Eukaryota; kingdom Viridiplantae; phylum Streptophyta; class Magnoliopsida; order Asparagales; family Amaryllidaceae; genus Allium; species Allium sativum. Next base: position 648,825,012 of record CM060923.1, read on the forward strand.
CAAGTCCACGATACACCACCCAGAGCAGATAAGTATGTACCTAGACTGTCCACCATACGTATCTTCGACTGTAGCTCGATGCCTCAATCACACGTCCTCTAATGTGCATCGAGTTCCACGGTAGGGCGATACAATAAACATAGAACTTGGTCGGGAGCTTTTCCATTTCTGTACGGGCCCGTCTTTAGGAGCCTTTAAAGATATCCCTTGGGTCTGTTTTCACGGTGGCTATGGCCCCACCTAGGTCCCTCCCTTAACTAGTAAAGACTACAAGAGCTAAGCGACCTGCCTCTAATAACAAACAATCTAAACATCCATTTGGCGTCTCCCCTCAACCCCTTGCCTCGATAGTGAAAGGTGAATGGTATCCAGGGTTTAGCTCTAGTTTTTTCGCATCCCACTGGCTGTGGATGACGGGTATCTGATGATCTACTATCCTTATTGGTCATGACCCTTCGCCTTCCCATTAAGGCAACTACCGAATCACCTTAGTGTCACCACGTCACAGCATTCTGACTGCGTAGCTACTTTTGTAGTCAAGGCCCACCCACCTAGTAGTTACGCGCAGACCCAACCTCTGCGAGCACAGCCTAAACATCTACCACCACAGAGAGGACTACTAGGAGCAGCTTACGTATCTTAGGAAGCCACATGCTTCCTCTTCCAGTCCTTCAAAGCCGACAGAGTAATTAGATAAACATGCGCTTCCCTTGTGCTTTATAACACCATAGTGATCTACCCCGTTAGGTTATTCACCTTTAAACGTGCGGATTGGTCGAGGCTCCTCACTTTAATATGTTGTTAGACCCTATGTCTAAACATTCTTTTACGCGCTTGCTTTACTTATCAGGTTTCCATTTAACTTGGTTGTCTTAACTTTTTATTCAGGTTACCAATTTCTTCTTAGTCCCTTATATCTCTGAGGAATGGGCCCTTCTTGCTTATTAATTTTAGTCAGCCCATTTAAGTTTATTAATAAGCCCATAGCATGTTATTCCCTAGATTGTGGTCCAAGGTCTGAAATCCACAATCCCTTTTTATGTTCTCACTTGATTTCATCGTTACAATAACATGTTCTACTTAATATATTATTAAGTATATCTCAATTCACATGTTTTCTAATTAACATGTGACTTACCATTTATGTTTAAACATAACTTATTTCAATTCATAAGTTTTTCTCCTTCTTTCTCATTTAATCATAAATTCAATTTACACTGTCACTACAACTTATGGTTGTTTACTTATTAACTTAGTTTTCTGAACTAGGGTCCAATGACAATAAGTTTCTCTTCCCATAACTTATGTTGTCCTCATCCGTAGATTTCATACTCTTGTTCTCACAAGTAACTTAATTTACAATTAAACACCATTTATCTCTAAACTTAAGTTATTCCAATTTTCTTATTGTTTTCTTATATTCTAAGTTATAATTCTCACTTGTCCCTAAGACAAGCCTCAAGATGTTATTCTTATCAGCAAATTTCATACTTCCAAGTGTTTTGATTACTTAATTTATAAATAAGTACAACCTCTTACATTCATAAACTTCCCCCTTTTCTCTACTTATTACAAACAACTAGTTTCAGTTTTCCCCATTTACTGATTACTTAATTTGAAATTAAGTGTCACTTATTTAATTTCACAGGTTGTGTTGTTTCCTTACTAGTTTATTATAACCTATGTTATAATCTTCACTTGTCCCTAGGACAAGTCTACCTGTTACACAACATTTTCATTAATGTTATTTATTTATAATAAGTTATTATCATTCCCTATTTATTCCAAATCATTTACTAATGTATCTTTCTTTTATTCAATTCCATTTATGACCATTAATTACAATTAATACAATTTATCATTCCTGCTATTTGTATACTTATATATATATATATATATACATGTACCAGACCTCTCACATTAAGCCTACAACCTGTGGATGTCAGATATGTCGGGCGCGTCCGGGAAAAATTCTTCCATAAGTCGGACTTAACCTCATGTCTTGGCACGTCTCGTGTTTATGCACTTAGACCCCTCACGTTAGATTCACCACTTGTGGTTGCTGGATATGCCGGGCGAGTCCGGGCAGACTTCTACCACACGTGTAACCTAACCTCGTGTCTAAGCACGATTACAGTTTCTAATTACTGTAATTCTAGGCATGTTCATTTTTTTATAATTATTCCTATTTCATTATAGGTTTTTCATGCTCCTTTTTCCAAGTTATATTTACTAGCCCAATTTAAGTTCTTTAAACATAATTTGGTCGATGCCTTAATCCATATTTACTTATTCAATTCTATGTTAACATGAAACCATATAATCGTATACTTACTCTAATTATTTCATATATAAAATTGGGGCAAATTAACATGTAACAAGAGCAGTCACAGTTGATACCCATATTCTAACAAGTTCATAACATGTAAACTTTTTAGCACTTTAACTAATTCAATATTTGAATTTTCCTACATGTTCATATAAATATTATAACATGTAAACATTTCAACTGATTCAACATATGAATTATTCATATTAACAATTTGACGTTATATCATGCTAATCATTCCCGCATGTCATATACCCCACTTTAATCATTATTAGCATATGTTTAGGCATCTTAACATGTCATATTCCAATTTGTCATAGTGGGGAATGCTAGATGGTAATATACCATTATCTAAAATAATATGGCTTAAATCCACTCACCTTTTATGCTTTCCCCAATTATGGATCTGATCCAGTTTTAGCATCCATGGTTTTTCCCTTTTAATTTGATTTGAAATCTAATAACCGTGTATTGACTATTTTCATTAATAGAGAAGGAAAAGAAAGAAAAAGAATTTGAATGGATTTGATCTAGAATTTTACCTTGCTTTTCATGAATCTGACAATGTCAATTATCTCTTCCAGATCTTGAACTTTAAAATCTTCTTATTAATAGCCTAAATTTTCTAAATAGATTAGAGGAGAGAAAGAGAGTAATGGTAGAGCATCAACATAGCTTTAGAATTATGAGTTTTAGGATTAGATATAGGGCCTTATTTATAGGTGCTCAAGACCTTATCGTACGCGCAGCGCTGAGTTAACATTGAACCCAGTTAAGAAAATAGTCCAGATTCGCAGGTGAATCTAGCCGGATCTTATCGTACACGCTGTGCTGAGTCAGCACTGGGTCCCGCAAGCAGTTTTAGCGCAGAAATTTGATTTTTGAATGTTTAAATTTATTTAACTTCTATATTCACATGTAATCTTCTTATGCATATACAATTCTTATAATGACCATTTTACGTGTATATATACGCATAATTTTTGTTTTGTTTTCAAAATTCAAACTGTATTGTAGCGTTATTTGATTCTTGCTATATTTCATTGACTACAGCCTTATATTGAATCTCTTGTATACATATATTTCTACATATATGCATATATATTTTCTTTATTTCCTCATATGTACATTTTTATCTTTCAAATTTTAATTTGTATATGTATATATATTTGTATGCTCAGTTGGCCCTCTCTAAAACAAAGATAAAAATTATGTCGTCGCGGGAGTTCGAACCCCCGACCTATATGTTGCAAATCCTATGCCTTAACCAATTGAGCTATAATGTCTTCTGTTAATAAGTTTAGAAACAATGGTAGTCATTGTTCTCCCTCTTTTACCTTATTCTCATGTTTTTCTACAATACTTCATTTAAATGTATCTCTTTCACCTTAACTCAGTTTTCTGCAATCCATAGGTCTAAATTGACCAGAAAATCGCCACCAACGCAATGATGCTAATCTCGTGGCCATATTCTTGAAGCTCTTCAATATTTTTTAAATATGCATTTTAATCGCATTGCATTTCTTCTTATTGCATGTAATTTATTAGTCGTTTCTTCATTTCAATGTATAAACTTATTACATGCAATTATATTATCATATTTTATTGTCTTAAAATGCAGGGTGTTACATTCTCCTACCCTTAGGAAGTTTCGTCCCTGAAATTTGATAAGGGAAAAATCAATTAACCCCTCACATAATCTACATCCGTCATGTGTGCATCCAATTTTTGCAAACATTGTGCACTTGTGCAAAGTGAAATACAACATAATAACATATGTATGCCTAAGCGTACCTCCTATGTGTATGCAATTTTCAAAAATGCTTTTAAAATATGATGCTCACATCCTAAATATACCTGCAGTTCTATATGAATGCAATATTTTGAAAATCAAAAGATATTTTCATCTAAATTTTCCCACATTCTTATTGAGTAAGAGCGTAGTTCATTCAATTGTTGCATCCATAATCTTACCAACCAACTTGATTTTTCGAATTTTAGAAAAATTAATTTTCTAAATTCGATTTCTTCTATTAAAAAAAGGTGGAAAACGGAAAATTTCACACCATCCATTTTTCTTTTATATACCTTTTTCAAATCGTACTTGGATTTTATGAAACTATATATAAAGATTTCCTATTTTCCTATCCAGGCACAGCCCACATAAGAAAAATTTCTTCGTTGTAGCTTTTCTTTTTCGTCTTAGCTTGGATTTTTTTTCCAAGATAATTCATGCAATTTACTTCATAGCCTCAAAAATTCTCCCGTCTTCCCTAGGGTCTAATCCTTACCTACTCTTTACTTTTTAAAAAAAAACATGTTTGGCCCTTTTTCAGTTAAATTTCACTACAACAAAATGTCCATATTACAACTGCATTTTTACAACTATGGCAAAATGACAGTTGTAATATGTTCTTTTTACAACATTTTTTCTCAGAAAGTTGTTGTAAACTTACATTTATCAACTCTTTTATTTTGACGGTTGTAATAGATGTATATTAAACCTTTCTTTTTTATCAGTTGTAATAAATGCATATTTTAAGTGTTCTTTTTTCGTTAGTTGTAATAATTGTCTATTACAATTTTTTTTCATTTGACACTTAAACCAAAATTGAAATTCGAAAATCACTATTAAATAATAATAACAACAACTAATAATTAATTAAAATAATAAATATTAATAATTAATTTAAAATGTAAAATAATTCATCTTAATAATTAGTAATTAGTGTCAATTAAAAATTAATAATAAATCATCTATAATTAGATATTAAGTATTTAATTAATTTATGATTAGTAATTAATGTTAATTAAAAATTAATAATAAATCATCTATAATTAGATATTACATATTAGGTATTCAATTAATTATTTATAAATAGTTCACAATTAAATGCTAGCAATCAATAATTATTTTTATATTAAATAATAATCAATAAAATAATAATAATTAAAAGTTAAAATTTAATATTAAATAATAGTAGTAATAAGTCTAAACAAATAAATAGAAAATTTTGATTCATTATAAATCAACTTTAATACTAAATTTAAAAAATAGCAAATACGCTAAGGGAAAGAATCTTAAGAAACAAATGTTGATCTTTATACACATAATACAAAATTACGTATATAAAATGGTAAAGGAAAATTATTTATCCACTAGAACACACCAATAAGTAATTATAACCTTGATTAAAACTAGATAAATAATCATCAGATGCAAATATAACTATAGTCTTATTCATAACTGTTTTGTAGATATAAGATAATTTTTTGCTTTTTCTCGAATACAAATAGATTTTGAATTTTTCAATTATTTATTCAATGTCTTACCTTAGATCTAATTTATGTAGAATGTTGTATGGGTATGCAAAATGCCGTTGGCTCTAAATACATATTTCCGTTCGGCTCCAAAGCCAAATTTTCGGCTCCAAAACCAAATTTTCGGATATAAATAATTAACCTTCCCTCTTCTCTTTCCCTACTAACTACAGTCCCCGCTTTGAAACCCAAACTTGATAAAATCCCTAACTCCTGCATAGCTCTAAAATTATCACCCTCCCTTCATCAACACTGCTTCGAAAGAAAGAAGAAGAGAACACAATTCTTCTTTGTTTGTTGAGTCCGAAGGCTTCAGATATGAAGCATTCTTCTTCCCTAAAGTCAGATTTAAAGAGAACATTCTCTTGTTATTTAATCCAAAAGGTAAGTCTTTTTCTAATTGTTTTACTTACATCGATCTACACTTTTGCCATACAGCTAATGGTATTCATTGCTATTGAATTATTGGAAAATAACTGTTAGATTTTGATAATTTCAAGCTTTGATTTCTGTTGTATGCAGTATTTTCTTATAAAAATTGAACCTTTTTCGTAGATTGACCTGCCTTCTGTTATTGTTACTGCTGCTTCTTTTCAACACTGCATTGGGTATGTTTATATAAATGGTTTTGGCTTTTCAAAATTACGTCACTGCTTTTTTTTGTTCTTTCTAGAATTACATTACGTTGTTTCTTTTTCTTTTTATGAGATTGGTGATCATTTGGATGTATTGAATTGTAATTTTACAGGTTGTGATAACGTAATAAAGCTGTGATAAGGTAACGATGCTATTGAATTGCCTGTGGCTCAGTTGTTGATGTCGTTGCATAAGGGGTGTTTATGTTAATGCTTATTCCAAAATTCCCCTTTCCATCACTGGAAATTTTGACTCCGCTTATAATGCCCAATCCAAGCCTAGCGTGGCCTGAACCAGCTCCGACCAACTAACCAATCATAATCAACTAGTGCAAAGGTGAACGTAGTGGATGAGTTAGTTGTGTACATGCTTGTGTATCCCTCCGATGTGCGCTTGTGTCATTCCAGCGGGTAGCAAAGTCTGCATGCATGAAGTCCCCCTTGGGTTGTTTTCTTGAATTGAAATTATCAGTGCATTTTAAAGATTTTCTCAAAAAATATATACTAGAAAGGATCATTTGAACCTATTTTCTAAGCGACCCCTCTTGTATTTTGAGCTACGTTATTTCATTTCAAATTAAACTGTGATCATGTTAAGGTTATCGTTAATGTCATCTCCACAATAATTTTGCAAATTCAATATTTTATTTAACATAATGAATATAATATTTTATTTAACATAATAATTTGATACTTTGATTCCAATGTTAAATTAAATATATTACCCATTGATATTGACTTATTCTTTTCGACGAGAGACTAGAAATTTCAAGAGGGTCAATTTTTTTGTGCTAATGGGTTAATATTCATTATGTTAATTAAACATCTAGAACGGTTTTCTTTGAAATTTCATCAAAAAAATTTGCTGTTTATTTGTCTTTGCTTTCCTTGCACATAAGGTCATTGCTTCAAGCACATGACTATTGTTATATTTGTAATTGTATACGTATACATTCAAATGTTTACTGCAACCATAAATTCTTATAGAAGGTTTTACTGATTTTTTTCATTTATTTTTCTTAATCAGTTATGCGCACAGAAAACCCCGATGAATGAAGGCTTGGATGTATCTTTCTATTGAAGCTTTGTTCCCGCCTCTTTGGTTTATTGTTTACCCTTTTGTGAGTTTTCTACTATATTGCTACCTTTACCGTTGCGTAGTGGTTGGGAAAATAATATTTTCTGATATTGATGTGCTTCAAGTTGGTATTCAACATTCTTGAACTTTGTGATTTACTGTAATTTTGCTTCTTGGGGAGTCCTTTCTGGTTATACTGGCAATGTGTGGATTACTGTTGATAATTTCATACTGTGAACTATGCATACAAGAAAGTGAATTGTGAAGTTTATGATTTTTATTGGTCTGATTATCCATAGAACAATTGCAAAGACTTTTGAGTAGTCAAATCTTCTTTCTTGTTGTCTCTATTATCCTAACTTAGATCACTGGAAGTGGTGCTTAATCAACATCCTTTCTTTCTTTTTTCTTCATTTTATTTGTCTCCTATGCTGTATGACTGACTACAAACACTTTATTACCCTTGCATACAAATGCTTTCGATTAGTATCCTCCATCAATAAGTTTATATGTGTATGTACGACTATTTGGAAATAAAATAAAGCACAATTGATATACAATAAGATCTGGACTATTAAATTTCTCTGTTTTTTTTTTCTCTTTTTTTAGGTGTTGCATGAATATGGAAATAAAGGGAAAGTCAAATAATTCAGATTAGTTATGGTTGTGTCTGTTAAATTTGGTGATATAAAATCACAAATTGATTGGAATAAATTTGCAAAGAACGGAAAGTAAATATTTTTATAATGGGAATGCATTGATTGCATTTGATGAGGTGGTAGAGCAATAAATGAAGGGATTAATTTCTTCCATCTATGCTAAAGAAACGGATTGATTTACTTCCTATGTTTGCACATTTGTTGTTATGGTAATTTGCCTCCATTATATTATTACCATATGTTGGTAGTTTAATCGATGACTCACATAGATTTGCACCGGCTATATATTGAGGGGCAGACTTTAGTGTAAACCCATCCTGGCCTGGAGCTAGTGATCCCCAATGGTGTCTCTTCTTGTTAAACCTGATTGAGGTTTGGATATGTAAACTCTTATTTTGTAATCTCTTGTAATTCTCTCATGTGGAATAAAATCTCTCTCTGTTGGACTGGACGTACACTATCTCGGATAGTGGAACCAGTATAAATATTGTGCCTCTTTGTTTCTCTGCTATAGTTATTTACTATTTTGTTGATGTAATAGAATAATTGCTATCAGATTAGATTGGTGTTCAATTAAAAAATCTAGATCCTATTTATTGTGCTTCCACATTTGCGCACAATAATCATAACAGTTTGGTATCAAAGCGAGGCGATTTGTTTTAAATTGTGCATCAATTATTTCTACAAAGGTTGGTAGCTTCAGTGGTGATTATGCTATTACTATTTTGGAGAAAAGGAGACTTTGGTGGAGGAGATTATGTCGAGAGTGAAGAGCATTCCAATCTGGGAACTTTGACGTGATATGGAGTTTATTATGAAGAAGCCCTCTGATATGGATGCGGGAAGATGGAAGAAGACGAAGAAGAAGGCGGGTGACGGTTGAAGAACCTAGTCCACAGCAAGGTGGAGAGGTTAATATGGTCACTGCTTATGGTCCTAAGGTGGAGGATCATGGTATCGACAAGGGTCTAGATGTTGATGTTGCTCGAGGGATCCCGGAGATGAAGAGATCATGTCAAACGGAAGACGGATGTCGAGTTTTGAAATCCACAAAGATGATGGAGATCTTGTGGTATTGCAAGCAATTTTTAGACCGTTGGTTGATGCATGGTGCAGCTCAGGTGGTAGATGCATATTTTGCAGGCGGTGGGTTGTGTTTGTAATTGAGGTGTGGTCGTAGTCCTTTCAAATCGACTGGGCGTATCTCGTTGCCCTGAAATCGAGGTTGGTTTTAATTGAGAGAATAATTTTTTGGTCTTAGTGGTGTTGAGATTACTTTGGAATCTGCTTTTTTTTATTTTGGATATTTGCAGCATTTTGTTGGCGGGCGGGAACATAGTCTGAGCTCGTTAACAATTGTGTGATGGGGGGTGGCTTTGCTGGAACCCATTTGGTAAATATTCATTTTTTGGTGTATCTCATTGTGAGATTTTGATTGAAGGTGGAATTCTATTGAAGAGTTTTATGATGAGAAGAGAATTTGACTCAAGGTGAGGTGCTGGAGATATCTGATTTTGCATCGAGGTGGAGTGTTAAATTTGTTGATACAAAATCACAAATTGATTTGAATAAATTTGCAAAGAATGGAAAGTAAATATTTTTATAATGGGAATGCATTGATTGCATTTGATGAGGTGGTAGAGAAATAAATGAAGGGATTAATTTCTTCCATCTATACTAAAGAAATGGATTGATTTACTTCCTATGTTTGCACATTTGTTGTTATGGTAATTTGCCTCTATTATATTATTACCATACGTTGGTAATTTAATTGATGACTCACATAGATTTGCACTGGCTATATATTAAGGGGTAGACTTTAGTTTAAACCCATCCTGGCCTGGAGCCAGTGATCCCCAATGGTGTCTCTTCTTGTTAAACCTTATTGAGGTTTGGATATGTAAACTCTTATTTTGTAATCTCTTGTAATTCTCTCATGTGGAATAAAATCTCTCTCTGTTGGACTGGACGTACACTATCTCGGATAGTGGAACCAGTATAAATATTGTGCCTCTTTGTTTCTCTGCTATAGTTATTTACTATTTTGTTGATGTAATAGAATAATTGCTATCAGATTAGATTGGTGTTCAATTAAAAAATCTAGATCCTATTTATTGTGCTTCCACATTTGCGCACAATAATCATAACAGTTTGGTATCAAAGCGAGGCGATTTGTTTTAAATTGTGCATCAATTATTTCTACAAAGGTTGGTAGATTCAGTGGTGATTATGCTATTACTATTTTGGAGAAAAGGAGACTTTGGTGGAGGAGATTATGTCGAGAGTGAAGAGCATTCCAATCTGGGAACTTTGACGTGATATGGAGTTTATTATGAAGAAGCCCTCTGATATGGATGCGGGAAGATGGAAGAAGACGAAGAAGAAGGCGGGTGACGGTTGAAGAACCTAGTCCACAGCAAGGTGGAGAGGTTAATATGGTCACTGCTTATGGTCCTAAGGTGGAGGATCATGGTATCGACAAGGGTCTAGATGTTGATGTTGCTCGAGGGATCCCGGAGATGAAGAGATCATGTCAAACGGAAGACGGATGTCGAGTTTTGAAACCCACAAAGACGATGGAGATCTTGTGGTATTGCAAGCAATTTTTAGACCGTTGGTTGATGCACGGTGCAGCTCAGGTGGTAGATGCATCTTTTGCAGGCGGTGGATTGTGTTTGTAATTGAGATGCGGTCATAGTCCTTTCAAATCGACTGGGTATATCTCATTGCCCTGATATCGAGGTTGGTTTTAATTGAGAGAATAATTTTTTGGACTTGGTGGTGTTGATAATACTATGGAATCTGCTTTTTTTTATTTTGGATATTTGCAACATTTTGTTGGTGGGCGGGGACATAGTCTGAGCTCGTTAACAATTGTGTGATGGGGGGTGGCTTTGCTGGAACCCATTTGGTAAATATTCATTTTTTGGTGTATCTCATTGTGAGATTTTGACTGAAGGTGGAGTTCTATTGAAGAGTTTTATGATGAGAAGAGAATTTGACTCAAGGTGGGGTGTTGGAGATATGTGATTTTGCATCAAGGTGGAGCGTTAAATTTGGTGATACAAAATCACAAATTGATTGGTATAAATTTGCAAATAATGGAAAGTAAATATTTTTATAATGGGAATGCATTGATTGCATTTGATGAGGTGGTAGAGAAATAAATGAAGGGATTAATTTCTTCCATCTATGCTAAAGAAACGGATTGATTTACTTCCTATGTTTGCACATTTGTTGTTATGGTAATTTGCCTCCATTATATTATACCATATGTTGGTAATTTAATTGATGACTCACATAGATTTGCACTGGCTATATATTGAGGGGTAGACTTTAGTGTAAACCCATCCTGGCCTGGAGCCAGTGATCCCCAATGGTGTCTCTTCTTCTTAAACCCGATTGAGGTTTGGATATGTAAACTCTTATTTTGTAACCTCTTGTAATTATCTCATGTGGAATAAAATCTCTCTCTGTTGTACTGGACGTACACTATCTCGAGGATATTGGAACCAATATAAATATTGTGTCTCTTTGTTTCTCCACTATAGTTATTTACTATTTTTTTGATGTAATAGAATAGTTGCTATCAGATTAGATTGGTGTTCAATTGGCAAATCTAGATCCTATTTATTGTGCTTCCGCATATGCGCACAAAAATCATAACAGTGTTTATAAGCTATGTTTAAATAGAATTTTCATTTTCTATGTGGACAAAATAAAGCAGTAATGTAAGTTTGGCAGACAAACAGAGAGAAGTCTGCACCACAGGGTTTACTCCATTGGTGGTGTCAGCCTAGTATTGGGATGATCATGTAGACGAAGTTAAGAGTATGCTTGAGGATGCCTAAAAAAGGTAGAAGAATTAGTGGCTGTGCAGATGATTTTTGGGATCATTTAGAGCAATTTGTCATGTGGAACCTGCTTCAGGTGGCTTTTGGAAGTAAATTAAAAGCACTTGTAGCTCAAAAGATTACAAAAGTGACCATTAATGTTATAGGTGATTTGTTTTTGTGTCTATTTTTTCTGAAAAAAATTAAAGATTTAATGTTCATCTCTTCTCTCACATGGTCACATTTGTCTACATATTCTTTCAAACATTTTTTTATTCTTGTTGAATAAAAATACCAAGATATTTATTTGTATGTATAATTTAGCCTTGTAGGTTTCATAGGTTTCAGATTCAAATGTGCTTTGTAGATTTTAGAGGGAATTCCTGATGTGAATAGAAGATGTGAGGATAACATTAGGTGGAGGCCAATTACATTTCAAAGGCAAAGGAGCTTTGTAGTTTTCATAGGCAAATGAGTTTTGTAATTTGGTTAAAGGTTTTCAGAGGCAAATGAGGAGGACAATTGTAATTTTATACATTTTTGTGTGGTATATGATATATAACTTGTATTCTAGATATAAAGTTGTGATTTTTATTAATGAATGGATCATGATGTCTTTAAACTTACGTCTATTTCTTATGTTATTTATCTATTTATTGTTGCATACATATATATATTTATACATATAATTTGTGGATATATTACTACTGTAAAATAATAGTTGTAATAAAATATATCACAATAGTTATAAAAAGTTGTACAAATTATAACAACAATGGTGCATGAAAGTTGCAATAAAGTTTATTACAACGGTGAAAAACAGTTGTAAAATATACATATCACAATGGTGCCGCAAAAGTTCAAAAAAGTTGTAAATGATTTTAGTTTATTACAACTTCTTAATACATGACGGTGGCGCCACCATTGTAAATGTATTTTACAACGGTTTTCCGCGGTTGTAATAGGGTAAATTTGTTGTAGTGATTATGCAAGGGGTTAATTGATTTTTCCCTTATCAAATTTCGAGAATGAAATTTCCTAAGGGTGGGAGAATGTAAAACCTCGCATTTTATGACAATAAAATAAAATATGATAATTTAATTGCATGCAATAAGTTCATACATTGAAATGAAGAAAAGAATAATAAATTACATGCAATAAGAAGAAATGCAATGCGATAAAAATGCATATTTAAAAAAAATTCAAGAGCTTCAAGAATTTGGCCACGGGATTAGGGTCATTGTCTTCGTGGCGATTTTCTAGTCAATTTAGACCTACGGATTGTAGAAAACTGAGTTAAGGTGAAAGATTTAAATGAAGTATCGTAGCAAAACATGAGAATAAGGTAAAAGAAGGAGAACAATGACTACCATTGTTTTTAAACTTAAAAAAAAAGACATCATAGCTCAGTTGGTTAAGGCATAAGATTTGCAACATAGAGGTCAGGGGTTCGAATTCCGATGGCGACATAGTTTTTATCTATGACGGCCCGCCCCGCACCAACCGACATTTACTCCAAAAGTGCGCTGTACACATGTCCAGTTGGCATGGGACGGTCGCCAAAGAAGAGAAAGAAAGAAGATGAACCAAATAAAGAACCTGTAATATGTCTCACAGCGCATGGGATAAAATATAATAACCAACATATACTTGACATAAAACAGATGAGACAGTGCATAAGCTGAAAACTTGAACTAACATCATCAGAGTAGCGGAAATATCAAATACAGCTTATTACAACTTCAAAATACTGTCTCCAAGATAAACAAAATAGGTATGCTACTAATGCCCAAAGTAGATACCAATCACGACACAGGGAGAATAACTATATATCATACGTGGAGCCTCCTGCTCGTCTTCAGTCCATCTACCAAGCGCACTACCAGCTATCCCTGTCTCTCGTCTGCTCGTGTGAGCACCCAGAGTAATAAGAAGAAACATAAAACTCTGGGTCATACATCAGTCTGGTATGAGTGGTAGCAAGCATAAACAGAATAATAACAGGTATACTAAGTCATACCTGAATCTGGACCTGCAATCAAAGAGTTAGTACTACACGGTACGATACTCTAAGATGTCACTAACATATGGTGTGTAAATATACGGGGGTGGGGATGTGTATGTCAAACAATCAAGCATAGCAACCATCCTCACATCTCTCACTCAGTGCGTAAAGCATACGACATCCACTTCTTCGATCACTAGAGCACTTTACTAAAACGACAGAACTCGACTTTGTACGACTATGTACATTCCTACTACCACCAACGCCATACCTATGGGATCACGTCCAACGTTTCCATGACCCCACTCCATTGGTGGGTAGCTCCCTAGTCGCACCATATCCAAAGCCCGAGTTTGTCTTTCTACCTCCAACACCTAGTGATCCAAAGTCATAGACATCGACAACCCCTTAGCACGCGTCCCGCAGCAAAGTCCAATCATGAAGTGAACTTATTACCAACGCTAAGCACAAATCCATTGGTAAGTGGTTCTAACTTCCTTTTGTACTACCTTTGCATCTCGGGTTATTGGTCAATACTGGTCGGTTCGGTTCTTCCTTCTTTGCTTTTTCATCGTCATCGGTTCGGGTCGGTTATCCTAAGCTACGCCAGTTCGGGTCGAAATCCTTCAGGTTGCCCCAGTGTACATCGGGTCGGGTCGAGTCCTTCAAGCGGGTCGGGTCGAGCGTCTACTCCGGGTAGGGTCGAGTTGCTTCACCCTTCTATTCTTCGCTCCAGCTTTGGTTACCTTATCTGGTTCCGTCCCCCTATACCAATCCGATCCGATCCTATTTCCTATATTCCGGTCCATTGTTTCCCTCCGATCCGATCCCAATTCCTGTTGCCCTGTTCTGTTCCGTCCCCTATTCTAATCCGATCCGGTCCCTTAGTCCTACTCCGATCCGTTCACCTTGCCTTCAGCCGATCCGATCCAGTTCCACACACATGGTCTTCCTTTTTGCCAAATGCGTCGCACCAATCTCCGGTTCGGTTCGGAGTCTTTGCCCAATCGCCATTTCCGATCCGAGCCCCTCCTCCGATCCGCTCCGAAAACCTGCAGTTTTCCTGAGACTTTCCAACAAGTGTTTATACGTCTCTCGACGACGTTTTCGACCATTCTAACTATTGAAATCAATCACAAAGCATACCAAAGAGTCATAACAACACATACAAGTGACCTCAAACACCAAAACAACAATATGACATGGTAAAATGGATCAAACATGCCCAAAACCACATATTTTCCCTTAAGCATATGTGAGCATAACTAATGACATGATTAGCAAAACTTAACCAAATTAACCCAAACTCATATCAGAGGTCTAAAACATTATTTAAGATTTTATAAACGTTTTTCCAGAATTTATTTTCGTTTAAAAACGCTAATTAGCACTAATCACCCCGAATAACCATAATTAGTGCAAAAAGCAAGCTAATCACTCACCTTAGCCACAAATAAAACAAGATCTGAAATAAATCTCTGATTTGGTGAAGATAACAAGGTGTTGTAGCAGCTCTAATCCCGATTTGGTGTTGATTTGCCTTGATTTGTTGTTGCTAATCTCTTTTCTTCAAGTTTGGAGTGGTTTGGAGTGATTTAGAGATTGGAGGCCATTAATAAGATTCTATGAAATGAAGTGGTGGCTGGAAAAATGACTAAAAGGATGTTTTCTAACCCTAATCAGCCCTCATATAGCCCCAATCCCGAAATCCCCTTATGGGCCCAATTGCTAACTACCCGGTTTAGCCCAATTATGTAGTTTTTCTACTTCTGAAACTTAATTCAGCCCTACAGCCCAAACGGTAAGTCCGTTTTCCACATGTGACCACTCTACGGAAAGGTAAACCATCATTTGAAGCCAATGGAAGTGGTTTCAGGTCAAAATTCTTTTCCAATCAAAAGTTATGGCCAAAACAGTACTGACTAGGGGCAAAATGGTCATTTAAAAATCGACAAAAATCATGAACAAGGGAAATGACTCTAATAAATGTTTCCCAAAGTTACATGACCATACAACTTCACATGGGAAAGAAATAAATATTCTACAATCCTATGATGTGTAGAACACGGGTCGTTACACTCTCCCCCCCTTAAGAAATTTCGCCCCCGAAATTCCCTAATCAAAACACACACAAGTGTCCCGCATGCCTATCAATCATAAAACAACCATCAAACATGCAAAACAAGCAAAACAAGTCTATCCTAGCATGCGGAATAACTAAATCGCAAAGTAAATCTTACCAGGCAAAGAGTTCTGGATAAGCCTTTCTAATGCTCTCCTCTGTCTCCCAAGCACAATCATTTTCGTCCTCGCCCCACTGAACTTTGACTAGCTTCACCGACTTTCTTCGAAGTTACTTCGTATCATGCCCCACAATACGAATCGGCTTGCGGTTCTCAACCGCCTCAGGTTCTACTTCGAAGTCCTCTAACTGATCAGGTGAAATAGTCACATTTGAGTCATGAACGAACTTCCTTAGTTGGGAAACATGAAACACATTGTGAACCCCTGCCATTTTCTCTGGTAAGTCAACTCTATACGCCAAATTCCCAACTTCCTCGAGAACTTGGAAAGGACCCACAAATCTTGGTGCCAACTTGCCTCTCCTACCAAATCGTATCACGCTTTTCAACGGAGAGATCTTGACAAACACCAAGTCACCAACGGAGAATTTCAAGTCTCTTCTCCTCTTATCAGCATAGCTTTTCTGCCTATCCTGAGCAGTTTTCATTCGTTGCTGAATGATCTTGATCTTATCGGAGGTTTCTCTCACCACATCTGGTCCAAGCACAAACTTCTCGCCAGTCTCTATCCAACATGATGGTGAGTTGCACGGTCTTCCGTACAAAGCTTCATATGGAGCCATACCAATACTAGATTGGTAGCTATTATTATATGCAAACTCCACTAGATGCAAATGGTCATCCCATGCTCCACCGAAATCCAATATACAAGCTCTCAAGAGATCTTCCAATATCCGATTCACCCTCTCCGTCTGACCATCGGTTTGAGGATGATATGCGGTACTGAGATGTAATTCTGATCCTAAAGCCTCTGGTAAGCTCTTCCAAAATCCACTAGTAAACAACGGATCTCGGTCACTCACAATGCCTTTGGGTACTCCATGAAATCTCACCACCCACTTCATATATAGTTCTGCTAACTTAGCTGCCGTTCTGTTCGACTTAACTGGTATAAATCTTGCACTCTTGGTCAGTCGATCCACAATTACCCAAATGCTATCATGTCCCGATCTAGTCCTCGGTAAACCATCGATGAAATCCATCGAAACTTGTTCCCATTTCCATTCGGGAATTTCTAATGGTTGCATCAACCCACTAGGCTTCTTTTGCTCGGCTTTAACTAGCTGGCAATTCATGCATTTGGATATAAACTTCCCAACGTCTCTTTTCATCCCTTCCCAGTAGTAAATCTGTCTCATGTCTCGATACATCTTATTACCACCGGGATGTATAGTCAGTTTTGAGTGATGACATTCTCTAAGCACTTCATCTCTCAAGCCATTCACGTTGGGCACAACTAGTCTTCCATTCTTCCGAAGCCATCCATCTTGATCAAGCCCATACACATTCATCTCCTCTTCGATACCCATCTCTAACTTGGAGATGATTTCTAATAGGTTAGGATCGTTCCTCTGGCTAGAACCAATCCGCTCCATCAAAGTGGGTCTGATCGTCAAGCTAGCTAGCATAACTGGATCCAATTCGCACCTTGGTCTGAAATCAAACCCCGCGATATACTCCAGCTGCTTCCATTCAAGAAACATTGCCCCTAAGCTGGCATGTCTCCTACTCAAGGCATCGGCTACCGCATTACCCTTCCCAGGTGTATACGCGATATCAAAATCATACGAAGCTAAGAACTCTAACCATCTCTGCTGACGGAGATTCAGATCTTTCTGAGAGAAGAGATACTTTAACGATTTATGATCGGTAAACAACTCAAATCTTTCTCCCAAAAGGTAATGTCTCCACATCTTCAGCTCAAATACAATCGCTGCCAATTCCAAATCATGGGTAGGATACTTCTTCTCATGTGGCTTTAGCTGTCGACTGGCATAAGCTACAACCCTACCTCCTTGCATCAATACCGCACCCAGTCCGGTACCACAAGCATCCGTGTATACCGTCATCTCTTCATTTCCCTTAGGAATGACCAACACTGGCGCACGCGTCAACTTTTCCTTTAGACTCCTGAATGCATTTTCACACCCTCCGTCCCAAACGAAGGCTTGATTCTTCTTAGTCAACTGAGTCAACGGTGCCGCTGTCTTGGAGAAGTCTTTGATAAACTTACGATAATATCCAGCTAACCCCAAGAAACTTCTTACGTCTGTTGCATTCTTGGGCGTAGACCAATCTTGTACCGTAGCCACCTTTGCAGGGTCCACGGCAATACCATTCTCTGAAACAACATGGCCCAAGAATCTCACTTCTCTCCTCCAAAAATGACACTTAGAGAATTTCGCTTTCAGTTGGTGTCTTCTCAACACCTCCAACACAATTCTCAAATGTTCCTTGTGTTCCTCTTCTGTCCTCGAGTAAACAAGGATATCGTCTATGAACACAAGAACGAACTTATTCAGTTGGTCTCTGAATACTCTATTCATAAGATCCACGAAGTATGCTGGTGCATTGGTCAACCCGAATGGCATGACCAACCACTCATAAAACCCAGACGGCGTCCTAAATGCCGTTTTAGCTATACTATCAGCTGCTACACGGAGCTGATGAAATCCTGTCGCGAGGTCCAATTGGGAGAACACTCTTGCTCCTTCCAGTTGATCAAATAAATCATCTATCCGTGGTAGAGGATACTTATTCTTCCTCGTCACCTTATTTAACTCGCGATAGTCCACACACAATCGAAGGGAACCATCTGCCTTAGTAGCAAACACAACTGGTGCTCCCCACTCGGAAACACTTCTTCTAATAAATCCCTTCTTCAAAAGATCGCTAACTTGCACCTCGAGCTCACGCTGTTCTCGTGGTGCCATACGACGAAGTGGCATCACTATAGGTCTGGCATCTTTCACTAAATCAATACGGAACTCAATCTCTCGGTGTGGTGGAAGTTCGGTCACTTCCTCGAAGATATCCGGGTACTGGCCAACCACGGGCAAACCTGATAACTCATCATGCGGAATGTCGAGGGAATTTACAAAACTAGCCATTACCCCATCACAGGGTAGATTACCAAACACTACCCTCCGCCCATCATCCGCCCTAACTGTCACCAAAAAGCCCTCACAGTCTACCACCACCCCGTATCTTTGGAGCCAATCGACTCCCAAAATAATGCCATACCCAGTAAAGCCCAAAACAAAGCAATCACAAACAAACTTACATCCTTGACTCGATAAGACCACATTACGACAGATCATACTGAGGTTTGTTGAACCACCAATCGGGTTCGTCACAGCTAATGGTCTATCGACTAACTCGGGTTCCAATCCCAACCTATCTACCAGGTCACTAGATATGAAGGAATGGGAAGCCCCGGTATCGAACAAAACTCTAACAGGAAGATCATAAACGGAAAGCATACCTTGAATGATGACTCCCTTTCCTTTCTCCGCCGCAGTTGGGGCATTCGACGAAGAAGGAACAGCATTGATGGCATATGCTTTCACAATCTGATTCTCCTTCAGAGGTTGTGGACACTTATCCTTAAAATGTCCCTCCTGGCCACAGTTAAAGCACTTCTTTCCCACTGTCTTGGCCCTACATTCCCTTGCATAATGGCCCTTCTTTCCACATTTGAAGCACTCGACTTCTTTCCTGCTTTTCTTCTGGCCATCCTTAGCTTGGTTCTGCTTCCTCTTATTCTGAGAGTTATTCTTGCCTCCACCGCTTGCTTGCGGCTTTGACTCTTCAGCAGATGCAGCAACAACCCCAGTCTTCGGCTTAGGGTAAAGACTTTCTGACCTCAAAGCTTTTCCCACGATCGACTCAAACGTCTCATCGATGTGATTAATCAGCCTCTCCTCTAAGTATTCATCCAAACCAGTGATGAACTTCTCATTTTTCTTTTCGGGAGTATCGATTAGAGATAACCCATACTTCGACAAAGTGTCGAACTCAGCAACATAATCCGATACTGCCCTTCCATTCTGCTTAAGCTCCAAGAACTTCCTAAACAATTCCGACTTCTGGGCAGCTGGGATATACTTGTCGCTAAAGCGAGCTTTAAACTGATCCCAAGTAACTTGATCTTCTGGTGTGGCTGCCCTAATAGCATTCCACCAATTCATCGCTCGTCCCTGCAGCTGACGAGACGCTAGCCTTCTCTTCATCGCATCCTCGATACCCAAGTCATCGAAGATCCGATCACAACTATCCAACCAATCTTGAACATCCGTGGCCGACTCTGTTCCGTGAAACGGCTTTCCACCAAGATTAGTGTAATCCTTACTCAGCTTGGCGAAATCGACCCTAGGCGCTTGCACCGCTGCACCTCCAGCATTGGCAACATTAGGAGCCTCCCTCTGAATATCTACAAGCATCTCTCTCATGAGGTTGGTAAACATGGCCCTCATGTCAGGGGGATTCCCATTATTAGTCCCTCTACCAGCACCTCTTCCTCGGCTCATCGTCAAATCTGTTAAAGAGAAAACGATTAACCATCTCCATAGTGGTGCCAGTGCAGTGCAATGCGACTTCACTCTTAACTATACTAATACTATATATAGATATAGCTTTCGAAAACCAAAATAATCACAAATATGCGCTCTCATATACGTACTATCTCTCCCTAGTGTCTTTCCCTAGGTGAATTACGCAACCTAGAGCTCTGATAACAAATGTGACGGCCCGCCCCGCACCAACCGACATTTACTCCAAAAGTGCGTTGTACACATGTCCAGTTGGCATGGGACGGTCGCCAAAGAAGAGAAAGAAAGAAGATGAACCAAATAAAGAACCTGTAATATGTCTCACAGCGCATGGGATAAAATATAATAACCAACATATACTTGACATAAAACAGATGAGACAGTGCATAAGCTGAAAACTTGAACTAACATCATCAGAGTAGCGGAAATATCAAATACAGCTTATTACAACTTCAAAATACTGTCTCCAAGATAAACAAAATAGGTATGCTACTAATGCCCAAAGTAGATACCAATCACGACACAGGGAGAATAACTATATATCATACGTGGAGCCTCCTGCTCGTCTTCAGTCCATCTACCAAGCGCACTACCAGCTATCCCTGTCTCTAGTCTGCTCGTGTGAGCACCCAGAGTAATAAGAAGAAACATAAAACTCTGGGTCAGACATCAGTCTGGTATGAGTGGTAGCAAGCATAAACAGAATAATAACAGGTATACTAAGTCATACCTGAATCTGGACCTGCAATCAAAGAGTTAGTACTACACGGTACGATACTCTAAGATGTCACTAACATATGGTGTGTAAATATACGGGGGTGGGGATGTGTATGTCAAACAATCAAGCATAGCAACCATCCTCACATCTCTCACTCGTTGCGTAAAGCATACGACATCCACTTCTTCGATCACTAGAGCACTTTACTAAAACGACAGAACTCGACTTTGTACGACTATGTACATTCCTACTACCACCAACGCCATACCTATGGGATCACGTCCAACGTTTCCATGACTCCACTCCATTGGTGGGTAGCTCCCTAGTCGCACCATATCCAAAGCCCGAGTTTGTCTTTCTACCTCCAACACCTAGTGATCTAAAGTCATAGACATCGACAACCCCTTAGCACGCGTCCCGCAGCAAAGTCCAATCATGAAGTGAACTTATTACCAACGCTAAGCACAAATCCATTGGTAAGTGGTTCTAACTTCCTTTTGTACTACCTTTGCATCTCGGGTTATTGGTCAATACTAGTCGGTTCGGTTCTTCCTTCTTTGCTTTTTCATCGTCATCGGTTCGGGTCGGTTATCCTAAGCTACGCCAGTTCGGGTCGAAATCCTTCAGGTTGCCCCAGTGTACATCGGGTCGGGTCAAGTCCTTCAAGCGGGTCGGGTCGAGCGTCTACTCCGGGTAGGGTCGAGTTGCTTCACCCTTCTATTCTTCGCTCCAGCTTTGGTTACCTTATCTGGTTCCGTCCCCCTATACCAATCCGATCCGATCCTATTTCCTATATTCCGGTCCGTTGTTTCCCTCCGATCCGATCCCAATTCCTGTTGCCCTGTTCTGTTCCGTCCCCTATTCTAATCCGATCCGGTCCCTTAGTCCTACTCCGATCCGTTCACCTTGCCTTCAGCCGATCCGATCCAGTTCCACACACATGGTCTTCCTTTTTGCCAAATGCGTCGCACCAATCTCCGGTTCGGTTCAGAGTCTTTGCCCAATCGCCATTTCCGATCCGAGCCCCTCCTCCGATCCGCTCCGAAAACCTGCAGTTTTCCTGAGACTTTCCAACAAGTGTTTATACGTCTCTCGACGACGTTTTCGACCATTCTAACTATTGAAATCAATCACAAAGCATACCAAAGAGTCATAACAACACATACAAGTGACCTCAAACAACAAACAACAATATGACATGGTAAAATGGATCAAACATGCCCAAAACCCCATATTTTCCCTTAAGCATATGTGAGCATAACTAATGACATGATTAGCAAAACTTAACCAAATTAACCCAAACTCATATCAGAGGTCTAAAACATTATTTAAGATTTTATAAACGTTTTTCCAGAATTTATTTTCGTTTAAAAACGCTAATTAGCACTAATCACCCCGAATAACCATAATTAGTGCAAAAAGCAAGCTAATCACCCACCTTAGCCACAAATAAAACAAGATCTGAAATAAATCTCTGATTTGGTGAAGATAACAAGGTGTTGTAGCAGCTCTAATCCCGATTTGGTGTTGATTTGCCTTGATTTGTTGTTGCTAATCTCTTTTCTTCAAGTTTGGAGTGGTTTGGAGTGATTTAGAGATTGGAGGCCATTAATAAGGCTCTATAAAATGAAGTGGTGGCTGGAAAAATGACTAAAAGGATGTTTTCTAACCCTAATCAGCCCTCATATAGCCCCAATCCCGAAATCCCCTTATGGGCCCAATTGCTAACTACCCGGTTTAGCCCAATTATGCAGTTTTTCTACTTCTGAAACTTAATTCAGCCCTACAGCCCAAACGGTAAGTCCGTTTTCCACATGTGACCACTCTACGGAAAGGTAAACCATCATTTGAAGCCAATGGAAGTGGTTTCAGGTCAAAATTCTTTTCCAATCAAAAGTTATGGCCAAAACAGTACTGACTAGGGGCAAAATGGTCATTTAAAAATCGACAAAAATCATGAACAAGAGAAATGACTCTAATAAATGTTTCCCAAAGTTACATGACCATACAACTTCACATGGGAAAGAAATAAATATTCTACAATCCTATGATGTATAGAACACGGGTCGTTACATTATCTTTGTTTTAAAGAGGGCCAACTGAGCATACAAATATATGTACGTATACAAATTCAAAATTTGAAAGGATAAGAATGTACATATAAGGAAATAAAGAATATATATATATATATGTAGAAATATATGTATACTAGAGATTAAAAATAAGGATGCAGTCAGTGAAATATAGCAAGAATCAAATAACGCTGCAACACCGTTTGAATTTTGAAAACAAAACAAAAATTGTGCATATATATACATGTAAAATGGTTGTTATAAGAATTGTATACACATAAGAAGATTACATGTGAATATAAAAGTTAAATAAATTCAAACATTCAAAAATCAAATTTCTACGCCAAAACAGCTTGCGGGACCCAGTGCTGACTTAGCACTGTGTATACGATAAGATCCGGCTAGATTCATCTGCGAACCAGGACTATTTTCTTAATTGGGTTCAATGCTGACTCAGCACTGCGTGTACGATATGGTCTTGAGCACCTATAAATAAGGCCCTATAGCTAACCCAAAAACTCATAATTCTAAAGCTATGCTGAAGCTCTACCATTACTCTCTTCCTCTCCTTAAATCTATTCAGAAAATTTTGAATATTAATAAGATTATTTTAAAATTCAAGATCTGACGTTAATAAAAGATAGTTTAGATTCATGAAAATTAAGGTAAAATTCTAGATTAAATCCATTCTAATTCTTACTCTTTCTTTCCCTTCTCTTTTAATGAAAACAGTCAATCCACAGTTATTAGGTTTCAAATCAAATTAAATGGGAAAAACCATGAATGCTAAAACTGGATCAAATCCAGAATTGGACTAAGCATAAAAGGAGAGTGGATTTAAGCCATATTATTTTAGATCTGGTATATTACCATTTAGCATTCCCCATTATGACAAATTGGAATATGACATGTTAAGATGCCTAAACATGTGCTAATAATGATTAAAGTGGTGTATATGACATGCGAGAATGATTAGCATGATATAACGTCCAAATTGTTAATATGAATAATTCATATATTGAATCAGTTGAAATGTTGGAATGTTTACATGTTATAATATTAATATTAACATGTTGGAAAATTCAAATATTGAATTAGTTGAAGTGCTAAAAAGTTTACATGTTATGAACTTGTTAGAATATGGGTATCACCTGTGACTGCTCTTGTTACATGTTAATTTGTCCCAATTGTATACATGAAATAATTGGAGAAAGTATATGATTATATGGTTTTTTGTTAACATAGAATTGAACAAATAAATATGGATTGGTGCATCGACCAAATTATGTTTAAAGATCTTAAATTAGGCTATTAAATATGACTTGGAAAAAGGGGCATGAAAAACCTATAATGAAATAGGAATAATTATAAAAAAATGAACATGCCTAGAATTACAGTAATTAGAAACTGTAACCGAGCTTAGAAACGAGGTTAGATTACACTTGTAGTAGAAGTCTGCCCAGACCCGCCCGGCATATCCAACAACCACAACTGGCGAATCTAATGTGAGGGGTCTAAGTGCATAAACACAAGATGTGCCAAGACATGAGGTTAAGTCCGACTTGTGGAAGAAGTCTACCCAGACCCGACAGGCATATCCAACATCCACAGGTTGTAGGCTTAATTTGAGAGGTCCGGTACATATATATATATATATATATATATATATAGCAGGAATGATAAATAGTATTAATTGTAATTAATGGTTATAAATGGAATTGAATGAAAGAAAGATACAACCGTAAATGATTTGGAATAAATAAGCAATGATAATAACCTATTATAAGTAAATAACGTTAATGAAAATGTTGTATAACAGGTAGACTTGTCCTAGGGACAAGTGAAGATTATAACTTAATTAGGATATAATAATCTAGTAAGGAAATAAGACAACCTGTGAAATAAAATAAGTGACACTTAATTTCAAATCAAGTAATTAGTAAATGGGGAAAACTGAAACCAGTTGTTTGTAATAAGTAGAGAAAAGGGGGAAAGTTTATGAATGTAAGAGGTTGTACTTAATTATAAATTAAGTAATCAAAACACCTAGAAGTATGAAATCTGCTGATAAGAATAACATGTTAAGGCTTGTCCTAGGGACAAGTGAGAATTATAACTTAGGTTATAAGAAAACAATAAGAAAATTGGAATAACTTATGTTGAGAGATAAATTGTACTTAACTGTAAATTAAGTTACTTGTGAGAACAAGAGTATGAAATCTACAGATGAGGACAACATAAGTTATTCATGTTTATGCTCAAACAATCAGTGGTTGCTAGTGGATGCCTTTGATTGGTGGATGAGTAGATAGATGATGGATGGTAGGATACATTCTTCTTAACTTTGTGTGAACATAAGCATGAAGGGGTTAAGTAAACTTGGTTGAATCCATAGGAGGGTTAAGTAAATCTTGGGTAGGTGGGTAATATTAGTATATATAGGCCGACAAACTTAACCGTTAAATAAACATGCTTGAATCAATGGGAGGGTTAAGTAAACCTGGAGGGGGGTGGGTAATATTTAAATATAGGCCCACGGACTTAACCGGATAAGGTTATGTAATTAAAGAAACCTAGTGGTATACATGACCGGTGGGAATAATAAAGTTATGTATTTAAAGACACCTTTTAAGGTAAACAAAACTAGTGGAAATGATAGGGTTATGTAATTAAAGACACATAGTGGTATACATAGCCAATGAAAAACCTAGTGGGGGATACAAGACAAAGGGGAGAGCTTGTATCATATTGTGTGGGACCTGTTTCATCCAGTAACCCGGAGTAGGAATCAAACATGTACTCCGTACTAGGTCGGAGAAGGGGCACGTTTAGTGGACTGATTGTAAGAGATCCAAACGTGGAGGACGGTGTGGGCGGCGCAAACCGACCGAGCCATGTGCATGCATGAGCCGGGAAGAGGGGGATAAGACGACCGTGACACCTGTAGATATGGGGCTGTGCATATCAGCGAAGGGTTTCCACTTTAGGATGTGATACATCCTACGGTGGGGCCGACACAGAGTATCTATGCGGATTAGGGAGCCGATCGATTAGGGTAGTAGTTAGGGTCATCTTGACTCTGGTAAGTTTAGGGGTCCGTTATTAGGGCTGCCTATGGATTGTATGGGGTTAAAACCTCTCACCAAAAGTATGCCTAAGTCTACCATCTTGTACATGTTGGGGATCATCTTATTCTGGTTGTACTAGTAGTAGTGCAGAGCAATCATTATAAGCATATACACCTTATTCTGTCTACCTTGTCACACCTGTCTATTATGTAGTAATATCTCCTATCCACTTTATATGCCTATCATGCTGCTTTTATTTATTTACCTTCTAAAGTAACTGAACTCACCAAACTTTATGTTTGACCCATTTTGTTTCCTCTTCTTTCTTCCATTCCCCCTCCAAGGTTCCCAGGTAGGGAGTTCTCAGGCTTACTCAAGATTCTCCTATCGTCTTGCTTAGAGCTGCTAGATGTACTGCTCAAGCTTCTATCTTTGCAACTATGGCTATGTTTTCACTTGGGAATTATGCTTCTTCTATTTTGTACTCTGATGATTAAGAATAAAACAGATCTTTTAATGATGAAATGGTTTTCATGTATTTCAGACAAGGGATGTTTTGACTATTCTACTTTATGATAAATAAAGTTTTTATTTCCGCTGCTATTTTTATGTCTGTCTTGTAATATTTCTGTTTCTGTTTATCTATAACGTTTCACGAAACTTAATGCGTTCCCTCTGTAAGTGACATTAAGGGACGTGGGGTGCCACACTTGGTGTCAGAGCTGAAGGTTACCAGAATGGATAAAGTTTTTGAAACCTATTTTCAGAAATGTTTTAGAAGAAAGCATTTTCAAAAGAAAAGTCTGTTTTGAAAAATATATTCCCCAAAGCCATAGGGAATATCTACCGATTCTCTGCTTGATTCATTTTTTCTTTTTGTCTGGGGAACCAATCCTTCCCAAAAGGTGTCTCCATTGCGGCATAGTTCTGTAGGAATGTTAATACTATGACACATGTCGAAGGGCAATGATGTTCCTAACCTCCATCTGTAGCCATAGTATTTTCACCTGCGGTTAACTTTCTTGAGCTTCGTAAGGATTTCCATGCCATGGAGGCAACTTTCGAGAGATTAGTTAGCTTGGTACACAAATATGGTTAAAAGGAGAATAAGGGAGTTTGGGCTAAGGAGCACAGCCCAAGGATGAGAAAAACGATGGCCCGAGAAGTAAACATAGATAAATTTCAAATAAATGTGAAAAGGAAAAAGTTAAGGTTGAGGAAACACAAAATAAAAATGTATGACCCAAGAAAGGACGACAAACACAACAGAAGAAGGGCGAAAAGAATGATAAGGCTAAGGGTAAGAGGAAGTGCCATAGTTACGGGCGAGAGGGTCACTTGGCCTTGGACTGCAGGAAAAGGAAGAATGCTTGCTTCATTTGTGAAGAGGTTGGACACTATTCTAGGGAGTGCCCAAGGAAGCAAGGGAAAGGTCAAAGGACATGAACCTCTGGAGGGAAAGCGAATGCTCTCGTGGCTAGCGCACCAGATAGAGGTAGGAAAGTTTCCATGGAAGGTTTGATTTCTTTTTCCAATCTTCCTATAAGAACTCTTTTTGATTTTAGCACTTCACATTCGTATATATCTAGTTCTGTAGTTGAATCTCTGCACTTAAATACTAGTATGGTAGTGGATCCCATTGTTGTCTCAAACTCCATAGGTGGTTCGGCTCACTGATCTATGATTTGTCGGGGTTTGATAATATTTGTGTAAGGCGTCGAGTTTGAATGCGATGCGTATGTGCTCCGTTTTATGGGCTATGGTTTGATTCTAGGGATGGATTGGTTAGCCATATATGGAGCCGTTCTAGATTGTGAGAGGAGGGTCGTTAGACTTTTGACTTGCCATAGGAGGACCCACAAGATTTCTTGTGACCCACAAGGGTCTGTCATGCTTAGTGTCTTAGAGTCTCTTGATGCATCTATCGATGATCTGTGATCGGTACCAGTAGTCCGTGAGTATCCTGATGTTTTTAATGAGGTTCGGGTTTTAACCCCAAGGCACGATATCAATTTTTGCATGTATTTGGTGGACAATAAAAAGCCAGTAGCATTGCCCGTGTGTCATATGGCTCCAAGAGAAAGAAGGGAGCTCAGCAAATAAGTAGGGGAGCTACTTGAGGAAGGGTTTTCTCTTGGGATGGGATGAAGAAAGATGTAGCAGAGTTTGTTTCTCAATGTCTGATTTGCCAGCAAGTCAAAGATGAGCAAAGGAAGCCCGATGGTTTACTTCATCCTACAGAGGTCCCACAGTGGAAGTGGAAGAGCGTCTCCATGGATTTCATAGATGGTTTTCTTAGATCAACGAAGGGCAATGCCAGCATTTGGGTGGTAGTAGATAGACTCGCCAAGAGTGCTCACTTTATTCCAGTTAAGAGTAAGAGGACGACACCATGGTTGGCAGCAATTTATGTCCGAGAGATACTTCATCCTCAATGAGTACCTTCCAGCATCGTGAGCGATCATGACCCCATCTTCACCAGTGAATTTTGGAGGAGCTCGCAAAAAGCATTAGGTACACAGTTGTGTTTGAGCACCGCTTATCATCCTTAGACCGATGGACAGACGGAGAGGGTGAATAGAATTCTTGAAGATCTTTTAAGGCCGTGTATCTAGACTTTGGAAGGACTTGGAAAGAGTATCTTCCTTTAGTAGAGTTTTCTTATAACAACAATTATCAAGCTAGCATTGGCATTAAACCCTTCGAAGCATTATATGGATGACCCTGTAAACCACCGACTCGTTGGGGGGACTACAGAAAGACTTTTACTTAGACCAGAGGTTTAGAAGCTACGCAAATGAGAAGTCAAGTTGGTGAAGGTTCAGTGGGGAGACAACCAATAGGAAGTGACTTGGGGAGACCAAAGATGAATTTTGCGCTTTGTACCCTTTTCTTTTCAAGGGAATGTTCTTAACTTCTCTTCCAAAAGATTTTATTCGTGCATGCTTCTATCATCTGAGTGTTTCCTATCGACCGAATTTCGATCTTTAGATAGGAGAGATATGTTATGTTTGATGGATGCAAGTGGATGGAAGTGGTTGCTAGTGGTTACTCATGGATGCAGATACACACATATTAGGCACTAGATCGGCTCAATCACTCTCATACTGCATATGTATATGTGTGCATTTTTCTTTCTTTAATGGATGAAAATGGATGTATCATCATATGGATGTTGCATTTTGACGGATGATTGTGCATACATATAGAACTTACATGTTATAATAGGTTTATATGCATACATGTTGGATTCATGACACTAACATACATTTCATTAAGGAGGTCGATTGAATCAGTGGACCATCTAATCTTTCGCATTAGTCTTGGGACATATACTTACACCTTTGCATATGTTCATATAAGTATTAGAAAATTTTAAGGACAATGGATGCCTGTGATTGGCGGATGAGTAGATGGATGGTAGGATACATTCTTCTTAACTTGGAGATTTCGGGGACGAAGTCCTTTGAGTAAGATAGAATGTAACATCCCATATTTGGACTACACTAAAGAGAATAAATTAAAGAATAATTAATTTAATATTAAGAACTAATGGAAATGGACTACGTCATTACGTCCGTCTCGAAATTCTGGTCAAGATAGACACCCGATTTGCGGAAAATGGATAACGTATGAAGAAGTTTTGAACCGTAGAAGTTTGACGATCAAAACAGGGATAACTGGCGCACTTAACAAGTGCGCCAATGCATTTTTACACTGGCGCACCTACCAAGTGCGCCCACATTAGTTTTTAGGTATCCGGACCTTTTTAAGTGGGTGTCGAACTATGACCCGATTCACCCTAGGGCCGAGGTGGCATTCGAATTCTAGAGGCTGGCAGCTATCAATATATCTTCATTTCTCTTGTTTTCTCATACTAAAAACAATGGAGGCCAGAAGCCGTCAGTGCTTGAAATGAATCTAATATTTACTTCTTCTACAAACCAAGCACCTCAAGTATAGATCTGAGATTCAAATTTCAATTTTTCCTTATATTCTCATAGATCTGATCCTTGTGAGTATAGTTACTTTTAGGTTTAAATGATTAAAAGTAAACATGTTATGACTATGATTTGGATATACATCTGTGATTAAATCCTTTTGGATTTATCATATTTTGTGAATATAAAATACTTTATGGCTTGGATCTTAATATTTATCATATAAGATCTATGGTAAATTTTGAATCTATGATATCCTTAGATCTTAACTTGTACCATGTTAGATCTAATTCTATAGATCTAATTCACTTGTGATGTCATATTTCGGATCTTACTTGTACTATGTTAGATTTGTTTTCTTTAGATCTAATCCTTTTGTGGTTAATTCATTATGTCACATATGTGGATCTGACCTTTTCTCTAAGTTTGTGGTTAATTTGGGATTATCATTTTCTGGACAGTTAAACCCTTGTTTAGATCTAGATCAACATGTTGTGATTAATTGAGATCTCTTATTATTGGATATATGAATTCTTATTTGGATCTATTCATCCTAAGTATATTGGATCTAGTTTTATCATTACCCTTTTTACTAGATCTATTTTTATGTCCACCTTAATTATGATGTTGTGATTAATTGAGATCTGTTATTATTGAACATATGAATTCTAATTTGGATCTGTTCATCCTAAGTATATTGGATCTAGTTTTATCATTACCCTTTTTTCTAGATCTGTTTTTATGTCCACCTTAATTATTATATTGTGATTAATTGAGATCTGTTATTATTGGACACATGAATTCTTATTTGGTTCTGTTCATCTTAAGTATATTGGATCTAGTTTTATCATTACCCTTTTTACTAGATCTGTTTTTATGTCCACCTTATTTTGCCTATTACTTGTCTATGCCAATATATATGTTTATGTCACTTTTAGAATTATCACTATTGTCATTTTTCCCATCACCTTTCCCTTTTATTGTTCATGACTAGGCTATTTTTTGGCCTAGATGCCACCAAATATATGCGAACACGTTAATTAGGGAACGGGGGAAAAATGTTAGAATTGGAATAATTTAAATAATGTTTATATGATTTGGACATGTAATTCAAAAGGGGGAAGCGGGGACATAATCACCTATAAAGACATAGGTAAGAATTGGATAAGAATGAAATGTCTAATAATTACAATTAGAAATTGTAATTGTACTTATGGCACGAGGTTAGGTTGCATTAGTGGTGGAAGTCTTCCCAGAACCGAGCGGCATATCCAGCAACCGCTAATGCTGAATCTAATGTGAGAGGTCTAAGTGCCAAATACGAGATGAGCTAAGACATGAGGTTAGGTCCAACTTGTGGAAGAAGTCTGCTCAGACCCGATCGACATATTCAGCATCCACAAGTTGTAGGCCTAATGTGGGAGGTCTAACCCATTATAACCATAAATGGACATGGTAATGAATTGGAGTAAACAAGGAATGACAGTAACCTATTATCATTAATTACTTTAATGTCATATAATAGGTAGTCTTGTCCTAGGGACAAGTGGAAAATTATAATAAAAGGAAAGAAAGCTTATTAGTAAACCTTAGTTAAGAAAACTAAGTTAATAAGTAAACAACATCAAGTTGTAGTGATATGTTAAACAGGAAACATGTGAACTGAGAAGAAGTATACTTAATTATATATTAAGTAAAACATGTTATTATTAGTATGGAAACAGACAATACAAAAGGGATTGTAAGATTACGTCCGTTAATTACAATCCAAGGGTGAAAGATTGTAAGATTACTTCTATTAATTATAATCTAAAGAATAACATGCAATGGGGCTTATTAATGAACTTAAATGGATTAAGTTATATTTATATGAAATTAATAAGCAAGTGAAGCTTTGGCAAGTAAAAAGCAGTCAATATGAATGGGGATATAACCTGTTAATACTTAACTTAGTTGAATCCATAAGGATTGTGTGAACATAAACATGAATGGAGGTTAAGTAAACTTGGTTGAATTAGTAGGAGGATTAATTAAATCTTGGGTAGGTGGGTAATATTAGTATATATATAGGTCCACAAACTTAACCGTTAAATAAACATGCTTGAATCAGTGGGAGAGTTAAGTAAATATGGAGGATGTGGGTAATAATAGGCCCACAAACTTAACCCGATAAGGTTATGTAATTAAAGATACCTAGTGATATACATGACAGGTGGGAATAATAAAGTTATGTAATTAAAGACACCTTTTAGGGTGAACATAACTAGTGGAAATGATAAGGCTATGTAATTAAAGACACCTAGTGGTATACATAGCCAATGAAAAATTTAGTGGGGGATACAAGACAAAGGGGAGAGCTTGTATCATATTGTGTGGGACCCGTTTCATCCAGTAACCCGAAGTAGGTATCAAACATGTACTACATACTAGGTCAGAGAAGGG
This sequence comes from Allium sativum, assembly GCA_030737875.1. Lineage (NCBI taxonomy): Eukaryota > Viridiplantae > Streptophyta > Magnoliopsida > Asparagales > Amaryllidaceae > Allium > Allium sativum. The sequence goes on from CM060923.1 coordinate 648,857,747, forward strand.
GCACGCTTAATAGATTGACTGTAAGAGATCCAAACGTGGAGGACGGTGTGGGCGGTGCAAATCGACCCGGCTATGTGTGTGCATGAGCCTGATAGAGGAGGATAAGACGACTGCAACACCTATAGATATAGGGCTGTGCATATCAGCGAAGGTTTTCCACTTTAGGACGTGATACATCCTATGGTGGGGCTAGCACAGAGTATCTACACGGATTAGGGAACCGATCGATTAGGGTAGTAGGTAGGGTACATTTAGACTCTAGTAAGTTTAGGAGTCCGTTATTGGGGTTGCCGGTGGATTGTATGGGGTTAAAATCTCTCACCAGAAGTACGCCTAAGTCTGCCATCTTGTACATGTCGGGGGTCATCTCATTCTGGTTATACTAGTAGTAGTGCAGAGTAATCATTAGAAGCATATACACCTTATACGGTCTACCTTGTCACACCTGTCTATTATGTAATAATCTCTCCTATCCACTTTATATGCCTATCATGCTACTTTTATTTATTTACTTGCTAAAAGTAACTAGACTCGCCAGACTTTATGTATGACCCTTTTTGTTTCCTCTTCTTTCTTCCTCCCCCCCTCAGGGAGGGAATTCTCAGGCTTACTCAAAATTCTGCTATCATCTTGCTTTGAGTTGCTAGATGTACTGCCCAATCTTCTATCTTTGCTACTATGGTTATGTTTTCACTTGGGAATTAAGCTTCTTTTAATTTGTACTCTGATGTTTAAGAACAAGACAGATGTATTAACGATGAAATGGTTTTCATGTATTTCAGACAAGAGATGTTTTGACTATGCTACTTTATGATAAATAAAGTTTTTATTTCCGTAGCTATTTTTATGTCTGTCTTGTAATATTTCTATTTCTGTTTACCTATAACGCTTCACGAAACTTAATGCATTCCCTTTGTGAGTGACATTTACGGACGTGGGGTGTAACAAATATCATCAGACGCTTCCCCTAGGGCACGTCTTCTTAGCAGGTTATAGATGACATCCACCACAATCCATTCATCAGGGAAATTAGAAACTCCCGAAATCCTCCGGGCTTCAAGTTTTTGGCCATAGAGCCCTACAATGGCCGGACCGACCCGACCATTTATGTCATGCGATACATGTGCCACATGGAAGTACTCCTATCCTCGACCTGGCCAAGTTCTTCCCTTATTCCTCACAGACATAGCCGGCATGTGGTTCCGGTAGCTAACAATTGAGTCGATCAACAGCTAGAATATGTTGGTTACCCGCTTCATCCAGCAGTTCATAGTTCACATCTCTCAACCAAAGAGCGTCGTGTTCCTTACCACCATTAAACAATGACCAAGCTAGACCCTCTAATCCTTCCTGGAAAGATTCAATGCGCCCGAAGCATCAGTCGACCGACCCAAGCCATCGAGGTGCTTATGGCCGCCTTTGCAGGTATTCAGAACCGATCGAAATTCAGGATCTCTTTAACCAGGGATCCCCCCCCAAAACATCGACGACTTCTATGCCAAAGCAGATCGACTCCTCTGACAATAAGATGCTAGCATCGAGATGGAAATCCTCAAGGTGCTTGCCACCAAGGAAGGAGGTCCATCCAACACCAATGGCTAAGGAAAGGTCTCGGAAAAGAGCGATCGCAACATGTGACTCCGGAGAAAGAACAAGTATGATAAATACATCAAGCTTAACCCCTCTTTACTCGACATCTACCTCGATGTACAAGAACTCTGCCTTTTCCAAAACCTCATCGAAGGGAGTCGACCCAAAAGGAACTCGACTCTGGGAAGCACTGCATGTACCACAACATGGTAGGCAACAACACCAATGAATGAAGGTACTTGCGGGATCTCATCGAGGATAAGGTTAGGCATGGAGAACTGCCCGAGTACGTCGAGAAACTTACATAGGTCGTGCCGCCACAATCTTTTGCCCAAGCTCCTCAGGTTGGTCCTCGTGCTCTTAGAAATGGAAAAGGATCGTGAGCCCAGTAATCACGACATCATCATCAATTAATAATGTTTAGACTTTTTTCATTTCTTAAGGATATAAGAAATGTACTTTTAGTATTCTCTTTCACTAATTTTTATATGTTGAAGTACACACATACGGAATTAGCTCCTAAGCGTGCTCTGGATTCAAATATCATTCCCTAAGAGTTCATTATTTATTTTCTCTGTAATAGCTCTTTAGCAGCAATAAATTTTCTTTTCCAAACACAAACGATGTTTAAACAATTCAAAGTCGAGCATGATTAATGCTTGACAATCCCATTATAGTCGGCGCTAGCCACCGTCTCTAAGCTATGGTCGATGCCTGCCACCATATCTAAGCCAACTCCCCGAGTCGAGTCTGGTTAACATTCCATAAGCTGAGTATATCTGATATTCGCCACCTCCATAATCGAGTATATCTTATACTCGCTACCTCCATAAGCTGAGTATGTATGATACTCGCCCCTTCTATAAGCCATATGATTAATACTCGCCACCACATCTGAACTGACTCCACAAGCCGAGTCTAGTTAACATTCCATAAGCCAAGTATGTCTGATACTCATCACCTACGTAAAGTCGAGTATGTTTGATCCTCACCACCTCCATAAGCTGAGTATGTCTGATACTCGCCACCTCCACAAGCCAACTATGTCTGATATTCGCTTCTTCTGCAAGACGAGTATGATTAATACTCGCCACCCCATCTGAACCAACTCCACAAGCCGAGCCTCGTTAACATTCCATATGCCGAGTATGTATGATACTCGCCAACTCCATAAGCCAAGTATGTCTGATACTCGCCCCTTCTATAAGCCGAGTATGAATGATACTCGCCACCATTTCCTTACTAAGCTTGCAACCATATCTAAACTAAGACTGGCCTATACTATCTATGCAGGTATCACGACAAAGTATGTCAAATAATCTCATGACATTCCTGGCCTTATTATGGTCTTCGATGGCTGTTGGTTTTCTGGCCTTAATACTATCTACACCAATCGTCAGTTTCCCGTCCTTAATACAATCATCGAGATCATCAGATTTCTAGCCTCAATATGGTTCGGCGTAACCATAGCCAATCTGCACATTGAGCTCTGATGCAACATTCTTCATAAGATCCAGAACACATCTCCTTTTTCCAAAGAAGATGTTTTCTTGGGGGCAAAGTGTTGACCAACTTTTTGGAAAAAGTTGTCAAGGCTCGATAGATTAGAGCCCAATGTCAATAGGCTCACCATGCAACATTGACCGATCCCATCGAACGACCTTTCACTCAAGGGGGACTAAACAAGGCTCGGCTTGACATAATTTCCTTCTAGCTGCAGCATCTCTTTTCCTTGCATAATCTCTCTCCCAGCCGATCGATTCAGCCGCTCCTTAAAGTTTGGATCTATCAATTCACTTAGAAATATCCAAATGAGTCATCCAACTTTTAGCAAGGAAGCCCAATTCTCAAGGCAATAAAGGTGATCAAAAACTTCCAACCAAAACGCTGCTTTTGATACACCATAATTCAAGTGCCATGCAAGCCACACTTCTCAAGAGAACTATTATTTAGTAGTTGACCGAGCCCCATCACCGCAACTATTCAGCTGGATCAAGCTCCACGTGTCCAAGCTCCGCGAAAGAGGCAAGCAACATGACATAAAGCTAATACTACTTCTACAATTATAAATACCCCATTATCGAAATGGAAAGGAACATTGAATTCTCCACTTCCAACTCACGCTTGGTATACTGGAAAGTTTCCAACCGTGCACCTCAAACATTACAAAGATCATATAATCTCTATCTCTCTTCCATCGAGAAAAACCAGTTGTACTTTGTAATCCTAAAAAATCAGTAAATATAAAATGGACGTAGGCACCGATTTTTATCGAACCACTATAAATATCTTGTGTGTTCCCTATTTTTACTTACTTTTCTGTAATTTATATTGTTATTTGTATGTTTTATGCACGATTGCAGGTTGAACGTCACTAGTAACTAACTTTTGACGTCAACACTTTGGTGCGGCAGGAATGGGTACGCACCAGACATGCCCTATGACCTTCGACCGTTTTCAGTCGTCTCTAAACCAAACTATGGCAAACAAGCGGAAGTAGGATGCTTCATCTAATCATCCTTTAACTGCCAATGCAGTAAGAACAGCAGTAGCAGTGGCAAGCCATGAGTTTTCCTCCCAAGAAGACATGTCCCAATACCTCACTAAGGATGACATGGATAAAATCTTGTTTGAGTTCGGAAAACAGATGGCATCTCAGGGTGAACTCCTAAAACGTCAGCAAGAAGCAATGAACGACCTCCTCGCTCGGATGGATATGGGACCTGCATTCTAGTGTCATTTCCTACACTGAGCAGGACTAGGGCAGTAACTGATCTTTGGTCTGCAAAAATCCAAGCCCCAGATCGGTCCACACCTTTGCTTCCTTCTAGCTTAACTTCACTTCCCGATCAGCTAGCGCTCAGATCATCACTGCCGGTACTACACTGAGCTCGATAGCCGTAGATTCTCAGGTCGGCTGTGGACAAATTCCAGATCAGTCGACCACTTTGCCTTCACTAAAGGGCTCGACTCAACCCCTTGGGCAGATAGCTCCAGATCTAGTGCAACCAGTGGGTCGGCCAGAAATAAGAATGTCGTTACATCTGGCTGGACCCGACAACTTACCACAAACCCATCTTATGCCACCTCTGCTTGAATGAAGAGTTGGTGACAACAACCCTTCGAACCAGAAAGACCACTATACCATACCAGTTCAAGGTAGGTCGGAGGGAAACACTACCGAAGACTGTCATAATATCATCCTAAGCAGGGGCACTACAGAGCCCCGAACATCACATGCTATGCTGGAACGGTCCAATGCTAACCAAACTTGGAACAACCCTACTGTCATAGGTATGGTTCAATCCAATAATTATTGGACGACTCCAGCAGAGACTGAACCATGTCCTAAGGCTAGGATATACCCTCACTCTCACCTTCACTCAACTTTCAAAGGCCAAACCCAACTAGTCGTTTACCTTCTGAGCATGCTTTCGATGGATCCTAATCCTGAGACTATCACCAACGCCCCTAGTGTAGAATTGGATACATGGCAATGACTCCTTGGGGATGGAAGCCAACTTGTAAGTATCATTAGACGCTTCACCCGGGGAACCCCCAAACTTCAACTATAAATAAGCAAATACGAAGTTCGCTCTTCACTTTTTTGTACTCCACTGCATGAAAGAAATTCGTGACTTTCGAAACTTCCATACCCTCGCTCCAAATGCTGATTGAGATAGACAAATCACTTGCTCTTCTGGCCCCAGAACGTTTGCAGGTAGGCTTCAACTAAAACATTTTTGGTTGATTGTTTAGAATGAAGGAGGATGAGGTTGTTAAGATTGCTGGCTAACACGATCATGGTGGAGACGGATGCTGGGGGACGAAGTCACGGTGTGGATTTTAAGCCGAATAATGGGATACGAAGCAATGTCTTTGTATCTTGAGTCTTTGGACAAACTACCATTACTTCGTTTCCTAGTGGATGGGCGAATGGTAAGATGAAGTATGGAAGAGGAGTAAGGTGGCAGCATACTGTGGGATTAGTAGTGGAAAACAAAACAGTTTAGAGACGAGAAGATGGATAAGAACTTAAGATACGAAATTTTCCAAAGGAGAAGGATATGAAATTTAGTTTCGTATCTAGTGACTTCATGGAATTTTCATGTCCTAGAGGTTGACAATACCTGTGAGTTCTGTTCATTAGAATGGAGAGTTATAAGTATATAGGGATACGAAATTCGATTTCGTATCTCAAAAGCTTAAGAAAAAAATCCAAATCCAAAGCTTCAATTCTCTAACTTGAGTTGTCATGCAATGCTACACGATCGGGTTGAGTTTGTAAATGGACATTGCATTGCATAATGCGCCAACATTCAAATGACGAATTTTCCTGAAACATCGATTCGAACTTGCATAAAAGATTATAGCATAAACTCGGACCATGGAAACATAACTGAGTCACCGCTTCTATTATTCTATTATTAACCCATTCATGTCGTAATCGCGATTTGACTTGAATTTAATGGCTTCGGCTCGCAGCGAGGATAGTTTAAGATCATAAGGCCAGCAATCATCGTCACGTTCTAAAGTATTTTAGTATAGTTACATAAGCATGCACGACACTTGCATGTTCTACATTAGTTTACATTAACATGAGGTGCAAGTTTGAAAGCATTGAATAATAAAACTATCTTACAACTATAGTTTGCAATGGAAAAGAGAAGCTCCAAGTGACTTTAAGTCTTGGAAACCGAAGCCGTAGAAATATCTCCGAGATTTATTTAATCTTCGTATAGTTCTAGCTCGTCAGTTAGTGAACATGGGGCCGTTGAGGCTTCCACCCATTCTCGACAAATGGGCCCATCCAGCATACATGAACAAAAGGGATAACCTGGTGGCTCGTAGCATTCAAGAGGGCACTTGGATGACTTGATAGTTGAAGAAGAAGCCGAATTCATTGGAGAGGGTCCGTTAGAAGGAGAGGACGCCGGTAATGATCAGGAAGGCGTTTCATAGCATTGGACATGATAGGAGATATTGCAATTCTTGAGAATCCTCTTGATTTTGTTGTCTCATGAATATATGAAGCTTTGTTGTGGCAATTCCTATGAAATATCAAATACCTTTGTAATAACCCGGAAAATCCGAACCAATTTAATTTTTTTTATTTTGGCAATTTTAATGAATTTTGAATATTTAAAATTATTTATTTTAAATAATAACGATGAGAAATTTATTTTGAATAGAATTAGAGCGTAAATATTTATTTGAATCAATGTTAGAATATAAATATTTATTTTTAATTATAAAAGGAATTGGAAATGACATGGTAGTTTGAAAATTCGATTTCAAATGACTGTATAGGAATCAAAATAAACCGGATTTTTGTGAAACCAAAAATATTAGAATCTATTTGAAAATATCTTTCCAACAAATCCAAAAATTGAAATTTCATAGCAGGAATAAAAATTTATGCCCAGTTGAAAATTCATAATAGTCGCTATGGAATTTTAGCCCTTAAAAAATGGAAATTTTGCAAACGACCACCGTTTTCGACGAAACCACTTTTGTTGGGTCTGGGATGTCAAATAATTGCTAGATTCCAAAATTCATAATTTTCCGAATTGATATGTGAGCGTGGCAAAAGAATACTTGTTTAGTCAGTTTCAATCAATTTAGATCGACCAGAAAATGGCCATTTTTCAAACGGTCTCTAAATTTGACGAACTTAGTTTTGTTAGGATCGTATCATCAATACAAAGCTAGAAATAATTTTTCGGGAATTTTTAGAGTCCGTACGTGGCCCTGCTAAATTGAAATGCGCGTTCAAATTCAATATATAGATTTATATTTTGATTTTAACGAAAACTGATTAAAACTTTAGAATTGGTTAACCAAACATATCCCATTATGTATGGAATGGGGGTAATTAGCTAGGGACGACAGTCGGTAGGTTCGATTTAGAGTTTGAAATAAAAAGTTGCTTTTTGAAATTTAAATATAATAAAAAATATAAAATATTATAAAACTCCCTCCTCTCTCTCCTCTCTTACTTCAATCAACGCTCTAAATTAAAAAAAGGGGGAAAACAAAATCGTGTTGAACCTAACTCCCCCTCCCGTCGATGTTGTCATCATTGCGAGCCCCCCTTTGGCCTCCGTCGACCGGAATCCTCCCCCTCCTCTCCAATCGACTGACGCGCACCCCCTACAATCCTCCAGCGCAGAAAAGCGCCGCCCCTCCGATTCAAGGCAGCCACCGATCGCACCGCGGGTCTCCCCCTCGACCTCCGATTCCCTCCTCCCCCTCTGACATTGTTCAACGTCTGCTAATAACAGTATGTTTTTTTTAGTTTGTTTCTTTTTTCTCTGATTTTATATAAATTAAAATACATTGTTAAGAGAGGAAAAAAATAGGATTTTTGCCTTAGATAAATATATGGTTTTTATATATGTGATTGTTATATGTGGGAAAAAAGTATATGATTTTTAAACTAGAAATGATTTTTCATTTAGAAATATTAGATTATTTTTTTATAGAACAAAGATTAGATTTTGTTTATAAAGAAAAGGTTTGACTTTTAAACACCTAAAGATTTGATTTTTATTCACATAAAAATTTGATTTTTAAATAAGTAGCAAATTAAAAATATTATTTTTATATTATAGAGATAATGAAAATATGATTTTTATATTATAGAGATAATAAAAATATGATTTTTATATTATAGAGATAATAAAAATATGATTTTTATGTTGCAAAGGTACTATTTTTAAATGATAAAAATTCGATTTATATATATGAAGTGGCAATGTAAAAGTTGGATTTTTATTATGAAGTTAGTGAAATAAAAATATGATTTTTATTGTTTGAAAGGCGATATAAAAATATAATTTTTATAATGTTATAGCGAAATAAAAATCTGATTTTTAATACAAATGTGTGAAACAGACTGCGTTGGAAGCACGTTGAAGAACGCTACGCACTAGAAATAAAACCGTTCAGAAATAAAGAATGACGGAGTGGTACCCACGGTGAGAACTCCTCACTTTAATTTATTTTCTAGTTAGAAATATATACTAGGATGCAGACGATGCTTAGCAGCACCCGACACCCGTCGTCCACAGACCTTGGGCGACTTGTTTGTTTGTTTGATTGTGTTGTGAAAATTGATTATGTGATGTGGAATGGAATAAAATATTTTATAGTTAAAAAATATAATTTTTAATGTGTATATGAATAAAATAAATATTCATAAACATATCGGACGATTTGTTTATGTACACAATGGGACGATAAATTTTACACATCGCCCAACTGCACAAATAAAATTCATTATTTGTCAATTGAAACCCCACATAGGTATTGGGATGATATTGGGCATACACTAATCCCAATATTAAGTTGTATGTCAATCGATTGGTTGACAAGCTGTTTAAGCATTAAATATTTATATTTGATGCTTATGCAGGGTAGAATGCACTCTCGATGATGGTTGACTGTGTTTGATTATTGTTGAATACATGTGTGTATGAAATCCATATAAATCACATTATATGGTAATTGACTATGTCTGATTCCAATTTAGAAAGAAGAAATATTTAAAAATAACGAGTATTTTAAAATAATGAATAATTTAAAATAATATTCAGTAATGGATAAAAATATGATTTTAATGTTCGATTTGGGATGGACACGAAAATATATAAATATATATAGCCATGTTGATTAGATTGACGCCATTTTGATGTGAACGATATTTATGTCGATTTTATTCATTTTTATAATGAATATCGAGAAGGAAATGATTTCAAAATCTAATGTTTTGAAAATACTATCATTTATATATCGATGATATGGAATATTCAATTTTGATTTGAAATTGAATGTGAAGTTGAAATCATTTTTAAAACGAATTTAAAACGATTTTTAAAATACGTTTTAATTGGAAATCGATGAAATATATATAATATATACTATATATATAATGGCTTGAATAGAACGCGTCGCGCAGCGATAGTTCGCGAATTTCGACCATTGATTTCGAACGGACATTACTGGAGATTCGACCGTCAGATTCTCCTAACACCAGAATCGTTGGGTTCGAATCGAAAAGAGCTTTCTAACGAATATGAGAGATTTGAAATCTAATGGTTGAATTTGGAATTATGTCCAAATAAAATTTGGAAAAGGTCGATGTAAGTGCAGTTCGATGGCCGTTTATGGAAATTGACTGTACGGGCCTTGATAAAATTATTAAAAATATCAATAATTTATGTAAAATCATAATAAATGATTTGGAAAGAATTAGGATGAAAAATTCCGTATTTGAAAGGATAAAATATATTTTTATCGAAATGAACTAGTTATGAACTAGAATTATAATCCAATATTTTAAAATAATTAAATTATATTTGAAATGTTTTTAAAAATAACCGGAATTTCCAACATATGAATTGGAATGGATTTGAATCGAAAATATCTTTGGAATATTTAGATATTGGATTCCATGATTGTACGAATATTGTAGAGGAATTTGGAAGATAAATATATCATTATTTCAATACGATATTTGTTGTTTTCAGAATTTGATATTGAATATATGCCGATATATTTTCTCTTCAGAGCCTTGTATTTAATATGAAATGGGATTTGGGTTTGTCGTGAATGGTGTCTTCATTAACACTATTCGTAAACCCAGTTGAGAAAACATTAAATCTTTTTATTTAGATTTAATGAAGTATACCAATTAACTGATATTTAATTGGAATGGAATTGAAATTAGTTTTTGGGTTTATCGTGAAAGGTGTTTTAAATAACACTTGTTCTTTAACCCGATAATAAATGTAATGTGAATTGGGTTTATTGTGAACTGCGTTTTTAACGACATTCGTTCTTTAACCCGAGTTACAGTGAAATGTGATTTGGAATTTATAAATCTTTTTATTAAGATTTAGCGGGAATTTTCCAAAGTAACGGTTTTCTAATTTAATATATTAAATTGGAATTGAATGGAATTCGATTGAATAATAATCGAAGTGAACTCCTGTAGAGGAAGATTGTTAATACATATGGAATTTAAAAGGCGTTGCCGCTATTCCATTTATATTATTAGTCGGATACGGAAATTGATATCGATTATATGTTGATTTGTTTTTCCGTGAAGATTCCATAATTAATGGAATGTGATTTGGGTTTATCGTGAACTTTGTTTTAAACGACATTATTTCTTTTACCCAGTTAAAGGCAGGATTACATGTCTGTCATTGTATTTCGAACTGTATGGTTGATCTCTTGTAAATATGTATCTGTTTGGTTGCAGAGAATTTATTCTCTTACATAACACCCTTCTTTGAGACGTACGAGGTCAGAGGTTATATATCGGCAGAAATCAATAATACGGTGTAGATTGTCGATGCGACATATTTGTGTTTCCAAAGTTAAATAATCATTAATATTGATTTTTGGGAAGGTTAAAACTAAGTGGAGTTTTAATGAATCTTTAATTAGATTGAAATGTGAATTGATAATTTAAATTATCAAATTTGGGAAATGATCGAGAGTGGAGTATCACCAGTTTGCTCCAAACGATAGTTAAATCTTTAATTAGATTTGAACAAGAAATGGTTGTTAAATTTACCAATAGCACTGTGGTGATAGTTATGGGGTAATACCAGTTTTTCTCTATGGGTTGAATAGGTTGGGATTGGGGAATTAAATAAATGGTTACTTCGGTAAGGTGCGCTAATCCCGACTAGTTTGGAGAACCGTAACATAGTTTGAATTGATATCCAAAGGAAGATTAAAGAATAAATTTAAAGAATTTATCTTTGATTAAATTAATGGGAGCCTTTCCCAAAGTATATGAAAGTTTGAATAAAAGAATATTCAAAATTGGAATGAGGCATATGTTGTGTTTTTATAGCACTTGTTTATTATATACGCGAGTTATTCAGAAAGGTCGGGTTTATACCCATTCTGAATAACTGATTCGACGATATGTCGACGATGAAGACGGTGGTTGAAGACCGGAGGTCTTCACATCATTTGCATGATAAATGATGTCTTGATTGGGCTATACACCCAAGACGAGGTAATAAATGGTGATCGTCCAGACATACTTGGAGATTGACGGATATACGAGGACCTCTCTCCTGTATTGGACATACGGGACGAGTAATAATGTGCCTCTGGTTTCGTTCAGACCCAGAACGAACTTGTAATTGGATTGTGCGTCTGACATTGGATTTTATTCTATGTTGATTGATTTCTATTAAATATATATCTGTTTGGCGGGGAAGAATTTATTCTCTTGCTTAACGCCCTTCTCTGAGATGCACGAGCTCAGAGGTTATATATCGATAGATATTAGTCGCATGGCGTGAATTGCCTACGTGGCATGCTGAGATGCAGATGATCAAGGCTTCTATTAAAAAGAAGAGTCTTGTGGTTGATGATAAAAGCACGGTATGAGTCAAAAACGGGATGAGCCAAAAACGGGATCGTTACTGCAGGGAGTGCACGGCGTTTCTTTCTAGATATGGGTGGTGTTAGCATTTTACAAGCCCTGACATTGTTATATTTTTACCTATGTGGTTGCTGGAATGCGAGGCACCTCAGATATATCGATCTCTACGGAGCTGATGGATAGGTCCGATAGGACCGGGAAACGTGTGTTCAGGAATAATTAGTCCTCAAACGTAAGGAGGACCGTCCCTGGAGATCCAGGGGTTGCCCAGAGTGTTCGGTCCTGAGACATTTGCTAGAGTGTCTCGAAGCGGAGAGGAGCCATCCCTGGCCTCGACTCATGAAGGAAATCTAATTTCCAATACGTGACATTTCGGTTTTTATTTGTAGAACCTAGTATGGCGACATGATAAATGGTACCCATGTCGCCTATGATTGATATATTTATATTTGAAGTTGACTTCTTCACTTATAGTAATAATAAAAGATTAAGTTTCATGTATCAAGCATTATTTCGCTATTATAAGGTAAAACTGTATCCTCCGGCTTGCGTTGCATTGTGTGATGGGACCTGGGTCTTATAATAGCTTCATTTTCTTTAATTAGCATTGCGCTGTTTGTTTAATGCACTGGTATTCTTGGGAGGAAACCCGTTCCGTGTTATACGGCATGGTCCCTTCATTTACCGAACTTTAAGAATCAAATTAATAACTGTTTTAGTTCTCACACCAGTCACATGAGTTACCTGAGTTTATTGTTTTAACCTAAACTCTGGGTGCCCCTATTTTCCATACGGGCAGCTAGTAGTTTTGGTTTTGCAGAATTATTCTTACAGGATCCTGGTTTACAGCTGGAACAATATTCGGAAAGCTCTGTATCCGTATATCTCCTCCAATTGTGTTTTGTATTATTTTCCGCTGCAGTAATGTATTGTAATCTCTAATATTTATCAAATGTGTTTTATTTGTTCATACTCTGTATATTCTTGTATTCTGGTGGAATTGTTGTAATAAGCAATGAAATGTTCTTCTGTTTGTGTTTTGATCTGTCGTGTTCTCAGACAATCCGTTCTTTCTCTTCTCTTCGGAGACCGGGGAAGTTCATGTCGTTACATTTGGTATCAGAGCTTTGGTTTGTTGGGCTCGAGAACAAGACATATTAGAACCAAACGAAAGAATTCATCAGAGATTGGATTAGTAATATCGAATGAGAATGACTCGTTAGAGATATGATCAGTAGTGTCCTAGAATGAGTGTGAAGAGTGTTATTTTTAAAAATGAAAATGAAAACAAATATTGCTTTAAAATTTTTACCCTTATTAAACGTACTTGAATATTTATTTTTATTGAATTTGGACAATCCAATATATAAAGATTTTGCATATACGCCTTGTAAACGTGTATTCGAAGTTTTAATATACTGGATATATATAGAATCACGCTCTAGTCGCCCGGGCATAATTCTGGTGATGTCGCGACATCAACAACATTCATTCTCGAGTTTCGAAAGTGGGATGTCTATATATTCCCAATTGACTGGTGTGAGAACCAAAACTAGATAGAGCTTATTGTTGTGATTTGGCATCTAAAACAAGATTTTGACTATATATGTAGACGATACATGTTTGAAAATTAATCAACAAATTGATTGTTGGTTGTGTTGTATGATTATTCGTTGATTAATCAAAATTTTTGAACCATTAAGCCAAATTGTCTCAAATATTGAACAGACCTGAAATTTGTTTGAGATTGCATGCATATACATGTATATACATTGAACAAGTCATAGCAAGGTGGCTAGAGAAGAGGAATAAAATTGTATGCCCGACAAATAGGTACATGTTGACAAATTTATTGGGTTTGGATGATTTTATGAGCCGATTGGCTAGCCTCTTGGAATTTTCTTTTTCTTTTTGAGATGAGAGGGCCTGTGTGGTGGTTTGGGGATTTTCCCGGTGCTCCCGTACAAAGGAGGTTATGGCGAAATTTTTCAAAAATTTAAGGTGTTAGCCAAATTTTTGAAGAATTAGAAAATTCTTATAAACTGAAAAGTTGAAGAATGAAAGCCAAACTGAAAGTTGAGTTGGTTTGTAAAACAACTTTCAACTTCGTTCATATTCAAGGACGAAAAGATTTTAAGTGGGGGAGATTGTAACAACCCAGAAAATATGAACCAATTTAAAATTTTTATTTTGGCAATTTTAATGAATTTTGAATATTTAAAATGATTTATTTTATATAATAACGATGAGAAATTTATTTTGAATAGAATTAGAACGTAAATATTTATTTGAATCGACGTTAGAATATAAATATTTTTTTAATTATAAAAGGAATTGGAAATGGCGCGGTAGTTTGAAAATTGGATTTCAAATTTCAAATGATTGTACAAGATTCAATATAAACCAGATTTTAGTGAAACCAAAAATATTAGAATCTATTTGAAAATATCTTTCCAACAAATCCGAAAAATTGAAATTTCATAGTGGGAATAAAAAGTTATGCCAAGTTGAAAATTCGTAATAGTAGCTATGGAATTTTAGCCCTTAGAAAATGGAAATTTTGCAAGCGACCTCCGTTTTCGACGAAACCACTTTTGTTAGATCTGGTATGTCAAGTTATTGCTAGATTCCAAAATTCATAATTTTCTGAATCAATATGTGAGCATGGCAAAAGAAAACATATTTTGTCAGTTTAAGTCAATTTGAATCGACCAGAAAATGGCCATTTTTCAAATGGTCTCCAAATTTGACAATTAGTTTTGTTAGGACCGTATCGTCAATACGAAGCTAGAAATAATTTTTTGGGAATTTTTAGAGTCCGTATTTGGCCCTAGCAAATTGAAATTCACATTCAAATTCAATATATAGATTTATATTTTGATTTTGATGAAAACTGATTAAAACTTTAGAATTGGCTAACCAAACATATCCCATTGTGTTCGGAATGCGGGTAATTAGCTAGGAATGACAGTCGGTGTGTTCGATTTCGAGTTCGAAATAAAATTTACTTTTTGAAATTTAAATATAATAAAAAATATAAAATATTATAAAACTCTCTCCTCTCTCTCCTTTCTCAGTTCATTCAATGATCTAAATAAAAAAAGGGGGAAACAAAATCGCGCTGAACCCTTACCCCCTCCTCCTCCTGTCGACGTCGTCATCATCGCGAGCCCCCCTTCGCCTCCGCCGACCGGAATCCTTCCCCCTCCTCTCCAATCGACTAACGCCCCCTCCCCCCATAATCCTGCAGCACAGTAAAGCGCCGCCCTTCCGATTCAAGTCCGCCACCAATCGCGCCGCGGGTACCTCCCCCCGACCTCCGATTCCCTCCTCCCCCTCTGACGCTATTCGACGTTCGCTAATAAAAGTAAGTTTTATTATTTTATTTTCTTTAGTTTATGTCTTTTCTCTCTGATTTTATTTAAATTAAAATACACTGTTAAAAGAGAAAAAAAATAGGATTTTTGCCTTAGATAAATATATGGTTTTTATATATGTGATTGTTATATATGGGAAAAAAGTATATGATTTTTAAACTAGAAATGAATTTTCGTTTCGAAAGATTAAATTTTGTTTATAGAACAAAGATTAGATTTTGTTTATAGAGAAAAAGGTTTGATTTGTAAACACCTAAAGATTTGATTTTTATTCGCATAAAAATTTGATTTTTAAATAAGTAGCAAATTAAAAATATGTTTTTTATATTATAGAGATAACAAAAATATGATTTTATATTATAGAGATAACCAAAATATGATTTTTACATTATAGAGATATTAAAAATATGAATTTTATATTATAGAGATAATAAAAATATGATTTTTATACTATAGACATAATAAAATATGTTTTTTTATGTTGCAAAGGTACGATATTTAAATAGATAAAAATTCGATTTTTAAATATGAAGTGGCGATGTAAAATTTGGATTTTTATTATGAAGTTAGTGAAATAAAAATATGATTTTTATTGTTTGGAAGGCGATATAAAAATATAATTTTTATAATGTTGTAGCAAAATAAAAATCTGATTTTTAATACAAATGCGTGAAACAGACTGCGTTGGAAGCACGGTGAAGAACGCTACACACTGGAAATAAAACCGTTTAGAAATAAAGAATGACGAGTGGAACGCACGGTGAGAACTCCTCACTTTAATTTATTTTCCAGTTAGAAATATATAATAGGTTGCAGACGGTGCTTAGCAGCACCCGACACCCGTCGTCCACAGACCATGGGCGACTTGTTTGTTTTATTGATTGTGTTGTGAAAATTAATTGTGTGATGTGGAATGGAATAAAATATTTTATAGTTAAAAATATAATTTTTAATGTGTATATGAATAAAATAAATATTCATAAACAAATCGGATGATTTGTTTATGTACACACATTTGACTGATATTGATTGGACGATAAATTTTACACATCGCCCAACTTCACAAATAACATTCATTATTTGTCGATTGAAACCCTACATGGGTATTGGGATGATATTGGACATACACTAATCCCAATATTTAGTTGTATGTCAATCGATTGGTTGACAAGCTGTATAAGCGTTAAATATTTATATTTAATGCTTATGCAGTGTAGAATGCACTCTGGATGATGGTTGATTGTGTTTGATTGTTGTTGTATACATGTGTGTATGAAATCCATATAAATCACATTATATGCTAATTGACTGTGTCTGATTCCAGTTCAAAAAGAAGAAATATTTTAAAATAACGAATATTTTAAAATAATGAATATTTTAAAATAATATTCAGTAGTGGATCAAAATATGATTTTGATGTCCGATTTGGGATGGACACGAAAATATTTATATATATATATATAGCTGCATTGATTAGATTGACGCCATTTTGATGTGAACGATATTTTATATCGATTTTATTCATTTTTATATTGAATATTGAAAAGGAATTGGTTTCAAAATCTAATGTTTTGAAAATACTATCATTTATATATCGATGATATGGAATATTTAATTTTGATTAGAAATTGAATATGAAGTTGAAATCGTTTTTAAAACAAATTTAGAATTTTAAAAATACGTTTTAAATGGAAATCGACGAAATATATATTATATATATAATGGCCTGAATAGAACGCACCACGCCGCGGCAGTTCGCGAATTCCACTATTGACATAGAACAGACATTACGGGAGATCCGATCGTCGGATTCCTCTAAAACCAGAACCATTGGGTTCGTATCGAAAAGAGCTTCCTAACGAATATGAGAGATTTGAAATCTAATGGTAGGATTTGGAATTATGTCGAAACCAAATTTGGAAAAGATCGCTGTATGTGCAGTTCGATGGCCGTTTATGGAAATCGATTATACGGGACTTGATAAAATTATTAAAATATCAATAATTTGTGTAAAATCATAATAAATTTTGGAAAGAACCGGGGTGAAAAATTCCATATTTGAAATGATAAAAATAAATTTTTATCGAAATGAACTAGTTATGAACTAGAATTATATCCAATATTTTTAAATAATTAAATTGGATATGAAATGGTTTTAAAAATAACCGGAATTTCCTAAATATGAATCGGAATGGATTTGAATCGAAATTATCTTCGGAATATTTTGATATTGGATTCCGTGATTATACGAATATTATGGAGGAATTTGGGAGATATACATATATCGTTATTCCAATACGATATTTGTTGATTTTAGAATTTGATATTAAATATAAGCCTATATAATTTCTATTCAGAGCCTTGTATTTAATATCAAATGGAATTTGGGTTTGCCGTGAATGGTGTCTTCATTAACACTGTTCTTAAACCCAGTTGAGGAAAGATTAAATCTTTTTATTTAGATTTAATGAAGTATACCAATTAATTGATATTTAATTGGAATGGAATTGAAATTTGTTTTTGGGTTTATTGTGTATGGTGTTTTAAATAACACGTGTTCTTTAACCCGATAATAAATGGAATATGAATTGGGTTTATTGTGAGCTGTGTTTTTAATGACATTCGTTCTTTAACTCGAGTTATAGCGAAATGTGATTTGGAATTTATAAATCTTTTTATTAAGATTTAATGGGAATTTTCCAAAGTAACGGTTTTCCCATTTAATATATTAAATTGGAATTGAATGGAATTCGATTGGATAATAATCGAAGTGAACTTCTGTGGAGGAAGACTGTTAATACATATGGAATTTAAAAGGCATTGCCGCTATTCCATTTATATTATTAGTCGGATATAGAAATTAATATCGATTGTATATTGATTTGTTTTTCCATGAAGATTCCATAATTAATGGAATGTGATTTGGGTTTATCGTGAACTGTGTTTTAAACGACATTATTTCTTTAACCCAGTTAAATTTTGGATTACATGTCTGTCATTGTATTTCGAACTGTATGGTTGATCTCTGCCAAATATATACCTATTTGGTGGCAGAGAATTTATTCTCTTGCTTAACACCCTTCTTTGAGACGTACGAGCTCAGAGGTTATATATCGACAGAAATCAATGGTATGGTGTAGATTGTCGATGCAGCATGTTTGTGTCTCCAAAGTTAAATAATCATTAATATTGATTTTTGGGAAGATTAAAACTAAGTGGAGTTTTAATGAATTTTTAATTAGATTGAAATGTGAATTGATAATTTAAATTATCAAATTTGGGAAATGATCGAGAGTGGAGTATCACTAGTTTTGCTCCAAGCGATAGTTAAATGTTTAATTAGATTTTAATGGGAAATGGTAATTAAATTTACCGATAACACTGTGGTGATAGTTATGGGGTAATACCAGTTTTGCTATATGGGACGAATAGGTTGGGATTGGGGAATTAAATAAATGGTTACTTCGATAAGGTGCGCTAATCCCCATTAGTTTAGAAAACTGTAACATGGTTTAAATTTATTTCCAGAGGAAGATTAAAGAATAAATTTAAATAATTTATTTTTGATAAAATTAATGGGAACCTTTCCCAAAGTATATGAATATTTGAATAAAAGAATATTCCGAATTAGAATGAGGCATATGTTGTGTTTTTATTGCACTTGTTTATTATATACGCGAGTTATTCGAAAAGGCCGAGTTTATACCCATTCTGAATAGCTGATTCGACCATATGTCGACGATGAAGACGGTGGTTGAAGACCAGAGGTCTTCACATCGTTTGGATGATTACCGAGGTCTTGATTAGGCTGTACACCCAAGATGAGGTAATAAGTGGTGATCATCCAGATGTACTTGGAGATCGACGGATATACGAGGACCTCTCTCCTGTATTGGACATACGGGACGAGGAATAAGGTGCCTCCAGTTTCGTTCAGACCCATAACGAACTTATAAATGGATTGTGTGTCTGACATTTGATTTTATTCTGTGTTGATTGATTTCCATTGAATATATATCTGTTTGGCAGCGGAGAATTTATTCTCTTTCTTAACGCCTTTCTCTGAGACGTACGAGCTCAGAGGTTATATATCGATAGATATCAGTTGCATGGCATGAATTGCCTATGTGGCATGCTGAGATGCATATGATCAAGGCTTCTATTGAAAAGCAGAGTCTTGTTCTTGATGATCAAAGCACGGCTTTAATGCACATAGCTTTGTGGATAGCATTAATTCGCGAGCCTCATACCTCGGTATGAGTCAAAAATAGGATCGTGACTGCAGGGAGTGCATGACGTTTCTTTCTAGCTATGGGTGGTGTCAGCGTTTTACAAGCCCTGACATTGTTATATTTTTGCCTATGTGGTTGTTGGAATGCGAGGCGCCTTGGATATATCGGTATCTACGGAGCCGATGGATAGGTCCGATAGGACCGGCAAACGTGTGTTCAAGAATAACTAATCCTCAAACGTAAGGCAGGACCGACCCTGAAGATCCAGGGGTTGCCCAGAGTGTGCAGCCCTGAGACGTTTGCTAAAGTGTCTCGAAGCGGAGAGGAGCCATCTCTGGCCTCGACTCATGATGGAAATCCAATTTCCAATACGTGACATTTCGGTTTTTATTTATAGAACCTAATATGGTGACTAATAGATGGTACCCATGCTGCCTATGATTTATACATTTATATTTGAAGTTGATTTCTTCACTTATAGTAATATTAAAAGATTAAATTTCACGTATCAAGCATTATTTGGCTATTATATGGTAAAACCCTATCCTCCGGCTTGCGTTGCATTTTGTGATGGGACCCGGGTCTTATAATAGCTTCATTTTCTTTAATTAGCATCGTGCTGTTTGTTTAATGCACCGGTATTCTTAAGAGGAAACTCGTTACGTGTTACACGGCGTGGTCCCTTGATTTACCGAACTTTAAGAATCAAATTAATAACTGTTTTAGTTCTCACACCAGTCACATGACTGACCTGGAGTTTATTGTTTTAACCTAAACTCTGGGTGCCATTATTTTCCACATAGGCAGCTAGTAGTTTTGGTTTTGCAGATTTATTCTTATAGGATCCTGGTTTACAGCTGGAACGATATTCGGAAAGCTCTGTATCTGTATATCTCCTTCAGTTGTGTTTTGTATTATTTTCTGCTGCAGTAAAGTATTGTAATCTCTGATATTTATCAAATGTATTTTATTTGTTCATACTCTTTATATTATTGTGTTATGATAGAATTTTTGTAATAAGCAATGAAATGTTATTCTATTTGTGTTTTGATTTGTCGTGTTCTCAGACAATCCGTACTTTCTCTTCTCTTCGGAGACCGGGGAAGTTCGGGTCGTTACAACCTTTGGGGTAATGTTTCGGTTCCCGAAAAGGAGGATATGGCACACCCTCCTCCGAAAAGTATACCACTTGTAAAGGCATTTTTTTTCTTTGAGTGCATTCCCCTGTCTATATAGAGGCACAACCTAACAATCGTTTTATCCTAGGATTGGTTCTACGTTCGATGCCCACCAAAAATTGGGAGGAAGTGGCTTGTGAGTCATAAGTACTTTAAAACTTACACTACATCCCAAATTAATTGAGTCGTAATCTCAAAACTAACATGGAATCTAATGTGGTAGGTATTCCGTCAATTCTGAAGAGTGGTTAATACTTAGAGCAAGTCCTGGCTTTGATGGAAGTCCCGAGCGAGAACTATGATGCCCATACTCTGCTATCAGACTGTTTTCTTCAACAATTGGACTTACTTCTCGAGGGTTGTTCAATGGGTCGCTAGGACGACAATGTAAAAGAGGGAGCGGCGGAAAATGTGGGATAAGGAAACCCTCTAGGTCCACAGGAAAAGGTTCCCTATCGTGCCTTCTGACTTGCTTTCATTTGAGGAGGAAGTTGCAAAAGAACAAGGGGTGTTAGTGGTAATGGCGGCAATGAGGAAGAGCCTGCCGGAGGGCATGGTTCACAACCCAGTCCCGTTCCATCTCTGATTGAGGAGACAAGGCCGAGAGAGTCTTTCAAAACCAAATTCTCCAGCTATGACCTCTATGATCATCGGGTCGATGGAGATTGAAAACCAGCTTATAGGGTTGGATATAGTCCTGATAAAGACTTCTATGTTGAGGTTAAGCGGAGAAGATGTTGAAAGCTAATTACCTAGCATTGGGGAAATCGTAGGATCTAAATTAACCCTAAAGGGAGGGATGGGAAGAATAAAGTTTATTGTAATTTTTCCCTGAGTAATAAATTATAGCAACACATATAATAATAAAAAAATGGGAAAATAGAAACAACACATAATTTACCCAGCTTCGGCAAAATCCTACCTGCTGTTGCATTCCCCAAGGTTTCTACTAGGAATTGAAACAATCTTTACACTGTCAATCCACTGTAAACTCGCGACACCCGCTCCCAACTGTTCTAATGCTATGCTCAAAACCCTGCACCGATCTCTATCCCTGTGATCGGATTTCCCCGAATTACAAACCAGTAATTCTTAAACCTTAGTTTAGAAAACTAGTAAACTTCAATACATTTTACAAAATAAAACATTTAAAGTAAAAGTCGATTAAAAACCCTTGGACCTAGGTTTAGCACATAGAAAAATAGGTCGTCCCCTTTTATTCTCTGTCCTTTTTCGAAGAAATGTCGGCTTCCTCTGATGACCGAATTAGGGTTTTTTCTTTCTTCCCCAAATCGTGATTTCAGCAATGCTCTGAAATTAGTTCTCTGGTGCTTTGATATTTGAATGATCTACTTCGAACGATTTGGTGTCGCAATTGATCGAAAATATCCTCAATTCTTGTGATTTCTCTAAATTTATTTCTTTGATTTTACTGCTTGATTTACGATTTCAATCGTCCCTGCCAATGATGAATCGCATGTGAATTTATAGAGTTTCGAACTTCAATATAATATCTTATTTCTCCTTGTTAGACATGGTTGTGATATTTGCGAAATTTTTGCTCTTTAACGTCCACGGGTTTGAATTTGTTGAGTTTGAAATATTCAAAGTTTCTAGAACTGTTACTTTGGAGATTTATGGAACTTCGATCCTTTTCTTGAAACTTTCAACGTATTTTTTAAAACGATAGTTTGAACATATTTTCCTGAACATCCATTGTCTCGAAATTGAAAGTGATTTGCTTCTTTAAAGAACATTTAACAATGACTAAATTTGTGTATTATTTCACTGCATAATTTATTTGATACAAATCGTTGCATACTTGTACATGCCTGCTGTGCATTTATGCATGTGACTTGTTGATGTTTATTTCCCATTATCCCATTTGTTTGTAGTACTGCCATGCATGTATATATACTTATATATATGTCACTAGTTCGATATTGGAATATATACTTTTATGCACTACCATGTCTTTGCATTGCTGTAACCATTTGTGCTATTGCCACTATTTTAACCTGTGTGTATCCACTGTATACCTGTTTGGTTGTATCACTAGCCAATGCTTCATAATTTTGATCCATTGTTGTGATGTGTACACTATACTTTACTACCATTGTGCATTTGCAATGCTGTTTGTACTGGTCGTTACACATTTTTATGTGCACTGCCCATATGGGTTTTTTGGTACTACCTTGTAAAAACTTGTGCATGTCACTAAGCCTTGTGCTGCACTTGCTTACCAATGACCTGGAATCTTGCCTATGCATTTGCTTATATTGTGCATGCTTATGAACATACATGCAGTACTTGTACTTTCTGATATGTTTTATGTTTTTCCATATTTCTTTTTTGCTCATACTCATGTTGTAGTGTATTAGTCCCTTGCTATATCCATATTCTTGTTTAGCTTGCTGCACCTATTTTGTAGCATTTTCCCTTGGCCTACTTTTGCTTTGTTTATGCATTGCTTCCATGCCTTAATGGTATGCATGGTGCTACTTGCATTTGAGATGAACCTGTTGTATACTTTTGCCTCAACCATGTGTTTGTGTATCACTATTGTTAGCTTGATTACCTTAGTAAATGTACATTGTATAGTCCTCTTTGCTGCTCCTTTATCTTGGCAGTTAAGGGTTCATGTGTACTGCTGCTAGAGTACATGATTTATTAAGTCTAAATTTGCTCCATGTTGCTGATTCACTTGAGTTAATATTGCTGGTTGATACCGACTTGTGTAGTGACCTGTTTTTGTTGGTTTGTCCACACATGTGCATGCTGAAATGCTTAAATTCGACTCTGTTGCTTGGCTATGTTAAGTTGCTTATGTACTAGTGCTTCTTGTTCATATTGCATGCTATTTGAAGTCTTGATCATTTGTGTCTTGATGCCTTGACATGTGCATGAGTGCTTTTGGCCATTTCAGTTCATGCTTCGCATGTCGAAGTTATTCACTAGCACATATATATGTGTATATACATACACATGTATGTGTATACATGTATCGTGCATGTGTAATTTATATATATATATATATGAGTTGTTTGAATGGCGGACATGAATTTTCTATCATCATACCACTATATCTGAGTCGTGGCTGTTCAGAATTAGCTAATTTTAAATGTTGGTTCTAATCAGCAAACCAGTATATTTGTGTCAGGCTGATCTGTGATCCTTAGAGTATATATACTAGACCAAGTCCAGAGAAATGATGAGAAACACACCAAAATTCTGAGGCAAAATTTTTTTTAAAAAAATTTATGTTTGCTAGTATTTAAATCTATTTTTGTTCCAGTTACAGTGTGTGTTTCTTTGACAGGTATGCAGGTGACTAGACGGGATTGGAGCACGTGAAGACTATGTGTTAGTATCAGTGAATGTATATGTAATCGAGTATGTGTAACTGAGTGAATCGAGTGGAATGTAGTGAGGATCATTTATATACTTAATGATTGTAGATATGAATAAAACTATACTATTATTTATGAAGAACAAATTGATTGATATAAAATATATTTTTGTTGATTAATTCAATCTGTCTATTTTGTTTGAACTCTTTTAATAGTACAATTTCATGTGTGATATATATTCAAGTGCGTCATGTCTAAACTAAACAGAAATATCCAAACATATTTAAGTGAATTGTAAATAGTGGAGTTAAAAATATGTACTAATTCAAATGTTGAAATGAAATATTTATTTGAATAAAAATAATATTTGAATATTCAATTCCACGTAGTAGCATTTTATTCAATATAAATATTTATTTCTATATGTGATGTGAATTATAGAATAGTACTATTTACGAACACATTTATATAATAATATAAATGTTTGTTATCTTCAAACAAAAATCATATTGTTATTCTCGATGGTCGAAGAGAGGTGTTAAGAGTGATTTCTATGAGAGTACGAAACTGGGCACATAGAAAAATTACATGAATCAGAATGTAGCCGGTGTCATCGAGAATATTTCCCATATCTGAGGCCTTTGTAAGCAAGAACAAAACCAACAGATGCGAGGAGAGAGACTGAGCTTTTTAGTAAAAGGAAGCAAGCTGCAATTGTCCCACCATCTCATGCAAAAACCACCTTACTGGTCGTGCCAACCGTAGGCAGTGGCAGGCCTGGAAAAGTAGGGTTTGGAATTGGAGGAAGGGTTGTGAGTGTTACTATCAAAATAATACACCGGAATAGGCTGGCGGTGAAGGGGTAGCAAATCAACACAAGCATAAAGAGATCTTCCAACAACTAAGGTTCGACACAAGAAAAAGCCGACAACGTAAAGTAAGAGTCCGAGAGTTATGCAACCAACACCATCGTCGAAGTGGAGAGCTCAAAATCTATGCAAAGGAAAACACCGACAGGGTAGTTCGGGCACGATCGGTAGAAGGTCACCCAAGACCGAAAACCAATGAATGGAAAGACTAAGAATCCTACCAACCGGAACCTGGAAGAACGAAAGGGGCAATCGACATTAACTTGCTTAATGCCGATAAATTAAGAGATGAAAAGCACCAAAGGCACCCTTGCGGAAGACTGAGACACTCCTCAAGAGCCAACTGACAGCAAAACCGGAACCTCAAAGGGAGACAAGCTATCCACACTAATTTGCCAGACGTCGATATCGGCAGGGGTGACACATCCGGTAGCCACTTGAGAGAGTCATGAAAAAAAGTTCCGTGAAGAATCAATAGCAAGACTTAAAGATCGTAACCGGAAGCTCCTGTCCAGAAGCTCATGACCGGGAGCTGGACTTACCGAAAGTTGTTCATGCCACTGAATTAGTATCAATATAAAATGAGATATGCCTGACGGCATAAAGTAGTCCCAAAGGGAGGAACCATCCTTGTGCTAGCTAGAATCAGTACCATAGAGATCCCAAGCAAAGCCTAAAGAGCGAACGGGAGGCAAAACAACTGAGACCTAAAGGAAAAGTGGCCGACAGAGGCTTCTACTGGTCTAATAGTAAAAGGGGCCCCGATTTGTCTATAAATAAGACCCCAGGGGTCTCATTTGTGGACCAAATTCTCATTTTCTTAATCTCGTTCTCTTTCCCTTTAGAGAAAACCCTAATTTCCAAATCGAATTGGGGATTTCTTCAACTCTTGTAATATATCTGTAATTAATAAAAGAAAGAAGTCTAGGATTTAAGCATTTTCTCGATTCAATAATCATATTTTGTTTATAATTATAAGACAACTAGTTATCACTAACCTTTCTTATGAAATGGTTGATCACAATTATTTCGTAGGAAGGAAGGTCTTGAGTAAAATCGAGGCTCTTTCCCCCTTGAACTTAAACTCTTTCCTAGTAAGCCTAAAGTAACCCAACCTCGGAAGGGATCTTGCTATAAGCTTGTGGCTTGATAACTGACACAACCAAGGCCTATACAGGCTGGTTTGATGCGGAAGTGTCATATAAGATGATAAGTTTAATGTCATTAAATCAAAGCCGAGAGTTGTGAGGCATTAGCCTGTTCCTTCCCAACATAATGTATATTATTTTATCCATGATCTAAATGTATTGGTTACATAAGGTCTCAGTCTCATTTAACTAGTAGAAACCTTTCCTTAAGTTTGTCTTCGACCTCATAGTTTCATAACCATGATACTCACCCTATGAGGGAAGAGTAACTAGTCTTCTGAGTAAAGGTCCTGATGCCTAGGAAATGGTGAAATTAGGTAAAGGGCACTGATTCAAGACTGCATTTAAATAAGCTTTGGATCGTCCTTACGTCAAATTTTTAAGTATATGCATTGTCTATTTTAGTTTGGGTGTTGACGGAAAATATCATTAACATTTTTGTTCTGGAAGGAGGGCTTAAACCTCCGACCTTGTGGTTACCCTATCAAAAATTAATTTGGTAAACTTATTGCTCTGAGGCAGGGAAATATGAAATCAAAAAGATTGGAGGATCAAATAAAGAACCAACTCTTAACACAACCCTTGAAGGTAACGTGAGGCCAATATTAAAGCCAAACAGTAATGAAGAAGGAGCAACCTCCAACCCAGTGCAACCATCAAACCCAAAGGTCATGAAGGAGAATGTTGCTAAAATTATGGCTTTAGAGAAACATATCCAGGAGATGCAAGCTCAAATAGATGCTAATCAAGCGCAAAGCTCTTTAAATCTAGCTAAATCCATCCAGAGAGAAAAGGCGAGTCTCCAAAAAGAAAGGCTCCCGTACATTGTTCTAAAGAAAAAGAGAAGCTCAAAGCAACTTCCGTTAAGAAAAAAAAAACCCTGTTAACAGGGATAGATCATCAAGGGAATCAATGTAAACAATAATAGTCTGGGATCTCTACTCCCAAAGGATATGATCCAAAAAGGATGGATTATGAGAACACGAAAGCTTATCTCAAGGATATCGCTAGAAAAACCATCAAGGACTTGCTGGGGAGCAAGGGTAAATGAACCCAGGATGACAGGGTTAATGACAACGAAAGAGTGGCTCCTTTCACCGATGAGATCATGAAAACTACAATACCATCCAGGGTGAAGGTTACAACCATAAGATATCTCGAAACAACTGACCCTAATGACCATCTAATGGCTTTCGACAGCCAAATGGATCTTTATAACGCTTCAGTAGTAGTTAGATGAAAACTTTTTCCAGTAACCCTCCAAGGAGCAGCCGATAAGTGGTACCTCCAGTATAGAGAAAATACCATCTATACGTGGAAGCAGTTTGCCTATGAATTTTCCATGCAATTTTGCATCTACAAGGATCCAATGGTTGACTACGTAGTCATTGCCAACATGAAGAAGAGGCAGGGGGAGTCCCTGGGAGATTACTTGAAAAGGTTCAATGTGGAAGCATTGAAGGTAAAGGACATGAATGAACATGATAAGCTAATCGCTATGCATTCGGGGTTAATTTAGAACACCACCTTCCGAAAGGTACTCTATATCCATGGTTGTAAATACTTACAAGACTTCCACTTTCAAGCTAATAAATTCATTCGAATAGATGAACTGTACTTTACGAAAAAGAAGTTTGGGTCTTGAGGGGAAGGAGGGAAGCCGAACTTCGGTAGAAAGTCTTAGATTGGACGGTTTGGCTTGGATGAAATCAGAAAAGGCCGAGGCGAGAAGATTCTAATTACAATTTAAGAAAGCCTATTTCTTTTATGTATGCTATAGCAAAAGAAAGGGTCAACAACTTCCGTGTCTCATTCGAAGCCAAGAATTGCCCTGAACGCCATGCTAGTGGAAAGTATGCTGGTGGAAAGTATTGTGAGTATCGCAAAACCAATGGACATAAGACTGACAAGTGCAAGGTTTTGGACGGGATTATTCAAAATCTCATTTGAGAGGGGCATCTGAAAGATTTTGTTCTAAACAAAACGTAATCCACCCAGCATATGAATGGACAACAGAAGGTTTCAGCTAATGCAATAGAAGCTCCTATGGAAGAAGGTCATATAGATTCGGGACCGCCAATTAACCGGATTAATGTGATCCATGGCGGGACACATCCTGCTAGAAATTGCTTGGTAGCTAAGTGCCGGTACCTGAAGGAGGCTCGCGAAGGGATATTCTCCATTCAAGAGGAAGCCTCATTGAAAAATGCTCATTACACTCTCAAGATGCATAACCTGGTGGGTTCGCCAGAGGAGATGAAGAAAGGGGTTCGTCATCCACACAATGACCCTCTTATGATAACGCTCAAATTGGACTCTCTGTTGTTTCTAGGATCCTTGTTGACACTAGAATTCCTGTCGATGTCATCTTCAAGCATACTTTTGATCAAATAAGGATATCTGAGAAGAAGTTGGAACCTAGCAATGAGCCAATCTTTGGCTTCAACAACAAGGGCTCAACTCCTATATGACAGATCAATCTCCTAGTTCAAGTTGGCTTATGTCCACTCCATCGAACCATTGAAACTCTCTTTATTGTGATCGATCAACCATCCTACTACAACGCCATCTTAGGTCAGCCGACTCTGGAAGAAATGGATGCTTTTGTCTCTTCTAAGTATCTTATGCTAAAGTTCTTAACTAAACAGGGACGAGGAACCATCTGAGGAGAGCAGTTTAGTTCCTGTGAATTGTACTTCGCATAGGTTGACAAAGACAAAAGGGAGTATTCTTTGTATTTTGATTCTTCTACCATTTTTAAACCTTTGGATGATGGGTTATTACATCCAACATTTGAAGCTGAAGTAAAAAAATTATAAAGCTAACAGATGTGCAAATGGTAGGTACACTTCTTTGAGATGAAAAAGGAAGAGAATCAATAACATAAATTTGGCAGAGGAAGAAGAAATTGTCACAGACTTAGATTCTAGAGGAGACACTGATAGGATAGGACCAATAGAGGATTTGGTAGCAGTAAACGTTGATTCAGAGGATAAGGCCAAAGTCATCAACATAGGGAAAAGATTAACAGAACCCTTGAGAGGTGACCTAGTTCGGTTCTTACAGCTCAACAAGGATGTTTTCTCTTGGACCATTCAGACGTGAACGGAATCAATCCTTCTATCACGAGCCTTTCCTTAAACATCAACCCTTCTATGATCTGAGTTTGACAGATGAAAAGGCAATACAATAGAAACCAATCAGAGGATTTAAAGGAAGAAGTCAAGAGGTCAGAAACAAATGGGTCCATTCGAGAAGTTTTTTACCCTATATGGCCAGCCAATCCTATGCTATTAAAGAAGTCCAATCAAAAATGGAGGACATGCATTGATTATACATCCTTAAACAAGGCCTGCCCAAAGGATTGCTACCCCATCCCGCGGATAGACCAGTTGGTTGATGCAACCAGTAGCCACAAGATATTGTCCCCAATGGATGCTTACTCTGGGTATAATCAAATTCCCATGCATAAACCCAAAGAAGAGAATACAAGTTTTATCACCGACCGTGGAACATTTTGTTACAAAGTATGCCTTTCAGATTGAAAAATGCGGGAGAAACGTACCAAAAGTTGTTCAGTAGAATGTTCTAAGTACAGATAGGGTACAATATGGAAGTATATGCGGATGATATGCTAGTAAAGTCCGTTAAAGCAGAAGGTCACCTAAAGGACCTAGAAGATATGTTCAACATCTTAAGAAGTTACCAAATGAAGTTAAATCCACAGAAGTGTCGTTTTGGGGTCCAATATGGGAATTTTCTAGGATACGTGGTAAGCGAGCATGGCACAGAGGCCAATCCTAACCAAATCCAAGCCATAAAGGATATGGAAAAGCCTAAAACAAGCAAAGAAGTCATGAGCTTAAATGGAAAGGTGGCAGCCCTCAGTAGGTTCATTTCCAAAGCCATTGACAAATGTGTACATTTCTTCGATATTATAATGAAAAAGAAAAACTTTGAATGGAACGAAGAATGTAGAAAGGCCTTTCAAGAATTGAAAGACTACATGGGAAAACCCCCAATTTTGTCTAGTCCTGAGAAGGGAGAAGATTTATATCTTTATACGGCCATTTCAGAATATGCAATAAGCTCAATCCTCATAAGAGAAAGTGACGGAAATCAACACTCAATTTACTACGTTAGAAGGAGGTTGTAGGATGCCGAAGCCCAATAAACCATGGTGGAAAAATTAGCATCTTGCCTAATACTTACACCACGAAAGCTTAGACGATACTTCCAAGCGCATCCTATTTAGGTCTTGACTATCTTTCCTCTTAAACAAGTTTTTAGCAAACCAGAAGCATCCAAAATGTTAATAAAGTGGGGGATTGAACTTAGCCAATATAAGATTGAATTTCAACCTCGAGCAGCAATCAAAGGACAAGTCCTTGCAGACTTGGCAAATGAATGCACAAGTTTTATTATAGAACAGTCAATTAAAAAGAAGATTTAAAGGCTAAGTGGCAACTATTTTGGATGGAGCCTAAAATGAACATGGAGTAGGGACAGGTTACATCATAATTACACCTGATTAACATCGTTTTCACTATGCAATGAAGTTAGGGTTCTCAGCTACTAACAATGTGGCAGGATACAAATCAATAATGGCAGGGTTTAATCTGGCGCTACAGTTAAAGATACCTCGAATAAAGATTTTTAGTGATTCACAACTAATGGTAAATTAGATAAAGAAAACCTATCAGACTAAGGATGCACGATTAGCCCTATATGTAAAAAGGGTATTAAAATGCTTTCCCAGTTTGAGGATTTCTCAATACATCAAATACCCAAAGGGGAGAATACCCAAGCTGATTCACAAGCTAAATTGGCCAGTTCCCAAGCGGCTCCCGAAACTCGAATAATCCCTTTGGATACCAAGAAAGACCCAGTATTAAGCATGAAGAGCCGGATATAAGAAAAGAATTATTAGTCCTAACTAGATCTCATGCTTCGAAAAGGTGGGACGAAATGGATATGGAGGATGCTTCCAACAAAGAACTTTCTTTAACAGAGATAAATTTCCATTATGAAAATACCTGGATGGCTCCTATAGTAGAGTACCTTCTGAACGGAGCCTTACCCCTTAGCAAGTAGGGTGCAAGGAGGATAAAACACCAAGACCCCACATTTGTGATTACAAATGGGATTCTCTATAAAATAGGGCAGTCACTCCCCTATCTAAGATGTGTAAGCATCAAAGATGGATCCAACCTATTAAAGGAGGCACATGAAAGTTTATGCGGAGGTCATCCCAATGGAATCAATCTAGCCAAAAGAGTCATGAGACAAAGTTATTATTGGCCACAAAAGGTTAACCATGCAATTGAGTATGTCAAGAAATGTCAAAGGTATTCCAGAATATCCCGACTTCATCCTAGTGATTTAACCACTATCTCAAGCCCTTGGCCATTCGACGTACAAGGGAATAAATTTGATCGGACCCCTTCAAATCTCCAAAGGAGGAGCTAAGCATGCCGTATTAGCCATTGATTACTTTACCAAGTGGGTAGAAGCAGAACCCCTTCCGACAATCACATCTAAGAAGGTGTTGAGATTTGCGATAAATAATATTGTTACTTGCTTTAGGATTCTTTAAAAGATCATATCAGACAATGGAACACGATTCAAGAGAAAAAAATTCACTCGGATTTGTGATAAGAATGAAATTATCAAAAGCTTTTCCTTAGTAGCCTATCCAAGGCAAAACAGAGCCGTTGAAGCTGCAAACAAAACCATAAAAACCATCCTCAAGAAAATACTAAATCAAGCTAAAGGAAATTAGCCTGAAGAACTATTGTTGGTAGTTTGGGTGTATAGAACTTCCGCCAAACGGCAACAGGGCATAGTCCATTTTCTTTGACATATGGATGCAAAGTCATGCTCCCGATTGAGGTTGAAATCCCTTCACATAGAAGGATAGCCTACGAATTTGATCTAAATCAAGAGTTAAAAAAATAATCCTTACATGTAATAAAAGGATTAAGAGATGAGGCTACCATCAGAACAACCAAATACCAAAGGAAAATCATAAAATATTACAACTCGAAGGTCAAAACTAGAACCTTCTCAAAAGGAGATTTGGTCTTACGAAGGGTAATGGCCAAATCAAAGGACCCATCAGATGTCCCATTTGGCTTAATGGGAAGGACCCTTAATCATCCATTAAGAAGCCAAGGCTAGAACATATCGGCTTTGCAAACCAAACGGAGATCTCGTTCCAAGGACATGGAACTCGGAACATTTAAGACCATACTTCTCAATGAAAGATAAGTAAAGGAAGGTCATCTCCTAGAATATTCTCGTGACTAAGTGTATGGAAACCCTCCCAAGGCCCAAATTAACCCAAGATGGGTCAAACTACAAATGGACAAAAACCATTGTCATCGCCAAAATTGGTCAGGGCAAGGCACCCCCAAGAGGGGGGATGGCGTGTAAGCCTTTCTCCGCGCCCAAAATAGAAAGGGCCAGGATAAAGCATCAAAAGCATAAGTCTCCGATCCACACCAAAAATGGTCATGACGGAGCATCTAGTTAGCATGCCCTGCCTCTGCTCACAGAAGAGTACACCCTGCCTCTGCTATGAACTAAGGATGTCCTACCTCTGCTCGTAGAAGAACACACCCTACCTCTGCTTATGTTCCGCGTTACCCACGGAAGGGAGCGCAAACCCCTATCATCCTGTGTGATGGTTAGGATAGGTAACCCCTTGGAGGGGGTGGAGTGTAAGCCTCTATCATCGCCTACGATGGTCAGGGTAGAGCATCAAAAGAGTAAGCCTTACTTCCGTGTCTACGATGGTCCGGATTAAGCATCTAATACCATATCATCGCCTACAATGGTTAGGATAAGGCGCCTCTTGGAGGGAGGTCGGGGAAGTCCTTGGGCCCTACTTGTGGATAAGTTCGCAAAGCGCATCGGACGCACAGGCCCAGAGAGTGGCCAACAAAGCACGTACATCCTTTGATTTGACAATAAATGCGCAGAGAGTGCCCCAAGAAGCACGTACAACCTCTACTTCATAAATTAAACCCAAAGGGGTGTAATGAAACATTAATACCAGGAGTGGATCAATATTTAATTAATCGAGTAATGGTTTGTTCAGGACTTATATTAATACTAGAAGCGGAATTTTGGTCTTCAATCTTTATTTACCCGAATAAGGGTTAGTTCGGGACTTCTATTAATACCAGAAGCGGGATTCTGGTCTTCAATTTTTAATTACCCAAATAAGGGTTGGTTCTGGACTTCTATTAATACCAGAAGCGGAATCGTGGTCTTTAATTGCCCGAATGAGGGCTGGCTCGGGACTTCAGACAATACCAGAACTTAAATTCTGGTCTCCAATCCTTGATTGCCCGGATAAATGTCAATCCAGGATTTGTTTAATCGATAGAAGCTAATTTCAGGCCTTCAGTCCAATAGTACCCAAGTAAAGGGTGGTTGGGGAAAGACCCCTGCTGAGGCAGTGCCCTAGATGTTTTATCATGGAATCCAACATCAGCGGTAATACCTATTCACAATTGTTAACCATGGAGTACCCAAAACACTTTCTCCTATTCTCCGATAGCACGTAAAAGACATAAATCTGATATAATGTTGGCAACCAATCCTGAACTATTCCTTACCCTTATATATGCAAATAGCGATGAAAATGAATGTGTAAAAGATAGTTCTAACATGTAAAATTAGACATTGAAGTTCATGCAGGTGAA
The DNA here is from genome assembly GCA_030737875.1 of Allium sativum. Lineage (NCBI taxonomy): Eukaryota > Viridiplantae > Streptophyta > Magnoliopsida > Asparagales > Amaryllidaceae > Allium > Allium sativum. Next base: position 648,891,617 of record CM060923.1, read on the forward strand.
ATATGAGAAAATACAGGGAAGAAATTTGACTTGAAAAGTCAAAAGCACCCTTCACTGGGGCGGAGAGGGGGGAGAGGGCAAATGTTGCTACCAAAATAATACACCGGAACAGGTTATTGGTGAAGGTGTAACATACCGACACAAGCATAAAGAGATCTTCCAACAGCTATGGTTCGACAAAAGAAAAAGGCGGCAACGTAAAGGAACATTCCGAGAGTTATGCAACTGACACCATCGATGAATTGGGGAGCTCAAAATCTATGCAAAGGAAAACACTGGGAGTGTAGTTCCGGCACGATCTGTAGAAGGTCACCCAAGACCGGAAGCTAATGAAGGGAAAGACTAAGAATCCTACCAACCAGAACCTAGAAGAATGAAAGGGGCTATCGGCCTTAACTTGTTTAATGCCAATACATTAAGAGATGAAAAGCACCGAAGGCAACCTTCTAGGAGACCAAGACACTCCTCAGGAGCCAACCGACAAGAAAGCCGGAACCTCAAAGGGAGACAAGCTATCCACACTAATTTGCCTGGTGTCCATACCGATAGGGGTGACGGATCCGATAGCCACTTGAGAGAGTCATGAAAACAAGTTTCATGATGAATCAATAGCAAGGCTTAAAGATCGTAACTGGAATCACCTGTCCGAAAGCTCGTGACCAAGAGCCGGAATTTCCGAAAGCTGTTCGCGCCGCTGAATCAGTATCAATGTTAAATGAGTATGCCTAATGGTGTAAAGTAGTCCTAAAGACCGGAACCATCCTCCCGAGAGCTAGAATAGGTACCAAAAGGACCATAAGCAAAGCCTAAAGAATAGCCAGGAGCCAAAACAACTGAGACCTAAAGGAAAAGCGGCAGAAAGAGGCTTCTGCTGGCCCAAGAGCAAAAGGGCTCCGATTTGTCTATAAATAAGAACACAAGCGTCTTATTTCGGGACCGAATTCTCATTTTCCCAACCTTTATCTCTTTCTCTTTAGAGAAAACCCTTATTTCCAAATCCAATTGGGGATTTCTTCAACTCTTGTAATATATCTGTCGCATAATAAGCCTAACGCATCCCAACCTCGAAAGGGATCTTGCTATAAGCTTGTGGCTTGATAATTGACGCAAACATGGCCTATACAGGCTGGTTCGATGCAGAAGTCTCGTATAAGATGATAAGTGTAATAGCATTAAAACAAAGCCGAGAGTTGTGAGGCATTAGCCTGTTCCTTCCCTACACAATGTATATTATTTCATCTAGGATCCAAAGGCATTTGTTACATAAGGTCTCAGTCTCATTTAACTAGTATAAACCTTTCCTCAAGTTTGTCTTCAACCTTATAGTTTTGTAAGCGTGATACTCGCCTATTGAAGGAAGAGTAACTAGTCTTCTGACAAAAGGTCCAAATGCCTAGAAAATGGTGAAATTAGCTAAAGGGAACTTATTCAAGACTGCATTTCAATAACCTTTGGATTGTGCTTACATCAAATTTTTAAGTATATGAATTGTGTATTCTAGTTAGGGTGTTGACGGAAAATATCGTTAACAGCGTGGAGCCAGGGTCCAACACTCTTTGACATGTTAGCAATCCCAGAGTTGAATCCTGTAGAGAGGAAGGTGATGCTGAAGAAATCATTTTCCAATTATTAATTAGATGAGTTAGGAAGGTGATACCACAAATACAAAGATGTTTGGAGACCGATATATGTTGTTTATTATCAGTATCTGGAGATGTATAAATACACTAGTAGGCTCTTGGAGTTGATCTAGAAGAATAATGCAGAAATACAAGGTTTGCATATCGAACTCTAGCTTGAACGGGAGAGTCTCGCGACTCGAGATAAAAAGATAGGTAAAACATGGTCCTACATTACATATATTTATGCGTATTCGAGTAACACTTTTATGTGCCGACTCTCTGTTTCCGAAATAGATGCATTAAAGAGGAAGTAGGAGGACATAAATGCAGCAATGGCTGCGGCCAGAGATCATTACAAAGATGTGTTAGCCTCTACATCATACTAAACCTCTATCCTAGAGAAGTAAATAAGGCCATGTCCGAGGAAAACCGCAGGCTGCAAGAGGAGAATAAGACAGTGCAACAACTTAAGATGGATAGTGAGGCATTGGTCGAGGAGAATGAAACACTTCGAAAGAAGAATGAAGAGACCCAGGGCCCGAAGAAGGAGAATGAGGAGCTTGGAAAATGCTTATGATACAACTTTCCGAGCTTGAATAAGATAAGAGATAAGGAGGCAACAAAAGCTTCAAATAAAGAAGTGCTCAGCCAAATAGTTGTGGTTGGAACCGAATATGAAACTAAGTTAGATGAGCTTAGAAGAAAACTCAAGGAGGCTCAAGAAGAGGCAGAGAGGGACATGAAGCCGATAGTATAGTGTTTATATGTCAATACACTTCGACACCGACGGCTCTCACGGGTCAGTGACTACACTCGAAACTTGGGAAAAGATGGTTGAGGATGAAGCTACTTTCCGGAGGTAGAGAGCATGGATAAGGTACTGCTGATGAACCAGTACCTGACGGAGGATGAGCAACGGGTTTTAGCAGAAGGGAGAAAACAACTTGAGGAAGACACTGAGGCAGAGGAGGCGGAAAGAATTGTTGCTAAAAAGAAAAAAATGATCGTTACTAAGAGCTTTGCTCACAAGGCCGTTTCCCAACAATAACAAGTCATTCCGATAGCTTCTACTGGATGCCTTTTTGTACCAGCTCCAAGTGTCCTTTTATCAATCACCGAAAGGGCAATGTCAGCGGGCACTACATAGTAGATGCCAGAAGTTATATCTACTTACTCGATGATGCTTGAAAAGATGATATAATGAATTATAAGCAAACTAGTTTGTTTATCCCTAATGTACAACTACTTTTGGTGTAGGGATGACACCTAGTGCTGAAACAATGATGGCCGCCATGACTAAAACATATGTGGATACCTACAAGAGGAAGATGATAGAAGAGCATGGGCTTCATAAGGGCTTTGACATGGAAATAGGACAGATAGATTATTCCAAATTCTTTAAGGAGGATAAGGATGGGTAGGATGAGGGCGTCCAATTGAATGATAAGACCGAGGCAGGCGGCCAAACAATGCACGAGCTAGTTAAAACATAGAAACTCCAACTGCTAATGAAGTCTGAGCAGCTCGAGGCGAAGAAGAGGACAGATGAGGAGGCCAGGGTCAAATCCCAGGAAGATGCAAGAGCAAAAGTCGAAGAGGAGGCCTAGGCATAAGTACAAGAGGAGTCCCAAGTGGAGGCATAAGAGGTGGCTCGGAAGAAAGCAGAGCACGAGACTCTTAGAAGAGAGCCGAGAAAGAAATGAAGAAGATGGAGGCCCAGGACGAAGAATAACATAAGGCTGGTCACCGTGCGACTAAGAAAGGCAAGAGGGAGGCCTAAAAAGCTCTAATAGAGGCCGAGAAGCTAAAAACTTTGGGGTCCATCGTCGAAGCTATCCCTCCTCCACTGAAGGCGATGCTTAACGAGGATAAGACAATAGATATCCCAAGCGATGAAGAGCAAGAGAAGGTCCTCCCGGCATATACAGAAAATTGAAATGAGTTTAGACCTCATCCCTCCTTAACTCCACTGAAAGAGTAGGAATACTTCAGCGGGTAGTCGAAGAGGTAGAGAAAAAAGAAGGATGAGCCACTTAAGGCCGATTCTGAGAAGAAGAAAGGAAAGAAGGGCATCTCACCCAAGTGATTATTATAGATGTGTTTTGCATTAGTAGACCGATAAAATGTGGGAGTATGGCCCTCTCTTTTTAGAGGCACGGTGTGGTTGTGATGTATATCGTGTCATTAGTTTAAAAAAAATGTAATTTTGACATGTGAATAAAAGTATGTTTTTTCATCACATATCATTCTAAGTGTTTAAGCACTCTTTATATTTTTCAATACTGTAATTATGTAAATTAAAATGGCACTACATGCAAATTTGAGTTCGTTTGAGGAGTCTTGAGAATTCGAAAATTCGAAGACAGATCGGGAAAATACAAGAATTTGTGGCAAGTACATGGAGAAACTAACTCTTAACTTTGCATCTCAGGGACTTGAACATTTTTTTCTTTTTTGGGGGGATTTGGAAGTTATGTTGTTTTCTTTTTTCCTGAGTTCAAGCTCGCAAGCTCGTGTTGTCATGCAATGTTGTCTGATTGGACTTGGATTTGGGTCAAACACTATGTAGCTAGTTGGTATAATGCTTTTGAATCAAAGTTGTTGGAACTGACCACTCGGATTTGTACATGAATGTGGATATGTATTTGAGTTGCCAGTTTTAGGATTCAAAGCTTAATCCAGTCACACTGTGATCGCGATCCGTTCCAAGTATGGTATTGGTGGTCGATGATGGTTTTAATTTTTAAAGTTAGCCAACATTTTCCAGAATGTTTGTTGGTAGCGAGTTTTGGCCTCGAGGGATGTCGAAAACAACTTCCATTGTGCCAAGACTTCGGGTTAACCATCTTCTTTTCACGATGGGTATGCTCCCTAAATTTTTTCTCTAAGGTTTACGGAGAAGATGATTGTGTTAAAGTTGTAGGGATAGTGGAGGTAATGTGTCCTTGGGCCTTCTTTGCGTTGTGCATGCTTCCGGTAGTGCTTCCTGATGTGCCCCTTGCTGAATGGGATGTTGTCATAGCTCAGGTGGATGCGACGTGTTGTGTTGACAGCAAAGAGGAGATGTCGGTAGGAGAATGAGGTTTTTCTTCTTGTTCCCGTTTCATTTTCGACAAGGGAAACAAAGTTGGGAGAGTCATGCAAACCGGTTTCTTCGATGATGACTTCAAAGACCACTGCATCGATATGGATGGTTGCATGAACTAGTGGAGGACTGATGCCCCCGGGCCTATTTCCGAGAGTGTGCATCCAGTAGAACTTCCCAACATGCCCCCAGCTGACATGGAGGTTTCTTGAGCTCAGGTGGAGGCGAAAGGTCATGACACGACCATTGGGGAATGCATATTCAATATCTTAAGGAAAACTAAACACTAGAGGGGGAGTGAATAGTGTTTAAAAGATTTTATAACTTTCTTGAAATCTTTTTGTGTTAAAAAGAATGCAATAAAAATCACAGATATAAGATGATCACATAATCAAAGATGAAGATAATAATAAATAAAAAGCAGTAAAAAGAAAAGAACACACCAGAATTTTATATTGGTTCGAAGTTACCTTACATCCAGTCCCACATAACTCTGGGTTGATGTGGATTTCTTTTCAATAGTAATCTTCAAATTATAGTCCTCGATTTCTAGGCCATTAAGTGCACCCCTCCTGTTCCGGAGTATTGTGAGACTCAATTGATTTTTGAACAACAATCACATCCTGTCAATTTGTTTGAGCAACGACTAGTTGCTTTGAATGGACTACGACCACATCATTTACCTTTTGGTAGATAGACTCGATACAACTTGGTCTTGCAATATTTAATTATAGAAACCTTATAACTATTTGAGTAGCACTTGAATCTTTGAGAGTGTGTGGTAGAGAATTGTATTAGAAAGAGATTGATGTGATTCTCTTTGAAATTTGGCAGAGTTTAAGTATAAAATTAAAGAAATTAAGGATTTTAATAGTGAGAAGATAAAAAGGGAGGAAGATAATGAAATCGATTGAAAAATTCGTTTTTGGAAGCCTATTTATAATCTCCCAACAGTCAAAACCTTTTAGAAAAGATTTGAAATCAACAGACACAACTATTCAATATTTGAATTTGAAGTCCAACGATCACCATGTTGATATGGGTGGTTACCCATATCGACATGCCTTCATGAATTTTGAAAATTAAAATTTTCAAATCAAGGCATGTATTGTTTAAACAAATTCATAATAATCCTTGAGTTAAACAAACAATTTTCCTATATATTAAAATAGAGTATTTGAAGTAAAAATATATATTAAAAACATATATAAAAATGATTTAAAAAACTATATAAAATGATATTAAATCATATATACAACTAAAATATAAGAAGTACTTTAAAACTTATGACATAGACGTCACAACTAAAATTAACAATGAGACCGGCTGACGGTATAAGGGTGTCGGACCATCTTAAACATAAGAGCAATTCGAAAGCAAAGATCTGACAAAATACAAGGCCGAAAGCATAAGGGAAGAATTCAAAACAACAAGCCACCGTTATTACCATCAAAGAGGAGACCTTAGATCCGATGTAAAGGAAAGGTACCGGAAGAATAGTTCCGGTAAAAAAAGTAGTTAACGAGAGTATTTTTCCAATGGAAAGTCAAATAAAACCGAAAGAAGATGAAAAGAAAGAATAAAAGCCTACAACCCAAGACCAACAAGGGCTAGAGGGCTATCGGCATTAATTTTCTTAATGCTAATACAAAAAGAGACGAAAGCATCAAAAGCATAGGGATTCGAGACAAAAGAAGAACCATCCGAAAGCCAGCTATCCAGACCAAAAAGCTTAATAATCAATAGGAGGAAGTTTCAGCAGCCAATAAGTAAAGCACTGGAAGTATCCATCCGGAAGATCCAAAACCCACTCTAAAGGTCTACGGAAAGCATGCCAAAGATTCTAAAGAGAATGGCTATCTACACTAACTTGCTTATTATCGATACCAAAAGGGGTGACAACTCCCGAAACTTAAGCACCCGAAGCATGAAGGCAAAAATGATAAAGACCTAAAGACAAGACCGGAAGCTTATGACCGAAAGCCGAAGACCTTTCTCAGTGCTATCCATGCCGACAGGTTTGGTATTAATACAAAAAAAAGGAACAACATCAAAGAGAAGCTTCTAGGACCGAGACATCTTTCCTAGAGACAAGACCGACACCCTGAAAGAAATATCACTTCCGTCAACGAGGTTAAAAGAGCGACCGAGGGCAAAGCAACCAGAAGCGAGAGGGAAAATCAGCCGACATGTAGCTGTTACACCCGAAAAAAAGGCTTTTGCTGGACTAATGACAAAAGGGGCCCGAATTTGTCTACAAATAAGACACTAGGGTTCTCATTTTCTGGCCGAATTCTCATTTCTCATTCTTGTATTCTTTTCTTTCAGAGTAAACCCTAATTTGTAAATCAATTTGGCGATTTCCTTGATAAACACTTATGTATTCCAAATCAATAAGCAACAAAGCGTGGATCAATACTTAGAATGATTTCTACGAGCTTCTTAGCCTTTTCCTTTACAAAGTACTTTATGATTTTGCATGTCAAAGGTTTCTTATATGAGTTTAAACCCTTCCTCAAGACCTTTACAAAACCCTTATTACAAGCCATTTAGCTTTCTATCTTCTGTTATGCTTAGGGAACCCTTATCCCAAGGTAACTGTTGGTTCATAAGTCGCGTAAGCGTGACACTCACCCCATGAGGGAAGAGTAACTAATCTTCTGGACTTTAGACCTTGATATCTAAGAAACAGTGAACTAACTCAAGCTTGTAGGAAATAAATAACACCCTTTTTCCCTTAGGTCCAATTCTGTAGATCTATCTCCGGTGTTGACGAAAAATATCACTCATAATAGATACAAGTAAAGAAAATCTAAAACTTAAATGGTTAAATAAAACTAAATAAAAAATTGGTAAGAAATATTTGAATCAGAAGTTAAAATAAATTTAAAAACTAAGAAATATATATATAAAATAAGGAAGTAATTATGAAATCAGCTTGAAAATATACAAATATTGAGAAATATTTCAAATAAGGTGTTAACAATATTTTTCGTCAACACTGGAGATAGGTCTATGGAAGTGGACCTAAGGAAAAAAGTAGGTTCATTTAGCTTTCAATAGTTTGAGTTAGTTCACCGTTTCCTAGATATCAAGGTTTTGAGCCCGAAAGATTAGTTACTCTTCCCACAATGGCGTGAGCATCACGCTTCAGCGACCCATGAACCAATAGTTATCTTGGGATAAGGTTTTCCTAAGAACAACCTTTGGTAAGGGTTAAATGGCTTGTATGAAAGGGTTCCGTTGCTGAAGGGTTCAGGTTTGGGCAAGAACTTGTAAGCATGTAGAAAGCATACAATATGCATCACCAGTAATAACGAACAAATTACATGAGAGACTCATAAGATAATGTTCTAAGTATTGATGCACTCTTTATTGATCTTTGATTTAGAATATACAAGTGATTACAATCAAAATTCCCAATTTGATTTAGAAATTAGGGTTTACTCTAGAGAAAAGTGTACAAGAATGAGAATGAGAAAATCTTGCTCAAAATGAGACCCCTGGGGTCTTATTTATCGACAAATCAGGGCCCCTTTTGCTATTGGCCAGCAGTACCCTTTGTCGGCCGCTTTTCGTTTTTGGTTCCAAAAGTGCTAGCTCTCGGTTGCATTTTCTTTGGGTTCTGAAGGTTTTTCCTGTGGCCTTTAGATTTGTCAGTTCTTGCTTCCAGGAGGGGGGTCCAGGTTTTCGAAACTCTTTTCTTGATTACTTGTTCAAGTACTTTATATGGGTCTTGAGTTTGTTGGAGCGGATGACTTTTGAAAATTTGCGGCTTTTGGATGTAGGCTTCCGGTTTTGTAATCAACACCCAGCGGAGCTTGCCTTTATGATTCACATGAAAGGCTACCGGATCTGCCACCCCTATCGGTATTGACACTAAGAAGATTGGTGTGGATAGCTTATCTTTCTTTTGGGATTCTGGCTTGCCTGTCGGTAGTATCTTGAAGCGTATTCTTACTTCTCTTAGAGGTTGCTTTTGGTGCTTTGTTAGTTACTTATTAGAGCGTTTCTCCAGGAGGTTGCTTCAAGTGCTTTGTTACTTACTTATTAGAGCGTTCTTTCTGTAATCATCTACTGAGGCCTCACCGAATGGCTGCTAGAAGATTTCCTTGTACTGTTGATTCTATTGCTTATTGATGTATCAATATTAAGCAAATTAATACCGCTAGCCTCTCTTGTCCTTCTAGGTCCCCGCTAGTAGGATTCTTAGTCTCCCTCTTTGTTGGCTTCCAGTCTTGGGGGACCTTCTACCAACCGTGCCGGCATTACCCTGCCAGTATTTCCTTTTGTATAGATTTTATGCTCTTCACTTCAATGATGGTGCCGGTTGCACAATTTTCGGACTATTCCTTTACGTTGTTGGCTTTTTCTTGTGTCGGGCTTTTGTTGACGGAAGACTCCTTTCTGCTTGTCGCGATATGTTTCCCCTTCACCGCCAGCCTATTCTGGATGTTTTATTTTGGAATTAATATTTGCCCCCTCCTTATGAATGGGTAATTTTGACTTTTCGAATCAAACCTTTCTTGATTTCGATGTTGTACGATTCTGATTATGTGAGATCCCGCTTTTTTGCATTTTTCAGGGTAGATCGGTCCGTTAACTCATTGATACCTATGTGGTTGAATTAAAAGCTGGTTTTTTTCCGTGATTCTTCTTTCTTCCTCTTCTTTCCTGCATAATACATTTCTCAAGCATGGTTACTGTTATCGCAACTCCTTAAGTTCTTTCAAGATTTTCAGACTTAATCCTTCGTACATATTTCAAACTTAACGCAGATGCAAGCCTGCATCATTTTTCGAATTGCGTGGGGAAATTAAACATAGCTTAGCTAATATGCTTCAATCCTTTAATGATTATTAGGATGACGCCTAATGGCGGATCTAATAAACTGTACATATACACCCAATTTTTTTACTGCTAGGGTTAAAGATGCAAAACTGCACGTTAGATTGCTGTTTTTCCAAATAAACAATATAATGGGATGTCGGTACGAGTGAACCCCATATTCCTATTGTTTACTCAATTAACTTCTTGATTTTTCCGATATCAGGGGGATTTTAGTTTCCGACCCAATGGGTGCTAGTTAGTGGCGGAAGTGCTTTTGTGAACTCCTCTTCTTTTTTATCTCGATTCCAGCAAAATATGAAGTTAATTTTTTTTTTTTTGAAATATAGCATGTTTACTTGGGGGTTCACCTATATCGGGCTTCGGGACGTGCTAGACTTTTGGCAACAATTTAACTAACCATTTCATTCCAAAGGTGTAATTATCCTATAATCATGAATGTTCACGCATAAGCCTAGTTAATATTAACTCTCATAGGTACTTATTATCAAAGTCCTATGTTATCTTTCCATCTATACGTGGCTTGCGTGCACTTTTATTAAAAGGAAACGGAACTAAGTTGTATATTATGGTATGACATCACCTGTTAGGATCATGTCCAGTGCTCAACAATCTGGCAGCCCTAAGCTAGGTAGGTCCATTGAATCTCATCCAAAGAAGGCTTCCTTTTCTTCAATTCCCTGTTAGCCTAGTTGCCTCAGATGCTAATGCATGCCATGATCCGTCCTTGCCCGAGAAAAGGCCAACTTCTTTTGTTGATGATGGTCCTTCTAAAAGGCATAAAGATGTGAATTTTGGGTCTTGTTCCTTTGGTACAGGAAGTGTTGCTGCGTCTGGTAGTCAGCTGTCATTTAGTTCTATTGTCTCTTCATTTGACAATACCTCCAATCTGGATTTCCCCTTAATAGAGACGATAGGAAGTGACTTTGTTGTAGGCTTTCTAGTGTCTGGTTCTCAAGATGTTTCGGATTTGAGAGGATACGAGCAGACCTTACTTCCTTGTTATCATTATGGTAACCCTTTGGATCCTCCTTTGTCAACTTCCAACTTTGATGGTATCATTAAATATATTCTTCCTTCTGTTGATGTTTCCAATATGCCAAAGTCGACTACTTTGGATTTCTAGGATTTCTTCCTTCTTCTCATTATGCAAGAGCTTTCGGTGTATCCTTTTTTTTTCTAATTTCTTGTTAGTCGTCTTTGTATGAGAGTTGACATTTCTTTGATTCTTTTTCAGATATTTAAAGTTTGGAATATTTCTCGAGCAATGGTTGCCTCTTCCTCTCTTTAGGCGAGTAAGCTTAAAGAAGAAATGTTGCGCTAGCATCTCAGATCTGTGATTTAACTATGGCGAAGAGAAAAAGTGCGAAGGTATGTGAGCAATTGAGGACATCTTTAGAAAAAGAAAGAGAGCATAACCGTGCTTTGACTGTCGAGGTTTCGGCTTTTGAAAGTGAGCTTGCAGGTGCATTGGCTAAGTATGCAAAGGAGTTGAGGGTGAAGGAAAGAACACTTTCTATTGCTAAACAGATAATTTATGAAGCTTCGGATAGGATTTCCTTATTTTGGAAAATGCATCTCTCGAATGTGGTGGTAGAATATTACGAGAAGGCTCTTTTCCTCGCTTATAGTGACAATTTTGAAATGTTTTCGAATATGGATTTTCCTTCTATTCAACCTTCTATCCAAAGAAAAGTTATGGAAATAATAGATTTGGCCAAACAGGGTATTGAGCTCCCCGGAAAAGATGTGAGGTTCGAGGATTTCCTGTTTATTGAGGAACCACCAGAAAACCCAACAACTGATGGTGAGGAAGAATTGGTGTTGGACGTTGGTGGCGATGATAGAGATGACTGTAGTAACGGACTTATTCCTAGGAGTAGAAGTCGCCCGATCAAGAAAATTGATGGCACATTTTATCTTCCCATGAGCGACACTTTGGGATCTGGAGATGCAAATGCTGACTCTTTGTGTGCCCCTATTGCTCTTTATAGGGATGACGCGTCTGCTAAGGTGATGGTTTTCTAAGAGTTTGTCGAGAGGGAACAAGTATTCCAGCCCATCTCCCCTATTTTTCAGGTACAAATTTTAGCCCTTGAGCGACTCCTTTTTCCTTGTTCTTACTAATGATGCTGCTTTCAAGGACAACTAGCCTTCTTTCTCTAGGTTGAGTAGGGAATTTCTCATAACATCCCTCTTTAAGTCCAATAGGGAAAGCTTTTTAAAAGAACTTAAGATTATATATATCGAGTATCATCAGCTCTCATTTAATTTCTTGAGAGATAAGAGGGAGATGATACTAAAGAGACTTAGGGCTCAGCATGCGCAGCTGATATGCAATATGAACAAAAAATGTAATGGTGGGATTGTCTAAGCCACTATGATTTCTGTAATTAACGTTTGTCTGTATGAATGTTGGGTGATGTCTGTACTAACCTTTTTGGAGAAATAGTGTTATGATGTATTATTATTATCTATTTTTTGAAAATAACACATGAGTAGTTGTCATATATTTGTAAAAACAGGAGGAATCGATCAAGGGCCTTCCTTCTTTTGTCTAGCAGGATAAGCAACTAAACATGAGCCAGGAAGAATTTTCAAAGAACCACCATGCTTGCGTTGATACGGGCTTGCTCTGCTCAGGGAACAGTGTATGGATCACTTGAATGAACAAATAAGTGTCTTAGAAGAACTATTAAAGCAGAAAGATAAAGTTGTTCGCATGCTAAAGAGAGAGGTGAAGACAAATCCCTCCATTGATTTCGATCAGAAAAAGGACGAATTACATCTTAAATCATTTATTTAGAAATTGAATGTGACCACGCATTAACATAATGCAAAGCCTGGGAATCAACTTTTTTGTGGATTACTGAAACTTATGTATTTAATTCTCTACAAGCCTCAATAGAATTTGAAGCTCCAAAATTTGAAACAAGCTATCATATAAGGAACTTCCCTTCTAGATTAGACAATTCTTTTGCTAGTAGGTGGTATCGGCGAGTTAAGGCTGACATGAAAGGTCTCTATGACAAAAAGTGTAGTGAGGACACACTCTGACACATTGACTTTTATACCTTTAATGTCAAACAACTACGAAAGGAGAAACATGCCTTAGGGAAGGGCGCTTAAAATTTGGAAAGGGAAAATAAAATTTTGCACACCTTGAGTGTGAGGACCCGTAACTTCCCTGTGAAGGAAAGAGCGGATACTTTGAGAACAAGCCACAACAGAACGCAAACAGAAGAACATTTCATTGTATATTACACCAATTCCATCAGAATATAAGAATATACAGTGTATGAATTAATATTACACAGAAAATATCAGAGATTTAAATTACATTTAAATACATCGCAGCGGAAAAACAATACAAAACACAACTAGAAGAGATATACAGATACAAAGCTTTCCGGATATCGTTCCAGCTGTAAATCAGGATCCTGTGAATATAAATCTGCAAAACCAAAACTACTAGCTTCCCGTGTGGAAAATAGGGGCACCCAGAGTTTAGGTTAAAACAATAAACTCCAGGTCAGTCATGTGACTGGTGTGAGAACTAAAACAGTTATTAATATATTTTTTTAAAGTTAGGTAAATCATGGGACCACGCCGTATAACACGGAACGGGTTTCCTCCCAAGAATACCAGTGCATAAAACAAACAGCGCAATGCTAAACAAAGAACAATGAAGCTATTATAAGACCCAGGTCCCATCACACAATGCAACGCAAGCCGGAGGATAGGGTTTTCCCTTATAATAGCCAAATATGCTTGATACGTGAAATTTCATCTTATATTATTACTATAAGTGATGAAAACAATTTCAAATATAAATATATCAATCATAGACGGCATGGGTACCATATATCATGCCGCCAATACTAGGCTCTACAATCAAAACCGCAAAATGTCATATTTGGAAATTGGATATCCATCATGGTGGCTCCTGATTCGAAAGATCGATCGCGTAGTGCCATCTACAACGGCTTACGTCTCAGCTAGAGAAAACACCGTAATGCACAACCGCACTTTTGGAAAATCGAGTATCACTGCGGCTTACGTCTCGGCGAGAGAAAACACCGCTTACCCTATCCCTCTGAGTATTAAGCTCAATCTCGGTCGACCGAATCCACGACACCACTAAGGTGCCCATCCTCTAAAAAGCATACTGGTCAAACCATCAGTTTACCACTATACCGGGGTGTGAGGCTCGCGAATCAACGCTATACACAAAGCCGTGCTATATTAAAGCCGCGCGTTGATCATCATCCACCAAACTTTGCTTTTCAACAAAAGTCTGGATCACTACATCTCAGCATGCCACACTATCAATCCATATCGTACCACTAATTTCTGCCAATATATAACCTCTGAGCTCGTCTGTCTCAAAGAAGGGCGTTAAGCAAGAGAATAAATTCTCCACCGCCAAACAGATATATATTTAGCAGAGATCAACGACTACAATATAAAGGAATACAATGTCAAGCACACCATCCATTTACAAGTCCGTTCTGGGTCTGAACGAAACCAGAGGCACTTTCCTCGCATATCCATCGACCTCCAAGCACGTCGGACGGCCACTACTTTAGCCCCCTTCAAGGTAGCTACTCCCATCGTGAGCATCAGTAGCACCCATCCATTCGATGTGAAGATCGTCGGTCTTGCACCGCCTTCAATCTCTTCGAGTTGTCGTCGAATCAGTTATTCAGAATAGGTTATACCCAGACTTTCTGAATAACTCACGTATCTTAATCAACAAGTGCTATAAAACACAATATACGCCTCATTTCAATTCAGATTATTCACACTCCTAGGGAAAGATTCCCATTAATTTTATCAAAGATAAATTCTTTTAAATTTATTCTGTAATCTTCCTTTGGATATCATTTCAAACCAGAATATGGTTTTCCAAACTAGTCGAGATTAGCGAACCACACCGAAGTAATTATTTATTTTATTTCCCAATCCCAATCTATTTATCCCATGGAGCAAAACTGTTATTACCCCATAATTAACACCACGGTGTTATCGGTAAATTTAATTACCATTTCATGTTCAAATCTAATTAAAGATTTAACTATCGCTAGGAGCAAAACTAGTGATACTCCCCTTTCGATCATTTCCAAATTTTGATAATTTAAATTATCAATTCATATTTCAATCTAATTAAAGATTCATTAAAACTCAACTTACTGGGTTAAAGAACTAATGTCATTTAAAACACAGTTCACGATAAACCCAAATAACGTTCTATTTCAATTCCAATAAAATATATTAGAAATTCTGGTTATTTAAAACCCATTTCAAATTCAATTTATTTATTCAAAAATAAATTGGTTTTAATTCTAGTTCAAAACTAGTTCATTTCGATAAAAATCTATTTTTATCTTTTCAAATATTTAGTTTTTCATGCCAGTTTTCCCCAAATCATTTCTTATGATTTTAAACAAATTATAGATATTTTTAATTATTTTACCAAGGACCGTACAGTCGATTTCCATCTACGGCCATCGAACTGCACTTACAGCGACCTTTTCCAAATTTGATTTGGACATAATTCCAAATCCAACCGTTAGATTTCAAATTTCTAATATTCATTGGAAAACTCTTTTCGATACGAACCCAACAGTTCCGGTTTTAGGAGAATCCGACGGTCGGATCTCCCGTAATGTCCGTTCGAAGTCAATGGTCGAAATTCGCGAACTACCGCGGCGCAGCGCGTTCTTTTCAGGCCATTATATATATATATATATATATATATATATATATATATATATATAATATATATACTTCGTCGATTTCTATTTAAAACGAATTTTATAAATCGTTTAAATTCGTTTTCAAAACGATTTCAACTTCATTTCAGATTCAAATCAAAATTGAATTTTTCCCAATATAAATTTGTTTTAAATTCATTTCAAATTGATTTCAATTCAAATTCGATTCTATTCAATTCCAATTCGAACTCATTTTATATTCAATTCAGTTCGAGTTTGTTTTATATTCAATTCAATTCGAATTCATTTTATATTCAGTTCAATTCGAATTCATTTTTTATTCAGTTCAATTCGAATTCATTTTATATTCAGTTCAATTCGAATTCATTTTAAAAACAAATATAATCGATATCAATATCGTTCGCGTCAAGATAGCGCATTTCTAATCAACACGGCTTTATATTGTTCAATAAGTTCGTTATTCTATTCAACAAATGAATATTTATTCTATTCAGCACATGAATCTATATTTCTTTCAATACATGACTAATCTCAATGGATGAGTACTGTCAACACGCGACTATTTTTGTTATTTATTACATTTTATAAAAATTATGGCATCTATCGTTTGATTTCAAATCAGACTCCAACAGTAAATTAGTAAGAGAACGATTCCCTAAATATTAACCCCAAAGGCCGAAACCAACATCAGATCAATATCCAGGAGACCACTCATCTTATCTATTTTCCAGTTAGTTTCTAATTTAATATATGATAAAGATATAAATTTTATTGTTAAAATATTTCGTTCAACACATGACTAATCTCAATGGATGAGTACTGTCAACACATTAACCTTTATTTTATAATATTCCTTATTTTCTAAATTGTAATGAGGCTCAATCAATCACCATATAGCGTTAACTATATGGATTTCATACAACACATGTATATAAATAGCAACGATAAATAATCAACAATCATCCAAAGTGCACTACTCTATATAAGCATCAAATATAGATATCGAATGCTTATAACAGTCTGTCAATCAATTGATCGACATACAACTAATTACTGGGATTAGTGTATGCCGTATTTTATCCCAATACACGTGTGGGGTTTCAAATCAACAAACACAGATTTTTATTTGTGCAGTTGGGTGATGTGTAAAATTTATCATCCCAAACAATATCCATCAAATGTGTGTATATAAACAAATCGTCTGATTCGTTTATATTTATTTATTTCATTTTATATACACGTTAAAAATTCTATTTTTAACTATACAATATTTATTTTCTATATAAATATTTTATTTCATTTCACAACACACGATCAACTACACATCAAAATCAAACAAACAAACAAGCCATCTATGGTCTGTGGACGACGGGTGTCAGGTGCTGCTAAGCACCGTCTGCATCCTAGTATATATATTAACTAGAAATTTAAAATAAAAGTGAGGAGTTCTCACCAAAGCTATCCAAACTCCACGACACTTCTTATGTGGAAATCTTCGTCGTTCTTGCCCTTTTGTCACTTTCGTTGCCCGTAGCCACTACATATATAAAAATCCTATTTTTAACCTTTCTATATTATAAAAATTATATTTTTATTCTCTTCATCATACAAAAATTATATTTTTATCGTCATACATATATAAAAATCATATTTTTATATGAATAAAAATCTTGTCTTTATATTATTAAAAATCCCATCTTTTCTAAATCAAAGATCTAATTTTTCAAATATAAAGAAGCAAATCCTTTTCAAATTAAAAATATAACTTTTTCAAAGCTAAAAATCAAATCTTTATTTTATAAAACTCAAATCTTTTCATTTATAAAAATCCTTCCTTTTCATGCTGTTTATAATAAAAATTATATTTTTATTACTTCGTTTCGATAATTAAAAATCTTGTTTTCCTCTCGCCATTCTCTATATAAAGATTTCGCCTTTTCCAATATAAAGATTTCGCTATATATATATAATAAAAAATTAGATTTTTATTTCGCTATATATATAAAAATTGTATTTTTTTATTCTCTTCCTTATAAAAATTATATTTTTATAATCTTTACTATATACAAATCCTATGTTTAATACTCTTCCTATATAAAAATAATATTTTATATCTTCTACTATACAAAGATCATATTTTTAATTTGCTATAAGTAAAAATCATATTTTTATACCTTTAAAAATAATTTCAACTTGTCAAAAATGGTATCTTTCAATGATAAAAATCATTTCTTTTTACCTTTAAAAATCAAATCTTTTTCTAAGTAAAAAATCTAATTCTTTTGTTTATAAAAATCTAATCTTTACACGAATAAAAATCACTTCTTTCTATATGAAAATATAAATAAAAATCCCATTTTAATTCGCTATACGAATAAATAAAAATCTTATTTTTTATAGGTAGAAAAATCATGTCTTACTCGTTTTAAAAATCATGCCTTTCATAGTTTTAAAAATCCTAATCAAGCTGATTTTTAAAATTTTAAACCCTAATTACTTTAAAATAAATAAACAAACAAGTAGAGGAAAAAAAATACAAAGGAGGACTTACAGCTGAAATCGAGAGGAGGGAGGATGGTCTGGGCGTCACCGAAGGGGGGGATGGTCTGCTGGTGGTCGCGAGTGAGGGGTGACGTGGGGTTCAAGGTGGTCGGCGGCGAGGGATGGCTGCAGCAGGGGGTGCGGCGGTCGTTGGGTCGGTTGTGTGGTGGTTGCGTCGAAATAGGAGAGAAGAGAGAGGGAGTAAGCGGAGGGGAAGGAGAAGGAGGAGAGGAGGACGGGAAGCGGCTGATGGGGCGGCGGTGGGCCCTCCGACGGTGGCGATGGCAGCAGGCGTCGCCCCTTCCGATCTGAGAAGGATCGTTTTTTTTATATTCTGTTTGACTTTGAAGAGAGAGTAATGGGCCAAGGGCCTTTATATAAAAATATATTTATTTAATTATTTAATTCCATAAAGTAACTTTTAATTTCGACCTCGAAACGAGACCCACCGCCTGTCATCCCTAGCTAACTACCCCCATTCCGAACACAATAGGATATGTATCGTAAGCTGATTCGGTCGTTACGATCAGTTTTCGTCAAAATCAACATATAACTCTATATATTGAATTTGAACGCGCATTTCAATTTACCGGGGCTACATACTAACTCTAAAAATTCCCGAAAAATATTTTCTAGCTTCGTAATTACGATACGGTCCTAACAAAACTAGTTTCGTCAAATTCTGAGGCCGTTTGAAGAATGGCCATTTTCCAGTCGATTAAAATCAACTGAAACTGTTCAAACGCGTTTTACTTTGCCACTCTCACATATTGATTCGAAAAATTACGAAATTTGAAACCTAACAATAACTTGACATCACAGATCCAACAAAAGTGGTTTCGTCGAAAACCGAGGTCATTTGCAAAATTTCCACTTTTAAGGGCCAGAATTCCATAGCGACTATTCTGAAATTTCAACTGGACATAACTTTTTATCCCTGCTATGAAATTTCGATTTTTCGGATTCGTTGGAAAGATATTCTCAATTAGATTCAAATATTTTTGGTTTCGTTAAAATCCGGTTTATTTTGCACCTGGTACATTCAATTGAAGTTTGAAATCGAATTGTCGAACTACCGCACCATTTTCAATTCCTTTTATATATATAAATAATTATTTATATTCTAACGATGATCTATATAAATATATACGTTCAAATTCTATTCAAAATAAATTTCTCGTCGATATTATTTAAAACAATTTATTTTAAATATTTAAATTCAGCTAAAATTGCCAAAATAAAAATTTCAAACTGGCTCGCATTTTCCGGGTTGTTACATTGAGTAAGGCCTACAATCGGGCCTTGAAGCTACAACTTAATCCCTTAGATGATCCATGTAAAATTATGTAGAAGTGGCAGAAGATTAATGAACTTTTATGTAGTGCGATTCGTCATGCTAACACTTCTACCTTGCCTGAGGGCAGGAAGCTTAAGGAAAGTGTATTAAGTCTCCTTTAATTGTTCAATTTCCTTTCTAGCTAATAACATTACTTCGTAACTTAACTTATAAATGCGATGCATATCTACTTGATATACGACTTTCTTCTATGTTTTGCCTAAACAATAGTAAGCTAAATGTAAGGGGTTTGAGGAATTTCCCTGAGTAATACAAAAGATTCCTACCCTTGCTTAGAGACATTTTAGGTAGTCGGGCTTTGGCCATTTGGTCGAGTGTATATCCCCTTCCCTAGGATTAGAGCTCTGCTGTAACAACCCGTATTTCTAATAATCTGTTATAATATAAATCGAGGCAGAATTTAATTATAAAATATGAATCAAGGGAAACGGGCTATGCCATTGCGTTCGTCTCGGAAAAATACGCGAAATAGAGTCCGAGTTTTCGAAAATCGGAGTCCGTGGGACCCAGTTAAGGCCCATTGAAGTTTGCAGAAAATTCCTAAGTAAAACAGATTTAAATTTGAAATTAAAAACAAGGGTTAGGGCAAACTGGGCAGGCGGGAAAAATTCCCGCCCAGGACCCCATGTCGACAGGCCTGTCGACAGGGGTCTAGGCATGTCGACTGCCCTGTCGACAGCCCTGTCGACAGGGGGTGCACGGGCTGCTTAGCCTGGTGCACCATTTCTGATTAGGGTTGGTCTTGTGCCTTGTTTCTAGAGAGTTCCGGGATCTGATGGACCTAATTGAATCTAGGGTTAATCCTATGGTCCAAATCACTAGCCTAATCTATAAATAAGACCCTAACCTACCCTAAATCATTCATTATTCATCCTAGTAACTAAACTATGGAAAAATCAAAACTCTCATGGCCTCCACCCTCTTCATACAATTCCTAATTTAATTTCTAAGTGATTTTCCATGCATACAAGCATATTTAGGCTTGTATGATCCTCCTTAGCTTGCATTAAAGGCTTGTTTTTCTATTGGCATCATAAAGGAGGAGTCTTGATCAAGTTTGCTTGCATTTGGGGGTTTTAATTAGTTGCATAAGGGGTTTCTTGCATTTGTTATACTCATTTGAGTCCGCATAAGCATTGTAAGCCCTCTTACCTTCATTTTAGAAACCCTAAAGTTAATGTGTGATGAAAGTTGGGGTTTATGTATGTTTATTGAGTTGTGCATGTTATGCAAGGGTACTAAGCCATGATTTGCCAATCTATTGAGTTATGCATGTATACTAAGCCATGATTTGCAAGTTTAACAAGTTGTGCATGTTTATGCAAGTTTAAAATGACAAGTTGTGCATGTTTTGACAAGTTATGCATGATTATGGTAATATGCAAATTCACTATGCTAAGTTATGCAAGTCTAACATGTTATGCATGTTTATGGTAATATGCAAGTTCACTATGCTAAGTTATGCAAGTCTAACATGTTATGCATGTTTATGGTAATATGCAAGTTCACTACGCTAAGTTGTGCAAGTCTAACATGTTATGCATGATTGTTGTGCAAGTTTATCATGTATGTTGTGCCAAGTTCCCTCTTCCTATCCTTTATGCGTTACTACGAATATGTAAGCGATAGAATGACGTTGGGGGTTTTGGGGTAAACTTAAAATACATGAAAATATAAGATTGGGAATTTACCTATTAAGTTAGGTCTACCCCTTGGGAATTTACCTATTAAGTTAGGTCTACCCAAGCATTTGTTAACTTGTAATTATGTGTTTGAAATAAAGTGGACATGACACTTAGAAAACAAAAGTGTGGCCAACTCGAGGTTGGGTTGAGTTTGTAGCGTAATTCTACCCGGAACCGACCGGCTTAACTAGTGGCTACAAACAATAGGACCCAATGTGAGAAGTTGGTCATGTGGTGCCAAAAACCCGAGGTTAGACTAAGTTGTGGTGTAAACCTACCCGGACCCGCCCGGCCTAACTAGTAACCACAACAAGGTCTAATGTGAGAGGATAAGGTGCATTAAGTTAATTAATGCCTCATGATTAGGGTTAAGTCAGGGTCCACTAATACTTAACCAATTTGGGGATTCAAGGGATGAAAATGGGGTTAAGTTACACTTAACCAATTTAATCAATTTGGGGATACAAGGGATTGGAGGGAGTTAAGTGGTGAACCGTTGGTTGTACTTAACCAGTTGAATCCATGATTAGTGAAGGGTTAAATCACACTTAACCCTCTTGGGGAAACCCTAGCAACGTGGTCTGTTCTAACAGTAATCCCAGTTTGGTATCATTCACAACCCTAGAAGCTAGGCTAGGGCGGGGCACGATTACTGGAGGATGTAAGCGACCAAAGGGCGATGGCCGAGTGGTACAGCGGTGCGGGTCCGGCGGGCTACGGACGTGCACGTAGTCCGATGTTGGACGAACTCGAGGCACGGGTACCAGTAGATTAGAGCTGTGCATTATTGCTTAAGTGTCTGGGGCTGACACCCGAGGGCTTGATACACCCAAAGGTGGACCCAGCACAGTCTAACTACAACCATATGTGGGCCATATGGACACCAACACTTGACGTGTTAGGTTTATAGGGAGCCGATCGATTAGACCGTTGGGCTGGACCTTGTATTAAGGTCACCTCATGTTATTGGGCCAAAGTTGGGGCTGAGGGATCAACACCTGTTATGTTGGTTTGCTAGTACACCGTGGTGCAAAAATTAACTTTGTTTATGCGATGACACCTCTATCTATCTTGTGGTAAATTTATCATGCCAGTATGTTGTTATCTATGATCATCTCAGTTTCCATCATGATGTTAACTTTATTAGTTTATAGACTGATCGTAGAAGGGCTTACTCAGTCTTTTTGACTGACCTGTTTTCTTTCGCCTCTTTTCTTCCGTTCCCCCCCCCCCCCCCAGGTTCACAGGGAGGGAATACAAGAGCCTAGCTTGGATCTTAGCTGCTTTCTTGGATAGCTCATGTATGCTTTGGACTTTGAGCTCGCTATGGTTTTTCTCCCACTTTGGGGATAGCTACTTTTATGTTTTCTTTTTCAGTTTCAGATGATGTTATTTCATGTACTAGACTTGTTTATTTGGGAAATTGACATTTTGATGTACCAAACTTGTGTTTTTGAAATGGTTTAAGGATCTTCCGCTGTTTTATCTACTTACTCTGTTTATTTATATATATATATGTCATGTCCTGCCTTGCTATATTATTATGCATGTTTACCAATAATGCCCCTCCAAAGCTAGTGCATTCCCTTGCGAGTGACCCTGGCGGAGGTGGGGTGTTACATTTGGTATCAGAGCATATGGTTTACGAGAAGGGATAAAAAAGGTTTTTTTTAAAACTTTTGAAAAGAAAAACTATTTTCAAAACCAAGTATTAAGTATTTTCCAAAGAAAAGTCTAGTTGTTTTTGAAAAGGCTACTCCCCAAAAGCCATTAGCACTATCCTTTGACCCCTCGTTTGAACTCTTTTCTTTTCGTTTCCAGCATGTCTGATAATCTCATCTTGCCCGAAGGAGTAATGATACCCGATTGGTTTCGTCGGTACTTGGAAGTCACGGCACCGGTCCCGGGTGTCTCTAATGATGTCCTTCTAGTTGAGGCCGCTGTTCCTCCTCCTCCTCCCATAGTTGATGTTCCTCTTCCTCCTTCCCCTCAGCATCCTCAAACTGACTTCGCAGAGATTTGCCAAGATTTTAAGGCGATGGGTTGCAAGAATTTCTTTGGAACCGAGACTTTTGTAGAAGCAGGGAATTGGTTGAAAGAGACCGAAGATCTTTTAGCCACCTTTGATATAGGTGACCGCAGGAAGGTTTTATTGGCAGTATGGTTGCTAAAGGAAGAAGCTGCACGTTGGTGGGTAGTCACCACCGCTACTAGGCCAATTGAGACTTGGGATGACTTTAGAGGAAGGTTTGGACTGAGATTCTTATCACTGAAGCAAGGGGACATGACTATTAGGGAATACATAGATAAGTTTAATCAACTGGCTCGGGTCGATTTAGACTTAGTTAATACAGCTCAGAAGAAGGCCCTACACTTTGCTCTAGGATTAAACGAGCCATTACGTGATTTGGCCCTGTCTCATATACCCTTGGGGGCGACTTTCGAGAGTTTAGTGAATTTGGCCCTACTTCAAGAAGAAGGTAGCAATGACAAGAAAGATGTCAAGGCGAATGAGTCTCAAGGCAAGAGAGTAAATTCCGGGAAATGGGGCAAGAATATGAAATGTAACTTCTGTGGTGAAGTTGGACATATAGCCAGGGAATGTAGGAAGAAGGAGAAGAGAAAGCGGGGCGAATGCTTTGATTGTGGTGAGTTTGGACATTTCAGCAAGGATTGCCCGAGGAAACAAGGGCAAGGTCAGACTCAGTGTGCAGGACTATCTGGAGGGCGAATTCATCCCCTCAACCCCGTTCTTCCAGCTCATGATAGAGGTAGTGTTTCTGTTGAAAATCTTGTTTACATTTTCTGATTTTCCCTGTTCGAACTTTGTTTGATTCTGGCACATCACATAGTTTTATTTCATCTGATCCAGTTGAAAGTTTTGCACCTAAGTACTAGTGTAGTTGATGATCCCGTATGTGTTTCAAATCCAATTGGGGGTTCTGCCCGTTTGTCTATGGTCTGAGTGGATTTGAAAATTTCTATCTTAAGTATAGAATTCTCGTGGGATGTTTATATTCTCGGTTTCAGGGGATATGGGTTGGTTTTGGGCATGGAATGGTTGTCCGGTTTTGGAGCCATTCTGGGTTTTTGTATATAGGGGTGTGAGGCTCATGACTCGCCTCGGTAATACCCTAGAAATTTCTAGCAACCCTATGGGTCCCGTCATGATTGTTATCTTGAGTCCCTCAACTCGTCTATCGATAGTTTGCAATCTGTGAGGAAGGTCCGAGAATATCCTGATATCTTGGGTGGAGTGAAGGGGTTACCCCTGGACGTGGGATAGATTTCCACATTATCTGGTTGGTAATACCAGGCCAGTTTCGTGGCCGGTTAGGCACATGACCTCACGAGGTGAGAGTTAAGAAAGCAAGTCAAGGAGTTGCTTGAGAGGAACTTCCTGAGACGAGGCATTTTCGAGTAGGGTGCTCCAGTAGTATTCGTTACTGATGTGGACAGTTTGCTTCGCTTATGTGTTGATTATCGTGAGGAGAATAGACAACCGCTATCAAGGGTCGATGATTTGTTTGATTAGCTTGTAGGAGCATCTGTTTTCTTTTACCAGATTCCATCAGCTTAGGATGGCTGAGGATGGAATTGACAAGACTGCGTTTAGGACTCTAGAGGGATTTTTAGAGTGGCTAGTCATACTATTTGGTTTGACTAATGCACCCGCGTATTACGTAAACTTGATGGGTAGGGTGTTTAGGGAGTCCTTGAACAAGTTTGTCATGGTCGTCATAGACGATATTTTGATCTCCTCAAAAAAACGCGGAAGAACATGCTATACATCTCCAGGAGGAGATGGATACGCTTAGAGCCACCAGTGGAAGGTCAAGTTCTCCAAATGTCACTTTGGAGGAAAGAAGTTGGATTTCTTGGGCACATAGTTCTTAAGTAAGGCTTAACGGTGGATTCCGCTAAAGTGGCTGCGGTCTAAGACCGGAAAGCTCCGAGGAGGGCAAGTGAAGTAAGAAGCTCCCTCCGTTTGGCTAGTTAGTTAGCATTCCCGGAGCTTAGACTTACTCTTCTGGGTCAAGAAGGGGGTTTCACAGGAAGAAGACCCGCAGTTAGTCAAGAACGTGGACCAGTTGATTCGAGGCGAGATGTTAAGTCACCTCGCTAGATATATCATGGATGACAAAGGAAGACTAAGGCGCGATGAGAGAGTATGTGTTCCTCGAGTGGAAGACTTGGTAAAGAAGGTTCTTGATGATGCGCATCACTCGAGGAGGTGGCCGAGTTGGTCCCAGGATGCCTGTTGTGTCACCAGGTCAAGGCCAAGACATAGAAGCCCAGTGGGCCGTTATCTCCATCGGAGGTTCCTCAAGGGAAGTGTGAAAACATCTCGATAGATTATGTGGATAGACTACCTAGATCAAAGAAAGGGAATACGGGTATGTGGGTCATAATAGGTAGACTCACGAAGAGTGCTCATTTCAGTTCGGTGAAGAGCGAGAGGACTACATCATGGTTAGCAACGGTTTATCCACAAGAAGTTGGCCAGTTTTGAAGGAGCCTACAGGAAGCCATGGGTAGGCAACTGAATCTAGGTATGGCCTATCACTCATAGGCGGATGGTTCATTTCGATTAAGCATGAGTTATAGAAAATCGCGTTTATAAGGGGCAATTGGCAACGCGGATTGGTATTTTCAAGGAAAGTTCTACTGCGTGAAATACTGTATAGTAAGTGGACGAGATCCAGGATTCACTAGTGAATTTTGGAGAGCCTGCATGAAATCATGAGGTTATAGTATGTTTAAGCCAAGTATACAGATAGAAGAATAAGTGGAAAAGAAAGACGAGAGGCGATAATGAAATGAGTTCCAACTCGAATTTGGGAAATAGGAGTTAGGAAGCTCAAGGAAACGTGACTAAGAAGAGTAAAGACTAGATGCACGCATCATATCTCTTTGTAAGAGTGCATCCTTGATCCTTGTTTTCCTGTGGAGCTTGTTTGCAAGTTATCTTTGGTATATATCCTCTCGGTCCCATTCTCGACCTTATTTCTGTTGTAAACTCCATAAGGGGGTTAAGACTCATCGGTTAGTACTATATGTCAAAGTTTGAATGGATTTCTTGAAATCCAAAAAGGAGTTTATCTAGTTTATCTAGTTTATCGTGTCCATATTGTTATGAGAACCTTAGGTAGAGACACTTTGGATGAAACATGTATTTGAAACATGTTATGCTTGATGGTTGCAAGTGGTTGCAAGTGTTTGCAAGTGGTTGCTCGTGGATGCATTATACACGATTAGGCAATAGATCGGCTCGCACACTTCTCATATTGCATATGCATGAGTGTTTATGCTTATTCATGGATGGAAATTGTGTGTTATCACATGGATGTTGCATATGGGTGAATGTTATGTGCACTCATATAGATACTATGAATTTAGGAATTTGCATACATATGGATTCATTTCACTGACATACATATGCATTAAGGAGGTTTACTGTATCAGTAACCGCCTGATCTTTGCATTAGATAAGTACATATACACACACTTTTGCATATGTTCATACCACATTTAGAATCTTTTAAGGACAATGATTGCTCGTGGATGATGCTTTGAGTAGATGGATGATTGGATGGTAGGATACGTTCTTCCTAACTTGAAGATTTCGGGGACGAAATCCTTTAAGGAGGGGAGAATGTAACAACCCGTATTTCTAATAATCTGTTATAATATAAATCGAGGCAGAATTTAATTATAAAATATGAATCAAGGGAAAGGGGCTATGCCATTGCGTTCGTCTCGGAAAAATACGCGAAATAGAGTCCGAGTTTTCGAAAATCGGAGTCCGTGGGACCCAGTTAAGGCCCATTGAAGTTTGCAGAAAATTCCTAAGTAAAACAGATTTAAATTTGAAATTAAAAACAAGGGTTAGGGCAAACTGGGCAGGCGGGAAAAATTCCCGCCCAGGACCCCATGTCGACAGGCCTGTCGACAGGGGTCTAGGCATGTCGACTGCCCTGTCGACAGCCCTGTCGACAGGGGGTGCACGGGCTGCTTAGCCTGGTGCACCATTTCTGATTAGGGTTGGTCTTGTGGCTTGTTTCTAGAGAGTTCCGGGATCTGATGGACCTAATTGAATCTAGGGTTAATCCTATGGTCCAAATCACTAGCCTAATCTATAAATAAGACCCTAACCTACCCTAAATCATTCATTATTCATCCTAGTAACTAAACTATGGCAAAATCAAAACTCTCATGGCCTCCACCCTCTTCATACAATTCCTAATTTAATTCCTAAGTGATTTTCCATGCATACAAGCATATTTAGGCTTGTATGATCCTCCTTAGCTTGCATTAAAGGCTTTTTTTTCTATTGGCATCATAAAGGAGGAGTCTTGATCAAGTTTGCTTGCATTTGGGGGTTTTAATTAGTTGCATAAGGGGTTTCTTGCATTTGTTATACTCATTTGAGTCCGCATAAGCATTGTAAGCCCTCTTACCTTCATTTTAGAAACCCTAAAGTTAATGTGTGATGAAAGTTGGGGTTTATGTATGTTTATTGAGTTGTGCATGTTATGCAAGGGTACTAAGCCATGATTTGCCAATCTATTGAGTTATGCATGTATACTAAGCCATGATTTGCAAGTTTAACAAGTTGTGCATGTTTATGCAAGTTTAAAATGACAAGTTGTGCATGTTTTGACAAGTTATGCATGATTATGGTAATATGCAAATTCACTATGCTAAGTTATGCAAGTCTAACATGTTATGCATGTTTATGGTAATATGCAAGTTCACTATGCTAAGTTATGCAAGTCTAACATGTTATGCATGTTTATGGTAATATGCAAGTTCACTACGCTAAGTTGTGCAAGTCTAACATGTTATGCATGATTGTTGTGCAAGTTTATCATGTATGTTGTGCCAAGTTCCCTCTTCCTATCCTTTATGTGTTACTACGAATATGTAAGCGATAGAATGACGTTGGGGGTTTTGGGGTAAACTTAAAATACATGAAAATATAAGATTGGAATTTACCTATTAAGTTAGGTCTACCCCTTGGGAATTTACCTATTAAGTTAGGTCTACCCAAGCATTTGTTAACTTGTAATTATGTGTTTGAAATAAAGTGGACATGACACTTAGAAAACAAAAGTGTGGCCAACTCGAGGTTGGGTTGAGTTTGTAGCGTAATTCTACCCGGAACCGACCGGCTTAACTAGTGGCTACAAACAATAGGACCCAATGTGAGAAGTTGGTCATGTGGTGCCAAAAACCCGAGGTTAGACTAAGTTGTGGTGTAAACCTACCCGGACCCGCCCGGCCTAACTAGTAACCACAACAAGGTCTAATGTGAGAGGTTAAGGTGCATTAAGTTAATTAATGCCTCATGATTATGGTTAAGTCAGGGTCCACTGATACTTAACCAATTTGGGGATTCAAGGGATGAAAATGGGGTTAAGTTACACTTAACCAATTTAATCAATTTGGGGATACAAGGGATTGGAGGGAGTTAAGTGGTGAACCGTTGGTTGTACTTAACCAGTTCAATCCATGATTAGTGAAGGGTTAAATCACACTTAACCCTCTTGGGGAAACCCTAGCAGCGTGGTCTGTTCTAACAGTAATCCCAGTTTGGTATCATTCACAACCCTAGAAGCTAGGCTAGGGCGGGGCACGATTACTGGAGGATGTAAGCGACCAAAGGGCGATGGCCGAGTGGTACAGCGGTGCGGGTCCGGCGGGCTACGAACGTGCACGTAGTCCGTTGTTGGACAAACTCGAGGCACGGGTACCAGTAGATTAGAGCTGTGCATTATTGCTTAAGTGTCTGGGGCTGACACCCGAGGGCTTGATACACCCAAAGGTGGACCCAGCACAGTCTAACTACAACCATATGTGGGCCATATGGACACCAACACTTGACGTGTTAGGTTTATAGGGAGCCGATCGATTAGACCGTTGGGCTGGACCTTGTATTAAGGTCACCTCATGTTATTGGGCCAAAGTTGGGGCTGAGGGATCAACACCTGTTATGTTGGTTTGCTAGTACACCGTGGTGCAAAACTTAACTTTGTTTATGCGATGACACCTCTATCTATCTTGTGGTAAATTTATCATGCCAGTATGTTGTTATCCATGATCATCTCAGTTTCCATCATGATGTTAACTTTATTAGTTTATAGACTGATCGTAGAAGGGCTTACTCAGTCTTTTTGACTGACCTGTTTTCTTTCGCCTCTTTTCTTCCGTTCCCCCCCCCCCCCCCAGGTTCACAGGGAGGGAATACAAGAGCCTAGCTTGGATCTTAGCTGCTTTCTTGGATAGCTCATGTATGCTTTGGACTTTGAGCTCGCTATGGTTTTTCTCCCACTTTGGGGATAGCTACTTTTATGTTTTCTTTTTCAGTTTCAGATGATGTTATTTCATGTACTAGACTTGTTTATTTGGGAAATTGACATTTTGATGTACCAAACTTGTGTTTTTGAAATGGTTTAAGGATCTTCCGCTGTTTTATCTACTTACTCTGTTTATTTATATATATATGTCATGTCCTGCCTTGCTATATTATTATGCATGTTTACCAATAATGCCCCTCCAAAGCTAGTGCATTCCCTTGCGAGTGACCCTGGCGGAGGTGGGGTGTTACATCTGCGATCACGATTACGGTGTTAAGACTGGATTTCCAGAAAGCACCTCCTAATAATGATAGGATTTTAATTCACTTCCCGGATTGGGTGCAAGACTAGGAATCCGCTTCCGATAGTAATGAAAATCTGGTTCCTAACCAGATTCAGGCTTTTAGGGAATACAAAATACCTTTTTTTTACGACTAAGCTTCCGAATCGACCCAAAATCAGCTTATTTAAGATAGGGCTAGAAATCCCTTTCTAGCATTGATCGAGGCTTAAATCACTCGGGTATTTAAAGATTGATGACTAGAATCCCACTTCAGGTATTGATAGGAGCCTCCATCCAGCCCTTATTTGGGAACTTAGGGATTGAAGACCAGAATTCCACTTCTGGTATTAATAGAATCCCCAAACCAATCCTTATTCGGGCATATAGAGATTGGAGATCAAAATTCTACTTTGTATTAATAGAAGCCCTAAACCAAACCTTATTCGGGATGTAGAGATTGAAGACCAAAATTCCTCTTAAGGTATTAATAGAAGCTCCAAACCAACCCTTATTCGGGCATTTAGAGATTGAAGACCAGAATTCCACTTGTAGCATTAAGCTTTGTTACCCCCTTTGGGTTTGATTTATGAAGAAGAGGTTGTATGTGATTCTTGAGCCACTCTCTAGGCTTTTGGTTATCAAAGCAGAGGATGTACGTGCTTTGTTGTCCAACCACTTTCTAGGCCTGTGCGTCCGATGCGCTTGGCTAGCTTATCCATAAGCAGGGCCCAAGGACTTACCCGACCTCCCTCTAGGAGGCGTCTTATCCTGACCATTGTAGGTGATGATAAGGTCTTAGATGCTTAAACCGGGCCATCGTAGATGAGGAATTAAGGCTTACTCTTTTGATTCTCTACCCTGACCATCGTAGGCAGTGATAGAGGCTTACACTCCACCCCCTTCTAAGGGTTGCCCTATCCTGACCATCATAGGCAATGATAGGGGTTTGCATTCCCTTCTGCAGGTAATGCGGAACATAAGCAGAGGTAGGACTCTTCTGCGAGCAAAAGTAAAATGTTCTTAGTTCATAGTAGAGGCATGGCACTCTTCTATAAGCAGAGGCAGGGCGTGCTAATTAGATGCTTCGTCACAACCGTTTCCGATGTAGGTCGGAGGCTTACGCTTTTGATGCTTTAACCTAGTCCTTTTCGATTTGAGCATGGGGAAAGACTTACACAAACCCCCCTCCCCCTCCGGAGAGTGCCTTTCCCTGACCAACTTGTTGGTGACAAGGAATTTTATCCCTTTGTGGATTAACCCATCTTTGGTTACCTCGATTCTTAAGAGGGTTTCTATACCCAGAGTCATGTAGGCAATCCTTTTCCTAAGGATTTTTGTTGGACTTAGTTTGATCCTATTACAAATTCTGGTAGTTGGTCCTAATTGAAGAACTTTATGATCATCCCTTTGAGAATCCTATCATGTGATAGTGGCAATAAGGCCCTCCCAAATTTCTTTTGTATTTGGGCTTCTTTTTTGTAGATGACAAATAATTGAGCTCGTGTCGGGTTAGGAAATAGATATTTTCCATCGAAGTAGTAAAGTATTATCCTTTAGGTAGCCTTGGTGTAAACTTTTGTTCTTGTTGCAGTGACTTAACACTTTTGTAACTGTATTTTATTGCTCCATTCTTACTCTTGTTTTCTATTTCCAAGATAGGCAGGGGTTGGAGATCTACCCTTTAAGACCATTTGGAAAAAAAAGTGGTTAAAATCATGTGTTATTTCATCCTCGAACACCATTCCTTTGATTTGTTTATGGAGAGCCTCCATTATATGAGAGAAGATGTTATAATCCTTTTATGTAGAGTCGTTTAAAGGAAAGGTTAGGGTTTGTTTCAGGTAGGAAGGGCTACTGCTCCAATAACTAGAATCATATTGCCCTACTTCCCTTTTCTTGCTTAGTTACTCGTTGAGCTTCCATTCTTAATCTTTGTTCTTCTGTCACTCTTGGGTCAGTAGTGTCTGACATATCTTTTTTAGATCTAGAAGACTCTTGTTGGGACCTCTTACCCATGATCTTGCTTCTTCAAAGCCTAGTTCAACCTTGGACGGAACAACACAGTTAGATACGAGGGAAGGTTAACCACAAGTCGGAGGTTCAAGCCCTCCTTCTAGCACCAAAATATTAAGATATTTTTCGTCAACACTGGATATAGGTCTACAGAAGTGGACCTAAGGGAAAAATAAGTTTATTTAGCTTTCACGAGTTTGATTTAGTTCACCGTTTCCTATATATCAAGGTTTTGAGCCCGAAAGATTGGTTACTCTTCACTCAATTGGGTGAGAATCACGCTTCAGTGACTCAAGAAACTACAATTATCTTAGGATAAGGGTTTCCTAAGCACAACCTTCAGTAAGTGCTAAATGGCTTATAGTATGGGGTTCGACACTGATTTTGGGGAAGGGTTTAGGTTTGGGCAAGAACTTGTAAGCATGTAGAAAGCATACAATATACATCACCGACAATAACTAACAAATTACATGAGAGACTCAAAAGAAAATGTTCTAAGTATTGGTACACTCTTTATTGATCTTTGATTTAGAATATACAAGTGATTACAATCAAAATCCCCAATTTGATTTAGGAATTAGGGTTTACTCTAGAGAAAAGAGTACAATAATGAGAATGAGAAAATCGTGCACAAAATGGGACACCTGGAGTCTTATTTATAGACAGATCAAAGCGCCTTTTACTATTAGGCCAGCAGTACCCTCTATCGGTTGATTTTCCTTTTGGTTCCCGAAGTACTGGCTCTCTTTCGCATTTTCTGTAACAACCCGGAATTTCAGAACCAATTTAATATTTTTATTTTAGCTATTTTAATGGGTTTTGAATATCTAGAATGATATATTTTAAATAATAATGGCTAAAAATTTATTTAAATTGAAGTTAGAACGTATAAATTTAAAATTTAATTAAAACGAGCCTGAAATGGTGTGGTAGTTTGAAAATTCAATTTTAAATTTCAATTGAATATACAGAATTCAATATAAATCGGAATCAGGTAAAACAAGAAACGTTGGAATATTTAGAACAGTAATTTTCTAATGAATGTAAGAAACTGAGATTTCACTTTATATATTGTAAGTTATGTCCATTTTAAAATTCAAAATAGTCGCGATGGAATTTATTTATATTTTAATATTAAATATAGCCCTTAAAAATAGCCATTTTTTAACCAACCTCCGTTTTCGACGAAACCACTTTTGTTGGATCTGAAATGTCAAATTATTGTTAGGTTTCAAATTTTATAATTTTTTGAATTAATACGTGAGCGCAGTCAATTTAAATGCATTTTTTATTTTGGTTTAACTTAAATCCTCTAGAAAAAGGCTATTTTTCAACCAATCTCCAAATTTGACGAAACTAATTTTGTTAGGAACGTGTTGTTAAAACATAGCTAGATTTCAATTTGCGTAATTTTTGGAGTCAGTATGTGGCCCTGATAAATTAAAATGAACGTTCAAATTTAATATTGACCGTTATGTTAATTTATTTTTTAATTTGATAAAAACTAATTGAAACAATCGAATTGGCTTACGAAAGATATCCCATTGTGTTCGGAATGAGGGCATTTGGTTAGGTGTGACAGTCATTGGGATTATTTGGAGTTCGGACATGAAAGTTCACCACGAAATGATTAAATAAATTAAAATTTATTTAATATATGCACTATATATATATTCATTTTCCGAGAAACCCTAATCTATTCTCGTTGCCGCCTCCAACAAGGCCATCAACAACCAATTTCGTTCCATTTTGGTCCCTCAAAATCTTTCAATTCACCAAGTAATTTCAAAAACTTAAAGTAGGAAAACTGAAGCAAATTTCGGGATCTTTAAATCCATATGTTTGATCAAGTAAGCCGCAGCGATTTGGGAGAAAGGGGGCCACAAACTCATGTCATTCGCAGGCAATTTCTTGTCGACGCAGGCTATCGAGCTGCCTCGGTTTCTGTGCGTGGGGAGGCGATGAGTAGCCAGACGACGGGGATGTCTCTGATCGGAGGCACGCAAGTGTGGTGGCAGAAAATTTGAATCCCAGGTTCTGAAGGATGGGTTTGGTGAATCGGCCGAATACTAGATGGAGAAGGATTTAGGAAACTTTTAAGTTAATTTTTAAATTAATTATCTTAAGTTTTTAATTAATGTGATTGAAATATAAACTGTCATAACTTTTTCATATGTTGTCAGAAAATTGCAAACTTGAGTCCGTTGGGATCGTGACAATAAACACAACAACATGGAACCGACCAGAATGAAAACGGAGCAAATTGGATTTTGAGCTAAATTAAATGGTCATTTAATTTAGTTTAAAAAAAGAAATTTAGAAATAAAGACTGACGGAGTGGAAACCAAAGTGAGAATTCTCTCACAAAAATATTGTACAGTTATTTATTTTATAATTGAATATATATATATATATATATTGCCAGTGTTAATTTTTATCAGTTTTTAATTATCACAAATGTTGTACGCTGCTAGTTAGTTCGCTTCACTATTGTTTGAAACACACGGATGACTTGATTGACTGTATTGTTTTTTGTTTGTAATCCTGAAATGTTTAGAATATTAAAAATAATGTTAACATTAATGTGGTTGTTGAAATTAAATTATAAATATCTATTTATAATTTAAACAGTGAAAATTGGTGAGTTAGAAAAATAATTAAAACCGAATTAGAATTGGTTAAATTTATTAACCAATGATTTATTTTAATAGATTATTGTTGTTTGAAAATCCCACACGGGTATTGGGATAATATTTGACTTACACAAATCCCAAGTGATTAGTTCGTATGTCGATCGTTTGGTCGACAGGCCGCTATTAGCATTAATTATTTATGTGAATTGACTATTTAATGGTTGTTTATCACTATTTTTGAATACATGCGATGTATAGAATCCGTATAAATAAAATTATATGGCAATTGATTGAGTTTGAACCCAATTCAGAAATAAAGAATATTATAAAATAATATTCAGTGAAGAATCAAAATATGATTTTGATGTCTGATTTTAGATTGACACGAAAATATTGAAATTATGTAGCCAAGTGAAGTAGATGTACGCCATGTTAAGTCGAACGGGTTTATCCGTCGATTTTGTTCATTTTATATGAATGTCGAAAAGACGTGATTTAAAATTTTGATATTTTGAAAATATTATCATTTTAATATTATAATGATATAGAATATTCAATTTTGATTTAAAATTGAAATTGAATTTGAAATTATTTTATAATGAATTTATAAACGATTTATAAAATATGTTTTAAATGGAAATCAACGAAATATTATATATATATATATATATATATATTTAAGTAGCCTGAATAAAACGCGCTGCGCAACGACCGTTCGCAAATTTCGACCAATAATTTCAAATTGGCATAACGGGAGATCCGACGCCGTCATATTCTCCTAAAACCCGAACCGTTGGGTTCGTATTGATAATGGCTTTAGAACGTTGATAAGATATTTGAAATCTAACGATTATATTTTAAGATATGTCTAAATCAATTTTAGAAAATGTCGCTATGAATTTAGTCAGTGGCCGTTATTGGAAACTGACTATAAGGGCCTTAATAAAATTATTAAAAATATGGAGAAATTATGTAAAATCGTAATTAATGATTTGGAATGATTTTGGATGAAAAATTACAAGTTTTGAAAAGATAAAAGATATTTTTATCTAAATGAACAAGTTATTAACTAGAATAATAATCCAATGTTTTTAAATAAATAAATTGGATTTGTAAACGGTATTAATATAACCAGAATTTTCCAAAGTATGAATTGGAATGGATTTGAATTGAAATAATCTTCTGAGTATTTCGATAGTGGATTCCGTGATTATACAGATATTGTTGAGGAATTTGGAAGACATAAATGTCATTATTCCCAATACCATATCCATTAGTTTCAGAATTTGGGTTTGTCGTGAACGGTGTCTTCAATAACACTATTCTTAAAACTAGTTGAGAAAAGAATAGATCTTTTAATTAAGATAAATGAAATTTTCCAATTTAAAATTATGAATTGGAATTAAATGGAAGATGATTTGGGGTTCAATATGAACAATGTTTTAAATAACATTTGTTCTTAAAACCCAATTAACATTGAAGATATGTTTGGAATTTATAAATCTTTTTATTAAGAATTAATGGAAATTTTCCAATGTAAAGTTTTCCAATTTAATACATTAAATTGGAAATTCGATTAAATAATAATCGAGATGAGCTTCTGTGAATGAAGACCGTTACTATATATGGAATTTAAAAGGCTTGGTTGTTGTTCTACTTATAGTTTTATTTTGATATGGAAATTTATATCGATTATATACTATTATGATCTCCGTGAAGATTCCATTTTGATAGAAGATGATTTTGGGTTTATCGTGAACTTTGTTTTAAATGACATGATTCTTTAACCCAGTTAAAGGCAGGATTAATATCCTAAAGTTGAATAATCATTAATTAATGATTTTTGAAGATTAAAACTAAGTAGAGTTTTAATGTATCTTTAATTAGATTAAAATGAGAATGGGACAATTAAATTTATTGAATTCATGAAATGATCGAGATATGGAGTACCACCAGTTTTATTCCAGGCGATAGTTAAATCCTTAATTAGATTTGAACGTGACATGTGAATTAAATTTATCGATAACGCCGTAAGTGTTAGATATGGAGTACTACTAGTTTTGCTCCATGGGGTGAATAGGTTGGGATAAGGAAAAATAAAATAAATGGTTACTTCGATAAAGTTTGATAATCCCAACTAGTTTTATAAACCTTAATTTGGTTTAGAATTGTTAAAGGGTAAAATCAAATCTTTTGAAATTGATATCCAAATGAAAATTTAAGAACAAGTTTAAAAGAACTTCTCTTCGATAAAATTAATGGGAACCTTTCCCCTAAATGTGAATATTTGAAATAAATAATATTCTGGATTGGAATGAGGCGCATGATGTGCTTATATGTCCCTCGCTTATAAGATACACGAGTTATTCTGAAAGATCGAGTTTAACCAACCCATTTTGAATAATTGTTACGACGATTAAAAGTCAACGATGACGACGGTGGTTGAAGACTAGAGATCTTCACATAGAATGGATGATTACTAATGTCTTGATCGGGAGGCATCCCAAGACAAGGTAATAAGTGGTGATTGTCCAAACGTACTTCGAGATTAACCGGATATGCAATCCTGTACTGGACATATGGGATGAGGAATAAGGTGTCTCTGGTTTCGTTCAGACCTAGAACAGACTTGTAAATGGATGTGTGTTTGACATTGGATTTCATTCTGCATTGATTGATTTCTATTAAATATATATCTGATTGGTGGCGGAGAATTTATTATTTTGCTTAACACCGTTCTTTGAGCCGTACGAGCTTAGAGGTTATATATTGATAAACATCAGTCGTATGGCGTGAATTGTCAGTGTGGCATCCTAAGATGCAAGTGATCAAAGCTTATTTTTAAAAAGCAGTCTTGTGGATGATGATTAATGCACGACTTTAATTAGCATAGCTTTGTATATAGTGTTAATTCGCGAGCTTCACATCCCGATATGAGCAAAAAATGGGATAGTGATTGTAAGGAGGACATGCGTCTATTTCTAGCTAGGAGTGATGTCATGTTATAGAGCCC
This sequence comes from Allium sativum, assembly GCA_030737875.1. NCBI lineage: Eukaryota > Viridiplantae > Streptophyta > Magnoliopsida > Asparagales > Amaryllidaceae > Allium > Allium sativum. The sequence goes on from CM060923.1 coordinate 648,928,795, forward strand.
ATACATTTTACTTATGTGGATATTGGAAAGCGTGGCACCTTGGATTTGAGCCCCTAGTGGCTCTTGATATGGTCGACATACTGACCAGATTTTATACCCCATAGGGCAGGGAAACATATTGTTCAGGAATAAATAATCCACTAAAGTAAGTGTGAAAAGACCCTGAAGATCCAGGTACAGTTGCGGCTGAATACTGAGGCATGGGCTAGAGTGTCTCGAATCGGAAGGAGCCATCCCTTGCCTTGACTCATGATGGAAATCCAGTTTTCAATACGTGACTTTTCGGTTTTAGTTGTAAACCTATATGGCGACATAATATATGGTACCTATGCCATCTATGATTGACACATTTATATTTGAAGTTGTTTTATGACACCATGCACTTATAATTGCATCAAATCATTTGTTTTAAAACGTACCAAGCATGTTTGGCTATTATAAGGAAAAACTCTATCCTTCAGCTTGTTTGCATTGTGTGATGGGACCTGAGTCATATAATAGCTTCATTTTCCCATGAAGCGTCGCATTATTTATTAAATTGTTTTGTTTCAAGGTTTGGTTTTCATAGGAGTGAACCCGTGCCGTGACATACGACGTGGTCAGGTGATTTACCCTATTTTTAAGTAAAACTTAGTAACTGTTTTAACTTCTCACACCAGTCCCATGACTGACCTGGAGTTTACTGTTTTCTCCTAAACTCTGGGTGCCGATATTTTCCACATGGGCGGCTAGTAGTTTAGTTTTGCTGATTTCTATTTAAACAGGATCCTGGTTTACAGCTGGAGCTATATTCGGAAAGTTTTGTATCTATGTATCTCTTTCAGTTGTGGTAGTTGTTGTATTTCTATCGTGCATTGTATTTATACATTTTAATTTCCGCTACTATGTAAATTTTTAATCTCTGATATTTATTTTTCTGTTGCATATTTTTTTTTTCAACTCTGATATTCTTGTACTCTAATATAATTGTTGTAATAGCAATGAAATGTTCTGTTGTTTGTGTTCTGACGCGTCGTGTTCTCAAAGCAATCCACCTTCTTGTTCGGTTTAGGCCTGCCGGGATGTTCGGGTCGCTACAGTTCCGACTCCTCCGCCTCTTCGGGGATCGGGGAAGTCCGGGTCATTTTATTGTGGTATCAGAGCTTTGGTTTACAGATCTCGAAAACAAGACACATTAGAACCAAATGAAAGAATTCATCAGAGGTAAGATTATTAATCCTATAGGAATGGATCATTAGAGATAGGGCTAGTAATACACTATAATGAGTTTGAAGAGCGTTATTTCTAGAAATGAATTTAATTTTTAAAATTGTATCTCATTATACGTATTTGAGTATTTTATTTTATATTGATCTGGACTATCGGGTATAAGAAGATTTTGAATACACATCTGATCCACGAGTACTTGAAGTCTCAAATAGACTGGGTAGATATAGAATCACACTCTAATCGCCCGGAGATGATCTAGATGATCACTATAGCATCATCGGTATTATGTTCGAGTTTCGAAAGTGGGATATCTACATATTTCTAATTGACTGGTGTGAGAACCAAACTTAGTTAGGGTTTATATTTGTGATTTGGCATTGAAATATGTTTTTTGAGTATATATTAAAGTTATATTTTTGGAAAGCTAATCAATTAATTGATTGTTGGTTGTGATGTGTGGTTATTGGTTTCATAAATCAAAATATTAGAATGATAAATAAAACCATACCAAATATACTATAGAGATAAATAGAAAGTTTAGTTCAAATTGGATTTATATATTAGATAGATATGTACATATATATACATGCTGAGCAGGTGTTGGATTCGCTGTTGAGTAGAGAAATACATTGCGCACCCAACAAACAGGTGCACCTTAATGGGGTGGTTGCACATTTTTATTTATTATATGAACTCATGTGATTGTTTTTGGATGCGTTGTGATGGTTGTTCTATGTGAGATTAAAAACGTACGCCAAAAGATAACGACAAATAAATTATGAACTACGTCGCACGACATATTACATGAAGACATCATATCATATCATATTCCATATAAGCATTTGGTGCTTACTTGACGAGGTTTGGATTACCATACGAGGGAGACGCTTGTATGGCGATGACTAGATTGCATGTTGAACAGAAGACTGATTATGGACTTAATAAACATAAAAAGGTGCTCGGGCGCATGATTTAATAGAAACCCTACATAGGTCAGGAGATGACATAATTCACGTCTCTCTTATTTTAAATTACGTCACATGGATTATATTAATTTCCAACAGTGGGGAAGGTACGAGATTTCGACCTTTTTACACATCTCCCTTGGGCATAGATAGGTCACAAAAATTGTGTATTCTTTTTATTAATTTATTGGGTGCCTAATACGGCCCAATAATTTTCAAACCCTCCCAGTACAAAGGAGGTTATGGCGATTTTTTTTCGTAAATTTAGGGTGTTAGCCAAATTTTTGGGAAATTAGAAAGTTATTAGAAGCTGAAAAGTTGAAGAACTCAAGCCAGAATGAAAGTTGAGTTGGATAGTTAAACAACTTCTTGCTTCGTTCCTTTTTGAGGATGAATAGATTTTCAATGGGGGAGATTGTAACAACCTGGAAATTTGGAACCAATTTAAAATTTTTATTTTAACTATTTTAACGGGTTTTGAATATTTAGAATGATATATTTTAAATAATGACGACTAAAAATTTATTTAAAATGAAGTTAGAACGTATAAATTTAACGAGCCTGAAATATAGCGGTATTTTGAAAATTCGATTTTAAATTTTAATTGAATACACATAATTCAATATAAGTAAGAATTGGATAAAACAAGATATATTGGAATATTTTGAACTGTAATTTTTCTAACGAATGTAAGAAACTGAGATTCCACTTTATAAATTGTAAGTTATGTCCAGTTTTAAATTCAGAATAGTCGCTATGGAATTTATTTATATTTTAATATTATATATAGCCCTTAAAATAGCCATTTTGCAAACGACTTCCGTTTTCGACAAAACCACTTTTGTTGGATCCGGAATGTCAAGTTATTATTAGGTATCAAATTTCATAATTTTTGAAACTAATATGTGAGTGTAGTAAATTCAAACGCGTTTTCAATTTCAGTTTAAATTTAATTGACTAGAAAATTTCCATTTTTCAAACGATCTCCAAATTTGATGAAACTAATTTCGTTAGGACCATGTCATCAAAACATAGCTAAATTTTAGTTTGCGTAATTTTTGGAGTCAGTATGTGGCCCCTGCAAATTAAAATGTACATTCAAATTCAATATTGACCGTTATATTAATTTGTATTTTAATTTTGATAAAAAATGATCGAAACAGTCGAATTAGCTTACGAAACATATCCTATTATGTTTGAAATGGGGGTATTTGGTTAGGAGCGACTGTCGTTAGGATTGATTTGGAGTTCGGACATAAAAGTTCACCACGAAGTGATTAAAAGAATTAAAAATTATTAAATATATACCCTATATATATATATTCATTTTCCGAGAAATGCTAATACATTTTCGTTGACGCCGCTAACAAAGTCATCAATGACCGGTTTTTTCCTTTTTGGTCCCTCAAATTATTTCAATTCACCAAGTAATTTCAAAAACCTAAAACATGAAAACTGAAGCAAATTTTGGGATCTTTAAATCCATATGTGTTTGACCAAGTATGGCACAACGATTTTGGATAAAGGGGGCCACAAAATAAATGTCGTTCGCAGGTGATTTCTGGTGGACACAGGCCATTGACCACCTCCGTTTTTGTGCGTGGGGGTGGCGATGAGTAGCTGAACGGCGGGGAGGACTCTGATCGGAGGCGCGACATGTGTGGCAGCAGAAATTTTGAACCCTAGGTTTCAAAGGATGGGTTTGGTGAATCAGCCGAATACTGGAAGGCGAAGGATTAAGGAAATTGTTAAGTTAATTTTTAAATTAATTATCTTAAATTTTTAACTAATGTGATTGAAATATAAATTGTCATATCTTTTTCATATATCGTCAGAAAATTGTAAATTTAAGTCCGTTGGGATCGTGACAATAAACACAACAACATGGAACTGACCAGAACGAAAACGAAGAACACTGGATTTTGAGCTAAATTAAACGGTCATTTAATATAGTTTTAAAACAGAAATTCAGAAATTAAGACTGACGAAGTGGAAACCAAAGTGAGAATTCTCTCACAAAATTATTGTACAGTTATTTATTTTATAACCAAATATATAAACTGAAAGTGTTAATTTTTATGAGTTTTTAATTATCACAAATATTGTATGGTGCTTGTTAGCTCACTTCACTGTTGTTTGAAACACATGGATGACTTGATTGACTTTATTGTGTTTTATTTGTGATGCTGAAATGTTTAACATATTAAAAATAATGTTAACATTAATGTGGTGGTTGAAATTAAATTATCAATATCTATTTATAATTTAAACAGTGAAAATTGGTATGTTAGAAATACAATTAAAAATGAATTAGGATTGGTTAAATTTATTAACCAATGATTTATCTACATAGACTGTTGTTGTTTGAAAACCCCACACGGCTATTGGGATGATATTTGACTTACACAAATCCCAAGTGAATAGTTCGTATGTCGATCGTTTGGTTGGCAGGCCGCTGTAAGCGTGATTGTTTATTTACGACTTACACGGATTGTAAATTGTACTCTGAATGTGAATTGACTGTTTAATGGTTGTTTATCACAATTTTTGAATACATGCGATGTATGGAATCCATATAAATAAAATTATATGGTAATTGATTGAGTACAATCCCAATTCAAAAATAAAGAATATTTTAAAATAATATTCAGTGAAGAATCAAAATATGATTTTGATGTCCAATTTTGGATGAACACGAAATATTGAAATTATCAAGCCGAGTGAAGTTAATGTACGCCATTTTAACTCGAACGGGTTTATCAGTCGATTTTATTCATTTTATAATGAATATCGAAAAGATATGATTTCAAAATCTAATATTTTGAAAATATTATCATTTTAATATTATAATGATATAGAATATTCAGTTTTGATTTTAAATTGAAATCAAAGCTGAAATCATTTTGAAATGAATTTATAAAGTATTTACAAAATACGTTTTAAATGGAAATTGACGCAATATATTATATATATTTAAATGGCCTGAATAGATCGCGCCGAGCAGCGACTGTTCATGAATTTTGACCATTAATTTAGACTTGGCATAATGGGAGATCCGCTCGTTGGATACTCCTAAAACCAGAACCATTGGGTTTGTATCAAAAAGAGCTTTCAAATGATGATAAGAGATTTGAAATCTAATGGTTATATTTTAAGATATGTCTAAATCAAATTCAGAAAAGGTCGCTATGAATGCAGTTCGGTGGCCAAGTTTTGAAAAGGTAAAGATATTTTTATCTAAGTGAACTAGATATTAACTAGAATAGTAATCCAATGTTTTTAAATAAATAAATTGGATTTGTAATTAGTTTAAATATAACCAGAATTTTCCGAATGGATTTGAATTGAAATAATCTTCGGAGTATTTTGATAGTGGATTTCATGATTATACGGATATTATTGAGGAATTTGGAAGATATAAATATCGTTATTCCCAATACGATATCCATTAGTTTCAGAATTTGATATTGAATATAAGTCGATATAATTTCTATTTAGAGTCTTGTGTTTAATATCAAATTAGATTTTGGATTTTTCGTGAACGATGTCTTCAATAACACTGTTCTTAAACCCAGTTGAGAAAAGAATAAATCTTTTAATTAAGATAAATGAAGTTTCCCAATTTATTATTATAAATTGGAATTAAATGGAAGATGACTTGGGGTCCATTTTGAACGATATGTTAAATAACATTTGTTCTTAAAACCCAATTAACAGTGAAGATATGATTTGGAATTTATCAATCTTTTTATTAAGATTTAATGGAAATTTTCAGAAGCAAAGTTTTCCAATTTAATACATTAAATTGGAATTGAATGGAATTTGATTCAATAATAATCGAGATGAGCTTATGTGAATGAAGATCGTTACTATATATGGAATTCAAAAGGTTTGGCCGCTATTCCACTTATAGTATTAGTTTGATACGTAAATTTATATCGATTATATACTGTTATGATCTCCGTGAAGATTCCATTTTGATGGAAGATGATTTTGGGTTTATTGTGAACTTTGTTTTAAATGACATTAATTCTTTAACCCAGTTAAAGGTAGGATTAATTTCCTAAAGTTGAATAATAATTAAGTAATGAATTTTGAATATTAAAACTAAGCAAAGTTTTAATGAATCATTAACTAGATTGAAATGAGAATGGGATAATTAAATTTATCGAATTCATGAAATGGTCGATATATGGAGTACCACCTGTTTTACTCCAGGCGATAGTTAAATCTTTAATTAGATTTGAACGTGAAATGGTAATTAAATTTACCGATAACACCATGGGTGTTAGATATGGAGTACAACCAATTTTGCTCCACAGGATGAATAGGTTGGGATTGGAAAAATAAAATAAATGGTTATTTGGGTAAGGCTCGATAGTCCCGACTAGTTTTATAAACCTTAATTTGGTTTAGAATTGTTAAAGGGTAAAATCAAATCTTTTGAAATTGATATCCGAATGAAGATTTAAGAATAAGTTTAAAAGAACTTATCTTCGATAAAATTAATGGGAACCTTTCCCCTAAATGTGAATATTCGAAATAAAGAATATACTAGATTGGAATGAGGCATATGATGTGTTCATATATCACTTGATTATAAGATACATGAGTTATTCTAAAAGACCGATTTTAACCCATTCTGAATAAATGTTACGATGATTAAAAGTCGATGATGTAGACGATGGTTAAAGACTGGAGATCTTCGCATCGAATGGATGATTAGTGATGTCTTGATCGGGAGGCATCCCAAGACAAGGTAATAAGTGGTGATTGTCCAAACGTACTTGGAGATCGACTAGATATGCAAGGACCTCTCTTCTGTATTAGACATATGGGAAGAGGAATAAGGTGCCTTCGGTTTCGTTCAGACCTAGAATGGACTTGTAAATGGATGTGTGTATGACACTGAATTTCATTCTGTGTTGATTGATTTCTATTAAATATATATCTGTTTGGTGGCGGAGAAATCATTCTTTTGCTTAACACCCTTCTCTAAGACGTACGAGCTTAGAGGTTATATATCGATAGACATCAGTCATATGGCATGAAATGTCAGTGTGACATGTTAAGATGCAAATGATCATGGCTTTATTGTTGAAAAGCAGAGTCTTGTAGATGGTGATCAAAGAACGGCTTTTATTAGCATAGCTTTGTGTATATCGTTAATTCACGAAGCTTTACACCCCGATATGAGCCAAAAACAGGATAGTGACTACAGGGAGAACATGCGTTTCTTTCTAGCTAGGAGTGATGTCATAGTGTGGAGCCCAGACATTTTACCTATATGGATGTTGGAAAGCGAGGTACCTCGGATTTGAGTCCCTAGTGGCTCTTGATATGGTCTACATACTAACTAGAATTTATGCACCATAAAGCAGGGAAACGTGTGTTGAGGAATAACTAATCCACTAAATTAAGTATGGACCGGCCCTAAAGATCCAGTTGGTGATGCGGCTGAATCCTGAGGCACGGGCTAGAGTGTCTTGAATCGGAAGGAGCCATCCCTTTCCTTGACTCATGATGCAAATCCAATTTCCAATACGCGACTTTTCAGTTTTAGTTGTAAACCTATATGGCGACATAATATATGGTACATGTACCGTCTATGATTGATACATTTATATTTGAAGTTGTTTTATGACACTATGCACTTATAATAGTATCAAATTATTTGTTTTAAAACGTAGCAAGCATGGTTGGCTATTATAAGAAAAAACTCTATCCTCCGGCTTGCGTCACATTGTGTGATGGAACCTGAGTCTTATAATAGCTTCATTTTTCCGAAAAGCACTGCGTTGTTTATGAAATTGTTTTGTTTCAAGCTTTGGTATTCATGGGAGTGAACCCATTCGTGACATACGGTGTGGTCCCATGATTTACCCTATTTTTAAGTAAAAGTTAATAATTGTTTTAAGTTCTCACACCAGTCTCATGACTGACTTGGAGGTTATTGTTTTCGCCTAAACTCTAGGTGCCTATATTTTCCACATGGGAAACTAGTAGTTTATTTTTGTAGATTTCTATTTAAACATTATCCTGGTTTACAGCTAGAGCTATATTCAGAAAGCTTTGTATCTGTGTATCTCTTTCAGTTGTGGTAGTTGCGGTATTTCTGCTGTGCATTGTATTTATACATTTTAATTTCCGCTGCTATGCAAATTTTTAATCTCTGATATTTATTTTTCCTTTGTATATTATTTATTTGAACTTTGATATTCTTGTACTCTGATATAATTGTTGAAATAGCAATGAAATGTTCTGTTGTTTGTGTTCTGATGCATCGTGTTCTCAAAGCAGTCCACCTTCTTATTCAGTTTGGGCCGGTCGGGAAGTTCAGGTTGCTACAGCTCGGGCTCCTCTGTCTCTTCGGGGATTGGGGATGTCTAGGTTGTTTCATTTTCTTTGGGTTTTGAAGGTTTTTCCTGTGTCCTTTGATGTGTCGGTTCTTGCTCCTGGGAGGGGTTTTCGGTTTGCGGAACTCTTTTCTTGGTTGCTTGTTCATGTACTTTGTATGGGTCTCGAGTTTATCGCTGCGAATGGCTTTCAGAAGGTTGTGGCTTCCTAATGCAGGCTTTCAATTTTGATACAAATACCTATGGAGTTTCCTTTTGTGATTCACGTGAAAGGCTGTCAGATCTGTCACCCCTATTAGTATTGATACAAAGCAGATTAGTGGGGATAGCTTATCTTTCTTCCGGGATTTTGGCTTACCTGTCGGTAGGCTCTTAAAGCATATTCTTACTTCTACGGGAGGTTTCTTCCAGTGCTTTGTTAGTTACTTATCAGAGCGTTCTTCCAGTAATCATCTACTGGTGGTCTCGACGAATGACTCCAGGATGATTTCCTTATACTGTTGATGCTATTGCTTCTTGATGTATCTTAGTACCGATAACCTCTCTTGTCCTTCTGGGTCGCGGCTAGTAGGACTCTTAGTCTCCCTCTTCGTTGGCTTCCGGTCTTGGGTGACCTTCTACCGACCATACCGACACTACCCTGCCGGTATTTCCTTTTGTATAGATTTTGAGCTCTTCACTTCAATGATGGTTCCTGTTGCACAACTTTCAGACTGTTCCTTTATGCCGTCGGCTTTTTCTTAGGTTGAGATTTTGTTGACGGAAAACTCCTTTCTGCTTGTGGCGATCTGTTACCCCTTCACGGCCAACCTATTCCGGGTGCTTTATTTTGGTAGCAACATAAGGATTTAGTGCTATTTCAGAGTTTTAACAAGAAATTTGTATTCTATTACTTTTTATTTCTTGAACTCTTGTTATTCATGAGTGTTCCATCTTGAACTCATCTTCTTTGAAATCTTGATTCTCTAAACTATACATTCTTCTATAATCAATACCTGCATATATTTCTTGTACATAAAAATATATATGTTCTACAGGATCATGTTAGTCTATATTTTATAAAAATAATGATTAAAATAAGCTTGTTGTCATCAACCATCATCACCACTATCTTAATCGTTAACAATAGCAAAGAGGAGGCATTTGTTGGAGAATAACGTTTGTTCCTAGTTCCCGTTTTGTCTCTGACGAGGGAGACAAAGGAGGGAGTAAAGTTACAAACCGATATATCCGTTGACGACCTCAGAGACCACAACATCATGGAAGTTTTCATTCTAAATGGTTTAGTTCTCTTTACACTTTTTGGAAGTTGTACTCGCATAACGCGGCTCAGCTTTCACTATAAGAAAAGTAATCTTTTATAACGCTAATAGATAACACATTATTTTGAAGTGTTATTGTTTATTTATTAATTTAATTTAATTGTTTTGTTTCACGGTGGGTAATTATTTGTCATGAGGCAAAACAATTCCAGCTCCCTAATTTTTCATTTCCCTCTAAATAAGGCCACGCAAAATCCTTTTACCCTTTTCACTTTTGTTCAACCCTAGATCAATTCTCCTACTCCTTAAATTTTCTTCTCTGACTAGTAGACAGATTCAAAACCATAGAAGAAATCCGAAACCCAAATTGATGCCCTAAACTATTGACTTTCAGCTCTAAAAGATGCTGAAAGACGGTGTTGACTTTGTAAAGGGGTAGAAATGAGAACAGTAATTCGAAGAGTGGCATCAGCAAGTGAAAAGGAAGAGAGTCATCTCATTTTAGGAATCAGATGTGGTCTTCTCATACTTATTCACATCCATGATTCACACACTTTTGGAAATATGAATTTCAAAATCAATTTGAAACCAAGTCGTGGTTTTGATTTGAATTCGACAAGGGTGATTTTTGGGTTCGAGAGTTTGTTTTTTTGCAGGTTTGGGTTTCAGAAGGTGGCAGATTCAGTTTCAGGAACTTGTGAATTGGCATGGTGTAGACGGAGGCATTGATGTGGTTAAGGCAGTCGAAGTAGCGACGGGAGTAGATAGTTTGATTTTGGGGGTTTCAAGTTGGTAAAGTGTGTTTTGCATGATGAATTGCAGTCAGGTTTTTTTGGTGGCAGTTTTGGGCTATTTGTGGTTCAATATGTAGATGGATTCAATTTTGGGATTTAGGCTGAGTAGAGGTAATGATGAGGCAAGCGTTTTTGGTAGATGGCAGTGATTTTAGGTGAGTGATTTGAGGATTGAAATGTTAAGGTGATATTGCTGAAGTAGGGGTACTTAGGTTGTTGTAGTGGTTTGCCTGTTGAATAAACTGGTTTTTGGTTGATATGATGTACCAATGTTGGATGTTTCCGATTCAAACTGTAGAACACATCCGTATTGTTTGTAAGTTTTCATCTGAACAAATCTTTGTTCTAGTAACAATTTATTGTATGGCTATGTTAATCTGTTGTGTATATAGTTTTTTCTAAAGTTCATAAACCTGAGCTTGCACATAAAGCTTATTAGGGGATGAGAAGAGGGTATAAACAACGGATTGGTTGATTATAGTTGCCATCACAGCAGCTTTACATGTTTATTGCGTTCAGCAACGGTAGTGTCATTCAACCCAAAATATCATCAATAAAGGAAAAAATTTGCTTCCCAGTCATGGTTGGACTATCGGAAGAAGCCGAGACTTTCAGAAACTTGTCAACGTATATAACTTCAGAAGTTGTGGGCTGTATAATCTGTTGTTGCATTGCCATATTAACATGGGACATGGAACGTTGTTGACTGGCTAAAACAAGACCAGCCTTATTTTTTGCACTGTAAGAATCCAATATTACTCTATTTTGCATTGATGCTACGTCTATTATTGTGCCATCCAAAACTTTGTTTCCTGTATTTGTTGCAAATGCTCAGTTTGTGGTTTTGACAATGTCATGTTGTGGTACTCCATCATCTATCATTTCACCCTCCTCTAATTCATCTAGCACCTGAAACATGTTTTGAATCACGGCGGTCCCTTCATATAATGTAGTTTTAAAGATATTTGTGCTTTTATTTCCTTCTACATTTTTAACCTTAGACAACTTAGTTTGCGTAGCCAAAATAGGGCTTATCTCTCCTTGTAATTACTTCATAATACCGATTCTTTACCAATTTAGAGCCACTACGACTAATGTAACACCCCACCTCCGTTAAGGTCACTCACAAAGGGAATGCATTAACTTCAGTGGAGCGTCATAAGTGTATAGAACAAATAAATTACAAAATAGACAAAAAATTTAAACAATGGAAAATATATAAAACTTTACTTCATTGATAAAACAGCAGCTTGTACAAAGATTGTTTTCCAACACCAAAACACACCCATTACAACAAGAATCTGTCTTGTTTAACAAAATAAAGAAGCATAAAACGACAATGATATTCCCCAATAAAGCATGAGCCAACCAAAGCAGTGGAAAAGAGAGTCCAAAGTAATACATCGTCTATCTTCGAGCTTGGAAAGAAAACTGAGCTAAGTGGTGATATTCCCTCCCTGTGAACCTGGGGGAGGGGGGACGGAAGAAAAGAAGGCGAAAGAAAAATGAGTCAGACATAAGTCTTGTAAGTCCAGTGATTATTCAGCATTTAAACAAGTAAAAGGATCATGACATGAATAAACTGAATACCAAATATAACCATGATAATAAGCATAGCAAGACAATAAATGATGTCGTTAGATATGACAAGGTAGGATACATTGAATGCGCTTTGGTTCTTTCTCTGATTTCATAATTTCTCTGCACCACCCAACTAGCATCCTAACTAGTGTCTTTTATAGAACGATTCGTATTCCCTACTAGTGCCCCAACTAGTATCCTGTGAAAAAGGATCTGTATCCCCTACTAGTGTCCCAACAAGTATCCTGTGTTATAAATTAAGGTGATGCCAACCCCGTAATTGTGGTAGCCTTCAGGTGTACATCTAGTATGAGTATCTTACCTCAATCAGCCTAACTGCCATGAAGATGTTAGATATACCCTTACTACCCTATCGATTCGGCACTTGTATTAATTTTCCTTGTGTCTGTGTCAATCGGCCCTCTCTTGCGTGTAGATACATTGTGCTGGTCCCATCATAAGGTGTATCAATCCCTATGATAGCAACCCGAAACAAATTCTAGATGCATAGTGTATACTACTGATTCCCAGTGCCTGCTTTTCCACTCCAGAGCACGTGCATGCCTATACTCCGTCGGAACAAACTGCTGCACCCCCTGCCGCTATTTTGACCGCTTATAATCAGCCCAGTAATCGTGCCCCACCCTGCCTAGTTCAAGGTACCGTGATACATCTATGTGGGTTACTGCTGAAATGGGTCCCCGTTACTAGGGTTTTCTAGGGTCTGTTCGTATACCCCCCAAATTGGTTAAGTGTTGTCCATCCATTCAAGTTAACTTAACCCATCCACACGTCATGTCATGTTGGTTAAGTGTTTCTTATTAACTTAACCCTTATCATTCAATCATGTTGTAATTGGTTAAGTGTTTCCCCTTAGCTTAACCTCATTCGTTCATCATGTTATATTGGTTAAGTGTTTCCCACTTACGTAACCCTACTCGTTCATCATGTTATATTGGTTAAGCGTTTCCCATTAACATAACCCCACTTGTTCATCATGTTATATTGGTTAAGTGTCATCAATCCAGTCAAGTTAACTTAACCCACCCACTTGTCATGTAACATTGGTTAAGTGTTGCCTTCTAGTGTTACTTTACACTATCACACAACATGTTGTATTGCTTAAGTGTTGCCTTCTTGTGATACTTAACCCGATCACACATCATGTTATATTAGTTAAGTGTTGCCCTATTGTGTTAACTTAACCCTACCATTCTTGGCCTGTTTTTTTCTTAGCTTTGATTCATTCATTAAAGCACCAACCTCTCACATTAGATCTATATTGTTGCGGTCGCTGGATGTGCCGGGCGGTTCCGGGAAGTCTTACACCGCAACTTGGTCTAACCTCGGGTTTTTTGGGCTTAATGCGCTAACCTCTCACATTAGATCTATATTGTTACGGTTGCTGGATGTGTCGGGCGGTTCCGGGCAGTCTTACACCGTAAGTCAATCAAACCTCGGGTTAGACATATTCATTTTTTAATTAATTTACATATTTACAATTTATGTTCATATGTAAATTATCCACAAGTGTTGTCAATTCAAGCCATGCCCCATTTATCCTCTAAATTATGTCCATAAATCTTGGTATACAAATTCTACCATTTCATGCTACTAATTATTTACATGATTATGAGCCAATCTATGCCAATAGCATGTAGTTTAATATTTTTTCCCAACGTCTCCCCTGTTATTCGTTCGCATAATTCACATAGAATGTTAAGCTCGCAAATTAGCCTAACTTATAAACAAAAGGGAAAAGAAAGGGATATGTAACATTCCAACAGGCTTAAACAATATAGATTAACATGCGTAGTATAAATTTGGAATAAAACGACATAAACTTAATTAAGCACATGAACATGATCTTACATTTAGATTAGATCCAATTAACATGCGAACCAGCATAGATCTAATTGTATAAGCATGAACTTATATAGATCTTAAACATGAGTACTAGCTTGGATCTAAACATGTAAGCATGTATGTACATAACTTATCATGTAATTTGCATATACAACATGGTATTTTCAATTGTGTCAGTCCAATAGTCTCATAGGCATAGGATGTACAACATGATAAATCAATCACAACAGTTCCATAGGCATGATAGGTTCCATTTTGTCAATCCCACAGTCTCATAGGCGTGTTATGTTTCATTATGTCAATCACAATAGTCTCATAGGCACAATAGGTCTCATTACATCAATCATAATAGTCTCATAGGCATAGGATGTACAACATGATAAATCAATCACAATAGTTCCATAGGAATGATAGGTTCCATTTTGTCAATCCAACAGTCTCATAGGCATGTTAGGTTTCATTATGTCAATCACAATAGTCTCATAGGCAAGAAAGGTGTCATTACATCAATCACAATAGTCTTATAGGCATAGGCAATTCAGAATTGACAAAAGGGTAGGCATGAATAGAATTAGGCATAGTTCTAGATCCAGATATTACTGTCATGATTTCTTATTAGGTATTCACATCTAAACAATAACTGTACTTACAGAAAAAGGACGGTTCTTGATTTCTGGGATCTGATCTTTGAATTTGAAAAGCTATCCTTTGATGTAGACGTTTGATTCTCTAGTTCTTCTAATTGATTCCTAGTTTGAATTTGATTCTCTAGTTTGGGGTAGATGAATGGAGGCTAGGCCAGTTTGTAGACGAATAGCATGACAGCTTCATAGAATGGGTTCTACGGTTGAGGTTTGGGGCAATTATAAAGAAGTCTAGGTTCAATTCTAGCCTTTAGACTAGTCTAGGAGAAATTACAGCCATCAAACCAAAGAGATGTGTCATCCAGCCAACCGTAGCACTAAACATATGCCCTAATACCTCAGAAATCAGTCATTGGCCAACCATAGAAGGCTACATCAGCACAGGGCTGTAAAAATTTGTCATAGGAGCTGGATCTGGGAGGGGTCGACTCCCTACAGGAGGGGTCGACACCTATGTCGACTCCCCTATAGGGGGGTCGACACCTATGTCAACTCCCCCTAGGGGGGAGGGGGGTCAACACCCCTGAGCGGGAAATTTCCCGCTCAGGCCGTACTTGCCAGATTTTGAAATTTGAACCATTTTCTGATTTGATTTGTTATTACATTTAATTACTGTTTAAACTTGAAAACTTCTGAACTCCATAAGTTCTTCATACGGAGTCTGATTCATGCAAACTCGGACTTTATCTCAAGTAGAATTCCAAGACGAACGCAATGGCGTAACCCGTTTCAACTAGTTCCTCTTTTACAAATTAAGTGTTCTTAGATTCGTTAATTTTGATATTCCCAGAAAATACAGAGGGTTACATTCTCCCCTCCATAAAGGATTTCATCCCCAAAATCTCTAAGTTAAGAAGAATGTATCCTAACATCCAACATCAATTTGCTCAACCATTCAATCAAAGGCATCCATTGTCCTTAAAAAGGTTTCTAATGCTTTATGAACATTTGCAAGGGTGTGTGTACATGTCCCAATACTAATGCAAAAGATCAGGCATTCAGTTGACCTCCTTGATGCGAATTATGTTAGTGCCTTGGGTCCAACATGTATGCAGCTATTCCTATGGTACTTTATAACTTATATATGAGTGCACAATCATCCATTCAAATGCATTATCCATATGACATGACATCAAGATTCAATCCATATGTATAAAAATCCACTCATGCATATGCAATATGGAAGTGACGGAGCCGATCTAGTGCCTAATGTGTGTGTATATTCATCCACGAGCAACCTCTAGCAAACACTTACATCCACTTGCATCCACGAAAAATAACATGTCTCAAACACATGTTTACATCTATTGGCTTCTACCAAAGGATTGAGGATAGGACCGAGAGGATATACTTAAAAGATAAAGACTAACATGCAAATAAACTTTATAGAAAAAGAGAGATCAAGGATATACCCTCAAAAAGGGTATGATGCGCATGTCTATTCTTCAGCCTTCTAAGTCGCATCTTCTTGAGCTTCACCCCTTTGCACTATGACTGTCTTAACTTCACGATTGCGTAGCTTCTTAATTTCTGTTTCCAAAGCATGAGTTGGAACTCATTTCACTGTCGCCTCTTGTTCCACCCTTTCTCCTTCTAGTATACTCGGGACTGCAACTGCTGCTGTGTCATGCTAACATTTCCTAAAAGGGTCTTCAAAATTCGCTAGAGGGTATTCCATGTAGAAGAACTATTTCTTGAAAATAAACAGATGCTACCCATGTTTCCAAGTGTATTTATTAAGGTGATTAGTGGTATCTTCTCAACTTAACTTATCCATTGCGTCAATTATCTGAGAGTCTTCTCTTTGTGAAGTCCCTGTTTGATCCAAAAGCATGGGTTTTACTCCTAGCGATGCCAACTGCTAACTTAACCGAAGGTTTTAAAATCAAGGGTTGATATGTATTCTGAATTTATCCTTTCCACCTAAAGAGGACTTGAAGTCAACCTTTTTCTTCTTAAGGCATCCGATATGACCTTACCCTTCCTTTTCACATCAAAATGGCGCCTAGTCCAGTGCCGCATTCATACCGTAAACCTTTTACTACCGTAAGGTAAAAGTCAAAACTGGGGCCGTTGTAAGAGCCCTCCTCGATCATTGGAAAGCGACATCACAATCAATATCCCGAGCAAAGGTTAGATTCATCTTCGTTAATCCAGTAAGTGGGGTTAATACCTTCGCATAGTTCTTAATGAACTTCTTATATTAACCCGCTAGTCCAAGAAAGCTCCTTACTTCTGTTGCATTCCTTAGGACCTTTCAGTCTTGTACCGCAACTACTTTTGAGGGATCTACTGCTAACCCTTCTTTGGATGCCACATGTCCTAGAAACCTTACTTCTTTTCTCCAAAAATGGCATTTGGAGAATTTTGCTTTCAGCTGATGTGCACGAAGAGTATCCATAACTTCCCTTAGATACAAAGCATGTTCTTCTCCACTCCTAGAGAAAATCAGTATCATCTATGCACAAGCGATGTGAACCTTCCGCCTTTGTAGCGAAAACAACTTGAGCACCCTATTTAGAAATACTTCGCCTTATGAACCTTTTCTCAAATAACTCTTTTACTTGTTTACTGAGCTTTTTCCTTTCCCTTGGAGCCATGTGTCTAACGGGTAAGGCAATAGGTTTTGCATTATCAACAAGGTATATGCAGAAGTCTATCTCTCGCTTTTGAGGTAAGCCTTCCACCTCTTCAAGGACATTCGCATATCACAGACTACTCTAACAGATTCCAAGCTTTCAATAGACACATCAAGAGATTCTAGGTAACTGAGCATAAAAGAATTCATGGGATTACAAGAGATTTCGAGAGTGTTACCGAGGCGAGTCATAAGCCTAACCACTCTCCTTTCAAAATCGAGGATGGCACCATTACTGGATAACCAATCCATCCCTAGAATCCACCCATAGCCCATGAAACCAAAAATGTAAGCATTACATCTGAACTCCACGCTTAGTACAGATATTCCCAAATCCAAACAAATCATAGATAAATGAGCCGAACCACCAATTGGATTTGAGACAATAATAGGACCTTCTACTATACAAGTACTAAGGCACAGAGACTCAACTACGGAAGCAGATAGAAAAGAATGTGAAGCACCAGAATCAAACAAAGTTCTAACAGGATGATTAAAAAGAAAAACCAAACTCTCAACAGAAACGTTCCTACCTTTCTTAGGTACACTAGAAGTGAGAGCATGCAATTGCCCTCTAGAAGAGTATGTCCTTTGCCCTTGTCCTTGTCCTTCAGCAATCCTTGATAAGATGTCCTGCTTCACGATACTGAAAACAACCACCTGTCTTCTTCTTCTTACAATTAAATGACACACTATACTGTAGAAGAGACACTTCCTCTTGTTGTGGGATCTATTATTTCCTCCACCCTTCTTATATTCCAATCCCTTGTTTCTTCCACTTTCTCCTCTTTCTTTTCACCTTTCTTCTTCTGCGTGGATTAAGCCATATCAACAAGCTTCTTATCCTTGGGATTGTGCTCCTTAGCCCAAACTCCCTTATTCTTATCCTTAATATCTTTGTGAAGCTTGTTGACAAGTTTATGGAGACTACCTCCATCGCACGGTAACCTACAAAGTTTGAAAGAAGATTAGCCGCAAGTGAAACTATCACGGCCACAGATGGAGGTTGGGCACTACTTCGCCCTGGACATGTGCCGTATGCCTACGAAACTATAGCGAAAAGAAAGTAAGAAGCGATTCAAATAGACAATCGAAAGGTAGTGCATATGGCTTTCGGGAATATGCTGTTTTTAAAAATAATACTTTTCTCTTGGAAAACGCTTCTTTAAAACATGTTTTTGAAAATACTTCTTTATAAAAATGCTTTTGAAAAATCTTTTATCTGTTCTGGTAACCTTTAGCTCTGATACCACGTGTAACACCCCACCTCCGTTAAGGTCACTCATAAAGGGAATGCATAAACTTCATTGGAGCGTCATAAGTGTATAGAACGGATCAATTACAAAATAGACAAAATTTTTAAATAGCGGAAAATATATAAAATTTTACTTCATCGATAAAATAGCAGCTTGGTAAAACAGCTTGTATAAAGATTCTTTTCCAACACTAAAACACCCTTACCCATTACAACAAGCATCTGTCTTGTTTAACAAAATAAAGAAGCATAAACCGACAATGATATTCCTCAATAAAGCATGAGCCAACCATAACAGTGGAAAAGAGAGTCCAAAGCAATACATCGTCTATCTTCGAGCATGGAAAGAAAACTGAGCTATATGGTGATATTCCCTCCCTGTGAACCTTGGGGGAGGGGAATGAAAGAAAAGAAGGCAAAAGAAAAACGGGTCAGACATAAGTCTGGTAGGTCCAGTGATTATTCAGCATGTAAACAGGTAAAAGGATCATGACATGAATAAACTAAATACCAGCCATAACAATGATAGTAAGCATAACAAGACAACAAATAATGATCATTAGATATGACAAGGTAGGATACACTGAATGCGCTTCAGTTCTTTCTCTGATTTCCTAATTTCTCTGCACCACCCAACTAGCATCCCAACTAGCATCCCAACTAGTATCTTTTATAGAACGATTCGTATTCCCTACTAGTGTCCCAAATAGTATCCTATGTTATAAATTAAGGTGATCCAAACCCCGCAATTGTGGTAGCCTTCAGGTGTACATCTAGTATGAGGATCTTACCTCAATCAGCCTAGTTTCCATGAAGATGTTAGATGTGCCCTTACTACCCTATTGATTCGGCTCCCTACTTGTATTAATTTTCCTTGTGTCTGTGTCAATCGGTCCTCTCTTGCGTGTAGCTACCCTGTGCTAGTCCCACCATAAGGTTTATCAATCCCTATGATAGCAACCTGATACAAATTCTAGATGCACAGTGTATACTATAGACGCCCAGTGCTTGCTTTTCCACTCTGGAGCATGTGCACGCCCATACTCCGTCGGAACTATAATGCTGCACCCCCTGCCGCTATTTTGACCGCTTATAATCAGCCTAGTAATCGTGCCCCACACTGCCTAGTTCAGGGTACCGTGATACATCTATGTCGGTTACTGTTGAAATAGGTCCCCGTTACTAGGGTTTTCTGGGGTCTATTCGTATACCCCCCAAATTGGTTAAGTGTTGTCCATCCATTCAAGTTAACTTAACCCATCCATATGTCATGTCATGTTGGTGAAGTGTTTCTTATTAACTTAACCTTTCTCATTCAATCATGTTGTAATTGGTTAAGTGTTTCCCCTTAGCTTAACCCCATTCGTTCATTATGTTATATAGGTTAAGTGCTTCCCATTTACTTAACCCCACTCGTTCATCATGTTATATTGGTTAAGTGTTTCTCATTAACTTAACCCCACTCATTCATCATGTTATATTGGTTAAGTGTCATCAATCCCGTCGAGTTAACTTAACCCACCCACTTGTCATGTTACATTGGTTAAATGTTGTCCTCTTGTGTTACTTAACCCTATCACACATCATGTTGTATTGGTTAAGTGTTTCCTTCTTTTGTTTCTTAACCCTATCACACATCATGTTATATTGGTTAAGTGTTTCCCTGTTATGTTAACATAACCCTACCATTCTTGGCCAGTCTGTTTCTTAGCTTTAATTCATTCATTAAAGCACCAACCTCTCATATTAGATCTATATTGTTGTGATCTCTAGACGTGCTGGGCGGTTCCGGGCAGTCTTACACCGCAACTCAATCTAACCACTGGTTTTTGGACTTAATGCGCTAACCTCTCACATTAGATCTATATTGTAACACCCCGGATTTTTGAATGATCAAATTAACTAAATTTAAGAATAATTAATTTCAAATGTGGGAATTAAGGGAAACGGGTTACGCCATTGCGTTCGTCTTGGAATTCTGGTTGAGATAGGGTCCGAGTTTGCGTAAAACGGATACCGTATGAAGAAGATATGGACGAACGATGTTAGGCGGAAAAACTAGAAGAAGAAAAAATGCACTGGCGCACTTGGGAAGTGCGCCAATACAAAAATACACTGGTGCACTTCCGAAGTGCGCTCAGGTCGAGCAGAAAGCCTGCACAGCTTTCTGGTGTGATCTGATCCACACTGTGACTCATTGCTGAGTCCTTTCTGACTCCTTGCTGAGTCATTAGGGCTGACTTGTCACCCTATCCTGACTGAGTGGTTTTAATTAACCCTAAGATCATCCAACGACTATAATTAAATTGAAATTCTATATAAACATGGGTATACTCAAACCCTAAAATCAAATCAAAATTAGATCAATGGCAGTCATGTTGTCACTCCAAACCCTAGAGTAGCCGCCACCAACTAGAAGCAAATTAAATACAACACTTCAAATCAAATCAAAGTCTAATCTCAGCAACGAAATTGTCTACATCAAGGGAACGCTAATCAATTACAGAATTCAGATCCCAGAACTCAAGACCCTTTTTTTTGTGAGTTCTAGTCACTTTTAGGTCTAAATAGATAAAAGCGAATTGTGGTAGACAATGATTTGGGTATATGTTGTTTGTAGTTATGCAAGTTTATTGTTGTTGTGGATCATGAAATTATACAAGTTTATTGTTATGGTAAATCATGAAATTATGCAAGTGAAATTCATAAACCTATGCAAGTTACATATGCAAGTTATTGTGTGATGAATTCATGACCCTATGTTAGTTGTTATGTGTGAATCATGAACCTATGCAAGTCACCTATGCAAGTTGTTATGTTGTGAATCATGAACCTATGCAAGTCACCTATGCAAGTTGTTATGTTGTGAATCTTGAACCTATGCAAGTCACATATGCAACTTATTATGTTGTTAATTCATGAACCTGTGTGAGTTGTTAATTATGTTGTAAATTCATGAACCTATGCAAGTTGTTATGTTGAAAATCATGAACCTATTCAAGTTGTTATGTTGCAAAATCATGAATCTATGCAAGTTGTTAATTGCATGGTGAATCATAATAATATGCAAAGTTATCATGTCATTTTCCCTAGTTGTCATGCTAATGTCAAAAATTGTACTGAAAACGATCACATTGTCATTCCCTTTATTTTATTGTTATGGCGAGGATACCTTGTAGCCTCGATGACGCCAAAAACGCAAACGGTTACGCTAGTTAAGAAACAGGGAAAAGGAGAATTTGTAATAGGCATAATTTACTTAGTTTTTATGTAAATTGGACACATAATTATAGTAAAGAAACATATAAATAATTACCTATTATGACATAGGTAAAGTTGGGTAAAAATGGTATAATTTGAATATGACCATTTATGGATAGGAAATTCAAATTGTTAAAAAATTGGTAATGACACCTATAAAAAGGAAAGGATTCATTAATTAACTTAATTAATCAAAAGAGGAATGTTTAAGCAATTAAAGTCTGAAAATTTAATTAACACTTATGACACGAGGTTAGGTTGCATTAGTGGTGGAAGTCTGCCCACACCCGACTGGCATATCCAGCAGCCACTAGTGTTGAACCTAATGTGAGAGGTCTAAGTGTGTGAATACGACTCGGGCTAAGACACGAGGTTAGACCCAACTGTGGAATAAGACTGCCCAGACCCGACCGGCATATCCAGCATCCACATGTTGTAGGCCTAATGTGGGAGGTCTAGCCCAATATAACCATAATTGGACATGGTAATAAGAAAAGACTACTTAGTCTAACTTAATACGTGTGGACTGTATGATGAGAGACATGACTTAGGGTTAAGTAAAACGAGTTGGATTGTGGGTGGGTTAAGTACAATTAATGGGTAGGTGGGTAATATTAATATATATAGGCCCACAAACATAACCATTTATAGGATTAAATCAGTAGGAGGGTTAAGTACAACTGAAGGGTAAGTGGGTAATGTTAATATATATTGGCCCACAAACTTAACCGAATAAAAAGGGTTATGTAATTAAAGACACCTACTAGTATACATAACTGTGGCAAAATAGTAAAGTTATGTATTAAAGACACCCTTAGGGGTACGCATAACTAATGGGAATAGATAGGGTTATGTATTAAAAACACCTATAGGTATGCATAACTGATAGGTAGATTAAGAGTTATGTATTAAAGACACCTATAGGTACGCATAAATGATTGAGGGCTATGTAATTAAAGACAACTTAGGGTATACATAGTCAGTAGAAAACCTAGTGTGGATACAAGACATAGGTGAGAGCTTGTATCGTGTTGTGTGGTACCCATTTCAGTCAGTAACCCAGAGGGGT
The DNA here is from genome assembly GCA_030737875.1 of Allium sativum. Classification (NCBI taxonomy): domain Eukaryota; kingdom Viridiplantae; phylum Streptophyta; class Magnoliopsida; order Asparagales; family Amaryllidaceae; genus Allium; species Allium sativum. Next base: position 648,951,695 of record CM060923.1, read on the forward strand.
ATCAAAGTAAAGAACTCCGTACTAGGCGGGGTAGGGGCACGCTTACTAATTGATTGTAAGGGATCCAAAACGAGATGGATGGTGTGGGCGGCGCAAACCGATCGGGGACATGTGCGTGCATGGGTTGGGCAGAGGGGGACAAGACGACCGTGAAACCAGTAGGTATAACTGTGCACACCTTGGGTTGCCACTTTAGGGAAGTGATACCCCCTAGTTGTGGGACCAGCACAGGGTATCTATAGAGTGGGGAGCCGATCGATTAGGGTTGTGGTTAGGGTATACCCGGACGTATGCCCTAAGTCTTCCAATTTATAGTAGGAGGATAGTGGGTACGTCTAGTTGAGATAGGAGCAGGCGGCACCTATGACAGCAGCTAGGAATACACGAAACTACCACCATCGTTATTATGGTTAGCAGAAGGGATCATCCCATCTTGATTTTACTAGTAATAGTGCAGAGTAGTTTTGTAGTGAAGCATATGTATATCACCTTACCTTACCTGCCTTGTCACACCCGCCATTTGTACAGTGAACCATCTTATCCACTTTGTATGCCTGTCATATTTACCTTTATTTATTTACTGGCTAAAAGTTACTAGACTCGCCAGACTTCATGTCTGACCCCTTTGTTTTCCACCTCTTTTCTTCCTTTCCCACCCAGCGTCTCAAGGAGGAAACTCCCAGGTTTAGGCAGGATTTGGATATCATCTTCTAGGAGCTACTTCTGAAGTATGGCTCGAGTCTCTGTCTCTTATATGGCTTGCTCTTTAATATGGGGATTGATGTTTTTCTTTTAAATACTTGTGTACTCTGATAATGTAAGACAGAAATGTTTTGTTGTAATGGTTTTATGACTCATGGTATTATGTAACAAAGTATTTTGGTGATTTAATAAAGTTTTTTATTTTTCGCTGCAAAATTTTTTGTATCTGTCTTGTGATATTCTGTGACTGTTTACCTAAAACGCTCCACTGAAGTTAAGGCATTCCCTTTGTGAGTGACCTTAATGGAGGTGGGGTGTTACACTTGGTATCAGAGCTGAGGGTTACTAGATTAGATAAAAGTTTTTAAAATATTTTTCAAAAAGGTTTTAAAAGAAAGTATTTTCAAAAAGGAAAGCCTATTTTGAAAAAAAAATCCCCGAAAAGCCATATGTAGTATCCTTCTGTCGTTTTTCTAAAATCTCTCCCATTTTCTTCTTAGCATGTCTGAGGATCTTAACCTTCCAGAGGGTGTACCGATACCATGATGATTTAGGAGGTATTTTGAAACTAGGGCCACCATCGTAGGTCCAGCAAATGTTCCTCCTCCCCCAGCCGCACCCGTTCCTCCTCCTCCTCCTCGTGTTGATACTTTTGCAAAGATATGTAAAGACTTTTGGGAAATTGGCGGGAAACCTTATCATGGGTCGGAGACGTTTGTTGAAGCTCGAAATTGGCTAAAGGAGGTGGAAGAATTGTTTGGAATCTTTGAGGTAGAAGATGGAAGAAAGGTCCTGTAAGCTGCCTGTTTAATGAAGGATGAGGCCTCGTTTTGGTGGGAGGTCACTAATGGAGAGCATCCAGTTAATACATGGCCGGATTTTAGGCATAGGTTTGAGGCGAAATTTCTCTTACAAGAAGAAGAAAATCTATACATGGAAAGGTTCTTGGCATTGAAGCAGGGGAATCTGTCGGTAAAAGAGTACGTCAACAAGTTCAATCAGTTGGCGAGGTTTGGCTTAGACTTGGTCAACACACCTGAGAAGAAGGCTCTGAGATTTGTTAAAGGCTTGAATGAACCGCTACATGGATTGGCTATAACATACGTTCCCATGGGGGCCACTTTTGAAAAGCTGGTGGATATGGCCCTAATGCATGAAGAGGACAAGGGAGCAAATAAAAAGGAAAAAGTTGAAGGGAAATTGAAAAATGAGAAGGCAGGACCCAAGAAAGGACAGCAACAACAACAGTAGAAGAAAGGCGAGAAGGATGACAAGGGCATGGATAAGAGGAAATGTCACTATTGTGGTAAAGAAGGTCACCTAGTCAAAGAATATAAAAGGAGGAAGTTCAATTGCTTTAAGTGCGGAGAGGTCGGACACTTCTCCAAGGAATGCCCGAAGGCGCAGGGATCGCAAGGGACTTCTAGAGGGAAGGCGAATGCTCTCGTGGCAGATGGATAGGATAGAGATAGGAAAAATTTATGTAAAAGGTTTAATTTCCTTATCTGATTATGAAGTTAAGACTCTTTTGGATTCTGGCATTTTGATTTTGTAATTGAGACTCTGCACTTTAATACTAGTCTTGTTTCTGATCCCGTAGTTGTTTCAAACCCCTTTGGTGGTTCAGCTCATTTATTGGTGATTTGTAAGGTATTGAAATTATCTGTGCTAGGCGTCAAAAATTTGAATGTGACATTTGTGTGCTCAAGTTTATGGGCTATGAGTTGGTTCTAAATGGACTAGCTTTCTATGTGGAGGGTCGTTCTAGATTTTGAGAGGAGGGTCATTAAGTTTCTAACTTGTCATGGGAAGACACCCAAAGTTTCTTGTGACCCACAAGGGTCTGTTATGCTTAGCTTTCTGAGAATCATTCTGTAATCTGATTTGTACCAGTTGTCTGTAAATATCTGAATATTTCTGAAGGATAGGGGTTTCTACTCGAAGCATGAAGTAGATTTCCAGTTTTGACATTATTTAATGAGGGTAATTCTCTGAGTGTTAGTCTGATGTTGATTTCGGTCTTCGGGGCTGAAACTTAGGGAATTATTCTCTTAACCGATGTCAAATGGGAATAGAGCTTTTGTTTTAGTTATATCATTTGTTTGTATCCCATCAACCAAATCTTTGACCTTTAGATAGGAAATCCATGGATGTAAACATGTGTTTGAGACATGTTATGTTTGATGGTTGCAAGTGTTTGCTAGTGGTTGCTAGTGGATGCATTTACACACACATTAGGCACTAGATCAGCTCAAATCACTTTCATATTGTATATAAAAATGTGTGCGTATTTAGGGTAATGGATGTATAATGGTTGTGTTATCATATGGATTTTGCATTTTGATGAATGGTTGTGCACACATGAAGAGATAATATGTATCAAATAGGAAAATTGCATACATGTTGGACTCATGACACTGACATAATTCGCATTAAGGAGGTCAAATGAATCAGTGGACCGCCTAATCTTTGCATTAGATAAGGAACATATACACACACTTTTGCATATGTTCATATAACATTAGAAGTTTTATAAGGACAATGGATGCTTGTGGATGATGGTTGAGTAGATGGGTGGTTGGATGGTATGACATATTCTTCTTAACTTGAAGATTTCGGGGATGAAATCCTTTAAGTAGGGGAGAATGTAACACCCCGAATTTTTGAATGATCAAATTAACTTAATTTAAGAATAATTAATTTCAAATGTGGGAATTAAGGGAAACGGGTTATGCCATTGCGTTCGTCTCGAAATTCTGGTTGAGATAGAGTCCGAGTTTGCGTAAAACGGATACCTATGAAGAAGATATGGATGAACGAAGTTACACGAAAAAACTAAAAGAAGAAAAATGCACTGGCGCACTTCGGAAGTGGGACAGTACAAAAATTCACTGACGCACTTCCCAAGTGCGCCCAGGTCGAGCAGAAAGCCTACAAAGCTTTCTGGTGTGATCTGATCCACACTTTGACTCATTGCTGAGTCTTTTCTGACTCCTTGCTGAGTCATTAGGGCTGACTTGTCACCCTATCCTGACGAGTGGTTTTGATTAACCCTAAGATCATCCGATGGCTATAGTTAAATTGAAATTCTATATAAACATAGGTAGACTCAGACCCTAAAATCAAATCAAAATTAGATCAATGGTCGTCATGTTGCCACTCCAAACCCTAGAGTAGTTGCCACCAACTAGAAGCAAATTAAAGACAACACTTCAAATCAAACCAAAGTCTAATCTCAGCAACGAAATTGTCTACATCAAGGGAACACTAATCAATAACAGAATTCAAATCCCAGAACTTAAGACCCCTTTTTCTATGAGTTCTAGTCACTTTTAGGTTTAAATAAATAAAAGGAAATTGTGGTAAACTATGATTTGGTATATGTCGTTTGTAGTTATGCAAGTTTATTGTTGTTGTGGATCATGAAATTATACAAGATTATTGTTGTGGTGAAACATGAAATTATGCAAGTGAAATTCATAAACCTATGCAAATTACCTATGCAAGCTATTGTGTGATGAATTCATGAACCTATGCTAGTTGTTATGTTGTGAATCATGAACCTATGCAAGTCACCTATGCAAGTTGTTATGTTGTGAATCATGAACCTATGCAAGTCACCTATGCAAGTTGTTATGTTGTGAATCATGAACCTATGCAAGTCACCTATGCAAGTTATTATGTTTTTAATTCATGAATCTATGTGAGTTGTTAATTATGTTGTTAATTCATGAACCTATGCAAGTTTTTATGTTGAAAATCATGAACTTATGCAAGTTGTTATGTTGCAAAATCATGAGTCTATGCAAGTTGTTAATTGTGTGGTGAATCATTATTATGTGCGAAGTTATCATGTCAATTTACCTAGTTGTCATGGTTATGCCAAAAATTGTACTGAAAACGATCACCTTGTCATTCCCTTTATTTTATTGTTATGGCGAGGCTACCTTGTAGCCTCGATGATGCCAAAAACGCAAACGGTTACGCTAGTTAGGAAACGGGGAATTTGTAATAGGCATAATTTTCTTAGTTTTTATGTAAATTGGACACATAATTCTAGTAGGGAAACATATAAATAATTACCTATTATGACATAGGTAAAGTTGGGTAAAAATGGCATAATTCGAATATGACCATTTATGGATAGGAAATTCAAATTGTTAATAAAATAGGAAATGACACCTATAAAAAGGAAAGGATTAATTAATTAACTTAATTAATCAAAAGAGGAATGTTTAAGCAATTAAATTCTGAAAATTTAATTAACATTTATGACACGAGGTTAGGTTACATTAGTGGTGGAAGTCTGCCCGGACCCGACCGGCATATCCAGCAGCCATTAATGTTGAACCTAATGTGAGACGTCTAAGTGTGTGAATACGACTCGGGCTAAGAAACGAGGTTAGACCCAACTGTGGAATAAGACTGCCCGGACCCGACCGACATATCCAGCATCCACATGTTGTAGGCCTAATGTGGGAGGTCTAGCCCAATATAACCATAATTGGACATGGTAATAAGAAAAGACTACTTAGCCTATCTTAATACATGTGGACTGTATGATGATAGACATCAGTTAGGCTTAAGTAAAAAGATTTGGATTGTGGATGGGTTAAGTACAACTGATGGGTAGGTGGGTAATATTAATATATATAGGCCCACAAACTTAACAATTACATAAATAGGATTAAATCAGTGGGAGGGTTAAGTACAACTGAAGGGTAGGTGGGTAATGTTAATATATATAGGCCCACAAACTTAACCAGATAAAAAGGGATATGTAATTAAAGATACCTAATGGTAACATAACCGGGGCAAAATAGTAAAGTTATGTATTAAAGACACCCTTAGGGGTACGCATAACTAATGGGAATAGATAGGGTTATGTATTAAAGACACCTATAGGTAAGCATAACTGATAGGTAGATTAAGAGTTATGTATTAAAGACACCTATAGGTATGCATAACTGATTGAGGGCTATGTAATTAAAGACACCTTAGGGTATACATAGTCAGTAGAAAACCTAGTGGGGATACAAAACATAGGGAGAGCTTGTATCATGTTGTGTGGGACCCATTTCAGTCAGTAACCCGGAGGGGTATCAAAGTAAAGAACTTCGTACTAGTCGGGGAAGGGGCACGCTTACTGATTGATTGTAAGAGATCCAAAATGAGACGGATGGTGTGGGCGGCGCAAACCGACTGGGGACATGTGCGTGCATGGGCCGAGCAGAGGGGGACAAGACGACCGTGACACCAGTAGGTATAACTGTGTACACCTTGGGTTGCCACTTTAGGGAAGTGATACCCCCTAGTTGTGGGACCAGCACAGGGTATATACAGAGTAGGGAGCCTATCGATTACGGTAGTGGTTAGGGTATACCCGTACGTATGCCCTAAGTCTATCAATTTATAGTAGGAGGGTAGTGGGTACGACTAGTTGAGATTGGAGCAGGCGGCACCTATGACAGCAGCTAGGAATACACGAAACTACTACCATCGTTATCGTTATTATGGTTAGTAAAAGGGATCATCCCATCTTGATTTTACTAGTAATAATGCAGAGTAGTTTTGTAGTGAAGCATATGTATATCACCTTACCTTACCTGCCTTGTCACACCTGCCATTTGTACAATGAACCCTCTTATCCACTTTGTATGCCTGTCATGTTTACCTTTATTTATTTACTGGCTAAAAGTTACTAGACTCGCCAGACTTCATGTCTGACCCCTTTGTTTCCCCCCTCTTTTCTTCCTTCCCCCCCCAAGGGTCTCAAGGAGGAAACACCCAGGTTTAGGCAGGATTTGGATATCATCTTCTAGGAGCTACTTCTGAAGTATGGCTCGAGTCTCTGTCTCTTATATGGCTTGCTCTTTAATATGGGGAATGATGTTTTTTTTTTAAATACCAATGTACTCTGATAATGTAAGACAAAAGTGTTTTGTTGTAATGGTTTTATGACTCATGGTATTATGTAACAAAGTATTTTGGTGATTTAATAAAGTTGTTTATTTTCCGCTTCAAAATTTTTTATATCTTTCTTATGATATTCTGTGACTGTTTACCTAATACGCTCCATTAAAGCTAAGGCATTCCCTTTGGGAGTGACCTTAATGGAGGTGGGGTGTTACATATATTATTTCGGTTGCTGGATGTGTCGGGCGGTTCCGGGCAGTCTTACACTGTAACCCAATCTAACCTCGAGTTAGGCATATTCATTTTTTAATTAATTTACATATTTACAATTTATGTTTATATGTAATTTATCCATAAGTTTTGTCAATTCAAGTCATGCCCCATTTACCCTCTAAATTATGTCCATAATTCTAGGTATACAATTCTACCATTTCATGCTACTAATTATTTACATGATTATGAGCCAATCTATGCCAATAACATGTAGTTTAATATTTTTTCCCAATGTCTTCCCCGTTATTCATTCGCATAATTCACATAGAATGTTAGGCTCGCAAGTTAGCCTAACTTATAAACAAAAGGGAAAAGAAAGGGACATGTAACATTCCAACAGGCCTAAACAATATAGATCAACATGCGTAGTATAAATTTGGTATAGAACGACATAAACTTAATTAAGCACATGAATGTGATCTTACATTTAAATTAGATCTAATTAACATGCGAACTAGCATGGATCTAATTGTATAAGCATGAACTTATGTAGATCTTAGACATGGGTACTAGCTTGGATCTAAACATGTAAGCATGTATGAACATAACTTATCATGTAATTTGCATATATAGCATGGTAGGTTCAATTGTGTCAGTCCAATATTCTCACAGGCATTGGATATACAACATGATAAATCAATCACAACAGTTCCATTGGCATGATAGGTTCCATTTTGCCAATCCAACATTCTCATTGGCATGTTAGGTTTCATTAAGTCAATCACAATATACTCATAGGCATAGGATGTACAACATGATAAATCAATCACAACAGTTCCATAGGCATGATAGGTTCCATTTTATCAATCTAACAGTCTCATAGGCATGTTTGGTTTCATTATGTCAATCACAATAGTCTCATAGGCACGATAGGTTTCATTACATCAATCACAATAGTCTCATAGGCATAGGCAATTCAGAATTGACAAAAGGATAGGCACGAATAGAATTAGGCATAGTTCTAAATCCAGTTATTACTGTCATGATTTCTTACTAGGTTTTCTCGCCTAAATAATAACTGTACTTATAGAAAAAGGATGGATCTTGATTTCTGGGATCTGATCTCTGAATTTGAAAAGCTATCCTTTGATGTAGACATTTGATTCTCTAGTTCTTCTAATTAATTCCTAGTTTGAATTTGATTCTCTAGTTTGGGGTAGATGAATGCAGGCAAGGCCAATTTGTAGACGAACATCATGACAGCTTCATAGAATGGGTTCTAGGGTTGAAGTTTGGGGTGATTATATAGAAGTCTAGGTTCAATTCTAGCCGTTAGATTAGTCTGGGAGAAATCAGAGCCATCAAACCAAAGAGATGTGTAGTCCAGCCAACCATAGCATGACACATATGCCCTAATAATACCTCAGAAATCAGTCCTTGGCCAATCAGAGAAGGCCACATAGCATAGAGCTGTAAAAATTCGTCATAGGAGCTGGATTTGGGAGGATCGACTCCCTAAAGGGGGGGGGGGTCGACACCTATGTCGGCTCCCCTATAGCGGGGTCGACACCTATGTCAACTCCCCTTGTGGGGGGAGGGGGGAGGTCGTTCTTGCCAGATTTTGAAATTTGAACTGTTTTCTTATTTGATTTATTAATATATTTAATTACTGTTTAAACTTGAAAACTTCTGAACTCCGTAACTTCTTCATACAGAGTCCGATTCACGTAAACTTGGACTCTGTCTCAAGCAGAATTCCAAGACGAACGAAATGGCGTAACCCGTTTCACCCAATTCCTCTTTAAAAATAAGTGTTCTTAGGTTCGTTAATTTTGATATTCACAGAAAATGCCGGGTGTTACAACTAACCTTATCTTCACCAGTCGTACTTCATAATATTGAATTGCCTTGTGATGTACAGCACATTAGGTAACTAACTTGTCTTTATATGCGGTTACTAAACATGTATATGCTAAAAGAAGGAAACCAAATATGAACTCAAAATTTATGAGATGGTACTCGACATTTATGAGATGTAGATATAGAGCTTGGTTAGTTGTCCCGTTTGGTCGGCATGTATTTGAACACATGCACACTGCCCGATCGAGTACAAGCAAGAGTAGTGGTGATTAATTGTCAATACATCAAAGTAACATCAAAGCATGTCTTGTAGAGAATTCAGTAAGTTATTGCTTATTGATGGTTGTTTTCCAAACACATAATGCAGCAGGTTCAAAAAGGAACAGTAGAAGATTACAAAGCCGTATTCACACCACCATTAGTGTTAGAAGGAGGAATGTTGTCTAAGTATCAACCACCTAGTACATTTAAGCAAGTTTTAGACCTCTTTAAAGGTCTACAGCCTGGATCTGACCTTAGTAATTTTCAGGTTTGTGTTTAGTTTTTATTTTATTTGTTTTGCAAAAGGACCAAACAATAGTTTGGTTTACTATGCAGCTTCCACCACTTTTTAATGTGCCATTGTTACAACTTCAGTGCTATGGGGACTCTATTTATTGCATTGGGTAAAATGATTATTTGTGAAAATGTGCTGAAGGAGAAAGCAGCCTCGAAAGATTTGTATTTGTTGTTGCTTGGTGTATTTCCACTACTCGCCCTCTTCTTTCTGGTTAAGCTACCTATAATTCCGTTCTTGGTGAAACATACCATGTTTCTAAAGGGACTCTTAGAGCAACTCCAACAAGGTTACGGGTCGTAACATTACGACCCGTAACATGTTGGGAGATATCGTTGATATCTCCCAATAGTCGCACGCCGATTTTATCGGCGTGCCACTTGCGAGCCGATTTTGTCAGCTCGAAAGCTTGCACATCGATAAAATCGGCGCATACGACCCCCGCGCCTACAAGTATGGCGTGGGAGCCATGGTTTGTATACCTTCCTCATATTTCATCATTTTTATTTTTTTAATTGATATGGATGCTAGGATGCCGCCACGCGTAACAAATTTCGGGAGACGTACAGTTCCAGCTCAACAGGACATTGCAACTGGTCCAGTGCACCTTCCTCCACCAGCTGGGATGACGATTTAGGATTTGCAGATCCTTCATGAGTTGCCAGAGGGGTACACGCACCGCTCGTTTACTGCGCTCAACACCGTTCCGGTATAAACTCTAATTTTATCATTTTTAATTATTGAAATGCTAAGTAGTTTACTATATTACGTAGAGGGCTTGATCTGTTGGTTTTATAGTTATAGTTTAATAAATTTATGCTATAATTTAGTAGTATGAACTATTGATTATATAGATACCGAACTGTTATGATTTTAACATTTACATTTACTGTACGGTTGAATAGTTTACTATATTATGTACGGACTGTTATAACTTAGTTCATTTACGTAGAGAGCTTGACTTGTTGGTTTTATAGCTATATTTTAGTTCATTTACATTATAATTTTTAGTAGTATAAACTGTTGATTATATAGATATTGAACCGTAATAATTTTAACATTTAGGACACTTACATCTACGTTTGCGGTAGTTGGGTGAAGTTTAGGATACAGTCCCCTGAAATTTACCATTACATATTCGAGAGAGGCTACTGGCTTGTCCATTCGGACCATTTTTACAGATTGTACCTCCCCAGTCCTTCGATCGACCTATAGTAGAGGCCTTGTCAGAGAGATAGTGGCCGACTACACACACATTTCACTTTCCTGATTTTGAGCTAGGCATCACCCCAGCAGATTTTTACATGCTTTTTAGGATTGAGATTGACCGCCCCGACAGAGTATCCTGCCCATTCAGTACCTCATACGAGTCACCCGAGTTGTACCTACAATATTTGCCAGATTTGTATGCGACTCAATCGACCATGGTGTCGTTTCAGTCACATATTTACTTGAGTACATTAGAGCATATGTTGATGCAGCAGATTCGCATGACATAATATATTGGGCCACCATTTTATATTTACATGGTTCGACATTCTTTTCGAACCAATGGAGTTTGATTAGATTGGGTTATCTAGCAGCATTAGTCGATTTAGATCAGCGGCATATGATTGATTGGGGCAGTGTTATTTTAGGTTATCTATATTCTGCTGTTGACTCTTATGCTTTTGGAGCGATTCAGTAGATGTTTGGCTTTTGGTACATGTTGCCGTGTTGGTACTATGAGTACACGGCCAACATGCATCCACACATGTTGCCCATCGCCAGTCATACCGCGAGTCCTTTTTCCCACGTATGCGTAGATGGGAGAGTAGTCTCCTAGACTGGCGTGCTCGTGCTGGGTCAGACACGATTTGATTGAGCCCCGTAATCAGTTAGAAATGAGGGAGACGGACAACATATTACGAGCACCTTGGAACACTTATTGGATGTTACTTTTAGCAGGTGGCCTGCTTCCTAAGGACCACCCGCTCATCATTGCATGTCGTATATCTATTCATCGTGTCCTCTTGCTCCCACCAGCCCACCTTCCTATTTGGTACTTGGGAGATCACTATTATTATCATGGCCCTGGCTTGACGCACGTGCCCGGAGATCCACCTCTTCCCGATGATATGTTTGGGCCCCGTCGTTCTATAGGGAGACGGTACATACAGGGTCTGAGACAACGTGGTTGAGTTGATATGATCGAGTTTTACATGCTCGATGCAGATTTTGACACTTATTATGTTCGGGCAGCTCCTAGGCGGTACTTGTTGCCAGATTACGTGCTGGTGTGAACTCCGAACACATTGGTCCCCGATTGATTACTAGTAGAGTTCATCCTCCACCGTTCATTTTTGACCCGACCCCTTCACAGTTATCCGACAAGACTACGGATTTCGCTCTGGTTAATACATTTCAGATAATTGTTCTCAGTGGTACACAGGTTTCCCTTCCTATTATCTATCCACCTGCTCACATGGTAGCATGTGTCCCTACTGCTGGGTTATATCCGGCACATCAGGTATTCTTCTTACTTGTGGATTTATTACCTTGTACATTCGAAGTTGTAGAAACTTATTTTATATGTTCTATATTTGCAGTATGCACCCCGGCTAGATAAGCACAGGATACATATTATCGCTATTTAGGAGAAGGCTCGGCTACATGCTCAATCCTTATATTAGGAGCACCAGGTGATAGTGCAGGGATTGCTGGAGCAGATTGAGGAGTTACAGGCCAAACTAGCGGCAGCATAGGGTGGTGATACAGCAGGTTCATATATCGTTGTATGGTCGTGTGGTGGTGGATGTCCAGGTGCTGCTAGAGGATTAGGTGGTGATGGAAGAGTCGGTTGTGGTGGAGGATGGGGGAGGGGAGTGTAGGATTAGGTGGTGATAGAGGAGTCGGTGGGGGTGGAGGATTAGGCAGTGACTAGCAGGATTTTCCTGATTATGACGGTGAGGATAACGCGGATGACATGGCGGAGGATGGTGAGGAGCCTAAGCACGATGATGATGTTGATGCTACGGATCTAGATTGACTTTCATAAGGATACTGCTAATTATATTTTTTTTATCATGATGTATATATGTGTACGACTCTATGTCGTGGACTTTACATTATTCTTTCGTGATGTATATATGTGTATGTCACATTGATGCATGTTGTACTATATTATCTACATTTTTTGTATATTACTATCGACGCCTATATTTTATGACATTCTGTGTACTGGACCCTTTATTATCTATATTCTATAATGCTCTGTGTAATGTTAAAGGATGTTTGAAACATTTAATTATAAAACGATGTTCGAATCGTTTATTCATAATTTAATTATAAAACGAATTACAGCAGTGCGGTAGTTCGTAATATAATGTTTTGAATTTTAATTGGTTGTACAGGATCCAATTTAATTCGGATTTCTTTGAAATGAAAAACGTTCAAATTGAATTGATAGTAATTTTCTAGTGGAAGAGAAAAATTGGGTTTTCGTGTTGTAGATTTTGTTTTATGTCCAAACTAAAATATCAAATAGTCGCTATGGAATTCCTTTAAATTATAACGCTTATTTAAATAAAATAAATGATTCTTATGTAAAGTAAAATTGTTTTGGCTTGGAATTCCACCAATGAAGCAGCGCACGACACGATGTACACTACATTGGCTATATATAGGTGGGGCCGACCCTGTTTTTCGCTCGTAATATCATTGTGGACGACCCAGTTTTTTGCTATATATATCGGCTTCTCAAAATCAGGCTAAACCCTCATTCGCAATTTCTTTTCTTCCAGTCGCCTACTCCTTCCTCTTTTCCCATTCTGGCCTTATACTTGAAAAGAAATAATATAGTTGCCTTATTGGTGTATGTTGAAATAGGGAAAAGAAAGTGTAGGCTTAACCATGGCCAACTTGGGAAATTACGATGAGGTGGTTTCAAATCAACGACCTAGAAAAGAAAGGGTAGTTGAAGGGCGCGTTGTCGAGCCAATAGGTCTAGGTGGATCCAACTCTTTATGTTGTTGTGGAGAAGAATCAGTGGTCATTGTTTTGAAAACAAAAAAAATGCTGGTCGTCGTTTTTTACGGTTGTGAAGCCTACGAGGACCACAAGGTTTTTCCTGAAGAAATTGATTGTTGATACTTTAAGCGGTGGATTGATCCTCCGATGTGCGAATGTAGAGTTCAATATGCACTTGAAGCACAAGCCGAAATAAGATGTTTGAACTTGATTGTTGCTAAGCCAACCAGAGCTGGATTTTTCCCGCGTCCATGGCAGGTCTATGAGGAAGCTATGTTATCGTGATTTATTGTCCTTTGAAGTTGATATTTTTCTGTTCAGTAGTTGTGGTTCCTACGATTGTAGTTTGGCATTTCTTAATGTTGTAATATTGTAGTTCATATGTTTATGTGGAAACTATGTTTTTGTTGTGTTTATCACTAAAAACTAGGATACATAAGGATATGCACTTTAATAATTCAAATATTATGCATAGTCCAATGCTCATAACGTTAGTGATAGAGAATCTTCAATATGCACTAGCATTGGACACTGTTAATGCCATAATAGAGAATATACACTATGCGAAAATCACTGTCCACTATAGCCATAATAGAGAAACATTGAAATATAATTTATTTATAACAACAATATAAAATAAAAGATTTTAACTTTATTCACTATAGTTTTGGGTTGGCATTCAACACGAGTTAGTACGTGGATGACCCTACTTGTTAAATTCCATGGCTACATTGCCTGGACGACCTTACATACATAAATTCCTAAACAGTTATTATGTGGACGACCCTACACACTATGAACTAGACCAAGACATGTACCAGTAAAGGAGAACTCAAGGTAAATTAGTTGGCACCCAGGCCAAAAAAGGAGCTCTCTATCCAACAAAGGAGCACAATGCTAAAATAAAAGAGTGCTCTCTCCAATAAAGGAGCACTTTGTCTAATCAAATTGCACGATGTCCAATAAAGGAGTGCTTCGTCCAATAAAGGAGCGCTTTGTCCAATAAAACTGCACTCTGTCCAATAAAGGAGTGCTTTGTCCAATAAAGAAGCGTTTTGTCTAATAAAACTACACTCTGTCCAATAAAGGAGCACTCTATTTAATAAAGGAGCACTATGGCCAATAAATGAGCGCACTCCAACCAATAAAGTTACCCATTGGCCAAGACCTCTTACCTTATATACAATAGCAACATCGCAACCATATCTCATTTCCAAACACATTTACAAACAAAAATGGATTCCTATTTTATGACATGCATCATGGCTTTTAATAGTGATTCAAAGGAAGAGGAATTCCTTCAAGAGGAAGCAGAAGAAATACAGGAAATACGAGACTTATACCATGAAGCCTACGACTCATCATCCATAAGTCGAGGAGGGTCGGTTCCTCGAAGGATATTTATACACCGAAATCATGCTAAATACCATAAGTCTCTGATGCAAAATTACTTCATTGACAACTATACTTACGGGCCTGATATGTTTCGTAGAAGAATCAAGATGCAGAAATGTCTATTTCATCGGATATTGGCAGGTATTCAAGGTAACAATGATTACTTTAAGTGCAAACAAAATGCATAGAAGATGCAGGGATTGTCCGGTTTTAAGAAAATGACAGCCGCTATGCGAATGTTAGCTTATGGCACTCCTGCTGTTGCTTTGGACGATGCATACCAAATAGCAGAGAGCACAACACTAGAAAAACTTGAAAAATTCTGTCAAGCTGTGGTGGATGTCCATGGAAAAGAATACTTAAGAACTCCAAACGAAGCAGATGTAGTGCGAATCAGAGAGATGTACGAAAGCAGGGGATGGTCGGAATGTTGGGGAGTCTGAACTGTATGCACTGGGAATGGAAAAACTGCCATAAGGGATTACAAGGTGCGTACAACAGGAAGGAAAGGTGACCAACCGTCATTTTGGAAGCTGTGGCATCGTACGATCTATGGATATGGCACGTTTTCTTCGGAATCCCCGGTTCGAATAATGACTTAAATGTTATAGAAATATCCCATCTGTTCAATGATCTTGCTCAAGGCCAGGTACCTCCTTTAAAAATTACCCTAGGCGTAAATACTTATGACCATGGATATTACCTAGGTGACGGCATTTACTTGAAATAGAGCACCGTTGTTAAAACATGTCCAAATCCATTGGCTCCTAAACAAGTCAAATTCACGGCGATGCAGGAGGGACAAAGAAAAGATGTAGAACGTGCTTTCGATGTTTTACAATCTATATTTGAAATGATAAGTAATCCATGTCGGTTGTGGTTTAGGAAAAAGACGTCTACAATCATGTTTGCCTGCATCGTTCTACACAACAGGATTATAGAAGATAAAGAGATATGGATGAAGGGCAACACCACTACGCATATGAAGGTGCTTCGCAACCACCCCAAGTATTCCGAAAGAACACACTGCTAATAGAAGAGGAATTCAACATTCATTTGGAACGTCACGTTATGTTTAGAGATGCACAACTCCATATCCAGCTGCAGAAAGATCTTATGGATCATTTATATAATTTTGTCTTTTGTTATTGCCATTTCAGCATTCATTTATTAAATCCAATAAGTCATCTTTTAGGAATGTTATACGTGTAACAATAATAACAATTATATATAGAAAAAATTATAGCTAAAATATGGCATTTATGACACTTAATGTTCTTTTATTTAGGAGATGTTTTTATTCAATCAATAGTAAATTACTGGAAAATTACTGCTTATGTTTGTTACTCATTTAGATATCTCATCATCCTCCAGTATCTGCTCTTCATGTGGTTGATAAGGAACAAAATATTGAACTTATATGGTGCCAAAATCAAGAACCAAAATTTTATGTGATGTGAATACCTTTACTTTACTCATATCAGTTATGATAGGAAAAAAAAGTCTTATACTTGCACTAATATTAGAGCTCGATGTTTTTTCCCCTCTTATTTTTCCTCATATTGAATGATGATATTATTATAAAATAGAAAGCTTATGTCGTACTAGCAAGCAATCCTGAAATCATACATGTGTTATTTATGCCTAAGCTTACATCAGCGTTCTTCATTTTTGCAAAGCTAGAACTAAGAAAACTACAAAATTAAAGGATGTGCTAAACTTGAAAAAAATAAAAGTGTCAATAATATGGTAAGTCAATTCATCAATGATTATATTACACTATTTTGATGCCCCAACCATATAATAATGCTTTGCAATTCTCGTTGTGGTTTATAAATGGAATGTCGGTTCCAAGTATTTGTAGTCATCTTAATAATCTTTGGGCAATTCATGTAATGCAACTAAATAATGAAATCGACCATGGGTACCACATGAGTAACTATAGAAAGTACAATTTGACTACAACTAAAAACGAACAACTCAATTATGTGCCTAATTCAACTTAAGCATCACATCACATAATTAAATAAGCGGTCGACTCCAACCATACTGGAAATTAATGAATTAATACAAAAATTAAATGGTTGAAATGGGTTAGGGACACGATAGAGGAACTGATCGTGAAAACTAATGGGTACATAGTACGGCAATAACATGAGTTAATTGTTGCTCAAATACATAAATACATAACATATGTGATGTATGCATCGTTAATGCACACTCAAGATCCCATATGTATAATATAAGATGATAATTTTTGACTAAGATATATAGTTGTCTCTGTAGCAATAATATAAAAAATGGTCTCATCGCTATTAAACTTGAAATGCCTCATATCAACACGTATTATAATAATAATAGATGGATCGGAGTGTATCTGAGCAAATAGAGCCCGAATAAAAGCTCACAAAATTTCGCTATAATTTATAGTACTCTTCGATCACTATGCTTTCTTAATTTTGTACTTATAAATAGCTATCTGTTTGAAGCCCCACTGTTGGCCGATACCTGCTAATTCAATGTTTTTTATCTTTCAGTTTAGCACAAAATTAATAGAAAACGAATAATTGGAAAAGTTCTTTTTTAAATCAAAGGCTAATTATAAAGCTTACCATGACTACACACAGCGCACAGTGCACAGAAATAACTGGATAGTAAATTCTATTGTATGCTGGGGATTTTGTGGTTTGAGACGCTTTTGGAGGAGAACGAATGTTGTACTTTAGACTTTAAGGATTTGCAGAGACAATTCTTTCAGACAATAGTTCAATCCACTAGGTACAATCAGTTTATCGAACTATTGACTTTCAGGATTCAATAAAGCCTTGGAACAGCGAAATCGGATTCAAAGTGTGTACGGCTTTGATCCGATCAAGAACACTCTTATTTTATTATTTGTTGTTGCAAGAATCAAATATAGAAAGAACAGGAAGAAGAGAGACAATTCTGCAACACCTTTCCAGCATTGCAAATTTAGAAATTTGCAACACTTTATAAGCGTTAGTAATGGCAGAGCGTTGCAGAATGCAGGAAGAAGAAGAACTATTTTCTAAAGTGATTTAAAACAATTTCTGGCCGTGGCTATTTATAACAACGAAGAGGTATCCATTCAGGGAAATGTCACGACTGTTTGCTATAGTCATATCCATTCGTACAATGTCGCATCCCTTCGTTTGAATTTCAAATGATACGCCTCTTCATTTGTAACGTTCTGGAAACGTTACAAACCTGCGCCCTATTTCAAAAAATACAATGGTTCGCAACGCAAGCCCATTAGCATTCTCGGCCCAACTGAGCACGAGACCCCAAGAGCCCTAAGGCCCAAGGCCCATCTTTTGACATTTAAATATATAATGCATATGCCATGTTCATGCACTTGCCTTATATCCCCTTCTCTTCTTTCCTTTGAAATAATATACCATGTCTTTACATATATAGAGACAAGTCCTTTCTTATTTCATGATGTGGGACAAAGACAACTCTTCATTCCTTCTTCTGTCTTTCTTTCCTCTTTAAAAACAAGCCCCCCCAAAACACTAATTTGAAAATTTTCTAACAATCACCACAATTTTCAAAATAAATAAATAAAGTGGACGGCTGAATCACTAGTGTGACTTCCTACATACCCAAGTGGGATCAAGCCTATGTAGTTCTAAGATCAAATTTTGCATCATCATGGAAACAACACATAAATAAAAGATATCTTTTGGATTTGAACCTTTACATAGTGTAAATCATTCAAATTTCTATCGAGATTCTATGGTGAACGAATCTTAAACCAAGTAACCCTTAATGATAAAACCGGAACAATCGAACATGTTGTATTCCTTAGATAAAGCGTTCTACATTGCTCAGCACATTAATAGCCATGTGCTTTAATCCTGGTTCATGAGCCTGCTTTAGAAAGCAGCATTACATTCCTAGGAAACGACCTGATTTCCATACTCATATTGGTAACTCTCTTAACGTGTTTCTACGAGACACCTTTTAAGGTTTCTAGACTTATTAAGGATATGTATCCATCCTTTGTCCATGCCGAATCCAACACTAAGTATTATGGAATAATTGATTTAGTGTTCCATAATCATACTTTTAACTTTTTGGTACCCATTGAACTTTGTCTATCTTTTTCAAGACATAAGTTGGGTTTCTGTTATGGATGATTAATCTTCATTCACAGACCTTAGTCCCATTTCTTTTGATTTTATAAAAACCATAGCCTTTGTAAGACCTTTAGTAAGTGGGCCAGCCAAGTTTTTCTTCGTTTCTATGTAGTCAACAGTTATATCTCCACATTTAAGTAACTGTCTTACCATCTGATGTCTTAGACTCACATGTCTAGACTTTCCATTATATGTCCTATTAGAGACATCATATATCGTTGCTTGATTATCACAGTCAATTAAGACTGCTGGAGATGGCTTCTTCCACAATGGAATTTCTATTAACAAATTCCCCAGCCATTCCGCTTCCTTACATGCATCTGTTAATGCAATCAATTTTGATAACAAAGTTGAATCAGATATACAGGTCTGCTTCTTGGAATCCCAAGATAAAATAGTACCTCCTAATGTAAATATCCATCCAGCCGTAGAATTGGATTTGGATTCTACATTATTCCAAGTTGCATCACTATATCCTTCTATTGCAGCATGATATCCTTTATAAGATAACCCATAGTTAATGGTTCCTTTCAAATAACTTAAAACTCTAGAAATGGCTTGCTAGTGTTCGAAACCAGGGTTACCCATAAATTTACACAATACACTTATAGCATGTGCGATGTCGGGTCTAGTGTAATGCATAACATATATAAGACTCCCAATAACACAAGAATACTCAAGTTAAGAAATGGTAAGCCCAATGTTCTCTTCTAATTTTATACTTGGATCAAAAGAAGTTGGTGCTAGTTTGTCATCATAATGACCAAACTTCTTTAGGAACTTCTCAATGTAATGTGACTGGGTTAGTAATAATTCCCCCGCTTTCCTAATGATTTTAATTCCTAAAATCACATAAGCCCCTCCAAGATCTTTAATATCAAATTTAGAAGATAGAAACTTTTTAGTTTCATTCACACAGTATATATTAGAACCAAATATTAGCACGTCATCAATGTATAAACATATTATAACATAACCATTGTTATCCGATTTGCAATAAATACATTTACCTGCATCATTTACAATGAATCCAAATGACAGTGCAACTTTATCAAACTTCTCATGCCATTGCATAGAACCTTGCCTCAAGCTATAAAGAGATTTGACTAATTTACAAACTTTCTTTTCTTGTCCTAGTGTTATAAAACCTTCAGGTTGTTCCATGTATGTCTCTTCCTCTAAATCTCCATTTATAAAAGTTGTCTTTACATCCATTTGATGTATGACTAAATTATGAATTGATGCAAGTGCTATTAAACAACATATGGAAGATATGCGAGCAACTAAAGCATATGAATCGAAATAATCTACTCCTTGTCTTTGTTTATATCCCTTAGAAACTAATCTGGCTTTAAATTTATCAATGGATCCTTTTGTATTCAACTTTTTCTGAATATCCATTTACATCCTATAGGTTTTGCACCAGGAGGTAAATCAGTTAATACCCAAGTTTGGTTTAACATTATGGAATTCATTTCATCATTGATAGCTTCTTTCCAGAAATTAGAATCTCTGGAACTCATAGCTTCAGAATAAGTTCTGGGATCATAATTGACGTTCATTACATATCTTTTCACATTAAGGACTTTGTCCTTATTACCTTCTATGAGATATGTTATGAAGTCAGGACCATAGTCCTTCTCTATTCTCGCTCTTTTACTTCTCCTATGTTCAGTACTATTGTCTGGTACTGCCACTTCCTTGTTGTTTTGAGAAGGAGCATAATCATCGTCATTAATATCATTGTTATGGACTAGATGATATTAATGGATTCTCAATAATTTGATTTTCAAAGAATTCTACATCTACAGATTCTATAACTTCTAAGGTGTCAAGTATAAGGAACCTATAAGTTATACTATTAACAGAATATCCTATGAAAACACACTTAAATGCCCTATTTCCTAACTTTGGTCGTTTAAGGTCAAGTTTTTTAACATAAGCTAAGCAACCCCAAACATGAAGTCTAGTAAGGTTTAGTTTTCTATTAAACCATAATTCGTAAGGGGAAATATTATTCTTTTTAAGTGGTACTCTATTTAAAATGTAACATGCAGATATCATAGCATCACCCCATTGGTTATAAGGTAAATTAGAACTTATGAGCATGGCGTTAACAATTTCTACTAAAGTTCTATTTTTCCTCTCAGCAACACCATTTTGTTGTGGTGTATAAGGAGCGGTACATTGGTGAATTATACCATTTTGTTTACAAAACAAAGTGAACTCATTTGAAAAATATTCACCACCACGATCCGAATGTAACACTTTAATTTTAACTCCTAATTGTGCTTAGACTTTTGCTTTGTAAATTTTGAATTTATCAAAGGCCTCATCTTTTGATTTCATTAGATATACATATGCATATCTAGTATAATCATCAATAAATGTCCTATAGTATTGGTTACCACCATAGGTGATATGACTTTTTATGTCACCCACATCACTATATGCTAAATCAAGCAAACCAGTATTACTTTCAACAAATTTAAAGGATTTCTAGTGTATTTTTGCTTGAACACAAATTTCACATTTAGTGACGGAATCGAAATCACAATCAGAAATTAATCCTAAATTATGCATATTTCTAAGAGACTTATAATTAACATGTCCTAATCTACCATGCCATAAATAAACAGAATCAACAATATAAGCAGAAGATTTATTCATTAGACTCAACTTAATCATGTAGTTACAAGAGTATCCCTGTCCAATAAATTTGCTGTTCTTGGAAAACACTAACTTATCAGACTCATACACCATCTTGAATCCTCCTTTGTTAAGAAGGTATCCAGAAACCAAATTGTTACACATATCGGGTACATAAAATACATTTACTAATGTGAGAAATTTCCCAGAGGTGAATGTAAGTTCAATTGTGCCTTTTTCCCATTACTTTGCTTGCAACTATGTTTGCGCCATTAACTTCACTGGTTTCTCCATTATTATATTCGTAATTCTTGAAAAGGTTACGGTCTTTGCAAACACGAATGGTTGCTCCAGTAACGAGGCACCAATCATTATCAACGCCACTAACGGAGTTCGCCTCTTGTACAACTGCCACAACCTTTTCTTCGATCACATTTGCTTTTTTCTTGTTTCTTCCTAAGATGGCAGTCTCGAGCATAGTGGCAGGGTTTGTTATAATAGTAATAAGCACCCTTCTTTTTGTTCTTGGAATTACCATTCTTCTTAAACTGTGTCTCATTTTTAGGATTCAATTTATCTGTAATTTCAACATTATTTGCCTTAGCCTAAGACTCAGTTTGCGGATTATCATCTAGTTCGCGTTTACGAGAATCGTCTTTAATACGAAGATGATGCTGTAAACTGACTAAATTATAATCCGTTTTCGCATGTTTCAATTTTTTCTTATAATCATTACTAGAATTCTGGAGTCTTAATACAATAACTCCAACAACAAAAGATTCAGGGAGATCAATGCCGACTTTTATAAGTTGATTCACCAACAGTAAGATTTCACTCACTTGTCCAATTATGGACTTATTGGCGACCATTTTGAAATCCAAAAAATTACAAATAAGAATTTTTTTATTACTTGCCTCGGATATGCGATACTTGCTGTCCAAAGCAATCTAGAGTTCCTTTGCAGTTTCCAAGGTCCTATAAGCATTGTATGTTGGAGTAGACAATGCATTCAGAATGTGCCCTCTGCATAGTAAATCATCCTTTTTGCGCTTTTCTCGTTTCTCTTTCAGGGCAGCATCCTCGTCAACGATTTCTCATGGTATATCTTCCGAATCGTCTTCCAAAATGTAGAATAATTTCACAGTGATTAGGAAGAACTTCATCGTCTCTTGCCAATGAGTAAAGTTTTCACCATCAAAACGCTCCAATTTCGTCAACTGCTGATTCATAACTTGCAATGTGCTCAAACCTTCCATGATTGAAGATATTGTCTGAAAGTTTGTTGGGGATTTTGTGTTTTAAAATGATTTTGGAGGAGAATGAATGCTGTACTTCAGACTTTAAGTATTTTCAGAGCAAAGTCTTTCAAACGATTGTTCAATCCACCAGGTACAATCGGTTTATCGAACTATTGACTTTCATGATTCAATAAAGGCTTAGAACAGCGAATTTGGATTCAAAATTTGTACGGCTTTGATCCGATCAAGAAGACTCTGATTTTATAATCTCATGATGTAAGAATCAAACATAGAAATAAGATAAAGAAGAGAGACAATTCTACAACACCTTTCAAGTGTTGCAAATTCCGAAATTCGCAACACTTTTCAAGCGTTAGTAATGGCAGAGCGTTGCAGAATGTAGGAAGAAGAAGAACTATTTTCTAAAGTGATTTCAAACGGTTTCTAGGCATGGCTATTTATTACAACAAAGAGGTATCCATTCAGCGAAACGTCACGACCGTTTTCTACGATCATATCCGTTTGTACAGCGTCGCATCCCTTCGTTTGAATTTCAAATGATACTCCTCTTCATTTGTAACGTTCCGAAAACGTTACAAACCTGCGTGCCTAATTCAAAAATTACAACGGTTCGCAGCGCAAGCCCATTAGCATTCAAGGCCCAACTGATCACGAGACCCCAAGAGCCCCAAGGCCCATCTTTTGACATTTTAATATTTAATGTATATGCCATGTTCGTGCACTTATCTTATATCCCCTTCTCTTCTGTCTTTTCAAATATTATACCATGTCTTTAATATATATAGAGACAAGTCCTTTCTTATTTCATGATGTGGGACAAAGACAACTCTTCATTCCTTATTCCTTCTTCCTTTTCTCTTCAAAAACAAACCCCTTAAAGCATTGATTTGAAATTTTTCTAACAATCTCCCCTAATTATTAAAATAAATAAATAAAGTGGACGGCAGAATCACTAGTGTGACTTCCTACATACCAAAGTGGGATCAAGCCTATATAGTTCTAAAATCAAATTTTGTATCATCATGGAAACAACACATAAATAAAAGGTATCTTTTGGATTTGAACCTTTACTTAGTATAAATCATTCAAAGTTCTATCGAGATTCTATGGGGAACGAATCTTGAACCAAGTATCCCTTAATAATAAAACTAGAACAATCATATATGTTGTATTCCTTAGTTAGAGTGTTCTGTATTGCTCAGCACGTTAATGGCCATGTGCTTTAATCCTGGTTCATGAGTCAACTTTAGAAAGCGGTCTTACTTTCCTAGGAAATGGCCTGATTTCCATACTCATACAAGGAACCTTTTAAGGTTTATAGACTTATTAAGGATATGTATCCATCCTTTGTTCAAGCAGAATCCAACACTAAGTATTATGGGATAATTGATGTAGTGTTCCATTGTCATACTCTTAACTTGTTGGTACCCACTGAACTTTGTCAATCTTTTTCAAGACACAAGTTGGGTTTCTGTTAGGGATGATCAATCTTCATTCACATACCTTAGTCCCATTTCATTTTATTTTATAAAAACCATAGCCTTTGTAAAACTGTTAGTAAGTGGGTCAGCCAAGTTTTTCTTCGTTTCTACGTAGTCAACAGTTATATCTCCACATTTGAGTAACTGTCTTAACATCTGATGTCTTAGACTCACATGTCTAGACTTTCCATTATATGTCCTATTAGAGACATCATATATCGTTGCTTGATTATCACAGTCAATTAAGACTGCTGGAGATGGCTTCTTCCACAATGGAATTTCTATTAAAAAATTCCCCAGCCATTCCGCTTCCTTACATGCATCTGTTAATGCAATCAATTTTGATAACAAAGTTGAATTAGATATACAGGTCTGCTTCTTGGAATCCCAAGATAAAACAGCGCCTCCTAATGTAAATATCCATCCAGTCGTAGACTTGGATTTGGATTCTACATTGTTCCAAGTTGCATCACTATATCCTTCTATTGCAGCATGATATCCTTTATAAGATAACCCTTAGTTAATGGTTCCTTTCGAATAAGTCAAAACTCTAGAAATGGCTTTCTAGTGTTCGAAACCAGGGTTACCCATAAATTTACACAATACACTTGTATCATGTGCGATGTCGGGTCTAGTGTAATGCATAACATACATAAGACTCCCAATAACACTAGAATACTCATGTTAAGAAATGGTAAGCCCAATGTTCTCTTCTAACTTTATAGTTGGATCTAAAGGAGTTGGTGCTGGTTTGTCATCATAATGACCAAACTTCTTTAGGAACTTCTCAATGTAATGAGACTAGGTTAATAATAACTCCCCCGCTTTCCTAATGATTTTAATTCCTAAAATCACATCAGCCTCTCCAAGATCTTTAATATCACATTTAGAAGATAAAAACTTTTTAGTTTCATTCACACAATATATATTGGAACCAAATATTAGCACGTCATCAACGTATAAACATATTATAACATAACCATTGTTATCTAATTTGCAATAAATACATTTACCTGCATCATTTACAATGAATCCAAATGACAGTGCAACTTTATCAAACTTCTCATGCGATTGCATGGAACCTTGCTTCAAGCTATAAACAGATTTGACTAATTTACAAACTTTCTTTTCTTGGCTTGGGGTTATAAATCCTTCAGGTTGTTCCATGTATGTCTCTTCTTCTAAATCTCCATTTATAAAAGTTGTCTTTGCATCCATTTGATGTATGACTAAATTATGAATTGATGCAAGTGCTATTAAACAACATATGGAAGATATGCGAGCAACTGAAGCATATGTATCGAAATAATCTACTCCTTGTCTTCGTTTATATCCCATAGAAACTAATCTGGCTTTAAATTTATCAATGGATCCTTTTGTGTTCAACTTTTTCTGAATATCCATTTACATCTTATAGGTTTTGCACCAGGAGGTAAATCGGTTAATACCCAAGTTTGGTTTAACATTATGGAATTCATTTCATCATTGATAGCTTCTTTCCAGACATTAGAATCTCTAGAACTCATAGCTTCAGAATAAGTTCTGGGATCATAATCGACGTTCATTACATATCTTGTCACATTAGGGACTTCGTACTTCTTGCCTTCTAGGAGATACGTTATGAAGTCAGGACCATAGTCCTTCTCTATTCTCGCTCTTTTACTTCTCCAGTGTTCAGTACTATTGTTTGGTACAGACACTTCCTTGTTGTTTTAAGCAGGAGCATAATCATCGTCATTAATATCATTGTTATGCACTAGATGATATTAATGGATTCTCAATAATTTGATTTTCAAAGAATTCTACATCTACAGATTCTATAACTTCTAAGGTGTCAACTATAAGGAAACTATAAGTTATACTATTAACGGAATATCCTATGAAAACACACTTAAATGACCTATTTCCTAACTTTGGTCGTTTAGGGTCAGGTTTTTTAACATAAGCTAAGCATCCCCAAACTTTAAGTCTAGTAAGGTTTGGTTTTCTATTAAACCATAATTCATAAGGGGAAATATTATTCTTTTTAAGTGGTACTCTATTTAAAATGTAACATGCAGATATCATAGCATCACCCCATTAGTTATGAGGTAAATTAGAACTTATGAGCATGGCGTTAACAATTTCTACTAAAGTTCTATTTTTCCTCTCCACAACATCATTTTGTTGTGGTGTATAAGGAGCAGTACATTGGTGAATTATACCATTTTGTTTACAAAACAAAGTGAACTCATTTGAAAAATATTCACCACCACGATCTGAATGTAACACTTTAATTTTAACTCCTAATTGTGTTTCGACTTTTGCTTTGTAAATTTTGAATTTATCAAAGGCCTCATCTTTCGATTTCATTAGATATACATATGCATATCTATTATAATCATCAATAAATGTCATATAGTATTGGTTACCACCATAGGTGATATGACTTTTTAAGTCACCCACATCACTATATGCTAAATCAAGCAAACCGGCATTACTTTCAACAAATTTAAAGGATTTCTAGTGTACTTTTACTTGAACACAAATTTCACATTTAGTGACGGAATCGAAATCACAATCAGAAATTAATCCTAAATTGTGCATATTTCTAAGAGACTTATAATTAACATGTCCTAATCTACCATGCCACAAATTAAAAGAATCAACAATATAAGCAGAAGATTTATTCATTAGACTCAACTTAATTATGCCGTTACAAGAGTATCGCTGTCCAATAAATTTGTTGTTCTTGGAAAACACTAACTAATCAGACTCATACACCATCTTGAATCCTCCTTTGTTAAGAAGGTATCCAGAAACCAAATTCTTACACATATCGGGTTCATAAAATACATTTACTAATATAAGAAATTTCCCAGAGGTGAATGTAAGTTCAATTGTGCCTTTTCCCATTACTTTGCTTGCAACTATGTTTGCGCCAGTAACTTCAATGGTTTCTCCATTATGATCTTCGTAATTCTTGAAAAGGTTACGGTCTTTGCAAACATGAATGGTTTCTCCAGGATCGAGCCACCAATCATTATCAATGCCACTAACAAAGTTCGCCTCCTGTACAACTGCCACAAGCTTTTCTTCGACCACATTTGCTTTTTGTTGTTTCTTCCTAAGACGGTAGTCTCAAGCATAGTGGTCGGGTTTGTTACAATAGTAATAGGCACCCTTCTTTTTGTTCTTGGAATTACCATTCTTCTTAAACTGTGTCTCATTCTTTGGATTCAATTTATCAGTAATTTCAACATTATTTGCCTTATCCTAAGACTCAGTTTGCGGATTATCATCTATTTCGCGTTTACAAGAATCCTCTTTAATACGAAGATGATGCTGTAAACTGTCTAAATTATAATCCGTTTCCGCATGTTTCAATTTTTTCTTATAATCATTACTAGAATTCGAGTGTCTTAAAATAATAACCCCAACAACAAAAGATTCAGGGAGATCAATGTCGACTTCTATAAGTTGACTCAACAACAGTAAGATTTCACTCACTTGTCCAATTATGGACTTGTTGGCGACCATTTTGAAATCCATAAGATTACAAACAAGAAATTTTTTATTACTTGCCTCGGATATGCGATACTTGCTGTCCAAAGCAGTCTAAAGTTCCTTTGCAGTTTCCAAGGTCCTATGAGCATTGTATGTTGGAGTAGACAATGCATTCAGAATGTGCCCTCTGCATAGTAAATCATCCTTTTTGCGCTTTGCTCGTTTCTCTTTCAGAGCAGCATCCTCGTCAGTGGTTTCCCATGGTATATCTTCTGAATCGTCTTCCAAAATGTAGAATAATTTCATAGTGATTAGGAAGAACTTCATTGTCTCTTGCCAATGAGTAAAGTTTTCATCGTCAAAACGCTCCAATTTCGTCAAATGCTGATTCATAACTTGCAATGCGCTCAAACCTTCCATGATTGAAGATATTGTCTGAAAATTTGTTGGGGATTTTGTGGTTTGAGATGCTTTTGGAGGAGAATGAATGTTGTACTTCAGAATTTAAGTATTTGCAGAGCAAAGTCTTTCAGACAATAGTTCAATCTACCAGGTACAATCGGTTTATCGAACTATTGACTTTCAAGATTCAATAAAGCCTTGGAACAACGAATTTGGATTCAAAGTTTGTACGGATTTGATCCAATCAAGAAGACTCTGATTTTATAATCTGATGATGTAAGAATCAAATATAGAAAGAAGAGAAAGAAGAGAGACAACTCTACAACACCTTTCAAGTGTTGCAAATTCCGAAATTTGCAACACTTTTCAAGCGTTAATAATGGCAGAGCATTGCAGAATGTGGGAAGAAGAAGAACTATTTTCTAAAGTGATTTCAAACGATTTCTAGGCGTGGCTATTTATAACAAAAAAGTGGTATCCATTTAGTGAAACATCACGACCGTTTTCTACGATCATATCCGTTTGTACAGCGTCGCATCCCTTCGTTTGAATTTCAAGTGATACGCCTCTTCATTAGTGACGTTTTGAAAATGTTACAAACCCGCGTGCCTAATTCAAAAATTACAACGGTTCGCAGCGCAAGCCCATTAGCATTCAAGGGCCAACTGATCACGAGACCCTAAGAGCCCCAAGGCCCATCTTTTGACATTTAAATATTTAATGTATATGCCCTGTTCGTGCACTTATCTTATATCCCCTTCTCTTCTTTGTTTTCAAATATTATACCATGTCTTTAATATATATAGAGACAATTCCTTTCTTATTTCATGATGTGAGACAAAGACAACTCTTCATTCCTTCTTTCTTTCCTCTTCAAAAACAAAGCCCCTTAAAACATTGATTTGAAATTTTTCTAACAATCTCCCCTAATTTTTAAAATAAATAAATAAAGTGGACAGTAGAATCACTAGTGTGACTTCCTACATACCCAAGTGGGATCAAGCCTATGTAGTTCTAAAATCAAATTTTGTATCATCGTGGAAACAACATATAAATAAAAGGTATCTTTTGGATTTGAACCTTTACTTAGTATAAATCATTCAAAGTTCTATCGAGATTCTATGGTGAACGAATCTTGAACCAAGTATCCCTTAATAATAAAACTGGAACAATCATATATGTTGTATTCCTTAGTTAGAGTGTTCTATATTGCTCAGCACGTTAATTGCCATTTTCTTTAATCCTGGTTCATGAGTCTACTTTAGAAAGCGGTCTTACTTTCCTAGGAAATGGCCTGATTTCCATACTCATACAAGACACCTTTTAAGGTTACTAGACTTATTAAGGATATGTATCCAACCTTTGTTCAAGCAGAATCCAACACTAAGTATTATGGGATAATTGATTTAGTGTTCCATTATCATACTCTTAACTTGTTGGTACCCACTGAACTTTGTCAATCTTTTTCAAGACAAAAGTTGGGTTTCTGTTAAGGATGATCAATCTTCATTCACATACCATAGTCCTATTTCATTTTATTTTATAAAAACCATAGCTTTTGTAAGACCTTTAGTAAGTGGGTCAGCCAAGTTTTTCTTCGTTTCCATGTAGTCAACAGTTATATCTCCACATTTGAGTAATTGTCTTACCATCTGATGTCTTAGACTCACATGTCTAGACTTTCCATTATATGTCCTATTAGAGACATCGTATATCGTTGCTTGATTATCACAGTCAAATAAGACTGCTAGCGATGGATTCTTCCACAATGGAATTTCTATTAACGAATTCCTAAGCCATTCCGCTTCCTTACATGCATCTGTTAATACATTCAATTCTGATAACAAAGTTGAATCAGATTTACAGATCTGCTTCTTGGAAGCCCAAGATACAACATCGCCTTTTAATGTAAATATCCATCCAGTCGTAGACTTGGATTTGGATTCTACATTGTTTCAGGTTGCATCACTATATCCTTCTATTACAACAGGATATCCTTTATAAGATAAACCATAGTTAATGGTTCCTTTCAAAAAAGCTAAAACTCTAGAAATGGCTTTCCAGCGTTCGAAACCAGGGTAACCCATAAATCTACACAATACACTTATAGTATGTGCGATATCGGGTCTAGGGCAATGCATAACATACATAAGACTCCCAATAGCACTAGAATACTCAAGTTGAGAAATGTTACATCCAGTGTTCTCTTCTAAATTAATACTTGGATATAAAGGAGTTGGTGCTGGTTTGTCATCATAATGACCATACTTTTTTAAGAACTTCTCAATGTAACGAGACTGGGTTAGTAATAACTCACCCGCTTTCCTAATGATTTTAATTCTTATAATTAAATCAGCCTCTCCTAGATCTTTAATATCAAATTTAGAAGATAGAAACTTTTTAGTTTCATTCACACAGGACATATTGGACCCAAATAGTAGCATGTCATCAACGTATAAATATATTATAACATAACCGTTATTATCCGATTTGCTATAAATAAATTTATCTGCGTCATTTACAATGAATCCAAATGACAATGCAACTTTATCAAACTTCTCATGCCATTGCATGGGAGCTTGCTTCAAGCCATAAAAAGATTTGATTAATTTACAAACTTTCTTTTCTCGGCCCGGGGTTATAAAACCTTCAGGTTGTCCCATGTATCTCTCTTATTCTAAATTTCCATTTAGAAAAGCTGTCTTTACATCCGTTTGATGTATGACTAAATTATGAATTGATGTAAGTGCTATTAAACAACATATGGAAGATTTGCGAGCAACTGGAGCGTATGTATCGAAACAATCTACTCCTTGTCTTTTTTTATATCCCTTAGCAACTAATTTTGCTTTAAACTTATCAATGGATCCATTTGTATTCAACTTTTTCTTGGATATCCATTTACATCCTAGGTTTTGCACCAGGTGGTAAATCAGTTAATACCCAAGTTTGGTTTAATATCATGGAATTCATTTCATCATTAATAGCTTCTTTCATGAAATTAGAATCTCTGGAACTCACAACTGCAGAATAAGTTTTGGGATCATCATCGACGTTCATTACATATCTTGTCACATTAAGGACTTCATCCTTATTGCCTTCTATGAGATATGTTATGAAGTCAGGACCATAGTCCTTCTCAATTCTCTCTCTTTTACTTCTCCTATGTTCATTACTATTGTCTGGTACTGACACTTCCTTGCTATTTTGAGTAGGAGCATAATCATCATCATTAATGTCATTAGTCACAGTTGGTTCTGGACTAGATGTTATTAATGGATTCCCAATAATTCGATTTTCAAAGAATTCTACACCTGTATATTCTATAACTTCTAAGGTGTCAAGTATAAGGAACCAATAAGTTATACTGTTAAGAGAATATCCTATGAAAATACACTTAAATGCCCTATTTCCTAACTTTGGTCGTTTAGAGTCAGGATTTTTAACATAAGCGAAGCAACCCCAAATTTTAAGTCTAGTAAGGTTTGGTTTTCTATTAAACCACAATTCATAAGGGGATATATTATCGTTTTTAAGTGGTATTCTATTTAAAATGTAACATGCAAATAACATCGCGTTGCCTCATAGGTTATAAGGTAAATTAGAACTTATGAGCATGGCGTTAATCATTTCTACTAAAGTTCTATTTTTCCTCTTAGCAACACCATTTTGTTGCGGTGTATGTGGAGCGGTACATTGGTGAATTATACCATTTTGTTTACAAAACAATGTGAACTCATTTGAAAAATATTCACCACTACAATCTGAATGTAACACTTTAATTTTAACTCCTAATAATGTTTCAACTTCTGCTTTGTAAATTTTGAATTTATCAAAGGCCTCGTCTTTCGATTTTATTCGATATACATATGCATATCTAGTATAATCATCTATAAATGTCATATAGTATTGGTTACCTCCATAGGTGATATGTCTTTTTAAGTCACCCATATCAGTATATACTAAATCAAGCAAACCAGTATTCCTTTCAATAGATTTAAAGGATTTCCGGTGTATTTTTCTCTTGAACACAAATTTCACATTTAGTGATGGAATAGAAGTCGTAATCAGAAATTAATCCTAATTTATCCATATTTCTAGGAGACTTATAATTAACATGTCTTAATTTACCATGCCACAAATTAATAGAATCAACAATATAAGAAAAAGATTTCTTCTTTAGATTCAACTTAATCATGCCATTACAAGAGTATCCCTATCAAATAAATTTGCCGTTCTCGAACAACACTAAATTATTAGACTCATACACCATCTTTAATCCTCCTTTGTTACGAAGGTATCCCAATACCAAATTCTTACACATATCGGGTACATAAAATACATTTACTAATGTAAGAACTTTCTCAGAGGTGAATGTAAGTTCAATTATGCCTTTTCCCATAACTTTGCTTGCAACTTCGTTTGTGCCAGTAACATCGCTAGTTTCTCCGTTATTATCTTCGTTGGTCTTGAAAAGGTTACGGTCTTTGCAAACATGAATGGTTGCTCCAATATCGAGCCACCAATCATTATTAACGCCACTAACAGAGTCCGCCTCTTGTACAACTGCCATAAACTTTTTTTCGACCATATTCGCTTTTTATTGTTTCTTCCTAAGACGACAGTCTCGGGCATAGTGGTCGGGTTTGTTACAATAGTAACAGACACCCTTCTTTTTGTTCTTGGAATTACTGTTCTTCTTAAACTGTGTCTCATTCTTAGGCTTCAATTTATTAGTAATTTCAACATTATTTTCCTTAGCCTGAGACTCAGTTTAAGAATTATCATCTAGTTCGCATTTATGAGAATCCTCTTCAATACGAAGATGACGCTATAAACTGTCTAAGTTATAATATGCTTCTGCATGTTTCAATTTTTTCTCATAATCATTCGAATAATTCGGGAGTCAAGAAATAATAACTCCAAAACAAAAGATTCAGGGAGATTAATACCGGCTTCTTTAAGTTGATTCACCAACAGTAAGATTTCACTCTCTTGTCCAATTATGGACTTGTTGGCGACCATTTTGAAATCCATAAAATTACAAATAAGAATTTTTTTATTAGTTGCCTTGGATATGCGATACTTGTTATCTAAAGCAATCCAGAGTTCCTTTGCAGTTTCCAAGTTCCTATGTGTGTTGTATACTGGAGTAGAAAATGCATTCTGAATGTGCCCTCTACATAGAAAATCATCCTCTTTGAGCTTTGCTCGTTTCTACTTCAGAGCGGCATCCTCGCCAGCGGTTTCCCATGGTATATCTTCCAAATAGTCTTCAAAAATGTAAAATAATTTCATAGTGATAAAGAAGAATTTCATCATCTCTTGCCAATGAGTAAACTTTTCACCATCAAAATGCTCCAATTTTGTCAAATGTCGATTCATAACTTGCAATGCGCTCAAACCTTCCATGATTGAAGATATTGTCTAAAAATTTCTTAAGAATTTTTTGGTTTGAGATGCTTTTAAAGGAGAACGAATGTCGTACTTCACAATTTAAGGATTTATGAGAAAATTCTTTGAGACAATAGTTCAATCCACCAAGTACATTCGGATTATCGATCTTTTGACTTTCAGGAATCAATAAAACCTTGGAACAGCGAAATCAGATTCAAATTTTGTATGGCTTTGATCCGATCAAGAACACTCTGATTTTATAATCTGATGACGCAAGAATCAAATATAGAAAAAAAAGACAATTCTACAACGCCTTTCAAGCATTGCAGTTTCAAAAATTCGCAACACTTTTCAAGCGTTGGTAATGGCCGAGTGTTGCAGAATGTAGGAAGAAGAAGAAGAACTATTTTCTAAAGTGATTTCAAATGTTCTATGGACATGGCTATTTATAACAACGAAGAGGTATCCATTCAGCGAAACATCACGATCGTTTGCTACGGTCATATCCATTCGTACAGCGTTGCATCCCTTCGTTTGAATTTCAAATGATACGCCTCTTCATTTGTAACGTTCTGGAAATGTTACAAACCTGCGCTGCTAATTCAAAAATTACAATGGTTCGCAGCCCAAGCCCATTAGCATTCTCGGCCCAACTGATCAGGGGACCCCAAGAACCCTAAGGCCGATCTTTTGACATTTAAATATTTAATGTCTATGCCATATTCATGCACTTGCCTTATATCCCCTTCTCTTCTTTCTTTTGAAATAATATACCATGTCTTTACATGTATAGAGACAAGTCCTTTCTTATTTCATGATGTGGGACAAAGACAACTCTTCATTCCTTCTTCCTTCTTTCTTTCCCCTTCAAAAACAACCCCCCTAAAACATTGATTTGAAAATTTTCAAACATTGTACAAAACCATAAACAGGAGAAAAAAGTCATGAGCAATGGTGCAGCTCACATCAAAGGCAGTGGAGGGGAATGAAAGTTGTAAGCCCATAAACTTCATTATTAGAGACAATGACAAGCAGTATACCACATCAGAGGTACTATAAGAACCCATAATTCCTTATTTGTTCAGTTTAGTAAAGCTACATGATGTTTTCCAAATTTCATGGTTAGTAGGTTAATTACTATGCACATACACACATGTATGTAAACCTATGTTTACCATATACACCTATGTTTAAAGATCGGATGAACTTGTTACCATGGATCTACTAGTGATATATATATATATATATATATATATATATATTTACAGTTTTACGTTTCCCGGTACAATCCAAGCAGTCGAAGGATATCAAGGTATGAGCTTATGGGTGTTTGGAATCGTGGGTATGAGTTTGCACACTTTTTGTTTTTTTACAACAACGAAACGGTTCCTTGGAGATTGCTCAACAATGAAGGAGCACACTTTGTCATTTCTTGTGGTGATTCGTTGAGTTTTTGGGTGGTATACTCTCATTTCATTTCTATTCGTCTTGAAAACTTTCTTGCCATAGTGTCATTAGTATTGGTTCCTGTGTCTTGAAAGTTTGTGCTTCTTTGTTCATTATTTTGGCTGATTCTAAGTCTCCGTCGTAAGTATGGTTTTTCCATGTGTTTTGATGTTAGTTATTCCATTGTAGTTGGGTGTTGTCAGGTTCTCCCTGGGTCTTGCCCCAACTGTGTTGCAAGTTTATGCTCTTGTTAGCACACTTTGGAGGGATCTGCACTAGATTCTATTTGACATGCATTTTTACGTGTTAATGTCAGAGGGGATTCTTACTACAGTGACTACTCTTTGGTTTCTTTTCCAAGGGTTTGGATATCATTTTATCACTTTTGTATGTCACTGCCTTATGCTTTGCTTGGTTTTACAACTTCTTGGGACTTATGTTGCACCCTTTCTAAACAAGTAAGCTTTATATATAATCACCTATCAAAAACTCTAGCTACAATAAAACTGTTTAATTAGTTCAGTTAAATGATTGGAATTTCTTGATCTAAGAATATCATCTCACAATATAATGTATGTTGGTTATGGCTTCTAATTATCATCAATGAAACCTTCAACTCTACTAGAGGTTCTCTTATCTAGGGATTTGTTTCTTAGCATAACACATTTGTTGAGACATAAACTCTATGAATTATATGTTGCTTTAAGATGCGTTGCTTCAGGGAAAGATTTCAAGAAAATGCTCAAGGTAAATGATTCAATCAGTTGATTTTTCTTCTTCTTTTTTTGATTCCATCTCTATGCCACTTTCCTTACATGATGATAAATCAATCACTCAATAAAAATTATGCAGGTAATAGGGAGCTTGTGGATTATTTCTAAAATTGGTGTATGGTTCACTTTTCTAACTCTAGTATATATTCGTAAGAATTACTTTTAACAAATATAAATATTTTTTGCATGAATTATTTTGTATGATTGTATTAGTTCTATCCACAAAAATTCTTTCCATGTTAAAATGAAATGAGCGTGTTCATTGTTTGTATATGCTTAGGGAAAGTATTGATTATGGCTGCTAAAATTGTAATAATAATTGCTAAATTGGCCTCTAAATAATATTGGCAACTTCTATTCAGTCCACCAAAACTGCTGAGTTGCCCCCCTTTTTATTTTAAAATTTTGCTGGACATAAATAGCCGAATATTTTTTTTTCATGTTTTCATCAACCACGCAGTGCGGCTGTGGGGATTGTGATCCATCCACGCAGTAGGCCTACAAGGTAGATATCATTACCTCGTAGGGGCCCTACGAGGTTAGCAACATTACCTCGTAGACTCCCTACGAGGTAAACAACATAACCTCGTAGTAACTCTATGAGATAAAGGATATTTTGGTTATGCGAAAGTTTTAAAGAAATAGGGGGCAACTCAGCAAAAACAGTGGTCTAAATAGAATTTGCCAATAATATTAGCTAAACAAGCTCATTTATTTGTATACTATTTCTGCACTCTTGTTAATGGCTGTCACTCTTCCTGTTCTTTACGAAAAATACGGGGAAGAAGTTGATTCTGTGGCTAACAAAGCACTGATTGAGATCACTAAGCAGTAAACACAGTCGCCAAACCTGAGGTTTGAACTTGCTATAAAAGAACCACTAAACCGAGGTAAATTCACTTCCTTTCCCTTGATTGCTTTACTGTTCTACTTTACTCGGGGTCGATTTTTTACTAATCTGATCAGCTTATTTTTTTGTAACAGTTTATTAGTAACCATTGACTTGTCACTTATCATGTTTAAGCTGCAGTTCTATAAAAAAAATCGTACTAAGTTGGATCATATAGTTTGGAAACCAATATGAGGTAGTGCAGCTGATTCAAGTCTTTGCAGATCATCAACTTGCTGACTTGAATTCTTTAAGGTATGATGCAAGTATTGAGCTACCAAAATCTATTTTTACGTATATTAGCTTATTAATATAATAAAATACCATAATACCGGTGGATATATTGTTTTATCTAGCAGTTAATTTGTATGTAAATTGTTTGTGGAGCATATGAACTATGCTATATGGTGGACATATGCATATTTATACAAAAACTAGAAAAAAATAAACACTACAGGGAATTGTTATGTAATTTTTCTAGGAAAATTATGCTCTAGGATTTGTGTGATTGTATGTCGATCAATGAGTTGATACGGGGGGTAGTATTATATATTTCTTCCATTTCAAATTTGACTTTTTTTTTGGCTACAACTATGATTTTATATCTGATGCATGATTTATTGATTTTCCTTCTGTTACATTATTCCATAATTTAAATCCGCAACTTGAACTGACTTACAAAAAATATATTGCTGGAAATGGGAAGTCATTATAAGCGATGCATAAGAAGGCATTGCCAAGGCAGTGCATGAAGGCATGAAGAAAGTCACTACTAAAGCGGAAAGCTCAACTTATACTGAATAAAATATTCAAATTGAAACAATTCCAATCAACTGAAGTTTGAAGTCACATTGTCTACATTCATGTTGAGTCCAAGTAAGTCAGTCTAAATAGAACTTTAGTTAATAACAATATTGAATTCAGTTGTGTGTTACTTGGGGCAACTCCTGTTATATATCCCTATTTTTAATGATATTTCTTTTTCATTAAAAAAAAGACGGAATGTGCACCAAATTATTTGATTTATGCTAAAATCAAAGAAATTAGAATAGAAATTTGAGTGTTTAGTTATTATATGTGATGGTTATCTGCTTACTGTGTCTCTTTAATTTAATATATGTACAATTTGTTATAAGTATCAATTAAGTGCTTGTTTCGTTGAAAGTGTTGTCTATGCTTACAACTATTAGCATATTAATTTATTTCCATTGGTTTGAATTTTCAAAAAGATCTACTAATCAACAAAGACATGTATGAAGAAAGGCTTTGAGCAGTTGAAGTTCTTAATGATGCATTTGTTAATTGTAGTTTTAAGTATGAACTATGTTGTCTTTTGTTAACTAAAATTGACATCAATATGAATTGAAAACATATTTCTTGAATTTAGTAACTCATGTATTCAACTTATTTTTCATTAGTTGATGCTTTATTTTGTTATCATGAATATGCGTTAAATTTGTTGATTATTATATTTTGTTCGTTTATACATTGCTCTTCGAATTTGATGATCATCGAATAGTTGTTATATCTACATATTTTATAGCGGAATATATAGGCTGTAAAAGGATTTAGAAATGATATCCTGTTGGTTTATAGCGCGGTAAACCCGCTATTGAATTAATATTTTATAGCAGCTATATAGTGTAATAGAAATTCATTGTTTTCATGAAGAATGGCATGTTTTATAGCGGCAATAGTGAGCTACTATTCTTACGTACCATAGCGGCATATAGCCACTATAAAATCATACTCTTTTACAGCGGCAGTTTCTGTGTTATAATTATTCAGTCGTTTTTTATAACATGTCGATGTACAACGCTTTTCGTGCTGCTACAGTATTGTTTAGTAGCGGTTATATGCCGTTATAAATGACTATTTCTGTTGTAGTGTTTACACTTAGTTTCGGGTTGGTCGAAACTCCACTCTTCATAAACACAAGTCGTGCGGAGTTCGAGGAGACTGACTTCGCTACCAAGGCTACCTTTCGATCGTTAACCTAAATATGTTGCGAAGTCAGGATGGTGCCAACAGTCCGTCGCCTGAGTACGCCAGAGCGTAGGTAAGTCGAGCAAAGTTCAATGGACTTGGTGGAAGTACAAATAAATCACCGCCAGACTATGTTGGAGCGCAGGTTGGTCGGGCTAAGTCTATTGTACTTGGAGGGAGTGCCAACCGATCACCTCCAGAGCACGCCGAAATGTAGATAGGTCGGGCTAAACCTGTTGGACTTAGTGTATTCGCAGCAGTGGTGCTTCGGCGATCCATGGATAAATCTTGAAGGCTAGTGCTAATGTTTTTATACTTCATAAAAGGATTATAACAAATTTGGTTATAAGACAACTTAAACTACTTTTCAAAATTACAACATAAAAGCGAAATATTTTAGTAATTAATATTATTATGTTCATACAATGTGTAACTCAAGAAAGACGAGTCGTGAGGTGCAACATCAAGATCCAAGCCACTTATTTTTGCTACAGTCTTGCTGAGTCGAAAGGAAGATCCCAGGGGATCTAGTTGCTATGTGAGGTCCTGGATTGTAGAAATTTTTACTGAACGTTGGACGACTGGAAATTTCATGTGGGGGGGGGGGACCTTATATGTACTTCTCAAGCAATCCCTTGCCGATGAGTTTTTCAATATTGTCCTGCAAGTGACATCATTTGTTCGTATCGTGTATGTTGCCGCTATGGAACTAACAATACTTTGTGGATTCTCATGGTTCATCTGACGGACCTCTAGACTTTATTTTCTTATACGTAGAGTATTGCAGGTCAAAGTAAACGTTTTCGAGGGAGTCATTGAGTAGAATGTAGTTGCAAAAATATGGAAGTCTTGGATGCTTCCTCTTCATATTGCGATTTGCTCCGTTGTTGCCAGCTTGAGAAGGCTTATTCGAAACACTAGGTCTAGAGTCATTTGAGCTTTGGACTTCATCATGAAGTAAGTTGTCATAACGAGGAGCTCGATTCCTTTGTGCTTCTTCTTAGCATAGGAAATAGTTGTCTTTCTCGTAGAAGACTTCGGAAATTTCAGGTTGCTTTCAATTAACCCATGCTCCGAATTAAGAATTGGGGAGTACACCCTTAGTTAGTTGGGATAGGATAGTCCAAAAACTCAGGTTTTTGACATCTGCCGAAGCATTGTATAATCTCCTGAGGTATCTTGTCAGAGTTTCATCGATACCTTAGCAAATATCTGTGCTGAATTGCTTGATTTAGTCCCTAGCTAGCCGGTTGAAGATTGAAATTGTTCTTGGCGGAAGTCGAGTGAATCATAAAAGAGGCACGCCATCTAGAAAGATGAGGAAACACTTGCACTTCATTACGTCAGTGGCGTGGGTAGAATCTAGTGATGATTCGTATCGGTTTATGAAGTCTTGAGGGTCGAATTTCCTAGAGTAGGCTTTTATTTGTGGCATATTGAAATGTGCAGGCCATTCGGCATTGAGTACATCTTCATTGAAGGGGTTATGCCTTGCACTGGATTCCCAGTTGTCAGTAACGTGACCCCGAAACTCTTTCATGATGTTGCTAACCAAATTGGCAAGAATAAGAGTTAGGATCTCTGTTGGACTCCAGTGGTCATGATCCAACTGCGGAGTGTGCAGCCTTGGACGTCTTCTCGAATGAATGGCGTCTTCATCTCGAGAATCCTCAACTTTGGACCCTAGATCTAGCGGAAGTCGATGAGTGGAAACTTGGGACTGGTTAGTCACATGAGACATGAACAAGTTCTAATTTACGATTGGTCGATCCAATAGAGCGAGGGATTGAGCACTAATCCTTCGGTCGAGACTAAGCTCAAACCGAGAATGGTGGAGTTGACAGTTATCACGAAGAGAATCAGGAACGGAGCCCAGATAGACATAATTTGGAGGAGGCTGAACGCACAAGTCTGTATGAAGGCGAAGGATGTCTCATCGAACTTGTTGTTGAAGCCGTTGAGTCAATCCAAGATTTTGATTGATTTGTTTGAGGAGGCTTCTTTGAGTTTCTCCCAACTTTCTCTTAGTTTCGTCCAACTGAGCTCAGCTAACAAGTGCCTTCGGATGAAAAGTAGTAGCAATGTTCGAATTGGTCGGAACTTCAATAGATTAAGGCCAAGGATAATTTTTCGAGTCAGGATAAGTTGTAAAAGGTCAAACCGTAACGTTCTTTCCTTTGGTGACCATTATTGGTTGGCTTGGTAAGTAAGTTTCGGAAAACTTTATGTAACACTCTAAGTCTTGGTGATCGAATGGTAGGAAAGGCAAAGTTTTCAATATCTCAGTGGAAGTAGTGGAACGTTGACCGTAAGTGCATTAGCCCCTATCTGACGTGTAAAAATGTTAACGTCCAAAATTTGGCGCCAACACTCGAGATTTCCACAATAGTGAAAATAAAACATTCGAAATGGAAATTATGTGACAAGTGATGTAAGTATGCAGAGGAAAACACTAGAGAACGATCACATGGTATTTATAATGGTTCGAATTATGGGAGCCTACATCCACTCTGGAAATTGGGTATTTTATTAATCCACTTTTACAAATTACAATATGGAATAGTTATTTCTCCAACTGTACAAGAGTTATGTTAATTCTAATTACTAATAACAGTGATCCCGTGAACTAGGCATGGAGAAGGAAGTAATAGGGTTTACTTTGTGATCCAAATACTTGAAAGGGGAAGGAGGAGCCTTCAGGAGTCCGTTAAAACCAAGTCTAATCAAGAGGGGATTGATAGGCTAGGATGTTTTCGTGAAACTACCATGGCCAAGGTGGTAAGAGGTTAAATGATGGGAAAATCCTTCTTCTTAAAATTCCAAGGAATCCCAAAGTAGTTCAAGAAAGAGGTTCTTCTTCTTCCTAGAGTGATACAAGGTGCTTAAGAGGTTGTTGGAAGATTATCTTCTACTTAGCAATCCATAAGAGCAAAGAGCCCAGCCCCCTTCACGTTATAGAACCATGTGTATTGGGCCCCATGTTTCCTATTCCGGAATCGGTATCACTCCCGATACTTGTATTTTTGTTCTGCCACACCTCGAAACTTTTGAATTTCGTATTTGCATGAATTCATATCCACGTAATTACTCCATCATTTCATATCTCGGGAATATTTGGCTATTGGGAGTTGAGGGGCTCCACTTGGATCGGGGTACGAAATATATAAGAGGTGGGTATACAAAGAGGTGGGAAAGGAAAGTGGAGTTGGGAATTTGAGTCACGGGATATGGTTTGGCATGAGGAATGGGATACGAAAACGGAGGGTGAAGCTATACTGATCCCGCTTACTTAAGTGAATCTAAGCAGCTTGGTCAAACCGGGATGACTATTCTTGTACGAAACTATCTAGGCTCAAGTCCTAAATGTTTCTGCAATTCTTCTGGGCTGTTGATCCATGGGATGGACTGAGTCATATGGGCTTGAACTTCTTGACTATGTCATGTAGGCTTGAACTTCTTTTGGGAACCAGGCCAAAAGTTCTGTTAACACACACTGTACGATATTTCAGGTCCTATAATTGTTGCATATTGTAATGCACCAACAGTGCTTGTAATGTCTTGAGTTATATATGGGTTGTCCCCTGTGTTTAGATATAGTGATGTCCATTTATCATTGGTTTTGGCATGAGATTGGCTTCATCCATTTTAGCTTTTGATAGAATTTTTTTGATGTAGTTTATTTGACATATGAACATATCATTTGGCTTACATGACTTCTATTCCAAAAATATAATTTGGTTCTCCAAGATCCTTTAATGAGAAATGCATGTCCAAATATTACATTTGGATATCAATTTTCGTGTCATTGTCACCTATGACAATTAAATCATCAACATAAATCAATATATATATATATATATATATATATATATATATATTTGATTTATCACTAATTCTAACAAAAAGTGATGTATCTGATTTGGTAAGCTGCAATTTTAGTTCACATAATGTTGACTTCAACTTATCAAACCAAACCCTTGATGGCTTGTAAGCCATAAATGGTCTTTCTTAGTTTATAGACCAATCCACTATTTTGAACATAGCCTTATGGCTGCATCATATGGACCTCCTCTTTCAAATTTCCATTAAAAAGGGCATTATTCACATCCAGTTATCTTACACTCCACTCCTTGTTTATTGCAACAGTCAGAATTATTCTGATTGTTGTAGGCTGAACGATCGATGAGAATGTCTCATCAAAATAAAACCTCTGTTGTTGTGCGCAACCTTTTGCCACCAACCTGGCTTTGTATCTTGATATTATTCCAACTAGATTTATTTTTAGTCTGAAAGTCCATTTGCATCCCACATTGTTTTTCGCTTTTGGTGGGTAAGCAAGTGACCATGCTGCATTTTTGTGAGTGCACTGTACTCTTCATCCATTTCTTGTTTCCAGTTATTACCCTTGATTGCTTGATCATAACTGCTTGGTTCATTATATATAACGGTGCCTGAGTAGACATTTGGTTTGAATATTTCACTTTCGACCTTGTACTCATTAGATGCCAGCTTTTGTTGATTGGACAGTGTCAGTTTGTGTAGCCTGAACTTGATCATTAGTTTCTTTGCAGTATTCATGTATGCTCATCCTTATGTTGCAGGTTTGTGTGTTGTGTGTGTTTACTTGTTTGGGATTAATCATACTGATTTGTCTAATCTGTTGTGATATTGTCTGATTGCTCACTATTTAAAATTGATTCATCGGTGCTTTGTTCATTCCAAATACTATATGTTCCTTTGTATACGATAATACGTTTGGTATTGAAGTCTTTGCATTGTAAACTTTTTGAGTAGAAATTGCACTAGTGTTAAAAAATGGGAAAATGTTTTCATTAAAAACAACATGCTTGCTTATAATAATTTTGCCATGGTTATCTAAACACTTATATCCTTTTTGATGACTTGCATGTCCAAAAAAAGTGCATGCAGAGGATCTAAAATTCAACTTCTAAGTGTTGTATGGTCTCAAGCACGGAAAACACAAGCGACTAAAAGTCTTTAGTTGATAATAATCAGGTTCTACATTAAAGATTACTTATAATGGACATTTTTTTTTTCAAGCTTTTAGTTGGTTATCTATTTATTGAATAGCCTGCTGTACTAAATAGACAAAATTTCATGGGGAATGATCCGTGTGCAAGTAAAGTAAGTCAACACTAAACGATGTGATCTATGTTTTCTTTCTACGGGACCAATTTTCTCGGAAGTGTATGGACAAGTGAGTTTGTGTGTGGCTCCTTTCTTTTGAAAGAAGTATTTTAGTGATTTAAATTCAATCCCTCTGTCTGTTTGAAATATTTTTAAAAGATTATTTGACAGGCTTTCTACTTTCTGCCACAAAATGTATAACAGCATTACTTGTTTCAGATTTGACTTAAGAAAGTATATCCAAGTGAATCTTGTGTGTCAACAAATGAAACATAGTAATTGTAACCATAATCTAAGTTAATTGGTGTTGGAAAATATATTCAATTCAACCATAACCCTAATCAATTCAAGAGGAATCAAAACCATAAACAAACAGAAATTAGCGGAAGCGTACCAGAATCCATAGAGTTGATTAAAATAGGGTTAGATCTTCCAAGAATACAGTATCGCCTTTTCTTCTGAATGGTTTCTCACCGATGGGGAAGAGAGAAAAACAAAAGCGTATTACTGTTTCTCGGGGACCGAACCGTTTGTATCAACGGACAAAAATT
The DNA here is from genome assembly GCA_030737875.1 of Allium sativum. Taxonomy (NCBI): domain Eukaryota; kingdom Viridiplantae; phylum Streptophyta; class Magnoliopsida; order Asparagales; family Amaryllidaceae; genus Allium; species Allium sativum. The sequence goes on from CM060923.1 coordinate 648,995,975, forward strand.
AGTTATGTCACATTTACAATTTGGCCCCTCAACAAATTGTAAATATCACTTGTTGTTTATACCTTTATAATATAGCAATTATACATATGTGCCCATATATGATTTTTAATTCAACAATCTCCCACTTGGGCAACATATGTTTCCTTATAATTGTACAACCTTATGAGCTCAAAATTTGCTATTTAATAAAGGTAATCTTGTACAATCTCGTCCATCAACTATATTTATATGGGATCATAGTGGTTTTTGCCATATTAATCATGACTAAACCCATCAATGGTCACATACATATATATAGTCAAATGACATAGATCAATCATGATTACGTAGCATGAAAATCACATGTAATGTGAATCAAACATGTATATATTTCAATCGGTCCTCCTTAAACTTAAGTGATGTCAGAACAAAATAGTAAGCAGAGTGAACGAACTGAATACTTTACTTCTGATCAGAAAACCGAATTCATAAATGCTTAAGGTAAGTATAAAGCATATAAAATACAAACTCCCACTAAACCATGATATCCTCTATCTGTACAACACCCATATGAGCAGTGTGCTCATGAAAGACCTTAGGTGGTAAATATTTGATGAGCGGATCCGCTATCATGGAGTTTGTTCCAATATGCTCTATAGAAATATGTACACTCTGCACTCTCTCTTTCACAACCAAGATTTTTTTTATGTCAATATGATTTGACTTAGTTGAGCTTCTATTATTATTAGAATATGGCACTGCTGACTTATTATCATACTATAGCTTTAATGTTTTTTTTATATTTTCCAAAATGCGCAGCCAGTGACAAAATTACGTAGTCATATTTCATAATGTACTCCCTTATGTTTTCCTTGCTTCTGAACTTTATGGAAATAAGTTTCTTTAAAAAGCATTTGTTTCCGCCTTATCGCTTTTCGCAAAGCGTTTATCAATTTTAGCAAGGAAGATTGTAGCATCGGTGATCATAAGACTCATGCAATTTGAACGGTCCTATTTCTCAAAAAATCCTCCTTTCTTCGGAGGTACTAGCATCTGTAAGAGAAATAGGTCAATCCATTCTTAATGCAAGTCAAGATCCACGTAGCCAAGAACAATTAATATGTTCTCCTTCCAGTCCTTAAAGTTATTACCATTAAGGACCGCTACTGAATTAAGGCATGCTGATACAGTAGCAACACCGAAATCTATATAAATCAATAAATTCAAATAATGGTTAATCCCATCTCAAGATACCAAACACATCATTAATATCAAGTCTTTGGACAGTAATATTAACTGTAAACGGTACTCTTGTTGTAGCGATCAAATATTGACAATAAGTTTTGTCAAACAGTATGCAATCTTTGGATAAACATATTGCTCACATAAAATACCTTATAATCATCACATATTTATCGCCACAAGCATGCACGAAATTCTGCCAATTACTAATTCACCTTTGGGTTCATTAATAAATGCATGAATTTTATACACACAACTAGTTTGATATTTTATTTTGGTTAATCTATACAAAAGTGATCGCTTTGGTGATATTTTGTTTCAATTAATCTATTTGAAATATCAAATTTCCACAAAAAACCATAATTTAATACATACAAATTTAAATACAAAATTTTTGATCCTTAAATTGTCACATATTGTATTTAATCAACAATTACCTTATAGGATCATAACTTTATGTATTTAAATTTATGGCTTTATATTGCATGTTGTTTGTCATTAGTGACAATAATATTTTATTCAAAGGCATGAATTAAATGAGATAGGCACCGCTAATTTCATGCAACAACAAAAGCACCGATGTTTGATAAGGCATCATGCTTTGCAAAAGTGGCTTTTACTTTCAATAAAAGACCATTAAAAGCAAAAGCCAATACCAATTGTCAATGATGAAAAGGTGCATATAAGTTTTTTTTGGGCTAAATCCATTTTTTTTCGAAACAGTAAATAATTTACACTACCGTATAAAATGATTTGGTGTTTTTCCAGAATCAAACATTGGTCCAAACAATTGCCTTTGAAACTATATGCAATTGCCAGAAATGAAAAATATGGTTTCATAAAATTACATCATCGACAGAATATACTTTATGCAAAAGCTATGCAAGTGGTAACCAATTTGTTGATTAACCAACTGAAATTATCAAATTGCAAGTTCATAAGTATCTTTCCATGTAAATTTAAAATACTTGCAACTCTTTGTGTCTAAACTAATAAACAATCAACTTCTTCACAGGAAAACTAAATACATATTACAAAGTTTGAACTCACACCAAAGTCAATAAAATCAGGCTGTAGCATGCAGCATTAATTGCCTATCTATCGGTGAGATACACTTGATGACAATACAGTAGAAGAGCGTCTTTATATATTATCTTTTCTTTAAGTGACGTGCGAATAAATTAATGACTGCACCATACAAATTCTTCTTAATGTGTACTTTACTGGCAACAGTCATGTTGAAAGATTTATACCCAAGTGGACATAAAAATATAATACGATCCATAATAGCACTGAAACAAAACAGACAAGCCGGAATCCAAAACGGGAAATTTCAAATAGTAAAGTAATTATTAATTTGCAGGGCGCATGATCCAAGTACCCAATGATGTTAAGATTTACTATACATAATCTTTATGTGCCATGCTACTGAAATGCATACGCAACCCAAATGCATACAGAACCCAATTCTAAATTCCAATGGATAGCATCTCGAACATTATTAGAAATCGACTGTTGATTTAATTAGGAATTTAGAATAGGAAACTCTCAACAAATCAAATATGAGAGATCCTGCCCTAAATCCTCCAGATTTAATTCAGGGTTGCTCTGATACCAATTGTTGGAAAATATATTCAGTTCAACCATAACCCTAATCAATTTAAGAGGAATCAAAACCATAAACAAACAGAAATTAGCGGAAGCGTACCAGAATCCACAGAGTTGATTAAAATAGGGTTAGATCTTCCAAGAATACAGTATCGCCTTTTCTTCTGAATGGTTTCTCACCGATGGGGAAGAGAGAAAAACAAATGCGTATTACTGTTTCTCGGGGACCGAACCGTTTGTATCAACGGACAAAAATTAGTTATGTCACATTTACAATTTGGCCCCTCAACAAATTGTAAATATCACTTGTTGTTTATACCTTTATAATATAACAATTATACATATGTGTCCACATATGATTTTTAATCCAACAGTTGGACCCTACATCTCACCAGCAATTAATTCAAGTGGGTTGTTATATCTAGTTTGAGAGTTCGCAAATGGAAGTTTGTGATTCTTTCCCATTTGACAATATATGCACACATATGGTTCGGTTATGCTTTCAAACTGAACTTTGTTGTTTAAAAGAACCTGTTTTACAATTTTATTCATTCGATTGACCTAATTTGTTGTGCCAAACATCAAATACATTATTTTCCTCTAAAAAATTATAGAAAAACTATAGTGCTATTTCTTTACTTCAAACTTAGATTAAATTTGCATTTCCATTTATCTGCATTATCTTGCAAAAGAATTTCTTTAGTGAGTATATCTGTAACTAGACAATATTTTGGATAGAACTTAAAATATACATTGTTGTCCCATGCAAATTGAGACACACTCATGAGATTTTATTTATTTATTTGACAGACTCTTAGCATATTATTAAGATATATATGCCTTTTTACCTCTTATGCAAGTAAGCCCAGTGTGCGTGAAATTTATACTCTCGCCATTGCCTATGTGTATGGGCTTTTTACCTCTGTACTCCTTTTGACCAAGATTGAGATTATTAATACTCTTGGTGATGTGTTTGGTTGCTCTATAATCTAGGTACCAACTTTCATCCATCATATGATCAGTTTTGGTAGCAGGTTACTCTTAATTACTTATGCACTTTCTACTGTATTTGTTGTGTAATTCTAAGCAACATTAACGGTTGGATTATTTCTCTTGGCAATGTTTTAATTTTAATTGTTGTCAATGTAAGTCTGGTTGAATCTAAAATAGCATTTTAGGGTAGCATTACCAACTCTCTCACATATTTAACATTTTGGTCTGCTGTTGTTATTGGACCTTTCTTTCCTCTTGATCTATTCTTGTATCCACCTCATTGACTAAATGGAGAAGAATGATTTGACTTTGAATTATTTGAATTTTTGTTTTTGTAATTAGCTGTATAGTTGATAGTTAAATCCAGATCGTGTAATTTCTTATTTTCTATTCTTGCTTCATGAGCAAGAAAATTGAATGAACATCATCAGTAGGTGGTAAAATAATGTTTTATGATATAACTGCCACAGCTGCTTCATAATCATCGTTTAAACCATTTAAGATAGTCAATATTTGGTCCTGGTCTGACACTTTACTGCATACCGCATCCAACAAAACACATATGCTTTTGACTTTGGCTGTAATCTCTCCCGTAGTTTTATTATCCTTTTTTGCACTTTGTAATTGCCTCTTGTAGTGCATTACTTTGGAAGTAGATTGATTGTTGAAAGCCCTTTAAATGGTTGTCCATATTTCATTATAGGATTTGCACCCAATAGCCAGTGGCAATAAGTCTGAACAGATTAAGGATAATAGCCAAGAACTGATGGCTCTATCTTGCCTCTGATGTTTAAAGTACTCATCATTGTTTATGGTTTTGTTTTCATTATCTAATTTGTATTTAAGTGGTAAGGCTAAAGTCCCATGAACATAACCATTTAATCCATAACCTTCGATAGCTGTTTCCAGAGCCGGCCCACAGGGCATCCCGCCAATCCCATGGACGGGACCCGCCCACTGGGACGGGGCAACATATTTTACTATTATAGTTTAGTTAAACCAGAATAAATAAATCTGGACATTGTATATGAGCAAAAGAATGGTAAATTTGGTGGTAAGATCTGTTGTTCTTGGTGTGATGATCTGGGTTCAAATCCCACTATAAGGGTTAATGTTTTGTAAAAAAAAATTGATGTTGCTTACTTGCTTTGCACAAATTTTCTGCCTCACATTAACCTTTAGGCTAGGGCGTAGAATTCTGCCGGTCGGGCCTGGCCGTTTCAACCTGAAACTTCCATAACAAGTAGTTATCTTGATCTAAATGTATTGTTATCAACTGACTTTGAGGGCTTATAACAGTCTTGGTTATTTTCTCTATTGTTGCAATTTGGTTGCCAAGTTCTGATGTTTTGGCTGAGTTTCGTCAACCATAATGAACGAAGAATGGGAGAATCAGGAAATGAGATTCAGAAATGACAAAGTGACAGATGTTGACAGCAAGAAGAACAATCTTGAATATACTTATGATCAGGTAACTAAAAAATTATCTCCTAACATAGATGAAATACAGCCAGGTTAAATTTAAGTGATGATCCTATTCTGATAAATTTCCGGCAAGGCACTTTTCTGGTTTCTGTGTATGATGAATTCAATTTTCTGAGATGATTCTTTTTGTCTTTCTTGATTATTTTTCTACTTGATTCAATATGTTATCAATAATGCAACCAAATGACTATATATGGCGAAGCACTTGGTATTATATCTGACTCACTCTCAAATGATGAGATTTAATCTCCAATGAGAGAAAAAAATCATATAACGAAGCCTTTCTGATGAGTTTTAAAAATAGCTATTTCTTTCTTCAAGTGCGCTGAGAAGCAATAGCTTCGATACCATGAAATTTTTCGGTGAGAATAGCGATGATTTTGTTTGATCTCATTTGTGTTAATTGAGAAGTATTTGAAAACAGAAGATTTGTAAAGGGAAACAATATTTCTTTCTATTAATTGTAAACAAGAGGTGATACAACTGTATTTTTACAGTTTATAGAAATATCTGCATGAGGCCTTTTGGGTAAACAACCCAATGCCCTACTTGTTACATAAAATACATTACTGAGAAGGTTAGGTATTCTCAATATGAACAGTATATCATTTAATTTTAATGTCTAAAAGGTAAACACATAGAACAACCAATTAAAACGGAATGTGGATACAAATGGTAAAAATTATACTTTGTCAACAATTAGAGAAACATTCTTAGATATATTGGAGAATATCATCTATTAAACTTAATATGCATTAGTCTACCCACAAATATACATGCATATAATATACGTTTAAATATTGTCAAATATTATTTTGTATGTTTAGATCTATACTTCTTATAAAAAAAAAAAAAAAAAAAAAAAAAAAAAAAAAAAAAAAAAAAATTGGAAACAGTTCTAAAACAATTCTAAGAGAAATATGCAATTATTCACACTTTTAAGTACAATATTTACAAAATAAAGAATTTTTCAGGCCTACTTACAAAAAGAGGAATGTTGGCAACTATGGAGCCTTACCGAAGGGAAAATCTCCGCTCGAAACTGCCTCTCCTCCTCTTGGTGCTCCACTTCCGACTACCTATCCTCCACAGCCACCGGATGCTTTCTTTACTATGTCTCTATCCTTCCCTTCCATTGACGAGGATGGCTTCGGGTTGGAAATCCTGGGTCGTTGTACTACATTAAGCTAACATCTGAATACCCAGTATATGTCGTCGCCTTCACATCAGTTGCCTCCTACTACTCTACAATGTTATGGTATGCCTTCTTCAGATACCCCTCCATCAATTTCTGCTGCTAAAAATGTCAAAACCTTTCCCATTTAATATGCTGCAAGGAGGAGCCTTCCTTCTTTGCCCCTCTCCTGATGAAGTCGCTTCCTTTGCTATCGCCTGCTGTATTATGGATTGCGTCCTCCGCTATTGGTAGGAATACTTCATCGGATTCTAGCCAGGCTTTGAAGGATGTGGTAAGAGGTAATCAAGTTCCAGTTTTTCCTCCACTACAGTTTTATCTACGTAAGAACTATCGTAGTATGTATTGTGCTAAAATGAATTCGAAAATAGTTCAAAATGGAAGACAACAATGAGACAATGCTATTGTTATTTCTGTCGTTGGTTCCAGGCCACATTAGTCGTTTTTAGTCTTATATTCGAAAAGTATGAAAGCCGATAGGTGATCTGTATATTAGTTTTAAGGAAGATTGATTTACATCATTAAGTTTGATTAAAAAAAGTGGATTACGATAGACTTTTAGATTGGGATTTTATTTTATTTTATTTTATTTTATTTTTTTATGACAGGAAATTAATGATGATGACGAAGCGCCTTGGTATGAACTTAACAAAGATATTTTGCATTCTATTCTTATATGGACTCGGTTGCTTGTATTATCACCTTAATATTGGACGGAAGAGGGAATAAGTTGTGTTGCTTCTGTTCTTGGTAATCTTCTTAAATTGGACAAGTTTATAAAGGAATGAGGAAAATTGCTTTTGCTTATGTGTTAGTTGAAATATCCAGTTCATCCTCATACCCTAAGAAAATTCCAGTCTTATATGACGATGATCAGCTAATTTTGCAAGAAGTTGAATACGAATGGTGTCTTTTAATATGTTCTAATTTTCATTTTTTGATCATTTAGAAAAGGCCTATTAGTTTACTAAGTTTGAGTTCCTAAGCAAATGACTTCTCAGAATTCAGTGGATATTGGCCCTGGGTTACAGTTTCCAGACGTTCCTTCAGCCCATCCAATTTTTGGACCTAAGGTTGTTTATAAGTTCCCATTAGATGTAGTTCCTTTCGAGTTTCAAGCCGCTATGAATTCTGGTGCGATTGACAATCTAGCATAGAAATCTTCCGGCACTCAAAGTAATGAAAAAAGAAGAAGGTTACGAAATTTAAGAAAGTGACGTCTATTTCCTTCTTTGGTCTAAGTGTCTCCGCTGGCACTTGATGTATTTGTCATTATGGATGTCTCCATGGCTGGGCAGTTAATAGCTCGTCATATCCCCGCTATATCTTATAGCAGATTTATACCGCTTCACTATTTCCAAATAGCCTCTGATATAGCCTTTCCACTTTATACCGCTTCACTATATTATGATATTGTCGATATATCCCATTATTTCAGAATCTTCTATAAAATAAATGAACTTAAAAATGACATTTGTACATTATAAAATTTACAGAAATAGATTTCTAATATAATTTTTTAACTTATATTTTTAAGAATATAACATACTGTAATATTTTATTAAACTTAATCAAGCTAAATAAAAGTTTACATTTATTTACATATATTTGTTTATGCTTTTATTTAAAAATAAGAATGTGCTAATTGGAATTAAGTTGAATGTTAATTTTAAATTTATTTAGCATTTATATATTTGTAAAAGCACTAAATATGAGTTTTATATGCTATATTAGACTCACCCGCTATATCCCGTTATTTCCTCGCTTTACCCCTTTTGCAACTTTTTCCACCACCACCGCATTGGATCCGCTGAACGTTTTAACTGTACAGCGATTACAAAAACTTCCGTTTTTGTCTGAATAATGGAAACTAGAGAAAAAAATTCTTATGAAACATATTTATTTTAGACCTTCCGTTACATAAACTAGTTAATGAATCCCTCTCATTTTTTTATAATTTATTCCAAATTTAAAGTCACTGCCAAGATCTGCGTTGCGAATGACTATGAATTATGAAAATATAACTTAAATGCAGACGTTAAAATTAATAAAATTGCATAAATAACATTTTCAGTTTTATATATTTTTTGTAGAAAAATTAGAAATATTTTATAAAAGAAAATTGAGAAAGTTAGACCTTTTTTTCTTTAATTACTAAGATGTAAACTAAAATATAAGTAGGTGGGTAGTTGAAGAAAAATTGCTTTTATTAATTTCATCTCTTTTTTTAAGTGTTTGTATTCGGAAAATTCATCATAGTTTAATTGCATGATAACAGATGTAAGTAAGCATCTTGTCTTCCCTACACAACAGGCTTAGTTGTAGAAGTACAGCAATAGTGGGGGTGATTAACTATTACAAATCCAAGGAGTCTCTACTTCTCTCTTGCCTAAGGCAGCAAGTATGTGTGTACGTAAAATTTAGGGCTATCAATGGATGTCCGAAAAATCCAAAATCTGGCTGTATCAATATCCGAGAAAGGGATAAATATTGGATATTAAAAAAAACAAATGCAAATGTAGATACAGAGATATCTTCATCCAAAAATTATCAGTTCGTCTTTTCAATATTATAATTTAAATTATATGTATTCTAATGCACTGAAAAATCTTTTTATTTTATTTTATTAAATTCGAAGTTCATATCATATGCACTGGATGAATATTAACTGCTCAAAATCATTTACTATCATAATTTGTTTATCTCTAGAACTTTAATAATAAGTTGAATTTTGATTTTTTTAATAATAAATTAAAATTTCCATTAATATTTCTTTATTTATCGATTGTTAGCGGATAGGATAATTATCCAATATCCGTTAGTATCGACGGATGAATATTAAATATCCAAAAACAATTTTAGATATCGCGGATATAGATATGACACTATCTGCATCTGAAAGCATCCATTCTTCACAGTCCTAATAAAATTCAGATAAAACATGCAAGTCAAATATTTAAGGTATATTAGGCTTTATATCAAAATTTTGTGTTTCACTAATCATCACACCATAAAGAAAAAAGAAATAAATAAGAAGTTATTTAATATGGAAAAACTTTATATACGGAGAATCCTTAATAACATATTTCTTTAATGTCTCTAAAATTATAGTGTCATAATTCTCTTTTCATAAATCAAAACACTCTTTTCAAAAATCAAACCAAACAAAATTATGTGTTTCCACGGCCAAAATTTGTTGTTTTTTTGGATTTTATTTTGGAAATTTATCGATAATTGCGATTTCGGTTTTTCCAAAACACCAAAGTTAATAAAAATTGTTTTAAATTATATATAAGATTATTTTTCGAAAAGCACCCAAAGAAAAACTTATTGTAACTTTAGATTTTGTTATAAACTTATTACAAAAATATGTCACGTTTAAACCGTATAATTATTTTATACTTGCACATTTTTTTGAAATATGTAAACACTATAAAAAGGAAGCCTATTTTCATAGTAAAATTTCAATGAGGCATATTCTTAGTACTTCTTGGGGTATTTTTTGAAATTATATCCTTCTATATATTATATTGTATGTTAGCTTTTGTCCATGTCTAAAAATTGTAATGTAAAACAGGTTAGTACTCATATTAACTACGTATTCTTCTCCTCTAACGTAACCACCAACAAATACTGCTATCTGCTAATTCATGTAGTTTAAATCTTTAAAATGCAATAGTTTATAGTTTTGTAGGGTTTTAGAATTTCTTGACTAATAACTCAAAATTTTAATTACATTTTCAATGACGTTCGTTGCTGAATTCTAAAGGTGAATGTTTGAGAATCAATTTTTTTATAAAACATTTCATACCAAACTAATATAATACTGTAAATTAGGTATACTGCAGTTATAATAACTTTGTACCACATTGAAATTGACTTCTAGAGTTATATTTATTATTTTTATCTACAAGCGTACTTTAATGTGTTTTAATAGGTGGTATTTAGTTATAAGGTCATATTCCAAAAGAAAATTTGATCTAACGATGACTAAGTTTAATAATTAGATCAAGGACAAAGATTAATTGTATTATATGAACATGAAGTTCATTTTAATTTCTCATCATTACTAAATTAATAAAAAAAACTAATAAGCAATCCTTAAAATTGAAAGGGAAAAGGTGACTCTAAAATTTATTTTAATCGATTGATGTTATTTTAAATATATAAAAATAATCAACTCGGAAAACTAAATGAATATAGTTTTATAACTTAAAAAAATAGTTTTATATTATATCGCCTAAGCACAGAACTAAGTAATTTTAAAGCTAATCTCATTTACACCTAGAAAAGCCATACATTAAAAATGAAGCTGTACGCATTTAGCTTTCCATCCTGAATTTTTTTTTTATTTGTTAATCCCTTAGAAAATCCATATGCATAATGAGTTATAAGATCTGAGCAGGAACTACAGAACGAACACCTTCAGGGTCAATCACATGCAGTTTTGACTGAAGCATTTAAGCGACTCACAAAGGACAGGAAGCAACCGCGCAGGACAAGGCCCAAATACCAAGTTCAAGGCAAGTCAATTGCCCAATGTGATCGAGAGTGGCGGTACAATACATTGTGAGTGGTGCGACTCAACAAAGGTGTCGAGATCACACAACATATTTGAAAATCTACCAAATACCAAAATAAAGCAAGTCGCCCATTCAAAATCAGCGGAAGCGACCTCACAACATAGCCATAAGGGTGAATGGCGCCATACAAAGATGGCAAAAGGACGAACGCTCTCGAGCCAAGAAGGTTGGTCGCGTAGAATACAAAGGAGAATTGATTCCAGTCCCGCATTCTGCTCTTATAAAGCAATCCAAAGCTCTCGCTCCTATAAAGTCGCCCGCTCAACTACCCGAAGCACTCGCTCCTGTGGAGCCGCTCGCACACGACAACTGGATACAGCTATGGATAGCTGGATACAACTATGGATAGCTGGCTACAGATGGGCAGGGGTATGATTGCAATTAATGGGATGAACAACCCGCAGCCTGCATATACAAATTTCAGATCATTTCCTGAGGGGAGCACACCTATAAATACGTCGTAGCTGCCAACATAGGGGGGATCCAATCTTTGAAACCACAAAGTGCTTCTAAATTCTATCCTCAATGACTCCTTAGATATTCTGAAAAGAAATCATCATTTCCATGCCTCGAAGTTCCATCATTCATCTGGCCATGGCATCAAGCACAATCTTATAATCAGGGTAAGCGAAAACATCTACATTCTCAATCACTTACCCATCCTTCTCCTCTGCAGATTCTATCATTCTCTTGCAAAACTCTAAGGTTGAAATGTGTGAATGAGAGTATGTTGGTCGGACATAAAGATTTATAAAAAGAGTGAATTGATGTATTTTGTAATCCTCATTATAAGAATGCAAAATATCTTCATAGTGGACGTAAGCCTAGTTTGTGGCTGAACCACTCTAAATCTGGTCTCTGTTTTAACTTCCTCATGTTTTAATCTTCAATTGTTGTTAAACAAGGCTCCACTTATTTCCATACCACATTGGTGAATTACAGCTTTAGTACCTTGGGTGTTTAGACCAATTTTGATATAAACATTTTGGCGCCACCATGGGGCCGTCTTCGTAATTCCTTGCTTTAGAATTCAGAAATATAAAAAATCCCAAAATGTCTTTCTCCCTTGAAACCATGGCCGGATCAAAGAAAAGCGGCAAATCTGCGAAAGTTACTACGATCAATGAGGATAGTAAAATTGATGAAACCATACCACAAACTCTGAACCAAGGGGCTGGAGAAACCCCTAGGTCGTCTGTAACATGAGATGAGTTGAATGTGGTTGTAACCGGCCTGAACGAAAAAATGGACAATACGATGAAGATGATAATGGAAAGGTTTGATGTCCTGACTAATGCTCAAGCCAATTTGCTGCCGCCAAACACTATAAATAATGCTGGTGAAAAAGAGGACTCATCAGCCTCAGACCCTGGTCGACCTCACAAACTAGTGGGAGACAGGGGAGAGGCCGGCATTGAGGACTCTAAGGCTACATCTCCACAACGCAAAGAAAACGTGCGACTCGGGTTGTCGCAAGCCCCACCAACATAACATCCCCTAAAAAGATGCAAGACGCCGAAGCTCAAACCGTGATCGCACTGATAAAAACGTCAGTGCCGATCCTGATGAAGAAGAAGGTGACGAGAGGCACATCACAGACATGATCTGTAACACCCCACCTCCAGTAAGGTCACTCACAAAGGGAATGCATTAACTTCGGTAGAGCGTCATAAGTGTATAGAATAGATAAATTACAAAACAGGCAAAATTTAACAGCCGAAAATAAATAAAACTTTACTTTATTGATAAAACAGCAGCTTGGTAAAACAGCTTGTACAAAGATTGTTTTCCAGCACCAAAACACCAATACCCATTACAACAAAGCATCCGTCTTGTTTAAAAAAATAAAGAAGCATGAAATGACAATGATATTTCCCAATAAAGCATGAGCCAGCCATAGCAGTGGAAAGTGAGTCCAAAGAAATACATCGTATATCTTCGAGCTTGGAAAGAAAACTGAGCGAAGTGGTAATATTCCCTCCCTGTGAACCGGGAAGGGGGGAGGACGGAAGAAAAGAGAGCGAAACAAAATAGATTTAGACATAAATCCTGGTATGTCCAGTGATTATTCAACATGCAAACAGGTAAAAGAATCATGACATGAATAAACTGGATACCAGACCATAACCATGATAATAAGCATAGCAAGACAACAAATGATGATCGTTAGATATGACAAGCTAAGATACACTGAATGCGCTTCATTTCTTTCTCTGATTTCCTATTTTCTCTACACCACCCAACTAGCAATCTAACTAGTGTCTTTTATAGAACGATTCCTATTCCCTACTAGTGTACCAACTAGTATCCTGTGAAAAAGGATCCGTACCCTCTAATAATGTCCCAACTAGTATCCTGTTTTATAAAATAAGGTGATCCCAACCCCGCAATTGTGGTAGCCTTCAGGTGTACATCTAGTATGAGGATCTTACATCAACCAGCCTAGAATCCATGAAGATGTTAGGTGTAACCTTACTACCCTATCGATTGACTGCCTACTTGTATTAACTTGCCTTGTGTCTGTGTCAAACGACCCTCTCTTGCATGTAGATACCCTGTGCTGGTCCCACCATAAGGTATATCAATCCCTATGATCGCAACCCGACACAAATTCTAGATGCACAGTGTACACTACTGATGCCCAGTGCCTGCTTTTCCACTCCGGAGCACGTGCACGCCCATACTCCGTTGGAACTACAACGTTGCACCCACTGCCACTACTTTGACCGCTTATAATCAGCCCAATAATCATTCCCCACCATGCCTAGCTCAGGGTACCGTGATACATCCATGTGGGTTACTGCTGAAATGGGTCCCCGTTACTAGGGTTTCCTAGGGTCTATTCAAATACGCCACCAAATTGGCTAAGTGTTATCCATCCATTCAGGTTAACTTAACCCAACCACATGTTATGTCATGTTGGTTAAGTGTTTCTTATTAACTTAACCCTTCTCATTCATCATATTATATTAGGTAAGTGTTTCTCCTTAGCTTAACCCCATTCGTTCATCATGTTATGTTGGTTAAGTGTTTCCCATTAACTTAACCTCACTCGTTCATTGGTTAAGTGTTAACTTAACCTTACCACTTGTCATGTTACATTGGTTAAATGTTGCCCTCTTGTGTTACTTAATCCTACCACTTTTCATGTTACATTGGTTAAGTGTTGCCCTCTTGTGTTAACTTAACCCTACCATTCTTAGCCTGTCTGTTTCTTAGCTTTAATTCATTCATTAAAGCAACAACCTCTCACATTAGATCTATATTGTTGTGGTCGCTGGATGTGCTGGGCGATTCCGGGCAGTCTTACACTGCAACTCAATCTAACATTGGGTTTTTGGACTTAATGCGCTAACCTCTCACATTAGATCTATATTGTTACGGTTGCTGGATGCGCAGGACGGTTCCGCGCAGTCTTACACCATAACTTAATCTAATCTCAGGTTAGGCATATTCATTTTTTTTGTTAATTTACATATTTACAATTTATGTTCATATGTAAATTATCCACAAGTGTTGTCAATTCAAGTCATGCCCCATTTACCCTCTAAATTATGTCCATAATTCTAGGTGTACAAATTCTACCATTTCGTGCTACTAATTATTTACATGATTATGAGCCAATCTATGCCAATAGCATGTAGTTTAATATTTTCCCCAACGTCTCCCCTGTTAATTGTTCGCACAATTCACATAGAACGTTAGGCTCGCAAATTAGCCTAACTTATAAACAAAAGGGAAAAGGAAGGGACATGTAACATTCCAACAGGCATAAAAATATAGATCACCATGTGTAGTATAAATTTGTGATAGAACAACATTAACTTAATTAAGCACATGAACGTGATCTACATTTAAATTAGATCCAATTAACCTGCGAACTATCATAGATCTATTGGTATAAGCATGAACTTATATAGATCGTAAATATGGGTACTATCTTGGATCTAAACATGTAAGTATGTATGAACATAACTTATCATGTAATTTGCATATACAGCATGGTAGGTTCAATTATGTCAGTCCAATAGTCTCATAGGCATGGGATGTACAACATGATAAATCAATCACAACATTTACATAGGCATGATAGGTTCCATTTTGTCAATCCAACAGTCTCATAGGCATGTTAGGTTTCATTATGTCAACCACAATAGTCTCACAGGCACGAAAGGTGTCATTACATCAATCACAATAGTCTCATAGGCAAAGGAAATTCAGAATTAACAAAAGATAGACACGAATAGAATTAGGCATAGTTCTAGATCCAGTTATTACTGTCGTGATTTCTTATTAGGTGTTCACATCTAAACAGTATCTGTATTTACAGAAAAAGGACGGATCTTGATTTCTGGGATTTGATTTCTGAATCTGAAAAGTTATCCTTTGATGTAGACGTTTGATTCTCGAGTTCTTCTAATTGATTCCTAGTTTGAATTTGGTTCTCTAGTTTGGGGTAGATGAATGGAGGGTAGGCTAGTTTGTAGACGAACAGCATGACGACTTCATAAAATGAGTTCTAGGGTTGAGGTTTGGGGTGATTATATAGAAGTCTAGGTTCAATTCTAGCCTTTATATTTGAGTAGGAGAAATCAAAGCCATCAAACCAAAGAGATGTGTCATCCAGCCAACCATAGCACGACACATAAGCCCTAATACCTCAGAAATTAGACATTGACCAATCAGAGAAGGTCACATCATCTCAGGACTACAGAATTCATCACAGGAAGCAGATCTCAAAGGGGTCGACTCCCTACAAGGGGGTCGACTCCCCTATAGGGGGGTCGACACCTATGTCGACTCCCCTATAGGGGGGTTGACACCTATGTCGACTCCCCTTGGGGAGGGGGTCGATACCCTGAGCAGGAAATTTCCGGCTCAGCCTGTTCTGTCTGAATTTTGAATTTTGAACTGGTTTTTGATTTTAATTATTATTTTCTGTTTATTCTTGAAATCTTTTGAACTCCATAACTTCTTCATACAGAGTCTGATTCACGCAAACTCGGACTCTATCTCAAGAAGAATTCTGAGACGAACGCAATGGCGCAATCCGTTTTACTTAATTCCGACATTTAGAATTAAGTGTTCTTAGATTTGTTAATTTTAATATTCACAGAAAATATGGGGTGTTACATTCTCCCCTCCTTAATGGATTTCGTCCTCGAAATCTCTAAGTTAAGAAGAATATATCCTAACATCCAACATCCACCTACTCAACCATCAATTACAGGCATCCATTGTCCTTAAAAAGATTTTATAACGCTTTCATGGTCATATGAATAGTGTGTGTATATGTCCTTATCTAATGCAAAACCAGACGGTCTACTGATTCAGTTGATCTCCTTATTGCAATTCATGATAGTGCCATGCGTCCATTATGTATGCAAAAGGACCCTATTGATACATATCATTTCTATATGAGTGCACAACCATACATTCAAATGCAACATCAATATGATAACACATCAAGTTTCAATCAAAACATAAATACATATATGCATATACAATATGAAAGTGACTGAGCAGATCTAGTACCTAGTGTGTGTGTGTATATATGCATCCACGAGCAACCACTAGCGAACACTTACATCCACTTGCATCCACCAAACATAACATGTCTGAAACACATGTTTACATCCATTGGCTTCTACCTAAGTATCGAGGATAGGACCAAGAGGATATACTTAAAAGATAAAGACTAGCATGCAAACAAGCTTTACAGAAAAAGAGAGATCAAGTATATACCATCAAAAGGGTATGATGCACGTATCTAGTCTTCAGGCTTCTAAGTCGCATCTTCTTGAGCTTCGCCCCATTGTGCTCTGACTGTCTTAACTTCACGATTGCATAGATTCTTAATTTCTGTTTCCAAAATATGAGTTGGAACCTATTACACTGTCGCCTCTCGTTCCACCTCTTCTCCTTCTAGTATACTCGGGACTACAACATCTGCTATGTCATGCTAACATTTCCTCAAAGATTCTTCAAAATTCTCTAGAGGGTATTCCATGTGGAAGAACTATCTCTTGAAAATAAACAGATGCTAACTATGATTCCAAGTATAGTTATTAAGGTGAGTAGAGGTCTCTTCTCTACTTAACTTATCCATTGCGTCAACTATCTGAGAGTCTTTTCTTTGTGAAGTCCATATTTGATCCAAAAGAGTAGGTCTTACCCCTCGCGGCGCCAACTACTAACTTAACCGAAGGTTTTAAAATCAAAGGTTGGTATATATTTTGAACTTTTCCTTTTCACATAAAGAGGACTTGAAGTCAACCTTTTTCTTCTTAAGGCATCCACTACGACCTTACCCTTCCTTTTCACATCAAAATGGTGCCTAGTCCCATGCCACATGCATCCATGGATACCGTAAACCTTTTACTACTGTAAGGTAAAAGTCAAAACTGGGGTCATTGTAAGAGCCCTCTTTGATAATTGGAAAGCGACATCACAATCAATATCCCGAGCGAAGGTTAGATTCTTCTTCGTTAATCCGGTAAGTGGGGCTAATACCTTCGCAAAGTTCTTAATGAACTTACTATATTAACCCGCTAGTCCAAGAAAGCTTCTTACTTCTGTTGCATTCCTTGGGACCTTTCAGTCTTGCACTGCAACTACTTTTGCGGGATCTACTGCTACCCCTTCTTTGGACGCCACATGTCCTAGAAACCTTACTTCTTCTCTCCAAAAATGACATTTTGGAGAACTTCTCTTTAAGTTGATGTGCTCGAAGTGTATCCATGACTTGTCTTAAATGCAAAGCATATTCTCCCTCGTTCTTTGAGAAAATCAAGATATCGTCCACGAAGACTACTACAAACTTATTAAGGAACTCCCTAAACACCCTACTCATCAAGTCAACTAAATAAGCGGGTGCATTCGTAAAACCGAAAGGCATGACGGGCCACTAAAAGAAACCGTCAGGGGTCCTAAAACAATATTGTCTATACTATCCTCAGCTTCTCTTAGCCGATGAAACCCTGTAGCCAAATCTAGTTGGGAGAAAGTAGACGCACTTACAAGCTGGTCAAACAAATCATCTATTCTTGGAAGTGGGTGACTATTTTTCTTTGTGAGCCTGTTTAATTCTCTAAAATCCACGCATAAGCGAAGTGGACCATCCGCCTTAGTAGCGAACGCTACTGGAGCACCCCATTCAAAAAATCTTCGCCAAATAAACCCCTTCTCAAGCAACTCTTTAACTTGCTTGCTGAGCTCCTTCCTCTCCCTAGGAGCCATATGTTGTACGAGTAATGCAATTGGGTTGGCGTTATCAACCAAGTATATGCGAAAATCTATTTCAGGTTTTGGGGGTAAACCCTTCACTTCATCAAAGACATCGGGATACGCATGGACTACTTAAACAGATTGCAAATTATCAACAGATGTATCAAGAGATTCTAGGTAACTAAGCATGACAAAACCTTTAGGGTTACACGAGATTTCGAGGGTATTACCGAGGTGAGTCAAAAGTCTAACTACCCTCCTTTCAAAATTGAGAATGGCACCATTACTGGATAACCAATCCATCCAAGAATCAACCCATAGCCCATGAAACCAAAAACGTAAGCATTACATCTAAACACAACGCTTAGTATAGATATTCCCAAATCCAAACAAATCATAGATAAATGAGCCGAACCACCAATAGGATTTGAGACAACAATGGGATCCTCTACCCTACTAGTACTAAGGTACAGAGACTCAACTATGGAAGCAGATAGAAAAGAATGAAAAGCGCCAGAGTCAAACAAAGTTCTAACAGGATGATTGAAAAGAAAAACTAAACTCTCAATAGGAACGTTCCTACCTCTCTTAGGTACACTAGCGGTGAGAGCTGGCAATTTCCCTTTAGAAGATTATGTCCTTTGCCCTTGTCCTTCGGCAATCCTTGATAAGATGCACTGCTTCAGCATACTGAAAACAACCACATGTCTTCTTCTTCCTACAATTAAATGACCCGCTATACCATAGAAAAGACACTTCCTCTTGTTGTGGGATCTATTACTTCTTCCATGCTTCTTATATTTTAATCCCTTGTTTATGATTCCTCCACTTTGGCCTCTTTCTTTTCACCTTTTCTCCTTCTACGTGAATTAAGCCATATCAACAAGCTTCTTATCCTTGGGCTTGTTCTCCTTAGCCCAAACCCCCTTATTCTCATCCTTATAATCCTTGTGTAGCTTGTTGACAAGTTTCTCGAAACTACCTCCATCGCATAGCAACCTACAAAGCTTGAAAGAAGACTAGCCGCAGGTGAAACTACTACGACTACAGATGAAGGTTGGGCACTACTTCGCCCTTGACATGTGCCATATGCCTACGAAACTATGGCGAAAAGAAAGGAAGAAGAGATTCAAGTAGAGAATCGAAAGATAGTGCACATGGCTTTGGGGAATATGCCTTTTTTTAAAAACAATACTTTTCTCTTGAAAATCGCTTCTTTAAAACATGTTTGAGAAACATATCTTCTAAAATATGCTTTTGAAAAATCTATTACCTGTTCTGGTAACCTTTAGCTCAAATACCACGTGTAACACCCCACCTCCGTTAAGGTCACTCACAAAGGGAATGAATTAACTTCAGTGGAGCGTCATAAGTGTATAGAAAAGATAAATTACAAAATAGACAAAATTTAAATAGCGGAAAAATAACCAAAACTTTACTTTATTGATAAGACAGCAGCTTAGTAAAACAGCTTGTACAAAGATTATTTTCCAGCACCAATACCCATTACAACAAACCATTTGTCTTGTTTAACCAAAAATAGAAGCATGAAATGACAATGATCTTTCCCAATAAAGCATGAGCAAGCTATAGCAGTGGAAAAGAGAGTCCAAAGCAATACATTGTCTATCTTCGAGCTTGGAAAGAAAACCGAGCTAAGTGGTAATATTTCCTCCCTGTGAACCTGGGGGGGGGGGGGAACGGAAGAAAAAAGAGCGAAACAAAACAAAGTCAGATATAAAGCCTAGTAAGTCCAGTGATTATTCAACATGTAAACAGGTAAAAGGATCATGAATAAACTGGATACCAGACCATAACCATGATAATAAGCATAGCACGACAACAAATGATGATCGTTAGATATGACAAGGTACGGTACATTGAATGCGCTTCGGTTTTTTCCCTGATTTCATATTTTGTCTGCACCACCCAACTAGCATCCTAACTAGTGTATTTTATAGAACGATTCGTATTCCCTACTAGTGTCCATACTAGTATCCTGTGAAAAAGGATCCGTACCCCCTACCAGTGTTCGAACTAGTATCCTGTGTTATAAAATAAGGTGATCCCAACCGCGCAATTGTGGTAGCCTTCAGGTGTACATCTCGTATGAGGATCCTATCTCAACCAACCTAATTGCCAAGAAGATGTTAGATGTACCCTTACTACCCTATCGATTGGCTCCCTATTTGTATTAATTTTCCTTGTGTCTGTGTCAATCGGCCATCTCTTGCGTGTATGTACCCTGTGCTGGTCCCACCATAAGATGTATCAATCCCCATGATAGAAACCCGACACAAATTCTAGATGCACAGTGTATACTACTGATGCCCGATGCCTGCTTTTCCACTCCAAAGCACGTGCACGCCCATACTCCGTCGGAACTACACTGCTGCACCCCCTGCCGCTACTTTGATCACTTATAATCAGCCTAGTAATCGTGCCCCACCCTGCCTAGCTTAGGGTAACGTGATACATCCATGTGGGTTACTGCTGAAATGGGTCCCCTTTACTAGGGTTTCCTAGGGTATATTCGTATACCCCACCAAATTAGCTAAGTGTTATCCATCCATTCAGGTTAACTTAACCCGTTCACACGTCATGTCATGTTGGTTAAGTGTTTCTTTTTAACTTAACCCTTTTCATTCACCATATTATATTGCTTATGTGTTTCTCCTTAGCTTAACCCCATTCGTTCATCATGTTATGTTGGTTAAGTGTTTCCCATTAACTTAACCCCACTCGTTCATTGGTTTAGTGTTAACTTAACCCTGCCACTTGTCATGTTACATTGGTTAAGTGTTGCCCTCTTGTGTAACTTAACCCTACCACTTGTCATGTTACATTGGTTAAATGTTTCCCTCTTGTGTTACTTAACCCAACCTCTTGTCATATTACATTGGTTAAGTGTTGCCCTCTTGTGTTAACTTAACCCTACCATTCTTAGCTTGTCTGTTTGTTAGGTTTAATTCATTCATTAAAGCACCAACCTCTCACATTAGATCTATATTGTTGCGGTCGCTAGATGTACCGGGCGGTTCCGGGCAGTCTTACACCGTAGCTCAATCTGACCTCGGGTTTTTGGGCTTAATGCGCTAACCTCTCACATTAGATCTATATTGTTACTGTTGCTGGATGCGCAGGGCGGTTCCGGGCAGTCTTACACCGTAACTTGATCTAATCTCAGGTTAAGCATATTCAATTTTTTTGTTAATTTGCATATTTACAATTTATGTTCATATGTAAATTATCCACAAGTGTTGTCAATTCAAGTCATGCCCCATTTACCCTCTAAATTATGTCCATAATTCTAGGTATACAAATTCTACCATTTCATGCTACTAATTATTTACATGATTATGTGCCAATCTATGCCAATAGCATGTAGTTTAATATTTTTTTCCCAATGTCTCCCTCGTTATTCGTTCGCATAATTCACATAGAACGTTAGGCTCGCAAATTAGCCTAACTTATAAACAAAAGGGAAAAGAAAGGGACATGTAACATTCCAACAGGCATAAACAATATAGATCAGCATGTGTAGTATAAATTTGGGATAGAACGACATAAACTTAATTAAGCACGTGAACGTTATCTTACATTTAAATTAGATCTTATTAACATGCGAACTAGCATAGATCTAATTGTATAAGCATGAACTTATATAGATCTTAAACATGAGTACTAGCTTGGATCTAAACATGTAAGCATGTATGAACATAACTGATCATGTAATTTGCATACACAGCATGGTAGGTTCAATTGTGTCAGTCCAATAGTCTCATAGGCGTAGGATGTACAACATGATAAATCAATCACAACTTTTCCATAGGCATGATAGGTTCCATTTTGTCAATCCAACAGTCTCATAGGCATGTTAGGTTTCATTATGTCAATCACAATTGTCTCACAGGCACGATAGCTATCATTACATCAATCACAATAGTCTCATAGGCATAGGCAATTCAGAATTGACAAAAGGATAGACACGAACAGAATTAGGCATAGTTCTAGATCCAGTTATTACTGCCATGATTTCTTATTAGGTGTTCACATCTAAACAATAACTGTACTTACAGAAAAGGATGGATCTTGAATTCTGGGATCTAATTTCTGAATTTGAAAGGCTCTCCGTTGATATAGACATTTGATTCTCTAGTTCTTCTAATTGATTCCTAGTTTGAATTTGATTCTCTAGTTTGGGGTAGATGAATGGAGGCTAGACCAGTTTGTAGACGAACAACATGTCGACTTCATAGAATGAGTTTTAGGGTTGAGGTTTGGGGTGATTATATAGAATTCTAGGTTCAATTCTATCCTTTAGATTAGTCTAGAAGAAATCAGAGCCATCAAACTAAAGAGATGTGTCATCCGGCCAACCATAGCAGACACATAAGCCCTAATACCTCAGAAATTAGCCATTGACCAATCATAGAAGTCCACATCAGCTCAGGACTACAGAAATTCATCACAGGAAGTAGATCTCAAAAGGGTCGACTCCCTACGGGGTGGTCGACACCTATGTCGACTCCCCCTAAGGGGGGGGGGGGGTCGACACCCTAAGCGGGAAATTTCCCGCTCAGCCTGTTCTGTCTGAATTTTGAATTTTGAACTAGTTTTTTATTTTAATTATTATTTTCTATTTATTCTTGAAATCTTCTGAACTCCATAACTTCTTCATACGGAATTCAATTCACGCAAACTCAGACTTTATCTCAAGCAGAATTCCAAGATGAACGCAATGGCGCAACCCATTTTACTTAATTCCCACATTTAAAATTAAGTGTTCTTAGATTTGTTAATTTTAATATTCACAGATAATACGGGGTGTTACATGATCCAGCGAATGATGAAGGAGAAAGTGATCCTAGAAGATGAAGAGAAAGAATGGGAGTTTCCCCCAGCAAAAATCCGTTCGCAGAGGAAATCCATCAAGCAAAATTCCCAAAGAAATTCATAGCCCCAACAATAGCACCTTATAGCGGAGTTGGAGATCCAACCATTTTTCTATTCAAATACGACCTGCACATGAATGGAGCTAGGGCCACTGACGAAATCAAGTGCTTATGCTTTCTCGTGTACCTAAAAGTGTGTCCTTACTATGTTTATCAAGACTTCCACCTAAATGTATTGACCAATTTGCCGATTTGGTAAGAAGATTTCAAGATCAATTCTGACTACAAACCACTAAGGCAAGGGACGTAATGTCACTATGTGAAATGGAACCAAAGCATGGGGAAACTATCAGAGCTTTCCTTACACGCTTCCATGCTATAGCAGTAGAGGTCATAGATAGCATTGGTACCTATTGGCAGCCCTGAAAGGAACTATCGATAAGAAGTCAGAATTTGGAAAGTGGATCAAGATGAAGAAACCAAAAACTTTGAAGAATTTTTATAAGAAAGCTGAGGAATACATGAGTGTGGAAGATGAAGCTCCAAGTGTCCAAAAGACTATGGAAAGAAACGTCACCAGAGAATGAAAAAGCAATCAGTCCAGGGTTGAGCAAAAGAATGACATAGGAAAAAAGAGGGGAAGTGATGAGAGGAATAGCAGAGCTTATAAAAAGACGCGGCTATATAAACTATCTGAACTACCCTCCTAAATGAAACCCCAGAAAGAATTTACTTCGCCGCAAAGGATTTAGGTATCTTTCCTCAGATGAAGCCGCAAAAGATAACTGAGCAGCAGGGAAATTCCGACAAATTCTACTGGTTTCATAACCAACCAGGACACGGCACCAACGAATACCGACACCTGAATAGTTTAATTGAAAAGCTCATCAGGACGAACCAACTCCAGCAATAAGTGAAAAATCCTCAAAGTACACCAGCTGCACTAGAACATAATAATATGGTTAGCCGACCCAACTCGAGTGAGGAAGACCAAATACCGGTCAATTCGAGGCCAGTAATCAATATGATATTTGGGGGACCCCACCCGGCTAGGAACAATTGGGCAGATATGGGAAGATACGCTAACGAATTGAAGGATGCCTCGAAAGAGGAAGGATGCATGGTCTTGAACAACGAGCTCCCAATGAAAATACTCAAAACCTCGACCAAGGATGTGATATTCAAAGATAAAGATGCGGAAAGCTTAATTACACAAACTATTAATGCCATGGTGATCAAAATTTGTCTCGGTCCTGCAGTTGTAAAAAGTGTCCTAGTTGACAGGGGGCATTTGTTAATGTGATTTTTATAAACACTTTCCAAAAGATGAATCTCCCTATGGAGAAAGTGCGCGCATACCCAAATAAGATCGACGATTTTACTGGACAACCTACGCAACCCATCGAAACGATAGATTTGCCCGTGGAATTGGTAGATGGGGAACGTAGGGTTTCTATGGTACAAACTTTTGTCCTGATAGATGAGTTTCCATCATACAATGCATTCCTTGGGAGACCGACTCTTTCGGGTTTTAAGGTTGCATTAACTCCATCGTGCTTGACTATGAAGTTTCCAACTGAAAGGGGAATTGGTGTAATTAAGGGCGACCAAATCACTGCAAGTGACTGCTATGTAAATGAGCTGAGAGAGGCTAAGAAAAAAGATTCAGGAAAGGATGCAGAGGCTATTCTCCACATCCAAAAACCACCTTTATATCAATTAAAGAAGGGTCCATGCACTGGCGAGCACAGTGGAATGCAAAAGGAGATCGATAATAGGGAAGCTAATGTAGAGTACGAAAGGGAGACATCAACCGAAGACACAATTCCTATAGCTGTAATTCCAAAGGACCCAAACCGTGTGTTGAATATAGGATCTCGATTAAGCACTGAGTTAAAAAATCAATTGATAGTCTTTCTAAGAGCTAATTTAGATGTGTTTGCATGGAACCATTCTGACATGTGCGACATATCTCCGGACATTGCGGTCCATAAGCTAAACATTGACCCCCGCGTTACGGCTGCTAAACAAAAACGAATAACCCAGGGGCCGGAGAGGTCGCGCGCCTTAAAAGAAGAAGTCGACAGATTAATGGACAATGGTTTTATCAGGGAATCTACCTATCCAAAATGGGTCTCTAACCTGGTGCTCGTAAAGAGATCAAACGGTAAATAGTGCATCTGTGTAGATTATTCAGACCTGAATAAAGCTTGTCCGAAAGATAGCTTCCCTCTTCCCAGAATCCACCAATTGGTGGATTCTGCGACCGTTCATGAGTTCCTATCTTTCATGGACGCATATTCGGGCTACAATCAAATCATGATGTGCGGCCTGGACCAGGAAGACACAAGCTTCATTACTGATCTCGATTTATACTGCTATAAGGTGATACCGTTCGGTATAAAAAATGCAGGGGCAACTTATCAGCGACTGGTAAATGCCATGTTCAAAAAACAATTGGCAAGACGATGGAAGTTTATGTCGATGATATGTTGGTAAAGTTAAAAAAAGCAATAGACCATTTGGAGGACCTAGCCCGAATGTTCGATGTCCTATGCCAATATGGCATGAAGTTGAATCCTTTGAAATGTTCTTTCGGAGTTGGTTCAGGCAAGTTCCTTGGGTACATGGTCAATGGTAGAGTTATAGAAGCTAATCCAGCCAATATATCAGCTTTGAGAGGAATGCGTGCCCCAGGAACCAAGAAGGAATTTCAGTGCTTGAATGGGAAGATTGCGGTTTTAAATCGCTTCATATCCAGGGCAATGGACAAATGTCTTCCATTTTTCGATGCCCTTAGGAAAGGAAAGAAAGAAATAAAGTGGACCTCTGAATGTTAGAAAGCCTTCGAGGAACTAATCCAACACCTGGCAACACCTTCCAAGCTATCAAAGCTTAGTGACGCGGAAGACTTGTTTCTATACATGGCGGTTTCTGCCCATGCCCTAAGTGTAGCATTGATCAGAGAAGATATGAAGGTACAAAAACAAGTCTATTACATTAGCAAGAGATGATCCGGAGCAGAGCTTAATCATCCAAAGCTTGAAAAACTCGCTTATTGTTTGCTTATTGCATCAATGAAACTTCGGCCCTACTTTTAGGCTCATCCCATTAAGGATCTCACAGACCAGCCTCTAAGGCATGTTCTATCCCGACCGGAAACCTCTGGGAGGTTATTAAAATGGAGTATAGAGCTCAGTCAATACGACATTACGTATCACCCTCGAAAAGCGATCAACGGACAAACGCTTGCTAACTTTATCGTAGAATTTACCGACCAAGGGGAGATAAAGAAGGAAGATGATGTTGAAACCGATATCCAATGGAAATTATTTGTTGATGAAGCCTCACATGATCACTGTTCCGGGGCAGGGATAGTTCTCGAAACCCTCGAGGGGAGATCTTTATGATATGCACTGAGGCTAGAGTCCCCGTCAACAAACAACGAAGCTGAGTATGAATCCCTTATCACAGGAATAAAACTAGCAAATAAAAACTACACAAATCTTCAGTGACTCTCAACTCGTAGTATGCCAGATTCTGGGAGAATTCCAAGCCAAAATGGGTAACTTGCTGGATTATCTCACAAAGCCTTGGAACTATTAGAAGCTTTCGAGCATTACACCATATCTCACATTCCTAGGAAGAAAATACCAAAGCTGATTCATTGGCAAAATACATAAGCACTGGAGATGCACAACTAATGGGATTAGTCCAAGTGGAAGTCCTTTCCAGCCCAAGCACAAAGCAGACAGAAATGGATTGGATCATGGAAGTAACTGATGAGACAAACTCGTGGATGTCGCCAATTAAAGAGTACCTAATCGCTGGGGCACTCCCGGCTGAAGCCAAGCAGTGAAGTTTTTTTTGCAAAAAGCTTCTTTCCACCTTATTCAGGACGGATGACTGTATAGATGTGGATTTTCTACACCTTTACTTCGTTGTGTTACAGAAAAGGAGTCAAAGGCGATCATGGCGGAGTTACACGAAGGGGAATGCAGAGGTCATACCGGTGGACAAACTTTGGCCAAGAAAATCCTGCGATATGATTACTTCTGGCCAGATATCAATAAAGATTCCATGGCCTATACTAAAAAATGTGACAGGTGTCAAAGATTTTCCAAGATGCCAAGGATGTCGTCTACAGCTATAACCCACATGGTCAGCCCATGGCCATTCACTATCTGCGGCGTCGACCTCATAGGAGTCCTTCCCACTGCAAAATCCGGTTTTAAATATGCAATTGTCGCCGTCGATTACTTTACAAAATGGGCTGAAGCAGAACCATTGGCCACTATAACTTTGAAGAAAGTTATTAACTTTGTCTTGGAAAATACCATATGCAGGTTTGGGGTACCAAAAAAGATAATCACAGACAATGGGACTCAATTTGAAAGTGAAGAGTTCCAAAACTTTTGTGCCAAGTATAAAATCCAGAAAAGCTTTTCAGTAGTCGCTCATCCAAAAACGAACGAGAAGGTGGAAGCAGTAAATAAAATCATCAAGACGACCATTAAGAAACAGCTAGAGAATTCTAAAGGTGGTTGGGTAGATGAACTCCCACTGGCATTGTGGGCATATCGCACCATGGATAAAACTGCAATAGGGCATACTCCCTTTTCTTTATCTTACGGCTCTGAAGCCATGATACCAGTAGAGCTGGAAGTCCCTACCCATAGAAGGATATACTTCAACCACAAAGAAAACGAGAACCTACAGCTCGAAGCCTTGGACCAGCTTGAGGAAAGAAGAAAGGAAGCGGAACTCAGAGTAACCGCACATCAAAGAAGGGAGGCAAGGAATTTCAATTCAAAAGTCAAACATACGACTTTCGAAATTGGAGACCTCGTTCTGAAGAAGATAATGACTGGTACTGAGGTTTTGGGACCCAACTGGGAAGGGCCTTATGTTATAAGTCAAAAACACCCGGATGGTACCTTCAAACTGACTACCACAGATGGAAACCAGATTCTACGAGCATGGAACAACGAGCATATTCGTCGTTATTTTTTATAACATGTTGTTCAAATACATAAAAATGCTGTAAAGATTTACAAGAATTTCACATTTGAATGATGTACATAAAACGAAAGAATATGGAGTTCTGTTTACATGTACAAATCACTCATTTACAAGCTCCTACTAAAAGGTGATTTCTTTGTGTAGGCAAACAAGCGACCAGGGGGAACCAACCCTAGGAGTGCCGACTTTCATCAGGAAATACCGAATCTTTTGACACATGACCAACAAAAGGCTTTGTACCAGATCAAAGAATTCAGTGCTGGGGTGAAAGCAACTCAAAAAGTACCATGGTTAAAATTGCCAAGCCCATAAAAGAAACACCTTCTTAGGTGCAGGGCATAGGTTCTCCGACTTGAGGAGAAAAAAACTCGATGAGGTAAACTAGTGTCTGTTTCCTAGGGCGAGGCATAAAGTCAAAAAAATCCGATATGTCCCAAAAAGGAAAAAGAAAATTGCCAATCCAAAAAAACTTGAGGCACCTTTTTAGGTGAAGGACACGAGTTTTATTCCTTCTAAGTCAAACTCTATGAGATAAACTAGTGTCCGCTCCTCCGGATGAAGCATAAAAAAGGGGAAGGATCAAAAATGCTGGAAGGACCAGCACAAAGCAAAAATCCCAGCCGAAAGGGGGTATTCATTCTTGTTCTTTGTTGTTAACCAAGTCAAAAAAAGCCAAGGTTGGATTACAACGTTGAAACCAAAGTCCTCCCATGGGGGCAAGATTTAAGAATGCATCCAGAAAATACCATAACATACATACAAACAGATATTTAATAAAACAAAAATCTAAATGGCTTAATTGCCAAAGTTAAAAACAATGAGAAACTCACCAGTCAAGACAAATACTAAAAACTGGATGATCCCAGCATAATAAAACCTTAAAAAGACCAATTGGTAACAATCGTAATAACGTACGATCGAACCGTAATACGATACTAACATACGATCGACCAATAATACGATACTAACGTACGATCGACCCGTAATACGATACTAACGCACGATCGCCCAAAAAAAAGCGTTGTTGAGTAGGACAAAGAGACAAGGTGTGGCAGACAGAGACACAAAGAGCATCGCAAAGCCAGCAAAACAACCATACATCAAGATCACAAAAGTGTCAAAGATCAACACAAGTCACAAACCAGCATAACATCACAAGCGAGGGCTAGCACCCGCTTACACAACCGGTCTTAAAGTTCAAAAAGCAAAACAACCAAAGATAGGAAAAGGTGGCTACAGTTCTCTGAACTTCCTTGGCCTACCTACCTTCCTCTTAATCTGAGCAGAACAGGATAGAAGTTCATCAGCATGTTTAGGAACTGCCGATTCGATATCCCCTGGGGTGAAAGAAGCAACCACGTTATCTTTGGACCTAAGAGCATGGATTAACTTCGCCTTATCATCTTCTAGAACATAGATGTGCTCAAGATTTTCCTTATGAAGCTTTTGGAAGTCGCAGGCCAATGTATGCCAGCCATTCATCTGCTTCGCAGAATGATTTTTCAGCAAATCCATCTTTTTTCCAAATTGGTGCACAACTGTATCGAGACGGGTCAACATCTTACCTTTTGCGGCAATCGTGTCAGAAGAAAAGTCTGAGATTCAGATGGAAAAATATCCATATTAGAAGGTACTCCCTATAGGCTCCACCCCCGGAACCGCTTAGCAAGCCTAGGACTGCATGGCCGAGGAGCATATCGTGGCCTACTGATGATAGTTTGAAGCTCTATATGAAAAGGACCAGAGGGAGAATTTACAGACGGTTGACCAGTTGACAGAATCTTGTCTGTCGGGACATCCAAATCAAAGAATTTTTTCCATCGACTTTGCTCTGGAGACGAAATCATCCTGCAAATGGATCAGGAAAAACCATGAGGCCCAAAGGAAGAAAGAACATTAGTAAGAATCAACAAACCTGTGTTATACGAAATGGCGATAGAAGGAAACACGAAGTTTTTCGGTTGAGAAAACTTGTTGAAGGAAAATGAGAGCAAAATTGAATGAGGAATAAAAAATAAGGGGGAAGATTAAAGGACACACATCAAAAGCTTTTTTGCCACGTCAGCCCAATACTCGATTATAGAAATAAGTGTCCCATCAGAATCCAGTTGGCATGATCACTTCCCCATGATTTAGCCATTTGCAATGATGACAATATAGTTCAAGCGTCACACCCGAAGAAAACAACACCAACCAACTCCAATGAAGAAATCTTAATCTCCGCACGACCGACCCTTCGATGAGCTAGGTTAAACCTGCTAAACAATGATGCAATCAACCATGTCAAAGCCAATAATTCCTTGCTAAGAGAAATCATGGACTACGAGGGGCAAGTGTTAATCCCTTAGAAAATCCATACGCATAATGAGTTGTAAGATCTGAGCAGGAACTACAGAATGAACACCTTCAGGGTCGATCACAGTTTTGACCGAAGCATTTAAGCGACTCACAAAGGACAGGAAGCAACTGTGTAGGACAAGGCCCAAATACCAACTTCAAGGCAAGTCAATTGCCCAATGTGATCGAGAGTGGCAGTACAAAACATTATGAGTAGTGCGACTCAACAAAGGTGTCGAGGTCACACGACATGTTTGACAATAGACCAAATACCAAAATAAAGCAAGTCGCCCATTCAACATAGGCGGGAGCAAACTCACAACATAGCCATAAGTGTGAACAGCGCCATACAAAGACATCAAAAGGACGAATGCTCTCGAGCCAAGAAGGTCGGTCGCGCAGAATACAAAGGAGAATTGATTCCAGTCCCGCATTCTGCTCTTATAAAGCAACCCAAAGCGCTCGCTCCTATAAAGTTGCCCGCTCAACTACCCGAAGCACTCGCTCCTGTGGTATCGCTCGCACACGACAACTGGATACAGCTACGGACATCTGGCTACAGATGGGCAGGGGTATGATTGCAATTAATGGGATGAACAACCCGCAGCCTGCATATACAGATTTCAGATCATTTCCTGAGGGGAGCTCACCTATAAATACGTCATAGCTTCCAACATAGGAGGGATCCAATCTTTGAAACCAGAAAGTGCTGCTAAATTCTATCCTCAATGACTCCTTAGATATTTTGAAAAGAAATCATCATTTCCATGCCTCAAAGTTCCATCATTCATCTGGCCATGGTGTCAAGCATAATCTTATAATCAGGGGAAGCGAAAACATCTACATTCTCAATCACTTACCAATCCTTCTCCTCTGCAGATTCTATCATTCTATTGCAAAACTCTAAGGTTGAAATGTGTGAATGAGAGTATGTTGGTTGGACATAAAGATATATAAAAAGAGAGAATTGATGTATTTTGTAATCCTCATTATAATAATGCGAACTATCTTCATAGTGGACGTAAGCCTAGTTTACAGCTGAACTACTCTAAATCTCGTCTCTGTTTTAACTTCCTTGCGTTTTCATCTTCAATTGTTGTTAAACACGGCTCCATTAATTTCCTTACCACATTGGTGAAGTACGGCGTTAATACCTTGGGTGTTTGGACCAATTTTGTTGTAAACAATATTTATTTTTCCATGTTTATACAATAAAAAAGATTTTATAATTAATTTTTATTAATTTTTAATCTTAATATCACAAGGAAATATTTTTATATTAATTCTTATTATTTGTGAAATGTGTTGAATATATTATTTTTTTGTCTGATGATAACAAACATATATGATTTTATAAATGTGTTTGTATTCGTACTATTCTATATTTCATATCATACAGGAATATATATTTATACTGAATGATAATATTGCTGCATAGAATTAAAATATTCAAATAGTACTAATTATTTATAAAATATTTCATTTCGAACATTCAAAATAGTACATCTTTCACAACTCTCACTTTCATTTACATTTGTTTTCTTACTATAATTCACTCAAGTCACTCTGTCACTCTCTCACATATATTCAAACAGTCTCACTGAATCTTCATATGCTTCAGATCCTGTCGAGTCACCTGTATACCTGTTATAGAAACACACACAGTAAACTGATACAAAATAGATTTAAATTCTAGCAAATATAATTTTATTTTAAATTTTATTTGCCTAAGAATTTTTGGTGTGTTTCTCATCATCTTTCTGGACATTGTGTAATATATATATATATATATATATATATATACATATATATATGAGTCTATACTGTTTTAGGTATCTATAGTGATCCACTATAAATACCACAAGGTAGACTGATTTTCTTGTGCCTACAAACCAGCCACAACTCAGCTATAGTGGTATGTTGATCAAGACCATCCTCAACTCAGATATTGGTCAGCTTATCAAGACCGGTCTCAGCTCACATATTGGTCAGTTGATCTTGACCAGCCTCAACACAACCATAACTGGTTTGCTGGATTGGAAATAATAAATACATGTATATGCACAAAAGCAAAATTTTCAAGTGAACATGGGGAATATGATCAAATACAACTCAGCATGGCACATGATCAAATAAATTAGCCTGCCTCTGGAACTTCATGCAACAACATTTATACAAACACACACACACACACACACATATATATATATATACATATGTATGTATATATATATTAATATATATTTATGTATATATGACACCATGGAGGTGCACCAGGCGACAATTTTCAAGCCCAAGCAATTGACACATGTGCAGCATGAACAATTACATAAAGAAATAGCTAAAATGGATACGGCAAGCATAGCATGCTCAATAGAAACAAAATTTCAACTGCATAAGAAATGACCAACCAGCAGTGGCAATTGCAACGAAGTACACATGGACATGTGCATGGCAAAGAGTCAGTGGTAAACAAGTGTAACATTTCAAGAACTTGGTGCAACATAAAAATGCACAAGCAACAGGAGGCATGAGTAAAACATGTATAGTCTCGAGTTAATGCCACAATACAACAAGCATGTCACACAATGCTCAACTACACATCAACATCAAAGTATAAAGCAAGAATATGGAAAGAAATGGCATGTTAACAGCAGATGCTATAAGGAGGCAAGTCTATTGGTTCAAAACATGGCATAACAAGCTGAAACAACTCAATTGCAAATACAAATGGATCAGCAAATATGGAGCATTGCTAGTGCACGAATACAGGCTCAGGTGAAATGGCAGATTGGTGACTCAAGAGGCATGAGCAAATACACAACTCAGGAATGAATGGCATGCAAACCAGCAATGCCATGGTCACGTTAGCAAGGTGTGAACATACATGAAATAGCAAGACATAAGAAAGCATCATCATGCATGACACACATAGTGTGACAAAATATGTCCTATGACACACACCAAGTGAAAAATAGCTTGAATGGGTTCAGAAGAAAAGGCAATTGTCTTTGGAATTTCATTAGTTCAAAAACTGGAAATGTTTTAATTTGGATTCTAGGCAATTGTAAATTCGACAATAAACTATTTGGATAAAACATTTCAAATACTACATGTATTCATAATTCCCAGAAATCAATGCAATTTGATACTGAAAAATTATTTCTCCAAATGAACAGTGTGTCAGAACTCGGGTAAATTCATCAAAGAAAATCAAGCAAGAATTTACCAACATAATCGAAGATGGCATTTTAGGCAAGGATGAAATTTTCAATTTGAAGACATTCCAAATATTCACGAAAACATTGTTTTTGGGCAAGTTTTTCAATCGATGTTTCCAGAAATCAGTCGAGCACACATGGCAGGTATTAATGGAAATCAGAGCAATCAGGGTTCGAAAATCTTATATATAACACCTATGCATCATCACATAAACATCAAATTCAAAGCAAAAAATTTTAGGTAACAAAGAAATTAGAGTGCTTACAATTGTTTTTCAGTCGAGAGAGTTTGCAGGTTCGAATCATGGAAGTCTACTAATGTAAAATCATTTTAAGATCGCGTGAAATCATTTCGAAGCAGGATGCGACAAGCATCCAAAACCCTAGATTCGACAACACTTAAAAAGGAAGGGGTGGCCGTGTATTACAGATACAAATGAAATAAGGGGCCCATCTCTTTTATTTTTTCTTATTGTTTTTTGAAGTTATTTGTTTGTTCTTTTTACAGAAAACTTGTTTTTAGTTGAGCTACACCTACAGGATTTTGTAGTTAAGAAAATCACAACTTAGGTGTTAAGTCGTGTCAGGATTTTAGGCTTAGGTTTAGAGCAGTAGCAGAATTTGTGAGTTTACAAGGTTTTGTAAGTGAAAAATTGTTTTAATACCTAGTAGAAATCTTGGGAATGCAGCAATAGGTAGGGTTTGCCAAAGTTGGGTAATTCTTGTGTGTGATTTATCTTTTCTGCATTTTTTTCATTATTCTGTGTTAATTTTTATTTTTAATTTCCAATATACCCTATTCACCCTATTTATGGTTAATCTAGATCCAACAAGTGGCATCAAAGCTAATGTCTAATTAATTCTAGAGTCATGAAAATAATGTTTTTTGAGGGACAATCCATAGCCAGGCCACCTATGTTAAGTTTTAATGATTATGCCTACTGGAAAGCTAGGATGAAGATTTATTTAGTATTTTTTGATTACGATGTTTGGGATATTATTGAAACAAGATACAAAACCCCCACTGAGATTATTAATGATGTTGAACTTCCTAAACCAAAGGATAGGTGGGATACTGATGATAAGAAATTGTTTTCGACTAATGCTAAAGTAATGAATGCTTTAATTTGTGCTCTTGACAAAACTGAATTTAACAGAATTTCTCATTGTAATAATGCATAGGAAATTTGTCATACTTTGGAGGTCACCCATGAAGGAAAATCTCAAGAGAAATAATCTCAACTTGCCTTATTTAGCAATGTATATGAAAACTTCATGATGCAAATAGAAGAGAGTATAAAAGACATATATGGTTAATTTTCAGTGTTGGTTTACAATTCTAGAGCTCTTGGAAAAGCATACACTAAAGTAGAAATTGTAAGGAAAATTTTACGAGTTCTACCAATGAATTCTGAAGCTAAAATCACGGCAATTGAAGAATCAAAGTATGTAAATGAATTAGGATTGGAAGAGCTGATTGGAAATATGATGACATATGAAATGGAGTTAAAAGCAAGATAAGAACGTACCAATTCAGATTTAAAGAAAAAGTCAATAGCCTTAACAAATACATTGACAATGATGACGATACGGAAGATCCTATCGAGCAGCTTGCTATGGATGCCAGACATCTTAAGAAATGGAGTAAATTCAAACCACAAAAGAACAAGCCAAAAGCCAACAAATCAAGTAACTCTAACAATTCAGATAAGGAGCCGATCTTCTATAAATGCAAGAAGCCCGGGCATATCAAACCAAACATCCCACTACTTCAAAACAGTAAAGGAAACAAAAAGAAGAAGAAAGCTTTTTCCATAACAAAGGATGATTAGGAAGGAGAAGAAGCTTATGACAGTAGTGAGGAAGAGGCTAATCTATATTTTATGGCATAATCAGTTTCAGAAGGCAGCGGAGAAGATTGTAGTGAGGTATACAATTACAAATATTTATTTTGATGTGTCAAGATTTTACCGAAACTATAGATGATCTAGAATTAAAAGTAAAGAAATTAAACTCTGGTAGATTGAAGCTAGTTCATGTTAATAATAAGTTAGAATCTGAACTTGAAAAAGTTTCAAATATTCAAAACCTGGAATGTGGAAAGTGTAACCTTTCGAATCTAGAGCCACCAAAGCTCAAGTCAAATAGATTCACCTCACTTATGACTAAAAACAAAACATTTAAAACCAAAGACCAGAATCCTGAGATTACTCTGAATAAGTTTTAAATAGGTGAAACATCTTTTAAAACGTTGTTAGGAAATCAGTTATTCACTAATAGTAAAAGGGACTAGGTTTTGGAAAGACACAGAATAATGTGAACGACAATGCTAAAGGTAGGAATGTCTTTCCTAAGTGTGTGTAATGTGGAGAAATTGGATATGGTTTTGAACATTATATGAGTAAGAACAAGAACAGAAAATTTACTCAAGTTTGGATTCGTAAGCACTTGGCATGCAATTATCATAACTATTGGAACATAAATAAAAGGATAAAACAAATTTGGGTTCCAAAAGGTTCTTTCATCCAATTGCTTCAGTCACTGATACCCTTGGACCTAAAATCTTCTCTGGGTCGTCCTCTTCTCTTTTTGTGTAAGTATGTTAGTGGGTTAAGGAGCAATTGAAATTATATTTGGATTTGGGATTCTCTAGACGTATGACAAAAGATAAGACATTGTTCCTTAGCCTAGGAAAATATAAAGCTAGAAGTGTGACATTGGGCGATAATAGCAAATGTAACATTATTGGTAAAGGTAAAGTAGGTAACAATACTTTTACTTTATCTGTTGTCTTATAGGTTGACAATTTACAACACAATCTCATGTCTATAAGCCAACTGTGTGATAAAGGTATGAATGTGGTCTTTGATAGTGAGGTTTGCAAAATCATTGAAACATCCACCGACAACGCTGTTTCCATAGGAAACCGAAAAGGAAATGTTTACACAGTTACATATGAAGGTCTAACTCTTTCGAGATGTTTCGCAGCCACCGAAGAAGAGGCAGTTTTCTAGCATAGGAGACTAGCACAAACTAGTATGGGTCTATTGGAAAAATTGGAAATAAAAGAGCTTGTTAGTGGTCTGCCACATCAGAAATTTAAAAATAACAAAGTGTGTAAAGCATATTCCATGGGCAAATTTAGCCGTTCATAATTCCAATCAAAAAATATTGTTAGCATTTCTCGAGTTCTTGAGTTAATCCATATAGACTTGTTTGGACCAAATGATATTCAAGGATTAAATGGAAAACATTATTGTTATGTATTGGTTGATGATTATTCTTTATTCACATAGGTTTATTTTAGCCAAAAAATCTACAACGTTTGATTATGTTTAAAAGTTTTCAAAACTTGTTCAAAATGAGAAAGTGTTTCAAGTATAATATAGAGAAACGATCATGAAGGTGAATTTGAAATTTTAGACTTTGAAAGGTTTTTTGAAGAAAATGATTTTAAGCATAAATTTTCCTCCCCTCGAACACCTCAACAAAATTGGGAAGTCGAAAGGAAAAATCTTACATTACTAGAATTGGCAGATCAATGTTGAGTGAGTATAAATTGCCACTAACTTTCTGGGAGAGGCAGTTAATACTTATTGTTATGTAGTAAATAGAGTTATGATTAAATTAATAATTAATAAAACGTCATATGAATTAAGATTTGACAAAAAGCTTAACATCTCATATTTTTGAGTATTTGTATGTCCTTATTATATTCTAAACATAGGACACCGACTTGAAAATTTTGAATCAAAAGTCGATGAATGGATTTTCATGGGTTACTCTTCGAGGAGCAAAAGCTTACAGAATCTCCAATAAACGATCAAGAACAATTGTTGAAACCATTAATGTGAAGTTTGATGAATCAGACTTGAAGATGGCTTGTGGAAAGGAAAAATATGACGGTGTGGCAAGAGAGCGAAAAGGAAAGTAATGAAGTCCAATGGCAGGTGTTCGCACTCGTTCTTCCCTGAATAAGAATGGTTGTGCTTTCTGTATTCATAATGCTTTTATTTCTGAAATTGAACCTAGTTCTTTTATGTTGCTCTTAATGATGAAAGTTGGATTTTGGTAATGCAAGATGAACTTAACTAGTTTGAGAGTAATAAGGTCTAGAAATTTGTTCATATGCCAAATGACTATTCAATTGTTGGAAAAAAATGGGTGTTTAAAAATAAACTTGATGAATCTGGAAATGCAATTAGAAACAAAGCTAGGTTGGTCGAAAAATGGTACAATCAAATAGAAAGCATTAATTTTGATGAAACATTTGCACCAGTATCTACGTTGGAAGAGATTAGAATTTTGCTAAGTTTTGCATGTTTTAAAGGTTTCAAACTTAAGCAAATGGATGTAAAGAGTGCCTTTCTGAATGGATAGCTAAAAGAAGTTTTTGTTAAACAGCCCCAGGTTTTGAAAGTCGCGTGTTTCCAAATCATGGGTATAAACTTTAAAAAACATTATATGCTCTTAAGAAAGCTCCTAGAGGCTGGTATGACTGTCTCTGTACATATCTTTTGGAAAATGGTTTTAAAAAGGGATGTGCTGAATAAACTTTGTTTCTATTACTCGACGATGCTGATATTTAGATTGTTCAGATTTATGTAGTTGATATCATTAATCATGCTACGAACGATGGTTTGTGTGAGAAATTTGATAAAGTCATGCAAGATAAATTTGAGATGAACTTGGTAGGTGAACTGAAATACTTCCCTGGATTCCAAATCAAGCAAAGTAGCAAAGGGATTTTCATCTCTCAAACAAAGTATGTGATGGAGTTGCTGAAAAGATTTGGGCTTGAGAATGCAAAGCCAATGAGAACACCAATGAGCCCGATAATTAAGCTTGAAAAAGATGAAAAAGGACTTGTTGTTGATCAAAAAATATTGTGGGATAATCAATTCACTTCTCTATCTCTCTGCTTCCTGACCCGATATTTGTTTTCTGTTTGTTTGCGTGCTCATTTTCAATCTAATTAAAAAGGATCTCGTTTAAAAGCCAAAAAACGAATTTTGAGATACTTGTTGCACACACAGAAACTTGGTTTTTGTACCCTTCTCGTGATATTTTTGATTTAGTTGGATTTTCTGATGTTGATTATGCGAGTTCACTAATTGATAGGAAATGCACTAGTGGAACTTGTTTCATGCTAGGACACTCTCTAGTTTCATGGTTGAGTCGAAAAACAATTGGGTGGCATTATCCACTACTGAAGCTGAATATATTGCCTTAGGAAGTTGTTGTGCATAAATTTTATGGATGATGCAAAATCTCTCTGATTTGGCCTAATCTATAAACAAGTACCATTGAAATGTGATAGTAAGAGTGCAATAGATTATCAAATAATCATGTTCATCATTCACTCACAAAACACAATGATGTGAGATGCCATTTCATTAGAGTTCACGTCTCTAGAAAGGACATTTGCATTGAATTTATTCCAACTGACTCTCAGCTTGCTGATATCTTTAAAAACCACTCCTAAAGATAGATTATCCAATCACGTTTGGATTTGGGGATTATAGACATTAATTAACCCCTTTGCATTTTGTTTAAAATATTCTCTGATGTCAAACCATTAAGGTAAGTACATTTGTTTGAAAAATTTGCGATGAAAATGCGACTATATTATTTTTCAGAATAGGAGATAGTTGAAAAGTTTCAAAAATCCTGGTATGGTTGAATATATTTTATAACATGATTAATGTAAAAATTTATTTCACAACCATTTCTATCTTTACCATATTTCTTCATCCATTATGGTTTTATACAATAAGGGGATTTGTACATAATAGGTGTTACTTTAACCTCAGTTAAAAAAAAACTAGATATGGTCATGCATGGTTAGAGAAAGCTTATAATTTAAGTTGCAACTGACCTCATTTAAAAGTCCTTATGGTTATCCATGGTTAGTGTACTATTAAAATAAAATAAAATAAAAAATAAAAAATAGAAAAAAACGAATATATTGCATATATATGAAATCCTCCTTGTTATGTAATAACCAACCTTCCGATTCACCCTCTGAAATGTGAAACGTGTTTATATTTTATGAATTATTATGATTTTTCATTTGGTTGTTTTGGTATTTACAGTTTTTAATTTTGTCACTTGATTTGAATTTATAATTATAGTCCAAATTCATTGGTATTTTACAACTCTGTCGTTCTTTTGATGATAACAAAATGGAGTGAAGCGTTAAGATTTTGTAAGTGTGCAAACTTATATAGATTTTTTTTTCTAGATTTGCTAAGTGTTTAATAGATTTTTATATTTATCAAATTTCATACAAATTAGTCAAGTGTGGTTTCATTTGTAGGTGGAGTTTAGTTGTAGGGGAGTATACATATAGGGGAAGTTGTTATATGTTACAGTTAAACACATTTATTATATTCAAAATCTTAAGTGCATATTTGTCATCATCAAAAGGGCGAGATTGTTGAATATATGATTTTTTTTGTTTAATGATAACAAACATATATTATTTTACAAATGCATTTGTATTTGTATTGTTCTATATTTCATCTCATACAGGAATAAATATTAATACTGAATAATAATACTACTGCACAAAAATTAAATATTCAAACGGTATTAATTATTATATAAAATATATTATTTCAAATATTTAGGATAATACATCTTTCATATTCCACTTCTATACATTGCAGTTGTTACATTCATTTACATTTGTTTCCTCACTATAATTCACTTAAATCACTTAGTCACTCTCTCACATACGTTCATACACTTTCACAGAATCTTCATATGCTTCAGATCATGTCCAGTCACCTGTATACCTATTATAGAAACACACACAGTAAACTGGAACAAAATAGATTTAAATTCTAGCAAGTATAAGTGTATTTTAAATTTTATCAGTCTCAGAATTTTTGATGTTTTTCTCCTTATCTTTCCATACATGGTGTAATATATATATATATATACATATATATACACACACACAAACACATATACAAACATATATATATACACACACACACGAGTTTATATTGCCTGTGATATTTATAGTGATTCACTGTAAATACCACACGGTAGACTGGTTTTCTTGTGCCCGCAAACCAGCAACAGCTGAATTACAGTGGTCTGCTGATTAAGACCAGCCTCAACTAACATATGCATTCTACTAACCTTGACCAGCCTCAGCGCGACCCTAACTGGTTTGTTGTATTAAAAAAAATACACGTATATGCACAAAAGCAAAATTTTCTAGTGAACAGGGGCAATATGATCAAATACAACTCAGCATGGCACATGATCAAATAAACTAGGCAGTACATGAAACTTAATAAGGAAACATTAATACAAACAAACACACACATACACACACACATATTTGTATATATATATATATATATATACATATATGTATATATGGCAGCATGGAGGTGCGCCAGGCCACAATTTTCAAGCTGAGCACATGACACATGTGCCGCATGGAAAATTACATCAAGCAAAAGCTAAACTGGGTACAACAAGCGTAGCATGATCAACAGCAACAAAATTTCAGGTGCATAAGAAAAGACCAACATGCAGTGGCAAGTGCAAAAAAGTACACATGGACATGTGCATGACAAAAGGTCAGTGGCAAACAAGTGCAGCATTTCAAGAACTAGGTGCAACATAAAAATGCACATGCTATAGGAGGCATGAGTAAAACATGTATAGTCTCGAGTTAATGCCTCAATACAACAAGCATGTTGAAGAACAAGGTTCAACTACATAGTAGAATCGAAGTATGAAGCAAGCACATGGAAAGAAATTGCATGTGCACATCAAAAACTACAATGAGGCAATTCAAATGGTTCAAAACGTGGCACAACAAGCTGAAACAACTCAAGTGCAAATACAATGCCTTAGCATATATGAAGCAATGCTAGTGCACGAATACAGGTTCAGGTCAAATGTCAGAACGGTGAGCCAAGAGGCATGAGAAAATACACAAATTAGGGCGAATGACATGCAAACCAGCAATGCCATGATCATACCAACAAGGTGTGCACGTACATGAACCAGCAAGACACACTACAAAATAAAAGACTATCGGCGGCCGTCGGAAATAGCCGTCGCTTTTAAAGACGTCAAGGAACAGAGTTTCTGACGGCTTTTGACATAACACATAGTTTGTTTTTCCGATGGCTTTAGGCGGTTGGTAACGGTTTCTAATGGCTTGCATCCTCCGTCAGTAGCCATCGGAAATCGTTACATTCACAACGTTAATTAGCGGATGAAAGCCATTGGAAACTATTACATATTCATGTGCCAGTAAGCCATCGGTAGCCATCGGAAAACCTGCATATTTTATTTTGTATTCCAACTATGTTTCTCACACAAACCACTATCTCAGAAACAATATATAATCCCAGCAGACCATATATCAAGAAAATATCAAAATAAAAATAATTCTAACTCAATAAGTCAAAAAAACACAAAAACAACATAAATTTTACCAAAAACTCAAACCAATAAAGTGCAATACATAAATTTGTACATACCATATAGCCTACCATCGTAATAACAATTAATACGTCAAGTCTACCAAACAAGTCTACCATCAAGTATGCCATCACAATACGTACAAAATATCAACCCACGGTCTTGTCAACCAAAGTCATATACATACACTACCCCCAAAAAAAACCTACCTCGCCCTCCTTCACTGATCATCCTCTGCCGAGCCAGCTGTAGATGGAAAGCGGCTGTACTGATGCACGAACTCGACCAAACGCTGGTCTAGAAGCTAAGCCATTTCAATGGCCTGGCGTATATTCTGGTCCTCAAGTTGTTCCATCCTAGACTTCAACTCCTCAATCTCTGCCAAGTCTATATCAACTCTAGTTTGCTTGCTCGTCTCTAACTGCTGGCATGTAACAAATATTTAAAATTCTTTTAATCAGGTGCGATTATATTAGTTAGCTATAACTCGTAAATGTTATTTTATTTCTAAACAGAAAATTAAATTAAGGAAGCAATCGTTTACCACTTTATTGCTGAAGCCATAACGGCTATTCCGCGTCATTGAATCCATCACTGATTGGAATATAATGTCCTCGTCATCAATCATGAGCTGCTCTTGTCCGATCTCAGATAGGCACTGCTGGCGCTGCTTCTTAAACTTGGCCTGCAAGACCAATTAAGAATGTAGATAAAATTAATATCATGATATATTGTCTTATTATAATTTTAACAATTACTGCAAATACTACAACATAAAATGAAATCTTACATGGCTCTACCTAGATTTGTCATCATGCCATGTATATGAGACGGTCCCATCTGGATTGACATGCTCGATGGCAAGCATACAAGTGAATATGTTCATATACAAGACTAGACCCTTCCCCTTAGCCTGCTAAATTTGATTATTACATTCAGTTATTACATGCTCAAAATTATATAGCATATTAATTTTTTTATAAGTCGCATTTATAAAATTACCAACTCCTACTGCTGAAAGGACTTAGAGCCTTCTCGATGCGTGACTGGATTTGCATTCCTATTTGCAGAGTTTCTTTCTGCCACTGCCTGTACATTCAAAATTTGATACATTACATATCGATCAAATATTTTTTATGTTTAAAAAAAATAGTACACTTACCTTCGCCTCATCAGTATTCCAATATTTGACAAATTCTTCCCATACGGCTGCTCCCATCCAACTAGGTTTTTTTCATGTATTTCTTAAATGTAAATATGTCATCCTTATAATTCTTCCTCATTTTTTGCATCCAGTAGGTTCGGGCCAGCTGTAAGTCGTGCGTCTATATATCAACCTCGGCATGTAGTTGACGTTAAACAAACATTAGCAGTAAAATATGTACAGTATATCAGCAACTAAAAAAAGTAAAACGGAAAAATATATAGAAGAATATACTTACAAAGATGTCTAGCCAAATGCACTCTATAATGTGAGGTGGGATGGTATCCCACTTTGGCCAACATGTTTACATCCTAACCCTGTAAACTTCTCTAGACACATCTAGAATAACCTTTGAAGATTGTAGGGCGAAATCCCTATGTTAAATATGGTATACATAAGTGTATAGTTGGTAAAAAAAATGCTAAATAAAGATTATTTTTACCCCATTGTCGTAGGCGCTATGGAGACGACAGAACGTTGTGAGTGTTGCGATGGACCAG
Source organism: Allium sativum (assembly GCA_030737875.1). Lineage (NCBI taxonomy): Eukaryota > Viridiplantae > Streptophyta > Magnoliopsida > Asparagales > Amaryllidaceae > Allium > Allium sativum. The sequence goes on from CM060923.1 coordinate 649,039,923, forward strand.
AACCATTGTCTGAAGAAGTACCTCTTGATGACATACCTGTCACATACAAATCAGTTTAAAAGATAACAATAACGTAATATTGAAATTTATTTTACAATTAATGACACAAACGATATAAGTTGCTAAACAATGACATAAACTGAAATGAAATTGTTTAAACCTGCATTAGATTGGGTCTCATATTCTAAGGAGAAACATATTACATTGCAGTTTTAAGATAAATAAATTGGAAAAACTGCATATGACATAATGAATGTAAATAATGATCATTATTCAAGAATTTAACAGAGTTACAAGAACTGGAAAATATATGTCATATACTCCATATTTACCTTACAACTAGAAAGATAATACTCATCATCTACATCAGTCATCATCGTCTTCTAATTCAGAATCGGTCTCAGATTCTATGATATCTTACTCCGTACTCTCGAACGCTTCTACCAAAACATTTGGTTCATCGACCAGAGGTCCAAAATCTGTATAATCCTCTTCAATTAGTATTTCATTATTCTGCTCAAGATCTTCCTGATAGGCCTCTTCATCTAGAATATTCTTTCCATCAAACGTAAATCTGGCCTTTGTTTAAAAACCCCCGACCAATCTGCTTTATCTCTTTTTAGAGACGGATAAGGAGTGTAATAAACTTGAAATGTTTGTGGCTAGTACAAAAGGATCATACTTGTCATAGTGTGATGTATGCTTTATTTCAATAGGATTATAACCCTTGTGTACATTAATCCCAGAACCTAGAACACTGCTAAACCAATTGCATTTAAATAGAAACACCTTCTCCATGGGTCATGAGAAATATGTTAGTTGCAAAACGTTTATGTGATTATCTAGATCGTCACTGCCTTTAATGAATACACCTATATTCACTACAACAAAATTGGTTTTGCATAGCAATATCAAATAGTGTTCCTCTATTTAGATCTTTAAATGCTTTGAAATTGAAGGGTCTCAATGCTATTTAGGACACATTCCTTCTACTGAACGTTATCTAGAAAGGGAGAGGCGGGAAATGAATTACTTTGTATGGGAACTGAAATAAACATGTTTTTCCCTTTGCTTCAAGAAATAGCTTTCTTTATTCACTTCATCGCCTCCACTTCCTAAGCACAACTGATCCAACATCTCAGATCTCGCAGCTCTTCGAATCATTCCATTCATCAATAGTCGATCCAGCAACTCTCCGGATAACCTCAGTATCCTTTACCAAAATCGTGAGCCGATAGTACTAAATCCAAAATGGTGAACCGGCACTACAGGTAGTACATATTTTATCATATGTTTTTCACTGCTCATCTTTGTGGTACTTAATTTATTTATTACTGAATAATAGTTTATCAAATACTTGATCATAGCAAGTTATTGTATTATAGGTTTGGAAGTTGTCTATGAATATAATTTAGTTTTTTGATTAGTAAAATGAACTATGAAATTAACCTTACTGTTTTCCCAGTGATTGTTTCCAAAGTTTTGTTTCATATTGATAAATACATAAATTTGATAGAGAATTGCGTTGAAGGGAAGTTTTGTTTCCTATTGATTGCTATTTACATTTATTTTTTGTGTATGGAGCGTTTTGTGTTATGTCTTGTATTTGCTGATAAAGTTATTAAATAATAATATACAATGTTGAATTTTATGTTACTTGGGTATAGTTTGATGAACTATTTACAAGAATTTTTTAAATAGAATAAAGAACTGTAATTTGATACAATGAATTACATTCTTCCATGTACAGAATCATAAATTATGTATTAGAGTATTAAGTTATTTGTTCATTTGTTATGTACAGTTTATGAATGAACGAGCATGGTACGAGAATCTGGTCTTGGAGGAAAACAGGTTTCTGTGATAGAAGATAATTTGCTTTTTATCAATTAAAAGTCGAGGATAGGATAGTGGTGGACTACTTTATAATACTGGGTGGTTGTTGATTACCTATGGTTTTGGCACTAGTACTAGTAGCATAAAAAATGCAGGCTTAAAAAGACAAGTTGATGCATGCGTGAATGAGTTTGCAAATAAAGATGAGGGGGAAACGGCAGTGGACAATACTTTGAATTTCTTATTTCTTTTCATGAAAAGAGTGAGACTTCTATGTCCATTTTGTTCAATTATTGGTCATTAGTCACTAGGAAAGGTTATGTACTTCAAAAGTATGCAGGGATTTGCTGTAAATGGGATGGAGTTGTATGAAATTGGTGTAAAATTCTTGTTTAATCCCATGACAAATAAATGAATAATTAGTTTAAGCTCTGTGAAATGAGGAAAGATCCAAATTTCCTTAGAATAGATTGCTACATAGTGAAACAAAAAATGAGTAAAACAATGTGAAACTAGTGTAAATTTCTTATACCATAATCCGAATGTTTTAGCATAAGGTTTACCTCTAGATGAATTCCACTGCCCTGTAGCAAGGAACATAGCTCTCAAGCGAATACAAGAGACCCATTAGTTTAGGAACTTATGCCTTTTTTGTTTATGGTAATACACATGCCACCCTCAATAGTCATTTCAAAATATACTATTAGAGCCATAGAATGCAGTATCAATACCCAGAAAGCAGGGGTGCGGCTTTTGGGTGATGTACTGCGTATCGGGTACGACAGGGGTGCAGGGGTGTGGCCAGGGGTGCGTATATGGTGCGCCATGTGGCGTGTCCCCGTAGTTGGGTTGGGGTGCGGGAAGGGTGCAGATTTAGGGTGCGTCGGTGGCATGAATGGTGAATTTTGACTCTTTTCTACAAACAATGAGCAACACTTGAAAGGAGAAACAAAATTGTGGGACGTTGGAGGCGATCAATTTGATCCACTTGATGTTGCCGAGGAGCTTGAGATAGTGAATCTTTCACCTGATGAGCCGGAGATGGAAGACATAATTATTCAAGATGATGAATATCAAGTGTGAAATGAATGTTTAATTTTGTCTTTTTAACTATATTAAGGTTTAAGGAAGATGAAGTAGTGTGTTTGACTATTTGGTTTAATTTTAATGAAACTCTTAATTTTCCTAATAAATTAATCATATATATATTTATAATATTTTTAAACATGTCGTATCCCCCCGCACCCGAATCCTCATATTTTCATATTTATCGAATCTATGTATCCACGTACTATGCATCCACACCCCCACACCCATATCCTTGCTTCCTAGACCTATATTGATAACCAAAAAATGCACTAGCAATACTGATGACCAAAACAAATATTTTCAAGGGATTTTCCTATAAAACGGAATGGCACATTTTGTTATAAAGTGTTCCTTTGGTTCCATTTGATTGTCACATTGCACTACCATCATCTGTAACTATGGATGTGAGTCTAATAAAAACTTAGCATTTTCAGTAATTAATTATTTGTACTACTTTAATTGTTAAACACGATCATTACTTCTAAGAAAAAACTAACAACCTCATTTGCAGGTTCTAACACTGTCGATAAAATCCGTCCATTCAATCAAGGTGAGGAACAAGGACGTCCCTATCTCGGGCTTCAAAAAAATAACCATAGGATGTTGTTCCCACTCTGTGTTGTTAACCTACTTTGGAGGCATGGGTGATGGTGGGACCTCCTAAACTAAGGCATTCAATGATGCAATTAGTAGTCTGTCACAGTATGCAGGTGATGGAGGTGGCATTCTGTATGTTCCCGCTAGAAGATGGCTGACAGGGCCTTTCAATCTATTGAGCTGCTTCACTCTCTTCCTTGATGCTGATGTTACAATTCTTATTTCCCACGTTTTCCTTTTATAAAATCTACGACAATAGTATAAAATTAATTATATTGTCTATCAGTAAAGAAAATGGTTGCACATAGTTTAGGAAATCATGATGACGTTTCAAGTTATCACTCACCGGAGAGCTTTTAATTTATTTTAAAGTTGTCCTTAAGATCATTTTTCTTAAAGAAGAAACAAAAAAGAAAACTAAAATAGAGTTGTATCTATTTTAAAATTGGCATTGTGTTTATGAAATATTATAAAGCCTACCCAAATGTTGATCTCCTCTCTATGGCAATTGGCGACACTCTAAAAATTATAGGTGCTCATGCATGTTATGACTTTTCTAGCTCAAATGATTTGTTTCATATACACAAGAAAAAAAATCATCTTGGAAATGTTTTATCCTAAACTGAAACAAAATATATAGCCAAAATTTATGCTTTTAATGTATATTTTCAGCTATTGTTCATATAGCATTTATACCATATTTAAATAACTATGAAACATAATAAGACGAATTAAGCAATAAAATAACCTTTATGAGTCAAGTTTGATTTTCTATATAGTTTAGAGCATTTGATATCAAAGAATAACTGTTACAAAAATACACAGAATGGACATAGAAAGTTTGTTTGTTAAACAAATTAAAATATGTTGGATATATGATTTATAATAGTATCATTTCTAGTTTTAGTTATTATAATCGTTATTTGAACTTACGGTTGGACAAAAGTTTTTTCTTTCAAGCCAACTATAATAATGATATTAAGCAAAAACATACGACGTTTCTATCTTTTTATTAATTTAGGGTGCTACTATTCACACTCCTATTTACACTTCTGACCACCAAAGCTAAAAGCACCCAAAATATTTTAAATTTCTTCTACTATCCATCATCTAAAATAATAATCAAAAAATGCAGAGGACACCAGCTCTTTTGTCTACACGAACGCTTCTTTCCTCCCTTACATCAATGTACTCTGCGAATCAAATACCTAAAATCAAATAGTTTAAGAAAAAATTGCAGTGACGATCCCAAAAACCCGTGACACGGTGTTAAGGATAATCATTGGAATATAACACATTAATCATCATTAGTAAATCACAGATAATAGCATAAACAGAAAATAGAATAATTTACACACATATGACAGCGGAATCATATAGATATCATCACATCAGAGAAGCATAGTACAGGATACAACTTAGTACATAATGATACATAGTCAGTCACCATCGCCTGAGGCGGAATCATACATAAAGAGTACTCAAAATAAATATCAGTCTACATCGCCAATGGCGGAATCATAATATAGAAACAATAATGGCGGAGAAAATCCAAGTCAGCACGGTGTAGTCAAGCTTCGCCATGAGCCAAAAGGTGCGTCAGAAACCTGTAACTAGGCTGCCCGTGTGAAAATGAGGGCACCCGAGTTTGCAAGGTGACACAAACTACGAGTCAGTCATGGGACTGGTATGAGAAATCTACTCAACTTATTAACAACAATAATAAGGCAAATCAAAGGACCACGCCACTTTCGCGGAACGGGTTTACTCCAATGAGTGCTAGTGCATGAAATAAAGTAAATGATTAAATCATCGCAATGCTTTTTATAAAATGAAGCCATTATAAGACTCAGGTCCCATCACACAATGCAGCGCAAGCCGGAGGATAGAGTTTTTACCTTATAATGGACAAAAATGCTTCATACGAATAAAACAAAAGTGCTTGATATTATTACTAGTGTATATATGTTTCAAAAGCGATTTCAATCATAAATATCAATCATAGGCGGCATAAATGACCCATACCACTATGTCGCCATACTAGTAATACAATCACGTCCGCATATTTTGTATTGGAAATTGGGTTCCTTCATGAGTCGAGGCAAGGGGCAAGCTCCTCTCCGATTCGAGACACTCTAGCAAATGTCCCTGGACCGCACACAGCAATCCCCTGGATCCTCTAAGGTCGGTCCTCTCTTACTTTTGAGGATTAATTATTCCTGAACACACATTTCCCGGTCCTTACAGACCTATAATCGAGGCGCCTCGTATTCCAACAACCACACAGGTGAAAAATAGATATAAATGTCAGGGCTGGGAGGTCACTGACACCACCATCGCTAGAAAGAAACGTCGTGCTCTCCTTGGGTCCTTCTCCCGTTTTTGACTCATACCGGGGTGTAAGGCTCGCGAATTCACGTTATACACAAAGCTACGTCACACAGACCATGCTTTGATCATCAACCACAAGACTTTGCTTTGCAACAGAAGCCTTGATCATATGCCACTTAGGCGTGCCACACAGGCAATCCACTCCATGCGACTGATTTCTGTCAATACATAACCTCTGAGCTCGTACGTCTCAGAGAAGGGCGTTAAGCAAGAAAATAAATTCTCCGCCGCCAAACAAATATATATTTAACAGAGATCAATCAGCACAGAACAAAATCAATGTCAGACACACAGTCCATTTACAAGTCCGTTCTGGGTCTGAACGAAACCGGAGGCACCAATTCCTCGCATATTCGTACAATCAACAATATGTTTGGACGGCTACTACTTCAATTCCCTCATGGTAGCTACTCCAATCACGAGCATCATTAGCGCCCATCCATCCAATGTGAAGATCGTCGGTCTTCAACCATCTTCGACTCTTCGACTTCTCAACATCGATCGATTATTTGAAATGAGATAAACTCGGCCTTTTCAAATAACCCACATATATTTAGATTTTCAAATCAATTAATCACATGGTTGGGCTATTCAACATTCACATTTCAGTTATTTAGTTATAATTTTCGTGTCAAATACATTCAACCATCACATATCAAGCAAACACAACGAAATTGGTTTATTTCCACTCTATATCGTCTATAGTATTTTATAACGATATATCGCCATTTTTATTTAATTTAAAACGGCCATATTTGATTAAACGACGTTTCAGGTCGTGTCCATGCACTGGCGCTGCTTTTCACAAATTTTGTTTTACACATATCTGAAAATCTAACCGTTGGATCTTCACAAATTTTATACCATTAGGAAGGTCTTTTCAAAACGAATCCAACGGTTTCAGTTTTGGGAAAATCCGACGGTCGGATCTTCCACACTAGCCATTTGAAGTTACGACTTCAATTTATTAACTGCAGCGTCGTTATTCGATTTAATTTAATTATATATATATATATATAAATATAATCGTTTCTGGCGCTGTTTTTCTTCAGATTTGAATTAAACATTCCAGACAATCCAACCGTCGGATCTTCACAAAGTTGGTGCAGTTGGAAAGATATTTCCAAGGCGAACCCAACGGTTGCGGTTTCGGGAAAATCCAATGGTCGGATTTCCCGTACTAGTCGTTTGAAATCACGGTTTCAAAACACGAACTGCACGACCACGTTTCGTTTTAATTTCATTTATATTTATATATTTATATAAATATAGTTCATTCAAAAATTCCTATATCGTTTCTACTTTAATTATTTCACTAACGCCTTTAAATTTCAGAAAATTTCGCCATAACCTCCTTTGTACGGGAGGGTCTTGGAAAATTCCCAAATAGCCACACGGGCGTCTCATATCAAAAAGAAAAGGAAAAAGCCAAGCGGCTAGCCAACAGGCTCATAAAATCATCACCCAAACAAAACAGTAAATTTGTACCTATTTGTCGGGCACAAAATTTTATTCCTCTTCTCTAGCCCCTTTTGCTATAACCTGTTCAATAGATATACATGTACATATATACAATTTCTATCACTTATCATTTTCCATTCAATTTCATATTTGATTTACTTTGGTTTAAAAACACCATTCATTCTAATGTTGCATGCATAGGCTAAAATCATATCATTAGCTAATTAATGTATATTTCAACTCATGCACATTTATTTGAACAAGTGGCTATTTTTAACACTTCACATTTCAAAGATGATAATTTTGGCGAACTAAAATAGATTTCAACACATGACTATTTTATTTAGTTCCTATGCATGTTAAAAATAATATTATTTTTTCACAAATATTTATTTCAACGTCCGCATATCTTTAGCATATCACATATATGATAAAAATGATATTTTTATCGTTCAAAATATTTATACGGCAAATGGATGTTTTCAACACTTCATAGTCTCAATAAAAATGTAATTTTTATTGTTCGATCTTTTTATTCAACACATGAACTTTTCCACTACACACACTTCTCAACAAATGAGCATTTCCACACATATACATTTTATTTATGTTGTTCATATTAGAAAGATGGAATTTTCATTGTTGAAACTATTTATATAAGGCGAATATTTTTCATACTTCATATATATATATATATAAATGTGATTTTTATTGTTTAAACACTTCATTCATTCACAAATGAATTTAATTTTCACACAACACTTTTCAACCCACAAACATTTCCACACATGGATATAGTTTCCATATATGGCTTTAATTTCAACGCATGAAAATAATTTCAACATATGAAAATAATTCTAACACACAAAGATTATTCAAAATTTCGGCAGCATAACGGCAGGGTAGTTAAAACCGGCACCGTCCCTAGTACGGCTCCTCGCTCTACCTTAAAACCTCACGGTTTTTGACAATGGGGATTCATGCATCTAATTCGCACGCAGGCGGCATGTTTAATTTTTATTTCCACAAATATTTCCAATTCATTTCAATCACCAATGGGTATTTTTCAACCACAACCAAACAATGTCAACCACAAACAATTATTCAACCATTCGTATTTTTCATCCAATATTTCACACCAATTCACAACAATAAATATCGTCCATGATTTGTGGACGAGGGGAGTGTGTGTATATATATATATATATATATATATATAATTGCTATATTTCACTTGCATTTCAACACATATATCAATTATTCTATGCATGTAAAATTCATACTTCGCTTATATAGCTTACACTACGCATGTACATGAGGTATACAACACGTATGTAATTTATATTTTACTAATATAAATTATACACAACATTTTCCATTCAATTTCACGTTAATTTAGATTTCTCACCTTGGTTTTCGGCGTGCTAAAAATCGATACGATGTCAGAAAAATCCGCGGCTTCTTCTATTGGGTAGAGAGCTTCCTTACGGTCCCGATGTTTCCTGTTTCATCGAATTTCGTCAACACACTAAAAAGATATGATTTTTCAAAGTGTAAAGATAAAAAAAACTCACCTTTCACGAAGGTTCAAAACTAGGTTTACGGTTTTCGCGAGAATCGGGGCACGAGGGGATGATCGGCGGGTTGGACGTGGAAGAGGGAAGAGAGGGCTTCCTGTCGGTGGTGGTTTGGTGGCGTTCGGTGGTCAGGATCGGCGGCGGCGGCGCTGGGAAGGTCGGAACTTTGGAGCTTCGATTCGGGCGGCTCAGGCGATGAGGGATGGAGGAAGTTGGTCGGATTTGAAGAGGGGACGGAGGCGCGTCGAGGGGTGGCGGTGGCGAAGGCTGTAGGTGGCGGTAGCGGCGGCGATCGGGGCTAGAAGGTTTGGAGCTCGGGTCGCCGTTCGTTCGAGGGTTTTTCTCTTTTTTTTTAATTATGAATGGAGAATTCTGATTGGCCGAGGACTATATTAAATTTTTAAATAGTGTTTTCTCAAACGAACTCCTTTTTAAACCCAACGACCGTCGCCCCTAGCTAAATACCCCCATTTCGGACACAATGAGATATGTTTCATTGGCCAATTCGACTGTTACAGTCAGTTATATTTCAAATTAAAGTATAAAACATTTAATTTTCAACTCTGAACGTACATTTCAATTTGCCAGGGCCACAAACTGATTCGAAAAATTCCAGAAAAATAAATCTAGCTATGTTTTGATGCTACGGTCCCAACAAAACTAGTTTCGTCGAATTCTGAGGTCGTTTGAAAAATGGCCATTTTCTGGTCGATCCAATTTAACAGAAATTGACTAAACACATTTTCTTTTGCCACGCTCACATACTAGCTTCAAAAATTGTGAAATTTGAAACCTAGCAAAAGTTTGACATCCCGGACCCAACAAAAGTAGTTTCGTCGAATTCTGAGGTCGTATGAAAAATATCAATTTTCTAGGGCTATATATTCTATATAGCGACCCATCTGAAAATTCATTCGGCCATAAATTTTGATTCCCGTTATGAAACTACGATTTTTCGGATTCGTTAGAAAGGTATTGATAAACAGATTTAAATATTTTTGGTTTCGCTAAAATCCGTTATATTTTCCACCCTGCACAGTCAGTCAAAGTTGGAATTCAAATTTTCAAACTGACTCACTATTTCTAATTTCATATTTTATTGAAATATTCTATTTCAATTGTTCAAATTCCTTTGAAATCACCAATTTAAAAAATTTAAATTGGCTCGTATTTTCCGGGTTATTACAATCTCCCCCACTTAAAAATTTTCGTCCTCGAAAAGGAAACAACAGTAAAGTAGGAAATAAAATGTAAATGCAAAGTATTGTAAAGGTACCTTGCGCCGGAGTTAGTCAGAGATATACACTCTGCATTTGGGGTAAGCTTGCTTAATGCTTTCCTCCGTCTCCCAAGTACAGTCTCTAGGATCACTGCTCCACTGCACTTTAACTAAATGAACCTTTTTGCTTCTGAGCTCTCTAGTTTATTTGCCAACAATCTTTAATGGCTCTCTTCTAAGTGATAATTCTGGAGTTATGTCTATATCCTGTTGCGCTGCTTCTTCTACAACAAGATCCGGATCATGCACATGTCTTCTAAGTTGGGATACGTGAAATACATTGTGCACCCCAGCCAACCAATCTGGCAATTGAACCCTATAAGCGAGAGTTCCAATTCGTTCAAGTATAGGAAAGGGACCAATAAATCTCGGTGCCAACTTCCCGGTCTTGCCAAATCTGATTACTCCTGTCATCGGAGAAACCTTCAAATAAACATGATCACCAACAGCAAATGTCAAATTTCTTCTTCTAGAATCTGCATAACTTTTCTGTCGGCTTTGGGCGGTTCTCAAACGCTTTTTAATGAAGTCGACTTTATCAGATGCTTCTCTAATCATATCGGGTCCTAACACAAGTCTGTTGCCAGGTTCTACCCAACATGCTGGAGATCTGCAGGGTCTGCCATATAATGCTTCAAATGGCGACATTCCCAAACTTGCTTGATAGCTATTGTTATATGAGAATTCTGCCAAATGCAAATGATCTTCCCATGACCAACCAAAATCAATTATACAAGCCCGCAATAAATCTTCTAGAATTCTATTCACCCGCTCAGTTTGGCCATCTGTTTGAGGGTGATAAGCGGTGCTCATATTCAGTTTCGTTCCCAATTCTGTCTGGAAAGCCTCCCAGAATTTGCTAGTAAATAGGGGATCTCTATCACTGACTATGCTGATGGGAATTCCATGCAGCTTAACAATTTCTTTGAAGTATATCTGCGCTAGACTTTGAGCGGTTCTATTGGATCTGAAAGGTATAAAATGGGCAGTCTTCGTGAAGCGATCTACGATTACCCAAATGCTGTCATTCCCTTTCTTGGTTCACGGCAAACCATCTATGAAATCCATGGAAATCTGTTCCCATTTCCAACCTGGGACTTCCAACGGTTGCAACAGTCCAGCTAGTTTCTGTTGGTCACTCTTGACTAATTGACAAGTAGGGCATCTGCTAACATACAAAGAAATATCTCTTTTCATTGCCTTCCACCAGAAAGTGCGTTTGATATCGTTGTACATTTTACTCACCCCAGGATGGATGCAAAATTTGGTTTTATGGCATTCATCTAGCACTTCTCTTTTGAGCTCGGGGATGTCGGGAACACATATTCTTCTATTCAGCCTCAGAACTCCCTCACTATCCACTTGGAAACTGGAGCCTTCACCCCTTTGAATCCTTTTTACCATCTCTTTCACAAAATTGTCACTTTTCTGAAAAACAGATATTCTATCAATCAATCCAGGTGTAATTATAAGATTGGCAATAATTGCGGTTTTTCTACTAAGCGCATCCGCTACAACGTTAGCCTTCCCCGGCGTATACAGGATATCAAGATCATACGCTGCAAGAAATTCTAGCCAACGCTGTTGTCTCAGATTCAGATCTTTCTGGGTATATAAATACTTCAACAATTGATGATCTATGTACAGTATAAATTTCTCGCCCAATAAATAATGCCTCCAGATTTTCAAGGCAAAAAAGACGGCTAGCAAATCAAGATCATGAGTCACATAATTTTTCTCATGCGGTTTCAGTTGGCGGCTTGCATAAGCGACTACTTGGCCTCTCTGCATTAACACTGCACCAAGACCTCTAATAGAAGCATCTGTCCAAACCGTTAAATCCTGATTTCCATCAATAATGGTTAACACTGGAGCAGTGGTCAGTTTCGATTTCAATTCCTGGAAAGCTTCTTCACAGTCGGAAGTCCACTTGAACTTCTCATGTTTCTTTGTGAGCTTCGTTAACGGACCGGATATCTTCGAAAAATCCTTAATGAACTTTCGATAATAACTAGCCAACCCCATAAAACTTCTAACTTCCGTGGGAGTAGTGGGTTGTTTCCAGTCTTGAATCGCTGTTATTTTGCTTGGGTCAACAGAAATTCCTTTCTCTGACACGACATGGCCAAGAAATTTGACTTCTTCTTGCCAGATGACACATTTAGAGAATTTGGCTTTGAAGACGTTCTTTCTTAGAATCTCCAATACTTGTTCTAAGTGTTTTTTCATGCTCAGGTTTTGATTTGGAGTAGATTAAAATATCATCGATAAATACGAGGACTAATTTATTCAGAACTCCCCTGAACACTCTATTCATTAGATCGACAAAGTATGCTGGAGCGTTGCATAGGCCAAACGGCATTACTAACCATTCATAAAATATGTCTGGACCTCTGAAAGCTATCAAAGGAACACACTCTTCTGCTATTCTCAATTGATGAAACCCTGTAGCTAGGTCCATTCGGGAAAATACTTTCGCCCCATTCAATTGGTCTAGCAAATCATCGGTGCGGGGTAATAGAAATTTATTTTTGAGCGTCTGTTTGTTGAGGTCTCGGTAATCAACGCATAATCGAATAGTACCGTCTGACTTTGGGACAAACACAACAGCTGCACCCCAATTAGAAAAAGTAGGTCTGATTAGACCCTTCCACAACAGTTGACGAGTTTGATCGCCTAATTCTTCTTTTTCTTTCGGAGTCATTCTGCGAATTGGATGCACCACTGGTCTGGCATTGGGAATTAGATCGATTCGGAATTCTATTTCTCTTTGCGGAGGTAAGTTTTCAACTTCTTCAAACACATCCGCATAGTTTCCAACAATCGGAATCTTTTCTATGGAAGTGGGGATAAGTTCTAATGCCGACCAAAATTCTTCTCTATTCGGATTCGAACCATGACAGGGTATATATATATGTCCAAGCTCCGTTCGGATTTTAACGATTCTTTTTGCACAATTTACCTCGGCTTCGTATTTCGTTAACCATTCTAACCCAAGGATAACGTCGAATTCGGGAAAATCCATAACAATCAAATTAATGGGAAGTTTGTAGAAAGAATAAGAGATTGGCACTCTACAACATGTACTGAGAGTAATAAGACCCCCTATCGGGTTATGTACTTCAACCGATTCTTTAAGCTTTCGCTGTTTTAACTTTAATTTGTGCATCGTGTGTCTAGCAATAAAACTACGCGATGCACCTGTGTCAAACAATACAGAAACGGGAATATTTTTAATTGCGAGGGTACCTCCCAAAACATCAGGTTTACCTGCTCCATCGGAAGCAGCTGGCGGGCTTGACCCGTCATAGACGTGAGCTACTGTAGCTTTCTTCAGCAAAGGACAGTCTTTGACCAGATGATCGGTCTTGCGACAGTTAAAGCACGAGCGAGGGTTCTGGGAGCCTTGGCTCGAGCCTTGAGAGTTTGTCTTCTGCCTCTTCGGAGCTGTGCAGACGTTTGAGTAGTGCCCCGACTTACCACAGTTAAAGCAATTTCCTCTTGGCGGCTTGGCAGTCTTAGGTTTTGAAGATGCTGCTTGGCTTGACTCGCCTTGATTTACAGCAGGCTTGCGCTTGTTTCCGGCTTGGCTTCTAGGGCGATCCTGATCCAGATGCCTTTGATCAAGGTCTTCGTAGTTGCATGTCATTTCCACCAGTTCGTTGAATTCCAGCTTGACATGGGCCATGGCTCTATCATGATATTGTCGTCTTAGCCCAAGGATAAACCTCTTATTTTTGGATTTCGCAGTGGCGACGAGCTCCGGAGCATAGGGCGATAACAATGTAAATTTATTTAGATAATCCTGCACGGAAAGATCCCCCTACTGGAGATTGGCGAAGTCATCGTGCATTCTTTCTAGAGCTTGTTCTGGGACATATTTCTCCTTGAAGAGTTCTTTGAATCCATCCCATGTTCTTCCAGCTTCTCTATTCCCGGCGGTAAGAGATTCCCACCATAGTTCAGCTTGTTCCTGCATAAGCCAGGCGCCCATAATAGCTTTGTCTTCGTCCCCAAGCTTTAGGCCTTCAAGAATTTTCTCGCATGTTTTGAGCCATGCAAGGGCCTCTATTACTGTGCAAGTACCCGAGAAGGTATTGCCTCCTAAGTTTTTATATCTCTTAGCTACACGGTCTAGCTCGAAGTATTGAGCTGTCGGAGGTTGTATCAAAGGTCCTTCTTGAGCTGGGACTTCTCCCCTTCCTCGGCCTCGGCCGGCACGACCTCCTCTAGCGGCGGCTGCTCTGGTAGCCATTTGTCAAATTCTGTATAAGCAAGAAAAGAGTCAGCTAACAGAAATGATAGTTTATTGCATAGTTAAGCAGAAAATTTTACAGAAAGATAACGATGGACTGATCAATTGTTTTTGCTATTCTGCTCGGCTCATTCTAGGACTTTACTATTCCTATTTCTAATGAGCGACTCTCCTTAGAATACTACTGATTCTATTTTGACGAAGTGTTTAATGTGTTAAACTCCAGAACTAAGATTAACCAAAGCTCTGATACCAGCTGTGACGATCCCAAAACCCCGTGACACGGTGTTAAGGATAATCATGGGAATATAACACATTAATCATCATTAGCAGATCACAGATAATAGCATAAACAGAAAATAGAATAATTTACACACATATGATAGCGGAATCATATAGATATCATCACATCAGAGAAGCACAGTACAGGATACAACTTAGTACATAATGATACATAGTCAGTCACCATCGCCTGAGGCGGAATCATACATAAAGAGTACTCAAAATAAATATCAGTCTACATCCCCAATGGAGGAATCATAATATAGATACAATAATGGCGGAGAAAATCCAAGTCAGCACGGTGTAGTCAAGCCTCGCCATTAGCCAAAAGGTGCGTCAGAAACCTGTAACTAGGCTGCCCGTGTGAAAATGAGGGCACCCGAGTTTGCAAGGTGAAACAAACTACGAGTCAGTCATGGGACTGGTATGAGAAATCTACTCAACTTATTAACAACAATAATAAGGCAAATCAAAGGACCACGCCACTTTCACGGAACGGGTTTACTCCAATGAGTGCTAGTGCATGAAATAAAGTAAATGATTAAATCATCGCAATGCTTTTTATAAAATGAAGCCATTATAAGACTCAGGTCCCATCACACAATGCAACGCAAGCCGGAGGATAGAGTTTTTACCTTATAATGGCAAAAAATGCTTCATACGAATAAAACAAAAGTGCTTGATATTATTACTAGTGTATATATGTTTCAAAAGCGATTTCAATCATAAATATCAATCATAGGCGGCATAAATGACCCATACCACTATGTCGCCATACTAGTAATACAATCACGTCCGCATATTTCGTATTGGAAATGGGGTTCCTTCATGAGTCGAGGCAAGGGGCAAGCTCCTCTCCGATTCGAGACACTCTAGCAAATGTCCCTGGACCGCACACAGCAATCCCCTGGATCCTCCAAGGCCGGTCCTCTCTTACTTTTGAGGATTAATTATTCCTGAACACACGTTTCCCGGTCCTTACAGACCTATAATCGAGGCGCCTCGTATTCCAACAACCACAAAGGTGAAAAATAGATATAAATGTCAGGGCTGGGAGGTCACTGACACCACCATAGCTAGAAAGAAATTTCGTGCTCTCCTTGGGTCCTTCTCCCGTTTTTGACTCATACCGGGGTGTAAGGCTCGCGACTTCACGTTATACACAAAGCTACGTCACACAGACCATGCTTTGATCATCAACCACAAGACTTTGCTTTGCAACAGAAGCCTTGATCATATGCCACTTAGGCGTGCCACACAGGCAATCCACTCCATGCGACTGATTTCTGTCAATACATAACCTCTGAGCTCGTACGTCTCAGAGAAGGGCGTTAAGCAAGAGAATAAATTCTCCGCCGCCAAACAGATATATATTTAATAGAGATCAATCAGCACAGAACAAAATCCAATGTCAGACACACAGTCCATTTACAAGTCCGTTCTGGGTCTGAACGAAACCGGAGGCACCAATTCCTCGCATATCCGTACAATCAATAGTATGTTTGGACGACTACTACTTCAATTCCCTCATGGTAGCTACTCCAATCACGAGCATCAGTAGCGCCCATCCATCCAATGTGAAGATCGTTGGTCTTCAACCATCTTCGACTCTTCGACTTCTCAACGTCGATCGATTATTTGAAATGAGATAAACTCGGCCTTTTCAAATAACCCACGTATATTTAGATTTTCAAATCAATTAATCACATGGTTGGGCTATTCAACATTCACATTTCAGTTATTTAGTTATAATTTTCGTGTCAAATACATTCAACCATCACATATCAAGCAAACACAACGAAATTGGTTTATTTCCACTCTATATTGTCTATAGTATTTTATAACGATATATCGCCATTTTTATTTAATTTAAAACGGCCATATTTAATTAAACGACGTTTCAGGTCGTGTCCATGCACTGGCGCTGCTTTTCACAAATTTTGTTTTACACATATCTGAAAATCTAACCATTGGATCTTCACAAATTTTATACCATTAGGAAGGTCTTTTCAAAACGAATCCAACGGTTTCAGTTTTGGGAAAATCCGACGGTCGGATTTTCCACAATAGCCATTTGAATTTATGATTTCAATTTATTAACTACAGCGTCGTTATTCGATTTAATTTAATTATATATATATATATATAAATATAATCGTTTCTGGCGCTGTTTTTCTTCAGATTTGAATTAAACATTCCAGACAATCCAACCGTCGGATCTTCACAAACTTGGTGCCTTGGAAAGATATTTCCAAGGCGAACCCAACGGTTGCAGTTTCGGGAAAATCCAATGGTCGGATTTCCCGTACTAGTCGTTTGAAATCACGGTTTCAAAACACGAACTGCACGGCCACGTTTCGTTTTAATTTCATTTATATTTATATATTTATATAAATATAGTTCATTCAAAAATTCCTATATCGTTTCTACTTCAATTATTTCACTAACGCCTTTAAATTTCGGAAAATTTCGCCATAACCTCCTTTGTACGGGAGGGTCTGGGAAAATTCCCAAATAGCCACACGGGCGTCTCATATCAAAAAGAAAAGGAATAAGCCAAGCGGCTAGCCAACAGGCTCATAAAATCATCACCCAAACAAAACAGTAAATGTGTACCTATTTGTCGGGCACAAAATTTTATTCCTCTTCTCTAGCCCCTTTAGCTATAACCTGTTCAATAGATATGCATGTACATATATACAATTTCTATCACTTATCATTTTCCATTCAATTTCATATTTGATTTACTTTGGTTTAAAAACACCATTCATTCTAATGTTGCATGCATAGGCTAAAATCATATCATTAGCTAATTAATGTATATTTCAACTCATGCACATTTATTTGAACAAGTGGCTATTTTTAACACTTCACATTTCAAAGATGATAATTTTGGCGAACTAAAATAGATTTCAACACATGACTATTTTATTTAGTTCCTATGCATGTTAAAAATAATATTTTTTTTCACAAATATTTATTGCAACGTCCGCATATCTTTAGCATATCACATATATGATAAAAATGATATTTTTATCGTTCAAAATATTTATTCGACAAATGGATGTTTTCAACACTTCATAGTCTCAATAAAAATGTAATTTTTATTGTTCGATCTTTTTATTCAACACATGAACTTTTCCACTACACACACTTCTCAACAAATGAGCATTTCCACACATGGACATTTTATTTATGTTGTTCATATTAGAAAGATGGAATTTTTATTGTTGAAACTATTTATATAAGGCGAATATTTTTCATACTTCATATATATATAAAAATGTGATTTTTATTGTTTAAACACTTCATTCATTCACAAATGAATTTAATTTTCACACAACACTTTTCAACACACAAACATTTCCACACATGGATATAGTTTCCATATATGGCTTTAATTTCAACGCATGAAAATAATTTCAACATATGAAAATAATTCTAACACACAAACATTATTCAAAATTTCGGCAGCATAACGGCAGGGTAGTTAAAACCGGCACCGTCCCTAGTACGGCTCCACGCTCTGCCTTAAAACCTCGCGGTTTTTGACAATGGGGATTCATGCATCTAATTCGCACACAGGCGACATGTTTAATTTTTATTTCCACAAATATTTCCAATTCATTTCAATCACCAATGGGTATTTTTCAACCACAACCAAACAATGTCAACCACAAACAATTATTCAACCATTCGTATTTTTCATCCAATATTTCACACCAATTCACAACAATAAATATCGTCCATGGTTTGTGGACGAGGGGAGTATATATATATATATATATATATATATATATATAATTGCTATATTTCACTTGCATTTCAACACATATATCAATTATTCTATGCATGTAAAATTCATACTTCGCTTATATAGATTACACTACGCATGTACATGAGGTATACAACACGTATGTAACTTATATTTCGCTAATATAAATTATACACAACATTTTCCAGTCAATTTCACGTTAATTTAGATTTCTCACCTTGGTTTTCGGCGTGCTAAAAATCGATACGATGTCAGAAAAATCCGCGGCTTCTTCTATTGGGTAGAGAGCTTCCTTATTACGGTCCCGATGTTTCCTGTTTCATCGAATTTCGTCAACACACTAAAAAGATATGATTTTTCAAAGTGTAAAGATCAAAAAAACTCACCTTTCACGAAGGTTCAAAACTAGGTTTACGGTTTTCGCGAGAATCGGGGCACGAGGGGATGATCGGCGGGTTGGACGTGGAAGAGGGAAGAGAGGGCTTCCTGTCGGTGGTGGTTTGGTGGCGTTCGGTGGTCAGGATCGGCGGCGGCGGCGCTGGGAAGGTCGGAACTTTGGAGCTTCGATTCGGGCGGCACAGGCGACGAGGGGTGGAGGAAGTTGTTCGGATTTGAAGAGGGGATGGAGGCGCGTCGAGGGGTGGCGGTGGCGAAGGCTGTAGGTGGCGGTAGCGGCGGCGATCGGGGCTGGAAGGTTTGGAGCTCGGGTCGCCGTTCGTTCGAGGGTTCTTCTCTTTTTTTTTATAATTATGAATGGAGAATTCTGATTGGCCGAGGACTATATTAAATTTTTAAATAGTGTTTTCTCAGACGAACTCCTTTTTAAACCCAATGAATGTCGCGCCTAGCTAAATACCCCCATTCCGGACACAATGGGATATGTTTCATTGGCCAATTCGACTGTTACAGTCAGTTATTTTTCAAATTAAAGTATAAAACATTTAATTTTCAACTCTGAACGTACATTTCAATTTGCCAGGGCCACAAACTGATTCGAAAAATTCCAGAAAAATAAATCTAGCTATGTTTTGACGCTACGGTCCCAACAAAACTAGTTTCGTCGAATTCTGAGGTCGTTTGAAAAATGGCCATTTTCTGGTCGATCCAATTTAACAGAAATTGACTAAACACATTTTCTTTTGCCACGCTCACATACTAGCTTCAAAAATTATGAAATTTGAAACCTAGCAATAGTTTGACATCCCGGACCCAACAAAAGTGGTTTCGTCGAATTCTGAGGTCGTATGCAAAATATCAATTTTCTAGGGCTATATATTCTATATAGCGACCCATCTGAAAATTCATTCGGCCATAACTTTTGATTCCCATTATGAAACTACGATTTTTCGGATTCGATAGAAAGGTATTGATAAACAGATTTAAATATTTTTGGTTTCGCTAAAATCCGTTATATTTTCCACCCTGCACAGTCAGTCAAAGTTGGAATTCAAATTTTCAAACTGACTCACTATTTCTAATTCCATATTTTATTGAAATATTCTATTTCAATTGTTCAAATTCCTTTGAAATCACCAATTTAAAATTTTTAATTTGGCTCGTATTTTCCGGGTTATTACAATTAACATAATCCATTTTTCATAACCGCATTAGCATTTTAATTTTTATAAATGAGTATGTACTTCGTCGGTTGTGAAATGATTCGTCAAAACAACATTTATGTTTTTTGAGTCATTTGATCGAATATCGTGCATCATATTATCACAAACATCATGTTTATCGTTCAATTTATCATCATTCAAATACTCGAACTATTAAACGACAAAAAAGCTAATGTATCAATTTGTAAAAGAAGATACGTAAGTTATAAGATAAAAACCCTACAAGTCAAAACTTACGTTGTCATTCTCTATTACAACGTCGTCAAATTTAATGTTATTCAAACTTGAAATTTTCAATAGAGCGGAAAAAATATCCTATCATGCAATGGAAAACGAAAAACATTCAAAAACCCTAACAACATGTTCTATAACATAATAGAAAACAATAAAAATCAAGCAACTCTAGCCTCTTTTTTTATCTTCATCTTCCATCTCTATTAGGCACAAAAGAATATCTGTATATGTTAGGGTTTAGGGTTTGAAATGCAGAGAAGTACGAGGTGTATAATTGAGTGAAGCAATAATATTGGGTAGCCAAAAGAATATAAAAATTAATCATTTGTTTTAAATCTAGTGAGGTGTTCGGAAGTGTAAACCGAATAATAACGCCCTTAATTTATTTAAGATTTGGAAATTTGCATTATTTTTTTATTTACAAAGAAAACAGCTACAATCCCATGAACGTTAAATGTGAGAAACATCATCAACTAGCACTTACAAGTTGACCCCACCTGTTAAAAATAGTAGGTTGCCATATTCATTAATCTTATCATGTAGTGGATTTTGAAACCACAAAATTTAAAAAAAGCTTCTGATAAGCAGCTGGCACATGGTGCATCACATTGAAGCTATGTCAGATTGCTTCCAGTGTCCACATCAAGAAAACAAGGCTTCGTTGCATCTCGAGTGGTAATCCACACATAGTACAATCCCTATATCGCTATAAATAAATTGGAAAGACAACAGAGGATGGCAATTGTCTGACGATTAAGTCGCCGTTCACGTGCTCCGGCGGCGTCTTGACGGTGGCAAAAGACCATGTAAAGGGAGAGAGAACGGCGGTGATAATAAGCAACGCGAAGACCACCATGGTTAACATGTGGCAGAATAGCAATGCCTCAGTACTGTTTGCTAATTTAGTTTCATCCGCCAGTGAGGAGCAGGAAATTTAATGAAATAAATTGAGACAAGGCAATTGTTTGGTTAGCTATGTGTGAAAAAGAATATATGGAAAGAACCAAAGAATATGGTACTTTTTTATATAATTCAAACAAAAATTATTTTATTTAGGGCTTTTTAACTTAGTTAGCCCTGTTTGTAAAGAGTATTATTACACCAATAGCCTTGTTCTAAAAGTAATTACAGGAATAGACCTA
The DNA here is from genome assembly GCA_030737875.1 of Allium sativum. Classification (NCBI taxonomy): domain Eukaryota; kingdom Viridiplantae; phylum Streptophyta; class Magnoliopsida; order Asparagales; family Amaryllidaceae; genus Allium; species Allium sativum. The sequence goes on from CM060923.1 coordinate 649,061,460, forward strand.
TTTGGACTTAACAAAGGCGAGTTTTCAAAAATCGCAACAAGGCGAGTTTTCAAAGTGCGTCTATGTTCATTTTTGTATAAAATTCCATAGAGACTTTCTGTAATTTTATTTGGACGTAACTCAATATCAATAATCTGAAATCTCCATTTTTTTGTTCCATTACTAAAATACAGTTCTATAGATTCGAACTTTTTTGTTTCGACGAAATTCGACATATAACGATTCCTATATATTCGAACGAAGTTCAAAATGTTAAACTACGAACTGCTGCGACACCTAAAAAGTATATGTAGCTTAACCAAGTAACATAAAACGAATACCAAAATCTAACATTCAAATATAAGAGAGATACATAGTTTGATTAAGGACCGATAATTTCGAAACATAAGAAATACATATACACGTAATGCAACACTAAGACCGCATCAACAAACATACGTCTCCATTTTAGGCTACTGAAGTACACCGCTTTCGGTTATGTCCCTGCGATCCACATTTCCTGCACCTGTTTGTTTCGGGTGTTTGATACTCGTCCATAACATTTTTGAATCTCCTTGATTTAGGTCGTCTGGTTTGTCTTCTTATACGCGAAGCAAATATTCATGTCTCGTTGTATGGGTTTCAGTATTTCTTATCGCGTGTAGGATTAAACTCTAGGTCGTATGTAGCTCTATAATTTTGGACGGAGTACCATTCAGAAGCAAACACGTGATGTGCTCTATTACTACCCAAATCTTGTGCTGAACAAGCCGCTATCACATGAGCATATGGTATCTTCTGCAGAAGTAGGATTCTGCATGTACGGGTGACACTAAAACCGTCGATCTCAACATCAAATTCATCTCCATAATAGTGAATCACTTTCCATTTATATCGACCAAATCGAACAAGCCTACAACGCTTTGCTTCAATAGCACGAGCTTCAATTTTAGCTTCCCATTTTGGAGTAAGTTTTAAATTTAGACCCTCCCCTTTTCCCCACCTCTTATAGAAATATTCAACTGATCGGAAGAACTTTCTTGCAATCAACACTTTTATAGGCAAGGACTAGTGCCTTTTAGTACACCATTAAAACTTTCAGATGCGTTGGTCGTCATAATATGGAAGCGGCCACCATCATCTTTGCAAAGAGCCCAGTTTTCTTCGCAATTCCCTAGACTTCGTTCAATCTAGGTATGCGCTTCTGGCTTAATTGCCTTGATTTCATCTATAAGTTTAGTGTATTCAACCACTTCTGAAGCCCATGCAGCAGCGCAAAACAAGCCCACAAGTCGCTTGTCTCGATGACCTGCAGCTTGAAAATTTGCTTTCAGATACCTTGTACAGAACTTATGTTTGTGAGGTTCTTCCCATCTATCCTGGAAAGCACTTGGGATCCCTTTCATTCTGTCAGATATAAATGTAACGTGTCGATTTCGTACGCTATAAATGAATGCACGCATGCATGAAAAGAGCCAGGCCCAACTATCATATGATTCAGATTCGACCACCCCATAAGCTAATGGGAAAAGGCAGTCGTCCGTATCTACTGCAGTAGCAACTAGCAGTATTCCTTTGTAATTACCATACAAATATGTCCCGTCAATATAGAGAAGTGGACGGCAGTGTACAAAGCCTGCAATGGAAGGACCAAATGCCCAAAAAACATGTTCAAATACCCCAACATCATCGTGTACTATAGGTCCTACTAAACCTGGATTGCTTCTTTTTATTTCCTCAAAATACTGAGGCAAGTAAGAATACAATTCAGCCCAGTCACCGTGTATTTTTTCCAATGCTTTATTCGATGTTCGTCAAGCTTTCATGTAATTGATTTTGATGAAGAGTTGCTAGTTGATAAGCACTTGCACCATCCCAACTGAGATATCCAAATTGGCATTCACAAAAGACATGATTTTGGATATAAGAAACCCAGAAGTGGCTTGCTTGTGGTTGGAATTAATCATAGGGTTGACACAGTTATGTTCATGAGGCTGCTTTCTGATTTCCCACCAGCCAGTTTATGATTTCTTCGACACTATAACATATATTCGCCATGGACAAGTAACATCAACATTACATACAAAGGTGTATATTGTTTTGTTTGACTTGATTGGCTTGTATGAAACACCATGTAGAATAGACCATTCCGTAAGTTGGTGGAGAAGCTGTTCCTTGCTTTAGAATACAATCCCAACAGCAAAACCATTTTTGCAGACAACCGAAATTTTTTTGCCAGAAAACTATAGATTAGACATTATGGATCTCGCCATCATTTGCACCTTGTAGAGATCATCGTCCATGGGCACTTTCATTTGAACTTCATCACCATCTTCTTCGGGATCAACTATGTTTGGAAAGTCATAGTTTATTGGTTCATTGTTGACTTCGGTCCAGCATGTATCATCAACAGTTGTCGTGGCAACTGCCATGCTGTCAGTTTGTTTGGCCTATTGTGAAGGACCTGCACCCCAGTCTTCTTCGGGTTTTATAGTCAATCTGTTAATAAATGCATTTCAGTTACATCTAACATTTCAATGATTAGGTATACAACTAAAATGATGTGGCACACATACCTTTGGCTCATATCTAACAGTTCTGACTGATTAGTTTGTTGTTATTCTTCTTCTTATTGTTGCTGCTGCTCAGCCACATTAAGTGGACAATACGGGTTGGTGTACAAAGGATAACTAAAGATGAGTGATGGATCATGAGTTTGCAACATTTCTATGAAATAACCTAAACCGCTACTAACTATAGGCGGTGTGATTATTTCTTCCACGACATCTTCCACGATTTCTTCTGTTGTTTTTCCAACAAACAACTCAATCGATGTCTTATCAGCCTAAAACATTACTTGCACATCTTCATCTTCTAAAAGTGCTATGGCTCTCGTCCCCGAATCAGTAGGCCAGTTGACCGACAACTCGATGTCATATTCAAAAGGGTTAATTTTGGTTGCTTGGAAAACCGTTTCTTTCAAAGCATCAAGTGTGCAATCCCTTCGAACTCTCCCTGGTATGCATAATCCTCTCACATAACTTCCATTTTGGTTCACATCCACGACCAATTCACCATCGTAGTAGTAAAGTGTTGTAATAAAACTAGGGGTCATTGTTGAGTGAGTTAATTTTTCTTGAAGTTATTTGAAGACAAGATTGAAGTGTATGATGAATAATGTGCTGAAGAGCTATGACATAGGGAAACCATCTACACAATGTCATAGTTAAGTCAGAATTGGTAGAAATTTAATCATGTCACTGATTTCAAAATAAAGTAGAATCAATTTCAAAAGAAACAAGCCTTGAATCAGAATTGGGACAACTTTAATTGTATCATCAAATTCAAAATAAAGCATTGGCATTCATCCATACATTAGCTTTATCACAATGGACGACCATTTTGAAATATTGGAACAACTTTATCAACATCTAGTCAAATCACTTATCATATTATCAAATATTTGGCATATCATGCTGTATATAAACAGACAAAGCTTTAATTCAAACTAGTTGTCAATTCATTTTTATGTCATAATGTGTAGTGTACAAACCCGCAAACAGAAAAAGCTTTAATTCAAACTTCAAAAACATAAAACATATAATACTTCGTATTAATCTTCCAAGTCGTACAAACCCACAAATAATAATTCAAATTAAACTTCATAAACATATAACAGATGATACAATAATTCAAACTAAACTTTATAAACCTACAACGATGATGGATAATAGAAATACTAGTAGTTGTGGTTAAATTGCAAGTCCTCTAGGAGTTTTTTTGAGACGTCTATTTTCTTGCTCCAGCTCACTCGCATATGCTATGCCCCTAGGACAAAGCGGTTCATCAATCCATTCTGAAAAATTGCAACCATGGGGATAATTGGAACAAAGAAGACTTCGACGACCAATGTTTTCACCATCAACAGGTAGCAAATGGGTACGAGTTAACCACTTGCTCCACCATTGTTTGAGAAGTCACTATGAAAATATGGCTGAGCTGAGAAGATGTGGTTGAGTATGTTTCGAATTATGAGAAGACTAGTGAGTATATATAAAGTTTGGGAATTACCCAAATACACAGGTAAGTTTTCAGAACTCGCACACAGGCGAGTTTTCAAAAGGCGCCAATACTCCTCCCCAAACAAAACAGGCCTATATTTGTTATTATTTATGAAACATGGCTAATCATGTAATACTTTATGTAAACAAGCCTACAAGTGTGATTTTTCCTTTTAATAACAGTAAACATAGGTGTACATGTATAATTGCTAATTCTATCAGTGTTTGAAGCAATTCTATCAGTCAATGGTAATTGTACACTTGCTAATTAGTTTATTACCAATAAATCAATAAAGTGTTTAGTCTCATCTTCCTACATATTTCGAGGAAAGTGATGAGTCAATTTTTTTACAATTTTAGGTGGTTTGGTATTATTTCCATGCTAACTGGATGTAATTATATGTAACACCCCACCTCCGCTAGGGTCACTCACAAAGGGAATGCCCTAGTTTTGGAGGGGTAGTATCTAGTAAACAGGCATAGAGATAACACAAGACAGAACATAGATAAAATAGAGTGTATAAAAGCCGGATATAAACTTTAAAACCAAATCTCATTACTGAAAAATAGAGTCAAAACCTCTTACATCAAAATGCCAAGTCATTATTTCATTACATCAAGTTCTAAAGAAGAAAAGTACTTAAAACAACATAAGTAAAATATTATTCTCCAAAAAGAGCATGAGTGCAGCCATAGCATAGCTCAAGACCAAACCGTACATGAGCTGTCAGAAAGCAAGCAAAGTCCAAGCTAAGAGCTAGAGTCTCCTCCCTGAGAACCTGGGGGGGGGGGGAAGAAAGACAAAGAGGCGAAAGAAAACGGGTCAGTCAAAAAGACCGGTAAGCCCTAGTGACTATCAGCATAGAAACTAGTAAAGTTAACAAGACATGAATAAACTGGAATTAAACATAGGAACGATGATAAGTCTGACATGATAATCCAGATAACTCAAGTCTAACATTGCGTATTTAAGGTTCGCCATACCAACTATACTGGTATACTAATCCCGTGTCAACTATAAATCAAGAAAATAATCCTTTGGCCCAATGTCTTGAAGTGACCCAATTCAGGGTCCAATGGTAAGATCTAATCGATCGGCTCCCTACAAGTCTAGCTCATCGTGTGTCTGTGTCATACGGCCCTATCACGAATGTAGTCACCTGTGCTAGGTCCACCATAGGATGTATCAAGCCCTAGGGTGCCAACCACCGACACGAATCAAGAATGCACAGATAATCCTACCGATGCCCAATGCCTGCTTTCTCAAATTCGGACTAAGTGCACGACCCTAGTCCACCTGAACCTACAATGGCGCACCAACTCAGCCGTCATTCTGGTCGCTTACAATCAGCCCAGCAATCGTGCCCCACCCTGCCTAGTCCCAGGGTACCGTGATACATCTAGTGGGTTACTGCTAAAAAGGACCGCGTAACTAGGGTTTCGTTCAGCAGGTTAAGTTGTCATTTAAAATCGAGACTTAACCCCATCTACGTGTCATGTGAAATTGACTAAGTGTATCGTTCTAGTTCAAGACTTAGTCCTACGAATCATGTGTCAGGTTGGTTAAGTGGGTTCAAGCGGTTCATGACTTAACCCTATCCAATCAACGTGTCAAATTGGTTAAGTATATTCAAGTGGTCCATGACTAAACCCTATCCAGTGGCATTAATTTACTTAATGCACCCCTAACCTCTCACATTAGACTTGGTTATGGTTACTGGATGTGCCGGGCGGGTCCGGGCAGTTTTACACCATAACCTAGTCTAACCTCGGGTTTCGAGTGCGATATGACCAACTACTCACATTGGGTCCTATTGTTTGCAGTTACTGGATTCGCCGGGCGGTTTCGGGCAGATTTATACTGCAAACTCAACCCAACCTCGAGTTGGCCACGTTCAAGTTATCTAAGTGCCATGTCCATGCTTAATTTTTCATGTCAAGTTCATGTTCGTGTTAACCATGTTCATGATTCAAGTTTTCAAGTATAATTTCATGTCAAGTTTACATGTCATGTTTTCATGTCATATCATGTTAATTTTATAGCCAATTTCAAGTTTGCCTAATCTACCCAAAACGTACCACCAACGTATGTGAATTCGCATCAACACAAGATATCAAGATAGGGAATAACACAAAAAGGATAGTCATAGGATGGCAAAGGTGTTTACAAGTTAAGCATGACGATTATAACATTTCAGGCATATGAATAAGGGTCTCAACATCAACTTGGCAGAATATGGTAATAGACATGGTAATGGATTGACATAAGATAATATCCCCAATAATAGTTTCAACATCACAGGTAATGTTTAGATAAAGGTCATGAGAGGTTTTAGGTTAATAACGTGAATATGTCCCCAATCAAGTTCATACAATAATCCACAAGTCAAAGTTTCACATGAATAGATCTAGGATGTACAAAATTTAGATCTAAAATAGTAGGTCTAAAAAGGATAGTCATTGATCAAGGATTTACAACGATAGATCCAACCTAGTTATCACGTTTAGGCATAATTTCAGTTTACATCGTGTTCATGTTAAATTTACAGTTTAGATCTAAGAGTAACTGGGGCTTACAGATCGTGGTTTTTGAGAACTAAGAACAGAAATTGTCGTAGGATCGTTGCAGAAGCTTTAACCTCTAGTTTGAATTGAGTTGCTTAGGTTGATGTTGATTAGCTTCTAGTTTTGATTCCAGCAGAGTAGCGATGCCATTTTTATTTTTTATTTAGAACAGAGGCAGAGTAGAAGCAGAATAGAATTGTGTGTAGAGAAGGCTAGGTTTGGGGCTGTTTAAATAGGTTTAGGCAGATGAATCTGGACAGAAATCGGACTAGATACATCAGAACGAACACTGGCCCAAAAATGGGCTCGAGGACCAGGTCGACACCCAAGTCTACTGCGCAGTCGACCTGGTCCTGGGGGTGTCGACTGCCCAGTCGACTCCCCAGTTGACCTGGGTCTGGGCGGGAAATTTCCCGCCCAGTCTGTTCTGCGTTTGAATTTTGAATTTTGAATTTTGAATTCGAATTCGAGCTGTTTTGAACTCTGAATATTTCTGAAACTTTGGGGAGCCATAACTTGGTCATACGGACTCCGATTTTTGAAAACTCGGAACTCTATTTCATGCAGAATTCCGAGACGAACGCAATGGCGCAACCCGTTTCCCTTGGTTCTTATTTTAAAATTTAATTTTGCCAAGATCTATGGTTATAACACGTTATCAAAATACGGGTTGTTACATTATATATTAACAAATTAAACCCCTTCAATAACGTAATACATATACTTGCACATGTATAATGTATTTGCAACATGGATGTTTTCCAACGCATACATTATTTAAATCTAAAATATAAGAGAGATGCTACATGGACCGACTTTGTTTCGGTCTAAATATGCGGCTCAGTTGTATTCATTTAATTCACGGGGGTAACCTTGTAATTTCACCTAATATGTGTGGAGACTTCTGAATTATTTGTTTCTTTTGCATATTTTGACTGACTCCGATTCGGTTCAATTAGCATTTCTGAAAATATAATTCAATGCCTTTGGTCTAAACCAGCTAAGATGTCAATTAACCATGACCTAACTCAATAAAATCTAAGAAAAATTAAAGATTAACTTTGTCAAGATATAAAAACTAAAACACAGTAATTGAAATTCATTTATTTCCATTGCATAATGGAACTTCCTGTAAAGAAGAAAATATTTCTTCTAGGCTTCATCCGTAACTTGACCTCTAACACCAAACTTTCAGTCCGTTACTTCCTTAATTCTATCAAACTATACATAGAGGAATGCATATACAGATTGTATAAAATACCGGTGAAGATTATTCAGTGGAACACAACAAATATGAAAGGATAAAACTATTTTGTTGTTTGCATGGCATTTGGTTCTCTTGCTACTATATGCTATTAGCTACTAAAAGACTTGGCAGCCGAAACATGAAAAAAAAAAAAAAAAACTCTGTATCAATGCTAACAGTGATACTGCTTCTTTTGTTCTGAGAAAAGTTAATTGTATGTTTTCCCTGTTAGAATCTCTTATATATACATTGAATTTCTCTTCGTAGATAAGCAGGTTGGGTTATCTGTATATGCTAATAGGGTTTATAATAAGTTATGGAATAAATGCTTGGAAAAATTGATCATATGCTAACAGGGTTGGGCAACCTCTTATAAGCTGGCACCTGTAAGCAAGAATTAATTAAAATATTCTTCCAAGATAGGTCATGGATTAAATGCTTTTATAATACGTCAAAAGTAACTAACTGGTACCTCAACACCATGCTTGACAAATCTATCAAAAATAATGTATTTAGTTTTCACCTATTTTAACCATGTAGGCTTATTTTACAAAACTATAACAGAAATAGCCATGTTATGAAAGTATTCACAAATATAGACCTATTTGTGTTTCGAAGGCGTGTTTTGGAAACACGCCTTCAATAAAATACGAAGGCGAATTTCCAAAACACGCCTTCGAAACCAAACCTACATACAAAAACCCGAGACCCCTGCTTCCCATAACCACTTTACTTTTCCCCCAATTCTCTTCCATCCTCCAGTAGCGAAAAAAGAAAAAAAACCAAATCAACTCAATTTTCACCTATTTTTCATCCAAATCATTTCTAAAAGATCACAATGGGTAGCACTTCCGGTGTACAACACGAAATCGGTAAAAATCAAAACCCTAACTCTTAATTTTGTTATTAGGTTATTATAAATTAATTTTTTATTGGTTGAGAAATTGATTGTGGCTTACAAGCACATAGCTTGTATGATGTAATTACAAATTTTGATATGTGATTTGTTCACAGTATTAAATTTAGGATGTTGGTACACGCCTTTTGTAGGGAATTATTGGCTATGGAGTTGATTGTGGCTTACTAGTTAGGAATTTGTACATTGTTCGCATTTACGATTTGGGGCTTTTTGGTGTGTATATTGTTCACATTATTGAATTGGGTTTTTTGGTTACATGATGTTTACTGGATGTCAAGTATTGGATATGGTATGGATCGAGGTATTGCGGTTAATTACAAACGAAGTTGCGTGCATTTGGATGTAGGCTAGTAAACTTGTTTGTTTGAAGTTAGTATCGTTGAAACACGAGTTGGACGACACATTATAGCATGTTCTAGAAAAATATACTTATATAAATGTCTGTAACAATTAATCTTGACATTTTTACAGAGTATTTTGAGATGGAGCCCAGACTAGTAGATCCGAGCGCGTTATATATGCAGCCGTAGCATAGGATATCGAATGCCATTCGTACGGAGGTAGCAATTTGCTACTATTTTCATATTTCGTTATTTAGTTTTTTAGAAGGCAAACCCCATTTTTTTAATCTGTTAAATTTGCAGAGTGTCAGTACTCAGTTTGTCATATACCACTCATCGTCACTTTCGAAAGTGACGTCCGAGGATCCTCGCGTAATTGTCGAGATACAGAGGGTTGGATTCATGCATATTTTTCGCCTAGGTTACACCCAGCTTAATCATTGCCTTGTGGGTGCTTTAGTTGATAGATGGAGCCCTGAGACATCCACGTTTCTCCTATTGGTTAGTGAAATGAGTATCACCTTGGCAGATGTTGCGGTTTTGCTAGGATTGCCTGTTGAAGGCAATGCTGTTACGTTTGATGGTGCGGTACATGATTATTTGCAGCTATGTCATGACATACTTGGGCAAGATCCACCAGTCAATCAAGTAAGGGGTGGCAATTCGATTCATATCATATAGTTCGATAATCAGTTGACAGGTGATATATCTGCAGATGCAACCCAGTTAGAGGTTGAGCAACGGACTCGTTGCATTTTATTACATATTATTTTCTGCGGAATGATGGTCGATCATTCCAAGACCCGTATTGATTTAAGATGGATACCCTTTTTAGCTGATCTCGGATAGTGCTCTTCATATTCGTGGTGTAGTGTAGTGTTGGCCTATGCATATCGGGAATTGTCTAAGGTCGCGCTGCAATAGTATAACTGTATTACCGGTTGTCCGACACTAGTTCAGGTATGAACCGAATTTCTATAATTTACTGCTATACAATGTGATGCGACATTCTCTTGTATTAATAGTATATTTTTGTGTACATGGCTTTGGTCCTAGACTTATCTTCTCGTTGGAAGATTAGTAGTGACGCCTGATCCCATCGACGCATCGATGCCACTAGGAGCTAGGTATACTAATTTGATTGTTTATCTATTAAACACAACACATACCATTTCCAATATATGTACCTTTTAATATCGTGTAACAGGTGGGTTGGAAAAAAGAATACATGACATACACCGCGACGAGAGTTTTCCTTTTACCGCAATGAGTTGGACGTCCTTACAGACGAAAAGGTTACATGGTGTCCGTACACTAATGATGTACTTGCCCTACTACGAGTCACGGGCAGAGCTCATAGGTACCTTTAGACGACGAGAGTACCTTTGATAGCCTACACCTTCACCTCCCCGATAGGGTTATGAGGCAGTTCGGCCTGAGGTAGCATATACCGGATGATGCACCTCCTTACATTCGGGGATACAATGCGCAGGACTTTCACATGTGCCATGATAAGTTGAATTACCGCGATAACCGCACTTAGCTCGAGAGGGAGCCCTCCATATCCGTGGTGCAGTACATGAGGTGGTACTGGAAAATAACACGATGTTACGACCTTAATCCTAGAGTAGATACTTGGTTAGCACCGTATGTTCTTCGAGCACCACTAGAGAGGAATGTGGTAAGTTGATATGTGTACTATTAAATATAATCAGTTTCATTTATTCATTCTATATAATTTTCTTTTAAATTTGTAGGTTTATGGTATTAGCTGTGCGTGGGAGGAGGCAGAAAACCTTAGAGAGAGGCAGACGAACGACTAGGGACGGACAATGTGACCGAATGTATAGCAGATTTTAGACGTGATTTTGTGCAGGAACAAGCTAAACCGGCCGAAATCACCATCTCCTCCACCTCCACCTCCTCCTGCAGGTTCTCCTTCTTATCCTCTTGTAGGTTCTCCTCATCCTCAGCCAGTAGCACATGATGAGATTGCGCCTGGCTTATCACAACTGGCACCCACATTACCCCATTCTAGTAGTGCATGACGCAGCAGAAGCAGTAGCGACAATGGTTCGTCTTCAACTTCCACGTCGATACTCAGGCGGCCGAGGAAAAATTAGTGCACGTTTGATTTATCATGTTAGTGGTGTCTATCTACTTAATTGGGTAGTTGTCTTTGTGTAATTATTTTTTATGTTTTGGTACGTTTATGTATTTCTTAGCACCTTCTTGGATAGTAGTCTTTATGGAAATGTCTTTGTGTATGGGGAGCATTATGTCTTTGTGTAAGGGAGCATTATGTCTTTGTGTAAGGGAGCATTATGTCTTCGTGTATGGGGAGCATTATGTCTTTGTATAAGGGTTCTTAGCACCTTCTAGTTCTTGTTGTATGCAGGGTTTTATTGAAGGCGTGTTTTGGAAACACACCTTTGTACTTTTCTAAAGGCGTGTTTCCAAAACTCGCCTTTAGAAACCCTATAGACCAAAACAGGTCTATTTGTGTTATTATATCTGAAACAGGTCTATTCGTGTCATATTTTACGAAAGCAAGGCTATCTATGTGAATTATCCTTCACCTTATAAATGGAGGCTTTTTGCCAAAGAAGCTCTTCTTGGAATACCATGTTCATGTTCCTTTCTTTCGCTTCAATGTCAACAACCCAACTTGCAAAGGGTGGCTCAGTACTTGTAGCTTCAATAACACCAATTTCTATATTGACCACTGCTCCATTGCTTTGATTCATTTCTAAAATAGACTGGTCAGGCTGTAACACAATAAATGAGCAGTAGAGTTATTGGTGTTTTGCAGAAGACTAACTTCAAACACTGAAAGGAACGAAAGGTGTTAAAATGTAATGCATGAAGGCCCAAATATAGTGTATAGAAGCACATGTAAATGTAAGAAATGCCAGCATGCATGACCAGTAGATCAATAAAGCATTTTTTGGAATTTATGACCAGTAGATCAATGCTCCAATGATATGGTAATCAGGTCCCACTCTCATCATAATTATCATTGTAATGCGTAATTATACATGCACATTGATAGAATTAGCGATTATATGACTAGTGTTAATGTTGTTTTCCTTCAACACCCAAATTAAATTATGTTGGACATGTGTTCAGGAAATTTGATACAGTCATGATCCAGGGTTATTGAAGGATGCTCGAAGACAAGTATTACTTAGCTAAATCTACCTTTCCTTAGGCGTCGTAATCTCCATTCTGAAGATTAGTTATCCTTCCCTCACGACACGATTATCACACTTACAGTACAGTGGAGTTCTGAAATGACATGGAGAAGGTTTACCTAGCTTGACATAACTAAGGTCTTACAAAATCAAATACTCCCCAGACCACGAGTATGATGATATATATTGTGATAAGAAGAAAACAGGCTAATGTTCTCCCTATTCGGGAAGGAGGGCGTCGCAATGCTTATTAACTTAGATGATCATTCCGCATTGAACCGGCCCGAAGAGCCTTGGCTGCATCAGAGATAAAGTTATAAGCCTGCATACGACCTCCTATCCGAGGTCAGGAAGCATTAGGCTCATTATGAGAGTGTTGATCAGCGTTGCAAAAACCTCAACATAGAAGGAGGAGGACTTCGAATTCCTATGAAGCTCTTCCTCCTTCACGTATGTGCCATAATCAAGTTTCTCATACAAAAGGTTAGTGTTAACTCCTTGTTCTGCCATAATGGCACAACAAGATTATTGTGACAAACCGAATTCCGACAGACCGATTTTTTTTTTTAAATTGCAATCCATCGAAACTCGGATTGGTGTGCTTTGGTATCCTGCAGAAAAGAAAGAGACATAAAATATGTCATAGCTCAGAAAGTATCTCATAGTGGAACGGATAAAATATAGTATAATCAAAACATAGCCTTACCGTATTATTAATACTGCCTAACCATATCCAATGTTGTCATATCTCTGCCACAAATCTAACCTGCGAGTATGTTATGAGGAGAGGGTCATAACACAAGTTCTGGTGACTGGATTTAAACTATACAGTTTGGATAATCCTACATATACCGTTCAATCATGTTGTCTTATTTATTAGGTTACTTGGGTTATCAGCACTCAAGGCTTACACACACGTCGTACCCATTTACTTCCTAGTGGATTAACCTAATATAGTATATATGTAGCTACCCCAATATTGAGGTACACCCCATGGTACCCCACTCACACGATCTCCACTATAACACCATCGAAATATACGTAGTCCCTCATCCTACGCAGTAGTGACGAACGAATAACAATATTACATTCCGCATATATCTGTCATTTCTACGCTACACAAACATACGGACTGCCACCTCTGCTCAAATCAAAGTTCATACCGGAGTAATGCCCTCAAGTCTACGATACTCCACCTGTAGTGGCCCGAAAATCCGTACTATCTGAGTTGACTAAAACAACATACGTCCAACTCAAATAACACAGAACTTCGAGTCATTAGGGTTAAAGAAAAATAAATAGACATAAGAAGAATAGAAATAAGAACACGGAACCTCACAGCGGAACGAATGAAATATATTATATAACATAATCTTTGAATACAAATCTTTTTTGTATATGCATACCATTATCAGAGATCAACATATATACAACACAGCGGAAATAACTCTATAACTAATGGTGAAGCCTCCTTCTTAAAGCTCCTCCAAGTGTATCTGCAAAATCATGAAACACTTGACTGCCCATACAAATTTAGGCACCAAAGAGTTTATGAAAAACAAACAAAATAAACTATGGGTCAGTCGTGGGACTGGTGTGAGCGGTTTCGATTTTATAAAGGAAAAATAAACAAAGGCTTCTATTTTAATTTGATTTCATTTGGATTTGGTTTGGATTTTAAGAAGGGGATTTGCAGATTTGAAGTAGACGGATTTTTCTTTGTAGAAGAGTGAAAAATGGGGAAAACGGATGAGGGTCACGATGTTTATATAGAAGAAGAATGGGGAACATCTTGTACACGAGCCATTAAAACATTTTTCCTTAGATAATGAGAATGGGAGACAAATTCGTTTGCTTGAGAGAAAGAAAAAATATAGGTCTGCGGGAAGAAATAGGACGGCTTCGAAATGATACAAATTTATTTTATAATTTGTTTTGATTTGATTTATATACTACCTAAAATATCTCACGACATTTAATTTAGAATCCTGAATTGTTATTTCAACGCAACAACCGACGTTACAAGATTATAAAGCTATTCTAGACTGAGTTGTTTTGATTCAGATTTTAACTTTGAATTCAATTACTACTATTTCATATATTACAATAATTAACAATATTCGATGTTAAATCTATATATAAAAAAATCCATTTATATATATCTAATTCAATATTTAAAATAAATTTAAATGCTTATTATAAAATAGCTAAAAATTTGGGACGTTACATTTCTTCCTCTATAAAAGTATTTCGTCCCCGAAATTACTAAGGTAGAAGAAATGTTACAGACCCGTTAACTTTTCAAAAGCCCACTTTGTTATAACTCAGTATTTCGAATTCTATAACTCAAGTCCCATAAAATTTAGGTCTTTATGGGAATATTTAATTTTAGTTTATTTACCTGGTTTCCATTATTTCGATTTATTTAACTTGCTTAAGCTAAATTTCGATTTCAGAATTCAAATGCCCGACCTTTATTTCAAATCCCTTTGAAATCATATAAATATATACATTTATTTATAACAATCTCAAATTCAAAACATTTGAATTTTCTAAAGCAACTGGTTTTTTAAAATAATTTTTATTGGAAAATCTCGCTATGGTTGCAATCCATCACTTGTAAACTCGAAAATGAACACTGACGATGGCGCGCTTCATCACCGGAATTATTTTCCATTGACCGAAGTGAATTCAATGCTTTATCATTTTCAAAATCCATACAATATTATTTTATTTAAAATCTTTCCAAATAGTGCTATATTATTTTAATATACCTTGGAAAAATATTTTCAACTTTCCCAAAATTTAAGGCTCCAATTCTGGTTTGATTTTAATTTTAATAGATCTCATTTGTATATTTCATTCTTATACAAATTCTATTTGATTATTTAAAACTGTTTCAATTTTATAATCTAATATGTTTGTAATTTCAACCAACACATCCATATATAATAATTTTAGAAAATTATTTTTTTACATTAAAATATAAGTTTGGGCAGCATTATTTCATCTACCCAGCTTTTAAAACATACTGTGTCGAATTACCCTGCTCAAGTGTTTAGAAACACCTATCGACATAGTTGCACATTCTGTACCGACCAGAATTCATAAACCACTCAACAAACCAATCAACACAATATAAACCAATTTTTGTGTCAATTTACAAATATGCTCTCTCATATACATACACTCAACCCAATCTAGGGTGCTACTGACTTTATGTAATGTGTAAACCCCCACCAAAGTCTAGGTGTTCACTCAACCTAAGCTTTGATACCAACTGTAGTGTCCGGAAAATCCGTACTATCCGAGTTAACTAAAACAACACACGTCCAACTAAAATAACATAGAACTTCGAGTCATTAGGGTTAAAGAAATATAAATAGATATAAGAAGAATAGAAATAAGAACACAGAACCTCACAGCGGAACGAATAAAATATGTTGTATAACATAATCTATGAATACAAATCTGTTTTGTATATACGTACCATTTTCAGAGATCAAATAATATACAACACATCGGAAATAACTCTAAATAACTAACGGTGAAGCTTCCTGCTTCAAGCTCCTCCAAGTGTATCTGTAAAATCCTGAAACACTTGATTGCCCATACAAATTTGGGCACCCAAGAGTTTAGGAAAAACAAGCAAAATAAACTCCGGGTTAGTCGTGGGACTGGTGTAAGTAAACTCCAAGCATATTGTTTAACTTTGGAAATCCTTTGAAAGAAAGGGATAATAGTAAGACCAGCACACACCTAAACATGAGTGGTTTTTACCTTACTATAACCAAAAACATTTGTGATATGAAATCCGGTGATATTATAATAATGTCTAATCAAGTAAATAGTCAAATAGTAGAATGCTTGCTTCTCACACTCTACATACATAGTATAAATCAAAAACCGCAGGGCGCTTTTTGGAGATTGGATTCCAACTATGATAAGGTACGGGACCACCTCCCGATCAGTGTACTCTAGAGGGGATACACTGGGGTTCAGCAAGAACGTCTTGCAACCCAGCCACACATGACCGCCTGCTAATTTAGCTTAAGTGTAGCGAATATATAGTCAACCACGGTTGTCGGCCATCCAACCGTACTCCGTAAGATACAGAATCGAAAGAAGAATAAATAATGAAATTTCTCTAGATCAGTGACAAATATACCCTGCTTGGGTATGACCCACCTAACCATGCTGCCTACCCGATTTTTGTCATTTCCTGGTTGTGAGGCTTGAGGCTACATTTATCTTTCAGAATATCTGGTCATCATTTACTTTGAATGCCACATTGCCAAACCCGTCAAATCACTAGTCGATCTTCCTAAAATATTATGGGTATAAAAAGCTAAGAGAAATGATTTCCTCCGCCACATCATCTTATGTTTAAATATAACTTAATTCACTTGTCAACATGTTGAATTCCATTTCTAACTCGTGTTCATATTCGATTCTCCAATTCCAATTAACAATTTACATCCCTTCCCAAACCAAGTTAAGTTTGTTTCCAACGTTATTAACTAATTTCTTTTGAGATTAGTTAACATCATTTGGTAATTAAAAATCTAATTTTTATTTGGAAAACCAATTCACTTACTCCACTTGAGTTCGTATTTATTTTATAACTCAAATCTAGATTTTTCTAATTGCAAATTGGATTTTTACTCATTAAAAATCCCTTTATTTTATTTATGTTTTAAAACAATTATGGCGCTGTTTTTCTAAATCTTTGTTTTTGACATAACTCAAAATATATATAACAAAATTCATATTTTTCTCTTCCCTCAGAAAAGTATTATTCAATAGGTCCGGGCGTTTCTTGTTTCAATAAATTCCGACTTGCATTGAGTTTTGTATACTCAATTGAAGTTCGAATCGCTAAATCACAAACTAATGCTGTAATAACCCGAAAATCTTAGCCAGTTTAAAATTTTTATTTTGGCGATTTTAGCGAATTTTGATTATTTAAAATGAATTATTTTAAATAATATCGACGAGAAATTTATTTTGAATATAATTCGAACGTATATATTATACGCGTCGTCGTTAGAATATAAATAATTATATATAATTATAAATAGAATTGAAAATGGCGCGTTAGTTCGATAATTCGATTTCAAACTTCAATGGAATGTACCGGGTGCAAAACAATCCGGATTTTAGTGAAACAAAAAATAATGGAATCTAATAGTGAATATCTTTCCAACGAATCCGAAAAATCAAAAGTTCGTAGCGGGAATCAAAAGATATGTCCAGTTGAAAATTCTGAATAGTCGCTATGGAATTCAGGCCCTTAAAAATGGACATTTTGCAAACGACCTCGGATTTCGACGAAACCAGTTTTGTTGGGTCCGTGATGTCAAATTATTGCTAGGTTTCAAATTTCATAATTTTTCGAATCAATATGTGAGCGTGGGAAAGGAAAACGCGTTTGACCAGTTTCAGTTGATTTTAATCGACTGGAAATTGGCCATTTCTCAAACGGTCTCATAATTTGACGAAACTAGTTTTGTTAGGACCGTATCGTCAATACGAAGTTAGAAAATATTTTTCTGGAATTTTTCTAGTTAGTATGTGACCCCGGTAATTTGAAATGTACGTTTAAAAATTCAATATAATGGTTTAAATGTAAATTCAACGGAAACTGATCGAAACGGTCGAATCAGCTTGCGATACGTATCCCATTGTGTTCGGAATGGGGGTAAACCGCTATGGACGACAGTCGGCAGACTCGATTTCGAGTTCGAATGAAAACCCTACTTTTCATAGAAGAAAATATTAAAATAATATATAAACTTCCTTAAAAATCCCCCCTCCTTTTCTTCTTTCTCTCTGGCCGTTGAATCAAAAAGAAAAAAAAAAGAGAAAGGGGGCGCGAGACCCCAAACCGCCGCCGCAGCGGCACTGCTGCCACCGCCGCTGGTGGCGTGAGCCACCGCCTCCCTCTCCACCTTCACCGCACCTCCCTCCATCCTCTTCTCTCCCTCCTCCTCCTCTTCGACTGCTAACCGACGCAGACCCCCTCCCTCAGCTCGCCGCCCTCCCCTTCTTCTCCTCTTCCGCCACCTCGAAGCGCACACCCCCCCCCCCTGATAGGTCGCGCCGCCCTCAGACACCCCCCCCCCTCTTCAATCGACGGACAGCCTCCCACCCCCTTTTTCCAGACCTCGGCGGCGCTGAACCCTCCCCCCCCCCTTCGAAGTTCAACAATGGAAACCCCCTGTAAGTTTATTTTAATTATTTCTTTATTTTATTTATATTGTTTAATCCGATTTTAAAAAGAAAAAACCTGATTTTTTTTTAGTATAAAGATATAATGTTGAAGAAGATAAAGAATTGTTTTATAACATAGAAAAGATGGAATTTTTACGAAGTAAAAATATGATTTTTATATTTTTAAAGTATTAAAAATATAATCTTTACTATATAGAAATATTAAAAATATGATTTTTATATTTTTAAAGTATTAAAAATATATTCTTTATAGGATAGAGAATATAAAAATATCATCTTTTTATATGTAGTGAAATAAAAATCTGATTTTTATTTTATATACGTCGAAATAAAGTGTTGATTTTTATAAAGGCGAAAACTTTATTTTTATAAAGGCGAAAACTTTATATGGAAAATAGCATGATAAAAATATAGTTTTTATCTATATATCATAGTAGTAAAAAATTCAATTTTTATATATTGAATAACAAAGAAAAATTCGATTTTTAAATATATGAAGTAATTATAAAAATATGACTTTTAAATTGAAAGTGAATAAATAAAAATGTGATTTTTATTTTAAAGACATCGAAATATAAAAATATATGATTTTTATATGTAGTGGCTACGGGCAACGAAGATGACGAAGATGGGATAACGAAGAAGATTTCTATAAAAGAAGAGTCGTGGTATTGGATAGCTTTCGGTGAGAACTTCTCACCTTTCAATTTAATTTTTCTAGTTATATATATATACTAGGATGCAGACGGTGCTTAGTAGCACCCGACACAATCGTCCACAGACCATGGACTTGTTTGTTTGGTTGCATAGCTTAGTTATATGATTTGATTTGAATTTGGTTGTTTGGTGAATTTGATTGATGTGTGAATGGCGTGGGCCTTCACTAGACCGGGGATAAGGCTAGGCCTTGTCCCGTTTCTAGTATCGTGCCGTTATGCCGCCGAAATTTTCTAAAATAAGTTAGAAAAATAAAAATACCATTTTATAGAATAAATGAATTGAATAGAAATTCATGTGTTGAAATGAAATGTTTTATCGTTAAAAATATAATTTTTAACGTGAATATGAATATAGTGAATGTGAATAAATGAATATTCATTAACAAACCAGACGGTTTGTTAATGTACACCTATTTGAAGGACATTGATTGGGTCGATAAATTTTACACATCGCCCAACTGCACGAATAAAATATTTGTTTGATTGTTTGAAACCCCACACGGGTGTTGGGATGAAATTTGAAGTTCACTCATCCTGATTGATTAAATATGTCGATCGATTGATTGACATGCTGTTATAAGCGTTAGATATCTTTATTTGATGCTTATACAGTGTAGTGCACTTTGGTTGATGGTTGATCATTTTTCAATGCTATTATATACATGTGTTGTATGAAAATCCATATAATTAATTTTATATGGTAATTGATTGGGCCTCATTCCAGTTTAGAAATAGAAATATTTGAAATAGAAATATTCGAAATGGAATATTTGAAAATATCAATATAGGAAGCCGTGTTGATTAGATTGACGCCATTTTGACGTGAACGATATTTATATCGATTTCGAAATGAATTGAATTGAAAACGATTTCGAAATGAATTGAATTAAAAACGATTTCGAAATGAATTGAATAGTAAACGATTTCGAAATGAATTGAATAGAAAACAATTTCGAAATGAATTGAATTGAAAACGATTTCGAAATGAATTGAATTGAAAACGATTTCGAAATGAATTGAATAGAAAACGATTTCGAAATGAATTGAATAGAAAATGATTTCGAAATGAATTGAATTGGAAACGATTTCGAAATGAATTGAATTGAAAACGATTTCGAAATGAATTGAATAGAAAACGATTTCGAAATGAATTGAATAGAAAACGATTTCGAAATGAATTGAATAGAAAACGATTTCGAAATGAATTGAATTGAAAACTATTTCGAAATGAATTGAATTGAAAACGATTTCGAAATGAATTGAATTGAAAACGATTTCGAAATGAATTGAATTGAAAACGATTTCGAAATGAATTGAATTGAAAACGATTTCGAATTGAATTGAAAGCGAATTGAAAATGAATTCAAATTGAATTGAAATTTGAATTGAACAGAAATGAATTTTGAAACGAATTTATAAAGAAGAATTTAATTTTGCTTTGAATTGAAATGGAAGTTGAAATAGATTTTGAAATGAATTTAAAACTGTTTATATAATTCGTTTTTAAATAGAAATCGACGAAATATATTATATATATTATATATAATATAATGGCCTGAGTAGAACGCGCCGCGCCGCGGCAGTTCGTGAATTTCGACCATTTATTTCAAACGGACATTACGGGAGATCCGACCGTCGGATTCTCCTAAAACCGGAACCGTTGGGTTCGTATCGAAAAGAGCTTTCTAACGAATATTAGAAATTCAAAATCTAACGGTTGGATTTGGAGATACGTCCAAATCAAATTCGAAAAAGGTCGCTGTAAGTGCAGTTCGATGGCCATTGTTGAAAATCGGCTGTACGGGCCTTGATAAAATTAATAAAAATAGTAATAATTTGTATAAAATCATAAGAAATGATTTAGAAAGGATTGGGATGAAAAACTCCATATTTGAAAGGATAAAAATAGATTTTTATCGAAATGAACTAGTTTTGAACTAGAATTATAATTCTATTTATTTTTAAATAAATAAATTGAATTTGAAAAGGGTTTTGAAAATAATCAAAATTTCCAATGATTGCATTGGAGTGGATTTGAATCGAAATTGTCTTCGGAATATTTCGATGTTGGAATTCGTGATTATACAGATGTTGTTATGGAAATTTGAAAGATATATATTTATATCGTTATTTCCAGTACGACATTTGTTAGTCGTAGAATTTGATATTGAATATAAGCCGATATATTTTCTATTCAGAGCCTTGTATTGAATATCAAATGTGATTTGGGTTTGTCGTGAATGGTGTCTTCACTAACACTGTTCTTGAACCCAGTTGAGAAAAGATTAAATCTTTTTATTTAGATTTAATGAAGTGTGCCAATTAAACGATATTTAATTGGAATTGAATTGGTATTGATTTTTGGGTTTATCGTGAACAGTGTTTTAAATAACACTTGTTCTTTAACCCAATAATTAATGGAATGTGATTTTGGGTTTATCGTGAACCGTGTTTTAAATGACACTGATTCTTTAACCCAGTTAAAGATTAAAACTAAGTGGAGTTTTAATGAATCTTTAATTAGATTGAAATGATCGAAAATGGAGTATCACCAGTTTTGCTCCAGGCGATGGTTAAATCTTTAATTAGATTTGAACGTGAAATGGTAATTGAATTTACCGATAACACTGTGGTGTTAGATATGAAGTATTACCAGTTTTACTTCATGGGATGAATAGGTTGGGATTGGGAAATAAAATAAATGATTACTTCGGTGTGGTTCGCTAATCCCGACTAGTTTGAATTGATATTCAAAGGAGATTAAAGAATAAATTTAAAGAATTTATCTTGGATAAAATTAATGGGAACTTTTCCCAAAGTATGGGAATATTTGAATAAAAGAATATTCTGAATTGGAATGAGGCGTATGTTGTGTTTGTGTAACACTTTTATAATATATACGC
This sequence comes from Allium sativum, assembly GCA_030737875.1. Lineage (NCBI taxonomy): Eukaryota > Viridiplantae > Streptophyta > Magnoliopsida > Asparagales > Amaryllidaceae > Allium > Allium sativum. Next base: position 649,083,621 of record CM060923.1, read on the forward strand.
GAGTTATTCAGAAAGACCGGGTTTATCCCATTCTGAATAACTGATTCGACGTGGTGTCGAAGATGAAGACGGTGGTCGAAGACCGGAAGTCTTCACGTCGTTTGGGTGATTACTGATGATCTTGATTGGGCTGTACACCCAAGAAGATGGAAACAGTTAGTGATCGTCCAGACGTACTTGGAGATCGATGGATATGCGGGGTACTAGGTGCCTCCGGTTTCGTTCAGACCCAGAACGGACTTGTAAATGGACTGTGTGTCTGACATTGGATTTTAGTCTGTGTGATTGATTTCTATTAAATATATATCTGTTTGGCGGCGGAGAATTTATTCTCTTGCTTAACGCCCTTCTCTGAGACATACGAGCTCAGGGGTTATATACTGATGGATATCAAACACATAGAGTGAATTGCCTGTGTGGCATGCCTAAGTGGCAATAGATCGAGGCTTCTGTTGAAAAGCAAAGTCTTGTGGTGATGATCAAAGCACAGCCTGTGTGGCACAGCTTTGTGTAACGTGAATTCGCGAGTTTCACACCCGGTATGAACCAGAAACGGGAGACGGACCTCAGGGAGGGCATGCGTTTCCTTCTACCTAAAAAGTGGCGTCACTGGTTTTACACGCCCTGACGAGTTTGACTTATGTGGTTGTTGCTGTTGCGAGGCGCCTCGGATATATCGGTCGTTCTCGAACCGATTGAGTCATTTGTTGGCTCATTGACACCCCATAGGGTGGGGAAACGTAGTGTTCAGGAATTTTAATCCACATCGGTGGACCGGCCCTGACGATCCAAAGGCTTGACTGAGTACTTGCCTGAGACACAGGCTAGAGCGTCTCGAATCGGTTGAGGACTATCTTTTGCCTCGGTTCATAGATGGAAATCCAATTTCCAAATACGTGACATTTGCGGTTTTATTTGTAAACCTATATATGGCGACATGATATATGGTACCCATGCCGCCTATGATTGATACTTATGATTTGAAGTTGTTTTATACACTATGCACTTATAATAGTATCAAATGATTTGTTTTAAAACGTATCAAGCATTCTTTGGCTGTTATAAGGGAAAACCCTATCCCCCGGCTTGCGTTGCATTGTGTGATAGGACCTGGGTCTTATAACAGCTTCATTTTTCTTTATTTAGCATTGCGCTGTTTGTTTTATGCACTAGTATTCTTGGGAGGAAACCCGTTCCGTGTTATACGGCGTGGTCCCTTGATTTACCTAACTTTTAAAATAAAGAATAATAACTGTTTTAGTTCTCACACCAGTCACATGACTGACCTGGAGTTTATTGTTTCAACCTAAACTCTGGGTGCCCCTATTTTCGACACGGGCAGCTAGTAGTTTTGGTTTTGCAGATTTATATTCACAGGATCCTGATTTACAGTTGGAACGATATCCGGAAAGCTTTGTATCCGTATATCTCTTCTAGTTGGGTATTGTATTATTTTCCGCTGCTATGTATTTAAATGTAATTTAAATCTCTGATATTTCTGTGTAATATTCATTTATACTCTGTATATTCTTGTAATCTGATGCATTGTTGTAATATACAATGAAATGTTCTTCTGTATGCGTTCTGTTGTGGCTTGTTCTCGAACTATCCGACGCTTTCCTTTACGGGGAAGTTGCGGGTCTTTACACGTGGTATAAGAGCTTTGGTTTGCAAAGCTAGAGAACAAGGCACATTAGAACCATACGAAAGAATTCATCAGATATTGGATTAGTAATATCCAATGAGAATGACTCGTTAGAGATAGGATCAGTAGTATCCTAGAACGAGTGTGAAGAATATATTTTTAAAATGAAAACAAATTTTGTTTTGAAAATCTAAATCAACTATTCGTATTTGGTTATTTATTTATATTGATGTGGACAATCCAGTATATATATATAGATTTTGCGTATACGTCTGATCCGCGTGTATTCGAAATTTTAATATACTGGATAGATATAGAATTACGCTCTAGTCGCCCGGGAGTGATTCTGATGATTGATATATCATCATCAGAATTTATATTCGAGTGACGAACGTGTAATATCTATATATTTCCATTAGACTGGTGTGAGAACCAAAATTAGATAGGGCTAATTGTTGTGATTTGGCATCAAAAACATGATTTTTGACTATGTATCGAAATTATGAATTTGAAACGTTAATTCACTAATTGATTGATGTTTGTGTTGTTTGTTTAATTGTTTGATAATTTTGAACCATTATGCCTAATTTGATCGAATAATGAATTATATTGAAATTGGTCGCATTTGCTTGCATACATGTATATCTATTGAACAGGTCATAGCAAGGAGGCTAGAGCCGGAGAATAAAATTTGTTTGCCCGACAAATAGGTACATGTTTACTTCATAATTTACTGTTTTGTTTGGGTGATGATGATTTTATGAGCCTATTGGCTAGCCGCTTGGCTTTTTCTTTTTCTTTTTGAGATCTGAAGGACCGGGGAAGCTATTTGAAATTCCCCGATGCTCCCGGTGTAGGGGAGGTTATGGCGAAATTTTTCAAAAATTTAGGGTGTTAGCCAAATTTTTGAAATTTTGAAAATTCTCAAAAACTGAAAAGTTGGAGAATGGAAGCCAGATCGAACGTAGAGGTGATTAATCAAACCACTTTCGACTTTGTTCCTTTTCGGGGACGAAAAGTTTTAAGTGGGGGAGATTGTAATAACCCGAAAATCTGGGCCAGTTTAAAATTTTTATTTTGGCGATTTTAGCGAATTTTGATTATTTAAAATGAATTATTTTAAATAATATCGACGAGAAATTTATTTTGAATATAATTCGAACGTATATATTATACGCGTCGTCGTTAGAATATAAATAATTATATATAATTATAAATAGAATTGAAAATGGCGCGGTAGTTCGATAATTCGATTTCAAACTTCAATGGAATGTACCGGGTGCAAAACAATCCGGATTTTAGTGAAACAAAAAATAATGGAATCTAATAGTGAATATCTTTCCAACGAATCCGAAAAATCAAAAGTTCGTAGCGGGAATCAAAAGATATGTCCAGTTGAAAATTCTGAATAGTCGCTATGGAATTCAGGCCCTTAAAAATGGACATTTTGCAAACGACCTCGGATTTCGACGAAACCAGTTTTGTTGGGTCCGTGATGTCAAATTATTGCTAGGTTTCAAATTTCATAATTTTTCGAATCAATATGTGAGCGTGGGAAAGGAAAACGCGTTTGACCAGTTTCAGTTGATTTTAATCGACTGGAAATTGGCCATTTCTCAAACGGTCTCAGAATTTGACGAAACTAGTTTTGTTAGGACCGTATCGTCAATACGAAGTTAGAAAATATTTTTCTGGAATTTTTCTAGTTAGTATGTGACCCCGGTAATTTGAAATGTACGTTTAAAAATTCAATATAATGGTTTAAATGTAAATTCAACGGAAACTGATCGAAACGGTCGAATCAGCTTGCGATACATATCCCATTGTGTTCGGAATGGGGGTAAACCGCTATGGACGACAGTCGGCAGACTCGATTTCGAGTTCGAATGAAAACCCTACTTTTCATAGAAGAAAATATTAAAATAATATTTAACCTTCTTAAACCCCCCTCCTTTTCTTCTTTCTCTCTGGCCGTTGAATCAAAAAAAAAAAAAAAAAAAAAAAAAAAAAAAAAAAGAGAAAGGGGGCACGAGACCCCAAACCGTCGCCGCAGCGGCGCCGCTGGTGGCGTGAGCCACCGCCTCCCTCTCCACCTTCACCGCACCTCCCTCCATCCTCTTCTCTCCCTCCTCCTCCTCTTCGACTGCTAACCGACGCAGACCCCCTCCCTCAGCTCGCCGCCCTACCCTTCTTCTCCTCCTCCGCCACCTCAAAGCGCACACCCCCCTCCCCCCCGCGATAGGTCGCGCCGCCCTCAGACACCCCCCCCCCCCCTCTTCAATCGACGGACAGCCTCCCCCCCTTTTTCCAGACCTCGGCGGCGCTGAACCCTCCCCCCCCCCCCTTCGAAGTTCAACAATGGAAACCCCCTGTAAGTTTATTTTAATTATTTCTTTATTTTATTTATATTGTTTAATCCGATTTTAAAAAGAAAAAACCTGATTTTTTTTAGTATAAAGATATAATGTTGAAGAAGATAAAGAATTGTTTTATAACATAGAAAAGATGGAATTTTTACGAAGTAAAAATATGATTTTTATATTTTTAAAGTATTAAAAATATAATCTTTACTATATAGAAATATTAAAAATATGATTTTTATATTTTTAAAGTATTAAAAATATAATCTTTATAGGATAGAGAATATAAAAATATCATCTTTGTATATGTAGCGAAATAAAAATCTGATTTTTATTTTATATACGTCGAAATAAAGTGTTGATTTTTATAAAGGCGAAAACTTTATTTTTATAAAGGCGAAAACTTTATATGGAAAATAGCGTGATAAAAATATAATTTTTATCTATATATCATAGTAGTAAAAAATTCAATTTTTATATATTGAATAACAAAGAAAAATTCGATTTTTAAATATATGAAGTAATTATAAAAATATGACTTTTAAATTGAAAGTGAATAAATAAAAATGTGATTTTTATTTTAAAGACATCGAAATATAAAAATATATGATTTTTATATGTAGTGGCTACGGGCAACGAAGATGACGAAGATGGGATAACGAAGAAGATTTCTATAAAAGAAGAGTCGTGGTATTGGATAGCTTTCGGTGAGAACTTCTCACCTTTCAATTTAATTTTTCTAGTTATATATATATATACTAGGATGCAGACGGTGCTTAGTAGCACCCGACACAATCGTCCACAGACCATGGACTTGTTTGTTTGGTTGCATAGCTTAGTTATATGATTTGATTTGAATTTGGTTGTTTGGTGAATTTGATTGATGTGTGAATGGCGTGGGCCTTCACTAGACCGGGGATAAGGCTAGGTGTAACAACCCGGAAAATCAGGTCCAATTTAAAAAATTTATTTTGAAGAATTTTGTTGGAAAATGTGCCAGAATTTAAAATTTTCAATTTTAAATAATATTAAAGCCACTGAAAATAGTCAATTTTCAAACGACCTCTGTTTCCGACGAAACCACTTTTGTTGGAACCGGAATGTCATCTTATTGCTAGATTTCAATTTTTAGAATTTTTCGAATTAATATGTGAGCGTGGCAAGAGAAACTGTGTTTTGTCAGTTTCGGTCAATTTTAATCGACTTAAAAATAGCCATTTTTCAAACAGTCTCAGAATTCGACAAAATTAGTCTTGTTAGAACCGTATCGTTAAAACATAGCCAAATATATTTTTTCTGTAATTTTTAGAGGCAGTATGTGGGCCCGGTAAATTTAATGGTGCGTCAGAATTAAATAATTAAAAGATTTATATTTTAAATTACATAAAAATATATAGTAACAGCCGAATTAGGTTACGAGGCCTGTCACATTGCGTCCGGGATGGGGGTTATTAGCTAGGAACATTTTTCGTTGAATTTATTTTGGAGTTCGTATCGAGAAATTGGATTTTCCTTTGAATTAAATAATTAAATAAATAGAAAATACGGTATAAATACAGGGTATAATACGCTAAACCCTAACCTATTGTACACAGCCGCCTCTAATCAACTCGTTAGAACTGAACAAAAGACTCATCAGAGATTGGATTAGTAATGTCCAATAAGAATACTCATTAGAGATAGGATCAGCAGTGTCCTAGAATGAGAATACTCATTAGAGATGGGGTTAGTAATGCCCTAGAATGAGTTCAGAGTGATAAGCTTATAATTAACGTATTTTGATTATATATATAATCCTATTTCAGAAGATAAGATTTTTAAATATATAAAAGTATATATGTATTTGATAAGTTAGCCAACAAATAAAATTAATAAAAGAAAATTAAAATTTAGTTAGTAAATTAAACAAAACGTGCGCGGTAGTTCGCATATCGATGATCGTTACTTTAAACAGTTATACCGAGAGATCCGACCGTCGGATTTTCCCAAAACTGGAACCGTTAGGACCGTTTTGGGAAGATCTTCCCAACGATATAAATTTCGTCAAAATCCAACGGTTAGATTTCAGGATATGTGTAAATCAAATTTGGCTGAAAACAGCGCCAGGGTCGCTCATCGACCCGAAGCGTCGTTAAATTAATTCTCGTTATCAAATATTAATAACGATATGAAATGTTTTCAAATTATATATATATATATATATATATATATATATATATATATATATGCGAGAATCATTTGAGAAGACCGAGTTCAATCTCATTTCAAATGATTATACGACGTTTTAAATCTAAGAGTTGAAGACGGCGATTGAAGACCGACGATCTTCACATCGAATGGGTAACTAGCGTTGAGGTCCTTGATTGATTTGCTCCCAAGACGGGGCTAAGATGGTAGTTATCCGGACGTAGTGTTGATTTGTATGGATATGACTTTCGCTCAGACCCAGAGCATAAGTTTATAAAGGGAATGTATGTCTGACGTTGTAGTCCTTTATACTACATTCGTTGATCTCTGTTAATACATATCTGCTTGGTGGTTAACACCCTTCTCTGAGACATACGAGCTTAGGGGTTATATATTGGTAGAAATCAATGGTATAGTATGGACTGACAATGTGGCATGCTAAGATGCATTGATCAAGGCTTTTGTTGAAAAGCAGGCCTTGTGGTTGATGATCAAAGCACGGCCTGTTTAGGCGTAGCTTTGTGTATAACGTGACTTCACGAGCCTCACACCCCGGTATGAGTCAAAAACGGGATACGGACTACAGGGAGTGCACACGTTTCTTTCTAGCTAGAGTGGTGTCAGTGACCTACCAGCCCTGACATTTTACTTATGTGGATGATGGATTTTGAGGCGCCTCGTTATTTTTATAGGCCGTTGGTGGTCATACTATAGGTCCAAAGGGACCGGGAAGCGTGTGTTCAGGCATAACTAATCCACTGCCCATAGGCGGGGACCGGCCCTGAAGATCCAAGGGTTCACTGCGGGGGATCCTGAGGCATTTGCTAGAGTGTCTCAAATCGGAGAGGAGCTTGCCCCTAGCCTCGACTCATGATGGAATCCAAATTTCCAATACGACCTTGCGGTTTTGATTGTAGAACTAGTATTGGCGACATGCTATATGGTAACCATGCCGTCTAGGATTGATACTTATGATTGAAATGTTTTTATTTAAAACATATACACACTAGTAGTAATCCGTTTTACGTATTTAGCATCTTTTGACCATTATAAGGTAAAACCCTATCCTCTGGTGTGCGTTGCATTGTGTGATGGGACCTGGGTCTTATAATGGTTTCATTTTTCCAAAAAGACATTACGTTATTTCTCGATTTACTTTGGTTTATGCACTGGCAATCCATAGGAGTAAACTCGTTCCGCGAAAGTGGCGTGGTCCTTGGATTTGTCTTATTAGTTAAATTAGTTTAGAATTCTCACACCAGTCCCATGACTGACCTGTAGTTTGTTCACTGGCAAACTCGGGTGCCCTCTTTTCCACACGGGCAGTCGAGTAGCTTTTTGCAGATATCTCTCTTTAGCAGGATCCTGGATCGAAGCCTAAAGCTGTGTCCAGAGCTTTGTAGTCTTCCGCTGTTTGTTTGTATTATCTTTTATGTAAATTTATCTTCCGCTGTAATTTTATTTCAATGTACTCTGATATATTCTGTACTCTGATGTAACATTATTATAATGTAATAAAAGTCTGCTGTTATTGTTCTGATGTATTGTATTCCCAAAGTTAAAGTATTCGAAGATTTCCAACCTTTGGGTCAGACCTATGTGGTTTATGGTCGATTCAAAAAGCGGGAATTTCCGGGTCTTTACACTAGGCCTAGTCCCGTTTCTAGTATCGTGCCGTTATGCCGCCGAAATTTTCTAAAATAAGTTAGAAAAATAAAAATACCATTTTATTGAATAAATGAATTGAATAGAAATTCATGTGTTGAAATGAAATGTTTTATCGTTAAAAATATAATTTTTAACGTGAATATGAATATAGTGAATGTGAATAAATGAATATTCATTAATAAACCAGACGGTTTGTTAATGTACACCTATTTGAAGGACATTGATTGGGTCGATAAATTTTACACATCGCCCAACTGCACGAATAAAATATTTGTTTGATTGTTTGAAACCCCACACTGGTGTTGGGATGAAATTTGAAGTTCACTCATCCTGATTGATTAAATATGTCGATCGATTGATTGACATGCTGTTATAAGCGTTAGATATCTTTATTTGATGCTTATACAGTGTAGTGCACTTTGGTTGATGGTTGATCATTTTTCAATGCTATTATATACATGTGTTGTATGAAAATCCATATAATTAATTTTATATGGTAATTGATTGGGCCTCATTCCAGTTTAGAAATAGAAATATTTGAAATAGAAATATTCGAAATGGAATATTTGAAAATATCAATATAGGAAGCCGTGTTGATTAGATTGACGCCATTTTGACGTGAACGATATTTATATCGATTTCGAAATGAATTGAATTGAAAACGATTTCGAAATGAATTGAATTGAAAACGATTTCGAAATGAATTGAATAGAAAACGATTTCGAAATGAATTGAATAGAAAACGATTTCGAAATGAATTGAATTGAAAACGATTTCGAAATGAATTGAATAGAAAACGATTTCGAAATGAATTGAATAGAAAACGATTTCGAAATGAATTGAATTGAAAACGATTTCGAAATGAATTGAATTGAAAACGATTTCGAAATGAATTGAATAGAAAACGATTTCGAAATGAATTGAATAGAAAACGATTTCGAAATGAATTGAATTGAAAACGATTTCGAAATGAATTGAATTGAAAACGATTTCGAAATGAATTGAATTGAAAACGATTTCGAAATGAATTGAATTGAAAACGATTTCGAAATGAATTGAATTGAAAACGATTTCGAAATGAATTCAAATTGAATTGAAATTTGAATTGAACAGAAATGAATTTTGAAACGAATTTATAAAGAAGAATTCAATTTTGCTTTGAATTGAAATGGAAGTTGAAATAGATTTTGAAATGAATTTAAAACTGTTTATATAATTCGTTTTTAAATAGAAATCGACGAAATATATTATATATATTATATATAATATAATGGCCTGAATAGAACGCGCCGCGCCGCGGCAGTTCGTGAATTTCGACCATTTATTTCAAACGGACATTACGGGAGATCCGACCGTCGGATTCTCCTAAAACCGGAACCGTTGGGTTCGTATCGAAAAGAGCTTTCTAACGAATATTAGAAATTCAAAATCTAACGGTTGGATTTGGAGATACGTCCAAATCAAATTCGAAAAAGGTCGCTGTAAGTGCAGTTCGATGGCCATTGTTGAAAATCGGTTGTACGGGCCTTGATAAAATTAATAAAAATAGTAATAATTTGTGTAAAATCATAAGAAATGATTTAGAAAGGATTGGGATGAAAAACTCCATATTTGAAAGGATAAAAATAGATTTTTATCGAAATGAACTAGTTTTGAACTAGAATTATAATTCTATTTATTTTTAAATAAATAAATTGAATTTGAAAAGGGTTTTGAAAATAATCAAAATTTCCAATGATTGCATTGGAGTGGATTTGAATCGAAATTGTCTTCGGAATATTTCGATGTTGGAATTCGTGATTATACAGATGTTGTTATGGAAATTTGAAAGATATATATTTATATCGTTATTTCCAGTACGACATTTGTTAGTCGTAGAATTTGATATTGAATATAAGCCGATATATTTTCTATTCAGAGCTTTGTATTGAATATCAAATGTGATTTGGGTTTGTCGTGAATGGTGTCTTCACTAACACTGTTCTTGAACCCAGTTGAGAAAAGATTAAATCTTTTTATTTAGATTTAATGAAGTGTGCCAATTAAACGATATTTAATTGGAATTGAATTGGTATTGATTTTTGGGTTTATCGTGAACAGTGTTTTAAATAACACTTGTTCTTTAACCCAATAATTAATGGAATGTGATTTTGGGTTTATCGTGAACCGTGTTTTAAATGACACTGATTCTTTAACCCAGTTAAAGATTAAAACTAAGTGGAGTTTTAATGGATCTTTAATTAGATTGAAATGATCGAAAATGGAGTATCACCAGTTTTGCTCCAGGCGATGGTTAAATCTTTAATTAGATTTGAACGTGAAATGGTAATTGAATTTACCGATAACACTGTGGTGTTAGATATGAAGTATTACCAGTTTTACTTCATGGGATGAATAGGTTGGGATTGGGAAATAAAATAAATGATTACTTCGGTGTGGTTCGCTAATCCCGACTAGTTTGAATTGATATTCAAAGGAGATTAAAGAATAAATTTAAAGAATTTATCTTGGATAAAATTAATGGGAACTTTTCCCAAAGTATGGGAATATTTGAATAAAAGAATATTCTGAATTGGAATGAGGCGTATGTTGTGTTTGTGTAACACTTTTATAATATATACGCGAGTTATTCAGAAAGACCGGGTTTATCCCATTCTGAATAACTGATTCGACGTGGTGTCGAAGATGAAGACGGTGGTCGAAGACCGGAAGTCTTCACGTCGTTTGGGTGATTACTGATGATCTTGATTGGGTTGTACACCCAAGAAGATGGAAACAGTTAGTGATCGTCCAGACGTACTTGGAGATCGATGGATATGCGGGGTACTAGGTGCCTCCGGTTTCGTTCAGACCCAGAACGGACTTGTAAATGGACTGTGTGTCTGACATTGGATTTTAGTCTGTGTGATTGATTTCTATTAAATATATATCTGTTTGGCGGCGGAGAATTTATTCTCTTGCTTAACGCCCTTCTCTGAGACATACGAGCTCAGGGGTTATATACTGATGGATATCAAACACATAGAGTGAATTGCCTGTGTGGCATGCCTAAGTGGTAATAGATCGAGGCTTCTGTTGAAAAGCAAAGTGTTGTGGTGATGATCAAAGCACAGCCTGTGTGGCACAGCTTTGTGTAACGTGAATTCGCGAGTTTCACACCCGGTATGAACCAGAAACGGGAGACGGACCTCAGGGAGGGCATGCGTTTCCTTCTACCTAAAAAGTGGCGTCACTGGTTTTACACGCCCTGACGAGTTTGACTTATGTGGTTGTTGCTGTTGCGAGGCGCCTCGGATATATCGGTCGTTCTCGAACCGATTGAGTCATTTGTTGGCTCATTGACACCCCATAGGGTGGGGAAACGTAGTGTTCAGGAATTTTAATCCACATCGGTGGACCGGCCCTGACGATCCAAAGGCTTGACTGAGTACTTGCCTGAGACACAGGCTAGAGCGTCTCGAATCGGTTGAGGACTATCTTTTGCCTCGGTTCATAGATGGAAATCCAATTTCCAAATACGTGACATTTGCGGTTTTATTTGTAAACCTATATATGGCGACATGATATATGGTACCCATGCCGCCTATGATTGATACTTATGATTTGAAGTTGTTTTATACACTATGCACTTATAATAGTATCAAATGATTTGTTTTAAAACGTATCAAGCATTCTTTGGCTGTTATAAGGGAAAACCCTATCCCCCGGCTTGCGTTGCATTGTGTGATAGGACCTGGGTCTTATAACAGCTTCATTTTTCTTTATTTAGCATTGCGCTGTTTGTTTTATGCACTGGTATTCTTGGGAGGAAACCCGTTCCGTGTTATACGGCGTGGTCCCTTGATTTACCTAACTTTTAAAATAAAGAATAATAACTGTTTTAGTTCTCACACCAGTCACATGACTGACCTGGAGTTTATTGTTTCAACCTAAACTCTGGGTGCCCCTATTTTCGACACGGGCAGCTAGTAGTTTTGGTTTTGCAGATTTATATTCACAGGATCCTGGTTTACAGTTGGAACGATATCCGGAAAGCTTTGTATCCGTATATCTCTTCTAGTTGTGTATTGTATTATTTTCCGCTGCTATGTATTTAAATGTAATTTAAATCTCTGATATTTCTGTGTAATATTCATTTATACTCTGTATATTCTTGTAATCTGATGCATTGTTGTAATATACAATGAAATGTTCTTCTGTATGCGTTCTGTTGTGGCTTGTTCTCGAACTATCCGACGCTTTCCTTTACGGGGAAGTTGCGGGTCTTTACAAATGCACTGCAGGGAGTTCGTTTTAATTATAATTTAGATATAAACGTAAACTTCATTTTCCAATCTCATTCCTCGATGTATTTAAACATAAATTAAAACCGTTTTCCAAATCTAACTTAAATATCTCAATTTTCCAAAATCGTTGAAAATTCATAACTCGATCATAAATTATTTACAACTCAATTTCTATATCAAATTCAACCTCCTTGAACTTAAATTATTTTATAAAAATTTGATATAATCGAATTCTAATTATAAATTCTAGTTATAGGGAAAACCCATTTATTCGACATTCTTTTCCATTACAAACTAATATCATCCCTTGAATATAGTGAAGTCGTTCAAGTTGGGGTATTTTAAATACCTCCCTGACCTTGATCGACAATGTTATTATCTCGAGACAGATAATAGTTAACCTGACATTATTTATCGACAAAATTCCTTTTCTATTTCATTTACAAATATGCTTTTTTTAATTTTCATTTCTTATATTTGGAAATTTATTTCCAATTACATGATGAAAATTACTTCATCCCATTTATAATAATTATTTCTAAATTATTTTCCGTATATTTCATCTTTAAAACAAACTTCCAATTTGAACTCATTTGGAACTTGATTCCTTCTTTATTTTATTATTATAACTTATAAATATAAGCATCGTAGCTATTTTTGTATAAAAATATTTAAATATTATCTTCTTAGGATTCATAATCCAAAATATAATTTCTCTAAATATATTTATAATTTCCTCTTCTGAAATAATTTGAAATTTTAAATTCGACATAATCGAATTTTAATAATAAATCTGCTGGATTTGTTTCAATTCATTCTACAGTCCGAACATCGGAAATAATTCCATTACTTCATTTTTAAACGATTCTCAATTATAGATCCCTTTTTAAAATTATACTTGAATTTAAATTATAAATTATCCACTGAAAATTCCCTTCTATATTTATAAACATTGTTTATAAATTCCACTTTTGGTTTTAAAAATTGAAACCAGTCTTCTATTTCAAATTTCATCTAAAATCAAATTCTCGTTCTAGAAAATAAATTTTCCTTTTTTTTTTTAAATTCAGACTTGAAATTAAAATTTAATATTATCAAGTAATAATATTTCATTCCATTTATAAATCTTTTTTATAAATTCAATTTCTTGTTTTTGTTATTTAAACAAGTAAATACTTCCTAACCTATTTGAAATTCCATTTCTATTTCGAAAAGAAAATTTCCCTTTTTAAATTCAAATATCCCTTTTTGATGATATTTAATCATCCAAATGCACAAATCATTAATCCAAATTCAACACATTACCTGTAGATAAATAGATAAGCCATAATAAATAAATTTGGGGAATTCAGTTGGATCCCTCCAACCTGTTTTCCCTCCATCCATAGATGTTAGTCAACAAAAATAATACGAATCCTGCTTCAAGGCAGGATATTGCGGTATGAAGGTCATCCACTCATATACCGTGCGACGATAGGGTCATCCGCCAATGATACCGCGGGCATCCGCTAATGGTACTGCGGGAAATATCCAATATATATATATATATATATATATATATATATATATATAGCCACAACCAGTAAGCCTAAATAACTAATATGTATAATAACCACAATTGATAAATAATTTATAAAAGCAACCAAGCAACCAACAATTCATTTTAATAATAAAAGTAAATTTTTAAGTGAGATTTACTCACCTGATTTTCTTTTTTGATTCATTCTACTTCCAGATTAAATCCCAGTTTGTGCAATCCGCAGTTGTGAATTATGTGACCAGTTCTTGTTTGATTAAATCTTGTATTCGCTGGATATGTCATTCATTATATATTCATCGAACAATTTAAACACAATAGAAACTTTAATTAGTAATTTAAAATAATCACCTTAATTTTATTTTCCAAATATCCTGTTAATTTCCATACTGTATGCTATGGTCATCTCGAATGAAATTTACCTGGCATATATGATTATTTATTTTCATAAATCAGTCAAGTTGCTATTTATTTATATTAACTACAAAAATGAATAAATAATTTATTCTACTTAATTTAAATTTAATAAAAACATATACCTTATTGCTTGAACTACTATGAAGCCAACTTGACACGTGTTGACCAACTACGAAGAACACTTCAGAAATCAACAAGCATTTTTGCTGCAAATCAGCCCCAAAGCCTCTGCTCTATCCTATTCGACATTTCGTCGAACATCATACTTTCATCGATGACTTCCACCTCTCTGAATTTCTACCATACTCAATTAGCTCTTTATTGTCAAGGCAGCCTTCATTCGACCAGACCAACACTTCCTATGACTACCATATTTCTAGTTACTAGCTTCACAGTCCAAAAGAAAAGACTGAACTTCTCCAATACCCTTACTACCATACCCAGCACCCTAAAGAAAGAAAAACCAAACTCCTTTATTTTCCAAACTGCCCAACTTCCCCAAAACTCCACTGTTGTTGGTTTATCAGACTTCACCGCACCTCCTAAATCATCCCAGTACACCATCAAACTCTTTGCACCCATCAACAATGTTTAAATCCCATCCGCTCCAAAACTAAATCATGAAATCGATTCCAGTTTTCCCCAAATCTTCATCGCGACTGAAGCTAGACCACCATGCCAAATTCTATTCAACGAGGAACTCAACCCCTAATTCGCGCCGTCCCTTAACTCCTTTTAAGGTCAGAACCCTCCCCGAACTCCATCGCTACACATCGCATCAATCTTCGTGAAATCGCAGCACTCCAGATCGTCAGTCTGACTATACGATGTCACACTCCTCCCCAACCATGAATTTGAACCCAAATTCCTAAATCGATCACCCATTTTCCTCCAAAACCCACAACCATCCTCTTTCCATAATCACGAGTGCTTCAAGCTTTTGATCGAGCCCCAAGGAAATGATTCGGACTTCAAAAAATGTCGGGTTTTGATATCAGAAAGGAGAAAACATGAGCGACTTCGATTTCATAAAGGAAGAATAAATAAAGGCTTCTATTTTAATTTGATAGCATTTGGGTTTGGTTTGGATTTTAAAAAGGGGATTTTCATATTTAAAGGAGACGGATTTTTCTTAGTAGAGGACTGAAAAATAGGAAAAAAAAGATGAGGGTCGTGATGTTTATATAGAAGAGGAATACGGAACATATCGTGCACGAGCCATTAAAACATTTATCTTAGGTAACGAGAATGGGAGACATATTGGTTTGCTCAAGAGAAAGAAAACACATAGGTCTACGAGAAGAAATAGGATGGCTTTGAAATGATATAAATTTATTTTATAATTTGTTTTGATTTGATTTACATTAATACACTAAAATATCTCACGACCCTTAATTTAGAATCCTGAATATTATTCCAACGCAACAACTAACGTTACTAGATTATAAAGCTATTTTAGACTGAGTTATTTCGATTCAAATTTTAACTATGAATTCAGTTATTGCTATTTTATATATTACAATAATTAACAATATTCGATATTAAATCTATATGTAAAAAAAATCCATTTACATATCTAATTCAATATTTAAAATAAATTTAAATGTTTATTATAAAATAGCTAAAAATTCGGGATGTTACACCACTCAGAGCCAACATGCATGTATCTAGACTGTCCACCATACGTATCTTCAATTGTAGCTCGATGCCTCAATCACACGTCCTCTAATGTGCACCAAGTCCATGGCAGGGTGATACAAGAAACACGGAACTCGGTCGGGAGCTTTTACATACCTGTACAGGCCCGCCTTTAAGAGCCTCCAAATACAGATATCCCTAGGGT
This sequence comes from Allium sativum, assembly GCA_030737875.1. Lineage (NCBI taxonomy): Eukaryota > Viridiplantae > Streptophyta > Magnoliopsida > Asparagales > Amaryllidaceae > Allium > Allium sativum. The sequence goes on from CM060923.1 coordinate 649,099,564, forward strand.
CTGTTTTCACGGTGGCTATGGCTTTACCTCGGCCCCTCCCTCAACTAGTAAAGACTATAATAGCTAAGCGACAGCCCCTAAGCAAACAATCTAAATATCCATGCGGCATCTCCCCTCAACCTCTTATCCCGATAGTGAAGGGTGTAATGGTATATTGGGTTTATCTCTATTCTTTCTGCATCCCACTAGCCATCGATGATGGGTATCCGACAATCTACTATCATTGTTAGTCGTGACCCTTCGCCTCCCCGTGAAGCAACCGCCGAATCAGCCTGATGTCATTACGTCATAGCATTCTGACTGTATAGCTACATCTGCAGTCAAGGCCCACCCATCTAGTAGTTACGCGCAGACCCAACCTCTGCGAGCACAGCTTAAGACATCTATCACCGCACAGAGGACTATTAAGAGCACCTTATGTACCTCAGGAAGTCACGTGCTTCACCTTCCAGTCCTTTGGAGTCGTTAGAACAATCAGATGAATGTGCTCTCCCCTCGTGCCTTATAACACCTTGATGACCTACCCCGTTGGGTTATTCACCATCAACCGTATGGACTGGTCTAAGTGCCTTACGTTGTTAGACCCTATGCCTAAACATTCTTTTATGCGCTTACCTCACCTCATCAGGTTTCCAGTTAACTTGGTTATTCCCATTCATGTTGAATTCTTATTCAAATTACCAAGTTTCTCTTGCTTTTTAATTTCGGTCATACCGCTTAACCCATTTAAGTTTATTAATAAGCCCACCACATGTTATTCTCTAGATTGTGGCCCAAGGCCTGCAATCCACAATCTCTTTTATATTCTTGTTTGATTTCATCATTACAATAACATGTTTTTACTTAATATGTAATTAAGTATATCCAATTCACATGTTTTCTAATTAACATGTCACTTACCATTTATGATTAAATATAACTTATTTCATTTCATAAGTTTTCCTCACCCTTTCTCATTTAATCATAATTCCATTTTACATTGTCAATACAACTTATTGTTGTTTACTTATTAACTTAGTTATATTAACTAAGGCCCATTAATAAGTTTCTCTACCCGTTTATTACAACCTATGTTTTAATTTCCTCTTGTCCCTAGGACAAGCCTAACCATTCTTATCAATGTGTTTCAGACTTCCACGGTTGTAGGTTACTTAATTTATAATTAAGTACAAATTCTTATATTTCATATATTTTCCCCCTTTTCTCAATTGGTTTCCGGCTTTCCCTATTTACTACTTACTTAAATTACAATTAAGTGTCCCTTAACTCATTTCACCACTTATCTAATTTACTTATTAGTTTATTATAACCAAAGTTACAATCCCCACTTGTCCCAAGGGAAAGTCTACGTATTATACAACATTTCCATTAATGTTATTTATTTATAATAGGTGATTATCATTCCCCTTTCAAACCATTTTCTTTTACTGTTGTAAACCATTATTCCTCATTCACTGTAATATATATATATATGTATATATATATATTCCTTACTATATTTTAGGAAAATACTTCGTGCACCTTATGAGTTTGATAGAAGAAATCAGTGATTTATTTTCATAATGTATCCCACCTAAATCCATGGTAGCAAGTAATTTCTTTACTTTTCTTACTTTATTTATTGAGACTTCCTTGCAACCACGTTCTCAAAAGTAGGTCAATTAGGGAAATACATCACTTTTCCTTTGCATCACACTAACTCAGTTCATTACATCGCTTCCTTTCTTATTTTCTGAGTTAGACATTTAATTACCACCAGTCATTTATTCATATCTTGCTATATACATATATTTATATATATAAGCACTAGACCTCTCACATTAAGCCTACACTTGTGGACGTTGGATTTGCCGGGTGGGTCTGGGCAGACTTTTACCACAAGTTGACTTAACCTTGTGTCTTAGCACCATTACATGTTTTTAATTCTTGCACTTAGACCCCTCACACCACTTGTGAATGATGGATATGCCGGGCGGGTCCGGGCAGACTTCTATCATAAGTGCAATCTAACCTCGTGTCTAAGAGGGTTATAGTGTCAAATTACTTTGAATCTAGGCATGTTCGTCCTTTAACAATTATTCCTACTACATGAAATTTTTTAGGCATATTATCCTTGTTACTATAATCTAATTTACAGTAATCAAATTTACATGTCGTCCAGTTTTGCCCATATTTTGCCGCATGTCCTTTTCGACATATGTTTAATTCTATTTTGACATGTAAACATTTAATCAGGTAATTATTTTGATCCAACAAGTTTAACATATCGTTTACTCAATAATGTGCCCCAAGCGAATTATATAATTACAACAAGAGTAATCATTGCCCATATTCTAACAAGTTTATACAACATATAATCATTCCAATACTTTAATTAATTCATCGTTCGAATTATTCATATTAACATGTTAACTTGTTATAACAATAATTTATAATTAACTTGGCCGTTTCACAATTTACAACAAGGGGAATGCTAATCATAATATTATCTAAAGGCTATAGTTTAAACCCACTCACCTTTCATGCTTTCCCCAAATTTTGGATCTGATCCATTCTATCATCCATGGTTTACCTTTCCCCTTTAATTTGATTTGAAACCTAATAACGTGGATCGACTATTTTCATTAAAAGAGAAGGGAAAGAAATAGGAAGAATTGAATAGATTGGATCAAGAAGTTTACCTTGCTTTCATGATTCAATATTCTTTTTATTGATGTTCATTCTCTCTTCCAGATCTGAATTCATAATTTTCCTAGGCTAGTATTTTAATTTTCAGAATAGGCTTGAGAGAAGAGAGAGAGAGTGTATGTGTGTAATAGCAAAGCTCCGGCGTAGATACCGAATTACGAGATTTAGGGTTAGGTCTAGGGTCTTATTTATAGGAGTAGCGGATGAACCAAGACCCTTAGATCAAAATTTAAGTTATCAGAATCGAACATATCAGAAGAACTTTCGGGATCCACCGGTGGGTCGACCCCCCTATTGGTGGGTCAACCCCCTAGGTCGACCCCAACGGTCCATTTTCCCTCCGAACTTTCCCGCCCGCCATTTTGATTTTTGAACTGATTTTCGAATTTTCTTGATATATTTATTATATATATATACATATATGCTTCTTCTATGTATACAAACTTCTAATGCTCATAACTTCTTCATATGGTCTCCGTTTTATGCAAGCCAGTGTGTATCTTGACCAGAATTTCGAGATGGATGCAATGGCGCAGTCCGTTTTACTTAATCCTGAATATTTTTTATGTTATCCTTATTTTATTATATTAAAAATACAGGGTGTTACATTCTCCCACCCTTAGGAAATTTCGTCCCCGAAATTTGATAATGGTAAAATCAATTAACCCCTCTCATAATATACATCCATCATATGTGCATCCATTTCTTCCAAATATTGTGCACTTGTGCAAAGTTAAGTACAACATAATAATGTATTTATGCCTAAGTTGTAACAGCCCGCATTTTACAGATTGGAAGATCGTAAAATATTTTTATTTTATTCCATGAGGGCAGGATCATTCTCATCTTTTAATATGTTGCTTATGGGGATGTGGGACATGTCAATAATTTTTACTGATTTTGTTTGTGACCATTTTGCCCCTGTCGGCCTTGTACAGGGCATAACTTTTGACTGAAGATGAATCAGAAGGCGAGACCTGTGCTATTGGAAAGGAATGATGATTGCCTTTCCGTATAGTGGTTACATTAAGGATCTGGTTCAGCAGTTTGGGAGAAATCGCTGTTTTAAGGCTTTTCAGTTGGTTGTCTAAGTTTTGGAAGGCTAATGGGATGATTTGGAGAAGGCCCATTAGTGGGATGGTGGAGTCTATAAATAGAGGGTGAGGGGTATGGAGAATAGTTTACTTCTCCCATACTCTCATTTGAAGGCCTTGTATTCCTTCTTCCTCTAAACACATTTCCACCATTAGAAATCCTAGTCCAGGGCGGAAAATCGAAGATATACACTAATCGAGGCTAGATCCACATCATTTCAAGGGCTGATTCGTCGGATCGAGGAGTTTGGGCTGAATTGCTCGCTGTCCGGATTTATAATTCTATCATTTTAGCTTGTTTTGGAGAATCAGTGAGTGATTTACATCTCTCACATGAATGCAATGAAGTATATGATTATTTATGCATGTTTTTCATTAAATTGGAATGTTTTACCATAGATTTACACCATTATATGTCTATTTTCATATAAATCAACCCATGATCTGATTTAGTAAGTTTAGATAAGTAATTTCTATGATAATTCATATGAATGTGCAAGTTAAATCCATGATTTAGATCACATGTTCAATTATCATGGTTCTTGGTGAATTTGCATAACTTGATGATAATTGTCATTTTCATGATGATTAGTGGTTTCATAACATGCTTATGATTGTACTAGATGTATTGCATTAGATGGTTTCATCGAATTTGTTGTGTGGCGAAGATTTGGTCGAAATTGGATTTGGGATATGGCTGTACAGGGAACCGATTGGTCGGTAGGAGGCTGGTCGATGGTGTAGTACAGGTGTAGTACAAATGAAGTATGGTGTAGTACAGATTCAAGACCGATCGGTATGTAGGAGTTCCATGTTTTGGGCCGATCGGTGACATCATAGGACCGATCGGTGGTGTGCTTCCAGGACCGACCAGTGGTGTGGGTCCAAAACTGACAATCGGATGTGCTTCAGAGGACCGACCGATGCTCCAGAGGGATAGGCCGACCGGTGTATTCCAGGAAGGGGGAAGGCCGACTGGTGTATTCCAGGAAGGGGGAAGGTCGGCCGGTGTATTCTCGGAAGGGGTAGGCCGACCGGTGTACTCCGAGAAGGGGGAAGGTCGATCGGTGTCGATTTCTAGAAAATTTATTTTTCGGGTACGACTCTTGTACAAAGTAAAAAGTTTTGAAAAAAATATTTTTCGGGGGCAGCCCCCCCGAACCCTAGCCGCAGCGCAGTGGTGTAATTGGCTTGGTGATGGTGTGACTTCGAGGTAAATTCAAGTAGGAAGGTTCGAAGTGTTGAATGTGTTCATTGATCGAGGTGGAACAACGAATGAGGTGGCAACTCAAAGGTTATGAGTTGGTGGATAACGATTGCTCAAAAAGGTCACTTGAGCTATGAAACGTCGTCAAGGTTGGACGACTAGAGATGCAAAGGCCAAGAAGTCATCGTTATCGTAAGTTCTAGCAGGCTCGAAGCAGTGGTACACCGAGTACCTTGGTATCATTGAAAAGGCCTAGTTGTCAAGGTTGTACAAATAGAGTTTATGCTATAACTGGGGTTACCATTAGCCCTTGACATATGGAAAGGTTGGCCGTCATACGATTAACGATGGTTTCAAAGCAGGATTGGCGGCGATGGCCAGAGTTAGTCATGGATGATTGGTTGTCCTGTTTGTACTATCTCACATAGATTATCCCAAGTTGAGGAAGATGTTCTTTGAGTGCTTAACTGATATTGGTTTAGGTCTCTGGGAGAGTACTTGGGGAACGTTAAACTCGATTAGGGTTGTCTGTGTGAGACTTATATAATTTGGATGTCGTGAGTGTTTTCCATGATTGAATGGGTGTTTTGGTTTCCATGGATGAATGGTTGAATTGTGTATAGTAAAGTCTATCACTATCCGATGTAGGGAAGACAAGGTTGAGTCCTTCTTTGGTGTCGTGGGTAGATTAGTATGTTTATCTATCCCTTCTCATACACTTTATTGTTGAAGTTTATTAGCTGTTTTATCGCTCACTAAGACTATTGTCTAACTCAAGGTTTTATGTTTCCTCTTATTACCTTGGGCTATTCATCCGGTTGTGGATGGGCAGACTAAGTAACAGTTGATAGGTAATGATTTAGTGAGGACGACGATGCTAATCGGTGGCGTGCAGGAGGTTCACATACCAGTTTTACTACTATCTAATAATTGGATTTACGCTGTTTGCTTTTCTGACTGATGTAGTGAGGCAACTTTGTACAAACACTATTTCCAAGTTGTGGATATTACTTTCTGGTTGTACTAAAGTCTTATGTTTCTGCTTCACTATTACTACCTGTTGCATATGTTATATTGTATTTTATCCTTGCGCTGTGAGTTTATGACCGGTTCCGCTTGTGTTTACCTACTCTAATGATTGTCCATGACTGCCTGGCACTCCCTTCTGCGCATTATTCCTCTTGTATAGTGCGGGGGTTATGGGCAGTCATCACATAATCCGTACTTCCTATGTGTATGCAAATTTTCAAAAATCCTTTTAAAATATGATTCTTGTATCCTAAATATGCTGGCATTTCTACATGAATGTAATATTTTGAAAATAAAAAAGCCTTTTCATCCAATTTTTCCACACTCTTACTGAGTAAGAGCATAGATCATCCAATTGTTGCATCCATAATCCTACCACCAAATTTTATTTTTCATATTTCAGAAAAATCTAATTTTCCAAATTGGTTTCTTATATTACAAAAAGGTGGAAAATGGAAAACTCTACATCTTCCGTTTTTCTTTTTCAACCTTTTTTTTCTAATCGTACTTGGATTTTTATGTAACTATTTATAAAGATTCCCTATTTTCCTATACAAGCACAGCCCACATAAGAAAAAAAAATTGTTACCGATTTTTTTTTCATCTTATCTTGGAAAGTTTTATCTTTATCCATCTTTTCTCATAATTTTCCATTTTTGTTGCTTTACTGAATTTTCTGTTTCCTTTTTAAATGTACTATTTTTCTTATTTAATTATCTGATCTTAGTTTAAATTAAATAAGCCTTCTAGTCTTTCAACTAATACAGGAGAACATCACCTTACATAGCTACTACTAAGGGCGAAGAATCTCGGGACTATGTCGCCCTCTATTAGAAAAGTCCAAACTATGGGATCGATGAGAAGTTTAGGTGTTACCCTAACTTCTCGACAAGAACAATATAATGGATAGATCCCAACCGAAATGTAGTAACGGGTTTTATCCCTAACCTGAAGTTTAGTAGTAGGGTCTGAACACTTACTTGCCCCTTTTCTAACTAGTAGTCGCCACTAGTCCTAGTTGTGTACCAACAGTTATTTCAAGCAACATCTTAGGCTTTCCAATGCTTACGCATTCTACAGGAACTCACTATTATTCCAAGATAATTCTCGCTATTTACTTCATAGCCTCAAAACTTTTCCCATCTTTCCTAGGCACTAACCCCTATCTATTCCATTATATTAAAACACGGTTTGGCTTTTATTTTTCATTTAAATTTTTCTTCCAAAAATTCAAAAGTGTCAAAACTTTAGGGTGCATCTGGTTTACATTTTTCAATTTTGAGTTTTCGCACATACAAAAGTACCGATGGCGCACACATATCATGAAAAATTATCATTTTACAAAACGAAGTTAACACACAAAACAATTTTTTTTATTATTTTTCATATTCTAAAAAACAATGGAAAGACGTTAACAAATTCATCTACCCATCATCCCATGGTCCTCTCCGTAACTCCTTCCGCCTTTGATCCGTCCTCTCCGATATACTTCAAATTTTCCCAATTTTCGTATTAATGCCGAAAACTAAAAACTCAAAACAAAAAATGAACCACACATTACCTTATTTTCCTCATGAAAACTTACTTTTGCCAAACCATAAAAACATGTCATCTTAAAAAAATGCAAATCCTTCATTCATTTTTTTTTTCAAATCACAAAAACTGGAGGGCAACTATTCCTCAATTGGGTTTATTACTAGTTCTTACCAATAAGGTCGGTTCGGTCCCTTGGTACAAGGTGCAAACATCTACCCTACTCCTAATCTTTATTACTTATTTTCTCCACCCAAAAAATCCTCTCGTTAAATAATTTATCAAAAAGGATTTATCATACGAATAAAGATTTCAAATCTTCCTTTTATAAAACTTCTAATGAAATATAACATGAAAACTAGCGAGCTATACATACTCTATAATATGCACCTTTTATTGAGAGAATTTTACTTTAGATAAAGGTTGCAAGAAATCACTATTTACAAAATATACCCCATTTTACTTTAAAACTCAATATGTATGCTTTACATATTTAAAACTATAAATTTTAAGATTAAAACTTAAAAACATCATAAATCATTTTCCCAAAACTTTTATAATCTCAAGTTCTTAAAAGTTAACAATGGGGTTAGACTCAAAGTGGGTTTCCAATTCTTCGTGGCTTTCCTAGACACTCCCCAAGGTCAATTCTCTCAACTATATATATCCCTAATCCATTTTTCTCTTTTCAACTTTTTCCAGTTTATAAGGTTTTCAACCCCACTAACCCAAATTACTAATCATATGGGATTCACTTTCCTTCCATACAAAGTACATTGTACACTCTCCACCCAAATTATCTAAGAGTCTCAGATTTCTATATTCATTCCTTTAGTGTACAAAATAAACATCCCATTTCTTACCATATTTAGCTCATTCTGTTTAATGGGTTTCTCTATGGATCTAGGTATATATATATATATATATATATATATTCTGAAAAATACAAATATGTTCACTCACTATTTATATAGGAATCCTAAACCTAAGCTCTGATACCAAATGTGATAACCTGAATTCCGATGGACCGATTTTTTTTCAAAATTCCAATCTATCGAAACTCGGATTGGTGTGCTCTGGTATCCTGCAAAAAAGACAGAGACATAAAATATGACAGAGCTCAGAAAATATCTCATAGCAGAATGGATAAAATATAGTATAATCAAAACATAGCTTTACCGTATTATTAATATTGCCTAACCAGTATCCAAAGCTATCATGTCTCTGCCACAAATCTAACATGCGAGTATGTTATGAGGAGGGGGTCAGAGCACAAGTTCTGGTGGCTAGATTTAAAATATACACTTTGGATAATCCTACATATACCGTTCAGTCATATTGCCTTATTTATTAGGTTACTGGGGTTATCAACACTAAAGGCTTATACACACGTCATACCCATTTAATTCCCAGTAGATTAACCTAATATCGTATATGCGTAGCTACCCCCAATATTGAGGTACACCCCATGGTACCCCACTCGCGCGATCTCCACCATAACACCATCGATATATACACAGTCCCTCATCCTACGCCGTAGTGACGTACGAATAACAATATTACGTTCCATATATATCTGTCGTTTCTATGCTACACCGACGTACAGACTGCTACCTCTGCTTGAATCAGAGTTCATACCGGCGTAATGACCTTAAGTCTACAATACACCTTGAGCCGACATGCATGTATCTAGACTGTCCACCATACGTATCTTCAATTGTAGCTCGATGCCTCGATTACGCGTCCTCTAATGTGCACCGAGTTCCATGCCAGGGCGATACAACAAACATGGAACTCAGTCGGGAGCTTTTCCATACCTGTATAGGCCCACCTTTAAGAGCTTCCAAATACAAATATCCCTAGGGTCTATTTTCACGGTGGCTATGGCCCCACCTCGGCCCCTCCCTCAACTAGTAAAGACTACAAGAGCTAAGAGACTGCCCCAATGCAAACAATCTAAACATTTGTGTGGCGTCTCCCCTCAACCCCTTACCCCGATAGTGAAGGGTGAAATGGTATCTTGGGTTTAGCTCTAGTCTTTCTGCATCCCACAGGATGCCGATGATGGGTATCAGACGATCTACTATCCTTGTTGGTCGTGACCCTCTGCCTCCCCATGAGGCAACCGCCAAATCACCCTGGCATCACCGCGTTACATTATTCTGACTCCGCAGCTACAACTACAGTCAAGGTCCACCCACCAAGTAGTTACGCGCAGACCCAACCTCTGCGAGCACAGCCAAAAACGTCTATCACCGCACAGAGGACTACTTGCAGCAACTTACATACCTCAGGAAGCCGCGTGCTTCCCCTTCCAGTCCTTTAGAGCCATCAAAACAATCAAATGAAATATAACTTATTTCATTTCATAAGTTTTCCTCACCCTTTCTCATTTAATCATAATTCCATTTTACATTGTTAATTCAACTTATCGATGTTTACTTATTAACTTAGTTTTATTAATTAAGGCCCATTAAAAAGTTTCTCTACCCGTTTATTATAACCTATGTTATAATTTCCTCTTGTCCCTAGGACTAGCCTAACCATTCTTATCAATGTTTTTTAGACTTCCAAGCTAACAGGTTAATTAATTTATAATTAAGTACAAATTCTTATATTTCATATGTTTTCCCCCTTTTCCCAACTGGTTTCCGGCTTTCCCCATTTACTACTTACTTAATTTACAATTAAGTGTCCCTTAACTCATTTCACCAGTTATCCAATACACTCATTAGTTTATCATAACCGGAGCTATAATCCACACTTGTTCCTAGGACAAGTCTACCTATTATACAACATATTCATTAATGTTATTTATTTACAATAGGTAATTATCATTCCCCTTTTAAACCATTTTATTTTACTATTGTAAACCATTATTCCTCATTCACTGTAATATATATATATATATATATATTCCTTACTATATTTAAGGAAAATACTTCATGCATCTTATCAGTTTGATAAAAGAAATCAGTGATTTATTTTCATAATGTTATCCCATCTAAATCCATGGTAGCAAGTAATTTCTTTACTTTTCTTACTTCATTTATTGAGACTTCCTTGCAACTACGTTCTCAAAAATAGGTTATTTAGGGAAATGCATCACTTTTCCTTCGCATCACACTTACTCAGTTCATTACGTCGCTTCCTTTCTTATTTTCTGAGTTAGACATTTAATTACCACCATTGCCATTTATTCATATATTGCTATATATAAAAGCACTAGACCTCTCACATTAAGCTTACACTTGTGGGCGTTGTATTTTGCTGGGCGGGTCCGAGCAGACTTCTACCACAAGTTGACTTAACCCCGTGTCTTAGCACCATTACATGTTTTTAATTTTTTTCACTTAGACCCCTCACATTAGATTTACCACTTGTGAATGCTGGATATGCCGGGCGGGTCAGGGCAGACTTATATCACAAGTGCAATCTAACCTCGTGTCTAAGAGTGTTACAGTGTCAAATTACTTTGAATCTAGGAATGTTCGTCCTTTAACAATTATTCCCATTTAATGAAATTTTTTAGGCATATTATCCTTTTTACTATAATCTAGTTTACAGTAATCTAATTTACATGTCGTCCAATTTTGCCCTTATTTTGTAGCATGTCCTTTTCAACATATGTTTAATTCTATTTTGACATGTAAACATTCAATCGGGTAATTATTTTAATCCAACAAGTTTAACATGTCCTTTACTCAATAATGTGCCCCAAGCGAATTATATAATTACAACAACAGTAATCATTGCCCATATTCTGACAAGTTTATACAACATACAATCATTCCATTACCTTACTTGATTCATCGTACGAATTATTCACATTAACATCTCAACTCGTTATAATAATAATAATTTATAATTAACTTGGAAATTTCATAATTTATAACAAGGGAATGCTAAACGATAATCATAATATTATCTAAAGGCTATAGTTTATACCCACTCACCTTTCATGCTTTCCCTAAATTTTGGATCTGATCTGTTCTATCATCCATGGTTTTCCTTTCCACTTTAATTTAATTTGAAACCTAATAACATGGATCGACTATTTTCATTAAAAGAGAAAGGAAAGAAGTAGGAAGAGTTGAATAGACTGGATCAAGAAGTTTACCTTGCTTTCATGATTCAATAATCTTTTTATTGAACTCTCTTCTAGATCTAAATTCATAATTTTCCTAAGCTAGTATTTCAATTTTCAGAATAGATCTGAGATGAGAGAGAGAGAGAGAGCGTGTAATGGCAAAGCTTAGGAGTAGATACCGAATTATGAGATTTAAGGTTAGGTCTAGTGTCTTATTTATATGAGTAGCGCAGGAACCAAAACCCTCAGATCAAAATTTAAGATATCAGAACCGAACACGTTTGAAGAACTTTCTGGACCCGCGGTGGGTCGACCCCTAGGTCGACACCCTTATTTGTGGGTCGACCCCTAGGTCATCCCCAACGGTCCATTTTCCTTCCGACCTTTCCGCCCACCATTTTGATTTTTGAATTGATTTTCGAATTTTCTGGATATATTTATTTAATATATATATATATATATACACATATATGCTCCTTATATGTATACAAACTTCTAATGCCCATAACTACTTCATATGGTGTCCGTTTTATGCAAGCCAGGTGTCTATCTTAACCAGAATTTCGAGACGGACGTAATGGCATAGTCCGTTTTAGTTAATTCTGAATATATAACAATGTTATCCTTATTTTATTATCTTAAAAGTATGGGACGTTACAAATATCAAATCAGAAGATGTTTAAGTCTTGGAATTCTTCATTCATAAATTGTAGATGTATTAGAAGAGTTGAAGAAATCCTCCATTCGATCTAGGAATTAGGATTTGCTCTTTTTAAAGAAGAAAGAACAAGGTTGAGAAATGAAAAATTCACCTCCCTCTATGTGGTTCATGGGGTCTTATTTATAGAGAATTCGAGGTCCCTTCTGCTGTTAGGCCTGCAAGGGCTTTTGCCAGCCGCTTTTTCCCTTGGTCTCGGACGTTTGGCTTCCGGCCGTTTTTGGGATGCTAATTACAGTCTTCAAAGTGAGTGTCCCGGACAATTAGTGGTTTTTGGAGATTGATATGGGCTTTGTCTATGTGGTGGCTTTAAGATGGTATTTGAATTCCCAGTAGCAGCTCCTGGGTGTTGATTCTCGGATGCAAGCTTCTGGATATTGGCTTCCGGCTTTCTCGTGAATACCTAGAGGAGCTTGCCCTTACGATGTATGTAGATAGCTATTGGTTCGAAACCGTTTTTGGTTTCTATACTCGGCAGATTAGCACCGATAGCCTGTATCTTTGCTAGGGTTCTGGTTAGCCTTTCTGTAGAGCTTGTGGGATAGTCTTGTTTTCCGGAAGGGAGCTCCTAGTGATGTTTCTGATGTTTATCAATGTGGCCTTTCGTCACCTATGTTGTAAATGTTTCAGAAGCTGGTTCCAGATAATCTTTATGTACCTCTTGCTTGACACCCTTGATACCTTCAACTTCTGATGCGTTGGTATTAAGTAGATTAACACCAGTAGCTCTTTCGGGTTTCAATAAGTGGAGCTCGTGTCTTCCTCTTTCTTGATATCTGTAGTAGGTGACTTTGAGCTATAGAACTCCTCTCCGGGTAAACCCTATCGGATAGATCCTGCCGGATAAACATTGTAGGTCATTATGTTGGCTTCCTTTCGGGAGGTGCTGGTTTATGCGTCTCTCAGATCAATCTTTCTTGCTTTCGGTCTTTTCTATCATTCGTTTTTTTTTTTCTTTTGGAAGATTCTTCCGTGCTTGTGTTCCTCTGATACCCTTCATTGTCATCCTAGAACGAGGGTTAATTTTGGTAGTAACATTTTCCTTCCAACTAGTGAAGTTTTTTTTCGATTTTCCAAGTCTAACTTTTCTTTCCAAATTATTTTGTATTTATTTGTGATTTGTTTCTTAACACTGGATTGCATCACGAAACCTACACGGCACTGCTATCGAGATAGTTTTTCTGGTCCGTTAAAGATTGAGAGCCAATGATTGGTTTTCCATGCTGATAGTGACTTTAAACCAACTTTTACGTAGATAACCTGAAGATGGAAGACTAGAAATCCCCTTCTGGTATCGGTAATGAACTGAATCAACCCAGATTTGAGTAGTTAAACATTAAACACCGGAAACCCCGTTCCGGTGTTTGTGAAGAGTCGCGTCAACCTAGATTTAAGTGTTAACATAGATAGAAGACCGAAAACCCCTTCCGGTATCTATGAGGAACATATTCAACCTAGAATCGGGTATTAACACAGATAGAAGACCAACATTTGTGAGTAGTCGAATCAACAAAGATTCGGGTATTAACATAGATAGAAGACCGGAAATTCCTTCCGGTATTTGTGAGTAGCCAAATCAACCCAGATTCAGGTATTAATATAGATAGTAGACCGGGAACCCCTTCCGGCATTTGTGAGTAGCCGAATCAACCCAGATTCGGGTGTTAACATAGACAGAAGACCGGAAGCCCCTTTCGGCATTTGTGAGTAGCCGAATCAACCTAGATTCGGGTATTAATGTAGATAGAAGATGGGAAACTCCTTCTACCATTTGTGAGTAGCCGAATCAACCAAGACTTGGGCATTAACATAGATAAAAGACCGAAAACACCTTCCGGCATTTGTTAGTAGCCGGATCAACCCAGATTCGGGTATTAACATAGATAAAAGATCAAAAACCTCTTCTGGCACTTATGAGTAGCTGAATCAGCCTAGATTCGGGTATTTAATGATTAAAGACTGGAAACCCCTTCTGGCATTTGTGAGTAGCCAAATCAACCCAGATTCGGGTATTAACATAGGTAGAAGATTGGATACCCCTTTCGGCATTTATGTGTAGCCGAATCAACCCAGATTTGGGTATTAACATAGATAGAAGACCGAAAACACGTTCCGGCATTTTTGAGTAGTCGAATCAACCAAGATTCAGGTATTAATATAGATAGACGACAAGAAACCCCTTCCGACATTTGTGTTTTAGTATCCTACTTGGATTTGATTTGTGAAGCAGAGGTTGTACGTGCTTCCTGAGACACTCTCTGGGCTTTTGATGTCAAAGCAGAGGATGTACGTGCTTTGTTGGCCACTCTCTGGGCCTATGCGTCCGGTGCACTTAGATAGCTTGTCTACAAGCAGGACCCAAGGACTTACGTAACCTCCTGCTTGGAGGCGCCTTATCCTGACCATCGTAGGTGATGATAAGGTCTTAGAAACTTAGATTGGGCCATCGTAGGCACAGAACAAGGGTTTATACTTTTGATGCTCTATGCTGACCATCGTAGATACTGATAGAGGTTTACATGCCACCCCCCTCCGAGGGGTGCCCAGTCTTAGCCATCGGTGATTATAGGTGTTTGCATTCCCTTTTGTGGGTAATGAAAAACATAAGCAGAGGTAGCACATGATCTTCTGCGAGCAGAGGTAGGACGTGCTTAGTTTTAGTAGAGTTATGGCGTACTCTTCTACGAGCAGAGGCAGGGCGTGCTAATTTTAGATGCACCACCACGACCATTTCTAGTGTGAAGTGGAGGCTTATTCTTTTGATGCTTTAACCTACCCCTCTGACTTGGGCATGGAGAAAGACTAACACATGAACCCCTTCCGAGGGATGCCTCATGCTGACCAATTCTGGTGATGACAAGGGTTTGATCCTTTGTTCAGCTTGACCGCTTTTGGGTTTCTTTTGAGGTATTTAAAGGGTTTCCGTGCACTTGGTTATGTGATCTTCTTTGGATGAAAGTCTTTTTCGTTATTCCTCTATCGTTAGGAAGTATGGTCTTAAAAGTTTCGAGCTCCATGTTCTCTGAACAAGATCACCATTAGGTCTGCACAGTTGATACGTTCCGGGTATAACTTCTCGTTGGATGATAAAGGGTCCTTAACAATTTGGATCGATAGGGCCATCCGCTGGGTTCTTTGTGTTAGCCATCACTCTTCGTAAAACTAAATCTCCTTTTGCGAAAGTTCTACTTCTGACCATCATGTTGTAGTAGTTCATAATCCTTCTTTGATATTCAGTTGTTCCGATTGCAGCCTCATCCTTTAATCCCTGTGTTAAGTCTAGGGATTTCTTTCTTAACTCCTGACTGGGATTAAACACATGTGCTATCCTTCTATGCAACGAGATTTCAACTTCAACCGGAAGCATAACTTCTCATCCATAAGTCAAGGTAAAAGGGGTGTGTCATGTTGCTTCCTTGGTAGAGGTTCTATACACCCAAAGCACTAAAGGGAGCTCTTCGGCCCAATTTCCTTTGTCTTGGTTTAGGCCTTTTGTTAAGAATTGTCTTGATGGTTTGTTGGCAGCTTCCATAGCTCCGTTAGCTTTTGGATGGGATACCGAGGAGAAACTTTTGTTGATTCCATTTTTCTGACAAACCAAGTAAATTCTCCGCTCTCGAATTGTGTTCCATTATCTGATATGATTTTGTGAGGGATACCCAAGCAGGTAACAATATTCTTTATTACGAATCTTAACACCATTTTGGACATGATTGTCGGAAGGGGTTTTGTCTCCACGCATTTGGTGAAGTAGTCGATGGCTACTACAACATACTTAGCTCCACCTTTGGAGATGGGTAAAGGTCCGATTAAATCTATCCCTCATATGTCGAATGGCTAGGGGCTCGATATAGTGGTTAGTTCGTTGGGAGGAATCCGGGGCACCTTAGAGTACTTTTGACACTTATTACATTTTTTGACATACTTAACTGCTTAATTAACCATCTACTCCCAATAATAACCTTGTCACATGACCATTTTGGCCATTTTACTTCCACTGGAATGGTCTCCACACCATCCTCTATGAGCTTCCTTCAACTGGTTAAGCCCATCTTTGGAACTTACACATCTTAAATAAGGAAGCAAATGTATCTTTTTGTTGAGTATATTATCTATAATCATAAAGGCAGGAGTTTGTTGTTTTATCCTTCTAGCATCTTGCTTACGAAGAGGCAAAGTACCGTTTAGAAGGGAATCTACTATGGGATTCGTCCATGTAATTTTATGATGGAAGTTCGTTTCCGTTAAGGGAGGTTTCCCATTGGAGATTCCCACTTTATTTCCTTCATCCCCCCTTCTCAAGGCTTGGTGATCTAGTTAAGACTAATAATTCTTTCCCCATTTCCTATTCTTCATGCTCGATACTCGCCCTTTGATGATAACCCACGGGAATTACTCGAGTTTCGGGAGCCCCCGGGAATTGGGTAATTTGGCTAGTGAATCTTCTTAAGTATTTTCCTTGTGGGGTATTTGATGAACTTAGAAATCCTCAAACAAAGAAAGCATTTTTAATACCCTCTTCACATATAGGATTAGTCGTGCATCCTTGGTTTTATAGGTTTGCTTTATCTGGTTCACCATTAGTTGTGAATCACTAAAGATTTTTATACAAGGTATCTTCAACTGTAGTGCTAAACTCAGCCTAGCTAACATTAACTCATACTTGGCTACGTTGTTAGTTGCTGGGAACCCTAACTTCATGGCGTAGTGCAAGCGGTGTCCATCAGGGTTAATTATAATATAAACTGCCCCTGCTCCCTGTTCGCCAAAAGCTCCATCTACAAAAATTTACCACTTAGCCTTTAAGTCATTCTCTTTAACTGATTATTCTGAAATGAAGCTTGTGCACTCATTCACGAAATCTGCGAGGACTTGTCCTTTAATTATTGCTCGAGGATGGAACTCAGTCTCGTATTGGCTAAGCTCAATACCCCGTTTGATTAACCTCCCTGAGGTTTCTGGTTTACTGAAAACTTTCTTGAGTGAGAAACTAGTTGAAACCCTAACGGGTTGAGCTTGGAAGTATACTCTGAGCTTTCATGCGGTAAGTATTAAGAAATACGCTTGTTTCTCTATCATATGGTATCGGGTTTCTGCATCCTTCAGTGTTCAGCTAACGTAGTAGGTGGGGTGAAGAGTTCCATTACTCTCTCTTATTAGGACTGAGCTCACCGCATGTTCTGAAACAACTGTATATAGGTATAGATCTTCTCCCTTCTTGGGACTAGAAAAATCGGAGGTGTTCCCATATAAAATTTTAACTCTTGAAACCCCCTCCTGTATTCTTTGTTCCATTCGAAATTCTTCTTTTTCTTTATAGAATCGAAGAAACAGACACATTTGTCTGTGGCTTTGGAAATGAACCTACTGAGGGCTACTACTTTCCCGTCCAGACTCATGACTTCTTTGCTTGTCTTAGGTTCTTCCATGTCTCTTATAGCTTGGACTTGGTCAGGGCTATCTTCAATCTCTTGCTCACTTACCACGTATCGCTGGAACTTTCCATATTGAACTCCAAAAGAACATTTTTGTGGGTTTAACTTAATTTGGTAACTCCTTAAGACATTGAACATTTCCTCCAAGTCCTTTAGATGGTTTTTTGTTTTGGTGGACTTCACTAGCATGTCATCCACATATAATTCCATATTGCGCCCTATTTGTTCTTGGAATATCCTGTTTACCAATCTTTGGTATGTTGCTTCTGCGTTCTTCAACCCAAAGGGCCTCACTTTATAGCAAAATGTTCCCCAATCAGTGATAAAGCTTGTATGCTCTTCGTCGGGTTTATTCATCAGAATTTGGTTGTAATCTGAGTAAACATCCATAAGGGATAGTATCTTGTGACCACTCGTGGCATCAACTAACTGGTCGATCCGCGGAAGGGGATAGCAATCTTTCGGGAAATATTTGTATAAATCCATGTAATCAACAAACGTTCTCTACTTTCCGTTGGACTTTTTCACTAGCACAGGATTGGCTAACCATTTTGGTAAAGGACTTCCCGGATAAACTCGTTAATTTCTAACCTCTTGACTTCCTCCTTCGAGGCTTCTAACCAGTCTCTATTACATTGTATTTTCTTTTCCCGAGTCGGGATGACCGAAGAGTCAATGTTTAGGGCATGACTCATAATAAAAGGATTGATACTGATCATGTCTGAATGGGTCCAAGGAAAAACATGCTTATTGAGTCGTAGGAACTGGATTAGGTCACTCTAGAGGGGATCTGTCAGCCTTTCCCTATGTTGACGATCTTCGATTTATCCTTTGAATCAACGTTTACTTCTTCTACATCTTCTATTGGTTTGATTCTTTCAATGTCCCCTCTAGAATTTATGTCCATGGCGATTTCTCCTTCCTCGGTCAGATTTACATCATCGGATCTCTTCCTGTTTCTTTTCAAAGAAATGTACCTACCATTTGCACGTTTGTTAGGCTTATTAGTTTTTATTTTAGCTTCGAATGTTGTTAACACCGTTATTATAACGCAGTTCAAAGAATTAACACCAATGGGCTCTAGACTTGTTATGGTCTAAGCTGTAAGCCATCAAAGCGACATGGTCCGTGCCGTATCCATTCAAATCATCACAACCGGACTAAGTCATTTTCACGACATGAATCTAAGTCATTAAATACGACACAGAGTATATGCCAACCCATATAGACAAATTAAGCCGCTCCAAATAAGTCGTCAACGCGACATGAAAACCGTGTCGTGCAATCCATACCATTGAGTACATATTGCGAACGACATTAGGCAAGACCCTGGTACATAAGATTAACTGCGACATTTGCAGCTTCATGTTGTTCAAAGATTTAAGAATCAAGTTGTTCGAACACACTAATGATCAGGTCATTACAACAACTCAATCAAGTCGTTAATACTTGCTCGATCACCGAACCATGCTAACATTTGCAAAGCCAAACCACGTGACTCAAGCGTGTCTTTGAACAGGCATTACAATGGCATTCTGAAAGACTATGCCATTCATACTATGTGAGTCTGGTCATCACAATATGGAAAATGGAGCATGTCGCCCTTATGTATAGTCACAGCAGGAAGGTTAATCATGTCGAATTCATTTATGGTGTTGGAACCATGCAAAACAATATAAATCCATGTAGCTGGAAATATAAAAGAGGGACATACCGTTCCAAGCCTTTGACATTAGCGAGACTTTGTTTCATAAACAATTCAATCCGCATAACGTAGCTCATCACATACAAGCCTCTAGAAGTACGTTTGGAATATCAACAGGAAGATAAGGCTGCAATCTTGCTTTGCACGTGCCAAGCATGCTGTAACCTTTTATTCCTAAATTGTAAATTATAAATCCAAGGCTGGCCCACACATTATTTATTCAAAGTAGGATATTGTTTCCATTGAAGAGGTCATGTCGTGTGAAATGGATGAGGACTCAAGCCACATGCCATGATTATACCAGTTGTAAAGTGATTGAAGCTAGGTGTTGTCTCTTGGGAAAAGCATGTCGTTCGCCATATGTATTCACACCATCCATAAAGCATGCCGCTGGTTCTCCAATGTTACAGAGTCATATCAAAGCATATAAAACCAAGGTGTCCGTATATATCCAGGTCGTGATGAGCATGGCGCAAGGCGGGCAGTAGGTGATAGCTGTATAGGAGCGGGTTCCAACTGTACACACTTAATTACGAGTGTGCCACAACCCCTAAAATACTACTATAAATACCCCTCATAATTCACTTGGAAGGGGGATCCAATTTCATTCCTAGGATGAAGTGCCGACAAACTCCGAGGTCTCTCCAAAGCTTCATTGATGGCCACCAAAGCATTATCTTTCTTCCGTCATAACCGATTCATCTTCTCTAGTCTCTATTACAGATAACTTCAAGCTCTCTCCATCCTTCTCTATCAATAAAATGGATTGGATTTCCTCCTTCCTCCATTAAAGATCATCAAAGCTCCATTCTACCTCACTCCTATGCCACTAGTCCTCCTCCAAGCTCCAAATCACATCTCTACCGCTATGGATTCATCACCGATTTTCTAAGCGGCTAAACCGTGGAAAATAATGTCTCACTTTCATCACATTCAAAGAAATCTAACCATTTCCATAGCGGATTAGAGGGAATTTAGCTATTAAAGAGAGGAAAATTATGGTACAAAAAGAGAATGAGCAAAATGAAAGAGAGATGTATTTTGTAATATCTCACATGATAATGGAAATACTCTTCAAAGTGGACGTAGATCCATTTTGGATCGAACCACTACAAAAATCCCTTTGTCTTTATTTTATACTTTTATTTTGTGATTGCGGCTCTTTTAATTTCTAACCATAATTGGTGAAGTGTGATTTCACACCATTGGGGTTTGAGTCTTTTTTGATTCAAACATTTGGCGCCCACCATAGGGCCGCGTTCGCATCTCCTACCTCCTCTCACACTCTTACAAAGTTGAAATGCCTTGACATTAAAGTTCTAAACCGCATCCTTGCCCGAAATTATGGCTAATTCTAAGAAGACCGCTAGCAAAATCATGGTAGAAGCCGATAATGTTGCTAATGAAGAAACACCACTTGCAAACCGCTTTGAAGTTAGTGAAAACTCGAAAAGCGGAGCCAGTGTGACTAGAAATGAATTAAAAGCCACTATTGCCAATGTAAAAACCAATGGATGCCTCTACTAAAGCGATGATGGAGAAACTTGATGCCATCCTTAATGCTCGATCAAATCTAGCCCATCCGAAAGTGCATGTGGATCTCGAAGAGAATGATAAATCACCCGATTCTGATCATAACTGCAATGACTGTAATAACCCGGAAAAAGTGAACTAGTTTAAAAATTTTAAATTTGGTTATTACCAAAGAATTTGAATAATTGAGATACACTATTTCAATAAAATATAGAATTGGGTACAATATTGCATTTTGAAATTTTGAATACAAACTTTGTCTGACTGTACCGGGTAGAAAATATAACAGATTTTGACGAAACAGAAAATATTTAAATTTGTTTATCAATACCTTTCTAACGAATCTGAAAAATCGAAATTTCATAACGGAAATCAAAAGTTATGGATAAATGAATTTTCAGAAAGGTCGCTATATAGTATATATAGCCCTTGAAAATTGAGATTTTGCATACGACCTCGGAATTCGACGAAACCACTTTTGTTGGATCCGGGATGTCAAATTATTGCTAAGTTTCAAATTTCATAATTTTTGAAGCTAGTATGTGAGCGGGGCAAAAGATAATGTGATTGGTCAAATTCTGTTAAAAAGGGTCGACCTAAAAATGGCCGTTTTTCAAACGAGCTCAGAATTCGACGAAACTAGTTTTGTTAGGACCATATCATCAAAACAAAGCTAGATTTATTTTTCTGAAATTTTTCGATTCAGTTTGTGGCCCTGGCAAATTGAAATGTACGTTTAAATTAAATATCGAATGTATTATATTTTAATTTGAAAAATAACTGACTGTAACAATCGAAATGGCCAACAAAACATATCCCATTGTGTCCGGAATGGGGGTATTTAGCTAGGGGCGACAGTCGTTGGGTTTAAAAAGGAGTCCATTTGCAAAAACACTATTTAAAATATCCTATAATGCTCTGGCCAATAGGAAATTTTCTTTAAAAAAAATAATTAAAAATTCCAAAACCCTAGCCGCCAGAGACGATTTGGAAGATCCTCGTTGCTCCACGCTTCTCCTCCCTTTTCCGACCGCCACAGGCAACGCTAGGACGCGCCACCACCAACAGTCGACAGCCCTTCGCCTCCTCTCCACATCCGACCAAACGCCGCCCCTTATCGTCAGCTCCTTCGCCTGAACGACGTCGAGGAAGTCGTCGACTTCCCAGAGCCGCCGCCGCCTCGATTCTCCATCGTACCCCCTCAAACTACTAGCGCCGGAAAGCTCTTCCCTCCCTCGACGACGTCCGACAGTCTGATCATCCTATAGAGCAACGAATCAAGAGAAAAATAGAAACCTAAATCTGAGCAGGTTTGAAAACTAACGGCTTATATAATTTTAAACTGTTTTTACACTTTTAAGCGTTGCAAAACTTTGAAAAATAATATCTTTTTCGTTCTTTAACGAAATTTGATGAAACAGGAGACACCGTGACCGCAAGGAGGCTCTCTACATTCTAGAAGAAGCCGCGGATTTTTCTGACCTTCCTACGATTTTTAGCACTGCAATAACCTATGTGAGGAATCTAAACTAATTGTGTGAATGAAATCGTGTTGTATAAATTATATATATAAGCGAAGTGTAAATTATATACGCATTGTATACCTCATGTACATGTGTTGTATAAGTTATATTAGCGATGTATAAATTATACAAGCGTTGAATGAAACATATATGCTTTGAATTGTGATGAAATGCAAGTGAATTATTACATATATATATATATATATATACATATATATATATATATATATACTCCCCTCGTCCACAGACCATGGACGATATTTATTGCTTGTGATTGACGAGATGTTATATGGTATGACGAATGGTTAGAAATAATTGTTTGTGGTTGATATTGTGGTTGAAAAATACCTTTATGGTTGAAAAATACCTTTGTGGTTGAAAAATACCCTCTGGTGGTTGAAACAAAATAGAATAGGATTGTGGAATTGAAAATAAAACATGCTGCCTGCGTGCGAACTAGATGCATGATCCCCATTGTCAAAAACCGCGAGGTTTTAAGGTAGAGCGAGGAGCCGTACTAGGGACGGTCCCGGTTTTAACTACCCTGTCGTTATGCTGCCGAATTTTTTTGAAATATTTATGTGTTAGAATAATTTTCATTCGTTGAAATATATACAAGCTATATAGAATATTCATGTGTTGAGTTGCAATTCATTCGTTGAGTTGAAATTCATGTGTTGAATATTATTTGAATTTAAACAAATGGCTTTAGCGATAAAAATCTCATTTTTATATATATACAAACTATATCGAATATTCATGTGTTGAGTTGAAATTCATTCATTGAGTTGAAATTCATGTGTTGAATATTATTTGAACTTAAACAAATGGCTTTAGCGATAAAAATCACATTTTTATATATATACAAACTATATCGAATATTCATGTGTTGAGTTGCAATTCATTCGTTGAGTTGAAATTCATGTATTGAATATTATTTGAATTTAAACAAATGGCTTTAGCGACAAAAATCACATTTTTATATATATACAAACTATATCGAATATTCATGTGTTGAGTTGAAATTCATTCGTTGAGTTGAAATTCATGTGTTGAATATTATTTGAATTTAAACAAATAGCTTTAGCGACAAAACTCACATTTATATATATAAACAAACTATATCGAATATTCATGTGTTGAATTGCAATTCATTCGTTGAGTTGAAGTTCATGTGTTGAATGTTATCATCTTTTAAAAATAAAATGAATCGACAATGAAAACTATATTTTTATAGTGAATATGAAGAGTTAAAAAAATACACACGTGTCGAATAAATATTTTTGATGATAAAAATATTTCTTTTATCGTGTATACGCTTAGTTAAAAATGCACATGTGTCGAATAAATATTTTTGATGATAAAAATATTTCTTTTATCATGTATACGCTTAGTTAAAAATACACACGTGTTGAAATAAATAATAGTTTGCTAGAAATATTATTATTAGCTTTGTTCTGCATATATATACATGTGTTGAACAGGAAAAATGGATTAGCTGTAGAGTAAAGAAATTATTTGCGTGCCCGACAAATAGGTAAACCTTGATGAGTTGGCTGCGCAATTTTGTTTATATATCAACTCCTTTGAATGCCATTGGATGCGGAGTGCTGGTTATTCTATGTGAAATAATAAACGTCGCCATAGGATAGCAACAATTAATTTTGAACTACACTACATGGCATACTTCTTGACGATAGGCATACTTCATCATATTCCACATAAGCAATTGGAGCTTGTGTGACGAGGTGGAAGATTTACCATACAAGCAAGAGGCTTGTATGGCGATGACTATGTACTACAGGTTGAACTGATGACTGATATGG
Source organism: Allium sativum (assembly GCA_030737875.1). Taxonomy (NCBI): domain Eukaryota; kingdom Viridiplantae; phylum Streptophyta; class Magnoliopsida; order Asparagales; family Amaryllidaceae; genus Allium; species Allium sativum. Next base: position 649,123,945 of record CM060923.1, read on the forward strand.
ACTATATAAATTATAACGATAAATTGCCAGATTAATAAAAACCCCACACGGGTCTGGAGTTGACAATAATCACGTCGCTCTAGTTATTAGATACGGCACATGGACTATTTATTTCCACACGGAAACGGGGTGACGGGAATTTATTCTCTGGAGTGATTATCAGTACATGCTCCCCCGTAAACACCAGAATATATCACTATAAATATGTGAATGCTTTTTAGGATTTATTGGGTACCTAAAACGACCCAATAAATTTCCAAACCCCTCCCCGTACAAAGGAGGTTATGGCGAAATTTTTCGAAATCTTAAGGCGTTAGTGAAATATTTGAAGTGAAATCGAAGTTGAAAAATATAGAATGAACTATATTTATACATATAAATATAATTAAAAGGAATAGAGGCCGTGCAGTTCGTGTTTCGGAATCGTAATTTGAAACGATTAGTGCGAGAAATCCGACCATCGGATTTTCCCGAAACCGCAACCGCTGGGTTCGCCTTGGAAATATCTTTCCAACGGCACCAACCTTGTAAAAATCCAACGACACCAACCTTGTAAAAATCTGTTCTTTTGACTTCTTCCTTAGGTTATATTGGATTGAATACAGCTTTGATTAGATTCAGATCAGATTCAATTCAATAATAGTTTAATTGCAGTTTCAATTTCCTTTGCTTTCAAAACCAACCTCGAGGATTTGTCTAACTCGCCCGAGAAATTATATAAATAATTTAATTTAATTTATCTCCCTATGATTCGACCTGCATAATACGCGATTTGTGTTCTTGCAAAATTTATTTTAAAATTTCGCGCTTTTCTAGGTCATAGGAAAGAGTCAAACAAGTTTTTGACGCCGTTGCCGGGGAGGTAACGATTAAATTTTATTATTTATTTAATTTCTGATTCATGTTAGTTTTTATTTATTTTTTTCCTTTTGTTTTCATGTATATATAGAAGAAAAAAAATCTTGTTTCATTGATTTGGTATTAATCATTGATACTTAATCTTCTACACAAAAGAAAACAAGAATTGCTAAATTTACTTTGATTTCTTTCCTTTCAATCTTCTATTCTATTTGTTTCTTTTTATTTACAAATAAAAAAAAGTAAATTTCCTATTGCCATTTTTTTCTTTCAGATTTCTTCCCTTTTACAATTACCTCCCATATTTACAAATCTCTCTCCCTCTTGCAATTACTTCCCAGTAAAACCCACCACAAATTTCCAACCATCTTCACAAAGCCAACGCAAAACAGACCATAATCGCCATCGCTGAACAATTTTCATCCTCATCCATAAACAATCCCTTCTCCTACAAACAAACCATTAACCACCTCTCTTCCTCGTACACACCGTATCTATATTCACCAAACTGACCATCATCCTGCTCCAAACAAAATTACACCATCAGCCCCACTTCAGATACACCATACAACGTTCAAACCATCTCTACATCTCTCTACTTTCTGCGCATTATCAATTCCAGCGCTGTCTCGATCATCACATTGCTAACTATTGCCTCCCTGATCAACATCGAGCACCATCTCATAATCACGCTGTCCTAATTCCACACAAATTCCCCTAGTAAAACAACTGTGACCTTGAATTCACCTTCATAAACCAGATCACTTCGCATCACAGCCCCCTTCACCAATTCACAATACTACACCGCAAGCCACAACATACCTTCCAACAACCCTTCTACCGTCATGTCACTACAGCATCCACACACCCATATTCATGTTCATCAAACTTACAACCCCGTAAAGCAATCACCAAGTACCCAAGTTCGATTTGATAGGTTAGATACCGTTCGTCCCCTAAATATCCAGCATCCAAAACTTCCAACACAAATTACTTTCATCTGAAAACCCAAATCGCAATTTCAACACTTCCTTCAACAAGTTCACTACGCAAGTCCATCCATCACCATACCCAACACCCGATTCAAACCTTAAAGCCCCAATTCGATGAACCCCTAAAACAATTCGAACAACAACCAATTTGAATTCCTTTGGCCTGAATACCCAAGTCGATATAAAAAAAAAGATGAAAAAGAGAGCGTGAAAGTAATAATTCCTGGAATTGCTTGATTCAGTTTTTGATTGGTTTTACTTCAGGCTTGGTGAGTGTTCGTGAGGAATTATATAATAGGTTTGTGAGTGGCCAGTTGTTTGGCATGGTTGTTTTCAATTGGTTAAGGGGAAAGTTTTTTCTCTTTTCTTCACTACTTTAGCAACTGAGATTGCTCTGAAAAACCATTTCCATGCATGAGCGGTTTTGACTATTCTAGTACTCATTGACCTTGTTTGAGTGCGTGGCTTTTTGGTTAAGGATTAATCTCCCATTGACCTGAGTTTGTGGCAGGTTATTGGTTTAGAAATAATATTTGGACATATTGAACTCCTTTTGATTATTGAATTGATCGAGCTCGTTGAGAATAGGCTTGTTGAAAATATTTGTTTCCTTTTGGTTTATTGAGCTCATTTTGGTTATTGAGCATATTTACTTCCTTTTGGTTCTAGTTGAAAGGTTCATTTTTTGTTGTTGACATTTGGAACAAAAAAAGAGAGATATCAAATCAAATCAAGAACCAAGTGCAAGAATACAGTCAAGCGATAAACCAATAATTCAAGAGATTAAACAATTTGCAGCAGTGGAACTTTAATCGCTAGCACCACTCAATCCCTGGATGGGCTGCAATACCTCACTGTAAAAAGTTTCTAAACTCTATAGGTTCCGCAACTGCTTAAAAATATAGAAATTGCTTGTAAAATGTTCTACAGGGGCAGCGGCTTGCTTGTACAATATATTAAATTTCTGCAGTTACTATTGTTAGATTTTTGTGGTTCACTGATATTTCCATAATTGAAATCTTCACTCTCATTGTTTTCAACAATTAAATAGACACTGCAAAATAATATAATTGAAAAGTGGTGCTTTGTGAAGTTAACTATGTCGTATAATTAGATCATGAATATACAGTAGTTCAATTTATTGAACTATTGGCAAAAGAGGTTGCATACTACCCGTAAAACATTGGTCGTATCCCTTATTATTTATACTATACGTGAACGACCATAAGACCCTCTTCCTCCTCCTAGTTGAGTCAGTTAATTAATAGAGCGCAGCTTAGTATTTTATAATATTTTGAAGTGAGAATACTTTCTGTCTTTAAAATGTCTGATTCAAAAAAATCATTAAGAGAAATGTGGGATAATAATCGGAGTAGACATCCTCTTGAAGTGTATGAGTATGAATTACAACTGATGAGGTAAGATTTTCTAAAATTTCGTGGGCCCAATATCAATAATTTCCAAAATTTTCCAAATGACCAACATTTTCAAAATCATGGTTATGGTCGAAATGGCGACTTCGGTTCAAATTTCAGTAATTTCGATTATGGGCCACATTAACATAAAAATAGTTTTGAAACCCAAGATAGCTTTGATCAACATCAATATGGGGTTGTAAACCAAAATTTCTAAAGTTATAGCCCATATCAGCATCTTGAAATAACCAAAATTGCAATTTTCCCTCGAATTTTTATAGTTTTGGTTACGAACGTAATTTATATAATCAAAATGATTTCCAATATCACTGTCATTTTTCTGAAAATTCAAATAACCACCAAATTGGAAATAAAACTGATTGTGAAATTGATGTGGACTATAATTTTGAGAATCAAGAAATCTAAAACGAGAGCTCTCAAATCAACGATTCTGAAGAATATCATCTTAACATTCTTAGAGAAAGGGAAGAAGGGCTAAATAAAAAGATGGATGAACTACTTTGTTTAATGACATCTTTGAAAGAACAAAAAGAGCAACAAAATCAAATTCAAATAAGCGATGAATCAGAAAATAATCCATTTTTACTGATAGTGAAAATTTTCAGATTACATCTCTGGAAATTGAGAATAACGATCTTAATGAAGTTGTTCACAATTTTGTAAATAACTTGCACTTTAACTCTTTTCGGGACAAAGATTTAAGCTCAAACTTTGATCTTCCACTTTCAAGCTGCGAAAAACTTGAAATTCTAGAAATTGAACAGAATAAAAATGTTGAATTTTTCGATTCAAATTTAGAGAAGGATTTTAATGAACATGAATTTTTTGGATTGTATGAGGATGAGTTGCCAAATGAGGATGAAATGGAATCGAGACACCAATCCAAGTTCAAAAATTTTGATTTTGAGGTTTCAAATGAACTAGAATTTGTCAGTGTCGAAAATATGTTGTCAACTGATAAAGTTGAGAAATGTGATCACATAGTCTTGGACAACGCTCCGAATTTAAAATTCACGATTGCAACTGAGTTTATATACGATCGGAAATATTTAATTACACTGATAAATTTGTTGAGCATATGAATTATTTTTGGAATGTGTTAGATCAAAATTTGGACCTAGCACCCAAATTGTTCTGATTTGTAAAGAATTATAACTGGAGAATGAAGAAAAAGCAGAAAACTCACAGAATTTATAGTGGTTCGGCGTTAACGAGCCTACGTCCACTTTATATGTTATCGATTATACTTTGAATGCTAGTACAATCAATGATTTCTCTCAAACTCACTCTTACAATTATGATTTCTCTCAGTAATCTCGAAGTAAAACTGATAAGAAATAGTGGTATGACAGCACTGGTGGAATCAGTGCTCAATACTGCCAAAAGATCCTGAAAAATGCCAGTCTCTGGGCTATTTATAGCTGATTCTATCAGGCGGTTCGCGGTCACACGTGGTGCAGATCCCGAGAAAATCGGACCGGATCGAGCGTTGAGGAGGAATTTGTCAATATGACAGTTGTGGACAGGTGTCGCGAGATCCGTGCATTTCGGATCGCTGAAGAGCCTCTCGTGGTTTGAACAAGTCAGAAGTTTCGCCACGTAGCAAGGGATCAGATCGGAGTGAGGTGGTGACATAGGTGCAGATCGGGTCATGCTTCCGTGGGTGGATCGAGTCGTGCTCCCTTGGACGGATCGGGTCGTGCTCTGCGCTGGCGATCCGAAAGGCGCGATCCGCGTGTGCGATCCGATCTTTTGAGAAATGTAGTTCCATACTTTCTTCTTGTGTGTGAACCTTGGTGGCTTGGTCAAAAAGCTAGCCAACATTTTGCCCCCTCGAAGTATGTTTTATCGAGGATGGAACATGCTTCGTAATTGCGAACATAACTTTTCACGGAACGGTGTGAATTAGTAGTTATGTCTATTTGAAAAGTCATGTTGCTTCGGAAAGTCGCGTTCTTTGACCGATATAAGTATCAGTATAATCTTCAACCATTTCCTTGTCCACCGAATAATTTTTATTTGGACTTTTTTTTTGCAAGTATTTCTGGATGTTCGCTTCTTTTCATTCTTGGTCGGTTCGGTTCGCAGCAACGCGCCATGGTTCGCGGGAGCATTCTTTGTCATGGTCCAGTGAGACGAGATGCTCATCTCGTTCCAGCCTTTGTGTGGGCCTTAGGTATGGTGGCCCATCCTTGGTAGCGAATTGATCTAGCGATCGGCCTCTTTCTTCTCTGCTGGGCCCAATGGGCTTGCCCCTACGATCCACCAAAGCCCACGGTTCGTGTGGGACAAAAAAAGGGAGGCCAACAGTCACCGTTTTCTCTATAAAAATTGAACCGAACTTCACTTTTCTCCTTCTTCTTCTTCCTTCAGCAACGCGCCGCCAAGTCTTTTCGAAAAAACCCTAATTTTTTCTTCCAAAGAACCCGATTGTTCTTCCCAATTTATGAAAGGTAATCTCGTCGAAATCATTCTCATGCAATTTCTCACTCGTTTTTCTGGAATTTAAGAAGAGAAAATGGGAAAATTGGTGATGTTTGAGACCGCATCCGCGATGGATGATGGGTTCAGGTGCTCGCGTGATGGAGCAAGGAGGGGTGATGAAGAAGAGGCGAGGGAGAAGAAGAAGAAGGACAAATCAGATCGGATAGGAGCATCGGTTCGTGGTGATGCGAGGTTCAGGGGGGAAGTCATGGTGTGGAATCCGATATTGGACCGGATCGTGTCCGAGGTCAGGGAGCGGATCGCGGTGATGGCAGGAGTACGGTTCGCTATGAACTTACGGCGATCCAAACCGATATATTCTCATGAGTTAGCGTTTCAGTTGCGGATCCATATTTGCCTCACGACCCTCGAATAAGCCACGATCCGAACCCGAACATGCGATCCGAAGGGGTACCACGAACCAGATAATGAACAATCCAACGAACTTGTATAGTAAGCAGTACAACTTAATTCCAGTACATTAATGGACAGTTAGGTTAGAGCCTTTGAGATGAACTTTCTGTACTGACCAAATGCATAATTTAACAGCGAACAACAACTGACATCTTGATGATCTCATTGACTTTTATGTTTTTCTTTAATGCATGCACAGGCACACACCGGCACTTGCACACACAGGGGGGATGGGTAATTATAATCTTATTTCTCATGTTTACTCACCTAAACAGTAATGTTGGATAATCATTTCACTTCAAGATCTGACACAGAGACGGATCCCGAGGTTTATGAGCATCTCAACCCCGAGGTTCTTCCATCTAATCCAGAGGGTGTGGATTCTGGATCCGAATATGAGGCGGAAACAGAATCGAATCCGTCTGAGAGTAGCTCGCTTGATGAAGAGTCAGAGGTAGATGGCCAAGCTCCCGACAAAGTCCCTGGTGCAATAGAAATAGAGAAATTCACAGACTCTCTAGCTTCCAAACTTGATGACATAAAGCTTAAGAGAATTTTCTTGAGACATGGGATCCCCTGTGATGATGTGAGGACACCCGGAAGCGAAGATAGACCTCACTTAGCTCCGGAAGGGTATATGACAGTCAGCCGACTCATGTGCTGGGTAGGAGCTATTCCTCCGTTTCCTCCAATCGTCATTGAGACCTTAAAACGATTGGGTATTACTCCGATGCAGCTTCATCCCAATGCCTACGCGGCTCTATACACTCTATATATCACATACGCGGAAATCCTTCATACCGAGCTCACATTTAAAGATTTAAAATTCTTTTATCTTTTCAAGCATCGCTCCTCGGCAACCCAAAATTTCTCTTTCTTCGAATCAGTAGCAAATAGGAAGGTTCTGTCTGACGGATACAGCAAATAGGGGATCCTAAGGCCGATTGGTTCTATATAAAGAGACAGGCTGGGTGTTCAAGAAGATGGCTTAAATCAAGTAAACTTTAATATTTTGACTGAATAACTTGTTTAAGAAATAGAACATTAACATGCCCCCTTTTTTTTAAGCAGATCACGTCTTTCCCAAGACGGAAGGCTCGGTATACAATAATCGACTGTCTCTTCTTCTACAAAGCAAATCCGATTTTCTAAAGATCAAGAAGTGCATTACTGACGAGAATCTTCACAAGCATCGCCTTCTGGATATAATGTTTGGACTTGGTGCAGGCGGCAAACCCTACAAATATGTGCCCCCAACGGAGGGAGAAGGAACGTCATGGGCAGCAGAAACAATTAAATTCCGTAAGAGTCCTTCGCCAATAATCATCCAAGACGACGAGGACCTAAACATATATAGAGGAGATGAGGCCCATGGTGATAAGTCTATGGAAATCCCAGTTTCTCCGAGGGGTTTCCGCTCAAGGGCCTCTCTTCCGATTGAACCTGCTGCTCCTGATGATTTAACAGAAGAACAACTATTTAAAGAGCTGAGCAAAATTCCTTTGCCTGATGATGTATACACACAGGTGGACTTTGAAGGGGAGCCATTTTTCCCTGTTTCTCTGGAAACAGCTGTTCCAGTTGGAGGACAAGAAACTACTTAGATGAGCCTGACTTCGGGCCCTGGTCTGTTAGGGGGAATTATATGGGATGCACAAATCACACGCACTGCCTGACCCCACACTTTTATATCAATAGTATTCAAGGTTGTAATATGCTCTTTTTTCTTTTGCAGGAAAGATGTCTCACAGGCTGTCTTATTCTTATCGCTCTCTTCGTGAAGGCACACCTAGCCTTCATCCAAATCCTGAGCGTTCTCGTGGCCTTTCTCACAAGCCTACTTCTTCACAATCCCAGTGTCCATCAAAACCAACCTCTGGCAAGCTTCCCAGTTATTCCGTGCCAGCTACAGGGGGAAAACAACTCCCTAAAGAATTAACCCCTCCGAAGAGTGCACCCTCTCACAACAGGTTATCAAAAAGACACTACGAGCCCAAGGATAAAAGCAAGGATTCGATCAAGGATTCTGAGAAGGAGAAAATTGACATTGTCCCTTCCAGCCAACAAGATTTGGTTGCCCCCGGGTCACGAGATTATATCCATGGTCCTGAGACTCTGGCTAAGCTGGAAAAGTTGCGAGAACAATTCCCTAACATCTTCTTCGAAAGGATGATGTTTGTTCCAGCCTTGGAACCAGTCCCTAGGAACTGGGATACTGAGGTTATCGGGCACAATCACCATGTAGCCAGGCAGTATGAAGCGATGAAGAAACATGCTGTTAATCTTTCAGAGGTCATCCGAACGCTTGAGATGGAAGCACATAGATCCAAAGCGAAGATAGATAACAATGAAAGAGCCAGGGCAAAAATGGAGAAGGACTTAGAGGATGCACAATCTCTGCTTGCCTTGGCCCAACGAGATGCTAGAGCTTACAAAACAGAGCTGGAGGAGGCCAGGCAATGTTTCCATAATGAGCTTGATTCTAATAGCAAAGAGCGAGTGTTATTGAAGCACGAGGTGGAAGATCTCAGGATGGCCAACTCTGAATTGAAAACAGCACAGGATCACTTCAAGGCCGAAAGAGCTGCTTAGGAGAAAGAAAGGGCAAGTTTTAAGGAGAGTTTAGCTTTGGCCGAAGGAGAGAAAGTAATTCTGAATGAGCAAGTTGCGGATGCAGAGAGGCGCGCGGCTCTCGCCGAAAAGAATGTAGAAAGTGCCATTGAAATGGCTACTGCTTCTAACAACAAGCTCCTCGAGAGAGAAAAGGATATCGAAGGGTTTGAAGAGATGATATTTGACTTCCTCGGCCACGTCCTCAAAACCCGTAACATCTCGTGGATCCCGGACTACCACGTCACTTTAGCCAACATATGGGACGCCATCGTTGATGGTGAGAAGCGGAGATTAGGAGTTGAAGGGATTGACGAAGATGAGCTGATGAGGACCATTCTGAGGGATAACGAGCCCGAGGATTTGGCAAAAGGCCGGCGCCTAATTCAAGAAGAAATGGAAAAGGAGAGGGCCCAAGATAAGGGCAAAAACAAGATTAACGAAGGTTCGAGCTCAACTGTAGAGCCCAAGGCCTCCGGAGTTGAGGAATATAATCCTAGTGATCCATTAATACCTTTGGGCCTGACTCCTATGGTTGTCGGAGCTTCTGCGGCTAGCCTGGATGGAGGATCAGCGGAAGGTATCTCCATTTTTTCCCCACAATTTGTCAAAGCAATTGTGAGTTGTCGTTGTTTGGTGGAGCAACCAATCGAATTAATAACATGTGTTCCTCATAATACAGGTGGCGGGCCCGTCGACAAGGATGTCGAGAGGAGGACAGAGGTGGAGAAGATTGACGTCTCGCCTAGCGCCGGTGCTGATATACCGAAGCAGGCTGAAGGTACAACAGCGGAGAAGGGCGTCCTGGCACTCAGAGCTGATGCTCCCAAGGATGACGAAACCATCGATGCCTTGAAAGATATGAACGGGCGCCATGTAGATGATGAGGAGGATATCATTAGTACCAAAGAAGTCGAAGGCGATGACGACGAGACTTTGGCTAAAAGAAAGGCTAGGCAGGAAAAGCAGCTGGCTTTAAAGAAGGTGGGACAAGAGCCTTTGAACGTAGCTCCTGTCTCGGAGTTTGACCCCAAAACTGGGATGGTTCTGAAACTCCAGCCTAAATCGATCACTAAACAGCTTCATTTTTAGAATCCCGATGATTTCCTAGCTTCCCTTGCTGATAAAAGAAAGAGAAAGAAGGATGAGGAGGAGACTTCGGATGAACCTTCAGCTCCTCTTATAGACAAAAGGAAGAGAAAGAAGGATGATCAATCTGATACTAACAAGGCGGAGCTGGAAAAGCAGAAGAAGGAGAAAAAGTCCAAACGTAAATAGGATACTTTCGCTTGTCTATGTTTTGTTTTTAAGATTCCCACTGGCCATGAAATGTAGTTGTGAGACTGGCCCTCACTTTTGTTTTAGGTTGCCTTTTACGTTTAGGCTTGCATTTCATGAATGAAAGTTTATTTCTTTTGCATCATCGTGTACCTGCATTTAATAAACTTTTCATGTTCAGTCATAAATTATTTACTTATAACCACAAATCATTCAAGCAAAAAAAAGACTTTAACAGCATTGTATCGCATCAAGATACACGTATGCATATATCTATCCCCAATCAATCGTTAAAGATTGATTTTAGTTGCATGCACGTTGCCCCCTGTTTCTGAACATGGGGGACTTGGAAATTTTTGTAGGGTTAGAGTTCTTGCGGTGCCCGGCTTTTGGCACTTCGGTACTCTCCCGATTCATCTGCGGGTCAGAGTTCGAACTCGTGTCATAGTCTACGCACCGATCCTTCAGCGGGATAGAGATCCTGTGGGCGCTGAGTCTCCAGCACCGTTCTCAGCGCTTAATCATAGACGCTTTTATACTCTCCTAGCAGTCGCCGAGGTTAGAGTTCGAGCTCAGCAGTTTTGTCGCTCCCCGATCCTTCAACGGGGTAAGAGCTCTTTCTCAGCGCTCAGTCGGAGATGCTTTTATACTCTCCTGGCAGTCGCCGAGGTTAGAGTTCGAGCTCAGCAGTTCTGTCGCTCCCCGATCCTTCAGCGGGGTAAGAGCTCTTTCTCAACGCTCAGTCGGAGACGCTTTTATACTCTCTTGGCAGTCGCCGAGGTTAGAGTTCCGTCAAGGCGGTTCCGATCATGGTACACCGCCATGACTTACGGACATCGCCTTCATGTCCGTTATGCCCTCTCTCGGCTCTGGAGAGTTTGAGCGCTATCAATGATATGATTTACTTTATTGCATCCTCATAGTTTTGACTGGTGATTGCATTCCATTCTGATGGAAGGCACCTATAATTATACGCTTCTGTGATCGTTGCATGGTTCACAGCAATTTCCATAAAAATAGAAAGGCAGATAAATAATAGTGCAATAAAGGTAAACGACACACAATATTTTTATAGTGGTTCGGTCGAATCATGACCTACGTCCACTTTATAAGTTTTGCTTAAGAAATCGGACTATTCTAGGCAAGTCGTGCCTTGTACATGGTCCTTAATAAAGCAAAAGAACAGATCTGACATCTTTACTTTAGATACGGCCGTAAATGTTGGGCATTCCACACTCTGGGCATTTCCTTTCCATCTACGGTTGCCAGCTTGAAGGTTCCATTATCAAGCTTGCACAGAATGGAGTACGGTCCTTCCAACTTCGCACCCATATGAGTTGGGGCTGGAAAGACACGCTTCAGAACCAAGTCTCCGGGTTCAAAGGTTCGGGCTCCAAACTTTTTGTTGTAGTATCGGGCGACCTGTTGCTTGCATCTCAAGGCACGCAGGTCTTCTTCGTCCCTCTTTTCTTTGATCATATCCAGGGATTCAAGGAGAAATTCGTTATTAGTCATCGGATCGTAATAAGTCACTCGGTGAGAAGGTACTTTTATTTCAACCAGGATGACTGCTTCTGCTCCAAAAGCAAGGGAGAAGGGGGTATGTCCTGTTGCCGATTTATACGTTGTCATGTAGGCCCATAGTGCTAAGGGTAATTCATCAACCCACATGGCTATTGCCTGTTTCAGTCTTCTTTTCAGAATGGACTTAATCACTTTATTCACCGCTTCGACCTGTCCGTTCGACTGCGGATGCGCCACAGAGGTGTACCGTTTCTCAATGTGGTATTTCTGGCAGAAGTCTCTGAATTCAGTGCTATCGAACTAAGTTTTGTTGTCAATTATAACAATCTTTGGAATCCCAAATCGACAGATGATGCTCCTAACGACGAAGTTGATCACTCGTTTGGTTGTGATTGTAGTCAATGGCTCAGCCTCGACCCACTTAGTGAAATAGTCTACAGCTACAATAGCGAACTTCGCTCCACCCTTAGCTATGGGGAGACTTCCGATGATATCAATTCCCCACATAGCGAAAGGCCATGGGCTTGTCATCGTTTTTAACTGACTAGGAGGTGCTCTAGGTATCTTTGAAAATCTTTGGCATGCATCACACTGTCGTGCGTACTTCGCCGCATCTTTGTTTATGGTAGGCCAGAAATAACCATGCCGCAACACCTATTTTGCCAATGTTTGCCCTCCAGTGTTATCGCCGCATTCACCTTCATGTACCTCCTGCAGCACACGCTTGATGTGGTCATGAGCTATACACCGGAGAAGGGGCATCGAAAATCCCTGTCTGTAAAGAACCCCGCCTTGCAGAACGTATCGGGAAGCTTTACGAATTACTTTACGCCTCTCGCTTTTCTTGGTCGGAAGCGTTCCATTTGTCAAGAAATTCTTTAGAGGGGTCATCCATGACTCCCTTTCTGGTTCCGTCTCTAGTACCGGATCAATTTCCATCTGATCTATACTAGGAGACCGAAGTACTTCAACTGGGGCTAGCCCAGTCTCTTCAGGATCGTCGGAACTAGCCATCTTTTCCAACTTATCCGCCTTTTGATTCTCTGACCGTGGAATATGAGATATGCTGTAGTGATCGTAGCCATTCAGCAACTCCTTCACTTTCTCCAAGTATAAAATCTATCTTGGGCTTTTGGCTTGGAATTTTCCAGTGATCTGGTTCACAACTAACTTGGAGTCGCAAAATATGTCCAGCTTTGTGATTTCCAACTCCTTTGCGATCCTTAGCCCGGCTATCAGGGCTTCATATTCGGAGTCATTGTTAGTGGCGTGAAACTCCATCTGGATAGCATAGGATATCAGCCGTTTCTCAGGAGTTTCAAGCACTACTCCAGCGCCGGATCTCTTGTCATTCCTAGCGCCATCAGTATACAATCTCCAGGCACTGGGATCGAGAAGTAACTTTGACGGGTCAGCTTCTTCGTTCACTATATCTTCCTCCGGGACAGTAAACTCTGCTATGAAATCGGCTATCACTTGCCCTCGTATTGACCGCCGGGGCTGAAAGTTCAGATTAAATTGACTCAACTCAATGTTCCATTTGAGTAGTCTTACAAACGCTTCTGGTCTCTGTAGAACTTGCTTGAATGGATGATCAGTGTACACGGTAATGGGATGAGCCTGAAAATAATGTCGAAGCTTTCTAGAGGCAATCAGCAAACTGTATGCCAACTTTTCTATCCTTGGATAATTACGCTCTGCTCCCGCCAATTTTTTTTCTCACGTAATACACTGGTCTTTGAACGTTATCTTCTTCTTTCACCAATGCTGAGCTGATCGCGTGGGACGACACTTCCAAGTACACGAATAAGTCCTCATGATCCATCGGCTTAGATAATATCGGAGGTTTCTTCAGGTGACTCAGCAAGTTCTGAAACGCTTCTATGCGGTCAGGCGTCCATTTGAAGTGGCGTTTTCCTCGCTTTATCAATTCGAAGAATGGGATGCATTTGTTCGTAGCACTGGAGATGAATCTGCTTTGTGCGGCAACTTTCCCTGCAAGCCTTTGCACATCTTTAATCTGCCTAAGCTCCTGAATGTCTCTGATTGCTGCGATCTGGTCTGGATTAATCTCAATCCCACGAGAACTGACGATGAATCCCAAGAATTTTTCGGAGGCGACCCCGAATGAACATTTTGTTGGGTTGAGTTTCATCCCGTACTTTCGAAGAATGCCAAACATCTCTGCCAAGTCCGTAGTGTGATTGGAGGATTACCTGGACATAACCAACATGTCGTCGATTTATACTTCCATTGTTTTCCCAATCTGGTTATAGAACATTCTGTTCACTAACCGTTGATATGTAGCGCCTGCGTTCTTCAAGCCAAAGGGCATTACCACGTAGCAGTATAATCCCAGATCCGTAATGAAGCTAGTGTGTTCTTGATCTGGAATATGCATTGGAATCTGGTTATATCCTGAATAAGCATCCATAAATGAGAGAAGTTCATGACCCACCGTTGAGTCCACCAACTGGTCGATCCTGGGTAACGGAAAACTGTCTTTCGGGCATGCTTTATTCAAATCCGAGAAATCGACATTTGTTCGCCACTTCCCGTTGGCCTTCTTTACCAGAACTGGATTTGAAATCCAGTCTGGGTAGATTGAGTCTCTGATAAATCCATTACTCTTTAGCTTTCCAACTTCTTCTTTCAAGGCAGCGGACCTCTCTAGGCCCAGCATTCGCCTTTTCTGTTTGACCGGAGGATGCTTAGGGTTAATGCTTAATGAATGGCTCATGATTGATGGGGATATCCCGCACATGTCTGCGTGGGTCCGAGCAAATACATCCAAATTATCTTTAAAGAAATCCGTCAGTTCTTTAGCTAAATTCGGATTTAACTGGGATCCAATCTTAAGGACCTTCTCTGGGTCACTATCATCGATCGGTACATCCACAGTTGTCTCGTTGGGATTCGCCATTCTGCCCCAGGTTCTTTGTCCTCTCTGGGATCTATATCCTCGGGAAACTCTCTGGGCGACTCTCCTACGGTTATGCTCTTTAATTGCTATGAGGTCTCCGCCCTTGTGGGGGGAGAAGCGCCCTTGGTTTCTATGTCTCCTCCGTTGCGAAGTAGCTTTAGCTCTGCAATATAACATGCTCGTGCGGCAACCTGATCTCCTCTGACAATACCAACACCAGCTTCTATAGGAAACTTCAATAACAAGCACCAGGGGGCTATACAGGCTCTAAACTTTGCGAGGCCGATCGACCCAAGAAGGCATTATAGGGTGATTCAATACCCAAAACCATGAAGGGAAGAATTCTCACTCTCTGGCGTTCTCCTTCCCCAAGTGTAACTAGTAGCTCTACATAACCCATTGGAGCGGTGGATGCTACGTTAAATCCACGAATCCATCCCTCACAGGGTTTTAAGTCTTTTATCTCGAGATTCATCTGGTCGAATGTCTTTTTGAAAAGAATGTTGATGGAACTCCCGTTATCCACAAAGACTTTATCAACAGTGGTTGGGCCAATAGGTACTGTGATTACAAATGGATCTTCGGTCGGAGCATGGACTCCAATGCTTTCTCATTCGCGGAAAACGACGTCGTCGGACATCATCTTTTGTTGCTTTACCGGGACATTGTCCTCAGGGTTGCTGCAATCCCCTACCCCGAGGTGCTGCTTGGCTGCATTGACATACTGATTCAATGCCTTGGAACCGTGCCCGACGAGATAAAGCCCTCCGATCATGGTATTGATAACAAGGTCCTTTCCCTTTTGCTGGGCAGTTGGCCTGACAGCAGGTTAATTCTGGTTCTGATTTGAGGCCTGTACGGCTTACCCCCTGTCTCTGGGTGTCACTCTGTATTCATCCAATTTTCCATCTCGGAGAAGCCTCTCGACCACATCTCTTAGGTGACGGCATTCATTTGTCGAATGGCCATGAATCTGATGGAAGAGACAGAACTTCCCCGTTTCACGTTCTTTCTCCGTCGATTCTCTGGGAGGAGTCCTTTTATTTTGGAGGACATTGTACGAATCCATGAAGATATTCTCCAAAGTATCGTTTGTTGGCGTATAACTCTCAAAAGACCTGGGACGAGTCCTTCTCTGGGAGTCGTTCCCTCGATTCCTCTTCCGGTTGTTGCCATTACAGTTATTACCATTGTTTCCTGACTGACGACCACCCTGGTTTCGGTTTCCGACATTAACCTCGACCTTCCACGAGCTGTCTCCTGTCTGCTTAATGGCGACATTGCTCTGGATTTCCTCTTTATCGGCCATTTTTGCCTTTCGGTTAGCATATACTTCCTCCCGGCGTAAGTGCACGTTAGTTTTTTTGTAGAATAATTCTCTAGTATGAGGTGGCTTGCAGGCCAGGTATCTCCCAAATTTGGTGTCTTTATCTACCCCATCAATTAGGGCTGCCACAACAGTTGGCTCATGAGGATCTTTGACTTCAGTAGCGGCTAGGTTGAAACGGTCTAGATACACCCTCAAACTCTCGCCTGGTCGTTGCTTGACAAGGAACAAATCAATCACACTCTTCGTTCTTTGTGCATAGATGCAGAACTGTTCCATGAACCTTTCACTCAACTCCCTGAAGCTGGAAATTGATCTTACTGGTAAGTGAGTAAACCATAATAACGCTACATCTTCCAGGAATATAGGAAATGCTTTGCACTTGACAGCGTCGGAAGCTGCGGCAGCGGTCATTGACCAAGAGTATCTCATCAGATGTTGGACGGGATCAGATCTACCCACGTAACGGTTCATTTGCGGCATGTTGAAGCGCCTTGGGAACGTCGCATCTAAAATGTCATCAGTGAAAGGGGTGTGACTGCGGTCAATTCCCCAATCTTCATTCCGTTGTCCACGGCTATCTGCTAGAATTTGATGGATCATAGCTGCAACATTGGTCAGCGGAGGCTCGAGATCAGCGCTTCTTGCTCGGTGGAATTCTCTAATCTCCCTTCCAGGAGCGGCCACAAAATCCGAGGCTCGGATTGGGCTTCGCTGCCCCCTGTTACCATGAGAATTTGTACGACGAAGGGGCTGAGGTAGTCTATTCTGAACAAGGCTGTCCATACCTCGAGCTCTGGGAGTTGCGGCACGATCATTCACATTGCGGTTTGAGGGCCCTGGACCCAGTGCCTCTTCATCCCGTGATGGCAGGGTTCCAAATCGGAGCTGCTCTATATTTTCAGGCCTCTCATACGGTCGTCGCAGAGGTCTTGGCGATTCCTATGACGAAGAAGAGTACTCTCGGGTGAGCGA
Source organism: Allium sativum (assembly GCA_030737875.1). Classification (NCBI taxonomy): domain Eukaryota; kingdom Viridiplantae; phylum Streptophyta; class Magnoliopsida; order Asparagales; family Amaryllidaceae; genus Allium; species Allium sativum. The sequence continues at coordinate 649,140,766 of CM060923.1, forward strand.
ACGAACTGGGGGCGTCCTTTGCCTTGCGAGATCATGGAGCCTTCTATCCATAGAAGTCAAGTTCTGTCGCAGCACGGAGCTCTCCTGACTTTGAGCAGCCAATTCATCAAACAGCATCTCCCACATTTCAGAAAAGCGAGAAAGATCTCCCTCGGTAACGGGAGCAGAAGGGTCATATTGATCATCATCATTTTCTCTTATGCGCAAAGAGCTTGAGCCAGGTCGAGAGGAGGGGCCAGGACGGTAGGAGCGAGCCATAGGCTCCTTTCCAGGTCGAGTCGTAATCTGGTCATCACTTCGGATCGTGGTGGATCGGTGCCTGTGATTCGGTACGCCTCCTGGGGTTGGTTCGTGGTCACGGTATGCGGAGGATTCGGGGCGTTATCACGGGATCGAGTAACAACCCCTCCAGCTTCTCGGTTCGCAGCGCCACCCTCAAGTCGGATCGTGGCACCCTGATTGGTTCGGGTCGCCCCCCTGTCCTCGCGATCCGCGGTCCCCTCGACGACCTGCTCATGTGCACTTTCGCCAACCACTTCATTCGCGACTTCATTCACTTGCGAAACTCGCACTTCCTTAGACTTCTTTCCAGCCATGATATCAGATGTTGCTGGAATCTTCAGAAATCTGAACAATGAAGTTTTGGGACTGTTTTCTTCGGATTTTCAAATCCGAATAGTAGAATAGCAATCCGGTAGGCTGAGAATTCAACTCTCAGTGAAAGCACCAAAAATGTTAGATCAAAATTTGGACCTAACACCCAAATTGTTCTGATTCGTAAAGAATTATAACTGGAGAATGAAGAAAACGCAGAGAAGACACAGAATTTATGGTGGTTCGGCATTAACGAGCCTACGTCCACTTTATATGTTATCGATTATACTTTGAATGCTAGTACAATCAATGATTTCTCTTAAACTCACTCTTACAATTATGATTTCTCTCAGTAATCTCGAAGTAAAACTGATAAGAAATAGTGGTATGACAACATTGGTGGAATCAGTGCTCAATACTGCCAAAAGATCCTGAAAAATGCCAGTCTTTAGGCTATTCATAGCTGATTCTGTCAGGCGGTTCGCGGTCACACGTGGTGCAGATCCCGAGAAAATCGGATCGGATCGAGCGTTGAGGAGGAATTGGTCAATATGACAGTTGTGGACAGGTGTCGCGAGATCCGTGCATTTTGGATCACTGAAGACCCGCTCGTGGTTTGAACAAGTCAGAAGTTTCGCCACGTAGCAAGGGATCGGATCAGAGTGAGGTGGTGACATAGGTGCGGATCGGGTCGTGCTTCCCTGGGCGGATCGAGTCGTGCTCCCTTGGACGGATCGGGTCGTGCTCTGCGCTGGCGATCTGAAAGGCGCGATCCGATCTTTTGAGGAATGTAGTTCCATACTTTCTTCTTGTGTGTGAACCTTGGTGGCTTGGTCAAAAAGCTAGCCAACAGAATGTTAGCTTGGTTGAAAAGCTTCATGTTAGGACGATCGTGGATATTTATCCGCTGGACTATAAATCTAGGTATAAAGATGATATGGTTTTCAAAAACCTTTGCTTATTAGAAAACATGCATAGACATAGTGGGAATGGGATTCATTGGGCTAGAACCAAGTGTGGGGGAAAAAGTTGGTGGCATTCTTTGCATCGTATGCACCGCAAACACATATATCATTGTATATATGATCCGCTCTTACATATAGTTAGATTGCATTTCATTGTACAAATAATTTTGCATTTCATTCACCTTTGGGTACGATCAAACGTGTTTACAGTGTGGACACTGTTTAGTTCTAGTGTGGGCGGAGTCTGCATTACATCCTTTTTATTTATTTATTTATTTTCTTTAATTTTTCCTTTTCACTTTCATGCATTTAGATTGGACCATCATGCATTTCAGATCGTAGTAACATACCATAATTTTTTTTAAAACATGACTCATTTTAGATTGATACAACAAGATAAGTTAACGATTGTCAATCAGTTGATAGTATATTTTTCTCTAAACTAAGATCAAATAAGAAATATGATTAAAAGTTGAATTTTGAGGGACAATAGTGTAACCAGTACATAAGGAGATTCTTAGTTGATGGCCACGAAGTTTATTCTAAATTGTAGTCTTTATTTAAATGAGTGGAGGGCTTAAAATACTTATATTGGCTTTTCAAATCTTTAAAACTAAGTGGTGTTAAGATGAATTCGCGTAATCTCTCTTGTTCTTCTATTTTCAATAATAATAATAGCAATCAAGGGGTATCCAACATTGCTTGTATATCTAGCGTTGGTGTGCAAACCAGCCAAGATCTATCCGACATGTTGTTGACAAAGTCAGCGTTGGCATATCTTGGTCTCATTTTATGAGTTGGACACCTAAGGATTACCGACATGTTGTTGAAAAAGTCAGCGTTGGTCTGCACAATCCGCCAAGCTCGTTCCCAACTCTCTGCCAATCTGCAAGGCAGTGTATGGGTGGTATACCTTGGTCTTTTAAGTTAGGTGTATGTAATTAATCACATATTTTAACTTTTATAGAGATAGAGAATAAGCGATGATGCCAAGCACTTCTTGACCTTATTGATTTGACTAGTCATACACAAGGAAATTAGAATACCACGTCACGGACTGTGACAAGCAAATTAAGAATTTTTTTCATGGATGTAGTATGTTATCGACTGAACCAACTGGCCAAACTAGAGTTTAACATTGAAAACTTGATTTATGCTGAAAATTTGTGACAAGTTGAGGTATCTAAAATAAAATCAACTGATTAGAAATTGTTAACGTAATTTGTTGTACCACTTTCCTGAAATAGCTCTTATTTTTCGTTTTTATTCGCATATGTCCATTGCATTCGTGTATTTGCATTAGAATCATAACATGCTGCATTTGGATTTTGTGGGAAGTATCCGCTGAAAACCCTCATGAGACACCACTAGTCCTACTAGGGACACCTAGAGGTTTAACGGCTTATTGCATATGCTCAATGCAATCGTGCTTCCTACGAAAGTGTGACTTATCTAGTTTAGTTTTTTTTCATTTTTTTTACTGGAGGACGAGTAAAAGATAAGTGTGTGGGTATTTGATTAACATAGAAATGTGTTTATTTTATGCTCCTATATCTTATCTTTTGTATATAAATAAATAATACTTGGGTGTTATTTTGTCACTTTTACAGATATGCCAACTAAGCCACATGCAGCCATAAAAATAGAAAATAAAGATCAAAATGCTGTGTATATACATATGAAGGTCTGCAGATGAAGACCTCGCATTGTGTTTCTTTTGGAATTTAATATATGTTCATCTTTGGTAGAAGAAATCTCCTGAAATCTTACCTCCCTTCAATTAGTCACGTGCCAAACAAGGAAGAGATGGGAGGAATAAATTGCTAATTAAGATGGGAGGAATAAATTGCTAATTTATATGGGAGGAATATTTCTAATTATTATGGGAGGAATAACTGCTAATTAATTGGCCCATATATGCATAGACTGGATTAGGGTTTTAGGTTGGCTATCTATCTCCTATAAATATCCAAGTAATCTCATTGTAAAGGATCATCCTGGAATCAATAAAGTTTTCTTTTTCTTCTCCTTTCTTTTAATTCTGTAATTTTTATTTTCATGGCAATTTGTGTTATCTAGTCAATTAGATTTGCTAAAACACAATTGCTGTTGCAATTTTAATATTCATTAGTGATTCACCATCTGATTAGATTCAGCGGTAATTCTAATTTTATTTCCTGTTTGTTATTTTAATTTCTGCAATTTTAATTTCTGTTCTTTTTACTGCTTCCCTAGGTTATACTGGATTGAATACAGATTTAACTAGATTTAGATCTGATTCAATTTAATAATAGTTTAATTGCAGTTTCAATTTTGTTTGCTTTCAAAACCAACCTCGAGTATTTGTCTAACTCACCCAAGAAATTATGTAAATAATTTAATTTAATTTACCTCCCTGTGATTCGACCTGCATACTACACGATCTGTGCGCTTGCAGAATTTATTTTAAAATTTCGCGCTTTTCAAATTCATAGAAAACCGACGATCACCCTTAATGCACGACGATCAACTTGTCACATTTGTTCATATCCTTAGCCTTTAATGCCTCGATGTTGAACCTTTTCAGATAATCTCTGAGAGACTCCTCTTGCCTCTTTTTTGATGTTAGCGATGACTTTGTAGTCCACCGTTGGATCTTTGCAAATGCAGAACTGCGCATAAAATTCGTAGGAGAACTGTTTCCAGAAGTAAATGGTGTTTTCTCTATACTGGCTATACCATTTTGTTGCCGCCCCTTGAAAGGTCACTGAGAAAAGGTGACATTTGACAGCTTCAGATGCAATGTAGAGATCCATCTGGCGGTCGAAAGCCATTAGACGATCATCGTGGTCAGTTGTCCCAAGAAACTTTATGGTTGGAACCTTCACTCTCGATGGTACTATGGTGTTCATAATTTTATCAATGAAATGAGGTACCCTATCGTTGTCGTTAACTCTGTCATCTTGGGTTCTCTTCCCTTTGCTTCCTAGCAAGCCTTTGACGGTCTTTCGAGTGATGTCTTTAAGATTAGATTTCGTGTTGTCATAATTTTCTCTCTTGGGACCATAACCTTCGGAAGTGGAACTTCGGACTGCTCCTGCTCGCATTGATTTCCTTGATTGTCAATTCCTGTCAAATAGGACTTTTTCTTCTTGACGGAAGTTGCCTTGAGCTTCTTCTTTGCTCCTGAGTGTTGAATGGGAGCTTTTCTTTTTGGAGATTGATTTGTTTCCCTTTGACTAGATTTGGTGAGTCTTGAAGATTTCTTTGTTTGAGCAGCATTTATCTGAGCTTGCATCTCTTGGAGTTGCTTCTCCAAGGTTATAATCCTTGCGACACTATCTTCCATTGTGTTTGGTGGTTATGTTGGGCTAGATGTGGCTCCCCTTTCGTTATTATTCAGATAAGCGTCAAATCCATGTTTCCTTCGAGGGCTGCACTAGGAGTTGATTCCTTTTTTCGATCTTCCAATCATTTTGATTTCATCTTTCCTGCCATGATGCAACAAATTTACAAAGTTAATTTTGATAGACAAATCATAAGGATGGAAGTTCAAGCTACGCTATTTTCTATCAACAACCGGAGTAAGTTATATAGGGCATTTGTTCAAGAAATTTGATCCAGTCACGATCCATGGTTATTGAAGGATGCTCAAAGACCAGTATTACTTAGCTAAATCTACCTTTCCTTAACCGTCGGAATCTCTGTTCTGAAGATTAGTTGTCCTTCCCTGATGTGACGAATATCACACTTGCAGTATAGTGGAGTTCCGAAACGACCTGGAGAAGGTTTACCTAGCTTGACATAACTAATGTCTTATAGAATCAAATACTCCCCAGATCACGAGTATGATGATATATATTGTGATAAGAAGAAAACATGCTAATGCTTCTACCTATTCGGGAAGGAGGGCGTCGCAATGTTTATTAACTCAGATGATCATTCCGAATTGAATCGACCTGAAAAGCCTTGCCTGCATTAGAGATCAAGTTATAAGCCTGCATACGACCTCGTTTCCGAGGTCATGAAGCATTAGGCTCATTATGAGAGCATTGATCAGCGTTGCAAAACCCTCACGATTGAGGGAGGAGGACTTCAAATTCCTAAGAAGCCCTTCCTCCTTCACGAAGGTGCCATAATCAACTTTTTCATACAAAAGTTTAGTGTTAACTCCTTGTTTTGTCATAATGGCACAACAATATTGTGAAATTGCAAGATGTTTAAGTCTCAAAATTCATCATTCATAAATTGTAGATGTATTATAGGAGTTGAAGAAATCCTCAATCCGATCAGGGAATTAGGATTTGCTCTTTCTAAAGAAGAAAGAATAAGGTTGAGAAATGAAAAATTCTTCCCCCTCAATGTGGCTCCTGGGGTCTTATTTATTGAGAATTTGGGGTCCCATCTGTTGTTAGGCTATTATGCATGAAAGCGGCTTTGCCGTCGCTTTTTCCCTCGGTCTCGGATGTTTTGCTTCCGACCGTCATTGGAGTGCTAATTATAGTCTTCAAAGTGAGGCTTCCGATGAATTGGGGCTTTTTGGAGATTGATATGGGCTTTTTGATGTGGTGGCTTTCAGATGGTATTTGAATTCCTAGTAGCAGCTCCTGGGTGTAGACTCTCGGGCGTAAGCTTTTGGATGTAGGCTTCCGGTTTCTCATGAATACTTAGAGGAGCTTGCCCTCACGATGTATGTAGATAGCTGCTGGTTCGAAACTGTTGTTAGTTTCTGTACTTAGGTAGATTGGTAGGATAATATGTATCTCTTCTAGGGTCCCGGTTAGCCTTCGGGTGGATTTTTGGGACATTTTGGTTTTCAGAAAGGGAGCTCCCAGTGATGTTTTTGAAGTCTATCAATGTGATCTTTCATCACCTATGCTATAGTTGTTTCGGAAGATAGCTCTGGATAATCTTTATGTACCTCTGGCTTGATACCCTTGATACCTTCACCTTCCGATGTGTTGGTATTAAGTAGATTAATACCGGTAGCCCTTCCGGGTTTCAATAAGCGGAGCTCATGTCTTCCGCTTTTTTGGTATCTGTCCTAGTCCACCTTCCGCTACAGAACTCCTTGCCGTGTAAACCCTATCGGATAGACCCTACCTGATAAATTTTGCCGATCATTTTGTAGGCTTTGATCTCCTTTCTTTCCGAGAGGTGCTGGTTTATGCTTCTCTCAAATCATTCTTTCCTGCTTTCAGTCTTTTCTATCATTTGTCTTTTTGGCTTTTGGAAGATTCTTCCGTGCTTGTGTTTCTCCAATACCCCTTCACTGTTAGCCTATGTCGAGGGTTAATTTTGGTAATAATAACCAGTAAAAAATTATCATTGTACAATTGCTAATTTCATTTGTGTAAGGTCTGATAAGCATTTAATTTACTCGTTTCATTCCTCTTAGCAGGCTAAATTCTGGCTCAAGTTGAATGTTCTGACTGGCTTATCTCTGAACAATTTTAAGGTGATGTCGTTCAAGAAATAAAAACAATATTGATTCTTTATGTATTTATCTTTGCATGACAGAACATAAATATTCAATAAATTTATATTAATTGTTCTAAGATTTGTTGTTTTTTCTTTATATTTTAGTTGTTTAAAAATCTGCATCCTTCTAAAGAGCATCTTCTAGTAGACAGTGTTTTGGGTAACATGAATGATCCAATTTCCAGAATAAAATAATTTAGGTATACTTATTATACTATCATGAATTTTGCATGCTTGTTAAATTGCGAATTTTCACAATGTTAGCTGATTTTAGTGTGTGTTATCATGTGATACAATGTACTTGATTCAGAACCTGTATCCGACTAAAGAGCATCATCCAGTAGATGATGCCAATAAATACGCTGAACGAGGGATATGGCCGTTTTAAGCTAATAACATCATAATCCTCTACTCGTACATGAAACTTATCTTATGTTATTTTTGAGAATTATTCGATCCGATCTTATTTGGTTTGATGGATGATTGTGCATTGTAATAGCATCTTATTAGTTCATTTTTTTGTAGACTCAAATGTCAAGTATGCTCGTTCCATCCGAGTAGATTCATATTTTGTTTGAATTTAGTTAGGCCCCCCTTTAAAATACATGGTAGATTGATGAATTCAATCAAATATAGAAGCATTTAAATATATGTCGTTAGTCCTTATCAATAATTAATTTGAGGCGTGATAGTAACAAATAATGCAGGGTTCATTAACTTATTCGGTTTCCATGAAACCGTAAAGAAAAAATGAATAATTGATTGAAAACCATTGTTATTTTCTAAAGAAGATGGTATATCTGGTTTGTTGGTTGATCTACCTTGAAGTAGACATTAAGAAAGAGTTAAAACATGTCAGCTACCTTATCAGATTACTGCACACATTGGAGAAATATGGGGAAGCCATGCCACTGATTTTATGCATTTTTTGCATCTGTGTCTGTGTCAATAGCTCTCATGAAGATATCCAAATTGAAAGAAAAGGACCGTGTGCATTGTTCATGATTGATTTTTATCCTACCCTTCTGTTTATTATTCCATTCTTCGGTTGTTGCCTTAATTTTTTGTAATAATTTAATACCTTACAGTTCATACATATACATATAAGTTTGAAGACCGGCCGGTTTTGGACATTAATTTATTAATGGAGCACCTACAATTGTTGTGCACTATCAGGTATGTACTATTTTTTCTTGTGTTATCAGGTGCTTTTCGAACATATGCATACTAGGCATTTTTCTTTCATTGTTTCTAAGTGTGTGTGAGCATACTTAACTTTGTCTAATTTCTAATTCAGTTATCCTTTGCCTAGTAGTTCCAACAATTCAAATCAACCGTCAACACATTATATTTATAGGATGTTACTATTTGTATACAATTTCACCTTCCGGTCACCAGACCATTCGGTCGTTCATCAATGAACAGAATTTTGTCAAATTTTTCACTGTTCGACGGTCATTCACAGTCGAAGAACGTGATGGTTGGTCGGCAGTTCACCACTAAACAACATTTCGTAGTGGCCGGAAGAGATTTCTGAGGTACTAAAAGTTGTACCTTATTTACATCTTTGTTTACTTGTTGCTTCTACATGGCAACAAAATAACTCTCCAGTTAAAACATATGAGGTGACTCTGACAGATTAAAAAACTAATTTTAAGCTAATAAAGTTTTGTAAAAATCGGATAATAATTTGACTAGGAATAATGTCACTCCAAAAATTAGTTCCAAGGCAAATAATGATTTAAAAAACTTGTTTGGTTAGCAAATATATGAGGTCATGTTGAAATAATTTTATCCAATACCATTCTCTAGGCGGTCGTTTAGCTATTTGTTCTGAAGCTTACTGTTTCTGATTCTGTCTTATAAATCATAGAGGGAATATGGAATGTTTTCATTGTTTGTTAGTGTAATGTCGTAAACTTAATAATTTCCCGTCATCTTTGGTACATTTTTGTGAAGAATTCATGTGAGTGTGTTTGGAAGACTGAACATGTCGTCAGATGGTTTCATTTATTTAGGTTTTTTGGATGAACTACAACTAAAAGAAATTGATTCTTAGCTTCATTTTTACTTACTGATTGTTTCTTATATGTATTCGTGTTGCTATAAACTTTTAGTTGTGTCTATTCTTAGCTTGCATGCATACTATTAGATGAGCAGTGGATATCAAGAGAAGTCTATGATTTTTTGGAAGAGGGAAATTCTTAAGTGGAGAAGGGAATAAGTAAAAGAAGAAAATGCATTTTTCAACTACGTGCTTATTGTTTGTTTGTTTTGTAAGTAATTTGTTAATATAGAAATGTAGAAAAGTTGATAAAACAATATGTATGAAATACTAAGTTGTTTGAATGATATGCGTGAATATTATGTCGTGATTTTTATGTATTTGTTTATGAAAATTTAACATATTTATATGTGGATAAAAATGTTTAAATGTGTGTATACATGAAAAAAGTTGAAATGATGATATAAAAGGAAAAAATTTAATAAATTAATAATATAATTAATAGTGTTTCAAAAACACTATAGAAAGTGAACCCGGAAATGTTATAGTATAACTAAGTAACCGTTATAGAAACACGTAAGAAATGCTAACTATTATGGGAACAAATGCTATAGAAATATCGCAATAAACGCTATAACATATAAATAAAAAGCTATAGAAACATACATACAAACACTATAAGAAGTCAATATTGGATAGTATATTTTATAGTGTTTTTGTTCGATAGAAAATAATAACGCTATATAAAAGTCTTCTCTCATAGCGTTTATATTTCCACTATTCAAAGTAGGAGGTCTAAGATAGCATGTCATTACATGGCATTCTCTGAAATGCTATGTTAGGCTATAATAGCATTTTTCAAACACTTGAAAGCCTCATTTGTAGTGATTATTCGTTAATTTCTCAGCACTATATTCCTTAGTGTTAAATTTCTGTCCATTAACAAAGTATATTGGATATGTCTTGACCACTCTTTTTGGTCCCACTGCAAGATATTTCAACCCTTCATTAACAACATAATTTATGGGTTCACAAATGTAATTTGTAAACCAACAAAAATTCTTTATTGAGATCTCTGTTTGGATGTTCATGTTCAAAAAACGCTCTATATATAAATAAAATACTACATTAGATTATACACACGCAAGCGCTATAGAAGAATATAAGTGTGTGCTACATGAAGATCTTTATGATCTAGCCATATATCTACACATTTCCCAGAAGGTCGACTATGTTGTCTAAAAATAGATAATAGTTTTTGAGTTGATTTTGGTTCGCCGCCTTCATTATTACAAGGAACACTTTCAAATGATATAATCATACGATCGCTGAAATAATGAGAGAAAAAGAACGAAGCTTCATCTTCGATGTAAGATTTACATATCGAATCTTCAACTCATGCTTTTTGTCTCACTTTTTCTTCAGAGGATTCATATATCTATGCAAAATTAATTTATATTATTTCATGTTTTAAATGCAATTAAATTAACAGGTAACATGTTTATATATACCTCTTAAATGGATACATCCATCCATATTGGACGGGACCTCGAAGTCGTGCTTCGGTTGGGAGGTGAACAGGTAAATGCTCCATTACATTAAAAAAAACCTAGAGGAAATATTTTTTCTAATTAGCATAGCAACATTGGAATATTTACTTCAAGTTTACGTAAACATTGCACTTTTAAAGTAGTCGAACAAAGCTCTTTGTAAAATATACTAAGCTCCAATAGTACCTTTCAAACTTTTAATGGTAGTATTTCTTTGAATTTAATGAGAAATAAATGCTCCATCATAATGTGACAGTCGTGACTTTCCATTTTGCTCAATTTCCCAATTTTAAAGCCAACACATATACAAAGGTTTTGATGAAACCGCATTAGGAAATCTTAATCCTTCAACCCATTTTAGCACAACTTTAACTTAATTATTATCTAATTTATAAATGCTTAGGACTTTTTTTTACTATTATTTGGTTTCACATCAAGCTCAAGACATTTACATAATTCTTCTATATCGCGCATTAATTTCAAATCTTCTTTAGTCTTCCCTTTAACATTCAAAATTGTGTTAAAAACATTGTCAAGTACATTTTTCTCAATATGCATCGCATTAATATTATGATGAAGAAGAAGATGTTTCCAATATGGCAACTCCCAAAAAATAGACTGTTTGAACGAATTATGAATAGTCGATTTTCCTTCAATTTTTATTTGAACTACAGTTTCATATGTCTTTGGATAATCTTAAACCATTTCATATATGTCTTCGCTAGACCATATCATTAGTGATTGTCTGGTTTCTACTCTATTAGCAAGAAAGCCTTTCTTGTATACTCTGAAAGGATGATTTACATGGGGAAACAACAACGACATTCAAACCATGAAATTTTCTTACCAAGCGGTAAGGAAAACACTCATGTTTCTTCCATGCAATATGGACATGCTAAAAATCAGTAGTACTCCATCCTAAAAGCTTTGCATAGGCAGGAAAATAACTTATAATCCACAACAAAGAAGCGAACTTATGAAAAAAAATTCTTCTTTGAAACATCTTATGTTTCTACTCCTTCATTCCATAATATTTTTAATTCTTGAGTTAGTGGTTGTAAATAAACATCAATTCCTTGTGTTGGATCACCAGAGCCAGGAACAACAACAGTAAGAAACATATATTGCTCTTTAATACACATCCATGGAGGTAAATTATAAGCTGTGATTATAATGGACCATGATGAATATTTAGCACCAAATTGAAAAAATGGTGAAAAACAAATGCACGTAATCCTACTCTGACATTATGACTCTCTGCTACAAACTTGGGATACGTTTTATCGAAATGCTTCCTTGCTTCCTCATCGGCCGAATGTGTAATAACCAGAAAATCTGAGCCAATTTTAAATTTTTATTTTGGCAATTTTAGAGGATTTTGAAGATTTAAAATGAAATATTTTAAATAATATCAACGAGAAATTTATTTTGAATAGAATTCGAGCGTATATATTTATATACGTCGTCGTTAGAATATAAATATTTTATTTTAATTATATAACGAGCCTGAAATGGCGCGGTAGTTCGAAAATTCGATTTCAAAGTTTAAAGGAATGAATTGGGTGCAAAATAAACCGGATTTTAGTGAAACTAAAATTATTTGAATCCATTTGTCAATATCTTTCCAACGAATCCGAAAAATTGAAATTTCATAGCGGGGATCAAAAGATATGTCCAGTTGAAAATTCAGAATAGTCGTTATGGAATTCTAGCCCTTAAAAATGGAAATTTTGCAAACGACCTCCGTTTTCGGCGAAACCACTTTTGTTGGATCCATGATGTTAAGTTATTGCTAGGTTTCAAAATTCATAATTTTCTGAATCAATATGTAAGTGTGGCAAAGGAAAACGCGTTTGACCATCTTTAGTTGATTTTAATCGACTGGAAAATGACCATTTTTCAAATGGTCTCAGAATTCGATGAAATTAGTTTTGTTAGGACCGTATCAACAATATGAAGCTAGAAATAATTTGTCTGGAATTTTTAGATATTGTATGTGATCCCAGTAATTTAAAATGTGCGTTTAAATTGAATATATAAAGAATTATTTTTAAATTCAACGAAAACTGATCGTAACAGTCGAATTGGCCTACGATACATATACCAAAGCGTTCGGGATAGGGGTAGTTAGCTAAGGGCGACATTCGTTGGGTTTCAGTTGGAGTTCGTTACGAGAAATATGAATTTTCGAAAATAAAAGAAATTAAATATAATACATAATACACTCCCTCCCTTGTTTTCTCTCTCTCCCTCATTTAACAAATAATAAAAAATAAAAAAAAACCCCGAAGCCCACTGTTGCACTAACCCCTCGATCCGCTTTCCTCCTTCATCAGACCCCGCGCCTCCATCCGCGACGCCACTGGTTCGATCGCCCTCCACCCTCTGCCTGCCCCGTCGCCCCTTCATCAAAGGATGTGCTCGTACCCAATTTTCGACACGAGGAAGCCACCCAAACCTCGCGGAATACCAAGTCACGCCGCCCTCTATCACCACCACGCGCAACCGCCTTCCACTTGCCCCCCTTGCCTGAGCGCGCCCTCAGCCTCTTGTCCAACCCCAAAGCACCCGAAAATAGTGAGTTTCCTCCCCTTCTTCCTTGTTGGTAAATAAAATTGTTCCCTGGTTAATTCAGTTTTTAGTTTGTATAAATTAAAAGCACTACAAAGAGAAGTGATTTATAAAAAAAATGAATTGATTTTTAAACCAAGAGAGTTTCGATGTTTAAAACAAACAAGATGTGATTTTTATTTTATTTTATTTTTATATTGTATGAAGCATTGTTTGAAAATATATGTTTTTTTACTCATGTAAAAACAAAAATTTTAGCATAAGAAGTATACAATTTTTAGCATGCAAAGTGATGAGTTTTACTTCTAGAAAGCTAGGATTTTTAATTTGTTTAAAGTTTTGATTTTTATTAGAAGGGATTATATTTTTCAATTAGAAAAGACATGACTTTTATATAGGGAAGGTATATATTTTTATAGTAAAGAAAGAAAAATATAATTTTTAAAAAACGTATGAAGCGAAATAAAAATCTGGTCCTTATATGAGAAATAGAGATATAAAAATATAGTTTTTTTAGAGTAGAGATGGATATAAAAATACGACTTTTATATATGTAGCGAAATAAAAATCTGATTTTTATTATATATAGTGAAATAAAAATGTGATTTTTACAGCGTTGAAATACAAATGTGATTTTTATATATGTAGTGGCTATGGACAACGAAATTGACAAAAGGGCGAGCATGATGAAGATTTCTACATATGAAGAGTCGTAGTGTTGGTTTAGCTAGTCGGTGAGAACTCCTCACTTTTATGTTTATTTCTAGTTTGAAATATAAACTAGGATGCAGACGGTGTTTAGTAGCACCCGACACCCGTCATCCACAGACCATGGATGGCTTGTATGTTTGATTTTGATGTGTAGTTGATTGTGTGATGTGAAATGAAATAAAAATTTTATAATGGAAAATATTTTATAGTTAAAAATAGAATTTTTAACGTGTATTTAAAATGAAATATAAACAAATCGAACGATTTGTTTATATACACACATTTGACTGATATTGATTGGAACGATAAATTTTACACATCGCCCATCTGCACAAATAAAATCTGTGATTGTTGATTTGAAACCCCACACGGGTATTGGGATGAGAGTTGACATACACTAATCTCGATTGTTTAGTTGTATGTCAATCGATGGATTGACAGACTGTGTAAGCGTTTATTATTTATATTTAATGCTTATGAAGTTGTGTGGTGCACTCTGGATGATGGTTGATTATTTATTGTTGTTATTTTATACATGTATTGTACGAAAATCCATATAATTAACATTATATAGTAATTGATTGGGCCTCATTCCAGTTTTGAAATAGAAATATTTGAAATAGACTATTTGGAAAAGAAATATTGGAATAGAAATATTTGAAATAGAAATATTTGAAATAGGATGTTTGAAAATAGATATATATGAAGCCGTGTTGATTAGGTTGACGCCATTTTGACGTAAACGATATTTATATCGATTTTATTCATTTTTCAACGAGTATTGAAAAGGATTTGAAATTTGAATTAAATTGAATAGATTTGAAATTCGAATTGAATTGAAATTCGAGTTAAATTGAATAGAAATTGAAATTATAATAAAATTGAAATGAATAAAAATTCGAATTAAATTGAAATTGAATTGAAATCGATTTGAAATGAATTTAAAACGAATTTATAAGGAAAATTTCAATTTTGATTTGAATTTGAAATGAAGTTGAAATCGTTTTGAAAACGAATTCAAAATGATTTATAAAATACATTTTAAAAGGAAATCGACGAAGTATATACCATATATATAATATAATGGCCTGAACAGAATATTGGAGATTTGAAATCTAACGGTTGGATTTGGAGTTACGTCCAAATCAAATTTGAAAAAGGTCGCTGTAAGTGCAGTTCGATGGCCATTGATGGAAATCGACTGTACGGGCCTTGATAAAATTATTAAAAATAGTAATAATTTGTGTAAAATCATAAGAAATGATTTGTGAAGAATTGGGATGAAAAACTCCACATTTGAAAAGATAAAAGTAGATTTTTATCGAAATGAACTAGTTTTGAACTAGAATTATAATTCTATTTATTTTTAAAATTAATAAATTGGATTTGAAATGGTTTTGAAAATAACCTGAATTTCCAATAAGTGAATTGGAATGGATTTGAATCGAAATTTTCTTCGGAATATTTCGATGTTGGATTTCGTATGATACAGATATCGTTATAGGAATTTGAAAGACATATTTATATCATTATTTCCAATACGATATTTGTTGGTCGTAGAATTTGATATTGAATATAAGCAGATATATTTTCTATTCAGAGCCTTGTATTTAATATCAAATGTGATTTGGGTTTGTCGTGAATGGTATCTTCATTAACACGGTTCTTAAGCCCAGTTGAGAAAAAGATTAAATCTTTTTATTTAGATTTAATGAAGTGTACCAATTAAATGGAATTTAATTGGAATTGAATTTGAATTGATTCTTGGGTTTATCGTGAACGGTGTTTTGAGTAACACTTGTTCTTTAACCCGATAATTAATGGAATGTGATTTGGGTTTATAGTGAATCATGTTTTAAATGACATTGATTCTTTAAGCCAGTTAAAGATTAAAACTAAGTGGAGTTTTAATGGATCTTTAATTAGATTGAAATAATCGAGAGTGGAGTATCCCCAGTTTTGCTCCAGGCGATAGTAAAATCTTTAACTAGATTTGAACGTGAAATGGTAATTGAATTTAACGATAAAACCGTGGTGTTAGATGTGAAGTATTACCAGTTTTACTTCATGGGATAAATAGGTTGGGATTGGGAAATAAAATAAATAATTACTTCAGTATGGTTCGCTAATCCCGACTAGTTTGAAGTGATATTCAAAGGAAGATTATAGAATTAATTTAAAGAATTTATCTTTGATAAAATTAATGGGAACCTTGCCCAAAGTGTAAGAATATTTGAATAAAAGAATATTCTAAATTGGAATGAGGCGTATGTTGTATTTGTGTAACACTTGTTTATTATATAAGCGAGTTATTCAGAAAGACAGGGTCTATCCCATTCTAAATAATTGATTCGACATGGTATCAAAGGTGTAGACGGTGGTTGAAGACCGGAGGTCTTTACGTCATTTAGATAATTGCTGATGATCTCGATTGGGTCGTACACCCAAGAGGAGGGAATCAGTTAGTGATCGTCCAGATGTACTTGGAGATCGATGGAGATGTGGGGTACTAGGTGCCTCTGGTTTCGTTCAGACCCAGAAAGAACTTGTAAATGGACTGTGTGTCTGACATCGGATTTTATTCTGTGTGATTGATTTCTATTAAATATATATCTGTTTGGCGGCGGAGAATTTATTCTCTTGCTTAACGCCTTTTTTTGAGATGTACAGCTCAGGGGTTATATATTGATGGATATCGAACACATGGAGTGAATTGCCTGTGTGGCATGCCTAAGTGGCAAATGATCAAGGCTTCTGTTGAAAAGCAAAGTCTTGTGGGTGATGATCAAAGCACGGCCTGTGTGGCATAGCTTTGTGTAGCGTCGATTCGCAAACCTCACACCCCGGAAGTGGACCAGAAACGGGAGAGGACATCAAGGAGGGCATGCGTTTCCTTCTAGCTAGAAGTGGCATCAGTGGTTTTACACGCCCTGACGAGTTTGACTTATGTGGTTGTTGCTGTTGCGAGGCGCCTCGGATGTATCGGTGACTGTGTGGAGTCGATGGAGTCATTTGGCTCATTTACGCCCCATAGGGCAGGGAGACGTAGTGTTCAGGCATTTTAATCCACATCGGTGGACCGACCCTGACGATCCAAGGGCTCACCTGGTTCTGGGTCCTGAGACATGGTAGGCTAGATTGTCTCGAATCGGTAGAGGACGATCCCTGGCCTCGGTTCACAGACGGAAATCCAATTTCCAATACGTGATAATTCGGTTTAATTTGTAGAGCCTAGTATGGCGACATAGTGGGATAGGGCGCTTATGCCATCTATGGTTGATACTTATGATTTGAAATTGTTTTGACACTATACACTTATAGTTATAATAAAAGATGAAATTTAGCAGATCAATCATCCTTTGGCTATTATTAGGTAAAACCCTATCCTCCGGCTTGTGTTGCATTGTGTGATGGGACCTGGGTCTTATAACAGCTTCATTGTTCTTTATTTAGCATTGCGTTGTTGTTTTATGCATTGGTATTCTTGGGAGGAAACCCGTTCCATGTTATACGACGTTGTCCCTTGATTTACCTAACTTTAAAATAATGATTAATAACTGTTTTAGTTCTCACACCAGTCCCATGACTGACCTGGATTTTATTGTTTTAACCTAAACTCTTGGTGCCCTTATTTTGACACGGGCAGCTAGTAGTTTTTGTCTTGCAAATTTATATTCACAGGATCCTGGTTTACAGCTGGAACGGTACTCGGAAAGCTATGTATCAGTGTATTACTTCTAGTTCTGTATTGTATTATTTTCCGCTGCGATGTATTTAAATGTAATTTAAATCTCTGATATTTCTGTGTAATATTCATTTATACTCTGTATATTCTTGTATTCTGATGGTATTGTTGTAATATACAATGAAATGTTCTTCTGTCTGCGTTCTAATTTGTCGTGATCTCAATACAATTAGGCGTTTCGAACGGTCTGGGTCTGTTTATAATTAGCGACTGATTCGGATCGAGCGAAATTCTTGGTCGTTACATCGTGGTATTAGTGCTTTGGTTTACGAAGCTCAGAGAACAAGACACATTAGAACCGTACAAAAGAATTCATCAGAAATTGGATTAGTAATATCCAATGAGAATGACTCGTTAGAGATGGGATCAGTAGTATCCTAGAACGAGTGTGAAGAGCATATTTTTAAAATGAAAATAAGCTTTGTTTTGAAATTTAAATCGTTGTATACATATTTGAATATTTATTTTATATTGAATTTGGACAATCCAATATATAAAGATTTTGCATATGCGCCTTGCAAACGTATATTCGAAGTTTTAATATACTAGATAGATATAGGATCACACTCTAGTTGCCTGGAGATGATGTTGATAATGACTATGCATCATCAATATTTATGTTCTTGTTTCGAAAGTGAGATTTCTATATATTTCCAATTGACTGGTGTGAGAACCAAAATTAGATAGGGCCTATTGTTGTGATTTGGCACCAAAAATGTGATTTTTGACTATGTATCAAAGTTATGAATTTGAAAAGCTAATCAACTAATTGATTGCTGATTATGTTGTTTGATTATTGGTTGATTAATTTGAATTTGAACCATTTTACCAAATTGTACCAAATAGTGAATTGTATTGAAAATTAGTCGCATTTGCATGCATGTACATGTACTTACATTGAACAGGTCATAGTAAGGAGGCTAGAGCAGAAGAATAAAATTGTTTGCCCGACAAATAGGTACATGTTTACCATAATTTACTGTTTTGTTTGGGTGATGATGATTTTATGAGCCTATTGGCTTTTTCTTTTTCTTTTTCTTTTGTACTGAAGAAGGCCATGGGAGGATATATGAAATATCCCGAAGTCCCCGGTGCAGGGAGGTTATGGCGAAATTTTTCGAAAATTTAGGGTGTTAGCCAAATTTTTGAGAATTTTTCAAAGTTCTTAGAAACTGAAAAGTTGAAGAGCTTAAGCCGTAATGGAAAGAAATGAAAGTTGAGTTGATTTGTGAAACAACTTTTGGCTTCGTTCCTTTTCGGGGACGAAAAGTTTCAAGTGGGGGAGATTGTAATAACCCGAAAATCTGAGCCAATTTAAATTTTTTATTTTGGCAATTTTAGCGGATTTCGAAGATTTAAAATGAAATATTTTAAATAATATCAAAGAGAAATTCATTTTGAATAGAATTCGAGCGTATATTTTTATATACGTCGTCGTTAGAATATAAATATTTTTTTTTTAATTATATAACGAACCTGAAATGGCGCGGTAGTTCGAAAATTCGATTTCAAAGTTTAAAGGAATATACCGGGTGCAAAATAAACCGGATTTTAGTGAAACCAAAAATATTTGAATCCATTTGACAATATCTTTCCAACGAATCCGAAAAATCAAAATTTCATAGCGGGGATCAAAAGATATGTCCAGTTGAAAATTCAGAATAGGCGCTATGGAATTCTGGCCCTCAAAAATGGAAATATTGCAAACGACCTCGTTTTTCGACGAAACCACTTTTGTTGGGTCCGTGATGTCAAGTTATTGCTAGGTTTCAAAATTCGCAATTTTCTGAATCAATATGTGAGCGTGGCAAAGGAAAACGCGTTTGACCAGCTTTAGTTGATTTTAATCGGCTGGAATATGGCCATTTTTCAAACGGTCTCAGAATTCGATGAAATTAGTTTTGTTAGGACCGTATCGACAATACGAAGCTAGAAATAATTTTTCTGGAATTTTTAGATATTGTATGTGACCCCGGTAATTTAAAATGTGCGTTTAAATTGAATATATAAAGATTTATGTTTTAAATTCAACGAAAACTGATCGTAACGATCGAATTGGCCTACGATACATATCCCAAAGCGTTCAGGATAGGGGTAGTTAGCTAGGGGCGACAGTCGTTGGATTACAGTTGGAGTTCGTTTCGAGAAACATGAATTTTCGAAAATAAAAGAAATTAAATATAATATATGATATACTCCCCCCTTATTTTCTCTCTCTCCCCCATTTAACAGAAAATAAAATAAAATAAAAAAGAAAAAACCCCGAAGCCCACTGTAGCCCTAACCCCTCGATCCACCCTCCTCCTTTATCGTACCACGTGCCTCCATCAGTGACGCCACCTCGTCGATCGCCCTTCACCCTCCGCTTACCCCATCGCCCCTCCATCGAAGGATGCACTCGAACCCAGTTTCCGACACGAGGAAGCCACCCACACCTCGCGGAACCCCAAGTCGCGCCGCCCTCTCTCACCACCACGCGCAACCGCCTTCCACTTGCCCCCCTTGCCTAAGCGCGCCCTCAGCCTCTTCTCCCACCCCAAAGCACCCGAAAACAGTGAGTTTCCTCCCCTTCTTCCTTGTTGGTAAATAACATTGTTCCCTGTTTAATTCAGTTTTTGGTTTGTATAAATTAAAAAAACTACAAAGAGAAGTGATTTATAAAAAAATTGAATTGATTTTTAAACCAAGAGATTTTCGATGTTTAAAAAAAACAAGATATGATTTTTATTTTTTATTTTATTTTATTTTTATATTGTATGAAGCATTGTTTGAAAATATATGTTTTTTTACTCATGTAAAAACAAAATTTTTAGCATAAGAAGTATACAATTTTTAGCATACAAAGTGATGATTTTTACTTCTCGAAAGCTAGGATTTTTAATTTGTTTAAAGTTTTGATTTTTATTAGAAGGGATTATATTTTTCGATTAGAAAAGACATGACTTTTATATAGGGAAAGTATATATTTTTATAGTAAAGAAAGAAAAATATAATTTTTAAAAAACGTATGAAGCAAAATAAAAATCTGGTCTTTATATGAGAAATAAAGATATAAAAATATAGTTTTTTTAAAATAGAGATGGATATAAAAATACGATTTTTATATATGTAGCGAAATAAAAATCTGATTTTTGTTATATATATAGTGAAATAAAAATGTGATTTTTACAGCGTTGAAATAAAATGTGATTTTTATATATGTAGTGGCTACGGACAACGAAATTGGCAAAAGGGCGAGCACGACGAAGATTTCTAGATATGAAGAGTCGTGGTATTGGTTTAGCTAGTCGGTGAGAGCTCCTCACTTTTATTTTTATTTCTAGTTTGAAATATATACTAGGATGCAGACGGTGTTTAATAGCACCCGACACCCATCGTCCACAGACCATGGACGGCTTGTATGCTTGTTTGTTTGATTTTGATGTGTAGTTGATTGTGTGATGTGACGTGAAATGAAATAAAATATTTTATAATGGAAAATATTTTATGGTTAAAAATAGAATTTTTAACGTGTATTTAAAATGAAATAAATATAAACAAATGGAACGATTTGTTTATATACACACATTTGATTGATATTGATTGGGACGATAAATTTTACACATCGGCCAACTGCACAAATAAAATATGTGATTGTTGATTTGAAACCCCACACGGGTATTGGGATGAGATTTGACGTACATTAATCCCAATTGTTTAGTTGTATGTCAATCGATGGATTGACAGACGGTGTAAGCGTTAATTATTTATATTTAATGCTTATGTAGTTGTGTGGTGCACTCTGGATGATGGTTGATTATTTATTGTTGTTATTTTATACATGTGTTGTAGGAAAATCCATATAATTAACATTATATGGTAATTGATTGGGCCTCATTCCAGTTTTGAAATAGAAATATTTGAAATAGACTATTTGGAAAAGAAATATTTGAATAGAAATATTTGAAATAGAAATATTTGAAATAGGATATTTGAAAATAGAAATATATGAAGCTGTGTTGATTAGATTGACGCCATATTGACGTGAACGATATTTATATCGATTTTATTCATTTTTCAACGAATATTGAAAAGGATTTGAAATTCGAATTAAATTGAATAGATTTGAAATTCGAATTAAATTGAAATTCGAGTTAAATTGAATAGAAATTGAAATTATAATTAAAATGAAATGAATCGAAATTCGAATTAAATTGAAATTGAATTGAAATCGATTTGAAATGAATTTAAAATGAATTTATAAGGAAAAATTCAATTTTGATTTGAATTTGAGATGAAGTTGAAATCGTTTTGAAAATGAATTCAAAACGATTTATAAAATACGTTTTAAAAGGAAATCGACGAAGTATATATTATATATATTATATATATATATAATATAATGGCCTGAATAGAATGCGCCGCGCTGCGGTAGTTCGTGAATTTCGACCATTAACTTCGAATGGACCTTTGCGGGAGATCCGACCGTCGGATTCTCCTAAGACCGGAACCTTGGGTTCGTATCGAAAAGAGCTTTCTAACGAATATTGGAGATTTGAAATCTAACTGTTGGGTTTGGAATTATGTCCAAATCAAATTTGGAAAAGGTCGCTGTAAGTGCAGTTCGATGGTCGTTGATGGAAATCGACTGTACGGGCCTTGATAAAATTATTAAAAATAGTAATAATTTTTGTAAAATCATAATAAATGATTTGTGAAGAATTGGGATGAAAAACTCCATATTTGAAAAGATAAAAGTAAATTTTTATCGAAATGAACTATTTTTGAACTAGAATTATAATTCTATTTATTTTTAAAACAAATAAATTGGATTTGAAATGGTTTTGAAAATAACTAGAATTTTCAATAAGTAAATTGGAATGGATTTAAATCGAAATTGTCTTCGGAATATTTCGATGTTGGATTTCGTGATGATACAGATATTGTTATGGGAATTTGAAAGATATATTTATATCGTTATTTCCAATACGATATTTGTTGGTCGTAGAATTTGAAATTGAATATAAGCCGATAAATTTTCTATTCAGAGCCTTGTATTTAATATCAAATGTGATTCAGGTTTGTCGTGAATGGTGTCTTCATTAACACTGTTCTTAAGCCCAGTTAAGAAAAAGATTAAATCTTTTTATTTAGATTTAATGAAGTGTACCAATTAAATGGAATTTAATTGGAATTGAATTTGAATTGATTCTTGGGTTTATCGTGAATGGTATTTTAAATAACACTTGTTCTTTAACCCGATAATTAATGGAATGTGATTTTGGGTTTATAGTAAATCGTGTTTTAAATGACATTGATTCTTTAACCCAGTTAAAGATTAAAACTAAGTGGAGTTTTAATGGATCTTTAATTAGATTGAAATGATCGAGAGTGGAGTATCACTAGTTTTACTCCAGGCGATAGTTAAATCTTTAGTTAGATTTGAACGTGAAACGGTAATTGAATTTATCGATAACACCGTGGTGTTATATGTGAAGTATTACCAGTTTTACTTCATGGGATAAATAGATTTGGATTGGGAAATAAAATAAATAATTACTTCGGTATGGTTCTCTAATCCCGACTAGTTTGAAGTGATATTCAAAGGAAGATTAAAGAATAAATTTAAAGAATTTATCTTTGATAAAATTAATGGGAACCTTTACCAAAGTGTAAGAATATTTGAATAAAAGAATATTCTAAATTGGAATGAGGCGTATGTTGTATTTGTGTAACACTTGTTTATTATATACGCGAGTTATTCAGAAAGACAGGGTCTGTCCCATTCTGAATAATTGATTCGACGTTGTGTCGAAGGTGAAGACGGTGGTTATAGACCAGAGGTCTTCACGTTGTTTGGATAATTGTTGATGATCTTGATTGAGCCGTACACCCAAGAGGAGGGAATCAGTTGGTGATTGTCCAGATGTACTTGGAGATCGATGGAGATGCGGGGTACTAGGTGCCTCCGGTTTCTTTCAGTCCCAGAACGAACTTGTAAATGGACTGTGTGTCTGACATCGGATTTTATTCTATGTGATTGATTTCTATTAAATATATATCTATTTGGCGGCGGAGAATTTATTCTCTTGCTTAACGCCCTTCTCTGAGACGTCTGAGCTCAAGGGTTATATATTGATGGATATCAAACGCATAGAGTGACTTGCCTGTGTGGCATGCCTACATGGCAAATGATCAAGGTTTCTGTTGAAAAGAAAAGTCTTGTGGGTGATGATC
Organism: Allium sativum; assembly: GCA_030737875.1. Lineage (NCBI taxonomy): Eukaryota > Viridiplantae > Streptophyta > Magnoliopsida > Asparagales > Amaryllidaceae > Allium > Allium sativum. The sequence continues at coordinate 649,164,583 of CM060923.1, forward strand.
AAAGCACGGCCCGTGTGGCATAGCTTTGTGTAGCATTGATTCGCGAGCCTCACACCCCGGAAGTGGACCAGAAACGGGAGAGGACATCAGGGAGGGCAAGCATTTCCTTCTAGCTAGAAGTGGCATCAGTGGTTTTACACGCCCTGACGAGTTTGACTTATGTGGTTGTTTCTGTTGCGAGGCGCCTCGGATATATCGGTGACTGTGTGGAGCCAATGGAGTCATTTGCAATTACGCCCCATAGGGAGGGGAGACGTAGTGTTCAGGCATTTTAATCCACATCGGTGGACCGACCCTGACGATCCAAGGGCTCACCTGAGTCTGGGTCCTGAGACATGGTAGGCCAGATTGTCTCGAATCGGTAGAGGACGATCCCTGGCCTCGGTTCATAGACGGAAATCTAATTTCCAATACGTGATAATTCGGCTTAATTCGTAGAGCCTAGTATGGCGACATAGTGGGAAGGGGCGCTTATGCCGTCTATGATTAATACTTATGATTTGAAATTGTTTTGACATTATACACTTATAGTTATAATAAAAGAAGAAATTTAGCGTATCAAGCATCCTTTGGCTATTATAAGGTAAAACCCTACCCTCCGGCTTGTGTTGCATTGTGTGATGGGACCTGGGCCTTATAATTGCTTCATTGTTCTTTATTTAGCATTGCGCTGTTGTTTTATGCACTGGTGTTCTTGGGAGGAAACCCGTTCCGTGTTATACGGCGTGGTCCCTTGATTTACCTAACTTTAAAGTAAAGATTAATAACAGTTTTAGTTCTCACACCAGTCCCATGACTGACCTGGAGTTTATTGTTTTAACCTAAACTCTGGGTGCCCTTATTTTGACACGGGCAGCTAGTAGTTTTGGTTTTGCAGATTTATATTCACAGGATCCTGGTTTACAACTGGAACGATACTCGGAAAGCTATGTATCCATGTATTACTTCTAGTTGTGTATTGTATTATTTTTCGCTGCGATGTATTTAAATGTAATTTAAATCTCTGATATTTCTGTGTAATATTCATTTAAACTCTATATATTCGGTATTCTGATGGTATTGTTGTAATATACAATGAAATGTTCTTCTCTCTGCGTTCTAATTTGTCGTGTTCTCAAAACAACCAGGCGTTTCGAGTGGTCTGGGTCGGCTTAGCGACTGATTCGGATCGAGCGAAATTCTTGGTCGTTACAGGATGGGTCAACATACCTTCTTCCTTGGATCTCAGCTTATGCCATATCATATGAGATGCAGTTACAGAAGATGCATATAACTTTAGAAGCCTTGGAGTAATGGCTAAGTAATAAATAAGTTTGTATTGGACTTCCTTTTCCTTCTTCTTTCCTGGTTTATATCTTTCATGATTATATATTTTACGATTTCTAAGGTTTACGTCATCTTTCCAAAACAACATGCATCCATTTAAACATTTGTCTATTTTCTGATAAGGTAAACCAAATGCCATCATAAGTTTTTTAACTTCATAGCGATTTTCACACTTTAAATTATAGGGCGACATGTTCCTTTTCGTTGCTTGAACAATAGCTATAAACCTAGCTTCAATGGTGTTGTATTTTTACTTTATTGTAATGTACTCTACGATTACCGACAGCTGAGTGTCGCTTTTACAATGATTCCAAATAGGTTTCTTAGAAAAATCCAGTAAATCATAAATTTTCTTAGCTTCAATATTCAGTTCTTTAGCATTTACATCATCGTAATCAACTGCAACCATATGAAACATTAATCGTGCTGCATCTTTGACCATATTTTCAATATGGGTTATACTAACATTTTCATTAATAGCACTTTCTACCTCAGACTCTACAGAAGTATTTTCTACAACTTCTCCATGACAATCCCAAAAATAATACTTAGGTACGAATCCATTTTTGCACTAATGGTCTTTCACAATACCGGGTAACAAATACTTCAAATGTCTACACTTGCTACACGGACAACGAATTTCTGGATCACTTCCGTCGTTACTTAAAGCGAATTCAACGAAGACATTTATACCATTATAAAAAACTTCTTTATTGAACCTCCTTGTCCTCTTCTATGGTTCATCCATCTCCTCTGATCAACAAAATAATTAATCATTTTTTCTATTTGAGAAATTTAGCACAAGTTACAAATTAATATTCATTTTCAAGAATACAAATTTGAAAAAGCTTGTTTTCATGGATGTACAATGCATGTATATATAGTTGTTAAAAATAAATAACAATTTCATGAAGTTAAATATATTTTCAAAAATATGACACATTTTTTTAAAACACACCTTTTTACATGGTCAGACATCCTACTTTCCAATATAAACACAGTAAACATTTACATTTTGTATATTACTTCATCTCAAATGATTCAACAACATTTCGGCAGCATTTCCCTTTTGTTTCATGCATTGTACACAAGTGCATGTAAGCAGGAAACAAAATGAAAAGTTAAACCAAAATTTTGTGAATCAAACGAAGTAGTATACAAAATGGTAATGCTTACTGTGTTTAAGTTGTCCAATACAAGGACAAATCAAACAAATATTGTACCAAATGAATATTAATGGTCGTTTATTACTTTATTTTGACAAAAGTGACTATTTATATGGCAATCATGTACAACACTCGTCGGATGGAGCAGAAAACACTCAAGGGGGCATTAGCCAATTAGATGTGCGCGTTTTACTTGACAACACAAAAATATTTTAATTTATCACGTTTGTTCGAAGTATCGCATCAATTTAAAGCTAATTTACTACTATTATCATTTCAATAGAATCAATTAGATTTTAGACTCATATTTTTTTATTTATTTTTGCATAAATCAAAACGTGCACAATATACTATTCCAAGATCATGAATTCAATTTTTCCTACATGAACTAACACAATATAAGAATTACACATGCACAACGGTGCACATATACACAAATAACCACAATTATACAATGGTCAAAACCAAGATAAGGGGGATATATGCATAAATTACCAAACATTGCCCATAAACTACCCAATTTCAACCTAACACATGAAATATGCAAATAATAGATGCTACAACCCATTACAATGCTATTGGAACCAATTGCAGTCAGTAGATAACCATAGTTTTGGATTTTAAGCATATATAGATTTAGATAAAAATTGAATTTTTTGCAAAAAAGGAGATTATACCTGAAATTAGTCGCGCTGGAAGTTTGAATTGAAGTCGGGGAGGTCTCTATGCGAAGTAATGAGTTTTTAGAGGATAAAGTTTCGGAATTGGGAGCTTTAATGTATGAAACATGAGCTGAATTCATAATGGAGCAAACGAAATTTGCGGAAGAAAGTTTTGGGTGGCTACAGTATTAATCATTAATTTTTGGCGGCTTCTGACGGTCACCTACGACCATCGCAAACTGCCGAAAATTGGCCGTCGCAAACTGTCCCCTCCCGCGCAACCGTATTAAGCTATGTTTCTTATGGTGACATAAGCAAGCATAATCATGCATGACACACACAGTGTGACAAAATATATGCCAAGACAAACGCTGAGTTAAAAACATCTTGAATGGGTTCAGATGAAAAAGGCATTTGTCTTTTGAATTTCATTGGTTCGAAAAGTGGAAATGTTTTAATTTGTATTCTAAGCAATTATAAATTCAGGAATAAACTATTCGGATAAAACAATTTAAATACCTCATGTATTCACAATTTCCACAAATCAATGCAATTTGATATTGCAAAATTATTTCTACAAGTGAATAGTGTGCCAGAATTCGGGTATATTCATCAAAGGAAAATATGCAAGAATTTACCACCATAATCGAAGGTGGTATTTTAGGCAAGGATGCATTTTTCGATTTCAAGACATTCCAAATATTCACAAAAACATTAATTTTTGCCAAGATTTTCCATCAGGGTTTCCAGAAATCAATTGTACACACACAATAAGTATTGAAGAAAATTAGAGCAATCAGGGTTCAAAAACCTATATATAACACCTGTTCATCATCGGCATAAACATCAAGTTCGAAACAATTCTAGAAAACAAAGAAATTAGAGTTCTTACAATTGGTTTTCAATCAAGAGAGTTTGCAGTTTGAAATCTTGGAAGTGTACCAATATGCACTCATTTGAAGATCGCAAGAAATCAATTCGAAGCAAGCCGTGATTTGAACAAGGATCCAAAACCCTAGATTCGACACTATTGAAAAAGAAAGGTGATGCCTTGTATTACAAATTTAGAAGAAATAAGAGGGCCATCTATTTTCTTTTTTATTATTGATTTTTGGTTTTTTTTTGAATTTGTTCAGGAGGGAAACCGACCGGAGTCGTTAAACCCTCCCTAGTTCACCTAGCCTGGTCCGCGAGCACCACATAAGTGGCTGATCTTAGCGCACGCATATGTTAAGCTCTTAGCACGCCATTCTAGGTTTTGAACTCATGCCACTGTTACCATGGCGCAAGTCCTTAACAGCTAGGCTACTACAGTGGACTTTTTGGTGTTATTTGTTTGCTCTTTTTTATATAAAACTTGTTTTTAGTTGAGTTGTACCTACATGATTTTGTAGTTAAGAAAATAACAACTTAGGTGATCAGTCATGTCAAGATTTTGAGCTTCGGTTTAGAGCAGTAGCGGAGTTTGCGAGTTTATAGGGTTTCGTACGCGGGAATCTGTTTCAATATCTTGTAGAAATCTTGGGAATGAAGTAGTAGGAAGATTTTGCCGAAGATGGGTAATTCTTGTGTGTGATTTATTTTTCTACAGTTTCTTTATTGCTCTGTGTTAGTATTTATTTTTAATTTGCAATAAACCCTATCAATCTCATCTAGGATTAGTCTGAATCCAACAAATTGTTAATGTGTGTCCTTACTCCTTAGTTTAAATTATTTGGATTTCTTTCAATTAAAATACGAAATTCGTTCTTAATTTATATAGCAAAAATTTATTTTTCTTTAAATCTAAGTTTTCTCTAGAATGTGCCCTTGAAATAAATATAGACTAATAATAATAAATAATTATATATATATATATATATATATATATTGACTAGCTTTTTGGCAAAAATTCGTTCAAATACAAAGTTGAAGTTTGCAACCGGATATCGGCCAATTCCAAACCTTAAGGGATGACTGTCACCTAAGGTTGACTAACCACGGGTCGACCCGAAGCTACGCCATAACAAGTAATAGCTCGCCTTCCCAAGGCGCCATTCTTCCAAAGACAAAAGTCAAGTCGATCAATCAAGCCCTCAATAAATAGGTCGAGCTATTCCAGAAGTATCGGGTCAAACCTAGAAAATCGGATCAAGGATTCTAGATCAAATTTATTTGCTAAATGACGGAGTCCTACTCCCAAGGCTGCAGAATCAGTCAGCTTTAATCAAGCACAACTTTTCACATGACAAGATTCGAGCTCCACATAAGTCGTGATTTCCGAGAAGAACTATTCACCAACAGTAAGACCAAGCCCGCCGCCTACAACTACATTTCTTGATCGGGCTGCATGTGTCTAGGTCTGGAAAAGAGATATGCCACGCCGCATACTATCTCAGCATGGATCCTTGCCTATATGTATAGCTCTTCACCGAAATGGAAAGACAATCTGAAATAGACTAACCAAAATTCTCGGTTCAACATCTAATATAAATTTTAAATGTTCAAAGTACGCAAGGATTTTGTACAAAGATCTCCTCTTTCTCTACTTTCCTCCACTGAAAAATCGCTTTAACCTATAAGCGTCAGTATAAACAAAGAATATAAGTGGACATACACTTTGATTAAGCCGAAACACTATCAAAATGTTGTGTCCCCTATGTTTATTTACATTTTCTTGCATCGTGTGTGATTAACGCATGTTGGGGGTTGGTTGTCATTATATAAACTTTTGACGCCAACATTATATATATATATATATATATATATATAGGATACGAGTGTAAGGACTAAAAAATTAGGCATAAATTTATGTACACAAAATCTGGACCATAAGATTTATTTTCCTTTATGTGAAAGGTGGAATTCAGGAGGAGATCTAATAACTTAGATTTTGTATGTTTAATTTTGTGTCAATATTTTGTGTCCATTTATACTTTAATATATATATATATATATGTATGTATGTATATATATATATAATGTTGCATTTGATTAAATTAATGGTAGTTATATAAATGAACATTGTTTTACTATTTGAATGATGCCATAATATAGTTGAACACTGGGTTTATATAAATTAAGCCAGTATTATTTTAGTGGATATTTACATGCAAATTATAATTTTTTTAAATGCGTATTAATTATACTTCAACAACTTGGATTTTGGTCAACTTCTTTATACAACAACAACACTGTTCCAAGACACAAATTTAGAAATAAGTGGTTTGAACTTTATAGTAGTTTTTTTATATAAAGGAAATATGTGTTCCAAACAATGTTTTTTTATGGCGGCGTCCTATCTACAAGTATTAATTCGAACAACTCAGCCATAACATATTAACAGTTCAACCATGACATATGTTAACACAACTACACTCTCCATATATTTATTTGCGTGTGTTTATTTTTATTTTGGTCAAGTAATTCATTAGTCTAACATTTACATACGTAACAATATGAGGTTGGCATTGATATTATAGTAGTAGACTTGACCAAAGCTTATATTTATGGACACTTCGATAACCAAGTTTAGTTAAAGCATTTAAGTTTGGATAAGGAAATCGAAAATGATAACCATAATCCATTTCACCTCTAGAATTCAAACAAGCTGTGATTCACAAAGGGTGTAAAACTGCATAACTACTATTCAACTTAAAAATACTAAGTTTATTTTGGTAACTGTTATAAAACGAACACAGAACAGAAGAAACAAGGGAGAGAGGACATTTCTATTCATTCAGATGTGTCATTATTTCCATTACATTGGCTCCTTTATATACAGGCTTTGGAGTTGATGTTTAACTTATTCCCATGATGTGGGACTAAACAGAGAACTAATAAAAGCATATTCACAACATTTATATATTTCACAACACTCCCCCTTGATACGCGTCTTCAAAATCTTAAATGCTCTGCTAACTTGAAGTTGTCCCTTTTAGAACATGTATGATGATTGCTCCCTCTTATTACTATCTTGATTGCATATATCCGTTTAGTCGATACAACTATTGTCTGTTGCCTTTAAAACTCTATCAGGAAAACCTAGTGGGAAAAATCTTGAATGAGAAAAAAAGTACACAACATTTGAAATTATGGATATCATATTAAAATGATATTTCTTAAAAGAGTCTGATGCTTCTGGATCAAAATATTGCCTCATTAAAAACCCTTTTATGAAAATACCCTATGGGAAAAATCATAAACAAGGAAAAGAGTGCAAATTTATTTCCTTTTTAGGTAACATGTTTTATAATGTTACTGTAAGGGTTGATATTTCAGGATAAAGATAATGCCTCATTAAAAACCTTACTAACAAAAACCTAGTGGGAAAAATATTAGTGAAGGAAAAGAGAACGTTATAGCATAATTTTATATGTTCCCCCTTATTTATAACTCATTATTCAGTTAGTCTATTAATGTAGACGACGCATGCCAATCTTGTACATCATCTTCTGGAATGTTGATTTTGAAATCGTCTTTAAGAACAGATATTCCCACTTTTCTTGAACTGAATTTGTTTCTCCTCATTCTTGTTATCCTTTCAATCATGCGTGAGCAGAAATTTAGAAGATATTTGCTTCATCCTATCAGCCTTAATACAATTCACTTGAATTTGAGCCATGCAAATTATCTTCATAATTAATAATTTACTGCATCAAAAGATGTTTGATACTTCTTGATCAAAATGTTGCCTCGTTAAAACCTTACTAAGAAAAACCCGATGGGAAAAATCTTAGTGAAGGAAAAAGAGTACAATATAAAATGTCATATTTACTATGTCAAAAGTAGTATGATACTTCTGGATCAATGTTATGCCTAGTTAAAACCTTAATAAGAGAAACCCAATGGAAAAAAATCTTAAATAAGGAAAAAGAGTACATTATAACATATTTTTGTATGTTACTTTTGGGTTGATACTTTTGGATCATGACCCATGCCTCATTAAAATCTTACTAAGAAAATCCAGTAGGGAAAAACTTAGTTGAGGAAAAATAGTGCATTATATCATACTTATGGATGCTTCACCTGATTTAATAATTTCCCCTGAATTCGTATTCTTTTTTCAATAACTCAAATTTCTTACAAATACTTCTTAATGAAGTTTTTCTTTTGAAACTTCATGTGCATTTCCATGCTTCAGGCATATTTCCTTATTTAAAGCGCCTCCCATTTGTGATTTTTATGATACTAAATTCATTTGTGAATACACTTCAGGTGCTTATAATTTTGTGTTTCAATCAGACTTGCATGTTGCGATACATATTTAATGAATAAGACAACTTTCATTACTAAGCAGGAAGTAATCTACTCATCTTGAAGTATATCAAGTTTTTCAATTCAACAATACTTAGAAGAATGAATTATATCAAGATTTTCATTACAACAACACTAAGCAAGAAGTAATCTACTTATCTTGAGGTACTTATCTTGAAGTATATCAAGATTTTCATTACAATAATACTTATAAGAATGTTGCAATCTATCATCCATCTTCTTGGTATTCTTTATAATAACAAGTGTTATTTATGTTCTTCAGGAACTTATATATTATAATAAGTTTTACATATCACAGCTACGACTTCAATGGATATTAAGAGTTTTATTACAACAATTCTTGAAAGCAGGAAGTGATCTACTAATCATGAATTATTTCAAGGTTTTCATCACAACAATACTAAAAAGAATGTTGTAATCTACATTTCTTGATTTTTATCACTACCGAAGTTATTTAAATTCTTCTAGAATTTGTGTGCTTTCATCGTTTATACCTTCAAGGTATTGTAAGTGTTTTAAACACTTTCACCACTTTAATAAATTAAATTTTCTCTGAAAATACAATGGTCATGGCACTTACCATGTTGTTGACACTCTATGGTGCTTTAGTAACTTCCGTATGTTTTTGTCATTATATATATTTCCATTTTTATCTTATGAACTATAGGTTTATATCCTATGGACTACAGGTTCATATATATTATTTAGGAGAATTCATGATGGCCAATTATGTTTCCCTCTAATATGTGATTTTTAATCCATTTATAAACATAAGCTCTTTATTATTTATTAATTTATAATCAACAATTATTTCTTGTTAGTTCTATACATAATTTATTGAGATCTCAAAACTTATCATGCTTTAGGTACCTAAAAAACTTCTGGGGTTATTTTGACAATCATGTCATGGGTTTCTTTCAAAGCCCCTTTTGTGTTTCTTCTGGAACACTCACCTCCTTTATTTTGCATCTTTATGACATACTCCAAAGATATTTTGAACTGACTTTTATACCATATTTTCAGCTGTGATTTACACCTTTTGATCCTTCGGGGATTCAAATGTATATTGGAGAATAGTTTAAAAAAATGTATATTGGAGAAAGTTTATTAGGAACATAATTGATAATTTATGCAAATTACTTAATACTTTGCATAATTCTATATGTTAACAAATATTTAACATCGATGATTCCTTTATCCTCCCCCTCAATGTTGACAAACATTGTCACTTTAAATAATAAACCTACTTTGGATTCATTTTTTATCCATTATAGCATCATAGCTAGCAAATATATTAGAAGTATTTCAATTGTAGGAGGATAATGCTCTTATTAGTTGATAAGATGCATTCATATTGAATTGCTTATTCCTTTTCATTGATCTGATGGCTTGGAGAAAATTTCTATCATTTGAATATGAACATGGCTTCAGATCAATCAATATTGATGTCAATCAACTTTCTGAAATATTAAATAGTATATGCATAATTTATAATATGGGCTCGTGACAACTTCATGTTGTTAATTAAATATTCGCATATATGTGTATATATGTGCGTCCATGTATTGCATATGTAATTGATTTGCAAATTCTTTCTTATTCGAGTTATATATTTTAGATCAAATTATTCATATGGTTCCAATCATTAATTTTTGCTTATCAAGCAATGTCAATGCGAATCTTAAAGATTGCATCATAATATCCAAAATATCTTATTTGGAAATGTATCAGACTTCTAGTTCAAATGAAATATATGAATAAATTGAAGTTGTTAATTTATATTGAACTTCTGGTTCAAATAATATATAAACAATTTCATGTTTGTCAAATTGTATTGAACTTCTGGTTCAACTGTATTGAACTTCTGGTTCCACTGTATTGAACTTCTAGTTCCACTGTGTTGAATTTCTGGTTCAAATAAAATATATAACAACTTCAAGTGGTTAAAATTTATTCTTCAATACGATATGTAAATATAAATATATAAGCAAGATACAGCTCATTTTGAAAATTGTGCAATCTTAGGATGCGTTATTATTATCGCATATGATTTAACTTTTTAAGAAGTGTAATGTTATTATTTCATCTGGTTTGAATAAAGCTTCAGGCTTTTAAATTATGAAGTGTTTCAAATTCATTAATTGAGGAACTTCGAGTTCCTACGCATATATATACACATGTATATCAATTTTATAAATTTATGATGAACTTCTGGTTCTCAATCTTTTAACATACTTTTAATTTAGAAGCTTTTACATTTTTGCTAATTGTTCAAATGTGTATACTTTATCAAAAATGTTTTTATATATATATATATACATATATATATATATATATATATATATATATATATAAATAGATAATTCAGGACTTCATGTCCAAAACTTTGAGTTATACAATTTCAAGTATAAATATTTTCTTTGCACAACTTCAGGTTGTGGTTCTATCCTTTCTTCCATAACATTAGTTATTACTAGCTAAATACATCGAATAATAATACATATGTTTGTTCTTATTCCAAATACAAACATACATCAATTAACTAACAATAACTAATGCATTCAATGCATTTATGACAATAAGGTAATATAATATATTATCATAACAATGCATTCACTAACATTCAATGCATTTATGACAATAAGGTAATATAATTGATTAGCATAGAAATGTGTTTATTTTATGCCATTATATCTTATCTTTTGTATATAAATAAATATTACTTAGGTATTGTTTTGTCACTTTTACAGATATGCCGATTAAGCCACATACGTCAGAAAAATGGAAAACAAAGATCAAATTGCTATGTATATGTATTTGAAGACTTGCAGATGAAGATCTTACATCAAATTGCTTTTTTTACAAGAAAATAACTGGTAGAAAGGCCATATATATCACAAATCAATCCTATAAATACCCTTGTATTCTCATTGTAAAGATCATCCTGGAATGAATAAAGTTTTCTTCTTCTTCTCTTTTCTTTTAATTCTATAATTTTTATTTTCTGCATTTTTTTTATTTCCTAGCAACTAGTGTCATCTACACAATTAGATTTGTTACAGTACTAGTTGTATTTTACATTTATTTTTCTTAGTGATTAATCGTTTGATTAGTTTCAACGATAATCCTAATTTTATTTCTGTTGTTATTTATTTCCTGCACTTTTGTTTGCTGCATTTTTATTCTTATTCTGCAATTTACTTTCATTAGTGACTAATCGTTTTGATTAGTTTCAACGATAATCCTAATTTTTGCAATTTCAATTGTTCTATTTTTAACCAAATCTAAAAAGTTGTCTAACTCGCCCACGAAATTTTATAAATAATAATTTTTAATTTTCCTCCCTATGATTCGACATGCATACTACACGATCTGTGCGCTTGCAGTTTTATTTCAAAATCTGCGCTTTTCTAATCCATAGGAAAGCGTCGATCAAGTTTTTGGCGCCGTTGCCAGGAGGCAATAATTAAATTTTATTATTTATTTAATTTCTTATTCGTGTTAGTTATTTATTTATTTTTTCCTTTTGTTTTTTATACATACATAAAAAAAGAATCTTGATTGGTTTGATTTGGTATTAGTCATTGATACCATAATCTTCTAAACAAGAAAAAAACCTTGCTTTTATTTTCTTATTTCCTTCCTCTTCTCATTTTTTTCTTTTTTTTCCTTTTTTGTTTTGCTTTTTCCCATTCATTTCTTTCCCTTTCTACTTGTTCAAATTTTCGTAAAAAAACTTGCATTTTTTTATTTATTTCTTTCCAATTACAACTCTCTCTCACTTCCTCTAATCTCTCTTTCCATCTTTCAATCACTCTTCTAATTTTTTACATTTATTTCTTTTTCTTTCCTTTCCTCTTTTGTTTCCCGCTTCTTTCTACAGTTTCTTTCCAAAAAAAAATTTCTCTTTTAAAATCATTCCTTTCTGCCTTGTGATTAATTCTCTGCTTGAATAATTAAATCTCTTCCCGCTTTTGCAATTTTTTTCCCCTTTTACATCTCTTTCCTTTCTTTTCTTATTATTCCTTTTTCAACAAAAAAAAGAGAGGTTATAAAAAGATTCTTCTTTTTAAATTCTTTACTTGGTGTACATTTCAATTGCTTTAATTTCTTTCCTTTTTTCTCTTCATATTTTTCTATATTTCTTCTTCTACTGCCTTTATTCTTCTGTATTTGTAACACCCCACGTACATTAATGTCACTCACAAAGGGAATGCATTAACTTCCATGGAGGTTTTAAGTGAATATAGAATAGAAAAATCACAACAAGACAGATAATAAGTATTACTTGAAAATCTAAAACTTCATTTTATTGCAGCAGAATTTAAACATGTTTGTTACATCATACAAACCATAAATCAGAGTCAAGTAACATATCCATCTTGATAAAACAAAATACATAACCCCATAACATAAATAGCCATTAAAGAAGATAACAAGCTGGACTTTAATTCAACGGTCCAAGCTTTCCAAGAGAGATAAAGCAATCCAATCAAACTCCACTAGAGCTGGGCCCAACCTGAGGACCTGGATGGGGGAAAAGGATAGAAATGGAGGGTGTCAGACATAAAGTCTGGCGAGTATGATAATTCTAACAATACTATTATCAAAGTAACTAGACTAAGGCATAAGCTGGAAAACAAGGAAATGTCTATGAACTATTGGGTATGGAAGAGCAGATAAAGATAACGTTAAAGGCACACCTAATTACTAACGAATAATTACTACACTGCACCGCACCATTCACCCTAAAGGTTGATCCCACTTGCTTCACACAGAAACTATATAAATAGCCTTGCGTACCCCTAGCTGACTACATAGGTGTTGACTGCCCCTATCTCCACTAGGTGTACCCCACTACCCTCTTTCGATCGGCTCCCTACTCGTAGATACCCGTGCTGGCCCCACAGTGGGGTGTATCACTCCCCTAAAGTGGCAACCCGATACAACTTGAGAATGCACGGCTTATACCTACACGATGCAACAACGTCTTACTTACCAGCCCGGGTCCACACACGCATATGAAACCCGTTGGACTTGCGTTGCCACCGCTACCCCGTTTTGGCCTCTTATAGTCAAGCCCAGTATGCTTGTTCCGTCCTCGACTTGGGTCGAGCCCACAAAGATACGTTTGGGTTACTGGTTGAAATGGGCCCCCACAAGCTACCCACCTAAGCTTGTCCACTAGTACATCCCACTTAACCCTCTTAGTCATGTTCATTTACATGTGTGTTTGGTTAAGTCTTACTAATCGTATTTCACATGCCACTAAGGGCACCCACTAGATTCCTCATGCCACCCAAGGCACCTACTTAACCCCCATGTCCCACCTTACATGTTTATTTGGTTAAGTATTTCTTAATTCATTTAGGCCATAACATCATAAAGACCTCTCACATTAGACTGGCATTTATGGCTGCTGGATTTGCCGGGCGTGTCCGGGCAGTCTTACACCATAAAAGAGTCTAACCTCGTGTCTTTACAACTGTTATGCTTTAATTTGGACCTAGGACCTCTCACATTGGGCTGACATTTGTGACCACTGGATTTGCCGGGCGGGTCCGGGCAGGTTTACGTCACAAACGAGTCCAACCTCGTGTCCTAAGCATTGATTATCACTTATAATCTTTTACCCCAGTTTTAATAAGTCCCTATTCAAAATATTAATTAACTCCAATTTTAATGAAGTCCATAATTGACTCTATTATGGCCATCCACTCATGGCATGCAAAATCATATCAATTGCACCCCAACTTCTTAATATTGAATCCTTAATATTACCCCTACCCCACGTTATACATTCGCTTATTCAACGCAGAATATACGTTAGACTCGAATAGTCTAACTCATAGCACAAAGATAAATTATCACAACATATAGACAAATAAAATAATCTAATCAAAATAGGGGTGAAACTTGCATAAAACTACACATGTTATGGATCTAAAGGTGTCAACTTGTTAAATGTCACAATTTTCATGATATGATCATAATCCAAATTCATGTATAAACTTTCATATGGGGTTTTATGCAACATAATGATGGTGTGAACTAGCATCTAATACATAGAATTCACAAATGTCATAGCATAATTCTAGATGTCATAATTCTTGATCTAAATGGATGTCATGGCATATGTTCATAGTCTTTACTAATCAATCTAAACTTGCATACATGATTTGTCATATAGATCAACGTAGCCCAAATAATATCAACATTATGACTTGATCAACATGAACTAATTAGCATAGATAATAACATCATGACTTTATAACATGATTCACAACATATAGGATATCATCATCACATAACATAGGATTTACAACATACATGATAGCATAAGGTTTACAACAACATATATGACAATCCACATCATTCACTTATAATCCATTCATAACTTAATCTAATTAGTTTAACAATAATCTTGTTAAGATCATCATACTCAAAATTAGAGAAGAAAGAGAGTCTTGATTTGCTTTAGAGTTGAGTAGAATTAGGGTTTTCTTCCTTCTTAGTTGGCGGCGGCTACGCTGAGTTCCATGGCGGCGGTATGACGGTAGCTATTCTATTTTTCATGTGAATTAGAGTGAGAGACTACTTAGGTATTTATAGAGTTTAGGGTTTATTTAGACCGTCAGATCAACTCAGAACTAAACTGAACCGTTTAATTTTCCAACTCAGCCCTAAAAACACATCAGCCAAACCCTATCCGCTTGGACAGGTCGACACTCAGGTCGACTGCCCAGTCGACTCCCCAGTCGACCTGGGTTGCTGGGCGGGAATTTTTCCGCCTAGCCTGTTTGACTACGAATTTTGAATTTTAAATTTCTGAAATCTGTTTTGAATTTTCTGAATCTTCCGATGTCCATAACTTCTTCATACGAAGTCCAATTCACGCAAACTCGGACTCTATTTCAACCAGAATTCCGAGGCGAACACAATGGCGCAACTCATTTCCCACAATTCTCACGTCTGAGATTAGTTATTCTTTAATTTGTGAATATTAATATTAACAGAATTACGGGGTGTTACATTCTCCCCTCCTTAAAGGATTTCGACCCCGAAATCTTCAGGTCAAGAAGAATGTATATCCTAACATCCAATCGTTCATCTACTCAACCATCAAACACAGGCATCCATTGTCCTTATAGACTTCTAATGCTTTCATGTTTAAATGCACAGTGTGTGTATATGTCCATATCTAATGCAAAATCAGGCTGTCCACTGATTCTGTTGACCTCCTTAATGCAAATCATGATAGTGCCATGCGTCCATTATGTATGCGAAAGAACCCTATCGATACATATTATTTCTACATGCGTGCACAACCATCCACCAAAATGCGGTATCCATATGATAGTACAACCATTATACATCCATTTTACTAAATACAACCATTTATATGCAATATGCAGTATGAAGTGACTGAGCCGATCTAGTGCCTAATAGTGTGTGTATATGCGTCCATGAACAACCACAAGCAACCACTTGCATCCACTTTGCATCCATCATACATAACATGTCTCAAACACATGTTTCAACTACAGGTGTAACACCCCGTAATTCTGTTAATATTAATATTCACAAATTAAAGAATAACTAATCTCAGACGTGAGAATTGTGGGAAACGGGTTGCGCCATTGTGTTCGTCTCGGAATTCTGGTTGAAATAGAGTCTGAGTTTGCGTGAATTGGACTTCGTATGAAGAAGTTACGGCCATCGGAAGTTTCATAAAATTCAAAACAGATTTAAGAAAATTTAAAATTTAAAATTCGAAGTCAAACAGGCTAGGCGGGAAAATTCCCGCCTAGCACCCCAGGTCGACTGGGGAGTCGACTAGGCAGTCGACACCCCCCCAAGGTCGACTGGGCAGTCGACCTGGTCAAGTCGGCTAGGGTTTGGCTGATGTGTCTTTGGGGCTGAGTTGGCAAATTAAATGGTTCAGTTTAGTTTCTGAGTTGATCTGACGGTCTAAATAAACCCTAAACTCTATAAATACCTAGGTAGTCTCTCACTCTAATTCACATGAAAAATAGAATAGCCACCGTCATACCACCGCCATGGAACTCAGTGTAGCCGCCGCCAACTAAGAAGGAAGAAAGCTAATCAAAACCCTAATCCTACTCAACTCTAAAGCAAATCAAGACTCTCTTTCTCTTCTAATTGTGAGTATGATGATGTTAACAAGATTATTATTAAACTAATTAGATTAAGTTATGAATGGATTATAAGTGAATGATGTGGATTATCATATATGTTGTTGTAAACCTTATGCTATCATGCATGTTGTAAATCCTATGTTATGTGATGATGATATCCTATATGTTGTAAATCATGCTATGATGATATTGTATAGGTTGTAATTTTCTATGCTAAGTTGTGATAAATCATACATGTTATAAAGTCATGATGTTATTATCTATGCTAATTAGTTCATGTTAATCAAATCATAATGTTGATATTATTTGGGCTATGTTGATCTATATGACAAGTCACATATGCAAGTGTAGATTGATTAGTAAAGATTATGAACATATGCCATGACATCTATTTAGATCTAGAATTATGACATCTAGAATTATGCTATGGCATATGTGAATTCTATGTATTAGATGCTAGTTCACACCATCATTATGTCGCATAAAACCCCATATGCAAGTTTATACATGAAATTGGGTTATGATCGTATCATGTAAATTGTGACATTTAACAAGTTGACACCTTTAGATCCTTAACATGTGTAGTTTTATGCAAGTTTCACCCCTATTATGATTAGATTATTTTATTTGTCTATATGTTGTGATAATTTATCTTTGTGCTGTGAGTTAGACTATTCGAGTCTAACGTATATTCTGCGTTGAATAAGCGAACGTATAACGTGGGGTAGGGGTAATATTAAGGACTTAATATTAAGATGTTGGGGTGCAATTGATATGATTTTGCATGCCATGAGTGGATGGCCGTAATTGAGTCAATTACGGGCATCATTAAAATTGGAGTTAATTAATAATTTGAATAGGGAATTATTAAAACTGGGGTAAAAGATTATAAGTGATAATCAATGCTTAGGACACGAGGTTGGACTCGTTTATGGCATAAACCTGCCCGGACCCGCCCGGCAAATCCAGTGGTCACAAATGTCAGCCTAATGTGAGAGGTCCTAGGCCCAAACTAAAGCATAACAGTTGTAAAGACACGAGGTTAGACTCCTTTATGGTGTAAGAATGCCCGGACCCGCCCGGCAAATCCAGCTGCCATAAATGCCAGTCTAATGTGAGAGGTCTTTATGAGGTTATGGCCTGAATGAATTAAGAAATACTTAACCAGATAAACATGTAAGGTGGGACATGGGGGTTAAGTAGGTGCCTTGGGTGACATGAGGAATCTAGTGGTTGCCTTTAGTGGCATTTGAAATACGATTGGTAAGACTTAACCAAACACACATGTAAATGAACATGACTAAGAGGGTTAAGTGGGATATACTAGTGATGACAAGCTTAGGTGGGTAGCTTGTGGGGGCCCATTTCAACCAGTAACCCAAACGTATCTTTGTGGGCTCGACCCAAGTCGAGGACGGGACACACATACTGGGTTTGACTATAAGAGGCCAAAACGGGGTAGCGGTGGCAACGCAAGTCCAACGGGTTTCATATGCGTGTGTGGACCTTGGCTGGTAGGTAAGACGTTGTTGCATCGTGTAGGTATAAGCCGTGCATTCTCAAGTTGTATCGGGTTGCCACTTTAGGGGAGTGATACACCCCACCGTGGGGCCAGCACAGGTTTCTACGAGTAGGGAGCCGATCGAACGTGGGTAGTGGGGTACACCTAGTGGAGATAGGGGAAGACGACACCTATGTAGTCAGCTAGGGGTACGCAAGGCAATTTATATAGTTTCTGTGTGAAGCAAGCGGGATCAACCTTTAGGGTGACTGGTGCGGTGCAGTGTAGTAATTATTCCTTAGTAATTAAGTGTGCCTTTAACGTTATCTTTAGCATTATCTTTATCATCTTTTCCATACCCAATAGTTCATAGACATTTCCTTGTTTTCCAGCTAATGCCTTAGTCTGGTTATTTTGATAATAGTATTGTTAGAATTATCATACTCATTAGACTTTATGTCTGACCCCCTCCATTTCTATCCTTTTTCCCCCTCCAGGTCCTCAGGGTGGACCCAGCTCTAGTGGAGTTTGATTGGATTGCTTTATCTCTTTGGGAAAGCTTGGACCGCTGAAGTAAAGTCCACCTTGTTATCTTCTTTAATGGCTATTTGGGTAATGGGGTTATGTATTTAGTTTTATTAAGATGGATAATGTACTTGACTCTGATTTACGGTTTTATAATGTAACAAACATGTTTAAATTCCGCTGCAATAAAATGAAGTTTTAGATTTCCAAGTACTACTTATTATCTGTCTTGTTGTAATTTTTCTGTTCTATATTCACTTAAAACCTCCATGGAAGTTAATGCATTCCCTTTGTGAGTGACATTAATGGACGTGGGGTGTTACACGTGGTATCAGAGCTTAAGGTTACCAGAACAGATAATTTTTTTTAGAAAAACTATTTTTCTAAAGTATTTTTGGAAGAAGTGTTGTCAAAAACATGTCTTAATGTGTAATTTAAAGAGGAAAGTTTTTAAGAAAAACATAATCCCCAATAGCCATATCTTTATCTTTCGAATTCTCCATTTCGAATCTTCCCGTTTTCGTTTCTGCATGGATGAAGATCTTAACCTTCCGGATGGTGTAACGATACCAGGATGGTATATGAGGTTATTAGAGGCTAGGGTCGCTGCAGGTCCAGCCAATGTTCCTCCACCACCAGTTGCACCCACTCCTCCTCCTCCTCGCGTTGATACTTTTGCAAAGACGTGCAAGGAATTTAAGGCTATGGGTGGAAAAACCATTCAAGGGTTAGAAACGTTTGTGGAAGCTAGAGATTGGCTTAAGGAGGTGGAAGAATTGCTAGAAATCTTTGAAGTAGAAGAAGGAAGGAAAGTTAAATTAGCAGCTTGGTTAATGATGGGAGAGGCCTCGTTTTGGTTGGAGGTCAATAATGGGGAGCGTCCTGTTGATTCTTGGGCGGATTTCAGGCATAGGTTTGAGGCGAAGTTTCTCTCAAGGGCAGAAGAGAATCTATATATAGAAAGGTTCTTGACATTGAAGCAAGGAAGCTCATCAGTGAAAGAATATGTCAACAAATTTAATCAATTAGCAAGGTTTGGCTTGGACTTAGTGAACACGCCGGAGAAGAAGGCTCTGAGGTTCGTTAATGGCTTGAATGAACCGTTGCAAGGGTTGGCTATGACCCACATCCCTATGGGGGCCACCTTTGAGAAGCTAGTAGACATGTCACTCATGCACGAGGAGA
Organism: Allium sativum; assembly: GCA_030737875.1. Lineage (NCBI taxonomy): Eukaryota > Viridiplantae > Streptophyta > Magnoliopsida > Asparagales > Amaryllidaceae > Allium > Allium sativum. The sequence goes on from CM060923.1 coordinate 649,184,363, forward strand.
AAGGCGCTAAAGCTGATAAGGCACCCGAGAAGAAAGGGGAACAGAAGAAACAACAACAGCAAAACAAGAAGGGTGGTAAAGACAATAATGGAAAGGTAAAGAAGAAATGCTTTAACTGTGGGACACCAGGCCATCTCAGCAAGGATTGCCGAAAGAAAAAGAAGACTGGTCGTTTTCACTGTGGAGAAGCGGGACATCTAGTGAAGGACTGCCCAAAGAAGGGGCAGAGGGCAGGGTCTACCACGGGAGGACAGGTGCAGGCTCTTAAGGCACCAGGGAAGGCAAGGGGGCAAGTTCAGGCTCTCGCGGTCCCACCGCTGCAAGAACGAGGTAGAACCATTTTTGTTGAAAGCTTAGTTTTTCTGTTTGATCATCCTTTCCGTACTTTATTCGATTCGAGTGCATCGCATTCGTTTATCGCTACATCATTAGTTGAATCACTGCACTTAAACACCAGTTTAGTAGAGGATCCCTCAGTTGTTTCGAATCCAATTGGGGGCTTAGCTTATTTGTCCATGGTGTGTTTGGATTTGAAAATTTCTATACTTAGCGTTGAGTTTAGATGTGATGCTTATGCTTTGGGATTCACGGGCTATGGGCTAATTTTAGGAATGGATTGGTTATCCAGAAATGGGGCCGTTCTTGATTGTGAAAGGAGAGTAGTTAGGCTCATGACTCGCCTTGGTAACACTCTCGAAATCTTTTGTAATCCCATAAATTCCGTTATGCTAAGTTATTTAGAGTCGCTTGACGTGTCTGTGGAGAATCTACGATCTGTTAGAGTGGTCCGAGAATACTCGGATGTGTTTGAGGAGGTGAAGGGCTTGCCTCCGAAGCGGGAGATAGATTTTCGGATATATCTTATGGATAATGCAAAACCAGTATCTTTGTCGGTACGCCACATGGCTCCTCGTGAAAGGAGGTAACTCGATAAGCAAGTGAAGGAGTTTGCTTGAGAAGGGGTTCATAAGACGTAGTATATTGGAGTGGGGTGCTCCAGTAGTATTTGCCACGAAGGAAGATGGGTCCCTTAGACTTTGTGTGGACTATAGAGAACTTAATAAGCTTACTAAGAAGAACAGACACCCACTGCCGAGGATTGACGATCTCTTCGATCAGTTAGTTGGCGCCTCAGTATTTTCGCAGTTGGACTTAGCCACTGGTTTCCATCAGTTGAGAGTGGCTAAGGATAGCATATACAAGACTGCCTTTTGGACTCTGGACGGTTTCTATGAATGGCTGGTGATGCCCTTCAGTTTGACAAACGCCCCCGCATACTTTGTTGATCTGATGAGTAGGGTGTTTAGGGAGTACCTTAACAAATTCGTGGTAGTCCTTGTAGACGACATCTTGATCTTTTCTAAGGATGAAGAAGAGCATGCCCTACATCTTAGGGAAGTGTTGGAGAACCTACGAGCGCATAACCTTAAAGCTAAATTTTCTATGTGTCACTTCTGGAGGAAGGAAGTACGATTCTTAGGGCACGTGGTTTCCAAGGAAGGGATAGCGGTGGATCCCGCGAAGGTTGTGGCCATCCATGATTGGAAGGTCCCTAAAAATGCTACCGAAGTAAGAAGTTTCTTCGGGTTGGCTGGCTACTATAGGAAGTTTATCAAAGACTTCGCAAAGATATCTGCTCCATTAACACGCTTGACGAAGAAGAACCTAGTCTTCGGGTGGGACGTAGATTGTGATGATGCATTCCAACGTTTAAAGAGGGCTTTGACCTCAGCTCCAGTCTTAGTGCTGCCAGACGGGAGTAAGCCGTTTACTGTTTATACCGATGCTTGTGGGACAGGACTAGGCGTAGTCTTAATGCAGGAGGGAAGGGTAATAACCTATGGTGGAAGGCAGTTGAGGGCGCATGAGAAAAATTACCCTACACATGACCTAGAGTTGGCCGCTATTGTTTTCGCGCTTAAGTCTTGGCGTCATTATCTTCTTGGGGAGAAATTCGAATTGTTCACTGACCACAGATCGCAAAAATACTTGTTCTCTCAGAAGGACTTGAACTTAAGGCAGCAAAGGTGGATGGAGTTCCTAGCGTCCTACGATTTCGAAATAGAATATACCCCTAGCAAGGTTAACGTAGTGGCCGATGCCTTAAGTAGAAAAAGATTATCCTTAAGTCCTTTGTTTGTTGAGCGGCGAAGTTTAGAGTTCATTTCTACGTTTGATTTTACACCTTCCATTGACTTCGTACCCGGTTTGCTAGCATCCTTGGAGGTCAGACCTACTCTTTTGGGACGGATTGGCGAGGCACAACGAGACGACCCACAGTTGGTTGAGTTAGTAGAAAAGCTCAAAGGAAGGGAGTCATCAAGCCATCTCCGTAGGTATACCCTAGATGATAAGGGTTGGTTACGTAGGGACGGTAGACTTTGTGTACCAAAAGACGATGACCTAAGGAAGACCATTCTTGATGATGCGCACCGTTCGAAGATGACCATTCATCCTGGCGGGGACAAGATGTACAAAGACATGAAGCGAGTTTTATTTTGGGCCGAAATGAAGAGGGACGTGGCCGAGTATGTCGCTAGATGCTTGGTGTGCCAACAAGTAAAAGTGGAGCAAAAGAAACCCGGTGGCTTGCTTCACCCGTTGACGGTTCCACTATGGAAGTGGGAGAGTGTCTCGATGGACTTTGTGGATGGATTACCAAGATCAAGGAAGGGTAATACAGGGATTTGGGTTATAGTAGACAGACTTACTAAGAGCTCCCATTTTATTCCCGTGAAGAGTAAGAGGATTGCTCCATGGTTAGCTTCTGTGTACGTCCGAGAGATAGTCTGTTTGCATGGTGTTCCTTCTAGCATAGTAAGCGACCGCGACACTATTTTCACTAGCGAATTTTGGAAGAGCTTGCAAGAAGCGGTAGGGACTCATTTTTGTTTGAGCACCGCATATCATCCTCAGACGGACGGCCAGACCGAGAGGGTGAATCGCATTCTAGAGGATCTTTTGAGGCTATGTATCCTAGACTTTGGGGGTACATGGGAAGAGCATATTCCATTGGTAGAATTTGCATATAATAACAACTTTCAGTCTAACATTGGCATGTCACCTTTCGAAGCTCTTTATGGACGACCTTGTCGTTCACCTACATGTTGGTGGGAATCTACGGATAAGATCGTACTTGGGCGCGATACGATTAGAGAGACTTCGGAGAAGATCGACTTGATTCGAAGGAGCATGAAAGCAGCGCAAGATAGGCAGAAATCTTATGCGGATAAGAGGAGGATAGATCTTGAGTTTGAAGTTGGGGACATGGTCTTTGTCAAAGTATCTCCATTATGGAACGTTGTTCGCTTTGGGTCCGTTGGGAAGTTAGCACCAAGGTTTGTTGGGCCGTTTCCTATTAAGGAGAAGATTGGACAGATGGCGTATAGAGTGGAGTTGCCTGAGAGACTTAGTGGTGTACACGACGTATTCCATGTGTCACATTTGAAGAAGTGCTTGCACGAGACTGCATAAGTGGTAGATCCGAGCTTGCTTAGAGAGATGGAGATAGAGCGTGATGTGATGATTCGACGGGCTCCTACGCACATTCTTTGGTCAGAGACCAAGAAGTTGATAAATCGAGAGGTCAGGCTAGTCAAAGTACAATGGGAGATGATGAGAGAAACGCTACTTGGGAGACAGAAGAGAAGATGCGTTCACGACACCCTTTTCATTTCGAGGATATGTCTTTTGTTTCTCCTTTATCGCTTATCTTGCACTTATCTTACCTTTAGAGTATCCTCTTTCTAGTATCTTTGACCTTTAGTTAGGATAATTATGGTTGAAACATGTGTTTGAGACATGTTATATACGATGGATGCAAAGTGGATGCAAGTGTTTGCTAGTGGTTGCTCGTGGACGCATATACACACACTATTAGGCACTAGGTCGGCTCAGTCACTTCATATTGCAAATTGCATATAAATGTGTGTACATAGTTAGGTTAATGGATGTATAATGGTTGTGCTATCATATGGATACCGCATTTTGGTGAATGGTTGTGCACGCATGTAGAAATAACATGTATCGATAGGGTTCTTTCGCATACATAATGGACGCATGGCACTATCATGATTTGCATTAAGGAGGTCAACTGAATCAGTGGACCGCCTGATTTTCCATTAGATATGGACATATACACACTCTGCATTTAAACATGAAAGCATTAGAAGTCTATAAGTACAATGGATGCCTGTGTTTGATGGTTGAGTAGATGGACGATTGGATGTTAGGATATACATTCTTCTTGACTTGAAGATTTCAGGGTCGAAATCCTTTAAGGAGGGGAGAATGTAACACCCCGTAATTCTGTTAATATTAATATTCACAAATTAAAGAATAACTAATCTCAGACGTGAGAATTGTGGGAAACGGGTTACGCCATTGTGTTCGTCTCGGAATTCTGGTTGAAATAGTGTCCGAGTTTGCGTGAATTGGACTTCGTATGAAGAAGTTATGGCCATCAGAAGTTTCATAAAATTCAAAACTGATTTCAGAAAATTTAAAATTCGAAGTCAAACAGGCTAGGCGGGAAAATTCCCGCCCAGCACCCCAGGTCGACTGGGGAGTCGACTAGGCAGTCGACGCCCCCCCAGGTCGACTGGGCAGTCGACCTGGGTGTCGACCTGGTCAAGTCGGCTAGGGTTTGGCTGATGTGTCTTTAGGGCTGAGTTGGCAAATTAAACGGTTCAGTTTAGTTCTGAGTTGATCTGGCGGTCTAAATAAACCCTAAACTCTATAAATACCTAGGTAGTCCCTCACTCTAATTCACATGAAAAATAGAATAGCCACCGTCATACCGCCGCCATGGAACTCAGTGTAGCCGCCGCCAACTAAGAAGGAAAAAAGCTAATCAAAACCCTAATCCTACTCAACTCTAAAGCAAATCAAGACTCTCTTTTTCTTCTAATTGTGAGTATGATGATCTTAACAAGATTATTATTAAACTAATTAGATTAAGTTATGAATGGATTATAAGTGAATGATGTGGATTATCATATATGTTGTTGTAAACCTTATGCTATCATGTATGTTGTAAATCCTATGTTATATGATGATGATATCCTATTTGTTGTAAATCATGCTATGATGATATTGTATAGGTTGTAATTTTCTATGCTAAGTTGTGATAAATCATACATGTTATAAAGTCATGATGTTATTATCTATGCTAATTAGTTCATGTTAATCAATTCATAATGTTGATATTATTTGGGCTATGTTGATCTATATGACAAGTCACATATGCAAGTGTAGACTGATTAGTAAAGATTATGAACATATGCCATGACATCTATTTAGATCTAGAATTATGACATCTAGAATTATGACATCTAGAATTATGCTATGACATATGTGAATTCTATGTATTAGATGCTAGTTCACACCATCATTATGTCGCATAAAACCCCATATGCAAGTTTATACATGAAATTGGGTTATGATCATATCATGTAAATTGTGACATTTAACAAGTTGACACCTTTAGATCCTTAACATGTGTAGTTTTATGCAAGTTTCACCCCTATTATGATTAGATTATTTTATTTGTCTATATGTTGTGATAATTTATCTTTCTGCTATGAGTTAGACTATTCGAGTCTAACGTATATTCTGCGTTGAATAAGCGAACGTATAAAGTGGGGTAGGGGTAATATTAAGGATTTAATATTAAGATGTTGGGGTGCAATTGATATGATTTTGCATGCCATGAGTGGATGGCCATAATTGAGTCAATTATGGGCATCATTAAAATTGGAGTTAATTAATAATTTGAATTGGGAATTATTAAAACTGGGGTAAAAGATTATAAGTGATAATCAATGCTTAGGACACGAGGTTGGACTCGTTTGTGACGTAAACCCACCCGGACCCGCCCGGCAAATAAAGTGGTCACAAATATCAGCCCAATGTGAGAGTTCCTAGGCCCAAACTAAAGCATAACAGTTGTAAAGACACGAGGTTAGACTCTTTTATGGTGTAAGACTGCCCGGACCCGCCCGACAAATCCAGCTGCCATAAATGCTAGTCTAATGTGAGAGGTCTTTATGAGGTTATGGCCTGAACGAATTAAGAAATACTTAACCAGATAAACATGTAAGGTGGGACATGGGGGTTAAGCAGGTGCCTTGGGTGGCATGAGGAATCTAGTGGTTGCCTTTAGTGGCATTTGAAATACGATTAGTAAGACTTGGCCAAACACACATGTAAATGAACATGACTAAGAGGGTTAAGTGGGATATACTAGTGATGACAAGCTAAGGTGGGTAGCTTGTGGGGGCCAATTTCAACCAGTAACCCAAATGTATCTTTGTGGGCTCGACCCAAGTCGAGGACGGGACATGCATACTGGGTTTGACTATAAGAGGCCAAAACGGGGTAGCGGTGGCAACGCAAGTCCAATGGGTTTCATATGCGTGTGTGGACCCGGGCTGGTAGGTAAGACGTTGTTGCATCGTGTAGGTATAAGCCGTGCATTCTCAAGTTGTATCGGGTTTCCACTTTAGGGGAGTGATACACCCCACTGTGGGGCCAACTCGGGTGTCTATGAGTAAAGGGCCGATCGCAAGTGGGTAGTGTGGTACACCTAGTGGAGATAGGGGCAGACGACACCTATGTAGTTAACTAGGGGTACGCAAGGCTATTTATATAGTTTCTGTGTGAAGCAAGCGGGTTCAACCTTTCGGGTGACTGGTGCGGTGCAGTGTAGTAATTATTTGTTAGTAATTAGGTGTGCCTTTAACGTTATCTTTATCTGCTTTTCCATACCCAATAGTTCATAGACATTTCCTTGTTTTCCAGCTTATGCCTTAGTCTGGTTATTTTGATAATAGTATTGTTAGAATTATCATACTCATTAGACTTTATGTCTGACCCCCTCCATTTCTATCCTTTTCCCCCTCCAGGTCCTCAGGTGGACCCAGCTCTAGTGGAGTTTGATTGGATTGCTTTGTCTCTTTGGGAAAGCTTGGACCGCTGAAGTAAAGTCCAGCTTGTTATCTTCTTTAATGGATATTTGTGTAATGGGGTTATGTATTTAGTTTTATTAAGATGGATAATGTACTTGACTCTGATTTATGGTTTTATGATGTAACAAACATGTTTAAATTCCGCTGCAATAAAATGAAGTTTTAGATTTCCAAGTACTACTTATTATCTGTCTTGTTGTAATTTTTCTGGTCTTTATTCACTTAAAACCTCCATGGAAGTTAATGCAATCCCTTTGTGAGTGACATTAATGGACGTGGGGTGTTACAATAGGATTATCCTAACTAAAGGTCAAGAATACCAGCGAGAGGACATACTAAAGATAAGATAGGTACAAGCTAAGCAATAAAGGAGAAATTAAAAGACATACCCTCAAAAAAAAAGGGTACAACGAACGCATCTTCTCTTCCGTCTCCCAAGTAGCATTGCTCTCATCATCTCCCCATTGTACTTTGACTAGTCTGACCTCTCGATTTCTCAGCTTCTTAATCTCTGATCCAAGAATGCGCGTAGGAGCTCGTCGAATCGTCGCATCACGCTCGATCTCCACCTCTATAAGTAAGCTCGGCTCTACCACTTCCGTGGTCTCGTGCAAGCACTTCCTCAAATGTGATACATGGAATACGTCGTGTATACCACTAAGTCTCTTGAGCAACTCCACTCTATACGCCACCTACCCAATCCTTTCCTTAATAGGAAACGGCCCTACGAACCTTGGTGCTAACTTCCCAATGGATCCAAAGCGAACAACGTTCCGTAATGGAAACACTTTGATAAAGACCATGTCCCCAACTTCAAACTCAAGATCTGTCCTCCTCTTATCCGCATAAGATTTCTGCCTATCTTGCGCTGCTTTCATCCTCCTTCGAATCAAGTCGATCTTCTCCGAAGTCTCCCTAATCATATCGGGCCCAAGTAAGATCTTATCCGTAGATTCCCACCAGCATGTAGGTGATTGACAAGGTCGTCCATAAAGAGCTTCGAAAGGTGCCATGCAAATGCTGGACTGAAAGCTATTATTATATGCGAACTCTACCAATGGAAGATGCTCTTCCCATGTACCCCTAAGTCTTGGATACATAGCCTCAAAAGATCCTCTAGAATGCGATTCACCCTGTCGGTCTGGCCGTCCGTCTGAGGATGATATGCGGTGCTCAAACATAACTGAGTCCCTACCGCTTCTTGCAAGCTCTTCCAAAATTCGCTAGTGAAAATAGGATCGCGGTCGCTCACTATGCTAGAAGGAACACCATGCAAACGAACTATTTCTCGGACGTATACAGAAGCTAACCATGGAGCAGTCCTCTTACTCTTCACGGGAATGAAATGGGCGCTCTTAGTAAGTCTATCTACTATAACCCAAATCCCCGTATTACCTTTCCTTGATCTTGGTAATCCATCCACAAAGTCCATCGAGACACTCTCCCACTTCCATAGTGGAACCTCCAATGGGTGAAGCAACCCACCGGGTTTCTTTTGCTCCACTTTTACTTGTTGGCACACCAAGCATCTAGCGACATACTCGGCCACATCCCTCTTCATACCGACCCAAAAGAAAACTTGCTTCATGTCTTTGTACATCTTGTCCCCGCCGGGATGAATGGTCATCTTCGAACGATGTGCTTCGTCAAGAATAGCCTTCCTCAAACCTTCGTCTCGAGGTACATAAAGTTTACTATCCCTACGTAACCAACCCTTATCATCTAGGGTATACCTATTGAGATGGCTTGATGACTCCCCTCTATTGAGCTTTTCTACTAACTCAACCAACTGTGGGTCGTCTCGCTGTGCCTCGCCAATCCGTCCGAAAAGCGTAGGTCTGACCTCTAAGGATGCTAGCAAACCAGGTACAAATTCAACGTAAGGTCTAAAATCAAACATAGAGATGAATTCTTAGTTTCGCCGTTCAACAAGCATTGGACTCAAGGACAGCCTTTTCCTACTTAAGGCGTCCGCCACCACGTTACCCTTGCCAGGGGTATATGCTATCTCGTAGTCGTAAGATGCTAGGAACTCCATCCACCTTTGCTGCCTTAAGTTCAAGTCCTTCTTTGAAAATAAGTATTTTAGCGATTTGTGGTCAGTGAATAATTCGAATTTCTCGCTAAGAAGATAATGACGCCAAGACTTAAGCGCGAAAACAATAGCGGCCAACTCTAGGTCATGTGTAGTGTAATTTTTCTCATGCGCTCTCAACTGCCTTCCACCATAGGCTATTACCCTACCCTCTTGCATTAAGACTGCACCTAGACCTGTCCCACAAGCATCGGTATAAACAGTAAATGGCTTACTCCCGTCTGGCAACACTAAGACTGGGGCTGAAGTCAAAGTTCTCTTCAACCGTTGGAACGCATCATCACAATCTACGTCCCATGCGAAGACTAGGTTCTTCTTCGTCAGGCGTGTCAATGGAGCTGATATCTTTGCGAAGTCTTTGATAAACTTCCTATAGTAGCCAGCCAACCCCAAGAAACTTCTCACTTCGGTAGCATTTTTAGGGACCTTCCAATCTTGGATGGCCACCACTTTCGCGGGATACACAGCTATCCCTTCCTTGGAAACCACGTGCCCTAAGAATCGTACTTCCTCCAGAAGTGACACTTAGAAAATTTAGCTTTAAGGTTATGTGCTTGTAGGGTCTCCAACACTTCCCTAAGATGTAGGGCATGCTCTTCTTCATCCTTAGAAAAGATCAAGATGTCGTCTACAAAGACCACCACAAATTTATTAAGGTACTCCCTAAATACCCTACTCATCAAATCAACAAAGTATATGGGGGCATTTGTCAAACCGAAGGGCATCACTAGCCATTCAAAGAAACCGTCCGGAGTCCTAAAGGCAGTCTTGTCAATGCTATCCTCAGCCACTCTCAACTGATGGATACCAGTGGCTATGTCCAACTGCGAAAACACTGAGGCGCCAACTAACTGATCGAAGAGATCGTCAATCCTCGGCAGTGGGTGTCTGTTCTTCTTAGTAAGCTTATTAAGTTCTCTATAGTCCACACAAAGTCTAAGGGACCCATCCGCCTTCGTGGCAAATACTACTGGAGCACCCCACTCCGATATACTTCGTCTTATGAACCCCTTCTCAAGCAACTCCTTCACTTGCTTATCGAGTTCCCTCCTTTCACGAGGAGCCATGTGGCGTACTGGCAAAGATACTGGTTTTGCATTATCCACAAGATATATTCGAAAATCTATCTCCCGCTTCGGAGGCAAGCCCTTCACCTCCTAAAACACATCCGAGTATTCTCGGACCACTCTTACAGATCGTAGATTTTCCACCGACGCGTCAAGCGATTCTAAATAACTTAGCATAACGGCATTTATGGGATTACAAAAGATTTCAAGAGTGTTGCCAAGGCGAGTTATGAGCCTAACTACTCTCCTTTCACAATCAAGAACGGCCCCATTTCTGGATAACCAATCCATTCCTAAAATTAGCCCATAGCCCGTGAAGCCCAAAACATGAGCATCACATCTAAACTCAACGCTAAGTATAGAAATTTTCAAATCCAAACACACCATGGACAAATAAGCTGAGCCCCCAATTGGATTCGAAACAACTAAGGGATCCTCTACTAAACTGGTGTCTAAGTGCAGTGATTCAGCTAATGATGTTGAGATAAACGAATGCGATGCGCCCGAATCGAATAAAGTACGGACATGATGATTAAACAGAAAAACTAAGCTTTCAACAGAAATGGTTCTACCTCGTTCTTGCAGCGGTGGGACCGCGAGAGCCTGAACTTGTCCCCTTGCCTGCCCTGGTGCCATAAGAGCCTGCACCTGTCCTACCGACGTAGACCCTGCCCTCTGCCCCTTCTTTGGGCAGTCCTTCACTGGATGTCCCGCTTCGCCACAGTGGAAACAGCCAGTCTTCTTTTTCTTTCGGCAATCCTTGCTGAGATGGCATGTTGTCCCACAGTTAAAACACTTCTTCTTTCCCTTGCCATTATTGTCTTTACCACCCTTCTTGTTTTGCTGCTGTGGTTTCTTCTGATCCCCTTTCTTCTCGGGTGCCTTATCAACTTTAGCGCCTTTCTACTCGTGCATGAGTGCCATGTCTACTAGCTTCTCAAAGGTGGCCCCCATAGGGATGTGTGTCATAGCCAACCCTTGCAATGGTTCATTCAATCCATTTACGAACCTCAGAGCCTTCTTCTCCGGCGTGTTCACTAAGTCCAAACCAAACCTTGCTAACTGATTAAATTTGTTGACATATTCTTTCACTGATGAGCTTCCTTGCTTTAATGTCAAGAACCTTTCCATATATAGATTCTCTTATGCCCTTGAGAGAAACTTCGCCTCAAACCTACGCCTGAAATCCACCCAAGAATCAACAGGACGTGCCCCATTAGTGACCTCCCACCAAAACGAGGCCTCTCCCTTCATTGACCAAGTTGCTAATTTAACTTTCCTCCCTTCTTCTACTTCAAAGATTTCTAGCAGTTCTTCCATCTCCCTAAGCCAATCTCTAGCTTCCACAAAAGTTTCAGACCCTTGAAAAGGTTTTCCACCCATAGCCTTAAATTCCTTGCACGTATTTGCAAAAGTATCAACGCGAGGAGGAGGAGGAGGAGCGGGTGCAACTGGAGGTGGAGGAACATTGGCTGGACCTGCAGCGGCCCTAGCCTCTAATAACCTCTTATACCATCCTGGTATCGTTACACCGTCCGAAAGGTTAAGATCTTCAGCCATGCTGAAATGAAAAAGGAAAGATTCAAAATGGAGAATTCGAAAGATAAAGATATATGGCTATTGGGGATTATGTTTTTCATAAAAACTTTCCTCTTTAAATTACTCATCAAGACATGTTTTTGAAAACACTTCTTCCAAAAAGTACTTTAGAAAAATAGTTTTTCTAAAAAAATTATTTGTTCTGGTAACCTTAAGCTCTGATACCACGTGTAACACCCCACGTCCATTAATGTCACTCACAAAGGGAATGCATTAACTTCCATGGAGGTTTTAAGTGAATATAGAACAGAAAAATTACAACAAGATAGATAATAAGTAGTACTTGGAAATCTAAAACTTCATTTTATTGCAGCAGAATTTAAACATGTTTGTTACATCATAAAAACCATAAATCAGAGTCAAGTACAATATCCATCTTGATAAAACAAAATACATAACCCCATAACATAAATAGCCATTAAAGAAGATAACAAGCTGGAATTTACTTTAACGGTCCAAGCTTTCTAAGAGAGATAAAGCAATCCAATCAAACTTCACTAGAGCTGGGCCCAACCTGAGGACCTGGAGGCGGAAAAAGGATTGAAATGGAGGGGGTCAGACATAAAGTCTGGCGAGTATGATAATTCTAACAATACTATTATCAAAGTAACTAGACTAAGGCATAAGCTGGAAAACAAGGAAATGTCTATGAACTATTGGGTATGGAAGAGCAGATAAAGATAACGTTAAAGGCACACCTAATTACTAACGAATAATTACTACACTGCACCTCACCAGTCACCCTAAAGGTTGATCCCACTTGCTTCACACAGAAACTATATAAATAGCCTTGCGTACCCCTAGCTGACTACATATGTGCCGTCTGCCCCTATCTCCATTAGGTGTACCCCACTACCCACGTTCGATCGGCTCCTTACTCGTAGAAATCTGTGTTGGCCCCACAGTGGGGTGTATCACTCCCCTAAAGTGGCAACCCGATACAACTTGAAAATGCACGTCTTATACCTACACGATGCAACAACGTCTTACCTACCAGCCCGGGTCCACACACGCATATGAAACCCGTTGGACTTGCGTTGCCACCGCTACCCCGTTTTGGCCTCTTATAGTCAAGCCCTGTATGCGTGTCCCGTCCTCGACTTGGGTCGAGCCCACAAAGATACGTTTGGGTTACTGGTTGAAATGCCCCCCCACAAGCTACCCACCTAAGCTTGTCCACTAGTACATCCCACTTAACCCTCTTAGTCATGTTCATTTACATGTGTGTTTGGTTAAGTCTTACTAATCGTATTTCACATGCCACTAAGGGCACCCACTAGATTCCTCCTGCCACCCAAGGCACCTACTTAACCCCCATGTCCCACCTTACATGTTTATCTGGTTAAGTATTTCTTAATTCATTCAGGTCATAACCACATAAAGACCTCTCACATTAGACTGGCATTTATGGCAGCTGGATTTGCCGTGCGGGTCCGAGCAGTCTTACACCATAAAAGAGTCTAACCTCGTGTCTTTACAACTGTTATGCTTTAATTTGGACCTAGGACCTCTCACATTGGGCTGACATTTGTGACCACTGGATTTGCCGGGCGGGTCCGGGCAGGTTTACCTCACAAACGAGTCCAACCTCGTGTCCTAAGCATTGATTATCACTTATAATCTTTTACCCCAGTTTTAATAATTCCCTATTCAAATTATTAATTAACTCCAATTTTAATGATGTCCATAATAGACTCAATTATGGCCATCCACTCATGGCATGCAAAATCATATCAATTGCACCCCAACTTCTTAATATTGAATCCTTAATATTACCCCTACCCCATGTTATACGTTCGCTTATTCAACGCAGAATATACGTTAGACTCGAATAGTCTAACTCATGGCACAAAGATAAATTATCACAACATATAGACAAATAAATTAATCTAATCATAATAAGGATGAAACTTGCATAAAACTACACATGTTATGGATCTAAAGGTGTCAACTTGTTAAATGTCACAATTTTCATGATATGATCATATGGGGTTTTATACAACATAATGATGGTGTGAACTAGCATCTAATACATATAATTTACATATGTCATAACATAATTCTAGATGTCATAATTCTAGATCTAAATGGATGTCATGACATATGTTTATAGTCTTTACTAATCAATCTAAACATGCATACATGATTTGTCACATAGATCAACATAGCCCAAATAATATCAACATTATGACTTGGTTAACATGAACTAATTAGCATAGACAATAACATCATGACTTTATAACATGTATGATTTTTCACAATTTAGCATAGAAAACTACAACTTATATAATATCATCATAGCATGATTTACAACATATAGGATATCATCATCACATAACATAGGATTTACAACATACATGATAGCATAAGGTATACAACAACATATATGACAATCCACATCATTCACTTATAATCCATTCATAACTTAATCTAATTAGTTTAACAATAATCTTGTTAAGATCATCATACTCACAATTAGAGAAGAAAGAGAGTCTTGATTTGCTTTAGAGTTGAGTAGAATTAGGGTTTTCTTCCTTCTTAGTTGGCGGCGGCTACACTGAGTTCCATGGCGGCGGTATGACGGTAGCTATTCTATTTTTCATGTGAATTAGAGTGAGAGACTACCTAGGTATTTATAGAGTTTAGTGTTTATTTAGACCGTCAGAACTAAACTGAACCGTTTAATTTGCCAACTCAGCCCTAAAAACACATCAGCCAAACCCTAGCCGCCTGGACAGGTCGACACCCAGGTCGACTGCCCAGTCGACTCCCCAGTCGACCTGGGGGGGGGGGGTGCCGACTGCCCAGTCGACTCCCCAATCGACCTGGGGTCCTAGGCGGGAATTTTCCAGCCTAGCCTGTTTGACTTCAAATTTTGAATTTTAAATTTTTGAAATCTGTTTTGAATTTTCTGAAACTTCCGATGGCCATAACTTCTTCATACGAAGTCCAATTCACGCAAACTCGGACTCTATTTCAACCAGAATTCCGAGACGAACACAATGACGCAACCCGTTTCGCAAAATTCTCATGTCTGAGATTAGTTATTCTTTAATTTGTGAATATTAATACTAATAGAATTACGGGGTGTTACAGTATTCCTTCTCCATCCTCATCTCCAGTCCAAAACAACATTCACAAACCATCCTTCCACTTAGCATCACACAAAAGTTATCACCCATCATCTTCACGTTCTTCTCACACAAACTATCAATTCCTCCTACAGCAAATTTCGTCAACTTCACCCAGTCCATTTCAAGACCAACTACCACATTTCAAGATTATAGCAATTGTCAGCACCAAATTGCCTACCTCATTTCACGTCCATAGCTTCACCAATAACGACAAGTTTCTACATCACCCAACCACTATTAAAACAAGTTCTAGCATCTACCTTCTATGCCAAAACAACCATCAGTTATGCCAACCCTTGCAAAGCTTCAACACCCTGCTTTCAAATCCCTGCTTCCACCAACCATTGTGTAACACCCCACCTTCGTTAAGGTCACTCGCAAAGGGAATGACTTAACTTCGGTGGAGCATTTTTGGTACAAGTTGCAGAAAAATTACAAGACAGAGAAATAAAGCAGCAGAAAATAAATAACCTTTATTGTTTAAAACACAACTTGTATAAAGATTGTTTTACAACACCAATACTTATTACAACAAAGCATCTGTCTTGTTTAAAATAAAGAAGCATAAACTGACAATGATATTCCCCAATAAAGCATGAGCCAGCCATGGTAGTAGAAAATGGAGTTCAAAGCATTGTGTCAAAGAATCTTCAAAATCGGGAAGAGTAATGGTCCAAAATGAGCTGAGCTATTCCCTCCCTGGCTACCTTGGGGAGGGGGGGGGGGATGGAATAAAAGAGGCGAAAACAAACTAGGTCAGACATAAGTCTGGTAAGTCCAGTTATACTTCAGCATGTAAACAAGAAAAGGACTATGACATGAACAAACTGAACGTAGAACCATACCATAGTGATAAGATATTCCTTAAAACAAGACATGGTAAGATTAACGGAATTGGATATCGCATCCACTTCTATTTCTCTGCACCCACTAAGGACTATTTCACTAGCATCGTGTGTTCATGATAAAATGATCCCCTTTTTATTGTGTATGCAGTCCCTTATCCATTGAGTGTTACCTAGATCCAACTAGGGCTTACCTATCGAATGCTTCCAAGATTCAACTAGGGTTTACGCTACCCAGGGCCACTGGGGTTTATGCTACCTATTGAACGCTTCTTGGATTCAGGGTTTACGCGACCTTGGTCCAACTAGGGATTATGCTACCTATCGAATGATACCCCCTAGTCTATGACACACTATCCAGAGCAGTATATGTTCCTAGACTTTCCCCACTTATGTGTTGTGAATCGTTATCGAAGTCTAGATGCACATGTCCTCTATATATGCGACCTGAGTCCGGTGGCAGGGCTAATCAAATAACACGGAACTCGGTCGGGAGCTTTCAGATATATGCCGATTGCAGATGCTACGGCCTGCTTTTACAGTGGCTATGATCCCACTAGACCCCTCCCTCAACTAACAAATGAAAGGCACCCAAAAAAAACAAGAATGAAAAATATACGCAGGCCCTCTATGCCCCATAAACCTATTGACCAACTCACCCATAACTAGATAGCAAGTAAATGGTCTTTTAGAGTTCTCCGCCTTTCCGCTTTACGTATCTCGACTGACTCAAGATGGTAGGTAGACGACGAGTTGCTATCACAGGGCAAAACTGGTCTCACCGAAACACGTTGGTCAATCCTAGTCTTTAGGTTGCCTTATTATTGCAACTAAGGGATACCCTTGGCTCTTCTTATGCAGATCTTAACCTCTGTGAGCCCAGGAGGATCATCTGCAGCCTCACAGAGGGATACCAAGAGTACCCTCACGTCCCCTCGAAGCCGCGTGCTTCGTAAGACAGTTCGTTGGAGCCTTCTTCATGATCAGATGGACGTTCACTCCTCCTCGTATCCTACTTGGTTTTCTTGACTAAGGTTTACTACTTAGTTATCTTAACTAAGGTTTACTACTTAGTTTCCTGAATCATTCATTTTCTTAACTAAGGTTTACAACTTAGTCCTCTTAACTGAGGTTTACTACATAGTTTTCTTCCTAGTCATGTTGGATTGGTTAAGTGTTATCCACTAGTTTACGTTGACTTAACCTACCCATATATCATGTCAAATTGGTTAAGTGTTCCTTAACGTTACTCGTTTGTCAGGTTATACTGGTTAAGTGTCTCTCATTAACTTAACCCTGTTTATTTGTCATGCTATAACAGTTCAGTGTTCTAAGTTTACTTAACCCCACCATCTAGTCTAGTTAGCATGTTATAACGGTTAAAAATTTACTTAACCATACCCACTTGTCTAGTTTACATGTTATATATAATGGTTAAGTGTTTCCTTAGTTACTTAACCCCCACAAATCTTGCCTTGTTAACATGTTAAGTTGGTTAAGTTTCCAAATTAACTTAACCCGTATCAATCTTTTCTAGTTAACATGTTGAATTGGCTAAGTGTTTTCTCAATTCCTTAACCCCACCCTTCTTGTCTTGTTAACATGTTAAGTTGGTTAAGTGTTTCCTTAATTATTTAACCTCACCATTTCTAGCTTGTTTGTTCATGAGCTTTAATTAATTAATTAAAGCACCAACCACTCACATTAGACTTGTATTGTTGTGGTTACTGGATATGCCAGTTGGTTCTGGGCAGATTTACACCACAACTCAGTCTAACCTCGGGTCTTTTTGGGCTTAATGCACTAACCTCTCACATTAGACAGACATTATTATGGTTACTGGATGTGCTGGGTGGTTCTGGGCAGTTTTACACCACAACTCAATCTAACCTCGAGTTAGGCAGTTTCCTCTTCTCTAATTTACATATTTACTATTTATGTAAATTTTCCGTAAATCAAATTAGCCTTGATCATATTCACTCGTCATGCCAATTAACATACTTATATTCTATGCCCAAAACTTGTTTTACCTATCAATTAGCCCAATTTGCAGTTTATACCAATTTAGATTTAATATTCCCCTTTCTTAGTTCATGCCCAATCTAAATTAATATTCCAGTTTACAGTTTATGTCAAAACTTGATTCAATATTCTAGTTTACCGTTTATGTCCAAAACTTGGTTTACATGCCAATTACATAATTTGCGGCCAATTAAAATTTATCAATTTATGCCCAAGTCTAATATGCATGTAAATCATTCACTATTATAGCCAATTTAGATTATGCCATCATATTTATTATGCCAAATTAACTTAATAAAGCTACGCCCAATCCCCGCATCATAATCGTACGTATAACATGATTTCACAAGTTTTCTAAGTACTCATGAAATGGAACTAACAAAAGGAATAGGGGATAAGCACAAGAATTGATATGAAAGAATAGGCATGCAAAAATAATGGCTCCAACAGGTTCGAGGTACATAATAGTGAATAGGAATAAACTAGCCAAGTTACGCACTAAATATGAGATCCAACATAATCAAGGGAATAGGAATGGGTGATTTGGTCCAACATAATGTCGGTTCAAGGTACAACATGATTGGTTAATTGTAATAATGGGAATAGGCATAAGCAACTAACTACAATAGTTATAGGCAATTAACCACAATAGTCATGGGCGACTAATCACAATAGTTTCTTAATCAATGTCATAGGCAATAGTCTCATTGTTATGAATCATAGTCGGGGGCAGCAGTCTCATAGTCACGAATCATAGTCATATGCAATAATTTCATAGGCAATAGTTTCATAGTCATAATCTTAGGAAAAGGTCTCATAATCATAGTCATAGTCATAGGCAATAGTTTCATCACAGGAATATAACATAGGAAAATCACATGAATCCACATAGATAAACTAATAGACACCGTTCTAATATCAGTTTCTTATAAGCCATGACTTCCAATTAATGTTTAAATCGGAAATATAACTATACTTAATAAATATAGGCAAGTCTTGTTTTTCTGGAATCTGTTTTCTGAAGCTGAATAGTTTTCCTTTGATGTAGATTAGTCGTTATATTCAGATTGGAAGAAGATGTACTAGTCTAGCTTAGATTTCAGTGGAGTAGCATTGCCATTCTTATTTTTAATTAGAATAGAGCCAGAGTATAGGCAGAATGAAAATATGTGGAGAGAAAGCTAGGTTTGGGGGTGTTTAAATATGCTAGAGCTCACGAATCCGATCAGAAAGGCATCCAAGAGCAGAAAAATGGATCTGTCTCTAGATCTGGAAAACGAGGGGGAGGTCAACCCTAATGTCGACCTGTTTACCCAGGTCGACCCTAGTGTCGACCTGGGTCCTGGGAGGGAATTTTCCCCCCAGCCTGGGTGTTTGTTTTGAATTTCGAAATCTAATTTTTTTTTTTAATTTTCGGGCTGGTTTTTATTTAAACTTCCGAAGGCTATATCTTCTTCATACGGAGTCTGATTTATGAAAACTTGGACTCTATTCCTAGCAGTATTTCGAGATGAACGCAATGGCGTAACCTGTTTCCTTAATTATTTTGTTATAATTTAATTATTCTCTGATTTGTTACTTAAATTATTTCTCGAAAAATACGGGGTGTTACACATTGAAACTGCCCAGATTGCACAACCAACCCTGCTTCCTTCCATACCCTCACCAGAACCGATTCGAAGGTCTGAACCTTCCTTTTTTTGTGCGATTTAATTCTGAAAAGAAAAGGGGGCGCAGCTTCATTGCGTTGAGTGACAAATTTTGTTGTTTGGGTTATTCATTAAAAGAAACACGTCTGTTTCGGTTGAATAAAAATAAAAGGATGGTGGGAAAAGTAATTGCTTGATTTCGTGCTTATTTCGGTTTTGTTTCGTTTTCTTTTGGTGCGGGATTTGGTTCATTGTTTGCGTGATTTATTTTCTTTTGTGGAGCAACTTTTGGGGGTCTGTTCATGGGGGCGTGGCTGATTTATTGTGGTTTTCTAGAGTTGATTACGGTGTTTCATAGACAAAAGAAAGATAAAAAAGGAAAGCGTGAATGAGTTTAAGGGATTTCAATTTGTTTTCTGAAATATAGAAAGATAAGAGAAAGGAGACTTAATTTTTTTTGACCTTTCCTTTTGAGTGGTTGTTTGATTATTTGTTTGGGTGGGTTCCAGAAGACATTTGTGCATGGATTATTCTAATTCGTGTGGCTTTATTTTGAATACCATTATCTATTTGTTTGAGTTGGATTGTTTTTGTTAGCCTTAGATTATTATTATTTTTCTTTTTCTTTTGCCCCCATTTTTGAGTTTTGTTTTGTTTTTTTCCTTTTCGCTAATTTAGTTTTTTTTCCTTTTCACTAATTTAGTTTTTTTCCTTGTTAGTTTCCTTTTTCTTGTTTTTTTATTTTTTGTTTATTTCATTCCAAAAAAATCCAAGGCTCAAGTGAAAGAAGGAATTCAAACAAACAAATCAAAGGAAGAGAAAGGTTCAAGCAACGTACAAGGATTCAAAGTTCAACGGATTTGCAAATAATGGGTTTCAATCATTGATACTGCTCAATTTTTTTGGATAGATTACCATACACCGCTGTAATATTTTCTAAACTCTACAGGTGCTTTGCTGTAAAGAAATATATATATAGAAATTGTGTGTAAAGTCTTCTGTAGGGGCAGCGGCTTGCTTGTATAATATATTAAATTTCTGCAGTTATTATTGTCTGATTTTTGTGGTTGGTTAATATCTTCATAACTGAAATCTTCATTCTCATTGTTTTCAACAATAAAAATAGACATTGCAAGGTAATATAATTGAAAAGTGGTGTTTTGTGATGTTGATTGTCTCTTATAATTGGATCGCGGATATATAGTAGTTCAATTTATTGAACTATTAGCAAAAGAGGTTGCATGCTACCCGTAAAACATTAGTCGTATCCCCTAGTATTTATACTATACGTGAACGACCACAAGACCCTCTTCCCC
This sequence comes from Allium sativum, assembly GCA_030737875.1. Taxonomy (NCBI): domain Eukaryota; kingdom Viridiplantae; phylum Streptophyta; class Magnoliopsida; order Asparagales; family Amaryllidaceae; genus Allium; species Allium sativum. The sequence goes on from CM060923.1 coordinate 649,205,058, forward strand.
GTTCTAATTGGGTCAGTTGATTAATAGAGCACAACTCATTATTTTATATCATTTTGAAGTGAGAAAAATTTCTTTCTTGCATTGACTTCATTCAAATGTCTGATTAAAAAACTCTTTAAGAGAATTATGGGTTAATAACTGAGTAGACGTCCTCTTGAACAGTATGAGTATGAATTGCAACTCATGAGGCAAAATTTTCCAAAATTTCGTGAGCTCAATGCCAACAATTTTCAAAATTCTCCAACTGACCAACATCTTCAAAATCATAGAAATAATCGAAATTGCGATTTCAATTCAAATTTCAATAATTTCGATTATAGGCCATATCCACATCAAAATAGCTCTAAATCTCAATGTGGCTTTAATCCATAACAGTACGGGGTTGAAAACCAAAATTTTCAAAATTACCCATATCAACATCCTGAAAATAACCAAAATTGCAATTTTCCGTCGAATTACAAGGGTTTTGATTACGAACATAATTTTTACAATCAAAATGATTTCCAATATCACTGTCATTTTTCTGAAAAATATAACAACCACCACGTTGGAAATAATATTGACTGTGAAATTGATGTGGACTATAATTATGAGAATCAAGAAGTCCCAATGGAGAGCTCTCAAATCAACGATTCTGAAGAATGTCTTCTTAACATTCTTAGAGAGAGGGTAGAAAAGCAAGATAGACAGCTTGATGAAAAAGATAGACAGCTTGATGAACTTCTTTATTTAATGACATCTTTGAAAGAACAACGAGAGCAACAAAATCAAATTCAAATAAGCGATGAATTAGAAAATTATCCATTTTTTACTGATAGTGAAAATTTTCAGATAACAACTATGGAAACTAAGAATAACGATCTAAATGAAGTTGTCCAAAATTCAACAAATGATTTGAATTTCGATTCTTTTCAGGAAAAAGATTTAAGCTCAAATTTTGATCTTCCTCTTTCAAGTTGTGAGAAACTTGAAATTCTAGAAATTGAACAAAATAAAAATGTTGAATTTTTCAATTCAAATTTGAAGAAGAATTTTAACGAACATGAATTTTTTGGATTGTATGAGGGTGAATTGCCTAATGAGGATGAAATAGAATTAGGCCACGAATCCAAGTTTGAAAATTTTAACTTTGAGGAAATTTCCAACGAACTTGAAGTTGTTAAGATCGAAAATATGTTGTCTAGTAATGGAATTGGGAAATGTGATCACAATGTCTTGAACAACACTCAAATTTTAAATTTCACAATTGCAACTGAGTTTATATACGATCACAAATTTTTGGACAAGTACACTGATAAATTTGCCGAACACATGAATTATTTTTGGAATGGTAGCTTGGTTGAAATACTTCATGTTAGGATGACCTTGGACATTCATTTACTGGATTATAAATCTAGGTATAAAGATGAGATGGTTTTCAAAAACTTTTGGTTATTAGAAAACATACCTAGACATAGTGGGAATGGGATTCATCGGGCTAGAACCAAGTGTGGGGGAAAAAGTTGGTGACAATCCTTGCGTTGCATGCATCGCAAAACATTTATCATTGTACATATGATCCATTCTTACATATAGTTAAATTGCATTTCGTTTTACAAATCATTTTACATTTAATCCATCTTTGGGTTCTATCTTTCACATTTAGGAAACGTGCTTACAGTGTGGACACTGTTTAGTTCTAGTGTGGGGGGAGTCTGCATTTCATTCATTTTCATATTTTCTTTATTTTTCTTTCTTTTCATTTTTAGCCATTTAAATAGGACCATCATGCATTTTAGATTGTAGTAACATGCCATTTTTTTTTGAAACATGACTCATTTTAGATTGGTACAACAAAATAAGTTAAGGATTGTTAATCAGTTGATAGTATTTTTTCTCTCACTTAAGATTGAATAATAAATATAATGAAATGTTGAATTTTGAGGGATAGTAGTATAACTGGTACATAGGTAGATTCTTAGGTGATGGCCATGAAGTTTATTCTAAATTGTAGTCTTTGTTTACTGAGTGAAGGACTTAAAATACTTATATTGGCTTTTCAAATCTTTAAAACTAAATTGTGTTAAGCTGAATTCGTGTAATCTCTCTTGTTCTTTAATTTTCAATAATAATAATAATAATCCAAGGGTATCCAACATTGCTTGTATATCTAGCGTTGGTTGGCAAACCCGCCAAGCTCTATCCGACATGTTGTTGACAAAGTCAGCATTGGCATATCTTGGTCTCATTTTATGGGTTAGACACCTAAGGATTACCGACATGTTGTTGACAAAGTCAGCGTCGTTCTGCACAATCCTCCAACCTCTGTCCCAACTCTCCGTCAGTCCGCAAGGCATGTATGGGTGGTATACCTTGGTCTTTTAAGTTAGGCGTATGTAATTAATCATAAATTTTAACTTTTATAGAGATAGAGTATAAGCGATGATGCCCAAACATTTCTTGACCTTATTAATTTGACTAGCTATACACAAGGAAATTAGAATACCACTTTACAAACTGTGACAAGCAAACTAAGAATTTATTTCATGGCTGCACTATGTTATCGACTGAACCAACTAGCCAAACCGGAATTTAACATTTGAAAACTTGAATTATATTGAAAATTTGTGACAAGTTGAGGTATCTAAAATAAAATCAACTGATTAAAATTTGTTAACTTGATCTGTTGTGCCACTTTCCTAAAATAAGTCGTGTTTTCATTTTTATTTTCTTTTGCATGTCTGTTTCATTCATGTTGTTGCATTAGAACCATAGCATACTGCATTTGGATTTTGTGGGTAGTATCCGTTGAAAACCCTCATGAGACACCACTCGTCCTACTAGGGACATCTAGAGGTTTAACGGCTTGTTGCATATGCTCAATGCAATCGTGTTTCCTACGAAAGTGTGACCTATCTAGTTAGTTTTTAATTTTTGTTTTACTTGAGGACGAGTAAAAGATAAGAGTGGGGGTATTTGATTAGCATAGAAATGTGTTTATTTTAAGCTCTTATATCTTATATTTTGTATATAAATAAATTTTACCTAGGTATTATTTTGTCACTTTTACAGATATGCCGATTAAGCCACATACAGTCAGAAAAATGGAAAATAGAGATCAAATTGGTGTGTATATATATTTGAATACTTGCAGATGAAGATCTTACATCAAATTAATTTTTGGACAAGAAAATAACTGGTAGAAAGGCCATGTATATCACAAATCAGTGAAGAATTATCAAAGAAGCAAGAGCAAAAGAGGAAAGGCCCAAATTTATTAGATTTCACTAAGGGCCATTTGTTATTCTCATTGTAAACTCTTTTGTGAATTCCCTAAGGCCCATTTGTCATTGTATCAGGGTTAGGGTTAGGGTTAGGGTCGGCTGTCTGTCCTACAAATACCCTTGTATTCTCATTGTAAAGATCATCCTGGAATGAATAAAGTTTTCTTCTTCTTATCTTTTCTTTTAATCCTGTAATTTTTATTTTATGCATTTTTTCTATTTATTAGCAACTAGTGTCATTTACATAATTATATTTGGTAGAGTACTAGTTGTATTTTACATTTATTTTCATTAGTGATTAAACATTTGATTAGTTTCAAAGATAATCCTAATTTTATTTCTGTTGTTATTTCTATTCTGCACTTTTATTTTCTGCACTTTTATTCTTGTTTTGCAATTTACTTTCATTAGTGATTAATCGTTTGATTAGTTTCAATGATAATCCTAATTGCTGCAATTTCAATTGTTCTATTTTCAACCAAATCTCAAAAGTCATCTAACTCATCCACGAAATTCTATAAATAATAATTTTTAATTTTCCTCCCTGTGATTCGACCTTCATACTATACGATTTGTGCGCTTGCATTATTATTTTTAAATTCACGCTTTTCTAATTCTTAGAAAGCGACGAACAATAATATATTTATCAATCACATAGTCAACATTTTACATTCTCTAACGTGAATGGTTCAAAAAATTATAGATCTGTACATAAAATTCACAAATATAAACAAAAATAAACTACATGTCTCATACTCATTTTTTTTCTCGTTCTTCAATATGAATGATTTGAAAAACTTGTAAATTTATACATAAAATTCACTGACATAAAAATTACATATTTTTCTTGATTCAAAATATAGAACCCATATAAAGATCTTTTAGATCTTTCTTTTTATATCAAAATTGCTTCTTGCCTTTTTAGAAACTGCAGGTTCTAAATTTTCACGTAATGACAAAAATTGTTTTTGCATTCACTTCCAGTGTCAGAATTAAGATCAATATTTAGATCTTAACATAATATGATCTTCAGGATGCATATTTTCTTTGTAAAAGTTTTTCCTAAGAAACAATAAAAGCATTTCTTCTGGAAATATGATATGTTCTAAAATTATTGTAATAAAACTTCGGTTTTATTATTATTCAAATATTATTATTGTATATTTTAAACAGAAGCAAATCCTCTAGATTTTCTTTTATTCACATATGATAGTCATTTCCTTAATAAATACGATACAATGCATCATGAATAAATTACATTAAAAAATGTCGTAAATTAATGTCACATAAAAATTACATATAAATGACATAGCAAATGTGTTAAATAACATTAATGAACATAACAATAGCTATGATGTATATCTGACCATAGTATAGCACATAAAATGCCATTATGTCATTTTTCTTTAGCTTATTATTGGAATACTTAACTAAGCCATAAACGATGCAGTTTAGATAAACATGCAAACTATTGCTCCTTTTATTTTATGCTGACTGAAACATGAAAGTGCAGCATATCTTTCACATGTGCCATACATATAAAAATTATGTATCTATTAAACATAAATGCATTAAATAAATAAAAAAAATCTTTTCTTATTCGTAATAGAAACAAGCTGAATTACTTAATTTCCATAACCAAACATTTAATGCATTTATCATATTACCATAACAACCACAATTAATGCATTCATGATAAAAAAATGCAATGGACCGTTATGTGGACAAAAAAATGTAAACCAATATTATAGCGAATTGGTTTAATTGCAAATATATTTAAAACAGTGAAACAAAAACATTTCATCTCAGATCTAGGCATGCATACTTGATTCAAAATTTCTAAAATATCCCAAATACTATATATATAACTATATATCTAAATTAATTAAATCAAGGAGCGGATTTCCTTGCATAAATGGTTCTAGACTATTCAAACATTATATTCAATCAATAAACAGTAGAGGAAAACAATAGTTCATAACATATTCCAAATGTTCTTTCTAAGTGATTCAGAATAATACGCAATAATTTATGTTATGACTGAAAAAATTTGTTTTCCAATTTTTAGAACGATTCAGATTATTTCCAAAAAAATGACTTAAAATTTTTAATCTTCGAAATATATCTTTTGAAACCAAAAGAGTTTCATAAGTCAACCTTTAATTTTCAATGCAAAAGCAAACCAAACATTGCAAGTGAAAACATAAGTTATATGTTCAGATATGAATCCAAAAAAAAATATCGGACAAAACCACAAACTGTAAACACCAAATCCATAATTTCAAATATTCTTCAAACGAGAAAATTTCTCAATAAAATTAATTATGGGCGGCTCTGATACCACTTGTTGGAATTTCTATATTCTTGATGATTGACAAATCATGAAATTCCGTATTTGAATAGAAGACCCCATGTTGATTTAATTGAGAATAAATCAGAGAGAAAGTAAAATGAATTAGTAGAAGTCATACTTGAATCCAGATGTTTACAGAGAGAAGATTAACCAAATTAAGTCATGGATCTGATTATCGAACCTGACATAAGCATTAGATCTGAACTAATAGTTGCTTCTTTCATCAACTTAGATCAGATCTGTATCTAGAGCTTCGTGCTGATAACATGTTATAAAATGAACACAGAACAAAAGAAACAAGCATTCAAATGTGTCATTATTTCTAATACATTGGCACCTTTATATATAGGCTTTGGAGCTAATGTTTAACTTATTCCCATGATGTAGGACTAAACAAAGAACTAATAAAATCATATTCATAACATTTATATATTTAACAACAGTATCTATATAAATATTATTAATTCTCAAATTAGGGAATGCACATAGTATAGTTTATATAATAAAAGCATATCCAACCATTGTTTGGATTGGAAATTACATTTCACATGGTTATATTTCGATAAAATTAAACCATGCGCTTATTGAACAAACACATGATTTTTGAACACTTATTTTGTCCACATGTTGAACAAATCATTAAGACTCATAAATAATAATTTAAATGTATTTATATTATTTCAGATGTTCATTTAATAAGCATCGTGAATGTAGAGAGTTTGTTCAACGTAGATGAAAATATAACTGATTATAAAATCTGTTGGACTTGGAGTATAATTGGTTGATGATGTCCAATACTATGTTTCTCAAATAAAATCACTTGTACCAAAAATTGTCTGTCCCTCTATACCCAACCAATTAGCACCCCCTAATTCCACTTGTTTGCAATTAAACCCTCTTTTTTTCTTTGACCTAATTGCAAAAAGATGAAAATCATGGATCCTTATTGGTTGGGTATAGGGGCAGAGAATTTTTGGTACAGAGGATTAGTTCCAACAACAACCAAATATCTAGGGCGCCCACACATTTAGGAAATGCTACAGGCATCATAATAGTGGACCAGTCAAAATTAAAAGCCTTGTGTCATTGGAAGAAGACAAAGTGGGTACCTCTACATATAACAAACAAATTACCACTTTTAAATTTCTATAAAGAAGTTTTAGGTCACAAGAATTAATTATGTCAACGAAAAAAAGAGGGTTTAATTCCAAAAGGTGGAATTCAGGGGGTGCAAATTGGTTGGGTATATAGGGACAGGCAATTTTTGGTACAGGTGATTTTATTGTGAGTCAATCTATGCCATTTTTTTTGTTTGTTTCAATATTTCCTAAAATAATATTTCCTATGAAATAAATTGCTTAAAACCATATACGATTATTGACATGTTCTTAAGGTCGTGTGTAAGCTTAATTTTGGCAATGCAGTATATTTGTTGTTATCTGATTTACTCAGTATGAATAATATCTTGTATTGTTTATAAGTGCATTTTTCTATGTTAAAATTTAGTTTAATATATTTTTTGTTATAAATTTTAATTTTCTTCAGAATATATATTTATGATTGTTATTTAAGCCTAGTTTCTTTTTTATAAATATATTCTTTTGTAGCATGGAACATGGAAATATGAAATAATTAAGGGATGTAAGAGATTAAGATTTCTCTTAATACCTCAATGTTCTTAATCCATAAATAAAAGCATTCAACCAGTAAATAAGTCTATGTGTATATCATTATCATATATCTATGCAAATTCCATATATAAGCCTAAACCAAGCGGCCTAACAGGAGGAATCCTAGCCCTATCTTTTTCCTCTTTGATTGTGTCAAGCTTAGGAGACCATTGTGGACTACCCTTTTCCTTACAAGTAGCTCATCACTTATCCTCTTTGAAAAATCAGGAAAAATCCTAATAAGCATCATTCTACCATCATCCCCCTTCACACACTCATGTGCAAACGATGTTATATGTTTCATCTCTTCAAGCATTTTAGCGGCATGACAAAGTCACAGGCCTAAAGAAATTAACGGAGAGCACAAATTAATGTAAAAAAATGAATCTGCACTTGAAACAGAATAACTTCATTTGCTGCTTGATTGCAATGAAATGTTTAGCCTTAGAACCTAAAAAAAAGTTACCTATCGCAAATCTTTAACTTTTCTCCAAAAAAACCATCCCTTAGAAAAATTGCCCATTATAATGTGTCGATAAATTTGTAATGATTTAGGAGATGACAGTTGATATTTCACAAGATAAAGCATATATATATATATATATATATATATATATATATATATTTTTTTGAAAATCGGTTCACTTTATTTCTATTGGAAAAGGAAATACAAGTAAGAGGTTAGCATTTACCTTAAAATAAGCAAAACTTGAGATAAAACTGAGAATACAAGTGATAAAAACCTAACTAGTTATAAACGGCCCATGACTTCTTCCCGCTTCCGTGCACTTAATGCACCTCTCACGACTCACTCATGCCCAAAGCCAAACATATGGTTTAGACCTAAAACAGTGCATCTCTGCTCCATACATAATCCAGAAATTCCTCATATATATGATCTTCAAACAGTCATCATTTAAAAAGCACTCTGCACCAACAACACTCAAAGCAACAAGAAGCTCCAAACCCAAAACAACAGTATAACCGCATCATGTATAAAGACTGCAATGATGCTATCATAGCTCACTTTCAAGCGTTAAATCTGGTTGATGACTCATAGACGCCTGTGAATCAGTCTTAATGCTTGAAGTACTTATAATTATGTAGCCATATTGCATCCTCTGCTATGTTATTATGCTACCATAATCAATTGACACTGGATTCAAGAAGAGACCAACTGTAATTTCTGCTCACACTCAACTTATTACCAAAGTAGCAAATTGATAACATCATTGCCATAAACTAGGCTTCTAGATGAAAATTGCAACTGTCCTTGAATCATACCAGAGCAGCCATTCACCTTTGCTTAGAATATAGTGGTATTCAGATTTCTGATAGACTGTAAAAAGCTTTGCACACTATAATCTCTGCTCATATATTTCCCAAAAACCTTCGATAAGAAAATTGAAGAATTTTGGGACCTAAGAAAATTTATATACTAGAGATATACTGGAATAGGATCTGATCTCACACAAATTGCATCAGATCTGGCTATTGTTGTATAGATCTGGTGCTAAGATCTGGTAATACAGATCTTAACATTAAATTCAGGAAAAAGTTGAAGGAAAACAAATGGCTTATCAACGATAATTAACCGTTGAAGGTTACATATAGTAAACGAGGGATAAAAGTGAAAATAATACTGAAACCAGAAACCAGATCTAAGTGGAAAAGAGGACCGAAATGACCAATCCACTGCAAAAACAACCAGAACTGGATCGCGATTCGATAATAATTCTCAGACGCCTTCAAATATCATCCAGAAACTTAGAATCCGCCGCATCTTGGATCTAGGTTTTATACTGATTGTAAGTGTGAAAAACAAGTGGAAACCAGTGGAAAGTGAAGTCTTATCAACGAGAGAGCCTCGATGAAAGTTGAAAAATTAAAACGATGTAAGAATTTGATAGAGATGCAAAGAAAAAGGAAGAACCTCATGCGTGACGAAAGCTGGAGAAATCTTTCTCCAGTCGCCGTTAACAAGGTTCCTCCTTTTATATATCTCTCTATATATGATAAAGCATATATATATAAATATATACATATATATATAAATATATACATATAAATATATACATATAAATATATACATATATACATATATATATATATATGTATATCTTGTTAATGTAATGACCCGTATTTTAGAGATAGAATAATTAAGTTATTTAATTATTAAAAATATCGATTTAGGAAAATATCGATAACTTGAATTAAATAATATTGAATATTTAATTAATAATTATAATATAATAATATATTATAATGCCGAAATAGTCAAAAAAAGTTGAATTGTCAGTATTGTCTGAATTGGATAGTGTAAGAGATTTGGTAGCGTTTAGATTTGAAATATAATAACGAATATATTTCATTTACAGCGTTTGAATGTATAAATTTATATTATAATAAAAATTGAGCTCGAAATGGCGCGGTAGTTCGCGATTTGGTGATTTGAACTTCAACTGAATGTACAGGGTTCATTTTATATCGGATTTCTGTGAAACAAGAAACGTATGGAGCTGGTGGATTATATCTTTCTAGTGGAAGAGAAAAATCAGGATTTCGTCATGTAAATTTTGATTTATGTCCAAATCAAATTTTAACATAGTCGTTATAGAATCGTTTATCGACTGTAATGGTTTATTTGATATAACTAGATACCGGGTTTGAATCTAGACAAGGTTCTTTTGAGATGTAGTGATAATTTATTTTTTAGAAATTTACTGTAATTTTTTAATTAAATAAATAAGCAAATTTTTATTTGGAGTATTTTGCACCCTGTAATCAACATTTTGGGGTTTCACAATATGAGTTAATCTACAGATATTATTTTATTTTTGGGACCATGACACAATGTTTGTCACAACGGTATTTTTGTTTCTGTCCATAGTAGTGCATATGTTGACAAAATATTAAGTAACGAGTACGTGCTTAAACTAACAATCATCAACCTATCACTTCAAATGCCAACCATTTCAATGGAGGAAATAGCACCCACGTAGACAGATAAAAGGGATATGCGTGGCCTTGTTTTTGGCCTTCAAACTTTTCGTGGCCAATACAGAAACATGCATCACTTACCCAACATATATAAATAACCTTCTTTGGCTAAACCTAATTACTTTTGCTGAAACAAAGAAATCGCGCCTCCATTATCCTCTATTAACGAACAGTTTAAAGTTCGAAATCTCTTCCTCAAATTAACGTTCGATCTACTGATTTAAATCCTAACACCCAACTGAAAAGATTTAAAGCTCGGCAAGAGCTGGAGATCCGATGACCATGATCTAATTTGGGGCTTCGGTGTGGCCTGAATCTATGATGAAGGGGCGGGTTTCATCGTCGATCTGGAGATCGATGGGAGCATCGTACAGGATGATGCTTGGGGCACTGGTTCTCGACGTGAAGGCGAGCGGTGGGGTGGCGACTGATCGATGGGTAGCTGAAAGTCTGAGGCGTGGTCATGGGTTGAATGAAGGGTATTTTTTGTGCTGGTTTCTTCGATTGGATCCGGTGTACTGGCGAGTGTCGGGGAGACGACGAGACTGGTCTGGGATGAAACAGGGGACGGAGGCGAGCTCGACAGTGAGGAGGGTTGTTCGAAGTGCGATATTGGTGAGGGTCAGTCAAAGGTGGGCCTGGCGACGAGGTGGACACATAGCGGATTTGTTTCAGATAGAGATGGATTTGTGCGAGATGGTGAAGGATTTGTTTGAGGGGAGTATGAGCAGTTTTTGAGTGTTGTATTGGAGAGGCTGGTACTAGTTTGGATTTTTGTTTGCTTAGGATAATATGGTTTTACTGTTGGGGAGATGGAGGTGAAATTGGGTGTTAGAACTTCATGGGAGTTCAATGTTTGGGGAGCAATAGTGTGTCTTCATCAAAATTTGGGAAGGCAAAGCGTGGATGTGGGTAGGTGAGCAAGTTTGGGGAACGGTATGTTCGTTGTTGGGCAGAAAGAAATGGGTATGGCCACATTTAAATAAGTTATTCGAAGTATAACTTCGTTGATCAGAAAAGGGTGTAGCTTGGGATGGAAATAAGGGGGAATGGGCCTTGTTGCTTAGTGACGAGTTCGAACTGGAAATTTTAGAAGAAAAAGGTGAATACTGACTAGTTTAATAATGATGTAATAGAATTAATTAATTTATTAATTAATTAATTTATTAATTAATTAATTAATTTAATAACCATTAGTTTATAACTGGTTAATGTGATATGTTTATCATACGATATCAGAATTCAGCGAAATAAGATCCGACAGGATCGTATGGATGGTGGCTACCCAATGGAGTTGACTTAGAGCGAATCGAAGCTCGTTACAATTTATAGCTAAATAAATTATCTGTTTGAGTCAAGCAATGGTTATCGTTATTAACGATGATCGTCCAATGTGAGTAAAACTCACCAACTCAGAACAATTATATTTTTATAACGTATTTTTAGAACTATTAATTATCTGTTGATTGATGTGTGTTTATTTGGTTGATTGAACTGCTAGACAGTTAGTTTTTTTTTTTTTTGAAATTGGGTAAGTATTATTAAGGCCTATTCCAGCCCAAAAGAGATGCGCATCAACATTCGACAACGCACAGTAGCAATGATTATACAGACGTGGTAAACGAAATCATTAAATACATTATTTTACTTTAACCGCAACTTTCCAAATTAGGGATGGCGGCCAGCTTCGTCTTCAACGAGCAGTTCATGGCGGCTTTAGGTTTTGAGCTACTGACAGTGGTTCCTGCGCATCCACTCGATCCTCTACTCCAATACGAGGTAGTAGTGTTACCGCAGATGTTGTAAGTCTTCTTCCCCTTGTGCGTAGAATCAAATTGACTTCGAATTCGATTAGCTTTGTAATCTCAGTCGCTGATTTCTTTTTGTTTTGAAAAATGCGCCTATTACTCTCCTTCCATATCCACTAACAAGCAGTAACTACGCAAATGTCGTACTCTTTTACTTTTGCGTCTATGTCCGCCCAATTCAAGCTCAGGTGAGTAATTATGCTTTGAAAGCTTTCATCTTGTGTGTTTGTAGTTTATTTCTGTTTGATGAATCCAAGTATTTCACATGCAAATTTACACTAGAAAAATAAGTGTTGATGAGTCTCTACATTGTTATCACATAGGGCGCAGCTATTGATAGGAATAATACCCCAATTAAACAGCCTGTCTCTAGTGGGAAGACGATTTAGCATAACTTTGTATGCAGTGTGTGACACTTTTGGGGGAAATAATTTGTCCCAAATCACTTTGTGCCACTCCACCTTAGGTTCAGATATTCTACTTGCATTCCATGCTTCTTTTAATTTGAAGTCAGTGCCTGATGACCATTTCCATATATCAAAATCTCTATCAAAATATAAAGGCATGAATTCAATTTCCTTCTTCATCGCAAAATTACAAGGAATACCATCACAGTTCCATCTGCCGTCTTGAATGATGTGGTTAACATTTTGATTCGGGCACCCATAAGCTGAATAAGTGTCCCATCCCAGAGTGTTGATTAAAGATTTACCTTTGATCCAAGGGTCATGCCACAAATCAGTTTCATTTCCATTTGCAAAAACTCTTTCACAATTCACAGCTAGCTTGTTTCTAACTCTGAGAAAAGCTTTCCACGTAGCAGATGCATTATTATCTATTTCCATAGTCCAGAAATTAGTCTTGACATATCTTTTCCTCATCCATCTAGCCCATAATCCATTAGCATTTATGATTTTACATGCTTGCTTTAGAGTAAAAGAATCTCTCATGTCTCTAATTCTCCTCAATCCAACACCCCCTTCTTCTTTTGGCCTGCATAGATCATCATATTTTATTTTATGTAGACCTCCCTTCCAAATAAAATCTGCACACACACTTTCAATTTTGTCAATAGAAGTCTCAGGAATCTGAAATGTCTGTAACCAAAAATTGATTTTTGCTTGAATTACTGTGTGGACAAGTTTCAATTCTTCCAGCAAAAGATAATAATCTAGAGTTCCACCCCTGTAGTCTTTCTCTGATCTGGGTGATAAGCACTGCACATTCTCTATCAGTAATTTTATTTGAAGAAAGAGGGACTCCTAGATATTTTACAGGTAATTCACCCTCTTTAACCCCCAAAATGTTAAGCACCCTTTCCTTGTTCACACAAAATTTGTTGAAGTAACATTTAGTCTTTTGCTCATTCAGCTTGAGCCTAGCATATTTCCCCAAATTGTCAAAAATCAAAGTGATCGAATTCGCTGCTTTAACATTTGACTTGACACATATTATCAGGTCGTCAGCATATAACAAGTGGCTAATGGACGGTTGGAAATTATGAATTGGTTGTATCTCTTTAGCAAACTCTGCTAACTCCATCTACAGTGTAAAATACTCCATAGCAATAGCAAACAAATAAGGGGAAAGAGGATCCCCTTGTCTGATACCTCTGTTGCTGGTAATAAATCCTTTTGGCACTCCGTTGATTAGAATAGAAAAAGTAGGGGATTGTATACATTCTGAAATTAATCTAGTAATTTTCACAGGGAAGCCCATCGCCAATAACATATGAATAATGAACTGTCTGTTGACTTTATCATATGCTTTTTGCAAATCAACTTTTAAACAAAATTTGTCTGCTCCCTTTTTATTGAAATTTCTAATAAGTTCATGAGCTAGGAGGGAATTATCAGATATACTTCTGCCTTTAATAAAAGCACTTTGGCATTCAGCGATCAAATCCGGTAGAACCACCTTAATTCTATTGCATAAGACTTTGCTTAAAATTTTATAAAGCACATTGCAGCATGCAATAGGTCTGTAGTCAGCAACCCTGGAAGGTTTCTAATTTTTTGGTATAAGGCATAGGAACGTGTGGTTAATTTCTTTAATAATTTTACCTGAGTTGAAGGCTTCTTGCACAACTGACAGCAAATTATCTTTCAGGTCAACCCAGTGGGTGTGGAAGAAGCTGGACCCGAACCCGTCAGGCCCGGGGGCGGAGTCAACACCAATGGACCAGGTGGCTTCCTTCAGCTCCTCCTCAGTTATGCGCCTGCACAGCATTATGCGCCCTCTGGCATTCAACAGCTTGCGGGGGTTGATGTTGGGTAAGATTGTCTCACATTCACCATTATATAGTTCTGTAAAGTATTTTATTGCTTCATCCTCAAATTTCTTCAAGTCTTTTATAGCATTGCCATCCTAATCAAGAAGTTGAAAATTAAAGTTAGTATTACGTCTAACTGACATTTTAGTGTAAAAAAATTTTGTGCATTCATCTCCATCTGTTATCCATTTCTCCTTGGCTTTTTGTTTTAGCTCTACTGCTTAATTTTTAATGCATCTGTTAGCTCAGTTCTACACTTTTGATATTGCCTCCACGTTTCATTGCTATCATCCCCATCATCTATTTGTTGTAGAAGTTCAGCATTGCGTTTTTCAAGATCTTTGATATGAACATCCTCTTTAGGCCGAGTTTTATTCCATTCTTTGAGTTTGATTTTGGTATTCTTGAGAAACCGTAGGAAGTGATGCATGTGATTATCTGTAGACACCTCAAAGCTAGACAGTTAGTTGAAATTATATATATATATATATATATTGATGTTGTTTATTAGAACATTTCATATTGAAATGAAGTTAATGTTAATTATATGGTTTAACATCTGTGATGCAGGGAAACAGGTTGGAGGGACCCAACTGGGGTTCCTCAGTATATAAAATACTGTGTTGTTTCATATATTGTGAGATGTGATGTGTTATATAATCTGTGATGATTATGTGTGCTTGGTTGATAGTAATCATGGTTATACGGTATTTTAAATACCATAGCGAATACTGGAAAGTAAAAAGGGAATTTTCAAAACATATATTGAAAATGAAATATATATAAAATCATAGGATTTTATAAAAGGAATATTTATTTAGAAAATAAATAGAACTGAAAAAGGAAAATATTTATAACAGATTAGGGTGTTATAAAAAGGAAAATATTTCTAACAGATTAGGGTGTTATAAAAAGGAAAATATTTCTAACAGATTAGGGTGTTATAAAAAGGAAAATCATTTCTAAAGGAATAAGTTGTACAAAAAGGAAATATGTATATGTGGAGAAACGTTATAAAAAGGACATTTTTAAAGTGAAGAACCGTTACTAGAAGTTAATCTTTATAAATGGATAAATGTTATCAAAAGGATTAATCGAATATTAGTTATTCGAATAAGAATTAATCAAATAGAGTTAAAACAATATTAGAAACTGACTAGAGATTAATTAAGTCGAATGGTTTTCTAAGTGTGGATCTGATGTTGGTTTCGGCCTTCAGGATTTATGCTTAGAGAATTGTTCTCTTACTAGTTATAGTTAGGGACTGATGGTTGTGGAAGAATAGTGATTCGTGAATAAGTTATGGAAATGTTTTCCAGTGTTAATAACATATATTTTCTAATCATAGAAAATAACGAAATATGAATATATATATACATATATATATATATATATATTTATTTATATGTTGGTTGATTTGATCGATAATTCCATTTGGAATTTAGATCGTTGTGTGAACACCGACATGTTTTCATTTGATAGTTAAATCACAGACTACCAAAGTTTTGACCATATTTACGTTGTTAATATGGAGAGACCAGTTGGGTTCTTATCCAAAGAACCACTCTGTATTGGCATAAGCGTTGCGAATATGCCAAAGAAAATTGAAGTCGGAGTAAAGTGCAAGGGCTGTTGTATAAGTCTTAGATAATATGGACTAAGACGAATGTACAGAATAGTGCCTTCGGTTTTCGTTCAATCCCAGAACGAACGTAAATGGACGAATGTCTGACAAAGTATTTCCAATGATCGAATGGGTTGGTCTGTATAAATATATATGGTTGCAATGGATTTAATCCCTTAGCATAACATTCAGAATATTTGTGTAAATCAATTAATGATTAACGGATTTGATAATGTGGCATTCAATGTGATTGTGTTATCAATGAATGGAAAGTAGTCGCAGCCTCTAGCCTCAACATCCGGGAGATGACAAAAATCGGGCAGGCAGCATGGCTATGTGGTTAGCTCCCATTAGGGTGTATAATCACCTTTCTAGAGAATATTCATTTGCTTCTTTAATTAATGTTGTCCCATATATGTTTATGGGAAACGGTTGTTGATCCCAACCGTTGGTGATATACATTCGATACACTCAAGCGAAATGAGTGGTCGGTCATGTGTGGCTGGGTTGCAAGGTGTTCTTGTTGAACTCCATTGTATCGTTCCTAGAGTACATTGACCGGAAGGTGGTTCCATACCTTGTCATAGTTGGAAACCCATTACCTAATACGTGCTTGCAGTTTTGATTGTATACTGTATATGTAGAACGTGAGATGAAAGCGTATCTTCTAGATAATTATTATGTTGTGGTTGATAGACATTATTATAATATCAAAAGTTTTTTGATATAAAGATATTTTGGATTCTCATAAGGGAAAAACCCGTTCCGTTATACGGCGTGGTCTTATGAGATATCGTTTACTTGTTCAAACTGTTTTAAACTATTTTACTTATACCAGTCCCATGACTAACCCGGAGTTTATTTTGTTTTGTTTTCCCTAAACTCTTGGGTGCCCAATTTTGTATGGGCAGTCTAGTAGTCGGGATTTACAGATACTTGAAGTGCTGGAGCAGGAGGCTTCAGGATTAAAGCTATAGTTATTTCCGTTGTATTGTAAGTGTTATACAAATTCAGTTTGTATTTCAAAGATATGTTATCTATTATATTTTATTCATTCCGCTGTGAGATTCGTGTTACTCTGATGGTGTATGTTCTTCTTCTTCTTCTTCTTCTATTATAAGTTTCTATCTTATCTATCCTCACCCTCTAACTTCTTTCATTAACCATTCGGTTATTTTCAATCCTTGGATGTTCGATATGTGTTGTATATCGGATAACCAAGATCGCTAAAAACCCGGGTCATTACAGTTGGTATCAGAGCTTAAGGTTAAGTGAATTACCTTGGCTCTGTGGTGTGACTTAGTAGAGATAGGGTTAGTAATACCCTAGATTGAGTTGAGTGGATATGTACGAGTGAACGTATTTGTTATTTGATATAAAAATTTGTTTTATATTGTGGAGCTTTATTGGTTGAGTGGCTTATGAATTCTGGTCGGTAGTGGGGCACCACAAAATCGATATGGGTTTCTAAACACTCGAATACGATGAACCAACATGATATGTTTGAAATTAACTTAGTATAATTGGTTGTGTTAGTTGTTAGTATAATCGAATGAGACTATAAAAAGGTGAAATAGTTATAAATAACCAATCAGGATTCATATAAGTAAAGTATATAAAATAAGATGTATTAAATCTGAATTTAAATCAGGATTAGGAATTAAAATAAGGAAATTTTAAGTTCTTGGGAGGTTTTGAAAATATTTTTCAATTGGAAATTGATATAGTATTGAACTCACCTTGATAACTGGAAAATAATTCCAAGGATGGATCGATACATCATCGGTGTGATTTTTGAGTTCCTAAGTGACGGATTATTACCAAAGATTTTGTTTTTGAATTGTTTTGAGAAAACAAGTTGTTTAGAAATTCAAAGGTTTTGAATTGGTATTATGATATCAAATTGATTTGAAATAAACCCAGGAATTTAAATTTTGGAATTTAAATTTAACTTGTGAAGTTAAATATATTGAGATGGTAAAGGTAAACTAAATTTAACTTGAACCAAGTTAAATAAAACTGGATTTGATTAGAGAATAATCTGGATTGGAATTGAGATGATAAGTTGAGAGTTTGGAATTTGAAACTCGAATTTGAAATTGAATTCGGCTTGGATAAGCGAATGGTTGTGTTAAGAATAAATTGGTTGGAGTTGATTGGGATGACATTTGTATATGCCGAGTTGATAACATATGGAAGTGATAGAGATGATATGCCCGAACAAAAAGGTACAAGTTTATATTTTGTATAAGCATGAGATTTATGAGCCGAATTGGCAAGCCGCTTGGCTGTTTGATTTTCTTTTGGGTTGGAGAAGGCTTAGAGAGGCGAGTTGTGGTTTTACCGATAGGGCTGTACAAAGGAGGTTATGGCGAAATTTTCTGAAAAATTTAGGCGTCAGAAAATTTTCATAATTTTTGAAAATTTTAGTTAGTCGGAATAAATTAATATTTTAGTCGATATTAATTGGTTCGGTTGAAACTGAAGTTAAGGGGTAAACCGATAAATATTTACTCAGTAGATAGGGTCGTCCTCTACATTAGCAATTTCGAGGACAAAAATATTTTAAGTGGGGAAGAATGTAATGACCCGTATTTTAGAGATAGAATAATTAAGTTATTTAATTATTAAAAATATTGATTTAGGAAAATATCGATAACTTGAATTAAATAATATTGAATATTCAATTAATAATTATAATATAATAATATACTATATTGTCGAAATAGTCAAAAATAGTTGAATTGTCATTATTTTATGAATTGGATAGTGTAAGAGATTTGGTAGGGTTTAGATTTGAAATATAATAACGAATATATTTCATTTATAGCGTTTGAACGTATAAATTTATATTATAATAAAAATCGAGCTCGAAATGGCGCGGCAGTTCGCGATTTGGCGATTCGAACTTCAACTAAATGTACAGGGTTCGTTTTAAATCGGATATCTGTGAAACAAGAAACATATGGAGCTGGTGGAGTATATCTTTCTAGTGGAAGAGAAAAATCGGGATTTCGTCCTGTAGATTTTGATTTATGTCCAAATCAAATTTTAAAATAGTTGTTATAGAATCGTTTATCGACCGTAACAGTTTATTTGATATAACTAGACCCCGGGTTTGAATCTAGACAAGGTTCTTTTGAGATGTAGTGATAATTTAATTTTTAGAATTTTACTGCAATTTTTAATTAATTAAATAAGCAACTTTTTATTTGGAGTATTTTGCACCTTGTAATCAACATTTTGGGGTTTCACAATATGAGTTAATATACCGGTATTATTATATTTTTGGGACCATGACACACGGTTCGTCACAACGGAATTTTTGTTTCTGTCTATAGCAGTGCATATGTTGACAAAATATTAAGCAATGAGTGCGTGCTTAAACTAACAATCATCAGCCTATGACTTCAAATGCCAACCATTACCATGGAGGAAATAGCACACACGTAGACAGATAAAAGGCATATGCATGGCCTAGTTTTTGGCCTTCAAACTTTTCGTGGCCGATACAGAAACACGCATCACATACCCAACATATATAAATAACCTTCTTTGGATAAACCTAATTACTTTTTCTGAAACAAAGAAATCGCACCTCCATTATCCTCTATTAACGAACGGTTTAAAATTCGAAATCTCTTCCTCAAATTAACGTTCGATCTACTGATTTAAATCCTAACACCCAACTGAAAAGATTTAATGCTCGGCAAGAGCTGGAGATCCGATGACCATGATCTAATTTGTGGCTTTGGTGTGGCATGAATCTGACGATGAAGGGGCTGGTATCGTTGTCAATTTGGAGATCGATGGGGGCATCGTACAAGATGATGATTGGGGCACTGGTTCTTGACGTGAAGGTGAGCGGTGTAGTGGCGACTGATCGATGGGTAGTTGACGATCTGAGGCGCGGTCATGGGTTGAATGAAGGGTATTTTATTGTGCTGGTTTCTTCGATTGGATCTGGCGTATTGGCGAGTGTCGGGGAGACGACGAGACTGGTCTGGGATGAAACAGGGGACGGAGGCGAGCTCTGCAGTGAGGAGGGCTGTTCGAAGTGCGATATTGGTGAGGCTCAGTCCACGGTAGGCCTGGCGACGAGGAGGACAAAGAGCGGATTTGTTTCAGATGGAGATGGATTTATGCGAGATGGTGAAGGATTTGTTTGAGGGGAGTATGAGCAGTTTTTGAGTGTTGTATTGGAGAGGCAGGTACTAGTTTGGGTTTTTGTTTAGTTAGGATAATTTGGTTTGAACTGTTGTGGAAATGAAGGTAAAATTGGGTGTTAGAACTTTACGAGAGTTCAATGTTTGGGGAGCAACAGTGTGTCTTCATCAAAATTTGGGAAGACAAAGTGTGGATGTGGGTTGGTGAGCAAGTGTGGGGAACAGGATGTTCGTTGTTGGGCAGAAAGAAATGGGTATGGCTCCATTTAAATAAGTTATTCGTAGTATAACTTCATTGATCAGAAAAGGTTGTAGCTTGGGATGGAAATAAGGGGGAATGGGCCTTGTTGGTTAGTGACGGGTTCGAACTGGAAATTTTAGAAGAAAAAGGTGAATACTGACTAGTTTAATAGTGATGTAATTAGAATTAATTAATTTATTTAATATCCATTAGTGTATAACTGGTTAATGTGATATGTTTATCATACGATATCAGAATTCAGCGAAACAAGATCTGACAGGATCGTATGGATGGTGGCTACCCAATGGAGTTGACTGACAGCGAATCGAAGCTCGTTACAATT
Organism: Allium sativum; assembly: GCA_030737875.1. NCBI lineage: Eukaryota > Viridiplantae > Streptophyta > Magnoliopsida > Asparagales > Amaryllidaceae > Allium > Allium sativum. Next base: position 649,225,798 of record CM060923.1, read on the forward strand.
TATAGCGAAATAAATTGTCCGTCTGAGTCTAGCAATGGTTATCGTTATTAACGATGATCGTCCAATGTGAGTAAAACTCACCAACTCTGAACAGTTATATTTTTATAACGTATTTTTAGAACTATTAATTATCTGTTGATTGATGTGTGTTGATTTGGTTGATTGAACTGCTAGACAGTTAGTTGAAATTATATATATATATATATATATATATATATATATATATATATATATATATAAACCGTTATATATATATATATATTGATGTTGTTTATCAGAACATTTCATATTGGAATGAAGTTAATGTTAATTATATGGTTTAACATCTATGATGCAGGGAAACAGGTTGGAGGGACCCAATTGGGGTTCCTCAGTATATAAAATACTGTTTTGTTTCATATATTGTGAGATGTGATGTGTTATATAATCTGTGATGATTATGTGTGCTTGGTTGATAGTAATCATGGTTATACGGTATTTTAAATACCATAGTGAATACTGGAAAGTAAAAAGGGAATTTTCAAAACATATATTGAAAATGAAATATATATAAAATCATAGGATTTTACAAAAGGAATATTTATTTAGAAAATAAATAGAATTGAAAACGGAAAATATTTCTAACAGATTAGGGTGTTATAAAAAGGAAAATATTTCTAACTGATTAGGCTATTATTAAAAGGAAAATATTTCTAACAGATTAGGGTGTTATAAAAAGGAAAATATTTCTAACAGATTAGGGTGTTATAAAAAGGAAAATATTTCTAGCAGATGAGGGTGTTATAAAAAGGAAAATATTTTTAACGGATTGGGATGTTATATAAAAAAGGAAAATCATTTCCAACGGAATAAGTTGTACAAAAAGGAAATCCGTATAAGTGGAGAAACGTTATAAAAAGGACATTTTTAAAGTGAAGAACCGTTACTAGAAGTAAAATCTTTATAAATGGATAAACGTTATTAAAAGGAGTAATCGAATATTAGTTATTCGAATAAGAGTTAATCAAATAGAGTTAAAACAATATTAGAAACTAACTAGAGATTAGTTAAGTCGAATGGTTTTTTGAGTGTGGATCTGATGCAAATGACTTAGGGAATTGTTATCTTACTAGTTTACAGTTAGGGACTGACAGTTGTGGATGAATAATGATTCGTGAATAAGCTATGGAAATGTTTTCCAGTGTTAATAACGTATATTTTCTAATCATAGAAAATAAGGAAATATGAATATATATATATATATATATTTATATGTTGGTTGATTTGATCGATAATTCCATTTGGAATTTAGATCGTTGTGTGAACACCGACATGTTTTCATTTGATAGTTAAATCACAGTCTATCAAAGTTTTGACCATATTTACGTTGTTAATATGGAGAGACCGGTTGGATTCTTATCCAAAGAACCACTCTGTATTGTCATAAGCGTTGCGAATATGCTGAAGAAAATTGAAGATGGAGTAAAGTGCAAGGGTTGTTGTTTAAGTCTTAGATAACATGGACTAAGACGGATGTACTGAATAGTGCCTTCGGTTTTCGTTCAATCCCAGAACGAACGTAAATGGACGAATGTCTGACATAGTATTTCCAATGATCGAATGGGTTGGTCTGTATAAATATATATGGTTGCAACGGATTTATTCCCTTAGCATAACATCCATAATATTTGTGTAAACCAATTAATGATTAACAGATTTGATAATGTGGCATTCAAGGTGATCGTGTTATCAATGAATGGAAAGTAGTCGTAGCCTATGGCCTCAACATCCGGTAAATGACAAAAACGGGCAGGCAACATGGCTAAGTCGGTCGCACCAAAGTAGGGTGTATAATCACCCGTCTAGAGAATATTCATTTGCTTCTTTAATCTATCAATGTTGTCCCCTATATACGGGAAACAGTTGCTGATCCCAACCGTTGGTGATGTACATTCGATACACTCAAGCGAAATGAGTGGTCGGCCATGTGTGACTGAGTTACAAGATGTTCCTGTTGAACTTCAGTGTATCGTTCCTAAAGTACACTGATCGGAAGGCGGTTCCATACCTTGTCATAGTTGGAAATCCATTAACCAATACGTGCTTGGTGTTTTGATTGTATACTATGTATGTAGAACGTGAGATGAAAGCGTTTCTACTGGATGATTATTATATTGTGGTTGATATACATTATTATAATATCAAAAGGTTTTTGATATAAAGATATTTTGGATTTTCATAAGGGAAAAACCCGTTCCGTTATATGGCGTGGTCTTATGAGATATTGTTACTTGTTCAAGCTATTTAAAACTGTTTTACTCATACCAGTTCCATGACTGACCCGGAGTTTATTTTGTTTTGTTCTACCTAAACTCTTGGGTGCCTAAATTTGTACGGGCAATCAAGTAGTTCAGGATTTTACAAATCTATCTAAAGGAGATTGGAGTAGGAGGCTTCAGCGTAGTTATATAGAGTTTTGTTTCCGCTGTGTTTTAAGTGTTGTACTCTGCAATGTTATTGTATACATATACTGTTTGTATTTCAAAAGTTATGTTATATTTTATTCGTTCCGCGGTGAGACTCGTGTTACTCTGATGATGATGTTCTTCTTCTTCTTCTATTCTATAAGTTTCTATCTTATCTGTTCTCACCCTCTATTTTCTTTCATTAATAACCCGTTATTTTTTATCCTTGGATGTTCGATATGTGTTGTATATCGGATAACCAAGATCGCTAAAAACCCGGGTCATTACAGTTAATTTCTTTTTTCTTTCTGTTTTCTTATTTTCACTCGGTACATCAATCGACTGGAGTATTTCACAAGATGTCCACAATTAGGGTGATAGCTAATGGATTTATCAACTTAGGAGCTGTTGTGTTGCATCCAATGGGGGCAAAAATTTGAAAAAGTTTTTATACATGATGTAAATAAATTCATATGCTCAGGATATCTCATTTTTGGTCTAAAGTGTATATACTAATATTTTAACCATACGTAATATAACCAAATGACATGTTTGTTTCTTTTTCTTCAAGTAAATTCATGTAGTTTCCTACAATGCGAAAAAAGATTAGTATCCTAGTGTCATAAATTTAATCAAAAAAGCACTTGTCTTCTCTTCATGCAACCAGAGTGTTAAGGTTTAAACATCTTTTGTACTTTCATAAATAAAACTGATTTAGAAATATTGGCAGTAGCATCTACAATTTGCAATATTAACTTACACTGACAATCATAGTGAAAACAAACAAACCAAATGAATTTTGACAATGTTTCTTAAGTACATTTAATCGCGTATATTTTAAATGGAAACAAAACCGAAGATAACACTAATAAGGAAAAACATAGATTACTTTTTTCAGTTGTATACTGTAGGTCTCCATTAACAAATTTATTGTCTTATGTTGTTAAATCCACTTTTTTGAAATACAATTACAAAATGTGAGAGGGGACGATAGACAACACTCAACCTTAACTATGTTCGTCCTTGCTTAAGAGGGTAAAATTCTTCTATAAAACCAGAGTAATATTTTATAAATAAACTGAAAATTCAATGAAGCTAATGATAATGTTAATTGGTCATCAAGCTTGCTGCTGAAAGGGTAAAAACATTGACATTTTCCCAATCTTATTTGGTGAACATTGGCATGCTTTGAAGCTTACAAGCCATGCTTTGGTCAAAGTTAGCTGGATACTTTGGAAAGGAAAGACCATGTATATTCACTTCAAATAGTCACAAATTCTTAGAAATGTTAACTTATGATAAATTTTGGAATCTAGACGACATAATATGTATTGACATATGTAATTCTTATTTCAAACGAATTCCTCAAAAACTTCATTTCCTTCAATTTATAAACAATCGAATCAATCACAATCACAAAGCAACCATATGTGCATAATTAACGTACATCTGTATATATCTTCTAGCTATAAACCTAAACCAATAAGCCTAACTGGGGAAGCCCTACTCCTAGCTTTCTTCTCCTTTATAGTATCAAGCTTAGGAGACCGTTGTAGACTATCTCTTCTCCTTACAAGTAACTCATACTGCTTCTTCAACTCTGGTGTAGTACAAATCGCATCACTCTCTTCATAATCATGACCAGCACCATCATCATCGTTGATCATCTTCATAATATACTTAGGCAAAACCCTAATATGCATTCTACCATCCACCCCTTTACATACTCAAACACAGATGATATCATGCTTTTCATCTCTTTTGGTGTCTTAGATTCAACGTGGTTAGATTAGCATTGCATGGAAAGAAAATGATGGGGAGGGTAAAGTACGTTTCTCCAAGGAGTAGAGAGTCTTCAATGGAGAGTATGGGAATTTGGTGACCGATGAAGAAAGAATTTGCATGGCAGATTACTTTGTCTATGTTTTCGAACTTGAGCTCTATGGAAGGTGTGTCTGCATTGAAAGTTTTGGTGGTGCCGCCATGGAAGATGACCTTTGCTGTAGGTGGTGGTGCCAGTTTAGAAACGAAGCATGAAGATGTGAATCCCGTTTTGTTTTCTGTTGGAAGAGTTTTGTAAGTAGAGGTTGGTTCTGTACTAGGATTAAACTTTGACAATTGTTTTTTTTATTGAAACAGAGTAAACCAAGTTGGCCCAAGGCCCATGGAATACTGGTAATAAAACACCCATACTCGAAATTACATTCAAGCATAAGTCGGTGGAAACACTAGACGACTTTACATAATTTATCAAGAGCTCTCAAAAACTCGGAAATGGCGGGAAACATGAGTGCCACCACTGATTTTCCCCTCTAAACTCGATAGCTCGACGGAGGTTTCCAGATGAAATCTTTGTTGGCAACGATCTTGTTACCGGGGCGGTTAGGGTTTGCACAATCAGCTGAAACCCTAACATCGAAACTTTTGTCCATAATGTTATCCAGTTTGCTTGTCTTTATGCTTAATAAGCTGGAGTTACTCTCTATTTTCCTTTTTAAGCTCTTATCTTCCTCTGGAAGCTTACTTCTGCTGCTTTCCCCTTCTTTCCAGCAAAATAAGTGATAATTTTCGTTATTTATTTTGCTTCTATAGTGATTATTGTCAACTCTTTGTAGAAAGTTGCGATCTTTAACCTCCTTTCTTTTCAGTAGCGAAGATATATCCTTTGGATCACTGTTGGGTGGTTGCTCAACCCTAATCTCTACACCAGGTAAAGTATGCAGATTACTATTCAATTTATTACCGAAAAGATTGTTTTTAGTTTAATAATCTTGTTTACTTCCCATTAGTTTGTTGATGTAGAGGCTAGGGCTGCATCCTCCAGGAAGTAAACCAGACTGCTTTCAGTGTCCATTGTCATGCTAATAAGTTGATAATGACCAGCTTTTTGTGCTATACTGGTTTGATGGCAAACCTGTTTTCCTGCATCAGGTAAACAGGGAAAATTACTGTCCATTTTATAACGTATGTAATCTTGATTATCACCTAAAACTTGTTTACTTCCCTTACAGGTTTGCCTAATGTTAAGACTGGTATTGCAACCACCTATATAGTCAAGCGTTTAACTTGATCTAAGTCTCCTTGCAAATTGGAGTAAGCTTTGGATATAATCTGATGGTCTTTGGATTTGCTTGAATCTAGCCTCCCATTGAGTATAAATTTCTCAACTTGAATCCTTTCATTACATGCATATGCCTAATAGAAATTTTGTTCATTTCTGTGCTTGGTTGCCTACTTAATAATAGTACGACTATCAGTGATTATGTTATTCCAAAATTGGCTACTATGTATTTCTTTGGATGTATGTAACCTCTGATTTCTTTCCCTCGATATGTGATAAATCACAATAGTAAGTGTCACACAAGCCCTGTTGAAAAGAGTAGTTTTAGGCCTAAAGCTCTTCATGATGTATACAACACTATCTCTAATATTCAAAGTAGGAATATTCGAATTAAAGTTCAAGCAACGTTTAGCATTGAACCAAATGAATACAGAATAAGGACATTCAAAAAATAAATGGTTAACATTCTCTAATTCATTCTTACATAAGAGACAATTAGCCTCAGAGTCTTTATTCCATTTCGCACACTTACCTATAGCAGGAAGTTTATTTAATATAGCAAAGTAGGCACAATAAGCCATTTTAGGGCAATTAGCCTTGCACCGGATAGCCTTATGCCAACTTACCTCTACCTCATTACCAATAAAATATTCCCAAGCTTTTTTAAATGAGAATTTATCTCTAGAACTTTAAAACAGTTATTATTAGTGGGAATTTTAAAGATAGCAGATTTGTAAATGGATGCAGCTTGACTACTACAAAAGGACCAGTGATTGTTTTGGATAATATTTTGGACAGTATCATTTATACCCCCAAGAATATATAAATTATTCCATCATAAAAGATTAATAAAAGAGACATAAGAATAATGATTCTCTTTTTTAGCAGTTTATATATATTTTTTTTTTTTTTTTTTTTTTTTTTAGGTATTTAGCCCTCATCCGTCTAGCCCAAAGTGATTTGCCATCTTGGAATTTCCAGAACAATTTTAATTTACTAAACTCATTCAAATCCTTAATGTTCCTAAGACCCAAGCCACCAAATTTATTTTGTTTACAGACTTTATCCCAAGAAATATTATGGTACTTACCCTTCTAGATAAAATTGACCCATTTTTTTCCAATTTTTTGAATAACATTAACAGGAATGTTTGGCACCCAATAGATAATAACAGTAGTGATGGAAGTGTGGGTAAGATCCGTTATAACAGCCATAGAAAGGATCTTACTAGACCATCCTTCTAATTTACTATGGATGATATCATAAGTCTAGAACAGTCCCTCTCCTTTATTTAATTAATACTAAGAGGCAAGCTAAGATATTTGACTGGTAACTTTCCTTCCTTAAACTTACGGAGATTAATAACATCTAATTTATAAGTAGAGTCCTCACTGAAACAAATTTTACCTTTATTTTCATTAACCTTGAGCCCAACATATTTGTCCATAATATCAAGAAAATTTTAATTGAAGAAGCACTAATCCTATCAGCTTTAGCAAATACAGGCATATCATCTGCGTAAAGTAGATGAGTAATGTGTGGTTTATTTCTGCTGATATTTTTAATTGAAGAAGCACTAATCCTATCAGCTTTAGCAAATACAAGCATATCATCTGCATAAAGTAGATGAGTAATGTGTGGTTCCTTTCTGGTGATAGGTTTAATGTTACCTTTTAGTAATTCAAACTCCATTTGTATTGAAAAGTACTCCATAACAATAGAGAATAAGTAGCGAGATAAAGGATCTCCTTGTCTTATTCCTCTATTTCTATTAATAAATCCTTTTGGAGAGACATTCACCATTACTGAAAAGGTAACATTATTGATGTATTCTTTAATTAAATCACATAATCTGCTATTAAACCCCATCTATCTCATAACAAAAATAATAAAACTCCTATTAATCTTACTAAAAGCTTTCTAAAGATCAACATTGATGCACATATTATGTAGCGACCCGAACTTCCCCGGTCTCCGAAGAGATGAGAAAGGATGAATTACTGTGAGGACAAGACAAAACAGAACGCAGACGGAAGAACATTTCATTGCTATTACAACATTTCCATCAGATACAAGAATATACAGAGTATACATGAATAAATTACATTCGATAAATATCAGAGATTACAATAAATTACATAGCAGCGGAAAATAATACAAAGCATAACTGAAGGTGATATACGGATACAGAGCTTTTCGGATATCATTCCGGCTGTAAACCAGGATCCTGTGAATATAAATCTGCAAAACCAAAACTACTAGCTGCCCATGTCGAAAATAAGGGCACCCAGAGTTTAGGTTAAAACAATAAACTCCAGGTCAGTCATGTGACTGGTGTGAGAACTAAAACAGTCATTTAAAATTTTACTTTAAAAGAGAGTAATTCAAGGGACCACGCCGTATAACACGGAACGGGTTTCCTCCCAAGAATATCAGTGCATAGAATAAACAGTGCAATGCTTTTTCGAAAAATGAAGCTATTATAAGACCCAGGTCCCATCACACAATGCAACGCAAGCCGGAGGATAGGGTTTTCCCTTATAATAGCCAAACATGCTTGATACGTTTAAAACAAATCATTTGATACTATAATAAGTGTATAGTGTCAAAACATTTCAATCATAAATATAAATCATAGACGGCATGGGTACCATATATCATGTCGCCATACTAGTTCTACAATTAAAACCGCAATACACGTATTGGAAATTGGATTTCCGTCATGAGTCGAGGCAAGGGGCAAGCTCCTCTCCGCGTTCGAGACACTCTAGCAAATGTCCCAGGGTTACGCACTCTGGGCAACCCCTGGATCTTCAGGGCTGGTCCTCACTTACGTTAGAGGATTAGTTATGCCTGAACACACGTTTCCCGGTCCTTACAGACCTATAATCGAGGCGCCTCGCATTCCAACAACCACATAGGTGAAAAGTATATAAATGTCAGGGCTGGTAAGTCACTGACACCACCAAAGCTAGAAAGAAACGTCGTGCTCTCCCTGCAGTCTGTATCCCGTTTTTGACTCATACCGAGGTGTGAGGCTCGCGAATTCACGTTATACACAAAGCTGCCACGTAGGCCGTGCTTTGATCATCAACCACAAGACTCTGCTTTTCAACAAAAGCCTTGATCATTGCATCGTAGCGTGCCACACAGGCAATTCATGCCATGCAACTGATGTCTATCGATATACAACCTCTGAGCTCGTACGTCTCAGAGAAGGGCGTTAAGCAAAAGAATAAATTCTCCGCTGCCAAACAGATGTATATTTAATAGAAATCAATCAACACAGAATAAAATCCAATGTCGGACGCACAATCCATTTGCAAGTCCGTTCTGGGTCTGAACGAAACCGGAGGCACTTTCCTCGCATATCCATCCATCTCCAAGTACGTCTGGACGACCACCAACTATTTCCATCCTCTTGGGTGTACAGCCCAATCAGGATCATCAGTAGTTATCCAAACGATGTGAAGACTTCCGGTCTTCAACCACCGTCTTCATCTTCGATATATCGTCGAATCGGTTATTCAGAATGGTTATAAACCCAGACTTTCCGAACAACCCGCGTATATTAAAAACAAATGTTACACAAACACAACATATGCCTCATTCCAATTCAGAATATTCTTTTATTCACCAAACCACATTTTTAGGGAAAGGTTCCCATTAATTTTATCCAAGATAAATTCTTTAAAATTTATCCTTTAATCTTCCTTTGGATGTCGTTTCAAACCAAATTATGGTTTTCTAAACTAGTCGAGATTAGAGAACCACATCGAAGTAATTATTTATTTTATTTCCCAATCCCAACCTATTCATCCCATGAAGCAAAACTGCTAATACTCCATATCTGATACTATGGTGTTATCAGTAAAATTAATTACCATTTCACGTTCAAATCTAATTAAAGATTTAACTATCGCTTTGGAGCAAAACTGGCGATACTCCATTCTCGCTCATTTCTAAATTTGATAATTTAGATTATAGATTCACATTTCAACCTAATTGCAGATTCGTTAAAACTCCTTTTACTGGGTTAAAGAACTAGGTGTTATTTAAAACACAGTTCACGACAAACCCAAATCACATTCTATTTGTTATCGGGTTAAAGAACTAGTGTTATTTAAAACACCGTTCACGATAAACCCATTTCAAATACAATCAAATATATTAGAAATTCCGATTATTTAAAACCCCTTTTTAAATCTAATTTATTTATTTAAAAATAATTGGGTTTTAAATTTAGTTCAAAACTAGTTCATTTCGATAAAAATCCATTTTTATCTTTTCAAATATGGAGTTTTTCACCCCAATTTTTCTCAAATCACTTCTTATGATTTTACACAAATTATTGATATTTTTAATAATTTTATCAAGGCCCGTATAGTCGATTTCCATCAACGGCCATCGAAATGCACTTACAGCGACCTTTTTCAAATTTGATTTGGACGTATCTCCAAATCCAACCATTAGATTTCAAATTTCAAATATTCGTTAGAAAGCTCTTTTCGATACGAACCCAACGGTTCCGGTTTTAGGAGAATCCAACGGTCGGATCTCCCGTAATGTCCGTTTGAAATAAATGGTCGAAATTCACGAACTACCGCGGCGCGACGCGTTCTATTCAGGCCATTATATTATATATAATATATATAATATAAATTTTGTCGATTTCTATTTAAAACGAATTTTATAAGCAGTTTTGAATTCGTTTCAAAAAAAATTTCAACCTATACTTTTCTATTCAATTCGAATTTCAATTCAATTTGAATTCAATTCAATTCGTTTTCTATTCAATTCAAATTCATTTTCTATTCGATTCAATTCATATTGGTTTTCTATTCGAATCAATTCATATTGGTTTTCTATTCGAATCAATTCATATTGGTTTTCTATTCGAATCAATTCATATTGGTTTTCTATTCGAATCAATTCATATTGGTTTTCTATTCGATTCAATAAATATTGGTTTTCTATTCGAATCAATTCATATTGGTTTTCTATTCGATACAATTCATATTGGTTTTCTATTCGAATCAATTCATATTGGTTTTCTATTCGATTCAATTCATATTGGTTTTATATTCGAATCAATTCATATTGGTTTTATATTCGATTCAATTCATATTAGTTTTCTATTCGGATTAAATTCATTATATATTCAATTCGAATTCAATTCATTATATATTCAATTCAAATTCGTTTTCTATTCAATTCGATTCAAATTCGTTTTCTATTCTATTCGATTCAAATTCGTTTTCTATTCAATGCATTTCGAAATCGTTTTCAATTCAATTCATTTCGAAATCGTTTTCAATTCAATTCATTTCGAAATCGTTTTCAATTCAATTCATTTCCTATTCGATTCAATTCAAATTGGTTTTCTATTCGATTCAATTCGTATTGGTTTTCTATTCGAATCAATTCATATTGGTTTTCTATTCGAATCAATTCATATTGGTTTTCTATTCGAATCAATTCATATTGGTTTTCTATTCGAATCAATTCATATTGGTTTTCTATTCGAATCAATTCATATTGGTTTTCTATTCGAATCAATTCATATTGGTTTTCTATTTCAAATGTTTCGTTTCAAATATTTCTATTTCAAATATTTTCTTTTCAAATGTTTCGTTCAACACATGACTAATCTCAACGAATGAGTACGGTCAACACATGAACCTTTATTCTATATTGATAAAGATGTAAATTTTATTATTAAAATATTTCGTTCAACACATGACTAATCTCAACGAATGAGTACGGTCAACACATGAACCTTTATTCTATAATATTCTTTATTTTCTAAATTGGAATGAGGCCCAATCAATCACCATATAATATTAATTACATGGATTTTCATACATCACACGTATATAATAGCATTGAAAAATAATCAACCATCAACCAAAGTGCACTACACTGTATAAGCATCAAATATAGATATCTAACGCTTATAACAGCCTGTCAATCAATCGATCGACATATTTAATCAATCAGGATGAGTGAACTTCAAATTTCATCCCAACACCCGTGTGGGGTTTCAAACAATCAAACACAGATTTTATTTGTGCAGTTGGGCGATGTGTAAAATTTATCGTCCCAATCAATGTCAGTCAAATCGGTGTACATAAACAAACCGTCCGGTTTGTAAATGAATATTTTATTTTATTCACATTCACATTAAAAATTATATTTTTAACGATAAAACATTTTATTTTAACACATGAATTTCTATTCAGTTCATTTACACAATAAAAATGATATTTTTATTTTTCTAACATATTTTAGAAAATTTCGGCGGCATAACGGCACGATACAAGAAACGGGACAAGGCCTAGCCTTATCCCCGATCTAGTGAAGGCCCACGCCATTCACACATCAATCAAATCCATTCATTTCACCAAACAATTCAATCAAATAATCTAACTAATTTTTGCAATCAAACAAACAAGTCCATGGTCTGTGGACGATTGTGTCGGGTGCTACTAAGCACCGTCTGCATCCTAGTATATATATATATATATATAACTAGAAAAATAAATTGAAGAGTGAGAAATTCTCACCGATAGCTATCCAACTTCACGACACTTCATTGATAGAAATCTTCATCTTTATCGCATTTTTGTCATCTTTGTTGCCGTAGCCACTACATAGGTAAAAATCGAATTTTTACTCCGCTATTCAATATCGAATTTTTACTATGTTATTCAATATATAAAAATCGAATTTTTACTATGTTATTCAATATATAAAAATCGAATTTTTACTTTGTTATTCAATATATAAAAATCGAATTTTTACTTTCACGCTATATGGATAAAAATTCTATTTTTACATTGCTGCTATATAGATAAAAATTATATTTTTACCTCGCTATTCTCTATATAAAGATTTCGCCTTTTCAAATATATCATTTCGCCCTTTCAAATATAAAGATTTCGCCATTTCAAATATATCATTTCGCCCTTTCAAATATATCATTTCGCCCTTTCAAATATAAAGATTTTATTTTTCTTGAAGTAAAAATCATATTTTTACTTCACTACTCATATCAAAATATCGTCTTTTCATTTTTTAAAATATCGTCTTTTCATTTTTAAAAATATCGTCTTATCATATTTAAAAATATCGTCTTATCATATTTAAAAATATCGTCTTATCATATTTTTACATTTTCTATATAGTAAAGACCATATTTTTATTACTTTAAAAGTATAAAAATCATATTTTTAATGTGTTAAAAAAAATCATGTTTTTAACTAAATAAAAATCATGGCTTTACCTAAATAAAACTGATTTCATGAATTGTCAATTCATACAAAACCATAAAATAGGATTAAATAAAATAATTACTAAAAATAAAAAGAACGCTCACTGTTTTTTTTTTCCTTGAAGCATCGGAGTCTGACAGGAGTTGGGGGCGGTGGCCTGGAAGCTTGGCACTCGACGGTGGTGGTAGCGGGCCCTAGGTAGCGGCGCAGGAGGTTTTCTCGCATCTGGGAGGGGTGCGAGGTGGCTTGGGTGGCTGCGTCAGTTCGGGGGGGCTTTGGGGTTTGCGACGGTCCTGCAGGAGGTGGGTGCAGGAGCGGAGGAGAAGAGAGAGGGTGCGGGGTGGTGGCGCGGCCGTCGGGGTGGGGGGTGGGCGGCGCGATTTCGATTTCGATTTTTTTCCCTTGAATCTGAAATGAATCGAACGGGGGGACGGGGGGGGGGGGGGGGGGGGGGGGCAGAAATTAAAGGAAGAGGGAGAGAGAGGAGATTTTATTTATTAATTTATTTAATTTTTAATTCCTATAAAGGTACTTTTATATACGACCTCTAAACGAGGCCCACCGCCTGTCGTCCATAGCGTTTTACCCCCATTCCGAACACATTGGGATATGTATCGTAGGTTGATTTGATCGTCTCGATCAGTTTTCGTCAAAATCAACATATAACTCTATATATTGAATTTAAACGCGCATTTCAATTTACCGGGGTCACATACTAACTTGAAATATTCCCGAAAAATATTTTCTAGCTTCGTATTGACGATACGGTCCTAACAAAACTAGTTTCGACGAATTCTGAGACCGTTGGAAAAATGGCCATTTTCCAGTCGATTAAAATCAACAGAAACTGGTCAAACGCGTTTTCCTTTGCCACGCTCACATATTGATTCACAAAATTATAAAATTTGGAATCTAGCAATAATTTGACACTGCGGACCCAACAAAAGTGGTTTCGTCGAAATCCGAGGTCGTTTGCAAAATTCCCATTTTTAAGGGCCTGAATTCCATAGCGACCATTCAGAATTTTTCAACTGGACATATCTTTTGATTCCCGCTATGAAATTTCGATTTTTTGGATTCTTGGAAAGATATTATCAATTAGTTCCTAATGTTTTTGGTTTCACTAAAATCCGGATTGTTTTGCACCCGGTACATTCAATTGAAGTTTGAAATCGAATTATCGAACTACCGCGCCATTTTCAATTCTATTTATAATTATATATAATTATTTATATTCTAACGACGGCGTATATAATATATACGTTCTATTTATATTCAAAATAAATTTCTCGTCGATATTATTTAAAATAATTCATTTTAAATATGAAAAATTCATTAAAATTGCCAAAATAAAAATTTTAAACTGGCTCAGATTTTCCGGGTTATTACATATTATTTTTATCCTTCTTATTAAAATCCCTAATAAGCACATGAGCAAGAAAAGTATTTTCAGAAATAAGCTTATCAGGAATAAAGGCACTTTGATTTTCAGATACAAGAAATTTCAAAAAGCTTTTAGATTTATTACATAAAATGGAGGAAATAATTTTATATACAAAATTACAGTAGGCTATAGGCCTATAATCCTCTAAGATAACATGAGCTTCCACTTTTGGCACTAAATTAACAAAAGTATGGTTATAATATTTTAAAATCTTATCAGAATAGAAAAATTCTTTTATAGAATCAACCAAAGGGGTTTTAATCTCAGACCAGTGAGTTTTATAAAATTTAGCACCAAATCCTTCAGGACCAGGGCTTTTATCATCTTTAGCATAAAAAATGATATTTTTAATCTCTTCTTCTCTAATAGGAGAAAGTAGTATATCCTCACTGTTATTGTTAACAGTATATTTATAAACAATATTAGGAAAATTACTTGTTATATCCTTATAATTGTATAGAGTGCTGAAATAATTAATAGCTTTCTCTTCCAGAAGACAAGCATCATTAACTATTTTACAATCTATATCTAGTAATTTCCCAATATCATTTCTATTTTTTCTATTAGACATTCTGGCATAAAATAATTTACTAGCTTCATCTCCTGTTGTTAAGCAGTCAATTTTGGCTTTCTGCTTAATATTTGTAGAATGAATATGCAAAGATTTGACTAGTTTGGCCTGAGCATCAAAAAATAGAGAAGATTTATTATAATCTGAGCTGTTATTATCTAGATCATTCTGAAGCCTCTCACATTCATCTCTATAATATCTTAAATTAGTTTTTTTCTAGAATAATTCTAATTCTTAAGATTACTTTTAATAATTTGCAAAGAGTTGTTAAATTTAAATTGGGCAATTCTAGAGAGGTTATTAGTAAGACCATTAGAAACAGTCTCTTTATAACCCTCTTCGTGTACGTAACCATTCAGAAAAATGAAAGGGGAATTTTTGACTCCCTTATCATCATTATTAAAAGTGACCTGAATAGGAGTGTGGTCACTGGAGTTTTAAGGTAATGTGCAACAATAAACTTTAGAAAATGTGTTAATAAAAATCTAATTTAATAAAGCCTATTTAATTTGCAGTGGATGTTTCTAAATTCATCTGATTTCCAGATGAATTTATTTCCATTGATTGGGGTATCTATCAAGCCAGAATTTTTCAAAACCATGAAACATTGTTTTGAAATCCCTTATAATTACCCAAGGGTAGTTTATATAATACAAAATTGTTCAGTACAATTCCATTGTTTATGCCTTTCTGTTTCCATATTAAAGACATAAATAAAACTGGTTTTTAAATTAAAACCACCTTAGCTACAGTGTATGTACTGAAAATCAATAAAAAAGTTGACTAAAGACCAAACATTTGGATTATGAAGAACTAGAATTCTGCCATTCCCCCCCCCCCCATTTGATTATTATTGATCATATGCTAATTTGATAAACTTCTTTTGCAAAAGCTACCAATATTGGTATCATTAAGCTTGTGTTCAAAGCAATCCAATAATACTAGGCTTGTTCATGCTTAAAAATTGAGCAAATCTAATTTTCAACCAGGAGAGTTAAGACCTCTAACATTCCAAGCAATAATATCCATATAAAATACAATTAAAAAAAAATAAAGGATACATCAAAGGATACTATGCAAGCTACGGTGGGCCACAGTGCTTGTTGTTGTCCCCCTTCCCATCTGGCTGTTTTCCACTTTTCTTAAAGTTGGTTTTGTCTATGGCTTCTAGCTGCTTTTCCCAATTAGGATTTTTCTCTATATATTTTTTCCTGAAGTCATGGTCTTTTTTATCCCCGACTTCTACAACTGCACCTACATCAGATAGACTTCTGGTTTTCTTTCTTTTCTAAATTATAGGTTTATGAGTTGCTAAAGATGTAGCCATAGTCTTATTACCAGCATTTTGGATATCCACTTTAGATATTGAGTGATTGGAGGGAGTGAGTCCTTCAGACAGCAGATAAGTGTTAGCGAAGATTAGGTCAGCAACAAGAAGGGTGGAAATTTGCTCATTCTCTTGTGAATTCGTATTAAAATTGCTAGAATTTGTATATAATCTTGGATTCTTCACATAGGGGGAGGATTCATCACCTGTCTTCTAATTTCCCCATCTGCATTTGTTTTTATGTTACTATTTGTGATATTATGCTATGTTATTTCTATGTGTACTAACTTAATAGTATCCATAAATTTGTTAGGAGCGATATCTGATTGCAAATTTTCAATAGTCTTTGCAGATTCTTGAGATTTTTCAATATAGTTATTTAGATTTGGATTACCCATTTCTGAAACTTTCATTGGGTCCATATTCAAGTTATCTTCCTAAGTAGATGTAAGAAGATTGGTAGGATCTGAAATGTTAGGCTGTGCCTCATTTGAATTGACACCAGTGTGATTGTCACCCTCTAAATTATCAGGGTTTGTAGATGCATTTGGCTTCTCTATTGCATTTTTATTGCCATTGCAGTTTTTAGTTGAATGGCAAAGTATTTACAAACCTTGCATCTATCAGTTATCAGCTCATATGTGTAACAACCCGGAATATCAGACCCAATTTAAAATTTTTAATTTGGCTATTTTAACAAATTTTCAATATTTAAAATAAACTATTTTAAATAATAACGATTAAAAATTCTTTTGGATCAAAGTTGTAGCGAATATATTTATTTTAATTATAAAACAAGGCCTGAAATGGCGCGGTAGTTTGAAAATTTGAATTCGAACTTTGACTGAGTGTACAGGATGCAAACTAAAACGGATTTTACTGAAACCAAAAATATTTAAATCTGTTTAAGAATATCTTTCTAAGAATCTGAAAAATCGAAATTACATAGTGGGATCAAAAGTTAGGGCCAAATGAATTTTCAGAAAGGTCGCTATGGAATTAATATAGCCCTTGAAAATAACCATTTTGCAAACGACCTCCGTTTTCAACGAAACCACTTTTGTTGGATCCAAAATGTCAAATTATTGCTAAGTTTCAAATTCCATAATTTTTGGAGTTAATATGTGAGCGTGGAAAAGGAAAATGCGTTTGTTTAATTTCAGTCAATTTGGATCGGACAGAAAATGGCTATTTTTCAAACAGTCACCAAATTCGACGAAACTAGTTTTGTTGGGATTGTATCGTCCAGACATAGCTAAATTTATTTTTCTGGAATTTTTGGAATCAGTATGTGGCCCCGGCAAATTGAAATGTACGTTCAAATCCATTTTTGGATGTTTTGTATTTTAATTTAAAGAAAAACTGACTGTAACAATCGAATGGGATTACGAAACATATTCCATTGTGTCCGGAATGGGGGTATTTAGCTGGGGGTGACAATCGTTGGGTTTGAATTGGAGTTCATATGAATGGAGCGGTATTTTTGGAAATTAAAGAATTAAATATATAAATAAAATAAGCGGTCCAATCGAATTCTTTTTTCTTTCTTCTTCAAAACCGTTAACCTCCTAGGTGCACGACAAAAACCCACTACCCCCTTCTCTCCTCGATTACATCCAAAACTCTTAATAAAATCGGGTACTCCTTTGGAACTTTTTGGAGATCTCCTCATCAGCTTTAAATCCATATAAGCCTCTCCTCTCCTCGTTCCCTGGTTTGGTCGGATCGACCTCTCAAAGTTTACCAGTTCGCCGCCATTTTCCACCTCCGATCAGCACTCGAGCTCGACATGGGTGACACCCTCTAGCGCGACGTCTGGAGCACTTCAACTTGGTGATGGTCGATTAGCGTCTCGAGCTTCAGATTGAGAGATAATCAAAGACCTAGGTTTGAACGTATATTAAAAGGTAACGGGTTAGTTATTTAAAACCATTTATAACAGTTTAAAACCATGGCAAAGTTCGATTAACTTATCAAAATCATATCTTTTTGCTATGTTGTCAAAATCCAATGAAACAAGAGATATTGGACTCGTAGCGACGCCTTCTACATTCTAGAAGAGACCGAAATTTTTTTGGGGCTTCCTACTATTTTTGGAGGAGTGGAACCCAATGTGAGATTTCTAAATTATAAATGATATCAAATGGTGATGTATAAATTATACAATCGATGTACAAGTTATATAAGCATTGTACACCTCATGTATAAGCATTGTATATATTATATGTGCGATGTATAAGTTATATATACATTGTAAAAATCATATATGAGTTGAAATGAAATTGAAAGGAAATTGAAATATATTTATATACTTATATATATATATATATATATATATATATAATCCCCTCGTCCACAGACCACGGACGATAAATAATTATTGTGATTGTTTGGATTTTGGTTGATGTGAAATTTGGTGAATATTACGTATGGTTGATTATTGATTATGGTTGATTGTGGTAGAAAGCAAATAGGATTACTTTGTGGAAAAATTCGTCTGCATACGAACTAGATTATTGAAATTCCCCTTATTAAAAGCTGCGAGGCTTTAAGGTAGCGCGAGGAGCCGTACTTGGGACGGTGCCCGTTTTAACTACCCTGCTGTTATGCCGCCGAAATTTTCTGAAATATTCATGTGTTGAAATATATTCATGTGTTGATAAAAATATTCATTATTGAAATAAATTGTTTGAACAATTAAAATAACATTTTTATTGTACGTACAAAGTATATAAAATATTCATGTTTGAAATAAAAAAATTTAACAATAAGAATCACATTTTTATCATATATATGAATCGATAAAAATAATCATGTTTGAAATAAATTGTTTGAACAATAAAAATAACATTTTTATGGTATGTACGAAGTATATAAAATATTCATGTTTGAAATAAATTGTTTTAACAATAAAAATCACATTTTTATTATATATATGAATCGCTAAAAATAATTATGTTTGAAATAAATTGTTCTGAGAATAAAAATCATATTTTTACCATAGATATGAAGTGTTAAAAATAGTCATGTGTTGAAATAAATATTTGTTAGCTAAAAATATTATTTTTACCACATGTGTGAAATGAAAATGGTTTGGAATTCGAAGAACAAATTATATATATATATGTATGTATGTATGTATAATTACAATAAAACGAATAACAATGATGCAGTTTGAATTTTGAAATCGTGATTTTAAACGATTATTACGGGAGATTTGACCATCGGATTTTCCCAAAACCGAAACCGTTGGGTTCGCTTTGAAAATATCTTTCCAATGCTACCAAATATGTAAAGATCCAACGGTTAGATTGTGTGAAATGTTTAATTCAAATCTGAATAAAAACAGAGCCAGAATGGATTACATATATATATATATATATATATATATATATATAATTAAAATAAAATGAATAACATTGCTGCAACTTGTATTTTGAAATCATAACTTTAAACGATTGCACCGGGAGATCCGACCGTCGGATTTTCTCAAAACTGGAACCGTTGGGTCCGTTTTGGAAAGGTCTTTCCAGTGATATAAAATTTGTAAAGTTCCAAGGTTAGATTTTCAGATGTGTGTAAATTAAATCTTAAGAAAAACATCGCCATGGCCGCGTCGTTTGAATAAATGGGCTATTTTGAAATAAATAAAAATAGCGATAAATCATTATAAAAAATTATAAATGATATGGAATGGAAATAAACCGAATTTACTCGATTTATTGGATATTTGATGGTTTAATGTGTTTGACGTGAAAATTACATTAATGAACTGAATTATGGATGTCAAATAATTTAACCACGGAAATGAATTGATTTGAATTCTAAATATACGTGAATTATTTGAAAAGACCGAGTTAATTCTCATTTCAAATAATTGATCGATGATTAGAAGTCGAAGATATGAAGACGATGCAAGACCGATGATCTTCACATCGAATGGATGGCTGCTGATTCCTTTGATGGGAGTTGTTGCCCTGAAGGGGTTATAGAGGTGGTTGTCCGGACATACTTGTTGATCATTCGGGTGTGCAAGGACCTCTCTCCTGTATTGGACATATAGTACGAGGAATAAGGTGCCTCCGGTTTTGTTCAGACCCAAAACAAACTTGTAAATGGACCATGTCTCCGACATTGGATTTCATTCTGTGTGATTGGTATACGTCAGTTGCATGGCGTGAATTGCCTATGTGGCATACTGAGATGCAGTGATCAAGGCTTTTGTTGAAAAGTAGAGCCTTGTGGGTGATGAACAAAGCACGACTTTAAATATCATAACTTTGTGTATAACGTTGATTCGTAGGCCTCACACCCCTGTATGAACCAGAAATGAGAGAGGACTTTAGGGAGGACATGCGTTTCTTTCTAGCTAGGCGTCATCAGCGTTTTGAAAGCCCTGACGTTTTACTTATGTGGATGATGGATAGCGAGGCGCCTCAGTTATTTCGGTCTCTTCGGAACTGATGGTTTGTTCGGGATATGACCAGCTTGACGCCCCATAGGTCGGGGAAACATAGTGTTTGGGCATTTTAATCCACTTCGTGTGGACCAGCCATGAGGATCCTTGGTGCAGTTGCGACTGTGTCCTGAGGGGCGGGCTAGAGCGTCTCGAATTCGGTAAGGACGATCCGTTGCTTTGGTTCATGACAGAAATCCAATTTCCAAATACGACATCATGCGGTTTTGATTGTAAACCTATATATGGCGACATGATATATGGTACCCATGCCGTCTCTGATTGATATTTATGATTTACATTGTTTTTGAAACATATAAACAATAGTAATAACATCAAATGCTTTTGTTTTATACGTATCAAACATATTTTGGCAATTATAAGGTAAAACTTTATCCTACGGTTTGCGTTGCACTGTGTGATGGGAACTAAGTCTTATAATGGCTTCATTTTTGTAAAAAACATTGAGATGTTTAAATGAATTACTTGTTTTAAGCACTGTAATTCAATGGAGTGAACCCGTTCTGCGTTAGCGGCGTGGTCTTGTGATTGGCCTTATTATAAAATAAGTTAAGCAGATTTCTCATACCAGTCCCATGGCTGACTCGTAGTTTGTTTCACTTGCAAACTCGGGTGCCCTATTTTCTACACGGGCAGCCTTGTATTCAGGTTTTAGCAGGCTCTATCTGGATAGCTATGGAGCTGAAGATGGATTCTATCACTTCTATTTATGTTGTTCAACTACTGTTATGTATATTACGTTTGATTCCGCTGTAGACATTTTATATAAAGCTGAACTGTATTTTGTACTAATTATGATCCCGTTATACTATGTAACTCTGATGATTATGTTTATCTGGTGCATTCTATTGTAAATTATCTAGTGTAATGATATATTTATGTTCTGCTGTTACTGTTTATGTGTTATATTCCAAAGCCACCATGGAATGGCGGTTTGGGGTCGTCACAATATGTAATCGTTTGAGAGAAAATTTCTCCATCATGCTTACAGATTGTAGCTTCACTAGGAAGATCTGCATCTAGTCTTATTTCCACTAATACTCTAGCATAACTCAATCGAGTTTCTTCTAAAGTCTGTTCATCTAATTTTAGGGGAATCCCCACCACACTAGTAATACCACTAAACGCTTCTTTATCCCGTAATCTTAGGCTTGATTCTGGCAACCTTGTCCAAATCGGCATCGTACTTAGCAAATTCCTGTCAAGAACCGATTTCTTGCTCCACCTTTTAAGGAATTATGAGCTTTCCATTTATGAAATAGGGACCTCCTTTTAAAAGATTCTCACAATCTTCAATGTTAGTGAACTTGATAATGAAAAACCCATTTTCTCTTGTGAATATCTCAAATGATTCGCTAAGGTTCCATGTTCTAGCCACAAAAGCCCTGAAGTAGTGATATAGTGGACGTTTACCAAATACATAAGCAACAATAGAGAATCCTCATTTAAATTGTGTTCAATTGCTGATTTGTTCTCTTCACCAATAGTAGATGTCGGAGCAATGTATGTTAAATCCAGATCTGAGTCTTGTCCTCCTCTCTTAACTAAATCCACCCATGTAGAAGTTGTCATTTCAAGTGGAACATTGATTTTTGTTGATTTCCCATTATCTTGGACATGATCATTAGGATTCTTTGCCTAAAACCTATTCCCGTTTGACGCCGGATATGGTTTCTTGTTAACCCTAAACGGGTATTCTTGAGATTTGCCCATTCCGTTTCTAAACTGATTATATTTACTCAGATTTTGATCTGATCTCGCTTTGTTCTTGCGACTCTTCACCGTAATAAAGTCTTCTTCCGCAATGAAGGAAGAGGCCTGGTGAGACAACTTACGGGTGAGATTCGAAATAGGAGGGGATATAGAAGAAGAGAGAGGAAGAGAATTCCCATTTACATTGGGATTATCATCAAAAATGGGGCTGAAAGAGGTCTTGGAGGCAGCCATGGCTACAGCGACATCTTCTTGAATTTTCACACACTCTATGCAGTGAAGTTATTATCCTTCACTCTGCAAATTGATATCAATGACTTTGACAATTGTTGTATTGTATATGTACAGTAGAGATTAGCGTTACTTGGTTAGTGGTCAGCAGTCAAAGTTGATGGCTTGATCGAGGTGAGTTTTGATTGCCAACGTATTTGGATTGGAACGATCCAGCTGTTAATGACAATCATAATGTGATGATTATGAAGTTATTTACAAAATCTGTAAAAGTCGGTATACATCTGTCACTTAAAATTTAAAGTCTTCAGTGCTATTTTTTTCAACCCTCTATGCCAATTGTTAATTTTTATATCACTTTACAAGCTAGTAATGGGTTTCACAAACTATTAGCTTTCTAATGGACGTGAAAAGTATATAGTAACGTGCTTCTTTTAGTTCTGATATCATAATAGCTTTCTACTCAACACGACAGTTTCAATATAAACACATCAATTTTGGTTGCTTTGGCTAAAATATGACACAAAAGGCTATTGTTTTTATTTGTGCATTGCATTACGTGGTTAATATGAAAAATAGGATAAAATTAAAGGAACTAGAAAGTCTTTTATTTTAATGCCACAAGGGTACGCATGAAGAACAACCAATTATAATGGGCTGTAAATAGAGATGGTACAAAAAATACTTTGTCAACAATTAGAACAACAGTTTTAGACATACTAAAAAAATCGTCTATTATTTAACATACTACATACCAAGTGGTTTAAAATCCCATCGTGGTGGATTCAACCCATAGCATCTTAATTACACCAAATCGAAATATTTTAACCATTTAACCACTGTTTCAGATCTCGAAAATATCATTTGAGATATCATCCAAGGCCTCGGTTTGAGCTCCTTTTGAAACAAAATAGCAAATATCATTGTAAATCTCCTTTTTAATATATCGTGTGACATATTGCGATACCGAACGATATATCGACCAAGACGAGATACTAGATTATCATCCGAGATCTTGGTTTTTTGGTAAAAATTGAAATTCTTGTCTATACTGGAACAATAATTAAAAAACTCAAATTTAGCTACGTTAATCTCCTGTTATTTAACATGTTTGCATGCTAGATGACCATATTGTATGTTGTTATATGTTCTAAAATGATTATGATTTTCATATTAGACTTTATTTTACATACGTGCCAACTATGAAATTATGTACTTTATGTTCTACTTATGCTGAACTTTTTAATATTCTGGATCTTTTCATGTTTACGTCTATCAATAATTCATGTTCATAGACTATATGTTGTAAGCACTAATCTATTTACATTGTGTTATATTTTTGTTTTAAGCATATTACGATTTAGAATATGAATGAACTTCGTATATTAAGAACAAAAAAGGATGATGCAATTCAGTTTAAGTTACTATGTTTTTAATATCATTCATAAAATCATTGTGTAAAAATATCGATTTTTAACATATCACCTCGAAATTGTTCTGATATGATCTTTCAGGTCCAAGAGGGAAATCTAAGACGAACCCCCCGAGTTAGACTTATCTCATCCGAGATCTCCCCCGATACAAGATCGAGTATGTAAAATCCTCGAGATGAAGCACAAGTGATATCCGAGATTTAAAACCTTGCACTAAACAGTGATGCTTATCCTCAGTTCACATTTTGTGAATTATCATCACATTTAAATTGCGTTATAATGGATGTAATTAAAAATGATTTTGCTTTCCCCCACATAAAAGGCTTAATTGTGCACGTAGAATTAAGTATAATGCAGAGTAATTAACTAATGCTGATCCTAGGAGTCTCGGCTTCTCTTGCCCAGGCAATAAAGAAGTAAAGAAACTTTAATAAGTGTGTGGTAAAATCTACATGAAACACGCAATACAAAATTTTAAGGTATATTTGGCTTGCTAATAAGGTTTTGTGTTTCGCTAAGAATTCATTACTAAACAAACAGTATACACCAACGGATTGTTGAAACGTCCGTTAATGATGAATTATTAATGGCTAATATATTCTAGATTACTATTACGAATTAAATAATACACCATTTGAACTCAATGTTAGACATTGGAAAATAACCGTTTGCAGCTGTTACTAGCCATTGGCAAATCACGAGCTTACAATCGAGACCTATTCTTCTTCGTCATTCAAAATCTTCATCAAATAAACCAAAAAAACTCTTCCTTTCCCAATTCGTCATTCACCACCTTGCATGCCATTGTTAGCTTCTTCAACTTTGGGCAAATTAGCTCTCTTCCTCCTAAACCTTCTAATCATCTCTAGATCAGGTAATTGCCTAAACCCTAATTACATAAATTTGTTAATTAGGGTTACTTTGTTAGTTTAAATATTTGTATTATCTAGTTCATTGTGTAGTATAGTATATCGAATGTTAGTTACCTTTAATATCCTATATGCATTGAACACTAATGTATTTAGTTTATGCGATAATAAATTTTTATGAATTCGTTGAATATATTAGTGATTTTAGAGCTTGCTTGAGTTATTAAATATGAATGAGCATAATTTAGTTCATTCATATTCTAAAATGCCGAAAATGATAAAAAGTTTTATATAACATATGGTCAGTTAACTAAAAATGTGCATATCCAAAACAATCGTATACGGTAGTTCTATTTAATTTAAATGCTAATCAGTTTAATTTAAACGTCAAAATTCAATATTTCTCTTAGAATTTTTTTTGCTTCGTTTGACAAGCACTATATATGATCGTTATGTGGGCATTCATTTTTTAAACAAAAAGGACATTATATTCATCGTGTATAATATTTTTCGGATTTGTCCCTATATTGGATAAGTTACAATATTTCGTTTTAAACAGTTCACAAAATTCCGATAGTGCTTCTTTTATGTTCCTTGTGTACACACAATTGTGTATTATTCAGAGAGCAAAAGGGAAGTGTTATCGAAATTTTGTTAAATTATTTAAAATGAAATAATTTACGCGATTTAACTATGTTATTATATTTATAATGGAAAGTAGGATAATCAATCAAAAAAAGGTCAATGATAAGCTAATATAACATTAACTTATAAAATTCTATTAAAAATTAATTTGTTAATGCATTTTTATTTTATATCATATTTTTTAATTAGTGGGAGAAATGGACAATTATTTTACTGATTGAAGCTGGATGTATCAACAATGAAGGAAAATGGAGGCTCAAATATGGAACATTTTAATAATTATATACGTGTATTTATTGATCCCGCTTTAAGTAATAATGCGTAACATCCCATACTTGTCTGAGCCCGAATTTCGACAAAAATAAAAACTCGAACCCATCCAAGCATAATACATCTAGTATCTACAAATAATGAGCTTGAACATAATCAGAGTACAATAAAATTAACTCACAACATAAAAAAGATAGGATAATACCTTAAAAGCGAATCGCTACATCATTATTGAGCATGAGAAAACAAGAACCGAAAATCAAACTTGAACACTTGCAAAGACATGTCTTTTCCGAGATAAATCTGAGAATTGTTATGAGAAGAGGGGGTCAGGATAACAAGTCTTAATGAGTAAAAAATGTATAACACTGTTTAAAATAAACAAATGTATCCCATTTGATTTCAACCAAAATCATATGTCTAACAAGGCTAATAATTCTAACCTAATATTGTAAAGATTTATGCAAGATGATTAACTACAAAACCCAATGTAGCATTTCCAAAAGATAATGTTACTGCAATACCGAGATAAAATTTTCACGCATAAGTATGAAGCCTTTAAACCAACATTCAGAAAACTACCAATACAAAAAGGCGGGCTCTCCAACTATTCAATACCTTATTAAATAAAGAAGTGGGTCATATCTATATAACGACTTATGACCTCACTAATACTATAACATAAAGCGGATCCCTACGATCACTTAAATCCTAAAGTGGGTCCATTGATCACTTAATACTTTACTATAGGTGGTTCACTAAACCCTACTATAAATTAGAGGACACTACCTACTTAGTCTTACTAATTTAACACTTCCATCAGTCACGCATATTCGGAAACCCTCACAAGGCGAGCGATAGTAAGCTGTCACATATCACCTACATGATAGATAAACGACTAACATCATTTATGACATTTCCCTGGTGGATCCCTATGTTATTATATAGCCAACCTTATTAGGTAATCCCCTAGTCACTTAACACTTTCTGCAGGACAAGTTGTCCCATTGATATTTAATACCTTGTTCCTAGGCGGGCTCTAACCCAATCACTTACTACCTAGAGGAAGCACATCATCGTGGGGATTATTGATCTCACACCGAATTAGTCGTTTAATACATCTTGAAGTAGGATATGCTATGAATGATTTCCTTTTGGTTTCTTTTTTTGGAAGGGAAGTGGTCCCTTCAGCCATGTAATACCTCGACACTTGAAGTAAACTTTTTTCGGAATAATTCTCATTACACAATTAACTATCGTCATGGTTTCCTATAGTTAATGATATTTCACATCAGTTATACATATATTTTATAGTTGAAAAGTGCAGACTTTTGTCAAAATTGGAAACTGATCTTGCATCATTAATCAACCAAGTCCAGTTCTTAATTCTAATTAAAATATTAATTATAGATTTAAACTACGATAAGATAAAGATAATTCTCTATACCTTCTTATCCTTGGATATTTGATTATTTGTTTCCAATTCTACTCGTTTTCCCAAAATATTCATTGGTTACAATATTTATTCCATTATTTGTAACCTTTTTAGTTATATCAATCAATTCCATATTTATTGCTATCAACATAATGGTCACAAATATTCACTTTCCTTTATTATGGGAAATAGTACAATATATATTCCCATTATAATGGAAATCATTCAAATTCAAATACCTAACAAATATTTATTTAGTAATAATATAATAGTGTTATTTACGTAGATACAGGCAGATAAGATTATAATAATTGTATATTTATATTTTAAGCGCGATGTTAACATAGTTACAAATTATATTTTATTATTGGTATTATTATTTTATATTCAAGTGTAAACTAATGATCAGAACAATCCTTTTAGTGTTTAATCTTGTTTAAGATTCAAAATCTCACGTAAAGGTTAGTTACCGTAATTATTGTAAATTTTCCCCAAACTATTTAAAAGAGGAATATTAGCATATTCAAATCACAAGAGATAGGTTAATATTTTATTTGGATAAGATGTTGCAAACCACATACAAAAATATGTGAATTTGCACATCTCTTCCTACTTAGTTTGTTTAAATTACCTATAGATTTCAAATGATTTTTTTTTTTTAAAAAGGGCAAATTTACATTAATTAAGTTAAAAAAACCAAGCAATATCAAACACAATCAGGTTTATAATTCTAGAATCAAAACGGCAAAAAATTTATATTTATACCGAAATCCTACGAATCTGAAATAATAATACTATGCATCTGACAATATTTCGAGACTGATTTCCAGATTTGGGATGTTTATAATAATCCAAAATAAGTTTTAGGCAATATAAGAATATTAAAATAAGAGGCATACAAAATCCAACTTCACATATTGTTTTAGATTTGACATAAACTAAACAAATGTGATATTTTAGGCATACAACACAGATTTAGCATAAATGAATTATATAAGACATTCTAAATATTGAATATATTTGCCACTCACCTGAAAGATATTCAATCCAAATCTAAACACAACTTTTAGGTCTATAATTTTCAAATCTTACAGATCTATAATTTTAGGTCTATAATTTTCATAATCGGGTGGTGGCCTTGCCCGAACTCGATCTTAAATATGATGGGCAGTGGTTTATTCGAAGATCCTCCATCTACATCCTAGATTTATGGTCATAGTTTGAGTTGTTTGTTTACTTCTGGTTACCTTCCAGGCTTGTTGGCAGTTATTGTCATTTGTTTTTTTATATATGTATGCTCTCTTCTTTTTAGAGGATCACACATTTCTGCTTTCAATATATATATACATATATATATATTGATTAAGATTTGTAGATCTGGATGAATATATATTGGAAAAGAAGAAGGAAATTTTGAAATAGAGATTACCTATTCATAGAACAAACCCTTTTGCATAAATCTAGATTCAATCCTTCCCGTCCTTATTTATTTTATTTAAATATGTTTATAGTTTATAATTTTAGAAGAGAATGGAGAAAGGGAAATGACAGAGTTTCGCTGGTGCCTCCAGAATCATAAGCAAAAGATAAAGGGTCTATCCTTTTATTTATAGATATAGGAATGAACCTGAACCATTAAATTTAATTCCAGAAAAATCCATCCATTGATAATTTTTTTTATATAACTTAACCTAGATGCCATAATGAGACATTAACCTGGAGTTGATGGGCAGTCGACCGCCAAGTCGAGGTTGGCCTGTCATGTGTTGGAGGCAGGGCAATTAAAGGTAACATTAATTAATATATTCTACTTATTTATTTACCATTCATTTTCATATTTCTTCTGTAATTTTTTCAAATATAGTCCGTTCGCGAAGTTCCAAACATGAAAGTTGACCAGAATTCCGTTATGAATGCAACGGTAATAATTTCGAGGTCAAATTCTATCATTTGAAAAAAATTCCATTTTTGGAATGTTAATAATTAATTAATTTAATTATCGCCAAATTACGGTGTGTTATGTTCTTCCCTCCTTAAAAGACATTTCACCCCGAAATTTCACCAATGAATAAAACATGTTATTGGTACCTAATTATCCTGAACTACACAACTAACCAGTGTACATACAAGTTCGCAACCAAATGTGCGCATGTGCACAGTGTACATTGTGAATTGCAACCACAAAATATATGTGCATAGTGATTCTAAATCGGATCCTCCTGTATGTGTGCATTTCATTTCAAAAAATACTTTTGAAAACATCCTAAAATATACTGTCAGTTTAATATGAATGCATATTTTTGAAAATAATTTTCATCCAAAACATCATGTGACTAAAAATAGAAGCTTGAAGCAACCAATTTTGCATCGAAACTCTATCATCCAATTCATCAAAAATATCTAAATCTATTCTTATTGATTTCTCCTATGCCTGAAAAAGAAAATTAAATTGGAGAATTCAACGTTCTTATCACCTTATAAAATTTTCAATTTTCGTCATATAGTGGAATTTTGTCTCAGTTGCCTCAAAATATCCAAAAAAAATCCCATCTATAGACTGCCTAATAGGCTTAAAACAAAATCTAAAACGTAAAAAAAATTAAATAACAATTTGTGCCTCTTGTCGATGAGCTATGGAAACAACGTTTCCATAACTAAAAGAGTCTTTTCCTTGTTACCATTAACTTCGCTGATGCATCGTCGCCCCTAGTGCATCGCTTTAACGCCCATATAAATCAATAAAAATCATCCTTATGCTTTAACGTGACCATAAAATCCAAATTCTCATAAAATGAATTTCAGCTTTAAAACTCATATAATTGTTTTTTTTTTTGGAATTCCTTTCTGGTACCGCTTTACTTTTCATCTGATATTTTCACAAAAACTAAGATTTTGGTAACATGCATTTTACTATATTTTAACAGACTATTTTATAAAAAATAGATATTGGAACATATGTAAATTACCGCACATAAATCTATGTTTTTGCATAAATCAAATAAAGTGCAAAGAAAGTAAATCAGACCAAATATTTAATTTTCAAAAGGAATATTTTTTTCAAATGACATTTGCAAAATATTTCAAAATATATTTTGCGGAAACTTAAATGACTTAAATCGTATTTCGACGTAGAAGGAAGCCAGTTATGTAGGAAAATGCGAAAACCGAAACCACACACAAAACCCGAGAATAAATTTTAGCTTAGAAAGGAAAAGGCACCAATTAATCTACCTATAATGAAACAACGCAAAAATTCTGTCCATCGCTAAAATATATTTACTAAAGAATTTTACAATTTCTAGCTCTAAAACAACTATTAGTTTGATATGAAGAATGAGATATTCTTTCTGATTCAAATTATGGACAAGCGTGAATAACATAAACAACCTCTCCAAAAGATAGGATTCTTATAGCATCATCGTGCGATTTAACAAGGACAGCAAACCCTAGCAGTTACAAGTACGAACTACCTCAAAGCCAAGAAAAAATGCTGGAAAGAGGAAAGAACAAAGACAACAACACCGAAATTCCAGAACAGTCCTACAAATAACGAGACATCTTGCTTCGACGTTGAAGCTCGAACCATTTCCACAACCTTTCACTTGCCATGTTATCGTAGCAAAAAGCTCAATCTCGTGTTGCAAATATTGCTAGTGTTATTGGAGGTTTCCACTTCACTATCTCTTCTAAGAGAGAATTAGTGATGACAAAAGAAACCTAGCACAAAACTGCTTTTCACGAAAATTCACTTAAAATTGTCTAAAGACAAAGTGGATAGTAAAAAATAAAAAAATCCGCAAAATAGCACACAAGAACAAGCTGAATAAAAAATGATAGATGTAGTACAAATTGATGGTTACGCCATCCATCAAAGAAAATGTTAATTCCTGCATCATGAGATAAATCTATTCACAACTTACCAATTTTAGAATAATGTGTTAAGTAAGTCACAATCTGCGTGGGCAGTTCGAACAGAGATATCCAAACTCAAAAACTGACATTAGGAAAAAGAGATAAACTACAAAAATCTTCGAATTCTGTCAAACCAAAAATCATTCTAGTCCGCGTAAAACACAGGCGCCTCTAAAATCTCATCGATATCCTCCGTAGAAAGACCATCAAAAGATAGCTTGATCTTCATCTCTGAAACAACAATTTCCTTCATCAAAATCTATTTCGATTGGTTTTGGAAAAGGTGTATGCAATACATATAACAATTCTATTCAAAAACCTCGAAGTAAAGGATCGATGCATGTCCAACTACCACCACTAATTCTCTTAGCCCTAAAGCTATGGAAACTTATGCTCACTTTGATTCAACCAAATGGTCTCTTTCTCTATGGGTGAGACATAAATAGAATGCAGAAAATCCAATAGTGTAAGTAGGTATTATGGGCTGTGAAATGATCGAAGAAAAGAAATCGGGTTTAAATGTTGGATTAATAGTGGGGTGAGATCTAATGGGTGAACTAGTGCGAAAAAGAAGCCAAGGCGAAAGAGAAAAAGAAAATAAAAATAAAAATATGGTTTGGCTAGAAGAGGAAGGAAGGACGAAAGAAAGAAGTTTATGGTGGGGAATTTAGATGCAACATTTACGGTTGAGTCTGAGGTTCAAGTCGTACCAAAACTCATTAAGTAGTTGACTACTTTAGGTAAAGCGCTAAACGATCAACTATTAAATGAGCTTCGGACAAAGGTTGAACCTTGAATCTATTAGGGTCAAGTTAAAATATTAATCATCCTGCATCATCTCTTAAAATTTGACGTGAATCTGAAAAATACCTTACCTCATCACGATTATATTTTAAATTGCTGTCAAACTTCGAACGTCCCAAAAAATTGTAGTTGTCTCAACAAAAGGCTACGACTGCACAACGAAGGAGTTCCCAAAATAATTCAAAAAGAAATCCACAATAAAATTTAAATGGATTTCCCCTTACCTAGCTACAAACAAATCGAAGGATAAAGAAATGGAACACCCAAAAATATTTCAGCTGGTATTTCGTATTTGAATTTCCATGAAATTAACTCCCTTGTCTAGCTGACGGATCAACTAAAGAATTAAGAAACAAATACCTCCAACTGAACAGTAATTTTCTTTAGTCTAACAAGAGAGAAGTTTTTTTTGAGCTTTTTTCGAGATTCGGTTTTTTGTTAAAACGAGGATCTCGTATTATAAAACTATTTTATTATTTTAATTAATTTATATTCCTGTTCATGTTACTAATTAGAATAATCCCTCCAATTCAAAAACATCAAGATTTTTAAAATTCACAAGGGTTCTCTACTAATCCTCATTAATTCCTATGATCATCTAAATATAAGACCTATTACCAATTGTAACACCCTACACTTCTATGAGCCTGAAATTCGAAAAAAATCGAAATACAAACTAATCCAAGCAATGAGTGCATAAACTGGTATTTGCAAATAATGAGCATGAGCATAATCATAGTACAATAAACTAGCTCATAGAGGAGATGAGATAGGATAACAAGTATCGAATTAGGCAACTACCTTAAAAGAGAATCATCACACATCAATACCATGCATGAGAGAACAAGAATAGAAGATCAAAGATGAACACATGCAAAGTCGTTTCTTCCCCTAGATAAACTAAGTGTTGTCACGAGGATAGGCCAAATCAACAAATCTCGACGAGTTGTAAATGTATAACATTGTCCATAATGCACAAATGTATCCTGTTTGGTTTCACCAAAAATCAAATGTCTAAAAAGGATAAAAAGGATAGTAAGTCTAAACTTACCTATAAAGATTTGCGCATGACGATTAACTACCATACCTAAGGTAGCATTTCCCAAAGATAACGTTATTGCAATACTAGCATAGAATTTTTACGCGTAAGTATAAAGCCTTTAAACCACCATTCGAACAACTACCAATACAAAGAGATTGCCTCTTCAACTATTCAATGCTCTGCTAAATAAAGAAGTGGACTATATGTATATAACCATTTGCAGCTTCACTAATACTATAACATAAAGATGAATCCCTACGATCACTTAAGGCCTAAGGCAGATCCATTAATCACATAATAGCTTACTATACGGTCAACTAAATGATAATATAAGAGGACACTAGCTAGTAAGTTGTACTAATTTAAGGATTCAGTCATTTACGTATATTCCCTAACACCGCAGAAGGATTGAGATAGTAAGAAGTCACTTATGACCTATAGGATAGGTAGACGACTAACATCATTTATGACCTTCCCCCGTTGGACCCTTGTGTTACTATATAGCTGACCTTCTTAGATAATCCCTTAGTCACTTAATACTTTCCACAGGATAGTCAGTCCTTTGGACATTTAGTACTTTATCCCAAGGTGGAAACTAACCCACTCACTTACTACTTAGAGGAAGCAGACCATCGTGGAGATTACCGATCTCACACCCAATTAGCTATTTAATACTTCTTGAAATAGGCTACACTTTGAATTATTTCCTTTTTAGTCTATTCTTTCGGAAGGCAGGCGGGCAATTCAGCCACTTAATAGCTCAACACTTGATGTAAACCTTTTTGGGAATAACTATCGTTACACAATTAACTATCATCATGGTTTCCTATGTTAATGATATCTCATGTTAGTTGTATATATATTCTACTGCTGAAAAGTTTGTGCTTCTGTCGAGAAGGCAATTGACCTTACATCGTTAACCTACTAAGTCCCTTCTTTTATTATAATTAAAGATATTAATTCTTTATTTAAACTAGAATAAGATAAGGATAATTGTCTTTAACTTCTTCTCCTAGAATATTTGATTAATTATTTCTTATTCGATTCATTTCCCAAAAACATTTATGGTTACAACATTTATTTCTTATTTGTAACCTTTTCAATTATATCTATCAATTCCACATTCATTGCTATCAACATTACAGCCACAAAAATACATTTCCCTTTATTATGGGAAATATTACCATATATATATACATATATATATATATATTCTCATTGTAATGGAAATCATTCAAATTCAAAAACACTACAAACATTCATTTACCAATAGTATAATAGAGTTATTTACATAGGTTTGGAAAGATAAGATTATAATAGTTATGTATTTATATTTTAAGAGCGACGTTAACATAGTTACTAATTATTTTTTATTATTAATTTATACTTCAGTCTAAACTAACGACCAGAACAATCTTTTTTGTGTTTAATCTTGTTTAAGATTCATAATTTCATGGAAATGTTATTTACAGTAATTGTTGTAAATTTTACTCGAACTATTTAAAATAGGAACATTGGCATATTTTAAATCACAAAAAAATTGGTTAATAATTTATTCGGAATAGAAGTTGTAAACCGCGTACCAAACTATGTGAATTTACTCATCTCTTTCAGTCCAGTTTATTTATATTCCTTGAAGATTTCAAATGATGATTTTTTATATAAAAGGAGAAAAAAGGGAAAGTTTACAACAAATCAAGTTAAAAAAACCCAAACAATACCAAACAAAAATAGGTTTTCAATTCTAAAATTCGAAATACACAAATCCTATATATATACACAAATCCCATGAATTTGGAATAGAAACACTACATATCCGATAATATTTTAGGATTGATTTCCAAACTCAAGGTGTTTACAAAAACCACAAACAATCCAAGATAAATTGTAGGAAGTATAAGGATATTAAACTACGAGGCCTACAAATCTATATCTAACTTCACATATTATTTCATAATTGACATAAACAAAAAAAATGATAATTTAGGCTTACAACCCAGATTTAACACAAACGAATCATAAAAGATTTTATAAATAATGAATATATTTCTTGCTCACCTAAAAGCTATTCAAATCCACATCTGAACTCAGCTTTTAGGCCTATAATTGTAAAATCTTACTAATAAAAAATTGTGCACAAAAGGGATATATATACTGATTGAGATTTGTAGAGCTGAAAGAAAAATTGGAAAAAAAAGAAGGAAAACTAGAAAAATATATTACCCATTAGTAGAACTAAACCTTTTGACCCAAATCTAGATTCAATCCCTTCAATCATTGTTTATTATATTTGAATATGTTTTGTTTACACCAAAAAGTGGCACAAACACCCAAATATCGTAATTAAGATATATAAGTGAAAAACAAAGAGAAATCTCACACAAGCAATTTATAGTGGTTCGACTATAAGTTTCCTACATTCACATTACAACTTCTCTTTAAATATTAATAAAAAGTAGGTTGTAAGGCTATGAGTTTAAGATATCTCAAGTACACAGTGATTACAGATAGTAAAAACACTAAGAGAAGCCAAAAGTCCTTTTTCTTAGCTTTTGGAGGCTATTTATAGAAGATGTCCAGGTCCGGTTTGGTAGAGACACATGGCAGTTGTGACACCCCATGTCCTTTAATGTCACTCTTTACCAAAATGCATTAAGTTTTGTGATGCGTTATAGGTAAACAGAAACAATACAAGACAAGTATAAAATAATAGCGGAATTAAAACTTTATTTAGTAAAAAAGATTCGTGGTTCAAACCCAATTACATAATACTGAAAACATAAAACTTCTGTCTTGTACAAAAATCCCCATCAAAGTATAATGAAAGAACCTTTAGGGGGGACGGAAGAGGGAGAAGAGGAAACAAAATGGAAGAAGAATCCCGATCAAGCCTGATTATTCCCACCCTGAGAACCTTTGAGGGGGATGGAAGAGGGAGAAGAGGAAACAAAATGGGTCAGACATAAAGTCTGGCGAGTCCAGTTACTTTCAGCATATAAATAAGTAAAAGCATCATGACAAGAATATAAGTTGGAGAGAGATAATAGTGTCATAAGGCAGGTATAACAAGGTAAACAGGATAAGCAGAACATAATATTTATTGTGCTTCTCTAATACTTTTCTCTGCACCGATACTAGTATAACAAGAACAAGATGATCCCAACAAGTACAAGACGGTAGACTTAGGTGTACTTCTAGTGAGAGGTTTTACCCTATACAATAATAGGTAGCCCAATAGAATTGACAGGTTTTACCCCCAATGATAATAACAGGCTCCTAAATAAGCAAGACTAGATGTACCCGAATTACTACCCCCAATCAATCGGCTCCCTAACTCGTAGATACCCTGTGCTGGCCCCATAGTAGGATGTATCACTTCCTAAAGTGGCAACCAGTTATTTTCAAGATGTGCACAACTATATCTATTGATGTCATAGTTTCTTATCTTCCCTAGCTAGCAGATCTATGCACTCACATGACTCCGTTGGAACGCGCCGTCAACACCCTCACTCAAGTGACCTCTTATAATCAGCTCAGTAAGCATGCCCAGATCCCGACCTAGTTCGGGGTTCCCCGTTTGATACCAAGATGGGTGGCTAACTAAAACGGGTCTCACACAATAGTTGATACAAGCTTCCCCTAGGCTTGCATTCCCACTACAAGGATTTCAACAGGTTATGCCTTCTGGTTTAACAATATTGCGTAACCCAACAGGTTAAGTTTGTTAGGTTTGTATGTATAACCCATCCTGACATATTTAACAAGATTAAGTTAACCCTCCTACTGATTCAAGCAAGTTTACTTAACCTCTACTCAATTTAACAGGTTCATGTAATCCTTATGGTTTCAAACAGGTTTAAGTACTACAAGTTCATCACCATTCATTCATTTATGGTTATAATGCTCTAGACCTCCGACATTAAGTCTACCACTTGTAGATGTTGGATATTCCAGTTGGGTCAGGGCAGACTTCTTCCGCAAGTCGGACTTAAGCTCGTGTCTTAGCGCCATCACATGTACATTTATGCACTTAGACCCCTCAAATTAGATTTAACACCTGTGGACGTTGGATTTTCCGGGAAGGCTTCTACCATAAGTGTAATCTATCCTCGTGTCCAAGCGTGATTATAGTTTCTTATTACTGGAAATCTAGGCATTTTCATTACTAAATAATTATCATGTTCATTATGCTTCAAATCCCCATCTGATCTACGATACAAGTTATGTCTCAGATTAAGGTTTATGTCAAGATATAGATTATGCCCCCAAATCCCAAGTTTTTACTCAAGGTATAAATTATGCCCAACATTCCCAATCATGTTTTATACTATGATTTATGCCCCAAATCAATCATTCCCAATTTAATGCATTCGCGTATTTCAGCGATAGGCCTAGGCTCGAAGGTAGCCGAACTATAAAAACAAAAAGGGAAAGAGGAAGAGAAGAGAACAAGAATAGGCATAGTAAATAAAACTGGCATAAGATGAGTTAATTGGGAAAACTAACATAATAAGCATAAGGTGACATGATTACGCAAGCAAACATAACAGGGATATCATGAATTGGCATGTAGGCACTAGTCAATAGATTAGGTGTATAAGTAATGGCAGATCTATTATTATTCAGGTTACTAACAAGCATAGGCTTAGATCCAAACTTATAAGCATGTCAAGATTATGTTTTAGGTGTTTATATCTAAAATCAACATAAACTCACTGTGATTGGATCGAAAGAACAGAGAATTGATTGTAGATGTTGTAGCACAGACCCTTGAATACATATAACTTGATGTGAAGAAGAATAGCTAGATCAAACTGAATTAGAGATGCACCTCATTGTCTCCATTGTTTTTTGTGAATAAAAACAACGAGAATGAGGTCCTATTTATAGCCTAGGGTCAACGAATCTAGTCAAGAAACGAGTCAACGTTCAGAAACTGAATTAGGCCTAGAGCCAGGAGCGGTCGACATGAGGGTCGACACCCCTGTGTCGGGGTCGACCCATGGGTCGACACCCTTTGGGGTGGAGTCGACCTCCAAATGGACGATTTCCCCCCATTTTTCCCTGCCTATGACTTTGATTTTCTGGAATAGTTTTGTTTATATATAAATGGCTTATATGTATATAAACTTTAAACCTTAATATCTTCTTCATACGATGTCCGTTTTGCGCAAAATTGAGGTCTATCTTACGCAGAATTCCGAGACGAGCGCAATGGCGCAGTATGTTTTACCTAATTTCAAATATTTAATTAAGTACTCATTAGTTTATCATTGTAGTGTTGTTAGAATTATGGGGTGTTATATTCTCCCCTACTTAAAAGGATTTCATCCACGAAATCTCTAAGTTAAGAAGAATGTATATCCTAACATCTATCACCCGTCTACTTATCCATCAATCACAGACATCCATCATCCTTAATAGATTTCTAATGCTTATATGAACAT
Organism: Allium sativum; assembly: GCA_030737875.1. NCBI lineage: Eukaryota > Viridiplantae > Streptophyta > Magnoliopsida > Asparagales > Amaryllidaceae > Allium > Allium sativum. The sequence goes on from CM060923.1 coordinate 649,264,197, forward strand.
ATGCAAAGATGTGTGTATATGTTCCTATACTAATGCGAAAGGTCAAGTGGTCTACTGATTCATTTGACCTCCTTAATGCAATGTTTGTTAGTGCCATGAATCCAACATGTATGTAATTAATCCTATTATAACATGTAAGTTTTATATGTGTGCACAATCGTTCTCCCAAATACAACATCCATATGATTATACATCCACTCGCATCCATTAAAAGAAGGAAAATGCACATCCATTCATATGCAGTATGAGAGTGATTGAGCCGATCTAGTGCTTAATGTGTGTATATGCATCCAAGAGTAACCACTAGCAAACACTTGCATCCACTTCCATCAATCAAACATAACATGTCCCAAACACATGCTTACATCCATGGGATTCCTCTCTGTAGGTCGATGATTCGATCGATAAGATATACTTAAGCAATAGAAACAAGCATGAATAAAAGTTTGGAAAAAGAAGTTAAGAACATACCCTTGAAAATAAAAGGGTACAAAGCGCGAATCTTGTCTTTAGTCTCCCAAGTTGCATCCCCTTGGTTATCTCTCACCTCAAACTCAATGTGAGCCCTTCTCCTATCTACGTAGGACTTTTACCTGTCCTGAGCTATCTTCATGCGTCTGCAAATAAGATCAATCTTCTCTGAAGTTTTGCTAACCATCTCAGGTCCAAGTAGAAGCCTCTCTATAGACTCCCACCAACAAGTTGGTGATCTATAGGGTCGTCCATACAATGCTTCGAAGAGTGCCATGCCAATACTAGCCTGGTAACTGTTGTTGCAGGCGAACTCTACTGAAGGAAGATGCTCTTCCCAAGTCCCTATGAAGTCTAAGATATAAAGTCCTAAAAGATCCTCAAGAACTTTATTCACCCCTCCGTTTGTCCATCGGTCTGAGGCTGATAAGCGGTGGTCAAACAAAACTGTTTACCTAATGCATCTTGCAAGCTTCTCCAAAGCTCACTGGTGAATATGGGGTCACGATCACTCACAATACTGGAAGGAACTCCATGTAGACAGATGATCTCACGAAGATAAACTGCTGCCAACCATGTTGCTATTCTCTTACTCTTAACGGGGACAAAATGAGCGCTCTTAGTAAGCCTATCAACTACAACCCAAATACTGGTGTTCCCTATCCTCGATCTAGGAAAACCATCAAAGAAATCCATAGAGATGCTCTCCCACTTCCACTGTGGGATGTCTACAGGATGAAGCAACCCACCGGGTTTCCTTTGCCCAGCTTTGACTAGTTCGAAAATCAAACATCGAGAAACAAATTCTGCTATATCTTTCTTCATCCCATCCCAAAAGAAAACCCTCTTCATATCCTTATACATCTTATCACCACCAGGATGAATACTCATCCTAGAATGATGGGAATCCTAAAGGACTGTCTTCAACCAACTCCCAACTCGAAGAACACAAAGTCTTCCATCCCGTCGCAACCACCCTCTATCATCCGTGGAATATCTACTGAGGTGACTAAAAGTCTCCCCTCTAACGAGCCTATCTAAGATATCTGCTAGCTGTGGGTCATCTCGCTGTGAAGTCCCTATATGGTCTAACAAAGTAAGTCGCACCTCTAATGATGCCAATAAACCAGGTGCAAACATGGTGGAAGGTTTAAAATCAAAAGTCGACACAAACTCCAAGCCTTTCCTCTCCATAAACAGAGGACTCAACGTCATCCTCAGCCTAATCAATGTGTCTGCCACCACATTACCCTTGCCAGGGGTATAAGCCATCTCAAAGTCATAGAATGCTAGGAAATCCATCCATCTTTGTTGCCTTAGATTGAGGTCCTTTTGCGAGAACAAGTACTTGAGAGATTAATGATCGGTGTACAACTCTAACTTCTCTCCTAGTAGATAATGACGCCAAGTCTTAAGCGCGAATACTATGGTAGCTAACTCTAAGTCATGAGTAGTGTAGTTCTTCTCATGAACTCTTAATTGTCTACCTGCATAACGTACTACTCTTCCCTATTGCATCAGAACCACACCAAGCCCTATACCATATGGTTCGGTGTATACTGTGAACACTTTATTCCTGTTAAGCATGGTCAAGACAGGGACTATTGTCAGAGCCCTCTTCAATCACTGGATAACATCCTCACAGTCTATACTCCAAGCAAATGTCAGATTATTCTTCATCAGTCTAAAGAGTAGGGCTGATATCTTTGCAAAATCCTTAATGAATTTCCTATAATTTCTCGCTAAACCAAGAAAACTTCTCATCTCCGTTGCATTCATTGGGACCTGCCAATCTTGAACCATAATTACCTTTGCGGGATCTACTACTATCCTATCTTTAGAGACCACATGCCCTAGAAATCACATTTCTTTTCTCCAAAAATGACATTTGGAGAATTTTTCCTTAAGCTGGTGCACATGGAGAGTTTTCAAAACCTCCCTTAAATGTAGGGCATGCTCTTTCGCGTTCTTCGAGAAAATTAAGATGTCATCAACAAATACCACAATGAACTTATTTAGAAACTTCCGAAACATTCTACTCATAAACTTAACAAAATAGGCGGGTGCATTAGTTATCCCAAAAGGCATGACGAGCCACTCGAAGAAACCATCTGGAGTTCTAAAAGAGGTCTTGCATATACTGTCCTTAGCCACCCTCTACTGATGAAACCCCACGGCCAAGTCTAACTGAGAGAAAACAGATGCAACAACAAGCTGGTCAAACAGATAATCTATCCTTGAAAGTGGGTGCATATTCTTCTTAGTGAGTTTGTTCAACTCTCTGTAATCCATACATAAGCGAAGCGAACCATCTGCATTAGTGGCGAATACCACTGGATCACCCCTATACAGATATGATTCTCATAAATCCTTTCTCAAGTAGCTCACCTACTTACTTGTTGAGCTTTCTCCTTTCGCTTGGACCATATGGCACACAGGCAATGCAACTGGCTTTGCATTGTCCACAAAGTATTCATGGAAATCAATCTTGTGCCTCAGAGGTAATCCCTGAACCTCCTCGAAAACATCATGATACTCACAGACTGCAAGTACAGATCGTAGATCATCGATAGATGCATCAAGCGACTCTGGGAAACTAAGCATGAAAGACCGCTTAGGGTCACAATAAATATCGAGGGTCCTCCCATAGCAAGTCAAAAGTCTAACGACCCTCCTCTTACAATCCAGAATGGCACCATACATGGCTAGCCTCCATCCCTATAATCAAACCATAGCCCACGAAACCAAGCATATATACGTCACATTCAAACATGATGCCTAACACAGATATTCTCAAACCCTGACAAATCATAGACTAATGAGACGTACCACCAATGGGGTTTGAGACAACAAAGGGATCCAAAACCATACTAGTACAAAGGTGTAGAGAATCAACAACAGAATCAGATATAAAAGAATGCGAAGCTCCAGAATCAAAAAGAGTTCTAACTGGATGATTGGAAAGAGAAATCAAACATTAAATGGAAGCTTTCCTACCTCTATCTGGTGCATTGGCCATGAGAGCATGCACCTGCCCTCCAGAAGATCTTGCCCTTTGACCTTGTCCTTGCTTCTTCGGGCAATCCTTAACAACATGTCCGACTTCTCGATAATGGAAACAAGCATTTTTTCTTTTCTTGAAATCCTTGATTACATGACCATAGCGTCCGCAATGATAACATTTCCTCTTATCTCGAGCTTTGCCATTCTTACTACCCTTCTTTTGTTGTTGTTGCTCTTTCTTGGGCCATAGTTTCTTTGTTTTGTGTTTCCTAAACCTTAACCTCTTTCTTTTCACCTTTATCTTCCTCATGCATTAATGTTGTATCAATGAGTTTCTGAATAGTTGCTCCCATCGGAATATGAGACAGAGCCAACCCATGGAGGGGTTCATTTAATCCTCTTGCAAACATCAAAGCTTTCTTATACGGGGCCTCTACTAGTTCCAAACCAAACCTCGCCAATTGATCAAACTTGTTAACATACTCTCTAACAGACTAGCCTCCTTGCTTAAGCACAAAAAACCTCTCCATTTGCAAACTTTGCTCGGCTTGAGAAAGAAACTTCATTTCGAATCTCTATCAGAAATCATCCCATGTCTCCACTGGACGGTCTGCTTGCATCACTTCCCACCAAAATGAAGTCTCATCTTTTAGTTGCCAAACGGCTAACTGAATATTCCTATGATCTTCAACTTCTAAAATTCCAAACAAATCCTCCGTCTCTTTGAGCCAATTCCTTGCTTCTAATAAAGTCTCAGTTCCTCGGAATGGCTTTCCACCCATAGCACAGAAATCTTTGCATATCCTAGAGAAATTATCAGCACTCGGAGAAGGAGGAGGAGGAATAGTGGATGCAGCTGTGGGAGGGGCGTCTGCTTGGCCTTCGGTAGGTGCCATAGCCTCAAGATACCTACGAAACCGAGCCAGTATCTGAATGCCCTCAGGAATATTAGGTTCCCCAGACATGTGGAAAAGAAAAGGAAAAAGGGATTCAAACAAAGAATCGATGATATTTCATATGGCTTTGGGGAATATATTTTTCAAAATAGACTTTTCTTTTGAAAATACTTTCTTTTAAAACCTTTTGGAAACAATTTTCAAAATATTTTATCCAATCTAGAAACCATCAGCTCTGATACCAAATGCGACACCCCACGTGCGTTAATGTCACTCTTTAACAGAATGCATTAAGTTTCATGAAGCGTTATAAGTAAATAGAAATATAAACATTATAAGACACACTACTCTAGAAATGGGCATATTCGACTCAAGTTTTATGTTGCCTTAGTTCGATAAATCATTGCATTTTCCCCCTTTTTCAAATAGGCAACACCGAAAGGGCGTGGCATCCGTGGTCGTTGCCTTAGCCCTCTAAAGCAACGCTTTAGCCCATCTACTGCTGTTAACCGGCTTTTTGGTCCGGTTCCCAGGAGAACATCAGACGCAATCAACTCAACGTACATCATAAAGCTGAGGCCAAAGAGGAACACACAGGAGTGAAGGAAACAGGATCAAGAAGGGATTACACCACTTGTGGCCTCACGACATGCAGAAGACGTACGCAAACCAAGACCTCGGACCCCGAAGAAGTTACGAGCCTCGACCACCTGGTCCCGGGACCCTTGCGCACCTCGGAAGGACCTCATCAAGGCATGACGCAGAATTCGCATACAGCCGAGGGAGAAATCTCGCACCCAGGTCTGGGTTTGAAATTTCGAACCTACGGTGTTCAAAATTTCGAACCGAGGTACTCGAAATTTCGAACCCATGCTCAAGCTCGAAATTTCGAGACGCGCGTGTAGCAGGCTCGAATTTTCTGCATTTGGTCCTTATTTCTACCTAATCCTAACTACTCCTACTTGCTCCCACTCCTATAAGTAGTCCATGGCCTCACACTTCAAACGGGTTGGATTTTCTTCACTTGAGACCTCCCAAGAGCTTCATGAACTCCATTAATGGCATCCCCTATTTGAGGTAGAATGAGAAATGAATATTCTTTTTCCCAAATACCTAGCATATTTCAATTATGAAAGTGAATGTAATGGGCTTGGCTCTACCTTGTAATTATTGAGTGATTAATAAAAGTTCAACACCCTTCCAAAGTAGACGTAGGCCTAATCCGCGACCGAACCACTATAAAAATTTGTGTTATTTACCGCTTTCTCTTACTTAGTCTTGCAACCAAATTAACTATTCCTAGTAATAGGAATCTTTGGTGTTTACGACTTTTTTTGCCGTCAACATTTGGGCCTTTCACTGAGAAATTGAATTCAAGATTTGCATCTTTTTTCCACGTTATCATCTCGACTTCGACAAGCTTAAGGTTCCTTACCTAACCTGCTGTCGAGTCCGCTTACAATGGTAAAGAAGTCAAAGAACGCAATAGTCAGCTCTTTAGCCGCAGCCGACGGTACCTCCCAACAACCTCAACCGGTAGATGTCCCAACCCCTAATGAAACCATCCCTCTTGTTGTAGACCTCAAAGTGCCCATTACATAAGCTCAAATTCGCACGCTTAATGAAAGATATGAGAACACCGCAGTCGAGCTTAACCAAGCATTAAGGGATAACATCAGTCTTATGCGCCAACTTCAAGAAAATCAATGCGTCGTTGCCCGATTTCAATTGGCTCGGAACAATGCTAGACCCCGACCAACTGCATCGGAAACTTCCTCTTTCGAGTCAAGGGGCCCACACCAAAGGAGAAGGTTCACCCTCATCGGCAATGTCGGCGCTCGCACCAACTCAATAACGGTAACAGTTATGCCAACGAAAATGGGAATGGCAATGGCAACAGAACCACAGTCACATACAGCGAGGCGGTAGATACCGAGACCGCTCTTGCTTGATTATCAATGACGGACCCGATCCTACAAACCAAACTCTTCCTCGACACAAACCAACGGTCGCTAATCAGGGTGAAGGGCCCGCTATCCCAATGGCCCGTGCTTCTGCAGAACAGGATCCACATCACCCAGCTCTGCCTCAACGTCCGGACATAGACCCAATCATAGATATCGAGGACATGGAGGAACACGATCCGGACATCAACCATAGAAGACGACCTCGCAACAGGACTCCGGAACCGCGTCCAAATCCATGGATCCCAATGGCGGATCCCCATCCAACCTACCTTCCTGATATGATACGAAGGGTCATGAGGGAAATGCAAGGGGGCGCACACGACGCATGGGAAGCCCATATTAGGCATAACCCTTCACGAGAAGAGTTAATGAGGCCGAATGGCAGAGGCGCCTTAGCACGCCATAAATACCGCTCTACGATGGTACCACTGATCCTTTGCCTTTTTAAATTGCTATGAATGGAAAATGGACTCGAGCCGGGGTGACGATCCAGCTAAATGTAAATGCATCCCGGTCTTTCTGTCTGGTACCGCTTTACTTTGGTTCTTGTGCCTCCCTCTCGATTCCATTAACAACTTCGAGCAACTAGGAACAGAGTTGGTCAAGCAATTCAGGGTGCACATCCGAACTCCGAAGAATGCCCTCACGCTATCTAACCTATACCAGGGGCTCGCCGAATCACTTAAAAGCTACCTTTCCCGGTTCAACACAGCTCTCGCTGAGGTCGAGGACCTAGATCCTCACCCCATTGTAACACCCCGCCTCCGCTAGGGTCACTCGCAAAGGAATGCACTAGCTTTAGAGGGGCATTATTGGTAAACATGCACAGAAATATCACAAGACAGAACATATAAAATAGCGGAAGTAAAATCGAACTTTCATAAACATGAATACATAAGGTCTAAAGCCTTTTACATCAGAGTACATCAAAACCTGTCTTGCAATAGTAAAGAAGCATAAAGACTTTTTCATAAATTATTCCCCAAATAAAAACAGAAAAGTAGCCATAGCCAGGAAAAGTCCAAGCCATCCATGATGACCTTCAAGCAGAAGAAGTCCGAACTAAACAGCAGTGTTTCCTCCCTGTAACCTGGGGGGGGGGGGCGAAACGGAAGAAAAGAGGCGAAACAAAACGGGTCAGTCAAAAAGACTGAGTAAGCCCTATCTACTATTAGTATAAAAACTAGTAAAGTTAACTGTCATGAGAAACTGAGATGAACATAAGCATGATACAAGATAGGTCAATTAAATCAAAATAACAGGATGAACTACTGAACTCAGATAAACTAGGGTGTCGTGATAAACTACGATGTCAAGATAAAACAAGGTATCACATTGTCAGGTTCCTATCAAGTATAATATCCCAAGATATCTATCGCGTATAACGTCCCATGACATCTATCATGTATATCCGCTCTGCACCTACCGTACTAGTACCCCAACTGTATTACGTGTTATCCGTGAATGACCCTTACTCAAAAGTCGTGTATTGGTCCATGTCAACCTAATATGCCGCATATATAGGTTACTCAACTCATATGTTTCTTTCCATGTATAAGTTCAGTCCTTTGCCGTAGGCTGTACGGGCTTTCCCATGTAAACGATTTATCCTTGAAGTTGTTTTGGACTGCAACCCTTGATCTAGTTGTGTTTCCTTACCATGAACTATCGCGCGTCCACTTAGGATTTATACCACCTAGGACCGCTAGGGATTATGCTACCTAATGAACGTTTCCGTGTCTCGGTTTGGGTTTTGGCCACCTAGGACCACTAGGGATTACGCCACCCGTCAACCGCGCCCTTGATCCCACGTATGTATCGTGAATCGTTTTCCATGTCTAGATGCACATGTTCCCCAATGTGCCATCCAAGTTCCGTGCCAGGGCAAATCAAGAAATACGGAACTCGGTCGGGAGCTTTAAATCGTCTGCCGATGCAGATATCAAGGTCTGTTTTTGTACCCGTGGCTATGGTCCCACGTGACCCCTCCCTCAACTACTGAAAGGCAATCCAAGAAAAATCATGTATAAGAACCACTCCACGGCCCCACTATAGCCCACTTTCCTACGGGCCAACCTCACCCATGACTCGATAGCAAGCACATGGTCTGTTGGGGGTTCCCTGCCTTTCCGCACGTACACGATTGACTAAAGATGGTAGGTAGTCGGCGATGTGCTATCCAGGGCAAAAACAAGAATCGTCGACTCCACGCTAATCCATCCCAGTCTTTAGGTTGCTCGCATAGCAACCAAGGCATACTCTTGGTCCTTCTAACGCAGACCTTAACCTCTCATGGGCCTAGTATAATTACCTGGCAGCCCACAGAGGGATCCCAAGAATATCCTCACGTCCCCCGAAGCTTCCACTTCGGCACCCAGTGCGCTGGAGCTTTTATCCAAGTCAGATAACTTGCTCCCCCTCGTATACTAAGCGATGACCTACCGTATCAGGTTACTCATCGTTTTGAGAATTAGTCCTATGTCCTTAGCTAAGAATTATTACTTAGTTACCCTTAACTAAGGTTTACCACTTAGCTTCCTTTCCCGTTATCCTTGATTAACCACGGTTTTCTACCTAGTTCTTCTAGCTAGGGTTTGTCTATTGGGTTAAGTGTTATCATTCAAGTCCATGACTTAACCCGCCCACGAATCACGTCAAAGATTGGCTAAGTATTTAAGTTCAAGACTTAGTCCCACAAGTTGGTTAAGTGTACCCAGAGGCTCATGACTTAACCCTATCAAGTCAAATTGGTCAAGTACTAGCTTACCTTAATCCTTTCGGATTATCTTGCTAGATCGATTAAGCATAGATTATCTTAATCCCATCAAATTATCGAGTCGGATTGGTTAAGTATAGGTTGGCTTAACCCAATCCTCTAATCGTACTACAATGGTTAAGTATATTCTAAAAAGGTCTTGTGACTTAACCTTATCAGGTCCACGTATTAGATTGGTTAAGTGTAAGTTACTTAACCCCATCAAATCATCATGTATAATTGGTTAAGTATAAGTTGCTTAACCCCATTAAATTATCACGTTAAGTTGGTTAAGTATTGGTTACTTAACCTCATTGAATTACCAAGTTTAAATTGGTTAAGTGTTTAACTTAACCCCATCGAATTACCGTGTTTAGATTAGTTAAGTGTGGATTACTTAACCCCATCTAATTACCGTGTCGGATTAGTTAGGTGCAAATTACTTAACCCCATCCCCTAATCATCTTGTATGGTTAAGTGTCATTAAGAAAACTTACTTAACCTTGCCAAATTATCATGTTGGATTGATTAAGTGTTGGTTAACTTAATCCCCGTCCACTAGTCGTATAAAAATGGTTAAGCGTCATTAGGCAAATCAAATCACTTAACCTACCCAACCTTGTCATGTTTTGTTAAGTATCATTAGCCTAACCAATTTACTTAACCCATTTACCCATGTCATATTTGGTTAAGAGTCATTAATCAAATTAACTTAACCCTATCATGTGGCATTAATTACTTAATGCACCCCAACCTCTCACATTAGACTTTGTTGTGGTTACTAGTTAAGCCGGTCGGTTCCGGGTAGCTTTACGCCACAACTTGGTCTAACCTCGGGTTCAAGCACAACATGACCAACTTCTCACATTGGGTCCTATTGTTTGCAACTACTAGTTAGGCCGGTCGGTTCCGGGTAGTTTTACGTTGCAAACTCAACCCAACCTCGAGTTGGCCACTTTCATGTTTAGTCTAGTGTCATGTTCATAGTCATGTTTTCAAGCAATTGGGTAGACCTAACTTAATAGGTAAATTCCCAATGGGTAGACCTAACTTAATAGGTAAATTCCCAAGCTTATGTTTTTATGCATACTTACATGCCAACTTCCCTGTTATGATTCAAGTCATGTTTTCAAGTTGTATTTTCATGTCATTAGAAATTACCCATAACATAATCCAACGCTTTTAAACTCGCATATACGTTCGCAACAACTTAATGGATTAAAAGAAGAGACTTGGCAAAGGCATGACAAAAATGGATATTAAGCCACAAGTTAATCAAGGTGGCAAATGAGGCACAAATGTGTTCATTAGCTTGCATGTTAAATTCTTAAGCCTCAAAATCATGCATAAACCCAAACTTGGCACATAAACGAATCATGGTGACAAAAGACATGGAATGATGACTAGAAACTCGCATGTATCATCATATAAGGGTTATGACTTCATATGCAAGTTGACATAAAGATTATGAAGGTTCTCATGTTGCATAATGCAACATTTCAACATAAAGGTTGTAGCTTTTAGCTCATAAGATCAAGATAATGACTTCATAAGCTTGCATGACATGATAGCATGTATCATTCTCAATGATCAAATCCAAACTTGCAACATGAACATTTAACTTCATAGTTAATATCTAAGAGTAGGGAAAGGGCTTACATTGCTATGAAGGCCTAAATCGATTAACCTAAAGCTTGTGATGAAGCCTATGCATGCCATCACCCAAAAACCCAAAGATGAACACTCCAAATCAACAAAAATACCATCTTTATGAACAAAGATCAAAGCTTTTGCCTTGAAATCAACTTGAGAAGCTCTCATACTAACATAGGGACTCTCTAATACTCTCATGATCATGAAACCTCTCATAGAAATGAAGTGGAGGCTAGGATAGTTGAGTGGAGGCCATGAGAGTAGCAATTTTTCCATGGTTTAGTTGCATGAATGAATAATGAGGGTTTAGGATTGGTTAGGGTCTTATTTATAGATTAGGCAAGTGTTTTAGGCCATAGGATTAAACCTAGATTAAATCCAAGCCATCAAAGCATGTCTTGGGGATGAAGTCAAGTGTAGGAACCATCTAGGGCCTTTAGATTAAAGATGAACCATGAGAACCATCCAAATGCGAAATCTGCATTTGAGCGAATCGGCCCACGGGTTGACAGCCAAACACCCTGGATTAACCCCTAGTCGACCCAGCGGGCTCGGGTCGACCTCAAAAATCGGCCGGTTCGGTTATTCCCCTCTCCCAATTCGCTGTTTTGAACATTTTTGCATATTTATTTATTTAATTTTCAATTATATATATATATATATATATATACACATATATCAATATATATATATTTCTCTGCGCAACCCATTTCACTTAATTAAGTATACCTTAATTTGGGAATTTTTCGTGAAACTTCGCGAGGCCATATCTTGGTCATACGGACTCCGATTTTCGAAAACTCGGACTCTATTTCGCGTATTTTTCCGAGACGAACTCAATGGCATAGCCCGTTTAACTTGATTCAGAATTTAAAATTAAATTCTGCCTTGATTCTCGTCTTAATCATGTTATCGAAATACGGGTTGTTACACCCATACTCTTTCAACTAGCAAAAAGTGTCCTCCATACTTCAAAGTTCGAGGCCTGGATCGATCAAAAACAGCCCAAGAGCCTCGATTCCTTCTATGAGAAGGCGGACCAATACTTGTGCCAAGAAGAAGCCAAACGGAATCGGCTCTCCGCCACAAGTCATCCCCATGATCCCAAAGCGGATGCCGCCAATAATCACTTCAGGGGTAGGCGAGGCGATGAGCCATCGGCCAAAACAGAGGGACATGTCCCCAAAGGCAAAAACCTAACAATGGCAGGCCGGATGGACGAAACAACGGGCAAGCCCCAGAAGAATTGCGGCCCTCGCAAAGCTTTCGAGACCTACACCCCGTTGATTGAAGACACAGAGACAATCTACTTGGAAACGTGTAACACCCTACCATACAAGAAGCCGCGTGTCAGAGAATCAACTGACCACAGGAAGAACTCTAGGAGGTACTGTCGATACCACGACATGTACGGGCATGATACCAACGAATGCCGCCAACTTAGGGATGCAATCGAGAAACTTAATCGAGAGAAACGGCTCGAGCAATATGTCTAAGAGCCCTTTCCCACCGAGGCAAACTCGCAGCCTCCTGAGCCAGCTCCACAAGATGCCGCCAAGGGAGCTCCAGGACTGTCTAACCCGAGACAAGCTATCGTGATCAACACCATATTTGGTGGACCTTGCCCCACATATAACAGCTTTCGAAAAATGGAGGAATATGTGAGTTCCATAAAACATGCTACTTACGAAGACTGCTTCACTCTCCCTGAATCCATCCCACCCAAGCTTAAAAAAACCATGCGGGACGACAACGTCTTACCAGAAAAATAGTTGACAGGGGTGGAAATCCCGACCACCGATTCACTAGTCATCACTGCCCAAATCGTTGTCGATTCCGTTCGGAAGGTCTTAATCGACTCAGGAAGCTTGGTCAACATCATCTTTAAGACCGCCTACGACCAGATGAAAATGGAAATGAATGACTTGAAGCCATGTCATGCCGCAATTCACGGCTTTAATGGGGCCTCTAGTTTCCCCGTAGGAATGATCGACCTACCCGTAGAACAAGGCGAGGGGGACCAAAGCCGAGTTCAGATTCTCACTTTCATGGTCCTAGACAACGACTCCCCCACAACGCTTTCCTAGGGCGCTCCTTTCCCACCGAATTCCGAGTTTACATGGCACCATGGTCTGTTCTAAGGAAAATCCTGATGGAAAATGGGATCGGAACAATCAAGGGAGATCAAGTAAGCGCCAGGGAATGTTGCACAATAGAATGGAAAAACGCAGGCAAAAAGGACAAGGGTAAGGTCGTGCCTATGCCTTCTTACGCCAAGAACATCTCATCATTGCAACCAGCGGCATCTGGGCCCTGGCTCAGATGCCACTCCTGTCTTTCCAATGACCTTAATCCACGGAAAGACGAAGAGCCCAAATACAAAAGGGCTACCCGGTCGAATCCATAGTGGACGTTCCCGTCAACCTCGACGACCCAACAAGGGTGATGAAGGTAGGGTCGCAACTCCATCCAACAGTTAAAGAAGATCTCATATGCTTCCTAAAATCCAATTTAGACGTGTTTGCATGGACTCACTCCGACATGAAGGCATCGACCCCGCAATTGCTTGCCATTCTCTAGGCTTAGATCCCAGAATACCTCCAGTTAAACAGAAACACCGCTTTTTAGGGCCCGAGAGGTCCAAGGCACTCAAAGAAGAGGTGGACCGTCTGCTCAACAATAACTTCATCCGTTGAGCTAACTACCCTGAATGGGTTTTCAACCCAGTTCTGGTTCAAAAGGCCAACGGTAAGTGGCGAACATGCACCGACTTCTCCGATCTGAACAAGGCATGTCCCAAGGACAGCATCCCACTCCCCAAGATCGATCGACTAGTCGATTCGACCGACGGATGCCAGCTATTATCCTTTATGGATTCCTACTTAGAATACAACCAGATCCCAATGAGCCTCTGCGACCAATATCATACCTCTTTCATAACTGACCTTGGGCTCTATTGCTACCGTGTTATGCCCTTCGGCCTTAAAAATGCAGGCGCCACTTATCAACGAATGGTTAATCAACTCTTTAAAAATCAAATCGGAAAGTCCAAGGAGGTGTACGTGGACGATATGCTAGTAAAATCTAAAATATCAAGCAATCACGCCCACGACTTCTCCGGAATGTTCGATGTCCTTCGCCAGTATGACATGAAACTCAACCCCCTGAAATGCCCCTTCAGAGTCGCCTTGGGAAAGTTCTTGGGTTTCATTGTCAATTCACGGGGCATCGAAGCTAACCCAGAAAATATCCAAGCTATTCGGGACATCCGAGTCCCTAAGAACATCAGGGATGTTCAAAGTCTGAATGGAAAGGTCGCCGCTTTAAGTTGGTTCATCTCTAAGGCCACCGACAACTGCATCCCATTCTTCGATTTACTCCGAAAAGGGAAACACAACTTTTAGTGGACCCCCGAACGCGTCTCTGCAATCAAGGAAATTTTAGATCACTTATAGCGACCACATATCCTCTCTAGGCCTATAGACCACGAGAACTTATACATTTACATGGCTATTTCGGTGTAGGCAATCATCTCGTCACTAATACGCCTTGAAGACCGCACTCAATGACCCGTCTACTATATCAGTAAGCAGTTAATGGTGGTAGAGAAGAACTACCCGAAGCTAGAGAAGATGGCATTCTACTTATTGATTTCCTCTAGAAAGCTCCGACCGTATTTCCATCACATCCATTAAAAGTTTTCACTAACCATCCACTACGTCCGGTCCTACAACGACCCGAGGCGTCAGGGCGATTACTAAATTGGAGCATCGAGTTAAGCCAGTTCGAGATAACCTTCATCCCCCAACGAGTCATCCTCGGCCAAGCCCTCGTAGACTTCATCTTGGAGTTCACAGCCCCCAAGGAGGAACCCACAATGAATGTCAGAATTCCCAACGCCAAGTGGAAATTGTTCGTAGACCGCTCCTCTAATAGAAATTGCTCTGGGTCCGGGGTGGTGCTCATCACCCCGTAAGAACGCCCGATGTATTACGCGTTGAGGCTAAATTTACCTGCTACTAACAACGACGCGGAGTACGAAGCCTTAATCGTCGGGCCTAGAATCGCGATCTAACTCAAGTTGGAGATCGTCCATATCTTCTCTGATTCACAGCTTATCGTCCGACAAGTACTGGGAGAGTATCAAGCAAAAGGGGGATGGCATGCCCAGTATCTGTCCCAGGTTTAGAGACTACTCGTCAACCTCGAGCATTTCACCATCACCCATATCCCGTGCAAATAAAATGAAAAAGAAGATTCCCTCGCTAGAATGGCAAGCTCCGAAGATCCGCAACTTAAGGATTCTCCCCGGTTGAAGTCCTCAACTCTTCGAGCATCAACCAAAGGCAAGACGAGACGATTATGAGCACCGAACCAGAGCCCGAGTCCTGGATGACACCGATCAGAAATTACCTACAGCACGGGATCCTACGAAAACACTACAAGGAAAGGCGCGTGCTCACCCACCAGTCAGCCTGTAATCTTCTTATGGACGGGGTGCTCTACCGCAGAGGTTTTTCCGTTCCCTTGCTCTGGTGCATAGCTCACGGCGACGCCCTCCAAGTACTGAGCAGTGTTCATGAAGGCGAATGTGGCGATCACACTGGGGGGCAGACCCTGGCCAGAAAGAATCTCAGACATGGGTATTATTGGCCCACGCTTGATCAAGATGCCGCAGACTATGCTTGAAAGTGAGATAAGTGCCAGCGCTTCTCCAAAATTACATGAGCCTCGCCTACCGAACTATCTCAAATGGTCAGCCCATGGCCATTCGCCATATGGGGAATCGACATCATAGGGACTCTTCCAATGGCCAAGGGCGGGGCATGATACGCCGTCGTCGTAGTGGACTACTTCACCAAGTGGGCAGAAGCTGAAGTCTCCGCCACCATAACCACGGAGAAGATGATCAACTTTGTTGTCAGCAACATCATTACCCGCTATGGAGTGCATCAGGCTGTCATCTCCGACAACGACACTCAATTCAAGAGCACTGAGTTTAAAGCTTTCTACCAGTGCCACAGCATCGATAAAAGATTCTCAACGGTGGCTCATACCCAAGCCAATGGGCAAGTAAAGGCAGTTAACAAGGTCATCAAATCCATCATCAAGAAACAACTGGAAAAGGCTGGGGGCATGTGGGCAGATGAACTTCCTCTAGCTCTATGGGCCTATTGCACCACCCACAAGACAACAACCGACCATACTCCTTTTGCGCTCGCATACGAATCTGAAGCCGTCATTCCCATTGAGCTCAAGTTACAATCCCATCGAGTTACGTATTTTGATCCAAAGACAAACCAAGATTTGCTTCTAGGATCACTCGACTTGTAGGAATAAAAAAAGGAATGAGGCCGATATCAAAGCCGCAGCCCAACGACAGCGAGTAGCCCGATACTTCAATTCTAGGATCCGCCAAAAGGACCTCAACGTCGGCGACCTCATTCCAAACCGAGTTTTTCCCCTGCCAACGGGCCTCGCACCTCGCTGGGAAAGACCCATACTCCATACATCAAAAGCTCAGCGATGGAACCTTCAGGCTTGCCACTGTCGACAGAGCTAAACTCCCAAAGGCATGGAACAACGAACATCTCTACCACTACTTTACATAACTTAGTTTACGGTCGTTTACGCTTTTCGAACAATGTTCTGTTTTGTCAGAAATCCAAGGAATTGTAAAGGGTATTACTGCCAAAGTTGTTAGTAGAAATGGTGTTCAATTTCCTGTCTCCCTATTGTTTACTTCTTACGTAATGCGTCTTGTTTTCCAATAACTAGCTCGATTCATGCCTACGACCATCGCATCGGCAACCCGAGCATGAAAGCAAGCGCGACAATCCAAATTTCTAGGCAATATTGAGTCTGAAAAGCTTGGCTATGCCCGGCACCCCGAGAACGGGAGCCAGCAACGCTACTCGAATCGCCGGCCCGCGGCGCGACTGAGTCTAAACAACTACTAACTCGAACCCCGGCCCAGTGCCGAGGCTGAGGGTAAACCGTTCCGCTTCATAGTCCAGGAGGCTTGGCGCCACTCAGCGACCAACTAAGATCAATGTAGATCTCCCTACGCCAGTTGCGAGGGTGCCGGTCGAGTCCTAGCGCAGCACCAAGACCGACCTTAAATCATTTCTTCCCTTTAGCTCTCAAGGCTAGAGGGCAGCCCATGGTCACGATCAGACCTTACGAGCTGATGATCAGGGCTGAAAATCTGTGCCGACAAATAAATGTCGTTTGGTGGCTCGCCTCAACTCGATGAACGATGGGTGAGCCACCCACCTGGCGGACCGCATAAGGCGACGCCCTACGCCTTCGTTATACTTTGGTCTAACCCCGGGGCATCCAAAACAGCAGGCACATGCCTGGTTTCGCAAACTACGGGTTTCCTGGGCTGAAGGGAACTTACTGAAACCAGCGCTCTACCTCACCTCTCTAGAATAATTTACCCAGAGACGGCCCTTAATCGCTTTTGTGGAAAGTGTAACGATAAGTAAGTTTATGCAAGTACAGGACGCTGGAAAACACAAAAAGAACATATGAACAATTGACATAACCAACGATCTTTACTAATTCACATTTCCTTCTCACACACACACGCTAGACAAACTACGTGTCTAATACTTTTACTTTCTAATGACAGGGTGTACATGAGAACCACACCGTGTCTTGAAAAACCAAAAGCAAGGGCCGTACCAGCGTAAACTATCAGCCTACACTACCGAAACAATGGTAACCTCTACTTAGGCTGCTAAAACTAATCGTATCTGTTCTTCTTTTGCATGTGCCTTTTTGCAGATTCAGCACCCGACGGTTCATCACCAGCAATATACCTCTTCCGACCAGTTCCCCTTCTGCTCGATCAACCCTTCTAGGGAGTAACCAACTCATGAGTAACAGAGAGGCGACGACCCCCCGCACCATCACCGCTAGAAATCTCCGTGACATCCAAAGTAACGGCATGTGGCTTAGGCATGGGGACATTCCCAGTGGCAGGATCTGCGACAGCCTTGCTCTTCTACGGGATCTCCTTCCCTTCCCACTCGTCCATTTACGTCTCCTCCACTTTCTAACGCTGGGCCACCATCGTGGCCTCTTGAGTCCACCCCATAGCCGACATCATGGACACATCGGCGTCCACAGAACCTCTGGCCAAGGCACTTTGTCCGTCGACCACCTCTCCTTCCTCGTTAAGAATTTCCACAATGCTAGGAGTTACTCTTAGTCAGAAAAGGTGTCAAGTTGGTCGCCTCCCTCTCCCGCCCGTGTCCCTATGAGGCTCGGCTCAGTTTCAGTCACATTGGTGATCACAGGGGCGGGATCCACTGCCGTTATAGACTTAGGAGGAACTTCATACCAAAGACACAACCTTTTTAGTCCATAATTCAGTAATCACTTCATTCTCAGGGATGCAGGGTAAAAGGAAATTACCTATGGTCAAGGGTGGAATTGGAATGATAGGAAGGGTTCTTGCAGCGATAGGTGAAGTGAGGCTAGTATCCCCCAGTGCTGGGAAGTCGGGATTGTACTCGATAGCGGTGTGGGCCGAAGCCTCAGGACCACTCACCATAGAAGACCCAGGGGCCAGGGGCTGATAAGAGCTCCCCCCCCAAATGTTTCTGTCACTACCACGCTATCGGTCGGCACGAACTTCCCCTTCTCCTGGGTGAGCCTCGCCAACCTTTCATTCTCAGCATCTTCTCGCAACAGCCTCTGTCATTCCTCCAGCTTCTCCCATTCACAAATGTTTAGAAGAACATTCGCAAGCTAGTGCTCATCTAAAGTGCTGACATCAACTTGACGCAAGAAAGCCTTGTACGGAGTCAACCTCTCCCAAGTTATAGCAAGCTCGCGGGGGTAGTTTTCGACCTATGAAATCCCTCGGAATCTCAAAGCCTTAACGTACACACTATGAATACTTTCCTCGAAGGAGGACCCAACGCGAAACTCCGCATCCCTCATATGCTCCCTTAATAGCTCTATCTCCCTTAGATATTCAGCCTTTATACCCTCAGACTCGCTCAGCACGTCCCTGCTGCTGGCTTCGGTATCCTCCTTTGCCTTTCTCATCAACGCGAGCTGCCTCTTCAACTCAGCGACTTCGGCATTCTCAGTTCGCAATCTCTCATTTTCCTCCCGCAAAGCAGCGTTGTTATTCTAGTGTTTGGTGACCCACGCATTGTCTTTTTTTAAAACATC
Organism: Allium sativum; assembly: GCA_030737875.1. Lineage (NCBI taxonomy): Eukaryota > Viridiplantae > Streptophyta > Magnoliopsida > Asparagales > Amaryllidaceae > Allium > Allium sativum. The sequence goes on from CM060923.1 coordinate 649,283,135, forward strand.
ACACGCTCGCTTTAGATCGGCTTTGTCTTTTTTAGATTCATGGTCTCGGTAGTTAGAACAACCACGGTGGCTTTATAATTCAAGACGGAATGCTCTGACTCCCTCTTCAGTGTGTCATAAGCCTACGCCATCTCAGCTGCAATGGCAGAGCTAACATTAAAGGGTCTGACAGAATATAAAAGAGAACTTACAATGCGGGGAACGGGCGTACCTATCCTCTTGTTCAAAGCTTCGACGGTGGTTTTCGTGGCAGTAATTTGTAGGTTCTTCTTTCTGATTAGTTCTGAAAGCCCGAAGGAAAACTTGCTGAACTCATTAATTTGATGATACGAAGCTTTCACATGCTTCCATATCTCCCCTGAATGTTGGTCAGGAGTCAGATGGAGGTCGGGGACAAACTTTAACTCATCGAAGTAGTGCCGGGGGAAGTGCTGCTTCAGGAACGCCGTTCGCTCCTCTATGGATAGCTCTTGTAACTAGGGTCCTATCAAGTCTGGCACCTCTATCTTGGTCTCTCTCTTGCATCGGCTGGCCAAGAGATGCTTCCTTTTCCCTATCAAGATGAACGGGAGCCGGAGGGACGACCGACAGAGAGGCCGTCGAAGGCAAAGATCGAGAGCCGCCTATGTTAAGCCGAGTATCTCCCACGGACACGCGAATAAGAGGAGGAGGTGTCGGAGATCGCCTAGATCAATCCCGGTCTCGATGGCCGCTTCCTTATTCTAACAGAGGTGGGGCACCATACAATCTGGCAGATCTTCGAAATCTCTCAAAGAAGAACTCTGGGGACGCTGGCGATCCCCGTGCCTATAACTTCATCCGCCACATCCTCCTGCCACATTACCTGCCATTAGAACTAGCCGAAGTTAGTCAAGTAACCCACGTAGACCAACATCTATGCTATGCAATGTTATGGATGTATGCCCTAAGCGATTTCTCAACAGACCAGATTGTGGTCCAATCGGGGAAGTTAACCCCTCAGCAGCATAGGAAAGTTCTTCCAGGATCGTCGTATTTGGCCATGGTGTCACTACTAATGCAAGTCCCTTTAAACCATCAAACTGGCCTGCGGGTTCAAGAGGGGCAGTGGCCCTAGAGTGGGTCGCAGGAGATTGCGGTCTAGCCAACACTCCTTCCCTTTCCCCTGTCGGAGGCGGGAAGTGAGTGCTCGACAATCCCTCATCTCTAGCAACCTCCTCTTGACCATGAACCTCAACCCCGTGCACATCTCTTTGAAGCGGAGTAGTTTTTTGCAATTCTCCTCCGGCGAGGGGCATTTTCCTCTTCCACCCAATAGGGGTAGAGCTTGCCACAACTCCCCCCTTTGACGCACTAATAGCAACTGCAGGCCTGATCACAGGCCCGGTTGTTCAGCAGCAACCCAGCGCGGAGGAGGTGATCCTGATTTATCATAGTGTTAGTATCGCGGAGACTCTCTAGTATTACCCGTAAAGCATTGAGGCGTTGCCGGTATTCGTCTTCATTAGGCGCCTTTGGATTTCGTGCCATATTCCATTTAAAGCAATGATTGAAGGAAGGAATCCTAAAGTTATGGCAAGGAACGAATTAAAAAAAACACTTACTTCCCTCGATCCTCCTTTTGGCAAATCCAGGATGATGGCTAACAAAGAACCACTCACGCTTAAACACTGAAAACCTAGGCCATGTCCCGACAAAGAATTTTGTGGCAGCTGTCGCTTCCAGAAACCATTGATTGGGGGAGGTAGCGCTCGTTTTCCTTAGGTGGAATAAATATCGAATGTCTTCCCCAGTGGGTTATATGTGCAGAAACGTGTGGAAGAGGACATAAGTACCCAGAAGGGAAGCATAAGCATTGGGGTGTAGCTGCGATGGCGCGAGGCGGAAATAGAACAACATATCTAGAATGAAGTAATTAGCCGGGGGCACACACCCGGCGAGACAATCATGACGGTTCTAGGCAGTAAGGCCTTCGGGTGGCACATGGGCTCTGTCATCTCTCTAGGGGGCATGATCATCATCCACCGGTATGTTAAATCGCACTGCCATCTTCCTGACCAAAGTAGCATCCGGGCATGAGGGTACTAAATCAACATGATTCTTCAAAATCATCGCATCAGGCAACATATCCGGAGCTACCGGAGGTACGGGCTCATCCTCGCCCATGATATCAACATTCTCGGCCTCTTCAGTTACAACCAAGGAATATTGTCGCTTAAGTTTCTCCTCATGCTAAAACACTTCGGGCGAGCTAGTCGAAGTCGAATGAGAAGGAGTCGATCCTTCGACCGTCTCAAGCTCGCTGCCAGACGAGCTACCTCCTGGGTTAGGGTTGGATGTGTGCAAGGTGGGCTGGGAAGCCTCGGATTCCATAGTCTTTCCGGTCCTTGATCTGTTTTGGATCTTTAGCTGTACTTTAACGCATCAATGTTAGAACGGGCTGTATCATGACCTGTACCCCTCGTGTTGGTAACAACTAATATGTGCGAGTAATGCTATGCAAGGATGAGCAACACAAAGAATGTTCAGAACGGTTTGTAACAGTCCAAGTCCCAGTCCGGTTGTATGCTCTATCCTATGTGAACAATCCTAAATCCCACTCGCGTGGTTAACAATATATGCATCGACGCTAAGCATGCAAATCCAGAGGCGAATATTCGGAAGTCAAAGTCCATCGTTAGGACAGACTACGAACCCAGCAGCGGTCATGTCTCGAACCATGTCGGGCTAGAAATTTCGAGCTCCAGGTTCAATATTTCGAACCAAGAAGGGTTCAAAGTTCCAAACTGGCGTAGGTTCGAAAATTCGAGCCCCTCTGGGTTCGAAATCTCGAACCTAGAGAGGGACTCGAGAATTCGAACCCGCGGGGTTCGAAAATCCGAACCCACGAGGTTCGATGCTGCGGACCCCCAGGGTTCGAAAATTTGAACCTGTGTGGATTTGAGACTACGAACCTAGCTGGGTTAGAAGAATCGAACCTGCAAGGTCCCGAGGTTTCCGCCGTGGCCCTTCGATCTCCTCCCCTTCTTACCAACTCCAGTCAACGTCTCACCTAATTCAGTTCGAAATTTTTGGGTTCAAAATTATCGGACACGAAGCTTTCAGCAGTGGCGGCCATAGAAAGAAAATTTAGGGGGAAGAAAAGTGAGGGGTTCCTATTTATAAAAGGAAAAATGGTCCCTTCATATTCTAGTATGGTTCGAAATTTTCAAACCCACTAGGTTCGAAATTTCGAGCCCTTTGGGTTCGAAATTTCAAACCTTAAGGGGTTCGAAAATTCGAGCCCTATGGGTTCGAAATTTCGAGCCCTATGGGTTCGAAAATTCAAGCCCTCAGGGTTTGGAATCCCGAACCCGTAGGCTGGAAATTCTGACCCCACCAGGTTCGAAATTTCAAGCATTCAAGTTCGAATGAATAATAATAAAAAAATATAACAGTGGTCGCACCTCCAGGATCGGGAATGCTACGACACGCTGCCTCGTGCACACACTCCGCACGCACGCTTGCCAACTCCCGCGCATCCACGGAGACTACGCACTACGGACACTTAACGATTTGAGCATGGCACATCCCCAAGCGATGACTCATCTGCACCGCCAGGGGGAATGAGCCCTATGGCTAACACCTATTTGCCTTTTGAATTATAGGAAAAACTAACACCTTCGCCACGCCCTCAACATATGCAAAGAACATCATGTCGACGACAAGACGTACTTTGGGGGGCAAATGTTAACCGGCTTTTTGGTCCAGTTCCCAGGAGAACATCAGACGCACTCAACTCAACGTAACTCATAAAGCTAAGGCCGAAGAGGAACACACAAGAGTGAAGGAAACAGGATCAAGAAGGTATTACACTGCTTGTGGCCTCACGACATGCAGAAGACGTTCGCAAACCAAGGCCTCGAACCCCGAAGAAGTTACGAGCCTCGGCCACCCAGTCTCGGGACCCTTGCGCCACCCTCGGAAGGACCTCAGCAAGGCAAGACGCGGAATTCGCACCAGCCGGGTGTGAAATCTCGCACCCATGCCTGGGATCAAAATTTCGAACCCACGCCTGGGTTCGAAATTTCGAACCCAATGGATGCTAGGTCTCAAGCCCAGCGGGTGCGAAACCTCGCATCCGTAGCCGGCTTAAGATCCCGAGCCCAACGGGCCCATAGCTGGGCTTGAGATCCCGAGCCCTGTGGGCGCGAAATCTTGTGGCCACAGCTGGGTTCCAAATTCTGAACCCAACGGAGCGAGATTCCACGCCCGCGTCTGGGTTTGAAATTTCGAACCCAGGTACTCGAAACTTCGAACCCATGCTCGGGTTTGAAATTTCGAGGCGCGCGGGTAGCGGGCTCGAATTTCCTACATCTGGTCCCTATTTCTACCTAATCCTACCTACTCCTACCTACTCCTACTCCTATAAATAGCCCATGGCCTCACACTTCAAAAGGGTTGGATTTTCTTCACTCGAGACCTCCCTGGAGTTTCATGGACTCCATTAATGGCATCTCCTATTTGAGGAAGAAGGAGAATTGAATATTGTTTTTCCCAAATACCTAGCATATTTAAATATGAAAGTGAATGTAATGAGCATGGCTCTACCTTGTAATTCTTGAGTGATTAATAAAAGTTCAACACCCTTCCAAAATGAACGTAGGCCTAATCTGCGGCCGAACCACAATAAATATTTGTGTTATTCACCGCTTTCTCCTACTTAGTCTTGCGACCAAATTAACTATTCCTAGTAATAGGAATCTTTGGTGTTTACAATATTTTTTGCCGTCAACAATTGCCATGAAAAGAAACTATTGCATTATAGACGTAATGCAACACTATTTGCGCATAATGCAACAATATTCAGCGTTGTTTCAACATTAGTTTTGATCCTAGCTACCAGGTCATGATAGTGGGGCCAAGTTAGCTTTCCATGTGAGCTATCTATGTGTCACACTCCACGTCAGCTGCACACGTGTCACATTCCACATCAACTGTGGGGTCTACATGCCATGTGGAATTACTACTATTTTATGTAATGCAGTACTACTGTATTATTGAATGCAACACCATTATCTTGAAATACAACATCAGGAAAAAAGAAAATGCAATAGCAAAAGAAGGCAAATTCAACACTTTAATTATAAATTTTGCAATACCAGTTTTGTACATAGAAGAAGCACATATGTTACATTCATCGTCACATTCAAACCATCCAAAAAATTCTACATACTATACCAATTCTTCAAATATAACATATACGACCAAGTACATAATTTAAAAGTACAATTTAAATATTCTACACACCACAAGTGCCAAAACATACCACCTTCAATGCAAGTGCCAACAAATACGATCAATGTGCATTCTACAAAATAGCAATGCTATGAACCAGAAACTGCATCTCTCCATGTCATTTCAGGTCCTCCACTTGCCGGTTCTATATCTCCACATCATTTCAGATCGTGCAATTTGATTTTACTAGTTATTTGATAAGTGCATCTGTGCATATATATCTTGTAAATATATCATAGAAACTAACCGTTTGGCCATCTTAATTTATAAATCTTATGCGTACAATTATAACAGTTGACCATTCACCCTTGGTCACTTGGGCAACCTCGGAATTGAGTATGCTTCGTCTTTTGTGCAAACATTTCTGGTTTGCATATTTACTTGACACCATCCAGTAGGTCCCTCGCATATCTTTTCAAGCTTCTGAACATCATCGTCTCCATATACCCTAAACCCATATCTTCGCAAGTTCAAAAAGAGAAAAATCAATGGAGGACTCGTCGCTATACATCACTACCATTATTCTTAATGGACATTGGAATGTTGAAGTTGTGCATCACACGCTTCAGGTGACTCTGAATCATAATTCGTGGCCTATGCAGGTAATACCGAATAACTCTTTTCTAGTATCATGCCCATCTTACAGTAAGCATGATCATACGCTAATGTTGAATTTTTTTACAAAACGTGGTGGTGCTATTTAGGTGCATGTATGGTATGATGAAGAACTTGAGCCTCAACCAGCGTTAGAAGTGGAATCATGGGCTAAAATTGATGGCTTTCCTAAGTTCCTAAGGAGTAATGTTCCTTCTGTTGAAGAAATAATAAAGCCAATGGGACATGTGCTCGAAATTGACGACTGTAACTGATCTCAGTATGGCCATACATCTTTCTACCTGAAAATGCAATTTTATGAAGGCATTGGCTATGTCAATACTTTTGCTGTTCAATCAATAACAAGATTTACCTCATTAAGGTTCAGCGCTGTACCCATATTCATCCTGGAACAAGGCCTAAACTTCTTTTTAGGAGCAATAACGAGGAACAGGTAGTTCCATGTTTGTGTAAACACGAAGCGGAAATGGTTCAGATGAAAGATTTGATGCAATGATACATGAAGCTGCCTTCTACCCCCTTGCTAAGCTTATTTCCTGAAGCCACCCATGACGTACTTGATGGTAACGAAGCCCAATGAACCAAAGGAATGATCAGTGGGTAGATTTAGAAGTTGATCAGGAATATGATTGGCCAAACTACCTCACCTCTTATCCTGATGTTGCGGGTCCAATACACGCTTATGCTCACTTCGGAATGGCTTTCCCATACCCGCAAAGCCCTAACGAATCAGTTGGAAGTTCCACAGCCCTACAAAGCCCTGATCCTGTATGCACTGATGCTACTATAATGTCATTTTTTGGATGTGTATGTATGTATGTATTAAGTTAACTATTGTTGCCCTGATACTACTACAACTTTTGCTAATATATGTATGTATAAAGTTAACTTTTGCTTCCCTGATCTGGTATGAATTGTTACTACTACAATTTTTTCTGCCTTATGGTACTTTTTTGTATGAATGCTTTAAAATATGTAGTAAGGCATAATATGGATGCATACCTGAAATGAGCTCAGTTTGCAAAACTAAGCATACGTTTCCAAAATCGAAACATTGAAATTGGTAGTTTCCAAAATTAAATGGAAAATACCTGTGCATATAGCAGATTAGATACGGGTGAACTACTCGTCCGGATCGTGAAATTGGTAGTTTCCAAAGCCTCTACACAAACACACTGCAGTGCTACACATGTATCTATATTACAAAACCTCAAGCATACATTTATATGTTACGTAAATGAATCCAAGCTGGAAATCAACTTTGACGGTAAAGTGATTTACCTTTATATAAAAATACCCTTACTTCAAAGGTTTTTGCATGGTATGTTAGTGTACTTGTCAAGACTCTTCTTATTTCATAATCATCGTATAAAAACCTAAAAACATGTTGTTGATAACCACACACTCACCCATGCATCCATGTATCATCTTTGTCATCTTCATCCACGCACGAAGATGAACTCATCGGACCAACATCAGGAGGCATGATTTGATATTGATCATTATTGATATTATCACTAGTGATTACATGAGAGCTCTCCATTAATACTATGTCATTGCATTGTCCATGGTCCTTTATTTCGACACACACAACATTTTTCTTGAAAATTCTACGTAGTGCATACAAGTCCTGCAAACCCATAGTATCTTTGCATTACTTATCATCAAGCCGATACTCATGCATAACCCAGTTAGTCCTCATTCCTTAACTAGCTCGACCTCTATAATAAACCAATGTCTTTTCATGCCAATGTCCCAGTTTTGATAAAAAATCTGCCTGTTTTTGCCAGTAGATTTCCAGTATCCTGCTCTAGTTGCTTTGTTCATTCGGAACCTATTTGGGTACTTCTGATCTCATGCACCAAAAAAGTACCACTTAGGATCCCAATTTTGCAGAAATGATTTTTCTGACAAGTCCCATGGTTCACATTTATGAAGATCAACTTCAGGAACAATATCCAGCTCAATGTTGACACCATGAACCTTCTTTTTAAGATAATAATTAACAAACTCGTCGTCAGTTGGATGAAACCTAAATCCTGGTGGCAAACCCACTGGCAGCATCTCTTTTTTTGGTTTATTGCTGGGTATAATTTTCGAATAAACCTCAGCATAATCCCAAATCCCGAATCAATGGTCTAAGAGCAACTAATTACTCATAATCTAATCTTTCATTGACTAATCACTCATAAGAAAATGGGTTTTCCTATGTTTGGGATGTCCACGCAACTAATTACTCATAAGCGAATGAGTTTTCCAAAATGTAACAAATCAACTAATTGCTAATTACTCATAATCTAGTCTATAATAAGCGCAACTAATTCCTAGTGCTTTCCAAACTGAACCCGAGTGGAGAAACTGACAAAGTCAACGCCCTGAGCAATCAAAGCTAGAAAGCGTTTCAAATCTTCAACCTTTTCGAAATAAAATATGTTGTCGAGGAGAGGAGCGATACAGACATGAATTTAGGTTTAGCTTTTTGTCAATAGCAGAAAGGGGAAAAACAATTAGATGATAGAGAAGAAGAACGATTCATGACCAAATTATTTTTACATTATTTCATGAAAGGGGAAGATCGTGCCAAAATTTCATCAAAAGAGTGGAATGAGGTGGCTATCATTGATTGGATGATGGCTAATGTTTAGAATCACAACCATACATTGGTTTGAACCATAAGATTAATCATGCATCTACGGTTGGGGTTTTGTTTATGCTGATAACATGGATCACTGAGCTGGGTTGCATATATGTAAAGCTAAGCTTTTAACTTGTGTTGCACTTCAAAACAATAGGATTCCCACCGTAACAGTGCATTCATGTCTAATGCAACAACATATGCATATTGTTGCAGAAGATCAAAGAAAGCATAGCTTTCGCCAAACTTTTCATTAAACGCACACAAATTAGTGTCAATATGCCCCCTTTTATAGTAGTGACAGATATAAAATATTAGCGGAATTAAAACATTATTTAATAGAAAAGCTTCGTGGTTCAGACCCAAATACATAATAAGTCTGGAATACTGAAAACATAAAACTTCTTCCTTGTACAAAAATCCTCATCAGAGTCCAATAATACAAAAACAAAGCATAATCCCCAAAATATAGCCATGTAGAGGAGATACGAAATCAAGCAGTACATCTAAGAAGCTCCAAGCAGAATGAAAGAAGAATCCTGATCAAGCCTAAGTATTCCCACCCTAAGAACCTGGGGGGAAAAGGAAGAGGAAGAGGGAGAAGAGGAAACAAAATCAGTCAAACATGAAGTCTGGCACAAGTGGATGCAAGTGTAAACCTTAGGAATAGGACCTCTCTTCTAAATATTTTTCGCAAGGGTAGACCTTAGGATTTTAGCCATGGATGGTAGGATATAGTTGAAACATGCCATTAAAATATGTTATTTCTGATGGTTGCAAATGGATGCAAGTGTTTGCAAGTGGATGCAGTGGATGCATATACATACACTAGGCACTAAGATCGGCTTAATATGACACTTACACCTGAAAATGGATGTGCGTGCATTTTATTCCTATGGGTGTAATATATGGTTGTTATGATATGGTTGCCGCATATGGATGGTGTTTGATGCATACAAATAGAATTATTTGTTATCGTTAGGATCGTTTCATATATTTTGATGCATGGCACAAACATGATTTTATAAGACCGCCTAATATTTTGCATTAATTAAGGTGATATACACTACATTACTGCATAAATACATGAATTGCATTATATAAATTAAGGACAACTGTAACACCCCGTGTATTCTACAACAGTGAAATTCACAAATTAAAGTAGAATTAATTTCAAATCAAAGAATTAAGGGAAACAGGATACGCCATTTTGTTCGTCTCGGAAAAATACGCGAAATATAGTCCGTGTTTTCGAAAAACGGAGTCCGTATGAAGAAGATATGGCCTCCGGAAGTTTCAGAATTCAGGTTAAAATTCAAACAGACGAAAACTGCTCAGAAAAACAAGTTTAAAATTCAAAATCGGGCCCAATTGGCCAGGGTGGGAAAATTCCCGCCTAAGGCACCCAGGTCGACTTGGCAGTCGACCTGGGCTAGCCAGGTCGACAGGGCTTTCGACCTGGGTAACCCGTGTCGACTGCCAAGTCGACACGGTGTCGACTGGGCTGTCGACCTAGCCCCAGAGCCAGGTCGAACCCAGCCCACCCTGGCTGGCCTGGTCTGTGTTTGGTCGATTTTCTGAGTCTTGCTTTGTCACTAGGGCTAGGTGTCAGCTCCTGGTTGGTCCCTCCTTTGAACGAACAGCTATTATTGAACCAAGCTTCATCGATGGTCTAAATCAACTCACAAACTCTATAAAAAGGACCTAAGGCTAACCCTAATTCACACAAACTAAAATGGAGCTGAGACCGTCATGTTGCTGAGGAGAGACTAAAGATAGCCGTCGGAAATAGAGAGACAATTAGGGATAAATCAAAAGCTTAAAGCAACGTCAAATCAATCAAAGCAACGCCTACAACAAAGGATAGCATCTCCAAATTCAGAATTCATATTTCTGAATTAAAGATTCACCATACGCTGTAAGTAGAGTGCTATTCCGATATGAATTAAATAATTGTGTCGATTTGTGTAATGTAAGAAATGGAATTGTGGCGATAATAATCTATATTTGTATGTTGCTTTGATGCAAAACGATTTGGGAATATTATGGTATACGATTGGATATTTGCAAGTACACGATTTGCGTTGGAAACGAAATGGAATTGTGGCGATAATGACTTATATTTTTATGTTATTTTGATTCTAAAAGATTTGGCAATGACTATGGATTATTCATACAAGTATGTGGCTTATGTTGACAACCACATATTGTGGAATTTTGATTGAGACTTATGCAAGCATATGATTCATATTGAAAAACTACATGTTTGTGGTAGTTATTTACAACACCCATTTGATAATTGCAAGTATATGATTCATGTTAACAAATATATATGTTGTAATAATTTATTTAAGATTCATGCAAGTATATGATTCATGTTAACAACTATATGTTATGATATTTTAATTGGAATTCATGCAAGTCCATGATCTATTGTTATGACAACATGATGTAAAATTCTATGGTCATCTTTAGTGTAATTTGATTCACCTAAGCATTATGATTCATATGAAGTTATGTTGGAATTGGCATCATAGTTCAAGTATAAAAATCATATTTTTGTGATAGTGACAAAAGCACGCATCTTTGTAAATTTGTATTAATTTTATGAACATGACTAAACTATGTTCGTTATTATGCCCAATTGAAAAACATGTTTTTAGGCTCATGTTGTTATCATAAGTTACATTAGAATTACATTCCTCTTGCAAGTTTACATAGATAAAATAAAAACCATGATGTAAGTTTAGATATGTTTATGCTATAATTCTATGAATAGAATGAAAACCATGATTCATATAAGAATTAGGTTGGGATAATTCTAGTTGAACCATACTTTTGTATTAGTGACAAAAGTAAGCACCTTTTTGTTAACATGTAGTGATTTTATGAACACGATTAGTTTATATCATGCCTAAATAAAAATATAGGCTTATATTTCTAGTCAAGACCCTGTGCCAATAATAATGATATCTAATTTAGTTAGATTCTTAATTTCAAGTTTACATGGTTAGTTGAACCTATGATTCATGTTTAAGTTTATGCCATTATCATATGACTAGAATAATTCATGTTTAAGTACTGCTTATGCCATAATCATATGAGTAAAATAATCCATGATTAAGTATTGTCTATGCATTAACCATATGAATAGAATGATTTATGTTTAAGTATTGTTTATGCTATGATTATGTGGATAAAATGATTCATGTTATGCCATGATTATACGATGTTCCAATTGCAAGTTTGCATGAATAAAATAAAAACCATGATTTCATGTTTAGGAATATTTATGCCATGATTACATGAATAGATCAAAAACCATGATTTCATGTTTGGGTATATTTGTGCCATGATTATGTGAATAGATTAAAAATCATGATTAAGTTGGAATAATTCTAGTTGAACTATACTTTTGTATTAGTAACAAAAGTAAGCACCTTTGTAAACATATAGTAATTTTATAAACATGATTTGCTTATGTTTGACATTATGCCTAAGTAAAAATATAGGTTTATGTTGTAGTTAAGACTATGTGTCAATAATGATATCTAATTTAGTTAGATTCTTAACTTAACTACAAGTTTACATGGTTTGATTCATGTCACTTATGCTTTATGACCAAAGTATATGTTACTACAATGCAAGTACACCAGTTTCTATTTTGTAGTTCCAACGTTATGTTGCAAGTTCATGCGTTCACATTCCCCTTTTTGTGTATATAATCACGTTTTAAGCCTCCCCTTTTTCACGTGGCTAAGTTGGGCTTAAAAGGCTAAGCCCAACATATATTATAATAAACGAACGTATTAAACAGGGGAAATAGCGTTGGGCCAAATTAATTAATAAATGAAAATATAAAAGTAGATGGGCCCAAATTCAAGAATGGGTTGGGCCCATGATTGGTGTAAACCTTTACACCATTAGCTTAAATTGATTTTGAATAATGGGCCGCAAATATTTACATATAAGAAAATAAAGAAAAGAGACAAAATATGTAAATGTAGAAAATACGATGTGTTTAACCCGAGGTTGGATTGAGTTGTGATGTAAACCTGCCCGGAACCGCCCGGCTGTCCAGTAGTCACAACAATACCTATCCAATGTGGGTGGTTAAACATGGAGCCCAATAAGGACCCGAGGTTAGACTGAGTTGTGGCGTAAGACTGCCCAGACCCAACCGGCAACAGACAGCCACAACAATACCTGTCTAATGTGAGAGGTCAAGGCTTTAATAAGACAATTAAGGCTGAGTCAGGATTGATAAGATTAAGTAAATTATATTAATACTTAATCAAAATGGAACATGCTAAACTAAACAGACTGATTGGGGGGTTAGGTTTATAAAACACTTAACCAACTTAGCATGTTGGCTAGAAATAGAAAACCTAGTAGCGGAGGACCCTTTTCGCAGTAACCCTACAAGGTATCATGATACCCTGAAACTAGGCAGGGTGGGGCACGATTACTGGGCTGATTGTAAGAGGTCAAATCGACGGCGGTGGTGCAGCAGTGTAGGTTCTAACGGGGTGCGGGCGTGCACACACTCCGGCGCAGAAAAATAAGGCACTGGGCACCAGTAGCATACCTGTGCATTCTAGGATTTTGTCGGGCCGCCACCATGGGACTTGATACACCCCATGGTGGGACCAGCATAGGTAACTACAACATCGGGGGCCGTAAGACACATGTAACTATGCGAGTAGGAGCCGATCATCATAAAATGGATCACTTCACCCTGATTATGGGGTGCCGGTTGGGAACTAGTTTATATGGGTTCAGAGATTGATATGGGGTACGATAGTATATTCGACCCTAGACAACTTAACTAAGTTTATGGTGCTTTCCCCATTTCTATTTTATACTTATCATACCCAGTTCTTTATTCATAGACTGAATAGTCCTAGACTTACTCAGGCTTTATGTCTGACTCTACTTTTCTTTTGTCTTCTTTTCTTCCGTTTCCCCCCCCAGGTCTACAGGGAGGGAATACCGCAGCTTGACCAGCCTTCATATCCAGCTTGAAGAGAGAATGTATTGCTTGGACCTTTTTGTTTTGGACTATGGCTTTGGACAGCAACTATGGGACTTTTGCAGTTTATTTATGTTTTCTTTATGCTTCTTTAAATGATGTAATCAAGACAGTTATGAAAATGTTATGTTTTTGGAAGTATTGCAAAACAAATTATGGCATGGATTGTGTAACACATATTTTAATGAAATAAAAGTTGTTGTTTTCCGCTGTTCAAAAATATGTGTTCTTATATCTGTCTTGTATATCTGTGACTTATACTTATAAACCACCACCAAAATTAGGGCATTCCCTTTGAGAGTGACCCTAACGGAGGTGGGGTGTTATACTTGGTATCAGAGCATAGGTTTACCAGAAAAGATAAAAAGTTTTGAAAATTTATTTTCAAAAAGGAAATTTAAAGAAGCATTTTTAAAAAAAAAGATAAAATATTATTTTATTTTAAAAGGCAAAGTCCCCCCCCCCCCCAAAGCCATAGGTACTATCTCTTATCCTTCGTTTTGAATCTGTCCCTTCTGTTTCAGCATGTCTGGAGACCTTACTCCCCAGCTGCTGACGCTTTCTCTCCTCCTCCTCCTCCACGTAAACCAGCAAGCGGAAGAGTCCCAGTGTAGGAAGACGAATAATAGTCAAACAAGAAAGGATCGTAATAGTAATAATAAGAAACGGGAAAAAAGGAAATGCAATTTTTGTGGTACGGAAGGGCACATAGCCAAGGATTGTAGAAAGAGGAAAAGAAAGCAAGGAGAATGTTTTCATTGTGGGGAGACTGGACACATCGGCAAAGACTGCCCTGAGAAGACAGACTTTGAGAAGGGCGGGAAAGACAACAAGTCCCGAGAGAAGAGGAAGTGTAAATTCTGTGGCAAAGTGGGGCACTTAGTGAAGGATTGCCGGAAAAAGAAGGCCAAGATGAATGGTGGGTGCTTTTCTTGCGGTGAGACAGGCCACATGGCTAAGGACTGCCCAAAGAAACAAGGACAGGTGCAGAGGGCTGGATCCACCTCAGGGGCACAAGTTCATGTGCTAGAAGCGCCACCTCTGCAACAGCGAGGTATAAATACTTCTGTAGGAAGTGTAGTTTATCTTTATGATCACCCCGTTCGCACTTTATTTGATTCTGGCGCATCACACTCCTTTATCTCGTCTGCTTTAGTAGAATCTCTGCACCTAAAAACTAGTATGGTAGAGGACCCCTTAATTGTTTCAAACCTAATTGGGGCCCCAGCTCATTTGTCTATGATCTGTGTGGGATTGAAAATTTCTATTCTAAGCGTAGAATTTCAATGTAGTGCCTTTGTTTTGGGCTTTTCGGGATATGGTTTGATTTTGGGCATGGATTGGCTATCCAGTAATGGGGCCATCCTTGATTGTGAGAAAAGGGTTGTCAGGCTCCTAACCCAGCTCGGTAACACTTTGGAAATTTCTTATAATCCTTCGTATGCGGTTATGCTTAGTTATCTTGAATCGCTAGATGCCTTCGATGAAAATTCGCAATCGATTAGAGGGGTCCGGGAATATCCGGATGTCTTCTAAGAGGTGAAGGGCTTGCCTACGAAGCGGGAGATAGACTTCCGTATATATCTTGTAGATAATGCAAAGCCCGTTGCGTTGCCCGTTAGACACATGGCTCCACGGGAAAGGAAAGAGCTTAGTAAACAGATTAAAGAGCTTCTAGAGAAGGGGTTCATTAGAAGGAGCATTTCAGAATAGGGCGCTCCAGTAGTGTTCGCCACTAAGGAAGAAGGTTCATTTCGCTTATGCTTGAGTCGTAAAGAATCACCTTAGTAAGTACATTTGACAACATAGTTGACATTTGTTTATTTTCAAGAGATAATTCATCTATGTGGAATACCTTCTAGTAAGTGAACAAGATCCAAGATTCACTAGTGAATTTTGGAGAGCTTGCATGAAACCATGAGTACGCAGTTATGCTTGAGCCAAGTATACTAGAAGGAGAATAATTGAAAGTGGAACGAGAGGCAACAGTGAAATAGGTTCCAACTCATATTTTGGAAACAAGAATTAAGAAGCTACGAAATTGTGAAGTTAAAGATGGACAAAGCATAATGCAGTTATGCTCAAGAAATGCGACCTAGAAGATTGAAGACTAGATTCGTGCATCATATCTCTTCTTAAGAATATATCCTTGATCCCTCTCTTCCTGTAGAGCTCACTTGCATGCTATCTTTTGTGTATATCCTCTCGGTCTTATTCTTAATCCAATTTCTGTTGCAAACCCCATAGGGAGTATAACTCATCTGTTAGTAACACATGTTGGGGCTCGAGGGTGTTCGTTGGTTTGACTAAACTTTTTGGGTTTTATAGGATACGGGTTGGTCTTAGGAAGGGACTCCCATGTGACCTAAAAGGAGTCCATCATGCTTAGTTTCCTATAATCATATATAGTGGTTGGGTTGAGTAATTCTTTGGGTGTCAGTCTGATGTTGATTTCGGTCTTCGGGGCTGATGCTTAGAGAGTTCTTCTCCTAATCAATATATATGTGGCATAGATTTCCAGTTTTGACATTGCCTAATGGGCACAAAGTTTTACTTGCTTCTATCATTCGACTATATCTTTAGGTAGGACCATTTCCTATCATTGAGAAAATTGGGAAAATGGCCTATAGATTAGAGCTTCCCGAAAAATTGGCCGGAGTTCACAACGTCTTTCACGTTTCACATCTCCGAAAATGTCTACATGAGTCTGCTGAAGTGGTAGAGCCAAATATCCTAGAAGAAGCTGAAGTGGAACGCGAAGCAACCATAAGGAAAGTTCCAACCCGCATATTAGGAACAGAAGTGAAGAAGCTACGCAACCGCGAAGTCAAGCTCGTCAAAGTTCAGTGGAGCGACGCCGAGGGAGACGCGACTTGGGAAACTGAAGCTAGAATACGCGCTGCCTACCCTTTTCTTTTTGAGGGTACATCCTTGATCTTTCTTTTTCCTTAAGTTGCGTTTTTATCTATTTTTTTTTTTTAGGTATATCTCCTCGACCCTATCTTTTAGGTAGAAACTCTTTGGATGAAAACATGTAGTTGAAAAATGTTATGGATGATGGTTGCAAGTGATTTCTAGTAGTTGCTCGTGGTTGCATATACATACACAATCTAGGTTTTAGATCGGCTCAGTCACTTCATATTGCATATGCATATATGTTTGCATTCGTATATGGTTGAACTTTAATGTGTTGTCATATGGATGTTGCATTTGTATGAATGATTGTGCACTCAAGTAGAACCATGAATAGGAAAATTTGCATACATAATGGATTCACGGCACTTACATAATTCGCATTAAGGAGGTCAACTGAATCAGTAGACCGCCTGATTTTGCATTAGATAAGTACATGTACACACACACTTCGCATATGATCATGAAGCATTAGAAGTCTTTTAAGGACAATGGATACTCGTGTTTGATGGATGAGTAGATGGATGTTTGGATGTTAGGATATATATATTTTTCCTAAACTTGAAGATTTCGGGGACGAAATCCTTTTAAGTGGGGGAGAATGTAACACCCCGTGTATTCTATAACAGTGAAATTCACAAATTAAAGTATAATTAATTTCAAATCAAAGAATTAAGGGAAACGGGATACGCCATTGTGTTCGTCTCGGAAAAATACGCGAAATAGAGTCCGAGTTTTCGAAAAACGGAGTCCGTATGAAGTGATATGGCCTCCGGAAGTTTCAGAATTCAGGTTAAAATTCAAACAGACGAAAACAGCTCAGAAAAACAAGTTTAAAATTCAAAATCGGGCCCAATTGGCCAGGGCAGGAAAATTCCCGCCTAAGGCACCCAGGTCGACTTGGCAGTCGACCTGGGCTAGCCAGGTCGACAGGGCTGTCGACCTGGGTAACCCATGTCGACTGCCAAGTCGACACGGTGTCAACTGGGCTGTCGACCTGGCCCCAGAGCCAGGTCGAACCTAGCCCACCCTGGCTGGCCTGGTCTGTGTTTGGTCGATTTTCTGAGTCTTGCTTTGTCACTAGGGCTAGGTGTCAGCTCCTGGTTGGTCCCTCCTTTGAACGAACGGCTATTATTGAACCAAGCTTCATCGACGGTCTAAATCAACTCACAAACTCTACAAAAAGGACCTAAGGCTAACCCTAATTCACACAAACTAAAATGGAGCTGAGACCATCATGTTGCTGAGGAGAGACTAAAGATAGCCGTCGGAAATAGAGAGACAATTAGGGATAAATCAAAAGCTTAAAGCAACGTCAAATCAATCAAAGCAACGCCTACAACACAGGATAGCATCTCCAAATTCAGAATTCAGATTTCTGAATTAAAGATTCGCCATACGCTGTAAGTAGAGTGCTATTCCGATATGAATTAAATAACTGTGTTGATTTGTGTAATGTAAGAAATGGAATTGTGGCGATAATAATCTATATTTGTATGTTACTTTGATGCAAAACGATTTGGGAATATTATGGTATACGATTGGATATTTGCAAGTACGCGATTTGCATTGGAAACGAAATGGAATTGTGGCGATAATGACTTATATTTGTATTTTATTTTGATTCTAAAAGATTTGGCAATGACTATGGATTATTCATACAAGTATGTGGCTTATGTTGACAACCACATATTGTGGAATTTTGATTGAGACTTATGCAAGCATATGATTCATATTGAAAAACTACATGTTTGTGGTAGTTATTTACAACACTCATTTGATAATTGCAAGTATATGATTCATGTTAACAAGTATATGTTGTAATAATTTATTTAAGATTCATGCAAGTATATGATTCATGTTAACAACTATATGTTATGATATTTTAATTGGAATTCATGCAAGTCCATGATCTATTGTTATGACAACATGATGTAAAATTCTATGGTCATCTTTAGTGTAATTTGATTCACCTAAGCATTATGATTCATATGAAGTTATGTTGGAATTGGCATCATAGTTCAAGTATAAAAATCATATTTTTGTGATAGTGACAAAAGCATGCATCTTTGTAAATTTGTATTAATTTTATGAACATGACTAAACTATGTTCGTTATTATGCCCAATTGAAAAACATGTTTTTAGGCTCATGTTGTTATCATAAGTTACATTAGAATTACATTCCTCTTGCAAGTTTACATAGATAAAATAAAAACCATGATGTAAGTTTAGATATGTTTATGCTATAATTCTATGAATAGAATGAAAACCATGATTCATATAAGAATTAGGTTGGGATAATTCTAGATGAACCATACTTTTGTATTAGTGACAAAAGTAAGCACCTTTTTGTTAACATGTAGTGATTTTATGAACACGATTAGTTTATATCATGCCTAAATAAAAATTGTAACGGCCCAGAAAATTTCAATATTTAAAAACATAATTTAAATTAAATTTCAACGTTAATTAATATTTGTAGATTTAGACGTAATAGGTGGGCCTTTGGCTGTTTCGGACGAAGTGTTTGCTTTTAAAATGATAATGCTTTGTAGACATATATAAAAGTTATCAATTTTTTTTATGTATAAACTAAATTTTCTTAAATATTTTGTTGAATTTAATATTAGTGATATTTAATCTAATATAATTTAATTTGAATTGGTTTCATTTTAATCTACTATAAGATAGGCATTTTGAATATATGAAATACCTTATATTTGTTGAATACAAACATCGTATATATATTTGAATTTAAATAATTCTTTGATGAGTTTGCCACTTGTTCAACATAGCTGGAATGTTCGCCATTTGTTAAATTTACTCTGAAATTTCTAACGCGTGTACATCGGCATCTCAAAGACAATAACACGCGTCCTTTGTCTCCTGTATTTTTTTCTTTACCGTGTCCATGTTTCCCCTTCCTTTTTATACGTTGCACCGCCTCCTTTACTTCACTCAGCAAAAATCAGCCCTTCCCCTCAAAATACATTTTCCCCCAAATCAATCCATTTCCAAAAAAAATTTACTTCCTCCCAAATCGAAAATTTATGGCCGAAGCCAGCTGCCACCTCTTCCGTTCGCTCCTCTCTCATTGCCTCCACTTCCGACGCCATGTCCTGCTCCAGCTCCACCGGTGAAGTCCGCTCCTTCCTTTGACTCGAGCAATCGCCTACGTCATCGGCCGATTGTAAGTACTCTTACGATTAAACTTCCGTTCAAGTCTCTTAACTTCAACAAAATACTGAGTATAAATTAGGAAATCAGGTTTGATTTTCGCTGTTGTATTAGTGATTGTACTGATTTTGTTGCTTGCTACATTACACATATGCCAACATGTTGCCCTGGCCAGAAATAGAATACGCCTTTGTTGTTCATTTGAATTATACATAGGTTGTACTGTTGAGTTCGCATCTCTTAGCGTGGAGCCTGTCATTCCTTGACATTTGCATATTACCCCTTTTATCCCAAACCTTTGGTATTTTCAACTATGCTGTAGGAGGATTTCGGGTCTCGTTATTCACTTCATGCCTACTGTTTGTCCAAGACTATTCCATTTTATTTCTGATTCTGGCCAAAACGTTGCCTTGAATTATTGACTTGTTCCTATGAGTAGCTGTAGATTTCGGCCTAAATTGTCCATGACTGATAGAAAGGGATTTCGAATTTGTTCCCTTGATTTTTGAGAGATTTCGCCTTTCAGATTTGAAGTATTTGTTTTTGTACCAAACTAGCTGTCCCTTTGGTATCCGGCCTTAAGACCTGCCAAATATTTGCAGATCCGTTTTTAACTGCCCTGCACTAATTATTGAAACTGAAGTAATTACATTTATATGGATTGTTATTGCACTCCTGCATGCCACTTAGTTTAATTTACATATGTATAAAGTTTAAACATTCAGCGCATGCGAACACTTCATGCATGTTGTGCCAGTCACACCCTTAACGCATTAACCCTTTTGCTATATTTGCTTGGTATCTGGTAAAAGTATTGCTTCTATGTTCATCTTATGCCTTGTCACCATGTTGAATTAGTCCACCCTCGTTATGTTTGGTATGGTTTTGGGCACTTGGAATTTTATTTATATATGTTGCTTTGCACTTTGCAATTTATGGTTCATATATTTAATGTCTTTGAAGATTATACAGTTAGTTATTTACGTGTACATATTAGACATGCCATGTATGGTTACTTAAATTTGCTTTACTATACACCCGAGAAATATAATAGCATGCATGTGTCATTTGGTTTATTAACCTAGGTCTAGCCATTTTAGAGTACCGTGCAGTAGTGATACGAATTGCCATATATATGTCTTTTGAACTAGGTACACACACTACGGGTGCCACATGCGTCGTCATTCCTTCTATTTGCTGTGGCAATTTATGCTTCTGTCCTTATACGTTGCACACACGTAAAATCGCAGAACATGTTAGTTGAGGTAATAAGGCTTAGGCTGTCTTTTTAAATAGGGTATAAACCATGTTCTTTGAATTCATGGGTGAAATTGAGCCATATGTGATTGCATGTACATAAGTATTCAAACATTGAACTTGGTTTGTGGTAACTACATAGTTATGCCATACTGCATGTCCATTTGTTGTCATGATGCACACTTCCTATTAGTTCAAACCTGAGCTTATTGTGCATTTTATATTGTTTCTGCATTGACTTTGTTACCACTAAATAAACTTTCTACATGAATGCCATTAGTAGCAGTAAGGTTTCCTTGGTCTTAAGACCTTGTTTCACGCATGGAATAGAGCACCCTTACCCATTGTACCTCAAACTGAAATATTAGCTGCACCCAGTGTACATACCTTAGCAGTGATTGTTGTAGTTTACCATGCACATGATTTCCTTGAAACTGAACTGTATTGCTCACGCATGCCACCACATCCGTAAGCTTCTTGCTTTGTCCCATTTCATTAGTCATTGAATTATGATATGCGAAGTAATAAATGAAATAATTTATAGGATTAAACTAATTATACTTAGTGTTTATCGAAGTTTACTGACTTGAAATAAGTTTAATCCTGACTCGGGTGTTTTGTGTATTTTGCATGGAACGCTCGGGTCAGGCCCTAAGTGTTTCAGGCTATAGATATCAGCTCGCAAAAACTGGAAAAGACGTGAAGACATGGAAACGCATGCGCGCGCTAAGCTCGGGGAAAATAAAAGAGTAAATTTTTTTTTTTTTTAAATTTATGTGTAAAAATTTACATTATCTTCCGCTGTACAAATTTGTAAAACTCTGATATTTATGAGAAATTTTATTCCGCTGCAAATTTTGTACAATGTGATTCTGTGTTGATTCTGTTTAAACCGTGTAAGCCAATAACAATCTGACATTTCGAACGTTTCGAGTTGGTTTAAGTATCGATTTGAGGCGGTCAAAATGCCAGATCGTTACAGTTGGTATCAGAGCTTTGGTTCATACAAAGCTTGGCTTATCTGGTTTAAAATGGAATTGACACTAGAATCAGCGGATTTCGAAGAATAAATATTTTTTTTTGAAAGGATTTTCGAAAATAAAGTATTTTTAAAAGAAGATTTAGAAATAGAGTATTTTAAAGAAATATTTTCGGAAATAAAACTTCTTTAGACTCCTTACGATGAAGGTTCTCGAAGTCGTTCGCTGAGTGTTCGGAAAATTATAAAGGAAATGAAAGAAAATTTGAAATTTCAAGATAATTGAAATAAAAGCTTCCAAACTTTATGAAAGATACATATAAGGATGTAGTTAATTCAGAAATTTTTGATTTGGAAGGAATTTAAAGTGTAATGGAAATGGTTGCGAGAATTTTATTGACGTCGAGGTTGGACTGTCAAGTATGTACGGATTTTGTATATACGCCTAGCTAACGTATATATGAAATCGAAGATGTACTAGATAGATATGGAATCCCATTCTAGTCGCTGGAGGATAATTCTGATGATGATGGCCACATCATCAGACGTTTATTTTCGAGTTTCGAAAGTGGGATGACTGTATGATTCCGATCTAAACGTCGAGAAATACTTGAAACTGTGTAGATAAATGTTGAAAATGTTTGAATAAATTTTAATAAAACGTCGTGATAAATTAATATGAAGAGATAAGTGGAATTTAAATAAATACATCTTCGTCGTTGTTGTTGTGTTTGTTTGCCTTGACCTGACGTCATCTGTCGCTTATCATCTCTTCGATCTATTCGAGCTTGAGTTTGTCCAATCTTGTTCTTGAACCCTTCCTTTTGTCTGGCGTCGATAAATCCATAGAAAGTGGGCTTTGAAACTCCAATTTTTAGGTTTTTGTTTCAAAGTCAATGTTTTGGGATTGGTTTGTAGAACAATACTAGTGGAACATGCTTAATCAGAGTGCGTAGTGGAAGCGTGATGGTATTTTAAATAGAAATGTTTCGAGAGATTTTTCCGACTAGTTGAACAATGTAACCTTCCAAGCGTGATATGATATTTGAAATGAGAATGATTGTTTGGTCCTATATTTTTGTGTAAAGGATTTCCAAATATGTCTTGAATTATTTTGGAACTAATGTTTTGAAAGGGAAATAATTCGATTATATGAAATTTGATACGATTTCTATTAATGATTTGTGAAGTTTTTAGTTTGGAAATTTGAAAAGCTTACTTTATTTGAGAAGATATTAAGAAATCGTATTGATTGAACTTGTTTTCCAAATACTTGGATATGATAGTTTATAAAAGTGGTTTATAAACAAAAGGAAATTTCGACGACTTGAATCCCGATATTTGAAATGTTTTGAAAAACAACAATATTATGATTGAAAGTAATTGTGAATTATGGTTGCGAAATGATTTATACCTTCGGGATATGAAATGATTTGATATGAACCATGAAATTGGATAACCCGTGACTAAAGAAAGGGTGTGTGTGATTTGGGATTTTTGAGTCCTTATGATGGTCGGCTCCGGGGAAAGGAGAGACGTCATATATATATACTATTTCGTGCGATAGGTCTTTCCCGAGTAACCTTGTCATGGGGAGAAACTTCTCGAGGAAATGGAACATATATATTGATATTGATTTTTATCATAATATGTTTGAAGTTTTTGAAAGCAATTTGGTTTTGAAATCCCGAGGTGAAGTATGATTCTATATGAAAGAAATGTATAGTACTTCAATGATTTAAAATGAAAATGGGATTCTAAGTTCGAAGAAATCGTTTGGAGTTTTCAAATGTTTTTGCAAATTATGATTTCGGAATATAGTACAAATTTCCTTTATCCAGTTTCAATATAATGATTTAAGTTTAAATTTAAGTTTTGATATATAAAGTTTACAAATTCAATTATATGAAGTTTGAATTCCTTTGAACTATTTGGTAATTTTCAAGTTTGCCAAAGATAATAAATATTTTGTTTTGATACCTTTTATTTTACTTAGGTAAATTTACAACTCTCCTTTTCGAGGACGAAAAGCTTTTAAGTGGGGGAGATTGTAACGGCCCAGAAAATTTCAATATTTAAAAACATAATTTAAATTAAATTTCAACGTTAATTAATATTTGTAGATTTAGACGTAATAGGTGGGCCTTTAGCTGTTTCGGACGAAGTGTTTGCTTTTAAAATGATAATGCTTTGTAGACATATATAAAAGTTATCAATTTTTTTTATGTATAAACTAAATTTTCTTAAATATTTTGTTGAATTTAATATTAGTGATATTTAATCTAATATAATTTAATTTGAATTGGTTTCATTTTAATCTACTATAAGATAGGCATTTTGAATATATGAAATACCTTATACTTGTTGAATACAAACATCGTATATATATTTGAATTTAAATAATTCTTTGATGAGTTTGCCACTTGTTCAACATAGCTGGAATGTTTGCCATTTGTTAAATTTACTCTGAAATTTCTAACGCGTGTACATCGGTATCTCAAAGACAATAACACGCGTCCTTTGTCTCCTGTTTTTTTTTCTTTACCGTGTCCATGTTTCCCCTTCCTTTTTATACGTTGCACCGCCTCCTTTACTTCACTCAGCAAAAATCAGCCCTTCCCCTCAAAATACATTTTCCCCCAAATCAATCCATTTCCAAAAAAAAATTACTTCCTCCCAAATCGAAAATTTATGGCCGATGCCAGCTGCCACCTCTTCCGTTCGCTCCTCTCTCATTGCCTCCACTTCCGACGCCATGTCCTGCTCCAGCTCCACCGGTGAAGTCCGCTCCTTCCTTTGACTCGAGCAATCGCCTACGTCATCGGCCGATTGTAAGTACTCTTACGATTAAACTTCCGTTCAAGTCTCTTAACTTCAACAAAATACTGAGTATAAATTAGGAAATCAGGTTTGATTTTCGCTGTTGTATTAGTGATTGTACTGATTTTGTTGCTTGCTACATTACACATATGCCAACATGTTGCCCTGGCCAGAAATAGAATACGCCTTTGTTGTTCATTTGAATTATACATAGGTTGTACTGTTGAGTTCGCATCTCTTAGCGTGGAGCCTGTCATTCCTTGACATTTGCATATTACCCCTTTTATCCCAAACCTTTGGTATTTGCAACTATGCTGTAGGAGGATTTCGGGTCTCGTTATTCACTTCATGCCTACTGTTTGTCCAAGACTATTCCATTTGATTTCTGATTCTGGCCAAAACGTTGCCTTGAATTATTGACTTGTTCCTATGAGTAGCTGTTGATTTCGGCCTAAATTGTCCATGACTGATAGAAAGGGATTTCGAATTTGTTCCCTTGATTTTTGAGAGATTTCGCCTTTCAGATTTGAAGTATTTGTTTTTGTACCAAACTAGCTGTCCCTTTGGTATCCGGCCTTAAGACCTGCCAAATATTTGCAGATCCGTTTTTAACTGCCCTGCACTAATTATTAAAACTGAAGTAATTACACTTATATGGATTGTTACTGCACTCCTGCATGCCACTTAGTTTAATTTACATATGTATAAAGTTTAAACATTCAGCGCATGCGAACACTTCATGCATGTTGTGCCAGTCACACCCTTAACGCATTAACCCTTTTGCTATATTTGCTTGGTATCTGGTAAAAGTATTGCTTCTATGTTCATCTTATGCCTTGTCACCATGTTGAATTAGTCCACCCTCGTTATGTTTGGTATGGTTTTGGGCACTTGGAATTTTATTTATATATGTTGCTTTGCACTTTGCAATTTATGGTTCATATATTTAATGTCTTTGAAGATTATACAGTTAGTTATTTACGTGTACATATTAGACATGCCATGTATGGTTACTTAAATTTGCTTCACTAGACACCCGAGAAATATAATAGCATGCATGTGTCATTTGGTTTATTAACCTAGGTCTAGCCATTTTAGAGTACCATGCACTAGTGATACGAATTGCCATATATATGTCTTTTGAACTGGGTACACACACTACGGGTGCCACATGCGTCGTCATTCCTCCTATTTGCTGTGGCAATTTATGCTTCTGTCCTTATACGTTGCACACATGTAAAATCGCAGAACATGTTAGTTGAGGTAATAAGGCTTAGGCTGTCTTTTTAAATAGGGTATAAACCATGTTCTTTGAATTCATGGGTGAAATTGAGCCATATGTGATTGCATGTACATAAGTATTCAAACATTGAACTTGGTTTGTGGTAACTACATAGTTATGCCATACTGCATGTCCATTTGTTGTCATGATGCACACTTCCTATTAGTTCAAACCTGAGCTTATTGTGCATTTTATATTGTTTCTGCATTGACTTTGTTACCACTAAATAAACTTTCTACATGAATGCCATTAGTAGCAGTAAGGTTTCCTTGGTCTTAAGACCTTGTTTCACGCATGGAATAGAGCACCCTTACCCATTGTACCTCAAACTGAAATATTAGCTGCACCCAGTGTACATACCTTAGCAGTGATTGTTGTAGTTTACCATGCACATGATTTCCTTGAAACTGAACTGTATTGCTCACGCATGCCACCACATCTGTAAGCTTCTTGCTTTGTCCCATTTCATTAGTCATTGAATTGTGATATGCGAAGTAATAAATGAAATAATTTATAGGATTAAACTAATTATACTTAGTGTTTATCGAAGTTTACTGACTTGAAATAAGTTTAATCCTGACTCGGGTGTTTTGTGTATTTTGCATGGAACGCTCGGGTCAGGCCCTAAGTGTTTCAGGCTATAGATAGCTCGCAAAAACGGGAAAAGACGTGAAGACATGGAAACGCATGCGCGCGCTAAGCTCGGGGAAAATAAAAGAGTAAATTTTTTTTTTTTTAAATTTATGTGTAAAAATTTACATTATCTTCCGCTGTACAAATTTGTAAAACTCTGATATTTATGAGAAATTTTATTCCGCTGCAAATTTTGTACAATGTGATTATGTGTTGATTCTGTTTAAACCGTGTAAGCCAATAACAATCTGACATTTCGAACGTTTTGAGTTGGTTTAAGTATCGATTTGAGGCGGTCAAAATGCCAGGTCGTTACAAAAATATAGGCTTATATTTCTAGTCAAGACCCTGTGCCAATAATAATGATATCTAATTTAGTTAGATTCTTAATTTCAAGTTTACATGGTTAGTTGAACCTATGATTCATGTTTAAGTTTATGCCATTATCATATGACTAGAATAATTCATGTTTAAGTACTGCTTATGCCATAATCATATGAGTAAAATAATCCATGATTAAGTATTGTCTATGCATTAACCATATGAATAGATTGATTTATGTTTAAGTATTGTTTATGCTATGATTATGTGGATAAAATGATTCATGTTATGCCATGATTATACGATGTTCCAATTGCAAGTTTGCATGAATAAAATAAAAACCATGATTTCATGTTTAGGAATATTTATGTCATGATTACATGAATAGATCAAAAACCATGATTTCATGTTTGGGTATATTTGTGCCATGATTATGTGAATAGATTAAAAATCATGATTAAGTTGGAATAATTCTAGTTGAACTATACTTTTGTATTAGTAACAAAAGTAAGCACCTTTGTAAACATATAGTAATTTTATAAACATGATTTGCTTATGTTTGACATTATGCCTAAGTAAAAATATAGGTTTATGTTGTAGTTAAGACTATGTGTCAATAATGATATCTAATTTAGTTAGATTCTTAACTTAACTACAAGTTTACATGGTTTGATTCATGTCACTTATGCTTTATGACCAAAGTATATGTTACTACAATGCAAGTACACCAGTTTCTATTTTGTAGTTCCAACGTTATGTTGCAAGTTCATGCGTTCACATTCCCCTTTTTGTGTATATAATCACGTTTTAAGCCTCCCCTTTTTCACGTGGCTAAGTTGGGCTTAAAAGGCTAAGCCCAACATATATTATAATAAACGAACGTATTAAACGGGGGAAATAGCGTTGGGCCAAATTAATTAATAAATGAAAATATAAAAGTAGATGGGCCCAAAATCAAGAATGGGTTGGGCCCATGATTGGTGTAAACCTTTACACCATTAGCTTAAATTGATTTTGAATAATGGGCCGCAAATATTTACATATAAGAAAATAAAGAAAAGAGACAAAATATGTAAATGTAGAAAATACGATGTGTTTAACCCGAGGTTGGATTGAGTTGTGATGTAAACCTGCCCGGAACCGCCCGGCTGTCCAGTAGTCACAACAATACCTATCCAATGTGGGTGGTTAAACACGGAGCCCAATAAGAACCCGAGGTTAGACTGAGTTGTGGCGTAAGACTGCCCGGACCCAACCGGCAACAGGCAGCCACAACAATACCTGTCTAATGTGAGAGGTTAAGGCTTTAATAAGACAATTAAGGCTGAGTCAGGATTGATAGGATTAAGTAAATTATATTAATACTTAATCAAAATGGAACATGCTAAACTAAACAGACTGATTGGGGGGTTAGGTTTATAAAACACTTAACCAACTTAGCATGTTGGCTAGAAATAGAAAACCTAGTAGCGGAGGACCCTTTTCGCAGTAACCCTACAAGGTATCATGATACCCTGAAACTAGGCAGGGTGGGGCACGATTACTGGGCTGATTGTAAGAGGTCAAATCGACGGCGGTGGTGCAGCAGTGTAGGTTCTAACGGGGTGCGGGCGTGCACACACTCCGACGCAGAAAAATACGGCACTGGGCACTAGTAGCATACCTGTGCATTCTAGGATTGTGTCGGGCCGCCACCATGGGACTTGATACACCCCATGGTGGGACCAGCATAGGTAACTACAACATCGGGGGCCGTAAGACACATGTAACTATGCGAGTAGGAGCCGATCATCATAAAATGGATCACTTCACCCTGATTATGGGGTGCCGGTTGGGAACTAGTTTATATGGGTTCAGAGATTGATATGGGGTACAATAGTATATTCGACCCTAGACAACTTAACTAAGTTTATGGTGCTTTCCCCATTTCTAGTTTATACTTATCATACCCAGTTCTTTATTCATAGACTGAATAGTCCTAGACCTACTCAGGCTTTATGTCTGACTCTGCTTTTCTTTCGTCTTCTTTTCTTCCGTTCCCCCCCCCCCCCCAGGTCCACATGGAGGGAATACCGCAGCTTGACCAGCCTTCATATCGAGCTTGAAGAGAGAATGTATTGCTTGGACCTTTTCGTTTTGGACTATGGCTTTGGACAGCAACTATGGGACTTTTGCAGTTTGTTTATGTTTTCTTTATGCTTCTTTAAATGATGTAATCAAGACAGTTATGAAAATGTTATGTTTTTGGAAGTATTGTAAAACAAATTATGGCATGGATTGTGTAACACATATTTTAATGAAATAAAAGTTGTTGTTTTCCGCTGTTCAAAAATATGTGTTCTTATATCTGTCTTGTATATCTGTGACTTATACTTATAAACCTCCACCAAAATTAGGGCATTCCCTTTGAGAGTGACCCTAACGGAGGTGGGGTGTTATAACAACAGTTGCTAGTGGAATATGGATAAGTGGATGGTTGTAGATATTGCTGTGAAAACAATTATCTTATTCTTCTACCTTAGAGATTTAGGGGGCGAAATCCTTTAAGGATGCGAGAATGTAACAAACTAAATTTTTAGTAAATGTTAATTAATTAAAATAATAATTAATTAAAGAATAAGCTGTAAAATAATGGGAATTGGACAACGGGGTTGAACCATTGGACCCGTTCTGATTTTCTGGTTCAGATAGACATTTAGTTTGTGTTAAATGGACTTAAAACGAAGTAGTTATGGCAATTTGAAGTTTAAATTAAAAATCAGAAAATCAATATGTGTGTGTGTGTGTGTGTGTATATATATATATATACATATATACATATATATAATAAATTGGGCATGTCCATGGGACGACCCAGAATACAACTAAACTGACTAAGATTCTTCTTTCCATTTGATATCCCTGGTTAGTAACCTACAATCTAAGGATTCTGGGTTTCCTAATTCTATTATAAATATACATCATATCTAACTCTAATCCTTATGACTTCATACCCTTTTCTTTGTGCCTTCCGCACTTAAACTTCTTCTTCTAAATTTTTAATGGAGTTCTAAGATAAATTTTTATTCACACAAATAGGAGGATATTTGTATATAGATCCAGAGATTCCTCCCAAGACCAATTGGATAAGCATGTCTATGTGAGATTTCTTGACTACTCAGATTACTGAATAGGTTTGGGTAAATTAGGAACAATGGTAGTTGTATGTACAGTATTATTTGCAGATCTGCTATTATATAACTTGTTTCTATTTTCTATAAATCTTCTTATGTGACTTTTTATATAATTATTATATTCTTATGATTTCGGGATATTCAGAAAACAAAATAGTTTGCAATTTTTTTTCAATTATTCACAGTTATTTATAGCCTTTTCTACTCCTATTTTCTGCAGATAATTATAGAAGTTTAAATATTGTCTATTCTTATTCCTATTTCGTGTTAGTAATTTGTTGTTAACTGTTAATATTCCAATCTTCTCCTCACTGCTTTCTTTGTGGTTCTTTAATTTACAGTTTGGGCAATGCCGTATTTTGTTTATTTTGTTTGTTTTGAGTTTAAGCCATGCGAGAGCCTAAACCTTTTGCCCTTTCATTTAGGTTAAGCATAGGACCAGAGAGAGCCTAAGCCTTTACCCAATCATTTCTGTGCAAACCAGAAAAAATATACGATTTTGGGTTGTTTGTGGCATGTTGAAATTAACTGAATATTGTAATCAACAAGAGAACTTTAATTTAGGGAAGGTTGGAATTAAATAAATATTGTAATCCATAAACGAATTATAATTTAGGGAACAACTAATAAATTAAGTAATTGGGGAATGCATCCAAAAATGGAATAGGTTGACTTAGCAATTCGTTAAGTAACGAGGATCCCTAGTTGTATACTAATTATGATAATAGTATCATAACCTAACCAGAATGTTTAATACAACCTAAAATATAACAAGAGGTTATATTGTAAGAGTAGGCTCATTAAGTAAACCTAAAGCATGTATAAAGTTTAAAATGAAATAGATTAATAAACATGTAGTGGGAGACCTTTCTGGCGGAATAAGCCAATTGGGAAAATAAGTGGCTCATAGTTGTTCAATTCAGCAACATAAGCTGATTGGGGAAAATAAGTGGCCTAATGAATAAGCGGGTAGTAGGAGTCCGTTCCGGCAGTGACGGCTTATTATCGAAAATAAGTGGCTAATAGTTATGGTACATTCCAGCCACGTAGACTGATTAGGAAAAATAAGTGGCCGAATGATAATAAATTAAATAATGGGGACCATGTACAACGGGTGACTTGCATCAGACTTCATTGTTGGTTGGGGACCATGTACAAGTGGTCTCACACGAAAAGGAGGCAGGGGATCTCTTTACTACACTAGGTAGTAAGAGGTCCAAACCATGTAGGTACAATTCGGATAACCCGCCCCTTAATTTAAAACCTATCTTCAACAACTTCTTCTGAAACTACTAACTCCCCCTTAATTTAAGACCTATTTTATAAATTTCCCGTTTTATCATCAACAAAAAATATAATTTTAAGTTTAGTATACAATAACCCCCCTTAAACTAATACAAGACTTAACCTAGACTAAGGAATAACTCTAATATTCTTCCTAAAACCATGATACCACTAATATTCGTAATATTAAGACTATATAATTAAACTAAACTTTATTATATTGTTACTTTACATATGATTCTAAACAATGAGTATGTTCCTATACTATTAAATATTTAAATTATACAACAAAGATTTTCAAATACACGTAATCTATATAATGAGTGTTTTCGAAAATGGGTGATTTATGAATAACACAATTTGGATAATTGAGAAAATATTCTCCATTTTGTTCAGTTACATTCCCATCCATATGAAACCACACCTCGCCACACATATGACTCGATCGCCTTCTTCCATCTGATCATCTTATTCTTCTTCCTCCTTAAACTTTTCTTCTTCATCATCCATTAGATTATGAACAAGTATATTAGAAGAATCATCTTCAATGGTAATTGGATTCGAATGATTACCATTAGGAATTTCTAGAGGTTCCTACTGATCTTTCCCTGTTTCTCTTGTTCCCTAGTTATTTGTAGTTACATTTGTTGAATTTCAGCGAGCATTTGCAGAGAATACTTCAGAGATTCTTATACTCTGATTACTGGTCCAAGCGTATGGTGTTGGAATTGTCGTTGAGAGGATGAAGGAAAGGAGAAAATGTTGTTTTGGTTGGTATTAATGAGGAGGCCATTAAATTCTCAAAAGATTATTATAGAGAAGAATGAACGAACACAGAGGAAAATTTCGAAATATAAGGTTTAAATAAGTATTGAAATTGATTTCAAAGCGAATTTTAATTTTAAAATTTTACTATTACATGTCGACATAGGGGTTGTACATGTCTACATGTCTATGTAAATTTTAAATTTTTTGTTTTTTCTTTATATTATAATATATATACCAATATATCTATTTATTATAATTTGGTTAATGAACAAATACCCAATTCTCTTCTTAATTTAATAAACATCGCTTCATCAGAGGTTTAGGTAAATATTTGCAGGTTTATATTCAGTTTTAATGAATTATAGTGAAATATTTTCTTTACTTACATTATCTTTGAGAAAATGATGTCTTACATCAATATGTTTTGTTCTAAGATGACGAGTAGGATTTTTAGATAGATTTATTACGCTATTATTTTCACAATAAATTAGTGATTTTGTTAAGATTAATCCAAAATCTTTTAGACATTGTTGCATATAAATTACTAGAGAACAAGCCAAACCAAGAGAACCATATTCGGTTCAGTTTTTGACAAGGATACGATATTTTGCTTTTTACTAAACCAGAAGATAGACAATGTCGTAAAAAGCGACAAGTTCCACTATTAATTTTTCGGTTTGGTTTACACCAGACATAGTCAGCATCACAATATGAAATTAAATTAAATGAATCATTATCTTAGTAAAGTAATCCAGAATTTAGTGTGTGTTTAACATATCGTAGAATACGTTTTATGTTTTTGAAGTGAGTTTCCTTAGGTTGAAATTATTATCTTGCGCAAAGACATACATTATGCATTATATCTTATCTACCCGCAGTTATACATAATTGTAAATGTATCATATCCCTGTATAATTTTTTATCAAATTCTTTTGATGAGTCATCTTTTCTTAAAGCTCATTAGTTGCCATTAGAGGCGGTTTTCCTTTGGTATTAGTCGTGTTATATTTATTGATTATGTCCCTAGCATATTTTATATTGATTAATAAATTATCATTATTTAATTGATTTATTTGTAATCCTAAAATGAAATTGAGTTATCCCATATTAATCATTTCAAATTATTTTGTCATAATCTCAGAACTTTTTTGATTCATTTCATTATTTGTTGATGCAAAAATAATGTCATCAACATGGATTTGTACTAATTGAATGTTATTTTTATTCTTTTAATAAAAACAATATTATCTACTTTACCAATTTCAGTTTTTGATTGTAATAAATAAGATCTTGGTTTGTCATACCAGGTTCTAAGAGCTTGTTATAGACTATATAGTGATTTCTTTAATTTATAAAAATGATTTGAAAATTTTAATCTTCGAACAATGGGGGTTGTTCGACATAAAAATCTACTTTAACAAATCTATTCAAAAACGAACCTTTTGCATCGATTTGAAATTATTTTAATTAGGAAAGCAAATAGAATTCTTATAGCTTCTTGTTTTGCCATGGGGACAAAGATTTCATCATAATCTATTCCTTCTTCTTGACAATAACCCTATGCGACTAATCGTGCTTATTTCTAACAATCTCACTGATTTCATTCATTTTACTTTTATAAACTCATTTTGTTCCTACTACAGTTTTATCCTTGGGTCTTGGAACAAGTTCCCATACATCATTTCTAGTAAATTAATTTTGGTTCTTCTTTAATAACAAGTATATATAAATCATTGGATGATGCTTCCTTCGGATTCTTAGGCTTAATTATTTATATAAAAGACACAATTACTTTATTCAATTGATTTCTAGTTCTAACTACAGATTCGGTATTTCCACGTATATTTTCTACTGGATCTTCTCTCAAAAGTTTGATTCTTTTATTTGGTTTTTTGTTTTCCCAAATTATTTCATTTGAGCCATTATTTCCATTTCCAAATTCATCTTTATCATTTATTTGTCCAATATCTTTAAAATTTTCATTAAAATATACATGCATTATTCTTAATGGTATAAGTTCTTAAGTTGAAAAATATGTAAGCTTTACATCTATTTGAGTATCTAATAAATATTCCTTTATCGGATTTGGAATTAGATTTATCCAAATTTTCGTTTTTAATTAAAATAAAAAAATTCATTTAAAAATTGTAGAATATGATACTTTTGGTTTCTTTTTATAAAGGAGTTTGTATGGTGTTTTATTGTAGACTATCAGATTAATAATCTATTTTAAATATAACTAGCCGTAGCTACTGCTTAAACCCAAAACTTTCTTAGTAAATTACAATCAGAAAGCATAGTTCTAACACACTCTTGAATCCATTTTGTTGTGGAGTTATTGGAAAAGAGAAATTATGAGTATTTCCCTTTTTATAATAGAAATTCTCAAAATTATCAAATTTAAATTCTCAACCATGGACATTACGTATAAATTAACTTTTTAAAGAAAATAGATTTTGAATTCTTTTTACAAACGTTTTGAATAATTCAAAAAAACACTTTTATGCTTAAGGATAAAGTCCAGGTGTACCTAGAATAATCATTGATAATAACAAAAATGTATTCACTATGATTTATTGACTAAGTTTGGGATAACCCAAACAAATCCATAAGAAGTAACTCTAAAGGGTTTGACGTAGAAATTTCATCTTTTAACTCAACTGAACTTTTTCTTAGTTTTCCTCATTGACAAGCATCACATACATTATCTAATTTAAAATTCATTTTAGGGAGTCCTCTTACTAAATCTATTTTAGACATTTTAGATAGGATTTTGGAATTTAAATGCCTAAATCTTTTAAGCTAAATCCATGGATCACTTATGCTACCAAAAGACATAGGTTATCATTTGAAATTTTCACACTTAGGATACATGTATTTCTAATTCCTTCAAATATAATATTTGAATTATTATCTTCGATGTAGCACTTATCTTTGTCAAATTTAAATTAATAGCCTTTATCACATAATTGACTTATGCTAAGTAAGTTATGTTTTGAATTCCAAATTATTAAAGCATCATAAACAATAGGAGTTTTAGAATTACCAACATTGCGGATGCCAATCACATATCCTTTTGAGTTATCTCCAAAGTTAACTATTCCTTCGCCTTTGTAAACAATATCATTTAGTCTCTCTAGATTTCTAGTCATATGTCTTGAACAACCACTACCAATTATCCATTTATCTTCCTTGATTTGATCAATTTGTCCGATAAATGTTGAATCGTCAAGAGCCATATAACATGTTTATTCCTGTACAACACACAATTTCGGTAGATAACTTTTTTTTTCAAAATAATTAAATGCAGACACTTGAAAAAAATGTTGAATTGAACATTTTTGAACCAGTTTGAAATAATTTCTATAAATTTCCATTCAAACTTTAAAAAAAATCAGATTATGAAAATATTGAAAACCATTGCTCTAATACCAATTATTGGTAAATGCGGATCATAGATCTTAAGGAAAACTTAATGCCAGAGGGTTGTGGATAGTGTTTAGGGGAATTTAATATTTTTTATGAAATCTTTTTGAGTAAATCGGGAAAAGATGAAAAATCACATATATGTAACAATTACAAAATCAAACATGGATGCAGCATAAAAGTAAAAGCAGTAAAATAAATAACACACAAGGATTTTTATGCTAGTTTGAGTTACCCTACATCCAGTCCAAAACAACTTTAGGTTGAAACAGATTTCTTTTTAAATAGTATCCAAATTACAATCCTCCATTTCATAGGCCATGAGATCCATCCCTCTTGTTTCCAAGTACAACGAGACTCAATTGATTACCGAAGTATAATCACAGCTAATTGATTTTCGGGCTACAATCATATCCAGTTGATTTGAACAGGCTATAACCACACCCATTCAGTATCAATTTTGGAAGGGAGACTCCGTATAATTTTGGTCTTGTGTTCTTTGATTACAAAACCCCTATAACTCCGAATAACACTTGAATCACTGAGAGATTAATAGAGATTTAAATTAGAATAAATTGTTTTAATTCTCTTTGAAATTCGGTAGATTTTGGTTTTAGAAATTTGAATTTTAAGAGAAACCATGGGGAGGAGAAAAGAGAACAAGAAGAAAATTTAAAAAGATCAAAAAAATTTAAATTAGATGGTATTTATAATGAGAAAATAGTCATGTCTCTTTAGGAAATGTTTAAACAAATAGATACAACTTTTGGAATTTGAAATTTGAAAAATAATGGCCACCACGTTGAAATGGAGGGTAGGGATTTTTGACATCCATTAGGAAACTTTTGAAATTTGAATTTTTTGAAAACAATGTAAATGTTATTGAAATAAATCAAAGTCATTCTGGAGCTTAAACATACTACTTTTCTATAAAATAATATAGTATAATAGAGTAAAAATATATGTTTAAATCGTATAATTATAATATATAAAATGATTATCTAAAACATATATAAATATATAAATATAACTATATAAGAAATTTTTTAGAATTAAATATATAACAAACTATAACTATAAATATAAGAAATTCAAAACTTAAGTATATATATATATATAAGACAAAAATATAAGCAAGCAAATATTTAAATTAGGTAAAATTAAAATATAAGTAATTAAATCTAAAATATTTATATTAGGGTTTAGATTTAAAATTCAAGAAAGAAACATAAAAGATACATATTTTTTAAATAGGAAGAAATTTCGAAATTAATAAGAATAAAAAAATTTGTAAGATAGAAATGTTGGGAGATTTGAAATAGAGATTCAGTGCTACCACGAAGTTTAAATATAATTCTAGACTCTATAAATTTGTAACACCCTATATTTTAACAACACTAAAAGACAATAAATCAAAGAATAATTAATTTAATATTCAGAATTAAGTGAAATAGACCGTGTCATTGCGTTTGTCTCGAAATTCTGGTCAAAATAGACGCCTGGTTTGCATAAAACAGACAACGTATGAAGAAGTTATTAAGGGTTGAAGTTTGTATATGCATAAGAAGAATATATATGAATAAAATATGTCCAGAAAATTCAAAAAGTTTCAAAATCCCTGAATTTGGGGGAACGGGTCGACCCCTTTAGGAGGGTCGACCGCCCTGCGGCAAATATGGGAAGATTAGGGTTTCGTCTCAGTTATATATATGGCCTCATTTGTCAAGTTTTTCAACACAAAAAATAATTGAGGAATAGATGCTATCTCTGCCCAGATTGAATCAAACCTTTTCTTCTTCAGCAATCAACTAGAGTTATCAAGTTTAAGAAATCTGTGATTCAATCCTTCTTCTATTTTTCTAGATCCAAACACTGTGAGTCTATGTTAGTTTTATATCTAAATAAATAAAAAGTAAATATTGACATGACTATAATTTGGATCTATGCCTGTGACTATGTGAATCATATCAGATCTGCTATAACCTGTTTATCTAAGTTATTCTGACATGACTATGAAACTAGAATCTGAACCTATACCTATTTATCACGTCAGATCTGCCATTGTTTATATATCTAATTCACTGTTTAGATCACCTTATGTATGTTCCTATTATGTTTATGGCTAAAACAAATTGTTATTAGTTGGATGTTCATTGTTTAGATATCATCATGCTTGTTTATGATGTCCTTATTATGTTATAATCGGTTATATTGTCACATGTTCATCAGATTTGTCCCTATATGATTATCTTGTCATTATGCCATTATATGTTTATGCCTATCTCGGCCATTATATGTCCACCTTGTTAGTATGATTATTTCTGTCCTCTACCCTGTATCTTTTCCCTTTTTATTTTTATATAGCCAGGCCACCTTTGAGTCTAGGCATGTCGCTGGAATATGAGAACGCATTAAAGTGGGAACGAGGGGAAAACGATAAAATTCGCGCATAACATGTAATTGGAATTTTAGTCATAATGTGAATGAAATATATGAACATGAATTTGGGGACATAAATCAACTTGTGATTAAAGACCTTAATTTGGGGTATATGGTTCATTATGAACATAACTTGGGTAAGGGGCATGAAAACCTATAACGATATAGGAACATTTGGTTAATAATGGAAATGCTTGGGATTACAGTAATTAGAAACTGTAACAATTCTTAGACACGAGGTTAGATTACACTTGTCGTAGAAGTCTGCCCAGAATGGACTGGAAAATCTAGCAACCTCAAGTGGTGAATCTAATGTGAGGGGTCTAAGTGCATAAACATAAGACGTGCTAAGACACGAGGTTAATTCCGACTTATGGAAGAAGTATGCTAGGAACCGACCAGCGTATCCAACATCCACCAGTAGTAGGCTTAATGTGGGAGGTCTAATGCATTATAACCATAAATAATATGGTAATGAATTGGAATACTTAACCTAGTTGAATCCTCAGGTACTGTATGTGTTGGAAATTTAGTGTTAATAAAAACTAATTGAAACCCTAAATTAATTATCAATTTAACGCTTAAATTTACGGATTTAAGCAAATCGATAAATCAAAAGGCTCATACCTTGATTATGTGTAAAATCCCCAAATTATTTGAGTCATTCTATTTGATTGAGTCCATTGGTAGGAGTTCGAATTCGTTGAATAGTGGAAGGACAGAATCAATTGTCCATCAAAGCAGCGAGCCTCTACTGAATCCACATGAACATGGCTTTTGATCGCATAGAAAGAAAGAAGGAAGGAGATAGTGGTGCTAGCCACCATTACTGATTTTGGCTTTTAGGGTTTTATATAAAATGCTCGTGGTTGAATGAATGTATCCACATAACAAATAAAAAGGAAATAATATCTCTTTAATGTATAAACGTGGATCATATATAAAGGACAACTCCTTATGCTCATTCAAACAAGATATCAACAGTTGATATATCTTTTTATCCAAAACAAAATCAGTCTTCTCCTTACCATGTTCTAAGTGTGTGACCCTTAGGTTATTACACCGTTGGCAATGATTTTAAATCATATTTGAAATCATAAACATTGAATGGCATCTAGCAATACGTTGCTTCTACCCAAGTTCTAATAAGATCAATGATTCGATACTACCTTTCTATGAATAGTGTCTCAATTCAATATAATCCTTTTAACCAATATATCCAGGACTAAACTCAAGCCATGCATTCACAGTCTCACTCTAAGAGGCCCATGGATATCACTACGAATATATCATAGGGTTAAGTTCCATGTAGATCATTCATAATTTTCATTAGATTTAAGGTGAATCCAATAATCACCGTTATCATTACTCTGTTATGAATAACTTTATATGATATCAAAATGCAAATATCCTCGAATAACATCACTGCCATAATAAGAATAACTTATGATACATTTAATTATATTCCACGTAGTTATTTCACGGTGGGTCAGCCCAATATGATATTCTCCAAAACATATTTATGTTTTGACATTAATATCACGTATATTAATGATCAATGAGATGTGATCATCAGTCAATCAACATACTTGTCTCAACGCTTTATTGTTGTCCTATATATATGTACAATAAAACTCGACTAGGGACATTTAAGAATTATAACACTTATCTCATTATATAATCTCAAGTTCAAGTCTTACTCGAACTATACAATTCTTTATTATAATTCTAAGGACTTCTGTTATGTTTGTACTTTTATTACGCAGTAAATATAACATAACAGAATATACTTTGTTCCAAATAAAATAATAACAACAACATTGTTATCTATCTCATCAAATTGATTGCCTCTAGGGCATAAACTCTAACAATCTCCCACTTGCACTAGAGTCAATCATTTACGTATCGTATACTCATGAAAATAGTGTGACAATTAAACTTCTGCTGCGATAGAGTTTAATTCAGTAGGTCTACAACTTTACAACTTTTGCAACCTTTTAGATATGTTTATTTCCTGTGTGAACAACTTCACATAATAATTATATTTCTTAAATATATGTTTGGATCCACAATGAGTTTAATGTTTTGGGCTTGAGCAATAGCCATATTCTTATCCCAATGCGAATCATTGGATCAACATTTAGTTAAGTTCAATTATGAACTTCTTAATCCAAACATTATTTTTTTGAACAAGTATTTATTTCTTGTTTTGAAAACTAACATTATTCACAATAATTAGTGTGTTATCTAAATATAAAACATTAGAATTATTGTGTTACTCCCACTCAATTTCTTGTCTATATAAGATTCAATGGCATTTTGTGGTTTTCGAGTCATTTCGAATTCTATTTCATTCCCATTGGTATCTTAGAGACTGGCTCTCCTTTAAATGAATATCAATTCGAGAAATAAACATTTTTATTCTCAGATGATTTATAAATTTAATATCCATTTGTTTCTTGTGGATATTACACAAGTCGTTATCTGATTTGGGTCCGATCTTATCAGAGGAAGGACAATTAATAAATGCCATACATCCCAAATCATCATATTAGACACATTAGGACATTTCCTAATCCGTATCTTATATGGCATCTTTAAATCGTTTTAGTTGGATTTAAAATAATTGTTCTAAAATTAATTTATTGGAAGATCTATATGACTTATCATTAATCGTACTATATCTTATAAGCTGCGATGTTTCCGTTCAGACACACCATTCTATTATGATGTTCTAGGTGGAGTGAGTTGTGAAATAATTTCAAACTCATTTTGATACTCATTATATAGTTGGCTTAAATATTCTTTTCGACCTATTCAGAAAGTATTTATTTTCTAATAAATTTGTTTCTATCTCCACTTTGAATTCTTTGAACTTTTCAAAGGATCCTGATATGCGTTTCATAAGATACACGTATCTATATCTACTAATATCATCGTCATTTACCTCTTAGTAACCCTAACAATGGCCTCCACCTTTTAATTTCATCCCAAATCGCTCTCTAATCAAGTTTTAGCCTAATCTATGTCAAACAAAGGAGAAATAGCACCAAATCAGAGTTGGAGCTACTGTGTTGCATAGAGATTCAACCCAAATCAGAGATAGTTTCAGATCTAAAGTTAATCTGTGGCTAAGGTGAGTAATTTCCATTGTTTTACACTAATTATGGTTAATTATGGGTAATTAGTGTTAATTAGCGAATTTAAACATGATTAAATTCTAGAAAAATATTTATAAATTTCGAAATATTGTTTTAGGCCTCTGTTAGAAATTTGTGTTGATTTGGTTAAGTTTTGCTAACCCTAACATTAGTTATTGTTAAACATGATTAAGGAAAAAATATGGGTTTTGAGTATGTTTGATCATTTTAACATATCAAATTGTTGTTTTGGTGTTTGTGGTTAATTCTATATGTTGCTATGACAGTAGGGTATGCTTTGTGATTGATTAGAACAGTTAGAATGGTAGAAAACACCGTCATATGGCGTAAAACAGTCGCTGGAAAAGTTGCAGGAAATGTGCAGAGTTTCGGATCGGATTGGGTTAGGGGGATCAGGTCAGATCAGAGGCACGGGCAAGGAAATTCGAATCAAACTGAAACTTAGCACAAAAAGATGCAAAGGCGATAAGGAGTGCCCCGATTGGATTGGAGTAAACTAGATGGAACCGGAGGAGAGTAAAACAGAAGGCAAAGAAGGGTAGAGATGGGATCGGCATAGCCGAACCGATCCAAAGTAGCCGCACCAAACAGGGAGTTTAGGCATGACACATTCGAATTGAAGCTGAAGCACCAAACCATAAGCCAAAACCAAACCAGAGCAAAGTACTTCGAACCAGGACTTAAGCACCACCGAACCGAACCGGATGGCCGATCCGAACCAGTTCTGGACTTCCACCATTTCTACACAATGACTCTTTTGAAGACCAACTCCAATTCGACCAAAATCCGAGATGCAAAGGAAGTCCAAATAAGAAGTAGAACTCAGGATCCAGATGGGAACCAACGAGTTAACTCCATGAATTGGACTTTGCTACGGGACATGTGCAAATGGGTTTTCGACGTCCATAGCTTTGATTCACCACTGAGAGACGAATATTGGCTATGGATCAGTGCAATGAAGTCATCATGACTTCATGGGGCAGAGTGATCATAACAAGGCTATGAGCCAGTGTAGTGGAATCGTCATGACTTCATGGGGGCAGAGTGGACATAGCAAGGACTAGTGGCTGTGGATCAGTGCAATGGAATCGCCATGAATCCATGGGGCAGAGTGATCATAGCAAGGATATGGGTGATCAAAGCGGTGGTGCTTTACGCACTGAGTGAGAGATGTGAGGATGGTTGCCATGCTTGATTGTTTGACATCATTATGACATGCCGTATCTTTACACCATATGTTAGTGCCACCTTAGAGTATTGTACATCATGTTGTGCTAACTCTTTGGTTGCAGGTCCAGGTTCAGGTATGGTTTAGTATACCTGTTATTGTTCTATTTTGCTGCTTATCGCTCATAACAGACTTTTGTATGACCCAGAGTTTCATGTCTCTTCTTATTACTTTGGGTGCTTTTAAACGGGCAGACTAGAGATAGGTTAGTTGGTATGCACGAGTAGCTGCACCGGAGATGAGCAGGAGGCTCCCACGTATGATATATATAAATATTCTCCATGTGCCGCTGCTGGTCACTGCTTTGGGCATTAGGAGGGTACCTTTCTCATTTTGTTTAGAGACAGTTTTTAAAAGTTGTAATACTGATGATGTGGAACATAAGCTGTATTTGGATTTTCCGCTGCTATGATGGTTTAGTTTTCAGCGTATGCACTGTCTCGCCTGTTTTATGTGAAGTATGTTATTATTATATTATTCCATGCGCTGTGAACATTCTATAGGTTCCTTGCAAGTTCAAATTCCCTTCTTTCATTTCTTTGCCGACCGTTCCATACTGGTTGTACATTGGCACAACGCACTTTCATTGAAATGTCGGCTGGTGCGAGGGAGGGGGCGTCACATTTGGTATCAGAGCTCTAGGTTGCG
Source organism: Allium sativum (assembly GCA_030737875.1). Taxonomy (NCBI): domain Eukaryota; kingdom Viridiplantae; phylum Streptophyta; class Magnoliopsida; order Asparagales; family Amaryllidaceae; genus Allium; species Allium sativum. Next base: position 649,326,183 of record CM060923.1, read on the forward strand.
TAGTTAACCTAGGAAAGACACTAGAGAGAGATAGTACGTATATGACAGCGCGTATTTGTGATATTTTGGTTTTCAAAAGCTATATATATATATATGTATACTATTATTATATTTAAGGATGTAGTCGCATTGCACTGGCATCACTGAAGAGATGCTTAATCGTTTTCTCCTTACAGATTGAACGATGAGCCGATATAAAAGGGGTACTGGTAGAGGAGCTAATAATGGGAATGCTCCTGATATAAGGACTATGTTCACTAACTTCACGAGAGAGATGCTTAGAAATGTGCAAGGAGCAGTTCCCAATGCTGCAAATGGTGGTAGTGCAGGCGCCTAGAGCCAATTTCGCCAAGCTTTGCAAGGATTACACTAGTCTTGCTGGGAAGCCGTTCCACGGAACAGAATCGACTACAGAAGTTCAGGATTGGCTTGATAGCTATGAGCGCATCTTCGAAGATTTGGGTATTGAGGATGCGACGAAGAGAAAGCTAGCATCCCATCAGCTGCAAGGACGGGCAATGAATTGGTGGAATGCCATTAAGACAGCTACACCTGAGGATCAAGTTACTTGGGATCAGTTCAAGACATGCTTTAGCGATAAGTTCATTCCAGCTGCCCAGAAGTCAGAATTGTTTAGGAAATTTCTGTTGCTTAAGCAGAATGGTAGGGCAGTCTCGGAGTATATTGCTGAGTTCGATACTTTATCGAAGTTTGGACTGTCTCTTATTGACACCCCCGAGAAGAGGAATGAGAAGTTCATAACATGCCTAGATCAATACTTGGGGGAAAGTCTTTGAGATTAGAGAGTCTATACCCTAAGTCGAAGACTGAGGTTGCATCTGTAGAAGAATCAAAGCCGCAAGCAAGCGGTGGAGGCAAGAATAATTCTCAGAATAAAAGGCGGCAGAGTCAGAACCCAGCTAAGGATGGTCAGAAAAAGAGCAAGAAAAATGTTGAGTGCTTTAGCTGTGGCAAGAAAGGCCATTATGCTAAAGAATGTCATGTGAAGCCAGGAAGTGCTTCAAATGTTGTCAAGTGGGACGTCACAAGGATAAATGTCCGCAACCCCCTAAAGAGAAGCAGGTTGTGAAAGCATATGCTCTTAATGTTGTTCCTTCTTCGTCGAATGCCCCAACTGTGGCGGAGAAAGGAAAGAATGTCGTCATTCAAGGTATGCTATCTGTTTATGATGTTCCTATTCGAGTATTGATTGAGACCAGAGCTTCCCGTTCTTTCATATCTAGTGACCAGGTAGATAGGTTGTGATTAGAACCCGAGATAGTCTATAGACCTTTAGCGGTGACGAACCCGATTGGTGGTTCAACTAGCTTTAGCATGATTTGTTGTAATGTGGTTTTATCGAGTCACGAATGCATTTTGTTTTTTATTTCTTTGTTTTGGGCTTTACTGGGTTTGGGATTATTTTGGGAGTCGATTGTCTCCAAAGATACGGGGTGGTGGTAGACTGTGATGGCTTTTTGGTGACAGTTAGAGCGGATGATGGGCGGAGGGTAGTGTTTGGTGGTCTATCTAGTGATGGGGTAATGGCTAGTTTTCTAAATTCCCTCGACATCCCGCATGATGAGTTGTCAGATGTGCCCGTGGCTAGCCAGCACCCGAACGTATTCGAGGAAGTGACCAGACTTCCACCACACCGAGAGATTGAGTTTTGGATTGATTTATTGAAAGATGCCAGACCTATAGCAATGCCACTTCGTCGTATAGCACCAAGGGAGCAGTGAGAACTCGGGGTGCAAGTAAGCGATCTGTTAAAGAAGGGATTCATCAGAAGGAGTGCTTCTGAGTGGGGAGCACCAGTTGTGTTTGATACAAGTGCAGATGGTTCCCTTCGATTGTGTGTGGAGTACCGCGAGTTGAATAATGTGACGAGGAAGAATAAGTATCCTCTACCGTGGATAGATGATTTGTTTGATCAGTTGAGTGACGCGAGAGTGTTCTGCCAGTTGGATCTCGCGACAGGTTTCCATCAGCTTAGGGTGGAAGCTGAGAGTATAGCTAAAATCGCCTTTCGGACACCATTTGGATTTTTGAGCGGTTGGTCATGCCATTCGGGTTGATCAACGCACCAGCATGTTTTGTGGATCTTATGAATAGGGTATTCAGGGATCAGTTGAATAAGTTTGTTCTTGTGTTCGTAGACGATATCTTGGTTTATTCGAGGATAGAGGAAGAACACAAGGAACATCTGAGGATAGTGATGGAGGTGTTGAGAAAACACCAATTGAAAGCAAAGTTCTCTGAGTGTCACTTCTGGAGGAGGGAAGTGAGATTCTTGGGCCATGTTATTTCAGAGAATGTTATTGCTGTGGATCCTGCGAAGGTGGCTAGTACAAGATTGGTCTATGCCTAAGAATGCAACAGACGTAAGAAGCTTCTTGGGATTGGCTGGATATTATCGTAAGTTTATCCAAGACTTCTCCAAGACAGCGGCACCGTTGACTCAGTTGACCAAGAAAAATCAAGCTCTCGTCTGGGACGAAAAGCGCGAGAATGCATTTAAGAGCCTAAAGGAAAAGTTGATATGTGCACCAGTGTTAGTCATTCCTAAGGGGAATAAAGAGATGACAATATACAAAGATGCATGTGGTATCGGATTAGGTGCTGTATTGATGCAAGAAGGTAGGGTTGTAGCTTTTGCAAGTCGGCAACTGAAACCGCATGAGAAAAGATATCCTACCTATGATTTGGATTTGGCAACGATCATGCTCGCATTGAAGATGTGGAGACATTACCTCTTGGGAGAAAGATTCGAGTTGTTTACCGATCATAAATCGTTAGAGTATCTTTTCTCTCAGAAGGATCTAATTATCTGACAGCAAAGACGGTTAGAATTCTTGGCTTCCTACTATTTCGATATCGCATATACACCAAGAAAGGGCAATGCGGTAGCTAATGCATAGAGCAGAAGAACTACCAGTTTAGGGGCTACGATTCTAGAATGGAAGCAACTGGAGTACATCGTTGGATATGATTTTAGACCAAAGTGCGAATTGGGTCCAGAAGTATTAGCAAGTTTGACGATCAGACCTACTTTGATTGAGCGGATTAGTTCCAATCAACGGGACGATCCTAACTTATTAGAAATCATCTTGAAGTTAGAGATGGATATCGATAGGGAGATGGACAAGTATGGGCTTGATCGATATGGATGGCTTAGAAAGAATGGAAGACTAGTTGTGCCCAATGTCAATGAATTGAGAGATGAAGAGTTATGCTGATAAGAGGAGAAGAGATTTAAAATTCTCCATTGGTGACTTGGTTTTTGTCAATATTTCTCTCCATTGAGGAGCGGGATACGATTTGGTAGGAGAGGCAAGTTAACACCAAGATTTGTTAGTCCATTCCCAGTTCTCGAGCAAGTTGGGATTTTGGTATATAAAGTTGAATTACCAGAGAAGATTGCAGGAGTTCATAACGTATTTCATGTTTCCCAGTTAAGGAAATTCATGCATGACCCTAGTGTGATATTTCACCTGATCAGTTGGACGAATCGAGGTTGAACCCGAGGCGGTTGGGAACCACAGGCCCATGCGTATTGTTGGGAATGATACGAAGCAGCTTCGAAGGAAGGAGGTGAAACTAGTCAAAGATCAGTGCGGAAGGGATGAGAATTACTGTACTTGGGAGACATAAGAGAGTATTAAGAAGACGTATCCAGAACTCTTTGCCTGGTAAGATTTTAATTGCGACTTAGTTTTCTGCATGCCAGGATAGACTTGTTTGTTTGTTTTTGTATGTTTGATTGTTGTGAATGATTTCTAGGCATGCGGGATCCTTTGCATGTTTTGGGTTAAGAAATTTCGGAGACGAAATTTCTTAAGGGGGGGAGAATGTAACGACCCACATTCTACACATCGGAGGATCGTAGAATATTTATTTCTTTATCATAAGGAGTCGTATGGTCATGTGACATCGGGGGACGACAATTGGGGTCATTTCCCATGTTCACAATTTTTGCCGATTTTTGAATGACCGGTTTGCCTCTAACTAATCTTGTTTTGGCCATAACTTTTGATTGGTAAGAAATTTTGACCTGAAACCACATCCACTAGATCCGGATGATGGTTTACCTTTCCGTAGAGTGGTCATATGTGAAAAACGGACTTACCGTTTGGGAGATATGGCTGAAATAAGGTTTAGAAGGTAAAAAACTACTTAACTGGGCCAAATAAGGTGATTAGTGAATGGGCCCATAACCCATTTCAGGATTAGGGTTATGGGGAGGCTGAAATGAGTTAGGTTTTCATTCTATTTCAGTTTTGTAGCCGTCACATTTGACCTACTTTTTAGTCAAAGCTGTCACACATGAAATCTCTTGTTAACAATACGCTCAAGTTTGGAGAATATCGTCAAAAGACATGGAGCGATTTGGTTGAAGTCGCATCACAGACAAAGACTGGCCCGAAACTCCTACCAGACGACCTCTTTTGGGCCCGAAAACATCAATTACAGAGCTGGGCTCAGTAATTCTCGTAGCTTTATGAATCAGCTTCGAATCGAGCTTTCGTTTGGCTAAAAGGGACTTATGATTTGGAAGTTACACTAGTTTCCGTAAACGCATGTAGAACCGGAAACTTGGATTTGGAAATTGGCATCACCCCTAACCGGTTCGAATCGGAGAAAGCAAACCTGATAGCATTGGATGGTTTCAGCATAGCATTGGCTCGGTTCAGATCGAGGTAAGCCGAACCGACCGCCCGTGGATTCTGCACAGAAGTTCGTGACGTCTTCGGATAGAAGACATAAACTCCTGTTCGGATTGGACTCGAACCGAACCCCCCTCAAACCTGCTTCAACACACGAAGTTTGACCGATTCACAAACCATAATTGCCTCCTGCAAATGCGTATCAGATGACACTTGGACCAGCACGACTTGGAAAGGGTATTTCCACGTTCTCTACTTATTTCCAAGATTGCCTCAGTGCTCGCCACGCGGCACACCCAATCCGAACCGCCCAGGAGCTTCTCTGCGCCTATAAATACACCATCACATGGCCATTTGGGGGGGGGGGGTGAGGGAACTATAACTTTTCATGGCTTCTGCTATGGTTCTTCGCAAGACTATTGCACAATCTAGAAGTCAAATTCCATATTACAACACAAGGTTATCATGTATAATTTACCCTTTAATCTCCTATTCTTTATTGTAAACATGTGGATTTCGTGTATAAACCGCAAGCAAACAGTATTGTCATAGCTTCTTAAGATTTAAGAGACTATAAAGTGGACGTAGCATGGTTTGAGCCGACCACTATAAAAATATCATGTGTCTCCTTTTATTTTTACTACTTTTCTGCATTGATCTGTGATTGCGAGGTTTTCACACAGTATTTGGGTGTTAGGCCCAGATTTCGGTCTAACAAAAATCAAATGGTCTCAAAATTCCATCATTATGGGGTTTTGATATACGTTCTTATTTGCTGGGATAGCCGATAATCTAAAGGTATATTGGATTTAAATCACTAAATTTAATCCACTCAACATTAATTAAAATATCATTAACTATTTGTGAAATTCCATATTGTATTTCATTTAAATAAAATAACAATTATTCTTTTATTACAAATGAAATTTAAACTCGTCTAAACAAGATTTATTGTAACATTTACTTTATGTGGAATTTCATAATAACAATTATTTTATTTATTTAAGCCAGTATATTGAAAAAAATTCAACTTCCTATAGATAATCGAGCAACATATGCTTCATTTCCAATCGTAAGTCCACTTGTCCTTTTATTTGATTTCTACTTATTTTGTAATTTCTATAAATAACCATGCATTTAGGTGATTTTTATCTATTATCTAATACTAGAAATATATATAAGTAGATTTTATAACATTTATATCTTAATTGGTTAAAGTCATACTATAACTCATTTTTAGATCCTCTTTGTATTTTATTAAAACAATTATGTTTAATTTGTTTGAGGACAATCCTCAAATTTCAATGTTAGTCAAGAAATTTGATTTTCAATTTATACTTCTAAAGTATTAATTTAATTTATTAGAATTATTTTCTATTTAATATCTACAGTAGATAATAAAAAATACTGATTCTTTAACATTTATTTAATACAAATTTTGACAATCAAAATTTATATTATCATAAAAGTATAATTTCAACTGAAATGTGCTTCCACTCATATTAACATCCCTTTGTTTATATACATGTATCAATATATATATATATATATATATATATATATATATATAATTGTTGATCTCAAAATTTGAGTCAACGCCAAGGATGCAAAATGCACTTCTCAATATCTTCAAAAATAGTAAAAATGGAGCCAAAAAACCAGAAAAGTGCAAGTAAGGAGAGACAAAAAGTTTTTATAGTGGTTCGATCAAGTGTGATCTACATCCACTTTGCCAAGTGATTCCATTATTGCATTTAGGATTACAAAGCAAACATATTCTCTCAATACATTCTTGATTCACCTCACTTTTCTCACTCTTTGACTTATTAAATTTCCTATGAGAAATAAATGAGATCCTCAAAGTATGGATGTTGATCGAATCAATCCATATTCTCTCACAAATCTTGATGAATCTTCATATCTTTGCAATGATCTGGTAATGAATGTTTGAATTGAAGTGTTTGAGATGATCAAATTGGTTAGAAGTTTAGAATAGAGTTTAACAACCCTTCTGGATCACCAAGAAGCCTCCCACATTAAAGTGGAGTTGAACCTCTATTTATAGAAGTGAGGAATGAGTGTAATATAGTTTTCAGGATTTGGATCGAGGTGTTGAGTATTTACGAGAATGCCACTGCAGCTAATTGCCAATTTCCAAGCTTCTGTCCAATCCAAAGCCCCTCGAGCCAATTCAACATGTTCCCATCCGATCAAGAACCCCTCGAGCCAGCGCACTGTGCTTCAGCCCAGTCCAGAACCTCTCGAGCCAATGCAACGTGCTTCAGCCTGGTCCAGAACTTCTCAAGCCAACTTAATGTGTTTCCGTCCGATCCAAAAGCCTCTCGAGCTGAACCAGATGCTACTGTCCAATCCAACTGCCTCTCGAGCTAAACCAGATGCTACTGCACAATCCAGATGCTTCTCGAGCCAATCCAGAGTGCCTCTACCCGATCCAACCTATTGTGAAACTGACCGATCCAATGCCATGTAAATTTTGTGGATAACATTTTGCCCCTTGGAGCTCATAATTTATTCATGAAAATTGTGGGCTTCGAAACATATCATTTTGATGGGTTATTATTATTGCATCGGGTAAACTATTTCCGTAGTTCGGGTCGGTTTGGATAGGGTCTGGACCGGCTTAGCTTGACCCGTGCATTATATAAAACTCTTGACCCATCACCTCTTCATTTCCATTTTACTCCAGCCAAAGTCTTTTAATGGCGGCAACTTCTTTTTAAAGTAAATCACTTTAATTCGAGCATCTGATTCAATCTCTCTTTCAATTCACGTTCAAGTTACTTCACTTCAAACCAACTGAGTCGAAAACCTTGCTCTTCAAACTCGTGCCATTTCAAATTCAAATTCGCCTTTCTTGTCCGTGCAGTTACGGGTAATTTGTCTTCTTTTTTGTTATTCTTTTTGGTTTTGGACTTGAATTGGAGTGAATTGGTTTTGAGAGGTTCATAGGTTGTCACCTCAAGCTAGTTCTTCGAATCGCAGGGTTTTCAAATTGTGAATTTCAGTGCTGAAAAGGTTTGAATACGATTGGAATGGATTGGTGTTAGTATGTGATGAATTCGGTTTGCAAACCAGTCCTTGAATCTTGATTTTCTTACGATGCATGCAACACGATCGATGAAATGCTTGAACCAAGAACTTGCTCTTGAATCGAAACTATCAGTGGATCGGTCGTGGATGACCATTTTTGGATCAATTCTGACCGATTCAATATGAATCAGTCATGAATGACCTAATCTGGATCAGCCATGAATGATTCAATTTGGATCGGCTGCGACCCATTCAGATTGGATTGGCTCTGGCTGATCTGCTTTGGATCGGTCTTGGCCGATTCAATTTGAATTTGCTTTAGCTGATCCAAGCTGGATCGGTCTTGGCCGATTCATATTGAATTGGCTTTGGTCGATTCAATTTGGATTGGCTTTAGCCTATCTAATTTGGATCGGTCTTGGCCGATTCAGATCAAATTGGCTTTGGCCGATTCAATTTGGATTGGCTCTAGCCGTTCCAATTTGGATCGGTCTAGGGAGATTCAGATTGAATTGGCTCTAGCCGATTCAATTTGGATCGGTTTAGGCCTATTCAAACTGAATTGATTTGGACCGATTCAACTTGATCTAGATGATCGATCCATCTGAGGGTCTGACTCTTTACCATTTGCCACCCTGTAATTAAAACACTTGCTGTGGGCCAACATACTCTACCATCGATTGCCCATATAGACAATAAGTTTGTTAACTTAGAAAACCTGCATGCAACTTTCATGTTTTATATCAAGATGTTCCGTTTAAGTTAAAGGATCCTATCTGCCATTTCACTGTACCTTTTTAGTATAAGTTCATAACAAAATTTATGATTGATCACTACCATTATGAAAACTCAAGCTTTATCTTCATCAAGTTGTACACAATGCTCTTATTATTGGAAATATATACTTGTATTCCATTATCAAACATATTTGTTTGCATAGAAATGGATACCAGACAGAAATCTTGCCAACATCTTGAAGCAGTGTCAAAGTCTGCATCGGCCAGTACTTCTACAGTTGCAGCTAACGTTTATCCAGAATTTCCGATCCCCAAGCCCTTGACTAGAAAACGCGATGATAGTAAACTAAAAAACTCGGCGATCTCTGGTATAAGACATTATGTGCCCAATTCGGTATATCAGAGGATGAGTCTAAGCTTCCAGAGGACAATGAGTTTGCGGATAACCCCCTCTGGATATGTTGCTATCAACCAAGAAATGTTGACGATGGGTGGTGTCCCCCCTTTTAACCCTTTCATAGAGATGATTTTAAAGCATCTAGCCATTGCCCCCATGCAACTCCATCCCAACGGTTACGCTATCCTAACTTGCCTTTACAAACTTTTTATGAGAACCAAGAAACGCCCCTCATCCTTCGAAGAGGTTCGTTCTTTATACACCTTTAGAAACAAACAACCTTCGCCATCAATTGTTAGCTTAAAAGGAAAGTACCTTAAGATTGTACCCGATTTGATGAAAAGTGTCAAGGGCTACTTAGAAAACTATTGCTTTGTGCTCTGGCCTGATAGCTTCTATGGAAGATGGATGAAAGGAGGTAATAGCATATTTGCACATTTTCCCTTTATCTCTACAGTTAGCTTTGGCATGTTAAACCATCCTCTTTTATTTTGCAGACCTGCCCTCTTCTGACTCCAATGATAATATTGGCGACGTGTTGTATGATGCTTTACAGACCATTCCTGAGGCACAAAGAAGTAGGAGATATCTGATTACCGAGGAATTTCTTTATCAATACTGTTTGCTTGATCCTTCTCGTACTTTCAAATTGCAGCTATTTCCTAGGATAGGAATTGCAATTAAAGGTACTACTCATAGGTCTTGCTTACAAAAATGCCTTAGCACTGCAGGAAGCGGTAAGACACCCCCTAAGGCTAAGCTATCTTCTATTAACAAAGGGAAGTCCGAGCATGACAAAGGGAAAAGTGGAACAGTTAAGGAAGTGACTGAGGGAGGTGAGGCAGATTGGACTTCTTCACGAACACTTTCTAACCCGGCTAAGGGAGATAAAACAGTAGAAAATGCTGAAGTTGCTTCTGATGACAACACCGGTGTTAAGAAGACTTCTAAAGAACCCCCACACCGGTTACTCCCGAAGGTTATTCTTCGGACACCTTTAAGGATTTAAGTGACATTAGCTCTGCTAAACACATTATTCCTCACGATTTTTTGCTATCAGTCCCTGCATTATCTGCAAAGGATAAACCCAAGAGGACAATTGATGTAGGAACCTCATTAGACGACACTTGCAAGAATCTATGTCCTGGAAAATCTGCTGGCAATATAGGACTTCTTTCAAATGCATCTCTTAATATTGGTTTGTTATTAAATTTGATTTGACATGCGCTTGCTTTTTAACATTGCTTACTACTCTTCCGAACGTACTTTTTGAAGCTATTTTATCCTCCATTTATATGAGTACTGAATCCTTGTCGCTTCTTTTTCCTCAGGTATAGGAGCAATGCCAAAGTCCTCATTTTTGCAATATTTTAAAGAAAAGCGAAATAAGCAATATCCAAAGCGTTTTTTAAACAGATCTCATCCTTCACAATATCCCCGTCGGCCAGACCCTCCTCAGCACTCACAAACATTTCACCAGTCTCGGCCACTTCCCGAGCTTCCCGAAACTGATGAACAAAGGTGATGGAGGAAGCATGATGAAGCTCAATGGGAGGAAAAGGAGAGGGAAAAGATCGAGAAGAAAAAGAAGAAATCCAAACGAAAAGACAATGTGGGTGAAGGGAATAAGAGTGATTCTCGGAAGCGCCACAAGTCGGATGACTTTCCTATGCCATACACTCATTCTACCTTCAAGGAAATACCCCTGGCGTCTCCATCAGTCACTTATGCCCCATTGACCTTGAGACCATCATGAACATGCCTTGCTATATTCCTGGCCCGGCTAATTTTGGCCTTGCTAACTGGTTCCCAGGTTGGAATCTTAGAGGAACATGTCTCAATCTGGATATTTATTCTAATGACAAGCCAGATTTACTCGAGCAGTTTGATGACTTGCAAGGTAGAGCATCTACGTAGTTTGACGTGGCTTAGAATCAATTGCAAATAGCTAGGGATCAATTTGACATAAAGTTGGACAAGCTCAAACGTCAGGCCGAAAAACAATTAGGACTGTGGTGGTCCTTTTCTCGCGAACTTTCAAGGGTTAATGGGATTACCCTCGATCGTATTGCCACTTTAGAGAGTGACAAGGTAGAATTGGTTAAAGCCATAAAATCACAAGAGAAAATTTTTGCTTCCCATTCCGAGAAAGATTTAGAGTTATCAAACTTGGAGCTAGAAAACAAAAGGCTCAAAGAAGAACTTGCTACTGCGAAGCTGAATGAAAATACTCTATCAGCACAACTACAAGCAGCTCAAGCTGCTAGATAGATGACTGAATCTCCGTTAGCCATAGAAAAGAACTTATCAGCCGTCTACCAACAAGAGAATTCCGCTCTTCATGAGAAGGTTTCTTCACTCAACACAGCCCTTGAGGGGGAAAACTTAAAGCTGCAGTTGATCTTGAAAAGGTTCGCTTAGAAGACGAATCTTCCTTTTTTGACTTTTATGTCTATAGTGTTATGAACAAAGGAAGCTTGAGTTTTTTGGAGGAAAAATTCGAGATTACTCTAGCTCTTTATTGGGAGCAAATTCTAGAAACCAATGAAGGCTTCCGCAGTGAAGACGATCTCATTGGGGATCTCCTTGATCCAGAGTCTCATAATGCTTTAGTCGTGGGGAAGGCCCAGTTAGCAGCGGCAAGGGGCCTTCTTGAAGATAGAGTTGGGTGTTCAGGAGAACCCATTCTCGATACAAATTTTGAAGCCCATGTGGAGCCTGTCGATGTTGAGGCCTCTAGTTCACAGACTTCTGCCGATCTTCCTGACCTTTAGTAAGACAAAAATGGAGGCAATGATGTTGGTAGCCCTCTTGATGCAAGCGGGTTTGAAGTTGAAGCATATATGAATATTAAGGCGGGTCTCACGGGTGCAGGTAAAACTGAGATTATTCAATTCGTACCAAACCTAGACCACCTGTTCACTTCTCCTGGTACCACTACATATTTAGCTCATTTTTTGTCTTCCTTAGGTCTGATCTCACCGACACTTCCTTTCGATGGATTTACTGCCATGATAACTGAAGTCGTGACCACTGACTCGATTCTAATATCGACACCTCCTGCCCCAGCTTATTTTCCATGCCCGGGTGACAAGTCTCTGCTTACTGTTATGACCCCGAAATCCTTGGACACCAAGATTGATGCAGTTGCAGACATGGACAAGGACATCGATTATTTCACAAGTGAGGGAGGTTCAGAGCATACTGACGAGTCCCCGGCACAAGACACTGAGATTCAAGAAAAACGGGAAACATCTTCGAGCCGTAAGGGAAAGACAATGATCTGGAAGAAGAAGAAGAAAGAAATGGTCACTACTATCTCTTCCCAAGAGAGTCCAAGCGGTACAGTGATCAACGGTAGAGATCAATCGGTTGGACCGACTTTGAGGTTTGGCGGCTCAAAGACTGGAATGAAGAAGTAATACCTTAAACCAGTTTCCCTTATTTTGTTGTTTCCTTTTATGTATTGCATTTAGACCTGTTGTATATGCGAGTGCCGGCCCTCGCTAACTACTTTTACGCTTGACTTTGTAATTCTGTGATCTGACTCTGTGCTACTAAAATGAAACTGTGTTCTTCTTATTGCACTTGAGCTTTGTCTTACTTTGCTGCTTTGCATTCTGCACTTATCATATTTTCATGATTGCAACACAAAGATTTTACACTATAAGTTACCTATTAACACAATAACGGGTATAAAAATGATCCCGTCGTATAGTAAGTTATTTTTAATCATGGTATTTTTCCGCTGCCCCTTCTTGATTTTAGCTGAAGCAGCTTCTAAGACATCACTTCCGCAAACAATCATCTTTGTGTTTGTCACGGTACAGAATTTCTCAAGTTTGCCATAGCCGTTTCGGGGTTTAACTTAGGTTGAACCTTTAGTCTTCGGTTGTGACAAATCTGTGGTATGTTTAAGAGACAAACATTACTGATTTTCTTTAATGTGGTACTATTGCTCCCATACCAAGATTTTCCACAGACTTCTCAGAGTTTAGAAACCGTACTCTGTGATTGATTTCCTTCGAAACCTTTGAGTCATGTGTTCCTGCTATTACTGACTTTTGACATAATCATGAATAAAGGTTCCCGGCTTAGCTGTTCCAGCTCGTACCTTTTAAATGAGGGTGAGATCTTTGTTTTTTGTGCCCCTGTTTGAGAGGTCTTATATTTACATTTCCATGAAGAAATATTTGTAAACCCGTTATTCATTGTGACTGAATGACTCAGCCAACTGTAGAATTTGTAGGGTACCTCTGGGTAGGTCTTTGGGTCCGTCACTAACAGAATTTGGAGGACACGGCTTATGATCGGATGCCCTAGTAGGGGTCTTTTACAGTCCACCAGTAACTGGATTAGGAAGATCCAGAATTAATAGTTGGGTTTGGAGGACCCAACATCTGATCGGATGCCCCCGAAGAGGTCTTATAAGCCCAGTATTTATATCGCTATCCGACCATGTATTAATGGCACTGACGATGAACCGAGTGCCCCTTGGGGAGGTCTTTGGCTTATGAACTCAATATTTATTCTGATCGGACCATGTATAAATGGATCGAACGACTAACTGAGTGCCCCTCAGGGAGGTCTTTGGTTTTAAAACCCAATGTTCATCGCAATCCGGCCATGTATTAACGGTATTGGCGATTGATTGGGTGCCCCTCGGGGAGGTCTTTGGTTTACCATTGTGTAGTTTCTTGGGTCAAATGCTAGCTCATTTGTCGGTTTTTATTATGACTTGTTAGAGCTAGGGCCTTCATCCTTACAATTAAGAAGGTGCCTCTTCGTCGAAACCCATTGCTTTATTTGTGATTTAAGCTTCCTATCATTTGACGGACCAGTCCTTGGTGTCTCATATTTGCACCGCTATGTCTTCATCATCTAGCTAATTGCAAATGGTATTTTTGAGCATTAAGTGGTGGGTATCGGAGCTATTTTACCCAGGTTGTGTAATAACAGCCTCAAGGAGTGGTTAGGTCATAATGATATCAACGTATATTTTGGAGGTTCTGCAATTAAAATCAAATTTTGTGAGTAACTTGCAAATGTATGATTTAGGCAAGTAATTCGATTCCTTTCATTTATATTTACAAAACTTGCAATAGCGTTGCATGTTATCTTTTGGATCTTGGTTTGTGCAATAAGTGACCAGGTCTGCCCACCAAATGTCACAGCCAGGGATGATTTCAACCGAAAGTAGCAATGGATCTTGATTCTTCTGATTTTTCTCCATGATTTTATGGATCATTTCTAATATTCGTTCCTCCTCATTGTGTTGGTCTGCGGGGCGGATGCCATCTTCCTTACCGGATGTCTGCCTAAGCAAACAGTCATGGTTCAGATTTCGGGGCCCTGAACTTCCCGCTTGGAGAGGTGCCCCTTTGGCGGAACCAAGCACTTGTTGAGAAGTCACTTTATCAGTTGGTCGTGAGCGGGTAGCTTTGCCTCTATGGTTAGGATTTGCCATCTCTTGGACAGAATTTTCTCGGATTGGGCTAGAAGAAGAATAACTGGTGTTTTCTATATGCGGAGTCTGTATTGATTTTGCACGGGCAGTCTTCATGGTGACTTTTGTTGTAGCGGCTTGCATGGAAAACATTGTTTCGAGTCTCTTCATCATGGCCTCATTTGCAATATTCATTTGGTTAGTTAAAGTTGCGGTGACTTCATCTAACTCTGGTCTGGGTATAGCGGCTCCAGCCCGGAAACCTTCCCCAACTTCAAATCGAGTGATAGGAGGAGTAGTTTCACGATCGGTGATATTATCACCATTCTCAGCATTTTGATCCGTGAGCCTCTTTGGCGATCTACCGGGTTTACCCATAACTTAGGCAAAGGCTTGGAGTAGATCGTAGTGGAACGGGATTGGATCTTTTTTGATGCAAGGCTTCAAAACTTGTGGAAGAATGAGAGAAGACGGAGGATTAAATAGGCCTCACGTTGGGCACCAATTGTTTATCTCAAAATTTGAGTCAACGCCAAGGATGCAAAATGCACTTCTCAATATCTTCAAAAATAGTAAAAATGGAGCCAAAAAACCAGAAAAATGAAAGTAAGGAGAGACACAAAGTTTTTATAGCGGTTCGATCAAGTATGATCTACATCCACTTTGCCAAGTGATTCCATTATTGCATTTAGGATTACAAAGAAAACATATTCTCTCAATACGTTCATGATTCACCTCACTTTTCTCACTCTTTGACTTAGTAAAGTTCCTATGAGAAATAAATGAGATCCTCCAAGTATGGATGTTGATAGAATCAATCCAAATCCTCTCACAAGTCTTGATGAATCTTCATGTCTTTGCAATGAATCCAGAAATGAATCTTTGAATTAAAGTGTTTGAGATGACCAAATTGCTTAAGAGAAGTTGAGAATAAAGTTTAACAGCCCTTCGGGATCACTAAGAAGCCTCCCCGATTAAAGTGGAGTTGAACCTCAATTTATAGAAGTGAGGAATGAGTGTAATAGAGCTTTCAAGATTTGGATCGGGATGTTGAGTATTTATGAGAATGCCACTGCAGCTAATTGCCAATTTCCAAGATTCTGCCCAATCCAAAGCCCCTCGAGCCAATTCAACATGTTCCCATCCGATC
Source organism: Allium sativum (assembly GCA_030737875.1). Classification (NCBI taxonomy): domain Eukaryota; kingdom Viridiplantae; phylum Streptophyta; class Magnoliopsida; order Asparagales; family Amaryllidaceae; genus Allium; species Allium sativum. Next base: position 649,341,631 of record CM060923.1, read on the forward strand.
TAGTGAGACGACCCCAAACCCCGTACTGAAGGCGGCAAGGGTAATCCGTGAAATATAACACAGAACAGATAATAGCATAACAGAATTAAATAAATACATTAGAAAATGTACAATAGAATACACTAGATAAACGTAATCATCAGAGTTACACAATATACAGGATCATACTTAGTAAAAATACAGTTCAGCTATACATAATGTCTACAGCGGAAAAACAAACATAATGTACAATAGGAGCTGAACAGCATAAAAAGAGATAAATGATAGAATCCATCTTCAGCTCCAGCTATCCAGAAAGAACCAGCTAAACCTGAATACAAGGCTGCCCATGTAGAAAAAGGGGCACCCGAGTTTGAAAGTGAAACAAACTACGAGTCAGTCATGGGACTGGTATGAGAAATCTACTCAACACATTTATAATATGGCTAATCACAGGACTACGCCACTTTCGTGGAACGGGTTTACTCCATTGGATTGTCAGTGCTTTAAAACAAATCTTTCTTTTAAACAACGCAATGCATTTTATAAAAATGAAGCCATTATAAGACTTAGTTCCCATCACACAATGCAACGCAAACCAGAGGATAAAATTTTACCTTATATTGGCCAAAATATGGTTGATACGAATAAAACAAAAGCATTTGATATTACTACTAGTGTTTATATGTTTCGAAAACAATTTCAAATCATAACTATCAATCATAGACGACATGAGCATCCCATGCCACTATGTCGCCAAATATCTATACAATCGAAACCGCACGATCACGTATTTGGAAATTGGATTTCCGTCATGAACCAAGGCAAAAGATAGTCCTTACCGAATTCGCGACTCTCTAGCCCGAGCCACAGGATCAGAGCTCGAGTGACCCTAGGAGCGACAGGGCCGGTCCACCGATGTGGATTAAAATTCCTGAACAATAAGTTTCCCTGCCCTTTGGGGCGTAAACGAGCCAACGAATGACTCCATCAGACCCGGATCGTCCGATCAAACCGAGGCGCCTCGCAACAGCAACAACCACATAAGTCAAACTCGTCAGGGCGTGTAAAACCACTGATGCCACTTCTAACTAGAAAGAAACGCATGTCCTCCCTGAGGTCCTTCCTCCCGTTTCTGGTTCATACCGGGTGTGAGGCTCGCGATTTCACGTTATACACAAAGCTACGCCACACAGGCGGTGCTTTAATCATCACCACAGACTTTGCTTTTCAACAGAAGCCCTGTTCATTTGCCACTTAGGCTTGCCACACTAGCAATTCATGCCATGTGACTGATGTCCATCGATATACAACCTCTGAGCTCGTGCGTTTCAGAGAAGGGCATTAAGCAAAAGAATAAATTCTCCGCCGCCAAACAGATGTATATTTAATAGAGATCAATCAACACAGAATAAAATCCAATGTCAGACACACAGTCCATTTACAAGTCCGTTCTGGGTCTGAACGAAACCGGAGGCACTATATACCTCGCAAACCCATCGATCACCACGTACGTCTGGACGATCACCACTCATTATCCATATTTCGGGATGCCTCCCAATCAGGACCTCGGTTACCATCCAAACGAGGTGAAGATCTTCGGTCTTCGACCACCGTCTTCATCTTCGATTTCTTATCGTCGATTTAGTTATTCACAATGGGATAAACCCGGTCTTTCTGAGCAACTCGCGTATATAATAAACGAGTGCAACACTAACATACACACGCATCATTTCAATTCATTAGTCACTAACCGTCAATCAGTAAGAGAACGATTTCCCAAATATTAACCCCGAATGCCGAAACCAACATCAGATCAACACCCAGGAAACCATTCGACTTAGCCAACCTTCAGTTAATTTCTAAATCACGCCCATATCGTTTATAATATTTTACAACGATTTATCGCTATTTTTATTTATTTTAAAATAACTAATTTATTCAAAACGACGCTTCGGGCCATAACGCGACCGTGGCGCTGTTTTTTTCAAATTTGATTTACACATATCTGAGAATCTAACCGTTGGATCTTCACAAAATTTACATCATCAGAAAGATCTTTTCAAAACGAATCCAACGGTTCCAGTTTCGGGAAAATCCGACGGTCGGATCTCCCGGTACAATCGTTTGAAGTTTCGATTTCAAAATACGAACTGCAGCGTCGTTATTCGATTAAATATAATTATATTTATATATAAATATAAATATAATCGATTTTGGCGCTGTTTTTCTTCAGATTTGAATTAAACATTCCAGACAATCCAACCGTTGGATTTTTACAAAGTTGGTGATGTTGGAAAGATGTTTCCAAAGCGAACCCAACGGTTGCGATTTCAGGAAAATCCGATGGTCGGATCTCCCGGTATAATCGTTTGAAATCACGGTTTCAAAATACACACTGCAGCGTCGTTTTTCGATATATTTCAATTCTATTTAAATATATATATATATTTAAATATATATATATATATATATATATCGATTCTTCGATTTCAAAACCATAGGAATTTCATACTTTTGATAAAAATGATATTTTTATCAAACTGTCTTCTATTTCAACACTTCACTATATTCAACAATTCATGTATATAATAAAAATGTGATTTTTATTGTAAAACAATTCTTTTCAAAACACTATTATTTTATATAGTTTATATAGGTAATAAAAATAGGATTTTTATTATAAAATAATTTCTTTTAAAACAAGGACTTTTTACATAGTTCATATAGATGATAAAAAGGTGATTTTTATTATAAAACAATTTTTTCAAAATATGAATACCCTTCAACACATGAATTTCTATTCAACGAATGAATATCGATTCAAAACATGAAGGTTTTCTATAGTTTATATATATAGATAAAAATGTGATTTTTATATTTAAAACACGAACACCATTCAACACATGAATTTCTATTCAACGAATGAATATCGATTCAATACATGAAGGTTTTCTATAGTTTATATATATAGATAAAAATGTGATTTTTATATTTAAAACACGAATACCATTCAACACATGAATTTCTAATCAACGAATGAATTTCAATTCAACACATGAAGGTTTTCTATAGTTTATATATAGATAAAAATGTGATTTTTATATTTAAAACACGAATACCATTCAACACATGAATTTCTAATCAACGAATGAATTTCAATTCAACACATGAAGGTTTTCTATTCAACAAATAAATATAGTTTCAGCAAATGAAAATAATTCAAACACATGAATATTATTCAAAATTTCGGCAGCATAACGGTAGGGTAGTTAAAACCGGGACCGTCCCTAGTACGACTCCTCACTCTACCTTAAAACCTCGCGTTTTTTGACAATGGGGATCATGCATCTAGTTCGCACGGAGGCGGCATGTATATATTTATTTCATTTCCACAAACTAATCCTATGTGGTTTCAACCAAATATTTCTCAACCACAAATGGGTATTTTTCAACCACAATCAATCAATATCAACCACAAACAATTCCAATCAACCATTCGCTATCAATCAATTTTTCACACCAATCACAACCAATAAATATCGTCCATGGTTTGTGGACGAGGGGCGTATATATATATATATATATATATATATATATATATATATATATATATAGCAATTCACTTCTATTTCAACACATATATAATTTTTACAACGCATATATAACTCATACATCGAACATACAACTTATACAACGCTTATACATGAGGTGTACAACGCTTATATAACTCATACATCGACTATATAATTTATACATCGTCGTTTTCCATATTGTTTATAAATTAGAAATCTCACATTGGGTTCCACTCCACCAAAAATAGCAGAAGGCTCAGAAAAATATGCGGTCTCTTCTAGAATGTAGAAGACGTCCACACGAGTCCACTGTCTCTTGTTTCACTGAATTTCATCAAGAAACGAAAAAGATATGATTTTTACAGTGAAATCAAAAACCGTAGCGCTTTAAAGTGCGATAATATAGTTGAAATTAAAATAGGCCGTTACCTCCACGAAACCTTCAAAACTAGGTCTGATCTTTTCTCGCAATCCGTGCAGCTTGGTGATGATCGGCTCCTGCCACCTTGTAGTGCTCCGAGAGGCGCACAGATCGATATGGGTTTGGTGGCACTCGATGGCGGATCTGGCAGGTTACGGCGGCGCGAAGTCAACGACTTTGAGGGTGTGAATCTCGAGGTACAACGAACGAGGGGTGGCGTGGGAGGTATAGATTTGAAGCCCTCGACGAGTACTACAAAAGCTTCAACTGGGTCGGGGTCTATTACTGCGTGCATTGGTCGGAAAATGAATGGGAAGCGGCGAACTCCTTTCCGTCGTCGAAAGGCTGTTTCGGGGAGAGAGAAAAAATGATTTTTCTTTTTTTTATTTTTCAAAAAAATATGATTGGTCGGGGGAGTTTTAAAGGGGTTTTCTGACACGACCACCAATCTAAACCCAACGACTATCGTCCCTAGCGTTTTACCCCCATTCCGAACACAATGGGATATGTTTCGTAGGCCCATTCGAATGTTTCAGTCAGTTTTCCTTCAAATTAAAATATATAACATTCAATATTCAATTTGAACGTACATTTCAATTTGCTAGGGCCACAAACTGATTCGAAAGATTCCAGAAAAATAAATCTAGCTATGTTTTGACGATACGGTCCCAACAAAACTAGTTTCGTTGAATTCTAAGACCGTTCGCAAAAAGGCCCATTTTTGGTCGATCCAATTTAACTGTAACTGACCAAAACACATTTTCCTTTGCCACGCTCACATACTAGCTTCAAAAATTATGAAATTTGAGAACTAGCAATAACTTCACATCCCGGATCCAACAAAAGTGGTTTCGTCGAATTCCGAGGTCGTATGCAAAATGACCAATTTCACGGGCTATATAAATTCCATAGCGACTTTTCTGAAAATTCATTTGGCCATAACTTTTGCTTTCCGCTATGAAAATTCGATTTTTCAGATTCGTTAGAAAGGTATTCACTAACATATTTAAATATTTTTGGTTTCACTCAAATCCGTTTTGTTTTGCACCCGGTACAGTCCGACAAAGTTTGAATTCAAATTTTGAAACTGCAGCGCCATTTCAGGCCTTGTTTGTAATTATAATTAATTATATTCATTTTCAAATGTCGATTCAAACTCACTTTTCATCGCTACTATTTAAAATATTTAAAATCCATTATTTTAGCCAATTTAAAAATTTTAAATTGGTTCAGATTTTCTGGGTCGTTACAATCTCCCCCACTTAAAACTTTTCGTCCCCGAAAATGAACAAAGTCGAAAGTAGTTTGATTATTCAACTCTACGTTCAATCTGGCTTCAATTCTCCAACTTTTCAGTTTCTGAGAATTTTCAAATTCTTCAAAAATTTGGATAACACCCGGAATTTTCGAAAAATTTCGCCATAACCTCCTTTGTACGGGGAGAGGTTTGGAAATTTATTGGGCCATATTATGTACCCAATAAATCCTAATAAGCATACACATATTTATAGTGATATATTCTGGTGTTTACAGGGGAGCGTGTATTGATAATAACTCCAGAGAATAAATTCTCGTCACCCTGTCAAAGCCTGAGTAAGTGTGTATTTTAAATGCTCCAGAGGATAAATCCTCGTCACCTCGTCCCGTATGGGAAATAAATAGTCCATGTGCCGTATCTAAGAACTAGAGAGACGTGATTATTGTCAACTCCAGACCCGTGTGGGGTTTTTATTAATCTGGCAATTTTACCTTTACAATTTAAATAGTCCATATCAGTCATCAGTTCAACCTGTAAAATATAGTCATCGCCATACAAGCCTCTCGCTCGTATGGTAAATCTTCTACCTCGTCACACAAGCTCCAAATGCTTATGTGGTATATGATGAAGTATGCCTATCTTCTAGAAGTATGCCATGTAATGTAGTTCAAAATTAATTGTTACTATCCTATGGCGACATTTATTTTTACACACAGAATAACTAGCACTCCGCATCCAATGGCATTCCCAGGAGTTGATATAATATTATTTCGCATCCAAATCATTAAGGTTTACCTATTTGTCGGGCACGCAAATAAAATCTTTACTCAACAGCTAATCCATTTACCTGTTCAAACATATATAATGCACATGTATATATTTCTATCTACTTTCTAATCAGTTCAATGTGTGATTTAAATGAATAAATTCTACCATTATCCTATTATTGATTAAATTAACTATCGTTTTAATAACTTTAATTAATCAAATCTACTATCACACAACACAAACAACAATCAAATTGTTTTTAACTTTTCAAAATCATACAAATCAATTTCTATATTCTTTTAAAATCATTCAGACTATAGAATTAAAAGTGCACATCCATGGAAAGAAAATAACAACAGAGTAGAGAACTAATTGGTAATGCAAAGTATGGTAAATGTACCTTGCACCGGAGTCAAACAGAGATATCCACTCGGCATCTAGGATAAGCTTTCTGAATGCTCTCCTCGGTTTCCCAAGTACAATCTCGTGGATCTCCACTCCATTTCACTTTGACTAAGCGAACCTTCTTGTTCCTCATCTCTTTGGTTTCTTTGCCGATAATCTTTAGCGGCTCTCTTCTCACAGCTAGTTCTGGAGTAATTTCAATATCCTGTTGAGGAGCTTCTTCCACGATCAAGTCTGGATCATGAACGTGCTTTCGAAGTTGAGATATATGAAATACATCATGCACTCCAGGCAACCAGTCAGGCAGTTTGACCCTATAAGCGAGAGTTCCGATCCGTTCCAGAATAGGAAACGGACCAATGAATTTGGGCGCCAACTTTCTAGTTTTATCGAACCGGATAACTCCTCTCATCGGCGATACTTTCAAATATACGTAGTCGCCAACAGCAAATGATATATCTCTTCTTCTTCTATCGGCATAGCTCTTTTGTCGGCTTTGAGCGGCGAGTAATCGCTTCTTAATAAAATCGACTTTGTCGGCAGCTTCTCTGATCATATCTGGCCCCAATACAAGTCTATTACCGGGTTCAACCCAACAAGCAGGAAATCGGCACGGTCTACCATATAATGCTTCGAATGGAGACATTGTTAGGCTCGCCTGGTAGCTGTTATTATATGAGAATTCAGCCAAATGAAGATGGTCTTCCCATGATCCACCGAAATCTAGAACACAAGCCCGCAATAGATCTTCTAAAATACAATTCACCCTCTCAGTCTGACCATCTGTTTGAGGATGATAGGCGGTGCTTAGATTCAGCTTTGTTCCCAATTCTACTTGAAATGCCTCCCAGAATTTGCTAGTAAATATTGTATCTCTATCACTGACTATACTGAGCGGCACTCCATGTAGTCTAACTATTTCCCTGAAATATATCTGCGCCAGACTCTGGGCAGTTCTGTTTGATCTGACAGGTATGAAATGGGCGGTCTTCGTGAAGCGATCTACGATCACCCAAATACTATCATTTCCTTTTCTGGTTCTGGGCAAACCATCAATGAAGTCCATGGAAATATGTTCCCACTTCCAGCTTGGAACGTCCAGCAGTTGTAACAATCCAGCAAGTTTTTGTTGGTCGCTTTTCACTAGCTGGCAAGTAGTGCATCGAATAACATATATCGAGATGTCTCTTTTTAACGACTTCCACCAGAATGTGCGCTTGATATCGTTATACATTTTACTCACACCTGGATGGATACTGAGCTTAGATTTGTGGCATTCATCAAGCACATCTCTCCTGAGTTCAGGAATTTCTGGAACACAAATTCGTCCTTCTAACCTCAGAATCCCTTCGCTGTCGAGCTGGAAATCCAAAGCATTGCCTCCACGAATTCGCTGACTCATTCCTTGGATAAATTGGTCGTCTTTTTGGAGAGCCGATATCTTTTCAATCAACGAAGTCGCAATGATAAAACTAGCGATCATTTCATTCTTTCGGCTTAACGCATCCGCCACGACATTGGCTTTCCCTGGAGTGTATATAATTTCAAAATTGTATGCTGCAAGAAACTCCAGCCAACACTGCTGCCTCAGATTCAAGTCTTTCTGGGTGAACAGATACTTTAACGACTGGTGATCTGTAAACAGTTCAAATCTCTCACCCAGAAGATAGTGTCTCCAGATTTTCAAGGCGAACACTATAGCCAATAACTCAAGATCATGAGTTACGTAGTTTTTCTCGTGCGGCTTCAGTTGACGGCTAGCATAAGCAATCACTTGACCCCTATGCATTAACACTGCACCAAGGCCTTCTCTAGAAGCATCAGTCCAGACTTTCAAATCCTGATTGCCATCGATGATGGTTAACACTGGAGCAGTCGTTAGTCTTAACTTTAGCTCTTCGAAAGCCTCCTCACTTTCTGGAGTCCATTTGAATTTAGAGTGCTTCTTTGTAAGCTTCGTTAAATGACCAGATATCTTCGAAAAGTTTTTAATGAACTTCCGGTAATTGCTAGCCAATCCGAGAAAACTGCGGACTTCAGTGGGGGTACTGGGCTGTTTCCAATCTGAATAGCTATGATTTTACTTGGATCCACAGCAATTCCTTCTTTTGATACGACATGGCCCATAAATTTGATTCTTCTTGCCAGAATATACATTTGGAAAACTTTGCTTTTAATACATTCCTTCTGAGGATTTACAGAACCTGTTCCAAATGTTTTTCATGCTCGGCCTTTGATTTAGAGAAGATTAGAATATCGTCAATAAAAACTAGAACAAATTTATTCAAAACCCCTCTAAACACTCTATTCATCGGATCGACCAAGTAAGTTGGAGCGTTACATAAGCCGAACGGCATTACTAACCACTCATAGAATAAGTCGGGACCTCTGAATGCTGTCATTGGAACACACTCTTCGGCAATTCGAAGTTGATGGAAGCCTGTAGCTAGGTCCATCCTTGAGAATACTTGTGCTCCATTTAATCGATCCAACAAATCATCAATCCACGACAATGGATACTTGTTCTTTATTGTCTGCTTGTTCAGATCACGATAATCAACACATAGCCGTAGAGTACCGTCAGATTTTGGGACAAACACCACTGCTGCTCCCCAATCAGAGAAACTGGGCCTGATTAGACCCTTCCATACTAGCTGTCGTGTTTGATTGTCAAGTTCTTCTTTCTCTTTCAAGGACATTCTTCGAATAGAGTGAACTACCGGCCTTGCATTCGGGATCAAAGCGATCTTGAAATCTATTTCTCTCTGAGGAGGCAAGCGAACAACTTCTTCGAACACATCTGCATAGTTCTTGACGACAGGAATGTCTTTGATGAGGTCAGGAATATTCTCTGCGACTTCAGGGATATTTTCTATTTGGGCGGAGAAACATCCAAAGCTGCCCATAAGTCCTTTTTATTTGAATTCGGGCCTTCACATGGTATGGTTATATAATTCCCCGATTGGGCCTTTGCCTTAACAACTCTCTCGGCGCATCTAACCTCTGCTTCATATTTGGTTAGCCAATCTAATCCCAGAATAAGATGGAATTCATTAAAATTCATGATGATAGAGATAATAGGGAATTTATAGCAAGAAAAAGAGACAGGTACTGCACAAATCCAATTGAGATTGATGGAACCCCCAACTGGATTTTGGACAGTCATTAGTTCTTTGAGCTTTTTCAATTTCAAATCCAACTTCTTGACTGCACTCTTTGCAATAAAGCTTCGTGACGCGCCTGTGTCAAACAGTACTTTAACTGGAATGTTCTTAACATTGAGCGTGCCTTCTAAAACATCAGACCTTTCCTGAGCAGACGAAGATGCAGGTTCTTCTACCACTTCATTTACATGCGCTGCTTCAGGTTTTCTGAATAGCGGGCAGGCCTTTGAAAGATGACCGGTATGATGGCATTGGCTGCACTTCCTATTCTCTTGAAACTTCTTACCGGATTTAGATCCATCCTTTACTCGTTTCTTGAGAGATCTGCAACTTACCGAAAGGTGCCCTTGCCTATTGCAGTTACTGCATACAGCTATCGTTACTGGTTCTTTTTCGGATCTGGCCCTTTTTCGATTTACTTTGGTCTCCTTACCGACTTCAGACATTGTACTGGCCTCAAGACGATCAGTTTCAGACTCAATTTTATTACTAGAGCCGACTTCTTCTTCGTACTGTAGCGTACCTTTCTTGTCTAGATCTTCGTACTGATAAGCCATGTATATCATTTCAGAAAAGGGGAGCTTCACGTTCCTCATTACACTGTTCTGATATTTTCTTTGAAGCCCATGAATAAATCTATGATTCTTCCTCTTTGGGTCTTTAATCAGATGTGGAGCAAAATGAGAAAGTTCATTGAATTTCTTATGATATTCTGGGATGGTCATGTCACCTTGTATCAGATAAGAAAATTCATCGCATAATCGCTCAGTCGCTTCGGGAGGAGTAAATCTTTCCAGGAAAATCACTTTGAATCTTTCCCAGGTGATATCACCTTCTGGATTATTCTCAATAACTGAATCCCACCAGAACAAAGCTTCATCTTTGAGTGCCCAGGATGCCAGTCACCTTTACTGGTCATCCCTCAGCTTTAAGCCGTCAAAGATCTTTTCAGCAGAACGAATCCAAGCCTGTGTCTTCATAATAGATTCTTCACCAGAGAATGGTATTCCACCCATATTTCGATATTTGATTAATAGGGCCTCAATATCCGGTTCTGCATTCCTTCTCTTTCTGACACTCATTTTCTAGTACTTCTGCAAATAGCAGATCAAGTGTCAGGTCACAGATAAGATATTTCAAAATATAGAGACAAATACTTGAATGTAAATGTGTCTATCTAGGTGTTATTCCATTCTGCTACTCATACCAGGATATTACTAATCCTATCTGTATTGAGTTGCCCATCCTAGAACACTACTGGTTCTATTTCTGACGAGTTCGTTAATATGTTATATCCCATAACTAAGCTTAACCAAAGCTCTGATACCAAATGAGACGACCCCAAACCCCGTACTGACGGCGGCAAGGGTAATCCGTGAAATATAACACAGAACAGATAATAGCAGAACAGAATTAAATAAATACATCAGAAAATGTACAATAGAATACACTGGATAAACGTAATCATCAGAGTTACACAGTATACAGGATCATACTTAGTAAAAATACAGTTCAGCTATACATAATGTCTACAGCGGAAAAACAAACATAATGTACAATAGGAGCTGAACAGCATAAAAAGAGATAAATGATAGAATCCATCTTCAGCTCCAGCTATCAAGAAAGAACTAGCTAAACCTGAATACAAGGCTGCCCGTGTAGAAAAAGGGGCACCTGAGTTTGAAAGTGAAACAAACTACGAGTTAGTCATGGGACTGGTATGAGAAATCTACTCAACACATTTATAATATGGCTAATCACAGGACCACGCCACTTTCGTGGAACGGGTTTACTCCATTGGATTGCCAGTGCTTTAAAACAAATCTTTCTTTTAAACAACGCAATGCATTTTATAAAAATGAAGCCATTATAAGACTCAGTTCCCATCACACAATGCAACGCAAACCAAAGGATAGAGTTTTACCTTATATTGGCCAAAATATGGTTGATACGAATAAAACAAAAGCATTTGATATTACTACTAGTGTTTATATGTTTCGAAAACAATTTCAAATCATAACTATCAATCATAGACGACATGAGCGTCCCATGCCACTATGTCGCAAAATAACTATACAATCGAAACCGCACGATCACTTATTTGGAAATTGGATTTCCGTCATGAACCAAGGCAAAAGATAGTCCTTACCGAATTCGCGACTCTCTAGCCCGAGCCACAGGATCAGAGCTCGAGTGACGCTAGGAGCGACAGGGCCGGTCCACCGATGTGGATTAAAATTCCTGAACAATATGTTTCCCCGCCCTTTGGGGTGTAAACGAGCCAGCGAATGACTCCATCAGACCCGGATCGTCCGATCAAACCGAGGCACCTCGCAACAGCAACAACCACATAAGTCATACTCGTCAGGGCTTGTAAAACCACTAAAGCCACTTCTAACTAGAAAGATACGCATGTCCTCCCTGAGGTCCTTCCTCCCGTTTCTGGTTCATACCGGGTGTGAGGCTCGCGATTTCACATTATACACAAAGCTACGCCACACAGGTGGTGCTTTGATCATCACCACAAGATTTTTCTTTTCAACAGAAGCCCTGTTCATTTGCCACTTAAGCATGCCACACTAGCAATTCATGCCATGCGACTGATGTCCATCGATATACAACCTCTGAGCTCGGGCATTTCAGAGAAGGGCGTTAAGCAAAAGAATAAATTCTTCGCCGCCAAACAGATGTATATTTAATAGAGATCAATCAACATAGAATAAAATCCAATGTCAGACACACAGTCCATTTACAAGTCCGTTCTGGGTCTGAACGAAACCGGAGGCACTATATACCTCGCAAACCCATCGATCACCACGTACGTCTGGACGATCACCACTCATTATCCATATTTCGGGATGCCTCCCAATCAGGACCTCGGTTACCATCCAAACAAGGTGAAGATCTCCGGTCTTCGACCACCGTCTTTATCTTCGATTTCTTATCGTCGATTTAGTTATTCAGAATGGGATAAACCCGGTCTTTCTGAGCAACTCGCGTATATAATAAACAAGTGCAACACTAACATACACACGCAACATTTCAATTCATTAGTCATTAACCGTCAATTAGTAAGAGAACGATTTCCCAAATATTAATCCCGAAGGCCGAAACCAACATCAGATCAACACCTAGGAAACCATTCGACTTAGCCAACCTTCAGTTAATTTCTAAATCACACCCATATCGTTTATAATATTTTATAACGATTTATCGCTATTTTTATTTATTTTAAAATAACTAATTTATTCAAAACGACGCTTCGGGCCATAACGCGACCGTGGCGCTGTTTTTCTTCAGATTTGATTTACACATATCTGAGAATCTAACTGTTGGATCTTCACAAAATTTACATCATTAGAAAGATCTTTTCAAAACGAATCCAACGGTTCCAGTTTCGGGAAAATCCGACGGTCGGATCTCCCGGTACAATCGTTTGAAGTTTCGATTTCAAAATACGAACTGCAGCGTCGTTATTCGATTAAATATAAATATATTTATATATAAATATAAATATAATCGATTTTGGCGCTATTTTTCTTCAGATTTGAATTAAACATTCCAGGCAATCCAACCGTTAGATTTTTACAAAGTTGGTGCTGTTGGAAAGATGCTTCCAAAGCGAACCCAACGGTTGCGATTTCAGGAAAATCCGATGGTCGGATCTCCCGGTATAATCGTTTGAAATCACGGTTTCAAAATACGAACTGCAGCGTCGTTTTTCGATATATTTCAATTCTAGTTAAATATATATATATATATCGATTCTTCGATTTCAAAACCATAGGAATTTCATACTTTTGATAAAAATGATATTTTTATCTAACTGTCTTCTATTTCAACACTTCACTATATTCAACAATTCATGTATATAATAAAAATGTGATTTTTATTGTAAAACAATTCTTTTCAAAACACTATTATTTTATATAGTTTATATAGTTAATAAAAATAGGATTTTTATTATAAAACAATTTCTTTTAAAACAAGGTCTTTTTACATAGTTCATATAGATGATAAAAAGGTGATTTTTATTATAAAACAATTTATTTCAAAATATGAATACCCTTCAACACATGAATTTCTATTCAACGAATGAATATCGATTCAACACATGAAGGTTTTCTATAGTTTATATATATATATATATATATATATATATGTGATTTTTATATTTAAAACACGAACACCATTCAACACATGAATTTCTATTCAACGAATGAATATCGATTCAACACATGAAGGTTTTCTATAGTTTATATATATATAGATAAAAATGTGATTTTTATATTTAAAACACGAATACCATTCAACACATGAATTTCTAATCAACGAATGAATTTCAATTCAACACATGAAGGTTTTCTATAGTTTATATATATAGATAAAAATGTGATTTTTATATTTAAAACACGAATACCATTCAACACATGAATTTCTAATCAACGAATGAATTTCAATTCAACACATGAAGGTTTTCTATTCAACAAATAAATATAGTTTCAGCAAATGAAAATAATTCAAACACATGAATATTATTCAAAATTTCGGCAGCATATCGGCAGGGTAGTTAAAACCGGGACCGTCCCTAGTACGGCTCCTCGCTCTACCCTAAAACCTTGCGGTTTTTGACAATGGGGATCATGCATCTAGTTCGCACGCAGGCAGCATGTATATATTTATTTCATTTCCACAAACTAATCCTATGTGGTTTCAACTAAATATTTCTCAACCACAAATGGGTATTTTTCAACCACAATCAATCAATATCAACCACAAACAATTCCAATCAACCATTCGCTATCAATCAATTTTTCACACCAATCACAACCAATAAATATCATCCATGGTTTGTGGACGAGGGGCGTATATATATATATAGCAATTCACTTCTATTTCAACACATATATAATTTTTACAACGAACATACAACTTATACATCGAACATACAACTTATACAACGCTTATACATGAGGTGTACAACGCTTATATAACTCATACATCGACTATATAATTTATACATCATTGTTTTCCATATTGTTTATAAATTAGAAATCTCAAATTGGGTTCCACTCCACCAAAAATAGCAGAAGGCTCAGAAAAATATGCGGTCTCTTCTAGAATGTAGAAGACGTCCACACGAGTCCACTGTCTCTTGTTTCACTGAATTTCGTCAAGAAACGAAAAAGATATGATTTTTACAGTGAAATCAAAAATCGTAGCGCTTTAAAGTGATATAATATAGTTGAAATCAAAATAGGCCGTTACCTCCTCGAAACCTTCAAAACTAGGTCTGATCTTTTCTCGCAATCCGTGCATCTTGGTGATGATCGGCCCCTGCCACCTTGTAGTGCTCCGAGAGGCGCACAGATCGACAAGGGTTTGGTGGCACTCGGTGGCGGATCTGGAGGGTTACGGCGGCGCGAAGTCAACGACTTCGAGGGCGTGAATCTCGAGGTACAGCGAACGAGGGGTGGCGTGGGAGGTATAGATTTGAAGCCCTCGACGAGTACTGCAAAAGCTTCAACTTGGTCGGGGTCTATTACTGCGTGGATTGGTCGGAAAATGAATGGGAAGCGGAGAACTCCTTTCTGTCGTCGATCGGCTGTTACGGGGAGAGAGAAAAAAGGATTTTTCTTTTCTTTTTTTATTTTTTTTAAAAAAAATATGATTGGTCGGGGGAGTTTTAAAGGGGTTTTCTGACACGACCACCAATCTAAACCCAACGACTGTCGTCCCTAGCGTTTTACCCCCATTCCGAACACAATGGGATATGTTTCGTAGGCCCATTCGAATGTTTCAGTCAGTTTTCCTTCAAATTAAAATATATAACATTCAATATTCAATTTGAACGAACATTTCAATTTGCCAGGGCCACAAACTGATTTGAAAAATTCCATAAAAATAAATCTAGCTATGTTTTGACGATACGGTCCCAACAAAACTAGTTTCGTCGAATTTTGAGACCGTTTGCAAAAAGGCCCATTTCTGGTCGATCCAATTTAACTATAATTGACCAAAACACATTTTCCTTTGCCACGCTCACGTACTAGCTTCAAAAATTATGAAATTTGAAAACTAGCAATAACTTCACATCCCGGATCCAACAAAAGTGGTTTCGTCGAATTCCGAGGTCGTATGCAAAATGGCCAATTTCACGGGCTATATAAATTCCATAGCGCTTTTCTGAAAATTCATTTGGCCATAACTTTTGCTTTCCGCTATGAAAATTCGATTTTTCAGATTCGTTAGAAAGGTGTTCACTAACATATTTAAATATTTTTGGTTTCACTTAAATCCGTTTTGTTTTGCACCCGGTACAGTCCGACAAAGTTTGAATTCAATTTTTGAAACTGCAGCGCCATTTCAGGCCTTGTTTATAATTATAATTAATTATATTCATTTTCAAACGTCGATTCAAACTCACTCTTCATCGCTACTATTTAAAATATTTATTTTAAATATTTAAAATACATTATTTTAGCCAATTTAAATTTTTTAAATTGGTTCAGATTTTCTGGGTCGTTACATCTAGAACCCCTCAAGCTAGCGCACTGCGCTTCAGCCCAGTCCAAACCTCTCAAGCCAATGCAACGCATTTCAGCCCAGTCCAGAACCTCTCGAGCCAACTTAATGTGTTTCTGGCCGATCCAACTGGCTCTCGAGCCGAACCAGATGCTACTGTCTGATCCAATTGCCTCTCGGGCCGAACTAGATGCCACTGTCCGATCCAACTGCTTCTCGGGCCGCTCCAGAGTGTCTTTGGCCAATCCAACCTATTATGAAACTGACCGATCCAATGCCATGTAAATTTTGTGGATAACAATAATGGTGTTCCAAGATCCATATCGAGTCATGCCTTAGCCTAGCTTTGGCTAATCCCAAAACATAACCTTTTAGGTAGACATATTATGTCAATTATATCATATATATAATTCTTGGATCGCATGATGAACATTTTGTTCAATATTATTCATTTGCTCAAAATATTGAATAATTCATGCTATTGTTTCTGAGTCCATAATTATATTATGCAGCCTTAGTTAAATCAAACCGAATAACACAGTCGAAGCACCACAATTACTCCTACCGCATACTACCAAAATAAAAGGTGCACAACGCTTTGGCGTTAGTTACATCCAACAAGATTGGCATTGATGGGTGTGTTATTGGATGACCTCACCATGATCTAATACAACAAGATTTGCTTTAAAGGGAATTTTATAATTCGTAGTGGAAACAATATTAGTGCTTTTACACATATCACATATATGTATTTTAATTTCATAAAATTAATCGAATTTAAATAAAATATACAAGAATCACGTATATGTATTAAAATTCTATGATATTTGCAGGGTGTGCCCTTTTCTTATGAATAATTCAAACTATTGGTAATCAATATCACCACACAGCATGGTCTTATCCTATATTTACCGAAATTCCATATAATTCCTATGTTAATTTTATATAGTGTGTGTGTGTGTGTTTGACCTATGCATATATGTGACCTACAATTTCATAAACTTAGGCACATACTTTAAAAATTGAATTCATGGCATTTTAAAACAGAGAGTTTGAAGAATGTAATAACTTCAAACAATCAGTCAGTAGGTTTAATACGTATAAAACAAAACTGATTGAAAAAGAACATGGCGATAGAAAGAAAATTATAGGGTATGACACTTTCAATTACAACAACATTACAAGGTACCATTTACTTGTAGTGTTAATTTACATATCTTTACGTACATATAATTTAGTCTATAAACTACATTAAAGTCATCCAGCAAACTTATATATGCAGTTCTTATAAACACATAGATCTCATTACGCTAGCAGACATGTGTGCGTGTGTGTGTGTATATATATGTATATTTGTATACATTATACAATATATGTATATATATACACATATATATTTACAAATGACATCTGCATGTATTTGTCAAATTTTGTAGCATTTATCAGTGCCAATTTTGAATGATTGAGCCAACCACCTGCTGAAACATACTAGCACAATTATCCTGTCAAAACAGATTTCATTTGCAGGCTTAACATTTTTAAGTACAACAAATGTTTTCTATGTTAATACAATAACATGCATATATCAAAATATATACAGGTTTCGTAGGCATAATATTATAAATACATCAAATGTATTTACATATGACATACTATTAGTTTTCACTGATCCTATAATTATGCTTTGAACAGAGGTTCAAAACATATATATGCTCAAGAAAGTCACATAATCATATTTAATATATGTATGAAGCAGTTTAGTCTTTAAAAGATCAATGTGGCTTACAGATCGAAATTACAATCTAAAGTTAAAACTAGCAGCAGCATTTACAAGTATTAAACTGTTTGATTCAGTTTCTATCAGAAAACCCATAAATTATTACAGATATACAAATAGGTGATAAATGGTCCAATGTTCATATGACCTGTATTCCCTTTTGTCAAAGGGGTTAAAATTAGTGCTTAAAAGTGTTCAAAACATTTTGGACTATACATGCACCAATGTGAATATATTACTGTATATAGAACTAGAAACAAATAACTATTATTCATTTCACAAGAAAATTTAATGTGTACACAGTTATTAAGATATAGGTAAATGATCTGTTCTATTGTGTATACTCATAAGAGTAAATAGTGATCTGTTATTAATGTAAACATTTCACAGTTATCCATTTTGAATTGTAGGCTTTATAGACATATGAGTATATTCATAAGAATCTGGTGTATGTCTGCACTAGAACAATAATTTTACAGTAGTCTTTTAAACAATTTTTAAAGACAGCTTAATGGTTAATACTGTAATTTTATATGAACAGAAAAAATACAAAAAATCATATTTCACAAAATTTAAAACAATTATAGTGTGCGGATATATTTATCATTATAAATATACGATCAGTTTACTAATTACAATGTGAATCTCTATATGATATATCACACACACACACACAGATATATATATATATATATATATATATATATATATGTCAATGCATGAACAGTGTTAAGAATGATAGACAAGTATACTAAAACAGACAAAGTTAAACTAAATATCCAGATGCTTAATCTAAAACGATGTCTTAAACATTATGGTAATGAACACTCAGATTATAGAAATACAGCTGCAAACAATTTTGCAATGTTTAAGCTTTGGTATATACATAATATACAAATCTAAATCAACTTTGTATCACATATCATAAAATAGATTTATTTATCCAAATTTCAATATTAAATCATATTTAATAGTTCTGTTAATATGAACGGGCAAATCAAACTTATAGCATACATTATGCATACACACATACACACACACACACACACACACATATATATATATACATACATATATATATATGTTATCCTACTTTTCAAAAAAAATGTTATCCTATAACAAGTATCCAGACTATGTCAGGTTTCTCAATACCAAATTCGAAGATTTCAATGATCCAAGTTAAGTCATACTTATTACCATTTTGTTTCAATTTAAACATTTTAAACATTTTAATGGTACTATTTAAGATAAAACAGGGGTTGCATCAAAAATGCAGTAGATACATAGCTGTTTCAACGTAATAGATCAATTACCTTAGATGCTAATCTTCACATAAGACTTATGTAACGACCCGGAAAATCTGAACCAATTTAAAATTTTTAAATTGGCTAAAATAATGGATTTTAAATATTTAAAATAAATATTTTAAATAATGGCGATGAAAACTGAGTTTGAATCGACAATTGAAAACGAATATAATTAATTATAATTATAAACAAGGCCTAAAATGGCGTGGCAGTTTCAAAAATTGAATTCAAACTTTCTCGGACTGTACCGGGTGCAAAACAATCCGGATTTTAGTGAAACCAAAAACCTTAGGATCTAATTGATGATATCTTTCCAACGAATCTGACCAATCGAAATTTGATAGCGGGAATCAAAAGATATGTCCAGTTGAAAATTCTGAATAGTCGCTATGGAATTCAGGCCCTTAAAAATGGACATTTTGCATACGACCTCGGATTTCGACGAAACCACTTTTGTTGGATCCGTGATGTCAAATTATTGCTAGGTTTCAAATTTCATAATTTTTCGAATCAATATGTGAGCGTGGCAAAAGAAAACGCGTTTGACCAGGTTCAGTTGATTTTAATCGACTGGAAATTGGCCATTTTTCAAACGGTCTCAAAATTCGACGAAACTAGTTTTGTTAGGACCGTATCGTCAATACGAAGCTAGAAAATATTTTTCTGGAATTTTTGGTGTTAGTATGTGACCCGGTAATTTGAAATGTACGTTTAAAATTCAATATAGTGATTTAAATGTAAATTCAACGGAAACTGATTGTAACGATCAAATCAGCTTGCGATACATATCCCATTGTGTTCGGAAAGGGGGTTAAACGCTATGGACGACAGGCGGTGGGCCTCGTTTCGAGGTCATGGGTAAAAGTCAACTTTATGCAATTAATTTAATTAATAATAAAAAAATATAAAATAATATCTCCCTCCCTTTATCTGTCGTTCTGGCCCCCCCCCCTCTTCAAAATCAAATCGGCAGAAAAAAAAAGAGAAAAAAAAAACCCTAAAGCGATCGCCACCGACGCAACCGCCGCCCCCCTCCGTCCGCTTCGCCTGCTCCTCCCTGTTCGAACCCTCCCATCGCGACGCCGATTCGAGAGCCCCCCCAGCCGACGACCTCCCACCGCCGACGAACTGAAGGCCGCCCCACCTCCAACGCCTCCAGCGCCGCCACCTGACGCAAAAACCACCCCCCCCTCTTCGCAGATCAATGTAAGTATTTTATTTTATTTTTATTTTTATTTCTAATTCTGAAATTACTGATTTTTAAAAAAGTATTAAAACTGATTTTTTTCAGGATTTTAAAATTGATTTTTAAAGGATTTTAAAACTGATATTAGAATAGGTTTAAATCTGATTTTTTATAAAGGTATAAAACTGATTTTTAAGAAGTTTAAAAACTGATTTTATAAAGGTATAAAACTGATTTTTAAGAAGTTTAAAAACTGATTTTATAAAGGTATAAAACTGATTTTTAAGAGGTTTTAAAAACTGAATTTATTTTAGAACTTTAAAAAGAAAAAAGATTAGAACTTTAAAAAGAAAAAAGATTTGAACTTTAAAACCTGATTTTATTTTAAGATTTAAAATAGAAAAAAAATTAAGATTTAAAATAGAAAAAAAGATTTGAACTTTAAATAGAAAAAAAGATTAGAACTTTAAAAGGAAGAAGATTTGAACTAGGATAGAAAGATCATATTTTTAAAATAGAAAAGACGGAGTTTTTATTAAGTAAAAGAAGTAAGAGATGATTTTTTATATTTTTAAAGTAATAAAAATATAATTTTTACATCATAGGAATATTAAAAATATAATCTTTATTTTTGAAAAGGCGGAATCTATATTTTTGAAATCAGATTTTTATATATTGAAAGTCGAAGTAAAATTCAGATTTTTATATATTCAAAGTCGAAGTAAAAATCATATTTTTATATATTGAATAGCGTAGTAAAAATTCGATTTTTACATATGTAGAGAATACGGGCGAAAGCGACAAAAGGCGAAGATTTCTATAAAAGAAGAGTCGTGGGATTGAAATAGCTATTGGTGAGATTTCTGATTTTAAAATTATAAATGTGTGAGAATTTCTCACTCTTCAATTTCTTTTTCAATATATATATATATGTGTGAAATGAAAGTGAATTGCTATATATAAGAATATATATATATATATATATATATATATATATATATATATATATATATATATATATATACGCCCCTCGTCCACAAACCATGGACGATATTTATTGGTTGAAATTGTTGTGAAAATTGATTGATAGCGAATGATTGTTTGGGATTGTTTGTGATTGATATTGGTTGATTGTGGTTGAAAAATACCCATTTGTGGTTGAGAAATATTTGGTTGAAACCACATAGGATTAGTTTGTGAAAATGAAATAAATATATACGTGCCGCCTTCGTGCGAACTAGATGCATGATCCCCATTGTCAAAAACCGCGAGGTTTTAAGGTAGAGCGAGGAGCCGTACTAGGGACGGTCCCGGTTTAACTACCCTGCCGTTATGCTGCCGAAATTTTGAATAATATTCGTGTGTTTGAATTATTTTCATATGCTTAAACTATAATTATTCATTGAATAGAAAACATTCATGTGTTAAATTGATATTCATTCGTTGATTAGAAATTCATGTGTTGAATGGTATTCATATTTTGAAATAAATTGTTTGATAATAAAAATCACATTTTTATCTATATATAGAAACTATAGAAAACATTCATGTGTTGAATTGATATTCATTCGTTGATTAGAAATTCATGTGTTGAATGGTATTCATATTTTGAAATAAATTGTTTGATAATAAAAATCATCTTTTTATCGACTATATGAACTGTGTAAAATAACCTCGTTTTAAAAGAAATTGTTTTATGATAAAAATCCCATTTTTATCACCAACTTGAGCTATATAGAAGAATAGTATTTTGAAATGAACTGTTTTACAATAAAAATCACATTTTTATTGTATGCATAAATCGTTGAAATGTGAAGTGTTAAAAATAGCCACTTGTTCAAAATAAACATATATGAGTTGAAATATTCATTAATTAGCTAATGAAATGATTTGCACCTATTTATGTAACATTAGAATGAATGGTGTTTTTAAACCAAATAGAAATCAAATATGAAGTTGAATAGAAAATGATAAATGATATGAACTGTATATATATGTACATGCATATTCATTGAACAGGTTATCGCAAAGGGGCTAGAGAAGAGGAATAAAATTTTGTGCCCGACAAATAGGTACACATTTACTGTTTTGTTTGGGTGATGATTTTATGAGCCTGTTGGCTAGCCGCTTGGCTTTTTCTTTTTCTTTTTGAGATTAGAAGGACCGGGAAAGCTATTTGCGATTTCCCGATGCTCCCGGTGCAGGGGAGGTTATGGCGAAATTTTCCAAAATTTTAAGGTGTTAGAAAAATATTTGAAGTGAAAACGATATGGAAATCATTGAATGAACTATATTTATATAAATATATAAATATAAATAAAATTAAAACGAAACGAAGCCGTGCAGTTCGTATTTTGAAACCATGATTTCAAACGACTAGTGCGGGAAATTCGACCATTGGATTTTCCCGAAACCTCAACCGTCGGGTTCGCCTTGGAATAATCTTCCCAACGGCACCAACCTTGTAAAAATCCAACGGTTGGATTGTCTGGAATGTTTAATTCAAATCTGATGAAAAACAGCGCCAGAAGCGATTATATTTATATATATATAAATATAATTATATATTTAATCGAATAACGACGCTGCAGTTCGTATTTTGAAATCGAAACTTCAAACGATTGTACCGGGAGATCCGACCGTCGGATTTTCCCGAAACTGGAACCGTTTGATTTGTTTTGAAAAGATCTTTCTAATGATGTAAATTTTGCGAAGATCCAACGGTTAGATTTTCAGATATGTGTAAATCAAATCTGAAGAAAAACAGCGCCACGGCCGCTTTATGGCCCGAAGCGTCGTTTTGAATAAATTAGCTATTTTAAAATAAATAAAAATAGCGATAAAGAGTTATAAAATATCATAAGCGATATGGAATGGAAATAAACTGAATTTGCTCGATTTATGTGGCTTTTGATGGTTGAATGTGTTTGGTGTGAAAATTACATTAAAGAACAATATTGGTGTTGTCGAATAATTTAACCATTGAAATAAATCGATTTGAAATTCTAAATATACGTGAATTATTTGAAAAGGCCGAGTTAATTCTCATTTCAAATAATTGGCCGACGATTGAAAGTCGAAGATGAAGACGGTGGTCGAAGACCGGAGATCTTCACCTCGTTTGGATGGTAACCGAGGTCCTGATTGGGAGGCATCCCGAAATATGGATAGTGAGTGGTGATCGTCCAGACGTACGTGGTGATCGATGGGTTTGCGAGGTATTTAGTGCCTCCGGTTTCGTTCAGACCCAGAACGGACTTGTAAATGGACTGTGTGTCCGACATTGGATTTTATTCTGTGTTGATTGATCTCTGTTAAATATACATCTGTTTGGCGGCGGAGAATTTATTCTTTTGCTTAACGCCCTTCTATGAGACGCACGAGCTCAGAGGTTGTATATTGATGGACATCAGTCGCATGGCATGAATTGCCTGTGTGGCATGCTAAGATGCAGTGATCAGGGCTTCTGTTGAAAAGCAAAGTCTTGTGGTGATGATCAAAGCACCGCCTGTGTGGCGTAGCTTTGTGTATAACGTGAATTCGCGAGCCTCACACCCCGGTATGAACCTAAAACGGGAGAAGGACCTCAGGGAGGGCATGCGTTTCTTTCTAGCTAGGGTGGTGTCAGTGACCTACCAGCCCTGACATTTATATACTTTTCACCTATGTGGTTGTTGCTGTTGCGAGGCGCCTCGGTTTGATCGGACGATCCGGGTCCGATGGAGTCATTCGTTGGCTCATTTACGCCCCAAAGGGCGGGGAAACGTATTGTTCAGGCATTTTAATCCACATCGGTGGACCGGCCCTGTCGCTCCAAGGGCCCACCTGAGTCTGGGTCCTGTGGCTCGGGCTAGAGAGTCACGAATTCGGTAAGGACTATCTTTTGCCTTGGTTCATGACGGAAATCCAATTTCCAAATACGTGATCGTGCGGTTTCAATTGTATATATATATTTGGCGACATAGTGGCATGGGACGCTCATGTCGTCTATGATTGATAGTTATGATTTGAAATTGTTTTCAAAACATATAAACACTAGGAATAATATCAAATGCCTTTGTTTTATTCGTATCAAGCATATTTTGGCCATTATAAGGTAAAACTCTATCCTCCGGTTTGCGTTGCATTGTGTGATGGGAACTGAGTCTTGTAATGGCTTCATTTTTATAAAAAGCATAGCGATGTTTAAAAGAAAGATTTGTTTTAAAAGCACTGGCAATCCAATGGAGTAAACCCATTCCACGAAAGTGGCGTGGTCCTGTGATTAGCCAATTATATATGTGTTGAGTGGATTTCTCATACCAGTCCCATGACTGACTCGTAGTTTGTTTCACTTTCAAACTCGGGTGCCCCTCTTTCTACATGGGCAGCCTTGTATTCAGGTTTAGCTGGTTCTTTCTGGATAGCTGGAGCTGAAGATGGATTCTATCATTTATTTCTTTTTATGCTGTTCAGCTCCTATTGTACATATTTTGTTTATTTCCGCTGTAGACATTTATGTATAGCTGAACTGTATTTGTACTAAGTAAGATCCTGTATACTGTGTAACTCTGATGATTACTTTTATCCAGTATATTCTATTGTTCATTTTCTGGTGTATTTATTTAATTCTGTTCTGCTATTATATGTTTCTGTGTTATATTCCAAAGATAACCCTGGTCTCCGTCTAAACGGGATTTCGGGTCGTCTCAACGTGGTATCAGAGCTTTGGTTAAGCTTAGTTCTGGAATATAACATTTGAACGAACTCGTCAGAAATAGAACCAGTAGTGTTCTATGACGGGTAACTCTATACAGATAGGATCAGTAATATCCTAGTATAAGTAAAGCAGAATGAAATTACACCTCGATAGACACATTTACATTTGAAGTATGTGTTTCTATATTTTAAAATACCTTTTCTGTGACCTGACACTTGATCTACCATTTGCAGAAGTACTAGAAAATGAGTGCCAGAAATAGAAGAAGTAATACTGACCCGGATATAGAAGCTCTATTTATGAAGTATAGAAATATGGGTGGAAAACCCTTTACGGGCGAAGAATCTATTATGAGAACACAAGCTTGGATTCGTTCGGCTGAGAAAATCTTCGAAGCCTTAAAACTGAGGGATGACCAGAAAAGATTACTGGCCTCCTGGGCACTCGAAGATGAAGCTTTATTCTGGTGGGATTCAGTTATCGAAGATAATCCAGAAGGTGATATCACCTGGGACAGATTCAAAGTGATTTTCTTAGAAAGATTTACTCCTCCCGAAGCGACTGAGCGCCTATGTGATGAATTTTCTTATCTGATACAAGGAGACATGACCATTCCCGAATATCATAAGAAATTCAATGAACTTTCTCACTTTGCCCCTCATCTAATTCAAAATCCGAAGAGGAAAAATATGAGATTTATTCATGGACTTCAAAGGAAATACCAGAATAAGGTATTGGGACATGTGAAGCTTCCTTTCTCAGAAATGATTTATATGGCTTATCAGTATGAGGATCTCCATAAGAAAGGAATGTTATGCGATGAAGAAGAAGTCAGTTCTAGTGTTATAGCAGAGTCGGAAACTGATATTCCTGAAGCTAGTACGACGTCTGAGATCCGTAAGAAGCCCGGTGCCAAGAGAAAAAGGGCTGAATCTGGGAAAGAACCCGTAACGATCGCCGTATGCAATAACTACAATAAGAAAGGACATCTCTCGATAAGTTGCAGATCTATAAGGAAACAAGTAAAGGATGGGTCTAAATCCGGTAAGAGGTTACAAGAGAAAAGAGGATGCCATAAGTGTCATCAGGCGGGGCATATTGCGAAAAACTGCCCGCTATCTCAGAAATCTAAACCAGTGCAGGTAAGTGAAGTGGTCGAAGTACCTGCATCCCCGTCTGCTCAGGAAAGGTCTGATGTTTTAGAAGGCACGCTCAATGTCAAAAACATTCCAGTTAAAGTACTGTTTGACACAGGCGCGTCGCGAAGCTTTATTGCAAAGGGTGCAGTCAAGAAACTGGATTTGAATTTGAAGAAACTCAAAGAGCCAATGACTGTCCGAAATCCAGTTGGAGGTTCCATCGATCTCAGTTGGGTTTGTGCAGTACCCGTCTCTTTTTCTTGCTATAAATTCCCTATTATCTCTGTCGTCATGAATTTTAATGAATTCGATCTTATTCTGGGATTGGATTGGCTAACCAAATATGAAGCGGAAGTTAAATGCGCCGAGAGAGTTGTAAAGGCAAAAGCACAATTGGGAAATTATATAACCATACCATGTGAAGGCCCAACTTCAAATAGAAAAGATTTCTGGTCAGCTCTCGATGTCTCTCCAGCTCAAATAGAAAATGTTCCTGAAATCATAGAGAATATTCCTGACCTCATCAAAGACATTCCTGTCGTCAAGAATTATGCGGATGTGTTTGAGGAAGTCGTTCGCTTACCTCCGCAGGGAGAAATAGATTTCAAGATTGCTTTAATTCCCAATGCAAGGCCGGTAGTTCACGCTATTCGAAGAATGTCCTTGAAAGAGAAGGAGGAATTAGACAATCAAACACGACAGCTAGTATGGAAGGGTCTGATCAGGCCTAGTTTCTCTGATTGGGGTGCAGCAGTGGTGTTTGTCCCAAAATCTGACGGTACTATACGTCTATGTGTGGACTATCGTGATCTGAATAAGCAGACGATAAAGAACAAATATCCATTGCCGCGAATAGATGATTTGTTGGATCGATTAAATGGAGCACAAATATTTTCGCGAATGGACCTAGCTACAGGTTTCCATCAACTTCGAATTGTCGAAGAATGTGTTCCAATGACAGCGTTCAGAGGCCCCGACCTATTCTACGAGTGGTTAGTAATGTCGTTCGGCTTATGTAACGCTCCAGCTTACTTCGTCGATCTGATGAACAGAGTGTTCAGAGGGGTTTTGAATAAATTTGTTCTGGTTTTTATTGATGATATTCTAATCTTCTCTAAATCAAAGGCCGAACATGAAAAGCATCTGGAACAGGTTCTAGAAATTCTGAGACGGAATGTATTAAAAGCAAAGTTTTCCAAATGTATCTTCTGGCAAGATGAAGTGAAATTTCTAGGCCATGTGGTATCTAAAGAAGGAATCGCTGTGGATCCAAGTAAAATCACAGCTATTCAGAACTGGAAACAGCCTAGTACTCCCACTGAAGTCCGCAGTTTTCTCGGATTGGCTAGCTATTATCGGAAGTTCGTTAAAGACTTTTCGAAGATATCTGGTCACTTAACGAAGCTTACAAAGAAGCATTCTAAATTCAAATGGACTCAAGAGAGTGAGGAGGCTTTCGAAGAGCTAAAGTTGAGATTAACCACAGCTCCAGTGTTAACCATCATCGATGGCAACCAAGATCTAAAAGTGTGGACTGATGCTTCTAGGGAAGGCCTTGGTGCCGTGTTAATGCAAAGAGGTCAAGTAATTGCTTATGCTAGCCGTCAACTAAAGCCGCACGAGAAGAACTATGTAACTCATGATCTTGAGTTGTTGGCTATCGTGTTCGCTTTGAAAATTTGGAGACACTATCTTCTGGGCGAGAGATTTGAACTGTTTACAGATCACCAGTCGTTAAAGTATCTGTTCACTCAGAAGGACTTAAATTTGAGGCAGCAGCGTTGGCTGGAATTTCTTGCAGCATATGACTTTGAAATTATATATACTCCAGGGAAAGCCAATGTCGTGGCCGATGCGTTAAGCCGAAAGAATGAGATGATCGCCAGTTTCATCATTGCGACCTCGTTAATTGATAAGATATCGGCTCTCCAAGAAGATGACCAATTTATCAAAGGAATAAGTCAGCGAATTCGTGAAGGCAATGCTTCGGATTTCCAGTTAGACAACGAAGGGATTCTGAGGTTAGAAGGAAGAATTTGCGTTCCAGAAATTCCGGAACTCAGAAGAGATGTGCTTGATGAATGCCACAAATCTAAGCTTAGTATCCATCCAGGTGTGAATAAAATGTATAACAATATCAAACGCACATTCTGGTGGAAGTCGCTAAAAAGAGACATCTCGATATATGTGAGTCGATGCCCTACTTGCCAGCTAGTCAAAAGCGACCAGCAGAAATTGGCTGGATTATTACAACCACTGGAAGTTCCTGGTTGGAAATGGGAGCATATTTCTATGGATTTCATTGATGGTTTGCCCAGAACCAGAAAAGGAAATGACAGTATTTGGGTGATCGTAGATCGTTTCATGAAGACCGCCCATTTCATACCTGTCAAATCAAATAGAACTGCTCAGAGTCTGGCGCAGATTTACGTCAGGGAAATAGTTAGACTACATGGAGTGCCGCTCAGTATAGTAAGTGATAGAGATACAATATTCACTAGCAAATTCTGGGAAGCATTTCAAGTTGAGCTAGGAACGAAGTTAAACTTGAGCACCGCTTATCATCCTCAGACAGACGGTCAGACTGAGAGGGTGAATCGCATTTTAGAAGATCTATTGCGGGCTTGTGTTATAGATTTCGGTGGATCATGGGAAGACCATCTGCATTTGGCTGAATTCTCTTATAACAACAGCTACCAGGCGAGTCTGACAATGTCGCCATTCGAAGCATTGTATGGTAGACCGTGTCGATGTCCTGCTTGTTGGGTCGAGCCTGGAAATAAACTTGTGTTGGGCCCCGATATGATTCGAGAAGCTGCCGACAAAGTCGATTTTATTAAGAAGAGATTACTCGCCGCTCAAAGCCGACAAAAGAGCTATGCTGATAGAAGAAGAAGAGATATATCCTTTGAAGTTGGCGACTATGTATATTTGAAAGTATCGCCGATGAGAGGAGTTATCCGGTTCGGTAAAACAGGAAAGTTAGCGCCCAAATTTATTGGTCCGTTTCATATTCTGGAACGGATTGGGACTCTTGCTTATAGGGTCAAACTGCCTGACTGGTTGCCTGGAGTGCATGATGTATTTCATATATCTCAACTTCGAAAGCACGTTCATGATCCAGACTTGATCGTGGAAGAAGCAGCTCAGCAGGACATTGAAATTACTCCAGAATTGGCCGTGAGACGTGAGCCGCTAAAGATTATCGGCAAAGAAACCAAAGAGCTGAGGAACAAGAAGGTTCACTTAGTCAAAGTGCAATGGAGTGGAGATCCGCGAGATTGTACTTGGGAAACTGAGGAGAGCATTCAGAAAGCTTATCCTAGATGCCGAGTAGATATCTCTGATTGACTCTGGTGCAAGGTATATTTACCCTGCTTTGCATTACCATTTAATTCTCTATTCTATTGCAATTTTCTTCCTATGGATGTGCACTATTTATTCTATACTCTGAATGATTTTTGAAGGAATATAATATTTGATCAGAATATTTTAGAAAGGTTAGAAACAAATTGGTTGTTGTATGATTGTAGATTTATCAAACCACTTTTGACTTTATTCCTTTTCGGGGACGAAAAGTTTTAAGTGGGGGAGATTGTAACGACCCGGAAAATCTGAACCAATTAATTTTTTTAAAATTGGCTAAAATAATGGATTTTAAATATTTAAAATAAATATTTTAAATAATAGCGATGAAAACTGAGTTTGAATCGACAATTGAAAACGAATATAATTAATTATAATTATAAACAAGGCCTAAAATGGCGTGGCAGTTTCAAAAATTGAATTCAAACTTTGTCGGACTGTACCGGGTGCAAAACAATCCGGATTTTAGTGAAACCAAAAACCTTAGGATCTAATTGATGATATCTTTCCAACGAATCTGACCAATCGAAATTTGATAGCGGGAATCAAAAGATATGTCCAGTTGAAAATTCTGAATAGTCGCTATGGAATTCAGGCCCTTAAAAATGGACATTTTGCATACGACCTCGGATTTCGACGAAACCACTTTTGTTGGATCCGTGATGTCAAATTATTGCTAGGTTTCAAATTTCATAATTTTTCGAATCAATATGTGAGCGTGGCAAAAGAAAACGCGTTTGACCAGGTTTAGTTGATTTTAATCGACTGGAAATTGGCCATTTTTCAAACGGTCTCAGAATTCAACGAAACTAGTTTTGTTAGGACCGTATCGTCAATACGAAGCTAGAAAATATTTTTCTGGAATTTTTGGTGTTAGTATGTGACCCCGGTAATTTGAAATGTACGTTTAAAATTCAATATAGTGATTTAAATGTAAATTCAACGGAAACTGATTGTAACGATCAAATCAGCTTGCGATACATATCCCATTGTGTTCGGAATGAGGGTTAAACGCTATGGACGACAGGCGGTGGGCCTCGTTTCGAGGTCATGGGTAAAAGTCAACTTTATGCAATTAATTTAATTAATAATAAAAAATATATATAAAATAATATCTCCCTCCCTTTATCTGTCGTTCTGCCCCCCCCCCCTTCTCTTCAAAATCAAATCGGCAAGAAAAAAAGAGGAAAAAAAAAACCCTAAAGCGATCGCCACCGACGCATCCGCCGCCCCCCTCCGTCCGCTTCGCCTGCTCCTCCCTGTTCGAACCCTCCCATCGCGACGCCGATTCGAGAGCCCCCCCAGCCGACGACCTCCCACCGCTGACGAACTGAAGGCCGCCCCACCTCCAACGCCTCCAGTGCCGCCACCTGATGCAAAAACCACCCCCCTCTTCGCAGATCAATGTAAGTATTTTATTTTATTTTTATTTTTATTTCTAATTCTGAAATTACTGATTTTTAAAAAAGTATTAAAACTGATTTTTTTTCAGGATTTTAAAATTGATTTTTAAAGGATTTTAAAACCGATATTAGAATAGGTTTAAATCTGATTTTTTATAAAGGTATAAAACTGATTTTTAAGAAGTTTAAAAACTGATTTTATAAAGGTATAAAATCGATTTTTAAGAAGTTTAAAAACTGATTTTATAAAGGTATAAAACTGATTTTTAAGAGGTTTTAAAAACTGAATTTATTTTAGAACTTTAAAAAGAAAAAAGATTAGAACTTTAAAAAGAAAAAAGATTTGAACTTTAAAACCTGATTTTATTTTAAGATTTAAAATAGAAAAAAAATTAAGATTTAAAATAGAAAAAAAGATTTGAACTTTAAATAGAAAAAAAGATTAGAACTTTAAAAGGAAGAAGATTTGAACTAGGATAGAAAGATCATATTTTTAAAATAGAAAAGACGGAGTTTTTATTAAGTAAAAGAAGTAAGAGATGATTTTTTATATTTTTAAAGTAATAAAATATAATTTTTACATCATAGGAATATTAAAAATATAATCTTTATTTTTGAAAAGGCGGAATCTATATTTTTGAAATCAGATTTTTATATATTGAAAGTCGAAGTAAAAATCAGATTTTTATATATTGAAAGTCGAAGTAAAAATCATATTTTTATATATTGAATAGCGTAGTAAAAATTCGATTTTTACATATGTAGAGAATACGGGCGAAAGCGACAAAAGGCGAAGATTTCTATAAAAGAAGAGTCGTGGGATTGAAATAGCTATTGGTGAGATTTCTGATTTTAAAATTATAAATGTGTGAGAATTTCTCACTCTTCGATTTCTTTTTCAATATATATATATGTGTGAAATGAAAGTGAATTGCTATATATATATATATATATATATATATATATATATATATATATACGCCCCTCGTCCACAAACCATGGACGATATTTATTGGTTGAAATTGTTGTGAAAATTGATTGATAGCGAATGATTGTTTGGGATTGTTTGTGATTGATATTGGTTGATTGTGGTTGAAAAATACCCATTTGTGGTTGAGAAATATTTGGTTGAAACCACATAGGATTAGTTTGTGGAAATGAAATAAATATATACATGCCGCCTGCGTGCGAACTAGTTGCATGATCCCTATTGTCGAAAACCGCGAGGTTTTAAGGTAGAGCGAGGAGCCGTACTAGGGACGGTCCCGGTTTAACTACCCTGCCGTTATGCTGCCGAAATTTTGAATAATATTCGTGTGTTTGAATTATTTTCATATGCTTAAACTATAATTATTCATTGAATAGAAAACATTCATGTGTTAAATTGATATTCATTCGTTGATTAGAAATTCATGTGTTGAATGGTATTCATATTTTGAAATAAATTGTTTGATAATAAAAATCACATTTTTATCTATATATAGAAACTATAGAAAACATTCATGTGTTGAATTGATATTCATTCGTTGATTAGAAATTCATGTGTTGAATGGTATTCATATTTTGAAATAAATTGTTTGATAATAAAAATCATCTTTTTATCGACTATATGAACTGTGTAAAATAACCTCGTTTTAAAAGAAATTGTTTTATGATAAAAATCCCATTTTTATCACCAACTTGAACTATATAGAAGAATAGTATTTTGAAATGCATTGTTTTACAATAAAAATCACATTTTTATTGTATGCATAAATCGTTGAAATGTGAAGTGTTAAAAATAGCCACTTGTTCAAAATAAACATATATGAGTTGAAATATTCATTAATTAGCTAATGAAATGATTTGCACCTATTTATGTAACATTAGAATGAATGGTGTTTTTAAACCAAATAGAAATCAAATATGAAGTTGAATAGAAAATGATAAATGATATGAACAGTATATATATGTACATGCATATTCATTGAACAGGTTATCGCAAAGGGGCTAGAGAAGAGGAATAAAATTTTGTGCCCGACAAATAGGTACACATTTACTGTTTTGTTTGGGTGATGATTTTATGAGCCTGTTGGCTAGCCGCTTGGCTTTTTCTTTTTCTTTTTGAGATTAGAAGGACCGGGAAAGCTATTTGCGATTTCCCGATGCTCCCGGTGCAGGGGAGGTTATGGCGAAATTTTCCAAAATTTTAAGGTGTTAGAAAAATATTTGATGTGAAAACGATATGGAAATCATTGAATGAACTATATTTATATAAATATAAATAAAATTAAAACGAAACGAAGCCGTGCAGTTCGTATTTTGAAACCATGATTTCAAACGACTAGTGCGGGAAATCCGACCATTGGATTTTCCCGAAACCTCAACCGTCGGGTTCGCCTTGGAATAATCTTCCCAACGGCACCAACCTTGTAAAAATCCAACGGTTGGATTGTCTGGAATGTTTAATTCAAATCTGATGAAAAACAGCGCCAGAAGCGATTATATTTATATATATATAAATATAATTATATATTTAATCGAATAACGACGCTGCAGTTCGTATTTTGAAATCGAAACTTCAAACGATTGTACCGGGAGATCCGACCGTCGGATTTTCCCGAAACTGGAACCGTTTGATTCGTTTTGAAAAGATCTTTCTAATGATGTAAATTTTGCGAAGATCCAACGGTTAGATTTTCAGATATGTGTAAATCAAATCTGAAGAAAAACAGCGTCACGGCCGCTTTATGGCCCGAAGCGTCATTTTGAATAAATTAGCTATTTTAAAATAAATAAAAATAGCGATAAAGAGTTATAAAATATCACAAGCGATATGGAATGGAAATAAACTGAATTTGCTCGATTTATGTGGCTTTTGATGGTTGAATGTGTTTGGTGTGAAAATTACATTAAAGAACAATATTGGTGTTGTCGAATAATTTAACCATTGAAATAAATCGATTTGGAATTCTAAATATACGTGAATTATTCGAAAAGGCCGAGTTAATTCTCATTTCGAATAATTGACCGACGATTGAAATTCGAACATGAAGACGGTGGTCGAAGACCGGAGATCTTCACCTCGTTTGGATGGTAACCGAGGTCCTGATTGGGAGGCATCCCGAAATATGGATAATGAGTGGTGATCGTCCAGACGTACGTGGTGATCGAAGGGTTTGCGAGGTATTTAGTGCCTCCGGTTTCGTTCAGACCCAGAACGGACTTGTAAATGGACTGTGTGTCAGACATTGGAGTTTATTCTGTGTTGATTGATTTCTGTTAAATATACATCTGTTTGGCGGCGGAGAATTTATTCTTTTGCTTAACGCCCTTCTCTGAGACGCACGAGCTCAGAGGTTGTATATCGACGGACATCAGTCGCATGGCATGAATTGCCTGTGTGGCATGCTAAGATGCAGTGATCAGGGCTTCTGTTGAAAAGAAAAGTCTTGTGGTGATGATCAAAGCACCGCCTGTGTGGCGTAGCTTTGTGTATAACGTGAATTCGCGAGCCTCACACCCCGGTATGAACCTAAAACGGGAGAAGGACCTCAGGGAGGGCATGCGTTTCTTTCTAGCTAGGGTGGTGTCAGTGACCTGCCAGCCCTGACATTTATATACTTTTCACCTATGTGGTTGTTGCTGTTGCGAGGCGCCTCGGTTTGATCGGACGATCCGGGTCCGATGGAGTCATTCGTTGGCTCGTTTACGCCCCAAAGGGCGGGGAAACGTATTGTTCAGGCATTTTAATCCACATCGGTGGACCGGCCCTGTCGCTCCAAGGGCCCACCTGAGTCTGGGTCCTGTGGCTCGGGCTAGAGAGTCACGAATTCGGTAAGGACTATCTTTTGCCTTGGTTCATGACGGAAATCCAATTTCCAAATACGTGATCGTGCGGTTTCAATTGTATATATATATTTGGCGACATAGTGGCATGGGACGCTCATGTCGTCTATGATTGATAGTTATGATTTGAAATTATTTTCAAAACATATAAACACTAGGAATAATATCAAATGCCTTTGTTTTATTCGTATCAAGCATATTTTGGCCATTATAAGGTAAAACTCTATCCTCTGGTTTGCGTTGCATTGCGTGATGGGAACTGAGTCTTATAATGGCTTCATTTTTATAAAAAGCATAGCGATGTTTAAAAGAAAGATTTGTTTTAAAAGCACTGGCAATCCAATGGAGTAAACCCGTTCCACGAAAGTGGCGTGGTCCTGTGATTAGCCAATTATATATGTGTTGAGTGGATTTCTCATACCAGTCCCATGACTGACTCGTAGTTTGTTTCACTTTCAAACTCGGGTGCCCCTCTTTCTACACGGGCAGCCTTGTATTCAGGTTTAGCTGGTTCTTTCTGGATAGCTGGAGCTGAAGATGGATTCTATCATTTATTTCTTTTTATGCTGTTCAGCTCCTATTGTACATATTTTGTTTATTTCCGCTGTAGACATTTATGTATAGCTGAACTGTATTTGTACTAAGTAAGATCCTGTATACTGTGTAACTCTGATGATTACTTTTATCCAGTATATTCTATTGTTCATTTTCTGGTGTATTTATTTAATTCTGTTTTGCTATTATATGTTTCTGTGTTATATTCCAAAGATAACCCTTGTCTCCGTCTAAACGGGATTTCGGGTCGTCTCAACTTATCCTTGTGTACTTAGATCAAAATCAAGACTAAAATATATGTATATATATATATATATCACAATATGTGTGTGTATATATATATATATTCTGCGATCCGAAGGTCATCATGTGTTTGTGATCAGTATCACAAACTTGCACGACAAAAGGGAGTTAACTATGAATCTAATATTCAAACATGTGATCAACAGTCAAGTTTGTCCCCTTTTATCACATACACGTCTGTTTTATTACGATAGTTTTAAATCAGATTAAATCATCAAAATTTAAAACTTGTTTAAGTAATTCTTCCTAACAAATCATATTTGCCAACTTGGAAGAACAAATATTAATATAACAGATTTTGGATACAAGAAAAATAATATGTAAGTACTGGTTATATATATCTATCTATATATCTATACTATATTATAATTACCGAGTTCACAATGGAGTGCTCATAGGCTACCTAAATTTCGCTCCTTAACTAAAGCTGAACAGTCGCTCCAACCCTATCGTGATTACTTCTCTTCGCCTAATCCTTCTCATTCCCTATTGTCCTAAATCCAATCTCAACAACCTGCTCCGCCTCCTCCTCCTTATTTCTCTCCCCCTTCTCCGTCTCCTGTAGTAGATCTTATCTTTCCCATCATGTCCTGCTCGCCCGATGCGCATCACTCTCCACGACAAACCACCAGTTTTGGCCCTCCGACACTTTACCCCATCTTCCTGCCCCGTGCTGCTGCCGTGGACGAATCGTTTGCTTTGGCTGTTTCTTCCCATTCCACCACAAATCCGTAAACCCTAATTCCGTTGGGTTTCTCCACCGTGTGCTTCCCATCGCATCGTTAAGGAGGTATAATCCAGGTTATATGTACTAACACTTCTTCATCGGCCTCTTCAACTTTGTAGATTACATGTATTGCTTGCAGCTAGCTGGAATACATGTTACCTTACCTTTTCGGGGGTTGATAGTTCCTTTTGATTGGAATGCCCAAATGTGTCCCGTTTTTAGGTTCGGCTCTTCAACCTTTTTACATTATCTATTTTTTTCCTTTTTTTCTTCCCACAAGAGATTGTATTTTGTTAACAAAAATTGCCACCCAGGTCTACTACTTGCATCTGGCTGGACTAAACATCATCTTACATTTTCGGGTGCTAATATTTCATTATAATTGGATAGCCCAAATCTGTCCAATTTTGTAGGTGTGTTTCTTCAGCTTTGTTTGAGCATCTCTTTTTTCCTACTCCTTTTTCCCCAACAATACATTGTTGGTTTTTTACAACAAACTACCACACAGGTCATCTATTGCATCATGACTTTAGTGGTTTCGAGTTCATGACAGTTTATAGGTTCTGCTTGCATATATATGAATTATGGATTTACTTTAATTTACATCTCCAGTTGTAGTCAATTTGAAAAATGTTTTCCTTTTATGCTTCTTCCTCACATACATGCACATATTACGCGAGCCATGTGAACATCACATTATTACATGTTAAAACTATTAATGAGAGAGTTAATCATATCCTGAAAATTAAAGTGTGTTAGGTGTGGATATGTTTATTTACTCATTTTGTTATGTTTTCTTTCCATTTCTTTCCATACTTAACTATTTTTTCTTTTCTTTTTTAACATTTTGTTCCACCTTTTTCCATAAACAATTACCTTTCATATCTACTTATGATTTACTACTATGGCTGTGAGATTTTGAGTAAATAATATCTGCTTGGATTTTTCAAGTAACTAAAG
The DNA here is from genome assembly GCA_030737875.1 of Allium sativum. Classification (NCBI taxonomy): domain Eukaryota; kingdom Viridiplantae; phylum Streptophyta; class Magnoliopsida; order Asparagales; family Amaryllidaceae; genus Allium; species Allium sativum. The sequence continues at coordinate 649,378,976 of CM060923.1, forward strand.
TAAACGAAGCATACACAAGTTAGTTACATTGAACGAAAGGAAATGAAGGCGTGTCTATTTCTGTTAATGTTTCTTCGCTCAAAATTCAAAATTGTAAATAACGTTTATGTATTTTGGTTTGACAAACTCTGTCATCCTGTTTCCTTTTGAGATTAAGAATGGTCTATCTTCCCACTTTAGATTGTAGCTCTAGCTCTCATGCTTTAATTGTGCAAATGAATTTGAACTTGATTGCACTGATTTTCTTTTATGTATATGAGCTTTACCTTTAAATGTTTGAAAACGATTTATTGTTTATTATATCTTCAACTAATAATTTCAACGTATTAATAATTGAAGTTAATTTTAACATAACTTTGAACGATAAAGAATGTTTATATTCGCTCAATTTATTTTACTACTAACATCCGTTTTCTACAACATAAATCAGAGTTGACCGCCTACTTTTCATTAATGGTAAGCTTGATTAGCTAATATACCATTCTTTTTGTTGTAGGTTAGGGTATTGGTTGAATTTTAGTAAAATTTTCATTTCCCTCATTTCCAAAATTCATCAAACATAGATTGTGCTCTTTCGTAACTTCACATATGCTGTTTTATTTGAAAAGCTTCGGTTTATTCCTTTATAATCCATTATTTCCTCATGCTGGCTCAAGTTAGCTAAGCCCCCTTCATCGTTTCCATCAGATTGAATATGGATTTTTTTTTTTTTTTTTTTGCCCTAAACTTCTAAAATCAACCAGAAAGATTGGTACGCGAAATTATGTACGTTATAATGATATTCAAATTTCTTAACTTAAACTTGAAGTTAGTTATGAACTTTTAACTTAGCAATTCAATCATTGACAGTTACGATGTAATATTGAATTAAATTTGACATTATTGTCATATAATATGTAATTTTACATTCATATTAACTTTTGTACTCTTCTGTGACGAAACTAATATCAACTGTTTCATATGAATATACGTAACTTTATATTTGTTTGAAATAAAATCTTTTATTTATTTCATTACATTCATTGATGTTTTTAACGGCTTAATTATTCTAACTTCCACTTAAAAATATTTTTACATTCTTGAGTAAACTACATGAACCTTATTTTAAAATGGAAAGAAAATCTCTTATGGAAAATGTTGTACTAACATTACTGACGATTGCACCCTATTTTTGCAACCAAAATGACTCTATTGATTCTAATAACTAGCTTAATTATATACAAGTTGTTTAACAATGCCTACTTTAACAAACCTCACAATGTACGGTCTGCTAACTTCATTCTAATGAGGTGACACATGACCTATTACTATATATTAAAGCTGTTTTGATAGAATTTCCCTTTGTTGAGTTGTTTGTCTACATATCGACATTAATTAAATAGGATATCGAGATTGGAAACATAACAGCAAAGAAATTATGTTTGAATATATAGGGAATGATAACACAAGCCTTGATTATGCATCACTTCTACATGTGAGTGGACGAATTCTTAAACATGATTGTAGAAAATTTGCCCAATTAAATCACAAGTATGACTAACATGGGCGAAGGCAACTATGATTAAGCCGTCTTAATTTAATTTTGTAGAGACATTGAAATGTATGCTTCATTTTTATTGCAATTCGGTTGTAGTCTATCCTAACATGAATTTATGTTTTATTTTATTAAATTAAACATATTCATGTATTTCTATTTCTCCTCCATCACAATTAACGCATTTCTTTTATATTATACTATATCATGTATGAATTCATTTAGATGCTTATAATATATCATGGTCTAAATTTACTGCTATATATGTTTAATACAAAGGTCAGCTGATAATCATTTACAATTAAAATATATTTAGTCATTGCAATTTAATTTTTCAAAATGATGATTACTACATTTCTTTGATAATCATTTACTATAAGTTATTCACTTTTGCAAGTATGGTAGAAGTTATAATTTCTCATAATACAAATCTGGTATATGGTAATAAATTTATAATTGGTGCAAATACCATACAAAGTTATAAATCATTATCTTACAAGGGAATTATCTTCCCTTGGTTTTGATTTGTTAATTATAAATATACATTTACTTAACCAAATGATCATGTTTGTGCAAAGCTAAACAAATCAATTATTTGTTATTTATTTCGCATGCTGACGACACAATTGTTTTGCCTAAAATGACAACAATTTTCTTCTTGATAAAGGCATCGTAGACTCTAATTTTCGATATAAATCAATTTTTAATATATGATCACGTTAACAGATGAGGTTATGACAACCAAATGTCATAGCATGTTTGTTTTCCCGTTTAGCGTGTGTTGACAACAATAAAAGTAGCTACTGAAAACACTTTGTTGTATTAGCTAGCATTTGCTTATGTATTTAATCGATTAATGGTTCATACTTAAGCATGAATTATTTCAAATATGGACATGAAGATGTCTTCCTTCTTTCACTCAACGTTGGGAAATAAATAAGTAAAACATTGTAGTTATTGATAAAAATATCATTCCAACCTATGTGGTCAAGGCGCGTTCTTAGGCGCGCCTACGCGCAAGGCGCACTAGATTGGCTTTTTTAGCTCTTACGGCGCAAGTGTGAGCAAGTCGGAAGAAGGGCGCAAAGAAGCCCTGGGGCAAAAAAACCCAAACCATAAAAACCGCAATTTTTTTTATTAACAGATTTTTTTTTTTTTTAGTCCAGCCCAACATTGTTGAACCGAAACTTCGAGATCTGTTAATCGACTTTTCAACTACTCATTTTAGTATATGACGTGAAGTTATGAAGTTAATTTTTAAATAGCAAACTTATGCTATGGTTTTTTGTTACTAGGTTGAAAACTGCATTACAAATGCATGAAACTGCATATAAATGTTGAAAACATGTGCTAAATTGCAAGCTATGTTACATTTTTTTTAACAGACAAAAAACTGCATTAAAAATGCAAAAAAAAGCATAAAAATGCAGAAAACTGCAAACAAAAGCCATAAACCTGCATTAAAAAGCAGTAGTTTCCTTTTTTTTTTGCAGTACGAAAAAGGCGCAAAAACGGTGCACCGCGTGAAAAACCTCAATGCGTAGGCCTTGGCCTTTTTTTCTTCTTTTCGCCTTCACTACATAGATACCTACCTCTTCATACATACTATCATATTGGTTAGTCATTGTGAAATAAATGAAACAATTATTTATAAATATAAAGGGTACATGATATTTTCCTTCAAATTAGCGTCGAACTATGATTTATTTATATTGACCCACATATCTATTTCTCACTAATTTTGTGTATGTATATTGATTGTATTGTGGGATCCAATGTTTAAAATGCATGTTTGCAACATTCGAGCCTTTATGTCAGCAGTGTCCTTCTTATGCATGTTGACTGTATCATATGCACTTGCAAAGATGAAAAAATATGATTATTTTGAAAATTTGTGTAAATACAAGTTGAATCCTTCATTGATTTAATGATTTGCTGTTTGAATTCGGTAACTAATCCCATTCCCCCCCCCCCCACCCCACCCGAATATATTACCTATTTTTACTTCGCCATGTTCCCTCCTCTATATGTTCATCCATTGTTTTCTATTCCTCTACCCATACACGCATTTAGTGCAAATTAAAGCATGCTATCTGTTCCATTCTTGCAATCCTGTTCGGTCATTTTTTCTTTCTTGTACTTGAATGTTCACTTTTTTTGATGACACACCAAATTTTATTTTTTCCATCAACGCACTTCTTCTTCCATGTTCATACCGTGCCCGCAAGATATTTTCTTCCTTACATTCGTCTTGCACATGAATTTTTTCACAAGTTTAATATACATATACTTAAATGATGTAGTGCCTATTTGTACTACAAGAATTTGCTCCTACAGAGTGCTTGTGTCTGTCTCTCTCTTTCTCTCTCTATATATAAAAATATATATATGTATGTATATATATATGTGTGTGTGTGTACATATATACATATACATATATAGTTGACATAGTAGTCAAGGCGCTAAGGCGCCAAACGGCACAAGCATTGAGCGTGGGCATTTTTTTAAGCCTTGGTCTTTTTTGTATGCCTTTTATATGAGTTGAAGCTGTTATTTTACTAACCACAAATTAATTTTTAAACCATATTGTATAATTCATTCAATTATCTACATATTTTATTAATAAGAGTTGAAATTTAAACCATACTTCATGTTTTATTGACAGGAAAAAAAAATATTATGTAACTATTTATAAATAAAATTATGAATTTAGCAAAAAAGGGCACGGTCAAACTGCAAAAACGTGCACTTAAATTGCAACAAGGTGCAAGCCTTAAGGGTAGGACTTTTCTGCGCTCACACGCGTGTACGTACGCACGTCGATAGCTATGATAGTTGATGCTTGTGGTTATAGTTAACGTACAAGGTTAGCTTTTCAAAATTAGTTGACTTTTTTCTTTCAACAGACTACAACTTATGGAAATTTTGTATCCCCGATAAACTTGCATATGAGAACGTTTATTATAGGTGATGTCATGTTTTTCCCCCTTTTTGCTAGAATACTATATGGAAATGCAATGATCCACTGTGAATAGAAAAATGGAAACATCCATACCTGTCATGTTGTGACGATCCCAAAATCCGAGGGGTGGTATTAAGGATAATCATTGGAATATAACACATTAATCATCAAAGCAGAGTACAGATAATAGCAGAAACAATAAATAGAATAATTTTACATGGATATGGCAGCGGAATCACAACATGTAATAACATCAGAATAGCATAGCGTAGGATATAACTTAGTAAATAAAAAGGAAAGTGATCAGTCATCATCGCCAGAGGCGGAATACATACATGCAGTGAGACATATTAAGGGTATTAGTCTACATCGCCGAAGGCGGTACATATACATACAATAAGAAATACGGAAAGTAAATCAGTCTGCATCGCCAGTGGCGGAATCATAATATAAGTACAGTAATGGCGGAAAAAGTCAAAATCGTCTCTGTGGAGTCAGCCTCGCCATGAGCCAAAAATGCACTCTATGCAACAGTGCAGAGCCAAAAACAACCTGTCACCTGTGAACTAGGCTGCCCGTGCGAAAATAAGGGCACCCGCGTTTGCAAAGTGAAACAAACAACGAGTCAGTCATGGGGAGTGGTATGAGGAATCTATTTAACAGTTTAAACAACAGTGATAGCAAATCATAGGACCACGCCACTTTCGCGGAACGGGTTTATTCCAGTGATTGCTAGTGCATTTAAAATAAAGTAAATTCTTTTAAAACAACGCAATGCTTTTAAAAAGAATGAAGCCATTATAAGACTCAAGTCCCATCACACAATGCAACGCAAGCCGAAGGATAGAGTTTTACCTTATAATGGCCAAATATGCTTGATATGTATAAAGAAAAATCATTTGATATTATTACTAGTGCTTATATGTTTCAAAAATGAATAGCATCATAAATATCAATCATAGGCGACATGAGCGTCCCATGCCACTATGTCGCCATATATAAGTTACAATCGAATCCGTTATCTCGTATTGGAAATTGGATTTCCGTCATGAGTCGAGGCAAGGGGCAAGCTCCTCTCCGCTTCGAGACACTCTAGCAAATGCCTCAGGACTACACACTCTGGGTAACCCCTGGATCGGCTGGGTCGGTCCTCTCTTACATTTGAGGATTGGCAATTCCTGAGCACACGTTTCCCGGTCCTTACAGACCTATAATCGAGGCGCCTCGCATTCCAACAACCACATAGGTGAAAAATAGATATATATGTCAGGGCTGGTAAGTCACTGACACCACCATAGCTAGAAAGAAACGTCGTGCTCTCCCAGCGGCCCGTATCCCGTTTTTAACTCATACCGGGGTGTGAGGCTCGCGAATCTACGAAATACACAAAGCCAGGCCACGTAGACCTTGCTTTGATCATCATCCACAAGACTTTGCTTTGCAACAGAAGCCTTGATCACAGCATCTTGGCATGCCACATAGGCAGTCCACTCCATACGATTGATTTCTATCGATATATAACCTCTGAGCTCGTATGTCTCAGAGAAGGGCGTTAAGCAAAAGAATAAATTCTCCACCGCCAAACAGATATATATTTAATAGAGATCAATTAGTATAGAACAAAATCCAATGTTAGACACACAGTCCATTTACAAGTCCGTTCTGGGTCTGAACGAAACCGGAGGCGTCAATTCCTCGTATATCCGTACAATCAACACATACGTTCAGACGGCTACTACTTCTGTCCCTTTCCGGTAGCTACTGCGGTTAGGAACCTCAGCAGCGCCCATCCAACCGATACGAAGATCGTCGGTCCTGAATCGTCTTTGCATTTTCCAATTCGAATCGCTTGATAAATTATTTGAAATGAGGGTTAGCTCGGCCTTTTCAAATAATTCACGTCATTAGAATTTAAATCGATTCTTTCTATGGTTATATTATTCGACATCCATCTTTCAGTTCTTTAGTGTTATTTTCGTGTCAAACACATACAACCATCAAATATCAAACAATTCAAGCCCAATTGGTTTATTTGCAATCTATGTTGCTTATAATATTTTATAACGATTTTTCGCCATTTTTATTTATTAAAAATGGCCATATTTAATTAAACGACGTTTCAGGTCGTGCCGTGGCACTGGCGCTGTTTTTCCCCTAATTTGTTTTACACATATCGGAAAATCTAACCGTTGGATTTCTACAAAGTCTATATCAGTGGGAAGATATTCCCAAAGCGAACCCAACGGTTCCAGTTTCGTGAGAATCCGACGGTCCGATCTTCCACACTAGTAGTTTGAAGTTACGGTTTCAAAATTCGAACTACAGCGTCGTTATTCGATTTAATTTAAATATATTTATATATAAATATAAACGATTCTGGCGCTGTTTTTCTTCAGATTTGAATTAAACATTCCGGACAATCCAACCGTTGTATTTTTACAAGGTTGGTGCCGTTGGGAAGATATTTCCAAGTCGAACCCAGCGGTTGCGGTTTCGGGAAAATCCGATGGTCGGATTTATCATACTAATCATTTCAAATTACGATTCCGAAACACGAACTGCACGGCCTCTATTCCTTTTAATTATATATTTATATATATATATAGTTCATTCTATAATTCCAACTATAGCTCATTCTATATTTTCAACTTCGTTTTTACTTCAAATATTTCACTAACGCCTTAATATTTCGAAAAATTTCGCCATAACCTCCTTTGTACGGGGAGGGGTTTGGAAATTTATTGGACCGTGTTAGGTACCCAATAAATCCTAAAAAGCATCCACATATTTATAGTGATATATTCTGGTGTTTACGGGGGAGCATGTAAAGATAATCACTCCAGAGAATAAATTCTCGTCACCCCGTTTCCGTGTGGAAATAAATAGTCCATGTGCCGTATCTAATAACTAGAGCGACGTGATTATTGTCAACTCCAGACCCGTGTGGGGTTTTTATTAATCTGGCAATTTATCGTTATATTTTATATAGTCCATATCAGTCATCAGTTCAACCTGTAGTATATAGTCATCGCCATACAAGCCTCTCGCTCGTATGGTAAATCTTCCACCTCGTCACACAAGCTCCAATTGCTTATGTGGATTATGATGAAGTATGCCTATCGTCAAGAAGTATGCCATGTAGTGTAGTTCAAAATTAATTGTTACTATCCTATGGCGATGTTTATTATTTCACACAGAATAACCAGCACTCCGCATCCAATGGCATTCACAGGAGTTGATATATAAATAAAATTGCGCAGCCAACTCATCAAGGTTTACCTATTTGTCGGGCACGCAAATAATTTCTTTACTCTACAGCTAATGCATTTTTCCTGTTCAACACATGTACATATATGCAGAACAAAGCTAATAATTATATTTCTAGCAAACTATTATTTATTTCAACACGTGTGTATTTTTATCTAAGCGTATACATGACAAAAGAAATATTTTTATCATCAAAAATATTTATTCAACACGTGAATGTTTTTAGCACTCCATATTCACAATAAAAATATAGTTTTCATTGTCGATTCATTTTATTTTAAAATACGATAACATTCAACACATGAAATTCAAATCGACGAACGAATTGCAACTCAACGCATGAATATTCGCTATGGATTGTATATATATATATATATATATATATATATATAAATGTGATTTTTATCGCTAAAGCTATTTGTTTAAATTCAAATAATATTCAACACATGAATTTCAACTCAACGAATGAATTGCAACTCAACACATGAATATTCGCTATGGATTGTATATATATGAAAATGTGATTTTTATCGCTAAAGCTATTTGTTTAAATTCAAATAATATTCAACACATGAATTTCAACTCAACGAATGAATTGCAACTCAACACATGAATATTCGCTATGGATTGTATATATATAAAAATGTGATTTTTATCACTAAAGCTATTTGTTTAAATTCAAATAATATTCAACACATGAATTTCAACTCAACGAATGAACTGCAACTCAACACATGAATATTTTCTGTAGTTCGTATATATATAAAAATGTGATTTTTATAGCTAAAGCTATTTGTTTAGATTCAAATAATATTCAACACATGAATTTCAACTCAACGAATGAATTGCAACTCAACACATGAATATTCGCTATGGATTGTATATATATATAAATGAGATTTTTATAGCTAAAGCTATTTGTTTAAATTCAAATAATATTCAACACATGAATTTCAACTCAACGAATGAATTGTAACTCAACACATGAATATTTGATATAGCATATGTAAATTATTTCAACGAATGAAAATTATTCTAACACATGAATATTTCAGAAAATTTCGGCAGCATAACGGTAGGGTAGTTAAAACCGGGACCGTCCCTAGTACGGCTCCTCGCTCTACCTTAAAACTTCGCGGTTTTTGACAATGGGGATCATGCATCTAGCTCGCACGCAGGCGGCATGTTTTAATTTCAATTCCACAATCCTATTCTAATTTGTTTCAACCACAAGAGGGTATTTTTCAACCACAAAGGTATTTTTCAACCACAAAGGTATTTTTCAACCACAAGGGTATTTTTCAACCAAAAAGGTATTTTTCAACCACAATATCAACCACAAACAATTATTTCCAACCATTCATCATACCATATAATATTACGTCAATCACAAGCAATAAATATCGTCCATGGTCTGTGGACGAGGGGAGTATATATATATATAATATAATAATTCACTTGCATTTCATCACAATTCAAAGCATATATGTTTCATTCAACGCTTGTAAAATTTATACGTCGCTAATATAACTTATACAACACATGTACATGAGGTATACAATGCGTATATAATTTACACTTCGCTTATATAATTTATACAATGCAATTTCATTCACACAATTAGTTTAGATTCCTCACATTGGTTATTGTAGTGCTAAAAATCGTAGGTAGGTCAGAAAAATCCGCGGCTTCTTCTAGAATGTAGAGAGCCTCCTTGCGGTCACGGTGTCTCCTGTTTCATCGAATTTCGTTAACACACTAAAAAGATATGATTTTTCAAAGTTTTGCAACACTTAAAAGTGTTATTTTCATTTCAGAAATTTATATCAGAAAAGTTTTCAAAGCTTCAAAACTAGGTCTTGATTTTTAAGCCAAACCGTACCTCGTTGCTTCGATCAGACCACACGGCGTCAGAGGGCTACGAATCACCTTCCGATCGGCGGTGGTGGCGATGAACTCGGTGGCTCCTGCGAATCGCGGCGGCGCTGCAAAGGGCGCGACTTCCTCCTCGAAATTCAACGCGTATAGTTGATGGATTGAGGCGAGGCTTGGTCGGATTTATAGAGGAGGCGGAGGCGATCAGAAGCTTCAACTGGCGTAGGCGGCGTAACGGACTGTGGCGGTGGCAAAAGCGACGAGAAGTTTCGAGCTTCGTGCGTCGTCCAAATCGCTGGCGGCTAGGGTTTTTTTCCGAGTTTTTTTTTAAAAGAAAAAATCCTATTGGTCCGAGCTATATAGTAAATTTTAAATAGTGTTTTCTCAAACGAACTCCTTTTTAAACCCAACGACTGTCGCCCTTAGATAAATACCCCCATTCGAGACTCAATGGAATATGTTTTGTTGGCCAATTCGACTGTTACAGTCAGTTATTTTTCAAATTAAAATATAAAACATTCGATATTTAATTTAAACGTACATTTCAATTTGCCAGGGCCACAAACTGAATCGAAAAATTCCAGAAAAATAAATCTAGCTTTGTTTTGACAATACGGTCCTAACAAAACCAGTTTCGTCAAATTCTGAGCTCGTTTGAAAAACGGCCATTTTTAGGTCTACCTATTTTAACAGAATTTGATCAATCACATTTTATATTGCCCCGCTCACATACTAGCTTCAAAAATTATGAAATTTGAAACTTAGCAATAATTTGACATCCCGGACCCAACAAAAGTGGTTTCGTCGAATTCCGAGGTCGTATGCAAAATATCAATTTTCCAGGGCTATATATGCTATATAGCAACCTTTCGGAAAATTCATTTGGCCATAACTTTTGATTTCCGTTATGAAATTTTGATTTTTTCGGATTTGTTAGAAAGGTATTCATAAACAGATTTAAATATTTTCAGTTTCGCTAAAATCCGTTATAATTTCCACCCGGTACAGTCAGACAAAGTTTGTATTCAAAATTTCAAACTGCAATACTATGCCCAATTCTATATTTTATTGAAATATGCTATTTCAACTATTCAAATTCGTTGGTAATAACCAAATTTAAAAATTTTAAATTGGTTCACATTTTCCGGGTTATTACAATCTCCCCCACTTAAAACTTTTCGTCCTCGAAAAGGAAATAACAGCAAAGTAGGAAATAAAATGTAAATGCAAAGTATTGTAAAGGTACCTTGTACCGGAGTTAGTCAGAGATGTCCACTCTGCATTTGGGATAGGCTTGTTTAATGCTTTCCTCAGTTTCCCAAGTACAGTCTCTAGGATCACTACTCCACTGCACTTTGACTAGATGAATCTTCTTCCTCCTTAGCTCTCTAGTTTCTTTGCCAACTATCTTTAATGGCTCTCTTCTGGGTGCTAATTCTGGAGTTATTTCAATATCCTGTTGCGCAGCTTCTTCCACAACAAGATCGGGATCATGAACATGTTTTCTGAGTTGAGACACGTGGAACACATCATGCACACCAGGCAACCAATCAGGTAATTAAACCCTATATGCAAGAGTTCCAATCCGTTCAAGTATAGGAAAGGGACCAATAAATCTCGGTGCTAACTTCCCAGTCTTGCAAAATCTGATTACTCCCCGCATTGGAGAAACTCTTAAATAAACATAATCGCCAACGGCAAATGATATATCCCTTCTTCTCGCATCAGCATAACTTTTCTGTCGGCTCTGTGCGGTTTTCAATCGCTTCTTAATGAAATCAACTTTATCCGATGCTTCTTGAATCACATCGGGCCCTAACACAAGTCTGTTGCCAGGTTCTACCCAACATGCGGGTGATCTGCATGGTCTACCGTATAATGCTTCGAATGGATACATTCCCAAACTTGCTTGATAGCTATTGTTGTAAGAGAATTCGGCTAAATGTAAGTGATCTTCCCATGAGCCTCCAAAATCGATAACGCAAGCCCGCAGTAAATCTTCTAGAATTCTATTCACCCGCTCGGTTTGGCCGTCTGTCTGAGGGTGATAAGCGGTGCTTAGATTCAATTTGGTTCCCAATTCCGTCTGGAATGCTTCCCAGAATTTGCTACTAAACAGGGGATCTCTATCACTGACTATATTGAGCGGCACTCCATGTAGTTTAACTATTTCTTTGAAGTAAATCTGGGCTAGACTTTGAGTCGTTCTGTTGGATCGGACAGGTATGAAATGGGCAGTCTTCGTGAAGCGATCTACGATTACCCATATACTGTCGTTTCCTTTTCTAGTTCGAGGCAGGCCATCGATGAAATCCATCGAAATTTTCTCCCACTTCCATCCTGGAATTTCTAATGGTTGTAATAATCCAGCCAATTTCTGCTGATCGCTCTTAACTAGCTGGCAAGTGGAGCATCTGCTAACATATATTGAAATATCCCTTTTCATCACCTTCCACCAGAATGTGCGCTTGATATCATTATACATTTTGCTCACACCGGGATGGATACTCAATTTGGACTTGTGGCATTCATCAAGTATTTCTCTTCTGAGCTCTGGGATTCCAGGCACACAAATTCGCCCTTGTAATCTTAGGACCTCTTGGCTATCAAGGCTAAAATCTGAGGGTTTTCCTTCTCGGATCCGCTGGCTAATCCTTTTAATGAATTCATCGTCCTTCTGTAGAATAGTAATCTTATCTTCTAAGGAAGAAGTAATGATAAAACTGGCAATGATTTCATTCTTTCTACTGAGCGCATCTGCGACAACATTGGCTTTCCCCGGAGTGTATAGGATCTCAAAATCGTATGCTGCAAGGAATTCTAACCAACGCTGTTGTCTCAAATTTAGATCTTTTTGAGTGAATAGATATTTCAAGGATTGATGATCGGTAAATAGTTCGAACTACTCGCCCAATAAATAATGCCTCCAGATTCTTAAAGCAAACACGATAGCTAATAACTCAAGATCATGAGTTGCATAGTTTCTTTCATGTGGCTTCAGGTGACGGCTGGCATAAGCGATCACTTGGCCTTTTTGCATTAGCACTGCGCCTAGCCCTCTAATAGAAGCGTCTGTCCATACCATCAAGTCTTGGTTGCCTTCTATAATTGTCAATACTGGAGCGGTTGTCAACTTCAGTTTCAGCTCCTGGAAAGCTTCTTCACATTCGGGAGTCCATTTGAATTTCCCATGCTTCTTTGTAAGCTTTGTCAATACACCAGATATCTTTGAAAAATCCTGAATGAATTTCCTATAGTAACTAGCCAATCCAAGGAAACTTCGAACTTCTGTGGGGGTAGTAGGTTGTTTCCAGTTCTGAATCGCTGTAATTTTGCTTGGGTCTACAGCAATTCCTTCCTTTGATACGACATGGCCTAGGAATTTAACTTCATCCTGCCAGAAGACACACTTAGAAAATTTAGCTTTCAAGACATTTCTCCTTAGAATTTTCAACACTTTTCTAAATGTTTTGCATGTTTGTCTTCCGACTTTGTGTAGATTAAAATGTCATCGATGAAGACTAGAACAAATTTATTCAATACACCCCGGAACACTCTGTTCATAAGATCGACGAAGTATGCCGGAGTGTTACACAAGCCGAACGGCATTACTAACCATTCGTAGAATAGATCGGGGCCCCTGAAGGCTGTCAAAGGAACACAATCTTCGGCTATACGCAATTAGTGGAAACCGGTAGCTAGGTCCATTCTGGAGAATACTGTTGCTCCATTTAATTGATCTAGCAGATCGTCTATTCGGGGCAAGGGATATTTGTTCTTCAGTGTCTGCTTATTGAGATCTCGGTAATCAACACAAAGTCTTAGAGTACCGTCTGATTTCGGGACAAATACTACTGCTGCTCCCCAAGCTGAAAAGCTCGGTCTAATCAGACCTTTCCAAAGCAATTCTCGGGTTTGACTACCTAACTCTTCTTTTTCTTTCGGGGCCATTCTTCTAATTGGATGTACTACTGGTCGGGCGTTAGGAATTAGATCTATTCTAAATTCAATTTCTCTTTGCGGCGGCAAGTTTTCTACTTCTTCAAATACATCCGCGTAGTTTTTAACGACCGGTATCTTTTCTAATGAAGGGGGAGTAACTTCTAAAGAAGACCAAAATTCTGTTCTATTAATTTCTGAACCGAGACATGGTATAGTGATATGCCCCGATTTTGTTTCAATTTTCACGATCCTTTCGGCACATCTAACTTCAGCCTTATATTTTGTCAACCAGTCCAGCCCCAGTATAATATCATATTCGGAAAGGTCCATGACAATCAAATCAAAAGGAAATCGGTATCGAGAAAAGGAAATAGGTACTTTACAATATATACCGAGACTAACAGAACCTCCTATCGGGTTTCAAACTTTAATTGGTTCTTTAAGTTTTCTTCGTTTCAATTTTAACTTGTGAACAATGTTACCAGAAATGAAGCTACGTTATGCACTTGTATCAAAAAGTAAAGAAACAGGAATATTTTTAATGGTAAGGGTACCTCCCAAGACGTCGGGTTTACCTGATCCATCGGTGGTAGCTGGCGGGGTCTTCCCGTCATACACATGAGCCACTTGTGCATTCTGCTTTAGAGGACAATTCCTGCTATAGTGTCCCTTCTTATGGTAGTTGTAGCATTCGGCTGAGTCATTTGCCTTTGGTTTCCTTGGGGCTTTGCATACATTAGAAAAATGACCTGGCTTCCCGCAGTTGTAGCAATTTCCTTTCGGGATCTTTCCAGGTTTCTGAGTAGCGGCCGCTGTAATGCTAGACTCGGGTTGATCTGTTGAAGCCTTGCGCTTATTTCTAGCTTGGCTTTTGGCGCGGTCTTGGGTGGCGTGTCTTTCATCCATATCGTCATAATTGCAAGCCATTACTACCAATTCTGAGAAGGAGAGTTTGATGTTGCTCATAGCTCTGTCATGGTACTTGCGCTTTAGCCAAAATATGAATCTCTTGTTCTTTGCTTTGTTGGTCATAATAAGCTCTGGAGCATAGCGCGACAACTGGGAGAATTTATTGAGATAATCCTGGATAGAGAGTCTCCTTGTTGGAGATTATCAAACTGCTCTCGCATCCTCTCAAGAGCCTGTTCAGGTACAAACTTCTCATTGAACATAAATGCAAAGTATTGTAAAGGTACTTTGCACCGGAGTTAGTCAGAGATGTCCACTCTGCATTTGGGATAGGCTTGTTTAATGCTTTCCTCAGTTTCCCAAGTACAGTCTCTAGGATCACTACTCCACTGCACTTTGACTAGATGAATCTTCTTCCACCTTAGCTCTCTAGTTTCTTTGCCAACTATCTTTAATGGCTCTCTTCTGGGTGCTAATTCTGGAGTTATGTCAATATCCTGTTGCGCAGCTTCTTCCACAACAAGATCGGGATCATGAACATGTTTTCTGAGTTGAGAAACGTGGAACACATCATGCACACTAGGCAACCAATCAGGTAATTAAACCCTATATGCAAGAGTTCCAATCCGTTCAAGTATAGGAAAGGGACCAATAAATCTCGGTGCTAACTTCCCAGTCTTGCAAAATCTGATTACTCCCCGCATTGGAGAAACTCTTAAATAAACATAATCGCCAACGGCAAACGATATATCCCTTCTTCTCGCATCAGCATAACTTTTCTGTCGGCTCTGTGCGGTTTTCAATCGCTTCTTAATGAAATCGACTTTATCCGATGCTTCTTGAATCACATCGGGCCCTAACACAAGTCTGTTGCCAGGTTCTACCCAACATGCGGGAGATCTGCATGGTCTACCGTATAATGCTTCGAATGGATACATTCCCAAACTTGCTTGATAGCTATTGTTGTAAGAGAATTCGGCTAAATGTAAGTGATCTTCCCATGAGCCTCCAAAATCGATAACGCAAGCCCGCAGTAAATCTTCTAGAATTCTATTCACCCGCTCGGTTTGGCCGTCTGTCTGAGGGTGATAAGCGGTGCTTAGATTCAATTTGGTTCCCAATTCCGTCTGGAATGCTTCCCAGAATTTGCTACTAAACAGGGGATCTCTATCACTGACTATATTGAGCGGCACTCCATGTAGTTTAACTATTTCTTTGAAGTAAATCTCGGCTAGACTTTGAGTCGTTCTGTTGGATCGGACAGGTATGAAATGGGCAGTCTTCGTGAAGCGATCTACGATTACCCATATACTGTCGTTTCCTTTTCTAGTTCGAGGCAGGCCATCGATGAAATCCATCGAAATTTTCTCCCACTTCCATCCTGGAATTTCTAATGGTTGTAATAATCCAGCCAATTTCTGCTGATCGCTCTTAACTAGCTGGCAAGTGGAGCATCTGCTAACATATATTGAAATATCCCTTTTCATCGCCTTCCACCAGAATGTGCGCTTGATATCATTATACATTTTGCTCACACCGGGATGGATACTCAATTTGGATTTGTGGCATTCATCAAGTATTTCTCTTCTGAGCTCTGGGATTCCAGGCACACAAATTCGCCCTTGTAATCTTAGGACCTCTTGGCTATCAAGGCTAAAATCTGAGGGTTTTCCTTCTCGGATCCGCTGGCTAATCCTTTTAATGAATTCATCGTCCTTCTATAGAATAGTAATCTTATCTTCTAAGGAAGAAGTAATGATAAAACTGGCAATGATTTCATTCTTTCTACTGAGCGCATCTGCGACAACATTGGCTTTCCCCGGAGTGTATAGGATCTCAAAATCGTATGCTGCAAGTAATTCTAACCAACGCTGTTGTCTCAAATTTAGATCTTTTTGAGTGAATAGATATTTCAAGGATTGATGATCGGTAAATAGTTCGAACTTCTCGCCCAATAAATAATGCCTCCAGATTCTTAAAGCAAACACGATAGCTAATAACTCAAGATCATGAGTTGCATAGTTTCTTTCATGTGGCTTCAGCTGACGGCTGGCATAAGCGATCACTTGGCCTTTTTGCATTAGCACTGCGCCTAGCCCTCTAATAGAAGCGTCTGCCCATACCGTCATGTCATGGTTGCCTTCTATAATTGTCAATACTGGAGCGGTTGTCAACTTCAGTTTCAGCTCCTGGAAAGCTTCTTCACATTCGGGAGTCCATTTGAATTTCCCATGCTTCTTTGTAAGCTTTGTCAATACACCAGATATCTTTGAAAAATCCTGAACGAATTTCCTATAGTAACTAGCCAATCCAAGGAAACTTCGAACTTCTGTGGGGGTAGTAGGTTGTTTCCAGTTCTGAATCGCTGTAATTTTGCTTGGGTCTACAGCAATTCCTTCCTTTGATACGACATGGCCTAGGAATTTAACTTCATCCTGCCGGAAGACACACTTAGAAAATTTAGCTTTCAAGACATTTCTCCTTAGAATTTTCAACACTTGTTCTAAATGTTTTGCATGTTCGTCTTCCGACTTTGAGTAGATTAAAATGTCATCGATGAAGACTAGAACAAATTTATTCAATACACCCCGGAACACTCTGTTCATAAGATCGACGAAGTATGCCGGAGTGTTACACAAGCCGAACGGCATTACTAACCATTCGTAGAATAGATCGGGGCCCCTGAAGGCTGTCAAAGGAACACAATCTTCGGCTATACGCAATTGGTGGAAACCGGTAGCTAGGTCCATTCTGGAGAATATTGTTGCTCCATTTAATTGATCTAGCAGATCGTCTATTCGGGGCAAGGGATATTTGTTCTTCAGTGTCTGCTTATTGAGATATCGGTAATCAACACAAAGTCTTAGAGTACCGTCTGATTTCGGGACAAATACTACTGCTGCTCCCCAAGCTGAAAAGCTCGGTCTAATCAGACCTTTCCAAAGCAATTCTCGGGTTTGACTACCTAACTCTTCTTTTTCTTTCGGGGCCATTCTTCTAATTGGATGTACTACTGGTCGAGCGTTAGGAATTAGATCTATTCTAAATTCAATTTCTCTTTGCGGCGGCAAGTTTTCTACTTCTTCAAATACATCCGCGTAGTTTTTAACGACCGATATCTTTTCTAATGAAGGGGGAGTAACTTCTAAAGAAGACCAAAATTCTGTTCTATTAATTTCTGAACCGAGACATGGTATAGTGATATGCCCCGATTTTGTTTCAACTTTCACGATCCTTTCGGCACATCTAACTTCGGCCTTATATTTTGTCAACCAGTCTAGCCCCAGTATAATATCATATTCGGAAAGGTCCATGACAATCGAATCAAAAGGAAATCGGTATCGAGAAAAGGAAATAGGTACTTTACAATATATACCGAGACTAACAAAACCTCCTATCGGGTTTCAAACTTTAATTGGTTCTTTAAATTTTCTTCGTTTCAATTTTAACTTGTGAACAATGTTACCAGAAATGAAGCTACGTGATGCACCAGTATCAAAAAGTAAAGAAACAGGAATATTTTTAATGGTAAGGGTACCTCCCAAGACGTCGGGTTTACCTGATCCATCGGTGGTAGCTGGCGGGGTCTTCCTATCATACACATGAGCCACTTGTGCATTCTGCTTCAGAGGACAATTCCTGCTATAGTGTCCCTTCTTATGGTAGTTGTAGCATTCGGCTGAGTCATTTGCCTTTGGTTTCCTCGGGGATTTGCATACATTAGAAAAATGACCTGGCTTCCCGCAGTTGTAGCAATTTCCTTTCGGGATCTTTCCAGGTTTCTGAGTAGCGGCCGCTGTAATGCTAGACTCGGGTTGATCTGTTGAAGCCTTGCGCTTATTTCCAGCTTGGCTTTTGGCGCGGTCTTGGCTGGCGTGTCTTTCATCCATATCTTCATAATTGCAAGCCATTTCTACCAATGCTGAGAAGGAGAGTTTGATGTTGCTCATAGCTCTGTCATGGTACTTGCGCTTTAGCCCAAATATGAATCTCTTGTTCTTTGCTTTGTTGGTCATAATAAGCTCTGGAGCATAGCGCGACAACTGGGTGAATTTATTGAGATAATCCTGGATAGAGAGATCTCCTTGCTGGAGATTATCAAACTGCTCTCGCATCCTCTCTAGAGCCTGTTCAGGTACAAACTTCTCATTGAACATAGCTTTGAATTGCTCCCAGGTCCTGACAGTACCTGCTGCATCCTCTGAGGTAATGGCATCCCACCACAGCTCTGCTTCCTCTTATAGGAGCCAAATACCAAGTCATGCTTTGTTGTTGGTTCCCATACCCATGCCTTCAAAGATTTTCTCACAGGTCTTCAACCAAGCTATAGCCTCGGTCACTGTACCAGTGCCAGTAAAGGGTTTTCCCCCAAGGTTCCTATACCTCTTCGCTACTTTGTCTAGCTCAAAGTCCTTAGGTGCTGGTGGCTGAACAATAGGGCCTTCCACAACTACGGGGATATTCCCCCGTCCTCCTGCTGCTTCTCCTCGGCCTCCACGGCCTCCTCTAGCTGCTGCTGCTGCTCGTGTAGCCATCTAAGAGAATGCTGTATAAGCAAGAAAAGAGTCAAGCTCACAGATTTGATAATTTTCATAAATGTTAAAGCAGGTGAATACAAGGAAAGATAATGATGATGTACTGATCAAATTGTTTTGCTAATCTGCTTAGCTCATTCTAGGACATTGCTAATCCTATCTCTAATGAGCTACTCGCATTAGAACACTACTGATCCTATTCTGACGAGGTGTTTAATGTGTTAGATCCCGGAACTAAGGTTAACCAAAGCTCTGATACCAACTGTGACGATCCCAAAATCCGAGGGGTGGTATTAAGGATAATCATTGGAATATAACACATTAATCATCAAAGCAGAGTACAGATAATAGCAGAAACAATAAATAGAATAATTTTACATGGATATGGCAGCGGAATCACAACACGTAATAACATCAGAATAGCATAGCGTAGGATATAACTTAGTAAATAAAAAAGAAAGTGATCAGTCATCATCGCCAGAGGCGGAATACATACATGCAGTGAGACATAATAAGGGTATCAGTCTACATCGCCGAAGGCGGTACATATACATACAATAAGAAATACGGAAAGTAAATCAGTCTGCATCGCCAGTGGCGAAATCATAATATAAGTACAGTAGTGGCGGAAAAAGTCAAAATCGTCTCAGTGGAGTCAGCCCCGCCATGAGCCAAAAATGCACTCTATGCAACAGTGCAGAGCCAAAAACAACCTATCACCTGTGAACTAGGCTGCCCGTGCGAAAATAAGGGCACCCGCGTTTGCAAAGTGAAACAAACAACGAGTCAGTCATGGGGACTGGTATGAGGAATCTATTTAACAGTTTAAACAACAGTGATAGCAAATCATAGGACCACGCCACTTTCGCGGAACGGGTTTACTCCAGTGATTGCTAGTGCATTTAAAATAAAGTAAATTCTTTTAAAACAATGCAATGCTTTTAAAAAGAATGAAGCCATTATAAGACTCAAGTCCCATCACACGATGCAACGCAAGCCGGAGGATAGAGTTTTACCTTATAATGGCCAAATATGCCTGATACGTATAAAGAAAAATCATTTGATATTATTACTAGTGCATATATGTTTCAAAAATGAATAGCATCATAAATATCAATCATAGGCGACATGAGCGTCCCATGCCACTATGTCGCCATATATAAGTTACAATTGAATCCGTTATCTCGTATTGGAAATTGGATTTCCGTCATGAGTCGAGGCAAGGGGCAAGCTCCTCTCCGCTTCGAGACACTCTAGCAAATGCCTCAGGACTACACACTCTGGGTAACCCCTGGATCGGCTGGGCCGGTCCTCTCTTACGTTTGAGGATTGGCAATTCCTGAGCACACGTTTCCCGGTCCTTACAAACCTATAATCGAGGCGACTCGCATTCCAACAACCACATAGGTGAAAAATAGATATATATGTCAGGGCTGGTAAGTCACTGACACCACCATAGCTAGAAAGAAACGTCGTGCTCTCCCAGCGGCCCGTATCCCGTTTTTAACTCATACCGGGGTGTGAGGCTCGCGAATCTACGAAATACACAAAGCCAGGCCACGAAGACCTTGCTTTGATCATCATCCACAAGACTTTGCTTTGCAACAGAAGCCTTGATCACAACATCTTGGCATGCCACATAGGCAGTCCACTCCATACGATTGATTTCTATCGATATATAACCTCTGAGCTCGTATGTCTCAAAGAAGGGCGTTAAGCAAAAGAATAAATTCTCCACCGCCAAACAGATATATATTTAACAGAGATCAATTAGTATAGAACAAAATCAAATGTCAGACACACAGTCCATTTACAAGTCCGTTCTGGGTCTGAACGAAACCGGAGGCGTCAATTCCTCGTATATCCGTACAATCAACACATACGTTCAGACGGCCACTACTTCCGTCCCTTTCCGGTAGCTACTCCGGTTAGGAACCTCAGCAGCGCCCATCCAACCAATACGAAGATCGTCGGTCCTGAATCGTCTTTGCATTTTCCAATTCGAATCGCTTGATAAATTATTTGAAATGAGGGTTAGCTCGGCCTTTTCAAATAATTCACGTCAATAAAATTTAAATCGATTCTTTCTATGGTTATATTATTCGACATCCATCTTTCAGTTCTTTATTGTTATTTTCGTGTCAAACACATACAACCATCAAATATCAAACAATTCAAGCCCAATTGGTTTATTTGCAATCTATGTTGCTTATAATATTTTATAACGATTTTTCGCCATTTTTATTTATTTAAAAATGGCCATATTTAATTAAACGACGTTTCAGGTCGTGCCGTGGCACTGGCGCTGTTTTTCCCCTAATTTGTTTTACACATATCGGAAAATCTAACCGTTGGATTTCTACAAAGTCTATATCAGTGGGAAGATATTCCCAAGGCGAACCCAACGGTTCCAATTTCGTGAGAATCCGACGGTGCGATCTTCCACACTAGTCGTTTGAAGTTACGGTTTCAAAATTCGAACTGCAGCATCGTTATTCGATTTAATTTAAATATATTTATATTTATATATAAATATAAACGATTCTGGCACTGTTTTTCTTCAGATTTGAATTAAACATTCCGGACAATCCAACCGTTGGATTTTTACAAGGTTGGTGCCGTTGGGAAGATGTTTCCAAGGCGAACCCAGCGGTTGCGGTTTCGGGAAAATCCGATGGTCGGATTTCTCCTAATCATTTTCAAATTACGATTCCGAAACACGAACTGCACGGCCTCTATTCCTTTTAATTATATATATATATTTATATATATATAAAGTTCATTCTATAATTCCAACTATAGCTCATTCTATATTTTCAACTTCGTTTTTACTTCAAATATTTCACTAACGCCTTAATATTTCGAAAAATTTCGCCATAACCTCCTTTGTACGGGGAGGGTTTTGGGAATTTATTGGGCCGTGTTAGGTACCCAATAAATCCTAAAAAGAATCCACATATTTATAGTGATATATTCTGGTGTTTACGGGGGAGCATGTAAAGATAATCACTCCAGAGAATAAATTCTCGTCACCCCGTTTCCATGTGGAAATAAATAGTCCATGTGCCGTATCTAATAACTAGAGCGACGTGATTATTGTCAACTCCAGACCCGTGTGGGGTTTTTATTAATCTGGCAATTTATCGTTATATTTTATATAGTCCATATCAGTCATCAGTTCAACCTGTAGTATATAGTCATCGCCATACAAGCCTCTCGCTCGTATGGTAAATCTTCCACCTCGTCACACAAGCTCCAATTGCTTATGTGGAATATGATGAAGTATGCCTATCGTCAAGAAGTATGCCATGTAGTGTAGTTCAAAATTAATTGTTACTATCCTGTGGCGATGTTTATTATTTCACACAGAATAACCAGCACTCCGCATCCAATGGCATTCACAGGAGTTAATATATAAATAAAATTGCGCAGCCAACTCATCAAGGTTTACCTATTTGTCGGGCACGCCAATAATTTCTTTACTCTACAGCTAATCCATTTTTCCTGTTTAACACATGTATATATATGCAGAACAAAGCTAATAATAATATTTCTAGCAAACTATTATTTATTTCAACACGTGTGTATTTTTATCTAAGCGTATACATGACAAAAGAAATATTTTTATCATCAAAAATATTTATTCAACACGTGAATGTTTTTAACACTCCATATTCACAATAAAAATATAGTTTTCATTGTCGATTCATTTTATTTTAAAATACGATAACATTCAACACATGAATTTCAAATCGACGAACGAATTGCAACTCAACGCATGAATATTCGCTATGGATTGTATATATATATAAATGTGATTTTTATCGCTAAAGCTATTTGTTTAAATTCAAATAATATTCAACACATGAATTTCAACTCAACGAATGAATTGCAACTCAACACATGAATATTCGCTATGGATTGTATATATATAAAAATGTGATTTTTATCGCTAAAGCTATTTGTTTAAATTAAAATAATATTCAACACATGAATTTCAACTCAAAGAATGAATTGCAACTCAACACATGAATATTTATGGATTGTATATATATAAATGTGATTTTTATCACTAAAGCTATTTGTTTAAATTCAAATAATATTCAACACATGAATTTCAACTCAACGAATGAATTGCGACTCAACACATGAATATTTTCTATAGTTCGTATATATATAAAAATGTGATTTTTATAGCTAAATCTATTTGTTTAAATTCAAATAATATTCAACACATGAATTTCAACTCAACGAATGAATTGCAACTAACACATGAATATTCGCTATGGATTGTATATATATAAAAATGTGATTTTTATAGCTAAAGCTATTTGTTTAAATTCAAATAATATTCAACACATGAATTTCAACTCAACGAATGAATTGCAACTCAACACATGAATATTTGATATAGCATATGTAATTTATTTCAACGAATGAAAATTATTCTAACACATGCATATTTCAGAAAATTTCGGCAGCATAACGGTAGGGTAGTTAAAACCGGGACCGTCCCTAGTACGGCTCCTCGCTCTACCTTAAAACCTCGAGGTTTTTGACAATGGGGATCATGCATCTAGTTCGCACGCAGGCGGCATGTTTTAATTTCAATTCCACAATCCTATTCTAATTTGTTTCAACCACAAGAGGGTATTTTTCAACCATAAAGGTATTTTTCAACCACAAAGGTATTTTTCAACCACAAGGGTATTTTTCAACCACAAAGGTATTTTTCAACCACAATATCAACCACAAACAATTATTTCCAACCATTCGTCATACCATATAATATTACGTCAATCACAAGCAATAAATTTCGTCCATGGTCTGTGGACGAGGGGAGTATATATATATAATATAATAATTCACTTGCATTTCATCACAATTCAAAGCATATATGTTTCATTCAACGCTTGTCTAATTTATACGTCGCTAATATTACTTATACAACACATGTACATGAGGTATACAATGTGTATATAATTTACACTTTGCTTATATAATTTATACGACGCAATTTCATTCACACAATTAGTTTAGATTCCTCACATTGGTTATTGCAGTGCTAAAAATCGTAGGAAGGTCAGAAAAATCCGCGGCTTCTTCTAGAATGTAGAGAGCCTCCTTGCGGTCACGGTGTCTCCTGTTTCATCGAATTTCGTTAAAACACTAAAAAGATATGATTTTTCAAAGTTCTGCAACACTTAAAAGTGTTATTTTCATTTCAGAAATTTATATCAGAAAAGTTTTCAAAGCTTCAAAACTAGGTCTTGATTTTTAAGCCAAACCGTACCTCGTTGCTTCGATCAGACTACATGGCATCAGAGGGCTACGAATCACCTTCCGATCGGCGGTGGTGGCGATGAACTCGGTGGCTCCTGCGAGTCGCGGCGGCGCTCCAAAGGGCGCGACTTCCTCCTCGAAATTCAACGCGTACAGTTGATGGATTGAGGCGAGGCTTGGTCGGATTTATAGAGGAGGCGGAGGCGATCAGAAGCTTCAACTGGCGGAGGCGGCGAAACGGACTGTGGCGGCGGCAAAAGCGACGAGAAGTTTCGAGCTTCGCGTGTCGTCCAAATCGCTGGCGGCTAGGGTTTATTTCCGAGTTTTTTTTTAAAAGAAAAAATCCTATTGGTCCGAGCTATATAGTAAATTTTAAATAGTGTTTTCTCAAACGAACTCCTTTTTAAACCCAATGACTGTCGCCCCTAGCTAAATACCCCCATTCCGGACACAATGGGATATGTTTCATTGGCCAATTCGACTGTTACAGCCAATTATTTTTCAAATTAAAATACAAAACATTCGATATTTAATTTAAACGTACATTTCAATTTGCCAGGGCCACAAACTGAATGGAAAAATTCCAGAAAAACAAATCTAGCTTTGTTTTGACGATACGGTCCTAACAAAACCAGTTTCGTCGAATTCTGAGCTCGTTTGAAAAACGGCCATTTTTAGGTCGACCCATTTTAACAGAATTTGATCAATCACATTTTATTTTGCCCCGCTCACATACTAGCTTCAAAAATTATGAAATTTGAAACTTAGCAATAATTTGACATCCCGGACCCAACAAAAGTGGTTTCGTCGAATTCCGAGGTCGTATGCAAAATATCAATTTTCCAGGGCTATATATGCTATATAGCGACCTTTCTGAAAATTCATTTGGCCATAACTTTTGATTTCCGTTATGAAATTTCGATTTTTTGGATTCGTTAGAAAGGTATTCATAAACAGATTTAAATATTTTCAGTTTCACTAAAATCTGTTATAATTTCCACCCGGTACAGTCAGACAAGGTTTGTATTCAAAATTTCAAACTGCAATACTATACCCAATTCTATATTTTATTGAAATATGCTATTTCAACTATTCAAATTCTTTGGTAATAACCAAATTTAAAATTTTTAAATTGGTTCACATTTTCCGGGTTATTACACATGTCTTCAACTGCTAGCCAACCTCCAATGATACAGTCTGGTACTTCAACATGTAGTCATAGTTTAAAAATCAATAGCGATGTTCAACCTAAGAGTAAACGATCCAGATCTTCAAAGTCGTTTTTGGACAGCATAAGGGAATTTGGTTCTGGTACATGTGAAGTTTGCTCCGTGCCACATCGTCAACGAAAATGTCATCGTCCTTCAGACATAATTGAAAATTCTTTACCATCTTCCGGTTCGCCCTTAACGTCTCAAGCTTACTTCCCTTCTATTGGGAATTCTAATCTACCTTCGTCTGTTAATGCATCGGGAAACAACCAGACAAACTAGGCATGTATTCTACGTCGTTCTAGTGTATTTGACAACCTTTCTCATTTGACTTTTTCCCATATGCTTCTACTGTCTCTTTTTATCGAAAATTACATTCGTCATTCACCTTACCTGTCATTTATTGATGATTTAGCTGCTCTCACATTTACCATGTTGCTCCGTTCAAGTACTAAACTCAATATTGAACAATGCAGAACCTACCCTGGTTGGTCGAAAAAACAAACACCTTTCGACTTCCTGAGCCTCCATTGTTCAACGGGAAAAAAATATAGCAAAACCTAACATTCAACGTGCATGCTCCGTGCTACATCCAGCTGTACCATCTACAACACATGGTTTGCCTAAATCATCTGCAAGTGCATTCACCTCTTCTTTGCGTCCTGTATTCCTTCTTGATGATATACGTAATGTGTTTGCCTCCAACGCGTGAATATACCTTTTGTTCTTCCATGTTATGTTATCTTAGCCCCCTGTGTTATGCTTGCAGTTAAATGGAAGAAACGACGTCATCGAGTTGGCGTGTTGCAATCCAAAAATATATACACATCCAGAAATATACGCCATGCTACTGTGTTTGTCTATGTGATAAATCCCACTTTTTAGCTGACGATGTGTTTCAATTGTAAACTAAGACCTTCTTTTCTTTTTAGTGCGCGGTCTTTCTTCACACCCCGCTGCTCTATCTACAAGCTATGATGCATTAGATGATACTGAGGGAACTAGAATTGATAATGGGATATCTGCCACTGAACTTCGTACCAGCAGTCCATTGACTATTTTTTTCCGACGCATGCCTGAGCTAGCCACATGTAACGTACATCAACGTAAGTTTTATCTTTCACATTTTATTCAACTCTGCATGTTCGCATTTTAAACATAATTTTGTGCTTAATCCATCATAGGTACCATTTTCAAACCTTGGAATTTTGGGCCTCCAACAAGCACGTGTGTCGAATGTAGTGCAATTTTTTGGTACGCTGAGAGAAACAGGAAAACTGATAATCCAACCTCCGCTAGATTCTCCATATGTTGTCAAGGGGGAAAAGTTTGTTTGCCACTATTACAGAAAACCCCTCCTCTTCTAAAACATCTATTGGATTATAACAAAGGAGGAATATCTGCACGTTTCCGTGAACAAATACGGGTTTACAACTCCATGTTTGCATTCACATCAATGGGCGGACGTGTGGACAATAGTATCAATAATGGTAAAGGAGTCTACGTATTTCGATTGAACGGTCAAAACCATCACAAAATTGGTTCACTCCTCCCCGTTGATGGTGTGCCAAATTTGCACAATTATACATTTACGACACAGAAAATGAAAGGGAGAATAGGTTTTGTGCATGTGGAAATGGCAACCGTAAGGAAATTGATCGTAGATTGATAGATAGACTTATTGCCATGTTCGATGAGATAAATGAACTAGCAAAGGTTTTTAGAATGGCTAGAGATCGATTTACAGTGGCTAATTTGCATAATGTTACTATTCGAATTGTTGGTAGAAGAAACAGTGACGGGTGACAATACAACTTACCCACATCTTCAGAAATAGCTGCTTTAATAGTTGGCGATGACAACCAAGCTGATGTGTACCGCAGTATTATCTTGCAAGAACATACGGGTGTCCTACGTCGTATAAACGAAAAACACCCTTCTTTTATGGCAATGCAGTATCCAATCCTTTTCCCTTTTGCCGAAGACAGATTTAGGCCTAATATTGAGTATCGCAATCCTCAGTTTGCTGATAATGGTGAGAGAATTTATTTAACCATTCGCGAGTACTACGCGTTTCGTTTGCAAAATAGGGATAATAAAGGACAAACATTACTTAGGGGTGGTCGGTTGTTGCAACAGTATATTGTTGATGTATACACCTGTATTGAAGAATAACGATTAAGATGGATTAGAAACAACCAATCGAACATACGATCAGAACTGTACAAAGGGTTGCAAGATGCTTTCCTCGCTGGAGATATTTCTGCTAAATCGGTTGGCAAACGTACGATCTTGCCTTCCAGTTTTACAGGAGCTCCTAGATATATGGTTCAAAATTATCAAGATGCAATAGCTATTTGTCGATGGGGTGGATGCCCAGATTTATTTATCACTTTTACCTGTAATGCAAAGTGGCCAGAAATTGCATACATGCTGGACGTTATTCCAGGTCCAATACCGGAACATCGCCCTGATATCATCGCCCGTGTTTTCCACGTAAAACTGAAAATTTCATCCGGGATATTTATGAAGATGGGCATTTTGGTAGAGCTAAAGCAGGTACTATTTTTGCCAACACAAACATTTAAAAAAAAAAGTAACTTATACTAACTTTTTTCATTCATGTCTTCTAACCCTATGTTTTACGCTTATTTACAGTTGTATACACCGTAGAATTCCAAAAACGAGGGCTGCTGCATGCTCACATCTTACTGTTCTTGCATTCCGAAGACAAACCAAAAGCCCCATTACAGGTTGATAGAGTTATAAGCGCAGAGGTGCCAAATCCAAATATAGACCCAATTGGTTATGATGTCGTCGGACAATTTATGGTTCACGGCCCTTGCGGGCCACCTTATCCAAGTGCACAATGTATGGAAGGTAATGCTTGTGGTAAGCATTATCCAAAGCCTTTTTCAAATGATACAACCTTTGACAAGGATGGCTTCCCAATATATAAACGTCGTAAAAATGGGCATTCCATCCTCACATCATCCGAACTTAAAAGTGACAGTGGATGGATAGTACCACACAATGTAGATTTATTGGTTAAGTATAATGCGCATATAAATGTTGAGGTATGCAATAAAACCAAATCTATCAAATATTTTTTAAATATATCAACAAGGGGCATGATAGAGCAACAATTGTAATTGAAGAAAACGTCAATTATACACAAAGAAATCCCGAACAGGTGGATGAGGTTAAAAAATATCTTGATTGTCGGTATGTGTCCGCTTCCGAAGCATGTTGGCGTATATTTGAGTTTGAGGTACAATATCGTAAACCCTCCGTACAAAGACTAAGTTTTCATCTTCCTGGAGAACACACTGTTACTTTCACTGACAGCGATACGGTACCACAAATTATACAACGACCGAATATAGAACGAACAATGTTCACAGAATGGATGAAAACAAATACGCTCCATCCAGATGTTAGGCTTTTACCTTATGTAGATTTCCCAACAAAGTGGGTATGGTACAAAGAAGAGAAAAAATGGAAAAGAAGACAACGAGGGGAAAAAATAGGTAGGATATATTATGCACACCCAACATCTAGAGAAAGGTTCTACCTACGGATGCTACATAATGTTGTAAAGGGACCAATATGCTATGAAGACATCAGAACAGTTAATGGTATGCTATATGCTGATTTTCAATCTGCATGTGTTGCCCTAGGATTGCTTGAAAATGACAATGAATGGAATAATGCTCTTTTAGAAGCAGCTAATTGGTGTTCAGGCAAAAGCTTACGTCAAATATTTGTAACGATGCTCCTTTTTTGTGAAATTTCTAATCCATCCGAAGTATGGAATAAAAATTGGAATTTGCTGGCAGACAATATACAATGGCATCAACGACGTATCCGCAACAATGCAACGTTGGTTTTGACAGAAGAAGAATTAAAAAATTGTTGTTTAGTAGAACTTGAAAATATTCTTAATTTAACCAATCGTTCTTTGCTTGACTTCCCCGCTATGCCAACTCCAGACTTATTGATGCAGCGTCCTTATCAGAACAGATTAATTGAGGAAGAATTAAACTGCGACCGTGTTTGTTTGGAGCAAGAAGCTATAACAATGTTATCTCAACTTAACATGGAACAAAAGACTATATTTGATGTAGTATCCAATGCTGTTAATCATAACATAGGTTGTTTTTACTTTGTATACGGTAGTGGACGTACTGGGAAAACTTTTCTTTGGAAAACATTGATAACCGACATGCGTTCAAGAGGTAAAATTGTTCTAACCGTTGCATCATCAGGTATAGCATCTCTACTATTACCCGGTGGTAGAACTGCCCATTCTAGATTTAAAATACCGATTAATGCCGCAGAAGATGCAACGTGCGGTATTCCAAAACAGTCAAACCTTGCTAAGCTTATTATAAGAACAGACTTGATAATTTGGGATGAGGCTCCTATGGTACATCTTAATTCTTTGGAAGCATTTGATAGGACTCTTCGGGATGTAATGGATGATGGCGTAAATTGCTTCACTGAACACATTTTTGGTGGAAAAACCGTATTGTTGGGAGGTGATTTTAGACAGGTACTGCCAGTCATACCCAAAGGATCACGGAATACAATCGTTCAGTCCTCTATAAACAAATCCCACCTATGGGCTGAGTGCCGTACTTTTAAATTAAACATTAACATGTGCCTAGCATCGACTGATGGTCCACCTACTGAAATAGAAAAACTACAAAACTTCACCAAATGGGTGTTGGATGTAGGTGATGGGAAAATCCCAGCCATTGCATTGCAAGCAAGAGCTGAGCCAACTTGGATACAAATACCACAAGATTTGTTAATCAATGAAACATCTAATCCTATCAAAGATACCGTAAATAGTACGTACCCCAACTTACAAACACGACTGCATGAACTAAATTACTTGCACTCTCGCTGTGTTTTGGCACCGAGAACGATTCTGTCGAAGTGATTAATACTTATGTAACAACATCTCTATCTGGATCTTTAACTACTTACCTTAGTGCTTATACAATTAGCCCTGCTTCAGAAGGAATAGAGGATCAACACATTGTTTCCAACTGAATTTCTAAACACTCTTCAATTTTCAGTAATTCCAGATCATATATTAAACCTGAAAGTAGGCATTCCAATTATGCTTCTTAGAAATCTAAACCAAAGTTTGGGTATATGTAATGGAACACGTTTGATTGTCACCCAAATGGCATCAAAATTCATACAAGCCGAGATAATCGCGGGTGCAAATGAGGGGAATAGCGTGTTGATACCTCGAATTGTGCATACGTCATCAAATACGAAATCGCCTTTTGTCCTTCGTCGGTTGCAATTTCCAGTCAAGGTTTGTTTCGCAATGACCATTAACAAAAGTCAAGGGAAAACTTTGGATAATGTTGGTGTATATCTGCCAAGACCTGTATTTTCACATGACCAATTATATGTTGCTATTTCAAGAACAACATCGCACCATGGTCTTAAACTTCTTATCAAACAACAAAGTTCAGAGACAGTAGGAAGCACCGAAAATATTGTATTTCGTGAAATATTTGACAATTTATAGACTGCCATGCTTACAAATTGATTTGTTTTCGTTACTTCATCTTCGACGATGAAATGTGAAAGTAGCAAATAAATGTCATCTTATAATGTACGTTGTCACCAGTTGCACGTCTGTGTTCCATGGTTATCAACAACGCAGATTTGCCTTTAGTTTTTGTGTTACCTGTCTTTATAATAGTTGTTCCGTTATTCAATTAATTACTGCTTGATGGTTGAAAATTTTGTTACGCTTCCTGTGTATGCTAGAACAACCTGATAACTCACTTAAACATATTAATTATGGACAAATCACAGCTGCTACATCCTGATGACAAATATGTTTTGAATACTTATTCACATGACTGCCAGTGGATGACATATGTCCAGTTGATGTAGTTTTTCATAAGTGTTTGGTTTTGACTTTTCGGTCTTGGTCAAACACCCGATTGTATGAAAATATCATTCTTAATTTTTTTCCCAGCATCACTTTCTCAGCTATTGACTGCTTTTGTCCTCATGTTCTTTTACCACCGAGTTTGTGTTATATATTTTCTATGATCTCTTCCATGTACGTTTACTTTCTTTTACCATATAATTTTAATACACTATATACTCGCACGTAGATAGACAGTTTATTACGTACATGATTAACATCACACTGCATACATCAAACTCGCGGCACTTGGATATATACCGCTTGCAAAGGGTCGAGTATAACACATATTCACAAACAGATGAGGATCATATCTATGTACCTTCTTTCGTTTGACCTTATGTCAAAGATGCAGGTGCATGCAGGCTGCAAATAAACTTGTCGAACCAAAATAAAAGTCATCTCTATTAAATTGATATTTGGCAAACATAGTAGCATCGATCTCTCAAAAACATTACTATTCTTCCAGCTTTTTCTACTGAAGTACTTGCACTCTACTGAAATAAATCCTTCCATGCTTCTGCTATAGCTTCAGGTACTTTTGACGTTTACCAATTTATAGTTCTGCTTTCTATGCTGTTCATTCTCTTACGCGATATATTTGATCAAATAAAAAGGTTTTTGTTTGTCCTTTTTTTTGTGATGAATGTCTTCCCATTAAATTTTCGTAGGTTCTACTTCATGCTAAAAAAAATAGTCATGTTGGTCCCATTTTGGACATCATGATTGGGGTTTGCAAGGCATTATTTACAAGTATGTTATAGCGATGGTTGTGTTTGGCGTAGATTAGTTCTGACCTTTATGCTGGATACTATGGTGATGTTATACGAAGGGCCAAAAAATTTGAATCTATTCAAATATGAGTAGTTACAACATCCCTTTTTCTGCTTCTGCATTTTATTACCTATTAAATAATCAAGTCAGAAGCTATTTTAACGTTTATCTTTCAATTTTAGCAATACACAATCTATGTTTGTCTTTCAATTTCAGCAAAACACAATCTATCTTTACCTCCCTGGACTCACATAGCATTGATACTATAGGATTCAAGTGCAAATTGACAGATTACAGGATACCATCAGCTTAAGAAGCAATGATGTGTTCGGCTTCGATTTGCAGCTTTAGACAATGAGGCCTGTCTGTTTCCAATTATTTCATTATGTTACAAACATCTAATTTGTACATCACATTTTTTTAATGCATTCTTAATCATTTTTTTGATGAATTCATCGATTATGAATGTTTATGGATTTTATTCATATGTTGCAATTATACTCGGACTACAAGTTTATGCTTTTTGTTCATGACAAGTATTCAATAATCGTTCCCCTCTTTGTTCATTTCTATTTCTGTTTTTCGAATATTATATCTTAAACAACCACTCATAAGTACAGTACCACAAAATTTTATGTCACCAACTGTCAATGATCCATGAATAATTTTGGCAATACAAGAGTCAATATTTTGGCTGCCTACATAATGTTAATACAGCTGCATAAAACAATTATACACTAAATATTAGTTATAGTTTATATGATTCAAGTTTGTAATGAAAGAGTGTTCATGTAATTTTTTTTAAATTCATAAATAAATAAAAAGACAATGAATAGTCATTTACAAGGTTATATAAAAAATAGTCCAACTGACATCATCACATAGATAATCATTTTATTATGGTTTATAAAAACATATTGTAGAATACTTACCCTACTGTTATGCAGAACTGCAATGAGGGAGGCTAAACAAGGTGGGACTGTATACGCAGGGAATGTAGACATCATGAGCCAGCAAGCGAGGATGGACATATAAAGGGTTCTGCTAGACCGTTCCCAACAGGTTTCCATCCATTCAAGAGTGCCACTTACATGAGTTGCATTGAAGAATGGAGATGAATGGAACTGCAACATGATCGCAGTAAGGCTTAGTGGAAAATGAGGTTATAGAGCAGTCAAATTAAGGGAACTTGATGGATGACCACTGATTCATGTGACCTGAGTGGTGTGAAGCAGGTTTTAGCAGAAAATGAAGAGGTTAAGAAATTTTGTTTGCCTTGACCTGGGGCAGCAAATAACGATCACCAATACAGCTACCTAATGCAAGATTGGAACACCAATAAGGCTACAAGCAGTGACATTCAGCAAGGAGGAATGAAGTAAATGATTAACAACAAGACAAGCTATAAAAATAATGTAGCACATCTGTCGAAAATGCATTGCTTACTGGCTGTTCCACTGCGCAACTAGCATGGCATGGCGGCCTATAAACATGAAGGCAGCTAACCATAGCCATGTGACAATGGTGAACTACTCAAATTGTTGTATTGTCGTTATCACAATGGAGCCTTAAAATTGGTGCGATTGCAGAGATTATAAAAGGGCTGTCAATGTTATTTTTTTTATTCTTTATGGAATTTTGAAATTGTAAGTAAAATCCATAACATGTGTTTACAACTTCCTATGACTTGGTACTCCAAAAGTAATGTTTAAGCAAATAAGGGTATATTATTCCTTATTTGTTCAATTATAGTATATTTCAGCCACTCATACATGATAAGTCAATTGTTAATTGCAGGAACACATTCAGGCTTTCGGTCCTAAACAGAAGTAGTTGCCTGGAAGTCAAAGAGAGGAAAATTTAGAGGATGTTAACAAGTGCTCGCTGTTTTCCTATTTGACAGTAAATGAAATATACAAATGGTGCATGGAAAAGAGGTCTTTATATATGCATACAAGTGCAACGGTTAGAGGACTGGATCACCAATACGGCTACAACCAGTGACATTCAGCTCTGAACCCACTTTAATAAAAGTTCACATCATGATCAATGACAATCTGGAATCATTTATTTAGTTTAGCCACTTCGTAAATTTGCATTGCTGTGGTTGAATATCTGACATATTGTATTTTTGTGCAGGTATTTCTTCTCTTTGCCATTTCTACTATGGAAAACTGCATTTCCAACTCCTATAAGGTACAAGTAATAAGTCTGATCATGCTGCATGCAATTAGTAGTTTATTTATTCTGTCCGTAGAATGTACATGTAATTTTTTTCCTTTATTCTTTTGTAAATAAATAAAAAAAAATCCGTACGCGTTCTCATTACATATCAACAAATTTTTGCAGAACTAAGGATCATTATCCAGTTGTTGGTTTCAATGTTACTTCCAGGCCATCATTGTCATTTTTTATCGCTTTTAATGTATAATGCTTTAAGTTTTGTAATGAAATAGGTTTTTCACCACAGGATGGCAAACTAAACGAATGTTTTAAATGAACAGACTGTGCATTATTATTTTGTCAAATTTTTTTCCTTACCGCATTTTCAAATAGGTTAAAATCTTTTTCTTTTTTTTACTTAACGCATTTTTGTTATATTTGTCAAATTGCATTTCTTTGTTTCTTAATCTTCTTTATATGTCAACCATGGGTTTACAATAATATCACATATTACCATACTTGATATTAACCTAATTGATTGTTATTTTATGAATGTCTTCTCATGGTATGTAGCATATAAAATTAATTCTATGTTTAGTATTAATTTATCTGTGTGCTTCAAATTGGAGGCAACGTAGGAAGATATTCCCAATCTAACAGCCTTCACGCACTGTTCCCGATTCATAAATATGACGATAATATGCACCTTAATATTAATTCTTTCATTTCCACAATGTTTACGTACCCAATGCTTCATCGACGGTCTTCCTTCAAAGTTTCCAACCTATGAGCGATTTTATATGAGATCGGCAAGTACTTGAACCATATCGTTCTCTTCTCTTCTAAATGTTTTCTGTTTTTTGACATACTTATAACCGAGTGAAGAAATTTATTTGTTGTTCGATCTATTTGGACCAGAACCATGATGTGAACCAGAGCTAACAAATTGGAGGTTTTCACTGAATAAACTGGCTCGATAACGATAAGGGAAAAAAATTGAAACCGTTTTTTCATACACAGGTATTCTCTAAATGATTTTATTTCAATTATCGATCTTACGGAATTATTGGTATTTTTTTACCTGTATATGAATATGCATCATTAAGTTCCTACAAATAAACTTATACGGAGTTGTACATAACCAAAACAAACTGATAAATTCAGGATTTTTTAATATCATCTGTAATGGATTTTTAAGTACTTTTAATTTGAATGTCTCTCTTTTTTCTTAACCATAACATGTAACACAAACTATGCATCGTAAGATTTCATCTTCAACTATGATTTGAACAACTCTCAGTTTGTTGTTTTAGGGCAGACAACCTTTATGTAAAATTAAATTTAGTACTCTTCCATAACATGTCACACGACATTAATTAATTTTTAGGTTCAACAGTTATATTGAATTTACATGTAATATATTCGTTTTCCTAATATATGACCTTATTTTCAAATGATATTAGCAGCTATAGAACTTTTAATGTGATGACTAGTTTCACAACCAGTAGAACCCTCATAATGTCAATCCAATTTGTTTCAGTGTATGCTTCAATCTGGCATACTTAAATTTATGTTCTTATTTCTAACAGGCCATATTTTCTTTGATTTCAGTTGACTTTACCCAAAGAACTGTACTGTCATCCAAGATAAGGTCTAACTGCTTCTATATGAAATAGCGACTCCAAATATTTTTTCACCTGTCCTAATTTTAGGTTAGTTTATCCGACTTATAAAGGTACTTAATGAACAAATGATTTGAATCACTAATTAAACACGACTTGATTACAACATATGCAGGCTATTAATGTTACATTTGGGGTTTGAGCTATTAGTGAATAACGAACACATAAACTACATCATTTAATGTTATCAACATAAAATATCATCATCCAAAGATTGCAAGCACTAATAAATCACCCATGCAACATTCCCAGAATTCATGCTAATTAATCATCCGGAAAAATGTCGTCGCTTAAATTCAATTTTTACTTTCACTTTTCATAGCTTTAGCAGGACTTAAAGTTGACGATCAAAGCTATGGATAAACAACCAAAGCCATTTGTTGGCAAAAATAATGGGGGAATCCTCCAAAACTTGCGAGTAATTTTTCTGCTTTCCTTTTTCTTTGGAATTTACTATATAATCAAAGACATGATCTTTTTCTGGGAAATATAAATCCTTCTGTTTATAAAATATTTTCTGACATGATCCTTTTGTGATTTGAATAAGTTACTTATTGTTATTTTTTATTAAAACTCAGTATAAAATATGGTATTACCTATATATGAAATTAGTTCATATCAGTCAATAGTTGGCCTTTGACAGGTTAATCAATGTTATCTTAGAATTCTGGCAATTTTCAGCATGTTCGTTTTATTTTATAATTTTTCCAGCTATGGCGTTGTTAACACATTAATCCACATTTATGTCCTCCTTTGCCTCTTCTTATTATGATCAAATATATTCCTTCTCACTCACCTGATATTCATTCGGTAGTCAAACATCCATCCTCATATATATATACATTAATTACGCATCAGTTACATCATTTATTGATCATATTAAGTTAGTATTTGAAGACCTGCTACACTTTGAATCTCAACAGTTTGTGTAATTAAGACTTATATCAATAAATTCAATGGACTACCATAGGTCATATGTTACACATAACTTGCTCCTACATATAAAAACACATTATACACTACCATAAAACCCTATCTTCCTCCTGCACTACTTTCAACAATGGATCTTCAGAGTAAACCTCTCAACTCCCTCACCATTGGCACTGCAGGTGCAACCATCCGCATGCGAGTCAGCAGGCTCTGGGACTCCGTCAACCTCAGAACAAATGACATTTTCGGCTTCAATATGCAGCTGCTCGATGTTGAGGTACCATCTCATTTGTTTTCAACTATTCTGCAACTGTCTGCCCCGCTAATATATGTATACATAGTATATACAACATCACCTTGGTATGCATGCTGCCCCACGTTTCATCTGCTTTTACACAGCAGATTTATGTTATAATTTTGTACCTTCACCCGAATTTTACAGCTGAAAATTGAACTCATACATATAATATTACATAACCTTTACTTAAGCTGGGTTCTATTTGCCACAACTGTAAGTTTAAAATAATTAACAGTTTGATGCCTGTATTTGTGGTAATGTTAGATCTATATTACAATCAACAAAATAATGTAATATATTTTTCCTAATTTGACCTACCCCTGATATAGCTTTGTCCACACACGACTACAGTTCCAGTTTTTAATCAAACAATTACTATAAACTGATGCATCTTTTCTTGCAATAAACATTCACCCTTTATGCAATTGCATATAGAATTAGATATGTAAATTCAAGTACACAACCATTGCAACAGTGACCAATTCATACCACGTACTTGGATATCTTATACGCATGATCTTTTAATCTTCAATTTACTTTCATGCCATGTATTTCTATTCAACTTGAACCGTTGGTTTTTTCCTTCGAATTTCATGTTCGTTACTGCTAATTGCAACCTCGATCTTCGTACGAAAATAATGCATTACTGAACTATTCCACAATGTTCTAGGGTGGAGAAATGCATGCAGAAGTGGGTCTACATTTCATGCCCCTCTTCTGAGGAAAACTGCAAGAAGGATTGGTGTATGACATAGCCGAATTCAATGTCACAGCTGCAAGTGCTAATTTCCTCTCAGTCCACAAACCCATCAAGACTGAATTTAACGCGTTGACTACCGTCACAGAAGTTCAAGATGACTATTCCGCCATACCAATGCATAAGTTCTCCTTCACCGATTACCCAACAGTAATTAAACGAACTCACACAGCTAAGTACCTAACAGGTTTGACCTATTTACTCATTTAATTTTGACCAATAGTACGCATCGTTAGCATTCACCATTTATTGCTGCTGTTATCAACTTCATGGCAGATATCATTGGAATTCTGCACCATGTTGGTGAGGTCGTTGGCCAATCAACCAGCAACAACGCATCTACCCCAAGCGGGAACTGGTTTTATACTTGCACTGGTACTTTTTTCGTATCAATACTATACATGCAACATACTAACGTCACTTAATTAATAACCAATTTATTACCCAACATAGTTTTGTTATGTCTGCAGTGGCAATCGAATATCGGCAACTCTATGGGGAAATAAAACATCCTACATCGACCCAACAGTGCTTGATGAAAACAACAAAACTGTCATCCTTACTTCGATGATTGTCAAAAATTATCTAGGTATATTCTACATTTAAATTAATATCACGTACTTTATTTCACAATGATATCTCTTTGACTCTGTCTCTTTTACATACCAGGTAACCCAACTCTCACATCTACCACAGCGACCTATGTGTACACTAATCTCGATACCACCGAGGGTAACGAGCTGATGAGAAGGTATCATTTAATTAAATATATTACACTGTTAATACACACCATAAACTACCTATACTAACTTGGATTTTGTCAGCTTTCGCAAGAGAAAGCTACCCGTAGTTACACATGACCACAGCCAGGTGGACAAACAATCAACCATAATTGCTGGGAAAAAACTGTCGGAGATACTGAATTTAGAACTACTGGAGTATAAGGTAACCATATATAATCTGAACATCTTTGTTTTCCAAGTTGTTTACTGTCTTCCATCCATCAATTGTTATGCATGTTGCCCACATTAGCTTTCCCAAAATACAACTGCACGTGGTACAGCAAATGACATATATGTTTTTTCTGGCCATAAATAGTACTTCCTCAAATATCAGTACCAGTTAAATTACACTAGCTTCTGGTACGATTGATAGACCCATTATGCACGTATACGTGTTGATAAGTTTTTATCCAAACTTTGCTTTTTAGTTCATGATACAGAACTTACATCTTCTGGTCTCCTGTAGTTTTCCTTCTTTTTCTTCTCACCAACAGTTTTAATCACCTCTAAATCATCATACTCTAACAAGAAGGCCTAACTTCTAATGTATTGTGACAAACAGGAATCTCGCTCGATCCGAATCAGTCGCAAAACCGATCTAGACCGTTCGAAACACTTGATTGTTTTGAGAACACGACAAAATAGAACGCAGACAGGGGAACATTTCATTGTATATTACAACAATACCATCAGAATACAAGAATATACAGAGTATAAATGAATATTACACAGAAATATCAGAGATTTAAATTACATTTAAATACATCGCAGCGGAAATAATACAAAACACAACTAGAAGGAGATATATGGATACAAAGCTTTCCGGATATCATTCCAGCTATAAACCAGGATCCTGTGAACATAAATCTGCAAAACCAAAACTACTAGCTGCCCGTGTCAAAATAAGGGCACCCAGAGTTTAGGTTAAAACAATAAACTCCAGGTCAGTCATAGGACTGGTGTGAGAACTAAAACAGTTATTAATCTTTATTTTAAAGTTAGGTAAATCAAGGGACCACTCCGCTAATGCGGAATGGGTTTCCTCCCAAGAATACCAGTGTATAAAACAAACAGCGCAATGCTAAATAAAGAACAATGAAGCTATTATAAGACCCAGGTCCTATCACACAATGCAACGCAAGCCGGGGGATAGGGTTTTCCCTTATAATAGCCAAACATGCTTAGTCCGTTTAAAACAAATCGTTTGTGTGACGGCCCGTCTCGCACCAGCCTGCATTTCCTCCAAGAGTGCGTTGTACATATGCCCGACTAGCACAAGACGGTCGTCAGAAGAAAGGAAAGAAGGGAATGAACTAATCAAAGAACCTGTAGAATGTCTCACAGCGCATGGGATAAAATATAATAATAACATACTTGACATAAAACAGGCGAGACAGTGCATAAGCTGATAACTAATAATCAATGTCAACTTCAAAGCAACGGAAATCCAAATACAGCTTATTACAACTTTCCAAATTTACTGTCTCTAAACAAAAGAAAGCCAAAATAGAAGATACATCAACAATGCCCAAGCAGTGATCTTCAACAACACAGGGAGAATATTATGTATATAGTACGTGGAAGCCTCCTGCTCGTCTCCGGATCATCTACCCGTGCATCACCAGCTAACCTGTCTCTAGTCTGCTCGTGTGAGCACCCAGAGTAATAAGAGGAGACATAAAACTCTGGGTCAGACATAAAGCCTGGTATGAGCGATAAGCATCTAAACAGAATAATAACAGGTATACTAAACCATACCTGAACCTGGACCTGCAACCAAAGAGTTAGTACCACATACCGTACAATACCCCAAGGTGCCATAATAAATAGTGTAAGAATACGGGGGTAGGGTGTGCATGTCACAATGATAGCAAACAAATCATCCATAG
Organism: Allium sativum; assembly: GCA_030737875.1. NCBI lineage: Eukaryota > Viridiplantae > Streptophyta > Magnoliopsida > Asparagales > Amaryllidaceae > Allium > Allium sativum. The sequence goes on from CM060923.1 coordinate 649,419,734, forward strand.
TAACCATCCTCACATCTCTCACTCAGTGCGTAAAGCGTACGACATCTACCACTTCGGAACACTAGACAAACTGAGGTAACGACGAATCCCGACTTGTGGAAACCCTGCTGTGACCAAGCCAAACACTTGGAGTCATGACCAAACATTTCAATGACCCACTTCATTGGTCGTAGCCCTTGGTTCTACCGATGCCATAGTGGTCCAAAGCTATAGACGTCGATAGCTCCTTAACACGCGTCCCGCAGCAGAGCCCAACCATGAAGCGAACTCGTTGATTCCCTTCTGAATCTTGAGCTCTAACTTCTCATTTGGACTTCCTTTGCATCTCGGGTTTGGTCGAATTGGAGTGGGTCTTCAGAAGAGTTGTCGCGCATTAACAGTCCTAGAGTTCTGTTCGGTTCGGTAGTCATCACCATCATCGGGTCGGGTCGGTAGTCCACTTCGGGTCGGGTCGGTGTCTCCCTCCGGGTCGGGTCGGTTCAGTGATTCTCCCCCTTCAGATATCGGTTCGGGTGCCTCTGCTTGAGTTCAGTTCGGAGGTAGTTCATCCGATCTGATTCTTCCTGTTTGACTTGTTTGCCTGCTCCGATCCGTCCTGTTCTCTTCCTCCGATCCGGTCTGCTCCCTTACTCCGATCCAATCTGCTCCATCGCTCTGATCCGATCTTCTGTCCAACTCCAACTCTAAGCAATGGCCTTCCTTCCTGCCAAACTTCTTCCAGTGGCGAGTCCCCATCCAGTTCGGATTCCCTTGGTCAGTTCCCTAGTCCGATCCGACCCCTTTTCTCCGATCCGAACCGGTTCGGAACCTGCACACTTCTGCAACTTTCCAGCGAGCTTTCTACGCCATTCGACGACGTTTTCGAGCAATTTAACTATTCTAATCAATCATGAAACATACCATAGAGTCATAGTAACATGTAATAGCAACCACAAACAGCAAACAACAATTTAAATGAATCAAAATGAATCAAAAGTGGCTAAAACCTCACATTTGCCTATAATCCCTCTTAATCATGTTTAAGCATACGATTAGCAAAACACATCGAAATTAACCCAAATTTCTAACAGAGCCTTAAAAAATTATTTTAGAATTTTAAGAATTTTTCCAGAATTTATTTACGTATAAATTCGCTAATCTTCACTAATTACCCCTAATCACCGTAATTAGTGCAAAAACTATGCAAATCACTCACCTTGGCCACAAACAAAATTCTCAGAACTGAAACTCCTCTGATTTGGGCGAGTACTGATGTCCAACAGCAGCTCTAACCTTGCTTTGGTGGTTTTCTCCTTAATTTGATGCCTCTAAGCCTTAATCCTTGATTAGTGAGTGATTTTTGGGTGTTTTAGAGAGATTTAGAGAGTGGAGGCCATGGCTATGTCAAGAGAAATGAAAGTGGCGGCTGGGAAATGTCTAAAGAAATGTTTTCTAACCCTAATCAGCCTCCATATACCCCTAAACCCGAAATTCCCCTTGGGCCTAGCTGCTAATCACCCGGTTAAGCCCAATTAAGCTGTTTTTAACCATCTGAAACTTGTTTCAGCCATATCTCCCAAACGGTAAGTCCGTTTGGCTAATGTGACCATTCTACGGAAAGAGAAACCATCATCCGGAGCCAATGGAAGTGGTTTCAGGTCAAAATTCCTTTCCAGTCAAAAGTTATGGCCAAAACAGTGCCAACTAGGGGCAAAATGGTCATTTAAAAATCGAGAAAAATCATGAACATGGGAAATGGCCCCAATAGTCGTCTCCCAAAGTTACATGACCATACGACTTCGTATGTGAAAGAAATAAATATTCTACGATCCTATGATGCGTAGAATGCGGGTCGTTACACTCTCCCCCCCTTAAGAAATTTCGTCCCCGAAATTCCTTAACCCAAAACATACAAGAGATCCCGCATGCCTAACAATCATATACAACAATCAAATATGCAAAACAAGCAAACAAGCCTATCCTAGCATGCGGAAAACCTAAATCGAAGTCAAAATCTTACCAGGTAAAGAGTTTTGGATACTTCTTCCTTATGTCCTCCTCTGTTTCCCAAGTACAATCATTCTCGTCCTCGCTCCACTGGACCTTGACTAGCTTCACCGCCTTCTTTCGAAGTTGCTTCATGTCGTGCTCGACAATACGGGCCTGCTTGCGGTTCCCAACCGCCTCAGGTTCTACTTCGAAGTCCTCTAACTGATCAGGTGAAATAGTCATATTTGAGTTGTGAACGAACTTCCTTAGTTGGGAAACATGAAATACGTTATGAACTCCCGCCATCTTCTCTGGTAAGTCAACTCTATATGCCAAATTCCTGACTAGTTCAAGAACAGGGAATGGGCCAACAAATCTTGGTGCCAACTTGCCTCTCCTGCCAAATCGTATTACGCTCTTCAACGGAGAAATCTTGACAAACACCAAGTCGCCAACGGAGAATTTTAAGTCTCTTCTCCTTTTATCAGCATAACTCTTCTGTCTATCTTGGGCCGCCTTCATTCGTTGCTGAATGATCTTGATCTTATCTGAAGTTTCCCTCACCACATCTGGTCCAAGCATAAACTTCTCGCCAGTCTCTATCCAACATGATGGTGAGTTGCACGGTTTTCCGTACAAAGCTTCAAACGGAGCCATACCGATACTGGATTGGTAGCTATTATTATATGCAAACTCTACTAGATGCAAATGGTCATCCCATGATCCACCAAAATCCAATATACACGCTCTCAAGAGATCTTCCAAAATACGATTCACCCTCTCTGTCTGACCGTCGGTCTGAGGATGATATGCGGTACTGAGATGTAACTCTGACCCTAGCGCCTCTTGCATGCTCTCCCAAAACCCACTAGTGAACAACGGGTCTCGGTCGCTCACAATGCTTTTAGGTACTCCATGAAATCTCACTACCCACTTCATATACAATTCTGCTAACTTGGCTGCCGTTCTGGTCGATTTGACTGGTATAAATCTTGCACTTTTAGTCAGTCGATCCACAACTACCCAAATGCTATCATGTCCCGATCTAGTCCTTGGTAAACCATCGATGAAATCCATCGAGACTTGCTCCCATTTCCATTCGGGAATTTCTAAGGGCTGTAATAAACCACTAGGCTTCTTTTGCTCGGCTTTAACTAGCTGGCAATTCATGCATTTGGATATAAACTTCCCAACGTCTCTTTTCATTCCTTTCCAGTAGTAGGTCTGCTTCATATCTCGATACATCTTATTACCACCGGGGTGTATAGTCAGCTTTGAGTGATGACATTCTCTAAGCACTTCATCCCTCAATCCATTGACATTGGGTACAACAAGCTTTCCATTCATTCTAAGCCATCTATCTCGATCAAGCCCATACTTGTTCACCTCCTCATCGATACCCATCTCTAACTTGGAGATGATTTCCAATAGGTTAGGATCGTCCCTCTGACTAGAGCCAATCCGTTCAATCAAAGTGGGTCTGATCGTCAAGCTTGCTAACATTTCTGGGTCCAATTCGCACTTTGGTCTGAAATCAAACCCCGCGATAAACTCCAGTTGCTTCCATTCAAGGAACATAGCCCCTAAGCTGGCATGTCTTCTACTCAATGCATCAGCCACCGCATTACCCTTTCCTGGTGTGTATGCGATGTCAAAATCATAGGAAGCTAAGAACTCTAACCATCTCTGCTGACGGAGATTCAAATCTTTCTGAGAGAAGAGGTACTTTAACGACTTATGATCTGTAAACAGCTCAAATCTTTCTCCCAAGAGATAGTGTCTCCACATCTTTAACGCGAACACGATCGCTGCCAATTCTAAATCATGGGTAGGGTATCTTCTCTCATGCGGTTTCAATTGCCGACTTGCATAAGCTACAACCCTACCGCCTTGCATCAATACAGCACCCAGTCCGGTACCACAGGCATCCGTGTATACCGTCATCTCTTCATCCCCCTTAGGAATGACTAACACTGGTGCGCTTGTCAACTTGTCCTTTAGACTTCTGAATGCATTCTCGCACCTTTCATCCCAGACAAAAGCTTGATTCTTCTTGGTCAACTGGGTCAATGGTGCTGCTATCTTGGAGAAACCTTGAATAAACTTACGATAATATCCAGCTAATCCCAAGAAACTTCTTACATCTGTTGCATTCTTGGGCGTAGGCCAATCTTGTACCGTAGCCACCTTTGCTGGGTCCACGGCAATACCACTCTCTGATACAACATGGCCCAAGAACCTCACTTCCCTCTTCCAGAAGTGACACTTAGAAAACTTTGCTTTCAATTGGTGTTTTCTCAACACCTCCATCGCTACTCTTAAATGTTCCTTGTGTTCTTCCTCTGTCCTCGAATAGACCAAAATATCATCAACGAACACAAGGACAAACTTATTCAACTGATCTCTGAATACCCTATTCATAAGATCCACAAAATATGCTGGGGCATTGGTCAGCCCGAATGGCATGACCAACCACTCATAAAACCCAGACGGCGTCCGAAATGCCGTTTTAGCTATACTCTCAGCTTCCACTCTAAGCTGATGAAAACCTGTCGCGAGATCCAACTGAGAAAATACTCTCGCGCCACTCAACTGATCAAACAAATCATCTATCCGCGGTAGAGGATACTTGTTCTTCCTCGTCACTTTATTCAACTCGCGGTAGTCTACACACAAACGAAGGGAACCATCCGCCTTGGTAGCAAACACAACTGGTGCTCCCCATTCAGAAACACTGCTTCTGATAAATCCCTTCTTCAAAAGATCGCTGACTTGCACCTCGAGCTCTCGCTGCTCTCTAGGTGCCATACGACGAAGTGGCATCACTATAGGTCTGGCATCCTTTACCAAATCAATACGAAACTCAATCTCTCGGTGTGGTGGAAGTCCGGTCACTTCTTCGAAAACATCCGGATACTGGCCAACCACGGGCAAACCTGACAACTCACTATGCGGAATGTCAAGGGAGTTTAGAAAACTAGCCAATACCCCCTTACTGGGTAGACCACCAAACACTATCCTCCGCCCATCATCCGCTCTAGCTGTCACCAACAAGCCCTCACAGTCTACCACCACCCCGTACCTTCGGAGCCAATCTACTCCCAAAATAATGCCAAACCCCGTAAAGCCCAAAACAAAGCAATCACAAACAAACATGCATCCATGACTCGATAAGACCACATTACGACAAATCATGCTAAGGCTAGTCGAACCACCAATCGGGTTCGTCACTACTAAAGGTCTATCGACAATCTCGGGCTCCAATCCCAACCTATCTACCAGGTCACTAGATATGAAAGAACTGGAAGCTCCGGTATCAAACAAAACTCTAACAGGAACATCATAAACAGAAAGCATACCTTGAATAACGACACTCTTTCCCTTCTCCGCCGCTGTTGGGGCATTCGACGAAGAAGGAATAGCATTAAGAGCGTATGCTTTCACCATTTGCTTTTCCTTAGGGGGCTGTGGACACTTGTCCTTGTGATGTCCCAATTGACCACAATTGAAGCACTTCCTATCCGCTGGCTTGGCCCGACAATTACTAGCATAATGGCCCTTCTTACCACAGCTGAAGCACTCCACATCTTGCTTATTCTTTTTCTTCTGGCCATCCTTAGCCTGATTCTGCTTTCTCTTATTCTGGGAACCACCTTTGCCTCCACCACTAGCTTGTGGCTTCGGCTCATCTGCGGATGCAACCTCAGTCTTCGACTTAGGGTAGAGACTTTCCGACCTTAACGCTTTCCCCACAATCGATTCAAACGTCTCATCGATGTGGTTAATAAGTTTTTCCCCCAAGTACTGATCCAAACCAGTTATGAATTTCTCATTCTTTTTCTCGGCAGTATCAATAAGAGATAACCCGTACTTCGACAAAGTGTCAAATTCAGCAATATACTCCGAGACAGCTCTGCCATTCTGCTTGAGCTCCAAGAATTCCTTAAACAACATTGACTTCTGAGCAGCTGGGATGAACTTCTCACTAAAGCGAGCCTTAAACTGCTCCCAAGTAATCTGATCTTCGGGAGTAGTTGCCTTTATAGCATTCCACCAATTCATTGCCCGCCCTTGCAGCTGACGGGACGCTAGCTTTCTCTTCATCGCATCCTCGATACCCAAATCCTCGAAGATACGTTCGCAACTATCCAACCAATCTTAAACATCCGTAGCCGACTCCGTTCCGTGGAACGGCTTCCCACCAAGACTAGTATAGTCCTTATTCAGCTTGGCGAAGTCGACTCTTGGCGCCTGCACTATTGGACCACCACCATTTCCACCATTGGGAGCTGCCCTCTGTACATCTCTAAGCATCTCTTTCATGAGGTCAGTGAACATCGTCCTCATGTCAGCAGCATTCCCATTATTGGCTCTCCTACCAGCACCTCTAGTATCTCGGCTCATCGTCAATCTGAAAAAGGAAATGATTAACGACTCCATAGTGGTGCTAGTGCAGTACGACTTCATCCTTATACTACTAATAGTATATATATATATATATAGCTTTTAAAAACCAAAGTAATCACAAATACGCTCTCTCGTATACGTATATTATCTCTCCCTGATAACTTCCCTAGGCTAACTACGCAACCTAGAGCTCTGATACCAAGTGTGACGGCCCGTCTCGCATCAGCCTGCATTTCCTCCAAGAGTGCGCTGTACATATGCCCGACTAGCACAAGACGGTCGTCAGAAGAAAGGAAAGAAGGGAATGAACTAATCAAAGAACCTGTAGAATGTCTCACAGCGCATGGGATAAAATATAATAATAACATACTTGACATAAAACAGGCGAGACAGTGCATAAGCTGATAACTAATAATCAATGTCAACTTCAAAGCAGCGGAAATCCAAATACAGCTTATTACAACTTTCCAAATTTACTGTCTCTAAACAAAAGAAAGCCAAAATAGAAGATACACCAACAATGCCCAAGCAGTGATCTTCAACAACACAGGGAGAATATTATGTATATAGTACGTGGAAGCCTCCTGCTCGTCTCCGGATCATCTACCCGTGCATCACCAGCTAACCTGTCTCTAGTCTGCTCGTGTGAGCACCCAGAGTAATAAGAGGAGACATAAAACTCTGGGTCAGACATAAAGCCTGGTATGAGCGATAAGCATCTAAACAGAATAATAACAGGTATACTAAACCATACCTGAACCTGGACCTGCAACCAAAGAGTTAGTACCACATACCGTACAATACCCCAAGGTGCCATAATAAATAGCGTAAGAATACGGGGGTAGGGTGTGCATGTCACAATGATAGCAAACAAATCATCCATAGCAACCATCCTCACATCTCTCACTCAGTGCGTAAAGCGTACGACATCTACCACTTCGGAACACTAGACAAACTGAGGTAACGACGAATCCCGACTTGTAGAAACCCTGCTGTGACCAAGCCAAACACTTGGAGTCATGACCAAACATTTCAATGACCCACTTCATTGGTCGTAGCCCTTGGTTCTACCGATGCCATAATGGCCCTGAATCCGCCTTCGCACCTCCTACCATAGTGGTCCAAAGCTATAGATGTCGATAGCTCCTTAACACGCGTCCCGCAGCAGAGCCCAACCATGAAGCGAACTCGTTGATTCCCTTCTGAATCTTGAGCTCTAACTTCTCATTTGGACTTCCTTTGCATCTCGGGTTTGGTCGAATTGGAGTGGGTCTTCAGAAGAGTTGTCGCGCATTAACAGTCCTAGAGTTCTGTTCGGTTCGGTAGTCATCACCATCATCGGGTCGGGTCGGTAGTCCACTTCGGGTCGGGTCGGTGTCTCCCTCCGGGTCGGGTCGGTTCAGTGATTCTCCCCCTTCAGATATCGGTTCGGGTGCCTCTGCTTGAGTTCAGTTCGGAGGTAGTTCATCCGATCTGATTCTTCCTGTTTGACTTGTTTGCCTGCTTCGATCCGTCCTGTTCTCTTCCTCCGATCCGGTCTGCTCCCTTACTCCGATCCAATCTGCTCCATCGCTCCGATCCGATCTTCTGTCCAACTCCAACTCTAAGCAATGGCCTTCCTTCCTGCCAAACTTCTTCCAGTGGCGAGTCCCCATCCAGTTCGGATTCCCTTGGTCAGTTCCCTAGTCCGATCCGACCCCTTTTCTCCGATCCGAACCGGTTCGGAACCTGCACACTTCTGCAACTTTCCAGCGAGCTTTCTATGCCATTCGACGACGTTTTCGAGCAATTTAACTATTCTAATCAATCATGAAATATACCATAGAGTCATAGTAACATGTAATAGCAACCACAAACAGCAAACAACAATTTAAATGAATCAAAATGAATCAAAAGTGGCTAAAACCTCACATTTGCCTATAATCCCTCTTAATCATGTTTAAGCATACGATTAGCAAAACACATCGAAATTAACCCAAATTTCTAACAGAGCCTTAAAACATTATTTTAGAATTTTAAGAATTTTTCCAGAATTTATTTACGTATAAATTCGCTAATCTTCACTAATTACCCCTAATCACCGTAATTAGTGCAAAAACTATGCAAATCACTCACCTTGGCCACAAACAAAATTCTCAGAACTGAAACTCCTCTGATTTGGGCGAGTACTGATGTCCAACAGCAGCTCTAACCTTGCTTTGGTGGTTTTCTCCTTAATTTGATGCCTCTAAGCCTTAATCCTTGATTAGTGAGTGATTTTTGGGTGTTTTAGAGAGATTTAGAGAGTGGAGGCCATGGCTATGTCAAGAGAAATGAAAGTGGCGGCTGGGAAATGTCTAAAGAAATGTTTTCTAACCCTAATCAGCCTCCATATACCCCTAAACCCGAAATTCCCCTTGGGCCTAGCTGCTAATCACCCGGTTAAGCCCAATTAAGTTGTTTTTAACCATCTGAAACTTGTTTCAGCCATATCTCCCAAACGGTAAGTCCGTTTGGCTAATGTGACCATTCTACGGAAAGAGAAACCATCATCCGGAGCCAATGGAAGTGGTTTCAGGTCAAAATTCCTTTCCAGTCAAAAGTTATGGCCAAAACAGTGCCAACTAGGGGCAAAATGGTCATTTAAAAATCGAGAAAAATCATGAACATGGGAAATGGCCCCAATAGTCGTCTCCCAAAGTTACATGACCATACGACTTCGTATGTGAAAGAAATAAATATTCTACGATCCTATGATGCGTAGAATGCGGGTCGTTACAGTTTGACACTATAATAAGTGCATAGTGTATAAAACAACTTCAAATCATAAGTATCAATCATAGGCGGCATGGGTACCATATATCATATCGCCATACTAGGCTCTACAAATAAAACCGCAAATGTTTCGTATTTGGAAGTTGGATTTCCATCTGTGAACCGAGGCCAGGGATCGTCCTCTACCGATTCGAGACAATCTAGCCCATGTCTCAGGACCCAGACTCAGGTGGGCCCTTGGAGCGACAGGGCCGATCCACCGATGTGGATTAAAATGCCTGAATAATACGTCTCTCCGCACTATGGGGCGTAAATGAGCCAACAAATGAATCCATCAGACCCGGATCGTCCGATCAAACCGAGGCACCTCGCAACAGCAACAACCACATAAGTCAAACTCGTTAGGGCGTGTAAAACCACCGATGCCACTTCTAGCTAGAAAGAAACGCATGTCCTCCCTGGGGTCCTCTCCCGTTTCTAGTCCACTACCGGGGTGTGAGGCTCGCGAATCAACGTTACACAAAGCTATGCTACACAGGCGGTGCTTTGATCATCAACCACAAGACTTTGCTTTTCAACAGAAGCCTCGATCAATTGCCACTTAGGCATGCCACACAGGCAATTCATTCCATGCAATGGATATCCATCAATATATAACCCCTGAGCTCGTACGTCTCAGAGAAGGGCGTTGAGCAAGAGAATAAATTCTCCACCGCCAAACAGATATATATTTAATAAAAATCAATCACACAGACTAAAATCCATTGTCAGACACACAGTCCATTTACAAGTTTGTTCTGGGTCTGAACGAAACCGGAGGCACCTAGTACCCCGCATATCCATCGATCTCCAAGTACGTCTGGACAATCACCAACTGATTCTCTCCTCTTGGGTGTACGGCCCAATCAAGATCATCAATAATTATCCAAACGACGTGAAGACCTCCGGTCTTCAACCACCGTCTTCATCTTCGACACCACGTCGAATTAGTTATTCAGAATGGGATAAACCCGGTCTTTCTGAATAACTCGCGTATATAATAAATAAGTGTTACACAAACACAACATACGCCTCATTCCAATTCAGAATATTCTTTTATTCAAATATTCCTATACTTTGGGAAAAGTTCCCATTAATTTTATCAAAGATAAATTCTTTAAATTTATTCTTCAATCTTCTTTGAATATCAATTCAAACTAGTCGGGATTAGCGAACCACACCGAAGTAATCATTTATTTTATTTCCCAATCCCAACCTATTCATCCCATGATGTAAAACTGGCCATACTTCATATCTAACACCACGGTGTTATCGGTAAATTCAATTACCATTTCCCGTTCAAATCTAATTAAAGATTTAACTACCGCCTGGAGCAAAACTGGTGATACTCCATTCTCGATCATTTCAATCTAATAAAGATTCATTAAAACTCCACTTAGTTTTAATCTGTGACTGGGTTAAAGAACCAATGTCATTTAAAACACGATCCACAATAAACCCCAAAATCACATTCATTAATTATCGGGTTAAAGAATAAGTGTTATTTAAAACACTGTTCATGATAAACCCAAATAACATTTGATACTAAATACGAGGCTCTGAATAGAAAATATATCGGCTTATATTCAATATCAAATTCTACGACCAACAAATATCGTATTGGAAATAACGATATATACATATCTTTCAAATTTCCATAACAATATCTGTATCGTCACGAAATCCAACATCGAAATATTCCAAAGGCAATTTCGATTCAAACCCATTCCAATTCAATTATTAGAAATTCTGGTTATTTTCAAAACCATTTCAAATCCACTTTATTTATTTTTAAAATAAATAGAATTACCATTCTAGTTCAAAACTAGTTCATTTCGATAAAAATCTATTTTTATCCTTTCAAATATGGATTTTTTCATCCCAATTCTTCCCAAATCATTTCTTATGATTTTACACAAATTATTACTATTTTTAATAATTTTATCAAGGCCCGTGTAGTCGATTTCCATCAACGGCCATCGAACTGCACTTACAGCGACCTTTTCCAAATTTGATTTGGGCATAATTCCAAATCCAACCGTTAGATTTCTAGTTTCTAATATTTCGTTAGAAATCTCTTTTCGATACGAACCCAATGGTTCCTGTTTTAGGAGAATCCGACGGTCGGATCTCCCGTAATATCCGTTCGAATTCAATGGTCGAAATTCGTGAACTGCCGCGGCGCGACGCGTTCTATTCAGGCCATTATATTATATATATAATATATGTAATATATACTTCGTCGATTTCCTTTTAAAACGTATTTTATAAATCATTTTAAATTCGTTTTCAAAACGATTTCAGCTTCCTTTTCAATTTCAAATCAAAATTGAATTTTCCAATATAAATTCGTTTTAAATTAATTTCAAATTGATTTCAATTCAAATTGATTTCTAATTCAATTTCAGTTCGTTTTCAATTCAATTCGAATTCATTTATATTCAATTTAAATTCGAATTCATTCTTTCAATTTCAATTCGAATTCATTGATATTCAATTTCAATTCGAATTCATTTATATTCAATTTCAATTCGAATTCATTCTTTTCAAAATATCAGATTTTTGAAATCCCTTTCGATATTCATTATAAAATAAATAAAATCAATATAAATATCGTTCACGTCAAAATGGCATCAATCTAATCAATACGGCTTCATATATTTCTATTTTCAAATATTCTATTTCAAATATTTCTTTTTCAAACATTTCTATTTCAAAACTGGAAAGAGGCCCAATCAATTACTATATAATGTTAATTATATGGATTTTCTACAACACATGTATACAATAACAACGATGAATAATCAACCATCATCCAAAGTGCATTCTTCACTGTATAAGCATCAAATATAAATATTTAACGCTCATAACAGTCTGTCAATCAATCGATCAACATACAACTAAACAATCGGGATTAGTGTACGTCAAATATCATCTCAATACCCGTGTGGGGTTTCAAACAATCAATCACAGATTTTATTTGTGCAATTGGGCGATGTGTAAAATTTATCGTCCCAATCAATATCAGTCAAATGTGTGTATATAAACAAATCGTCCGATCTGTTTATTTTATTTCATATACACGTTAAAAATTCTATTTTTAACTATAAAATATTTTCCATTATAAAATATTTTATTTCATCTATATAAATATTTTATTTTATTTCACATTACATCACACAATCAACTACACATCAAAATCAAACAAACAAGCATACAAGCCGTCCATGGTCTGTGGACGACGGGTGTCGGGTGCTACTAAACACCGTCTGCATCCTAGTATATATTTTAACTAGAAAATAAATAAAAAGGTGAGGAGTTCTCACCGAGGGATCCACTCCACCATTTCATTTTTCTGAATGGTTCAAATTTGGATTTGCTTTCTACTCGTTCCATCGCAACCTTTTTCACACTGTTCACATCAAAAATCATAATTTTAATATGATGTTTTATATATAAAAATCATATCTCGCTACTTCGTTATAAAACTTATATTTTTATCTCGTTCTTCTTCTAATAAAGGTTATATTTTTATAACTCTACCCAAATAAAAATAATATTTTTATATCTTCTACCATATAAAGATCATATTTTTAATACTCTACTTATATAAAAATAATATTTTTATTCTTTCTCTAATATAAAAATCATATTTTTATTATCCTCCTTATATAAAAATTATATCTTTACCTTTCTACCATAATAAAAATTATATTTTTAACCTCTTACTAATATAAAAATTATATTTTTAACCTCTTTCTAATATAAAAATTATATCTTTCATCGCTATTTCATTATAAAAATTTTACCTTTAAATCGCTTTTTTCATTATAAAAATCCAATTTTTATTATGCAATGTCATACCATATAAAAATCCATTTCTATGCGATGTTCAAACATGAAAAAGAACTGATTTTTATCCTTGTTTTAAAGCCATTACATTAATTAAATAAATAAAAATAAATGGAAAGTAAACTTACAGTAAAATCAATTTTTCCTCCAAGGCGGGGCGGAGACTCACTGTCGTCGTCGAGAGGGGGCTCTGCAGTCGCCCGGTGCCCAGAGGTGGGGCGGCGTCTGCTGTGCTTCGCGGTGGAGCTTTCAAGGGTTTGGGGGGGTTAGATGAAATCGCGCCCAGCGCGATGGGGAGGAGGCGGAGGTGTGGGTGGTCGGGGTTCGGTTCGGGGTTCAACGGGTGCGCGAGGCTAGGCAGAACGGAGGAGAGGAAAACGAGGGCCAAGGGGGGTCGGCGATGGGGCGCGGTCGTCGGGCGGAGGGCGAGGTGGCCATCGACGTGGGGGCGCGATTAGGTCATAGTTTTTTTTTCTTTCTGTTTTGAAGATAACGAAGGGGGGGTGAGTTGACCGTGTATAGGAGAGAGAGGAGGAAAGGAAATTATATTATTTATTTAATTTATTTTAATCCACTAAAAAGCAACTTTTTCTTTCGAACTCAGAATCGAACCCACCGACTGTCGTCACTAGCTAATTACCCCCATTCCGAACACAATGGGATATGTCCCGTAAGCCAGTTTGGCCGTTTCGATCAGTTTTCATAAAAATCAAAATATAACTCTATATATTGAATTTTAAACGTACACTTCAATTTAATGGGGCCACATACTAACTCGAGAAATTCCCGAAAAATATTTTCTAGCTTCGTATCGACGATACGGTCCTAACAAAAATAATTTCGTTAAATTCCGAGGCCGTTTGACAAAATGGCCCTTTTCCAGTCGATTAAAATCAACTAAAACTGGTCAAACACGTTTTCCTTTGCCACACTCACATATTGATTTGAAAAATTATGAAATTTGAAACCAAGCAATAATTTGACATCGCGGATCCAACAAAAGTGGTTTCGTCGAAATCCGAGGTCGTTTGCAAAAATTCCGTTTTTTAAGGGCCTGTATTACATAGCGACTATTCAGAATTTTCAACTGGACATATCTTTTGATTCCCGCTATGAAATTTCAATTTTTCGGGTTCATTGGAAAGATAGTCACAAATAGATTCCAATATTTTTGGTTTCACTAAAATCCGGTCTATTTTGCACCCGGTACATTCATTTGAAGTTTGAAATCGAATTATCGAACTACCACGCCATTTTCAATTCCTTTTATAATTTAAAATAAATATTTATATTCTAACGACGATCTATATAATATATACGTTCGAATTCTATTCAAAATAAATTTCTCGTCGTTATTATTTAAAATAATTCATTTTAAATAATCAAAATTCGCTAAAATTGCCAAAATAAAAATTTTAAACTGGCCCAGATTTCCGGGTTATTACAATCTCCCCCACATAAAACTTTTCGTCCCCGAAAAGGAACAAAGCCAAAAGTTGTTTCACAAATCAACTCAACTTCCAGTGTTTTTACTACGGCTTAAGTTCTTCAACTTTTCAGTTTCTAAGAACTTTTCAAATTTTTCAAAAATTTGGCTAACACCCTAATTTTTCGAAAAATTTCGCCATAACCTCCCCTGCACCGGGAGCACGGAAAAATCCCGAAATTGTCATACAGGCTTTCTGATCTCAAAAAGAAAAAGAAAAAGCCAAGCGGCTAGCCAAGCGGCTCATAAAATCATCATCACCGAAACAAAACAGTAAATTATGATAAACATGTACCTATTTGTCGGGCAAACAAATTTTATTCTCTGCTCTAACCTCCTTGCTATGACCTGTTCAATGTAAGCACATGTATATGCAAGCAAATGCGACAAATTTCAATACAATTTACTATTTGATACAATTAGGCGAAATGGTTCAAAGTTTCAATTAAACAAACAACACATTCAGCAATCAATTAGTTTATTAACGTTTCAAATTCATAATTTGGATACATAGTCAAAAATCACGTTTTTGATGCCAAATCACAATAATAAGCCCTATCTAGGTTCGGTTCTCACACCAGTCATTTGGAAATATATAGATATCTCACTTTCGAAACTCTAAAATAAATACTAGCGATGGTGCCCCGCCACCAGAATTATTCCCGGCCAACTAGAGTGTGATCCCATAACTATCCAGTACATTAAAACTTTGAATACACGTTTGCAAGACATATACGCAAAAAATTTATATATTGGATTGTCCCAATTCAATATATAATAAATAATCAAATACGAATAAGTGATTTAAATTTCAAAACAAATTTTGTTTTCATTTTCAAAAATATACTCTTCACACTCGTTCTAAGATACTACTGATCCCATCTCTAACGAGTCATTCCATTGGATATTACTAATCCAATATCTGATGAATCCTTCATATGGTTCTAATGTGTCTTGTTCTCTGAGCTTTGTAAACCAAAGCTCTGATACCAAATGTGACAAACAGGAATCTCGCTCGATTTGAATCAGTCGCTAAACCGATCTAGACCGTTCGAAATGCCTGATTGTTTTGAGAACACGACAAAATAGAACGCAGACGGGAGAACATTTCATTATATATTACAACAATGCCATCAGAATACAAGAATATACATAGTATAAATGAATATAACACAGAAATATCATAGATTTAAATTACATTTAAATACATCGCAGCGGAAATAATACAAAACACAACTAGAAGGAGATATACGGATACAAAGCTTTCCGGATATCATTCCAGCTGTAAACCAGGATCCTATGAATATAAATCTACAAAACCAAAACTACTAGCTGCCCGTGTCAAAATAAGGGCACCCAGAGTTTAGGTTAAAACAATAAACTCCAGGTCAGTCATGGGACTGGTGTGAGAACTAAAAAAGTTATTAATCTTTATTTTAAAGTTAGGTAAATCAAGGGACCACGCCGCTAATGCGGAATGGGTTTCCTCCCAAGAATACCAGTGCATAAAACAAACAGCGCAATGCTAAATAAAGAACAATGAAGCTATTATAAGACCCAGGTCCTATCACACAATGCAACGCAAGCCGGGGGATAGGGTTTTCCCTTATAATAGCCAAACATGCTTAGTACGTTTAAAACAAATCGTTTGATACTATAATAAGTGCATATTGTATAAAACAACTTCAAATCATAAGCATCAATCATAGGCGGCATGGGTACCATATATCATGTCGCCATACTAGGCTCTACAAATAAAACCGCAAATGTCACGTATTTGGAAGTTGGATTTCCATCTGTGAACCGAGGCAAGGGATCGTCGTCTACCGATTCGAGACAATCTAGCCCATGTCTCAGGACCCAGACTCAGGTGGGCCCTTGGAGCGACAGGGCCGGTCCACCGATGTGGATTAAAATGCCTGAACAATACATCTCTCCGCCCTATGGGACGTAAATGAGCCAACGAATGACTCCATCGGACCTGGATCATCCGATCAAACCGAGGCGCCTCGCAACAGCAACAACCACATAAGTCAAACTCGTCAGGGCGTGTAAAACCACTGACGCCACTTCTAGCTAGAAAGAAACGCATGTCCTCCCTGAGGTCCTCTCCCGTTTCTAGTCCAGTACTGGGGTGTGAGGCTCGCGAATCAACGTTACACAAAGCTATGCCACACAGGCGGTGCTTTTATCATCAACAACAAGACTTTGCTTTTCAACAAAAGCCTCGATCAATTGCCACTTAGGCATGCCACACAGGCAATTCATTCCATGCGATGGATATCCATCAATATATAACCCCTGAGCTCGTACGTCTCAGAGAAGGGCGTTGAGCAAGAGAATAAATTCTCCGCCGCCAAACAGATATATATTTAATAGAAATCAATCACACAGACTAAAATCCAATGTCAGACACAAAGTCCATTTATAAGTTCGTTCTGGGTCTGAACGAAACCGGAGGCACCTATTACCCCGCATATCCATCGATCTCCAAGTACGTCTGGATGATCACCAACTGATTCTCTCCTCTTGGGTGTACGGCCCAATCAAGATCATCAATAATTATCCAAACGACGTGAAGACCTCCGGTCTTCAACCACCGTCTTCATCTTCGACACCACGTCGAATTAGTTATTCAGAATGGGATAAACCCGGTCTTTCTGAATAACTCGCGTATATAATAATTAAGTGTTACACAAACACAACATACGCCTCATTGCAATTCAGAATATTCTTTTATTCAAATATTCCTATACTTTGGGAAAAGTTCCCATTAATTTTATCAATGATAAATTCTTTAAATTTATTCTTCAATCTTCTTTGAATATCAATTCAAACTAGTCGGGATTAGCGAACCACACCGAAGTAATCATTTATTTTATTTCCCAATCCCAAATTATTCATCTCATGAAGTAAAACTGGTCATACTTTGTAACACCCCGAATTTCGGTTAAGTTATTCAAGTTAGTCGAGCCTGGTTAATCGAATCGAATTGGTCGAACCAAGTAAGTCGAGTTAAGTTCGTCGAGTTAAATAAATCGATGTTAGTTTCATCGAAAGGAGTTATCGATGTTAGTTTCATCGAAAGGAGTTATCGATGTTAGTTTTATCGAAAGGTGTAACACCCCGAATTTCGGTTAATGCTAAAATTCACTAATTACAGAATAAATAATCTCAAATATGAGAATTGGGGGAAATGGGCTGCGTCATTGCGTTCGTCTCGGAAAAATACGCAGAATAGAGTCCGAAATTTTGTAAATCGGAGTCCGTATGGCCCAGTTATGGCCCAATGAAGTTTGCAGAAAATTCAAAGTTAAAAACAGATTTAAAAATTCAAATTCAGATTATAAAAATTAGAACTAGCAGGGCAGGCGGGAAAGTTCCCGCCCTAGCCATGTCGACAGGGCGGTCGACAGGCCTGTCGACTGGGAGGTCGACTGCCCTGTCGACTTGCCTGTCGACACAGGGTGTCGAGCCAGATGGCCTGGGTGCACCAGGTCTAGTTTTCTGGCTAGGGCTGGGCTGTGTTCTAGAGACTTCCTAAATTTGACGGACCTAATCTAACCTAGGGTTAATCCTATGGTCTAAAACACACCTTAATCCTATAAATACACCCTAATGCAAGCCTAATCCCTACTAAAAATAGAAATGATGCCATCATGCCGCCAAAATCAAACTTGAGAGGAGCCTCCACTAGTTTATGAAGAAAGTTGCAAGCTAATCAACCTCTAATCATCATCTCCTTCTTAAATAGCAACTAGTTCTACTTCATAAGTTTGCTAATCTTGGTTTTTGTGAGTTTCTATCACTTTAATAACCAATTGCTAAATTAAGTAGATGAGATATGATGAGATCATGCGGTTTTGTATGCGGATTTGTGGGTTTTAAGTCATATGATATGATGTTAGCTTGCTAATCTATGTTTAATGTTAACCCTATGTTTATGCAAGTTAAGTATATGGGTTTATGCAAGTTAAGTGGTGGGTTTTATGCATGTTAAGTATTTGACTTTATGCATGCTAAGTGTTTGATTTTATGCATGCTAAGTGTTTGGTTTTATGCATGCTAAGTATTTGATTTTATGCATGCTAAGTGTTTGGTTTTATGCATACATTATGACATGCACGTTTACCCTTTTTAAATAAGATGCATACATATGCAAGATGATACCTTTGTATGCTATGCATACATATGCATGTTTACCCTATTATGATGCAAGTTCATATGCAAGTTTGTCTCTTTTTATGATATGCATAACATATGCGAGTTTTCCTATATGTATTACATGTTATGCAAGTTCACATGCAAGTTTATGTGCAAGTTCACATGCAAGTTTAAGTGCAAGTTCACATGCAAGTTTATGTGCAAGTTCATATGCAAGTTTATGTGCAAGTTCATATGCAAGTTTGTCTCTTTTTATGATATGCGTAATGCAAGTTTGGGTTAAATACTAGTTGGGTTTAATGTATGTTCATATATGCAAGTTGACACCTTTTGAACCCATGATAAAGTTATATGCTATGTTGGCTAAACCCATGACATTTGTGATGAATCTTCCCTTTATTATGTCGTGTTATGATAACGAATTACGTGGGGAACGATGGGGTTAATATGCATATTAATAAAATGATGTGAATTGGGTATGATTAAGCATACCACAAATTAAATGGACATAATTGGGAATTTACCTATTGAGTTAGGTCTACCCATATTATGGAGTTGGGAATTTACCTATTAAGTTAGGTCTACCCATACTATGGAATTGGGAATTTACCTATTTAGTTAGGTCTACCCATATTCTTAAAAATGTGTAATTAATTAGGGATAATTAACATAAATTATGAGGGTGATTAATTAGGTGTAATTAATCGACTAAGACACGAGGTTGGACTCAGTTGTAGCGTAAAACTGCCCGGACCCAACCGACTTAACCAGTTGCTACAAATGTTAGCCCAATGTGAGGGGTCTTAGGCACAAACTAAATACGTGATTAATGTAAAGACACGAGGTTAGACTCGGTTATGACATAAGGCTGCCCGGACCCAACCGGCTTAACCAGCGGTCATAAAAGATAGTCTAATGTGAGGGGTCTTTACAAAGGTTACGATCTTAATTAATTAAGAAACACTTAACCAAATGAGCATGTAGAGGGACATGAGGGGTTAAGTGGATGCCTTGGGTGGCATGTGGAAATGTAGTGGTTGCCCTGGGTGGCAATAGAAAATACGATTAGAATACTTAACCAAAGTGGAACATGTAATTAAACATGATTAAAGGGTTAAGTAAGTGCCATGGGTGGCATGTGGAAATCTAGTGGGTACCTTGTGTGACAATTAGAATATGATTAAATGACTTAGCCAAAATGTATAACATGTAGGTGGACATGGTTAAAGGGTTAAGTGGGATGCACTAGATAAAATGGCAAGCTTAGGTGGTAGCTTGTGGGGGCCCATTTCAACCAATATCCCAAACGTATCTTAGTGGGCTCGACTCTAGTCGAGTGAGGGGACACGCATATTGGGCTTGACTGTAAGAGGCCAAACCGGGATAGCGGTGGCAACGTAGGACCAACGGGTTTCATATGCGTGTGTGGACCCGGGCTGGTTGGTAAGTCGTTGTTGCATCGTGTAGATATAAAGCTGTGCACCGTTGATATTATCAGGTTGCCACTTTGGGGAATGATACACCCCATCGTGGGACCAGCACGGGTGTCTACGTAAGGGAGCCGATCGCTTGGGGAGTAGTGGGTACACCTATGTAGTCAGATAGGGGTACACGAAACTACTAAATTACTAAGTACACTTAGTGGGATCAACCTTTAAGTAGGAATGACTGGTGTGGTGCAGTGTAGTAATTATCCTCGGGTGGGTAGATGTGTCTTTACGGTTATCTTAGTTTATCCTAAGTCTACCAAGCTACTTAGTGTAGCCATTCATCCCCAGACGTTACCGCATATCAAGCTTATGTCTTCTCTGGTTACTTTAATGATTGTATTGTTAAAGCTATAGGACTCGCTCAGATTTATGTCTGACCCCGTTGTTTTTATCTTTTTCCCAACCCTCAGGTTATCAGAGTGGGCTCAGTATGAGTGGGCTTTGATCAGGCTGCTTTATCCTCTTTTGGAGCTTGGACCATAGATGTAGAGCTCAGCTTACCCTTTCTTTTATGGCTATCAGTTCATGTATTGGGATTATGTTCTTTTATTTATCAGGATGGATATTTTGTACTTGACTCTTATTATGGTTTTGTGATGTAACCAAACATGTTTTACTTTCCGCTGCTATGAAATGATGTTTTGAAATTTTCAAGTATTACTTATATCTGTCTTGTTGTAAATTTTCTGTTCTATATTCACTTAAAATACTCCACCGATGTTATGGCATTCCCTTAGAGAGTGGTCATAGCGGGTGTGGGGTGTTACACGTGGTATCAGAGCATAAGGTTACCAGAACAGATAGAATTTTTAGAAAAACTATTTTCTAAGAATATTTTTGAAAGAAGTATTTTCAAAAACATGTCTTTTAAGAGAAAAGATTTTGAAAGAAAAGCATAATCCCCGATAGCCATATCTTTATCTTTTGAATTCTCCGTTTGAATCTTTCCTCTTTCGTTTCAGCATGGCTGAAGATCTTAATCTTCCGGACGGTGTAGCGATACCAGTATGGTATAGGAGGTTGTTAGAGGCTAGGGCCGCCGCTGCAGGTCCAGCAAATATTCCTCCACTGCCCGTTGCACCCGTTCCTCCTCGCGCGGATACTTTTGCTAAGACTTGTAAGGAGTTTAAGGCTATGGAAGGGAAACCTTTTGTGGGAGCTAGGGATTGGCTGAAAGAGACGGAAGAATTGATGGAAATCTTGGAAGTGGAAGAGGGAAAGAAAGTCAAGTTAGCCGCTTGGTTAATGGAGGGAGAGGCCTCGTTCTGGTGGGAGGTCACTAATGGAGAATGCCCTGTGGACTTTTGGGTGGATTTCAGGCGAAGGTTTGAGGCAAAGTTTCTCTCAAAAGCGGAAGAAAATATGTACGTGGAAAGGTTCTTGAACTTAAAGCAAGGGAACTTGTCGGTGAAAGAATATGTTAACAAGTTTAATCAGTTAGCGAGGTTCAACATAGACTTGGTAAACACACCGGAAGAGAAAGCTTTGAGGTTCGTTAAAGGCTTGAACGAACCAATGTATGGATTGGCTATGTCTCACATCCTTGTGGGGGCCACTTTTGAGAAGCTAGTAGACATGGCACTTATGCATGAGGAAGAGAAGGGCCCCAATGCTATTATAGCACCCGAGAAGAAAGGAGATCAGAAGAGACCTCAACAACAAAATAAGGGTAGGAAAGGAAACGGTGGCAAGGGAAAGAAGAAGTGCTTCAATTGTGGGACACTAGGCCACCTAAGCAAGGATTGTCGCAAGAAGCGGAAGGCTGGCTGCTTCCACTGTGGCGAAGCAGGGCATTTAGAGAAAGACTGTCCAAAGAAGGGGAAAAGAATGGGATCTACCTCAGGAGGACAGGTGCAAGTTCTTTTGGCACCAGCTCAGGCAAGGGGGCAAGTTCAGGCTCTCGCAGTTCCACCGATTCGGGAAAGAGGTAGAACTATTTCCATTGAAAGTCTAGTTTTTTTGTTCGATTATCCGGTTCAAACTTTATTTGATTCTGACGCATCGAGTTCGTTTATTTCATTATTAATAGTTGAGTTACTGCACTTAGACACCAGTTTAGTAGATGATCCTTTAGTTGTTTCAAACCCAATTGGGGCTCCGTGATGTGTTTGGGTTTGAAAGTTTCTATACTTAGCGTTGAGTTTAGATGTGATGCTTTTTGGGCTTCACGGGCTATGGGTTAGTTTTGGGCATGGACTGGTTAACCAGTAATGGTGCCGTTCTTGTTTGTGAAAGGAGAGTAGTTAGGCTTATGACCCGCTTGGGTAACACTCTCGAGATCTCTTGTAATCCCATGGAATCTGTTATGCTAAGTTATCTAGAATCGCTTGACACGTCGGTCGAGAGTTTGCAATCTGTTAGAGTGGTCCGGGAATACTCGGATGTGTTTGAGGAGGTGAAGGGCTTACCTCCAAATCGGGAGATCGACTTCCGGATATATCTGGTAGACAATGCCAAACCAGTATCTTGGCCAGTGTGCCACATGGCTCCTCGTGAGAGGAGGGAACTCCATAAGCAAGTAGGCGATTTGCTTGAGAAGGGGTTCATAAGACGAAGTATATCAGAGTGGGGTGCTCCAGTAGTTTTTGCCACGAAGGCGGATGGGTCCCTCAGACTTTGTTTAGGCTAAAGAGAACTAATATAAACTCACAAAGAAGGATAGACACCCATTGCCGAGGATTGAAGATCTCTTTGATCAATTGGTTGGCGCCTCAGTGTTTTCGCAGTTGGACTTAGCCACGGGGTTTTGTCAGTTGAGAGTGGCTGAGGATAGTATAGAGAAGACTGCCTTTAGGACTCCGGATGGAAAATTTTTTTTTTATGAGTGGCTGGTGATGCCATTTGGTTTGACAAACCCCCCCGCATATTGATTTGATGAGAAGGGTGTTCAGGGAGTACCTAAATAAGTTCGTGATGGTCTTTGTAAATAACATCTTGGTCTTTTCTAGGAGCGAAATAAGTTTTCATATGTGCTCAATAGGTTGAGCAAAGCCAGTTATGAGATAAACGGTGGTTTTGGAGTGAGACTGGCGAGGACATCCAGAGTTGGACAAGGGGCTTAATTATTTAGCCGTTTTTACTAGTATCATCTCACGTAGGACGTCTGAATTCGAAGGAGGTATCCCTTGGGTGTTTGTCTGATATTGGTTTAGGCCTTTGGGGCTTGCATTTGGGGGATGTCGAGTTCGACTAGGATGGTCTGCGTGAGAGATGGACAGTTGTGATGATTTTGGATGGGATTCTTAGCATCCTATGAGTTTGAGATAGCATATACCCATTGCAAGGGTAACGTGGTAGCGGACGCCTTAAGTAGAAAAAGGTTGTCCTTGAGTTCATTGTTCGTTGAATGACGGAGCTTAGAGTTTATTTCTATGATTGACTTTAGACCTTCCGTTGACTTTGTACCCAGTTTGCTAGCCCCCTTGGAGGTTAGGCCTACTCTTTTAAGGCGGATTGGCGGAGCACAGCGAGACGACCCACGGTTGGTTGAGTTAGTAGAGAAGCTCATGGGGAGGGGGAGTCGTCCAGACATTTGAGTAGGTACACCCTAGATAGTAAGGGGTGGTTGTGTAGAGACGGTAGACTTTGTGTACCGCAAGACGAGGGTTGAGGAAGGCTATATTTGATGATGCACATCGTTCGAAGATGACCATTCATCCCGGTAGGGGACAAGATATACCGAGACATGAAGCGAGTTTTCTTTTTGGGCCGGTATGAAAAAAAAGATGTGGCCGAGTATGTCGCTAGATGCTTGGTGCGCTAGCAAATGAAAGCGGAGCAAAAGAAACCCGGTGGGTTGCTTCACCCATTGGAAGTTCCACTATGGAAGTGGGATAGTGTCTCGATGGATTTTGTCGATGGATTACCGAGATCGAGGAAGGGTAATACGGGAATTTGGGGTGTGGTAGACAGACTTACTAAAAGTGCCCATTTTATACCCGTGGAGAGTAAGAGGACTGCTCCATAGCTAGCTTCAGTTTATGTAACGACCTGTATTCTACGCATCATGGGATCGTAGAATATTTATTTCTTTCACATATGAAGTCGTATGGTCATGTAACTTTGGGAGACGACTATTGGGGTCATTTCCCATGTTCATGATTTTTGTCGATTTTTAAATGACCGTTTTACCCCTAGTCGGTACTGTTTTGGCCATAACTTTTGACTGGAAAGGAATTTTGATTTGAAACCACTTCCATTGGATTTGAATGATGGTTTCTCTTTCCGTAGAGTGGTTACAATAGCCAAACGGACTTACCGTTTGGGAGATATGGCTGAATTAAGGTTTAAAGGGTTAACTTCAGCTAATTGGGCTTAACCGGGTGATTAGCAGCTAGGCCCATTGGGTAATTTCGGGTTTGGGAGTATTTAAGGGCTGCTAGGGTTTGGATTTCGGTTTTAGAATCGTTTTTCCAGCCGCCACTTAGTTTCTTCAACCCTAGTCATGGCCTCCACCTTCTAATTTCATCCCAAATCACCTTCTAATCACTTTCTAATCAAGTCTTGGCCTAATCTACATCAAATCAAGGCAAATCAACGTCAAATTTGGGATAGAGCTGCTGGAACACATAGGGATTGGATCCAAATCAGAGGACATTTCAGATCTATAATTAAATTTGTGCAAAGGTGAGTGATTTGCATTGTTTTTCACTAATTACGGCTAATTATGGTAATTAGCGAAGATTAGCGAAATTATGGCTCAGAAAAATCTAGAAAAATTCCTAAAATTCTAAAACATCATTTTATGCCTCTGATATGAATTTGGGTTGATTTCGACTAATTTTGTAAATCCCGGAATTTGGGGGATTAAGGAGTAATTAGTGATAATTAGCGAAATTATGCATGTTAAAAATCTGGAAAAATATGCAGAAATTCATAAATATTATTTTAAGCCTCTGTTAGAAAAATTGGCTAATTTGGTTAAGTTTTGCTAATCCTATTGTTAGATTTGCTTAAACATGCTTAAGGGGAAAATATGGATTTTTGGGTATGTTTGATCCATTTTAACCTATGATATTGATGTGAATGATGTTTGTGGTTGATTATGCATGTTGCTATGACTGTATGAAATGCTTTGTGATTGATTTCAATAGTTAGAATGGTCGAAAACATCGTCGAATGGCGTAAACACTTGCTGGAACAGTTTCAGAAAACAGTGCAGAGTTCGGATCGGATCGGATAAGGGGGCTCGGATCGGATATGTAGAACTGAGCAAAGAATCCGATCGGATCGGAACCCAACACTTGGGAAAAGTGGTAAAAAGGAAGGCCACGCTAGCTAAACTGGGATCGGATCGGATAGAGGAAGACGGATCAGATCGGATAGAGGAAGACGGATCGGATAGAGGAAGACGGATCGGATCGAAGGGGACGGATCGGATCGGAAACACAAAGGCGAATCAGAGCAGGAGCACAAAAGCGGATCGGATAGGAGCATATGAAGGGGAGCATGAAGACGGATCGAAAGCACAAACCAAGAAGGACCCGACCCGAAAGGAAGCACCGACCCGACCCGAAGAAGAAGAAGCAGCTGACTCGAACCCAGAGGAACGCCGACCCGAACCGATGGAGGACAACCGACCCGAACCGCACCAGGAGAAGACCCGACCCGAACAGATGAAGGACACCCGACCCGAACCGATGGCTTGAGAAGGAACCCGACCCGACCCAGTATTGACCAATAACCCGAGATGCAAAGGTAGTCCAATATGGGAAGTTAGAGCTTAGGATCCAGTTGGGAACCAATGAGTTCACTTCATAGTTGGGCTTTGCTGCGGGACGTGTGCTAAGGAGTTGTCGGTATTCATAACTTTGGTTCACCACTGAGAGATGGATAGTGGGCTTGTAGTGATAGTTACACGGGATTGGATTCCGCCATGTGTAACAACCCGTATTTCGATAACATGATTAAGACAAGAATCAAGGCAGAATTTAATTTTAAATTCTGAATCAAGTTAAACGGGCTATGCCATTGAGTTCGTCTCGGAAAAATACGCAAAATAGAGTCCGAGTTTTCGAAAATCGGAGTCCGTATGACCAAGATATGGCCTCGCGAAGTTTCACGAAAAATTCCCAAATTAAAGTATACTTAATTAAGTGAAATGGGTTGCGCAGAGAAATATATATATATTGATATATATATATATATATAATTGAAAATTAAATAAATAAATATGCAAAAATGTTCAAAACAGCGAATTGGGAGAGGGGAATAACCGAACCGGCCGATTTTTGAGGTCGACCCGAGCCCGCTGGGTCGACTAGGGGTTAATCTAGGGTGTTTGGCTGTCAACCCGTGGGCCGATTCGCTCAAATGCAGATTTTGTATTTGGATGGTTCTCATGGTTCATCTTTAATCTAAAGGCCCTAGATGGTTCCTACACTTGACTTCTTCCCCAAGACATGCTTTGATGGCTTGGATTGAATCTAGGTTTAATCCTATGGCCTAAAACACTTGCCTAATCTATAAATAAGACCCTAACCTATCCTAAATCCTCATTATTCATTCATGCAACTAAACTATGACAAAATTGCTACTCTCATGGCATCCACTCAACTATCCTAGCCTCCACTTCATTTCTATGAGAAGTTTCATGATCATGAGAGTATTAGAGAGTCCCTATGTTAGTATGAGAGCTTCTCAAGTTGATTTCAAGGCTAAAGCTTTTATCTTTGTTCATAAAGATGGGGTTTTTTATTGATTTGGAGTGTTCATTTTTGGGTTTTTGGGTGATGGCATGCATAGGCTTCATCACAAGCTTTAATTTAATCGATTTAGGCCTTCATAGCAATGTAAGCCCTTTCCCTACTCTTAGATATTAACTATGAAGTTAAATGTTCATGTTGCAAGTTTGGGTTTGATCATTGAGAATGATACATGCTATCATGTCATGCAAGTTTATGAAGTCATTATCTTGATCTTATGAGCTAAAAGCTACAACCTTTATGTTGAAATGTTGCATTATGCAACATGAGAACCTTCTTACCCTTTATGTCAACTTGCATATGAAGTCATAACTCTTATATGATGATATATGCGAGTTACTAGTCATCATTCCATGTCTTTTGTCAACATGATTCGCTTATGTGCCAAGTTTGGGTTTATGCATGTTTTTGAGGCTTAAGAATGTAACATGCAAGCTAATGAACACATTTGTGCCTCATTTGCCACCATGATTAAATTGTGGCTTAATATCCATTTTTTTGTCATGCCTTTGCCAAGTCTCTTCTTTTAATCCATTACGTTGTTGCGAACGTATATGCGAGTTTAAAAAGCGTTGGGGTCACATTATGAGGAAAACATAATGGCATGAACATGATTTGGGTAAATGGGTATAAACATGACAACATGTAACGTTAAATATGACATGTGTTTATACTTGAAAACATGACTTGAAATATAACATGGAAGTTGACATGTAAGTATGCATAAAAACATAAGCTTGGGAATTTACCTATTAAGTTAGGTCTACCCATTGGGAATTTACCTATTAAGTTAGGTTTACCCAATTGCTTGAAAACTTGACTATGAACATGACACTAGACTAAACATGAAAGTGGCCAACTCGAGGTTGGGTTGAGTTTGCAACGTAAAACTACCCGGAACCGACCGGCCTAACTAGTAGTTGCAAACAATAGGACCCAATGTGAGAAGTTGGTCATGTGTGCTCGAACCCGAGGTTAGACCAAGTTGTGGTGTAAAGCTACCCGGAACCGACCGGCTTAACTAGTAACCACAACAAAGTCTAATGTGAGAGGTGAAGGTGCGTTAAGTAATTAATGCCACATAATAGGGTTAAGACAATTTGATTAATGACTCTTAACCAAATATGACATGGACAAGTGGGTTAAGTAATTTGATTAGGCTAATGATACTTAACAAGACATGACAAGGTTGGGTAGGTTAAGTAACTTGATTCGCCTAATGACACTTAACCATTTTTTTATACGACTAGTGGACGGGGTTAAGTGAATCAACACTTAATCAATCCAACACGATAACTTGGTAAGGTTAAGTGGGATCGGGTTTGATTTCTTAATGACGCTTAACCATGCAAGATGATTAGGGGATGAGGTTAAGTAATTTACACTTAACTAATCCGACTGGGTAATTAGATGGGGTTAAGTAATCCACACTTAACTAATCTAAACACGGTGATTCGATGGGGTTAAATTAAACACTTAACCAATTTAAACTTGGTAATTCAATGAGGTTAAGTAACCAATACTCAACCAACTTAACGTGGTAATTTAATGGGGGTTAAGCAACTTATACTTAACCAAATATACATGATGATTTGATGGGGTTAAGTAACCCACACTTAACCAATCTAATACGCAGACCTGATAAGGTTAAGTCACAAGACCTTCTTAGACTGTACTTAACCAATGTAGTATGATTAGAGGATGGGGTTATGCTAACCTATACTTAAACAATCCGACTCGATAATTTGATGGAATTAAGATAGTCTATGCTTAATCGATCTAGCAAGATAATCCGATAGGATTAAGGTAAGCTAGTACTTGACCAATTTGACTCGATAGGATTAAGTCATGAGCCTCTAGGTACACTTAACCAACTTGTAAGGCTAAGTCTTGAACTTAAATACTTAGCCAATCTTGATGTGATTCGTGGGCAGGTTAAGTCATGGACTTGGATGATAACACTTAACCCAATAGACAAACCCTAGTTAGAGGAACTAGGTAGAAAATCGTGGTTAATCAAGGATAACGGGAATAAGGCTAAGTGGTAAACCTTAGTTGAAGGGTAACCAAGTAATAATTCTTAGCTAAGGACATAGGACTAATTCTCAAAGCGATGAGTAACCTGATACGGTAGGTCATCGCTTAGTATACGAGGAGGAGCAAGCTATCTGACTTGGATAAAAGCTCCAGCGCACTGGGTGCCGAAGTGGAAGCTTCGGGGGACGTGAGGATATTCTTGGGATCCCTCTGTGGGCTGCCAGGTAATTATACTAGGCCCATGAGAGGTTAAGGTCTGCGTTAGAAGGACCAAGAGTATGCCTTGGTTGCTATGCGAGCGACCTAAAGACTGGGATGGATTAGCGTGGAGTCGACGATTCTTTGTTTTTTCCCTGGATAGCACATCGCCGACTACCTACCATCTTTAGTCAATCGTGTACGTAAGGAAAGGCAGGGAACCCCCAACAGACCATGTGCTTGCTATCGAGTCATGGGTGAGGTTGGCCCGTAGGAAAGTGGGCTATAGTGGGGTCGTGGAGTGGTTCTTATACATGATTTTTCTTGGATTGCCTTTCAGTAGTTGAGGGAGGGGTCACGTGGGACCATAGCCATGGGTACAAAAACAGACCTTGATATCTGCATCGGCAGACGATTTAAAGCTCCCGACCGAGTTCCGTATTTCTTGATTTGCCCTGGCACGGAACTCGGATGGCACATTGGGGAACATGTGCATCTAGACATGGAAAACGATTCACGATACATACGTGGGATCAAGGGCGCGGTTGACGGGTGGCGTAATCCCTAGTGGTCCTAGGTGGCCAAGACCCAAACCGAGACACGAAAACGTTCATTAGGTAGCATAATCCCTAGCGGTCCTAGGTGGCATAAATCCTAAGTGGACGCGCGATAGTTCATGGTAAGGAAACACAACTAGATCAAGGGTTGCAGTCCAAAACAACTCCAAGGATAAACCGTTTACATGAGAAAGCCCGTACGGCCTACGGCAAAGGACTGGACTTATACATGGAAAGAAACATATGAGTTGAGTAACCTATATATGCGGAATATTAGGTTGACATGGACCATTACACGACTTTTGAGTAAGGGTCATTCACGGATAACACGTAATACAGTTGGGATACTAGTACGGTAGGTGCAGAGCAGGCATACAGGATAGATACATGGGACGTTATACGTGATAGATATCTTGGGGATATTATACTTGATAGAAACCTGACGATGTGATACCTTGTTTTATCTTGACATCGTAATTTATCATGACACCTTAGTTTACCTGAGTTCAGTAGTTCATCCTGTTATTTTGATTTAGCTTATCTATCTTGTTATCATGCTTATGTTCATCTCAGTTTCCCATGTCAGTTAACTTTACTAGTTTTTATGCTAATAGTAGATAGGGCTTACTCAGTCTTTTTGACTGACCCGTTTTGTTTCGCCTCTTTTCTTCTGTTCCCCCCCCCAGGTCACAGGGAGGAAATAGTGTTGTTTAGTTCGGACTTCTTCTGCTTGAAGGTCATCATGGATGGCTTGGACTTTCCTTGGCTATGGCTACTTTACTGTTTTTTTCTTGGGGAATAATTTATGAAAAAGTCTTTATGCTTCTTTATTATTGCAAGACAGGTTTTGATGTACTCTGATGTAAAAGGCTTTAGACCTTATTTATTCATGTTATGAAAGTTTGATTTTACTTTCGCTATTTTATATATGTTCTGTCTTGTAATATTTCTGTGCATGTTTACCAATAATACTCCTCCAAACCTAGTGCATTCCCTTTGTGAGTGACCCTAGCGGAGGTGGGGTGTTACATTTGGTATCAGAGCAGAAGGTTACCAGACTGGGCAAAAGTTTTTAAAGACCTTCTGAAAACTATTTAAAAATCGTTTATAAAGAAGCATTTTTCAAGAAAATTTTCTTTTAAAAAGAAAAAGGCTATTCCCCAAAGGCCATTAGCACTATCCTTGTTTCCTTGATTGAATCTCTTTTCCTTTCTTTCCTCAATCTGTAGTCACAGTGGTTTTAACTGCGACTAGTCTTTTCTATCTACGAAAGCGCTTTCCATCCGATGGAGGTTGTTCTCGGGAGACCATTAGCCGCCTTATAAGAAAGGATAATGAGAAAGAGGATAAAGGATACGAGTTTAACTTGTTGGTATGGCTCAACCCGGAACGAGAAAGAAAGATGAACAATGAAACCCATGACGAGAGAGTACCTTTGGCATGGTGGAATGGGACGGATAGTTAAGTATCATGGGACAAGGACAAGATCATCGAGAGCGCAGTAGTATGCTCTCATGTCTAGGGTACCTCGGAAGGAGGGTAACGATCTTATTAAAGGTTTAGCTTTTCTTTTCTATCATCCCGTCCAGACTTTGTCTTGATCACCGTATCATTTAAGTCTGCTTGGATAGTGAGTCTCTGCACCTTAGTACTAGCATAGAAGAGGATTCTATTTTGTCCCAAATCTTGTTAGAGTTGGTCCATTTCTTCATGACTTGTTTGGATTTGGGAATGTCTATGCCAAGTGTTGAGTTTGGAAATAATGCTTATGTTTATAAGCTATGGATGGATTCTAGGGATGAAGTGGTTATCCAGTAGGGGGTGCCACTCTCGGTTTTGATAGGAGGGTAGTTAGACCTTTTGACTAGCCTTGGTAATGCCCTCGATGTATCGGGTAACCTTTTTGAGGTTCTGTCATGACTAGTTACTTAGAATCCCTTGATGCCTTTATTGGAAATTTGAAGCCCGATCGAGCGGTGTTCGCCGATAAGACGGATGGTTTACTTCACTTATGCGTGGGTTATAGAAATCACCCTAGTAAGTGCGCATGATAACCTGATTGACATCTGTTTACTTTCAAGAGAAAGTTCTTCTACATGGAATGCCTTATAGTATATAAACGAGATCCAAGATTCACTAGTGAATTTTGGAAAGCTTGCATGAGATCATGAGTACGCAGTCATGTTTGCGTCAAGTATTCTAGGAAAAGGATAAGTGCAAGTGGAACGAGAGGCGACGAAGAAATGAGTTCCAGCTCATGTTATGGAAACAGGAATAAGAAGCTACAAAATCGCGAAGTTAAAAGACGACTTTGATGGTCAAAGACTAGATACGCGCATGATATCTCTTTTTGGGAGTATATCCTTGATCCCTGTTTTCTGTAGAGCTTACTTGTAGGCTATCTTTTGTGGACATCCTCTCGGTCCTATTCTCCGTTACAAACCCTGTAAGGAGTTTGTCCTGTTTATCTTCTCGACCCTGTTTCAAGGAATTCTAAGTAGAACCCTATGGATGTAAACATGTATTTGAAACATGTTATGATTGATATGGTTGCAAGTGGTTGCAAGTGGTTGCTCGTGGATGCGCGAATACACATTAGATACTAGCTCGACTCGGTCACATTTCATATTGCATATGCACGAGTATTTATACTTGTTTATGGATGAAATCGAATGTATTATCATGCGGTTGTTGCATATGAATGAATGATTGTGCACGCATATAGTATCTATATGACTAGGACTATTTGCATACATGTTGGATTCATGGCACTATACGTATTTTGCATTAGAAAGATTATTCAGGCCTGATCATTAGCATTAGCTAAGGAACATGTACATACACGTTTGCATATATTCATACAGCATTAGAAATCATCTAAGGACAATGGTTGCTTGTGGATGATGTTTTGAGTAGATGGATGATGGATGGTAGGATATGTTCTTCCTAACTTGGAGATTTCGGGGACGAAATCCTAAAAGGTGGGGAGAATGTAACAACCCGTATTTCGATAACATGATTAAGACAAGAATCAAGGCAGAATTTAATTTTAAATTCTGAATCAAGCTAAACGGGCTATGCCATTGAGTTCGTCTCGGAAAAATACGCGAAATAGAGTCCGAGTTTTCGAAAATCGGAGTCCGTATGACCAAGATATGGCCTCGCGAAGTTTCACGAAAAATTCCCAAATTAAAGTATACTTAATTAAGTGAAATGGGTTGCGCAGAGAAATATATATATATATATATATATATATAATTGAAAATTAAATAAATAAATATGCAAAAATGTTCAAAACAGCGAATTGGGAGAGGGGAATAACCGAACCGACCGATTTTTGAGGTCGACCCGAGCCTGCTGGGTCGACTAGGGGTTAATGCAGGGTGTTTGGCTGTCAACCCATGGGCCGATTCGCTCAAATGCAGATTTTGCATTTGGATGGTTCTCATGGTTCATCTTTAATCTAAAGGCCCTAGATGGTTCCTACACTTGACTTCTTCCCCAAGACATGCTTTGATGGCTTGGATTGAATCTAGGTTTAATCCTATGGCCTAAAACACTTGCCTAATCTATAAATAAGACCCTAACCTATCCTAAATCCTCATTATTCATTCATGCAACTAAACTATGGCAAAATTGCTACTCTCATGGCCTCCACTCAACTATCCTAGCCTCCACTTCATTTCTATGAGAAGTTTCATGATCATGAGAGTATTAGAGAGTCCCTATGTTAGTATGAGAGCTTCTCAAGTTGATTTCAAGGCTAAAGCTTTGATCTTTGTTCATAAAGATGGGGTTTTTATTGATTTGGAATGTTCATTTTTGGGTTTTTGGGTGATGGCATGCATAGGCTTCATCACAAGCTTTAATTTAATCGATTTAGGCCTTCATAGCAATGTAAGCCCTTTCCCTACTCTTAGATATTAACTATGAAGTTAAATGTTCATGTTGCAAGTTTGGGTTTGATCATTGAGAATGATACATGCTATCATGTCATGCAAGTTTATGAAGTCATTATCTTGATCTTATGAGCTAAAAGCTACAACCTTTATGTTGAAATGTTGCATTATGCAACATGAGAATCTTCTTACCCTTTATGTCAACTTGCATATGAAGTCATAACTCTTATATGATGATATATGCGAGTTACTAGTCATCATTCCATGTCTTTTGTCAACATGATTCGCTTATGTGCCAAGTTTGGGTTTATGCATGTTTTTGAGGCTTAAGAATGTAACATGCAAGCTAATGAACACATTTGTGCCTCATTTGCCACCATGATTAACTTGTGGCTTAATATCCATTTTTTTGTCATGCCTTTGCCAAGTCTCTTCTTTTAATCCATTACGTTGTTGCGAACGTATATGCGAGTTTAAAAAGCGTTGGGGTCACATTATGAGGAAAACATAATGGCATGAACATGATTTGGGTAAATGGGTATAAACATGACAACATGTAACGTTAAATATGACATGTGTTTATACTTGAAAACATGACTTGAAATATAACATGGAAGTTGACATGTAAGTATGCATAAAAACATAAGCTTGGGAATTTACCTATTAAGTTAGGTCTACCCATTGGGAATTTACTTATTAAGTTAGGTCTACCCAATTGCTTGAAAACTTGACTATGAACATGACACTAGACTAAACATGAAAGTGGCCAACTCGAGGTTGGGTTGAGTTTGCAACGTAAAACTACCCGGAACCGACCGGCCTAACTAGTAGTTGCAAACAATAGGACCCAATGTGAGAAGTTGGTCATGTGTGCTCGAACCCGAGGTTAGACCAAGTTGTGGTGTTAAGCTACCCGGAACCGACCGGCTTAACTAGTAACCACAACAAAGTCTAATGTGAGAGGTGAAGGTGCGTTAAGTAATTAATGCCACATAATAGGGTTAAGACAATTTGATTAATGACTCTTAACCAAATATGACATGGACAAGTGGGTTAAGTAATTTGATTAGGCTAATGATACTTAACAAGACATGACAAGGTTGGGTAGGTTAAGTAACTTGATTCGCCTAATGACACTTAACCATTTTTTTATACGACTAGTGGACGGGGTTAAGTGAATCAACACTTAATCAATCCAACACGATAACTTGGTAAGGTTAAGTGGGATCGGGTTTGATTTCTTAATGACGCTTAACCATGCAAGATGATTAGGGGATGAGGTTAAGTAATTTACACTTAACTAATCCGACTGGGTAATTAGATGGGGTTAAGTAATCCACACTTAACTAATCTAAACACGGTGATTCGATGGGGTTAAGTTAAACACTTAACCAATTTAAACTTGGTAATTCAATGAGGTTAAGTAACCAATACTCAACCAACTTAACGTGGTAATTTAATGGGGGTTAAGCAACTTATACTTAACCAAATATACATGATGATTTGATGGGGTTAAGTAACCCACACTTAACCAATCTAATACGCGGACCTGATAAGGTTAAGTCACAAGACCTTCTTAGACTGTACTTAACCATTGTAGTATGATTAGAGGATGGGGTTAAGCTAACCTATACTTAACCAATCCGACTCGATAATTTGATGGAATTAAGATAGTCTATGCTTAATCGATCTAGCAAGATAATCCGATAGGATTAAGTTAAGCTAGTACTTGACCAATTTGACTCGATAGGGTTAAGTCATGAGCCTCTAGGTACACTTAACCAACTTGTAGGGCTAAGTCTTGAACTTAAATACTTAGCCAATCTTGACGTGATTCGTGGGCAGGTTAAGTCATGGACTTGGATGATAACACTTAACCCAATAGACAAACCCTAGTTAGAGGAACTAGGTAGAAAATCGTGGTTAATCAAGGATAACGGGAATAAGGCTAAGTGGTAAACCTTAGTTGAAGGGTATCTAAGTAATTATTCTTAGCTAAGGACATAGGACTAATTCTCAAAGCGATGAGTAACCTGATACGGTAGGTCATCGCTTAGTATACGAGGAGGAGCAAGCTATCTGACTTGGATAAAAGCTCCAGCGC
This sequence comes from Allium sativum, assembly GCA_030737875.1. Lineage (NCBI taxonomy): Eukaryota > Viridiplantae > Streptophyta > Magnoliopsida > Asparagales > Amaryllidaceae > Allium > Allium sativum. The sequence goes on from CM060923.1 coordinate 649,455,393, forward strand.
ACTGGGTGCCGAAGTGGAAGCTTCGGGGGACGTGAGGATATTCTTGGGATCCCTCTGTGGGCTGCCAGGTAATTATACTAGGCCCATGAGAGGTTAAGGTCTGCGTTAGAAGGACCAAGAGTATGCCTTGGTTGCTATGCGAGCGACCTAAAGACTGGGATGGATTAGCGTGGAGTCGACGATTCTTGGTTTTTGCCCTGGATAGCACATCGTCGACTACCTACCATCTTTAGTCAATCGTGTACGTACGGAAAGGCAGGGAACCCCCAACAGACCATGTGCTTGCTATCGAGTCATGGGTGAGGTTGGCCCGTAGGAAAGTGGGCTATAGTGGGGCCGTGGAGTGGTTCTTATACATGATTTTTCTTGGATTGCCTTTCAGTAGTTGAGGGAGGGGTCACGTGAGACCATAGCCACGGGTACAAAAACAGACCTTGATATCTGCATCGGCAGACGATTTAAAGCTCCCGACCGAGTTCCGTATTTCTTGATTTGCCCTGGCACGGAACTCGGATGGCACATTGGGGAACATGTGCATCTATACATGGAAAACGATTCACGATACATACGTGGGATCAAGGGCGCGGTTGACGGGTGGCGTAATCCCTAGTGGTCCTAGGTGGCCAAGACCCAAACCGAGACACGAAAACAATCATTAGGTAGCATAATCCCTAGCGGTCCTAGGTGGCATAAATCCTAAGTGGACGCGCGATAGTTCATGGTAAGGAAACACAACTAGATCAAGGGTTGCAGTCCAAAACAACTCCAAGGATAAACCGTTTACATGAGAAAGCCCGTACGGCCTACGGCAAAGGACTGGACTTATACATGGAAAGAAACATATGAGTAGAGTAACCTATATATGCGGCATATTAGGTTGAAATGGACCATTACACGACTTTTGAGTAAGGGTCATTCACGGATAACACGTAATACAGTTGGGATACTAGTACGGTAGGTGCAGAGCAGGCATACAGGATAGATACATGGGACGTTATACGTGATAGATATCTTGGGGATATTATACTTGATAGAAACCTGACGATGTGATACCTTGTTTTATCTTGACATCGTAATTTATCATGACACCTTAGTTTACCTGAGTTCAGTAGTTCATCCTGTTATTTTGATTTAGCTTATCTATCTTGTTATCATGCTTATGTTCATCTCAGTTTCTCATGTTAGTTAACTTTACTAGTTTTTATGCTAATAGTAGATAGGGCTTACTCAGTCTTTTTGACTGACCCGTTTTGTTTCGCCTCTTTTCTTCTGTTCCCCCCCCCCAAGGTCACAGGGAGGAAATACTGTTGTTTAGTTCGGACTTCTTCTGCTTGAAGGTCATCATGGATGGCTTGGACTTTCCTTGGCTATGGCTACTTTACTGTTTTTTTCTTGGGGAATAATTTATGAAAAAATCTTTATGCTTCTTTATTATTGCAAGACAGATTTTGATGTACTCTGATGTAAAAGGCTTTAGACCTTATTTATTCATGTTATGAAAGTTTGATTTTACTTTCGCTATTTTATATATGTTCTGTCTTGTAATATTTCTGTGCATGTTTACCAATAATACTCCTCCAAACCTAGTGCATTCCCTTTGTGAGTGACCCTAGCGGAGGTGGGGTGTTACATTTGGTATAAGAGCAGAAGGTTACCAGACTGGGCAAAAGTTTTTAAATACCTTCTGAAAACTATTTAAAAATCGTTTATAAAGAAGCATTTTTCAAGAAAATTTTCTTTTAAAAAGAAAAAGGCTATTCCCCAAAGGCCATTAGCACTATCCTTGTTTCCTTGATTGAATCTCTTTTCCTTTCTTTCCTCAATCTGTAGTCACAGTGGTTTTAACTGCGACTAGTCTTTTCTATCTACGAAAGCGCTTTCCATCCGATGGAGGTTGTTCTCGGGAGACCAGTAGCCGCCTTATAAGAAAGGATAATGAGAAAGAGGATAAAGGATACGAGTTTAACTTGTTGGTATGGCTCAACCCGGAACGAGAAAGAAAGATGAACAATGAAACCCATGACGAGAGAGTACCTTTGGCATGGTGGAACGGGACGGATAGTTAAGTATCATGGGACAAGGACAAGATCATCGAGAGCGCAGTAGTATGCTCTCATGTCTAGGGTACCTCGGAAGGAGGGTAACGATCTTATTAAAGGTTTAGCTTTTCTTTTCTATCATCCCGTCCAGACTTTGTCTTGATCACCGTATCATTTAAGTCTGCTTGGATAGTGAGTCTCTGCACCTTAGTACTAGCATAGAAGAGGATTCTATTTTGTCCCAAATCTTGTTAGAGTTGGTCCATTTCTTCATGACTTGTTTGGATTTGGGAATGTCTATGCCAAGTGTTGAGTTTGGAAATAATGCTTATGTTTATAAGCTATGGATGGATTCTAGGGATGAAGTGGTTATCCAGTAGGGGGTGCCACTCTCGGTTTTGATAGGAGGGTAGTTAGACCTTTTGACTAGCCTTGGTAATGCCCTCGAAGTATCGGGTAACCTTTTTGAGGTTCTGTCATGACTAGTTACTTAGAATCCCTTGATGCCTTTATTGGAAATTTGAAGCCCGATCGAGCGATGTTCGCCGATAAGACGGATGGTTTACTTCACTTATGCGTGGGTTATAGAAATCACCCTAGTAAGTGCGCATGATAACCTGATTGACATCTGTTTACTTTCAAGAGAAAGTTCTTCTACTTGGAATGCCTTATAGTATATAAACGAGATCCAAGATTCACTAGTGAATTTTGGAAAGCTTGCATGAGATCATGAGTACGCAGTCATGTTTGCGTCAAGTATTCTAGGAAAAGGATAAGTGCAAGTGGAACGAGAGGCGACGAAGAAATGAGTTCCAGCTCATGTTATGGAAACAGGAATAAGAAGCTACAAAATCGCGAAGTTAAAAGACGACTTTGATGGTCAAAGACTAGATACGCGCATGATATCTCTTTTTAGGAGTATATCCTTGATCCCTGTTTTCTGTAGAGCTTACTTGTAGGCTATCTTTTGTGGACATCCTCTCGGTCCTATTCTCCGTTACAAACCCTGTAAGGAGTTTGTCCTGTTTATCTTCTCGACCCTGTTTCAGGGAATTCTAAGTAGAACCCTATGGATGTAAACATGTATTTGAAACATGTTATGATTGATATGGTTGCAAGTGGTTGCAAGTGGTTGCTCGTGGATACGCGAATACACATTAGATACTAGCTCGACTCGGTCACATTTCATATTGCATATGCACGAGTATTTATACTTGTTTATGGATGAAATCGAATGTATTATCATGCGGTTGTTGCATATGAATGAATGATTGTGCACGCATATAGTATCTATATGACTAGGACTATTTGCATACATGTTGGATTCATGGCACTATACATATTTTGCATTAGAAAGATTATTCAGGCCTGATCATTAGCATTAGCTAAGGAACATGTACACACACATTTTGCATATATTCATACAGCATTAGAAATCATCTAAGGACAATGGTTGCTTGTGGATGATGTTTTGAGTAGATGGATGATGGATGGTAGGATATGTTCTTCCTAACTTGGAGATTTCGGGGACGAAATCCTAAAAGGTGGGGAGAATGTAACAACCCGTATTTCGATAACATGATTAAGACAAGAATCAAGGCAGAATTTAATTTTAAATTCTGAATCAAGTTAAACGGGCTATGCCATTGAGTTCGTCTCGGAAAAATACGCGAAATAGAGTCCGAGTTTTCGAAAATCGGAGTCCGTATGACCAAGATATGGCCTCGCGAAGTTTCACGAAAAATTCCCAAATTAAAGTATAATTAATTAAGTGAAATGGGTTGCGCAGAGAAATATATATATATTGATATATATATATATATAATTATATAATTGAAAATTAAATAAATAAATATGCAAAAATGTTCAAAACAGCGAATTGGGAGAGGGGAATAACCGAACCGGCCGATTTTTGAGGTCGACCCGAGCCCGCTGGGTCGACTAGGGGTTAATCCAGGGTGTTTGGCTGTCAACCCGTGGGCCGATTCGCTCAAATGCAGATTTTGCATTTGGATGGTTCTCACGGTTCATCTTAAATCTAAAGGCCCTAGATGGTTCCTACACTTGAATTCTTCCCAAAGACATGCTTTGATGGCTTGGATTGAATCTAGGTTTAATCCTATGGCCTAAAACACTTGCCTAATCTATAAATAAGACCCTAACCTATCCTAAATCCTCATTATTCATTCATGCAACTAAACTATGGCAAAATTGCTACTCTCATGGCCTCCACTCAACTATCCTAGCCTCCACTTCATTTCTATGAGAATTTTCATGATCGTGAGAGTATTAGAGAGTCCCTATGTTAGTATGAGAGCTTCTCAAGTTGATTTCAAGGCTAAAGCTTTGATCTTTGTTCATAAAGATGGGTTTTTTATTGATTTGGAGTGTTCATTTTTTGGTTTTTGGGTGATGGCATGCATAGGCTTCATCACAAGCTTTAATTTAATCGATTTAGGCCTTCATAGCAATGTAAGCCCTTTCCCTACTCTTAGATATTAACTATGAAGTTAAATGTTCATGTTGCAAGTTTGGGTTTGATCATTGAGAATGATACATGCTATCATGTCATGCAAGTTTATGAAGTCATTATCTTGATCTTATGAGCTAAAAGCTACAACCTTTATGTTGAAATGTTGCATTATGCAACATGAGAACCTTCTTACCCTTTATGTCAACTTGCATATGAAGTCATAACTCTTATATGATGATATATGCGAGTTACTAGTCATCATTCCATGTCTTTTGTCAACATGATTCGCTTATGTGCCAAGTTTGGGTTTATGCATGTTTTTGAGGCTTAAGAATGTAACATGCAAGCTAATGAACACATTTGTGCCTCATTTGCCACCATGATTAACTTGTGGCTTAATATCCATTTTTTTGTCATGCCTTTGCCAAGTCTCTTCTTTTAATCCATTACGTTGTTGCGAACGTATATGCGAGTTTAAAAAGCGTTGGGGTCACATTATGAGGAAAACATAATGGCATGAACATGATTTGGGTAAATGGGTATAAACATGACAACATGTAACGTTAAATATGACATGTGTTTATACTTGAAAACATGACTTGAAATATAACATGGAAGTTGACATGTAAGTATGCATAAAAACATAAGCTTGGGAATTTACCTATTAAGTTAGGTCTACCCATTGGGAATTTACCTATTAAGTTAGGTCTACCCAATTGCTTGAAAACTTGACTATGAACATGACACTAGACTAAACATGAAAGTGGCCAACTCGAGGTTGGGTTGAGTTTGCAACGTAAAACTACCCGGAACCGACCGGCCTAACTAGTATTTGCAAACAATAGGACCCAATGTGAGAAGTTGGTCATGTGTGCTCGAACCCGAGATTAGACCAAGTTGTGGTGTAAAGCTACCCGGAACCGACCGGCTTAACTAGTAACCACAACAAAGTCTAATGTGAGAGGTGAAGGTGCGTTAAGTAATTAATGCCACATAATAGGGTTAAGACAATTTGATTAATGACTCTTAACCAAATATGACATGGACAAGTGGGTTAAGTAATTTGATTAGGCTAATGATACTTAACAAGACATGACAAGGTTGGGTAGGTTAAGTAACTTGATTCGCCTAATGACACTTAACCATTTTTTTATACGACTAGTGGACGGGGTTAAGTGAATCAACACTTAATCAATCCAACACGATAACTTGGTAAGGTTAAGTGGGATCAGGTTTGATTTCTTAATGACGCTTAACCATGCAAGATGATTAGGGGATGAGGTTAAGTAATTTACACTTAACTAATCCGACTGGGTAATTAGATGGGGTTAAGTAATCCACACTTAACTAATCTAAACACGGTGATTCGATGGGGTTAAGTTAAACACTTAACCAATTTAAACTTGGTAATTCAATGAGGTTAAGTAACCAATACTCAACCAACTTAACGTGGTAATTTAATGGGGGTTAAGCAACTTATACTTAACCAAATATACATGATGATTTGATGTGGTTAAGTATCCCACACTTAACCAATCTAATACGCGGACCTGATAAGGTTAAGTCACAAGACCTTCTTAGACTGTACTTAACCATTGTAGTATGATTAGAGGATGGGGTTAAGCTAACCTATACTTAACCAATCCGACTCGATAATTTGATGGAATTAAGATAGTCTATGCTTAATCGATCTAGCAAGATAATCCGATAGGATTAAGTTAAGCTAGTACTTGACCAATTTGACTCGATAGGGTTAAGTCATGAGCCTCTAGGTACACTTAACCAACTTGTAGGGCTAAGTCTTGAACTTAAATACATAGCCAATCTTGACGTGATTCGTGGGCAGGTTAAGTCATGGACTTGGATGATAACACTTAACCCAATAGACAAACCCTAGTTAGAGGAACTAGGTAGAAAATCGTGGTTAATCAAGGATAACGGGAATAAGGCTAAATGGTAAACCTTAGTTGAAGGGTATCTAAGTAATTATTCTTAGCTAAGGACATAGGACTAATTCTCAAAGCGATGAGTAACCTGATACGGTAGGTCATCGCTTAGTATACGAGGAGGAGCAAGCTATCTGACTTGGATAAAAGCTCCAGCGCACTGGGTGCCGAAGTGGAAGCTTCGGGGGACGTGAGGATATTCTTGGGATCCCTCTGTGGGCTGCCAGGTAATTATACTAGGCCCATGAGAGGTTAAGGTCTGCGTTAGAAGGACCAAGAGTATGCCTTGGTTGCTATGCGAGCGACCTAAAGACTGGGATGGATTAGCGTGGAGTCGACGATTCTTGGTTTTTGCCCTGGATAGCACATCGCCGACTACCTACCATCTTTAGTCAATCGTGTACGTACGGAAAGGCAGGGAACCCCCAACAGACCATGTGCTTGCTATCGAGTCATGGGTGAGGTTGGCCCGTAGGAAAGTGGGCTATAGTGGGGCCGTGGAGTGGTTCTTATACATGATTTTTCTTGGATTGCCTTTCAGTAGATGAGGGAGGGGTCACGTGGGACCATAGCCACGGGTACAAAAACAGACCTTGATATCCGCATCGGCAGACGATTTAAAGCTCCCGACCGAGTTCCGTATTTCTTGATTTGCCCTGGCACGGAACTCGGATGGTACATTGGGGAACATGTGCATCTAGACATGGAAAACGATTCACGATACATACGTGGGATCAAGGGCGCGGTTGACGGGTGGCGTAATCCCTAGTGGTCCTAGGTGGCCAAGACCCAAACCGAGACACGAAAACGTTCATTAGGTAGCATAATCCCTAGCGGTCCTAGGTGGCATAAATCCTAAGTGGACGCGCGATAGTTCATGGTAAGGAAACACAACTAGATCAAGGGTTGCAGTCCAAAACAACTCCAAGGATAAACCGTTTACATGAAAAAGCCCGTACGGCCAACGGCAAAGGACTGGACTTATACATGGAAAGAAACATATGAGTTGAGTAACCTATATATGCGGCATATTAGGTTGACATGGACCATTACACGACTTTTGAGTAAGGGTCATTCACGGATAACACGTAATACAGTTGGGATACTAGTACGGTAGGTGCAGAGCAGGCATACAGGATAGATACATGGGACGTTATACGTGATAGATATCTTGGGGATATTATACTTGATAGAAACCTGACGATGTGATACCTTGTTTTATCTTGACATCGTAATTTATCATGACACCTTAGTTTACCTGAGTTCAGTAGTTCATCCTGTTATTTTGATTTAGCTTATCTATCTTGTTATCATGCTTATGTTCATCTCAGTTTCTCATGTCAGTTAACTTTACTAGTTTTTATGCTAATAGTAGATAGGGCTTACTCAGTCTTTTTGACTGACCCGTTTTGTTTCGCCTCTTTTCTTCTGTCCCCCCCCCCAGGTCACAGGGAGGAAATACTGTTGTTTAGTTCGGACTTCTTCTGCTTGAAGGTCATCATGGATGGCTTGGACTTTCCTTGGCTATGGCTACTTTACTGCTTTTTTCTTGGGGAATAATTTATGAAAAAGTCTTTATGCTTCTTTATTATTGCAAGACAGGTTTTGATGTACTCTGATGTAAAAGGCTTTGGACCTTATTTATTAATGTTATGAAAGTTTGATTTTACTTCCGCTATTTTATATATGTTCTGTCTTGTAATATTTCTGTGCATGTTTACCAATAATACTCCTCCAAACCTAGTGCATTCCCTTTGTGAGTGACCCTAGCGGAGGTGGGGTGTTACACCATGGCCCAAAGTATTAGGTGACCAAAGTAGTGGATATCGTATGCTTTACGCACTGAGTGAGGGATGTGAGGATGATTGCTATGCTTGATTGTTTGACATCACTATGACATGCACACCCCCACCCCCGTTATCTTTACACCATTTGAAAGGGCACCTTAGAGTGTTGTACAGTATGTAGTGCTAACTCTTTGGTTGCAGGTCCAGGTTCAGGTATGATTGGATTATACCTGTTATTATTTTGTTTAGATGCTTATCGCTCATACCAGGCTTTATGTCTGACCCAGAGTTTTATGTCACTTCTTATTACTCTGGGTGCTCACACGAGCAGACTAGAGACAGGTTATGGTTAGCTGGTGATGCGCGAGTAGCTGATTCGGAGGCGAGCATGAGGCTTCCACGTATGATATATAGATATTCTCCCTGTGTCGTTGGTGGTTGCTACTTGGGCATTAGTAGTGTACCTACTTTATCTTGCTTTTGCTTTGAGACAGTTTGAAAAGTTGTAATAAGCTATATTTTGGATTTCCGCTGCTATGATGATCAGTTCTGGTTTTTAGCTTATGCACTGTCTCTCCTGTTTTATGTCAAGTATGTTATTATTATATTTTGTTCTATGAGCTGTGAGACATATTACAGGTTCCTTGATTAGTCCATTCTCTTCTTTCTTTTTCTTCTGGCGACCGTCCCGTGCTAACTGGATATGTGTACAGCGCACCTTTGGAATATGTGTCGGTTGGTGCAGGGCGGGCCGTCACAGTTTACATTCGAGAGATTATTAGATGGCATGGTGTACCTTCCAGTATAGTGAGCGATTGAGATCCTATCTTCACTAGAGAGTTTTGGAAGAGTTTGCAAAAGGCGGTAGGGACTCAGTTGTGTTTGAGTACCGCATATCATCCTCAGACGGACGGCCAGACCAAGAGGGTGAATCGTATTTTAGAAGACCTTTTGAGGCAATGTATCTTAGATTTTGGAGGTACATGAGAAGAGCATCTCCCATTGGTGAAGTTGCCCGACAGACTTAATGGTGTATATGACATATTCCATGTGCCACATTTGAGGAAGTGCCTACATGAGACCGCAGAGGCGGTAGAGCCGAGCTTGCTTAAAGAAGTAAAGGTAGAGCGTGATGTGATTATTCGACGAGCTCCTACCCGCATCCTTGGGTCAGAGGTTAGGAAGTTGAGAAACAGAGAGGTTCGACTGGTCAAGGTGAAAAGGGGAGAAGGGGAGAGCAATGCTACTTGGGAGACAGGAGCGAAGATGCGTTCGTTATACCCATTCCTTTTTAAGGGTATGTCCTTTAAACGTCTCTTTTATCGTTTGTCTAGTGCTTATCTTATCTTTAGTATATCCTCTCATTAGTACCTTTGACCTTTATATAGGGTAAACCTATGGTTGAAACATGTGTTTGAGACATGTTATGTTTGATGGATGCGTGTGGATGCAAGTGGTTGCTAGTGGTTGCTCGTGGATGCATATACACACACTCTAGACACTAGATCGGCTCAGTCACTTCATATTGCATATTGCATATAATTGTGTGTAGATAGCTATATTTATGGATGTGTAATGGTTGAATTATCATATGGATGATGCATTTTGGTGAATGATTGTGCACTCATATAGATACAGTATGTGTCGATAGGGTTCTCTCGCATACATATTGGATGCATGGCACTATCATGGTTTGCATATGTTCATACATTAGATAGGGAACATATACACACACTTTTTGCATATGCTCATACATCATTAGAAATTGTTTTAAGGACAATGGATGCTCGTGTTTGATGGACTGAGTAGATGGTTGTTTGGATGGTAGGATATGCATTCTCCTTAGCTTAGAGATTTCGGGGACGAAATCCTTTAAGGAGGGGAGAATGTAACACCTCGAATTTCGGTTAAGTTATTCAAGTTAGTCGAGCCTGGTTAATCGAATCGAATTGGTCGAACCAAGTAAGTCGAGTTAAATAAATCGATGTTAGTTTCATCGAAAGGAGTTATCGATGTTAGTTTCATCGAAAGGAGTTATCGATGTTAGTTTCATCGAAAGGTGTAACACCCCGAATTTCGGTTAATGCTAAAATTCACTAATTACAGAATAAATAATCTCAAATATGAGAATTGGGGGAAACGGGCTGCTTCATTGCGTTCGTCTCGGAAAAATACACAGAATAGAGTCCGAAATTTTGTAAATCGGAATCCGTATGGCCCAGTTATGGCCCAATGAAGTTTGCAGAAAATTCAAAGTTAAAAACAGATTTAAAAATTCAAATTCAGATTATAAAAATTAGAACTGGCAGGGCAGGCGGGAAAGTTCCCGCCCTAGCCATGTCGACAGGCCTGTCGACTGGGAGGTCGACTGCCCTGTCGACTTGCCTGTCGACACAGGGTGTCGAGCCAGATGGCCTGGGTGCACCAGGTCTGGTTTTCTGGCTAGGGCTGGGCTGTGTTCTAGAGACTTCCTAAATTTGACGGACCTAATCTAACCTAGGGTTAATCCTATGGTCTAAAACACACCCTATTCCTATAAATACACCCTAATGCAAGCCTAATCCCTACTAAAAATAGAAATGATGCCATCATGCCGCCAAAATCAAACTTGAGAGGAGCCTCCACTAGTTTATGAAGAAAGTTGCAAGCTAATCAACCTCTAATCATCATCTCCTTCTTAAATAGCAACTAGTTCTACTTCATAAGTTTGCTAATCTTGGTTTTGGTGAGTTTCTATCACTTTAATAACCAATTGCTAAATTAAGTAGATGAGATATGATGAGATCATGCGGTTTTGTATGCGGATTTGTGGGTTTTAAGTCATATGATATGATGTTAGCTTGCTAATCTATGTTTAATGTTAACCCTATGTTTATGCAAGTTAAGTATATGGGTTTATGCAAGTTAAGTGGTGGGTTTTATGCATGTTAAGTATTTGACTTTATGCATGCTAAGTGTTTGATTTTATGCATGCTAAGTGTTTGGTTTTATGCATGCTAAGTATTTGATTTTATGCATGCTAAGTGTTTGGTTTTATGCATACATTATGACATGCAAGTTTACCTTTTTAAATAAGATGCATACATATGCAAGATGATACCTTTGTATGCTATGCATACATATGCATGTTTACCCTATTATGATGCAAGTTCATATGCAAGTTTGTCTCTTTTTATGATATGCATAACATATGCGAGTTTGCCTATATGTATGACATGTTATGCAAGTTCACATGCAAGTTTATGTGCAAGTTCACATGCAAGTTTAAGTGCAAGTTCACATGCAAGTTTATGTGCAAGTTCATATGCAAGTTTATGTGCAAGTTCATATGCAAGTTTGTCTCTTTTTATGATATGCGTAATGCAAGTTTGGGTTAAATACTAGTTGGGTTTAATGTATGTTCATATATGCAAGTTGACACCTTTTGAACCCATGATAAAGTTATATGCTATGTTGGCTAAACCCATGACATTTGTGATGAATCTTCCCTTTATTATGTCGTGTTATGAGAACGAATTACGTGGGGAACGATGGGGTTAATATGCATATTAATAAAATGATGTGAATTGGGTATGATTAAGCATACCACAAATTAAATGGACATAATTGGGAATTTACCTATTGAGTTAGGTCTACCCATATTATGGAGTTGGGAATTTACCTATTAAGTTAGGTCTACCCATACTATGGAATTGGGAATTTACCTATTTAGTTAGGTCTACCCATATTCTTAAAAATGTGTAATTAATTAGGGATAATTAACATAAATTATGAGGGTGATTAATTAGGTGTAATTAATCGACTAAGACACGAGGTTGGACTCAGTTGTAGCGTAAAACTGCCCGGACCCAACCGGCTTAACCAGTTGCTACAAATGTTAGCCCAATGTGAGGGGTCTTAGGCACAAACTAAATACGTGATTAATGTAAAGACACGAGATTAGACTCGGTTATGACATAAGGCTGCCCGGACCCAACCGGCTTAACCAGCGGTCATAAAAGATAGTCTAATGTGAGGGGTCTTTACAAAGGTTACGATCTTAATTAATTAAGAAACACTTAACCAAATGAGCATGTAGAGGGACATGAGGGGTTAAGTGGGTGCCTTGGGTGGCATGTGGAAATGTAGTGGTTGCCCTGGGTGGCAATAGAAAATACGATTAGAATACTTAACCAAAGTGGAACATGTAATTAAACATGATTAAAGGGTTAAGTAAGTGCCATGGGTGGCATGTGGAAATCTAGTGGGTACCTTGTGTGACAATTAGAATATGATTAAATGACTTAGCCAAAATGTATAACATGTAGGTGGACATGGTTAAAGGGTTAAGTGGGATGCACTAGATAAAATGGCAAGCTTAGGTGGTAGCTTGTGGGGGCCCATTTCAACCAATATCCCAAACGTATCTTAGTGGGCTCGACTCTAGTCGAGTGACGGGACACACATATTGGGCTTGACTGTAAGAGGCCAAACCGGGATAGCGGTGGCAACGCAGGACCAACGGGTTTCATATGCGTGTGTGGACCCGGGCTGGTTGGTAAGTCGTTGTTGCATCGTGTAGATATAAAGCCGTGCACCGTTGATATTATCAGGTTGCCACTTTGGGGAATGATACACCCCATCGTGGGACCAGCACGGATGTCTACGTAAGGGAGCCGATCGCTTGGGGAGTAGTGGGTAAACCTATGTAGTCAGATAGGGGTACATGAAACTACTAAATTACTAAGTACACTTAGTGGGATCAACCTTTAAGTAGGAATGACTGGTGTGGTGTAGTGTAGTAATTATCCTCGGGTGGGTAGATGTGTCTTTACGGTTATCTTAGTTTATCCTAAGTCTACCAAGCTGCTTAGTGTAGCCATTCATCCCCAGACGTTACTATATATCAAGCTTATGTCTTCTCTGGTTACTTTAATGATTGTATTGTTAAAGTTATAGGACTCGCTCAGACTTATGTCTGACCCCGTTGTTTTTATCTTTTTCCCAACCCTCAGGTTATCAGAGTGGGCTCAGTACGAGTGGGCTTTGATCAGGCTGCTTTATCCTCTTTTGGAGCTTGGACCATAGATGTAGAGCTCAGCTTACCCTTTCTTTTATGGCTATCAGTTCATGTATTGGGATTATGTACTTTTATTTATCAGGATGGATATTTTGTACTTGACTCTTATTATGGTTTTGTGATGTAACCAAACATGTTTTACTTTCCGCTGCTATGAAATGATGTTTTGAAATTTTCAAGTATTACTTATATCTGTCTTGTTGTAATTTTTCTGTTCTATATTCACTTAAAATACTCCACCGATGTTATGGCATTCCCTTAGAGAGTGATCATAGCGGGTGTGGGGTGTTACATACTTCATATCTAACACCACGGTGTTATCGGTAAATTCAATTACCATTTCCCATTCAAATCTAATTAAAGATTTAACTACCGCCTGGAGCAAAACTGGTGATACTCCATTCTCGATCATTTCAATCTAATTAAAGATTCATTAAAACTCCACTTAGTTTTAATCTGTGACTGGGTTAAAGAACCAATGTCATTTAAAACACGACCCACAATAAACCCTAAAATCACATTCATTAATTACCGGGTTAAAGAACAAGTGTTATTTAAAACACTGTTCACGATAAACCCAAATAACATTTGATATTAAATACGAGGCTCTGAATAGAAAATATATCGGCTTATATTCAATATCAAATTCTACGACCAACAAATATCGTATTGGAAATAACGATATATACATATCTTTCAAATTTCCATAACAATATCTGTATCGTCACAAAATCCAACATCGAAATATTCCAAAGACAATTTCGATTCAAACCCATTCCAATTCAATTATTAGAAATTCTGGTTATTTTCAAAACCATTTCAAATCCACTTTATTTATTTTAAAAATAAATAGAATTACCATTCTAGTTCAAAACTAGTTCATTTCGATAAAAATCTATTTTTATCCTTTCAAATATGGAGTTTTTCATCCCAATTCTTCCCAAATCATTTCTTATGATTTTACACAAATTATTACTATTTTTAATAATTTTATCAAGGCCCGTGCAGTCGATTTCCATCAACGGCCATCGAACTGCACTTAAAACAACCTTTTCCAAATTTGATTTGGGAATAATTCCAAATCCAACCGTTAGATTTATAATTTCTAATATTCGTTAGAAAACTCTTTTCGATACGAACCCAACGGTTCCGGTTTTAGGAGAATCCGACGGTCGGATCTCCCGTAATATCCGTTCGAAGTCAATGGTCGAAATTCGCGAACTGCCACGGCGCGACACGTTCTATTCAGGCCATTATATTATATATATAATATATATAATATATACTTTGTCGATTTCCTTTTAAAACATATTTTATAAATCGTTTTAAATTCGATTTCAACACGATTTCAGCTTCCTTTTCAATTTCAAATCAAAATTGAATTTTCCAATATAAATTCGTTTTAAATTCATTTCAAATTGATTTCAATTCAAATTGATTTCTAATTCAATTTCAGTTCGTTTTCAATTCAGTTTAATTTCAATTCGAATTCATTTATATTCAATTTCAATTCAAATTCATTCTTTCAATTTCAATTCGAATTCATTTATATTCAATTTCAATTCGAATTCATTTATATTCAATTTCAATTCGATTTCATTTATATTCAATTTCAATTCGAATTCATTCTTTTCAAAATATCAGATTTTTGAAATCCCTTTCGATATTCGTTATAAAATGAATAAAATCGATATAAATATCGTTCACGTCAAAATGACGTCAATCTAATCAATACGGCTTCATATATTTCTATTTTCAAATATTCTATTTCAAATATTTCTTTTTCAAACATTTCTATTTCAAAACTGGAATGAGGCCCAATCAATTACCATATAATGTTAATTATAAGGATTTTCTACAACACATGTATACAATAACAACGATGAATAATCAACCATCATCTAAAGTGCATTCTACACTGTATAAGCATCAAATATAAATATTTAATGCTCATAACAGTCTGTCAATCAATCGATCGACATACAACTAAACAATCGGGATTAGTGTACGTCAAATATCATCCCAATACCCGTGTGGGGTTTCAAACAATCAATCACAGATTTTATTTGTGCAGTTGGGCGATGTGTAAAATTTATCGTCCCAATCAATATCAGTCAAATGTGTGTATATAAACAAATCATCCGATCTGTTTATTTTATTTCATATACACGTTAAAAATTCTATTTTTAACTATAAAATATTTTCCACTATAAAATATTTTATTTCATATATATAAATATTTTATTTTATTTCACATCACATCACACAATCAACTACACATCAAAATCAAACAAACAAGCATACAAGCCATCCATGGTCTGTGGACGACGGGTGTCGGGTGCTACTAAACACCGTCTGCATCCTAGTATTTATTTTAACTAGAAAATAAATAAAAAGGTGAGGAGTTATCACCGAGGGATCCACTCCACCATTTCATTTTTCTGAACGTTTTAAATTTGGATTTGCTTTCTACCTGTTCCATCGCAACCTTTTTCACACTGTTCACATCAAAAATCATAATTTTAATATGATGTTTTATATATAAAAATCATATCTTTACATCGCTACTTCGTTATAAAGATTATATTTTTATCTCGTTCTTCTTCTAATAAAGGTTATATTTTTATAACTCTACCCAAATAAAAATAATATTTTTATATCTTCTACCATATAAAGATCATATTTTTAATACTCTACTTATATAAAAATAATATTTTTATTCTTTCTCTAATATAAAAATCATATTGTTATTATCCTCCTTATATAAAAATTATATCTTTACCTTTCTACCATAATAAAAATTATATTTTTAACCTCTTACTAATATAAAAATTATATTTTTAACCTCTTTCTAATATAAAAATTATATCTTTCATACGCTATTTCATTATAAATTTTTTACCTTTAAATCGCCATCTTCATTATAAAAATCCAATTTTTATTATGCAATGTCATACCATATAAAAATCCATTTCTATGCGATGTTCAAACATGAAAAAGAACTGATTTTTATCCTTGTTTTAAAGCCATTACATTAATTAAATAAATAAAAATAAATGGAAAGTAAACTTACAGTAAAATAAATTTTTCCTCCAAGAAGGGGCGGAGACTCACTGTCGTCGTCGAGAGGGTGCTCTGCAGTCGCGCGGTGCCCAGAGGTGGGGCGACGTCTGCTGTGCTTTGCGGTGGAGCTTTCGAGGGTTTGGGGGGGTTAGATGAAATCGCGCCCAGCGCGATGGGGAGGAGGCGGAGGTGTGGGTGGTCGGGGTTCGGTTCGGGGTTCAACGGGTGCGCGAGGCTAGGCAGAACGGAGGAGAGGGAAACGAGGGCCAGGGGGGTCGGCGATGGGGCGCGGTCGTCGGGCGGAGGGCGAGGTGGCCATCGACGTGGGGGCGCGATTAGGGCATAGGTTTTTTTTTTCTGTTTTGAAGATACCGAAGGGGGGGTGAGTTGACCGTGTATAGGAGAGAGAGGAGGAAAGGAAATTATATTATTTATTTAATTTATTTTAATCCACTAAAAAGCAACTTTTTCTTTTAAACTTAGAATCGAACCCACCGACAGTCGTCACTAGCTAATTACCCCCATTCCGAACACAATGGGATATGTCCCGTAAGCCAGTTTGGCAGTTTCGATCAGTTTTCGTCAAAATCAAAATATAACTCCATATATTGAATTTTAAACATACACTTCAATTTACTGGGGCCACATACTAACTCGAGAAATTCCCGAAAAATATTTTCTAGCTTCGTATCGATGATACGGTCCTAACAAAACTAATTTCGTTACATTCCGAGACCATTTGAAAAAATGGCCCTTTTCTAGTCGATTAAAATCAAATGAAACTGGTCAAACACGTTTTCCTTTGCCACGCTCACATATTGATTCGAAAAATTATGAAATTTGAAACCTAGCAATAATTTGACATCGCGGATCCAACAAAAGTGGTTTCGCCGAAATCCGAGGTCGTTAGCAAAAATACCATTTTTAAGGGCCTGAATTTCATAGCGACTATTCAGAATTTTCAACTGGACATATCTTTTGATTCCCACTATGAAATTTCAATTTTTCGGGTTCGTTGGAAAGATAGTCACAATTAGATTCTAATATTTTTGGTTTCACTAAAATCCGGTCTATTTTGCACCCGGTACATTCATTTGAAGTTTGAAATCGAATTATCGAACTACCGCGCCATTTTCAATTCCTTTTATAATTTAAAATAATTATTTATATTCTAACGAAGATCTATATAATATATACGTTTGAATTCTATTCAAAATAAATTTCTCATCGTTATTATTTAAAATAATTCATTTTAAATAATCAAAATTCGCTAAAATTGCCAAAATAAAAATTTTAAACTGGCCCAGATTTCCGGGTTATTACATGTATACAAGACCGTAGTGGCTGCATCATGTACTACTCTTATCAATAAGAATATTGACATTATCAATTTAACTTTTTTCCAATTGCAGCTTCTGTAATTTTCTTTTATAATGTTGATTATATTTAACTAACATTATCACCATTGTCCCTAAAGACATTACTTGTGCTAATAAACGGATACTTCAAATTCATTTTCGAACTAACACATATATGTAATATTCTTTAATACTATAATTTTCATTTTTTTTTCAAACGTATTAAGCTTTTTTTCACATATAATAATTCACCATGTGTATGTAAATCCATATAAATTGCATTTCCACAGGATAGCACATTTGAATTTGAAGCAAAGATCGTCGACGTCAATCTCAGCAATGGGTGGGAGTACCTATCCTGCAATGTTTGCAAAAAAAGAGTTGGAAACTCCACATCCACAAACTATTGCATAAAATGTGATGCAGACGCACCTTACCCGTTACGCAGATAATCTCATCATAACCGAAATACACCTGATATGATTCGCTTTAACTTTACACCACAATACTATATATACATCAATTAGGTTCCTCCTAGAACTGGTAGTCGACGATGGGACTATCTCTGGATCGCTTCTCCTTTTTGACTATGTGGCTGAGTACCTCCTCAAATATAGGGTGGATACTTTGTTTACCATGCAACAGTCTGATGTGCATAACGTTAATATATCCATACATTAATTTTTGTACAAGCTGCCCATTTTTAGTAATGTTACTATCTAAACAATTTCATTTACAATTGATATAACCGAAGGTTGATGGTCCACAAAGGGTTGCAACCATCCTCAAACAAGTAATAGGACGCAATGAAAAGTTTCATGCAAAATTTAACAAACTCTTCGTCTCTAGCGGACAGAAAAAGCTGATTGCATCTAAGATTATCGCACGTGCTAATGATAAGGAACAACCTAAGACTAGCTCCTCCTCTGCAAAGGTTATTTTCAACTAGCAGCAAACTAATATCAACTACAATACTTCTTACCAACCAATATGCCTTTAATCTTCCATTCATTAACTTCCAGGTTCAAACAAGTACTTCAACCAAGGGTTGTCAAATCAAGGGAGGATCTAAGAAGAAATGTCGTACGACAGTCGATTAAGCACTCTACCCTTCTTTGTATTAGCTATCTATCTATGTTTTCAATAATGTACTTGATGTACTTTTTTTGTCTGCTGCTGCGTGTGGAATGAATATTTGTACCTTCTACTAGATTTCATTTTACTCTATTGATGTTCCAATTTTATTGTTCCTACCCCATTTTAACATAACATACATTTATTCCCTTTATACAACAACGGTTTGATAAAAAATACCTTAATTCCAACATTTGGTTACAACTGTCCATGACTGGATATTTTTAGAACTCCTACACATCCTAACTAATTTAAAACATGTTCATTACATATTAACCTTCCATTAATATATAATACCAACTAGACATGTATAACTATACAAACACACTGCTGGATATACATAGTATACTGCTATCTGTTTACCCAACTTTGAATACTCGTATGTGAAACTCATTATTGGTTCCTCAAACAATTTGTAATGGTTAAATTTTGATCTCCCTCTACATATATGATTCTTGCTGTTGCTACCTTTTTCCTCAAACACTGGTAATGTTACAGGTTTACATGACACTTTATTCCACTATAGTTGGGGGGCACAAACTAACCGACAACAACAATTTGGTACGCAAAATACCTAGCAATCCCCATTTAACAACAAATCTCACATCCCCAAAGGACATGGCAAGGTACAATACAACAAACGAAACATAAATACATATCCTTTTGCTGTATGCATGCACACAAATATAAATACACATAGCTACCAGCCTATGTACCCCAAAATGAATATACACAATTATTTGCTTACACTAACCACTCATATACCATTTGCTATTTATAAAATAACTTCCGCCTTCTCCCTACATGTGGAACAAATACAACTAGCAGAACACTGCAACTCACATCCATATCCATGGACAGGTAAACCTATACTCAAGTTTTCAACGTACTATGCAAGCAGGTTACTTCACTCATACTAACCATCAGCTTTCCTTTTCCATTTTATTCATATGATCTGCGCAGATGGATAGAAATATTGCATTGACCTGCTCACATTTGAAGTCACAAGGAATTCAAGTCGATATCTCTCCTCTTCCAGCTAAGTTACCATACACTTTTTTTACTTTATCTTTTATTCACCTTTGGCCACCATAACTAATGTGAACGGCAATGGCATTAAATAATCCACGAATGCCACATCTTTTGTACATTGCATTTTCTAACATAATGTATATAACAGCCTCCTCGCAAATTGCATGCTGCTTTGCTACAATCTAGGAATGAGATAAAGTTCCTACGTCACATTCTGCAAAGGTCCATATCTGCATAGGTACACCACAAACACCATGTCGACAATACGCAAAGCCACAAGTTTACTATTTTCAACTACTCATTTTCCATCGTTTTTGCCTAGCATTCGAGATATTTACCTTCGCAGTTAGAAATACAACAGAAAATAAGAAAATTGGAAACTCACGTCCCATGCCACGATGAGAGTACATGATGCAACGTAAACAAGGTAAACATATTTACTTTCGCATAATTACAAATTCATAACTACATCATCAAACCCCACCTATTTTCAACAGGTGACTGTATGCATTAATAATTCTGTTGGCGGAATCTACATATCTAGCAGGGATTTACTTTCAGTTATGTATAGACATAAGTTCAGCATCAGAACATTCTCCATTGATCCACATATGCAACCATCAAGTTCATCTCATCGGTACGTCATACCTACCACATATGCGAATCACGGGTGTGCAACATTTTTTACAATTGATAATCAAATATTAAATATATATCTATTTTGTCTTTTATTGGTACATGGTTAATATAGTATTCGCGAGCTGACTATGGTTAACTTGCTTCACTCTTAAAATTGAAGTTGTCGAGACAAATCTGTTTTTTATGACTCACTCGGAACCTCAATGTTTGGCATTGATTGCATGTTTTGAAATTCAATGTAACACCATAATGACTAAAGATTTCTTATCTACAAAAATAAACATTTTGTGTCACACTGTCATATTTAAGCCCTTTATATGTTTTATATACAAACATTGTTTAGTCGGCTATGGCAACATCAATTTTAAGTCATACGTGTATGTGTTCGACCTACTAAACCCTGGATTTGGATCCAATCCTATTGTTTTTTATGCTTGGATATGGTTTTACCATTGATTCAATTGGTTTGAACTTCACTCAGCTATTATCTATGAACATACCAAATTTTGATGTTACAATGATACACATGTTTATTTTGAATCTTCATTTTCATTTGGAACAAGCTTGCATTCATCTTAATGAGCTTTGTAAATAGCACAGGTACTCATGCAGTTTGTAAAAACTTAATGAACACACATCAATTATTATTTCTTATCTCCAATTTCACACATTGAAACAATTTTGTCAATTTCTGATGTTAGTCGAACAAGCATCAACGATATTACAAATATAAAATGGACAGTTTGGCTAAAGTCCCTTTTGATTTTCAAAATAGTCAAACATCCTTTAAAAAGGTGTATAAATTACGTTTCTGGAACTACGTTAACTAATAATCGTATAATTTTTTCCAATAACTCGGTGAAAACTCACACATATTTAAGCAATTTTATCAAAAAATTTAATAATATATGCAAATTTTCCGTACAAGGTGCGCATATTCGCCGTAATTTTTTTTCCATCAATAATAGCCGAAATGTAATAACCCGGAAAATCTGGGCCAGTTTAAAATTTTTATTTTTGCAATTTTAGCCAATTTTGAATATTTAAAATGGATTATTTTAAATAATATCGGCGAGAAACTTATTTTGAATACATTTAGAACGTGTATATTTATACGCGTCGTCGTTAGAATATAAATAATTTTATATAATTATAATAAGAATTGAAAATGGCGCGGTAGTTCAATAATTCGATTTCAAACTTCAATTGAATGTACCGGGTGAAAAACAATCCGGATTTTAGTGAAACCAAAAACGTTAGGATCTAATTGATGATATCTTTCCAACGAATCCGAAAAATCGAAATTTCATAGCGGGAATCAAAAGATATGTCCAGTTGAAAATTCTGAATAGTCGCTATGGAATTCAGGCCCTTAAAAATGGGAATTTTGCAAACGACCTCGGATTTCGACGAAACCACTTTTGTTGGATCCGTGATGTCAAGTTATTGCTAGATTCCAAATTTCATAATTTTTCGAATCAATATGTGAGCGTGGCAAAGGAAAACGCGTTTGACCAGTTTCAGTTGATTTTAATCGACTGGAAAATGGCCATTTTTCTAACGGTCTCAGAATTAGAGGAAACTAGTTTTGTTAGGACCATATCGTTAATACAAAGCTAGAAAATATTTTTTCTGGAATTTTTCTAGTTAGTATGTGACCCCGGTAAATTGAAATGCGCGTTCAAATTCAATATATATAGTTATATGTTGATTTTGACGAAAACAGATCGAAACGTTCGAATCAGCTTGCGATACATATCCCATTGTGTTTGGAACGGGGGTAAAATGCTAGGGACGATAGGCGGTGGGCCTCGTTTAGAGGTCGTTGGTAAAAGTCAACTTTTTGCAAAATAAAATAATTGAATAATAAATTAAAAACTTCTCTCTCCTCACCCCCTTTAAACCCGTTGGCCCCTCTCTTCTTCAAAAAATCGATTCAGTATAAAAAAAAAGAGAAAAAAATGGGGACCGCGACTCCTCCTGGCGATCGACGCCAGCACCACCGCCCCCTCGCCGGAGTGACGCTCCACCGCCGCCTCCACCCTCGACTCTCCTCTCCCCAGTCCCGCTCACCCCCTCCGACGACATCCACCCCCCTTAAATCCGCCGCCCCCTTTTCTCCGATGGACCCCATCCTCCTCCGCATGCCAGAACGCAGTAGCTCCCCCCGGTGACGCCGACGCCCCCCTCTTCTCCTTCGATTGAAAACTCTTCCCCCCTTCCTCTTCTGATTTTTACAGTAAGTCTTCTGCCTTTATTTATTTTATTTTATTTCGTTTATACTTTAATATTTAACTTATTCAGTATTGTTTTAAAAATTAGAATAGTTTTAAAATCTGAGATTAGAGTATATAAAATGTTTGAAGTATATATGATGTATGGTAAGTATAAAGGTTCGATTTTGAATGAGTATAAAGGTTCGATTCTGAGTGAATATAAAGGTTTGGTTTTTATTTGATAAAAGGATTTTTATATAGAAAGAATAAAAATATAATTTTTATCATAGGAAAAGATTAGATTTTTAAATGTATGAAGCGATTTTTAAATATGATTTTTATATTTTTGAAGATGTAAAAATATGATTTTTATATTTTTAAAGTATTAAAAATATAGTCTTTACTATATAAATGAAGTAAAAATATAATTTTTACATGATAGGAATATTAGAAATACCATTTTTATATATGTAGAAAAATAAAAATGTAATTTTTATAATGATATGTTTATAAAGGCGAAATCTTCATATAGAGGATAATGGTGTAAAAATAGAATTTTTATCTATATAGTAGCAGTGTGAAAATAGAAATTTTATCCATATAGCGTAATAATAAAAATTCGATTTTTATATATTGAATAGCGATGTAAAAATTCGATTTTTATATATTGAATAGCGAAGTAAAAATTCGATTTTTACATATGTAGTGGCTACAGCAACGAAGATAAAAAAATGCGAGAACGACGAAGATTTCTATCAAAGAAGAGTCAACATGATTGGATAGCTATCGGTGAGAATTTCTCACCTTTCAATTTCTTTTTCTAGTTATAAATATATACTGGGATGCAGACGGTGCTTAGTAGCACCCGACACAATCGTCCACAGACCATGGACTTGTTTGTTTGATTGCAAAAATTAGTTAGATTATTTGATTGAATTGAATTGTTTGGTGAAATTGAATGGATGGATTGATGTGTGAATGGCGTGGGCCTTCACTTAACCGGGGATAAGGCTAGGCCTCGCCCCGTTTCTAGTATCGTGCCGTTATGCCGCCGAAATTTTCTAAAATAAGTTAGAAAAATAAAAATATCATTTTATTTAAAGAATGAACTGAATAGAAATTCATAAGTTAAAATAAAATGTTTTGTCGTTAAAAATATAATTTTTAACGTGAATGTGAATAAATAAATATTCATTTACAAACCGGATGGTTTGTTTATGTACACCTATTTGAAGGACATTGATTGGGTCGATAAATTTTACACATCGCCCAACTGCACAAATAAAAATTTGTGTTTGTTGATTTGAAACCCCACACGGGTGTTGGGATGAAATTTGAAGTTCACTCATCCTGATAGATTAAATATGTCGATCGATTGATTGACAGGCTGTTATAAGCGTTAGATATCTATATTTGATGCTTATACAGTGTAGTGCACTTTGGTTGATGGTTGATTATTTTTCAATGCTATTGTATACGTGTGATGTATGAAAATCCATATAATTAACATTATATGGTGATTGATTGGGCCTCATTCCAATTTAGAAAATAAAGAATATTATAAAATAAAGGTTCATGTGTTGACTGTACTCATCCGTTGAGATTAGTCATGTGTTGAACGAAATATTTTAATAATAAAATTTACATCTTTATTAATATAAAATAAAGGTTCATGTGTTGACTGTACTCATCCGTTGAGATTAGTCATGTGTTGAATGAAATATTTTAATAATAAAATTTACATCTTTATTAATATAAAATAAAGGTTCATGTGTTGACTGTACTCATCCGTTGAGATTAGTCATGTGTTGAACGAAATATTTTAATAATAAAATTTACATCTTTATTAATATAAAATAAAGGTTCATGTGTTGACCGTACTCATCCGTTGAGATTAGTCATGTGTTGAACGAAATATTTGAAATAGAAATATTTGAAATAGAAATATTTGAAATAGAATATTTGAAAATAGAAATATATGAAGCCGTGTTGATTAGATTGACGCCATTTTGACATGAACGATATTTATATCGATTTTATTCATTTCGAAATGAATTGAATATATAATGAATTTGAATCAAATAGAAAACGAATTTGATTTCAATTGAATATATAACAAATTTGATTTGAATAGAAAACGAATTTGATTTCAATCGAATATATAATGAATTTGAATCAAATAGAAAACGAATTTGATTTCAATTGAATATATAACAAATTTGATTTGAATAGAAAACGAATTTGATTTCAATCGAATATATAACGAATTTGAATCAAATAGAAAACAAATTTGATTTCAATTGAATATATAACAAATTTGATTTGAATAAAAAACGAATTTGATTTCAATCGAATATATAACAAATTTGAATCAAATAGAAAACCAATTTGAATTGAATCGAATAGAAAACCACTTTGAATTGAATAGAAAACGAATTTGATTTCAATTGAATATATAATGAATTTGATTTCAATTGAATATATAACAAATTTGATTTGAATAGAAAACGAATTTGATTTCAATTGAATATATAACGAATTTGAATCAAATAGAAAACCAATTTGATTTCAATCGAATATATAACGAATTTGAATCAAATAGAAAACCAATTCGAATTGAATCGAATAGAAAACCACTTTGAATTGAATAGAAAACGAATTTGATTTCAATTGAATATATAACGAATTTGATTTGAATAGAAAACGAATTTGATTTCAATTGAATATATAACGAATTTTATTTGAATAGAAAACGAATTTGATTTCAATTGAATATATAACGAATTTGATTTCAATTGAATATATAACGAATTTGAATTGAATAGAAAACGAATTTAATTTCAATTGAATATATGACGAATTTGATTTGAATAGAAAACGAATTTGATTTCAATTGAATATATAACGAATTTGATTTGAATAGAAAACGAATTTGATTTCAATTGAATATATAACGAATTTGATTTCAATTGAATATATAACGAATTTGAATCGAATAGAAAACCAGTTTGAATTGAATCGAATAGAAAACCAATTTGAATTGAATCGAATAGAAAACCAATTTGAATTGAATCGAATAGAAAACGACTTTGGAATTGAATTGAATTGAATTGAAAACGAATTCAAATTGAATTGAAAGCGAATTGAAATGTATTCAAATTGAATTGAAATTTGAATTGAATAGAAATGAATTTTAAAACGAATTTATAAAGAAGAATTCAATTTTGATTTAAATTGAAATGGAAGTTGAAATTGCTTTTGAAACGAATTTAAAACTATTTATATAATTCGTTATAAATAGAAATCGACGAAATATATATTATATATATAATATAATGGCCTGAATAGAACGCGCCGCGCCGCGGCAGTTCGTGAATTTCGACCATTTATTTCAAACGGACATTACGGGAGATCCGGCCGTTGGATTCTCCTAAAACCGGAACCGTTGGGTTCGTATCGAAAAGAGCTTTCTAATGAACATTTGAAATTCAAAATCTGACGGTTGGATTTGGAGATACGTCCAAATCAAATTTGAAAAAGGTCGCTATAAGTGCAGTTCGATGGCCATTGTTGGAAATCGACTGTACGGGCCTTGATAAAATTATTAAAAATATCAATAATTTGTGTAAAATCATAAGAAATGATTTGGGAAAAATTGGGATGAAAAACTCCATGTTTGAAAAGATGAAAATAGATTCTTATCAAAATGAACTAGCTTGAACTCAATTTAAAACCCGATTTTTTTTAAATAAATAAATTAGATTTAAAAAGGGGTTTTAAATAAACGGAATTCCTAATATATTTGATTTGAATTGAACTAGAATTGATTTGTGGGTTTATCATGAACTGTGTTTTAAACAACACTAGTTCTTTAACCCGACGATAAATAGAATGTTATTTGGGTTTGTCGTAAACTGTGTTTTAAATGACATTAGTTCTTTAACCCAATAAAAGGAGTTTTAACGAATCTGCAATTAGGTTGAAATGTGAATCTATAACCTAAATTATCAAATTTAGAAATGAGCGAGAATGGAGTATCGCCAGTTTTGCTCCAAAACGATACTCAAATCTTTAATTAGATTTGAACGTGAAATGGTAATTAATTTTACCGATAACACCACGGTGTTAGATATGGAGTATTACCAGTTTTGCTTCATGGGATGAATAGGTTGGGATTGGGAAATAAAATAAATAATTACTTCGGTGTGGTTCGCTAATCTCGACTAGATGGAAAACCATAATTTGGTTTGATAGATCATCCAAAGGAAGATTAAAGGGTAAATTCTAAAGAATTTATCTTGGATAAAATTAATGGGAACCTTTCCCTAAAAATGTGATTTTGTGAATAAATGAATATTCTGAATTGGAATGAGGCGTATGTTGTGTTTGTGTAACATTTGTTTTAATATACGCGGGTTGTTCGGAAAGTCCGGGTTTATACCCATTCTGAATAACCGATTCGACGATATGTCGAAGATGAAGACGGTGGTTGAGGACAGGAATTCTTCACATCGTTTGGATAATTACTGACGATCCTGATTGGGCTGTACACCCAAGAGGATGGAAATAGTTGGTGGTCGTCCAGACGTACTTGGAGATGGATGGATATGCGAGGAAAGTGCCTCCGGTTTCGTTCAGACCCAGAACGAACTTGAAAATGGATTGTGTGTCTGACATTGGATTTTATTCCGTGTTGATTGATTTCTATTAAATATACATCTGTTTGGCGGCGGAGAATTTATTCTTTTGCTTAAAGCCCTTCTCTGAGACGTACGAGCTCAGAGGTTGTATATCGATGGACATCAGTCGCATGGCATGAATTGCCTGTGTGGCACGCTAAGATGCAATGATCAAGGCTTCTATTGAAAAGCAAAGTCTTGTGGTTGATGATCAAAGCACGACCTACGTGGCAGCTTTGTGTATAACGTGAATTCGCGAGCCTCACACTTCGGTATGAGTTAAAAACGGGATACGGACTACAGGGAGAGCACGACGTTTCTTTCTAGCTTTGGTGGTGTCAGTGACTTAACAGCCCTGACATTTATATACTTTTCACCTATGTGGTTGTTGGAATGCAAGGCGCCTCGATTATAGGTCTGTAAGGACCGGGAAACGTGTGTTCAGGCGTAACTAATCCTCTAACGTAAGTGAGGACCGGCCCTGAAGATCCAGGGGTTGCCGAGAGTGCGTAACCCTGGGACATTTGCTAGAGTGTCTCGAACGCGGAGAGGAGCTTGCCCCTTGCCTCGACTCATGACGGAAATCCAATTTCCAATACGTGTAATTCGGTTTTAATTGTAGAACTAGTATGGCGATATAGTAGATGGTAGCTATGCCGCCTATGATTTATATTTATGATTGAAATGTTTTGACACTATGCACTTATTATAGTATCAAATGATTTGTTTTAAACGTACCAAGCATGTTTGGCTATTATAAGGGAAAACCCTATCCTCCGGCTTGCGTTGCATTATGTGATGGGACCTGGGTCTAATAATAGCTTCATTTTTCGAAAAAGCATTGCGTTGTTTATTGATATGCACTGGTATTCTTGGGAGGAAACCCGTTCCGTGTTATACGGCGTGGTCCCTTGAATTACTCTCTTTTAAAGTAAAGTTTAAATAACTGTTTTAGTTCTCACACCAGTCACATGACTGACCTGGAGTTTTTGTTTTAACCTAAACTCTGGGTGCCCTTATTTTCCGCACGGGCAGCTAGTAGTTTTGGTTTTGCAGATTTATATCCACAGGATCCTGGATTACAGCTGGAATGATATCCGGAAAGCTCTGTATCCGTATATCACCTTCAGTTGTGCTTTGTATTATTTTCCGCTGTTATATAATTAATTGTAATCTCTGATATTTATTCGAATGTATAATATTCATTTATACTCTGTATATTCTTGTATCTGATGGAATTGTTGTAATAACAATGAAATGTTCTTCTGTTTGTGTTCTGATTTGTCTTGTCCTCACAGTAATTCGTTCTTTCTCATCTCTTCGGAGACCGGGGAAGTTTCGGGTCGCTTCATTTGGTATCAGAGCTTTGGTTTACAGAGCTCGAGAACAAGACACATTAGAACCATACGAAAGAATTCATCAGATATTGGATTAGTAATATCCAATTAGAATGACTCGTTAGAGATAGGATCAGTAGTATCCTAGAACGGGTGTGAAGAGTATATTTTTCAAATGAAAACAATTTTTGTTTTGAAAATTTAAACCATTTTATACGTATTTGAATATTTATTTACTTTGCATATGGACAATCCGCTATATAAAGATTTTGCATATACGCGTCATGAACGTATATTCGAAGTTTTAATATACCGGATAGATATAGAATTACACTCTAGTCTCCTGGAGATGATGTTGATAATGACCATGGCATCATCAATATTTATGTTCGTGTTTCGAAGGTGTGATTTCTATATATTTCCATTAGGCTGGTGTGAGAACCAAAACTAATATAGTTAGAACACATTGTTGTGAATTGGCATCAAAAACATGATTTTTTGTATATGTATCAAAATTATGAATTTGAAACTCTAATTCACTAATTGATTGATGTTTGTGTTGTTTGTTTATTTGTTTGATAATTTTGAACCATTACGCCTAATATAACTGTTGGCTCGCTTTTTGAACAAGCCACTCAGGATCATTCGTAAGAGGAAAGCAGGAAACCACAGTATCTAAGAACATGAAGGAATGGATCGCGCATCATCGTTTCGCTCGATATCAAATCGCGCACCGTCGTCTCGCCCAAATATCGGATCGCGTCTCTACGGATCGCCCCCTCTCATCAGCGAACGGCGTAGCTGGGCGATCCGATCCAAGCTTACATTGATACCCCGAGCGATCCGATCCGATCCCCTGGTGCATGGCGAACCCTCTGACTTGTTCAAGCAAGAGCTAGTCTTCAGCGATCCGAATCGAACGGATCTGGCGACACGTGTCCCCAACCGTTATCCGGGCCAATTCTCCCCATCTGCACGATCTGATTTTCAAGCAAATCACGACACCTGTCCACAACGGCTAGTTTGACTGTTTCTTCAACGGTGGCGATGCGATCCGATGATCTCGGGATTCGTGCCACGTGTCCGCGATCCGCCTGACAAAATCAGCTATAAATAGCCCAGAGCTTGGCATTTTTCGGGATCCTTTTAGCAATAGTGAGTACTGAATCCGCCATTGTTGTCAAACCACTGAAATATTGAGAGAAATCACTGTTGTATTAGCTTTTAAAGCATAATCAATAAGATATAAAGTGGTCGTAGGCTCGTTAACGCCGAACCGCTATAAATTCTGAGTGTTCTTTTCTTTTTCCTTGTACTTCATTTGAAATTCTCTACTGTTCATAACAATTTGGGTGTTAGGTCCAAATTTCGATCTAACATTTTTGGTGCTTTCACTGAGAACTCAGTCTTAAAGTTTCGTCATTCGCCTCTTTGAGGATTCGAGCGATTCGGATATCATGGCTGGAAAAAGATCTAAAGTTTCGCAGACCAACGAAACGATTGAGGAGAGTGTGCACGAACTGGGCAACGAAGAAACTCTGGATCGCGGAGCGCAGGGGGCGATCCGATCCGACGAAGACACCTTGTTCCGAGTCGATGAGAACGAGACGATCCGTGCTACTGAAGGGGTTGTAACTCGATCCCGGGGCAACACCTCACAGCCTCCGCGTACCACGAGTCGATCTTAGGGGGGCGCAGCGAACCGCCCTCCACGAACCGCAGCTACCCGAATTGATGGTCAGAATACAACTCGACCTGGAAAAGAACCTATGACCCACTCCTATTTTCCTGGAACCTCTGCTCGACCCGGTTCGAGCTCTTTGCGCATAAGAGAGAGTGGTGATGACCACTATGATCCTGCTGCTCCTGTCACTGAGGGGGATCTCTCTCGCTTCGTCGAAATGTGGGATAGGTTGTTTGATGAGTTGGCCGCCCAAATGCAGGAAAGTTTTATCCTACGGCAAAATCTGACGGCTATGGATAGAAGACTTGATGAGCTAACAAGGCAAAGAGCATCGCCGGTTCGTCCACTCACCCCAGTATATTCCTCTTCATCTGAAGAATCGCCGAGACCTCCGCGGCGACCGTATGAGAGAGCCGAAAACATAGAACAGCTTCGGTTCGGGACCCTGCCCTCACAGGAAGAAGAAGAACTAGGGGCAAGACCCACAAACCATAATATGAACGGTCAAGCAACGACTCTGAGGACTCGAGATGTGAACAGTCCTGTGCATGACAGACCACCTCAGCCCCGTCGCCGTACGCATACCCATGATAACATGGGGCAGCGAAGCCCCGTCCGAGCCCCGGATTTTGTGGCTACTCCCCGAAGAGAGATCAGAGAACCTCGTCGGGCCAGAGGCACTGACCCTGAACCTCCTTTTGACTAGTGCAAACGTTGCAGCCATGGTTCACCAGATTTTGGCCGACAACCATGGACAGCGGAACGAAGATTGGGGGATTGACCGCAGTCATACCCCTTTTACTGACGATATTTTGGATGCGACTTTTCCAAGGCGTTTAAACATGCCACAAATGAACCGATATGCAGGAAGATCTGATCCTGTTCAGCACTTAATGAGATACTCTTGGTCGATGACTGCTGCCGCCGCTTCTGATGCGGTTAAGTGTAAAGCGTTTCCCATATTACTGGAAGACGTGGCTTTGCTATGGTTTACTCGCCTGCCGGCGAGATCGATTTCTAGCTTCAGGGAACTAAGCGAGAAGTTCGTAGAACAATTCCGTATCTACGTATAGAAGACGAAAAGCGTGATCGATTTATTCCTTGTCAAACAGTGACCAGGCGAAAGTCTAAAGATGTACCTGGATCGTTTCAATTTGGCCGCCACTGAGGTTAAAGATCCTCATGAGCCGACCATTGTCGCAGCACTAATTGATGGAGTGGATAAGGACACTGAATTCGGGAGGTACTTGGCAGGCAAACCACCCCACACCAGAGAGTTATTCTATGAGAAAGCCAATGTACATCTACGCCAGGAAGAGGTATACGCAAACCAAAAGGTTAAAACAACTGATAAGGAGGAAATTCAGAGCAATGTCGCCATCAAACAGACTGGAGACAGCTCAGGGAAAGTTGAAGTTAACGTCGGAAATCAGAATCAGGGTGGTCGCCAGCCAGGTAACAACAACAATGGTAACGGCAACAACCGGAAGAGGGGCCGAGGGAACGACTCCCAGAGAAGGACTCGTCCCAGGGCCTTTGAAAGTTATACACCCATAAGTGATACCCTGGAAAATATCTTTATGGATGCGTACGAAGTCCTCCAAAATAAGAGGCCACCTCCTCGAGAATCGACAGAGAAAGAGCGTGAGACAGGAAAGTTTTGTCTCTTTCATCAAATTCACGGCCATTCGATGAATGAATGCCGTCACCTGAGGGACGTAGTCGAAAGGCTGCTTCGAGAAGGGAAGCTAGATGAATACAGAGTAACGCCTAGGGACAGGGGGCAAGCAGTGCATGCCCCGAATCAGAATCAAAATCAACTTGCTACTTGGCCAACTGCTCAGCAAAAGGGAAAGAATATTGTTATCAATACCGTGATCGGTGGACTTTATCTTGCTGGGCACAGTTCCAAAGCTTTAGATCAATACGTCAGTGCAGCCAAACAACACCTCGAAGTGGGGGAATGTACCAACCCCGAGGACAGTATCCCGGTGAAGCAGCAGAAGATGATGACTGATGATGTTGTTTTCCGAGAACGAGAAAGCATCGGAGTCCACGCTCCAACTGAAGATCCACTTGTAATTACGATACCCATTGGGCCAGCCACTGTTCATAAGGTTCTGGTGGACAACGGGAGTTCCGTTAATATTCTTTTCAAAAAGGCCTTTGACCAGATGAATCTTGAGATAAAAGACTTGAAGCCCTGCCAAGGATGGATCCGTGGATTCAACGGAGCATCCACCGCACCTATGGGTTATGTAGAATTGCCAGTTACACTTGGGGAAGGAGAACGCCAGAGAGTGAGAATCCTTCCCTTTGTGGTTTTGGATGTCGAATCGCCATACAATGCCTTCTTGGGCCGACCGGCCCTCGCAAAGTTCAGAGCCTGTATAGCCCCCTGGTGCTTGCTATTGAAGTTCCCCACAGAAGCTGGCATTGGTATCGTCAGAGGGGATCAAGTTGCTGCGCGAGCGTGTTATGTTGCCGAACTAAAGTTGCTTCGCAACGGCGGGGATATCGAAACTAAAGGCACTCCTCCCCCTTTGGGGGCGGATACCTTATAGCAACCAAAGAGGATAATTGTTGGAGAGTTGCCTAGAGTGATGCCGGAGGATATAGATCCCAGAGAGGATCAAGAACCCGGGGGCAGAACGGCGACTCCCAACGAGGCAACTGTGGATGTACCAATCGATGACAGTGACCCGGAGAAGGTCCTTAAGATTGGATCCCAGTTAAGTCCAAATCTTACTGAAGAATTGACGAATTTCTTAAAGAACAACTTGGATGTATTTGCTTGGACCCATGCAGACATGTGTGGGATATCCCCATCAATCATGAGCCATTCTTTGAGCATTAACCCCAAACATCCTCCAGTAAAGAAAAAAAGGCGAATGTTGGGCCCGGAGAGGACCGCTGCCTTGAAAGAAGAGGTTGGAAAGCTAAAAAGTAACGGGTTTATCAGAGATTCAACCTACCCGGACTGGATTTCGAATCCAGTCCTGGTAAAGAAGGCCAACGGGAAGTGGCGAACGTCTATCGACTTCTCGGATTTGAACAAAGCTTGTCCAAAAGATAGTTTCCCATTACCTTGAATTGACCAGTTGGTAGACTCGACGGCAGGTCACGAGCTTCTCTCATTCATGGATGCTTATTCAGGATACAACCAAATTCCAATGCATATTCCAGATCAAGAGCATACTAGTTTTATCACTGATCTGGGATTATATTGTTACGTAGTAATGCCCATTGGTTTGAAGAACGCAGGCGCTACGTACCAACGTTTGGTCAACAGAATGTTTTATAACCAAATCGGGAAAACAATGGAAGTGTATGTCGACGATATGTTGGTTAAATCCAAGCAATCCTCTCAACACACTAATGACTTGGCAGAGATGTTCGGCATTCTTCGAAAGTATGGAATGAAACTCAATCCAACCAAATGTTCATTCGGTGTTGCTTCTGGAAAATTCTTGGGATTCATTGTCAGTTCACGCGGTATCGAGATTAATCCAGACCAGATCGCGGCAATCAGAAACATTCAGGAACCTAGGCAAATTAGGGATGTGCAAAGCCTTGCCGGAAAAGTGGCCGCACTAAGCAGATTTATCTCCAGGGCTACGGATAAGTGCATCCCATTCTTCGAATTAATAAAGCGAGGAAAACGCCACATTAAATGGACACCTGACTGCGTAGAAGCGTTTCAGAATTTGCTCAGACACTTGGAGAAACCTCCAATTCTATCTAAACCAATAGACCACGAGGATTTATTTGTGTATTTGGCAGTATCATCTCATGCAATCAGCTCAGTGTTGGTAAGGGAAGAGGAAAAGGTCCAAAGACCTGTGTATTATGTGAGCAAAAAATTGACAGCAGCAGAGCGTAATTATCCACGGATAGAAAAACTGGCGTATAGTTTACTGATTGCCTCCAGAAAACTTCGGCGCTACTTTCAGGCACATCCTATTACCATATATACTGATCATCCACTCAAGCAAGTTTTACAGAGACCGGAGGCATCTGGAAGGTTACTCAAATGGAATATTGAGTTAAGTCAATTTGACTTGAACTTTCAGCCCAGACGATCAATTCGGGGGCAAGTGATAGCCGACTTCATAGCAGAGTTCACTGTTCCTGAAGAAGACATAGCAAACGAAGAAGCGGAACCCTCAAAGTTACTTTTCGACCCTAATGTCTGGAGATTATATACTGATGGTGCTAGGAACGACGAAAGATCCAGTGCTGGAATAGTGCTTGAAACCCCCGAGAAACGATTGATAACCTATGCCATCCGAATGGAGTTTCAGGCCACTAACAACGATTCTGAATATGAAGCTCTGATAGCCGGATTAAAGATTGCAAAGGTACTAGAAGTCACAAAACTGAGCATCTTCTGCGACTCCAAGTTAGTTGTGAACCAAGTTACTGGAAGATTCCAAGCTAAAAGTGCAAGATTGATTCTATACTTAAAGAAAGTGAAAGAACTGCTGAGTTTGATCACTACAGCATGTCTCATATTCCGCGATCAGAAAATCAGCAGGCAGACAAGTTGGCAAGGATGGCTAGTTCTAGCGATCCTGAAGTGATCGGGCTAGCCCCCGTTGAAGTACTTCGGTCCCCCCAGCATTGATCAGATGGAAATCGACCTAGTACTAGAGACGGAACCAGAAAGCGAATCCTGGATGATCCCAATAAAGAATTTCCTAATGGATGGAGCGCTTCCGACCAAGAAAAGCGAGAGGCGTAAAGTGATTCGTAAAGCCGCCCGATACGTATTGCAAGGCGGAGTTCTTTATAGACAAGGGTTTTCAATGCCCCTCCTTCGGTGTATAGCCCACGATGACATCAAATGTGTGCTGCAAGAAGTCCACGAAGGCGAATGTGGCGACCACGCTGGAGGGCAAACTTTGGCGAAAAAGGTATTGCGGCATGGTTACTTCTGGCCTACCATAAACAAGGATGCAGTAAGATATGCACGACGATGTGATGCATGCCAGAGATTTTCAAAGATACCTAGAGCGCCTCCAAGCCAGTTAAAAACAATGATGAGTCCATGGCCATTTGCTATGTGGGGAATTGATATCATAGGAAGTCTCCCCATAGCAAGGGGCGGAGCAAGGTTCGCTATCGTGGCCGTAGACTATTTCACTAAGTGGGTCGAGGCAGAACCACTAACTACAATCACCACTAAGCGAGTGATCAACTTCATTGTGAGAAACATCATTTGCCGATTTGGAATTCCAAAGATTGTGATAACAGACAATGGAACTCAATTTGATAGTGCTGAATTCAGAAACTTCTGCCAAAAATACCACATGGAGAATCGATACACCTCCGTGGCACACCCACAATCGAACGGGCAAGTCGAAGCTGCAAATAAAGTAATTAAGTCCATTCTGAAAAGAAGAATGAAGCGGGCTAGAGCCATGTGGGCTGATGAATTGCCCTTGGCGCTATGGGCCTACATGACGACATATAAATCAGCGACAGGACATACCCCGTTCTCCCTCGCTTTTGGAACGGAAGCAGTCATCCCGATTGAGATAAAGGTACCTTCCCATCGGGTGACCTATTATGATCCAATGACCAATAATGAGTTGCTCCTTGAGTCCCTGGATATGATCGAAGAAAAGAGGGATGAAGCCGACCTGCGTGCTCTGAGATGCAAGCAACAGGTCGCCAGATATTACAACAAAAAGGTCCGAGCCCGATCCTGGGAACCCGGAGACTTGGTTCTGAAACGTGTCTTTCCACCCCCAACTCATATGGGAGCGAAGTGGGAAGGACCGTACTCTATTCTCAGCAAGCTTGATAACGGAGCCTTCAAGCTGGCAACCGTAGATGGAAAGGAAATCCCCAGAGTGTGGAATGCCCAACATCTACGGCCATATCTAACATGAGAAGTTTCAAATTTATTCTTTTGCTTTGTTAAAAAAAACTATGTACAGGGCATGACTTGCCTAGAACAGTCTAATTCCTTAAAGCAAGAGATTATAAAGTGGACGTAGGTCATGATTCGACCGAACCACTATAAAAATACTGTGTGGCATTTACCTTTATTGCATATTTATTTATTTGCTTATGAAAAATCAATGTGAATAATGCAGGTACCCGAAGTCCAGTGCCGACGGTTCCTCTCGCAAACTAATCAAAGGAACCCAAAACATGGGCAAAGGCTCCAACTGCTTGTCCGACTAGCCTTAATCCACGGAGCACGGGTTAAGTCAGTTTGCAAGGATGAGTTTGATGAGAATGCTTGATTGCAGACTGCATAATCCGTGACTCTAACCCTCCAGAGTAGAGAGAAAGTATAAAGGACACGAAAATCGACGTCCACAAATAACGGCGGTGTACCATGATCGGAGCTGCCTAAGCACGAACTCTAACTCTCCAGAGAGAGAGAGTATAAAGGCGTCTCCGATTGAGCGCTGAGAAAGAGCTCCTTTCCCGCTGAAGGATCGGGGAGCGAATGAATCGTTGAGCTCGAACTCTAACTCTCCAGAGAGAGAGAGAGAGAGAGAGTATAAAGGCGTCTCCGATTGAGCGCTGAGAAAGAGCTCCTTTCCCGCTGAAGGATCGGGGAGCGAATGAATCGCTGAGCTCGAACTCTAACTCTCCAGAGAGAGAGAGTATAAAGGCGTCTCCGATTGAGCGCTGAGAAAGAGCTCCTTTCCCGCTGAAGGATCGGGGAGCGAATGAATCGCTGAGCTCGAAATCTAACTCTCCAGAGAGAGAGAGAGAGAGTATAAACGCGTCTCCGATTGAGCGCTGAGAAAGAGCTCCTTTCCCACTGAAGGATCGGGGAGCGAATGAATCGCTGAGCTCGAACTCTAACTCTCCAGAGAGAGAGAGAGTATAAAGGCGTCTCCGATTGAGCACTGAGAAATAGCTCCTTCCCCGCTGAAGGATCGGGGAGTGAATGAATCGCCAAGCGTAAAACTCTAACTCTCCAGAAAGAGAGATAGTACAAAAGCGTCTCCGATTGAGCGCTGAGAAAGAACTTATTCCCTGCTAAGGGAACGAGGTTTGACTGAACTACTGATATCCCATGAAATCTCTTATACCCCCGTACTCAGAAATAGGGGGCAACTTGCTGTAGGTACTAATTTATCCCTAGTAAACCCCAGTCAGATGCTACGGTAACAACTGATTGGGGGGGACCAGGCACTCATATGCAAACGCTAAACTTTGATATAACAGTGTAACACAGTATGAACATTCTTCTTCCTGTTGATTGACTGACTTATAATTATCAATAGTTGGCTAACGACTAAACATGGAAAGTTTCTATGAACACAGGTACACAATGATGTGAGGGGAAATAAATCCTTGTTTATGTACCACGAGTCAACAAAATGGAAAACAATCTAGAAACAAAAGTGAGGGTCAGTCTCACAATTACACTTCCTGGCCAGTGGGAAACCTAAAGACAAAATATCAACAAACATCCTATTTATGCTTTGATTTCTTCTCTTGCTTCTGCTCTCCAGCCTCTCCTTGTCGGCTTCAGATGGATCCCCCTTCTTCTCTTCCGTTTGTCCACAAGGGGAGCATCTGACTCCTCTGAGGTCTCCTCTTTCCCTTCTTTTCTCTTGCTTCTACGGGAGAGGGAAGCCGGGAAGTCATCGGGATTTGCGAAGTGAAGCTCCCGGCTAATGGACTTGGACTGGATTTTCACAATCATCCCAGTTTTGGGATCGAATTCTGCAAGAGGGACTATGTCCAAAGCCTCATCCCCCACCTTCTTTGAAGCCAACCCTTTCTCTTGTCTGGCTTTCCGGCTGGCCAGGGGCTCTTCATCATCATCATCATCGTCGGCCTTTTTGGTGCCGGTAATATCCTCTTCGTCATCCACATGACGACCATCCAAGTCTTTTAAAGCTTCGATAGTCTCAGCATCTTTGGGCACATCGGCGCTAGGCACAGGAATGCTTCCTTCTACTGTTGTGACCTCGACTCGCTCTGAAACATCGATATCAGCACCCGGCAGGGCAGTCTCCTTCTCCACTTCTCTCTCTTTTCCAGCGCCCTTGTCGACGGGCTCGCCACCTGCATTACGAGAGACACACAATTACTAATTCAATGGGTTGTCCTACTAGACGACAACAATTCGCAATCGCTTTAGCAAATTGCGGGGAAAAGAGAGAGATACCTTCAGCAGATACTCCCTCTTGAGTAGATCCGGATGCTCCAACAACCACGGGAGTTAGGCCTAAGGGGATTAGCGGATCGTCAGGATGGTACTCCTCAACTTCGGAGGTTTTAGACTTCGCGGCGGAGCTGGAACCTTCGTCAATTTTGCTTTTACCTTTAGCCATGGTTCTCTCCTTCTCCATTTCCGCCAGGAATAAGCGACGACCCTCTGCCAGGTCCTCAGGCTCGTTGTCTCTTAGGATGCTCTTCATCAATTCATCCTCATTGATCTCTTCGACCCCCAGTCTATGTTTTTCGCCCTCCACGATGGCATCCCACAAGTTGGCCAAAGTAACATGATAATCCGGGATCCATGAGATATTGCGAGTTTTGAGAACCTGGCCAAGGAAATCAAAAATCATCTCCTCAAACCCCTCGATTTCTTTCTCTCTTTCAAGGAGTTTGTTGTTGGAGGCAGTGGCCATTTCAATGGTGCTATCAACGTTCTTTTCGGCAAGAGCTGCCCGTCTCTCCGCGTCTGCAACCTGGTCATTCAAGATCACTTTTTCCGCCTCTGCCAGAGCCAAACTTTCTTTTAGATCGCTTTTTCCGCCTCCCAAGCAGCCTTCTCAATTTCAAAACGGCCTTGTGCCGTTACCAACTCGATGTTGGCCATTCTGAGGTCTTCAACCTCCTTCTTTAAAGCCATTTTTTCTTGGCTATTGGAGTCCAGTTCAGAATGAAAGCGCTGTTTGGCATTCTCTAATTCAGTCTTATAACTTTCAGCGTCCCTCCATGCTAAAGCAAGCTGGGCCTGAGCATCTTCCAGGTCCTTCTCCAATTTTGTCCTAGCCCTCTCGTTGTTTTCAAGTTTTGCTTTAGACCTATGTGCTTCTACTTCGAGTTTTCGGACGACTTCCGAAAGATTGACTGCGTGTTTTTTCATCATCTCGTATTGTCTGGCTGCGTGCTGGATGCGCCCGATAACTTCATCATCCCAATTTTTAGGGACCGGTTCCAAGGCAGGAACAAAGACCATCCTATCAAAGAACATTCCTGGAAATTGTTCCCGTAGTTTTTCCAGCCTACCTTGGATCTCGGGACCGTGGACGTAATCTCGTGAACCGGGGGCAGCTAACTCTGGTTGGCCGGTGGGGACAATGTTACTTCTCTCTTGCTCAGTTTCTTTGGATGAATCTCTGTCCCCATCTTTGGATTCGTGACGCCTTTTGGCCGACCGGCTGTGGGAAGGCGCACTCTTTGGAGGAGTCAACTCTTTTGGAAGTGTCTTTCCCCCGGTCGGAATTGTCGGATGACTCGAAGGCCTGGTAGAGGTTGATTTGGGTGGAGATCGAGGTTGCGAAGAGCTCGGCCTATGAGGAGGACCGCGAGGGCGCTCAGTACCCGGACGAAGGCTGGGGGTGCCTTCGTGAAGAGAACGGTACGAATAAGATTTCCTGCGCGACATCGTTCCTGCAAAAAGAGAAAAGAATATATTAAAACTTTGAATACCCGCAAAGTTAGAGTGCAAGGTCAGACAGTGTGTGTGAGGTGTGCATCCCATATAATTCCCCCTAACAGACCCGGGCCTGGAGACAGGCTCATCTGACCCGTTTCTCGTCCCCTTGTTGAAGCAGTCGCCTCTTCGGGAGCAAAAAAGAAAGGCTCCTCGCCGAAGTCTTTTTCTGTATATTCAATGTCGGGTAGAGGGATTTTATTCAGCTCGTCGAATAACTGTTCTTCTGTCAAATCGTCATCACCAACAGTTTCCATTGGAGCAGAGGTAGGGATTTCCTTCGACCCAACGCCGCGGGACTCATCCCCTCTGTATATGTTCAAGTCTTCATCATCTTGGATGACTATCGGAGAAGGACTCTTGTGAAATTTAGTTGTTTCCACCGCTTGTGAAGTTCCCTCTCCTTCCGTTGGGGGCACATATTTATAAGGTTTGTCGCCGGTCCCAAGTCCAAATCTTCTATCCAGAAGGCGATGCTTATGAAGGTTGTCATCAGTAATGCATTTTTTAATCCTTAAAAAGTCGGATCTGCTTTGCAAAAGAATGGACAACCGGTTGTTGTATAGTGCACCCTCTGTTTTCGGGAAGACATGATCTGTTTAAGACAAAGGAAAAAGCGGAAGAATGTTATTACTTAGACTCCTTAAGCAAGATATTCGACTAGGTGATCAAAGTTTACTTGATTTGAGCCATCTCCGTGAGCATCCAGCCTGTTTTCTTATGTAAAACCAGTCGGACTTAGGATCCCCGATGTTGCTGTATCCGTCGTACAGAACTTTCCTGTTCGCCACTGATTCAAAAAAGGAAAAGTTTGGAGTTGCAGATGAACGGTGCTTGAAGAGAAAGAAGAACACCAGATCTCTGAATTTAAGTTCGGCATGCAAGATCTCCGCATAAGCAACATATAAATAGTATAGAGATGCGTAGGCATTTGGATGAAGCTGCATCGGAGCAATGCCTAGTCGTCTTAGAGTTTCAATGGCAATCGGAGGGAACGGAGGAATAGCTCCTACTAGACACATTGTTCGACTGATCGACATGTACCCTTCCGGTGCTAGATGTGGTCTATCTTCGCTTCCAGGTGTCAAGACATCGTCCCAAGGAATGCCGTGTCTTAAGCAGATTCTCTAGAGTTTTATCTCGTCAAGCTTGGACGCTAAAGAATCAGAGAATTTATCTATCCCGATTGCGCCTGGAATTTCGTCCGGAGCTCGCTCGTCAGACTCGGAGTTGTTGCTGGATGAAGTACTTTCTGTCGGATCTGATTCTGTGGCTTCATACTCAGATCCAGAGTCTTCACCTCCCGGATTGATTGGAGGAATTTGAGGATTATACTGTTCAGGAGTCTCGGATTCCGTTTCGGCTACAGATCTTGAGGAAGAGTGATCGTTCGACATTGCTGCTAGGACGAGAAAATATGAACAATAAGATTAACACTACCCGTCCCCTGTGTGTGCAAGTGCCGGTGTGTGTGCTTGTGTGTGCGCATTATTAAAAACAATAATAAAGCATGAAAGCAGTCAAGGTTATCAGAAGTCGTTAGTCGTCATATGCAGTCAAATCATGAGGTCATTTAGTCCAGAAAGTCCAACGTCGCGGTTCTAGCCTGACTGTTCAAAAGTTTTATGGTGACAGGACGTTGATTAAAGTCTGAAATTTCTTCGTATCGTTAGCTGTAGGACGGATCGCAAAGCATAGGGATCGCCCCCCCCTTTCGACTCGCGGAGCATAGGAATCGCCTCCCCATCGAATCCCCGGATGAAGGGATCGCCCCTTCATGAACCGTGGCGACTCCCACGATCCGTCCCTTCGTTGCCACCTCGATCTGTCGTCCCGCCACTCGCGTTCGTCTTCCATCTTTGACCACGAAACGAAACGGCCTTCTGTCTTCTTCTTCTTCCTCCTCCGTTTTCCTCCTCTCCTTTCCTTCTTCGAACTCCAAGCACTACGTCACTTGGCCATGGCGTTTTGATGATTTCGTCAGAAAAGCACGAATTCTCATCATTTCCAGTCAAGGAAATTCGTGGAAGAGCGGCGTTCACAAATAAGAATGCTTTTAGTGGAGTTACCTTTCTAAAGATTGAAAGAATGCTTGGATTTTCGAAGTGTCAAAAGATTTGGGTTCGCTCCTTGATAATGTATGCGAAACGATTCGGTAGGAAAGAAAGAAGAAGGAGAATGAAGGGGAAGGGGTCGGCTTATATAGGCAAAGAGGGTGACCGTTTGTCTCCCCTTCTTTGTCTTATTCGGTCCACGAAGCACCATGCAGGCCACGATCCAAAGATGGAATCGCATAGAAGCCCACAGACCGCTTTGAAATGATGGCCCACAAAACTCAAAGCCCGACACGGCTCGAAGGAAAATACGCCCCGTTACGCACAAAGGCCTAGGTACTCGGCACGAGACGAGCAGATGACCAAATCGGATCGTGTCGCCTTATGGCGATCCGATTCATACATGTGTCGATTTGAACCAATGCAACTGTTGATTTACGTCCCTTCAGGAGAAGGTAAATGGGAATCTTCGAAGCATGTTCCATCATCGATAAAACATACTTCGAGGGGGAAAAAATGTTGGCTCGCTTTTTGACCAAGCCACTCAGGATCATTCGTAAGAGGAAAGCAGGAAACCTCAGTATCTAAGAACATGAAGGAATGGATCGCGCATCATCGTTTCGCTCGATATCGAATCGCGCACTGTCGTCTCGCCCAAATATCAGATCGCGTCTCTACGGATCGCCCCCTCTCATCAGCGAATGGCGTAGCTGGGCGATTCGATCCAAGCTTACATTGATACCCCGAGCGATCCGATCCGATCCCCTGGTGCATGGCGAACGCTCTGACTTGTTCAAGCAAGAGCCAGTCTTCAGCGATCCGAATCAAACGGATCTGGCGACACGTGTCCCCAACCGTTATCCGGGCCAATTCTCCCCATCTGCACGATCCGATTTTCAAGCAAATCACGACACCTGTCCACAACGGCTAGTTTGACTGTTTCTTCAACGGTGGCGATGCGATCCGATGATCTCGGGATTCGTGCCACGTGTCCGCGATCCGCTTGACAAAATCAGCTATAAATAGCCCAGAGCTTGGCATTTTTCGGGATCCTTTTGGCAATAGTGAGTACTGAATCCGCCATTGTTGTCAAACCACTGAAATATTGAGAGAAATCACTGTTGTATTAGCTTTTAAAGCATAATCAATAAGATATAAAGTGGACGTAGGCTCGTTAACGCCGAACCACTATAAATTCTGAGTGTTCTTTTCTTTTTCCTTGTACTTCATTTGAAATTCTCTACTGTTCATAACAATTTGGGTGTTATGTCCAAATTTCGATCTAACAATAACCAAATATTGAACTGTATTGAAAATTGGTCGCATTTGCTTGCATATACATATACTTACAATTGAACAGGTTATAGCAAGGAGGCGAGAG
Organism: Allium sativum; assembly: GCA_030737875.1. Classification (NCBI taxonomy): domain Eukaryota; kingdom Viridiplantae; phylum Streptophyta; class Magnoliopsida; order Asparagales; family Amaryllidaceae; genus Allium; species Allium sativum. The sequence goes on from CM060923.1 coordinate 649,498,920, forward strand.
CCGAAGAATAAAATTTGTTTGCCCGACAAATAGGTACATGTTTACTATAATTTATTGTTTTGTTTGGGTGATGATGATTTTATGAGCCGATTGGCATTTTCTTTTTCTTTTTGAGATCAGAAGGCCTATATGGCAATTTCGGGATTTTCCCGTGGCTCCCGGTGCAGGGGAGGTTATGGCGAAATTTTTCGAAAATTTAGGGTGTTAGCCAAATTTTTGAAAATTTGAAAATTCTCAGAAACTGAAAGGTTGGAGAATGGAAGCCAGATCGAACGTAGAGTTGATTAATCAAACCACTTTCGACTTCGTTCCTTTTCGGGGACGAAAAGTTTTAACTGGGGGAGATTGTAATAACCCGGAAAATCTGGGCCAGTTTAAAAATTTTATTTTTGCAATTTTAGCCAATTTTGAATATTTAAAATGGATTATTTTAAATAATATCGGCGAGAAATTTATTTTGAATACATTTAGAACGTGTATATTTATACGCGTCGTCGTTAGAATATAAATAATTTTATATAATTATAATAGGAATTGAAAATGGCGCGGTAGTTCGATAATTCGATTTCAAACTTCAATTGAATGTACCGGGTGCAAAACAATCCGGATTTTGGTGAAACAAAAAACGTTAGGATCTAATTGATGATATCTTTCCAACGAATCCGAAAAATCGAAATTTCATAGCGGGAATCAAAAGATATGTCCAGTTGAAAATTCTGAATAGTCGCTATGGAATTCAGGCCCTTAAAAATGGGAATTTTGCAAACGACCTCGGATTTCGACGAAACCACTTTTGTTGGATTCGTGATGTCAAGTTATTGCTAGATTCCAAATTTCATAATTTTTCGAATCAATATGTGAGCGTGGCAAAGGAAAACGCGTTTGACCAGTTTCAGTTGATTTTAATCGACTGGAAAATGGCCATTTTTCTAACGGTCTCAGAATTCGACGAAACTAGTTTTGTTAGGACCGTATCGTTAATACGAAGCTAGAAAATATTTTTTCTGGAATTTTTCTAGTTAGTATGTGAACCCGGTTAATTGAAATGCGCGTTCAAATTCAATATTTATAGTTATATGTTGATTTTGACGAAAACAGATCGAAACGATTGAATCAGCTTGCGATACATATCCCATTGTGTTCGGAACGGGGGTAAAACGCTAGGGACGACAGGCGGTGGGCCTCGTTTAGAGGTCGTTGGTAAAAGTCAATTTTTTGCAAAATAAAATAATTGAATAATAAATTAAAACTACTCTCTCCTCACCCCCTTTAAACCCGTTGGCCCCTCTCTTCTTCAAAAAATCGATTCAGTATAAAAATAAAATTAAAAAAAGAGAAAAAATGGGGACCGCGACTCCTCCTGGCGATCGACGCCAGCACCACCGTCCCCTCGCCGGAGTGACGCTCCACCGCCGCCTCCACCCTCGACTCTCCTCTCCCCAGTCCCGCTCACCCCCTCCGATGACATCCACCCCCCTTAAATACGCCGCCCCCTTTTCTCCGATGGACCCCATCCTCCTCCGCATGCCAGAACACACCGGACCAAAGCCACCGCACCAGCAGTAGCTCCCCCTGGTGACGCCGACGCCCCCCTCTTCTCCTTCGACTGAAAACTCTTCCCCCCTTCCTCTTCTGATTTTTACAGTAAGTCTTCTTCCTTTATTTATTTTATTTTATTTCGTTTAGACTTTAATATTTAACTTATTCAGTATTGTTTTAAAAATTAGAATAGTTTTAAAATCTGAGATTATAGTATATAAAATGTTTGAAGTATATATGATGTATGGTAAGTATAAAGGTTCGATTTTGAATGAGTATAAAGGTTCGATTCTGAGTGAATATAAAGGTTTGGTTTTTATTTGATAAAAGAATTTTTATATAGAAAGAATAAAAATATAATTTTTATCATAGGAAAAGATTAGATTTTTAAATGTATGAAGCGATTTTTAAATATGATTTTTATATTTTTGAAGATGTAAAAATATGATTTTTATATTTTTAAAGTATTAAAATATAGTCTTTACTATATAAATGAAGTAAAAATATAATTTTTACATGATAGGAATATTAGAAATACCATTTTTATATGTGTAGAAAAATAAAAATGTAATTTTTATAATGATATGTTTAAAAAGGCGAAATCTTCATATAGAGGATAACGGTGTAAAAATAGAATTTTTATCTATATAGTAGCAGTGTGAAAATAGAAATTTTATCCATATAGCGTAATAATAAAAATTCGATTTTTATATATTGAATAGCGATGTAAAAATTCGATTTTTATATATTGAATAGCGAAGTAAAAATTCGATTTTTACATTTGTAGTGGCTACAGCAACGAAGATAAAAAAAAATGCGAGAACGACGAAGATTTCTATCAAAGAAGAGTCAAGATGATTGGATAGCTATCGGTGAGAATTTCTCACCTTTCAATTTCTTTTTCTAGTTATAAATATATATTAGGATGTAGACGGTGCTTAGTAGCACCCGACACAATCGTCCACAGACCATGGACTTGTTTGTTTGATTGCAAAAATTAGTTAGATTATTTGATTGAATTGAATTGTTGGTGAAATTGAATGGATTGATTGATGTGTGAATGGCGTGGGCCTTCACTAGACCGGGGATAAGGCTAGGCCTCGTCCCGATTCAAGTATCGTGCCGTTATGCCGTCGAAATTTTCTAAAATAAGTTAGAAAAATAAAAATATCATTTTATTTAAAGAATGAACTAAATAGAAATTCATAAGTTAAAATAAAATGTTTTGTCATTAAAAATATAATTTTTAACGTGAATGTGAATAAATAAATATTCATTTACAAACCGGACGGTTTGTTTATGTACACCTATTTGAAGGACATTGATTGGGTCGATAAATTTTACACATCGCCCAACTGCACAAATAAAAATCTGTGTTTGTTGATTTGAAACCCCACACGGGTGTTGGGATGAAATTTGAAGTTCACTCATCCTGATAGATTAAATATGTCGATCGATTGATTGACAGGCTGTTATAAGCGTTAGATATCTCTATTTGATGCTTATACAGTGTAGTGCACTTTGGTTGATGGTTGATTATTTTTCAATGCTATTGTACACGTGTGATGTATGAAAATCCATATAATTAACATTATATGGTGATTGATTGGGCCTCATTCCAATTTAGAAAATAAAGAATATTATAAAATAAAGGTTCATGTGTTGACTGTACTCATCCGTTGAGATTAGTCATGTGTCGAACGAAATATTTTAATAATAAAATTTACATCTTTATTAATATAAAATAAAGGTTCATGTGTTGACTGTACTCATCCGTTGAGATTAGTCATGTGTTGACTGTACTCATCCGTTGAGATTAGTCATGTGTTGAACGAAATATTTTAATAATAAAATTTACATCTTTATTAATATAAAATAAAGGTTCATGTGTTGACTGTACTCATCCGTTGAGATTAGTCATGTGTTGAACGAAATATTTTAATAATAAAATTTACATCTTTATTAATATAAAATAAAGGTTCATGTGTTGACCGTACTCATCCGTTGAGATTAGTCATGTGTTGAACGAAATATTTGAAATAGAAATATTTGAAATAGAAATATTTGAAATAGAATATTTGAAAATAGAAATATATGAAGCCGTGTTGATTAGATTGACGCCATTTTGACGTGAACGATATTTATATTGATCTTACTCATTTCGAAATGAATTGAATATATAACGAATTTGAATCAAATAGAAAACGAATTTGATTTCAATTGAATATATAACAAATTTGATTTGAATAGAAAACGAATTTGATTTCAATCGAATATATAACGAATTTGAATCAAATAGAAAACGAATTTGATTTCAATTGAATATATAACAAATTTGATTTGAATAGAAAACGAATTTGATTTCAATCGAATATATAACGAATTTGAATCAAATAGAAATCGAATTTGATTTCAATTGAATATATAACAAATTTGATTTGAATAAAAAACGAATTTGATTTCAATCGAATATATAACGAATTTGAATCAAATAGAAAACCAATTTGAATTGAATCGAATAGAAAACCACTTTGAATTGAATAGAAAACGAATTTGATTTCAATTGAATATATAACGAATTTGATTTCAATTGAATATATAACAAATTTGATTTGAATAGAAAACGAATTTGATTTCAATCGAATATATAACGAATTTGAATCAAATAGAAAACGAATTTAATTTCAATCGAATATATAACGAATTTGAATCAAATAGAAAACCAATTTGAATTGAATCGAATAGAAAACCACTTTGAATTGAATAGAAAACGAATTTGATTTCAATTGAATATATAACGAATTTGATTTGAATAGAAAACGAATTTGATTTCAATTGAATATATAACGAATTTGATTTGAATAGAAAACGAATTAGATTTCAATTGAATATATAACGAATTTGATTTCAATTGAATATATAACGAATTTGAATTGAATAGAAAACGAATTTGATTTCAATTGAATATATAACGAATTTGATTTGAATAGAAAACGAATTTGATTTCAATTGAATATATAACGAATTTGATTTGAATAGAAAACGAATTTGATTTCAATTGAATATATAACGAATTTGATTTCAATTGAATATATAACGAATTTGATTCGAATAGAAAACCAATTTGAATTGAATCGAATAGAAAACCAATTTGAATTGAATCGAATAGAAAACCAATTTGAATTGAATCGAATAGAAAACGACTTTGGAATTGAATTGAATTGAAAACGAATTCAAATTGAATTGAAAGCGAATTGAAATGAATTCAAATTGAATTGAAATTTGAATTGAATAGAAATGAATTTTAAAACGAATTTATAAAGAAGAATTCAATTTTGATTTAAATTGAAATTGAAGTTGAAATTGCTTTTGAAACGAATTTAAAACTATTTATATAATTCGTTTTAAATAGAAATCGACAAAATATATATTATATATATTATATATATAATATAATGGCCTGTATAGAACGCGCCGCGCCGCGGCAGTTCGTGAATTTCGACCATTTATTTCAAACGGACATTACGGGAGATCCGACCGTTGGATTCTCCTAAAACCGGAACCGTTGGGTTCGTATCGAAAAGAGCTTTCTAATGAATATTAGAAATTCAAAATCTAACGGTTGGATTTGGAGATACGTCCAAATCAAATTTGAAAAAGGTCGCTATAAGTGCAGTTCGATGGCCATTGTTGGAAATCGACTGTACGGGCCTTGATAAAATTATTAAAAATATCAATAATTTGTGTAAAATCATAAGAAATGATTTGGGAAAAATTGGGATGAAAAACTCCATGTTTGAAAAGATGAAAATAGATTCTTATCAAAATGAACTAGCTTGAACTCAATTTAAAACCCGATTTTTTTTAAATAAATAAATAAATTAGATTTAAAAAGGGGTTTTAAATAAACGGAATTCCTAATATATTTGATTTGAATTGAACTAGAATTGATTTGTGGGTTTATCGTGAACTGTGTTTTAAACAACACTAGTTTTTTAACCCGACGATAAATAGAATGTGATTTGGGTTTGTCGTGAACTGTGTTTTAAATGACATTAGTTCTTTAACCCAATAAAAGGAGTTTTAATGAATCTGCAATTAGGTTGAAATGTGAATCTATAATCTAAATTATCAAATTTAGAAATGAGCGAGAATGGAGTATCGCCAGTTTTGCTCCAAAACGATACTCAAATCTTTAATTAGATTTGAACGTGAAATGGTAATTAATTTTACCGATAACACCACGGTGTTAGATATGGAGTATTACCAGTTTTGCTTCATGGGATGAATAGGTTGGGATTGGGAAATAAAATAAATAATTACTTCGGTGTGGTTCGCTAATCTCGACTAGATGGAATACCATAATTTGGTTTGATAGATCATCCAAAGGAAGATTAAAGGGTAAATTCTAAAGAATTTATCTTGGATACAATTAATGGGAACCTTTCCCTAAAAATGTGATTTTGTGAATAAAAGAATATTCTGAATTGGAATGAGGCGTATGTTGCGTTTGTGTAACATTTGTTTTAATATACGCGGGTTGTTCGGAAAGTCCGGGTTTATACCCATTCTGAATAACCGATTCGACGATATGTCGAAGATGAAGACGGTGGTTGAAGACTGGAAGTCTTCACATCGTTTGGATAATTACTGACGATCCTGATTGGGCTGTACACCCAAGAGGATGGAAATAGTTGGTGGTCGTCCAGACGTACTTGGAGATGGATGGATATGCGAGGAAAGTGCCTCCGGTTTCGTTCAGACCCAGAACGAACTTGAAAATGGATTGTGTGTCTTACATTGGATTTTATTCCGTGTTGATTGATTTCTATTAAATATACATCTGTTTGGCGGCGGAGAATTTATTCATTTGCTTAACGCCCTTCTCTGAGACGTACGAGCTCAGAGGTTGTATATCGATGGACATCAGTCGCATGGCATGAATTGCCTGTGTGGCACGCTAAGATGCAATGGTCAAGGCTTCTGTTGAAAAGCAAAGTCTTGTGGTTGATGATCAAAGCACGGCCTACGTGGCAACTTTGTGTATAACGTGAATTCGCGAGCCTCACACCTCGGTATGAGTTAAAAACGGGATACAGACTGCAGGGAGAGCACGACGTTTCTTTCTAGCTTTGGTGGTGTCAGTGACTTACCAGCCCTGACATTTATATACTTTTCACCTATGTGGTTGTTGGAATGCGAGGCGCCTCGATTATAGGTCTGTAAGGACCGGGAAACGTGTGTTCAGGCATAACTAATCCTCTAACGTAAGTGAGGACCGGCCCTGAAGATCCAGGGGTTGCCCAGAGTGCGTAACCCTGGGACATTTGCTAGAGTGTCTCGAACGCGGAGAGGAGCTTGCCCCTTGCCTCGACTCATGACGGAAATCCAATTTCCAATACGTGTAATTCGGTTTTAATTGTAGAACTAGTATGGCGACATAGTAGATGGTAGCTATGCCGCCTATGATCTATATTTATGATTGAAATGTTTTGACACTATGCACTTATTATAGTATCAAATGATTTGTTTTAAACGTACCAAGCATGTTTGGCTATTATAAGAGAAAACCCTATCCTCCGGCTTGCGTTGCATTGTGTGATGGGACCTGGGTCTTATAATAGCTTCATTTTTCGAAAAAGCATTGCGTTGTTTATTGATATGCACTGGTATTCTTGGGAGGAAACCCGTTCCGTGTTATATGGCGTGGTCCCTTGAATTACTCTCTTTTAAAGTAAAGTTTAAATAACTGTTTTAGTTCTCACACCAGTCACATGACTGACCTGGAGTTTATTGTTTTAACCTAAACTCTGGTTGCCCTCATTTTCCGCAAGGGCCGCTAGTAGTTTTGGTTTTGCAGATTTATATCCACATGATCCTGGTTTACAGCTAGAATGATATCTGGAAAGCTCTGTATCCGTATATCACCTTCAGTTGTGCTTTGTATTATTTTCCGCTATTATATAATTAATTGTAATCTCTGATATTTATTCGAATGTATAATATTCATTTATACTCTGTATATTCTTGTATCTGATGGAATTGTTGTAATAACAATGAAATGTTCTTCTGTTTGTGTTTTGATTTGTCTTGTCCTCACAATAATTCGTTCTTTCTCATCTCTTCGGAGACCGGGGAAGTTTCGGGTCGCTTCACGAAATTTCACTGAAAAAGTGCGAACCCGTGCTTTGCACACAAGCCGGGAAAAACCCAATATTAGTTGGAGTGTAACATAGTGGATATTGACTTTTTGAAATTTGTATAAAAAAAGGTATACTGTTATATGTATTTTATTGGCAACCTGCATCTTATTTTTCTATATTTTCGAAAAGCTACATAGCATAATGGCTAAGAGAGTAATAGTTTACATTACATGGGTGATTATAATGATGGCAAAGGAGCATAATACAATTATAGATTATTTCGAAAAAAATTATTATTGCTATATGTATACTAAAGTGAATACAATGTATGATGCATATATGCATGCGAATTTCTTCTCATACAGTATACGAAAAGAAAACATCTTTTGATTATTTAGTGTTTTCCAAGACAAATTAGTTTATATAAGTTTGAGATTCTCATATACCGCAACATAGGTGATAAGTCTAGAATTAAGAAATAATTTCATATTACAATCATGTTTTAGTTATCAATTGTTACAAATGATAACACAGAAAATACCAACATGGAGCAACTGTTGGACATAGTTTTTGTATTTTGTACTCCTACCCCTACTTGACAACTGGTATATAGAGCATGGTTTTTGATGAAATATGATTTATATAAAGAAGAAAATAAAATAATAGGAAGCGTGTGTCTACTTTTTAAACTTGTGCAGTTTGTCGGGTTCACCCATTGATGTTCCACATAATAAAAAACGAAACTAATTAAGGGAACGTTTTAATTGTAATTGTACAGAATAAAGAATTGGATGAATTTATATCCAAGTCCAACTAATCTTATACTATATGCTACTAGGCCCGTCATACTGATATTATTTTTGAATCATTGACTTAAAATAAAGAAAATATCAACATGTTAACACTCATGTGCCTTATGCTGTCAGGCTATATTGATATACCAATTTTTGTCCATATACTGACCGCAAGCTATCTATTCTCATTTTGCTGGAAGATTACAAATTATTACTTAAAAAATCTGTATTTTTTTCAATTGAATAATTTTTACAAAAGAAATCTCTATTATTTTAGTTGAATATCTTTATGAGCGCTAGAACATAATAAGGAAAAAGAAAATGCTAGCATCACCTGCTTTGACAAATCATTATTCGACATTGGTTGGAACTTAGAACGTACTTGATCATCCAATGCTTGGTTGGTGAACTCCCTCTTCCAAGTCTCACCGACTAGCAAAATAACTCTTGCAAAACTAATTTATATATCGAGTCAAATGGAAAGTAGATATTTCTTACGATATGTTATATACGATCAATGACCCATATTGTTACATTGCCCATCACTTTTCTTCCCAGTCGTCATGAATATTTAAGCCGGGTAAGGTAAATTCGATTGCTATACAAATATGCTTTAATAATCGATATAAAACAAAAATACATTTACAAAAAGTTAAGCAGTGGATATCAAATATCAATTGGAAAGTTAATAAAAGAAAGAACCAAATCACAATGGCCATTTGATATACATATACATATATATATATATATGTACATATATATATATATATATACATATATATATATATATACATATATATATATGTTCGTGTGTTTGCGCATGTGCACGTGCATATATACACATTTGCGCAAAAGCAAAAAAAATTGGCCTGACTGAAAAGTTTCAAAATACCCTTACATATATGTACATCGCTTGAAATAGGACCTAATAATCAAACATTTTACAATTTCAAACTACATCTCTATAAATATTAACAATTTTAACTACCATGCAGAAATTAGATTCAACAAAATGACATTCTTTATAATATCATTCTATATTAACTAACAACATAAATTAGACACCCAACCACACAGTTAATAAACTTCAGCCAATCATTCAGCCTCAGCCTTTTTCTACCGCTAAGAAGATCCAGAAACTCATGCTTCTGTCATATTGTCGGGCACTCCCATTCAGTTAGTTCAGCTGCTTCTCTAATATGCCACATGATTATGTTGCATTACAAGTTTTCAGCCATTACAACCAAAACTGGACAATTCTAGGCATACGCTAACACTTTGTTAACCCTGTACAATTCACTAATTATACAATCATCCAGCCCTGCTTATCCCAGTGATACAACACACCTTCAGTCTGTAATAGAAACTTTTAACATACGTGACATTAGGGTAGTGCAATATAAACAGTAGGCACTGTCAATAATTTAATTTTGTTTAGACTTCAAATTTTAATTATATATCTAAGTTTCATTCCAATTAACAACCGTTTCCTTCTAGCACTAATACTGGCAAAGGAAAATGTTTTGAAATTTAAAAGAAAATCAGGACCTTGATAAAAAAAATTGGTCATACCTCCATAGGCCCTGGGCTTACCATTTCTTATGGCTCGTGCATGCATAGCTGATGTTACAAAAGAGAATAATGTGTTAATAATTTAAATGGGTGGCGGCAACAGAATTGGTGCACCGTTGGAGCAGTGGTGGTGGAATTATCGGCCGTTAGTAGTTCCTAAAAAAAATAAAAAAATATGCAAAAAGAGGCATGGTGGTGTCAGACTGTCAGGTGCGGAAGAATACTTGCACTTGCGGTTAAAATAGGGGGCGGATTGTTCAAGTACAAACAGGGAATGAGTGCAGAACATAAAGTATTGCGGACACAAAAAAAATTGTTCACAATACAAAGGGGACATATGCGACTGGGTTTATCTCGGGTATACTGGGAGGACGAGAGGAACAAAGCGGAGCAGATATGAGAAGCGGATGAAACTGTGAACATGATGAAGTTAAGGTGTTGACTGTCTTGTTTGCGAGTGTTAGAAGTAATTAACCCCTAAGCTTACATAAGACATATTATTAGTTATTATATTTATAGTCATAATATTTATGTTCAAGACTGTTCTTTTGGCTATTTCATGGTTTTGTTTACATTTCCCACACCTGAATTTCTTTGGCGTGAGAATTTTCTACCTTTTCATACGATACATTTTCATTCTTTGACCTCTGATTTTTTTTGGCAGCTAGATACTGGGCACGGCATACACAACAGCAAAAAAAAATGAACTCATGAATATTGACTGCTTAGTGTGTTCTTCCGTACAACTGCCTTATGCACACGAATCATTTATGTGTGACAAAATATTTTATGTTATGTACCAGCGTTATTTAGGCTGCAGCCTTATTTATTTATGTGACGGTTTCGAAATTACATAGTGTTTTCATCCTAATCTAATTTTCTTCAAGTCACGTTACTATCATCTGTCTACTTTCAGCATGTGGCAGCAATATTGTTATTTATGGAACCAATTTTCCTTCTACATGGATTTAAACATTGTTTTTGTTTTCTTTCAATGTGTGGTCCTCTATGCAGCATGTAAAATTATACATTATTTGTGTCTACGGTACTTTTGTACATCATCTTATTTTAATTTTTACTTATTCACTGGCTGCATGTGAAATTAGCAAATATTGTACAAATGGATGATATTACATATTGCATGCTAGCATTTATTCATTCAATGATTTCATTCACAAGCTAAGCCTTCGTCCTTTGTTATCATTTACATATTGTGCTTTCTGGATATTTTTTAAAACTTAATCCTTGCTTGATCTATCAAATATTAAAACTTTCAATATATCAAAAATAAAATGCTATGGTATTTTTATATCCTACATTTTTATATCCTATAATGTATGTTACCCATGCAAGCATTATGGGACAACAATTCTGCATTATTATGCAAATACCACTGCGCACACCCATTATTATTATGCTGTTAAAGACTAGTACTTCAGTATCCAGAATGTTAATAAGTTTTTTTTCCCTATATGTGACTTTCCCTGCTCTTTCCACATATATTACATTATACAACTTTCCATTATCAGTTACTCCTACCATGTATATGCCCACAATATTTCCGCATCTTCGTGTGCGAAGCACGGGTACACACTAGTATATATATATATATATATATATATATATATATATATATATATATATATATATATATATATATATATATATATCTGTGTGTGTGTGCGTGTGTGTGTGTGTAACAACCCGGAAAATCGGAATCAATTAAAAATTTGATTTTGGCAATTTTAATGGATTTTGAATATTTAAAATGATTTATTTTAAATAAGACCGAATAGAAATTTATTTTGAATGGAATTAGAATGTATAAATTTATTTGAATCGAAGTTAGAATATAAATATTTATTTTAAATTATAAAAGGAATTGGAAATGGCACGGTAGTTTGAAAATTCGATTTCAAATTTCCATTGAATGTACAGGATTCAAAATAAATCAGATTTTAGTAAAGGCAAAAATATTTGAATATGTTTAAAATATCTTTCCAATGAATGTGAAAAATCCAGATTTCATAACGGGAATAAAAAGTTATGTCCAGTTGAAAATTTAGAATAGTCGCTATGGATTTTATATTATATATAGCCTTTAAAAAGAGCGATTTTGCAAACGACCTCCATTTTCGATAAAACCACTTTTGTTGGATCTGGAATATCTAATTTTTTCTATATTCCAATTTTCAGAATTTTTGGAATTAATATGTGAGCGTGGAAGATTTAAACGCATTTGGTCAATTCATTTTGAATTTAATCGACTGGAAAATTATCATTTTTCAAACTGTCCCCAAATTCGATGAAATTAGTTTTGTTAGTACCATGTCGTCAAAACATAGCCAGAATTATTTTTCTAGAATTTTTGAAGTCAGTATGTGGCCCCAGTAAATTAAAATGTACGTTGAAATCAATTTTGAAAGTTATATTAATTTATATTTCAATTTTGATAAAAACTGATCGTAACAGTCGAGTTGGCTTACCGGGCATACCCCATTGGGCCCGGAATAGGGATATTTATCCAGGGGCGACAGTCGTTGCATTTGATTTGGAGTTAGGACGAAAAGTCAACTTTTTTTGAATTAAATAAAAAAAATATATATATATATATATTAATAACCTTTCTCATATCAGCTCCTCCCCTTCTATTTCTCTCCCATCCGTTCAAATTCGAAAAAGAAAAAAAAAATGCACGAGACTGCGCCCCTCTTCCCACCCCCCCCCCCCCCCCCCCCGTCCAAATCAGCCGCCGCGCCTCCGGCGAGACCCCTTCAAACTCCTCCTCCGATTCTAATCTCCCCTTCCTCCTTAAATGGAAAACTGCGCCACGTCCAAGAAATCCCAAATTGAGCCACCGCCCAAAATCCTAGCCCGCCGCTACCTGACCCCGACGCCTCCAGCCACCGTACGACCGCCACACCCCCTTCCGCCCTCCAACGAACCCTAGTAGCCCCATTTTGACTGTATTTTTTTTATTTTAATTTTAAATCTAAGATTTTATATGTTAAAAACATATTTATAAAATCAGTTATATATATATTAACATTTATAAAATCAGTTTTTATATAGATAGCGTAAAAAAATATGACTTTTATTATACATAACAATGGATAAAGATTAGATTTTTAATTATAAAAAGATTAGATTTTTAATTATAAAAAGATTAAATTTTTAATTATGAAAAGATTATATTTTTAAATATGAAAAGATTATATTTTTAGACATGAAAAGATAGGAGTTTGAAAAAGGAAAAAATATGGAGAACTGAATTATAAAATTATGATTTTTACAATATAAACATCAACATAAAAATGTATTTTTATATATGTTGTAGCGAAATAAAAATTCAATTTTTATATATATGATAGCTAGATAAAAATGTGTTTTTTATATATGATGTAGCAAAATAAAAATTCTATTTTTATGTATATAGTATTGTTATAGAAATTTGATTTTTACATATATACTAGCAAGATAAAAATTCAATTTATATATATAATAGCGATATAAAAATATAATTTTTAGTGACTTAAAAATATGATTTTTATTTAAATAACTTCGTTTTAAAAATGTGATTTTATCCATTTAGCGTTTTTGTAAAAATATGACTTTAATATATGTAAAGTGTAACGTCTCGTAATTTATAGCGATTTAATAGTAAATTATTTAATTATGTTACTATATTGGTTTGATAATTTAAATGGTTTAATTAATAATTTTTTATTTTGGAAAATAAGCACTTTTTATTTTGAAGTATTTTACACCCTATATCTGCATTTTGGGATATCACAGAATAAGCTAATTTGTCTATATTGTTATATTTTTGAAATCGTGGCACCTCGCTCGTCACTGCGGTATTTTTATTCTTGTCGGTAGCAATTCGTAACTGAACGCAATTATTATATAGCGAGGTACTGTTAAAAGCTTGTTTTAAAAACAATACGTATACATCACTTACACATCTGGATATATTACAAGAATCCTCCAGGTAATTCATTATCAAAAATCAAATCCTAGCTATATCATGCAGTACGAATAATTCAAGCATGACTCACAATATAAGCATAACTCACTGTCTAGTTCCATATGTTAGGATGGATTTGGTTTCGTGAGCAAATTATATGTGAAAAACGTGTATCATACCAAACTATTTTGTATTAGAAAAATCACTCAGCCAGAAATCAGAACAGCGTGTAAATAGGTATTCTGATTTGAGGTTGATCTTGAGCTAGAGTAAACAATAGACATCGACTAATTTATGTTTAGTATGGTTATTATCTCGATAAACTTTGGATTACCGGTACCAAGTGCACATTTTCATGCAGTTGGATAAATCATTCCAATCGCACAAAGTAGCATATAACTGAGAACGTTAAATTATAAAACAACAATAGATTAAATTAAATGAATAACTCAAATAAAATATAAAATCTATTCCTGCATAAGCGAGTTTGGGGTACAACCTCTTTTCTCAACGCCTGCTACTCTATACTACAAATCAGTGTCTTGGATAATCAAAAGAAGTTAAAGAAGTGAAGACTCAAGGCTAGCCTACCCTACAATTCGCAGCTAATACTTACGGGTTAAGCATCTTCACGTATAAAGACACGCTGCCCCACTATGTTTCTTCTTTTGAAAACTAAAAGCTCGCAGCCGCTATGTATACTTCATTTTTCCAGTAATGATTCTCGAGTACTGAAATAAGCAAACCATATACTATCTTCCAGCATTATAAAAAAGAAAGTCTACTCTCTCCTTTCCACTTCTAAAATAGTTATCTGGTATGATCTCAAGGGGATTTTGTCGTGGCTTTTAAGATTGTGTACCGGTGCTGTGTACGAAAATCGCGAAAAAAGGAAAAAGGGGCAAGTTGTACGAAAAGGAGGAGATGGTTCTACACATTTTTGGCACCAAATGTTAGTGAATGGTTTTTGAGTTAAAGGTTGGGGATGGAAGGCAAACAAAGGGGGCACGTATCATTCAAAGTATGTAGAGTGTGACGTAAATGAATGATAGTACACATATCCGAACCCCAAAAAAAAATTAACAAAAAAAAGGGAATGCAGTATCGGTTTTGAAAAGGGAGATGCATCGCCTCATGGTGACGAGGTGGAGGAGAAGACAAGGGGAGTGGAATGATATACGTTGAAAGGAATGGAGTATGCAAGCTTGAGATGTATGGGTTGCGGCCGGGGTTCGAAGTTGTTCAAGGGGATGGATGGCACTGCAGGAGAGGCAAATGAGTTGTGCGTTGGTTTTAACTAACGAGAAACATGCGGAACCGGGTATTTGCATGAGTAGATGTAAGCAGTGAGGAGGTTAACTGGAGTTGTATTGTAATAAAGGAAGAAGGAAGTGCTAAGAGGAAGAGTGTATGGACATGGGTGTATGAAAAGCTTGCGGCATAATGTTTTTACTGGGAAGGAAGAGTAATGAGTTGAGTGAAGTTTAGGAGAGTAGGGTGATGGAGAATTTTTAATGTGGTTTATATCGATGGCATTGTTCTGAAGAATATGGAGTTTTGTTTTGGATTTAAATAATGGAAATGCTGGAGCATTTTTTTTTTGGGTTTGTCAATTTGCTGAAGGGAGAACGAGTTGCGTACATGCGTTTGGACTTCAATAGGAGGTCCGGGTTGTTTACACGGAAGAAGTTGTTTTGCGGTTGGGCTTCCCTTTTTATTGGGCGTGGGTTTTCAATGTTTGGTTAAAATCGACTTTAAACCGTAGATGCCCATTTGAAACAAAACAAAAAGGAAAGATGGAAACGGAAATTTTAAATGAAGAATTGAAGTAGCAGATGGGTTGAACGTTTGGACAAGAGAGGAAAGGAAGCTGGATACGTGCGGATTGAATTGAGCGTGCACCTGTTTATAATGTAAGGCCCAATAAAATAAATTTATTTATGTTTAGTGTAAAAATATAGTAACGTAGTAAGATGTTAATTTATCTCTACCGTTCTTTATCAAAATTGCGCAACTTTGGATCCGTTAGGATCATATGGTCGCAAGCTTCGTACTGGGATTGGTTTGGAGCTATTTGGAGATCGGTGCAATTTTAGGCAGAATTTAACGTCAGTTTTGGTCAAGCTGACATTAATCGTTATTTAACGATTAACGAACAATGTGAGTAATCTCACTAACTCCATCCAGTTTTATAATTTTATAAACATTATTTAATGTTGATAAAAATGATTGAATGCTGTGTGTGATGGTCGTTTGGATGATACACAAATAAATTGGTCAATAACTATATATGAAGTCGTTCATTAAATACTGATTTAATAATTTCATGTTAATATGAAATTGTGTTATTTATATTGATTTACATCTGTGGATGCAGGGAAACAGGTTGGAGGGATCCAACTGGATTCCTCAACAATTTTGTTGTTAATTTTCATATATTACATTATATGATGTGATGAATAATCTGTGGTTAATTATTGTATGATTGGGATGTTTGAACATCACTGACCTGAATTAATTAGTATTAAAATAACATAAAATATATTTGAATATATTGAAGTAGTAACTGGGGTTTTAAGAAGAATAATCTATTTTTAAATAGAAAGTGAATTTCAAATAAACTAGAATAAAATAACTTGTTTAAATTATATAAAAACAAGTAAGTTTGATTTATAAATGATATTTACGAATAAGAAATAATTAGTATTATAAAAAAATTAGAATTATAAATTCAAAAACGAATTTAAAAAGGGAAATGGGAAAATCATTTGAAAAGGAAAATGATGAAATGATTTTGATGTTTCAAATAAAATGATTTATACAACAAATGGTAATGATTTATACAGTGAATGGTAATGATTTATACAGCGAATGGTAATGATTTATATAGCGAATAGTTAACGATTTATACAGCGAATAGGTAATGATTTAGATAGCGAATGGTAATGATTTATATAACGAACAGTAAATGATTTATACAGCGAATGGAAATGACTTATATAGCGAATGGTGATGGTTTATACAGAGAATGGTAATGGTTTATAAAGCGAATAGTTTGTGATTTATAAAGCGAATGGAGATAGATAGAAATGGATTTATAAAGCTAGAGGAAATGGATTTGTAAATGAAATATAAAAGAATTCGTAAATGTAAGGTTAATGATTTCGTAAAGAAAGTGAGAAGGGTTGTGAAATGGAATCTGTAATATTATTTACAAAAGTCAAGTTGAGTTATTTTAATTAATTTTGCAAGATGATATTTAAATAGTATTGAATTTATTCGTGAGATTATAATAATATAATCGCTTTAAAAATGTTAAAGGGAATATAATAGGGTTTTACGAAATTGGAAATTGTTGTACGCTGGTTGAGTTGAGTAATTTTCGATGTATCAATCTGATGTTGGTTTTGACCTTTGGGACTAGTACTTAGGGATTGGTTCTCTTACTAGTTTATGGTTAGGACCTGATGGACGTTGACGGATAGTAATGTATGAATATAAGGAATGGAAATGTTTTTCAATGATAATATATATCTTCTAGGTATAGAAATAAGAGATTGGAGATATATGGGAAATGAATAAATTTTTGTTAAACTAATTTAGTTGGGGCTAAATGTTGATTGATGATTGATCGCTAAGATTTCCATTTGGAAATATGACTGTTGTCATGTTTTTCTTTGATAGTTTAATCACCGACTATCAAAGTTTTGACCTTTTCCGTTGTCAATACGGAGAGACCGAAATCAGAATTATTATTTGAAAACCACTCTGTATGGACATTATAGTTTCGAATCAAATATATCGAAGACAACTGAAGACGGAGTTAATGCTAGGGTTATTCTGGCAATTCTTAGATAGAAATTTCCTAAGATGGATTTAAAAAATAATTCCTTCAGGTTGTCCAGTCCCAGGACTACATGTATAGACGAAAGTCTAACAAAGTATGTCTGGTAGATCACGTAAGTTGATCGTATCAAACGTATTTACGTTGGTGGCTGATCAACGCTTTCCTATGAACTAGAAAAGCGTGAAATTTTAAAATAAATTCTGCACAGATCGTGTAGTATGCAGGTCGAAAACAGGGAGGTAAATTAAATCAAATTATTTATATAATTTCGTGGGCGAGTTAGATAAATCTTGAAGATGGGATAAAATTGAAATTACTATTCAATTCAGAACAAATCTAATTGAACCGATAACTAAAGTTGTAATTATCAATAAAAACAAGTAAAAATGCAACTGAATGAATTATAGATTTGAATCTAATCGAATCTATAATCAGTTCAATGATTAAAAATAAAACAGATTGCGGGAAATAAAATTGCAGATTAGAAATAAATTAACAGGAAAATAAAATTAGGATTACCGCTGAATCTAATCAAACAGTCAATCACTAATGAATATTAAAATTGCAATAGCAATTGTGTTCTAGCATATCTATTTGACTCGACAACACAAATTTCCATGAAAATAAAAATTACAGAATCAAAAGAAAAGAGAGCTTTATTAATAGAGAATAGAATACAGGAAAATTAGGATGGTATTTACAATGGATACAAGGTGTATTTATAAGAATGTAGTCCCCTTTCTATGAAAATAATAAGTCCAAGAATGATATAAATTCTTTCCACAGATAAAGGAATAGTACTTTCATGGTGCTTGATTTGAAAAATTGTAATCAATATATTCCTTTTTATGTGTGGCACGGTCAGCGAGAAGATAAGCATATGCTTAATTGGAGATTTGTAATCAAAGCCTTCCCTTTCTCTTTACATGGAAATTAAATGTGATTGATTGGATTTGAATTCTTGGAGAGGATTGCGCCAAATTAAATGTGAGTTACAACTTCTTTTGCAATTGAGATAACGTTAATATGGAGAAGTAGATTTTTCTTTGAAATTGGCCTTTAGTTGAAATGAATGAGACATTTATTGATAACCTGTGAAAATACACCAAAAATACCAAAAGTAATATTTATTTATTTACAAAAGATAAAATATAAGAGCATAAAATAAACACATTTCTATGTTAATCAATGGCGGAGGAATTCGTTTCTCTTAGCTTATACCCATGGTATTTTAGGGGAAATCAATTTGTGATTTGACGGGTATGACGATGTGGCATTCAAAGTAAATAAAGGAGTGATCAGTTAAAAGATATGTTTTGACCTCAAGCCTCATCAATTGGGAAATTACAGAAATCGGGCAGGCAGCATGGCTAAGTGGGTTGCACTCAATTAGGGTATATTGTCACCATCTAGAGAATATTCATATTTGTTACTTCTTTTTATTTCTGTATCTCCCGGGAATGGTTGTGTCGGTGCACCGTCTGTAAGGTGACAATATATTTGGAACATTCAAGCGAAATGAATGGTCGGTCATGTGTGGCCGAGTTACAAGATGTTCTTGTTGAACTCCAGTGTATCGCTTCTAGAGTACACTGATTGGAAGGTGGTCTCATACCTTGTCAGAATTGGAAGTCTATTCCCCAAATAAGAGCCCACAATTTTGATTATATTTTATATCGGTAGAACGTGAGATGAAAGCGTTCTACTAGATTCCTAAGTACTTGTATTAGACACTATGATAATATCAGAATAATATTATTCTAGAAAATGTTTTGGGTAATCGTAATGTAAAAACCATCCATGTTTATGTGTGGATAGGTCTTACGATCATCCTTTCCTTTGAAAAGGATTTTGGAGAAGTTAAACCAAGATAATTAGAGTTTACTCACACCAGTCACATCACTGACCCAGAGTTTATTTTGTTTTGTTTTCCCTAAACTCTTGGGTGCCCAAATTTGTATGGGCAGTCAAGTAGTCGGGATTTTTCAGATACGTGGAGGAGCTCGGAGTAGGAGGCTTCATTGTTAGATATATAGAGAGTTTATTTCTGCTGTGATCTTATATGATATTGGTATGTATGTAAAGTTACCAGTTTGTATTTCCAAAGTTGTTATATAATATATTTTATTCGTTCTGCTGTGAGATTCGTGTTTACTCTGTTATGTTGTGTTCTTCTTCTTCTTCTTCTATTCTAATTTTTATTCTTTCTATTTCTCACCCTCTAACTTCTTTCTATTAATGGTCCGGTATTTCCAATGCTTGAACAGTTGGCATGTGTGTTGTGTCGATATTCAGGGTCGAAAATCTTTGGGTCGTTAAAGTGGTATCAGAGCTAAAGGTTAAGTAATTACCTTGGCTCTGTGGCGTAACTCGATAGAGATAGGGTTAGTAATACCCTAGATTGAGTTTGAGTGCATATATATGAGTGAACGTATTTGTAGATTGTATAAAAAATATTTTTATATTGTGGAGATTTATTGGTTTGATTGACTTATGAATTCTGGTCGATGGTGGCGCACCACTTGTCGATAGGAGTTTCAAACATTCAAATACGATGGATCGACACAGTATGTTTTTGAAAGAGGGTAAATGAGATAATTTTACCCAAAATATTTTTTATAAAAGAAATATATATTGAAAATATTATAGTGTATTAGATGTGTTGGCAGTTATTATAATCGAATATGATTATAATTGAAATGGTTATAAATAACCAATCGAAATATTCGTATAATATATAAATTCAGATGAATTAAATCTGGATTTAAAACAAAATTGAGGTTAAGACTATGTAAAATTTGGAGAAGTGTTTGTAAATGGATTTTGGATTTAATATATGGAAATATTAAGATCCTGGGGAAATTTTGAAATATTTTCCATGTGTTGAAAAATGATATTTTGAAGTGATTTTGAAAAGGAAGTGTTAGACAAAAAAATGGCACTAACACCCAATTGTCTAGGATTCATAGGTAATATCGAAGAATAGTAATATAAAAACAGAGAAAAAGCCATCAACACACAAGATTTATAGTGGTTCAGCATTAACGAGCGTACATCCACTTTATAGTTCTTCATTTAATAGAGAATTACAATTAGGACAAATACAATCACTCAAACACTCGAATTTAATGAACACTTCTCTTTGAATTCATTGTATTTTCGTTGGAGAAGAAGGTTCTCTCTTGAAGGGGGTGCGGCCATGGCAGACATCGGGAACAAAAATGCCAAAAGTCCCCTCAAATGGCTGTAAATTCATGTGGTTATAGGCAGAAATTCAGTTATGGAAGAGCGGCCATCTGGCAGCATCAGGGAGGACTTTGAAAGTAATGGAGATAGTGGGGGAAATGGTTTTCATTTCGTGAGAAGCAAGTGGCATTTGGTCCCCTCTTTTAGGCATGAAATTCGGTCCTCATTTGAGTTGGTATAACCGCTTCAGGATATTAAAATGTAGGATTGGTTCGGGGTGATAAGTGTGTACCGTTTCGGTATTATAGGCAAGAGAACATGTCTACGGTTAAGGGAAATTACGTGCTTAGGTAAGGGGATCGGGTCGGCTTCCTTCGATCCGAACCGATGTTCGTTTTGACAAGTCTCCTTGTTGTGTGCTGTCCAATCCGATCCGACATGGGCTCTCTGATCTGATCTGATCCGATCCGAGCACTCCAATCCGATCCGATCCAAGCTCTGGTTTTAGAATGTATAACCTTAACCTCTAACATATGTAACCCTGATCGGTTGAGTTTTGGGTGGCCTGGTCACAAAACAGGCTAATAGGAAGTGTTCTAAAATAAGTCTGGAAGTGATATATAGTATTGAACTCACTTCGATTGCTAGAAAATAATTCCGATGATGATCCGGACATCATCGGTGTGATTTTCGAGTTTCTAAGTGATGGATTACTACCAAAGATTTGTTTTGAATTGTTTTAAGGAAACAAGTTGCTTAAAAAAATTCGAAGGTTTTGAATTTCTATTGTTATATATGATTTCAGGCTTGTTTGAAGAGTAAAACCCAGGAATTTAAATTCGGAAATTTAAAATTTAACTTATGAAGTTAAATAAATTGAAATGGTAGAAGTGAATAAATAAATTGGAATTTAATGTAAACTAATTTAAAAGTTTGGAATTGAGATTAGAACTGGAGTTTGAATGGAATTTGGCTTGGTTATAAGCAAATGATCTAATTCAAGGATGAAATGAGTTAAGACCAATTGGGAATCCATTTGTATATACTAGATTGATATCAGACAGAGGTGATAGAGTTGAGATGCCCAACAAAAAAAATACAAGTTTATATTTGAGTTTGAGATTTAGTTTGGCAAGCTGCTTGGCTGTTTTATTTTCTTTTGGGATGAAGAAGGTCTAGAGAAGCGAGTTGTAGTTGTACCGATTGAGCTGAACAAAAGAGACGCTGGCGAGATTTTTTTGAAAATTTAAAGAGTTATAAATTTTTTTTAAAGAAAGTTTTGATAATTGAAAATCGACTTGTTGATTGTATAAGAGATTATAAAACTCGAAGGGACAATCGAAATGATAAACTGATGTAGAATCAATTTGAGTATATGTAGATATGTAAGGAAGCATATGGATAAGTATGTGGTAATAGATTGCCCAAAAATGATGGATATATCATTTGGAATGGAAAAATAAAAGACCGGGTGCCAATATAAGGATTAAAGGTATTATGTATAGAAAAGAGTTATGAAAATGTGGAGTATAGGATTTCAACCAAGTAGGTTGTAATGAGTTAGCATTTTAGTATTTGTACTGCTTAACAATTTTGAGGACATAATTATATTAAGGGGGAAGTATTGTAATGTCCCAAAATTTATAGCGATTTAATAGTAAATTATTTAATTATGTTACTATATTAGTTTGATAATTTAAATGGTTTAAATTAATAATTTTTTATTTTGGAAAATAAGTACTTTTTATTTTGAAGTATTTTACACTCTATATCAGCATTTCGGGATATCACGGAATAAGCTAATTTTTCTATAATATTATATTTTTAAAATCGTGGCACCTCGCTCGTCACGACGGTATTTTTATTCTTGTCGATAGCAATTCGTAACTGAACGGAATTATTATATAGCAAGATACCGTTTAAAACTTGTTTTAAAAACAATACATATACATCACTTACACATCTGGATGTATTACAAGAATCCTCCAGGTAATTCATTATCAAAAATCAAATCCTAGCTATGTCATGCAGTTCAGATAATTCTAGCGTGACTCATAATATAAGCATAACTCACTGTCTGGTTCAATATGTTAGGATGGATTTGATTTCGTGAGCAAATTATATGTGAAAAACGTGTATTATACCAAACTATTTAATATTAGAAAATCACTTTGCCAGAAATCAGAACAACGTATTTTGATTTGAGGTTGATCTTGTGCTAGATTAAACACTAAACATCGACTAATTTATGTTCATTATGGTTATTATCTCGATAAACTTTGGATTACCAGTACCAAGTGCACATTTTCATGCAGTTGGATAAATCATTCCAATCGCACGAAGTAGCATATAACTAAGAACATTCAATTATAAAACAAGATTAAATTAAATAAACAACTCAAGTAAAATATAAAATCGTTTCCTTCATAAGCAAGTTTAAGGTACTACCTCTTTTCTCAACGCTTGCTACTCTACACTACAAATCAGTGTCTTGGTTAATCAAAAGAAGTGAAAGAAGTGAAGACTCAAGGCTAGCCTACCCTACAATTCGCAGCTAATACTTACGGGTTAAGAATCTTCACGTATAAAGACACGCTGCCTCACTGTATTTCTTCTTTATAAAACTAAAAGCTCGTAGCCGCTATTTATACTTCATTTTTCCAGTAATGATCCTCGAGTACTGAAATATACAAACCATATACTATCTTCCAGTATTAAACACACAAAAAATTCTACTCTCTCCTTTCCACTTCTAAAATAGTTGTCTGGTACGATCTCAAGGGGATTTTGTCGTGTCTTTTTAGATTGTGTGCAGGTGTTGTATACGAAAATCACGAAAAAAGGAAAAAGAGGAGATGGTTCTACAGGTTTTTGGAAGGGACGATGTTAAGTGTAAGTGAATGGTTTTTGAGTTAAAGGTAGGGATGGCAGGCAAACAAAGGGGGCACGTATCATTCAATGTATGTAGAGTGTGACGTAAATGAACGACAATATATATATATATATATATATATATATATATATATATATATATATATATATATATATATATATATATATATACGAGTGGAAACCCGTGCGATGCACGGAAGCATAGACTTTTAAGTATTTTAGTTTGCATTCATCAATAAACAGTGAGAACATATTGTGTAGTAGCGAGATATATAATGTAAGTGATATATGTATGCATTGTTTCGTGAGAAAACTCAATTCATTTTATTGTTTCATACTATGCTACAACTCCATCGATTATAGTTGTGCTTGAAGAGTACACATGAGATTCTCCCACTGTTACATCGTCAACCTTTAAACTTAGAACTTGATCTACTTGCAAGTTCATGTAGTTTCAAAACTCAAAAGCAAAAGTTGAGTCCCTATTTTGTATATGGCCATGCTTTATTGTGGGCTTGTGGCAAGGTCTAAAAATAATAGCCGAGCATGAGAAAGTTTGGTAATCTAAGAATAATTAAAGGCGACCATAAAAAATATTAGCAAATAATAAAGCGCATGTATGTTGAAAGAACTGACGCTTAAATTACCTTGTATGTTGTATTGAAATTAATAATTTCTGAGATGTTCAACGTTAAATGAAGCTGGAAAATGGAGCGCTATAGAGAATCTGATTGTTTAAAATTGTAAATTATTTGCATTAGTTCAAGTTTTCCAGATTCAAAAGATGATGAAATAACAAATGCCTATCAGATATATGCACGTTCACATCCAGTGTGTTACCACACTGTCTACTATGCTATCACTTGTGCTAAGCTTTCACTTACAAAGAAATTTGACATTTCTCTTGACTGCGAACTAATATAGGAAGAATATTTTCTTTCATGTTATAAAACATGTATACATAGTAGGAAAATAGTAACGCAAAAAGTTACTCTTTTTAGGGTGTACGAAAAGAAAACCCAAAGCAAACCTTAGAAAAATCAGATGAATAAAAGTATTGAAAATAATTAAAGAAATGTCAATATTATCATGTGCCTACTTCCACTGAATACAAACACGCCATCACAGATCACGTAGGCAGAAAAAATTCACGTTGGCACTGAGAAGATTTATTTGGCACAACAAATGTCATGCACGGTGCAAATGGCTTTTTATATGTTAGTAAAAATATAATAACAGTGCAAACTGACTATTACTTTACTTTTTAATATTACAAACAATCATTGTTTACTTACTTTCTAATATCAGAAGATTCAGAACACATGTGGACTCTTTCTTTCGTATCCTCTAACATACTACATGATTTCAACTTTCGCCACATAACCAACAACAGTAATGAATATTAACACTCTAAAACAACAACACTATACTCTTAATTGCAATTATTATTTCAACCACAACCTAATTCCCTCTTGTATGATGCATATGCCCTTTTTTCAACATCTTGTATGATTCCTTATGGCGTTCTTGGTATTTTTGCATGTTTATGATGTACTTGAGATTTTTTTTGGTCATCGCTATCATCAATGTAGCCCCAATCACGGATAAGAAAGCTACCACTGCATGCTCATACCTGCACTCATAACTCACCATGTACTAAGCTGGTGAAGCTTTACCCCCTGTCAACAATTTCGCCTCCTGAGTTTGCTCTCCCAACAACAATCCTTAGTTCTGGATCTTCTTTTACTACAGCCTCACCTCCTACCAAATGCAGCCAGATGCTGTTAAGTAAGCTACACTGCAATTGGTTAATACATGTGCACATATCCTAAAAGTCCATGTAGCACTAACCGTAGACTGCAGTTAATACAAATACATACAGCAACTAACAACCGTAGAATAACGCAATTTGCCATCTGACAGCTCATTTAGACTCACCTACAGTGTACCTATTTACATGCACTTTCCCTATCTGAATGCACTTTCATTTACAATACACATTCGTCAAAACTTTGTACTTTCCAACATACAGTTAGCTGTATTTATAGATTTAACCTATATAAAACTATCTTGTCTCAGCATGCAACATCGTTACTTATCTAATCTCAACATGCAACATATTGTTCCAACATGGGTTAGAGTTTTCAAAAAAATATAGAAACAGGGAGATGGAAAAGTATGAAGGGAGATGGGGTTAGATGAGAAGGTACCGGAAAAAGAAAACACAAAAGAAAGTATCCAGAAATAATGAAGAAGGGTTGGAAGAAGATGGAAAGGTTTTAGTTGCGATATAATAGTTTTAATGTTGTGAAAACACTAATGGCAGCGCGTTCATGACTGCCTTGAAGGAATTAACAATAGGAAGTCTAAATCATCAAATACCTATACTTTAGCAAATATATTCGAAAGAAAACCTGAGATGAGGTATATGTGGCAGTGGATGTCTCTTTCTCTTTAATAATTTCAGTAGTGATTAAACCTCTTAACATCCCTTAGCTTTTGATATTTTTGTCAATATTTGAAGCCCTTGGGTCGTTTCCAAAATTATGAACATAATGCATTCATAAACACTATAAAATATTTAACGAAGAGTCAAGTTGTAATTGGTATTTTCATTAATGTTTGAAGCACTGGATGTCTCTTTCTCTTTAATAATTTCATTAATGTTTAAACCTCTGCACATACCGTTTTTTTTATATACTATTGTTAATGTTTGAAGGCCCATGGGTTGCTGTGCCCAAAAATATGAATACAATGCATTTATAAACACTATAAAATATTCAAAGATGAGTTACATTGCAATTGATATTTTCTTTTTTATACTATAGTTTCACATTACAGGAGTTTAACTCTGCGCCAGAAATCAATTAAGCACAGAAACATTCACATACTTTACAAAGCGACAGATTCTCTAAAACTACTGCTATCAGTAATACTGTATATTTTAAATAATTAATTAGGCCTATCTAATATATAACCATGCTATAATAGTAAACAATGAATATTCAGTCGTAGAAAGGAAAGAGAGAATATAATGGACTAATTGTCAATAGAGTCAACAACTTGCATGAATTTAACAATGGAGCCATTAACAATGAAAAAAACAAATTTTTAAGTATGTAAGGTTCAACCAAATAAAAGTGACAGATACATATTAGCGGTATATAGCATTTCAAAATTGAAAGCAGAGAAACAAAATATGGTCACTAATAAAAACCGAACGGGTTTATCTAATTAACTTCAAATCAAATAACTAAAACCAAACGACTAAAAAAGCAAATGCCAAAATTGTGTGCAAAATGAAAATTTTAATCAATTTGTTACTTAGGAACCACAGTACAAACAAAGTATACAGTTTGTGAGAAAAAGGGATCACAGACATATGAATCAAATGATAAAGTCAATTTGACAATAATAGAAAGATGAGTACATAAAGTTTTCAATTGCAATATTACCTAGTTTATACAAATATTGAGAAGCATGCTGCGTAATCATTTTGCACAGAGGAAACTATTAAAAATACAAATTTGCATATGTATCGAACTATCTAAATTTGTGGCATAAACTTATCATAAACATAATTTCTTCATATGATTTATAAGTGATATTATGAGACAGAAGTACAATGACTAAATTTGTTAATTTAATAAATGTGCTTACAAAATTTAGCAAAATTAATAGACCTACTTATATTTAGTAAAACCAAAATTAGGTAAGCTAAATTTAGCAAAACTAAATTTCAAACTCATGTCAATATTTTGCTCATATAAATTTAGTCAGAAGCAGTTTTTTTTTAAAACACATTTTTATTAGCTAATGATTTATTTTTTTCCTATGCGGATTTTATATAAAAAACAATGTTTATGGACTGAAGTTAATTATCTTCTCCTAAATGACAACAGGAATGTAGTTAACCAACATTTTCGAATATTAAAATAAAACACTAATGGAAGCGCGTCCATCAATGCCTTAAAGGAATTAGCAACAGGAAGTCTAAATCATCAAACACCTAAAAATCCTTACTTTAGAAAATATATTAGAAAAGAAAACCTGAGATGAGGTATATGTGGTTTTCGATACCATCAAATCGCAGCTCTCGTTGATGGCTTGTTTAGTTCTTCTATCGACTTCGCAATTTCTTCTCTCTTTTATGTTAACGCAGGGGAGCATATGGTTTCAACATGATTTTGTGGTGAGAATATCAATTGAACAGCAAAGATGAAGTCTTTGAAAATTTAGGTAGGAGGTTTTTTATGATTTTCATTTGGGGTAGTGGAAGTGGAAAGGAACATGGGGAAGAAGATCAGAAGAGCAGTTATAAGATCTAATAAAAACAGCAAACTGATATCATCGAATAGGTAAAAATCTGTGTTAAAGAAAACATATTCAAAAAGAAAACCTGATATGAGGTACATCTGGTTTTCGCCATTGAATCACAACGTCTTCTCCTCGATTGCATCTTTAATTCTTCAATTTGCTTCCTAATTTGTTCACCCATTTATGTTATATGAAGAACTTAGGGATTCGACATGATTTTATGCCGAGATCGATTGGGCAGGAGCAAAGAGTTTTATTTAGATTTAGCTGTTTGGTATTTGTGGGGAGTGGGGATGAACGTGGGGAAGCCAGCGTAAAGGGCTTTAGTGGAGGGCAGAATAATGCGTTGATGTGGCAGATCGTGGGAGTGAGATGCTATCTGGTGTACAAATCGGAGCCGCTCTTTGTCTTGGCTGAGAACAAATCACAACCCTTGTTTGTCTTTTAATAACCAACCCATGCTTTTTGTTATATATATATATATATATATATATATATATATATATATATATATATATATATATATATATATATATATATATCCAAACCCAAAAAAAAGAATAAAAAAGGAAATGCAGTATCGGCTTTGAAAAGGGAAATGCATCGTCTCATGGTGGCGAGGTGGAGGAGAAGACAAGGGGAGTGGAATGCTGTACGTTGACAGGAACGAAGTATGCAAGCTTGAGATGTATGGGTTGCGGCCGGTGTTCGAAGTTGTTCAAGGGGAAGGATGGCACTGCAGGAGAGGTAAATGAGCTGTGCGTTGGCTTTAACTAACGAGAAACATGCGGAACCGGGTATTTGCATGAGTAGATGTAAGCAGTGAGGAGGTTAACTGGAGTTGTATTGTAATAAAGGAAGAAGGAAGTGCTAAGAGGAAGAGTGTATGGACATGGGTGTATGAAAAGCTTGAGGCATAATGTTTTTACTGGGAAGGAAGAGTAACAAGTTGAGTGAAGTTTAGGAGAGTATGGCGATGAAGAGTTTTTAATGTGGTTTATTTCGGTGGCATTGGTCTGAAGAAGATGGAGTTTTGTTTTGGATTTAAATAATGGAAGTGGTGGAGCGGTTTTTTTGGGTTTGTCAGTTTGCTGAAGAGAGAACGAGCTGGGTACATGCGTCTGGACTTCAACAGGAGGTTTGGGTTGTTCGACACGGAAGAAGGTTTTTTGCGGTTGGGCCTCCCTTTTTATTGGGTGTGGGTTATCAATGCTTGGTTAAAACCGACTTTAAATTGGAGAGGCCCATTTGAAACAAAACAAAAAGGAAAGTTGGAAATGAAAATTTTAAATGAAGAATAGAAGCAGCAGATGGGTTGAAAGTTTGGACAAGAGAGGAAAGGAAGCTGGATACGTGCAGATTGAATTGAGCGTAGACCGGTTTATAATGTAAGGCCCAATAAAATAAATTTATTTATTTTTAGTGTAAGAATATAATAACGTAGTAAGTTGTCAACTTATCTCTACCGTTCGTTATCAAAATTGTGCAACTTTGAATCCGTTAGGTTCATATGGTCACAGGCTTCGTACTGGGACTGGTTTGGAGCTATTTAGAGATAAGTCCAGTTTTAGGCAGAATTTAACGTCGGTTTTGGTCAAGCTGACGTTAATCGTTATTTAACGATTAACGAACAATGTGAGTAATCTCACTAACTCCATCCAGTTTTATAATTTTATAAACATTATTTAATGTTGATAAAAATGATTGAATGCTGTGTGTGATGGTCGTTTGGATGATATACAAATAAATTGGTCAATAACTATATATATGAAGTCGTTCATTAAATATTGATTTAATAATTTCTTGTTAATATGAAATTGTGTTATTTATATTGATTAACATCTGTGGATGCAGGGAAACAGGTTGGAGGGATCCAACTGGATTCCTCAACAATTTTATTGTTAATTTTCGTATATTACATTATATGATGTGGCGAATAATCTGTGGTTGATTACTGTATGATTGGAATGTTTGAACAACATTAACCTGAATTAATTAGTATTAAAATACCGTAAAATATATTTAAATGTATTGAAGTAGAAATTGGGGTTTTAATAAGAATAATCTATTTTTAAATAGAAAGTGAATTTCAAATAAACTAGAATGAAATAACTTGTTTAAAATATATAAAAAACAAGTAAGTTTGATTTATAAACGATATTTATGAATAAGAAATAATTATTATTATAAAAAATATTTGTAATTATAAATTCAAAAATGAATTTAAAAAGGAAAAAGGGAAAATCGTTTGAAAGGAAAACGACGAAATGATTTTGATATTCGAAATAAAATGATTTATACAGCGAATGGTAATGATTTATACAGCGAATGGTATTGATTTATACAGCTAACGGTAATGATTTATACAGCGAATAGGTAATGATTTATACAACAAATAGGTAATGAGTTAGACAACGAATGTTAATGATTTATACAACGAATAGTAATTGATTTATACAGCGAATGGTAATGACTTATACAGCGAATGGTTATGGTTTATATAACGAATGGTAATGGTTTATAAAGCAAATAGTTTATGGTTTATAAAGCGAATGGAGATAGATAGAAATGGATTTATCAAGCTAGAGGAAATGGATTTGTAAATGAAAGGTAAAAGAATTCATAAATGTAAGGTTAATGATTTCGTAAAGAAAATATGAAGGGTTGTGAAATGGAATTTGTAATATTATTTACAGAAGTCATGTTGAGTTATTTTAAATAATTTTGCAAAATGATATTTAATAGTATTGAATTGATTCGTGAGATTATAATAATATAATCGCTTTAAAAATATTAAAGGGAATATGATTGGGTTTTACGAAATTGGAAATTGTTGTACGCTGGTTGAGTTGAGTAATTTTCAATGTATCAATCTGATGTTGGTTTCGGCCGTCGGGATTAATACTTAGGGAGCGGTTCTCTTACTAGTTTACGGTTAGGACCTGATGGATGTTGACGGATAGTGATGTATGAATATAAGGAATGGAATTGTTTTTCAATGATAATATATATCTTCTAGATATAGAAATAAGAGATTGGAGATATATGGGAAACGAATAAATTATTGTTAAACTAATTTAATAGGGGCTAAATGTTGATTGATGATTGATAGGTAAGATTTCCATTTGGAAATACGACCGTTGTTTGTACATATGTTTTTCTTTGATAGTTAAATCAACGACTATCAAAGTTTTAACCTTTTCCATTGTCAATACGGAGAGACCAAGATCAGAATTATTATCTGAAAACCACTCCATATGGGTATTATCTTTTCGAATCAAATATATCGAAGACAATTGAAGACGGAGTTTATGCAAGGGTTATTCTAGCAAATCTTAGGTAGAAATTGCCTAAGATGGATTTATAGAATAATTCCTTTGGGTTGTCCAGTCACAGGACAATGTGCATGGACGAATGTCTGACAAAGTATATCTGGTAGATCGCGTAAGTTGATTGTTTCAACGTTGGTGGCAGAGGAATTCGTTTCTCTTAGATTATACCCGTGGTATTTTTGGGGAAATCAATTTGTGATTTGACGGGTGTGACGAGGTGGCATTCAAAGTAAATAAAGGAGTGTTCTATTAAAGGATACGTTATGACCTCAAGCCTCATCAACCGGGAAATGACAGAAATCAGGCAGGTAGCATGGCTAAGCGGGTCGTACCTAATTAGGGTATATTGTCACCACCTAAATAATATTCATATTTGTTACTTCTTTTTATTTCTGCATCTCCCGGGAATGATTTTGTCGGTACACCAACCGTAAGGTGACAATATATTTGGAGCATTCAAGCGAAATGAATGGCCAGTCATGTGCGACCGAGTTACAAGATGTTCTTATTGAACTCCAGTGTATCTCTTCTAGCGTAGACTGATCGGAAGGTGGTCTCATACCTTGTAAGAGTTGGAAATCCATTCCCCAAATAAGAGCCCACAATTTTGATATTATATTATATATGTAGAACGTGAGATGAAAGCGTTCTGCTAGATTCCTATGTACTTGTATTAGACACTATGATAATATTAGAATAATGTTGTTTTATAAAATGTTTTGGGTAATCATATGGTTAAAACCATCCGTGTTTATGTGTTGATGGGTCTTACGATTATCCTTTCATTTGAAAATGATTTTGGAAAAGTTAAACTGAAATGATCAGAGTTTACTCACACCAATCACATGACTGACCCAGAGCTTATTTTGTTTTGTTTTCCCTAAACTCTTGGGTGCCCAAATTTGTACGGACAGTCAAGTAGTCGGGATTTTTCAGATACGTGGAGGGTCGGGATTTTTCAGATACGTGGAGGAGCTCGGAGCAGGAGGCTTTAGATTTAGAAATATATAGAGTTTATTTTATTGAAAATAGGGTCACATCCTTAAAATAAAACTTAATTATGCTCACATCCTCCTGTTTCAAAACATATAAATTACATCCCTAATTTTAAACAGCGGCTAATTTTTTCCCAAAACTGCCCTTTTTCTTAATTCACGCCGTAATAACCTAGGTCGGATTTACTGAGTACGTAATTAGTATTTTTTTTCTTTTCCAGAAACCTTTATTCGTTGTCAATGGCGGCGCTGTCTTCAATTTCATTTCTTCAAATCGCTGATTGTATCAAACCTAGATTTATTCACTGGATTGAGTTCTTCCGTTCAGTCAGATCTAGGGTTGATTATTGTCAGAGAGAAGTAGCGATTGAAATTTGCAGCGACTTAGTTAATTACTGATGGTTCAATGAATAGTCGCAATGGAAGTTTTTTACAGCTGGTGCTTGCGATTTTTCAGGTGATTTACTCAAAACGATCACTTCTTTTATGTCGATCAAAACCCGTAATAAAAGCCGCTGGTTATCAGTTTAATCAACATCTTCCTGTTTTGCTTGAAATTCGATGTAGTCATCATCAAATTACATTAAATAGCGAAAAAAGGTATGAATCTGGTTGCTTTTTTTCGTACTAGACTGTAGATACTGTCTTTTGGTAATCTGTATTTTATTCAGTAAATATTTATGATTGTAAGCAAGTACGCACAAAAAATAAATGTTTGAATGCATTAATTCGTAGTAGATGCACGCTGGAATTTCAGAATTATACAATTCAGCAAAATAACAATAATATCTGCATATATTTATGCAAAAATACTAGATATTTGCATACAAATATACATATACTCTATATTCTGGTTTTCTGCATGTTTGATATAAAGTTGCATACAGATATGCATATATTAAGAATAGATGCATATTTGTAAGCAATTTATTTACATAAATGATGAATACAGATAAATGTAAAAATATATGCATATTTGTATGCATATATCTAGAATATATGCATACTTATAATCAACTTTTCTGAGTACTTGCAAAACAAAGTGATCTAACAAAAGTTGCATACATTTTTTTGTACTGGACTGTAGATACTGTCTTTTGGTAATTTGTATTTTATTCAGTAAATATTTATGATTGTAAGCAAGTACGCACAAAAAATAAATGTTTGAATGCATTAATTCGTAGTAGATGCACGCTGGAATTTCAGAATTATACAATTCAGCAAAATAACAATAATATCTGCATATATTTATGCAAAAATACTAGATATTTGCATACAAATATACATATATTCTATATTCTGGTTTTCTGCATGTTTGATATAAAGTTGCATACAGATATGCATATATTAAGAATAGATGCATATTTGTAAGCAATTTATTTACATAAATGATGAATACAGATAAATGTAAAAATATATGCATATTTGTATGCATATATCTAGAATATATGCATACTTATAATCAACTTTTCTGAGTACTTGCAAAACCAAGTGATCTATCAAAAGTTGCATACATTTATGATCATTTTGACAATATATGCATTTTTTAACAATAGTTGCATGATTCTATTGATGAAGTAATAATTGTTGCAGTTATCTTCATTCAATTGTGAATATTGTTACGCATTTCTTAATAATTATTCCATGTTTCTATCTAGATATTTTGAATAGTTTCTTAACAAATCCTATTATCCAATTGACAATTGGTTATGCTTTATAAATTTTTGCAGTGTCGAATATGCAATGTTTGTAATGAATATGATGAATCAAAGAAGTGAGGAAAAAGAACTGGACAAGAAAGATGAACTTTACAACGCTTAGGATGTTGATTTACAAAGAGCGATGCTCGCATACAAAATTATGAACTGCAAACCGCAAAGCTAGACTCCAAGTCAAGACCTGACACAGAACTGGTTGCTATCGAATGCAAACAACGTGAAATAAAACTGAAAATTTTGATGTTTAGAATGTTTTTGTGAATATTTGTATTGTTTTTTTTAACTACAGTTTGTTGATTATTATTTACATAAATGAATTACATGGGAATATTACGTAGTGTTTGAAGTTATTTTGATTCTGTATGATAACCCGGTATTTTTTCTTACTGGTGTGCAGTTATTCAACATATTAGCATCGTTGTATGCAAAATATTATGAAAATATGCAAAATTGAACTGCAGAAGTAAAATAATAGCATACTTATATGAAATCATTAATATTAGTTGCATAGGAATATGCAAAACAATACAAATACTAATTGCGAGCATATAATTTCCATAGTTGCATACATTTATGAATTTATCTGGAATAATTGCATACATTACTACATAAATTTGCACAAGTATTCAAGACGAAAATGTTGTCCATATTATTTTTAATACTAATTACACGAGCAAAAGTTCAAAACATGCACAGAGCAAAATGCAGCGTTATAACTGATGCATAGTAAGATATAACAGGTAAAGGAATGTTCAAATATTATGCATATATTTATTCAAATATAACAAATATTTGCATACATTTCAGCTTTAAAAAATGTCAATCTAAAACAAAGCCACAATAAAAAACTGAACTGATTTTATTACATCACATAAATATTTACAACAAATGGTAAAAGTAAACACTAAAACTAAGTTTCTTAAAAACATAAAATTCATTCATAATTCAGCAATGGAACTACATAATCATGTCGTAGTAATTCAGTATTTAAGCTATCAATTTCTCAAACATATCTATGCATGATTTCAGGCTTTCTCCTGCTAACTTTCAACTGCATCATTTTCTTTTTCATTAGTTCTCTGCAAAAAAAGGAAAACATTTTTAAACAAGCATGTTTAAATGCATATAAGTATGAAAAAAATATTGGATATATGCACATTTGTATGCAACAGTTATTACTACATCAACAAAATTATGCAACTATCATAACATAAATGCACACATGCATTATAAAATTTAGATTTACTGCACAGAAATTATGAACATATTTGTTGATGGTTTCAGGCTTGCAATCATCAATTTTAATTAAATGTATATATTCATGCAACATTCCAGTAATAACTGCAAATTAGTTTGCATAGAAGAATGCTATATTTCTGATTAAATTCATTAATTTATTCCAGTACTATTCCTATATTTGTGAATATAAGCAAGCATCTGTGTTGAACATTACATCCACATAAGCAACAATTTTTTGATATATAATTGTATGTTTGCATACGTAACAAAAATATGCATACAACTATGAAAATAATGTAAATAAATGCATATTTCCACTCAGAATTTCATTATATACTCATTTATACAAATCATATAATTTTGCAACATCCATGATAAAAATCACAGCAACGAAAAACATTTCTGGCCAAAAATCACTCAACCATGTTACTATTTCATAATAAAGTCTTTCAACAATGCTTTAAATCTGAAAAAACGATAGTAACAAATTTTTTTGCAACCAACAACAATTTTTTAAACAAATTTGCCTAAATAATTGTATGTAATCATATACTCATGCAATAATTCCAAATAATCCATATTTTAATATAAAATTCGACAAGAAAAGCTGTTGTTTGACAGAAAAAAACAAATTTTTACCTTCGTTCTTCCCATATGACGCTATTTTCTGTTCAAATCACCAATGATTTTAGGCGTCTTCATTCGATCGAGATTAAAAAATCAAAATCGGCTTAATTTTTTAATTTTTCCTTTTCGTCGACTGCCCCATTTCTGCGGCGTGAAAAATGAAGCGAGGATATGTGGAACGAGGAATTTTAGGTTTTGAAAGGATATAATCGGGATTTTTCCAGCGTAATTTCAAAACTAGGGATGTTTTCTATATCATTTTTATCACCGGGTTTTTTTTTATATTTTGAAACTTAATAGGGACCTGTAAAAAACGCACCCTTTATTTTAATGGTCCGGTATTTCCAATGCTTGAATAGTTTACATGGTGTGTTGTGCCAATATTCAGGGTCGAAAATCTTTGGGTCATTACATAAAGAATATAAAAATACGATTTATATATATATAACGTTATAATAAAATGTGATTTATATTTATATAGTAACAGAATAAAAATGTGATTTTTATTATAAAAATCTTTTGAAACAGATTGCGTTGGAATCAGAATAGCGAATCTGAGCGACAACAAAGCACGGTGGAGTGGAAACCAAAGGTGCACTCTAATTTATTTTCTAGTTAAATATATGTACTAGGATGCAGATAGTGCTTAGTAGCACCCGACACCTTGTTTGAAACCATGTTTGTTTGGTTGATTGTTTTATTTGTTTGAATTTTGTTTGGAAAATGAAATGAATTGATTATAATTTGGTTTGTATATGGCACGATCCATTATTAGGCGAGGGATAAGGCTAGACCTTATTCCGATTCTAGTATCGTGTCGTTATGCTGCTGAAATTTTCTAAAAATGTTAGAACAATAAAAATATAATTTTTATTGTATAAATGAACTGTATAAAATATTCATGAGTTGAAATAAATATTTTACAGTTAAAAATATAATTTTTAAAGTGTATATGAATAAAATAAATATTCATTTACAAATCGGACAATTTTCTTATGTACACAATTTTGACTGATATTGATTGGGACGATATATTTTACACATCGCCTAATTGCACAAATAATAATCAGTATTTGTTGTTTGAAAACCCTACATGGGTATTGGGATGATATCTGACATATACTAATCCCAATATTTAGTTGTATGTCAATCGATAGGTTGACAGACTGTTGTAAGCGTTAATTATTTATATTTAATGCTTATGTAGTTGTGTAACACACTCTGGATGATGGTTGACTGTGTTTGATTATTGTTGTGTACATGTGTGTATGAAATGCATACAAATAAAATTATATGGTAATTGACTGTGTCGGATTCCAATTTGGAAAGAACGAATATTTTAAATTAACCAATATTTTAAAATGACGAATAATGAATATTTTAAAATAACATTCAGTAATGGATCAAAATGTGATTTTGATGTCCAATTTAGGATTGACACGAAAATATTGAAATATATGAAGCCATATTGATTAGATTAACGTCATTTTGACATGAACGATACTTATATCGATTTTATTAATTTTTATAATGAATATCGAAAAGGAAATGATTTCAAAATCTAATATTTTGAAAATATTATTGTTTATATATTATAATGATAAGGAAAATTCAAGTTTGATTTAAAATTGAAAATGAAGTTGGAATAGTTATTAAAACGAATTTAAAACGATTTATAAAATACAATTTAAATGGAAATCGATGAAATATATATAATATATATTATATATATGTATATATTTAATGGCCTGAATAGAACGCGCCGCGCCGCAGCCGTTATCAAATTTCTACCATTGACTTCAAATTGATATTACGGGAGATCCGACCAATGGATTCTCCTAAAACTGGAACCTTTGGGTTCATATTGAAAAGTGCTTTCCAACGACTATAAGAGATTTGAAATCTAACGGTTGGATTTGGAATTATATCCAAATCAAATTTGGAAAAGGTTGCTGTAAGTGCAGTTCAATGACCGTTTATGGAAATCGACTGTACGGGCCTTAATAAAATTATTTAAAATATTAATAATTTGTGTAAAATCATAATAAATGATTTGGAAAAAATTGGACGAAAAATTCTACATTTGTAAAGACAAAAATATATTTTTTATCAAAATAAACTAGTTATGAACTAGAATTATAATCCAATATTTTTAAATAAATAAATTGGATTCAAAATAGTTTTAAAAATAACCAGAATTTCCAATATATGAATTGGAATGGATTTGAATCGAAATTATCATCAGAATATTTCGATATTGGATTCCGTGATTATAAGGCTATTATGGAGGAATTTGGAAGATATATATATCGTTATTCCCAATACGATATTTGTTGATTTCAGAATTTGATATTGAATATAAGCCGATATAATTTCTATTCAGAGCCTTGTATTTAATATTGAATTGGATTTTGGGTTTGTCATGAATGGTGTCTTCATTAACACTGTTCTTAAACCCAGTTGAGAAAAGAATAAATCTTTAATTAAGATTTGGTGAAGATTTTTTCCAATTAATTGATATTTAGTTGGAATGGAATAAAAGAATTGGATTTTAGGTTTGTCGTGAATGGTGTCGTAAATAATAGTTCTTAAAACCCGTGTAAAATGAATAAATCTTTTAATTACGATTACTAGAGTTTCCAGTTAATTAACATTTAATTTAACAAAATGGAATGTGAATTGGATTTATTGTGAACTGTGTTTTTAACGATATTTGTTCTTTAACCAGATTAATAGTGAAATGTGATTTGGAATTTATAAATCTTTTTATTAAGATTTAATGGGAATTTTCCAAAGTAAAGTTTTCCAATTTAATATATTAAATTGGAATTGAATGGAATTCGATTTGATAATAATCGAAGTGAGCTTCTGTGGAGGGAGATTATTAATACATACGGGATTTAAAAGGCTTTGTCGTTATTCCATTTATATTATTAGTCAGATATGGAAATTGATATCGATTGTATATTGATCTGTTTTCCGTGAAGATTCCATAATTAATGGAATGTGATTTGGGTTTATCGTGAACTGTGTTTTAAATGACATTATTTCTTTAACCCAGTTAAAGAGAGAATTACATGTCTAACATTGTATTTCGAACTGTATGGTTGATCTCTGAAAAATATATATCTGTTTGGTGGTGGAGAATTTATTCTCTTACTTAACACCCTTCTCTAAGACATACGAGCTCAGAGGTTATATATCGGCAGAAATCAATATTAAGGTGTAGATTGTCAATGTTGCATCTTTGACTTCCCAAAGTTAAATAATCATTAATATTGATTTTTGGGAAGATTAAAACCAAGTGGAGTTTTAATGAATCTTTAATTAGATTGAAAGGTGAATATGATAATTTAAATTATTAAATTAGGGAAATGATCGAGAATGGAGTAGCACCAGTTTTACACCAAGCGGTAGTTAAATTTTTGATTAGATTTGAACGTGAAATGGTAATTAATTTTAGCGATAACACCATGGTGTTAGATGTAGAGTATTACCAGTTTTGCTCCATGGGATGAATAGGTTGGGATTGGTATAATAACAGAAATGATTACTTGGGTAAGGTTCGATAATCCCGACTAGTTTATAAACCTTAATTTGGTTTAGAATTAATATACAAAGGAAGATTAAAGAATAAATTTAAAGGATTTATCATTGATAAAATTAGGGGGAACCTTTCCCAAAGGATATGAATATTTAAAATAAAGAATATTCCGAACTGGAATGAGGCGTATGTTGTGTTTTTATAGCACTTGTTTATTATATACGTGAGTTAATCGAAAAGGCCGGGTTTATACCCATTCTGAATAACTGATTCAATGATAAGTCGACGATGAAGACGGTGGTTGAAGACCAGAGGTCTTCACATCGTTTGGATGATTACCGATGTCTTGATTGGGCTGTACACCCAAGACAAGGTAGTAAGTGGTGATCGTCCAGACGTGCTTGGAGATCGACCGGATATGCGAGGACCTCTCTCCTGTGTTGGACATATAGGACGTGGAATATTGTGCCTCTGGTTTCGTTCAGACCCAGAACGAACTAGTAAATGGATGTGTGTCTGACATTGGATTTTATTCTGTGTTGATTGATCTCTATTAAATATATATATATATATATATATATATATATATATGTTCAGTGGCGGAGAATTTATTCTCTTGATTAACACCCTTCTTTGAGACGTACGAGCTCAGAGGTTATATATCGATAGACATTAGTTGCATGGCGTGAATTATTAGTGTGGCATGCTGAGATGTAAATGATTAAGGGTTCTGTTGAAAAGCAGAGTCTTGTGGTTGATGATCAAAGCACGGCCTTAAAGTGCATAGCTTTTTGTATAGCATTAATTTGCGAGCCTCACACCTCAGTATGAGTCAAAAACGGGATCAGACCGTTGGGAGAACATGGCGTTTCTTTCTAGCTATGGGTGGTGTCATGGTACGGACACGAGACATTTATTATAATTTTACCTATGTGGATGATGGATAGGGAGGCGCATCGGATATACCGCTTACTACGGAGCCGATGGATATAGGTCCGATA
The DNA here is from genome assembly GCA_030737875.1 of Allium sativum. Taxonomy (NCBI): domain Eukaryota; kingdom Viridiplantae; phylum Streptophyta; class Magnoliopsida; order Asparagales; family Amaryllidaceae; genus Allium; species Allium sativum. The sequence goes on from CM060923.1 coordinate 649,539,633, forward strand.
GGACCAGGAAACGTGTGTTTAGGAGTAAGTAATCCTCAACCGTAAGGGAGGAAAGCCCAACCGATCCAAGGGTTCACTGCGAGGGATCCTGAGGCTTTTGCTAGAGTGTCTTGATTTGGAGAGGAGCATTTCTTGGCCTCGACTCATAGATGGAATACAGTTTCCAATATGTGACATTTTGGTTTTAGTTGTAAACCTATATGGAGACATAGTAGCATGGGATATTATGCCGTCTATGATTGATACATTTATATTTGAAGCTGTTTTTGACACTATACTCTTATTATAGTATCAAACGATTTGTTTTAAACATACCAAGCATGTTTGGCTATTATAAGGGAAAACCCTATCATCCGGCTTGCGTTGCATTGTGTGATCGGACCTGGGTCTTATAATAGCTGCATTTTTCGAAAAACATTGCGCTGTTTATAAAATGTTTTATGCACTAGTATTCCTGGGAGGAAACCCGTTCCGATGTTATACGTCGTGGTCCCTTGATTTACTTTATTTTAAAGTAAAGCTTCAAATAACTGTTTTAGTTCTCACACCAGTCACCTGACTGACCTGGAGTTTATTGTTTTAACCTAAACTCTGGGTGACCTTATTTTCCACATGGGTAGCTAGTAGCTTTGCAAATATTATATTCACAGGATCCTAGATTTACAACTGGAACTATATTCAGAAAGCTCTGTATCCGAGTATTTCAGTCGTGTTATGTATTATTTTTCTGCTGCTATGTAATGTATTTTATTCTTTGATATTTTCCAATGTGTAATAATTATTCATACTCTGCATATTCTTGTACTCTGATATAAATTGTTGAAATAAGCAATGAAATGTTCTTCTATTTGTGTTCTGATTTGTCATGTTCTCAACTCAATTCGGGCTTTCCCGAAAGGGCGAGTTTGGGTCATTTCATTTTAATATCAGAGCTTTGGTTTACAGAGCTTGATAATAAGACACATTAGAACCGAACGAAAGAATTCATCAGAGAATGGATTAGTAATACCCAATAATAATGACTCGTTAGAGATAGGATCAGTAGTATCCTAGAACGAGTGTGAAGAGTAGGGTTTTTAAAATAAAATTGAAAGAAAAACAAGTTTTGTTTTGAAAATTAAAACCATTTTATACGTATTTGAATATTTACTTTATATTGAATTTAGACAATCAAGTATATAAAGATTTTGCATATACGCCTTGCAAATGTGTAAATATACCGGATAGATATAGAATAACACTCTAGCTGCACGGAGATTATTCTGATGACTGAAGCTTCATCATCCGAATTTATGTTCGTGTTTCGAAAGTGGGATATCTATATATATCCAATTTGGCACCAAAAATGTGATTTTTGACTATGTATTAAAGTTATGTATTTGAAACGATAATCAACTAATTGATTATTGGCTGTGTTGTTTGATAATTGGTTCACCAATTAAATTATTCAAACCCATATGATAATATAAGGTAAATTTAGCCAAACTGAAAATGGATTGAAGTTGCATGCATATACGTGTATATGCATTGAACAGTTCATAGCAGGGAAGCTAAGTAGAGGAATAAAATTGTATGCCTGACAAATAGTACAAGTTTACTGTATTTCTTGAGTTTGGATGATTTTATGAGCTGATTGGCTAGCCACTTGGCCTTTTCTTTTTCTTTTTAGACGATGAGGGCCTTGCATGGCTAGTTGCGGTTTAAAATGCCTCCCCGTACAAAGGAGATTATGGCGAAACTTTTCAAAAATTTAGGGTGTTAGCCAAATTTTTGAAGAATTGGAAAATTCTTAGAAACTGAAAAGTTGAAGAATGAAAGTCAAATTAAAGGTTGAGTTGGTTAGTTAAACAACTTTCAGCTCCGTTCCTTTACGACGACGAAAAGATTTTAAGTGGGGGAGACTGTAACAACCCGGAAAATGGAACAATTTAAAATTTTTATTTTGGCAATTTTAATGAATTATGAATATTTAAAATGATTTATTTTAAATAAGACCGACTAGAAATTTATTTTGAATTGAATTAGAACTTATAAATTTATTTGAATCGAAGTTAGAATATAAATATTTATTTCAAATTATAAAAGGAATTGGAAATGGCACGGTAGTTTGAAAACTCAATTTCAAATTTCCATTGAATGTACAAGATTCAAAAATAAATCGGATTTCAGTAAAACCAGAAATATTTGAATCTTTTTAAAAATATCTTTCCAACGAATGTAAAAAATCTAGATTTCATAATGGGAATAAAAAGTTATGTCCAGTTGAAAATTCAGAATAGTCGTTATGGATTTTATATTATGTATAGCAATTAAAAATAGTGATTTTGCAAAAGATCTCCGTTTTCGACAAAACTACTTTTGTCGGATTCGGAATGTCAAATTATTGCTAGATTCCAATTTTCAGAATTTTTGGAACTAATATGAGAGCATGTGGATTCAAACGTGTTTGGTCAACTTAGTTTGAATTTAATTAACTGGAAAATGACCATTTTTCAAATGGTCTCCAAATTCGATGAAATTAGTTTTATTCGGACCGTATCGTCAAAACATAGCCAGAATTATTTTTCTGGAATTTTCGGAGTCAGTATGTAGCCTCAGTAAATTAAAATGTACGTTTAAATCAATTTTGAATGTTATATTAATTTATATTTTAATTTTGATAAAAATTTGTCGTAACAGTCGAATAGGCTTATCAGGCATATCCATTGTGTCCGGAATGGGGGTATTTATCTAGGGGTGACGGTCGTTGCGTTTGATTTGGAGTTAAGATGAAAAGTCAACTTTTTTTTGAATTAAATAAAAATAATAATATGTAACGACCCGAACTTCCCCGTGAAGGAAAGCCCAGATTGCTTTGAGGACAAGACGAATCAAAACTAAAATGACACGTATTGGAAGTTGGATTCCATCTGTGAACCAAGGCAGAGGGATCATCCTATGCTAATTCGAGACACTTTAGGCCATGCCTCTGGTCTCAGTCAAAACTGCACTCGAATCTTCAGGGTCGGTCATCCATCAATGATTTTCAATACCATAAACTGTATGCTAGTCTGCCCTATGGGGCATAAGCCTGGTCAGTAATGCGACCATATCCATCGGCTCCCGCTGTAGCTGATATATCCAAGGCGCCTCTCTATCCATCAAGTAATAATAAGCAACATCCACATGAGTAAAATGCCAGGGCTTCCAAAACGCTGACACCACTCCTAGTGAGAAACCAGCATATGTCCATTTCCCTGATGTCCTTCCTGTTTCTGGTTCACACTGGGGTGTGAGGCTCACGAATTAACGCTATAGACAAAACTATGCTGTATTAAAGCCGTGCTTTGATCATCAACCACAAGAATCTGCTTTTCAACAGAATCCTTGATCATTTGCATCTCAGCATGCCACATAGGAAATTCATGCCATGCAACTGATATCCATCGACATATAACCTCTGAGCTCATACGTCTCAAAGAAGGGCGTTAAGCAAGAGAATAAATTCTCCTCCGCCAAACAGATATATATTTAATAAAAATCAATCCACATAGAATAAAATCCAATGTCCTACACACATTCATTTACAAGTTCGTCCTGGGTCTGAACGAAACCGGAGGCACCTTACTCTTCGTCCCGTATGTCCAATACAGGAGAGAGGTCCTCGCATATCTGGTCGATCTCCAAGTACGTCTGGATGATCACCACTTATTACCTCATCTTATGTGTACAGCCTAATCAAGACATCAGTAATCATCCAAACGATGTGAAGACCTCTGAACTTTAACCACTGTCTTCATCGTCGACATATCGTCGAATCAGTCATTCAGAATGGGTATAAACCCGTCCTTTCCGAATAACTCACGTATGTAATAAACAAGTGCTATAAAAACACATCATACGCCTTATTCCAATTCTGAATATTCTTTTATTTAAATATTCACATCTTTAAGGATTTGTTCACATTAATTTTATCAAATTTAAAATTTATTCTTTAATCTTCCTTTGTATATTAATTCATACCATATTAAGGTTTTCCAAACTAGTCGGGATTAACGCACCTTACTGAAGTAACCATTTATTTAATTTCCCAATCTCAACCTATTCACCCCATGGATCAAAACTGGTACTACCCCATAACTAACACCACAGTGTTATCAGTAAATTTAATTACCATTTCCCGTTCAAATCTAATTAATGATTTAACTATCGCTTAGAGAAAATCTAGTGATACTCCACTCTCGATCATTTCCCAAATTTGATAATATAAATTATCAATTCACATTTCAATCTAATTAAAGATTTACTAAAACTCCACTTAGTTTTAATCTTCCCAAAAATCAATATTAATGATTATTTAACTTTGAAAACACAAACATGCCGCATCGACAATCGACACCGTGTTATTGATTTCTGCCTATATATAACCTTTGAGCTCGTACGTCTCAGAGAAGGGTGTTAAGCAAGAGAATAAATTTCTGCCCCCAAATAGATATATATTTAGCAAAGATCAACCATACAGTTCGAAATACAATAACAGACATGTAATCCTGTCTTTAACTGGCTTACAGAACTAATGTCATTTAAAGCACAGTTCACGATAAACACAAATCACATTCCATTAATGGAATCTTCACCGAAAGCAAATCAATATATAATAGATATCAATTTCTGTATCCGACTAATAATATAAATGGAATAATGTCAAAGCCTTTTAAATTCCATATGTGTTAACAGTCTTCCTCCAAAGAAGTTCACTTCGATTATTATAAAATCGAATTCTATTCAATTCCAATTTAATATATTAAATTGGAAAACTTTACTTTGAAAAATCTCCGTTAAATCTTAATAAAAAGATTTATAAATTCCAAATCACATTTCACTATAAATCGGGTTAAAGAACGAATGTCATTAAAAACACAGTTCACAATAAACCCAATTCACATTCCATTTTCAGTTCCAATTAAATATTATTTAATTGGTAATTCTTCTCTACATCTTAATTAAAAGATTTATTCTTTTCACCCAGGGTTTAAGAACAGTGTTACTAAAGACCTCATCCCATCAGTCTCTAATCGTAAATTAGTAAGAGAACAATTCCCTAAACATTAATCCTGAAGGCCGAAACCAACATCAGATCAATACCCAGGAAAGCATTCAACTTAGCTAATCTCTAGTTAGTTTCTAATTCTCTTAACTCCATTGGGTTTAAGAATAGTATTATTAAAGATACCACTCATGACAAACCCAAAATCTAATTTGATATTAAATACAAGGCTCTGAATAGAAAATATATCGGCTTATATTCAATATCAAATTCTCAAATCGATAAATATCCTATTGGAAACTGGATATATATATATCTTCCAAATTCCCTCATAATATCCGTAAAATCATGGAATCCAATATCGAAATATTCCGAAGATAATTTCGATTCAAGTACATTCCAATTCATACATTGGAAATTCTGGTTATTTTTAAAACTATTTCAAACCCAATTTATTTATTTTAAAAATATTGGATTTATAATTCTAGTTCATAACTAGTTCATTTCGATAAAATATATTTTTATCTTTTCAATCATGGAATTTTTCAGTCCAATTCTTTTCAAATCATTTATTATGATTTTACACAAATTACTGATATTTTTAATAATTTTATCAAGGCCAGTACAGTCGATTTCCGTAAACTTTCATCGAACTGCACTTAAAACGACCTTTTCCAAATTTGATTTGGACATAATTCCAAATCCAAGGTTCCGATTTTAGGAGAATCTGACGGCCGGATCTCTCGTTATGTCTGTTCGAAGTCAATGGTCAAAATTCGTGAACTGCACCGGTGCGGCACGTTCCATTCAGGCCATTATATATATAATTTATATATATTATATATATTTCATCGATTTCTATTTAAAATGTATTTTATAAATCATTTTAAATTTGTTTTCAAAACGATTTCAACTTCATGTTCAAATTCAAATCAAAACTGAATATTCCATATCACCGATATATAAATGATAGTATTTTCAAAACAATAGATTTTGAAATCACTTCCATTTCGATATTCATCATAAAAATGAATAAAATCGATATAAACATCGTTCGCGTCAAAATGACGCATATCTAATCAAAACGGCTATTTATATTTAAATATATTCATGTCCATCCCAAATCGGACATCAAAATCAGATTTTGATCTTTTACTTAATATTATTTTAAATATTCATCATTTTAAAATAATCGTTATTTTGAAATATTCATTCTTTCTGAACTGGAATCAGACACAGCCAGTTACCATATAATGTTATTATATGGATTTCATACAACATATTTACGCAACAATAATCAAACACAGTCAACCATCATCCAAAGTGCATTCTACATTGCATAAGCATTAAATATAAATATTCAACGCTTGCACAACTTATCAACCAATCGATTGACATACAACTAAATTGAGACGACCCCAAACCCCGTACTGACAGCGGTAAGGGTATTCCTTGGAATATAACACAGAAACAGATAATAGCAGAACATAATTAAATAAATACACAAGATAATGTACAAATAATACACTGAATAAACGTAATCATCAGAGTTACACAGTATACAGGATCATACTTAGTACAAATACAGTTCAGCTATACATAAATGTCTACAGCGGAAACAAACATAATATGTACAATAGGAGCTGAATTAACATAATCATCAGAGTTACATAGTATACAGGAATGAGACGACCCCAAACCCCGTACTGACGTCGGTAAGGGTAATCCTTGGAATATAACATAGAAACAGATAATAGCAGAACAGAATTAAATAAATACACCAGATAATGTACAAATAATACACTGAATAAACGTAATCATCAAAGTTACACAGTATACAGGATCATACTTAGTACAAATACATTTCAACTATTATTTGTACATTATCTAGTGTATTTATTTAATTCTGTTCTGCTATTATCTGTTTCTGTGTTATATTCCAAGGATTACCCTTACCGCCGTCAGTACGGGGTTGGGGTCGTCTCATAAATATTGGGATTAGTGTATGTCCAATATCATCCCAATACCCGTGTGGGGTTTTCAAACAACAAACACAGATTTATTTGTGCAGTTGGGAGATGTGTAAAATTTATCGTCCCAATCAATATCCGTCAAATGTGTGTACATATACAAATCGTCCGATTTGTAAATGAATATTTATTTTATTCATATACATGTTAAAAATTATTTTTTTAAAGATGAAATATTTATTTCAACATATGAATATTTTATTTATTCCATTCCACATCACAATCAATTTTCACAACACAATCATATCAAACAAGTCGTCCATGGTTTGTGGACGACGGGTGTCGGGTGTTCTAAGCACCGTCTGCATCCTAGTATGTATTTTAACTAGAAATAAAATTTAAAGTGAGAAGTTCTCACCTTGGGGTTCCACTCCGTCATTCTTTATTTCTAAACGGTTCGGATTTTGTTTTGATTTCAGTCCGTTCTATCGCACTCCTTTTCACACTGTTCATAGTAAAAATCATATTTTAATATGATGTTCATACATTAAAAATCATATTTTTAATCAACAATATTTATATTTTAAAAATCCCAATTTTATATCGCTTATATATATATATATCACATTTTTATTTCTCTACTTATATAAAAATTATATTTTTACTAACATATATAAAAATTACATTTTTAATTCGCCACTCATATAAAAATCAAATCTTTATATAATTAAAAATCATATCTATATCCAATAAAAATTATATCTTTCTTTGTTTAAAAATATAATCTTTTACCTACATAAAAATCTCATTTTTATTGACTATAAAAATTGCATTTTTATCTACATGAACAAATAAAATTAAAAATAAACACTCACAAGCGTTGTCGGTTGGCGGAGGAGGCTCGGGAAGCTCAAGGACTGAATGAATATACTGAAAATTCATAAAAATCTCATTTTTATGGAGGAGGGGGGTTTCACTTCGGAGGTGGGGGACGACGCGCAGGTGGTCGGGGAGGGTTGGGGCAGGCGTCAGGTGGTGGCAGGTGGCGGCGCAGGCCAGGGCGTGGCGGGTTTTGGCTGTGGCGCGAATTTTTTTCGGTAAACAGAGGAGGAGGACGGCTGACGGGGTGCGGTGGAGGTCTAGGAGGCGGACGGTGGCAGTGGGTGGCCGACCGAGGTGCGGTGGTGGCGTGGAGGTTGAGCGGCGGCTGTCGTTCTCCTTTCGTTTTTTTATATTTCTATTCGATTTTTGAGGGGGGAGGCTGAAGTGGAAAGTGAGGGTTTAGGGTTAGCATATTTATTTAATATAATTAATGTTATTTTAATTACCAAAAAGCAACTTTTTAATTCGAACTCCATACGATACCCAAGGACTGTCGTCCCTAGCTCATTAACTCCATTCCAAACATAATGGGATAAGTTTCATTACCCAATTTTACCCGTTTCGATCAATTTCCATTTAAATTAAAATATAAATCTATATATATTCAATTTAAACATACATTTCGATTTACCGGGGCCACATACGGACTTTAAAAATTCCAGAAAAATAGATCTGGCTATGTTTTGATGATTCGGCCCTAACAAAACTAATTTCGTCGAATTTGGAGACCATTTGAAAAACGGTCATTTTTCAGCCGATTAAATTAAAATTGAAATTACCAAACACGTTTAAATCCGCCACGCTCACATATTGATTCCAAAAATTATGAAAATTGGAACCTAGCAATAACTTGACATCCCGGATCCAACAAATGCAGTTTCATCGAAAACGGAGGTCATTTGCAAAATTTCCATTTTTAAGGGCTATACTTTCCGTAGCGACTATTCTGAATTTTCAACTGGGCATAACTTTTTATTCTCGCTATGAAATTTTGATTTTTCGGATTCTTCGGAAGATATTTTCAAATAGATTCTAATATTTCTGGTTTCACTAAAATCCGGTTTATTTTGAATCCCGTACATTCATTTGAAATTTGAAATTGAATTTTCGAACTACCGCACCATTCCCATTTCATTTTATAATTAAAATAAATATTTATATTCTAACTTCGATTTATATAAATATATACATTCTAATTCTATTCATAATAAATTTCTCGTCGTTATTATTTAAAATAATTCATTTTAAATGTTCAAAATTCATTAAAATTGCCAAAATAAAAATTTTAAATTGGTTTGATTTTCCGGGTTGTTACATAATATATATATATATAACCTTTCTCATATCGACCCCCCCTCCCCTTCTATTTTTCTCCGTCTCGTTCCAATTAGAAAAACAAAAAAAACAAAATGCACGAGACCGTGCCCCCTCCCTCCCCCCATCCAGATCCGCTGCCGCCGTTGGCAACTGGCCGCCGCGTCTCCGGCGAGACCCCCATCTACCTCCGATTCCGATTTCCTTTTCCTCCTTGAATGGAAAACCGCGCCACATCCAAGAAACCCCGAATTGAGCTGCCGCCCAAAACCCTAGCCCACCGCCACCTGACCCCGACGCCTCCAGCCACCGTATGACCGGCGCACCCCCTTCCACCCTCCGACGAACTCTAGCAGCTTCTCTCTTCCCATTTCGACTGTAAGTTTTTTTAATTTTAATTTTATATCTGAGATTTTATATGTTAAAAACATATTTACAAAACAAGTTATATATGTATGTATGTATGTATTAGCATTTACAAAATCAATTTTTATATAGATATCGTATAAAAATATGACTTTTATTATACATAACAATGGATAAAGATTATATTTTCAATTATAAAAAGATTAGACTTTCAATTATGATAATATTTGATTTTTAATTATGAAAAGATTACATTTTTAAATTAAAAAGATTATATTTTTAGATTTGAAAAGATAGGAGTTTTAAAAAGGAAAAAATATGGAGAAATAAATTATAAAAATATGATTTTTATAATATAAACATCAACATAAAAATGTGATTTTTATATATGTTGTAGCGAAATAAAATTTTGATTTATATATATATAGTATCGTTATAGAAATTTGATTTTTATATATATACTAGCAAGATAAAAATTCGATTTTTATGTATATAATAGCGATATAAGAATATAATTTTTAGTGATTTAAAAATAATGATTTTTATTTAAATAACTTCGTTTAAAAAATGTGATTTTATCCATTTAACGTTGTTACAAAAGTTTGACTTTTATATATGTAGACAATATAAAAATACGATTTATATATATGTAACGTTAGAATAAAAATGTGTTTTTTAGTATAAAAATCTTGTGAAACAGATTGCGTTGTAATAAGAACAGCGAATCTGAGAAACAAAAAAGCACGGCGGAGTGGAAATCAAAGGTGAGAAGTTCTCACTCCAATTTATTTTCTAGTTAAATATATATACTAGGATGTAGACGGTGCTTAGTAGCACCCGACATCTTTGTTTGAAACCATGTTTGTTTGGTTGATTGTTTTATTTGTTTGAATTTGGTTTGGGAAATGAAATGAATTAATTAGAATTTGGTTTGTATATAGCGCGAGCCATTATTAGGCGAGGCATAAGGCTAGACCTTATTCCTGTTCTAGTATCGTGCTGTTATGCTGCCGAAATTTTCTAAAAACGTTGGAACAATAAAAATATCATTTTTATTGTATAAATGAACTGTATAAAATATTCATGAGTTGAAATAAATATTTTATAGCTAAAAATATAGTTTTTAACGTGTATATGAATAAAATAAATATTCATTTACAAATCAGACGATTTGTTTATGTACACACATTTGACTGATATTGATTGGGACGATATATTTTACACATCGCCTAACTGCACAAATAATCATCAATGTTTGTTGTTTGAAAACCCCACGCACGCATTTGGATGATATTGGACGCATTAATCCCAATATTTAGCTGCATGTCAATCCATAGGTTGACAAACTGTTGTAAGCATTAATTATTTATATTTAACGCTTATGCAGTTGTGTAATGCACTCTGGATGATGGTTGACTGTGTTTGATTATTGTTGTGTCCATGTGTGTATGAAATCCATATAAATAAAATTATATGGTAATTGACTGTGTCTGATTCCAATTCGGAAAGAACGAATATTTTGAATTAACAAATATTTTAAAATGACGAATAATGAATATTTTAAAATAACATTCAGTAATGGATCAAAATGTGATTTTGATGTCTGATTTGGGATGGACACAAAAATATTGAAATATATGAAGCCGTGTTGATTTGATTAACATCATTTTGACGTGAATGATATTTATATCGATTTTATTCATTTTTATAATGAATATCGAAAAGGAAATGATGTCAAAATCTGATATTTTGAAAATATTATCATTTATAAATTATAATGATAAGGAAAATTCTATTTTGATTTAAAATTGAAAATGAAGTTGGAATAGTTTTTAAAACAAATTTAAAATGATTTATAAAATATGTCTTAAATGGGAATTGATGAAATATATATAATATATATATATATTTAATGGCCTGAATAGAACGCGCCACGCCGCGGTCGTTTGAGAATTTCGACCATTGACTTCGAATTGATATTACGGGAGATCCGACCATCAGATTCTCCTAAAATTGGAACCGTTATATTCGTATCGAAAAGTGCTTTCCACCGAATATAATAGATTTGAAATCTAATAGTTGGATTTGGAATTATATCCAAATCAAATTTGGAAAAGGTCGTTGTAAGTGCAGTTCGATGACCGTTTATGGAAATCAACTGTACGTGCCTTGGTAAAATTATTAAAAATATTATTAATTTGTGCAAAATCATAATAAATGATTTGAAAAGAATTTGGATGAAAAATACCACATTTGTAAAGAAAAAATATATATTTTTATCAAAATGCACTAGTTATGAACTATAATTATAATCCAACATTTTAAATAAATAAATTGGATTCAAAATGGTTTTAAAATTAACCAGAATTTCCAATATATGAATTGGATTAGATTTAAATCGAAATTATCATTGGAATATTTCGATAACGGAATTCGTGATTATACGAATATTGTGAAGGAATTTGGAAGAGATATATATATATATATATCAATATTCCCAATACGATATTTGTTGATTTCAGAATTTGATATTGAATATAAGCTGATATAATTTCTATTTAGAGCCTTGTATTTAGTATTGAATTGGATTTTGGGTTTGTCGTGAATGGTGTCTTCACTAACACTGTTCAAACCCAGTTTAAAAAAGAACAAAACTTTAATTAAGATTTAGTGAAGTATTTTTCCAATTAATTAATATTTACTTGGAATGGAATAAAAGAATTGAATTTTGGTTTTGTCGTGAATGATGCCGTAAATAACACTGTTCTTAAACCCCGTCTGAAAAGAATAAATATTTTAATTAAGATTATTATAGTTTCCAGTTAATTAACATTTAATTGGAATAAAATGGAATGTGAATTGGGTTTTGTTAGCCTACTTTGTGAAATAGGCTACACAAAGATGAAAGAATCAGTTGTTGAAGAAAATTCTGCCAAGCATCCGGATCGGATCGGAGTGCTTCAGACAAAATCAAACCAACATACTGCGAGAAAAAGGGCGCATGCTAATCTGACCGGATCGGGGATGATATATCCGATCCGAACCCCATTTGTTAAATCGATCCGATCCGAACCAAGTGCACCCTGCTACTCCACTCCACAATCTCCTGGATATTCGGGGCAGTTACACCCACTTTCTACCCACGATGGCCACTAACTTGATGCGTTGGCGACACCAGAACTCATCTGATCCCGAAAGTCATGGAATGGAGGACACTTGTGCCCGATCCGACCCGAATTCGTGAACGATTTTCACCTATAAATACCCCACCAAGAGGCATTTAGAGGGGACTTTTTGGCACTCTGAGAGTTTGAGTATCTTTGAGAACCGAATTCCAGCACTCCCAAACAATCAAAATCATCATTCAAAGTGTATTTTGAGTATAATTGAGTGAATGTATATGAAAAATGAGTGAGATTGAGTGAATATCTTGTTGTATTTTCCTCTACATCATCAAACAAAGTGATATAAAGTGGACGTAGGCTCTTTAATGCCGAACCACTATAAATCTTGTGTCTCTTTTCTGTTTTTGATCTCATTTTATCGTAATTTTAGTCAATTTGGGTGTTAGAATCACTTTTTGGTCTAACATTTAGGTGCTTTCACTGAGAATCATTTGAATTCTCAGTTTTTCTAGATTATCGTTCTACTTTTTGGACCGTTGAGTTCAAAGAAGTTAATCCCCAATTTCCGACGCTTTTAAGTACTTGTTGGTTGATTGTTGAAGAATTATGGCCAAAGGAAAAGGTAAGGAAGTTCTAACCAGTCGAGGCAACGAAGCTGGTGAAGATTAGCAAAACGCGGTCGTGACGAGGTCTCGTGGGCAAAGCTCGGGAGCGGATCAGACTGGCTCAGGAAATCCGAACCGGACACAGAGGGAAAGCTCCGGACCGAGTAGAAGATGTTGAAGAGGTGCGCTTCCCCCACCCAAATCGATCCGGCCAGGTCACATTGCTCCGATCCGACCCGACTTTAGGTGACGCTGGAACCTCTACTCGAGCCCCTCCAAATGCTCCGACTCCAACCACCAGGACCAATGAACAGATCAATCCATCTGCACCTGTCACCCAAGGAGATTTTTCGCGCCTTCTCGACATGCTTGAGAGCACTAGGGAGGCTATGAGAATCCACGAGCGCACCAACCTTATGATGCAAGAGAATATGAGAATCATGAGTAGGGAAATTGGCGAGCTCCGCAGGCAGAGGACCCCTTCCCCAGTTCATCACACTGCAATGGATCAGTCTTCTTCTTCTGAGGAAGAATAGCCTTGTGAAAGAAGGCCGCTTGAACGACCGCAGAATTTGGAACAAATGACTTTCGGGTCTTTGGGATCTCGCGAAGACGCTGCTCATGTGTTAGGACCCGATGACCCGAGCTTGAGAGAGACTATGTTGTTACCAATGCGAGGATCTCATGTTTTGCCTAGAGATCCTAACCTTACCAACCCTACTCAGGGACAAATGCTACAGCCCTTTCCTCCCGAGATCGACCGGGAACGTAGGGAGAAAAACAGAGCAGAAGCTGCTAGAAGAAGGAGGGTGTCCCCTGATCAGGAGCCTAGAGGAAACCCGAACATCAGAGCCAGGGAGCCTGAACGGCCCTTGACCAATGCTGATGTATGGGCTATGGTACGCCAGATCATGTCTGAGAGTCGAAACTACACCAATGAAGATTATGGTATTGAGCGAAGCCATACACCCTTTACTGATGACATTCTTGACTTTCAGTTCCCCCAACAATTTAATTTGCCGTAGATGGACAGATATAACGGGAGAACTGACCCGGGACAACATCTGATGCGATACACATGGTTTATTAATGCTGCAGCTGCTCCTGACGCTGTGAAGTGTAAGGCTTTCCCGATTTACTTAGAAGATGTAGCATTACTATGGTTTACCCGACTTCCTCCTCGATCGGTATCGAAATTCAAAGAATTAAGTGAACGTTTTATGAATCAATTCCGACTTCACGCCCGAAAGTCTAAGACTGTTATCGAATTATCGAGAATTAAGCAAGCGCCGGGTGAGTCCTTGAAGTCGTATCTAGACCATTTCAATTTAGCTGTAACAGAAGTCAGCGACCCTCAAGAGCCTACCATCTTGATGGCCTTAATGGAGGGAGTTGATCCTGATTCAGAGTTTGGAGATTATCTTTTTGGGAAGCCGCCTCCCACAAGAGGGTTGTTTTACGAGAAGGCCAATATTCAGTTAAGACGGGAGGAAGCAAGGGCAAACAGAAAGAGGAAGTCCGGAGCGGCCTCAAAAGAAGTTGTTCAGAGTAATGTTGCTGTAAAGCAGTCTGAAGAAAGCTATCGGAAAGTCGAAGTGAATATTGGAAACAAGAATGGAAACGGGGGCAACAGCAACCGTAATGGGAATGGTAATAGGAGAAACAGGAACCGAGGAAGTAATTCTGACAAAATACCCCGGTTCCAGACTTTGAAAATTATTCAACGTTGAATGATACATTAGAGAATATTTATTTGGACACATATAATGTTTTACAATACAAAAAACCACTGCCATGAGATTCGACAGAAAAAGAAATTACTACCGGAAAATTTTGTTTATTTCACGGAACTCACGGACATTCAACGAACGAATGTCGACACTTGAGAGATGTAGTTGAGAAGTTGTTGCGTGAAGGTAAGTTGGATGAGTATAAGGCTGCCCCAAGGGACAGGGGGCAAGGAGGACAGGCCCCAAACTAGAATCAGTCTGCTCCCAAGCCTACAGCGCAACAAAAAGGCAAAGGGATTGTCATTAACACCATAGTAGGTGGACTCCATCTAGCTATCCACAGTTTCAGAGCAATGGACCAATACATCAATGAGTTAAGCACATAGATGTGGACGAGTGTAATGATTTGGAAGATATCACCCCTGTGAAACAGCATAGGACAATGTTCGATGATGTGGTGTTCCGTAGCAGAGACGACACCGGAAACCAATCATCTACCGAAGATCCGTTGGTTATTACCACTACTATTGGGCCGGCACTAGTTCATAAGGTACTGTAGACAATGGAAGCTCTTTCAACATTTTGTTTAAGAAGTCATTTGATCAGATGAGACTCGAGTCTGGAGATTTGAAGCCCTGTGAAGGCTGGATCGGAGGCTTCAATGGGGGCGTCGACAGCTCCAATGGGGTACATAGTATTACCAGTAACATTGGGACAAGGGGATCGTCGAAGAGTACGAATGCTTCAGTTTGTAGTGCTAGATATATATTCGCCCTACAACGCATTTTTAGGAAGGCCTGCCCTTGCAGAGTTCATTGCTTGTATTGCACCATGGTGCTTATTGCTAAAGTTCCCAACTGAAGCCGGAACAGGAGTAATGAGGGGAGACCAAGTCTCCGGACGAGCTTGTTATATTGCTGAATTAAAGATGCTGACGAAGGGACTCAACAACGAGACTAAAAGTACTTCACCTCCTCCAAATGAGTATTCGGCATAGCAATTAGAAGGATCAGTCCCAAAGGAGTTGCCCAAGGGAATGCCTGAAGACCTGGATCCCAGAGAAGATGAGGAACCCGAGGATAGAAAAGCAACTCCTAACGATATGACAGTGGATATACCCATTGATGAAGCTGATCCAGCAAAAGTTTTGAAGATTGGATCCCAGTTGGATCCGCATCGAGCCAAAGAACTGGCTAACTTTCTGAAGGCAAACCTGGATGTGTTTGCCTGGACCAACGCTGACATGTGTGGGATATCACCATCCATCATGAGCCTTTCGCTGAGTATAAACCCAAAACACCCGCCTGTAAAGCAAAAGAGACGTATGTTGGGCCCAGAGAGGTCGGCAACTCTGAAAGAAGATGTGGAGAAGCTGAAAGAGAACGGATTTATTAGAGATTCGACATATCCCGACTGGATATTGAATCCTGTTTTGGTAAAGAAGTCAAACGGAAAGTGGCGGACGTGTATTGATTTTTCAGACTTGAACAAAGCCTGCCCGAAAGATAGCTTCCCACTCCCCAGAATAGACCAGCTTGTGGATTCGACAGCGGGACATGAACTTCTTTCTTTTATGGACGCATATTCCGGGTACAACCAGATTCCCATGCATGTGCCCGATCAAGAGCACACGAGCTTTATTACAAATATAGGGTTGTACTGCTACGTGATCATGCCTTTCGGATTGAAAAATGCTGGAGCTACCTACCAACGCTTGGTGAACAGGATGTTTTATAACCAAATAGGGAAGACTATGGAGGTTTATGTGGATGATATGCTTGTCAAATCGAGACAGTCCTCTAGCCATACGCAAGACTTGGCAGAGATGTTCGGTATCCTGCGAAAGTATCGGATGAAGCTTAATCCTTTGAAGTGCTCGTTTGGGGTGGCATCTGGAAAGTTTCTCGGTTTCATCGTGAGCTCTCGAGGAATTGAAATTAATCCCAATCAAATAGCAGCGATAAGGAACATTGAGGAACCACGAAGAATCAAAGATGTCCAAAGTCTTGCGGGGAAAGTGGCTGCGTTGAGTAGATTTATCTCCAAAGCAACAGATAAATGCGTCGCCTTTTTTGACTTGATAAAAAGGGGAAAGAAAAATTTCGAATGGACTCCGGACTGTGTTGAGGCCTTTCGAAATCTATTGGATTTACTAGAGAGACCACCGATTTTGTCGAAGCCAGTGGATCATGAAGATTTGTTTATTTATCTAGCAGTATCGGCTCACGCCGTTAGCACCGCCTTGGTCAGGGAAGAAGACAAGGTGCAAAGGCCAGTATATTACGTAAGTAAGAAATTGGCAGCTGCAGAACGTAACTACCCAAGGATTGAGAAGCTTTCTTATAGCCTTCTGATCGCCTCCCGAAAACTTCGCCATTATTTTCAAGCTCACCCAATAATCATATACACTGATCAGCCTCTGAGACATGTGTTGTAAAGACCCAAAGCATCAAGACAGTTGATCAAGTGGAATTTTGAATTAAGTCAGTTTGATTTAAATTTTCAACTGTGGAGATCGATCAGGGGGCAAGCTTTGGCTGACTTTATAGCAGAGTTCACAATTCCGGAGGAAGAGACGATCGATGATAAGGTGGTCAAATCAGAGGAGGAATTAAAATTAGATCCATGGAAGTTGTACACAGACAGAGCCAAGAACGACCGAAGGTCCGGAGCTGAAGTCGTCTTAGTTACTCCTGAAGGACGATCGATATATTATGCTCTCGACTAGAATTTTCAGCGACCAATAATGACTCTGAATATGAAGCCCTGATTGCCGGCGGAATAAAGGCATTAGATATATTCTGCGTTTCCAAAATAGTCATCTGCCAAGTGTGAAAGGAGTTTGTGGCCCGGGGACCTCGACTTATTACCTATCTTGAAAAAGTGAAGGAGCTGTTAAGCAACTTGGAACAGTATAACATAACGCATATCCCTAGAGCTGAAAACCAGAAGGCAGACTGGCTAGCGAAGCTGGCAAGTTCCGACAATCCGGAGGAAACCGAAATAGTTCCAATTGAGACGTTGGGATCGCCAAGCTTTGAGTTAATGGAAATTGAATTAGCTTTCGAAGCAGAACCGGAGAGGGAGTCGTGGATGACCCCAATCATGAATTTCCTTAGAAATGGAGTCCTCTCGCCAAAGAAGAGTGAGAGGCGAGCCATAGTTCGCAAAGCCACCAGATACATCCTTCAAGACAATACCCTTTATCGGCAAGGATTTTCTATGCCCCTGTTACGGTGTATAGCGCACAACGACATCAAACGTGTACTAAGGGAAGTACACGAAGGTGAGTGTGGAGACCATATGGGGGGTCAGACTTTAGCAAAAAAGGTGTTGCGGTATGGGTATTTCTGGCACTTTATTAATAAAGATGCAGCCGATTACTCACGATGCTGCGACAAATGCCAGAGGTTCCACAAGATCCCCAGAGCACCACCGACCCAGCTTAAGTCGATGGTGAGTCCGTGGCCGTTTGCCATATGGGGAATTGACATCATCGGAGTTCTACTGATTGCCAAAGGAGGAGCGAAGTATGCAATAGTCGCCGTGGACTATTTTACGAAGTGGGTGGAAGCTGAGCCCTTAACCAAAATCACAGCGAGAAAGGTGATAAGTTTCGTGGTTAGAAATATCATATGCCGATTTGGGATTCCAAGGACCATTATAACTGATAATGGAACCCAGTTCGATGGTGCCGAATTCAGAAATTTCTGCCAGAAATACAAGATTGACAAGCGGTACACTGCAATCGCCCATCCACAGTCGAATGGGCAAGTAGAAGCAATAAATAATGTCATAAAGTCCATCCTCAAGAAGCGGTTGGAACGTGCAAAAGCAAAATGGGTGGATGAATTGCCCTTGGCTTTGTGGGCATATCAGACAACGTTTAAGACAGCTACCGGCCATACTCCTTTCTCTCTCTCATTTGGTTCGGAAGCGGTAATCCCGGTAGAGCTTGAGTTTCCCTCTCGCAGGGTGACATATTATGACCCGATGACGAATCGGGCACTCCTCCTCGAGTTCCTTGATGAAGTCGATGAGAAAAGGGACGAGGCAGACTTGCGTGCGTCAAGACATCGACGTCAGATGGCACTCTATTATGACAAGAAAGTTCGCTTTAGAACCTTTGAGCCAGGGGATTTGGTGCTAAAGCGAGTTTTTCCATCCCTTCCTCATCTCGGTCCAAAGTGGGAAGGACCATTCGCCGTCCAACGGAAACTTGAGATAGGAGCCTTCAAGTTAACGACCGTAGATGGAGAAGAAGTGCCTAGGGCTTGGAATGCCCAACACTTGATGCGATATTTGAATTAAGGATGTTGTATTTTCTTTTGTTCTTTTTTATGAACCCTGTAAAAAGGCACGACTTGCCTTAGAAAAGTCTATTGATGTGAACAAAGGACTATAAAGTGGATGTAGGCTACGACTTAGCCGAACCACTATAAAAATATCGTGTGCCATTTACTTTCCTGCATTATTTATATCTTCAACTATTATTCTATTGTGACTGTGGAATACGAGACGTTAAATTAAAATCTGGAAAGTTGGAGATGGCTTATATGCAAGAACAAACACAATGACTGTTTGTACAATAAGACAAAAAAGAATGGGAAGACGACATTCTTAACTCTAACTCTCAAGAATTGAGAGAGAGTTTAAAGGACGGGAAGACGACGTCCTCTGAGGCGTGAAGGTGCACCCAGATGAGAGACCGCCTCAGCAAGAACTCTAACCTGGATATAAGACAGGAGAGTATAAAAGATGCCAGAAAAGAACAGGCATCAATGACAAAAGGAATGTGACCCCCGTCAGAGAATCGGGGACATTCGGACTTTTTAATTTAATCTTGAATAGTTTTTCAAGATTGACTGGGGGCGTACATGTACACACATATTCCCCTCCACTACGACTCCATTACACAACTTTAGTAGTACGTGCATTTGTATTTTTACATAAGAACTGAACTAACGACTAACAGGCATTGCAGGAAATGAATTATTTTTATTTACGAACGTATGAGTTTGTACAGGAAAACAAGCAAAAAAAAAGATGCGAGGCCACACTCGCTGCAACAATTGTGGGCCAAATAAATACTAAAATAAAGAAAAACACTTTATCACTTAGACGTTGAAGTGGACTTGGATTTTTTAGCAGCCTTCTGAGCATCCTTCGCCTCTCTTTCAGCATCAGTTAAAATCCCTAAGACTGAAGTGCTGGAATCGGTTGATTTTTTCTTGGGAGTCAGAACGCTGGAATCAAGAGAAGACTTTTTAGCAAGTTCTTCTGTAATAGACCTAGTCGAAAGCTTAACAACTAATCTTGATCCAGCATCCACCACTGCGAGAGGCTTAAGGCTTTCGGGGTCTAGGTATTCAACTTTAAGCTGCATACGTTTGTCTTGTTCAGCTTTCAATGCAGCTAAAGTGATGACATCAGCGCTCGTTGATTCCCCAACTATAGCCACCTCAGGGTCTTCCTCATGCTCCTCGCCACCGCCATCGTCTTTCAAGGCGGCTATCATCTCGTCATCATGGGGAGCATCAGCCTTATCTTTCTCTCCTTCGGCCTTCTCCGCGGATCCTGTTCCGGCGGTGGTCCCCTGAGGCACGTCTGTCTTCTCGGATGGTTCCGCACCAGCGGAATGAGAAGCAACAGTTATCAACTCGGGAGAAAATAAAGGATCCTTCATCAATTGCCCGACTATGCGATGGAAAGTGGAGACAACTTTGACGAATTGGGGTGAAAAGGTAGAAATACCTTCCGATGATTTCTCAGCTGGAGTAGCTGCCGTCTCTGAAACCGACTCAGGAATAGGAGATAAAAGAGATGCCTGAGGGATCGCCGGGTTTTCGGGGTCATATCCCTCTACCTCAGAAGTTTCAGCGGCAGTGGAAGAAGAACCAGCCTCCAAGATGTCCTTTTGTTTAGCCTTCCGTTTTTCCTCCTCCATGGCAGCAGCGATCAGGCGACGGCCCTCAGCCAGACGTGTCGGCTCGTCATCTCTTAGATATTTTTCCATGAGTTTGTCCTCATCGATGGAATCTACCTTGAGTTCTTCTTTCTCCCATTCAACAATTTGGCTCCACACATGAACCAAAGTAGTCGGATAATCTTCGAGCCAAGAGATGTTTCAGTGATGAATTATATGTGCAAAAAATTCTATCATTAATTCACCGAAGCCCTGTACATCCTCCTGGACCTCTGCCAACTGCTTGCGGGACTCTTCGACCGACTGGATGACACTTTCAACATTACCCTCCGCTAGGGCAGCCCTGTTTTCGGCCTCCATCAACTTGGAAGCCAAGTCAGCATTTTTCTTCTCCAATTCGACGTTCTTCCTCGCTAACTTGGCCTTTTCTCTCTCAAGAGTAGCATAAGCAAGTTGTAGTCTTGCACTATCCGACTTGGCGTCTTCTGCTTGCTTTTTCAACTCCGAGCGCTCTTGAGTATGGGACTCGAGCAAGTCATTATAACGTTTCTGTAGATCTTCAAATTGTTGCTTGAAGCTAGCAGCATCCTGTTGAGCGATAGCAAGTTGGGCCTGTGTATCCTCAAGGTCTTTTCCCAAATTTTTCAAGGCCTTTGCGTTAGCTTCTGCAGTCTTCTTCATCAAGTTAGTATCTGTGATTATAGTTCGGATGATTCTGGTAAGGTTACGCGAATACTTGAACATCTCTGAATATTGTTTCTCGACTGCGTCAATTTTTGCCTTGGCCTCGTCCGCCCACCTTGAGGAAATGGGCTCGAGGGAATGTAAGAAAGTTAAGTTCTCAAAATAGTGATCAGGGAACTGCTCCTCCATGTATGCTCGCTTAACTGCAGTTTCAGCGTCCAATGGTGGAGGTGCGGGGAATGTTAGGTCGGTATCCTTATGTGTGGAGGGCTCAATGGCCTCCTCACCCTTTCTAGGCCGCTTAGCAGGAACCTTGCGCTTGCTTTGCAAGTCTGTATCTCTCGGCGCGCTCCTTTCCCTACTGAGTTTTTCTTGGGATGAAATTGGGTATTTTGACTGCGACTTGTCATCTTCTCGACTGCCTTGGTAGCCTTTGTATCGCTCTGGATCTAACCGAACGGGAGAGCGAGAGTGCGAGGTCTGCGACTGATAAGAATCATAAGGCCTTCTATCCTCCCTACCGCGGCTTTCGCAGCGATCATGCTCAACATCATGAGGGGGTCTGGTCATGCTGCGGCGTAGTTTCCTGATGTCATAGTGAGCACGAGACATTGTACCTGCACAACAATGTAAATGGAATTCAGAACCAGTATTCTCATAAGAAGTAAGTGCTGTGAAGTGGGGTGTTATTCTGTTAAGTGCATCCTAAGTGGTGTCCCCCCTCCGACAAACCAGATTCTGAAGCCGAGCTAGTGCGAGTGGGCTCTTTAGCCTTAACAGGAGTAGTCTCCTCTGAAGATGTAAAAATTAAAGGATTTGTGCCAAAATCCTCGGAAGTGTAGATAGTTTCAGGTAGGGGAAGATCTCCCAAGCCCCGGAATATAGGGTTATCAGTAGTAGGGGCATCTCCTTGGGAAGCGTCTACTGGCGGTTCTTTACGAGACACTGATTTTTCAGGAGAAATAGCATCCCCAGGGGTGATGTACCCTTCTCGGTGCTTTTCAGGTATGTTAGCCAGCTCATCGTCTTGAGTCGAACTTGGAGAAGGTGAAGTTTGAAGTGGCATGGTGGGGCCTTTTGAACTCTCGCCTCTTTCTGGAATTACATCCACCGGAGGGATATATACATACGGACCTGAACCGTGACCTATGCTACGGGTAATGGATAGTAACCCGTGGTGATGAAGATATTCGTCCTTGAGGACCTTGTCGATGGTTAGAAATTTTTGGTCACCACTGACGAGCTGATGCATCCGATCAAAATATACTTGACCCGATATTTGTTTTGGATTATCAACTGCAAACAAAAAGAAAACGGATTAATGTGGTGGCGTGGAAATTCAGAGTCGATATTTAGAAAACCAGTGCCATACTTGATTTTGTCCATCTCCTAGCACACCCCAGCTGTTGCCTTATATAAAACCATTCCAGCTTGGAATCGCCGGCCTTGCTACTGAACGGTGCTGAAATTATTTTCCTTTTTGGGACAGACTCGAAGTAAGAGAAAGATGGAGTTTCTCGAGTCCGATGCTTGAAGTTATAAAAGAAATGAACATCATCAAAAGTGAGCTCTGTGCCTAAGATCTCGCGATATGCTACATATAAGGTATACAGGTAAGCGTAGGTGTTGGGATGCAGCTGCATGAGGGCA
This sequence comes from Allium sativum, assembly GCA_030737875.1. Lineage (NCBI taxonomy): Eukaryota > Viridiplantae > Streptophyta > Magnoliopsida > Asparagales > Amaryllidaceae > Allium > Allium sativum. The sequence goes on from CM060923.1 coordinate 649,562,911, forward strand.
ATCTGCATCTGTCTTAGAAAGTCGACGACAAAAGAAGAAAACGGTGGAATAGCTCCAACCATGCACATCAATCGGGTGATTGCCATAAATCCCTCCGGAGGATTATGAGGACGGTCGTTTTTCGACGGCACCAGGGTATCCTTTTTCAGTATCGCGTGCTTTAAGCATATTCGAGTAAGTCTGTCGTGGTCAATCGTTGATTCAATAGAATCTTGAGGTGATTCCAATATAATGGCAGATTCAAATTCGTCAGGAGCTCGATTATCTCCAACCCCTCCTTCCTCTTCATAGCCCAGGGAAATTCACTGTCAGAAGGCGTTTCGCTGTTATGCGCCTCTACTTCATAATCTGATCCCTCGTCGTCCCATTCAGGGTCTGAGGAAGAAGATATGTCGTCAAGAGTGACTTTATTGGATGTCTCTGGGACCTCCTTCTTTTCTGACAGTCTAGAAGATTGTCTTTTGGCCATGATCACTAAACTATCGAAGAAGTAATAACAGAAGTTAGAGTAAATTAGCCTGTGTCCCCCTGTACACATGTGTGAACTAAAGTGTGTACGGTGTGTGCAGAAGATGTAAAGTGAACACCTAAAAGTATAATGCAAAGTTTGGCAAAGCGGTGCTCAGAATAGTCCTTGATGTTTGTTTATGTTCGCAAGGCTCTATCCTAACTATCCATGAAGTCATAGACCAAAATTAATGTTAGTTGAATTAGTCAGGCTGTCTTTGCATGTCAAGTTAGATGCCTTTTAGATCGGTTCGGATATGCATGTGGTAATCAGTCCGGTGCGAGCACAATGATCGGATCGGTTCGGATGCTTCATTTAAACAAGTTCAGATCGAAGCAAGAAAAAGACGGGCTCGAATAGGAGGAGTATGGGCAAAGGATGATCTGATCGGATCGGCTGATTCCGACCCGAACCGTACAACCATTTAGTTCAACCCCCTCTCTCGTCTTTCTCCTTCGACCCGAACCGAGCTTTCTCCTTCCTCTTACTCTTCTGAAGCATCCAATATGAACAGAATCCATCTCCTTCTTCTTCTCTGCCCTGTCATCTCGTACCAAGCATCTTACCCAAAAATCAACGTAAAGTTAAGGCTTGTAAATTGGCACGACCAACAACTGCTCCAGGCCCCCTCCGCAACAGCTTCAAGGTGGCGACAAGGTCACCGACGACGAAGAAGAGAGGCGGAGGACATTGTGTCAATGCCAACAAATTTTCACACTGAAATCGCTTAAAACGTTCATGGATTCAAGTCAGAACTAGTTAAAGGAAGATTAAGTCGTTGTTTGAAGTCCTACCTACGAATTTATTTAGAGAAATCGGAGAATTTCTTTCGTGAATTCAAGAATTGGAATTAGGTTTTTTCCTCTTCGAAATTGGGGCAAGTCACTGAAAATGTAAAAGTAAAAGAAAGAAAAGAGGAGGATGGATTTATATACTTGGGTGAAGAAGTCTCTTCGTGTTCCTAATAACGTGGCACTCCTTTCCGTTCAGACATATGTCTGGCCCGTTATTTTGGTGACGGCGGATTTAAAAGGGAACCTATCCAAACTAGAACATAATCCCATGTATATACTCATGGCCCATTGGTTTAAGAAAACACAAGTCGAAGAGCAAGAGCCATCCGGACCGGAGTGCGAGCTTATATGATCCGAACTAGGATGGAATAGTGCGCACTGAAGTGATATTTGAACCGAGTTTAAAGAAAAATAAAGAAAAGATTACTTGGAGGGACTGCTGGAAATTGCAAAGGATTCTCAAATTTGTTAAAAATAAAGGAAATAATCCAAATGCTACATGACGTATATATATAGACATCAAGAGACGCAGCTTTCTGAAACGACGTATCTCTATATATCAGTGACAATGACTTCTCAACGATTCAAAACTAAAGATCAATGTATAGATGATATCAGGGCACACTTCATCTTCGATAGAAGCATCCCTTAAGGGGGAAAAATGTTAGCCTACTTTGTGAAATAGGCTACACAAAGACGAAAGAATCAGTTGTTGAAGAAAATTCTGCCAAGCATCCGGATCGGATCGGAGTGCTTCAGACAAAATCAAACCAACATACGGCGAGAAAAGGGGCGCATGCTAATCTGACCGGATCGGGGATGATATATCCGATCTGAACCCCATTTGTTAAATCGATCCGATCTGAACTAAGTGCTCCATTCTACTCCGCTCCACGATCTCCTGGATATTCGGGGCAGTTACACCCACTTTCTACCCACGTTGGCCACTAACTTGATGCGCTGGCGACACCAGAACTCATCTGATCCTGAAAGTCATGGAATGGAGGACACATGTGACCGATCCGACCCGAATTCATGAACGATTTTCACCTATAAATACCCCACAAAGAGGCATTTAGAGGGGATTTTGGCACTCTGAGAGTTTGAGTATCTTTGAGAACCGAATTCCAGCACTCCCAAACAATCCAAATCATCATTCAAAGTGTATTTTGAGTATAATTGAGTGAATGTATATGAAAAATGAGTGAGAATGAGTGAATATCTTGTTGTATTTTCCTCTACATCATCAAACAAAGTGATATAAAGTGGACGTAGGCTCTTTAACGCCGAACAACTATAAATCTTGTGTCTCTTTTCTGTTTTTGATCTCATTTTATCGTAATTTTAGTCAATTTGGGTGTTCGACCCACTTTTTGGTCTAACAGGTTTATTGTGAACTGTGTTTTTAACGACATTTGTTCTTTAACCCGATTAATAGTGAAATGTGATTTGGAATTTATAAATCTTTTTATTAAGATTTAATGAGAATTTTCCAATGTAACGTTTTCCAATTTAATATATTAAATTGATATTGAATGGAATTCGATTTGATAATGAGCTTCTATGGAGGAAGAATGTTAATACATATGGAATTTAAAAGGCAATGTCGTTATTCCATTTATATTATTAGTCGGATATAGAAATTGATAGCTATTATATATTGACCTGTTTTCCGTGAAGATTCCATAATTAATGGAACGTGATTTAGGTTTATCGTAAACTGTGTTTAAATGACATTAGTTCTTTAACCCAGTTAAATACAGGATTACATGTCTAACATTGTATTTCGAACTGTATGGTCGATCTCTGCTAAATATATATCTGTTTGGTGGCAGAGAATTTATTCTCTTGCTTAACACCCTTCTCTAAGACGTCTGAACTTAAAGGTTATATATTGGCAAAAATCAATAGGACGATGTAGATTGTCATTGTGGCCTGTTTGATTTCCCAAAAATAAATAATCATTAATATTCATTTTTGGGAAGATTAAAGCCAAGTGGATTTTTAATGAATCTTTAATTAGATTGAAAGGTGAATATGATAATTTAAATTAACAAATTCGGGAAATGATCGAGAATGGAGTAGCACCAGTTTTACTCCAAGCGGTAGTTAAATCTTTAATTAATTTTGAACGTGAAATGGTAATCAATTTTACCGATAACACCATGGTGCTAGATATGGAGTATTACCAGTTTTCCTCCATGGGATGAATAGGTCGGGATTGGGATAATGGCAGAAATGATTACTTTGGTATGGTTCGATAATCCTGACTAGTTGATAAACCTTAATTTGGTTTAGAATTAATATCCAAAGGAAGATTAAAGAATAAATTTATTGGATTTATCTTTGATAAAATTAATGGGAATCTTTCCCAAAGGATATGAATATATAATAAAAGAATATTCCGATTTGGAATGAGGCGTATGTTGTGTTTTTGTAGCACTTGTTTATTATATACGTGAGTTATTCGGAAAGGACTGGTCCATTCTGAATAACTGATTCGACGATAAGTTGACGATGAAGACGGTGGTTGAAGACCGGCGGTCTTCACATCGTTTGGATGATTACTAATGTCTAGATTGGGCTGTACACCCAAGACAAGGTAATAAGTGGTGATCATCCAGACATACTTGGAGATCGACCGGATATGCAAGGACTTCTCTCCTGTATTGGACATATGGGACGAGGAATAAGGTACCTCCAGTTTCGTTCAGACCCAGAACAAACTAGTAAATGGATGTGTGTCTGACATTGGATGAGTGCAATGCATATATGCTCGGTTTTATGGGCTACGGGTTGATTCTAGGGATGGATTGGCTAGCCAGGTATGGTGCGATTCTAGATTGTGAGAGGAGGGTTGTTAGACTTTTCACTTACCATGGGAGGACACCTCGAGATTTCTTGTGACCCTAAAAGGTCTGTCGTGTTTGTTTCTTAGAGTCTCTTGACGTATCTATCAATGATCTGCAATCTGTACTAGTAGTCCATGTGCATTCTGATGTTTTTGAGGAGGTTCGGGGCTTACCTCCGAGGGGCGAGATCGATTTTCATATATACTTGGTAGACAATGCAAAGCCAGTTGCATTACCTATGCGCCGTATGACTCCAAGGGAAAGAAGAGAGCTTAGCAAGGAAGTAGGGGAGCCACTTGAGAAAGGATTTATCAGGCGAAGCATATCTGAATGGGGTTCTCCTGTAGTATTCGAACTAAGGCGGGTGGTTCGCTTCACTTATGTGTGTATTATAGAGAGTTGAATAAACTCACAAAGAAGAATAGGCACCCACTCCCGAAGATAGATGATCTATTTGACCAACTTATTGGTGCATCAGTATTCCCTCAGTTAGACTTGGCCACGGGGTTTCATCAATTAAGGGTGGTCGAGGACAATATAGACAATACCACCTTTAGGACTCCAAATGGTTTTTTTGAATGTCTCGTTATGCCTTTTGGGTTGACGAATGCACCTGCCTATTTTGTTGATATGAGCAGTAAGGTGTTTCGAGAGATTCTAAATAAGTTCGTCGTGGTCTTTGTTGATGATATCCTAATCTTCTCAAAGAGCGAGGAAGAGCATGCCCAACATTTGAAAGAGGATTCTAAAACTCTGTGTGCACACCAACTTAAGGTGAAATTCTCCAAATGCCATTTTTGGAGAAAAGAGGTGAGATTTCTAGGGCATGTGGTCTTTAAAGATAGGATAGCAGTAGATCTCGCAAAGGTAGTTGCAATTCAAGATTAGAAAATCCCAAAGAATGCAGTGGAAGTGAGAAGCTTTCTTGGATTGGAAGGCTATTATAGGAAGTTCATTAAGGACTTCACAAAGATAAAAGCCCTACTCTTGTAACAACCCAGAAAATCAGAACCTATTTAAAATATTTATTTTTGCAATTTTAATGAATTTTGAATATTTAAAATGGTTTATTTCAAATAACAACAACAAGAAATTTAATTTGAATAGAATTAGAACGTATATTTATTTGAATCGAAGTTAGAATATAATTATTTATTTTAATTATAAAAGGAATTGGAAATGGCGCAGTAGTTTGAAATTTCGATTTCAACTTCAAATGAATGTACATGATTCAAAATAAACCGGATTTTAGCGAAACCAAAAATATTAGAATCTTTTTGAAAATATCTTTCCAAAGAATCTTAAAATCCAGATTTCCTAGCGAGAATAAAAAGTTATGTCCAGTTGAAATTTCAGAATAGTCGCTATGGAAATATAGCCCTTGAAAATAGTGATTTTACAAACAACCTCCTTTTTCGACGAGACCACTTTTGTTCGATCCGGAATGTCAAATTATTGCTAGATTCCAATTTTCATAATTTTTGGAATTAATGTGTGAGCATGGCGAATTTAAACGCTTTTGGTAATTTCAGTTTGAATTTAATCGACTTGAAAATAACTGTTTTTTAAACAGTCTCCAAATTTGACGAAATTAGTTTTGTTAGGACCGTATCATCAAAACATAGCTAGATTTATTTTTTAGGAATTTTTGGAGTCCATATGTGGCCCCAATAAATTGAAATGTACGTTTAAATTGAATATATATTAATTTATATTGTAATGTACATGAAAATTGATCGAAACAGCCGAACTGGCTTACGATACATATCCCATTGTGTTCGGAATAGGGGTAATTAGCTAGGCGCGATAGTCGTTGGGTATCGTATGGGGTTCAAATCAAAAAGTTACTTTTTGGAAAATAAAATAATATTAATTATATTAAAATAAATATGCTAACCCTAACCCCCCCCCCATTTTCCACTTCAGCCCCGCATTCAAAATTGAATAGAAAGAAAAAAAACCGATCCACTTTCGATCCGCCGCCCTCCCCCCCACCCCCATCGGACCACCGCCCCCCATCGCTAGCCCCCTTCCCCCCAGCAACCCCTCCGACTATGACCCTCCAGCTCAGGCCCCGTCCCCTCTCTCTTCCCCTTTTCTATCCCAAAATCGCCGTTCTCGAAGAAGTGGGCTGCGCTGCCACCACCTGGACCACCCCCTCCCCGATACCCAGCGCACCTCCTCCGACCACCAACGCCACCCCCACCCCCATCTCCGCTGTAGGTTTTCTTTATTATTTTTCTTCATGTATTTAATGTAAATAGGTTTTAAAATGGTTAGCAAAATTAGTTTTATATATTATGGCATTGATAAGAAAATATGTGATTATTATTTATATAGTTATGGTATAAAAAAATGATTTATATAATAAAGACAAGTGTGAACCCATGCTTCGCGCACGGGCTGGGAAAACTAAAAAGTAGTTGGAATGTAGCATAGTAGGCATTAACCATTTGAAAATTGTTTAAAAAGAGCATATTACTATATGTATTTTATTGGTAGCCTACATCTTATTTTTTATATTTTTGAAAAGCAACATACTATAATGGCTAAGAGAGTAATAGTTCGGATTAGTTGGGTGCTTATAAATATCGGAAAGGGTGCATAATATAATTATAGATTTCTTTTTGGCAAAATTATCATTATTATATATATAGTGGAGTGAATAAAATATATTATGCATAAGGTTATGAAAAGTTATGGTTAATACCTCTAAGCTATAAAATCTTTATTTGGCCAAACATTCCCCGTTATATAGTTTAGCAAATAATTCCCAAAATTAACGATTGAGCAAAACTGATTTATACCTTAACATGTTGGCACATAGTAAAATCAAAATAACACTGAAGATCGTTCTTTATTTAATGTTCGTTTGTTAATATTGATTTAGTCAGCAAGGTGGCAATAGATATTGAATAGCTTCTACCCTACGACATCTTCAGACTAAAAGATATAAAGGGGTAGTCGTGCTAAGTACAACCACGCATGTGTTTGAAACGCATGTACTGCTCCATTTATTCATGTACCAAATGCATTATGGTTGCTTCTATCTTACCTCTTCTCCAACAAAATAAAAATGAAAAGGAGTCGGTCCTGCTTAAAATAAAAATAAGAATAAACATATGCATACATATTTAAAAATAACATGTTTTGATGTTTAATACCCTAAAACACATAGATAATGTTGGTCTATAAAAGAATTTGCCTTGGCTTAATGATTTTGCTTCCAACTTGGGGGATAAATCTTCTTTGCATATAATCTTGTTCTACAAACCATTCCCACCTTTTTTTTAACCCTTATCAATAACTCTAGGTCGCATGGATAGACTAAAACAGAATTATAACTATAATTTTTTATTATAGATCAGTGCAAATTTACCAATAAAAAAGTAACTTACCTACACAGTATTTGTACAATTTAATGGAGACATAACACAGTAATAGCCAATTTATGCGCACAACTGTCAAAAGAATTCCAACTATCTATTCTCTGCTTTAGCAATAATTTTTCATAGTGTTAACTCAAAATAGAACCAGGATCTTACTTGTCCAGTGTCCTATTTTTTGTTTTTGGTGTAGTATTGTAATAACCCGGAAATCTGTGCCAATTTAAAAATTTTATTTTGCCAATTTTAGCGAATTTTGAATATATAAAATGAATTATTTTTAATAATATTGATGAAATTTTTTATTTTGAATAGAAATTCGAACGTATATATTTATATACTTCGTCGTTAGAATATAAATAATTATTTAAACTATAAAAGGAATTGAAAATGGCGCGGTAGTTCGATAATTCGATTTCAAATTTCAATTGAATGTACCGGGTGCAAAATAAACCGGATTTTAGCGAAACCAAAAACAATAGAATCTATTTGTGAATATCTTTCCAACGAATCCAAAAAATTGAAATTTCATAGCGGGAATCAAAAGATATGTCCAGTTGAAAATTCTGAATAGTCGCTATGGAATTCAGACCCTTAAAAATGGAAATTTTGCAAACAACCTCGGATTTCGATGAAACCACTTTTGTTGGATCCGCGATGTCAAATTATTGCTAGGTTTCAAAACTCATAATTTTCTGAATCAGTATGTGAGTGTGGCAAAGTTAAACGTGTTTTAACAGTTTTAGTCAGTTTGGATCGACCAGAAAATGGCCATTTTTCAAACGGTCTCAGAATTTGACGAAATTAGTTTTGTTAGGATCGTATTGCCAATACGAAGCTAGAAATAATTTATCTGGAATTTTCTAAGTCTGTATGTGGCCCCGATAAATTAAAACGTGCGTTCAAATTGAATATATACTGGTTTATATTGTAGATTTAACGAAAACTGATTGTAACAATCGAATTGGCCTTCGTGACCAATGCCATTATGTTCGGAATGGGGGTAATTAGCTAGGGACGACATTCGTTGGGTCTCATTTCAAGTTCGAATAAAAAGTCAACTTTTTATTTAAAATTAAATGGAATAAATTAATTATATAACTCCTTCACCCCACAGTTTCTCTCTCCCCTCTCTCATTATTCATTCTGAACGAGATCAAACCAAAAAAAGGGGAAACTGTGCCATCGTTAGTCCCCCCCCTCCGTCCACCGCGCCGCCGGAGGTCCCCTTCGCCTGCACCAAGTCGCGACCCCCCTCCTCCTGTAACCCGCCCCTCCATGAACCCTAACCCAATTCGATTTCTAGACCCACCCCAAACCGCCGTTGGCCGCCAGTGCCACCCCTCCTCAGCCCTGCGCCGCCCCTCCGATCTCCCCCTCCTTACTCTCTCTCTTCCCCTATGCTAAGACCGCTCCAATCCGCTGCCACAACCCTAACCTGCCGCCACCACCATCCAAGAAGACCACCGCTGCCATTCCCTTGCTCCGCCAACCACTCCAAGGCTGTGCCACCTCTGTGGGCCCATGCCGGTGAGTTTTTAATTATATTTTCATTTATTTGGTTAAGGAAAAATATAATATTTGGTTAATAAAAAATATAATATTTGGTTGAGGAAAAATATGATTTTTATATTATAGAAGTAATAAAAATATGATTTTTATATTATAGAAGTAATAAAAATATGATTTTTATATTAGAGAAGTAATAAAAATATGATTTTTATGTTAGAGAAGTAATAAAAATATGATTTTTATATAGTAGAGATTATAAAAATATAATTTTTATAAGGAAGACAATATAAAAATATGATTTATATATATGTAGCGAAATAAAAATCTGATTTTTATTATATAGATAGTGGAATAAAAATGTGATTTTTACAGCGTTGAAATAAAAATGTGATTTTTATTATGAACAGTGTGAATAATAGTGCGATGGAATTGACCGGCAGCAAAACAGAATCCAGACAATTCAAAAATAAAACTGGCGAAGTGGAACTCTCGGTGAGAACTCCTCACCTTTTATTTATATTTCTAGTTAAAATATATACTAGGATGCAGACGGTGTTTAGTAGCACCCGACACCCATCGTCCACAGACCATGGACGGCTTGTTTGTTTGTTTGTTTGATTTTAATGAGTAGTTGATTGTGTGATGTGATGCGAAATGAAATAAAATATTTTATAGTGGAAAATATTTTATAGTTAAAAATAGGATTTTTAATGTGTATTTAAAATAAATTAATATAAACAAATCGGACGATTTGTTTGTATACACACATTAGACTGATATTGATTGGGACGATTAATTGTACACATCGCCCAACTGCACAAATAAAATCTGTGTTTGATTGTTTGAAAACCCCACACGGGTATTGGGGTGATATATGACATACACTAATCCCAATAATTAGTTGTATGTTGATCGATTGATTGACAGACTGTTATAAGCGTTGAATATTTATATTTGATGCTTATAAAGTGTAGAATGCACTTTGGATGATGGTTGATGATTTGTCATTGTTGATATATACATGCGTTGTATGGAAATCCATAGAAATAAAATCTATGGTAATTGATTGGGCCTCATTCCAGTTTTGAAAAAGAAATATTTGAAATAGAATATTTGAAAATAGAAATATATGAAGCCGTGTTGATTATATTGACGTCATTTTGACGCAAACGATATTTATAGCGATTATATTCGTTTTTATAATGAATATTGAAAAGTGATTTCAAAATCGAATATTTTGAAAAGGAATTCGAATCGAATTGAAAGTGAACGGAAATCAATTTGAATTGAATAGAACTGAAATTGAATATAATTGAATTCGAATTGAAATTGACTAGAAATGAATTCGAATTGAAATTGAATTGAATTGAAAATGAACTGAAATTGAATTATTAATCGATTTGAATTGAAATCAATTTGAAATGAATTTAAAACGATTTATATAATATGTTTTAAAAGGAAATCGACGAAGTATATATTATAAATATTATATATATAATATAATGGCCTGAATAGAATGCGTCGCGCTGCGGTAGTTCGTGAATTTCGACCATTGACTTCGAATGGATATTGCTAGAGATCCGACCGTCGGATTCTCCTAAAACCGGAACCATTGGGTTCGTATCGAAAAGAGCTTTCCAACGAATATTAGAATTTAGAAATCTAACGGTTGGATTTGGAATTATGTCCAAATCAAATTTGGAAAAGGTCGCTGTAAGTGCAGTTCGATGGCCGTTATCGACTGTACGGGCCTTGATAAAATTATTAAAAATAGTAATAATTTGTGTAAAATCATAAGAAATGATTTGGGAAGAATTGGGATGAAAACTCCATACTTGAAAAGATAAAAATAGATTTTTATCGTAATGAACTAATTTTGAACCAGAATTATAATTCTATTTATTTTTAAATAAATAAATTGAATTTGAAAAGGGTTTTAAAAGTAATCAGAATTTCCAATAATTGAATTGGAATGGATTTGAATCGAAATTGTCTTTGGAATATTTCGATCTTGGATATCGTGATGATACAGGTATTGTTATGTGAATTTGGAAGATATATTTATATCGTTATTTCCAATATGATATTTGTTGGTCGTAGAATTTGATATTGAATATAAGCCGATATATTTTCTATTCAGAGCCTTGTATTTAATATCAAATGTGATTTGGGTTTGCAATGAATGGTGTCTTCATTAACACTGTTCTAAAGCCCAGTTGAGAAAAAGATTAAATATTTTTATTTAGATTTAATGAAGTGTACCAATTAAATAATATTTAATTGGAATTGAATTGGTATTGATTTTTGGGTTTATCGTGAACAGTGTTTTTAATAACACTTGTTCTTTAACCCGATAATTAATGGAATGTGATTTTGGGTTTATCGTGAACTGTGTTTTAAATGACACTGATTCTTTAACCCGGTTAAAGATTAAAACTAAGTGGAGTTTTAATGAATCTTTAATTAGATTGAAAAAAATCGAGAATGGAGTATCACCAATTTTACTCCAGGCGATAGTTAAATCTTTAATTAGATTTGAACGTGAAATGGTAATTGAATTTACCGATAACACTGTGGTGTTAGATATGAAGTATTACTAGTTTTACTTCATGGGATGAATAGGTTGGGATTGGGAAATAAAATAAATGATTATTTCGGTGTGGTTCGCTAATTCCGACTAGTTTGAATTGATATTCAAAGAAGATTAAAGAATAAATTTAAAGAATTTATCTTCGATAAAATTAATGGGAACCTTTTTCCCAAAGTATAAGAATATTTGAATAAAAGAATATTCTGAATTGGAATGAAGCGTATGTTGTGTTTGTGTAACACCTATTTATTATATACGCGAGTTATTCAGAAAGACCGGGTTTATCCCATTCTGAATAACTGATTCGACGTGGTGTCGAGGATAAAGATGGTGGTTGAAGAAAGGAGGTCTTCACGTCGTGTGGGTGATCACTGATGATCTTGATTGGGCCGTACATCCAAGAGGAGGGAATCAGTTAGTGATCGTCCAGACGTGCTTGGAGATCGATGGATATGCGGGGTACTAGGTGCCTCCGGTTTCGTTCAGACCCAGAACGAACGTATAAATGGACTGTGTGTCTGACATTTGATTTTATTTTGTGTGATTGATTTCTATTAAATATATATCTGTTTGGCGGCGGAGAATTAATCTCTTGCTTAACGCCCTTCTCTGAGACGTAAGAGCTCAGGGGTTATATATTGATGGATATCAAACGCGTGGAGTGAATTGCCTGTGTGGCATGCCTAAGTGGCAAATGATCGAGGCTTCTTTTGAAAAGCAAAGTCTTGTGGTTGATGATCAAAGCACGGCCTGTGTGTCGTAGCTTTGTGTAACGTTGATTCGCGAGTCTCACATCCTGGTGATGAACCAAAAACGGGAGAGGACCTCAGGAAGGACATGCGTTTCTTTCTAGCTAGAAGTGGCGTAAGTGGTTTTACACGCCCTGACGAGTTTGACTTATGTGGTTGTTGTTGTTGCGAGGCGCCTCGGTTTGATCGGATGATACGGGTCTGATGGAGTCATTCGTTGGCTCATTTACGCCCCAAAGGGCGAGGAAACGCAGTGTTCAGGCATTTTAATCCACATCAGTGGACCGACCCTGACGATCCAAAGGTCACTCGAGCTCTGACCCGAGGCTCGGGCTAGACAGTCTCGAATCGGTAGAGGACTATCTTTTGCCTCGGTTCACAGATGGAAATCCAACTTCCAAATACGTGACATTTGCGGTTTTGATTGTAGACCCTAGTATGGCGACATGATATATGGTACCCATGCCGCCTATGATTGGTATTTATGATTTGAAGTTGTTTTATATACTATGCACTTATAATAGTATCAAATGATTCGTTTTAAACGTACTAAGCATGTTTGGCTATTATAAGGGAAACCCTATCCCCCGGCTTGCGTTGCATTGTGTGATAGGACCTGGGTCTTATAATAGCTTCATTTTTCCAAAAAACATTGCGCTGTTTTGTTATATGCACTGGTATTCTTGGGAGGAAACACGTTTTGTGTTATACGGCGTGGTCCCTTGATATATCTGATTTAAAGTAAAGTGTTAAATAACTGTTTTAGTTCTCACACCAGTCCGATGACTGACCTGGAGTTTATTGTTTTTAACCTAAACTCTGGGTGCCCTTATTTCGACACGGGCAGCTAGTAGTTTTGGTTTTGCAGATTTATATTCACAGGATCCTGGTTTACAGTTGGAATGATATCCGGAAAGCTTTGTATCCGTATATCTCCTTCAGTTGTGTATTGTATTATTTTCCGCTGCTATGTAATTTATTGTAATCTCTGATATTTGGTAAATGTGTAATATTGATTCATACTCTGTATATTCTTGTATTCTGATGGAATTGTTGTAATAAACAATGAAATGTTCTTCTGTTTGCGTTCTATTTTTTCGTGTTCTCAAAACAATCAGGCGTTTCGAACGGTCTTGGTCGGTTTAGCGATCGATTCGGATCGAGCGAAATTGGCTTGACGTTACAAGTATGGTGATCCAGGAAGAGCACTTTTAAGTCCATACTTCTCATACACCATGAGAACTTCAGTCTCTCTTGATCTGCTTGTACCTATATTAGCAAAGCATTGGATACATTGCATAAGCTGCATAAAAGATGGAAATAGGGAAAATGTTAACATAGGTTAAACCATGAAAAAAATGTCGAATAAAATTGAAAATAATACCAAGCTATATATATCAGAATTAACTAATGACATAATGAATCAATGAAGCTAGGAAATACTTTAAAAGAAATACAAAACTTAATTAGAATGTTACTAATCAACATATAAAAACTGACACATACGAACAACAAAAATATATATGTTATGCAAATTATAAATTAATGGTGAGATGCATTTTTAGATATGTAATAGGAATATAAAGTAATAATTAATTCTTTCTTACTTTTCTATAGACTTTGGTTTTATTATATGCAGTTCAACTTAAATATCTAGTCATTTCCTGTATCATCACATGGATAGAAGGGACATCAGTGCAAGATATGGTTCTAACAGTACTGTATTACCATACATGTGAAAAATGGGTTACTGAATAACTTTTCAATACCATACATTTATCTTTTTCTTGTGAATTTTTGTTTTATATAAGTCAAAACATGTATTACTATTCTATTTTTAGTACAACCAATGGTAAGTGAATTTTCTACCATGCCTTCCTGAGTAAACTTAACAATTTAGAGTTTTCTACATTTTAAATATTTTATCCTATGAAAACCACATAAGGTGATATAAAAAAACAAAACATATGAATGTAGTCTAAGACGTGACTTTACCATAAGCCAACAGATGGAGAAATATTGCCATCTTGTATTTGTACCCTCCTCGCAGAGTACAGTAAAAACAGGGGCCCCATTGTAACATATAGATTTACATATCTAATAAGCTACAGACCGGACCAAAACATGTAGCACTTTGTCCCGAAATGGGGATGATGGCATCACTGCAATTGGATACTATCTATTCATAGTTAGAGCAAAGAATGAATCCATTGATCGCTAATAAATATCAAATTTGCAGTACTGCTGAAGCAATATAAAAGTAGATAGAACTGTAAAGAGACACACTGATAAGGAAAGCAAGCGAACGGTTAGTGTACAACAAAACCTGATTAGAAGAAGTACAAAAGGAGCCAAAACAACCGTGAATGAAACAAAAAGCCTCAAGCAACAGAAAAACGATATGCATACAAAATATTGTTACATTGGTTTTTCTAATTTTTGAAATACCTAAAGTGCTTAAATGATAATATATATCAACTGTGATGTAGCTGCATAAAATCATCTGAAATCTAGCCATTAGCCTTATTCCATACATTCTAGTAATGTTTTGCCTATACAACAACAACCTCAAAAAATAACTAAACTATCCACGGATAATTTTAATGTCATGCTTATGTACTTCAGTTAATAAAGCAAGAACGAAGTATGTCTACGAATAGGCTTACCTCGAATGCAAATCCAAAATAACCAGACAATTTAGTCTATTGAGCCTAAGATTGAAGGTGCAATTTAATCAAATGCAAAATATAGTATATAGATGAAATGCTTAATACCACTGCTATAGCAGACTCTATGGGCTGAGGTTAGATGGTTGACAGGGTGAATTCCAAATAATACTATTCTTTCCTAACGGAGAATGTCTTTTTAGCAGTGGCTAGTATACTGTTATCAAATGCAAATTTCTTGTCTTAATGTGAAAACATGTACAACATAGCAGGACCAACGTTAAAGAGCAGTAATCATATCAAAAATTGTGTTGATGAAATATTTATATGCTGCATTCAATGTAAATAAACATCCAAAATATAAAAGGAAAAGTGCCCCAAACTAAGTGAAGCATATAATGCATATCCATAAGAACATATAATAATGAGGCGTGACTGCGTGAGATACTCAGCACAAAAACCAAACAAATCGGGCATCAAAATTTATAACAAATTACTAACTCATGCATGTCGATGAGAACTGAGAGCATATAAGAGTGAGGCATGAGATACACATTAGAACAAAGGCACAAGATACACAGTAAAATGGCCATGACATGGAGGAAACCATGATAGAAATAGATTTCATCCAAATAGGGAAGATAATAGAACGACCATGATATGGATGATGCTTGGACATGAACATGCTTTTATCTAAACTTCATCTAAATAGCAGTGAAGTCAAACAAGCTTCCAAACAGGAAGCGCCAAATATAACTTCAGATAAATCTATGCTTCTGCACTAAATAATCAAAAGGACAAACCCCACACAAAATATAATATCAGCTAAATTTATGCTTCTGCACTAAATAATCAAGGATAACCGCACACATATATACTAAATATTCTATGTCTTGATTCCCTAGATAATCATCACTCATAAAGTCAAGAAAAAAATCATAGATTCTGGTACGATCAAGTAGTTACTCAAAAAACTAAAGTACTTTTAATAAAATAAAATAAAATAAATGTAAAGCAACAATCGAAATGGCATGTTTTTCCCACTATAAAACATAATTAACTTCAATTCGTTTACGTAAACATAAGCAAGAAACTTGACGCAGTCTTTGAAGACCATACTCTTTGTACTTGTCGAAATCAGCTAATATCGTTGTTGTATCTTTGAAAATGCAGTACAAAAGGTTGCTGCAATCTGAAAATTTAATACCTTCAGGTTAATAACTTGACAATCTATATGGATACAGAAGCATGAAATGAGTTCGAACATAATTTATATGCTCGAAATTTCGATTAATGCATTAAAACAAATAATATTAAGCAAGAAACTATTAATGCATTAAATTTAATACAACTGCAAACGGGATGCCCATCAAGCGCAAAATTCAATGCCTTAAATGCGTTAACCTGTTAAATGCTAACTACATATACTAACCCCCGTTCAAGCAAAATATGTAGAAAAACATTTCAAGCCATAGAGTGTTTGTATGTCATTGATATTTTTTTGACAAAAATGGAAAATAAATAAAAATAAACTTGCATATCGGATGCAAGCCTAGATCAGTTTCCTAATCTGCACTTAATGAAGCAATAGATATTACATTGTCAGTTATCATTTGAGCAATAAATTATAGGCCAATGCAATCTAAGCAACAATCTGTTCAAGTTTGAAGTCTGAAACACCAAAAACCTTAATAACAGCTAACTTCAGTTTAACAATAACCTATTTGGTAATATAATGTAGACAGTAACACAACAAACAATGCTCTTACATATTAAACATGTTACTTGAAATATCCAAATAACATTTGGACATATTTGTGCGTTCAGGGTAATCTAAGTTAGAATAAACTGACAAAATGATAGAGGATATCAAATACACTACATAGAGATAGCAATGAAATATAAAACCCAGCCCAATTGTATATATATGTAATTGTAGAGAGACCAGCACGTCTAAAATATGAACGTCAATTGACATGCAAAATAAAATACGACCACCCAATGAAGACTATTACTTTTTGTCTCTTGAAATTCTAATTGGATTTGCTTCGCTAATTTATAACATTAAATCTGCTGACTTCATCCAATGACATGCAAAACAAAATTAGTCATTTTTCTTGAGACATTTGAAATCAAAAGAAATTAGAAGAGGATTTAAGATGCAACAAATTAACATTTCCCATAATCAACTTGGATCGAAAATAATATGGTTTGGACTTCACATAATAGTTATCTATATCCATAGATCATTAGCATAAGTTAGGAATTTTCTCCTGTGATCTAAAAAGAAATTTTTAATGCTGTGGTGCTTGAACTTAAGTTATAGAGAAGAAGAAAAATTTATCTCCAGTAGTATTAAAAAATGAAGAGACATTGTAGTGAACCAAGATCTGAAGTAATATTCATTGAGTACATATGAAAAATAGTAACTTACCAATAAATTAACATTTGTATACAGTCACAATGCATAGTTAGCCATAATAAATATTTCTATAATTACACACACACATTAAGCTAATTCACCAAATTAATGTGAGCGAGTATACAAACAATTCATGGAAATAAACATGTTACGGTGTTAAACTTACTATTGCAGTCATACTTGAGATGCATATTACATTTTATTTATATTTGGAAAGTAAATGTAAGTTTTTCCACTTTATTAAGATGCCAATATTTAACATGGCAGAAACTATTTTTAAGATGAAATCATAGCTTGGATTTACTTTTGGATTCTAACCTGAAATAATAAAAATTAAACGTAATAATCATGGTATCTCCTATATGCTTGGATTTAAACTTGAATCCATAAAAATTGATAGTAACAAAAATGATGATAGTGATGCCATTAAACCGAAACATAATGGTTATATAGGTAATTAGAACTTAACAGGTGGTCCAAAATATATTTACCATGATTGATTACTTAACAAATATAGTGAAACAAAATATTGTCACTGATAATTTTTATCTATAAACAAATATTTACAAATGGAAGCAATTGTTATTGACAACTTGCCTAAAACCTCAATGTTTTTATTTCACTATGTCAAAATGTTTATGCCATATTTTCCATAAAAATTTAGCATAATACATGTTCGAAGTTTTCAATATTTATTATCATTAAACAAATCCAATAATCATGCAAATTGCATTAACCTTTTAAAAAAGACAATTATTAATACCCTACCATTAATAATCTTTCGGCAAATAATTATGCCACTTAATTGATAAAATTAATCTTACAATAATAATTGTTTGTTATGGCTAAACCTGACATGGATGTTCTGAGTAGTAAGTTGTCGTTGTTTGTATAATAAGAAAAACAATGTTTTCTTCTTTTCTATCATTACTGTTGTTTAGATAGGATTTCCTGCTCTATGAAATTAGAACATTAGAAGCAGAAAAATTAGAACTGATTTTGCATTTAAACTCGTATAAGGCATGACAAATAATGCAGAAAAATTACCTTGAAATGAAACCATTAATTCATCTCCTAAATTAATAGTGTTGGCTCGATAATCTTTAATCTACAACTTTCACTTCCATCGTTTCCTACCAAAGAAAACATATATGATCAATCTCTGAAATTCCACAAAATAAAAACCACAATTACAGAAATTGAATGAAAACACTATCAGGTCATCAATAATTTGCCATTAAATTTTTCAATCTTTATATTGGAAGCACTATTCCGATATATTTCTTCCACTGAAACTGTGAATCTCAGTATCTTGGATTTATATAAAAAAATCACTTGTATAAAAGAAGCATTGTTTAAAATATCCATCTTGGAAAAATAAATATTTCGGAAAGAATACAATAAACAATGAGGTTACAACTAAGCAGACTATTTTTTTCATTAGCCTTTAAACACATTTCACTCAGTAATTAAACATTTCTTTTTATTTGCATGATGCATTATATCCATCAATAATAAACCACAGACAAACACAAAAGATGTATATAGTAACAACCAATACGTGACTGTCATAGATCAATTTTGCTAAAAGCTTGCATTTTCCTACCTAAACACATCATGGAAGTTGGTCGACTTCTGATGTTAAATTTTAGAAGTTGCTATTTAAATATTAGTGCTTTATAAAACCATACCAATTAATAAATCTCTGACACAACCAATTTTTCAAATTTCCTACAGAAAACAATTGTCAAAAGTCAACTATCATCCAAAATTTCTGAAATGGATTGATATCCATTACAGCAAAAAAAAGCAAAACATAAGATGTTGGTCGAAGTAAAACAAAAAAGAAAAAAAGAATGTTGCTATAATCAAAGCAAACATAAGAATTATTAGAAAGTAAATACATCGCAAAAAAATGGAAAAACCAATTGCAAATTGACAGTATCAAGTTTTGGAAGCAGGGGTAAAATTAAACACCGTCTATTGACTTAAAAGAAACACAAAATAAACATGTAATATATCAAAAATGGATTAATATTCTAGTAGTAAGCAGTTTTACCATAGGAAATCGTGCAGCTGAACAACACAGGTGCTATGGCATCTAATATCTAGGAAGTGAACCGAAATTGGGAATGAAATCGATCCACGGAAGAAATTATCTAATAAGATAATTTGTTTTCTGTTAAGAAAAAACAACAGGGTGAGGATGATGGATCTGAAAATGGGTGATGGCGCGGCAGGACCGATAACATGCTGCACTTTTAAGTAAGATATCAGGGACTTCGATCTGATATCCATAAATATAAAGCCACCGTAAAGGCAAAGGCCAACACTTTGACAAATGTTGTAATGATTTCGGTAGAAGGGCCAAGAGAAAAGGTAAACAAATTGGGTACTAATAACACACAATGGCGAAGATCTGAAGTGGAAGGTGCTGGCTATGGTTGAAGGAGAAGAGGCCAGTGTCGACGTTGGGTAAAAGGCTCAAATTTGGGGAGGCAAATATTTTTGGGTTTTGATGGAAAAGGGAAGGAGAAGCTGGGTATGAGAAAAGACGTTAATACTTCGGGACGATGCAAAAGAAAAAAATAAGTAAAGCGTGACCTTTGAGTTTAAATTTCTTAGAAAGGCTGTGAGCTCTCGAATCCGAACTCAGTAATTGTAATATAGTATAGATATGATTTTTTTTATAACAAAAATATGATTTTTATAATATAAACATCGTTTTAAGAATATAATTTTTATGTAGAAAATAACGGTATAAAAATATGATTTTTATATATAAAGATTTGAAATAAAAATATGGTCTTTATTATGAAGAGGGCGTTAGAAAAATATGATTTTTACATGTATGGTTTTGAAATAAAAATATAATTTTTATTATATATATATAGCAATGTAAAAATATGATTTCTAATTATGTAAAAAGTATATATTTTTATATGTATAAAGATTATATTTTTATATGTGAAAAGAATATATTTTTAACATTGAAAAGACTATATTTTTATGATAGGAAAGATATGATTTTTAATTATATAAAAATATGATTTTTAGCGATAAAAATTCGATTTTTGTATATATGAAGTAGCGATAAAAATTCGATTTTTATATATATTAAGTAGCGATAAAAATATGATTTTTATTATACATACAGCAAAGTAAAAATATGATTTTTAATATATAAACATCATATTAAAAATGTGATTTTTATTATGAACAGCGTGGAAAGGACTGCGTTGGAATTTCGGACAAATCCAAACGGTTCATAAATTCAAAAATAAAACTGGAGGAGTGGATCCCAAAGGTGAGAACTCCTCACTAAAATTTCTTGTACAGTTATTTATTTTATAACTACATATATGAATTGCTCGCCGTCGTCCACAGACCATGGATGACTTGTTTGATGATAACGTGTTGTGAAAATTGATTGTGATGTGGAATGGAACAAATAAAATATTCATGTGTTGAAATAAATATTTTATCGTTAAAAATATAAATTTTAACGTGTATATGAATAAAATAAATATTCATTTACAAATCGAACAATTTGTTTATGTACACCCATTTGACTGATATGGATTGGGATGATAAATTTTACACATCGCACAACTGCACAAATTAAATCTGTGTTTGTTGTTTGAAACCCCACACGGGTATTGGGATGATATTTGACGCACACTAATCCCAATTATTCAGTTGTATGTCATTCGATTGGTTGACAGACTGTGTAAGTGTTAATTATTTATAGTTAATACATATGCAGTTGTGTGATGCACATTGGATGATTGGTGATTGTTTATCATTGTTATTATATACATGTATTGTATGAAATCCATATAATCAACATTATATGGTAATTGACTGTGTCTGATTCCAGTTCAGAAAGAACGAATATTTTAAAATAACGAATATTTTAAAATAATATTCAGTCAAAGATCAAAATATGATTTTGATGTTCGATTTGGGATGGACACAAAAATATTTAAATACATAAAGCCGTGTTGATTAGATTAACGTTTTTTTGACGTGCATGATATTTATATCGATTTTATTCATTTTTATAATGAATAAAAAGGAAGTGATTTCAAAATCTGATGTTTGAAAATATTATCATTTATATATCGATGATATGGAATATTCAATTTTGAGTTGAAATTGAATATGATGTTAAAATCATTTTGAAAACCAATTTAAAACGATTTATAAAATACGTTTTAAATGGAACTCAACGAAATATATATATATATATATGTGTATATATATATATATTATATATATATATATATATAAAGGCCTGAAAAGAACGCGCCGCTGCGATAGTTCGCGAATTTCGACCATTGTCTTCGAATGGACATTATGGGATATCCAACCGTCGGATTCTCCTAAAACAGGAACCATTGGGTTCGTATCGAAAAGAGCTTTCCAAGGATATGAGAGATTTGAAATCTAACGGTTGGATTTGGAATTATGACCAAATCAAATTTGGGAAAGGTCGTTGTAAGTGCAGTTCGATGACCGTTTATGGAAATCGACTGTATAGGCCTTGATAAAATTATTAAAAATATCAATAATTTGTGTAAAATCATAATAATTGATTTGGAAAGAATTAGGATGAAGAATTCCATACTTGAAAAGATAAAGATATATTTTGTAATAACCCGGAAAATGCGAGCCAGTTTGAAAATTTTAAATTGGCAATTTTAGCGAATTTAGAATATTTAAAATAGATTATTTTAAATAAAATTGATGAGGAAATTTATTTTGAATATAATTCGACGTATATATTATATACGTCGTCGTTAGAATATAAATAATTATATATAATTATAAATAGAATTGAAAATGGCGCGGTAGTTCGATAATTCGATTTCAAACTTCAATTGAATGTACCGGGTGCAAGGCAATCCGGATTTTAGTGAAACCAAAAACATTAGAATCTAATTGATGATATCTTTCCAACGAATCCGACAAATCGAGATTTCATAGCGGGAATCAAAAGATATGTCCAGTTGAAAATTCTGAATAGTCGCTATGGAATTCAGGCCCTTAAAAATAGTCATTTTGCAAACGACCACGGATTTCGACGAAACCAGTTTTGTTGGGTCCGGGATGTAAAGTTATTGCTAGATTTCAAATTTCATAATTTTTCGAATCAATATGTGAGCGTGGCAAAGGAAAACGCGTTTGACCAGTTTCAGTTGATTTTAATCGACTGGAAATTGACCATTTTTCCAACGGTCTCAGAATTCGACGAAACTAGTTTTGTTAGGACCGTATCGTCAATACGAAACTAGAAAATATTTTTCGAGAATTTTTAGAGTTAGTATGTGACCCCGGTAATTTGAAATGTACGTTTAAAATTCAATAAAGTGATTTAAATGTAAATTTAACGGAAACTGATTCAAACGATCGAATCAACATACGAGACATGTCCCATTGTGTTCGGAATGGGGGTGAAACGCTATGGACGACAGGCGGTGGACCTCGTTTAGAGGTCGTATGTAAAAGTCAACTTTTTGCAATTAAAATAAAATAAATTAAAAAATTAAATTACCTCTCTCCCTTTTCCCCCATTTACTCTGCCCCCCCCCCCCACCGATTAAGTTCATTCAACAGGAAACAGAAAAAAAAGAAGAAGAAAAAATCGCGCCTCTCCTCATCGATCCCGCCCATCCTCGCCGCCACCGTCGCGCTGACGCCGACCTCCCCAGGCCAGACCCTGTAAGGACCCGTAACTTCCCCGTGAAGGAAAGCACGAATACTTTGAGAACAACACACAAAAGGACGCAGACGGAAGAACATTTCATTGTTATTACAACAATTCCATCAGATACAAGAATATACAGAGTATGAATGAATAAATTACATTCGATAAATATCAGAGATTACAATAAATTACATAGCAACGGAAAATAATACAAAAGCACAACTAGAAGTGATACACAGATACAGAGCTTTCCGAGCATCGTTCCAGCTGTAAATCAGGATCCTGTGAATATAAATCTGCAAAACCAAAACTACTAGCTGCCCGTGCGGAAAATAAGGGCACCCAGAGTTCAGGTTAAAACAATAAACTCCAGGTCAGTCATGTGACTGGTGTGAGAACTAAAACAGTTATTAATATTGGTTTTAAAGTTAGGTAAATCAAGGGACCACGCCGTATAACACGGAACGGGTTTCCTCCCAAGAATACCAGTGCATAGAACAAACAGCGCAATGCTAAATAAAGAAAAATGAAGCTGTTATAAGACTCAGGTCCCATCACACAATGCAACGCAAGCTGGAGGATAGGGTTTTCCCTTATAACAGCCAAAGCATGCTTGATACGTTTAAAACACATTATTTTGATATTACTATATGTGTATAGTGTCAAAACAATTTCACATCATAAATATCAATCATAGGCGGCATGGGTACCATCTATCATGTCGCCATACTAGTTCTACAATTAAAACCGCAATACACGTATTGGAAATTGGATTTCCGTCATGAGCCGAGGCAAGGGGCAAGCTCCTCTCCGATTCGAGACACTCTAGCAAATGTCTCAGGACCCCACTATGATCCTTGGATCTTCAGGGCCGGTCCTCTCTTACTTTTGAGGATTGGCAATTCCTGAACACACGTTTCCCGGTCCTTACAGACCTATATCCGAGGCGCCTCGCATTCCAACAACCACACAGGTGAAAAGTATATAAATGTCAGGGCTGGTAGGTCACTGACACCACCCTAGCTAGAAAGAAACGTCGTGCTCTCCCTGCAGTCACTATCCCGTTTTTGACTCATACCGAGGTGTGAGGCTCGCGAATTCACGTTATACACAAAGCTACGCCACACAGGCCGTGCTTTGATCATCAACCACAAGACTTTGCTTTTCAACAAAAGCCTTGATCAATTGCCACTTACGCGTGCCACATTGGCAATTCACTCCATGCGACTGATGTCCATCGATATACAACCTCTGAGCTCGTACGTCTCAGAGAAGGGCGTTATGCAAGAGAATAAATTCTCCGCCGCCAAACAGATGTATATTTAATAGAGATCAATCAACACAGAATAAAATCCAATGTCAGACACACAATCCATTTACAAGTTCGATCTGGGTCTGAACGAAACCGGAGGCACTTTCCTCGCATATCCATCCATCTCCAAGTACGTCTGGACGATCACCAACTGATTCCCTCATCCTGGGTGTACAGCCCAATCAAGATCATCAGTAATCACCCAAACGATGTGAAGACTTCCGGTCTTCGACCACCGTCTTCATCTTCGACATCTCGTCGAATCGATTATTCAGAATGGGTATAAACCCGGCCTTTCTGAATAACCCACGTATATGATAAACAAATGTTACACAAACACAACGAACGCCTCATTCCAATACAGAATATTCTTTTATTCACAAAATCACATTCTTAGGGAAAGGTTCCCATTAATTTTATCAAAGATAAATTCTACTAAATTTATTCTTTAATCCTCCTCTGGATATCATTTCAAACTAGTCGGGATTAGCGAACCACACCGAAGTAATTATTTATTTTATTTCCCAATCCCAACCTATATATCCCATGGAGCAAAACTGGTGATACTCCATATCTAACACCACGGTGTTATCGGTAAAATTAATTACCATTTCACGTTCAAATCTAATTAAAGATTTAACTATCGCTTTGGAGCAAAACTGGTGATACTCCACTCTCGATCACTTTTCAGATTTGATAATTTAAATTATCAATTCACTTTTTAATCTAATTAAAGATTCATTAAAACTCCATTTAGTTTTAATCTTCTCAAAAATCAATATTATGTCTTTAACTGGGTTAAAGAACCAATGTCTTCTAAAACACGATTCACGACAAACCCAAATCACATTTGATATTAAATACAAGGCTCTGAATAGAAAATATATCGGCTTATATTCAATATCAAATTCTGAAACCAACAAATATCGTATTGGAAATAACGGTATATAATATATCTTTCAAATTCCCAAAACAATATCTGTATAGTCACGAAATTCAACATCGAAATATTCCGAAGATAATTTCGATTCAACTCCAGTCCAATTCACGTATTGGAAATATTGATTACTTTTTAAAATCACTTTCAAATTCGATTTATTTATTTCAAAAATAAATTGATTTTAATTCTAGTTCAAAACTAGTTCATTTCGATAAAAATCTATTTTTATCTTTTCAAATGTGGAATTTTCCAGCCCAATTCTTTCCAATTCACATATTATAATTTCACACAAATTATAGATATTTTTAATAATTTTATCAAGGCCCGTACAGTCGATTTCCATCAATGGCCATCGAACTGCACTTACAGCGACCTTTTCTGAAATTGATTTGGACATAATTCAAAATCCAACCGTTAGATTTCAAATTTCTAATATTCATTGGAAAGCTCTTTTCGATACGAACCCAACGGTTCCGGTTTTAGGAGAATCCGACGGTCGGATCTCCCGCAATGTCCGTTTGAAATAAATGGTCGAAATTCATGAACTGCCGCGGCGCGGCGCGTTCTATTCAGGCCATTATATATATATATTATATATATATTTCGTCGATTTCTAAAAACGAATTTTATAAATCGTTTTAAATTTGTTTAAAAACCATTTCAATTTCTACATTCAATTTAAATCGATTGGATTTCAATTCAACTCGAATTCATTTCCATTTTATTTAATTCGAATTCAAATTCGTTTCAATTCGATTCAAATTCAAATTCGTTTCAATTCAAATTGATTTCAATTTAATTTCGATTTGAATTCAATTAAATTTCAGTTCGTTTTCAATTCAACTTGAATTTGTTTTATATTCAATTCCATTCGAAGTCCTTTTATATTCAATTCAAATTCGTTTTCTTTTCAATTCGAATTTTAATCTAATTCAATTTGAATTTCATTTCAAAATATTTAATTTTGAAATCACTTTTCAATATTCATTATAAAACGAATAAAATCGATATAAATATCGTTCGCGTCAAAATAACGCAACTCTACTCAACACGGCTTTATATATTTCAATAAATTCGTTATTCTATTCAACAAATGAATATTTATTTCATTCAACACATGAATCTATATTTCTTTCCACACACGACTAATCTCAACACATGAGTACTGTCCACACATCACTATTTTTGTTAAGTAAAATATTTTATAAAACTATGGTATCTATCGTTTGATTTTAATTAGACTCCACCGTAAAGTAGATTCTAATCGTAAATATGATAAAGATGTAATTTTTATTATTTAAAATATTTCACTCAACACATGAACCTCGTCAACACATGACTATTTTTATATTCAACACATGAATTTTCTTTTATAATATTTCTTATTTTCCCGATTGGAATGAGGCCCAATCAATCACCATATAACGTTAATTATATGGATTCCATACAACACATGTATATAATAGCATTAATAAACAATCAACCATCAACCAAAGTGCACTACACTGTATAAGCATCAAATATAGATATCTGACGCTTATAACAGTCTGTCAATCGACCGATCGACATATTTAATCAATCAGGATGAGTGAACATCAAATTTCATCCCAACACCCGTGTGGGGTTTCAAACAATCAAATACAGATTTTATTTGTGCAGTTGGGCGATGTGTAAAATTTATCGACCCAATCAATGTCAGTCAAATCAGTGTACATAAACAAACCGTCCGGTTTGTAAATGAATATTTTATTTATTCACATTCACGTTAAAAACTATATTTTTAACGATAAAATATTTTATTTCAACACATGAATTTCTATTCAGTTCATTTATTCAATAAAATGATATTTTTATTTTTCTAACATATTTTAGAAAATTTCGGCGGCATAACGGCACGATACTAGAAACGGGACGAGGCCTAGCCTTATCCCCGGTCTAGTGAAGGCCCACGCCATTCACACATCAATCAAATCAATTTCAATTCACCAAACAATTCAATTCAAACCAATTAGACTAACCAACTACACATCCAAACAATTAAACAAACAAGCCATCCATGGTCTGTGGATGACGGGTGTCGGGTGCTACTAAGCACCGTCTGCATCCTAGCATATATATATATATATATATATATATATATATATATAACTAGAAAAAGAAATTGAAAGGTGAGAAGTTCTCACCGAAAGCTATCCAATCATCTTGACTCTTCTTCTCGCCTTTTTATCATCTTCTTGTGCTCGTAGTCACTATATATATAAAAATCACACATTTTTATATTTCGATGTCTTTAAAATAAAAATCACATTTTTATTTGTTCACTTTCAATTTAAAAATCATATTTTTATAATCACTTCATATATTTAAAAATCGAATTTTTATTTCGTTATTCAATATATAAAAATCATATTTCCTTACCGCTAATAGATAAAAATTCTATTTTTATAACGCTATTCTCTATATAAAGATTTCGCCTTTTCAAAAATATAGATTTCATCATTATAAAAATCATCACTTTACTTCAACGTATATAAAATAAAAATCAGATTTTTATTTCGCTACATGTACAAAGATGATATTTTTATATTCTCTATCCTATAAAGATTATATTTTTAATACTTTAAAAATATAAAAATCCTATTTTTAATATTTCTATATAGTAAAGATTATATTTTTAATATTCCTATGATGTAAAAATTATATTTTCATTGCTTTAAAGATATAAAAATCATATCTTACTTCTTCTACTCAATAAAAATTCCGCCTTTTCTATTTTAAAAATATGATCTTTTTTATTCTAAAAACCCGATCTTTTCAATTTTAAAGTTCAAACCTTTCTCTTTTTAAAGTTTAAATCTTTTGCTATTTAAAATCTAAAAATAAAATCAGTTTTTTTTTAAAACCTTTTCAAAATCAGTTTTCTTTTTATTTATATAAAATAAAAATAAAATAAATAAGTAAAAAAAAACTTACAGGGGGGCTCGGGGTTGGTTGGTGGCGCGCGGGACCAAGGTGCGGCGTTGGCGAGGCCAGGGGGCGGCGGGGGAAGTGCGGACGGTGGCACAGGGGTGCGGTGGCTTCCTGCGAGGTGGCGGCGGTTTTTAAGGGGAGGGGGTGTTGAGGAAGAGGGGGTCGCGGAGGAAGGGGAAGAGGAGGATCGAGGGGGAGGCGAGGGGGGGTCAGCGCCGAGGTGGCGGCGCCCCGATGGGAGGAGCGACGGCGCTCCTCCCCCCCTTCGTCTTCTTTTTTTCTTTTTTTCTTTTCATTTAATCTGATTCAAGGAAGAATATAAGAAGGGGGGGGGGCTTTTATAAAATTTTTATTATTTAATTTATTAATTTTTAATTTTTAAATCCATGAAGGTTGACTTTTTCATACGACCTCTAAACGAGGCCCACCGCATGTCGTCCATAGCGTATTACCCCCATTCCGAACACAATGGGACATGTATCGTTGGCTGATTCGATCGTCTCGATAAGTTTCCGTTGAATTTACATTTAAATCGCTATATTGAATTTTAAACGTACATTTCAAATTACCGGGGTCACATACTAACTCTAAAAATTCTCGAAAAATATTTTCTAGCTTCGTATTGACGATACGGTCCTAACAAAACTAGTTTCGTCGAATTCTGAGACCATTTGAAAAATGGCCAATTTCCAGTCGATTAAAATCAACTGAAATGGTCAAAACACGTTTTCCTTTGCCACACTCACATATTGATTCGAAAAATTATGAAATTTATAACCTAGCAATAACTTGACATCACGGACCCAACAAAAGTGGTTTCGTCGAAATCCGAGGTCATTTGCAAAATGTCCATTTTTAAGGGCCTGAATTCCATAGCGACTATTCAGAATTTTCAACTGGACATATCTTTTGATTCCCACTATGAAATTTCGATTTTTCGGATTCGTTGGAAAGATATTATCAATTAGATCCTAATGTTTTTGGTTTCACTAAAATCCGGATTGTTTTGCACCCGGTACATTCAATCGAAGTTTGAAATCGAATTATCGAACTACCGCGGCATTTTCAATTCTATTTATGATTATATATAAATATTTATATTCTAACGACGACGTATATAATATATACGTTGGACTCTATTCAAAATAAATTTCTCGTCGATATTATTTAAAATAATCTATTTTAAATATTCAAAATTCGCCAAAATTGCCAAAATAAAAATTTTAAACTGGCCCAGATTTTGCGGGTTATTACAGACCCCCACCTCGCGGCTCCTCCCTTCTTCCCCCATCTCCTCTCGGTCCCCGCAACTGCAAGCCCTAGCCGCCGTTCGCCTCACCTCCGCCGCCCCCTTGAATCACGCGCCACCAGTTTCTCCCCCCGACCCACTGATGAACGCGCAGCACACACCCCTTCTTCGCAAGAAACCCAAATCGAGGTGACCTTTGTAATCCCTTTTATTTGTGGCTATTTCTTCGATTTTAGAAACTGATTTTATTTGATTTTGAAAACCAAATAAAGATGTGATTTTTATTCGTTTGAAAACCAAATAAAAATGTGATTTTTATAATGATTTAAATATGAAAAGACGGTATTTTTAAATATGAAAAGACGATATTTTGATATAAGTAGCGAATTAAAAATATGATTTTTACTTCG
The DNA here is from genome assembly GCA_030737875.1 of Allium sativum. Taxonomy (NCBI): domain Eukaryota; kingdom Viridiplantae; phylum Streptophyta; class Magnoliopsida; order Asparagales; family Amaryllidaceae; genus Allium; species Allium sativum. The sequence continues at coordinate 649,592,981 of CM060923.1, forward strand.
GTAAAAATATAATTTTTATAATATAGAAAGGTTAAAAATATAATTTTTAAACTTGTGAAAGATTAAAAATATGATTTTTACACTATGGAAGTATTAAAGATTTGACCTTTATTATGTAGAAGGAACAAAGATGTGATTTTTGTAATTATAAAATTAAAAAGGCGAAATCTTTATTTTTGAAAAGGCGCGATTTTTAAATATTGAACAACAAAATAAAAATTCGATTTTTAAATATTGAACAACAAAATAAAAATTCGATTTTTAAATATTGAACAACAAAGTAAAAATTCGATTTTTATATATTGAATAACGAAGTAAAAATTCGATTTTTACCTATGTAGTGGCTACGGACGACGAAGATGACGAAGATGCGATAACGATGAAGATTTCTATCAAGAAGAGTCAAGATGATTGGATAGCTATATGTGAGAACTTCTCACCTTTCAATTTAATCTTTCTAGTTATATATATATATACTAGGATGCAGACGGTGCTTAGTAGCACCCGACACAATCGTCCACAGACCATGGACTTGTTTGTTTGGTTGCATAGATTAGTTAGATGATTTGATTTGAAATTGAATTGTTTGGTGAAATGAATAGATTTGATTGATGTGTGAATGGCGTGGGCCTTCACTAGACCGGGGATAAGGCTAGGCCTTGTCCCGTTTTTAGTATCGTGCCGTTATGCCGCCGAAATTTTCTAAAATAAGTTAGAAAAATAAAAATATCATTTTATTTAAAGAATGAACTGAATAGAAATTCATATGTTGGAATAAAATGTTTTGTCATTAAAAATATAATTTTTTTTTATCGTGAATGTGAATAAATAAATATTCATTTACAAACCAGACGGTTTGTTTATGTACACCTATTTGAAGGACATTGATTGGGTCGATAAATTTTACACATCGCCCAACTGCACTAATGAAATATGCGTTTGATTGTTTGAAACCCCACATGGGTGTTGGGATGAAATTTGAAGTTCACTCATCCTGATTGATTAAATATGTCGATCGATTGATTGACAGGCTGTTATAAGCGTTAGATATCTATATTTGATGCTTATACAGTGTAGTGCACTTTGGTTGATGGTTGATTATTTTTCAATGCTATTATATGTGGGTAATGTATGAAAATCCATATAATTAACTTTATATGGTAATTGATTGGGCCTCATTCCAATTTGAAAAATAAAGAATATTATAAAATAAAAGTTCATGTGTTGACAGTACTCATCCATTGAGATTGGTCATGTGTTGAACGAAATATTTTAGTAATAAAATTTACATCTTTATCGATATAAAATAAAAGTTCATGTGTTGATTGAGATTGGTCATGTGTTGAACGAAATATTTTAGTAATAAAATTTACATCTTTATCGATATAAAATAAAAGTTCATGTGTTGACAGTACTCATCCATTGAGATTGGTCATGTGTTGAACGAAATATTTTAGTAATAAAATTTACATCTTTATCGATATAAAATAAAAGTTCATGTGTTGACAGTACTCATCCATTGAGATTGGTCATGAGTTGAACGAAATACTTTAGTAATAAAATTTACATCTTTATCGATATAAAATAATGGTTCATGTGTTGACAGTACTCATCCATTGAGATTGGTCATGTGTTGAACGAAATATTTTGATAATAACAACTATTTTGAAAAAGAAATATTGAAAATAGAATATTTGAAAATAGAAATTTATGAAGCCGTGTTGATTAGATTGACGCCATTTTGACGTAATCGATATTTATATCGATTTTATTCATTTTGAAATGAATTGAATATAAAACGATTTCGAAATGAATTGAATTGAAAACGATTTCGAAATGAATTGAATTGAAAACGATTTCGAAATGAATTGAATTGAAAACGATTTCGAAATGAATTGAATTGAAAACGATTTCGAATTGAATTGAAAACGATTTCGAAATGAATTGAATTGAAAACGATTTCGAAATGAATTGAATTGAAAACGATTTCGAAATGAATTGAATTGAAAACGATTTCGAATTGAATTGAAAACGATTTCGAAATAAATTGAATTGAAAACGATTTCGAATTGAATTGAAAACGATTTCGAAATGAATTGAAAACGGATTCAAATTTAATTGGAAGCGAATTGAAATGAATTCAAATTGAATTGAAATTTGAATTGAATAGAAATGAATTTTAAAACGAATTTATAAAGAAGAACTCAATTTTGATTTGAATTGAAAAGGAAGTTGAAATTGCTTTTGAAACGAATTTAAAACTATTTATATAATTCGTTTTGAACAGAAATCGACGATATATATATTATATATATAATATAAATGGCCTAAATAGAACGCGCCGCGCCGCGGCAGTTCGTGAATTTCGACCATTTATTTCAAACGGACATTACGGGAGATCCGACCGTCGGATTCTCCTAAAACCGGAACCGTTGGGTTCGTATCGAAAAGAGCTTTCTAACGAATATTAGAAATTAGAAATCTAACGGTTGGATTTGGAATTATGTCCAAATCAAATTTGAAAAAGGTCGCTATACGTGCAGTTCGATGGCCATTGGTGGAAATCGACGGTACGGGCCTTGATAAAATTATTAAAAATAGTAATAATTTGTGTAAAATCATAAGAAATGATTTAGAAAGTATTGGGATGAAAAACTCCATATTTGAAAAGATAAAAATAGATTTTTATCGAAATGAACTAGTTTTGAACTAGAATTATAATTCTATTTATTTTTAAATAAATAAATTGAATTTGAAAAGGGTTTTAAAAATAACCGGAATTTCCAATGATTGCATTGGAATGGATTTGAATCGAAGTTGTCTTCGGAATATTTCGATGTTGGAATTCGTGGTTATACTGGTGTTGTTATGGAAATTTGAAAGATATATATTTATATCGTTATTTCCAATACGACATTTGTTAATCGTAGAATTTGATATTGAATATAAGCCGATATATTTTCTATTCAGAGCCTTGTATTGAATATCAAATGTGATTTGGGTTTGTCGTGAATGGTGTCTTCACTAACACTGTTCTTGAACCCAGTTGAGAAAAGATTAAATCTTTTTATTATAGATTTAATGAAGTGTACCAATTAAATAATAATATTTAATTGGGATTGAATTGATATTGATTTTTGGGTTTATCGTGGACAGTGTTTTAAATAACACTCGTTCTTTAACCCGATGATTAATGAATGTGATTTTGGGTTTATCGTGAACTGTGTTTTAAATGACACTGATTCTTTAACCCAATCAAAGATTAAAACTAAGTGGAGTTTTAATGAATCTTTAATTAAATTGAAATGATCGAGAATGGAGTATCACCAGTTTTGCTGCAGGCGATAGTTAAATCTTTAATTAGATTTGAACGTGAAATGGTAATTGAATTTACCGATAACACCGTGGTGTTAGATATGAAGTATTACCAGTTTTACTTCATGGGATGAATAGGTTGGGATTGGGAAATTAAAACAAATGATTACTTCGGTAAAGTTCGTTAATCCCGACTAGTTTGAATTGATATTCAAAAATAGATTAAAGAATAAATTCAAGAAATTTATCTTGGATAAAATTAATGGGAACCTTTCCCTATGAATGTGAAATTTAGAAACTAACTGTCGGTTAGCTAAGCAGAATGGTTTTCTGGATATTAATCTGATGTTGGTTTCGGCCTTCGGGGTTAATATTTGGGAAATTATTCTCTTGATTAATTTACGGTTAGTGACTGATGAATTGGAATGAGGCGTATGTTGTGTTTGTGTAACACTTATTTAAAATATACGCGAGTTATTCGGAAAGACCGGGTTTATCCCATTCTGAATAACTGATACGACGATAAGTCGAAGATGAAGACGATGGTCGAAGACCGGAGGTCTTCACGTCGTTTGGATAATTACTGATGATCTTGATTGGGCTGTACACCCAAGAAGATGGAAACAGTTAGTGATCGTCCAGACGTACTTGGAGATCGATGGATATGCGGGGTACTAGGTGCCTCCGGTTTCGTTCAGACCCAGAACGGACTTGTAAATGGACTGTGTGTCTGACATTGGATTTTAGTCCGTGTGATTGATCTCTATTAAATATATATCTGTTTGGCGGCGGAAAATTTATTCTCTTGCTTAACGCCCTTCTCTGAGACGTACGAGCTCAGGGGTTATATATTGATGGATATCAATCGCATGGAGTGAATTGCCTGTGTGGCATGCTAAGATGCAAATGATCAAGGCTTCTGTTGAAAAGCAAAGTCTTGTGGTTGATGATCGAAGCACGACCTTTGTGGCGTAGCTTTGTGTAACGTTGATTCGCGAGTATCACACCCGGTATGAACCAAAAACGGGAGACGGACATCAGGGAGGACATGCATTTCTTTCTAGTTAGGAGTGGCGTCAGTGCTTGAACTTGCTGACGAGTTTGACTCATGTGGATGTTGCTTATTATTACTTGCTGAAAAGCGAGGCGCCTCGTGATATCGGTTTCGGCCGATGCTTCTGGTCGGCCGACGGGCCAGGCTTACGCCCCAAAGGGCGGAGGAACGTAGTGTTCAGGCATAATAATCCACATCGGTGGACCGGCCCTGACGATCCAAGGCTTGCCTGCGCGCTTGCATGAGACATGGGCTAGATTGTCTCGAATCGGTTGAGGATCTTGCCCCTAGCCTCGGTTCATACCATAAATGATAACCCAACTTCCAATACGACGTCTTGCGGTTTTGATTGTAAACTTATATATGGCGACATAGTGTTATGGGGCATTCATGCCGCCTATGATTGATATTTATGATTTGAAGTTGTTTTATACACTATGCACTTATAATAGTATCAAATGATTTGTTTTAAACGTATCAAGCATTCTTGGCTATTATAAGGTAAAAACCCTATCCCCCGGCTTGCGTTGCATTGTGTGATAGGACCTGGGTCTTATAATAGTTTCATTTTTCTTTATTTAGCATTGCGCTGTCTGTTTTATGCACTGGTATTCTTGGGAGGAAACCCGTTCCGTGTTATACGGCGTGGTCCCTTGATTTACCTAACTTTAAAATAAAGATAAACAACTGTTTTAGTTCTCACACCAGTCACATGACTGACCTGGAGTTTATTGTTTTGACCTAAACTCTGGGTGCCCTTATTTTGACACGGGCAGCTAGTAGTTTTGGTTTTGCAGATTTATATTCACAGGATCCTGGTTTACAGCTGGAACGATATCCGGAAAGCTTTGTATCCGTATATCCCCTTCTAGTTGTGTATTGTATTATTTTCTGCTGCTATGTATTTAAATGTAATTTAAATCTCTGATATTTCTATGTAATATTTATTCGTTTATACTCTGTATATTCTTGTAATCTGATGTATTGTTGTAATATACAATGAAACGTTCTTTTGTATGTATTCTGTTGTGGCGTGTTCTCGAACTATCCGACACTTTCCTTTACGGGGAAGTTACGGGTTTTCACATTTGGTATCAGAGCCTTGGTTTACAAAGCTTAGAGAACAAGGCACATTAGAACCGTACGAAAGAATTCATCAGATATTGGATTAGTAATATCCAATGAGAATGACTCGTTAGAGATGGGATCAGTAGTATCCTAGAACGAGAGTGGAGAGTATATTTTTCAAATGAAAACAATTCTGTTTTGAAAATTTAAATCAACTATTCGTATTTGATTATTTGTTTATATTGATTTTGGACAATTCGGTATATAAAGAATTTGCATATACGCCTTGCAAACGTATATTCAAAGTTTTAATATATTAGATAGATATAGCATCACACTCTAGTCGCCCGGAGATGATATTGATGATAGCGATCGCATCATCAACATTTATGTTCGAGTTTCGAAGGTGTGATTTTCTATATATTTCCATTAGACTGGTGTGAGAACCAAAACTAATATAGCTAGAATACATTGTTGTGATTTGGCATCAAAAATGAGATTTTTGACTATATATCAAAGTTATGAATTTCAAATGATAATTCACTAATTGATTGATGTTTGTGTTGTTTGTTTAATTGTTTGATAATTTTGAATCATTATGCCTAACTGAATCAAATATTGAATTATATTGAAAATTGGTTGCGTTTGCTTGCATATACTTGTACTTTCATTGAACATGTCATAGCAAGGAGGCTAGAGCAGAGAATAAAATTTGTTTGCCCGACAAATAGGTACATGTTTACTACATAATTTACTGTTTTGTTTGGGTGATGATGATTTTATGAGCCTATTGGCTAGCCGCTTGGCTTTTTCTTTTTCTCTTTGAGATCTGAAGGACCGGGGAAGCTATTTGAAATTCCCCGATGCTCCCGGTGCAGGGGAGGTTATGGCGAAATTTTTCGAAAATTTAGGGTGTTAGCCAAATTTTTGAAAATTTGAAAATTCTCAGAAACTGAAAAGTTGGAGAATGGAAGCCAGATCGAACGTAGGGTTGATTAATCAAACCACTTTCGACTTTGTTCCTTTTCGGGGACGAAAAGTTTTAAGTGGGGGAGATTGTAACAACCCGGAAAATGCGAGCCAGTTTGAAAATTTTAAATTGGCAATTTTAGCGAATTTAGAATATTTAAAATAGATTATTTTAAACAAAATTGATGAGGAAATTTATTTTGAATATAATTCGACGTATATATTATATACGTCATCGTTATAATATAAATAATTATATATAATTATAAATAGAATTGAAAATGGCGCAGTAGTTCGATAATTCGATTTCAAACTTCAATTGAATGTACCGGGTGCAAGGCAATCCGGATTTTAGTGAAACCAAAAACATTAGAATCTAATTGATGATATCTTTCCAACGAATCCGACAAATCGAGATTTCATAGCGGGAATCAAAAGATATGTCCAGTTAAAAATTCTGAATAGTCGCTATGGAATTCAGGCCCTTAAAAATAGGCATTTTGCAAACGACCTCGGATTTCGACGAAACCAGTTTTGTTGGGTCCGGGATGCTATATTTCAAATTTCATAATTTTTCGAATCAATATGTGAGCGTGGCAAAGGAAAACGCGTTTGACCAGTTTCAGTTGATTTTAATCGACTGGAAATTGGCCATTTTTCCAACGGTCTCAGAATTCGACGAAAATAGTTTTGTTAGGACCGTATCGTCAATACGAAGCTAGAAAATATTTTTCGAGAATTTTTAGAGTTAGTATGTGACCCCGGTAATTTGAAATGTACGTTTAAAATTCAATAAAGTGATTTAAATGTAAATTTAACGGAAACTGATTCAAACGATCGAATCAACATACGAGACATGTCCCATTGTGTTCGGAATGGGGGTGAAACGCTATGGACGACAGGCGGTGGACCTCGTTTAGAGGTCGTATGTAAAAGTCAACTTTTTGCAATTAAAATAAAATAAATTAAAAAATTAAATTACCTCTCTCCCTTTTCCCCCTTTTACTCTGCCCCCCCGATTAAGTTCGTTCAACAGGAAACAGAAAGAAAAAAAAAATCGCGCCTCTCCTCATCGATCCCGCCCATCCTCGCCGCCACCGTCGCGCTGACGCCGACCTCCCCAGGCCATACCCCCACCTCGCGGCTCCTCCCTTCTTCCCCCATCTCCTCTCGGTCCCCGCAACTGCAAGCCCTAGCCGCCGTTCGCCTCACCTCCGCCGCCCCCTTGAATCACGCGCCACCAGTTTCCCCCCCCCCCCGACCCACTGATGAACGCGCAGCACACCCCCCTTCTTCGCAAGAAACCCAAATCGAGGTGACCTTTGTAATCCCTTTTATTTGTGGCTATTTCTTCGATTTTAGAAACTGATTTTATTTGATTTTGAAAACCAAATAAAGATGTGATTTTTATTCGTTTGAAAACCAAATAAAAATGTGATTTTTATAATGATTTAAATATGAAAAGACGGTATTTTTAAATATGAAAAGACGATATTTTGATATAAGTAGCGAATTAAAAATATGATTTTTACTTCGGTAAAAATATAATTTTTATAATATAGAAAGGTTAAAAATATAATTTTTAAACTTGTGAAAGATTAAAAATATGATTTTTACACTATGGAAGTATTAAAGATTTGACCTTTATTATGTAGAAGGAACAAAGATGTGATTTTTGTAATTATAAAATTAAAAAGGCGAAATCTTTATTTTTGAAAAGGCGCGATTTTTAAATATTGAACAACAAAATAAAAATTCGATTTTTAAATATTGAACAACAAAATAAAAATTCGATTTTTAAATATTGAACAACAAAGTAAAAATTCGATTTTTATATATTGAATAACGAAGTAAAAATTCGATTTTTACCTATGTAGTGGCTACGGACGACGAAGATGACGAAGATGCGATAACGATGAAGATTTCTATCAAGAAGAGTCAAGATGATTGGATAGCTATATGTGAGAACTTCTCACCTTTCAATTTAATCTTTCTAGTTATATATATATATACTAGGATGCAGACGGTGCTTAGTAGCACCCGACACAATCGTCCACAGACCATGGACTTGTTTGTTTGGTTGTATAGATTAGTTAGATGATTTGATTTGAAATTGAATTGTTTGGTGAAATGAATAGATTTGATTGATGTGTGAATGGAGTGGGCCTTCACTAGACCGGGGATAAGGCTAGGCCTTGTCCCGTTTTTAGTATCGTGCCGTTATGCCGCCGAAATTTTCTAAAATAAGTTAGAAAAATAAAAATATCATTTTATTTAAAGAATGAACTGAATAGAAATTCATATGTTGGAATAAAATTTTTTGTCGTTAAAAATATATTTTTTTTTAACGTGAATGTGAATAAATAAATATTCATTTACAAACCAGACGGTTTGTTTATGTACACCTATTTGAAGGACACTGATTGGGTCGATAAATTTTACACATCGCCCAACTGCACTAATGAAATATGCATTTGATTGTTTGAAACCCCACATGGGTGTTGGGATGAAATTTGAAGTTCACTCATCCTGATTGATTAAATATGTCGATCGATTGATTGACAGGCTGTTATAAGCATTAGATATCTATATTTGATGCTTATACAGTGTAGTGCACTTTGGTTGATGGTTGATTATTTTTCAATGCTATTATATGTGGGTAATATATGAAAATCCATATAATTAACTTTATATGGTAATTGATTGGGCCTCATTCCAATTTGAAAAATAAAGAATATTATAAAATAAAAGTTCATGTGTTGACAGTACTCAACCATTGAGATTGGTCATGTGTTGAACGAAATATTTTAGTAATAAAATTTACATCTTTATCGATATAAAATAAAAGTTCATGTGTTGACAGTACTCATCCATTGAGATTGGTCATGTGTTGAACGAAATATTTTAGTAATAAAATTTACATCTTTATCGATATAAAATAAAAGTTCATGTGTTGACAGTACTCATCCATTGAGATTGGTCATGTGTTGAACGAAATATTTTAGTAATAAAATTTACATCTTTATCGATATAAAATAAAAGTTCATGTGTTGACAGTGCTCATCCATTGAGATTGGTCATGTGTTGAACGAAATATTTTAGTAATAAAATTTACATCTTTATCGATATAAAATAAAAGTTCATGTGTTGATAGTACTCATCCATTGAGATTGGTCATGTGTTGAACGAAATACTTTAGTAATAAAATTTACATCTTTATCGATATAAAATAAAGGTTCATGTGTTGACAGTACTCATCCATTGAGATTGGTCATGTGTTGAACGAAATATTTTGATAATAACAACTATTTTGAAAAAGAAATATTGGAAATAGAATATTTGAAAATAGAAATTTATGAAGCCGTGTTGATTAGATTGACGCCATTTTGACGTAATCGATATTTATATCGATTTTATTCATTTTGAAATGAATTGAATTGAAAACAATTTCGAAATGAATTGAATTGAAAACGATTTCGAAATGAATTGAATTGAAAACGATTTCGAAATGAATTGAATTGAAAACGATTTCGAATTGAATTGAAAACGATTTCGAAATGAATTGAATTGAAAACGATTTCGAAATGAATTGAATTGAAAACGATTTTGAAATGAATTGAATTGAAAACGATTTCGAATTGAATTGAAAACGATTTCGAAATAAATTGAATTGAAAACGATTTCGAATTGAATTGAAAACGATTTCGAAATGAATTGAAAACAGATTCAAATTTAATTGGAAGCGAATTGAAATGAATTCAAATTGAATTGAAATTTGAATTGAATAGAAATGAATTTTAAAACGAATTTATAAAGAAGAACTCAATTTTGATTTGAATTGAAAAGGAAGTTGAAATTGCTTTTGAAACGAATTTAAAACTATTTATATAATTCGTTTTGAATAGAAATCGACGATATATATATTATATATATAATATAAATGGCCTGAATAGAACGCGCCGCGCCGCGGCAGTTCGTGAATTTCGACCATTTATTTCAAACGGACATTACGGGAGATCCGACCGTCGGATTCTCCTAAAGCCGGAACCGTTGGGTTCGTATCGAAAAGAGCTTTCTAACGAATATTAGAAATTAGAAATCTAACGGTTGGATTTGGAATTATGTCCAAATCAAATTTGAAAAAGGTCGCTATACGTGCAGTTCGATGGCCATTGGTGGAAATCGACGGTACGGGCCTTGATAAAATTATTAAAAATAGTAATAATTTGTGTAAAATCATAAGAAATGATTTAGAAAGTATTGGGATGAAAAACTCCATATTTGAAAAGATAAAAATAGATTTTTATCGAAATGAACTAGTTTTGAACTAGAATTATAATTCTATTTATTTTTAAATAAATAAATTGAATTTGAAAAGGGTTTTAAAAATAACCGGAATTTCCAATGATTGCATTGGAATGGATTTGAATCGAAGTTGTCTTCGGAATATTTTGATGTTGGAATTCGTGGTTATACTGGTGGTGTTATGGAAATTTGAAAGATATATATTTATATCGTTATTTCCAATACGACATTTGTTAATCATAGAATTTGATATTGAATATAAGCCGATATATTTTCTATTCAGAGCCTTGTATTGAATATCAAATGTGATTTGGGTTTGTCGTGAATGGTGTCTTCACTAACACTGTTCTTGAACCCAGTTGAGAAAAAATTAAATCTTTTTATTATAGATTTAATGAAGTGTACCAATTAAATAATAATATTTAATTGGGATTGAATTGATATTGATTTTTGGGTTTATCGTGGACAGTGTTTTAAATAACACTCGTTCTTTAACCCGATGATTAATGAATGTGATTTTGGGTTTATCGTGAACTGTGTTTTAAATGACACTGATTCTTTAACCCAATCAAAGACTAAAACTAAGTGGAGTTTTAATGAATCTTTAATTAAATTGAAATGATCGAGAATGGAGTATCACCAGTTTTGCTCCAGGCGATAGTTAAATCTTTAATTAGATTTGAACGTGAAATGGTAATTGAATTTACCGATAACACCGTGGTGTTAGATATGAAGTATTACCAGTTTTACTTCATGGGATGAATAGGTTGGGATTGGGAAATTAAAACAAATGATTACTTCGGTAAAGTTCGTTAATCCCGACTAGTTTGAATTGATATTCAAAAATAGATTAAAGAATAAATTCAAGAAATTTATCTTGGATAAAATTAATGGGAACCTTTCCCTATGAATGTGAAATTTAGAAACTAACTGTCGGTTAGCTAAGCAGAATGGTTTTCTGGATATTAATCTGATGTTGGTTTCGGCCTTCGGGGTTAATATTTGGGAAATTATTCTCTTGATTAATTTACGGTTAGTGACTGATGAATTGGAATGAGGCGTATGTTGTGTTTGTGTAACACTTATTTAAAATATACGCGAGTTATTCGGAAAGACCGGGTTTATCCCATTCTGAATAACTGATACGACGATAAGTCGAAGATGAAGACGATGGTCGAAGACCGGAGGTCTTCACGTCGTTTGGATAATTACTGATGATCTTGATTGGGCTGTACACCCAAGAAGATGGAAACAGTTAGTGATCGTCCAGACGTACTTGGAGATCGATGGATATGCGGGGTACTAGGTGCCTCCGGTTTCGTTCAGACCCAGAACGGACTTGTAAATGGACTGTGTGTCTGACATTGGATTTTAGTCCGTGTGATTGATCTCTATTAAATATATATCTGTTTGGCGGCGGAGAATTTATTCTCTTGCTTAACGCCCTTCTCTGAGACGTACGAGCTCAGGGGTTATATATTAATGGATATCAATCGCATGGAGTGAATTTCCTGTGTGGCATGCTAAGATGCAAATGATCAAGGCTTCTGTTGAAAAGCAAAGTCTTGTGGTTGATGATCGAAGCACGGCCTTTGTGGCGTAGCTTTGTGTAACGTTGATTCGCGAGTATCACACCCGGTATGAACCAAAAACGGGAGACGGACATCAGGGAGGACATGCGTTTCTTTCTAGTTAGGAGTGGCGTCAGTGCTTGAACTGGCTGACGAGTTTGACTCATGTGGATGTTGCTTATTATTACTTGCTGAAAAGCGAGGCGCCTCGTGATATCGGTTTCGGCCGATGCTTCTGGTCGGCTGACGGGCCAGGCTTACGCCCCAAAGGGCGGAGGAACGTAGTGTTCAGGCATAATAATCCACATCGGTGGACCGGCCCTGACGATCCAAGGCTTGCCTGCGCGCTTGCCTGAGACATGGGCTAGATTGTCTCGAATCGGTTGAGGATCTTGCCCCTAGCCTCGGTTCATACCATAAATGATAACCCAACTTCCAATACGACGTCTTGCGGTTTTGATTGTAAACTTATATATGGCGACATAGTGTTATGGGGCATTCATGCCGCCTATGATTGATATTTATGATTTGAAGTTGTTTTATACACTATGCACTTATAATAGTATCAAATGATTTGTTTTAAACGTATCAAGCATTCTTGGCTATTATAAGGTAAAAACCCTATCCCCCGGCTTGCGTTGCATTGTGTGATAGGACCTGGGTCTTATAATAGTTTAATTTTTCTTTATTTAGCATTGCACTGTCTGTTTTATGCACTGGTATTCTTGGGAGGAAACCCGTTCTGTGTTATACGGCGTGGTCCCTTGATTTACCTAACTTTAAAATAAAGATAAACAACTGTTCTAGTTCTCACACCAGTCACATGACTGACCTGGAGTTTATTGTTTTGACCTAAACTCTGGGTGCCCTTATTTTGACACGGGCAGCTAGTAGTTTTGGTTTTGCAGATTTATATTCACAAGATCCTGGTTTACAGCTGGAACGATATCCGGAAAGCTTTGTATCCGTATATCCCCTTCTAGTTGTGTATTGTATTATTTTCCGCTGCTATGTATTTAAATGTAATTTAAATCTCTGATATTTCTATGTAATATTTATTCGTTTATACTCTGTATATTCTTGTAATCTGATGTATCGTTGTAATATACAATGAAACGTTCTTTTGTATGTATTCTGTTGTGGCTTGTTCTCGAACTATCCGACACTTTCCTTTACGGGGAAGTTACGGGTTTTCACATATTTTTATCGAAATGAACAAGTTATAAACTAGAATTATAAATCCAGTATTTTTAATTAAATAAAATGGATTTGAAATAGTTTTAAAAATAACCAGAATTTCCAATATATGAAGTGGAATGAATTTGAATCGAAATTACCATCGGAATATTTCGATGTTGGATCCGGGATTATACGGATATTGTTTTGCGAATTTAGAAGATATATTTTATATCATTATTTCCAAAATGATATTCGTTGTTTTCAGAATTTGATTTGAATTTAAGCTGGTATAATTTCTATTCGGGGCCTTATATTTGATATCAAATTGGGTTTTGGGTTTGTCGTGAATGGTGTCTTAAATAACACTGTTCTTGAACCCCGTGTGAAAAGAATAAATCTTTTAATTAAGATTATTGGTGTTTCCAGTTAATTAACATTTAATTGGAATAAAATGGAATGTGAATTGCGTTTATCGTGAGACGTGTTTTCGAGGACATTCGTTCTTTAACCCGATTTACAGTGAAATTGGATTGGGATTTATAATCTTTTTATTAAGATTTAATGGGAATTTTCCTAAGTAAAGTTTTCCAATTTAATATATTAAATTGGAATTGAATGGAATTCGATTTGATAATAATCGAAGTGAACTTCTATGGAGGAAGACTGTTAATACATTGAATTTAAAAGGGTTTACCGTAATTGAATTTATATTATTAGTCGGATATGGAAATTGATATCGATTATATATTGATTTGTTTCCGTGAAGATTCCATAATTAATGGAATGTGATTTGGGTTTATCATAAACTGTGTTTTAAATGACATTAGTTCTTTAACCCAATTAAAGGCAGGATTACATGTCTGTCATTGTATTTCAAATTGTATGGTTGATCTCTGCTATATATATATATATATCTGTTTGTGGCGGAGAATTAATTCTCTTGCTTAACACCCTTCTCTGAGACGTACAAGCTCAGAGGTTATATATAGGCAGAAATCAATAGTACGGTGTAGATTGTCGATGCAGCATGTTTGTGTTTCCAAAGTTAAATAATCATTAATATTGATTTTTGGGAAAATTAAAACTATGTGGAGTTTTAATGATTCTTTAATTAGATTGAAATGTGAATTGATAATTTAAATTATCAAATTTGGGAAATGATCGGGAGTGGAGTATCACCAGTTTTTCTCCAAGCAATAGTTATAATTAGATTTGAATGGGAAACGGTAATTAAATTTACCAATAACACCTTGGTGTTAGTTATGGGTTAATACCAGTTTTTCTCCATGAGATGAATAGGGTGGGATTGGGAAATTAAATAAATGGTTACTTCAGTAAGGTGCGTTATCCCGACTAGTTTGGAAAACCTTAATATGGTTTGAATTGATATTCAAAGGAAGATTAAAGAATAAATTTAAAAGAATTTATATTTGATAAAATTAATGGGAACATATCCCTAAGAATGTGAGTATTTGAATTAAAAAATATTCTGAATTGGAATGAGGCGTATGTTGTGTTTTTATACACTTGTTTATTATATACGCGAGTTATTCAGAAAGGCCGGGTTTATACCTATTCTGAATAACTGATTCAACGATGAAGATGGTGGTTGAAGACCGAAGGTCTTCACATCCTTTGGATGATTACTGATGTCTTGATTGGGCTGTACACCCAAGACAAGGTAATAAGTCATGATCATCCAGACGTACTTGGAGATCGATCGGATATGCGAGAACCTCTCTCCTGTATTGGACATATGGGACGAGAAATAAGGTGCCTCTGGTTTCGTTCAAACCCAGAACGAACTTGTAAATGGATGTGTGTCTGACATTTGATTTTATTCTTTGTTGATTGATTTCTATTAAATATACATCTGTTTGGCAGCAGAGAATTTATTCTCTTGCTTAACGCCCTTCTCTGAGACGTATGAGCTCAGAGGTTATATATCGATAGACATCAGTCGCATGGCGTGAATTGCCTGTGTGACATGCTGAGATGCAAATGATCTAGGCTTCTGTTGAAAAGAAGAGTCTTGTGGTTGATGATCAAAGCACAGCTTTAATATAGCATAGCTTTGTATATAGCGTTAATTTGCGAGCCTCAAACCTCGGTATGAGTCAAAAAGGGGATCGGACCGTTGGGAGAACATGACATTTCTTTCTAGCTGTGGGTGGTGTCAGGGTTTTGCAGGCCCTGACATTTTTATATTTTTACCTATGTGGTTGTTGGATTGCGAGGCGCCTCAGATATATCGGTCTCTACAGAGCCGATGGATATAAGTCCGATAGGACCACTAAACGTGTGTTCAAGAGTAATTAATCCTCAAACGTAAGGGAGGACCGGCCCAGCCGATCCGAGGGTTCTCTGCGTGGAGTCCTGTGGCATTTGCTAGACTGCCTTGAAGCGGTGAAGATACATCCCTGGCCTCGACTCATAGATGGAATCCAATTTCCAATACGTGACATTTAGGTTTTATTTGTAGAGCCTAGTATGGCGACATAGTGAAAATGGGCATTATGCCGTCTATGATTGATACATTTATATTTGAAGTTGTTTTCATACACTTTACACTATAATAGTATCAAAATAATTTGTTTTAACCGTACCAAGCATGTTTGGCTATTATAAGGCAAAACTCTATCCTGCGGCTTGCGCTGCATTGTGTGATAGGACCTAGGTCTTATAATAGCTTCATTTTTTCAAAAAGCATTGCGTTGTTTATTCTATGCACTGGTATTCTTGGGAGGAAACCCGTTCCGTGTTATATGATGTGGTCCCTTGTTTTACTATATTTTAAAGTAAAGTTTTAAATAACTATTTTAGTTCTCACACTGGTGCCATGATTGACCTGAAGTTTATAGTTTTAACCTAAACTATGGATGCCCCTATTTTCCATACGGGCAGCTAGTAATTTTGGTTTTGTAGATTTATATTCACAGGATCCTAGTTTACAGCTGGAACGATATTCGGAAAGCTCTGCATCCGTTTATCTCTTCTAGTTGTGTTATTGTATTATTTTCCACCTGCATTGAAATTTGTAAATCTATGACATTTATCAAATGTATATTATTTGTTCATACTCTGTATATTCTTGTACTCTGATGTAAATTGCTGTAATAAGCAATGTAATGTTCTTCTGTTTGTGTTCAAATTTGTCGTGTTCTCAACTCAATTCGGGCTTTCCTTTGTGGGGACGTTTGGGTCGTGTTAACTCACCAGGCCGACAAAAATGAATTTGACGTTTTCAAGGGATATGGATTGTGATAATGCTTTCCAACGATTGAAGAGGGCTCTGACAACAACCCAAGTCTTGACCTTGCCCGACGGAAACAAAGTGGTTACAGTTTACACTGATGCATGTGGTACAGGGCTTAGTGCGGTTCTGATGTAAAAGGGAAGGGTAGTATGTTGTAGGGGTAGACAGCCAAGGGTTCATGAGAGTAACTACCCTACCCACAACTTAGAGCTAGCTTCCATAGTATTCGCACTTAAGACGTAGTGTCATTATTTTCTTGGAGAGAATTTCGAGTTGTACACCGATCATCAATCTCTCAAGTACTTGCTCTCGCAGAAGGATCTTAATTTTAAGACAACAAAGGTGGATGGAGTTCCTAGCATCATATGACTTCGAGATTTCTTATACCACTAGGAAGGGTAATGTAGTGGCAGACACACTAAGTAGGCAGGGAATGGCCTTAAGTCGTCTGTTTATGGAAAGGAGAGACTTGGAGTTTATATTGACTTTAGACTCTCCACCGTGTTTTTGCCTGGCTTACTTGCATCATTAGAGGTGCGACATACTCTTATGGATCAGATAGGAGCTTTACATCGAAAGGTCCCACAAATTTTAGACATCTTGGATAGACTCAATAAAGAGGAGGCTTCTGGTCGCCTCATTAGATATGCCATAGACGATAAAAGTTGGTTGCGACGAGATGGGAGGCTTTGTGTTCCCCAAATTGGGAGTCTTTTGAAGAAAGTCCTAGAGGAAGCCCATTATTCTAAGATGACTATTCATCCAGGTGGCGATAAGATATATATGGATATGAAGAGGGTTTTCTTTTAGGTTGGGTGAAGAAAGATGTGGCAGAGTTTGTTTCTCAATGTTTGGTTTGCCAGCAAGTCAAAGTTGAGCAAAAGAAGCCCGGTGGTTTACTTCATCCTTTGGAGGTCCCGCAGTGGAAGTGGGAGAGCGTCTCTATGGATTTCATAGATGGTTTTCCTAAATCAAAGAAAGGAAACACTAGTATTTGGGTTCTAGTAGACAGACTTATTAAGAGCGCTTATTTCATTCCAGTTAAGAGTAAGAGGACGGCAGCATGGTTGGCAGCATTTTACGTTCGTGAGATAGTCCGTCTTCATGGAGTACCTTCTAGTACGTAAGTGATCGTGACCCCATCTTCACCAGTGAATTTTGGAGGAGCTTACAAGAATCATTAGGTACGCAGTCGTGTTTGAGCACCGCTTATCACCCTCACACAGATGGATAGATGGAAAGGGTAAACAGAGATCTCGAGGATCTTTTAAGGCTTTGTATCCTAGACTTTGGAGGGACTTGGGAAGAGAACCTTCCTCTAGTAGAATTCGCTCATAAAAGTAGTTATCAATCTAGCATTAACATGGCACCCTTCGAGGCATTGTACGGACGACCCTGTAGATCATCGACTTGTTGGTGGGAATCTACAGAAAAACTACTACATGGACTAGATATGGTTAGAGAAACGTCCGAGAAGATTGATCTTATTAGACGGTGAATGAAGATAACTCAGGATAGCCAGAAGTCCTACGTAGATAGGAGAAGGACCGATATTGAGTTTGAGGTAGGAGACATGGTTTTCATTAAAGTGTCACCTTTGAGGAATATGGTTCGCTTTGGATCTGTAGGGAAATTGGCACCAAGATTCGTAAGGCCATTTCCCATAACTGAAATGATTGGCCAAATGGACTATAGAGTAAAACTACCAAAAAGACTGTGCGGTGTTCATGATGCATTCCACGTTTCTCATTTGCGGAAGTTCTTGCATGATATTGCAGAAGTAGTTGAGCCGGGTATATTGGAAGAAGTAGAGATGGAACGGGAGGCGATAGTTAGATGAGTTCCTACCCATATTCATGGATCAAAAGTTAAGAAGCTACGCAACTGAGAAGTCAAGTTAATGAATGTTCAATGGGGAGATAACATAAAGGATGCAATTTGGGAGACAGAAGACAAGACTCGTGCTTCGTACCCTTTCCTTTTCAAGAGTATGTTCTTAACTTCCTTCCCAAAACTTTTATTTATACTTGTTTCTATCATTTGATTATTTCCTATCGATCAAATCTTCGACCTTTAGTAGGAAAACCATGGATGTAAACATGTGCTTGAGACATGTTATGTTTGATGGATACAAGTGGATGCAAATGTTTGCTAGTGGTTGCTTGTGGATACATATACACACATTAAGCACTAGATCTGCTTAATCACTCTCATATATGGATGTGTGTGCATTTTTTTTTCCTCTTTATGGATGGAAATGGACATATCATCATATGGTATTGCATTTGGACGGATGATTGTGCACACGTATAGAACTTACAAGTTATAATAGGATTATTTGCATAAATGTTGGATTCATGGAACTAACATACGTTGCATTAAGGAGGTCGACTGAATCAGTAAACCGCCTGATCTTCACATTAGTATTGGGACATATACACACACCTTCACATATGTTCATATAAGAATTAGAAATCTTTAAGGACAATTGATGCATGTGATTGGAGGATGAGTAGATGGATGCGGATGATAGGATATACATTCTGTTTAACTTGAGATTTCGGGGACAAAATTCTTTGAGTAGGGGAAAATGCAACACCCCATATTCTTACAACACAAAAACACATTAAATCAAATAATAATTAATTTAATATTCAGAAATAAGTGAAACGGACCGCGCCATCATGTTTGTCTCGGAATTCTAGTCAAAATAGACACTTGGTTTGCGTAAAACAGACATCGTATGAAGAAGTTATTAAGGGTTGAAGTTTAAACATGCATAAGGAGAATATATATGAATAAAATATGTCTAGAAAATTCAAAACAGTTCAAAATCGCAGAATTTGGGAAGCCGGAAAATTCCCGCCTAGGGTTGTCGACCCCTGGGTCGACCCTATGAGGAGGGTGTCGACCCATGGGTCGACCCGGGGGGTCGACTGCCCTGCGGCAGATCTAGGAAGATTAGGGTTTTGTCTCAGCTATACATATGGCCTCATTTCTCAAGTTTTCCTACACCAAAAATAATGGAGGACTAGATGGTGTCTCTACGTAGATTGAATCAAACCTTTTCTTCTTCAGCATTCAACTAGAGTTATTCAAGTTTAAGAGATCTATGATTCAATCCTTCTTCTATTTTTATAGATCCAAACACAGTGTGTCTATATTAGTTTTAGAACTAAATAATTAAAAAGTAAATATTGACATGACTATAATTTGGATCTATGCCTTTGACTATGTGAATCATATCAGATCTGTTATAACCTGTTTATCTAAGTTATTATGACATGATTATGAAACTAGATCTGAACCTACACCTATTTATCATGTCAGATTTGTCATTGTTTATAGATCTAATTCATTGCTAAGGTCACCTTATGCATGTTCCTATTGTGTTTGTGGCTAAATTAGATATGTTATTAGTTGGATATTCATTATTTAGATCTCATCATGCCTATTTATGATGTCCCTATTATGTTACAATCATTTCTATTGTCGTAGGTTCATCAGATCTGTCCCTATATGCCTATCTTGTCATTATACCATTATATGTTTATGCATATCTCTTCCATTATATGCCCACCTTGTTAGTATGATTATTTATTTCCTCTACCCTCTATCTTTTTCCGTTTTATTTTTATATAGCCAGGCTACCTTTGAGGCTAGGTATGCCACAGAAATATGCGAACACATTAAATTGGGAACGAGGGGAAAACGATGAAATTGGGGCATAACTTGTAATTGGAATTTTAGGCATAACGTGAATGAAATATATGAACATGAATTTGGGGACATAAATCAACTTGGGGTTAAAGACTTTAATTTGGGGTATATGGTTCATTATAAACATAACTTGGGTAAGGGGCATGAAAACCTTTAACGACATAGGAACAATTGGTTAATAATGAAAATGCCTAGGATTACAGTAATTAGAAATTGTAACCATGCTTAAACACGAGGTTAGATTGCACTTGTCATGGAAGTCCGCCCGGAATGGACCGGCAGATCCAGCAACCTCAAGTGGTGAATCTAATGTGAGGGGTCTAAGTGCAAAAACATGAGACATGTTAAGACACAAGGTTAAGTCCGACTTGTGGAAGAAGTCTTCCCGGAACCGACCAGCATATCCAGCATCCACCAGTGGTAAGCTTAACGTGGGAGGTCAAGCACATTATAACCATAAATAATATGGTAATGAATTGGAATACTTAACCTAGTTGAATCCTTAGGGATTATATGAACATATAATTTGAGTAGGGGTTAAGTAAACTTGTTTGAAACAGTTGGTGGGTTAAGTACATCTTGGGTGGTTAGGTAATATTTACATAGATATAGGCCCACAAACTTAACCTATGGGGTTACGCAATCTTTTATTCTGGTATGGCATAACCTATGGAAAACCTAGTGTGGAAGCAAGCGTGGGGGGAAGCTTGTATCATATTGTGTGTGGGAGTCATTTCAGTCAGTAACCCATATATAGGTATCAAATGAGCACTTAGAACTAGGTCGGAGTCGGGGAACGCTTACTGGGCTGATTGTAAAAGATCCACACGTGGGGACAGTGTGGGAAGCGCATTTCGATGGGGTCATGACATGCATGGGTCCGTCAAAGGAGGTTTAGACGTTGTGACACTTATAGATATGGTTGTGCACATCCTGAAAACGAAGGGTTGCCACTTTAGGGAGAGATATACCCTACATTAGGGCCAACACAGGGTAACTACGGAGTAAGGAGCTGATCGATTAGGGTAGTAATTGGGGTACATCTGGACTCTGGTATGTTGAGAAGCCTGTTAATACCCTTAGGGTTAACTCGGTATCTTGGGGTGCTTGTTGATAATATGGGGTGAAAATCTCTCACTAAAAGTACACCTAAGTCTACCATCTTATACATGTTGGGGATCATCTGGTTAATAAGACACTAGTATTGGTGCAGAGAAATCATTAGAGAAGCATAGTATACTCTATCATGTTTGTCCTATTCACCTTGTCAAACCTGCATATTATTATTTTATTATTTTATCTCTTTTATCCACTTTATATGCATGTCATGATACTTTTACTTTTTTATATGCAAAAAGTAACTGGACTCGCCAGACTTTATGTCTGGCCCATTTTGTTTCCTCTTCTTTATCTTCCGTTTCCCTTCCCCCCAGTTTTTCAGGGTGGGAATACTCAAGCTTGACCTGGATTCAGCTTTCATCTGCTTAGAGCTGCTTAGACGTATTGCTTGAGCTCTTATCCTTTCTACCATGTCTATGTTTTTGTTTGGGGAATTATGCTTCTTTTACTATTGTACTCTGATGTTTTAAGTATAATGCAGAAATTTTAAGATGATGTGCTGGGTTTATGTATATTCAGACTTATGATGTTTTGAATGAAAAATTATGCTTTATGATTAATAAAAGTTTTTAATTCTACCGCTATTTTATATGTGTCTTGTAATGTTTCTGTTTCTGTTTACCTATAAAGCTTCACGAAACTAAATGCATTCTCTTAATGAGTAATAGTAATGGACATGGGGTGTCACAAACTTATTCTATTTTCTTGTATTCTTGAACTCTCATTACTCACGAGTCTTAAATCTTGAACTCTTCTTCGTTGTAATCTAAAATCTTGAATCTTCAATTTGAATAGTCTCCAATAATCGATACTTGTACATAATTACTACATATAGACCTATATACATATCTCTATAAAATAGTATATATTTTATAATGATAATAGTTAAACAAGTTTGTTGTTATCAAAACCATCATCGCCATCACCTTAGTCGCTAACATTCTAGATGAAGTACTTCCGGTCGTCTCTCATGTCCATGTTTCATGGAAGAAACATGAGCGTTTTCTTCACCACATGGAAAGAGAATTTCATGGTTTGACTATCATCATTGTTATCTCCATTTAAATCATGCCTTAAAAGGATGCAAGAAAGGTTTTAAATCTCCAATATCGGTTGCGTTTCGTCTCGGTGATTTTAAAGAATTGACCTCATATCAGAGGAGATATTAGTTGAGATGAATCTAACCTGGGGGTTTGTCTTAGATTTCCATCGGGAGCCTGAAAGTTCATGTCAGAATAATCTCAAGAAACATAGAATATTTTTACACAATGATTTTTATGAATGCTATTATAAACATAGTAACTAAAACTTGAATTGCAAAATCACTTTATTATACTTAATTTACAAATGATCATTCATACTACTTAAAATAGAAATATAATACAATGCAAATAAATTAGTGCTTATGAAATATGATCCATGAGCATGATTTATTGTTAGACATAACGCATAAAAAATATCCAAAACATTAAAGAGTTCATCATAAGTAGAACATAAAATACATAATTTCATAGGTAACATATATGTAAAAACAGAAAAATATGAAAACGGTAAGTCTTAACATATACGAACATGTAATATGGTCATTTAACATACAAAATGTTAAGTAGCACAAGATTACTATTGCTAGATTTGAGTTTTTATTTTTCTTATTTAGGCACGGATTTAGATTCTAACTAGGAAAATCAAGATCTCGGGCGATAGTCTAGTATCTCGTCTCGGTCGATATATCTTTCGAAATTGTAATATCTCGAGCGATACATTCGAAAGGAGATTTAGGGTGATATTTGCTGTTTCATTTCGGGAGGAGCTCAAAATGAGATCTCAGACAGTATATTCGAGATTTGAAACAGTGGAGGAAAAAAAAGCTTTTTAGCTAATAGAGTAGAAAGCAAACAACCACCAATGATATAGTCAAGCCAAGACATATATAAACTGGTTAGAGACTATCCAAAGATATACGAAACTGGAGTGTAAATGGAAATTGAAGGAAAATCCACTATTCATAATTGGTGCAAATAGAATATTTTTTGGGATTTGTCGTATTGAAGTCGTGAATCCTACCTTTGCATGGCTTCATATCCTTAGCCTCCAGCATCATCTGGTCGTAGGCTCCTTTTAACAAAATGTTGATGAAACTCCAATAGTCAGTAAGAACTTTTTGTACTAATGTTGTGCCAATCATGGCCAATATAAAAAGAGGATAAATAGTTTGTGCTACAACCCCTTTAGCATAAAAATCGTGGAAGATGATATCATCCATCATTGTCCTCATCTTCGACATGTTTTTTTGCATTTCATTTTGTTTCATGGTTCGAAGACTAAAGCCCGCTGAGTCCTCCAGTGATAGTGTTAACTGCATACCTTTGTTCATGGGTTGGAAGGTAACTTTAGGAGTTGCCTGACCTTGTCATTTGGGGTCCACAGTCCCCAACCCCCCTTTTCCAAGGGGCTACCTTATACTCATTCACCATTCCTTCATGAATTAGTTTCTCCATAAAGTCCCGAGGATTACATCACTCGTCAGTCGCACGGTCCTATATCTCGTGGTATATAAAAAACTTTCCAGTTTGAACTTGCTTCAAAGACTCTCGTGGAGGTGGCTTCCTATATTGCATCTTTTTGCATGTATCCAAATACACATTTTTCAATGTATCATTCAAGGGAGTGTACTTATCAAAATTTTGGAATTCGGGTCGTTCTTGGCATTCCCTTTTGGTTGCAACCTCCTTCATTTTCGATCCTGCGCTGATTATTTTTCAGTTTATTCTAATTCCCAACATTTACTTCAACTTTCCCGGAATTCTCTCTGGTTTGTTTCACATTTACATTACTTTGACCTCCTTCATTCAACACATCATTTGCTCTTCTCTTCCGGATCATGTCGGCTTCTTCGATCCGCAAATACACATTGGCCTTTTCGCTGAATTGGTCTAGGGACGAGAGAAGCTTTCAAGTCAAATACTTTCCAAATTCATTCTCGGGATCGACACCATCGACCAAGGCCATCTGAATCGTATTTGAATTAGGATTGTAGGTCTCAGTTAGGGAAATATTAAAGTGGTCGAGATAGTCTTTGAGCGTCCTCCCATAGAATCCACTACTAAAAAATAGGTTAGTTGCTTCAGTTGTTTACCCATGTAGCTTCAGTTCAACAGCCACAACAAATGAAGACGATGCAACAGGCTAAAATATGTTGCTTTGGTTATTCAGCCGAAGCAAGACCTACTTTTTTTGCTTCAATTGGTAGCACAAAAGGAGAAAAAAAGTGCACTAATAGCCTAAAAATTATATACTTCTTGCTCTGGTTATGGATAAAACCGAAGCAAAATTCCCTTTAATAAAAAACCCACCTCTTTACATTCCACTATGATGCTCAAATATGCACCAATATGAATATATACATACCAAAAAAATTATCACTTGCAATTATACTATAAGATTATATAGCAATATAAATTAGATAGTACAATATGTTGGATCTAGATTAACCATACCAGTGGGGTTGAATAGGGTTTATTGGATTTTTATAGGACAAAAAATATCACAGCGTAGATTCCAACAAGGAAAATAAATGAAGAAAGTAAATGACACGGATTTTAACCAGCTTCAGCAAACCCTGCCTACTGCTGCATATTCCAAGGTTTCTACTATGTATTAAAACAATCTCTACGCTTACAAATTTCCTGTAAGTTTGCGATACCCGCTCTGAACTATTCTAATCCTATGCTCAAAACCCTGCACTGATCTCTATCCCTAAGATCAGATTTTTCCCAAATTGTAAACATGAAACTCGTAACCATTAGTTTAAAGTAAACTAGTAAACCTATACAATATTAAAAAATAAAATAAAACAATAACAAAAACTCTTGTTAAATTAAACAGCACTACGCCATAGATGGCCTATCGCAACGAAAATCCATGGTGTTGCTAGCTAGATTGTTGCCATTGTTATGCTATTTTTTTGTCTATTGCAACATACGCTTCAGTGTGTTAGGATAGATATCAAATTGTATTGCAGTGGCTATAGATATATTCTAAAAAACAATATTTAAAAAATTAAATACACCGCAGCGATCCATACCAGTACTTTAAACAAAATCTCAGTCATCCATCCACATCATCAATCTGCACCTCACTTATTTCTATTTCCGCTTTTATTTTCTTTCTACCGCATCTCTTTTCATTTCGTTTCTACCCCAAATTCATCGATCCCTAATTCCAAATCGAATGACCATTAATTCTCCCTTCTAGTTTCCATTTACAATCAAATTGGTTGGCTTCGAGATAATCAACGTCCCTGCTCATCGTCGCTGTTTCGTTTCTCCTACCACTTCTTACTGCCGTCCTCTACCTCATCTATTTCCCCTTTTTTGTCGGCTACAATTCCAATCGGTTGTCGTGCACTTCCTCCAACTCCGTTTGTGCGAAAGTCTGTTTATTTTGTTAGTTGTCTCCCTTATGCTTTGCATTTATTGAGGTAAAATTCCTAATTTTTTGTTTCACACAATTCATTTTCAAACAGTGCGTTACCTCAAAACTGAGCTTGTGTTTAATCTAGATACTTTGAGATATACAGGCAAAAACTGAGCTTCACAATGCATTATCTCAAACTATAATCCAGAATCTTCATCTACAAACAAGCCTGAAACTGAGGCTAGTTGTTTTGGCTAGAACAGTGCTTCTAAATATGTGTAATACAAGTTTGATTATGGGTTTGTAGCACAGTTTAGTTAAAGGAATTTTGAAACTTAAAAGCTAAGGTAGATATGAGCAGCAATATTGGGCATGATAATGAAACAAAAAGTTGAAACTAAGATCTATAAATTATAGATGGGGGTGTATTTTTGTGGTTTCGTTGTATGTTGATCACTGAAATGTTCTTTGAGCCGATATTTGGTTGTTAATCAATTTGATAAAACAGAACTTTAATTCCTAGTGAAGAGTGGTTGTGAACAATTAGACCAACGACGTTATATGAGCTGCATGTTCTAAACAACTGCTAGGGTTTCCCAGGTTGTTGTTGCCTGTGATGATTGAGACATGATACACTGGTTTATGAAAATGGTTTCATAAGGATGCTTACATATACATGATAGTTATCATTTCTTAAGTATTATCATGATCTGTTTCAATAAGACCGTCTATTAAGTATACGCATGATTTCTTAAGTGTGTATGCATGTGTGGGTGTATAAGACTGACTAATAAATATACGCATGTTTTGTTTTGATTGTTCACACAAATACTGAATATACATGAAATACATGCCTGAAAGCTTACTGAATGATTTTTAGTTTGCGATATCAATTCAATTCTTCCTTCAAATTCAGTTAAATGACTGCTCAATCGATTTCTACTTCAAATTTGTCAACAGCGGCTGTGAGAAAGAACTGCCACCACAAAATCCCAACAAAGATGAGGACTACGAAGGTAGGGTCAAATGCGGGGAAGAAGTTTTTTAGTTGCTCCATGTGGCCGGTAAGTATAAATTAGGTTTTTTTTGGTCGCTCCATGTCGATTATCATATCTTTCATTGATGTTTTACTCGAGAGTTTAATATATGTGCAGAATGTCGATTGTAGGTATTTTATGTGGCATGATGAAGTGTATGAAATCAACAACAATTCTGAACTGGATTACACTACTGTTAAATTGATGGAAAAAGAAAAGACTTGCCATATTTTCTCATGGTAAAGAAGACAATTGAAGAAAAGCTACTGAAGCAAAAGCAAAAGAGGGCAAAAGCCGATGAATTTGTGGCAAATATGAAGGAGGAGTTGGCCCTAATGCGCATTGAATGTGGAAAACATGAGATAAAAGAAAAATTCTTTGCAAAAGGTTTAGCTATGTCCTGGATCATGTTTGGAGTTCTTTTGTGTGCTATTGTGGCAATGTAGAGCAGTGAAGTAACATGAAATAACAAGCAAGGGTAGTTTTTCAGGTATAATTTTAAGTTTTGTCACATTGTTAGTGATAATTTTTTCCACATTGCAGATTAGTGATAATTTTTGCCACATTGCCCATTAAACCAAAATTACTAATTACATAATCTTTGCCACACTGCCACACTCATGTACACATTGTTTAGATCGGTTATGTAACTCAGTTATGTTTAGATTAGTACACTTGTAACCACATTGTGCCTCTGTTATGTAACTCAGTTATGTAAATGAAATACAAATGTAAATGAAACTCGGTTATGTTTAGATCAGTATACACTTGTGTACACATTGTTTAGACCAGTTATGTAATTCACACATTGTTTAGATTATTACACTTTTATACACATTGTTTAGATCAGTATACTATGTTATACTGAAATGCAAATGGAATTTAGTTATGAAACTCAGTTAGTCTGAAAGGAAAATCAGTTATACTATGACCATAGTTTGTGCTAAAATGCAATTGAGGCATGCATACCTCTTATTTTGTGTTGAAATGCAACTGATGTATGCAGGTGAAGGAGGCAGTGGTGAGAATTTTCAAGAACATGTTACCAAAGGCACTAGACGTACGCGATGCAGTAGAGGCATTGAAGGCTTGCGCTATATTTTGAAATTGTTTTATTTTTATGTAAACATGAATTTAGGACTTGCTGTGTTCGTTTTTGAAATGTCTGTAAAATAGAATTTAGTGGCTATGTTTTGTTATTTTGTAGTTGACTAAGTACTACTTGTGTTTGTAGGCTAATTTGAAATAAAAAGTTCTTTGTTAATTTCAGTTTGATGTTATGTTATGTAATGTTGCCATATATATGATATAATGCTGCAGTATGTGATCTTAAATGTTGTCATAGCTATGATATAGTGTTGCCATTGGGTGGTAAAAGTGTTGCCATAGATTTATGCATGTGGGCCTCACAACTGGATTCCTTGAATCTGGGCTATAGATTTTAGTGGTGATTCCATAAACATGAGTTACAGATTTTAGTGGGTACCACATTTTGGTAAATTTAGTACATGCGGCAACACCTATGCTGATGTTTTCTTAGGGTCGAAAATGTGTTGGCTTTGACTGTAAGGAAACGGGCAAAAGGCACCCCCAAAAAAGTGTTGCCACAGATCATTTTTTGCCCACAGCAACACTTTTTGGCACCTACTGCGTCATTTCTCTAGGGTTGCCATAGGCCATATATGGCGTAGTGTCGCAAGCCTCCCTTTTCACTTGAAATATTGTTTGCTTCAAAACAATGGTTGCCAAAATAAAGTTAGGGCTTTTGTCCCCAAATACATTTGCGACTTCAAATTGTTTCTTTGGAAATTTTTCTCTGAAGATCTGATATTTCGATGCTCTTAGTCAAACAATTTGACTTGCTACGATCGAAACTCTGATGAATTGTGATTATTCTGGAAAAAAAATCTCTCTTGTTTGCTTGTTGTTTCGATAGATGCTAGAAATGAAATAGGTGTGAAAATATATAGGGTTTAGAAACTGTTAGATCCAAAAGTTGTTCTAATACCCAAAATGTTGATAGTTCTAAATGGAAAAAAATGAAGAGGAACACACGAGTTATAGTGGTTCGGCATTAAAGAGCCTACGTCCACTCTGAATTTCTTTAATTGATGATGGAAGTACATGTACAATGATTGTTTTCACTCAATTTCACTTCTACAATGAATAATTTCACTCAGTCTTCCCTGAAATATGCTCTAAAGGTTGATGATGATTTGAATAAAATAGTGCAATTCGGTTTCTATAGTGGAGAGTGTCAATAATTTGCCAAAGATCCTTTCAAATGAGGCTTGATGGTGTATTTATAGGTGGAAAATCTCCTTGGGAGGCCTCCAGTTCAGCACACGTGGAAGGAATTCCGTGTGTTTCGGTGATGGGAGCTTTGGAGAGGACGCCAGCGCACAACATTTTTGGGTGAACATGGGATGATGGGTAAGTAACCACCCCACACTTTTAAGGGATCGTGTAGAGTAGTTGCTGTACAGTCGCCTTGGGGTTCGGATCGGAAATGCAGAAAAAAGGGGAGTGTGTCAGATACTTCCGAACCGAACTAATTCTGCCTCCACACTTTGACTTTCTGCTTCATAATAAATGAGTTCAGTTCGGGTCTCCGAACCGATCTGGGCTTTTGATATGCAATCTTCCAGTCAACACTCTCCATCAAGTGGTCCTCTGGCTTTGTGTAGTCTAGTTCACAAAATACGCTAACATTTTGGCCCCTCGAAGTTTTATCAAAGGTGAATCATGCTTCGAAATAGTCTGTTTATTAACTTTTGAATTAGCATCATTGAAGAGTTTCACCCATTCATTTGTAAAGATATGTTACTTCAAAAATTTGCATCCTTTGTTGTCTATTAATACGTCGTGAATACATAAACTCCTTTTGTTGTTTGAAATAGCTTTGAGAACTTCGTTTAGTGTCCAAGTGACAATTCCAGGTAAGCTTTTGTATATTTCTCATTGGATTCATTTCATATGCTAAAGTAATATTAATATCCTTGCTTTGGTTTGGATCAGATCCGTCTAACCTTGCCAACTTTTCAACACTTTCATGCTAATGGGCTAAATGGCCAAGGGCATGCTTTCCGTCTTGGCCAGAGAAGAGTGTTACATCGGTGGGAATACAAGAAGCCAATTCCTAAATACATAAATTTACTCCTCCTTCGTCGCTCACTCCTTTCCATTATTTCCTTCCTTCTCCAAAATCACGCGTGAGAAAACCCCAATTTCAGAAAACTTCAGAATTCCTTCTCGTTTTCAAATCGAATACATAGGTAGGTTAATAGTTTCAATTAATCCCCATTTCAATTTATTTAACCCGAATTCAAGAGCAATTTGGATGATTTGGCTTACCATCCTATCCACCTCGGCACTGCACCCCTAGTCCCTTTGCCATCGTCGTTGGTGGTCTCGTCGCCACCTCGAAATGGCCGTGTAGGAGTTTGAAGCCAGCGTTGGCCTTGCCAACTCGTAGATGTTCGATTACGAGTTGTTTTTCTGGCAAGTGAGAAGAGGATTGGTAGTGCTAAAGGAGCAGAAAGGAAGAAGAAAGGGAAAGCGGGACCGGTTTAGGTTGAATTTCTCAAAGGGAGAAGGAGGAGAAGCTAACTGTGGAGGATGAATTTGGTTTGGATTGGACGACAGTGCAAGGAATTGATGTGAGGTCGGTTCGGATCGGTGGGACTTCTTAAAAGAGGACATTATCTTCTAAGGTGTATTTCGATCTGAATAGGTGTCAATTAATTTTCAATTGCTTTGAACTTGCCAGATCTGATCCGATCTGGCTCTGATCCGATCCGGATCTGTTCTGTTTCCATCTCGAACTGATTGCATATGTGGCAAGCGTCCAAACCAATCCGAATGCAAAGGAATAAAAATCCGATCCGATTCACGCTTGTACATCATTTTACATAACCATGCTATAAATGACTTAGCTAATACAGAGCATGGTTTGTGATTTCATGAATAGTTAGGATAGAGCCTTACAATCATGACCAAACTTTTAAAACTATCATGAACACATAACTGCTCCGTTAATCTCTTGCATTGCGTTCTTATTTGCTTACTTTGTACTTCTTTGATTCTGTCACTGCGCACATAATGGCACACACATGCATGGGGAATACGGGCAATTTTACGCTAACCTTGTTACCGTTTCTTCAATAGTTTAGCAGAAATGGTTGAGAGATGCTCATCTAGATTAGCAGAAAGAAAAGATGCTGCCAGATTGTTCGAGAATCCACCTGTTGAAGACATATCTTCCACTTCAGATTCGGGTTGGAATAGTACAGTTCCAGACTATGAGATGGGAAGTTATGTAACACCCCGTGTATTCTATAACAGTGAAATTCACAAATTAAAGTATAACTAATTTCAGATCAAAGAATTATGGGAAACGGGATACGCCATTGCGTTCGTCTCAGAATTCTGCTTGGGATAGAGTCCGAGTTTGCGTAAAACGGACTCTGTTTCGACTGGGTAGTCGACCTGGGGCTACCCAGGTCGAATGGGTAGTCGACCTGGGTCACCCGTGTTGACTGCCAAGTCGACACGGTGTCGACTGGAGTGTCGACCTGGCCCCTGAGCCAGGTCGAACCCAGCCCCCCTGGCTGGCCTGGTCTGTGTTTGGTCGATTTTCTGAGCCTTGCCTTGTCACTAGGGCTAGGTGTCAGCTCCTGGTTGGTCTCTCCTTCAAACGAACGGCTATTATTAAACCAAGCTCCATCGACGGTCTCAATCAACTCACAAACTCTATAAAAAGGACCTAAGACTCACCCTAATTCACACAAACAAAAATGGAGATGAGACCGTCATGCTGCTGAGGAGAGACTAGGAATAGCCGTCAGAAATTGAGAGACAATTAGGAGATATTTCGAAAGCTTAAAGCAACGTCAATTAAATCAAAACAACGCCTACAACAAAGGATAGCATCTCCAAATTCAGAATTCAGATTCCTGAATTGAAGATTCGTCATACGTTGTAAGTAGAATGCTATTCCTATGTGAATAAATAATTATGTTTTGATTTGTGTAAAGTAAGAAATGGAATTGTGGCGATAATAATCTATATTTGTATGTTTCTTTGATTCTAAACGATTTGGAAATGTAATGGCCACGATTAGATATTTGCAAGTATGTGGTTTATGTTGACAACCATATGTTGTGGTATTTTATTTGGGGATCATACAAGTATATGATTCATGTTAACAACCATATGTTGTGGTATTTTATTTGGCATTCATACAAGTATATGATTCATGTTAACAACCATATGTTATGGTATTTTATTTGGGATTCATGCAAGTATATGATTCACTATTATGCCAATATGATGTACATACTTTTATGATCACTTTTAGTGTGTAATTGGACTCGACTAAGTACTATGGTTTATATGAATCTATGTTGAAATTGGCAAATCATACTTTTGTATTAGAAACAAAAGTAAGCATTTTTATGAACATGACTAAACTATGTTTGGTGTTATGCCTAGTTGAAAACATGTTTTAGGCCAAAGTTGTTATCAAAATCATATGGTGATATATGTGACATATAATTAAGTTAGATTTACATTCCAATTGCAAGTTTACATGAATAGACTAAAAAACATGATTTCATGTTTAGGTATGTTTATGCCATGATTATATGAATAGAATGGTTCATGTTTAGGTATGTTTATGCCATGATTATATGAATAGAATGATTCATGTTTAAGTATGTTTATGCCATGATTATATGTTGTTACCATGCAAGTTCACATATGCCTAATTCATGTTAATTAGATCGTTATGTTGCAAGTTCATGCGTTCACACTCCCCTCTTTATGTTACCTTATAAACACCATGTTATAAGCCTCCCCTATTCATATGGCTAAGTTGGGTTTAAATGTTAAACCCAACATATCTTATATTGTAGCGAATGTGTAAAACGGGGGTAATGACGTTTGGGTTAAAATATAGAACATATGTGTTGGCATGTTTGACGCATGCCAACAACCTTGAAAAATAATTAAGTGGTATAAATAAATTTTACCCAATAAAAATGAATTTGAATAATGGGCCGCAAATATTTACATATAAAAAGAAAAGAGACAAAATATGTAAATTTAGAAAATACGATGTGTTTAACCCGAGGTTGGATTGAGTTGTGATGTAAACCTGCCCGGAACAGCCAGGCTGTCCAGTAGTCACAACAATACCTATCCAATGTGGGTGGTTAAACACGGAGCCCAATAAAGACCCGAGGTTAGACTGAGTTGTGGCGTAAGACTGCCCGGACCCAACCGGCAACAGGCAGCCACAACAATACCTGTCTAATGTGAGAGGTCAAGGCTTTAATAAGACAATTAAGGCTGAGTCAGGATTGATAGGATTAAGTAAATTGAATTAATACTTAATCAAAATGGAACATGCTAAACTATACAGACTGATTGGGGGTTAGGTTTACAAAACACTTAACCAACTTAGCATGTTGGCTAGAAATAGGAAACCTTATAGCGGGGGACCCTTTTCAGCAGTAACCCTACAAGGTGTATCAGGATACCGTGAACTAGGAAGGGTGGGGCACGATTACTGGGCTGACTGTAAGAGGTCAAATCGACGGCGGTGGTGCAGCAGTGTAGGTTCTAACGGGGTGCGGGCGTGCACACACTCCGGCGCAGAAAAATAAGGCACTGGGCACCAGTAGCATACCTGTGCATTCTAGGATTGTGTCGGGCCGCCACCACGGGACTTGATACACCCTATGGTAGGACCAACATAGGTAACTACCACAACGGGGGCCGTAAGACACATGTAACTATGCGAGTAGGAGCCGAACATCAGAAATGGATCACTTCACCCTGATTATGGGGTGCTGGTTGGGAACTAGTTTATATGGGTACAGAGATTAATATGGGGTACGATAGTATATTCGACTCTAGACAACTTAACTTAGTTTATGGTGCTTTCCCATTTCCAGTTTATATTTATCATACCCAGTTCTTTATTCATAGACTGAATAGTCCTAGAATTACTCAGGCTTTATGTCTGACTCTACTTTTCTTTCGTCTTCTTTTCTTTCGTTCCCCCCAGGTCCACAGGGAGGGAATACCGCAGCTTGACCAGCTTTTCACATCCAGCTTGAAGAGAAAGAATGTATTGCTTGGATCTTTTTCGTTTTGGACTATGGCTTTGGACAGCAATTATGGGACTTATGCAGTTTATTTATGTTTTCTTTATGCTTCTTTAAATAATGTAATCAAGACAGTTATGAAGATGTTATGTTTTTGGAAGAATTGTAAGACAAGTATGGCATGGTTTGTGTAACACGTATTTTAATGAAATAAAAGATGTTGTTGTTTTCCGCTGTTCAAAAATATGTGTTCTTATATCTGTCTTGTATATCTATGACTTATACTTATAAACCTCCACCAAAATTAGGGCATTCCCTTTGAGAGTGACCCTAACGGAGGTGGGGTGTTTCACTTGGTATCAGAGCATAGGTTTACCCGATAAGATAAAAAGTTTTGAAAAATTCATTTCCAAAAAAAGAAAAATTTAAAGAAGCATTTTTGAAGATAAAATATTATTTTATTTAAAAAAAGAAAAAAGAAAAGGCATAGTCCCCCAAAGCCATAGGTACTATCTTTTATCCTTCGTTTTGAATCTATCCTTTCTGTTTCAGCATGTCTGGGGACCTTACTCCCCAGCTACTGACGCTTTCACTCCTCATCCTCTACGTGAACTAGCAAGCGGAAGAGTCCCAGAACAGGAAGACGAATAATAGTCAAAGAAGGGAGGATCGTAACAGTAATGACAAGAAACGAGAAAAAAGGAAATGTTGTTTCTGCGGAATTCTTGGACATCTGGAGGGAGACTGCAGGAAGAAGAAGAAGAAGAGGATGAGTGCTACTTGCTTTCAGTATAGGGAGACAGGCCACTGGGCTAGGGACAGCCCAAGGAAGAAGGAGACAAAGGCAGAAAGCTCTCAAGGGAAGAAAGAGGGTTTACAGCCTAAGAAAACAGACTTTAAAGAGGGCGGGAAAGACAACAAGTCCCAAGAGAAGAGGAAGTGTAAATTCTGTGGCAAAGTGGGGCACTTGGTGAAAGATTGCCGGAAAAAGAAGGCCAAGATGAATGGTGGGTGCTTTTCTTGCGGTGAGACAGGCCACTTGGCTAAGGATTGCCCGAAGAAACGAGGACAGGGGCAGAGGGCTGGATCCACCTCAGGGGCACAGGTTCATGTGCTAGAGGCGCCACCTCTGCAGCAGCGAGGTATAAATACTTCTGTAGAAAGTGTAGTTTATCTTTATGATCACCCAGTTCGCACTTTATTTGATTCTGGCGCATCACACTCCTTTATCTCGTCTGCTTTAGTAGAATCTCTGCACCTAGAAACTAGTATGGTAGAGGACCCCTTAATTTTTTCAAACCCAATTGGGGGCCCAGCTCATTTGTCTATGATCTGTGTGGGATTGAAAATTTCTATTCTAAGCGTAGAATTTAGATGTAGTGCCTTTGTTTTGGGCTTCTCGGGATATGGTTTGATTTTGGGCATGGATTGGCTATCCAGTAATGGTGCCATCCTGGATTGTGAGAAAAGGGTGGTTAGCCTTCTGACCCAACTCAGTAACACTCTGGAAATTACTTGTAATCCCTCGTATGCGGTTATGCTTAGTTATCTTGAATCGCTAGATGCCTCTGTTCAAAGTTTGTAATCGGTTAAAGTGGTCCGGGAATATCCCGGAGTCTTCGAAGAGGTGAAGGGCTTGCCTCCGAAGCGGGAGATAGGCTTCCGCATATATCTTGTAGATAATGCAAAACCCGTTGCGTTGCCCGTTAGACACATGGCTCCACGGGAAAGAAAGGAGCTCAGTAAACAGATTAAAGAGCTTCTAGAGAAGGGGTTCATTAGAAGGAGCATTTCAGAATGGGGCGCTCCAGTGGTGTTCGCTACAAAGGCGGATGGCTCACTCCGTCTATGTGTTGACTATAGGGAGCTCAACAAGCTAACGAAAAAGAATAGACACCCTCTCCCCAGAATCGACGATCTGTTTGATCAACTTGTAGGAGCGTCTATTTTCTCCCAACTCGATTTGGCGACCGGTTTTCATCAGCTAAGGGTGGCTGAAGATAGTATCGATAAGATAGCATTCAGAACCCCAGACGGCTTCTTTGAATGGCTTGTCATGCCTTTTGGCTTGACAAACGCACCCGCTTACTTCGTGGACTTGATGAGTAGGGTGTTCAGAGAATTCCTCAACAAGTTCGTAGTGGTCTTCATAGACGATATCCTTATCTTCTCAAAGAGTGAAGAGGAACATGCTCAACACTTAAGGGCAATCATGGAAACTCTTCGAGTCCATCAGCTAAAAGCCAAATTCTCCAAATGCCACTTTTGGAGAGAGGAAGTGAGGTTCCTTGGGCACATAGTATCCAAAGAAGGGTTAGCAGTAGACCCGGCTAAGGTAGTAGCGGTGCAGGATTGGAAGACACCAAAGAACGCAACAGAGGTCCGAAGCTTTCTCGGGCTAGCAGGCTTCTATCGGAAATTCATCAGAGACTTTGCAAAGATATCAGCTCCGCTCACAAAGTTGACCAAGAAGAATCTAGTGTTCAATTGGGACTTGGATTGCGAGTTAGCTTTCCAACGACTGAAAAGGGCTCTTACAACAACCCCAGTTTTAACATTGCCAGATGGAAGCAAGATGTTCACAGTTTATACAGATGCATGTGGGACAGGGCTAGGCGCTGTCTTAATGCAAGAAGGAAGGGTAGTAGCTTATGGCGGGAGACAATTGAAAGTGCATGAAAAGAACTACCTGACCCATGATCTTGAGTTAGCTGCCATCGTCTTTGCACTCAAGTCTTGGCGACACTATCTCCTAGGTGAGAAGTTCAAACTTTACACTGACCATAAATCGTTGAAATATCTTTTCTCGCAGAAAGATCTTAACTTGAGGCAACAGAGATGGATGGAGTTTCTTGCCTCGTACAATTTCGAGATCTCCTACACTCCGGGCAAAGGCAACGTAGTGGCAGACACGTTGAGTCGAAAGAAACTAACCCTAAGCCCGTTGTTTGTTGAAAGACAAAGCCTAGAGTTTATAGCCAACTTTGACTTTAGGCCCTCCTCCGATTTTGTACCAGGCTTGCTAGCATCTCTCGAAGTACGCCCGACTTTAGTGGACTCAATAGGGACAGCACAACGCGAAGACCCTCAGCCTGTGGAGACGATTGATAGGCTAATTAGGGGTGAGACTTCAAGTCACCTCAACAGATACTCCATCGACGATAAAGGTTGGCTAAGGCGAGACGGAAGACTATGCGTCCCACAGACAAGGGATTTAGTAAAGAAGGTTCTCAAGGAAGCACACCACTCCAAGATGACGATACATCCAGGCGGAGATAAAATGTACAAGGACATAAAGAGAACTTTCTTTTGGAACGACATGAAGAAGGACGTGGCAGATTTCGTTTCTAAGTGTATGGTGTGCCAACAGGTTAAGGCGGAACAAAAAAAAAAGCCTGGCAGTCTGCTCCATCCTCTAGAGGTCCCGCAGTGGAAGTGGGATAGTATCTCAATGGACTTCATTGATGGGCTGCCTAGGTCTAGGAGAGGCAACACTAGCATTTGGGTAATAGTGGATAGGCTTACTAAAAGCGCCCACTTTTTACCTGTCAAAAGTAAAATAACTGCCTCATCCCTAGCATCTCTTTACCTCAAGGAAATCGTTCGATTCCATGGAATACCATCCAGCATTGTTAGTGACCGAGACCCTATCTTCACAAGTGAGTTTTGGCGGAGTCTGCAAGAAGCGGTAGGCACACAGTTATGCTTGAGCACAGCCTATCATCCCCAAACCGACGACCAAACAGAAAGAGTGAACAGAGTTTTGGAAGACCTTTTAAGACTGTGCGTCCTTGACTTCGGAGCGACATGGGAAGACCATCTTCCTTTGGTGGAATTTGCCTACAACAACAGCTACCAAGCCACCATCGGAATGGCGCCCTTCGAAGCTTTATATGGAAGACCGTGCCGATCGCCCACTTGTTGGTGGGAGTCTACTAATAAGCTCATACTTGGACCAGATATGATCTGAGAGACTTCAGAAAAAGTAGACTTAATACGAAGAAGAATGAAGACAGCCCAAGACAGACAAAAATCCTACGCCGACAAGAGGAGGACCGACCTTGAATTTGAGGTTGGGGACAGAGTTTTTCTTAAGGTATCTCCACTAAGGAATGTTGTTCGTTTTGGAACCACAGGAAAGCTAGCACCAAGGTTCGTAGGACCATTTCCTATTATTGAGAAAATTGGGAAAGTGGCCTATAGATTAGAGCTACCCGAAAAACTGGCCGGAGTTCACAACGTTTTCCATGTTTCGCACCTCCGAAAATGTCTACATGAATCTGTCGAAGTGGTAGAGCCAAACATCCTAGAAGAAGCTGAAGTGGAACGCGAAGCAACCATGAGGAAAGTTCCAACCCGCATATTAGGAACGGAAGTGAAGAAGCTACGCAACCGCGAAGTCAAGCTCGTCAAAGTTCAGTGGAGCGACGCCGAAGGAGACGCAACTTGGGAAACTGAAGCTAGAATACGCGCAGCCTACCCTTTTCTTTTCGAGGGTACATCTTTGATCTTTCTTTTTCCTTAAGTTGCGCTTTTATCTATCTTTTTAGGTATATCTCCTCGACCTTATCTTTTAGGAAGAAACCCTTTGGATGAAAACATGTAATTGAAACATGTTATGGATGATGGTTGCAAGTGGTTGCAAGTGATTGCTAGTGGTTGCTCGTGGTTGCATATACACACACAATCTAGGTTTTAGATCGGCTCAGTCACTTCATATTTCATATGCATAAATGTATTTATATTCGTATATTGTTGAAGTTTAATGTGTTGTCATATGGATGTTGCATTTGTATGAATGATTGTGCACTCATGTAGAATCATGAATAGGAGAATTTGCATACATAATGGATTCATGGCACTTACATAATTTGCATTAAGGAGGTCAACTGAATCAGTAGACCGCCTGATTTTGCATTAGATAAGTACATGTACACACACACACTTCGCATATGATCATGAAGCATTAGAAGTCTTTTAAGGACAATGGATGCTCGTGTTTGATGGATGAGTAGATGGATGTTTAGATGTTAGGATGTACATTCTTCCTGAACTTGAAGATTTCGGAGACGAAATCCTTTTAAGTGGGGGAGAATGTAACACCCTGTGTATTCTATAACAGTGAAATTCACAAATTAAAGTAACTAATTTCAAATCAAAGAATTAAGGGAAACGGGATACGCCATTGCGTTCGTCTCGGAATTCTTCTTGGGATAGAGTCCGAGTTTGCGTAAAACGGACTCCGTATGAAGAAGATATGGCCTCCGGAAGTTTCAGAATTCAGTTTAAAATCCAAACAGACCAAAACAGCTCAGAAAAACCAATTTGAAATTCAAAATCGGGCCGGATAGGCCAGGGCGGGAATTTTCCCGCCCAAGGCACCCAGGTCGACTGGGTAGTCGACCTGGGGCTACCCAGGTCGAATGGGTAGTCGACCTGGGTCACCCGTGT
Organism: Allium sativum; assembly: GCA_030737875.1. Taxonomy (NCBI): domain Eukaryota; kingdom Viridiplantae; phylum Streptophyta; class Magnoliopsida; order Asparagales; family Amaryllidaceae; genus Allium; species Allium sativum. The sequence goes on from CM060923.1 coordinate 649,632,553, forward strand.
CGACTGCCAAGTCGACACGGTGTCGACAGGCGTGTCGACCTGGCCCCTGAGCCAGGTCTAACCCAGCCCCCCTGGCTAGCCTGGTCTGTGTTTGGTCAATTTTCTGAGCCTTGCCTTGTCACTAGGGCTAGTTGTCAGCTCCTGGTTGGTCTCTCCTTCAAACGAACGGCTATTATTAAACCAAGCTCCATCGACGGTCTCAATCAACTCACAAACTCTATAAAAAGGACCTAAGACTCACCCTAATTCACACAAACAAAAATGGAGATGAGACCATCATGCTGCTGTGGAGAGACTAGGAATAGCAGTCAGAAATTGAGAGACAATTAGGAGATAATTAGAATGCTTAAAGCAACGTCAATTAAATCAAAACAACGCCTACAACAAAGGATAGCATCTCCAAATTCAGAATTCAGATTCCTGAATTGAAGATTCGTCATACGCTGTAAGTAGAGTGCTATTCCGATGTGAATAAATAATTGTGTTTTGATTTGTGTAAAGTAAGAAATGGAATTGTGGCGATAATAATCTATATTTGTATGTTGCTCTGATTTTAAATGATTTGGAAATGTTATGGTATACGATTGGATATTTGCAAGTATGTGGTTTATGTTGACAACCATATGTTGTGGTATTTTATTTGGGGATCATACAAGTATATGATTCATGTTAACAACCATATGTTGTGGTATTTTATTTGGGATTCATAAAAGTATATGATTCATGTTAACAACCATATGTTTTGGTATTTTATTTGGGATTCATGCAAGTATATGATTCACTATTATGCCAATATGATGTACATACTTTTATGATCACTTTTAGTGTGTAATTGGACTCGACTAAGTACTATGGTTTATATGAATCTATGTTGAAATTGGCAAATCATACTTTTGTATTAGAAACAAAAGTAAGCATTTTTATGAACATGACTAAACTATGTTTGGTGTTATGCCTAGTTGAAAACATGTTTTAGGCCAAAGTTGTTATCAAAATCATATGGTGATATATGTGACATATAATTAAGTTAGATTTACATTCCAGTTGCAAGTTTACATGAATAGACTAAAAAACATGATTTCATGCTTAGCTATGTTTATGCCATGATTATATGAATAGAATGGTTCATGTTTAGGTATGTTTATGCCATGATTATATGAATAGAATGATTCATGTTTAAGTATGTTTATGCCATGATTATATGCTGTTACCATGCAAGTTCACATATGCCTAATTCATGTTAATTAGATCGTTATGTTGCAAGTTCATGCGTTCACACTCCCCTTTTTATGTTACCTTATAACACCATGTTATAAGCCTCCCATATTCATATGGCTAAGTTGGGTTTAAATGTTAAACCCAACATATCTTATATTGTAGCGAATGTGTAAAACGGGGGTAATGACGTTTGGGTTAAAATATAGAACATATGTGTTGGCATGTTTGACGCATGCCAACAACCTTGAAAAATAATTAAGTGGTATAAATAAATTTTACCCAATAAAGATGAATTTGAATAATGGGCCACAAATATTTACATATAAAAAGAAAAGAGACAAAATATGTAAATTTAGAAAATACGATGTGTTTAACCCGAGGTTGGATTGAGTTGTGATGTAAACCTGCCCGGAACCGCCCGGCTGTCCAGTAGTCACAACAATACCTATCCAATGTGGGTGGTTAAACACGGAGCCCAATAAAGACCCGAGGTTAGACTGAGTTGTGGCGTAAGACTGCCCGGACCCAACCGGCAACAGGCAGCCACAACAATACCTGTCTAATGTGAGAGGTCAAGGCTTTAATAAGACAATTAAGGCTGAGTCAGGATTGATAGGATTAAGTAAATTGAATTAATACTTAATCAAAATGGAACATGCTAAACTATACAGACTGATTGGGGGTTAGGTTTACAAAACACTTAACCAACTTAGCATGTTGGCTAGAAATAGGAAACCTAGTAGTGGGGGACCCTTTTCAGCAGTAACCCTACAAGGTGTATCAGGATACCCTGAACTAGGCAGGGTGGGGCACGATTACTGGGCTGACTGTAAGAGATCAAATCGACGGCGGTGGTTCAGCAGTGTAGGTTCTAACGAGGTGCGGACGTGCACACACTCCGACGCAGAAAAATAAGGCACTGGGCACCAGTAGCATACCTGTGCATTCTAGGATTGTGTCGGGCCGCCACCACGGGACTTGATACACCCCATGGTGGGACCAGCATAGGTAACTACCACAACGGGGGCCGTAAGACACATGTAACTATGCGAGTAGGAGCCGATCATCAGAAATGGATCACTTCACCCTGATTATGGGGTGCCGGTTGGGAACTAGTTTATATGGGTACAGAGATTAATATGGGGTACGATAGTATATTTGACTATAGACAACTTAAATTAGTTTATGGTGCTTTCCCATTTCCAGTTTATACTTATCATACCCAGTTCTTTATTCATAGATTGAATAGTCCTAGACTTACTCAGGCTTTATGTCTGACTCTACTTTTCTTTCGTCTTCTTTTCTTTCGTCCCCCCCCCAGGTCCACAGGGAGGGAATACCGCAGCTTGACCAACTTTTCACATCCATCTTGAAGAGAAAGAATGTATTGCTTGGATCTTTTTCGTTTTGGACTATGGCTTTGGACAGCAATTATGGGACTTATGCAGTTTATTTATGTTTTCTTTATGCTTCTTTAAATAATGTAATCAAGACAGTTATGAAGATGTTATGTTTTTGGAAGAATTGTAAGACAAGTATGGCATGGTTTGTGTAACACGTATTTTAATGAAATAAAAGATGTTGTTGTTTTCCGCTGTTCAAAAATATGTGTTCTTATATCTGTCTTGTATATCTGTGACTTATACTTATAAACCTCCAGCAAAATTAGGGCATTCCCTTTGAGAGTGACCCTAACGGAGGTGGGGTGTTTCAAGTTACAAAAGCGATGTATCATCTGGAGGTAATGTCTCTCTAGTCGAGGAAGAAGAAGGAGGGGTAGGAGATAACCGCGGCCTGGATGAGTGTGGGGATGTTATTATCTCGTAATTGCCTAAGGATATAGTCGAATCAACGATCAACAGTGATAGACTCGCGCGGATATGTCTAAAACACGGGATGCTTTGAAGGGATACAAATTTGGCCACGAAAACAGATCGTCCTCATAACCCACCGGAAGGGTACATGGCTATCACCAGATTGATGTGCCTAGTTGGGGCAATACCTCTGTTTCCACCATTCGTCGTCTATTTTCTGAGACAACTACGGATTACCCCCATGCAACTTCATCCCAACTCCTATGCTTTTTTGTATACTTTGTACATAGCATAGCAAGAAATTTGAGGTGTAGAGCTTACTTTTGAGGATGTTCATTTCTTTTACAATTTCAAGCATCAAACCAATGACATCCCGTCTTTTGTATACTTTGAATCGGTACCAAAAGGAAAATCATCACTGTTCCGTTTAGTAGCAAAGCTGGGGACCCAAAACCTAATTGGTTTTATATCAAGCAACAGCCCGGGTGTGCCATAAGATGGCTTAAGTCAAGTAAGGACCTTGGTTATTAGAGTTTTAGTCCCGGCCTTTATCATAAATTCATTAAGCATTGCCTGTTTTCACTTATAGTTCCTAACCCACCACAAGAGAAGCATCCAGTGCAATTCGATGGTTTAAATCAGACTTAATGGTGATAAAAAAAATTGACCATCGCCATCGTCTAATTGCTATAACTCGTAGCATAGACCACGAGAAAGGCCCATATGTGTACATACCTCCAATCAAACGGCCAATCGACACTCTACTTGAGAGGGGAGAAAGTTAGAAAGATCTGACAGTGCCTCTCAGGGATCCTCCTTCTCCCTCCATGCTCAGGATGATATCTTAGCAAATATAGCATAAAAAGATAGAGATAAGTACATTACTCATGAGGATGCTGCCACTCCTGAAAAACCGATTTCTCCAAAAGAATTTTCATTATATACTCCTCAAGGAGATGCTCCACAAGGAGATGCCCCCATTATGGATGATTCTACATTTCGGGGTTTGGGAAATCTTCCCTTGCTCGAGACTCTTTACACTTCAGAAGATTTCAAAAAGATTCCTTTGACCTTTACTTCCTCAGAAGAAACTACTCTTCTGAAGGCTAAGGAGATCACACATGCTAGCCTAACTTCGGGCTCTGGTTGGTTGGGGGGAATATCACTTAGGATGTGCACAACACATTAGCACTACACATCACAGCACTTATGCTTTGTGTAAACATTAGTTCTGAACTTTTACATACCTTGTTTTATAGGAACCATGTACGTCCCCGCTACAACATCAGGAAAATCCGTGCCAGCGTGCCCAGATATGACTCCGACACTAAACCTGACCACCGCGAATGCCGCAACAGGGTGGACATGGGGCATTATGATTCTAACCGTCCTCATTCTTTACGTTCTCGTTCTCCTCATCATTCCGATCCAGATAAGTACAAGAGCATCAACATCGTCATTAAGGGAACAAACAACCTTCCAAAGATCCGACCGCTCAGCTTCCCCAAGAGAGGCTATTGTCGAAGCGTGATGACTTACAAGGTAAGCCTAAAGTCCCTGAAAAGAGGCCAGGCAAAGGTGATATGTCCATCGTACCTGCCAAGCGGAGAAATAATGAATTATCCATATCCAAACCCGTGTCGCTCGATTCCGAGAATAAGGCAAGACTGGAAACTCTAAAAAACAATTTCCGGGTCATTATTTTGATTGTATGGCGTTTGTTCCTACGCTTGAATCTGTTCATTCGAATTGGGTTGACGATGCTAAAGAAAAATTGATTTAGTGGACAAGAAATATATAGAAATGTTTAAATATTCGCACAAGCTTTCTAAGATTATAAAGGATCTTATCACTGATATTGATCGCATGAAGGAAATGACCAATTATGATGCAAGCATTTTGAAGAATTCAGAGAAAGATTTGGAAGACGCATAGCCTCAGCTTGCTCTCGCTCTATGAAATGCCAACAATTACAAAAAACAACACGAAGAACTACAAAGGCGTTACCACATGCTCTTGGATTCCCATAGCCAAGGGCGTTTGGATCTAAAGAAGAAAGCTGAGGATGCTAAGTCTGGGAGTGTAAAAGGACAGTTAGCTTGCACTGCCCTTGAACAGGAGAAGGCTGAGCTAGAGAAGAAAAACACTGATTTAGCAAAGCAGAATGCTGAACTGGAAGCCATCTTATTGGAGGCTGAATCTAGAGCAGTGTTGACCGAGGGGAATACAAGCATCACCCTTATATCTGCCAAAGAAGTTCAAGAGAAACTCTCCGCGGCCCAGAAGGAATTGGATGGCTATGGTGAGCTGATGATAGAGTTCATTGCTCAGGTGATCCATAGTCGGGACATTTCTTGGATCAAGGATTACCCGACAACTCTGGTTTATGTATGGGACCAAATCATCAAATGGGAGAAGAAAGATACCAAGGAGGATTCCATCGACGAAAACAAACTTATGGAGAAGTTAACCAGGGGTGATGAGCCGGCACATCTGGTCGAAGGGTGTCGACTTATCGCTGCTGCTATGGAGGAAGAGAGATGTTAGGCCAAAGGAAAAGATATCATTGAAACCAGTTCTTCTTCTGCTGCCCCAGGGGCTACCGAAACAGAGGGATATGATCTTGAAAATCCGAGAATTCCTAAGGCATCCCTTTTGTCTTCTATACCCGAATTGGCATCAGAGACTCTAGCCACCCCAATCGAGAAATCATCCGAAGGTATCTCTACCTTTTCACCCTAATTTGTCAGGGCTATTTCGACTTTTCGTCATATTATTGGACGATCAATTGAAGATCCCTCGTTTTCCCCGAAGTTAATAACTGTCACCTCTCATTCAATAGGTACTGATCCAACTGAAAAGACTGATGGGCAACAGAAGATAGTCATCGGTCAGAAGTTTGTCGAAGAGAATCAGGAGAAATGGGATAAAGTCACTGTTGTAAAATCTGGGGGGAGAACTGAGGGTGAGAAGGAGGAGGTTACTGATAAAACTCCCATGCCACCTAATACCAAGACTCCTCATGCTGGGGAGATGATAGATGCTCTGAAAGATGACGGCGGCGACGATGGACATGAAGAAGATGTTGATGTTGTTATAACTGGGGATTCAGGGAATGTCGTTGATCTAACTTTAGCTGAGAAGAAGGCCAAGCAGGATAAGCGTATGCAGCTGAAAGCTAAGGAAATAGATCCTGAGAGTCTTAAACCTCTTGCTACAATACCTCCTGACTCAAGGTTAGTTATTAGACATTCAACCAGATCTATCACTGAAGAGCTTGCTAAAAAAATCTTCTACTGATCCTAATGCTCCAGTTTTAGGGAGAAGATACCAAAGTGGATCCAGACCGAGGCTGAAAAAAAGGAGAAAGGAATACTTAAAGCTGCCAGTAAAGCAAAATGTACCCCAAAGTACAAATGAGAGGAGGTTTTATTTTTCATTTTGCTTGTTCCTTGGCCTGCTGTTGTTGTAGCGAGTGCGGTCCTCGCCTTTGTTTATTTAGTTCTTTTGTATTAACCTGCACTTGTGTTAATAAAGTAGTTCATTTCCCACTATGTCAAATACTTGCAAGTTTGTCATTTATTTCTATTAGTGCCGAGAAATAAATAAACATAAGTAATGCTTCAAGTCACAGTCGCGATTTCATGCAAATGCGTAAACATAGAAAATATCATTCACAAAAATCGTCGCTTAATTAAATAAAATGAATGATTGACAACAGGGTGCACGATTATATGCCCCCAATAAATCTTGAATATAGCATTTAGCTAAGGCTTGTTCAAGATTGATTAAAATATCCCGAGGTCTTTTGGGCGGGGTTAATTTTTTTTTCATTGGTACATTTTCTTTGTACCTTTATACTCTCCTCTCGTATGATCAGGTTAGAGTAGATTAAGGCTGTCTTTTGTCATGATGCATCTTCACGTCTCGAGGACGTCGTCTTCCCGTCCTTTGTACTCTCTTCCAACTCGTGAGAGTTAAAGTCCGGGACGTCGTCTTCCCATCTTTTTTATGTCGCTAGGCAAGTGGTCATTTCACTTGCTTTCTTTTCGACTCAAATGTCTGATATTTCGACTAATTTTATGGCAAACACAGAAAAAATGCAAAACAAGATTTGAACAGATAAATTAAATCACACACAATATTTTATAGTGGTTCAGCCAAGTCGTGACATATGTCCACTTAATAATCTTTTGTTTATATTAAACAAACTTTTCTTTGCAAGTCGTGCCTTTATACATGGCCTATAAAACAAAAGAAAACAGTACAACTTCAAGTCAAGTATCGCAGCCAATGTTGGGCATTCCATGCTCTAGGAATTTCTTCACCATCCACGGTCGCTAACTTGAAAGCTCCTATGTCAAGTCTCCGTTGAATGGTGAACGGTCCTTCCCACTTTGGGCCTAGATAAACTGGAGGTGGAAAGACTTGCTTCAGCACCAGGTCTCCAGTTCGAAAATGCTAAAGCGAACCTTTCTATCATAATAGCGTGCCACTTGGCGTCGATGCCTTGAAGCACGCAAATCCTCTTCGTCCCTCTTCCCTTCAACCATGCCCAGGGACTCTAGGAGGAGTGCTTTGTTCGTCATTGAGTCATAATACGTCAACCTATGAGAGGGGACTTTAAGCTCCACTGGAATTACCGCTTCTGTCCCGAAGGTGAGTGAAAAGGGAGTATGACCAGCAGCCATCTTAAAGGTTATTTGATATGCCCATAAAGCTAGCGCAAATTCATCAACCCACATAGCTTTTGCTCGCTCCTACCGCTTTTTAAGAATAGACTTAATGACTTTATTTATTGCTTCAACCTGTCCATTCGACTGCGGGTGAGCTACGGCGGTATACCTCTTATCAATTTTATATTTCTGACATAAGTTTCAAAATTCTGCTCTGTCGAATTGGGTTCCATTAACGGTTATAATGGATTTCGGTATCCCAAATCGACAAATAATATTTCTGACCACAAAGCTTTTCACTTTTCTTGCCGTGATCGTGGTTAAGGGTCCGGCCTCAACCCATTTTGTGAAATAATCCACAGCCACGATCGCGTATTAACTCCTCCTTTAGCAATCGGTAAGGTCCCGATGATGTCTAATCCCCACATTGTGAATGAACAAGGAACTGACCATCGATTTGAGATGTCTTGGGCGTGCTTTCAGAACTTTGGCAAATCTCTGGCATTTGTCGTAGCGTCGTGAATGATTAGCTGCATCTTTCTTCACGGTAGGCCAAAAATAACCGTATTGCAATACTTTCTTCGCTAGAGTTTGACCCCCGTTATGATCCCCACACTCACCTTCATGTACTTCTTTTAGCACACGTTTGATGTCGTCGTGTGCTATGCACCGTAACAGAGGCATAGAAAATCTTTGATGATAAAGGACATCGTCCTGTAAAACCTATCTTATAGCTTTACATGTTACAACTCTTCTCTCGCTCTTCCTCGATGGGTGTATTTCTCTTTTAAGGAAGTTCTTAATTGGCGTCATCCATGACTCTCGTTCTAGCTCAGCTTCCAGGGCTAATTCGACTTCTATTTGTTCAAAGCTTGGTGATTCCAATATCTGTATTGGTACCGGTTCGGTTTCCTCAGGGTTGTCAGAAATTTCTACCTTAGCCAGTTGATCTGCCTTCTGATTTTCTGCTCTCGGCATGCGTGTTATACTGTAATGCTCCAGGTTGCTCAGTAACTCCTCTACTTTTTCAATATAAGTAACAAGTCGAGGTCCTCTGGTCACAAATTCCTTTCGAACTTGACAGACAACTATTTTGGAGTCACAGAACATGTCCAATGTTTTTATCCCTAATTCCTTAGCGAGTTTCAACCCCGCAATCAAGGCCTCATACACGGAATCATTATTGGAGGCGGAAAATTCCAATCATAGGGCGTAGTAAATGGATCCTCCTTCATGAGTGGTTAAAACAACTCCGGCGCCGGACCTTCGATTGTTCTTGGCCCCATCCATATATAATTCCCATGGCCTAAGCTCTAACTTATGCTCTGAAGTAACAACTTTGTCATCCACTGTTTCTACTTCGGGAATCGTGAATTTTTCTATGAAGTCAGCTAAGGCCTCCCCCCTTATTGACCTCCTTGGTTGAAAATTCAAATCAGATTGGGTCAACTCGATATTCCACTTAAGTAATCGCCCCGATGCTTCGGGTCTTTGTCATACTTGTCTTAGAGGTTGATCAGTATATATGACTATCGGGTGAGCTTGGAAATAGCGACGGAGCTTTCGAGAGGCGATCAAGAGTCTGTAAGCAAGTTTTTTCTATTCTTGGATAATTGCATTCTGTAGCTACTAACTTCTTACTTACATAATATACTAGCCTCTGGACCTTGTCTTCTTCACGCACCAAGGCTATGCTGACAGCATGAGATGACACTGCTAGATAGACGAACAGATCTTCATGGTCCACCGGTTTCGACAATATCTGGGGCTTTTCCAATAAATCGAAAAGATTTTGGAAGGCCTCTACATAGCCGGGAGTCCATCCGAAATTATGTTTTCCGCATTTTATTAAATCAAAGAATGGGACATACTTGTCCGTAGCTTTGGAAATGAATCTGCTTAATGCAGCAATCTTCCCTGCCAAGCTTTGAACGTCCCTAATCTTCCATGGTTTTTCTATGTTTCTTATTGCTGCTATCTGGCTAGGATTAATCTCAATCCCTCGAGATCTTATGACGAACCCGAGGAATTTCCCTAATGCAACCCTAAATGGGCATTTTAAGGGATTCAACTTCATCTTGTACCTCTGTAGGATATCAAACATCTCTGCTAGATCTTGTGTATGACTAGAAGATTGCCAGGATTTTAGGATCATGTCATCTGCATAAACTTCCATGGTTTTTCCAATTTGGTTATAGAACATTCGATTCAACAGGCGATGACACCTGGCTCCAGCATTCTTTAGTCCGAACGGCATTATAACATAGCAGTACAATCCCAAGTTTGTTATAAAACTCGTGTGCTCTTGATCCGGCACATGCATGGGGATCTGATTATATCCTGAGTATGTGTCCATAAAGGAATGAAGTTCGTGTCTGGTCGTTGAGTCCACCAGTTGGTCAATCCTATGAAGTGGGAAACTATCTTTTGGACAAGCCTTTTTTAAATCTGAAACATCAATGCACGTTATCCATTTCCCATTTGATTTCTTGACCAAAACGGGATTCGATATATAGTCAGGATACGTCGAATTTCTAATGAACCCATTATCTTTCAACTTCTCCACTTCTTTCTTTAGGGATGCCGAACTCTCCGGGCCTAACATACGCCTCTTCTGTTTAACGAATGGATGCTTTGGATTATTGCTCAGTGAATGACTCATAATGGAGGGAGATATCCCACACATGTCAGCATGGGTCCAGGAAAACACATCCAAATTTGCCTTTAAAAAGTCAGTCAATTCCTTTGCTCAGAGCGGATCAAGGTAGGATTCAATCTTCAATACCTTTGTCGGATCAATATCGTCAATGGGGATATCTATAGTCGTTTCATTAGGGGTCGCCTTTCTATCATCAGGCTCTTCGTCCTCCCTGGGATCTATGTCCTCAGGCAGTCCTCTAGGCGACTCCCTCGGAGCTGGTCTCTTTAATTGCTATGCTGAACCCTCCTTCGCACGGGAGGAGGCATCTTTATCTTCGATGCTTAATCCCTTCATTAGCATCTTCAATTCGGCCATGTAGCAGGCTCGTCCGGTATATTGATCGCCTCTCATTACTCCCATTCCTGCTTCGGTTGGAAATTTCAGCAATAAGAACCAGGGCACAATGCAAGCTCTGAATTCCATGAGGGCTGGTCAACCCAAAAAGGCGTTATAGGGTGATTCAATGTCCAAAACTACAAATGGGAGAATTCTCACTCTCTGGCGATCTCCTTGTCCCCATGTCACCGACAATTCTACATATCCCAGTAGAGCGTTCGATGCTCCATTGATGCCATGTATCCAACCCTCACAAGGCTTCAAGTCTTTCGCTTCAAGTTTCATCTGATCAAATGCTTTTTAAAGAGAATATTAACCGAACTCCCATTATCTAGCAACACTTCGTGAACCAGAGCTGGACCGATAGTAGTAGTGATCACCAATGGGTCCCTGTGGGTGATTCAATTTCAGAATCATCTCCATTACGAAATATGACATCATCTGGCATCATTTCTGTTGCTTCACCGGTGAGATGTCTTCGAGGTTGCTACACTCTCCCACTCCAAGGTGCTTAACCGCATTGATGTATTGGTCTATAGCCCTATAACTATAGATAGCAGGGTGAGGTCCTCCTAATATAGTATTCGTAACGATTCCTTTACCCTTTTATTGAGAGGTAGGCTTAGGAGCAGGCTGATTTTGATTCGGGGCTTGCCCTCCTTTCCCCTGTCTCTTGGGGCAACCTTGTATTCATCTAACTTTCATTCCCGCAGCAGCTTTTCGACAATGTCTCTCAAATGCTGACATTCATTAGTATAATGTCCGTGGGTTCCATGAAACATACAAAATTTCCCAGTTGCCACCTCCTTCTCCATAGATTCTCGGGGCGGAGGCTTTTTATATTGTAAGACGTTGTAAGTATCCAGGTAGATGTTTTCCAATGTGTCATTCAGTGGTGTGTAGTTTTCAAAGGTTTGGAATCGAGGCCTTTTGCCTGAGTTCTTTCCTTTTTCCTGTTTCTCCTATTGTCGTTTCCTTTCCTATTGTTACTTCCTTCATTTTTGTTGCCAACATTTGCATCGACTTTCCCCAAACTATCACCGGACTACTTCACAGCAACGTTACTTTGAATATCTTCTCTCGAAGCTCCATCAGACTTTCTCTTTCGATTGGCGTGTATCTCTTCTAGTCGTAGACGAATATTTGCCTTTGCATAGAAAGCCTCTCTAGTCAGTGGTGGCTTCACAGCTAAATAACCTCTGAATTCAGTATCTGGATCGACTCCTTCAATCAAGGCCATCAAAATAGTTGGTTCGTGGAAGTCGCTTATTTCAGTAACTGCTAAGTTAAAGCGATCCAAGTACAATTTCAGAGATTCTCCGGGGGCTTGTTCAATTATGGACATTTTGATAACACTTTTGGCTCTTCGGGCATGAAATCGGAACTGTTTCATTGAAAGCTCGCTTAATTCTTGAAACTCGATACCGATCGCGGGGGAAGTCGCGTAAACCACATTAATGCAACATCTTCTAGATATATTTGGAAGGCTTTACATTTTACAGTGTCAGGTGCAGCTACAGTGTTCATATACCTCGCATATCTCATCAGGTGTTGTTTCGGATCTGTTCTTCCAGTATATCGATCCATTTGTGGTGAATTGAACCGTAGAGGGAATTAGAAGTTTAGGATGTCATCAGTAAACGGGGTAAGATTGCGTTCGATACCCCAGTCTTCGTTGGTATGCTGGCGACTATCAGCCATGATTTGACGCACCATTTCTTCTACTTCCACGTTGGTTAGAGTCAGTTCGAGATCCCTGCTTCTTTCTCTCCTCATGCGTCTACCACCTACTTTAGGTGACTCCCTTGGGATTCAGTTGGTAATAGAACCTCCCCGCCTCCTGCGGTCCTGGTCGCTCACAAGACGAACAAGCTGAAGGAGTTGCCCCTGGGTAGGATTGGTAATATTTGGATCCCTGGGGAGAACATGTGATCTTCGCAACGGTAACAACATTGGTTCCCTCAAACTAGGATCGTTGGGCCCAGAACACGGGCTGCATCTTCACGAGACCCCAATGATCCGAATGTCAGTTGGTCCATATTTTTGGGCCTTTCGTATGGCATCCTTTCACGTGGGTGCCTTTCATCAGAAGATGATGAATGGTCTATAGTAGGATGATGAACCGGAGAGGACACCCTTTGTCTGCAAAGTTCGCTTATTTCTTCGTTCATAACTCTCTTGTTTTCCCTCATGAGAACACTACCATGTTTGTGATCCTCCAAAGCGTCACTAGTGCTCTCAAGCATATCAAGCAAGTAGGAAAATTCCCCATGGGTTACGAGTGCAGAAGGTGCAGGATGATCATCAGTTGCCACAACTGGTATCAGAGCATTTGTAGGAGCTCGAGTAGAGGTACCAACTTAAGCCAGATTCGGTTCGGATCGGCCTCCCCTTGCCTCTATGGTTCGGATCGGTGGAGAGATGCCAACAGCATTTTGGGGAGTAGATCAGATCAGTTCGGAGCGTTCGGATCGGAGCCTGCTCAGATAGAGTTAGAGATGTCATGCCAGATCGGTTTGCTCCTGAAACCTGTCCTCTCGACCTAGTAACAACCATAGCTTGTTGATCTTCACCTACTCCGCTTTCCCGTGCATTCCGCACTTCTTTTCCATTTCCCTTGGTCATAATATCCAATTTGTCGATATTTTTTGAAGAGAATTTCAGAAATATTTACTGCACGGACTATCTTCTTCGGATATACAAACACAAATAGGAGAATGGTAGCCCAAAAACATAGAGAATTCATAATCTCTCAGCGAAAGCACCAAAATGTTAGATTAAAAAGTGGTTCTAACACCCGAAATGTTGATAATTCTAAATGAAAAGAAAATAAAAATGAAGAGGAACACACGATTTATAGTGGTTCAGCATTAAAGAGCCTACATCCACTCTGAATTTCTTTAGTTGATAATGGAAGTACAAGTACAATGATTGTTTTCACCTAATTTCACTTCTACAATGAATAATTTCACTCAATCTTTCCTGAAAGATGCTCTAAAGGTTGACGATGATCTGAATAAAATAGTGGAATTCGGTTTCTATGGTAGATAGGGTCAATAGTTTGCCAAAGATCCTTCCAAATAAGGCTTGATGGTGTATTTATAGGTGGTAAATCTCCTTGGGAGGCCTCCGATTTGGCACATGTGGCAGGAATTCTGTGCGTTTCGGTGATGGGAGCTTTGGAAATAACACCAGCGCACAACAGTTGTGGGTGAACGTGGGATGATGGGTAAGTAACCGCCCCGCAATTTTAAGGGATCATGTAAAGTAGTTGCAGTCCAGTCGCCTTGGGACTCGGATCGAAAATGCAGAAAAAAGGGGAGCGGTTCGGATACTTCCGAACCGTACCATTCTTCCTCCACACTTCACTTTCTACTTTATAATATATGAGTTCAGTTAGGGTCTCCAAACTTATCCAGGCCTTTGATATGCACTCTTCTAGTCAACACTCTCCATCAAGTGCTCCTCTGGCTTTGTGTAGTCTAGTTCATAAAATAGGCTAACAGAATCCCTTTTCAAACTCTGATTTCGTCGAATTGATCGTGTCTAATTGCTGCATCTTGCATGATTTACTTGTTACAGTTCCTTAAGTTATTTCCATGAATGATTAGTTGATTTCTAAAAAAACATGCCCAAAAATGAATTTATTCGAATTTCTGGAATGAATTAAAAACATGATTTCATTTCTTGGCATATATCAATTTTCAACCCTTCAACAATTCCTGGATGTCATCTCCAAAAATAAAAACTAAATGTTTTTGAATGCTTTGAAATTTATTTCTCGCCCAATTTTCTTTTAATAAATTTCTGGATACATGCAAAATTATTTCCAAATATTGATCTGCTAGGAAATGCACATTAAAAATCTCTTCCATGTTTCTTGCATTTTTTATTTTAACAAATGACATTTATTGTGAATGTTTGTGCCATATGATTCATTGTTTATTGTCATGATCTTGCCCAACTGTAATTTGGAAAAAAATAACTTCCCAAGATATCCATACCACCACTGCAGATTGATTTCTTTCCTATACATTCTTGCATATTGAATTTGTTCCATTTATTTGAATCAAAGAATAAAAAAAAATTCCTTTCCTTCTTACTGAAATTGCTCGACCATTTTCTTTGGCTTATCTGACTTGTCATGATCATTTCAGCATATCCACTTAATACACAAATATATATGTAAATATACATTGAAATTTCCATGTGTAACGACCTAGTTTTTGATGACTTTAGTTATCGACACAAACTCAATGACGACTAACCAAACATTGAAAAATACCGGTAGTTAATGAAAGAAATTAGAGGGTGAGAATAGATAAGATAGAAACTTAGAATATAAGAAGAAGAAGAACACAACAATAGAGTAATACGAATCTCACAACGGAACGAACAACATATAATAGATAACATATCCTTGAAATAAAATCAGTATATGTATACAATAACATTATCAGAGTACAACACTTACAACACAGCGGAAATAACTATAGCTATATAATCCTTAAGCCTTCTGCTCCAAGCTCTTCCAGTATATCTGTAAATCCCGACTACTTGACTGCCCGTACAAAATTGGGCACCCAAGAGTTTAGGAAAACAAAACAAGATAAACTCCGGGTCAGTCATGGGACTGGTATGCGTAAAAAAGTTTAAAACAGTTTGAACAGGTAAACGATATCTTATAAGACCACGACGTATAATGGAACGGGTTTTTCCCTTATGAGAATCCAAATTATCTTTATATCAAAAACCTTTTGATATTATAATAATGTCTATCAACCACATATAATAATCATTTAGCAGAAACGCTTTCATCTCACGTTCTACATATATAGTATACAATCAAAACTGCAAGCACGTATTGGGTAATGGATTTCCAACTATGACAAGGTATGGAACCACCTTTCTCTAGTGTACCTCTAGAGAGGAATACAATGGGTTCAACAAGGACATCTTGCAACCCGACCACAAATGACCGACCACTGATTTCGCTTGAGTGTATCGAATGTATGTCACCAACGGTTGGATCAGCAACCGTTTCCCGAATGGGACAGCATCGACAATAGATTTTTATAAATAAATGAAACTCTAGATCAGGTGATCATACACCCTAATAGGTGCAACCTACATAGCCATGCTGCCAGCCCGATTTTTTGTCATTTCCCGGTTGATGAGGCTGGAAGTCATAACGTATCTTTCAACAGATTACCCATTCATTTAACTTTGAATGCCACATCGTCATATCCATCAAATCACAAATTGATTTCCCCAAAAATACCACGTGTATAAGCTAAGAGAAACGAATTCCTCCGCCACCAACGTAAATACGTTTGAAACGATCAACTTACGTTATCTACCAGATATACTCTGTCAGACCTTCGTCCATACAAGATGTTCTGAGACTGGACAAACCGAAGGCAATATTCAGTACATCCATCTTAGGCAATTGTTATCTAAGATTTATACAACAGCCCTTGCACTTTACTCCATCTTCAATTTTCTTTGGCATATATGAATCGCAACGCTTATGCCAATACAGAGTGGTTCTTTGGATAATAATCTAACCGACCTCTCCATATTAATAACTTTAAAATGGTCGAAAACTTCGATAGTCGGTGAGTTAACTATCAAAGAAAAACACGTGTGCAAACAACGATATTATTTCCAAATGGAAATTAATCATCACTGAACATATATCTCTTTAGTTCATTAATTTACTTATCTCATGTTTCCGTATATTCTAAATTCTTATTTTCTATTATCAGAAAACATTTCTGATTCGTATTTGGAAAACATTTCCAAAACTCCTTCACTATCAAACCTTACCATTCCTTAGTTAAGAAGGAAGTCAATCAAGTTGGGGTATAATTACCTCTCAGACCTTAGCTGAACAGCGTTTTAACCTCGAAACAGTCAAAGTTTATCTTTTAAATCTTTAACAAACTTCCTTACGACTCTCTTGGATTCAATTTACGAATCCACTTCTTTTATAAAAAACATTGGTTATCACGACAATGTTATAATCCCTACCTCCGAAGTATGTAACTTCAAATATAACTTTTATTCTTTATTTTGAATAATTAACCTACTCTGATTTATTTATAAGTAAATAAATCCTGATTTAAAAACCGGAAAGTAAATAATACTTTCCCGAATTCGATATAATCAAATTCGACGTATAACTCCATTTCGAGTAATCTCTATTTGATTAACTCTTCTTCGAATAACCTATATTCGATTATCTCTCTTCGAATAACTTATATTCGATAATCTCTCTTCGAATAACTTATATTCGATTAACTAACTTCGAATAACTTAATTCGATTAACTCACTTCGAATAACTTATATTCGATTATCTCACTTCGAATAACTTACATTCGATTATCTCACTTCGAATAACTTATATTCGATTATCTCACTTCGAATAACTTATATTCGATTATCTCACTTCGAATAAATTATATTCGATCTCTTTCTTCCGAGTACGCTATATTCGAAAATCTCCTTTCGATTTAACTAACATCGATTAACTCCTTTAATTCTATTCGAATAAACTATATTCGATTAACTCCTTTAATTCTATTCAAATAAACTATATTCGATTAATTCCTTTCGAATAATTAGATTCGATAACTCCTTTTAACTCGATTCGAATAACTAATATTCGATAACTCCTTTTAACTCGATTCGAATAACTAATATTCAATAACACCTAATTCGACTAACTCTAATCTATTTATTCTAATTCGATTAACTCTATTTAATTACTCTATTGGTTAACTCTAACTCTAACTAGTTAACTCTAACTGATCAACTCTAACTGGTTAACACTAATTGATTTACCCTAACTGATCAACTCTAACTGGTCAACCCTCATTGATTAACTCTAACTAGTTAATTCTAACTGATCAACTCTAACGGGTTAGCCCTCATTGATTAACTCTAACTGGTTAACTCTAACTGATCAACTCTAACTGGTCAACTCTGACTGATGAACTCTAACTGGTCAACCCTCATGGATTAACTCTAACTGGTTAACTCTAATTGATTAACTCTAACTGGTCAACCCTCATTGATTAACTCTAACTGGTTAACTCTAATTGATTAACTCTAACTGGTTAACCCTAATTTATTAATCCTTTGAATTAACTCCTTTGATTAATTCCTTTTCTATTTGTTTACTTAACAAATAAATATTTCTTTTATCATTCTATTTATTTAACCAATAAATATTTCTTTTATCTTTCTATTTATTCAACAAATAGATATTTTTTTTATCCTTCTATTTATTTCCTAAATAAATAACCCTTTTTCTTTTATTTATTTCCTATAAATAAATGATACTTTTATACTTTTATTTATTCCATAAATAAATAATCCTTTTATTTTATTTATTTCCTAAATAAATAAATCCTTTTACTTTTATTTATTCCCTAAATAAATAAATAATCCCATATAATCTATTTGTAAATGTTCTACCAATATTTCCTTTTCAATTCCATTTGTAAATGTTTTAGAACTGTTTTCCTTTTTATTTCTATTTGTAATTGTTTTACAAATATTTCTTTTTCTATTCTATTTGTAAATGGTTTACAAATATTTCTCTTTCTATTTGCTTGACAAATATTTTCCTTTATATTTGTTTTACAAATATTTTTCCCCTTATATTTGTTTCACAAATATATTCTTTTTAACTCTTTTGATTTTATAATTTATTTCCTTTTATAAAATCCTTTTTCCTTTTATACATAAAATCCATTGATTTTATATAATAAATTGTTTCTAAAATTATACTTTGAAAATCCCCTTTTATCATTCTGGTATTCTTATGGTACTTAACATACCATATCACAATGATCGATATCACACAAACACACACAATCAACAATAGATTATATATCACATCATATATTACAATATACGAATAGAACAGTATTATAAATATTAAGGAGTCCAGTTGGACCCCTCCAACCTGTTTCCCTGCATCACAGATGTTTAACAACACGAATATAAAATATTCTGATAAACAGAATCAATATTCGATTTACGATTGTTATATATATCGTTATCTATATTTTCAACCAATACATAACAATTCAACCAAACTGTTAACACATAGCAATCAGTCATCATTTATCAGTTCTAATATACATTATAAAAAAAGAACTGTTCAGAGTTGGTGAGTTTTACTCACATTGGACGATCATCGTTAATAACGATAACCATCGCTTGATTCAGACGGACAATTTATTTCGCTATAAATTGTAACTAGCCCCAATCCACTCGCAGTCAGTTCCATTGGGTAGCTCTCGTCCATACGATCCCAACGGATCTTGTTTCGTCAAATTCTAATCCACGTCATCATTGCTTAACCACGCTCCTCATCTTCATCTCCTTCCAGTAAATTAAAAATCACAATTTCCCCTTGCTTTACAGACTCTGAACAACCGCTTCAACAACAATCTCACCAAATGCGTTCGACAACTTCACCTTCAACATTGATCATCACATAGATTTCCCTCCGTTCTATAGTCTACTGTTCACTAACCACTCACTGTCAATTTGGTTTCTCTTAGCCCAGTAAATACTTTAAATTGTAAGTACCCCCAAACCCTCCTCGTAAGCCTACTATCTACTGTATTCACCTAGTCATATGAAATCAAGGACGTGCTCCCTCCCCCTCATCCTCTATCACACGCTCCTTTATTCACAGCACCCTCGTCAACTAATTTTTGTTAAAACCATTCAAATAACAAGCTTTAATTTAAGTGATAACATCATTAATCTATTAATTTAAAGTTAATAGACCTTAATTGCATTCTTGGCTGGCCAATCAAGATTATATTTTGGCAAAAATCCTGACTGCTTTGCTTCAGCACCAAAGAACACCACGCCCCCTCTTTGTCCGACATCACCTCCTACTCAGACAATCGAAGTTCCACCTCCTGACCATCACTGCTAGCGCTGAACGCTAGCCTTCATCTGCCACTGACCTTGACTTCTAGAACCACCCTTAATTGCAGAAAATCGAACATGAAAGGGATCACGTTCGAGCTCCTTGCTGACCTACTCTGGTGATCGGAGATCACCAGCCTCCGTCGGTGGGTCACGCTAGCTGGTCCCCTCGTTCCTTCTTCACAACTCCCTCTATATCTTCCCTCGGATCCACGGCTATCATCAACCCTAGCCGATGTTGTGTAGTTTTCAGCGTACAAAAGAAATGTCGATCCCTATAAAACTTGTATAATGATGAAGAGCAAACCACCAAGAATCCAACTATAAGTGTGTTCGAGTTTATAACTCTTTACTTGATTTTTGTTTGCACTTTCATTCTTACGGCTGAAAGATTTTGTGAAGAACCAAGCGAATGGGGGAAACTGTATGTATTTATAAGGTCTATTCTGCGTTAGGTAACTCATGTGTTATATGAACACTCCACGTACCCATGAGAAATGTATGGCCAAAATAAATGATGTAGAGACAATTATCTTGCTTAGTGGAGTTGGAATCATCAAGAGCAGCAGGTCGTTCAACTAATGGAGGGCGTGTGTAATGGTAAGCTTATATCCATTTAGTTTGAGTGGAATGTCCATTCTTCCACTTACGTTACGAGCCGTTATGGACAAAAATAAAAATATCATTGAGACGAGCTCTATGCTATAATAATATAGGTCCGTGAACTTATTCTGTGAAACCCCGAAATGTTAGTTTAGGGTGCAAAATACTCTAAATAAAAAGTTGCATTTTTAAATAAATTAAAAATTACTGTAAAATTCTAAAAATTAAATTATCACTACGTCTCAAAAGAATCTTGTCCAGATTCGAATCCGATATCTAGTTATATCAAATAAACTCTTATGGTCGATAAACGATTCTATAGCGATTATTTGAAAATTTGATTTGATCATAAATCAAACTCTACACGACGGAATCTCGATTTTTCTCTTCCATTAGAAAAATATACTTCGCCAGCTCTGAACGTTTCTTGTTTCACAGAAATCCAATTTAAAACGGACCCTGTATATCTAATTGAAGTTCAAATCGCCAAATAGCGAACTGCCGCGACATTTCAAGCTTGAATTTAATTATAATAGAATTATACGTTCAAACTTCGTCTATATAATATATTCATCATTCTAATTCAATTATAATCTGAATTATATAATTTGAATTTCCCAGTTCACATTATATTGCCAATTCGCTAATTTTGATTATTTCAAAATTAAATATATTATTTAATTATTATGTTAATTAAATATTCACCATTATTTAATTTAAGCCATTTTAAATTACCAACCCATTTTTTTAAATAATTAAATAAATTAATTATTATACCGCTGGAAAATGCGGGTCGTTACATTCTTCCCCACTTAAAATAATTTCGTTCTCGAAATTGCTAAAGGTAGAAAACAAACTCTATTGACTGGTTAGAACTTATTTGTTCACTTCTTAACTTCAGTTTCAACTGAACCAATTTAATTTCAATTAAATATTAATTTATTCTTATCAACGAAAATTTCCAAAATCCTGAAAATTTTCTAACACCTTAACTTTTCAAAAAATCTCGCCAGCACCTCCTTTGTACTGGTCAATCGATCAAACTCCAACTCGCCTCTCTGGGCCATCTCCAACCCAAAAGAAAATCAAACAGCCAATTCGGCTCATCAAAATCTCATACCATATGAAATATAAAATTGTACCTTTTTGTCGGGCATATCAACTCTATCACTTCCATATGCTATCAAATTAGCATACACCAATGTTATCCCAATCAAATTCTAATCAATTTATCCTCACCACGGCTATTCGCTTATATCCAAAGCAAATCACATTTCAACTCAAGTTCAATTCTCGATTCCAAACTCTTAACTCGATTATCCGATCACATTTCAAATTCAAATTTCACAAACCCAATCCTATTCGATTTCAATTCAATTTCAGTTACCACTTAACTGGCTTTACTTTAATCCCAATTTGCTTTCACAAGTATTATTTAACTTGTTTTTATTTTAAATAATCTCTGTCTGGGAATTTTCAAATAGCTTACCTTTTCAAAAGTCAAATATTCTTTTTTCAGGATTCAAAACAATCTTGTTTCCTCAAAACAATTCAAAAACAAAATCTTTGGCAGTAATCCGTCACTTAGAACTGGAAAATGAACACTGATTATGCTGTAGTCATTATCATAATTATTTTCCAGTTATCGAAGTGAGTTCAATACTATATCACTTTCAAAATCATTCTTAAACACTTTTATTTTGAAATCAGTTCAAAACACCATTCACGATGCTGTAAACAATTTAAAATCTCCTAGGATTTTAAAATTCTCATATATCCAATCCAAATCCATTTACAACACCTTTCCAACCTTTTTTTGATTTGTAATTTCAATTCTGATTTAAATTTAGATTTAATTCATTTCGTAACACTTATTTGAATTTTGATTTGTTATTTACATAACCATTTCAATTATAATCTTATCTGATTATAATCACAACCGACACATCCAATATTATCATATTTCAAATATCCATACATTGTTTATATCAAAATATAATTGGGTAAAATTATTTCATTTACCCCTTGTTCACAAACATATCGTGTCAGTTCACCGTATTCGAGTGTTTAGAAACCCCTGTCGATATTGTGGTGCCCCACCATCGACCAGAATTCATAAGCCACCCAATCAATAAAGCCCCACAGTATAAAACAAATTTTTATATCAAATAACAAATACATGCTCATATATATACACTCAACTCAATCTAGGGTATTACTAACCCCATCTCTACTGAGTCACGCCGCAGAGCCAAGGTAATTCACTTAACCTTAAGCTCTGATATCAACTGCAACGACCCGGTTTTTGATGACTTTAGTTATCGACATAAAATCAATGACGACTAACCAAACATCGAAAAATACCGGTAGTTAATGAAAGAAATTAGAGGGTGAGAATAGATAAGATAGAAACTTAGAATAGAAGAAGAAGAAGAACACAACATCAGAGTAATACGAATCTCACAATGGAATGAACAACATATAATAGATAACATATCCTTGAAATAAAATCAGTATATGTATACAATAACATTATCAGAGTACAACACTTACAACACAGCGGAAATAACTATAGCTATATAATCCTGAAGCCTCCTGCTCCAAGCTCTTCCAGTATATCTGTAAATCCCGACTACTTGACTATCCGTACAAAATTGGGAACCCAAGAGTTTAGGGAAAACAAAACAAGATAAACTCTGGGTCAGTCATGGGACTGGTACGAGTGAAACAGTTTAAAACAGTTTGAACAAGTAAACGATATCTCATAAGACCACGACGTATAACGGAACGGGTTTTTCCCTTATGAGAATCCAAATTATCTTTATATCAAAAACCTTTTGATAGTATAATAATGTCTATCAACCACAATATAATAATCATCTAGCAGAAACGCTTTCATCTCACGTTCTACATATATAGTATACAATCAAAACTGCAAGCACATATTGGGTAATGGATTTCCAACTATGACAAGGTATGGAACAACCTTTCGCTAGTGTACCTCTAGAGAGGAATACAATGGGTTCAACAAGGACATCTTGCAACCCGACCACACATGACCGACCACTCATTTAGCTTGAGTGTATCGAATGAATATCACCAACGGTTGGGATCAGCAACCGTTTCCCGAATGGGACAGCATCGACAATAGATTTTTAGAAATAAATGAAACTCTAGATTAGGTCATCATACATCTTAATAGGTGCGACCTACATAGCCATGCTGCCTGCCCCATTTTTTGTCATTTCCCGGTTGATTAGGCTGGAGGTCATAACGTATCTTTCAACAGATTACCGATTCATTTCACTTTGAATGCCACATCGTCATACCCGTCAAATCACAAATTGATTTCCCCAAAAATACCATGGGTATAAGCTAACAGAAACGAATTCCTCCGCCACCAACGTAAATACGTTTGAAAGATCAACTTACGTGATCTACCAGATATACTCTGTCAGACCTTCATCCATACAAGTTGTCCTGGGACTGGACAAACCGAAGGCACTATTCAGTAAATCCATCTTAGGAAATTGTTATCTAAGATTTATACAACAGCCCTTGCACTTTACTCCGTTTTCAATTTTCTTTGGCATATATGATTCGCAACGCTTATGCCAATATAGAGTGGTTCTTTGAATAATAATCCAACCGGTCTCTCCATATTAACAACGTTAAAATGGTCGAAAACTTCGATAGTCGGTGAGTTAACTATCAAAGAATAACACATGTGCAAACAACGATATTATTTCCAAATGGATATTATATCAATCAATCATCACTGAACATTTATCTCTTTAGTTCATTAATTTACTTATCTCCTATTTCCATATATTCTAAATTCTTATTTTCTATTATAAGAAAACATTTCAGATTCGTATTTGGAAAACATTTCCAAAACTCCTTCACTATCAAACCTTACCATTCCTTAGTTAAGAAGGAAGTCAATCAAGTTGGGGTATAATTACCTCTCGGACCTTAACTGAACAACGTTTTAACCTCGAAATAGTCAAAGTTTATCTTTTAAATCTTTAACAAACTTCCTTACGACTCTCTTGGATTCAATTTACGAATCCACTTCTTTTATAAAAACATTGGTTATAACGATAACATTATAGTCCCTACCTTCGGAGTATGTAACTTCAAATATAACTTTTATTCTTTAATTTGAATAGTTAACCTACTCTGATTTATTTATAAGTAAATAAATCCTGATTAAAAAATCGAAAAGTAAACAATACTTCCCCGAATTCGATATAATCAAATTTGACATATAACTCCCTTTCGAGTAATCTCTATTTGATTAACTCTTCTTCGAATAACCTATATTCGATTATCTCTCTTCGAATAACTTATATTCGATTATCTCTCTTCGAATAACTTATATCCGATTAACTCACTTCGAATAACTTATATTTGATTAACTCACTTCAAATAACTTATATTCGATTATCTCACTTCGGATAACTTGTATTCGATTATCTCACTTCGAATAATTTATATTCGATTATCTCACTTTGAATAACTTATATTCGATTATCTCACTTCGAATAACTTATATTCGATTATCTCACTTCGGATAACTTATATTCGATCTCTTTCTTTTGAATACGCTATGTTCTAAAATCTACTTTCGATTTAACTAACATTGATTAACTCCTTTAATTCTATTCGAATAAACTATATTCGATTAACTCCTTTAATTATATTCGAATAAACTATATTCGATTAACTCGATTCGAATAACTAATATTCGATAACTCCTTTTAACTCGATTCGAATAACTAATATTCAATAACTCCTAATTCGACTAACTCTTATCGATTTATTCTAATTCGATTAACTCTATTTAATTACTCTATTGGTTAACTCTAACTGGTTAACTCTAACTGATCAACTCTAACTGGTCAACCCTAATTGATTTAACCTAACTGGTTAACACTAACTGATCAATTCTAACTGGTCAACCCTTATTGATTAACTCTAACTGGTTAATTCTAACTGATCTGCTCTAACTGGTCAACCCTCATTGATTAACTCTAACTGGTTAACTCTAACTGATCAACTCTAACTGGTCAACTCTAACTAATCAACTCTAACTGGTCAACCCTCATTGATTAACTCTAACTGGTTAACTCTAATTGATTAACTCTAACTGGTCAACCCTCATTGATTAACTCTAACTGGTTAACTTTAATTGATTAACTCTAACTGGTTAACCCTAATTTATTAATCCTTTGAATTAACTTCTTTGATTAATTCCTTTTCTATTTGTTTACTTAACAAATTAATATTTCTTTTATCTTTCTATTTATTTAACAATAAATATTTCTTTTATCTTCTATTTATTCAACAAATAGATATTTCTTTTATCCTTCTATTTATTTCCTAAATAAATAACCCTTTTTCTTTTATTTATTTTCTATAAATAAATGACCTTTTATACTTTTATTTATTCCCTAAATAAATAATCCTTTTATTTTATTTATTTCCTAAATAAGTAAATCCTTTTACTTTTATTTATTCCCTAAATAAATAAATAATCCCATTTAATCTATTTGTAAATGTTCTACCAATATTTCCTTTTCAATTCCATTTGTAAATGTTTTACAAATTTTTTCCTTTTTATTTCTATTTGTAATTGTTTTTCAAATATTTCTTTTTCTATTCTATTTGTAAATGGTTTACAAATATTTTTCTTTCTAGTTGTTTGACAAATATTTTCCTTTATATTCGTTTTACAAATATTGTCCCCCTTATATTTGTTTCACAAATATATTCTTTTTAACTCTTTTGATTTTATAATTTATTTCCTCTTATAAAATCCTTTTTCCTTTTATATATAAAATCCATTGATTTTATATAATAAATTATTTCCAAATTATACTTTGAAAATCCCCTTTTATCATTCTGGTATTCTTATGGTACTTAACATACCATATCACAATAATCAATATCACTCAAACACACCCAATCAACAACAAATAATATATTACTTCATATATTATAATATACGAACAGAACAGTATTATAAATATTGAGGAGTCCAGTTGGACCCCTCCAACATGTTTTCCCTGCATCACAGATGTTAAACAACACGAATATAAAATATTATGATAAACAGAATCAATATTCGATTTACGAATTTTGTATATATCGTTATCTATATTTCCAACCAATACATAACAATTCAACCAAACAGTTAACACACAGCAATCAGTCATCATTTATCAGTTCTAATATACGTTATAAAAATAGAACTGTTCAGAGTCGGTGAGTTTTACTCACATTGGACGATCATCGTTAATAACGATAACCATCGCTTAATTCAGACGGACAATTTATTTCGCTATAAATTGTAACTAGCCCCAATCCACTCGCAGTCAGTTCCATTGGGTAGCTCTCGTCCATACGATCCCAACGGATCTTGTTTCGTCAAATTCTAATCCACGTCATCATTGCTTAACCATGCTCCTCATCTTCATCTCCTTCCAATAAATTAAAAATCACAATTTCCCCTTGCTTTCCAGACTCGGAACAACCGCTTCAACAACAATCTCACCAAATGCCTTCGACTACTTCACCTTCAACATTGATCATCACATAGATTTCCCTCCGTTCTACAGTCTACTGTTCACTAACCATTCACTGTCAATTTGGTTTCTCTTAGCCCAGTAAATACTTTAAATTGAAAGTACCCCCAAACCCTCCTCTTAAGCCTACTAGCTACTTTGTTCACCTAGTCATATGAAATCAAGGACGTGCTCCCCCCTCATCCTCTATCACACGCTCCTTTATTCACGGCACCCTGTTCAACTGATTTTTGTTAAAAGTATTCAAATAACGAGCTTTAATTTAAGTGATAACATCATTAACCTACTAATTTAAAGTTAATAGACATTAATTGCATTCTTGGCTGGCCAATCAAGATTATAGTTTGGCAAAAATCCCGACTGCTTTGCTTCAGGACCAAAGAACATCACGCCCCCTCTTTCTCCGACATCACCTCCTACTCAGACGATCGAAGTTCCACCTCCTGACCACCGGTGCTAGCCCCGAACGCTAGCCTTCCCCTGCCACTGACCTTGACTTCTAGAACAACCGTTAATTGCTGAAAATCGAACATGAAAGGGATCATGTTCGAGCTCCTTACTGACCTACTCTAGTGATCGGAGATCACCAGCCTCCGCCGGTGTGTCACGCTAGCTATTCCCCTCGTTCCTTCTTCACAACTCCCTCCCTATCTCCCCTTGGATCCACGACTATCATCAGCCCTAGCCGATGCTGTGTAGTTTTCAGCGCACAAAAGAAACGTCGATCCCCATAAAACTTGTATAACGATGAAGAGCAAACCACCAAGAATCCAACTATAAGAGTGTTGGATTTTATAACTCTTTACTTGAATTTTGTTTGCCCTTTCATTCTTACGGCTGAAGGATTTTGTGAAGAACCGAGCAAAAGGGGGAAACTGTATGTATTTAAAAAGTCTAGTCAGCGTTAGCTAACTCGTGTGTTATATGAACACTCCAGAGAAATGTATGGCCAAAATAACTGATGTAGAGATAGTTATCTTACTTAGTGGAGTTGAAATCATCGAGAGCAGCAAGTCGTTCAACTAATGGAGGGCGTGAGTAATGGTAAGCTTATATCCATTTAGTTTGAGTGGGACGTCCATTCTTCCACTTACGTTACGAGTCGTTATGGACAAAAATAAAAATATCATTGAAACGATCTCTGTGCCACGGTCCCAAAAATATAATAATATAGTCTGTGAACTTATTCTGTGGAACCCCGAAATGTTAGTTTAGGGTGCAAAATACTCTAAATAAAAAGTTGCTTTTTTAAATAAATTAAAATTTACAGTAAAATTATAAAAATTAAATTATCACTACATCACAAAAGAATCTTGTCCAGATTCGAATCCGATATCTAGTTATATCAAATAAACTCTTATGGTCGATAAACGATTCTATAGCCATTATTTGTAAACTTGATTTTATCATAAATCAAAATTTGCACGATGGAATCTCAATTTTTCTCTTCCATTTGAAAAATATACTTCGCCAGCTCTGAACGTTTCTTGTTTCACAGAAATCCGATTTAAAACGGACCCTGTATATCCAGTTGAAGTTCAAATCGCCAAATAGAGAACTACCGCGGCATTTCAAGCTCGAATTTAATTGTAATAGAATTATACGTTCAAACTTCGTCTATATAATATATTCATCATTCTAATTCAACTATAAACTGAATTATATAATTTGAATTTCCCAGTTCACATTATATTGCCAATTCGCTAATTTTGATTATTTCAGATTTAAATATATTATTTAATTATTATATTAATTAAATATTCACCATTATTTAATTTAAGCCATTTTAAATTACCAACCCATTTCTTAAATAATTAAATAAATTAATTATTATATCGTTGAAAAATGCGGGTCGTTACACCATGGTCTAAAAAATATTTCTTTTTGCACTTTTTTGGAAATGTATTGAAATCAAGAATTAGTACTGGCCCCAAGATAATTTTTGCATGACATTTCCAGAAATGAAATTTGTTTCTGGAAAACTCTGAAATTCATTTCATTCCCTAATTCATGCATGTTGTTTTTGCATATGCCAATAATGCAAATAAATATCTTTCCTTTTTTTTGAACTTTCATGAATTTAAAAACCAATTCTTCTCCTTATTCTTACATTATGTTAGAGAGATTTATCACATGATTTGTTTTGACATTTTCTACATGCAACATCCGCTTGTTTGTACTTCTGGCCTTGTGCATGTTGTCCTAGCTTTGTTGATTTGCATATCAGTTCATTATAGAAATATGATTTGGCAATAACAATTGCATTGATTCCTGGTAATTACTGATACATGCATGATAGATATGGTTTTCCCAAAAAATTCTTACCGAAAATTAATTTTCCAACATTTAGGAATTTTTATTCATTCCATGTATGAAACAGTCCATGGAGGTTCTTTATTTGCACAAAGATTTCTTTTTGCATGCTGCTCTGTTTTGAGAAAACTTTATGCAATATTATCTTGCCAAATATTCTATCCCATGAATGCAACATTAATTTGTTACCATTTTAGAGAATTAAAAGAGGAAAGATTTTCCCATCATGTTCATGCAGATTTAAACTCATTCTTTCAAAGACTAAACAATTTTGCAAAAAGAATTTCCCTCTTTTTTTAACCATTTGATTGTGTGTTGCTTGTGTTAGAACATAAACCCCGCATGTCTTGACATGTCTACATATGCTAGATATATATATATACATATATATATACACACACACACACATATATATACATATATATACATATGGCTATGTGTGTATATGCATATAACTGCAATGTTTTTTTTCTTCCATCTGAGCTGCGATGTCATGTGATTGCACTTGAATTCTTTCTGAGAGTATATGCGTATGAGCTGGTTGGTACACACATTGCATTTGCACCTGTTGCCCTGTGCTACGCCTCTCCATGGCTTTGTTCCTGACTTGACTTTGATACATTAGCATACTGCCATGTACATTTGTATGTTATGCATCATGTATATTTTGCCTTGATTTTTTAAAACAATTGCTACACTGACCATACATGCATATATACACACACAATTATATATATATGTGTGTGTGTGTGTGTGTGTGTGTGCGTATGTGTGTGTATGTGTGTAAAATTTCGTGACCGAGTGTTTGTAGTGAGGAACAATGTATAAGAATGAAATTGTGTATGAAATTGAATTGTAATATATAAGTGGAATGTACAATGGTGGAGTTGGAAAATTCGTACTATTCAAATGTTGAAATAGGATATTGTATTCAAATAAAATACTGTTTGAATATTTAAATTCTTATGTAGTAGTACTTTGTTCAAATATAAATATTTATTTCTCTATGTGATGTAGTAGAATAGAAAAATTACAAACACATTTATAATAATATACACATGTTTGTTATCATCAAACAAAAATTATATTGTTATATACAACAATCTCCCCCTTTTGATGATGACAAACATATAATAAAATTTTGAAGGCAATAAATCTGTCTGACAGTGAAGTGTAGAACTTCCCCTATATGTATGCTCCCCCTACAACATAATTCCCCCTACGTATGTGCATATGAGTGAAAAGAATAATTGAATTGAATTTCCAATATACAATATTTATTAAATATTCATTCATCAATCAAAATCTTAACCATTCTCCCCATTTTGTTATCGTCAAAAGGATACAGAAATTAAAATAGTGATAAAAAAGTAAACTAGAAATATAAAATCAGATCAAGAGGGAATGCTCATCATAAATCTCATTCAATCAAACAAAAATCATAATATTCTAAGAACTAGAGGCAAATCTCACATTCTAGAGTGATCGATTTATGATGAATTTTATAAAAATGGAGAGGGTTTTAAAACATATTATTTCCAATTATATGTCACGACCTGAACTTCCCCATAAATGAAAGCCCGGATTGAGTTGAGGACACGACAAATCAGAACACAAACAGAAGAACATTTCATCGCTTATTACAACAATTTACATCAGAGTACCAGAATATACAAAGTATGATCAAATAATACACATTCGATAAATATCAAAGATTTACAAATTACAATGCAGTGGAAAATAGTACAAAACACAATCGAAAGAGATAAACAGATACAGAGCTTTCTGAATATCATTCCAGTTGTAAACCAGGATCCTGTGAATATAAATCTGCAAAACCGAAACTATTAGCTGCCCGTGTGGAACATAGGGGCACCTAGAGTTTAGGTTAAAACAATAAACTCCAGGTCAGTCATGTGAATGGTGTGAGTAATAAAACAGTTATTTAGAACTTTATTTTAAAATCAGATATATCAAAGGACCACGCCGTATAACACGGAACGGGTTTCCTCCCAAGAATACTAGTGCATATTACAAAACAGATCAATGCTTCTTGGAAAAATGAAGCTATTATAAGACTCAGGTCCCATCACACAATGCAACGCAAGCCAGAGGATAGAGTTTTACCTTATAATAGCCAAACATGATTTGTACGTTTAAAACAAATCATTTCGATACTATTATAGTGTAAAGTGTGTGAAAACAACTTCAAATATAAATGTATCAATCATTGACGGCATAGTGCCTCATCCCATTATGTCGCCATACTAGGCTCTACAATGAAAATCGAAATTTCACGTATTGGAAATTGGATTTCCATCATGAGTTGAGGCAAGGGATGTACTCCTCGCCGGTTTTGAGACACTCTAGCAAATGCCTCAGGAACTCCCGCAGTATACCCTTGGATCCTCCAAGGCCAGTCCTCGCTTACGTTTGAGGATTGGCAATTCCTGAACACATGTTTCTCGGTCCTATGTGACCTGTATCCATCGGATACCGCAGTAGCCGATGTATTAGAGGCGCCTCGCATTCCAACAACAACAAAGGTAAAAATATAAAAATGTCAGGGCTTGTAGAACCCCGACACCATCCATAGCTAGTGTAATAACCCGGAAATCCGAGCCAATTTAAAAATTTTATTTTGGCAATTTTGATGAATTTTGAATATTTAAAATGAATTATTTTAAATAATGACGATGATAAATTTATTTTGAATATAATTAGAAGGTATATATTCATTTGAATCAATGTTAGAATATAAATATTTTACTTTAATTATAAAAGGAATTGAATATGGCGCGGTAGTTCGAAAATTTCAAATTTCAAATTTCAAATGAATGTACAGGATTCAAAATAAACCGGATTTTAGTGAAACCAAAAATATTAGAATCTAATTGAGAATATCTTTCCAACGAATCCAAAAAATTGAAATTTCATAGCGGGAATCAAAAGTTATGCCCAGTTGAAAATTCATAATAGTCGCTATGGAATTCTGGCCCTTAAAAATGGAAATTTTGCAAACGACCTCTGTTTTCGACAAAACCACTTTTGTTGGATCCGAGATGTCGAGTTATTGCTAGATTCCAAAAATCATAATTTTCTGAATCAATATGTGAGCGTAGTAAAGTAAAACGTGTTTTGGCAGTTTTAGTCAATTTTAATCGACTAGAAAATGGCCATTTTTCACACGGTCTCAGAATTTAACGAAATTATTTTTGTTAGGACTATATCGTCAATACGAAGCTGGAAAATATTTTTCGAGAATTTTTAGAGTCTGTATGTGGCCCCGGTAAATTCAAATGTGCATTCAAATTCAATATTGATTTATATTTTGATTTTGACGAAAACCAATTGAAACGATCGAATCGGCTTATGATACATATCCCATTGTGTTCGAAATGGGGATAATTAGCTATGGGTGAAAGTCAGTGGGTCTCGTTTGGGATTCGAAATAAAAAGTTACTTTTTTGAAATAATTAAATAATTAAATATATACATAACCTTTATTCATAACCCCTCCCCCTTTTATTCTCCCACCCGTCTGTTTTAGTTCAAAAAAAAAAATTTGAGTCGATGGAGCTAATCGCGTCTCCCCCCCAAGACCTTCCGCCGTCGCTTGCAATAGCCGCCGCCTGCCTCCGATGGCTTCTCCCCTCCTCCTATGTAACAACCCTGAATTTTGGGGCCAATTTAAAATTTATTTTAAGTGATTTTAATGAGTTTTGATATTTAAAATAATCTATTTTAAATAATAATGATCACAAATTTGATTCAAATCGAAGTTAGAATGAATAATTTAATTTTAATTATAAAAAGAGTTAGAAATAGCGCAGTAGTTTGAAAAGTCAAACTTGAACTTTGACTAACCGTACAGGATGCAAAATTTAACGGATTTTAGTGAAACCAAAAATATTAGAATCTATTTAAAAATATCTTCCCAACGAATCCGAAAAATCGAAATTTCATAGCAGGAATCAAAAGTTATGCCCAAATTAAAACTTAGAAAGGTCGCTAGGTAATTTGCATAGGTCAAAAATGCTACTTTTTGCATATAAAGGAATTTGAACTCGAAACCACTTCCATTGAGTTCAGAATGATGTTTCTACATTGAAAAACAGTAAACACTTATATATTTCAAGTTTCGGAAATTATTTGTTTAAAATGTATTTTTAATATTAAATATATAGCCCTTGAAAATAGTCATTTTGCAAACGACCTCCGTTTTCTTCGAAACCACTTTTGTTGGATCCGGAATGTAAAAATATTGTTAAGTTTAATTTTTCATAATTTTTGGAATTAATTTGTGGCCGTGGCAAAAAGATTTCTGTTCTGTCAATTTACAGTGAATTTTAATCGACTGAAAAATAGCCATTTTTCAAAAGTCTCAGAATTCGACGAAATAAATTTTGTTAGGACAGTATCATCATAAGAAAGCCAAAAATAAATTTTCTGTATTTTTCTGAGTTAATTTGTGTCCCCGGTAAAATTATTTGTACGGAAAAATTAGAAATAAAGGACTTAAATTTTAAAACTGAAAAACAGAGGCCAAGATGATAGTTTGGGCTAACGGGACAGGTCCAGATGAGTCCAGAATGGGGGCTAAATGGTAGGAACAACAGTCGTTGGGCCTGAATCGGAGTTCGGACCAAAACGGACTTAAACGGGCTAATTAAATAATAATTAGATTAACCTAATAAAATAATATTATAAAATGATCGGGTTCTTCTTCCTCACGTTGTCTTTCAGCCGTGAGAACCCATAACCGCCCCTTTCTTCAAAAATTCATTCTCCGATTTCTCCCTCAATTCTCAACGAAAACCTTCGTATAAATACACGTTTCGAAGAGATTTTGAGCTCTTTCATCTCCGATAAGAATCACCACCTCTCATCGACCGTAGCCACCGCCACAAGCCTCCAAAGCCGCGGCCTTTGCGCCCCCACTGCGCCACCCAAAAGCTGTCGCACCTCCTCCAACTCCCGGTGAAGATAGCCCTCTCGTAGCTCTCCAATCTCTCACAAACCGTTCGTAAAACCGTCGATCGTAGCTCGAGTTATCTTGATTCAAAGTTTTGACCTTTAGGTAATGTTTATTTCAGATTTTTTTCACGCTTTGTAGCGTCGCTGTGTCAGTTGTTAAAGGCTGAATTTTGATTTTTCATACGAATTTGAATTTGAACCATTCCAGATCCGAAATCGCTTTGAATTCAAACACAAGACCTGATCAAAGTTGACAATTCATTTCAGATCCGAGCTAGGTGAGAATTTATTTTTAATTTAATTTAGTTTATTTAATTATTAATTCTTAGTTATTAAAAATATTTATTGATAGATCTGCTATGTCGTGATATTTTAAATATGGATCTGAATGGTTTATTCCATATGATGTTAGATCTGCAAATCTAAATATTAGATCTGAATTTATTGATTAATTAGAATTAATTATTTGTTAATTTTATTGAATCATGCCTCGTTAATTTGTCATATGCCAATGTAAACATCACCCTGTATATTACCTTGATGTGAATTGTTAGATTTAGTCATGTTGGTTTATTTGAATGTTGTTGTTGTTTGGATGTGACATGAAATACGATGTGGTAAATGGTAAAGGCTTAATCTTTACATTGTAAATAGAAAGACTAACTTTTATATATTGAATTTTTGATTGAAATTATTAAAGGTTGAATTTTCAATTGAAATATTAAAGATGTAAATTTTCATGAAAATATTAAAAGATGATATTTTTCATGTAAAAGAGTAAAATTTACATTGTAATTTAAGAATAAATTTTACATTGTAAATGAAAGATGAAATTTTTAGATTAAAAATCAAAAGATATGTTTCATTGTAAATAATAAAAGGTATGATTTTTCATTGTCTATGAAAGGAATGAATTTTTGTAATGAATTATTAAGGAATGAATTTTTGCAATGAATTATTAAGGAATGAATTATTAAAGAATGAAATTTTCAATGAATCATTAAAGAATAGATTTTTTACATTAAATTATTAAGTAGGATTTACTTTGAATATAAAAGTAGGACTTATAATGTAAATATAAAGTAAAGGTCTCATGAATTAATTTTCAATGAATCATTAAAGAATAGATTTTTTACATTAAATTATTAAGTAGGATTTACTTTGAATATAAAAGTAGGACTTATAATGTAAATATAAAGTAAAGGTCTCATGAATTAAAGATGACATTTTTATATGTTATTTTAATGTGAAATGGAACGATGAATCAAAGATGACATTTTTATATGTTATTTTAATGTAAAATTTAACGATGAAATAAAGATGACATTTTTATATGTTATTTTAATGTAAAATTTAACGATGAATTAAAGATGACATTTTTATATGTTATTTTAATGTAAAATTTAACAATGAATTAAATATGACATTTTTATATGTTATTTTAATGTAAAATTTAATGATGAAATAAAGATGACATTTTTATATGTTAATTTAATGTAAATTAGAACGATAAAGTATAAATGACATTTTTTAGATGTGATTATAATGAGAATATTCACCGTATAAAAAGTTTACATTTTTATTAATGCGAATATATAGAATATTCACTGTATGAAAGGTTTACATTTTTATAGGAATTTCACCTTATGTAAAGTCTATATTTTTTTTTCTTAATGTAAAGTAAATAAGAATTTCACCGTACGAAATTTACATTATCTTTAGTGTGAATTAAATAGAAATTCCATCGTATGTTAAAATTTACATTTTTATATGTAAATTATAAAGTGAATTTATACCGTATGTTGAAAATTACATTTTTCTTTGTAATTAACAAGTGAATTTCATCGTGTGTTAAAATTTACATTTTTTTATGTAAATTATAAAGTGAATTAATGTTGTATGTTAAAAATTACATTTTTCTTTGTAATTAAAAGGTGAATTCCATCGTATGTCAGAATTTACATTTTTATATGTAAATTATAAAGTGAATTTATGTCGTATGTTAAAAATTACATTTTTCTTTGTAATTAATATGAGAATTCCATCGTATGTTAAAATTTACATTTTTATATGTAAATTATAAAGTGAATTTATGCCGTATGTTAAAAATTACATTTTCCTTTGTAATTAACATAGAAATTTCATCGTATGCTAAAATTTACATTTTTTTATGTAAATTATAAAGTGAATTAATGTTGTATGTTAAAAATTACATTTTTCTTTGTAATTAAAAGTTGAATTCCATCGTATGTCAGAATTTACATTTTTATATGTAAATTATAAAGTGAATTTCTGTCGTATGTTAAAAATTACATTTTTCTTTGTAATTAATATGAGAATTCCATCGTATATTAAAATTTACATTTTTATATGTAAATTATAAAGTGAATTTATGCCGTATGTTAAAAATTACATTTTCCTTTGTAATTAACATGGAAATTTCATCGTATGTTAAAATTTACATTTTTATATGTAAATTATATAGGGAATTACACCGTAGGATAAAATTTACATTTTTATATGTAATTAAAACATGAATTTACATTGTGTGTTAAATATTACATTTTTATATGTAATATCTATAGGAAAGTATACCGTATGACAAAACTACATTTTTCTATGCAATTAAAGGATGCAATTTCATTGTATGATCGAAATTGCATTTTTCTTATGTATATATGTAACATAAAATGAGAATGAACATTAGAAATAAAATTGATTTATTTCATATGTAATTTAGATGTAGAAATGTGGCATTGTAATTAAAAATTATATTTTTACAATGTGAATTAGATGTAGTGTTCGAATTGTAATTAAAAATTATATTTTTACAATGTGAATTAGATGTAGTGTTTGCATTGTAATTAAAAATTATATTTTTACAATGTGAATTAGATGTAGTGTTTGCATTGTAATTACAAATCATGTTTTTACAATGTGAATTAGATGTAGTGTTTGCATTGTAATTAAAAATTATATTTTTACAATGTGAATTAGATGTAGTGTTTGCATTGTAATTACAAATCATGTTTTCACAATGTGAATTAAGAGTAGAGTTTGCATTGTCATTAGAAATTATATTTTTATATGTAATTTAAATATTTTGAGTGTATCAAAATTTACATTTTCAATGTAAGGAAAGAATGAATTTAGGATGCGGTAATATTATCTTCATTTTCAAATGAATTAAAATTTAGTAAGTATCGGTAATTGTGTGGAGTGTTGTTTTAATCAAACGACGTTATTACGATTCAATGATTATATATATAATCAAAATTGAACGAATAGGGCGTGGTAGTTCGCGTTTTGAAATCGTACTTTTAAATGACTATACAAGAAGATACGACCGTCAGATTTTCTTGAAACTGAAACCGTTAGGACCGTCTTTGAAAAATATTTCCAATGATATATATTACGTTAAGATCCAACGGTTAGATTCTGAGAAATGTAAAAATCAAAATTGGTTGAATGCAGCGCCATAGCCGCCCATGGACTTAAGGCGTCGTTATATAAAAATTTAATTATTTTAAATAATTAAAATAGGAATGAATCGTTAATAAAAATAATTATTAATATGTAAGAAGGATTTTCAATATATATATATATATATATATATATATACGAGGATTATTTGGAAAGTCCGAGTTTATCTCATTCCAAATAATTAAACGACGTTTAAAAATCCAAGATTGGAAGACGGCGATTGAAGACCGTCAAATCTCCACATTGAATGGACGATGATGACTGTTGCCTTAGAATGGCTCGCTACCATGATAAGGTAATAGTAGGAGTTGCCCAGACGTAGTGTTGATTTGTACGGATTTGGCTTTCGCTCAGACCCAGAGCATAAGCTTATAAATGGATTGTGTGTCTGACATCGTACTCCATTATATATCATGTTATTAATCTTCTGTCGAATGTATGGATGTTTGGTGGCGGAGAATTTATTCTCTTGCTTAACACCCGTTCATATATTTCGGCAAAGGATTGGTAGTGTGATATGGAGTGATGATGTGGCATGCTAAGATGCATATGATCAAGGCTTTGTTGAAAAGCAGGCCTTGTGGGACGATCAAAGCATAGTTTGTTTAGGCATAGCTTTGTGTATAGCGTGACTTCGCGAGCCTCACACACCGGCGGAGTCTAAAACGGGAGAAGGGAACGCAGGGAGAGCAGCACGTTTCTTTCTAGCTAGAGTGGTGTCAGTGACCTACCACCCCTGACATTTTACTTATGTGGATGATGGAATGTGTAACAACCCGTATTTCGATAACATGATTAAGACGAGAATCAAGGCAGAATTTAATTTTAAATTCTAAATCAAGCGAAATGGGCTATGCCATTGCGTTCGTCTCGGAAAAATACGCGAAATAGAGTCCGAGTTTTCGAAAATCGGAGTCCGTATGACCCAATTAAGGCCCAACGAAGTTTTCAGAAAATTTCTAAGTAAAAACAGATTTCAAATTCAAACTTGAATTTGAAAAATTGGGCCAGTTGGGCCAGGCGGGAAAAATTCCCACCATAGTACCCAAGTCGACAGCCCTATCGACTTGGGAGTCGACTTGGTCTGACCAAGTCGACAGCCCTGTCGACTTGGCTCAAACGAGCATTTCTGGCTTGGTGCACCTGCACTGGTCCCTGGTCTTGTTCTGGAAGCTTCTGACGTGGTTTGATGGTTCAGATCTATCCTAGGGTTAATCTAAGGGCCTAAAACTATCCTAATCTCTATAAAAAGACCCTAAACCTAACCTAAATCCCTAAAAATCAAACCTAGCAACTAAGTGCTGCCAAAATCAATTTTGATCATGGCCTCCATCTCCAATCCCTAGAGCCTATGCATTCAAATCGGGTTCAAATCAAAAGGTGCAAGCTTGCTACACCAAATAGAGGCCAAATCAACGTTGCTATGCGAGTTTCATGACGGATCTTCATCAAAGGAGCCACCTTTCTTCGTCAAAACGATTCATGCTCCTAGTCCTCTTGCCACGCTATGTAAGTTCTAGCTACTTGTAGATTTAAACGATGATCTTGATGTGACATGGGATAAAATGCAAAGTAACATGAGTATGTTAGCCCATGGGAACCTAGTTTGCCCCTTTAGCATGAACATATGACTTTGGGTTATGTTGTAGCGACTAAACCATGCTATTCATGTTACATTGGACCTAGTTTGCCATGCAAGATTGGACCTTTGCTTGTGGTATGTTAGCATGCACACTTGAAACCACTTTGACTCATGAAACATGTGCATGAATGTGACTTTGAGGCTATGCAAGTATATGAACCCGAAATCCCTTATGGTAATATGCAAGTTTACCTTTTTATCACATGAGTAACATGGGCATGTTCATCCCTTCATGATAGGTTTATGACATGAACACTTATGCAAGTAATCCCCTTTTATGCTATGCATGTTTGTGGCCAAATCCCCTTTTATACTATGCATGTTTGTGGCCAAATCACCTTATGACACTATGCATGTTTTTGGCCAAGGTTGTGCATGTGGAAGCCAATCCCCTTTTGGCCTCATGCATGTTTTGAGGCCAATATGTGACGTAGTATCCTTACTATGTTGACTCGCTTTTGCTTGCGTTGGAAAACACGACTTTGGGGTAGTTAGATAAACATGAACATGACGCGAAATCTTGACTTGAATATGACATGAAAACTTGACTTGAGGTTACATGTGAACACGACATGTAAGTTGAACCAAAATGGGGGCATGACACGTGGGTTAAACTTGGGACTTGAAATTAGACACGTATGGGTTGTAAGTGTAATATAACACTAGACCAAACATGGAAGTGGCCAACTCGAGGTTGGGTTGAGTTTGTAGCATAAATCTACCCGGACCCGCCCGGCTTAACTAGTAGCTACAAACAATAGGATCCAATGTGAGAAGTTGGTCATGTCGCGCTTAAGACCCGAGGTTAGACTAGGTTGTGGTGTAAATCTACCCGGACCCGCCCGGCTTAACTAGTAACCACAACAAGGTCTAATGTGAGAGGTTGAGGGTGCATTAATTAAATTAATGCCACATGATAAGGTTAAGTAAATTTGACTAATGACACTTAACCGATATGACACGAATGGGTAGGTTAAGTGGGACCGGACTTGATTTCTTAATGACACTTAACCATGCAAGATGATTAGGGGATGAGGTTAAGTAATTTACACTTAACTAATCCGACTTGGTAATTAGATGGGGTTAAGTAGTCGACGCTTAACTAATCTAACCACGGTAATTAGATGGGGTTAAGTAATCCACACTTAACTAATCTAAACACGGTAATTCGATGGGGTTAAGTTAAACACTTAACCAACTTAAGCTTGGTAATTCAATGAGGTTTAGTAACCAATACTTAACCAACTTAACGTGATGATTTAATGGGGTTAAGCAACTTATACTTAACCAATTATACATGATGATTTGATGGGGTTAAGTAACCTACACTTAACCAATCTAATACGCGGACCTGATAAGGTTAAGTCACAAGACCTTTTTAGAATATACTTAACCATTGTAGTACGATTAGAGGATGGGGTTAAGCCCACCTATACTTAACCAATCCGACTCGATAATTTGATGGGATTAAGATAATCTATGCTTAATCGATCTAGCAAGATAATCCGATAGGATTAAGGTAAGCTAGTACTTGACCGATTTGACTTGATAGGGTTAAGTCATGAGCCTCTGGGTACACTTAACCAACTTGTAGGGCTAAGTCTTGAACTTAAATACTTAGCCAACCTTGACGTGATTCGTGGGCGGGTTAAGGCATGGACTTGAATGATAACACTTAACCCAATAAGACAAACCCTAGTTAGAGGAACTAGGTATAGAATCGTGGTTAATCAAGGACAACGGAAAGGAAGCTAAGTGGTAAACCTTAGTTAAGGGTAACTAAGTAATAATTCTTAGCTAAGGAAATAGGATTAATTCACAAAGCGATGAGTAACCTGATACGGTAGGTCATCGCTTAGTATACGAGGAGGAGCAAGTTATCTGACTTGGATAAAAGCTCCAGCGCACTGGGTGCCGAAGTGGAAGCTTCGGGGGACGTGAGGATATTCTTGGGATCCCTCTGTGGGCTGCTAGGTAATTATACTAGGCCCATGAGAGGTTAAGGTCTGCGTTAGAAGGACCAAGAGTATGCCTTGGTTGCTATGCGAGCGACCTAAAGACTGGGATGGATTAGCGTGGAGTCGACGATTCTTGGTTTTGCCCTGGATAGCACATCGCCGACTACCTACCATCTTTAGTCAATCGTGTACGTGCGAAAAGGCAGGGAACCCCCAACAGACCATGTGCTTGCTATCGAGTCATGGGTGAGGTTGGCCCGTAGGAAAGTGGG
This sequence comes from Allium sativum, assembly GCA_030737875.1. Classification (NCBI taxonomy): domain Eukaryota; kingdom Viridiplantae; phylum Streptophyta; class Magnoliopsida; order Asparagales; family Amaryllidaceae; genus Allium; species Allium sativum. The sequence continues at coordinate 649,674,095 of CM060923.1, forward strand.
CTATAGTGGGGCCGTGGAGTGGTTCTTATACATGATTTTTCTTGGATTGCCTTTCACTAGTTGAGGGAGGGGTCACGTGGGACCATAGCCACGGGTACAAAAACAGACCTTGGTATCTGCATCAGCAGACGACTTAAAGCTCCCGACCGAGTTCCATATTTCTTAGTTTGCCCTGGCACGGAACTCGGATGGCACATTGTGGAACATGTGCATCTAGACATGGAAAACGATTCACGATACATACGTGGGATCAAGGGCGCGGTTGACGGGTGGCGTAATCCCTAGTGGTCCTAGGTGGCCAAAACCCAAACCGAGACACGGAAACGTTCATTAGGTAGCATAATCCCTAGCGGTCCTAGGTGGCATAAATCCTAAGTGGACGCGCGATAGTTCATGGTAAGGAAACACAACTAGATCAAGGGTTGCAGTCCAAAACAACTTCAAGGATAAAACGTTTACATGGGAAAGCCCGTATGGCCTATGGCAAAGGACTGAACTTACACATGGAGAGAAACATACGAGTTGGGAAAACCTACATATGCTATATATTAGGTTGACATGGACCATTTCATGACATGGGGCAAGGGACATTCATGGTTAACACATGACGCGGGTAGGGATACTAGTACGAGAGGTGCAGAGCAAATATACATGTTAGAACCAGGAAAAATATACATAATAGACACCGGGGGATGTTAGACAGGATATATACCTTGGGATAGTATACTTGATAGAAACCTGACGATGTGATACCTTGATTTATCACGACACCGTAGTTTATCACGATATCTTAGTTTACCTTGCTACAGTAGTTCAGCCAGTTACCCTGGTTTAGTTTATCTATCTTGTAGTCATCCTTATGTTTACTTTCAGTTTATGCATGTCATGTTACCTTTACCTGTTTTTATACTGGGAGTAGATAGGACTTACCAGTCTTTATGACTGACCCCGTTTTCTTTCGCCTCTTTGTCTTCCGTTTCCCCCCAGGTTCCAGGGAGGAAATGATGTTGTTTAGTTCGGGCCTCTTATGCTTGAAGGTCATCATGTATAGCTTGATGTATAGCTTGGTCTTCTCTTGGCTATGGCTGCTTCACCGCTTTATTTTGGGGAATAATTTATGAAAAGGTTTTTTTTATGCTTCTTTATTATTGCAAGACAGGTTTTGATGTACTCTGATGTAAAAGGCTTTAGACCTTAATTATTAATGTTTATGAAATTTCGATTTTACTTCCGCTATTTTATATGTTCTGTCTTGTGATACTTCTGTGCATGTTTACCAATAACGCCCCTCTAAAGCTAGTGCATTCCTTTGCGAGTGACCCTAGCGGAGGCGGGGTGTTACATTTGGTATCAGAGCAGAAGGTTACTAGACTAGGCAAAAGTTTTTAAAGACCTTCTGAAAACTATTTGAAAAACGGTTTATAAAGAAGCATTTTTCAAGAAAAGTTTGTTTTAAAGGCTATTCCCCAAAAGCCATTAGCACCATCCTTTGATTCCTTGATTAAATCTCGTTTCCTTTCTTTTCTCCATCCATGGTCACAGTAGTTCTCACTGTGACTAATCTTGGTCTAGCCACGTAGGTGTTTCCCGTACGATGGAGGTGGTTCTCGAGAGACCCATTGCCGTGTTACAAGAAAGGATAATAAGAGTAAGGATAAAGGATACCAGCTTAAGGATAAGCAACTGTTGTTAGGGCTTGGTCCATCAAGGAGGACAAGGACAAGATCAGCGGAGAGGGAAATAGTACGCTCCCACTTCTGGGGTGCCTAAAAGAAATGATACCGTTTCTATTAGAGGTTCAGCCTTCCTTTTCTATCATCCCGTCCAGACTTTGTTTTGATCATCGTATCACTTAAGTCTGCTTAGATAGTTGAGTCTCTGCACCTTAGTACTAGCATGGTAGAGGATCCCAGTTTTGTCCCAAAAATCTGGTTGGAGAGTTGGTCCATTCCTTCATGACTTGTTGGATTTGAGAATGACATGTCTCAACTACGGATATATTCTAAGGATAAAGTGGTCACCCAATAAGGGGTGCCATTCTCGGTTTTGGAAAGAGGGTAGTTAGACTCTCGACTCATCTTGGTGATACCCTCAAAGTCTCGTGTAACCTTTTTGGGTTCTATCATGGTTAGTTACCTAGAATCCCGGGATGCAGTTGTTGGTAATCCGTTCAAATAGGATTCGCCGCTAAGGCGGATGGTTCGTTTCGATTATGCATGGGTTATGGCAATCACCCTAGTAAGAACCCTTGGCAACATGGATCGGCATCGGAAAACGAGATTCAGAATTCACTAGTGAATTTTGGAGAGCTTGCATGAGTACGCAGACATATTTGAGCCGAGCATACTAGGGAAAGAATAAGTGAAAGTGAAACGGGAGGCGACAGTGAGATGAGTTCCACTCACACCTTGGAAATAGGAATCAAGGAGCTACGAAATCATGAAGTCAAAGGCGGTCAAGGCCTGATGGGATTGAGCTCATGGAAATGCGGCTTGGACGCGCGCATCACGTCTCTTTTTAAGAGTATATTTTTGATCCTTGGTTCACCTGTAAAGCTTACCTGCATGCTATCGCTTGGTGGATATCCTCTCGGTCCTGTTTCTGTTACAAACCCCGTAAGGAGTTTGTCTTGTTTATCTTCTCGATCTTATCCTGGGAACCTTAGGTAGAACGTTATGGATGTAAACATGTATTTGAGACATGTTATGATTGATATGGTTGCAAATGGTTGCAAGTGGTTGCTCGTGGATGCGCGAATACACGTTAGATAGTAGATTGACGCGATCACGTTTCATGTTGCATATGCACGAGCATTTATACTTCTTTATGGATAAAATTTAATGTGTTGACATGTGGATGTTGCATATGAATGAATGGTTGTGCACGCATATAGTATCTATATGACTAGGACTATTTGCATACATGTTGGATTCATGGCACTATGCATATTTTTGCATTAGAAAAATTATTCAGGCCTGATCATTAGCATTAGCTAAGGAACATGTACACACACGTTTTGCATATATTCATACAGCATTAGAAATCATCTAAGGACAATGGTTGCTTGTGGATGATGTTTTGAGTAGATGGATGATGGATGGTAGGATATGTTCTTCCTAACTTGGAGATTTCGGGGACGAAATCCTAAAAGGTGGGGAGAATGTAACAACCCGTATTTCGATAACATGATTAAGACGAGAATCAAGGCAGAATTTAATTTTAAATTCTGAATCAAGCGAAATGGGCTATGCCATTGCGTTCGTCTCGGAAAAATACGCGAAATAGAGTCCGAGATTTCGAAAATCGGAGTCCGTATGACCCGGTTAAGGCCCAACGAAATTTTCAGAAAATTTCTAAGTAAAAACAGATTTCAAATTCAAACTTGAATTTGAAAAATTGGGCCAGTTGGGCCAGGCGGGAAAAATTCCCGCCACAGTACCCAAGTCGACAGCCCTGTCGACTTGGGAGTCGACTTGGTCTGACCAAGTCGACAGCCCTGTCGACTTGGCTGTCGACTTGGCTCAGACGAGCATTTCTGGCTTGGTGCACCTGTACTGGTCCCTGGTCTTGTTCTGGAAGCTTCTGACGTGGTTTGATGGTTCAGATCTATCCTTGGGTTAATCTAAGGGCCTAAAACTATCCTAATCTCTATAAAAAGACCCTAAACCTAACCTAAATCCCTAAAAATCAAACCTAGCAACTAAGTGCTGCCAAAATCAATTTTGATCATGGCCTCCATCTCCAATCCCTAGAGCCTATGCATTCAAATCGGGTTCAAATCAAAAGGTGCAAGCTTGCTACACAAAATAGAGGCCAAATCAACGTTGCTATGCGAGTTTCATGACGGATCTTCATCAAAGGAGCCACCTTTCTTCGTCAAAACGATTCATGCTCCTAGTTCTCTTGCCACGCTATGTAAGTTCTAGCTACTTGTAGATTTAAACGATGATCTTGATGTGACATGGGATAAAATGCAAAGTAACATGAGTATGTTAGCCCATGGGAACCTAGTTTGCCCCTTTAGCATGAACATATGACTTTGGGTTATGTTGTAGCGACTAAACCATGCTATTCATGTTACATTGGACCTAGTTTGCCATGCAAGATTGGACCTTTGCTTGTGGTATGTTAGCATGCACACTTGAAACCACTTTGACTCATGAAACATGTGCATGAATGTGACTTTGAGGCTATGCAAGTATATGAACCCGAAATCCTTTATGGTAATATGCAAGTTTACCTTTTTATCACATGAGTAACATGGGCATGTTCATCCCTTCATGATAGGTTTATGACATGAACACTTATGCAAGTAATCCCCTTTTATGCTATGCATGTTTGTGGCCAAATCCCCTTTTATACTATGCATGTTTGTGGCCAAATCACCTTATGACACTATGCATGTTTTTGGCTAAGGTTGTGCATGTGGAAGCCAATCCCCTTTTGGCCTCATGCATGTTTTGAGGCCAATATGTGACGTAGTATCCTTACTATGTTGACTCGCTTTTGCTTGCGTTGGAAAACACGACTTTGGGGTAGTTAGATAAACATGAACATGACGCGAAATCTTGACTTGAATATGACATGAAAACTTGACTTGAGGGTACATGTGAACACGACATGTAAGTTGAACCAAAATGGGGGCATGACACGTGGGTTAAACTTGGGACTTGAAATTAGACACGTATGGGTTGTAAGTGTAATATAACACTAGACCAAACATGGAAGTGGCCAACTCGAGGTTGGGTTGAGTTTGTAGCATAAATCTACCCGGACCCGCCCGGCTTAACTAGTAGCTACAAACAATAGGATCCAATGTGAGAAGTTGGTCATGTCGCGCTTAAGACCCGAGGTTAGACTAGGTTGTGGTGTAAATCTACCCGGACCCGCCCGGCTTAACTAGTAACCACAACAAGGTCTAATGTGAGAGGTTGAGGGTGCATTATTTAAATTAATGCCACATGATAAGGTTAAGTAAATTTGACTAATGACACTTAACCGATATGACACGAATGGGTAGGTTAAGTGGGACCGGACTTGATTTCTTAATGACACTTAACCATGCAAGATGATTAGGGGATGAGGTTAAGTAATTTACACTTAACTAATCCGAATTGGTAATTAGATGGGGTTAAGTAATTGACGCTTAACTAATCTAACCACGGTAATTAGACGGGGTTAAGTAATCCACACTTAACTAATCTAAACACGGTAATTCGATGGGGTTAAGTTAAACACTTAACCAACTTAAGCTTGGTAATTCAATGAGGTTAAGTAACCAATACTTAACCAACTTAACGTGATGATTTAATGGGGTTAAGCAACTTATACTTAACCAATTATACATGATGATTTGATGGGGTTAAGTAACCTACACTTAACCAATCTAATACGCGGACCTGATAAGGTTAAGTCACAAGACCTTTTTAGAATATACTTAACCATTGTAGTACGATTAGAGGATGGGGTTAAGCCCACCTATACTTAACCAATCCGACTCGATAATTTGATGGGATTAAGATAATCTATGCTTAATCGATCTAGCAAGATAATCCGATAGGATTAAGGTAAGCTAGTACTTGACCGATTTGACTTGATAGGGTTAAGTCATGAGCCTCTGGGTACACTTAACCAACTTGTAGGGCTAAGTCTTGAACTTAAATACTTAGCCAACCTTGACGTGATTCGTGGGCGGGTTAAGGCATGGACTTGAATGATAACACTTAACCCAATAAGAAAAACCCTAGTTAGAGGAACTAGGTATAGAATCGTGGTTAATCAAGGACAACGGAAAGGAAGCTAAGTGGTAAACCTTAGTTAAGGGTAACTAAGTAATAATTCTTAGCTAAGGACATAGGATTAATTCACAAAGCGATGAGTAACCTGATACGGTAGGTCATCGCTTAGTATACGAGGAGGAGCAAGTTATCTGACTTGGATAAAAGCTCCAGCGCACTGGGTGCCGAAGTGGAAGCTTCGGGGGACGGGAGGATATTCTTGGGATCCCTCTGTGGGCTGCCAGGTAATTATACTAGGCCCATGAGAGGTTAAGGTCTGCGTTAGAAGGACCAAGAGTATGCATTGGTTGCTATGCGAGCGACCTAAAGACTGGGATGGATTAGCGTGGAGTCGACGATTCTTGGTTTTGCCCTGGATAGCACATCGCCGACTACCTACCATCTTTAGTCAATCGTGTATGTGCGGAAAGGCAGGGAACCCCCAACAGACCATGTGCTTGCTATCGAGTCATGGGTGAGGTTGGCCCGTAGGAAAGTGGGCTATAGTGGGGCCGTGGAGTGGTTCTTATACATGATTTTTCTTGGATTGCCTTTCACTAGTTGAGGGAGGGGTCACGTGGGACCATAGCCACGGGTACAAAAACAGACCTGGGTATCTGCATCAGCAGACGACCTAAAGCTCCCGACCGAGTTCCATATTTCTTAGTTTGCCCTGGCACGGAACTCGGATGGCACATTGTGGAACATGTGCATCTAGACATGGAAAACGATTCACGATACATACGTGGGATCAAGGGCGCGACTGACGGGTGGCGTAATCCCTAGTGGTCCTAGGTGGCCAAAACCCAAACCGAGACACGGAAACGTTCATTAGGTAGCATAATCCCTAGCGGTCCTAGGTGGCATAAATCCTAAGTGGACGCGCGATAGTTCATGGTAAGGAAACACAACTAGATCAAGGGTTGCAGTCCAAAACAACTTCAAGGATAAAACGTTTACATGGGAAAGCCCGTATGGCCTATGGCAAAGGACTGAACTTACACATGGAGAGAAACATACGAGTTGGGAAAACCTACATATGCTATATATTAGGTTGACATGGACCATTTCATGACATGGGGCAAGGGACATTCATGGTTAACACATGACGCGGGTAGGGATACTAGTACGAGAGGTGCAGAGCAAATATACATGTTAGAACCAGGAAAAATATACATAATAGACACCGGGGGATGTTAGACAGGATAGATACCTTGGGATAGTATACTTGATAGAAACCTGACGATGTGATACCTTGATTTATCACGACACCGTAGTTTATCACGATATCTTAGTTTACCTTGCTACAGTAGTTCAGCCAGTTACCCTGGTTTAGTTTATCTATCTTGTAGTCATCCTTATGTTTACTTTCAGTTTATGCATGTCATGTTACCTTTACCTGTTTTTATACTGGGAGTAGATATGACTTACCAGTCTTTATGACTGACCCCGTTTTCTTTCGCCTCTTTGTCTTCCGTTTCCCCCCCAGGTTCCAGGGAGGAAATGTTGTTGTTTAGTTCGGGCCTCTTATGCTTGAAGGTCATCATGTATAGCTTGATGTATAGCTTGGTCTTCTCTTGGCTATGGCTGCTTCACCGCTTTATTTTGGGGAATAATTTATGAAAAGGTTTTTTTTATGCTTCTTTATTATTGCAAGACAGGTTTTGATGTACTCTGATGTAAAAGGCTTTAGACCTTAATTATTAATGTTTATGAAAGTTCGATTTTACTTCCGCTATTTTATATGTTCTGTCTTGTGATACTTCTGTGCATGTTTACCAATAACGCCCCTCTAAAGCTAGTGCATTCCTTTGCGAGTGACCCTAGCGGAGGTGGGGTGTTATAGAATGAGGCGCCTCGGATAGGTCCTATAGGACCGGGAAACGTGTGTTCAGGAATTGCCAATCCAAGAAGCTGTATGTGTGGACCGGCCCTGCGAGATCCAAGGGTTAACTGCGGGGAACCCTGAGACATTAGCTAGAGTGTCTCGAATCGGTAAGGAGCTCCTCCCTAGCCTTGACTCATGATGGAAACTCAATTTCCAATACGCCCCATTCGGTTTTGATTGTATTACTAGTATGGAGGCATAGTAGTATGGGATACTATTCTTCCTAGGATTGATACATTATGATTGAAATTGTTTTTAAAACATATACATACTAATAATAATATCAAATTCGTTTTTTTAACGTATCAAGCATGTTTAATCACCATAAGGTAAAACTCTATCCTCTGGTGTGTGTTGCATTGTGTGATGGGACCTAAGTCTTATGGTGATTTCATTTTTCTAAAAAGCATTGCGTTGTTTTACGATTTACTTTAAGTTATGCACGGCAATCCATTGGAATAAAACCCGTTCCGCATTAGCGGCGTGGTCCATGGATTTGCCTTATTACTATTAGTTAAATTAGTTAAGAATTCTCACACCAGTCCCATGACTGACCCGTTGTTTGTTTCCACCTTTACAAACTCGGGTGCCCTCTTCTCCACGGGCAGTCGAGTAGTTTATCTACAGGTCCTTATCTCGAGCAGGATGCTGGATTGAAGCTTAAAGCTGTGTCCAGAGCATAGTTATCTTCCGCTGTATCTATTTTATTGTTTCCGCTGCAATGTATTAAATATATTGTAATTTATCTTCCGTTGTAATTTTATTTCGATGTACTCTGGTATATTCTGTACTCTGATGTTATATTATCATGATGTAAGAAAAGTCTGTTGTTATTGTTCTGATGTGTTGTATGCCCATAGTTAATGCATTCGAGAATTTCTAACTTTTGGGTCAGACCTGTGTGGTTTATGGTCGGTCCAAAGGGCGGGGATTTTCGGGCCATTACATATGGTATCAGAGCTTGGTTTGCTCAAATCTTTGGGGTACAACTCATTAGAACTGAACAAAAGGCTCATCAGAGATTGGATTAGTAATATCCAATAAGAATACTCATTAGAGATAGGATCAGCAGTATCCTAGAATGAGAAAACTAATTAGAGATAGGGTTAGTAATGCCCTAGAATGAGTTGAGAGTAGCAAGCCTATAATATATGTATTTGTGATTAATTATACTCTATTTTGGAAAATATGATTTTGAATATATAAAAAGTTATATAATTGAAAGTTAATCAACTAATGAAATTATTTAAACCAATGGAGAAAAAATATATATATATTAGTTAGTTAATTAATCAATTTTTAGCTTCGTCCCTTTTCGAGGACGAAAAGTTTTTAAGTGGGGGAGACTGTAACAACCCTGAATTTTAGGGCCAATTTAAAATTTATTTTAAGTGATTTTAATGAGTTTTGATATTTAAAATAATCTATTTTAAATAATAATGATCACAAATTTGATTCAAATCGAAGTTAGAATGAATAATTTAATTTTAATTATAAAAAGAGTTAGAAATAGCGCGGTAGTTTGAAAAGTCAAACTTGAACTTTGACTGACCGTACAGGATGCAAAATTTAACGGATTTTAGTGAAACCAAAAATATTAGAATCTATTTAAAAATATCTTTCTAACGAATCCGAAAAATCGAAATTTCATAGCAGGAATCAAAAGTTATGCCGAAATTAAAATTTAGAAAGGTCGCTAGGTAATTTGCATAGGTCAAAAATGCTACTTTTTTCATATAAAGGAATTTGAACTCGAAACCACTTCCATTGAGTTCAGAATGATGTTTCTACATTGAAAAATAGTAAACACTTATATATTTCGAGTTTCGGAAATTATTTGTTTAAAAATGTATTTTTAATATTAAGTATATAGCCCTTGAAAATAGTCATTTTGCAAACGACCTCCGTTTTCGACGAAACCACTTTTGTTGGATTCGGAATGTCAAAATATTTTAAGTTTAATTTTTCATAATTTCTGGAATTAATTTGTGGCCGTGGCAAAAAGATTTCTGTTCTGTCAATTTACAGTGAATTTTAATCGACTAAAAAATAGCCATTTTTCAAAAAGTCTTAGAATTCGATGAAATAAATTTTGTTAGGACCGTATCGTCATAAGAAAGCCAAAAATAATTTTTCTGGATTTTTCTGAGTTAATTTGTGTCCCCGGTAAAATTATTTGTACGGAAAAATTAGAAATAAAGGACTTAAATTTTAAAACTGAAAAACGGAGGTCAAGATGACAGTTTGGGCTAACGGGACAGGTCCAGATGAGTCTGGAATGGGGGCTAAATGGTAGAAACGATAGTCGTTGGGCCTGAATCGGGGTTCGGACCAAAACGGACTTAAACGGGCTAATTAAATAATAATTAGATTAACCTAATAAAATAATATTATAAAATGATCGGGTTCTTCTTCCTCACGTTGTCTTTCAGCCGTGAGAACCCATAGCCGCCCCTTTCTTCAAAAATTCATCCTCTGATTTCTCCCTCAATTCTCAACGAAAACCTTCGTATAAATACACGTTTCGAAGAGATTTTTGAGCTCTTTCTTCTCCGACAAGAATCACCACCTCTCATCGACCGTAGCCACCGCCACAAGCCTCCAAAGCCGGGGCCTTTGCGCCCCCACCGCGCCACCCACAAGCCGCTGCACCTCCTCCAACTCCCGGTGAAGATAGCCCTCTCGTAGCTCTCCAATCTCCCGCAAACCGTTCGTAAAACCGTCCATCGTAGCTCGAGTTATCTCGATTCAAAGTTTTGAACTTTATGTAATGTTTATTTCAGATTTTGTCATGCTTTGTAGCGTCGCTGTGTCAGTTGTTAAAGGCTGAAATTTGTTTTTTCATACGAATTTGAATTTGAACCATTCCAGATCCGAAATCGCTTTGAATTCAAACACAAGACCTGATCAAAGTTGACAATTCATTTCAGATCCGAGCTAGGTGAGAATTTATTTTTAATTTAATTTATTTAATTATTAATTCTTAGTTATTAAAAATATTTATTGATAGATCTGCTATGTGGTGATATTTTAAATATGGATCTGAATTGTTTATTCCATATGATGTTAGATCTACAAATCTAAATATTAGATCTGAATTTATTGATTAATTAGAATTAATTATTTGTTAATTTTATTGAATCATGCCTCGTTGATTTGTCATATGCCAATGTAAACATCACCCTGTATATTACCTTGATGTGAATTGTTAGATTTAGTCATGTTGGTTTATTTGAATGTTGTTGTTGTTTGGATGTGACATGAAATACGATGTGGTAAATGGTAAAGGCTTAATCTTTACATTGTAAATAGAAAGACTAACTTTTATATATTGAATTTTTGATTGAAATTATTAAAGGCTGAATTTTCAATTGAAATATTAAAGATGTAAAGTTTCATGAAAATATTAAAAGATGATATTTTTCATGTAAAAGAGTAAAATTTACATTGTAATTTAAGAATAAATTTTACATTGTAAATGAAAGATGAAATTTTTAGATTAAAAATCAAAAGATATGTTTCATTGTAAATAATAAAAGGTATGATTTTTCATTGTCTATGAAAGGAATGAATTTTTGTAATGAATTATTAAGGAATGAATTTTTGCAATGAATTTTTAAGGAATGAATTTTTGCAATGAATTATTAAAGAATGAAATTTTCAATGAATCATTAAAGAATAGATTTTTTTTCATTAAATTATTAAGTAGGATTTACTGAGAATATAAAAGTAGGACTTATAATGTAAATATAAAGTAAAGGTCTCATGAATTAAAGATGGCATTTTTATATGTTATTTTAATGTGAAATGGAACGATGAATTAAAGATGACATTTTTATATGTTATTTTAATGTAAAATTTAACGATGAAATAAAGATGACATTTTTATATGTTATTTTAATGTTAAATTTAACGATGAATTAAAGATGACATTTTTATATGTTATTTTAATGTAAAATTTAACGATGAATTAAAGATGACATTTTTATATGTTATTTTAATGTAAAATTTAACGATGAAATAAAGATGACATTTTTATATGTTAATTTAATGTAAATTAGAACGATAAAGTATAAATGACATTTTTTAGATGTGATTATAATGAGAATATTCACCATATAAAAAGTTTACATTTTTATTAATGCGAATATATAGAATATTCACCGTATAAAAGGTTTACATTTTTATAGGAATTTCACCTTATGTAAAGTCTATTTTATTTTTTTTCTTAATGTAAAGTAAATAAGAATTTCACCGTATGAAATTTACATTATCTTTAGTGTGAATTAAATAGAAATTCCATCGTATGTTAAAATTTACATTTTTATATGTAAATTATAAAGTGAATTTATACCGTATGTTGAAAATTACATTTTTCTTTGTAATTAACAAGTGAATTTCATCGTATGTTAAAATTTACATTTTTTTATGTAAATTATAAAGTGAAATAATGTTGTATGTTAAAAATTACATTTTTCTTTGTAATTAAAAGGTGAATTCCATCGTATGTCAGAATTTACATTTTTATATGTAAATTATAAAGTGAATTTATGTCGTATGTTAAAAATTACATTTTTCTTTGTAATTAATATGAGAATTCCATCATATGTTAAAATTTACATTTTTATATATAAATTATAAAGTTAATTTATGCCGTATGTTAAAAATTACATTTTCCTTTGTAATTAACATAGAAATTTCATCGTATGTTAAAATTTACATTTTTTACGTAAAAAATGTAAATTATAAAGTGAATTAATGTTGTATGTTAAAAATTACATTTTTTTTGTAATTAAAAGGTGAATTCCATTGTATGTCAGAATTTACATTTTTATATGTAAATTATAAAGTGAATTTATGTCGTATGTTAAAAATTACATTTTTCTTTGTAATTAATATGAGAATTCCATCGTATGTTAAAATTTACATTTTTATATGTAAATTATAAAGTGAATTTATGCCGTATGTTAAAAATTACATTTTCCTTTGTAATTAACATGGAAATTTAATCATATGTTAAAATTTACATTTTTATATGTAAATTATATAGGGAATTACACCGTAGGATAAAATTTACATTTTTATATGTAATTAAAACATGAATTTACATTGTGTGTTAAATATTACATTTTTATATGTAATGTCTATAGGAAAGTATACCGTACGACAAAACTACATTTTTCTATGCAATTAAAGGATGCAATTTCATTGTATGATCGAAATTGCATTTTTCTTATGTATATATGTAACATAAAATGAGAATGAACATTAGAAATAAAATTGATTTATTTCATATGTAATTTAGATGTAGAAATGTGGCATTGTAATTTTTTTTTACAATGTGAATTAGATGTAGTGTTCGAATTGTAATTAAAAATTATATTTTTACAATGTGAATTAGATGTAGTGTTTGCATTGTAATTAAAAATTATATTTTTACAATGTGAATTAGATGTAGTGTTTGCATTGTAATTACAAATCATGTTTTTACAATGTGAATTAGATGTAGTGTTTGCATTGTAATTAAAAATTATATTTTTACAATGTGAATTAGATGTAGTGTTTGCATTGTAATTACAAATCATGTTTTCACAATGTGAATTAAGAGTAGAGTTTGCATTGTCATTAGAAATTATATTTTTATATGTAATTTAAAGATTTTGAGTGTATCAAAATTTACATTTTCAATGTAAGGAAAGAATGAATTTAGGATGCGGTAATATTATCTTCATTTTCAAATGAATTAAAATTTAGTAAGTATCGGTAATTGTGTGGAGTGTTGTTTTAATCAAACGACGTTATTACGATTCAATGATTATATATATATAATCAAAATTGAACGAATAGGGCGTGGTAGTTCGCGTTTTGAAATCGTACTTTTAAATGACTATACAAGAAGATACGACCGTCAGATTTTCTTGAAACTGAAACCGTTAGGACCGTCTTTGAAAAATCTTTCCAATGATATATATTACGTTAAGATCCAACGGTTAGATTCTGAGAAATGTAAAAATCAAAATTGGTTGAATGCAGCGCCATAGCCGCCCATGGACTTAAGGCGTCGTTATATAAAAATTTAATTATTTTAAATAAGTAAAATAGGAATGAATCGTTAATAAAAATAACTATTAATATGTAAGAAGGATTTTCAATATATATATATATATATATATATATATATATATATATATACGAGGATTATTTGGAAAGTCCGAGTTTATCTCATTCCAAATAATTAAACGACGTTTAAAAATCCAAGATTGGAAGACGGCGATTGAAGACCGTCAAATCTCCACATCGAATGGACGATGATGACCGTTGCCTTAGAATGGCTCGCTACCATGATAAGGTAATAGTAGGAGTTTCCCAGACGTAGTGTTGATTTGTACGGATTTGGCTTTCGCTCAGACCCAGAGCATAAGCTTATAAATGGATTGTGTGTCTGACATCGTACTCCATTATATATCATGTTATTAATCTTCTGTCGAATGTATGGATGTTTGGTGGCGGAGAATTTATTCTCTTGCTTAACACCCGTTCATATATTTCGGCAAAGGATTGGTAGTGTGATATGGAGTGATGATGTGGCATGCTAAGATGCATATGATCAAGGCTTTGTTGAAAAGCAGGCCTTGTGGGACGATCAAAGCATAGTCTGTTTAGGCATAGCTTTGTGTATAGCGTGACTTCGCGAGCCTCACACACCGGCGGAGTCTAAAACGGGAGAAGGGAACGCAGGGAGAGCAGCACGTTTCTTTCTAGCTAGAGTGGTGTCAGTGACCTACCACCCCTGACATTTTACTTATGTGGATGATGGAATGAGGCGCCTCGGATAGGTCCTATAGGACCGGGAAACGTGTGTTCAGGAATTGCCAATCCAAGAAGCTGTATGTGTGGACCGGCCCTGCGAGATCCAAGGGTTAACTGCGGGGAACCCTGAGACATTAGCTAGAGTGTCTCGAATCGGTAAGGAGCTCCTCCCTAGCCTTGACTCATGATGGAAACTCAATTTCCAATACGCCCCATTCGGTTTTGATTGTATTACTAGTATGGAGGCATAGTAGTATGGGATACTATTCTTCCTAGGATTGATACATTATGATTGAAATTGTTTTTAAAACATATACACACTAATAATAATATCAAATTCGTTTTTTTAACGTATCAAGCATGTTTAATCACCATAAGGTAAAACTCTATCCTCTGGTGTGTGTTGCATTGTGTGATGGGACCTAAGTCTTATGGTGATTTCATTTTTCTAAAAAGCATTGCGTTGTTTTACGATTTACTTTAAGTTATGCACAGCAATCCATTGGAATAAAACCCGTTCCGCATTAGCGGCGTGGTCCATGGATTTGCCTTATTACTATTAGTTAAATTAGTTAAGAATTCTCACACCAGTCCCATGACTGACCCGTTGTTTGTTTCCACCTTTACAAACTCGGGTGCCCTCTTCTCCACGGGCAGTCGAGTAGTTTATCTACAGGTCCTTATCTCGAGCAGGATGCTGGATTGAAGCTTAAAGCTGTGTCCAGAGCATAGTTATCTTCCGCTGTATCTATTTTATTGTTTCCGCTGCAATGTATTAAATATATTGTAATTTATCTTCCGCTGTAATCTTATTTCGATGTACTCTGGTATATTCTGTACTCTGATGTTATATTATCATGATGTAATAAAAGTCTGTTGTTATTGTTCTGATGTGTTGTATGCCCATAGTTAATGCATTCGAGAATTTCTAACTTTTGGGTCAGACCTGTGTGGTTTATGGTCGGTCCAAAGGGCGGGGATTTTCGGGCCATTACATATGGTATCAGAGCTTGGTTTGCTCAAATCTTTGGGGTACAACTCATTAGAACTGAACAAAAGGCTCATCAGAGATTGGATTAGTAATATCCAATAAGAATACTCATTAGAGATAGGATCAGCAGTATCCTAAAATGAGAAAACTCATTAGAGATAGGGTTAGTAATGCCCTAGAATGAGTTGAGAGTAGCAAGCCTATAATATATGTATTTGTGATTAATTATACTCTATTTTGGAAAATATGATTTTGAATATATAAAAAGTTATATATTTGAAAGTTAATCAACTAATGAAATTATTTAAACCAATGGAGAAAAAATATATATATATATTAGTTAGTTAATTAATTAATCAATTTTTAGCTTCGTCCCTTTTCGAGGACGAAAAGTTTTTAAGTGGGGGAGACTGTAACAACCCTGAATTTTAGGGCCAATTTAAAATTTATTTTAAGTGATTTTAATGAGTTTTGATATTTAAAATAATCTATTTTAAATAATAATGATCACAAATTTGATTCAAATCGAAGTTAGAATGAATAATTTAATTTTAATTATAAAAAGAGTTAGAAATAGCGCGGTAGTTTGAAAAGTCAAACTTGAAATTTGACTGACCGTACAAGATGCAAAATTTAACGGATTTTAGTGAAACCAAAAATATTAGAATCTATTTAAAAATATCTTTCCAACGAATCCGAAAAATCGAAATTTCATAGCAGGAATCAAAAGTTATGCCCAAATTAAAATTTAGAAAGGTCGCTAGGTAATTTGCATAGGTCAAAAATGCTACTTTTTTCATATAAAGGAATTTGAACTCGAAACCACTTCCATTGAGTTCATAATGATGTTTCTACATTGAAAAACAGTAAACACTTATATATTTCGAGTTTCGGAAATTATTTGTTTAAAAATGTATTTTTAATATTAAATATATAGCCCTTGAAAATAGTCATTTTGCAAATGACCTCCGTTTTCGACGAAACCACTTTTGTTGGATTCGGAATGTCAAAATATTTTAAGTTTAATTTTTCATAATTTTTGGAATTAATTTGTGGTCGTGGCAAAAAGATTTCTGTTCTGTCAATTTACAGTGAATTTTAATCGACTAAAAAATAGCCATTTTTCAAAAAGTCTCAGAATTCGATGAAATAAATTTTGTTAGGACCGTATCGTCATAAGAAAGCCAAAAATAATTTTTCTGGATTTTTCTGAGTTAATTTGTGTCCCCGGTAAAATTATTTGTACGGAAAAATTAGAAATAAAGGACTTAAATTTTAAAACTGAAAAACGGAGGCCAAGATGACAGTTTGGGCTAACGGGACAGGTCCAGATGAGTCTGGAATGGGGGCTAAATGGTAGGAACGATAGTCGTTGGGCCTGAATCGGGGTTCGGACCAAAACGGACTTAAACGGGCTAATTAAATAATAATTAGATTAACCTAATAAAATAATATTATAAAATGATCGGGTTCTTCTTCCTCACGTTGTCTTTCAGCCGTGAGAACCCATAGCCGCCCCTTTCTTCAAAAATTCATCCTCTGATTTCTCCCTCAATTCTCAACGAAAACCTTCGTATAAATACACGTTTCGAAGAGATTTTTGAGCTCTTTCTTCTCCGACAAGAATCACCACCTCTCATCGACCGTAGCCACCGCCACAAGCCTCCAAAGCCAGGGCCTTTGCGCCCCCACCGCGCCACCCACAAGCCGTTGCACCTCCTCCAACTCCCGGTGAAGATAGCCCTCTCGTAGCTCTCCAATCTCCCGCAAACCGTTCGTAAAACCGTCCATCGTAGCTCGAGTTATCTCGATTCAAAGTTTTGAACTTTAGGTAATGTTTATTTCAGATTTTGTCACGCTTTGTAGCGTCGCTGTGTCAGTTGTTAAAGGCTGAAATTTGATTTTTCATACGAATTTGAATTTGAACCATTTCAGATCCGAAATCGCTTTGAATTCAAACACAAGACCTGATCAAAGTTGACAATTCATTTCAGATCCGAGCTAGGTGAGAATTTATTTTTAATTTAATTTAATTTATTTAATTATTAATTCTTAGTTATTAAAAATATTTATTGATAGATCTGCTATGTGGTGATATTTTAAATATGGATCTGAATTGTTTATTCCATATGATGTTAGATCTACAAATCTAAATATTAGATCTGAATTTATTGATTAATTAGAATTAATTATTTGTTAATTTTATTGAATCATGCCTCGTTGATTTGTCATATGCCAATGTAAACATCACCCTGTATATTACCTTGATGTGAATTGTTAGATTTAGTCATGTTGGTTTATTTGAATGTTGTTGTTGTTTGGATGTGACATGAAATACGATGTGGTAAATGGTAAAGGCTTAATCTTTACATTGTAAATAGAAAGACTAACTTTTATATATTGAATTTTTGATTGAAATTATTAAAGGCTGAATTTTCAATTGAAATATTAAAGATGTAAATTTTCATGAAAATATTAAAAGATGATATTTTTCATGTAAAAGAGTAAAATTTACATTGTAATTTAAGAATATATTTTACATTGTAAATGAAAGATGAAATTTTTAGATTAAAAATCAAAAGATATGTTTCATTGTAAATAATAAAAGGTATGATTTTTCATTGTCTATGAAAGGAATGAATTTTTGTAATGAATTATTAAGGAATGAATTTTTGCAATGAATTATTAAGGAATGAATTTTTGCAATGAATTATTAAAGAATTAAATTTTCAATGAATCATTAAAGAATAGATTTTTTTTCATTAAATTATTAAGTAGGATTTACTTAGAATATAAAAGTAGGACTTATAATGTAAATATAAAGTAAAGGTCTCATGAATTAAAGATGACATTTTTATATGTTATTTTAATGTGAAATGGAATGATGAATTAAAGATGACATTTTTATATGTTATTTTAATGTAAAATTTAACGATGAAATAAAGATGACATTTTTATATGTTATTTTAATGTTAAATTTAACGATGAATTAAAGATGATATTTTTATATGTTATTTTAATGTAAAATTTAACGATGAATTAAAGATGACATTTTTATATGTTATTTTAATGTAAAATTTAACGATGAAATAAAGATGACATTTTTATATGTTAATTTAATGTAAATTAGAACGATAAAGTATAAATGACATTTTTTAGATGTGATTATAATGAGAATATTCACCGTATAAAAAGTTTACATTTTTATTAATGCGATTATATAGAATATTCACCGTATGAAAGGTTTACATTTTTATAGGAATTTCACCTTATGTAAAGTCTATTTTATTTTTTTTCTTAATGTAAAGTAAATAAGAATTTCACCGTATGAAATTTACATTATCTTTAGTGTGAATTAAATAGAAATTCCATCGTATGTTAAAATTTACATTTTTATATGTAAATTATAAAGTGAATTTATACCGTATGTTGAAAATTACATTTTTCTTTGTAATTAACAAGTGAATTTCATCGTATGTTAAAATTTACATTTTTTTATGTAAATTATAAAGTGAATTAATGTTGTATGTTAAAAATTACATTTTTCTTTGTAATTAAAAGGTGAATTCCATCGTATGTCAGAATTTACATTTTTATATGTAAATTATAAAGTGAATTTATGTCGTATGTTAAAAATTACATTTTTCTTTGTAATTAATATGAGAATTCCATCATATGTTAAAATTTACATTTTTATATGTAAATTATAAAGTGAATTTATGCCGTATGTTAAAAATTACATTTTCCTTTGTAATTAACATAGAAATTTCATCGTATGTTAAAATTTACATTTTTTTACGTAAAAAATGTAAATTATAAAGTGAATTAATGTTGTATGTTAAAAATTACATTTTTCTTTGTAATTAAAAGGTGAATTCCATTGTATGTCAGAATTTACATTTTTATATGTAAATTATAAAGTGAATTTATGTCGTATGTTAAAAATTACATTTTTCTTTGTAATTAATATGAGAATTCCATCGTATGTTAAAATTTACATTTTTATATGTAAATTATAAAGTGAATTTATGCCGTATGTTAAAAATTACATTTTCCTTTGTAATTAACATGGAAATTTCATCATATGTTAAAATTTACATTTTTATATGTAAATTATATAGGGAATTACACCGTAGGATAAAATTTACATTTTTATATGTAATTAAAACATGAATTTACATTGTGTGTTAAATATTACATTTTTATATGTAATGTCTATAGGAAAGTATACCGTATGACAAAACTACATTTTTCTATGCAATTAAAGGATGCAATTTCATTGTATGATCGAAATTGCATTTTTCTTACATATATATGTAACATAAAATGAGAATGAACATTAGAAATAAAATTGATTTATTTCATATGTAATTTAGATGTAGAAATGTGGCATTGTAATTTTTTTTTTTACAATGTGAATTAGATGTAGTGTTCGAATTGTAATTAAAAATTATATTTTTACAATGTGAATTAGATGTAGTGTTTGCATTGTAATTAAAAATTATATTTTTACAATGTGAATTAGATGTAGTGTTTGCATTGTAATTACAAATCATGTTTTTACAATGTGAATTAGATGTAGTGTTTGCATTGTAATTAAAAATTATATTTTTACAATGTGAATTAGATGTAGTGTTTGCATTGTAATTACAAATCATGTTTTCACAATGTGAATTAAGAGTAGAGTTTGCATTGTCATTAGAAATTATATTTTTATATGTAATTTAAAGATTTTGAGGGTATCAAAATTTACATTTTCAATGTAAGGAAAGAATGAATTTAGGATGCGGTAATATTATCTTCATTTTCAAATGAATTAAAATTTAGTAAGTATCGGTAATTGTGTGGAGTGTTGTTTTAATCAAACGACGTTATTATGATTCAATGATTATATATATAATCAAAATTGAACGAATAGGGCGTGGTAGTTCGCGTTTTGAAATCGTACTTTTAAATGACTATACAAGAAGATACGACCGTCGGATTTTCTTGAAACTGAAACCGTTAGGACCGTCTTTGAAAAATCTTTCCAATGATATATATTACGTTAAGATCCAACGGTTAGATTATGAGAAATGTAAAAATCAAAATTGGTTGAATGCAGCGCCATAGTCGCCCATGGACTTAAGGCGTCGTTATATAAAAATTTAATTATTTTAAATAATTAAAATAGGAATGAATCGTTAATAAAAATAATTATTAATGTGTAAGAAGGATTTTCAATATATATATATATATATATATATATATATATACGAGGATTATTTGGAAAGTCCGAGTTTATCTCATTCCAAATAATTAAACGATGTTTAAAAATCCAAGATTGGAAGACGGCGATTGAAGACCGTCAAATCTCCACATCGAATGGACGATGATGACTGTTGCCTTAGAATGGCTCGCTACCATGATAAGGTAATAGTAGGAGTTGCTCAGACGTAGTGTTGATTTGTACGGATTTGGCTTTCGCTCAGACCCAGAGCATAAGCTTATAAATGGATTGTGTGTCTGACATTGTACTCCATTATATATCATGTTATTAATCTTCTGTCAAATGTATGGATGTTTGGTGGCGGAGAATTTATTCTCTTGCTTAACACCCGTTCATATATTTCGGCAAAGGATTGGTAGTGTGATATGGAGTGATGATGTGGCATGCTAAGATGCATATGATCAAGGCTTTGTTGAAAAGCAGGCCTTGTGGGACGATCAAAGCATAGTCTATTTAGGCATAGCTTTGTGTATAGCGTGACTTCGCGAGCCTCACACACCGGCGGAGTCTAAAACGGGAGAAGGGAACGCAGGGAGAGCAGCACGTTTCTTTCTAGCTAGAGTGGGGTCAGTGACCTACCAGCCCTGACATTTTACTTATGTGGATGATGGAATGAGGCGCCTCGAATAGGTCCTATAGGACCGGGAAACGCGTGTTCAGGAATTGCCAATCCAAGAAGTTGTATGTGTGGACCGGCCCTACAGGATCCAAGGGTTAACTGCGGGGAACCCTGAGACATTAGCTAGAGTGTCTCGAATCGGTAAGGAGCTCTTCCCTAGCCTTGACTCATGATGGAAACTCAATTTCCAATACGCCCCATTCGGTTTTGATTGTATTACTAGTATGGAGGCATAGTAGTATGGGATACTATTCTTCATAGGATTGATACATTATGATTGAAATTGTTTTTAAAACATATACACACTAATAATAATATCAAATTCGTTTTTTAACGTATCAAGCATGTTTAATCACCATAAGGTAAAACTCTATCCTCTAGTGTGCGTTGCATTGTGTAACAACCCGAATTTTTGCAACGTGTTAAGACAAGAATCAAGGCAGAATTAAATTATAAAATCTGAATCAGGAGAAACGGGCTGTGCCATTGCGTTCGTCTCGGAAAAATAAATGAAATAGAGTCCGAAATTTCGTAAATCGGAGTCCGTATGGCCGAGATATGGCCTTCGGAAGTTTCACGAAAAATTCAAATTCAAAACAGATTCAAATTTCAGAAAAATCAGGGTAGGCGGGAAAAATCCCGCCCAGACCAGGTCGACCAGGGGGTCGACCTGGGTGTCGACCTGGGTGGGACCAGGTCAACTGGGGAGTCGACCCCAGGGTCGACCTGGGGGTCGACCTACCTGGTCAAACCCAGGCAGCCTGGTGCACCTGTTTTGCTGTTTGGCTCGGTTTTGGAGGCTTGTGACGATTTTTGAGGGCTTGAATCTATCCTAGGGTTAATCTAACGGCCTAAACTACTCCTAATCTCTATAAAAAGACCCCTAAGCCTACCCTAAACCCTCACAAATCACTCATGCCACGAAGTGCTGCCCAAATGCCATGTGATCATGGCCTCCATCTCCAACTCCAAGAGACTATGCATGCAAATCGGATCCGAATCGAAAGGTGCAAGCTTGCTACACCAAATAGAGGCCAAATCAACGTTGCTACGACGGTTTCATGACGATTCTTCGACAAAGGAGCCACCTTTCTTCGTCAAGATGATGCATGATCCTTTCCTAAGCCTCGCTATGTAAGTTCTAGCTACTTCTAGATGTTAACGGTAATTTAATCATGGCATGGAATAAAATGTGGTTAAACATGAATGCTATAACCTATGCGAGCCTAGTTTGCTCCTTTAACATGAACATTGGACTTTAGGTTGTGTTTTACCGATTAAACCAAGCTATTCATGTTGCATTGGACCTAGTTTGCCATGCAAGATTGGACCTTTGCTTGTGGTATGTTAGCTTGCACACTTGAAACCACTTTGACTCATGAAACATGTGCATGAATGTGACTTTGAGGCTATGCAAGTATATGAACCCGAAGTCCCTTATGATAATAAGCAAGTTTACCCTTTTTATGACATAAGTAACATGTGCATGTTTATCCCTTCATGATAGGTTTATGACATGAACACTTATGCAAGTTACCCTCTTTATGACATTATGCATGCTTGTGGCTAATCCCCTTTTATGTTATGCATGCTTATGGCCAATCCCTATATGACACTATCATTCATGTTTTAAGGCCAAACCCCCTTATGATACCATGCATGTTTGGGGCCAATCCCTTTTGTGGCATCGTGCATGTTTTGGGGGATACATGTAGCCATAGTATACCTACTATGTTGACTCGCTTTTACTCAAGTGAAAACACGATTTGGGGTAGGATAGACAAACATGAGAATGACGCGAAAAACTTGACTTGAGGTTACATGTGAACACGACATGTAAGTTGAACCAAAATGGGGACATGGCATGTGGGGTAAACATGGAACTTGAACTAGACATGGGTGGGTTGTAAGTGTAATATAACACTAGACCAAACATGAAAGTGGCCAACTCGAGGTTGGGTTGAGTTTGTAGCATAAATCTACCCAGACCCGCCCGGCTTAACTAGTGGCTACAAACAATAGGATCCAATGTGAGAAGTTGGTCATGTCGCGCTTAAGACCCGAGGTTAGACTAGGTTGTGGTGTAAAACTACCCGGACCCGCCCGGCTTAACTAGTAACCACAACAAGGTCTAATTTGAGAGGTTGAGAGTGCATTAATTAAATTAATGCCACATGATAAGGTTAAGTAAATTTGACTAATGACACTTAACCGATATGACACGAATGGGTATGTTAAGTGGGACCGGGCTTGATTTCTTAATGACACTTAACCATACAAGACAATTAGGGGATGTGGTTAAGTAATTCACGCTTAACTAATCCAACTTGGTAATTAGACAGGGTTAAGTAATTAAGACTTAACTAATCTAAACACGGTAATTAGATGGGGTTAAGTAATTAAGACTTAACTAATCTAAACACGGTAATTAGATGGGGTTAAGTAACCTACACTTAACTAAGTTAAACACGGTATTTCGATGGGGTTAAATTAAACACTTAATCAATCTAAACTTGGTAATTCAATGAGGTTAAGTAGCCAACACTTAACCAACGTAACATGATAATTTAATGGGGTTAAGTAACTTATAATTAACCAATTATACATGATGTTTTGATGAGGTTAAGATAATCTGTACTTAACCAATCTAACACGATAACCTGATAGGGATAAGATAAACAAGTACTTAACCAAATTGACGTGATGATTGAATAGGGTTAAGTCATGAGTTCCTTGGTATACTTAACCAACTTGTAGGTCTAGGTCTTGGACTTGAATACTTATCCAATCTTGACATGATTCATAGGCGGGCTAAGCCATGAAGTTGAATAACAGCACTTAACCCAATAGGCAAAACCCTAGTAGAGAAACTAGGTAGAAAATCGTAGTTAATAAAGGGTAACGAGGAAATGAAGCTAAGTGGTAAACCTTAGTTAAGTACAACTAAGTAATAATTCTTAGCCAAGAACATGGGACTAGTTCATGAATAGATGAGTAACCCGGTACGGTAGGTCATCGCTTAAAACACGAGGTGGAGCAATATCTGATTTAGATAAAGGCTCCAACGAACTGGGTGACGAAGCGGTAGCTTCGGGGAACGTGAGGAAACTCTTGGTATCCCTCTGTGAGGTTGGGGATGGTCCATGAAACCAGGCCTCACCGAGGTTAAGGTCTGCGGTAGAAGAGCCAAGGGTATGCCTTGGTTGCTGTGTGAGCAACCTAAAGACTGGGGTGGATTAGTGTGGGGTCGGCGATATTTTCACGGTAGCCCTGGATAGCACATTCGTCGGCTACCTACCATCTTAAGTCAATCGTGTACGTACGGAAAGGCAGAGAACACCCAACAAACCATACCGGCTATCTGGGTATGGGTGAGGTTAGCCGTCCGGAATGAGGGGAGCGATGGCTGTAGCGTAGTTCTCATACATGAATTTTCTTGTTTTGCCTTTCAGTAGTTGAGGGAGGGGTCACGTGGGACCATAGCCACGGATACAAAAACAGACCTTGATATCTGCACCGACGGATGACTTAAAACTCCCGACCGAGTTCCGTATTTCTTGATTTGCCCTGGCACGGAACTCGGATGGCACATTGAGACACATGTGCGTCTAGACATGGAAAACGATTCACGATACATACGTGGGATAAAAGGGCGCGGTTGACGGGTAGCATAATCCCTAGTAGCCCTAGGTGGCAAAAACCCAAACTGAGACACGGAAGCGTTCATTAGGTAGCGTAATCCCTAGTGGTCCTAGGTGGCATAAATCGATAGTTCATTGTAAGAAAACATAACTAGGTCAAGGGTAGCAGTCCAAAACAACTTCAAGGATAAAATGGTACTACGTGGAGGCGGTATAGATTTACATAGGGAAGCCCGTACGGCCTACGGCAAAGGACTGAACTTATACCTGGAAAGAAACACACGAGTTGGAAAATCCTACATATGCTATATATTAGGTTGACATGGACCATTACATGACATTGGGCAAGGGACATTCATAGTTAACGCATAACGCGGGTTGAGATACTAGTACGAGAGGTGCAGAGCAAAAATATACATGATAAATACCGTGGGATGTTATACAGGAAAGATACCTTGGGATAGTATACTTGATAGAAACCTGACGACGTGATATCTTGATTTATCATGACACCGCAGTTTATCACGATACCTTAGTTCATCTTGCTACAGTAGTTCATCCAGTTATCTTGGTTTAGCTTATCTATCTTGCCGTCATCCTTATGTTTACTTTCAGTTTATGCATGTCATGTTACCTTTACCTGTTTTTATACTGGAAGTAGATAGGACTTACCAGTCTTTATGACTGACCCCGTTTTGTTTCGCCTCTTTGTCTTCCGTTTCCCCCCAGGTTTCAGGGAGGAAACACTGTTATCTAGTGCGGACTTCTTCTGCTTGAAGGTCATCACGCATGGCTTGGACTTTTCTTGGCTATGGCTACTTTACTGTTTTACTTGGGGAATAATTCATGAAATGGTTTTATGCTTCTTTATTATTGCAAGACAGGTTTTGATGTATTCTGATGTAAAAGGCTTTAGACCTTATTTTAAAAGGTAATGAAATTTGTTTTACTTCCGCTGTTTTATATATGTTCTGTCTTGTAATATTTCTGTGCATGTTTACCTCGATAATGCTTCACCAAACCTATTGCATTCCCTTTGTGAGTGACCCTAGCGGAGGTGGGGTGTTACATTTGGTATCAGAGCAGAAGGTTACCAGACTGGGCAAAAGTTTTTAAAACCTTCTGAAAACTATTTGAGAAACCGTTTTACAAAGAAGCATTTTTCAAGAAAAGTTTGTTTTAAAAGGCTATTCCCCAAAGGCCATTAGCATTATCCTTTGATTCCTTGATTGAATCTCCTTTCCTTTCTTTCCTCCATCTGTGATCACAGTAGTTCTAACTGTGACTAATCTTCGTCTAGCCACGTACGTGTTTCCCGTACGATGGAGGTGGTTCTCGAGAGACCTATTGCCGTGGTACAAGGAAGGATAATAAGAGTAAGGATAAAGGACGCGAGGTTGAGGATAAGCAACTTGTTGGTATGGCTTAGTCCATCAAGGAGGACAAGGACAAGATCATCGGAGAGGGCAATTGTACGCTCCCATTTCTAGGGCACCTAAAAGAAATGGTACCGTTTCTGGTAAAGGTTTAGTCGCTCCTTTCTATCATCCCGTCCAGACTTTGTCTTGATCATCGTATCATTTAAGTCTGCTTGGATAGTTCAGTCTCTGCACCTTAGTACTAGCATGGTAGAGGATCCCAGTTTTGTCCCAAAAATCTGGTTGGAGAGTTGGTCCATTTCTTCATGACTTGTTTGGATTTGAGAATGACATGTCTCGGCTACGGATGGATTCTAGGGATAAAGTGGTCACCTAATAAGGGGTGCCATTCTCGGTTTTGGAAATAGGGTAGTTAGACTCTCGACCCACCTTGGTGATACCCTCGAAGTCTCGTGTAACCTTTTGGGTTCTGTCATGGTTAGATACCTAGAATCTCGGAATGCAGTTGTTGGTAATCCGTTCGAATAGAATTCGCCGCTAAGGCGGATGGTTCGTTTCGCTTATGCATGAGTTATGGGAATCACCCTAGTAAGTAATCTTGGCAATATGGATTGGCATCGGCAAACGAGATCCAGAATTCCCTAGTGAATTTTGGAGAGCTTGCATGAGTAAGTGGATACGTTTGAGCCAAGTATACTAGGGAAGGATAAGTGAAAGTGGAATAAGAGGCGACAGTGAAATGAGTTCTAACTCATATCTTGGAAATAGGAATCAAGGAGCTACGAAATCATGGAGTTAAAAAGATGGTCAAGGCACCGAGGAATTAAGCTCAAGGAAACGCGACTTAGAAGACGTAAGGCTAGACACGCGCATAGTACCTCTTTTTAAAGAGTGTATCCTTGATCCCTGGTTTTTCCTGCAGTGCTTGCTCGCATGTTATCTTTTGGTGAATATCCTCTCGGTCCTGTTTCTGTTGCAAACCCCGTAGGGAGTTTACCTTGTTTATCTCCTCGATCCTATCGGGAGAACCTTAGGTAGAATCCTATGGATGTAAACATGTATTTGAAACATGTTATGATTGATATGGTTGCAAATGGTTGCAAGTGGTTGCTCATGGATGCGCGAATGCACGTTAGATACTAGATTTACGCGGTCACGTTTCATGTGCATATGCATGAGTATTTATACCTATTTATGGATGAAATTGAATGTGTTATCATGTGGATGTTGCACATGAATGAATGGTTGTGCACACATATAGTGTTTATATGACTAGGACTATTTGCATACATGTTGGATTCATGGCACCAAACATAATTTGCATTAGAAGATCATTCAGGCCTGGTCATTAGCATTAGTTAAGGAACATATACACACACTTTCTTACATATGTTCATACGGCATTAGAAATCATCTAAGGACCATGGTTGCCTATGGATGATGTTTTGAGTAGATGGATGGTAGGATACGTTCTTCCTAACTTGGAGATTTCGGGGACGAAATCCTTTAAGTTGGGGAGGATGTAACAACCCGAATTTTCGCAACGTGTTAAGACAAGAATCAAGGCAGAATTAAATTATAAAATCTGAATCAGGAGAAAGGGGCTGTGCCATTGCGTTCGTCTCGAAAAAATACGCGAAATAGAGTCCGAAATTTCGTAAATCGGAGTCCGTATGGCCGAGATATGGCCTTCGGAAGTTTCACGAAAAATTCAAATTCAAAACAGATTCAAATTTCAGAAAAAATCAGGGTAGGCGGGAAAAATCCCGCCCAGACCAGGTCGACCAGGGGGTCGACCTGGGTGGGTCCAGGTCGACTGGGGAGTCGACCCCAGGGTCGACCTAGGCGTCGACCTGCCTGGTCGAACCCAGGCAGCCTGGTGCACCTGTTTTGCTGTTTGGCTCGGTTTTGGAGGCTTGTGACGATTTTTGAGGGCTTGGATCTATCCTAGTGTTAATCTAACGGCCTAAACTACTCCTAATCTCTATAAAAAGACCCCTAAGCCTACCCTAAACCCTCACAAATCACTCATGCCACGAAGTGCTGCCCAAATGCCAAGTGATCATGGCCTCCATCTCCAACTCCAAGAGACTATGCATGCAAATCGGATCCGAATCGAAAGGTGCAAGCTTGCTACACCAAATAGAGGCCAAATCAACGTTGCTACGACGGTTTCATGACGATTCTTCGACAAAGGAGCCACCTTTCTTCGTCAAGATGATGCATGATCCTTTCCTAAGCCTCGCTATGTAAGTTCTAGCTACTTCTAGATGTTAACGGTAATTTAATCATGGCATGGAATAAAATGTGGTTAAACATGAATGCTATAACCTATGCGAGCCTAGTTTGCTCCTTTAACATGATAATTGGACTTTAGATTGTGTTTTAGCGATTAAACCATGCTATTCATGTTGCATTGGACCTAGTTTGCCATGCAAGATTGGACCTTTGCTTGTGGTATGTTAGCATGCACACTTGAAACCACTTTGACTCATGAAACATGTGCATGAATGTGACTTTGAGGCTATGCAAGCATATGAACCCGAAGTCCCTTATGATAATAAGCAAGTTTACCCTTTTTATGACATAAGTAACATGTGCATGTTTATCCCTTCATGATAGGTTTATGACATGAACACTTATGCAAGTTACACTCTTTATGACATTATGCATGCTTGTGGCCAATCCCCTTTTATGTTATGCATGCTTATGGCCAATCCCTATATGACACTATCATTCATGTTTTAAGGCCAAACCCCCTTATGATACCATGCATGTTTGGGGCCAATCCCTTTTGTGGCATCGTGCATGTTTTGGGGGATACATGTAGCCATAGTATACGTACTATGTTGACTCGCTTTTACTCAAGTGAAAACACGATTTGGGGTAGGATAGACAAACATGAGAATGACGCGAAAAACTTGACTTGAGGTTACATGTGAACACGACATGTAAGTTGAACCAAAATGGGGACATGGCATGTGGGGTAAACATGGAACTTGAACTAGACATGGGTGGGTTGTAAGTGTAATATAACACTAGACCAAACATGAAAGTGGCCAACTCGAGGTTGGGTTGAGTTTGTAGCATAAATCTACCCGGACCCGCACGGCTTAACTAGTGGCTACAAACAATAGGATCCAATGTGAGAAGTTGGTCATGTCGCGCTTAAGACCCGAGGTTAGACTAGGTTGTGGTGTAAAACTACCCGGACCCGCCCGGCTTAACTAGTAACCACAACAAGGTCTAATGTGAGAGGTTGAGAGTGCATTAATTAAATTAATGCCACATGATAAGGTTAAGTAAATTTGACTAATGACACTTAACCGATATGACACGAATGGGTAGGTTAAGTGGGACCGGGCTTGATTTCTTAATGACACTTAACTATACAAGACAATTAGGGGATGGGGTTAAGTAATTCACGCTTAACTAATCCAACTTGGTAATTAGACGGGGTTAAGTAATTAAGACTTAACTAATCTAAACACGGTAATTAGATGGGGTTAAGTAATTAAGACTTAACTAATCTAAACACGGTAATTAGAAGGGGTTAAGTAACCTACACTTAACTAAGTTAAACACGGTACTTCGATGGGGTTAAATTAAACACTTAACCAATCTAAACTTGGTAATTCAATGAGGTTAAGTAGCCAACACTTAACCAACGTAACATGATAATTTAATGGGGTTAAGTAACTTATAATTAACCAATTATACATGATGTTTTGATGAGGTTAAGATAATCTGTACTTAACCAATCTAACACGATAACCTGATAGGTATAAGATAAACAAGTACTTAACCAAATTGACTTGATGATTGAATAGGGTTAAGTCATGAGTTCCTTGGTATACTTAACCAACTTGTAGGGCTAGGTCTTGGACTTGAATACTTAGCCAATCTTGACATGATTCATAGGCGGGCTAAGCCATGAACTTGAATAACAGCACTTAACCCAATAGGCAAAACCCTAGTAGAGAAACTAGGTAGAAAATCGTAGTTAATCAAGGGTAACGAGGAAATGAAGCTAAGTGGTAAACCTTAGTTAAGTATAACTAAGTAATAATTCTTAGCGAAGAACATGGGACTAGTTCATGAATAGATGAGTAACCCGGTACGGTAGGTCATCGCTTAAAACACGAGGTGGAGCAATATCTGATTTAGATAAAGGCTCCAACGAACTGGGTGACGAAGCGGTAGCTTCGGGGAACGTGGGGATACTCTTGGTATCCCTCTGTGAGGTTGGGGATGGTCCATGAAACCAGGCCTCACCGAGGTTAAGGTCTACGGTAGAAGAGCCAAAGGTATGCCTTGGTTGCTGTGCGAGCAACCTAAAGACTAGGGTGGATTAGCGTGGGGTCGGAGATATTTTCACGGTAGCCCTGGATAGCACATTCGTCGGCCACCTACCATCTTAAGTCAATCGTGTACGTACGGAAAGGCAGAGAACACCCAACAAACTATACCGGCTATCTGGGTATGGGTGAGGTTAGCCGTCCGGAATGAGGTAAGCAATGGCTGTAGCGTAGTTCTCATACATGACTTTTCTTGTTTTGCCTTTCAGTAGTTGAGGGAGGGGTCACGTGGGACCATAGCCACGGATACAAAAACAGACCTTGATATCTGCACCGGCGGATGACTTAAAACTCCCGACCGAGTTCCGTATTTCTTGATTTGCCCTGGCACGGAACTCGGATGGCACATTGAGACACATGTGCGTCTAGACATGGAAAACGATTCACGATACATACGTGGGATAAAAGGGCACGGTTGACGGGTAGCATAATCCCTAGTAGCCCTAGGTGGCAAAAACCCAAACCGAGACACGGAAGCGTTCATTAGGTAGCGTAATCCCTAGTGGTCCTAGGTGGCATAAATCGATAGTTCATGGTAAGAAAACATAACTAGATCAAGGGTAGCAGTCCAAAACAACTTCAAGGATAAAATGGTACTACGTGGAGGCGGTATAGATTTACATAGGGAAGCTCGTACGGCCTACCGCAAAGGACTGAACTTATACCTGGAAAGAAACACACGAGTTGGAAAAGCTTACATATGCTATATATTAGGTTGACATGGACCATTACATGACATTGGGCAAGGGACATTCATAGTTAACGCATAACGCGGGTTGAGATACTAGTACGAGAGGTGCAGAGAAAATATACATGATAAATACCGTGGGATGTTATACAGGAAAGATACCTTGGGATAGTATACTTGATAGAAACCTGACGACGTGATATCTTGATTTATCATGACACCGCAGTTTATCACGATACCTTAGTTCATCTTGCTACAGTAGTTCATCCAGTTATCTTGGTTTAGCTTATCTATCTTGCCGTCATCCTTATGTTTACTTTCAGTTTATGCATGTCATGTTACCTTTACCTGTTTTTATACTGGAAGTAGATAAGACTTACCAGTCTTTATGACTGACCCCGTTTTGTTTCGCCTCTTTGTCTTCCGTTTCCCCCCCAGGTTTCAGGGAGAAAACACTATTATCTAGTGTGGACTTCTTCTGCTTGAAGGTCATCACGCATGGCTTGGACTTTTCTTGGCTATGGCTACTTTACTGTTTTACTTGGGGAATAATTCATGAAATGGTTTTATGCTTCTTTATTATTGCAAGACAGGTTTTGATGTATTCTGATGTAAAAGGCTTTAGACCTTATTTTATAGGGTAATGAAATTTGTTTTACTTCCGCTGTTTTATATATGTTCTGTCTTGTAATATTTCTGTGTATGTTTACCTCGATAATGCTTCACCAAACCTAGTGCATTCCCTTTGTGAGTGACCCTAGCGGAGGTGGGGTGTTACACATTGTGTGATGGGACCTGAGTCTTATGGTGATTTCATTTTTCTAAAAAGCATTGCGTTGTTTTACGATTTACTTTAAGTTATGCACGACAATCCATTGGAATAAAACCCGTTTCGCATTAGCGGCGTGGTCCATGGATTTTCCTTATTACTATTAGTTAAATTAGTTAAGAATTCTCACACCAGTCCCATGACTGACCCGTTGTTTGTTTCCACCCTTACAAACTCGGGTGCCCTCTTCTCCACGGGCAGTCGAGTAGTTTATCTACAGGTCCTTATCTCGAGCAGGATGATGGATTGAAGCTTAAAGCTGTGTCCAGAGCATAGTTATCTTCCGCTGTATCTATTTTATTGTTTCCGTTGCAATGTATTAAATATATTGTAATTTATCTTCCGCTGTAATTTTATTTCGATGTAATCTGATATATTCTGTACTCTGATGTTATATTATCATGATGTAATAAAAGTCTGCTGTTATTGTTCTGATGTGTTGTATGCCCAGAGTTAATGCATTCGAGAATTTCTAACTTTTGGGTCAGACCTGTGTGGTTTATGGTCGGTCCAAAGGGCGGGGATTTTCGGGTCATTACATCCTACCTCGCCTCGACCACTTCTCCCATGCACCAAAGCCCCCATTCGAGAAAGCCGCCATACCATAGCCCTAAGCCACAACCCCCGTGCACAACCGCCGTCTGAGCACCCCCGCTTCCCCACCTCCGCCGCCAATCGCAACAGCACCCCTTCTCCCGATTTCAACTGTGAGTTCTTATTTATTTATTTATTTTTTGTTTTGTCTTTGTTTATTTAGATAATTAGAATATATATATATATATAAATCTATGAATATAAATTTGTTTATATTCATATATATTAGCGAAAACTAAAAAGATAAGATTTTTATATTAGAAAAAGATAAGATTTTTAGTAGAAAGATTATATTTTTATGTAATGTAAGATTATATTTTTATGTAATGAAAGATTAGATTTTCATGAATGTGAAAGCAATATAAAAATATGGTTTTTAATTTATAACATAGGAGAAAATATATATGATTTTTATCTAGAGATTTTTTAACATATGAAAGACGAGTTTTTTTAAAAATAAGTAAAGATTTTATTTTTAATTCATGAATGATTTGGTTTTTATCATGAAGTAGGAAGGTAAAAATATGATATTTATATTATAGAGGTAATAAAAATATGATTTTTATATTACAAAGATAATAAAAATATGATTTTTATAAGACAAAAAATAAAAAATACGACTTTTATATATGTTGTAGCGAAATAAAAATTCGATTTTTACATAAGTAGCGGATAGAAAATGGGATTTTTATATAATAGAGAATATAAAAATATAATTTTTATATATATAGCGAAATAAAAATCTGATTTTTATCATATATATAGTGAGATAAAAATGTGATTTTTAATGTGAACAGCGTCAGAAAGATTGCATTGGAATTTCAGGAAAATTAAAGCCATTCAGAAATTTAGAAATGAAACGGTGGAGTGGATCCCAAAGGTGAGAACTCCTCACTTTTATTTTAATTTCTAGTTTGAAATATATACTAGGATGCAGACGGTGCTTAGCAGCACCCGACACCCGTCGTCCACAGACCATGGATGACTTGTTTGTTTGATTGTTGTGTTTTGAAATTTGATTGTGTGATGTGGAATGAAATAAAATATTTTATCGTTATAAATATTTTATAGTTAAAAATATAATTTCTAACGTGTATATAAAATAAATATTTATAAACAAATCGGACGATTTGTTTATGTACACCCATTTGACTGATATTGATTGGGACGATAAATTTTACACATCGCCCAACTGCAAAAATAAAAATCTGTGTTTGTTGATTTGAAACCCCACACGGGTATTGGGATGATATTTGACATACACTAATACCGATTATTTAGTCGTATGTCAATTGATGGGTTGACAGACTTTGTAAGCGTTAATTAATTATATTTAATGCTTACGCAATTGTGTGGTGCACTCTGGATGATGGTTGATGATTTATCTTTGCTATTATATACATGTGTTGTAGGGAATCCATATAATTAACATTATATGGTAATTGATTGGGCCTCATTCCAATTGGGAAAATAAGGAATATTATAAAAGGAAATTCATGTGTTGAGTAGAAAGAAAATTCATGTGTTGAGTAAAATAAAAATTCATGTGTTGAATAGAAAGAAAATTCATGTGTTGAATAAAATATATATTCATGTGTTGAATAAAAATATATATTCATGTGTTAAATAAAATATATATTCATGTGTTGAATAAAATATATATTCATGTGTTGAACAAAACTATGTATTCATGTGTTGAATAAAAATATATATTCATGTGTTGAATAAAAATATAAATTCATGTGTTGAATAAAATATATATTCATGTGTCGAATAAAAATATATATATATACATGTGTTGAAGAAAATATTCATTTGTTGAATAGAATAATGAAGTTATTGAAATGTATGAAGCCGTGTTGGTTAGATATGCGCCATTTTGACGCAAACGATATTTATATCGATTATATTCGTATTTATGATGACTATAGAAAAGGAAGTGATTTCAAAATATAACGTTTTGAAAATATTATCATTTGTATATCGATGATGTGGAATATTAAATTTTGATTCGAAATTGAATATGAAGTTGAAATCATTTTGAAAACGAATTTAAAACGATTTATAAAATACATTTTAAAAGGAAATCGACAAAATATATAATGTATATATATATATTATATATAGAATGGCCTGAATAGAATGCGCCGCGCTGCGGCAGTTCACGGATTTCGACCATTGACTTCGAATGGATATTACGGGAGATCCGACTGTCGGAATCTCCTAAAACCGGATCCTTAGGTTCGTATCGTAAAGAGTTTTCTAATGAATATTAGAGATTTGAAATCTAATGGTTGGACATGGAATTATGTCCAAATCAAATTTGGAAAAGGTCGCTGTAAGTGCAGTTTGATGGTCGTTGATGAAACCGACTGTATGGGCCTTGATAAAATTATTAAAAATAGTAATAATTCATGTAAAACCATAATAAATGATTTGGAAAGAATTGGGATGAAAAACTCCATATTTGAAAAGATAAAAATAGATTTTTATTGAAATGAATTAGTTTTGAACTAGAGTTATAATCCATTTATTTTTAAAATAAATAAATTGGATTTGAAAGGGTTTTAAAAGTAACCAGAATTTCCAATAATTGAATTGCAATGGATTTGAATCAAAATTGTCTTTGGAATATTTCGATGTTGGATTTCGTGATGATACAGATATTGTTATGGGAATTTGAAAGATATATTTATATCGTTATTTCCAATACGATATTTGTTGGTCGTAGAATTTGATATTGAATATAAGCCGATATATTTTCTATTCAGAGCCTTGTATTTAATATTAAATGGGATTTCGGGTTGTCGTGAATGGTATCTTTAATAATACTATTCTTAGACCCAACGGAGTTAAGAAAATCAGAAACTAACTGGAGATTAGTTAAGTTGAATGGTTTCCTGGGTATTGATCTGATGTCGGTTTCGGCCTTCAGGGTTAACACTTAGGGAATTATTCACTTGCTAATTTAGGGTTAAAGGCTGATGGAATAGAATGTGATTTTGGGTTCATTGTGAACCGTGTTTAAATGACATTGGTTCTTTAACCCAATTAAAGACAGGATATGATTTCCCAAGTTAAATAATTATTGATAGTGATTTTTGGGAAGATTAATACCAAGTGGAGTTTTAATGAGTCTTTAATTAGATTGAAATGATCGAGAAGGGAGTATCACCAGTTTTGCTCTAGGCGATAGTTAAATCTTGAATTAGATTTGAACGTGAAATGGTAATTGAATTTACCGATAACACCGTGGTGTCAGATATGAAGTATTACCAATTTTACTTCATGGGATGAATAGGTTGGGATTGGGAAATTAAAACAAATGATTACTTCGGTAAGGTTCGTTAATCCCGACTAGTTTGGATAAACCATAATATGGTTTGAATTGATATTCAAAAGAAGATTAAAGACTAAATTTAAAGAATTTATCTTTGATAAAATTAATGGGAACCTTCCCCAAAGTGTAAGAATATTTAAATAAAAGCATATTCTGAATTGGAATGAGGCGTATGTTTTGTTTGTGTAACACTTGTTTATTATATACACGAGTTATTCGGAAAGGCCGGGTTTATCCCATTCTGAATAACTGATTCGACGATGTGTCGAGAATGAAGACGGTGGTCGAAGACCGGAGGTCTTCACATCGTTTGGATAATTACTGATGATATTGATTGGGCTGTATACCCAAAAGGAGGTAATCAGTTGGTGATCGTCCAGACGTACTTGGAGATCGATGGATATGCGAGGTACAAGGTGCCTCCGGTTTCGTTCAGACCCAGAACGAACTAGTAAATGGACTGTGTGTTTGACATTGGATTTTATTCTGTGTGATTGATTTCTTTTAAATATATATCTGTTTGGCGGCTGAGAATTTATTATCTTACTTAACGCTCTTCTCTGAGATGTACGAGCTCAGAGGTTACATATTGATGGACATCAATCGCATGAAGTGAATTGCCTGTGTTGCATGTCTAAATGGCAAATGATCAAGGCTTTTGTAGAAAAGCAAAGTCTTGTGGTTGATGATCAAAGCACCACCTGTGTGGCATAGATTTGTGTAGCGTAAATTCGCGAGCCTCACACCCCAGTTGTGAACCAGAAATGGAAGAGGACCTCAGGGAGGACATGCGTTTCCTTCTAACTAGGGTGGTGTCAGTGACCTACCAACCTTGACATTTATATTATTTTCACTTGTGTGGTTGTTGGATTGCGAGGCGCCTCAGATATATCGGTGACTATATGGAGCCAATGGAGTCATTTGGCTCATTTATGGCCCAAAGGGCGGGGAAACTCAGTGTTCAGGCATAATAATCCACATCGGTGGACCGGCCCTGACGATCCAAGGCTTGCCTACGCGCTTGCCTGAGACTCGGGCTAGACAGTCTCGAACTCGGTGAGGACGATCCCTGGCCTCGGTTCACAGATGGAAATCCAACTTCCAATACGTGACTTTGCGGTTTTGATTGCAGAACCTATATATGGCGACATAGTGGTATGGGGCACTTATGCGATCTATGATTGATACTTATGATTGATACTTATAAT
Source organism: Allium sativum (assembly GCA_030737875.1). Taxonomy (NCBI): domain Eukaryota; kingdom Viridiplantae; phylum Streptophyta; class Magnoliopsida; order Asparagales; family Amaryllidaceae; genus Allium; species Allium sativum. Next base: position 649,711,486 of record CM060923.1, read on the forward strand.
TGAAATTGTTTTGACACTTTGCACTTATAACAGTATCAAATGATTTGTTTTTAACGTACCAAGCATGTTTGGCTATTATAAGGGAAAACACTATTCCTCGGCTTGCGCTGCATTGTGTGATAGGACCTGGGTCTTATAATAGCTTCATTTTTTCAAAAAGAGTGCTGTTTTGATATATGCATTGGTATTATTGGGAGTAAACCCATTCCGTGTTATACGGCGTGGTCTCTTGATATATCTGATTTAAAGTAAAGTTTTAAATAACTGTTTTAGTTCTCACGCCAGTCACATGACTGACCTGGCGTTTATTGTTTTAACCTAAACTCTGAGTGCCCTATTTTCCGCACGGGCAGCTAGTAGTTTTGGGTTTCCAAATTTATATTCACAGATTCCTGATTTACAGCTGAAGTAATATTCAGAAAGCTCTGTATCCGTGTATTACTTCCAGTTGTGTATTGTATTATTTTCCGCTGCTATGTGATGTAATTAAATCTCTGATATTTCTCTGATGTATAATAGTTATTCATACTCTCTATATTCTTGTATTCTGGTGGAATTGTTGTAATAAGCAATGATATGTTCTTCTGTTTGTGTTCTGATTCGTCTTTTCCTCAATTCAATCCGTGCTTTCCTTCACGGGGAAGTTCGGGTTGTATCAGCTAGAAAGAAACATCATGTCCTCCTTGGGTTCCCTTATCCCGTTTTTAACTCATACCGAGGTATGAGGCCTGCGAATTAACGCTATACACAAAGTTGTGCTATATTAAAGCCGTGCTTTGATCATCAACGACAAGACTCTGCTTTTCAACAGAAGCCTTGATCATTTGCATCTCAGCATGTCACATAGGCAATTCATGCCATGCGACTGATATCTATCGATATATAACCTCTGAGCTCGTAAGTCTCAGAGAAGGTCGTTAAGAAAAAGAATAAATTCTCCACCGCCAAACGAATATATATTTAATAGAGATCAATCAATATAGAATAAAATCCAATGTCAGCCACACATCCATTTACAAGTTCATTCTGGGTCTGAACGAAACCGTAGGCACCTTATTCCTCGTCCCGTATGTCCAATACAGGAGAGGTCTCCTCGCATATCCAGTCGATCTCCAAGTACGTCTGGACGATCACCACTTATTACCTTGTCTTGGGAGTACAGCCCAATCAAGACATCAATAATCATCTAAACAATGTGAAGACCTCCGGTCTTCAACCACCATCTTCATCATCGACTTATCGTCGAAACAGTTATTCAGAAAGGGTATGAACCCGGCCTTTTCGAATAACTCGCGTATATTATAAACCAATGTTATAAAAACATAATATGCGCCTCATTCCAATCCAGAGTATTCTTTTATTCGAATATTTACGTCATTAGGGAATAGGTTCCCATTAATTTTATTAAAGATAAATTTTTCTAAAATTTATTCTTTAATCGTCCTTTGGATGTCATTCAAACCATATTAAGGTTTTCCAAACTAGTTGGGATTAACACACCTTACCGAAGTAATCATTTTTTAATTTCCCAATCCCAACCTATTCATTCTATGGAGCAAAACTGGTAATAATCCATATCTAACACCACGGTGTTATTTGGTAAATATTAATTACCATTTCACGTTCAAATCTAGTTAAAGATTTAACTATCGCTTGGACCAAAACTAGTGATACTCCATTCCCGATCATTTCCTAAATTCGATAATTTAAAATATTAATTCACACTGCAATCTAACTAAAGATTCATTAAAACACCACTTAGTTTCAATTTTCCCAAAAATCAATATTAATGATTATTTAACTTTGGAAACACTAACATGTCGCATCGACATTCTACACCGTACTATTTATTTCTGTCGATATATAACATCTGAGCTCGTACGTCTTAGGGAAGGGTGTTAAGCAAGAAAATAAATTCTCCGCCACCAAACAGATATGTATTTAGCAGAGATCAAGTATACAGTTCGAAGTATAATGTTAGACATTTAATCCTATCTTTAACCGGGTTAAAGAACTAATGTCATTTAAAACACGGTTCACAATAAACCTAAATCCTCTTCCATAAAAATGGAATCTTCACTGAAAATAGATCAATATATAATCGATACCAATTTTCGTATCTGACTAATAATACAAATGGAATAACGACTAAGCCTTTTAAATTCCGTATATATTAACAGTCTTCCTCTACAGAAGCTCATTTCGATTATTATCAAATTGAACTCCACTCAATTCCAATTTAATATATTAAATTGGAAAACTTTACTTTGGAAAATTTCCGTTAAATCTTAATAAAAAGATTTATAAATTCCAAATCACATTTAACTGTAAATCGGGTTAAAGAACGAATGTCGTTAAAAACACAGTTCACAATAAACCTAATTCACATTCCATTTTCAATTCCAATTAAATGTTAATTAATTGAAAATTCTTCTTTAAATCTTAATTAAAAGATTTATTATTTTCAACGGGGTTTAAGAAAAGTATTACTGAAGACCCCATCCCATCATTCTCTAACCGTAAATTAGTAAGAGAACAATTCCATAAGTATTAACCCCGAAGGCTGACACCAAAATCAGATCAATACCCAAAAACCATTCAACTTAGCTAATCTCCAGTTAGTTTTAATTTTTTTAACTTCATTGGGTTTAAGAACAGTATTATTAAAGATACCATTCACGACAAACCCAAAATCTCATTCCATGGTTAATCCGGTTAAAGAACAAGTGTTATTTAAAACATTGTTCATGATAAATCCAAAAACCAATTTGATATAAAATATAAGGCTCTGAATAGAAAATATATCGACTTATATTCAATATAAAATTCTGAAACCAAAAAAATACCGTATCGGGAATAACGATATATATCTATCTTCCAAATTCCTCCACAATGTCCATATAATCACGAAATTCAATATCGAAATATTTCGAAGATAATTTCGATTCAAATCCATTCCAATTCATATACTAGAAATTTTACTTATTTTTAAAACCATTTCAAATCCAGTTTATTTATTTAAAAATATTGGATTATAATTCTAGTTCATATCTAGTTCATTTTGATAAAAATATATTTTTATCTTCACAAATGTGGAATTTTTCATCCTAATTCTTTCCAAATCATTTATTATGATTTTACAAAAATTATCGATATTTTTAATAATTTTATCAAGGCACGTACAATCGATTTCCATATACGATCATCGAACAGCACTTACAGAGACATTTTCCAAATTTGATTTGGACATAATTCCAAATCCTACCGTTAGATTTCAAATCTCTTATATACATTTGAAAGCTCTTTTCGATATGAACATAACGGTTCTGGTTTTAGGAGAATCCGATAATCGGTTCTCCCGTAATGTCCATTTGAAGTCAATGGTCGAAATTCACGAACTACCACAGCGCGTTCTATTCATGACATTAAATATATATAATATATATATTATGTATATTTCATTGATTTCCTTTTTATATGTATTTTATAAATCATTTTAAATTCGTTTTCAAAATGATTTCAACTTCATATTAAATTTCAATTTAAAATTGAATATTGCATATCATCGATATGTAAATGATAGAATTTTCAAAACATTAGATTTTGAAATCACTTCCTTTTCGATATTCATTATAAAAATGAATAAAATCGATATAAATATCGTTCACGTCAAAATGGCGTTAATCTAATCAACACGGCTTTATATATTTAAACATTTTCGTGTCCATCCCAAATCGGACATCAAAATCATATTTTGATCCATTACTGAATATTATTTTAAAATATTAGTTATTTTAAAATAATCATTATTTTCAAAATATTCATTTTTTCTAAACTGGAATCAGACATAGTCAATTACCATATAATGTGATTTATATGGATTTCATACAACACATGGATCGAACAATAATGATAAACAATCAACCATCATCCAGAGTGCACTACACAACTGCATAAGCATTAAATATAAATATTTAATGCTTATAACGGTCTGTCAACCAATCGATTGACATACAACTAAGCAACTAGGATTAGTGTACATCAAATATCATCCCAATAGCCGTGTGGGGTTTCAATCAACAAAACAGATTTTATTTGTGCAGTTAGGCGATGTGTAAAATATATCGCCCCAATCCATATCAATCAAATGTGTGTACATAAACAAATCGTTAGATTTGTAAATGAATATTTATTTTATTCCTAGACACGTTAAAAATTATACTTTTAACAACAAAATATTTTATTTCAACAAATGAATAATTTATTCCATTCCACATCACAATCAATTTTTGTTAACCCCGTTGAAAAAACGCGGTTAAGCAAATAGTGCTTAGAAACTGTCAAGTTCGTTCAGACGTGACATAGCTTAAGTCGTCTGGGTTCGACATGAATCATGTCGTTCGCGCCAAACATGTCCATGTTGTAGAATGGTGTACACAAAGGGAGATAAATTCGTTAACGCGACATGAGGTCATACTGTCAGCACGACATACAATGAAGTTATTTAGTGCGCCATGGTGACCGCTACGTTCAAACATACAAAAGTGCACTGCCGTGTCGTACTGGCACAAACATTAAAATCATACCGCAAATCTCCACCATGTCGTAAGTCTTCATGTCGATGAATGAAATGCAAACAAGCCATCAACTTACGTCGTGAGTACCACCAAGCTACAGATGGTCATAGCGTTGTAGCTCATGGCGCTGGAATCATGGCGCCTTAGCTGAAACCGCGGTGAAGATTAAAAACACCGACTTTGTTCATTCAATATTGGGATATCCATATGAAATGCCACGTGGTCATAATTCAAGACATAAGATGGAGCATGAATGGAAGATACCAGAAAACCATGGCATGGAAAACAAGGATACATGCCGCAGTCTAAACCAAGTCGTTGGTTCTTCTAGGTCAATCCGTTGGCACCTTTGATTCATGTCGCATGTCGTTAAATGCTGGAGGCAAACTCAGTCCGAATGGGATAGCTTTACATAGCTATTCAACAATCAAATCATTCCCCATGATTTGAATTATGTCGCAATATATATAATGCTGAAGCATGTCATTCAACTAAATGAAGCATTGCCAGCTATAAAGCAAGCATGAGCAACTGGCTTCACAGGACGAAAGGAAACACATTTTCCATACCAAAAGGGACAGGTGGCACAATATAAAGAGAAACGTGTACCACTTCGTCATGAAAAAAGCATATGCCCCGGTTGCGTTCGCATGGAAGGTGCTAAACCATGTTGCTATGGAATCTGTACCATGATTAAAAGCAAGCCGTGCCGACTACCACACTAATGCCGCAATATGTATAACATTGTAAAGCATGTCGTTACATCAGAATGTGTCATTCCGTGGTCCATGCATGTTGGCAGAACAGAGCACACCAAGTTGTTCAAGTGTTGAGGCCCCAAAGTATGTTTTGAGGACGTCCATGCTATAGTCCAAGTCATGGCGCAGGGCTTCAGAACGCAAGGCATTCACACCAATATTTACCACTTTGCCAGTACCCCTTGAAGACAACTATAAATACCCCCATGCCTCACACTTGAAGGAGGACCGAAAATTCATTCCTACGAGGAGACTCTGCTAAATTCAAAGCTCACCTACAACTTCTTTAATGGTTTCTACCGATTCAACAACTCTTCTCTAACTTCATATGAATCAAATCCGTGTCAACGATTATTAGAGCTCTCTCCAATTGGATCTAAGCATCTTGGACCTCTCAAACACCATTTAAACGATTTCTAGTCTTCTCTAATCCACTCCGAAGTTTAGATTGAGTATTAATCCACCATGAGATCTGTGGAGATCATAAAAAAGGATCAAAGCATATAAGTGATTGGAAATTTATCACAAAGCTAAATATTTTTTGGTTCATTGCCAAATTCAAGTGGAATTTGATCATAAAAGAGGGAGAAGAGGAAAACGAATGTATCAATAGAGTTCTTACGTATTGTAAATGAAATATCATCATAAAATGTGATTGGAAAGTGGACGTAGATTCAAATTGAATCGAACCATAATAAAATTCCTTTGTGTTCTTACTTGCTTTTATCTGTTTATTTTGTGATCACATGGCTCCACTTATCTCTTACCGAATCGGTGAAGTACAATTCAGTACCTTGAGTGTTTAGACCATTTTTGGTGTAAACATTTTGGCACCCACCGTGGGGCTCGAACCCATGACCACAAGGTTGACAGCCTTGCTTGGAAGTCCTAAACCACCTCCTTCTCCGAAATAATCACAAATCAGAGCATATCAGTTTGTTGATCCCGTTCATATAATCCACTTCATGACCAGGCCACAAATGATCCATGTCGTACCATTGAAACTGTTCAAGGAATATTTTCAAGTCGTAAGATATATATACAGAAGCTCATGTCGTTATGCCCATGTTCATGTTGTAAACTTCATGGCGTTCAGGCTTTGCTCCATATCGCATGACAAACCAAGCCATGTTGTTTAACTGGGAAGCATGCTGTTGGAATGTTCATGTCATTCATGAAGTATCACATGTCCTTAAAGCCATGCAAACCATATCGTTAATCAATGGATACATAGTCATAACGTTCTGACTTAAAGATGTGAGGAAGAAAGCCGCTTAGCTCTTACGAGATGGTTTATGCCATTAGCAGCAACGTTGAATCAGAATTAACTGGAGATGTCACTTCCATTTATTGGCGACATGAAGAATCAACATGAATACGATATGGAGCACATATGCTAATACGCCATGACGTTAAAATTTATGCCGATCCTTAATCATCTCGTATTGTTTTAATACAAAGGAGTAAAATTCATGTCGTGTGAGTAAGAAGGATTACTCCGGGACATCTTTATGTTAGTATACATGTAAGAATTAGTTAATGGCAGATATAAGAAACAAGACTTGTGTTCTAAGATGGGAGTTACTTGGAAAGCAACTAGGTGGCAAGTCATGTAAATGAAGAAAGAAAGTTATGGATGCCTTCAACATGTCAAGTCGTGAACCCAACACAAGCAACTAACAATACTTCCAACGATACTAAAATACTTATTCAGAACGAAAATGTATGCATGGATTAGGAGAATGACACGTTAGTGAGAAACAGATTATCCCTTAGGTTAAGTGTGGCTCAGGGGGGTCACTGCAAACGCAATTCATGCCGTTCACCACCCTCAGCTAGTCATGTCGCATTTACATTATAAGGCATGTTGTTCAAACGACATGCATTAAATCGTGGGTCTCACATAGCTCAAGCCGCGACACGATGATTGTATAAACAGACCATGAATGAAATGAAGACTGTCATGTCCTTCCGCAGACTGTTGTGTACAATATAATTGACAAGTCATTCATGTTTCATACCTAATTAATTCACACCAAGTGTAAAAAATAGGATTGCAGCTGTATCCACCTGGACACGTGAAACTCACCATGTCGTGACTTAACAATGCCACATCAGCAAATGTGGTAAGCATTGATAGCCATAGCATATTCATGTCGTAGGCCGTACGTTGACGTGGATAATGAGTAGTTGTCAACAACTATAAGATCCTTTGAACCATGTCGCCAATCCAGTGGCCACATTAGGCAAATATAGAACGATATGGATATCCTTAATACTTTGGTTATGCCACAAATCTCTAGATGGCTCTTATTCTGTGCCGATAAGTTCCTTCATGCCGTCACTAGACACTCAATTCGTTATTATTGGTGAAGCAAGTCGTTAAGAGAAGACATTCATATCGTTGTATGGAAGACATGCAGTCAAGCCGCTTATACAAATCAAGCCGTGAAATGTGAGTAATAGTTGTCATCATAAAGGCAAAATGGGATAGTCTATAATTTTATTGAGTGACACACACCTATAAGAAGTGGGTCGATAAAGTTATGAAGTTCTACTTACAAAGTGCCAATTGGGCATTTTCATGATGTCTATAGTTGCATGGCATAGATCATTTGCCAATCATGTCATTACCCATTCAAGACTATACGACATACACCTACTCATATGAAATCACATGGTTTATGTGCAAACTGACTAGTGACGGCTGTCATCACTATGTCGTAGGAGTAAAACTCGCATCATAAGAGCATGTCGTTAGCCATCCGACAACATCCCAAAAATGAAACTGAAAAGCTAAATCACCACCACCTGACATGAGAATGAAAAATACATTGTTCTACAATTCAATCCGATATCATTTATATCGTCAAACATAAGGTCCTCATAGCATGACATCATGGTTCAAGTCTGGTTCGAAGATGAATGGGGTTCACCTTGACTAATTATTCTCTCCATCCTGCATCATCATCACTAGCAGCTCTCGATTTTGCAAGTTGAAATGTCGTCATCTCCATGCACTAAGAAGCTCGATATCACCCAAATCGATCTCATTTCAAATGGAAACTTCAAACAAAAGATCTAACGGATGTTGATCAGGCTCTCGTGAACAAAGTGAAAGTTCCTTTGATTGCCCAAGCCAATCCCGCTCCTCCTCAAAATATTCGTGTCAACCTTGAAGAGAATATGGATTTAGTGGCTCCTGATCAAAATCACCGCAATGATACGGATGGTATTAGAAGTTGGATGAATGACAAAGACGAAGCCAACATCAAAAGCACCAATCCACATGCTAGAAGTCATTCCAATCGAAATACTCGAAATGTTGCTAGTCCCACACAAGGGGCACTTCCTCAATTCTTGAACCACAACGCATTGCCAAGGCAACACAACACTAAAGAGTATATCACGAACATGACCGAATAGGTCATGAAAGGGAATCAAGCATGTGATGACGATGAAAAGGAATAAGACTTCTCTCCTAGAAGAATTCTGCTTACCGAAAAATTTCCAAAGAAGTTCACTCCTCCAACCCTACCTCCATACAATGGCCTTGCCGATTCTAACTACATCCTGTTCAGATTTGAGAGACAAATTAATGCAGCTAAGGCAATGGATGAGATGAGGTGCACATACTTTCCTCTCTACCTAGAAGACGCTGCATCATTATGGTTCATGAAGCTGCCACCTAAGTCAATAGACCGGCTCTCTGATTTGACCAAAAAGTCCAAAGAGCAGCTATGCCTACATACTACCAAAGCAAAGGACACTAAAACGTTCTCATCAAACAACCAAATCAAGGAAGCAAGACTCCAGCATGGAATATAACGACTCCAAAGCTCGGTACCATGGCAGGAAGTTCTCGCATAGCTAACCGAACCTAAGGGAGAATGGAAGGTCACTTGAACGCTGTGAAATATAGCTCTACAGATTCAGTAATCCCTACAGATATAGTGGCATCCACTCATCCGGTGACAGCCAGACATTTCCACACGAAAAATTCAGCCAAAGACTTTTAGAGTCGAAGATCTCGTCTTGAAATTAGAAATGCCTGGGACAGGAGCGTCGGGACCTAATTATTATAATCCCTTCAAAATCAATCGAGTATTATCAAATGAGAAACTTTAAAGACTGTTGATGGAATTCAGATTCCAGAAGTTTGGCCTGGTGACTGATTGCGACATTTCTCTGCATAATGCAGTCTTCATATCCCGAGGGAAACTTATACATTTTCTTATTATTGTAAACCTCCTATGGTAAAAGGGAGGGGTTGCAACAGGACATCAACTTTGTTACTAATGCATTCTTATTTCGATCTTATATTTATGAAATTTTCATTAAAATAAATTGAAAAAGAATCGCTAATGATCGAATGAATATTGCAGAGTACTCAAATGAACCTTGCCTCACCAGGAACTAGTGAAATCATGCAATTCTTGCCATACATTCAAACCATGATAACTCAAACGTCATCTGTTGCATCATCCAACAAGGGAAGTACCTCATGAGAGGCGGAGTCCAAACCACTAGTCTTATAACCAAGATCGCGCGTTAAAACGAGCACCTGATTAAAAACCAGTGTCTGCCTCAGGGAATGATGCAACAACATGCAGCACCACTTGGAGAAACTTACCAAAAAAGTGACATACATCTGTGAAGGTGGGGGAAAACATTCAACTCAAACTCCGAAGATTCAAAAACTACCCAGTTCCTAGGGTGCAACAAACCATACCAGGATTGAAGAAGCTTGGCCGAATCATGGGAACCATCATAAAACCAGGACCATGGATGATCCCAATCAACTCCTATCTTGTCAATGGGAGAACCTAGCAGAGCCTGGTGACCATTAAAGCGCATCTCGAGTAGGATAGCTCAAGTGCTTACTGCTCAGTACTTGAAACGTTATTCACGACAAACACGAAGGTGTGGAGCACAGCTTGGCAAATAGGGGAAATCAGGAGATGAACATCCAAATGATGTAGCGTTCAGGTTACAAAAAAGTTGTAAGTCTCACCGAAGGGGCGCCTTCTTAATTGCAAGGTCCCTGGCCCTAGTTCTAACAAATCGTGGCAAAGCCCGATAAATGAACTAGCGTCTGCCCCGTGAAATAATGCAACCCTAAGCCAAAGACTTCCCTGAGGGGCACCTGGTTCATCACCGATGCCATTAATACATGGCCGGATAGCGATATAAACACCAGGCTTTCAAACCAAAGACCTCCCCGAGGGGCACCTGGTTGATCGTTGATGCCATTAATACATGGCCAGATAGCGATGTAAACACAGGGTTTTCAGAGAACTCTTCGGAGGCATTCGCTAAGATGCTGGATTTTCCAAATCCAGCTATTGATTATGGGTCTTCCAAACCCAGTTACTGACGGACCCAAAGACCTCTTTGGGGCATCCGACAAGTTCGACAAGCGTATGAATTATTCAGACTCAACGAACAACGGATGTGAAAATTCCCTTCGGGGCATCCAACAAGTTCGACGAGCGTCTGAATTATTCAGACTCAACGAACAACGGATGTGAAAATTTCCTTCGGTGGCATCCAACAAGTTCGACAAGCGTCTGAATTATTAAGACTCAACGAACAACGGATGTGAAAATTTTCCTTCGGGGGCATCCGACAAGTTCGACGAGCGTCTGAATTATTCAGACTCAACGAACAACGGATGTGAAAATTTCCTTCGGCGGCATCCAACAAGTTCGACAAGCGTCTGAATTATTCAGACTCGATGAACAATGGATTCAAAATCCTCGTCGGGGGTGTCCGGCCATACGCCGGGTCTTCCTACTCCAGTCAGTGGCGGATTCAAAAACCTCTTCGGGGTTGTTCGACCATATGCTAGGTCATCGAAATCCAGTTAGTGGCGGATTCAAAAACCTCTTCGGAGGTGTCCGACCATATGCTCGGTCTTCCAAATCCAGTTAGTGGCGGTTTCAAAAACCTCTTCTGAGGTGTCCGACCATATGTTGGGTCTTCCAAATCCAGTTAATGGAGGATTCAAAAACCTCTTCGGAGTTGTCCAACCATATGTTGGGTCTTCCAAATTCAGTTTGTGGTGGATTCGAAAACCTCTTCGTAGGTGTCCAACCATATGCTGGGTCTTCCAAATCCAGTTAGTGGTGGATTCAAAAACCTCTTCGGGGGTGTCCGACTATATGCTGGGTCTTCCAAATCCAGTTAGTGGCGGATTCAAAAACCTCTTCGGGGGTGTCCGATCATAAGCCGGGTCCTCCAAATTTGGTTAGTGATGGATCCAAAGACCTTCTCGAAGGCGTCCAACAAATTCTACAAGTGATCGAATTATTCAGCCACAATGAATAATGTATTCACAAAGATCTCTTCGAAGGCACGAAAACCAAGACATCCTCGAGAGCATATATTCAAATCTAATCTCCGAAGGGCCTGAATTCCCAGGAATCCTTGGATCATGAGTAAGCCAGGAAGCCCAAATACGAAGGCAAAAGCACATGACTTCCAAATATAGCCAGTCTCGCCTAACCTTAAGCCTGCAATAAACTTTGGTATGGGGGCAACACTACCACATTGATGAAAAAAATCAATGCTTGGAAAACATCCCACAAGCTCGTCACGACACTGCAGATACCAAAAGACGTATACTCAGCAAAGAATCGAACATATGGAAATGCACAAGATAAATTACAACAAAACAGAAGCATTTCAATATCATTGAATGAGTTGTGTATACAGTCCAGAAGCGAAGGTTGATAATCGCACAATATCTGGTCAAAAAAATTATAAGCAAAAAGCTGCATGAGGCATAAAAGAGCAATCGGTAAAGCTTCAGCTCCTTTTCCTGCATCTAAAAGAACCGGTGGAACTGTCAAAAGTTTCCAGAATTAACTAGGGGAGCAACGGTTGTTTGACTCGCGTCCTTAACATAACCTTCAAGACCATCAATAATTAGTTTCTAAGCCTCAGCCAAAGTGATGAAGAAGCTACTTTGTAAACATGATAAGCTGCCTCATCCCATGACACTGAGTTTTTTTTTAAAAAAAAGAACCTGCTCTCTCTCTTTCTCAAGTTCCATTGATTCTAGCTTTCAAAAAGAAATTTTTTAACTCCTGAGAAGCAGTCTGTTCCCGCAAACTAGCATTGACTCATTGCTCCACGACTAATCTATTCTCAGCAACTCTTTGAGCTCATTGAGCACATTCAATTTGGTCAATTAACATGAACTTCTTCCGCTTATAAAAGGAGAATCACTGCCAAGGGTATAGAAGGATTCTAACATTTTCTCAAATGGGAACTTCCTGATGGAATTTTCCAATACAACTTCCCCATCAGAGACTGGGGAATCTAATGCTTTAAGCATAGAGCAAGACGTAAAAGAAAACTCCACTAAAAGGAAAAGATTGAGTGCATAAAAGTAGCCCAGATTCAGAAAGGAATCTTTCTGTGATAAGAAGTATCTTGACCCTATTTTATTCACTAGCGTCCTCAAAAGATTTAATCATATACCTAGCTATTAAAGCTAGGTTCCTAGACATATCGGCATGCTTAGAAGCTCTAAATAAGCTAGTAGAAGCAAAATGATTTTGCCAATAAATTAGAAGCTTCTAGTGTAACGATCTGAACAAAGGAAAATGTGACAAAATCAATATGACTCAATACGTCGACGAAGTCCATTTTGCTGGTAAAATTCAACTTTGGAAATTCAGCTAGTTAACAACGACCAGCTGCGAGCCTCGTTAAGAAGAGAAGGTTGAAGTATCAGTCAAAATAGATCAAAATCTCTTGTGGAAAAGAATTTATTCGCTATGGACAGATTAAGAGTCTTTCAATAAAAAATCTTCAATCGTATGTAACTCAAAGAACCCGATGATACTCTACTTCAAATCCAAAATTAAATAATGCTTAAAAGGCGAATATGCTAATATGATATAATCCCATAGAGTGATATCATTTCTCTAGGAATTGAAGCTAGTATCCATCAACGATATAGACATGAGTTACATAAAAATGGGTTAAGCAATAATCATGTGCTTGGACAAATAGTTATGAAGTAAAGATTCAAAGTTTTGTCTAGCCCGGGATGATCTATAAAACCAAACAGGGTTGGAAGAGACAACAGTATCGCAAGGCTGCAGTGTACAACAGAGCGTCCCGAAATATGAAAAAAGCAAATATGAGCAAATGCGGGAATAACGCAAGAAGCGATTCATTTCTATGTGGCATTTAATTCCGAGACTGCGCTTCAAATTCATGGTTATTAGAATGGATGTCGCGAAGCTTAAAATCTGATGCCAACCCAATATAACTTATTAAGCGATGCGCACAAGCTACTCAATTTCCCGAAAATCTTGCGGTTATGGTCACCCAAAAGAATTGGCAGAGAACATGAGTCATGTCGACTGGGGCATCGCTGATAATTGAGTAGGGCATGCCAAATTCGGAATCCCATCAGACGAAGTGTTAAATGCGTACAAAAGGCCTTCATTACAGATTCTCTAAAAAGGTACTTATGCTAAGGGAAATCTTCTAATGAAATTAAGCTAGTATTGCACCACTGTTCATCGGAATAAGGCGAAAGAAACATATGATGCAAGTGTATATCATCGACCGGTTCAAAAGTCATGTGCAAATTCAAATTAAGACTTCCAAGTCCAACCAAGCTACTGCAATAAGATCAAAAGACGAACAATCAAGATGACACCCCTCCAGCGAATTGTCAAGAGGATAAGGGATAAAGAAAATTTAATTCGCTCATAATCCAGAAATTGTAGTTATTCTAACATTGGAAACTCAGATAAAAGATCCATTCTAAGCAGAAGTAACCTATCTTCCAAAATGACAACTAGTCTTCTGTCTGGCGTCACAAAGCATATAAGCTCAACCGTTAAGTCAAGAGTTAGGGTAGCTCAGAGTTGATGGGTCGAGTCTTTAGAACAACCTGTAATTTTGGTGCTTTCACCAAACCAAAGCGTCGAAGTGTCCAGTAAATTAAAGCTCGGATAGTGCGTTGACATGAGGAAGTTTAGAGCATATAAAAAGCTACGACTGAATTTCAACACAACAAACATATGTTTACCGGATATGAAGAAACTCAATAACAAAGCACACTGCAGTTTCTGAAGTACATATTACGAATTAATAATTCAATAAGGCTTGCGGGATTACAAACTCGATCATGATCTCCAATTTGGATTCTGCAAGTTATCAAAGTGTCACCCAACCACTTCAAATTGCAAGTATGCAGCTTTCAAATACAAACTACAGCGTTTCAAGCCTCAAGCAGAATCATGGAATCGAATCGAACAAAGTTTAGCAATACAGAAAATTCAATGACGTACGAAGGCCCTAAAACAGGAAAATCTTCAATTAATGTGCATACTCGAGCCGAAATATGTTCAAATAATGGGATGAGCATGCTTAAACCAACATGTTGGTCAAGCATGAGTAAACGATATGGTCAAGCACGGGTGATCATAACATTTCGACTAGACAAGATGGTAGATTGCCAGACTATGTCTTCAGGCTTCCAGATGATCAAATGTATGAATGAAGAATATGTGAATCTCCTAGCCTCCTGGCCGCTATATGTAATCTAGGAAGAAGAAGACAAGTCATCGAATAGGGGCTTCCAATGGAGTCTCCGATGTCAGAACTGACTGATAAAGCAGAACAGGTGATATGGAGCATATGAACTCAGAGCGAGACATCCCATAGCAAGCAAAAAGCTGCAACTGGATTTCAACGCAAGTTATATTAACAATATTCATTGTGAAGCCCGCATTTCATGCAAGCAAAAAATACAAGCTTCGAGGGGCAAATGTTAACCCCGTTGTAAAAACGCGGTTCAGCAAATAGTGCTTAGAAACTATCAAGTTCGTTTAGACGCGACATAGCTTAAGTTGTCCGGGTTCGACATGAATCATGTCGTTCGCACCAAACATATCCATGTTGTAGAATGGTGTACACGAAGTGAGATAAAGTCGTTAACGCGACATGAGATCATACCATCAGCACGACATACAATGAAGTCGTTTAGTGCGCCATGGTGACCGCTACGTTCAAACATATAAAAGTGCACAGCCATGTCGTACTCGCACAGACTTTGAAATCATACCGCAAATCTCCACCATGTCGTAAGTCTTCATGTCGATGAATGAAATGCAAACAAGCCATCAACTTACGTCGTGAGTACCACCAAGCTACATATCCTCATGGCGCTGTAGCTCATGGTGCTGGACTCATGGCGCCTTAGCTCAAGCCGTTGTGAAGATATAAATCCCCGACTTTGTTCATTCAATATTGGGATATCCATATGAAATGCCACATGTTCATAATTCAAGACATAAGATGGCACATGAATGGAAGATACCATGAAACCATGGTGTGGAAAACAAGGATACATGCCGCAGTCCAAACCAAGTCGCTGGTTCTTCTAGGTCAATCCGTTGGCACCATTGATTCATGTCGCATGTCGTTAAATGCTGGAGGCAAACTCAGTTCGAATGGGATAGCTTTACATAGCCATTTAACAATCAAATCGTTCCCCATGATTTGAATTATGTTGCAATATATATAATGCTGAAGCATGTCGTTCAACTAAATGAAGCATTGCCAGCTATAAAGCAAGCATGCGCAGCTGGCTTCACAGGAGGAAAGGAAACACATTTTCCATACCAAAAAGGATAGGTGGTACAATATAAAGAGAAACGTGTACCACTTTGTTATGAAAAAATCATATGCACCAGTTGCGTTCACATGGAAGGTGCTAAACCATGTTGCTATGGAAGTTGTACCATGATTAAAAGCAAGCCATGCTGACTACAACACTAATGCCCTAATATGTATAACGTTGTAAAGCATTTCGTTACATCAGAATGAGTCATTCTGTAGGCCATGCATGTTGGCAGAACTGAGCACACCAAGTCATTCAAGTGTTGAGGCCGCAAAGTATGTTTTGAGGACGTCCATGCTATAATCCAAGTCATGGCGCAGGGCTTCAGAACGCAAGGCATTCACACCAATATTTACCACTTTGCCACTACACCTTGAAGACAACTATAAATACCCCCATGCCTCACACTTGAAGGGGGACCGAAAATTCATTCCTACAAGGAGACTCCGTTAAATTCAAAGCTCACCTACAACTTCTCTAATGGTTTCTATGGATTCAACAACTCTTCTATAACTTCGTATGAATCAAATCCGTGTCAACGATTATTAGAGCTCTCTCCAACTGGATCTAAGCATCTTGGATCTCTCAAACACCATTTAAACGATTTCTAGTCTTCTCTAATCCACTCCGAAGTTTAGATTGAGTACTAATCCACCATGAGATCTGTGGAGATCATAAAAAAGGATCAAAGCATATAAGTGATTGGAAATTTATCACAAAGCTAAAGATTTCTTCGATTCCTTGCCAAATTCAAGTGGAATTTGATCATAAAAGAGGGAGAAGAGGAAAATGAATGTGTCGATAGAGTTCATATGTATTGTAAATGAAATATCATAATAAAATGTGATTGGAAAGTGGATGTAGATTCATATTGAATCAAACCACTATAAAATTCCTTTGTGTTCTTACTTGCTTTTATTCGTTTATTTTGTGATCACATGGCTCCACTTATCTCTTACCGAATCGGTGAAGTACACTTTAGCACCTTGAATGTTTAGACCATTTTTGTGTAAACAATTTTCACAACACAATCAAATCAAACAAGTCCTCCATGGTTTGTGGACGACGGGTGCCAGGTGTTGTTAAGCACTTCTGCATCATAGTATATATTTAACTAGAAAATAAAATTAAAGTGAGAAGTTCTCACCTTAGGGATCCACTCCTCCATTCTTTATTTCTGAACGGTTCAGATTTGGATTTGATTCCCGCAACGCAATCCTTTCAATGTTGTTCATAGTAAAATTCCCATCTTTACATCGCTGTTATATAAATAAAAATCATATTTTTTTCTACTTCATATATATAAGAATCACATTTTTATCGCTACTTCATATATATAAAAATCGATATTTTATCGCTACTTCATATATATAAAAATAGAATTTTTATCGCTACTTCATATATATATATATATATATATATATCGAATTTTTATCGCTACTTCATATATATATAAATCAAATTTTTTATTATGTTGTCATAAATATAAAAATCAAATTTTTATCTTCCTAAAATTATTTCCATAATATGACTACTTCATTCATGACATTCATATGATAAAACTCATATTTTTATCCACTAAAAATCGTATTTTTAATTCACTATTATTCATGTAAAAATCAAATCTTTTCTAGTTCAAAAATTAAATCTTTCATATAATTAAAAATCAAAATTTTCATATAATTAAAAATCAAATTTTTATTACATTAAAAACTAAGAATTAATTCCATGTTTCATATATACATATAAATCAGACTCTCTGTATATATATTATTACATAAAAAACTAAAATAAAATAAAAAAGCTTACTGTTAGAAGAGGGGGAGGGGTTCGCCGTTGGCGGTCTGAGGTGGGGGAGGCGCGGATGGTGTGCAGGAGGAGGCGGGGGATCACTAGTGGTCGGCGGTGGACTGCAGGGGCTAGGGCTTGGGATTTTCTTTCTCGTCGGAGAAGGGGAGAGGTACAACGCCATTCAGAGGGAGGATGGGTCCATTCGCAGAGGCGCAGTGCCACGCTAGAGGGGGGTCGCGATGCTCGATGGTGGCGGAAGGGAGAAATCGCGATAGCGTAACGAGGGAGGCGGGTTTCTTTGATTTTGACCTGGGGGGAGTAGTCTGACGGAGTAAGAGTAAAAGCGGGCCCCCTTTTACAGATATATATATATATATATATATAATATTTAATTATTCTCCATAAAGTTACTTTTTCATTTGAATTCTAAATTGAACCCAAATACTATCGCCCATAGCTAACTACCCCATTCCGAACACAATGGGATATGTATCATGAGCCAATTTTATCATTTCGATCAGTTTTGCTTTCATTTAAAATATAAATCAATATATATTGAATTTGAACGTACATTTTAATTTACTAGGGCCACATACTGACTCTAAAAATTCATGAAAATTTATTTTTTGCTTCTTATTGACGATACAGTCCAAACAAAACTAATTTCATCAAATTTGAAAACCGTTTGAAAAACGGTCATTTTCCAGTCGATTAAATTTAAACTGAAATTAACAAACACATTTAAATCTGCCATGCTCACATATAGATTCCAAATATTATGAAAATTGAAAACAAGCAATAATTTGATATTCCGGATCCAACAAATGTGGTCTCGACGAAAACAGAGGTCGTTTGCAAAATCGCTATTTTTAAGGGTTATATTTCCATAGCGACTATTCTGAATTTTCAACTGGACATAAATTTTTATTCCCGTCATGAAATATGAATTTTTCAGATTCGTTGGAAAGATAGTTTTAACGCGATTCTAATATTTTTGGTTTCACCAAAATCCGGTTTATTTTGAATCCTGTACATTCATTTGAAATTTGAAATCGAATTTTCAAACTACCGCGCCATTTCTAGTTCCTTTTATAATTAAAATAAATATTTATATTCTAATTTCGACTTAAAAAAATTTATGCATTCTAATTCTATTCAAAATAAATTTCCCATCATTATTATTTAAAAAAAATCAGGTTAAATATTCAAAATTAATTAAAATTGCTAAAATAAATTTTTTAAATTGGTTCTGATTTTTCGGGCTGTTACAATCTCCCCCACTTAAAATCTTTTCATCCTTGAAAAGGAACGGAGCTGAAAGTTGTTTAACTAATCAACTCAACTTTCATTCTTCAACTTTTCAGTTTTTAAGAATTTCAAAATTTTCAAAAATTTGGCTAACACCCTAAATTTTCGAAAAATTTCGCCATACCATCCTTTGTACGTGGAGCACCGGGAAAATCCACCAACTGCCACATAGGCCCTCTCATCTCAAAAAGAAAAAGAAAAAGAAAAAGTCAAGCGGCTAGCCAAGCAGCTAGCCAATCGGCTCATAAAATCATCCAAACCCAATTAATTAGTAAACATTTACCTATTTGTCGGGCATACAATTTTATTCCTCTTCTCTAGCCTCCTTATTGTGAACTGTTCAATGTATATACATGTATATGCATGCAATTTCAAACAATTTTCAATTCAGTTCAATATTTTTGTTCAATTTGGCTAAATTAATTTTCATTCATAAACTAATTTCAATAATTCTATTAGTCAAACTAATAATCAAACAACACAATCAACAATCAATTAGTTGATTATTGTTTCAAACACATACCTTTAATATATATACTAAAAAATCCATTGTTGATGCCAAATCACAACAATAAACCCTATCTAGTTTTGGTTCTCACACCATCCAAATGGAAATATATATATATATATATATATATATATATATCACTTTCAAAACTCGAACACAGACACTAATGATGAGGCCTCATCATCAAAATCATCTCCGGGCGACTAGAGTGTGATTATATATCTATCCAGTATATTAAAACTTCGAATATACATTTGCAATGTGTACATCCAAAACCTTTATATATTCGATTGCCCAAATTCAGTATAAAATAAATATTCAAATACGTATAATATGGTTTAAATTTTCAAAACAAAATTCGTTCTCATTTTTATTTTAAAAGCACCACTCTTCACACTCGTTCTAGGATACTACTGATCCCATCTCTAACGAGTCATTCTCATTGGATAATACTAATCCAATCTCTGATGAATTCTTTCGTTTGGTTCTAATGTGTCTTGTTCTCGAGCTCTGTAAAACCAAAGCTCCGATACCACGTGTAACGACCCGAACTTCCCTGTAAAGGAAAGCCCGGGATGAGTTGAGAACACGACAAATCAGAACACAAACAGAAGAACATTTCATTGCTTATTACAACAATTTACTTCAGAGTACCAGAATATACAGAGTATGAACAAATAATATACATTTGATAAATATCAGAGATTTACAAATTATAATGCAGGGAAAATAATACAAAACACAACTGAAAGAAATACACGGATACAGAGCTTTCCGAACATCATTCAAGCTATAAACCAGGATCCTGTGAATATAAATCTGCAAAACCAAAACTACTAGCTGCCCATGTGGAAAATAGGGGCACCCAGAGTTTAGGTTAAGACAATAAACTCCAGGTCAGTCATGTGATTTGTGTGAGAACTAAAATAGTTATTTAAAACTTTATTTTAAAATCAGATATATAAAGGGACCACGCCGTATAACACGGAACGGGTATCTTCCCAAGAATATTAGTGCATATGACAAAACAGCGCATCGCTTTTTGGAAAAATGAAGCTATTATAAGACCCAGGTCCCATCACACAATGCAATGCAAGCCGGAGGAAAGATTTTACCTTATAATAGCCAAACATGCTTGGTACGTTTAAAACAAATCATTTTGATACTATTATAGTGTAAAGTGTATGAAAACAACTTCAAATATAAATGTATCAATCATAGACGGCTGTAACGACCCAGAAAATCTGAACCAATTTAAAAATTTTAAATTGGCTAAAATAATGGATTTTAATTATTTAAATTAAATATTTTAAATAATAGCGATGAAAAGTGAGTTTGAATCGACAATTGAAAATGAATATAATTAATTCTAATTAAACAAGGCCTGAAAAGGCGCTGCAGTTTCAAAAATTGAATTAAAACTTTGTCGGACTGTACCGGGTGCAAAACAAAACGGATTTGAGTGAAACCAAAAATATTTAAATCTGTTAGTTAATACCTTTATAACGAATCTGAAAAATCGAATTTTCATAGCGGAAAGCAAAAGTTATGGCCAAATGAATTTTCAGAAAGGTCGCTATGGAATTTATATTGCCCGTGAAATTGGCAATTTTGCATACGACCTCGGAATTCGACGAAACCACTTTTGTTGGATCTGGGATGTGAAGTTATTTCTATGTTTCAAACTTCATAATTTTGAAGCTAGTATGTGAGTGTGGCAAAGGAAAATGTGTTTTGGTCAATTATAGTTAAATTGGATTGACCAGAAAAGGGCCTTTTTGCAAACGGTCTCAGAATTCGACGAAAATAGTTTTGTTGGGACCGTATCGTCAAAACATAGCTAGATTTATTTTTCTGGAATTTTTCGAATCAGTTTGTGGCCCTGGCAAATTGAAATGTACGTTCAAATTGAATATTGAATGTTATATATTTTAATTTGAAGGAAAACTGACTGAAACAATCGAATGGGCCTACGAAACATATCCCATTGTGTTCGGAATGGGGGTAAAACGCTAGGGACGACAGTCGTTGGGTTTAGACTGGTGGTCGTGTCAGAAAACCCCTTTAAAACCCACCGGCCAATCATAATTTTTATAAAAAAAAATCTTTTTTCTCTCTCCCCGATCGAAGGCGGAAACCACTTTAAACCTTCCCCCTCATTTTCCGATCAATCCACGCCGAATCAGCTCGTGCCACAGTTGAATTTTTTGAAGATCTTCTCGAGATCTTCAATTCTATATAAAGTTTGGAATTTTTCGTGGCATGTGGAGTGAGAATCGACGCCTAGAAGTCGACGACTTCAATTCACCGCCGCCGCCGCCTGGGACCACCGAACCGGCCCCACCTCCTGGCGCACGTGTGCCTCTCCTAGCCCGACAAGGTGGCGCTGGCCAATCGAAGCAACAATTAACGGATTGGAAGATAAATCGCGACCTAGTTTTGAAGATTTTCAGAGAGGTACGGCTATATATATTTTCAACTGTTTTAACACCTTTAAACCGTTGCAAACTTTGAAAAATCATATCTTTTTCATGTATTGACGAAATTCAGTGAAACAAGAGACAGTGGACTCGTGTGGACGTCTTCTACCTTCTAGAAGAGACCGCATATTTTTCTGAGCCTTCTGCTATTTTTGGTGGAGTGGAACCCAAGGTGAGATTTCTAATTTATAAACGATATGGAAAACGACGATGATAAATTATATAGTCGATGTATGGGTTATATAAGCGTTGTACACCTCATGTATAAGCATTGTATAAGTTGTACGTTCGATGTATAAGTTATATATGTGTTGTAAAAATTATATATGTATTGAAATAGAAGTGAATTGCTATATATATATATATATATATATATATATATAATATATATATATATACGCCCCTCGTCCACAAACCATGGACGATATTTATTGGTTGTGATTGGTGTGAAAATTGATTGATAGCGAATGGTTGATTGGAATTGTTTGTGGTTGATATTGATTGATTGTGGTTGAAAAATACCCGTTTGTGGTTGAGAAATATTTGGTTGAAACCACATAGGATTAGTTTGTGGAAATGAAATAAATATAAATGCCGCCTGCGTGCGAACTAGATGCATGATATCCCATTGTCAAAAACTGCGAGGTTTTAAGGTAGAGCGAGGAGCCGTACTAGGGACGGTCCCGGTTTTAACTACCCTGCCATTATGCTGCCAAAATTTTGAATAATATTCATGTGTTTGAATTATTTTCATTTGTTGAAACTATATTTATTCGTTGTATAGAAAGCCTTCATGTGTTGAGTCGATATTCATTCGTTGGATAGAAATTCATGTGTTGAATGGTATTCGTGTTTTAAATATAAAAATCACATTTTTATCATTTATATGCACTATATAAAATAATAGTGTTTTGAAATGAATTGTTTTACAATAAAAATCACATTTTTTTATTATATACATGAATTGTTAAATATAGTGAAGTGTTGAAATAGAAGACAGTTAGATAAAAATATCATTTTTATCAAATGTATGAAAAGAATATGGTTTTGAAATCGAAGAATTGATATATATATATTTAAATAGAATTGAAATATATCGAATAACGATGCTGCAGTTCGTATTTTGAAATCGAAACTTCAAACGATGATACCGGGAGATCCGACCGTCGGATTTCCCCGAAACTGGAACCGTTGGATTCGTTTTGAAAAGATCTTTCTAATGATGTAAATTTGGTGAAGATCCAACAGTTAGATTTTCAGATATGTGTAAATCAAATCTGAAGAAAAACAGCGCCACGGCCGCGTTATGGCCCGAAGCGTCGTTTTGAATAAATTGGCTATTTTAAAATAAATAAAAATAGCGATAAATCGTTATAAAATATCATAAACGATAAGGAATGGTAATAAACTGAATTTGCTCGATTTATGTGGTATTTGATGGTTGAATGTGTTTGGTGTGAAAATTACATTAAAGAACAAAATTGGTGTTGTCGAATGATTTAACCATTGAAATAAATTGATTTGAAATTCTAAATATACGTGAATTATTTGAAAAGGCCGAGTTAATTCTCATTTCAAATAATGGACCGACGATTGAAAGTCGAAGATGAAGACGGTGGTCGAAGACCGGAGATCTTCACCTCGTTTGGATGGTAACCGAGGTCCTGATTGGGAGGCATCCCAAAATATGGATAATGAGTGGTGATCGTCCAGACGTACGTGGTGATCGATGGGTTTGCGAGGTATATAGTGCCTCCGGTTTCGTTCAGACCTAGAACGGACTTTTAAATGGACTGTGTGTCTGACATTGGATTTTATTCTGTGTTGATTGATCTCTGTTAATTATACATCTGTTTGGCGGTAGAAAATTTATTCTTTTGCTAAACGCCCTTCTCTGAAACGCACGAGCTCAGAGGTTGTATATCGATGGACATCAGTCGCATGGCATGAATTGCTAGTGTGGCATGCCTAAGTGGCAAATGATCAGGGCCTCTGTTGAAAAGCAAAGTCTTGTGGTGATGATCAAAGCACCGCCTTTGTGGTGTAGCTCTGTGTATAACGTGAATTCGTGAACCTCACACCCCGGTATAAACCAGAAACGGGAGAAAGGACCTCGGGGGAACGTGCGTTTTCTTTCTAGCTAGAAGTGGCGTTAGTGGTTTTACACGCCCTGACGAGTTTGACTTATGTGGTTGTTGCTGTTGCGAGGCGCCTCGGTTAGATCGGACGATCCGGGTCCGATGGAGTCATTCGTTGGCTCGTTAATGCCCCATAAGGCGGAGAAACGCATTGTTCAGGCATTATAATCCACTTCGTGTGGACCGGCCCTGATGATCCAAGGTACAGTTGCGGTTGTGCCTGAGACACGGGATAGAGCGTCTCGAATTCGTTAAGGACTATCTTTTGCCTTGGTTCATGACGGAAATCCAATTTCCAAATACGACATCGTGCGGTTTTGATTGTATACCTATATTTGGCGACATAGTGGCATGGGACGCTCATGTCGTCTATGATTGATAGTTATGATTGGAAATTGTTTTTGAAACATATAAACACCAGTAGTAATATCAAATGCTTTTGTTTTATTCGTATCAAGCATATTTTGGCCATTATAAGGTAAAACTCTATCCTCCGGTTTGCGTTGCATTGTGTGATGGGAACTGAGTCTTATAATGGCTTCATGTTTATAAAAAGCATTGCGATGTTTAAAAGAAAGATTTGTTTTAGAGCACTGGCTATTCGATGGAGTAAACCCGTTCCACGAAAGTGGCGTGGTCCTGTGATTAGCCATATTATAAATGTGTTGAGTAGATTTCTCATACCAGTCCCATGACTAACTCGTAATTTGTTTCACTTTCAAACTCGGGTGCCCCCTTTTTCTACACGGGCAGCCTTGTGTTCAGGTTTTAGCTGGCTCTTTCTGGATAGCTGGAGCTGAAGATGGATTCTGTTATTTATCTCTTTTTATGTTGTTCAGCTCCTATTGTACATTATGTTTGTTTCCGCTGTAGACATTTATGTATATCTGAACTGTATTTGTACTAAGTATGATCCTGTATACTGTGTAACTCTGATGATTACTTTTATCCAGTATATTCTATTGTTCATTATCTGGTGTATTTATTTATTTCTGTTCTGCTTTTATCTGTTACTGTGTTATATTCCAAAGATTACCCTTGTCTCCGTCTGTACAGGAATTGGGGTCGTCACATCGTGGTATCAGAGCTTTGGTTAAGCTTAGTTCTGGAATATAACATATTAACGAACTCATCAGAAATAGAACCAGTAGTGTTCTAGGACGGGTAACTCTATACAGATAGGATCAGTAATATCCTAGTATGAGTAAAGCAGAATGAAATTACAACTCGATAAACACATTTACATTTGAAGTATGTGTTTCTATAGTTTAAATTATCTTTTCTGTGACCTGACACTTGATCTGCTGTTTGCATAAGTACTAGAAAATGAGTGTCAGAAACAGAAGAAATGCAGAACCCGATCTAGAGGCTCTATTAAAGAGATATCGAAATTTGAACGGAGCACAGTTCTCGGGCAATGAATCTATAATTCAGACTCAAGCTTGGATGAGTTCTGTCGAAAGAATTTTTGAGCGTATCCAGTTGAGAGATGACCAGACACGGTTAGTAGCATCTTGGGCGCTCAAAGAAGAAGCTTTAATCTGGTGGGAAACAATCATCAAAGATAATCCAGAAGGTGATATCACCTGGGACAGATTCAAAGAGATTTTCCTAGAAAGATTTACTCCTCCTGAAGCGATTGAGCGATTATGTGATGAATTCTCTTATCTGATACAAGGAGATATGACCATTCCAGAATATCATAAGAAATTCAACGAACTTTCTCACTTTGCTCCTCATCTGATTCAAGATCCAAAGAGGAAGAATTTGAGGTTTATTCATGGCCTGTAAAGAAAATATCAGAATATCGTAATGAGAAGTGTGAAGCTTCCTTTTCCTGAAATGATATACATGGCCTACTAGTACGAAGATCTCCATAAGAAAGGTATGTTGCACGACGAAGAGGAAGTCAACTCGAGTAACAAAGGTGAACCTGAAACAGATAATCGTGAGGCTAGTACAAGGTCTGAGGGAAATAAGAAGCCCAGTGCCAAGAGGAAAAGGGCCAGAGCTGAGAAAGAACCCGTAACGACCGCCGTATGCAATAACTGCCATCAAAAGGGGCATTTGTTGATAAATTGCGGGCCCTTAAAGAAACGAAGAAAAGGTGGGCTTCAATCCAAGAAGAATTTTCAAGGGGAGAGAAGGTGCAATCAATGCCATCGGTTTGGTCATCTAAAACAAGAGTGCCGGCTGTTAGAAACAACCAATGAAGCTCAGGTAAATGAAATAGCCGAAGTGCCAGCATCTTCGTCTGCTCAAGAGAGACCAGATGTTTTAGAAGGCACGCTAACTATCAAAGATATTCCAGTTAAAGTACTGTTTGACACAGGCGCGTCACGAAGCTTCATTGCCAAGAATGCAGCTAAGAAGCTGGATTTGAATTTGAAGAAGCTCAAGGAACCAATGACTGTCCAGAATCCGGTTGGGGGTTCCATCGATCTCAGTTGGGTTTGTGGAGTGTCGGTTTCCTTTTCTCGTTATCGGTTTCCTACCATCGCCGTCGTCATGAATTTTAAAGAGTTTGATCTTATCTTGGGGTTAGACTGGTTGACCAAATATGAAGCTGAAGTTAAATGCACCGACAGAGTCGTAAAGGCGAAGATTAAATCAGGTGATTATATAACCATTCCCTATGAAGGTCAGAATGCTAATAGAAAAGACTTCTGGGCAGCTCTTGATGTTTCTCCAGCCCAAACAGAAAATATTCCTGAAGTTACAGAGAATATTCCTGACCTCATAAAAGATATCCCTGTCGTCAAGAACTATGCGGATGTGTTCGAAGAAGTTGTTCGCTTACCTCCGCAAAGAGAGATTGATTTAAAAATTGCTTTAGTTCCAAATGCAAGGCCGGTAGTTCACGCTATTCGAAGAATGTCCTTGAAAGAGAAAGAGGAATTAGACAATCAAACACGACAGCTAGTATGGAAGGGTCTGATCAGGCCTAGTTTCTCTGATTGGGGTGCAGCAGTGGTGTTTGTCCCAAAATCTGATGGTACTCTACGTCTATGTGTGGATTATCGTGATCTGAACAAATAGACAATAAAGAACAAATATCCATTGCCGCGGATTGATGATTTTTTGGATCAATTAAATGGCGCACAAGTATTTTCACGAATGGACCTAGCTACAGGTTTCCATCAACTTCGAATCGCCGAGCAGTGTGTTCCTTTGACAGCATTCAGAGGTCCCGACTTATTCTATGAGTGGTTAGTAATGCCGTTCGGCTTATGTAACGCTCTAGCCTATTTCGTCGATCTAATGAACAGAGTATTCAGAGGAGTATTGAATAAATTTGTTCTGGTTTTTATTGGCGATATTCTAATCTTCTCTAAATCAAAGGCCGAACATGAAAAGCATTTGGAACAGGTTCTGGAAATCCTCAGAAGGAATGTACTAAAAGCCAAACTCCCCAAATGTATATTCTGGCAGGATGAAGTGAAATTTCTAGGCCACGTAGTGTCAAAAGAAGGAATTTCTGTGGATCCAAGTAAAATCACAGCTATTCAGAATTGGAAGCAGCCCAGTACTCCTACAGAAGTCCGCAATTTTCTCGGATTGGCTAGTTATTACCGGAAGTTCGTTAAAAAACTTTTCGAAGATATCTGGTCACTTAACGAAGCTTACAAAGAAGCACTCTAAATTCAAATGGACTCCAGAAAGTGAAGAGGCTTTTGAAGAGCTAAAGTTAAGATTAACAATTGCTCCAGTGTTAACCATCATCGATGGCAATCACGATTTGAAAGTTTGGACTGACGCTTCTAGAGAAGGCCTTGGCGCAGTGTTAATGCAAAGAGGTCAAGTGATTGCGTATGCTAGTCGTCAGTTAAAACCGCACGAGAAAAACTATGTAACTCATGATCTTGAGTTATTGGCTATAGTATTCTCTTTGAAAGTATAGAGACACTATCTTCTGGGTGAGAAATTCGAACTGTATACAGACCATCAGTCGTTAAAGTATCTGTTCACTCAGAAAGACCTGAATCTGAGGCAGCAATGTTGGCTAGAGTTCCTTGCAGCATATGATTTTGAGATTCTATACACTCCAGGGAAAGCCAATGTCATGGCCAATGCGTTAAGCCGAAAGAATGAAATGATCGCCAGTTTTATCATTGCGACTTCGTTGATTGACAAGATATTGGCTCTCCAAAAAGACGACCAATTTATTAAAGGAATGCGTCAGCGAATTCGTGAAGGCAATGCTTCGGATTTCCAACTCGACAGCGAAGGGATTCTGAGGTTAGAAGGACGAATTTGTGTTCCAGAAATTCCTGAACTCAGAAGAGATGTGCTTGATGAATGCCACAAATCTAAGCTCAGTATCCATCCGGGTGTGAGTAAAATGTACAACGATATCAAGCGAACATTCTGGTGGAAGTCGTTAAAAAGAGACATCTCGATATATGTTAGTCGATGCCCTACTTGCCAGCTAGTCAAAAGCGACCAACAGAAACTGGCTGGATTGTTACAACCGCTAGAAGTTCCTGGTTGGAAGTGGGAACATATTTCCATGGATTTCATTGATGGTTTGCCCAGAACCAGAAAAGGAAATGACAGTATTTGGGTGATCGTAGATCGCTTCACGAAGACCGCCCATTTCATACCTGTCAGATCAAACAGAACTGCTCAGAGTCTGGCGCAAATATACTTCAAGGAAATTGTTATACTACATGGAGTGCCGCTCAGTATAGTCAGTGATAGAGATACAATATTTACTAGTAAATTCTGGGAGGCATTTCAAGTCGAGCTGGGAACGAAGTTGAACTTGAGCACCGCTTATCATCCTCAGACAGACGGTCAAACTGAGAGGGTGAACCGTATACTAGAAGATCTATTGCGGGTTTGTGTTCTAGATTTTGGTGGATTGTGGGAAGACCATCTGCATTTGGCTGAATTCTCATATAATAACAGCTACCAGGCGAGCCTGACAATGTCGCCATTCGAAGCATTATATGGTAGACCGTGCCGATCTCCTGCTTGTTGGGTCAAACCCGGTAATAGACTTGTGTTGGGGCCAGATATGATTCGAGAAGCTGCCGACAAAGTCGACTTTATTAAGAAACGATTACTGGCCGCTCAAAGCCGACAAAAGAGCTATGCCGATAGAAGAAGAAGAGATATATCCTTTGTTGTTGGCAACTATGTATATTTGAAAGTATCGCCGATGAGAGGAGTTATCCGGTTCGGTAAAACTGGAAAGTTGGCTCCCAAATTCATTGGTCCGTTTCCTATTCTGGAACGGATCGGAACTCTCGCTTATAGGGTTAAATTGCCAGATTGGTTGCCTGGAGTTCATGATGTATTTCACATATCTCAACTTCAAAAGCACGTTCATGATCCAGACTTGATCGTGGAAGAAGCAGCTCAGCAGGATATTGAAATTACCCCTGAATTAGCTATGAGAAGAGAGCCGCTAAAGATTATCGGCAAAGAAACCAAAGAGCTGAGGAACAAGAAGGTTGTAACAACCCGGAAATCTGGGCCAGTTTAAAATTTTTATTTTGGCAATTTTAGCGAATTTTGAATATTTAAAATGAATTATTTTAAATAATATCGACGAGAAATTTATTTTGAATAGAATTCGAACGTATATATTATATACGTCGTCATGATAATATAAATAATTATATATAATTATAAAAGGAATTGAAAATGGCGCGGTAATTCGATAATTCGATTTCAAACTTCAATTGAATGTACCGGGTGCAAAATATACCAGATTTTAGTGAAACCAAAAATAATAGAATCTAATTGTGAATATCTTTCCAACGAATCCGAAAAATTAAAATTTCATAGCGGGGATAAAAAGGTATGTCCAGTTGAAAATTCTGAATAGTCGCAATGGGATTCAGGCCCTTAAAAATAGGAATTTTGCAAACAACCTCGGATTTCGACGAAACCACTTTTGTTGGATCCGTGATGTCAAATTATTGCTAGGTTTCAAATTTCATAATTTTTCGAATCAATGGGTGAGCGTGGCAAAGGAAAACATGTTTGACCAGTTTCAGTTGATTTTAATCGACTGGAAAATGGCCATTTTTCCAACAGTCTCAGAATTCGACGAAACTAGTTTTGTTAGGACCGTATCGTCAATAAGAAGCTAGAAAATATTTTTCTGCAATTTATAGAGTTCGTATGTGACCCCAGTAGATAGAAATGCGCGTTCAAATTCAATATATAGAGTTATATGTTGATTTTAATGGAAACTGATCGAAACGGTCGAATCAGCTTATGGTACATATCCCATTGTGTTCGGAATGGGGGTAATTAGCTATGGACGACAGGCGGTGGGCCTCGTTTAGAGGTCGTATGTAAAAGTCAACTTTTTGAAATTAAAATAATTGAAAATAATAATAATAAAACCTCTCTCCTCCCCTTCAAAACCGCTGCCCCCCTTTCATCGTTTCATTCAGAACGATTAGAAAAAAAAGGGGAAAATGTTAGCCGCCGTTGCCCAGCCCTCCCCGCCGCCGATCCCTCCGCCACCTCCTCCCCAGGCCGGTGCGCCTCCGACCCCTTAAACCCCCACGCCCCGTCGCGAAACCCTAGACCTCCACCCTCTCTCCTCTGCTTCTCCTTCCCCCACTGCGCCACCGTTCTTCTTCGCCCTTGCCCTCCTCCTTCTGCTCGCGGAAGCCACCCAACCTGAACGGAAACCACCTGACGGCACTCCCAGGGATCACGCCCTCCACCGATGCCGTCCGCCAATGCCCCACCGCGCCCTAGCTGCTCCAACGAAGGGGATAAGGGTGGATGCGTGAGTGCAGTAAGGGGAATTGGGGAAGAACGATAGAAAAGGAAAATTACATTATTTAAATTTCAGATTTACTGTAATTCCCATTGTTTAAATTTCGATTTTTAATATGGTTCTCATCATTTAAATTTCAGTTTTAATATAAGATTTTTGAAAATGTGAATATGAGATTTTTAGATTTAAAAAGATCGTATTTTTAGATTTAAAAAGATAAGATTTTTATATATAAGGAGGGACGATAAAAATATGATTTTTATCTATGTGAAGTGACGATATGAGTATGATTTTTATCTTTGAAAAATAGCAAATAAAGATATGATTTTAATTAGAAGATGACAAGATAAAAATATGATTTTTATGTATGTAGCGAAATAAAAATCTGATTTTTATTATATATATAGTGAAATAAAAATATAATTTTTATATGAGTAGCGAAGTAAAAATTTGATCTTTGTATAGATAGCGATATAAATGAAAGGCGATATTTTTATAAATGAAAGGCGGTATCTTTATAAATGAAATAAGAGTTGTAAATATATATGAATTCGAAATAAAAATAGAATTTTTATTTATTGAAATGAAGTAATAAAAAAATATAATTTTTATTTGAACAGCGTGAAAAGAACTGCATTGGGAGTTCAAACCAATCCTGACGATTCAGCAGTTCAACAGCAAAGCACGGCGGAGTGGATCCCTCTGTGAGAATTTCTCACTCTTCAATCTCTTTTTCTAGTTATATATATATACTAGGATGCAGACGGTGCTTAGTAGCACCCGACACCCGTCATCCACAGACCATGGATGGCTTGTTTGTTTGATTGATGTGTTGTGAAATTTGTTTGTGATATTGATGTGAAATCGATAATAAAAAGTAGATGGTTGAAATAAATTAATTATCGTTAAAAATATAATTTTTAACGTGAATGTGAATAAATAAATAATTATAAACAAATCGGCCAATTTGTTTAAATACACTGATTTGACTGATATTGATTGGGATGATAAATTTTACACATCGCCCAACTGCACAAATAAAAATCTGTGTTTGTTGATTTGAAACCCCACACGGGTGTTGGGATGAAATTTGGCGTACACTAATCCCAATTATTTAATTGTATGTCGATCGATTGGTCGACAGGCTGTGTAAGCGTTGATTATTTATATTTGATGCTCATGCAGTTGTGTGGTGCACGTTGGATGATGGTTGATTGGTTATCGTTGCTATTATATACATGTGTTGTATGGAATCCATATAATTAACGTTATATGGTAATTGATTGGGCCTCATTCCAATCGGGAAAATAATGAATATTATAAAAGAAAATTCATGTGTTGAATATAAAAATAGTCATGTGTTGACGATGTTCATGTGTTGAAACTATTCATGTGTTGAGTAAAATATTTTAACAATAAAATTTACATCTTTATCATATTCAAAATTAGAACAACTTCACGGGGGAGTCTGATTGAAAATCAAACGATAGATACCATAGTTTTATAAAATATTTTACATAACAAAAATAGTCGTGTGTTGACAGTACTCATGTGTTGAGATTGGTTGTGTGTTGAAAGAAATATAGATTCATGTGTTGAATAGAATAAATATTCATTTGTTGAATAGAATAACGAATTTATTGAAATATATATAAAACCGTGTTGATTAGAGTTCGCTATTTTGACGTGAACGATATTTATATCGATTATATTCGCTTTTATAATGAATATAGAAAAAGAAGTGATTTTGAAATATAACGTTTTGAAAATATTATCATTTATATAATGATATGAAATATTCAATTTTGATTTGAAATTGACTATAGAGTTGAAATGGTTTTGAAAACGAATTTAAAACGATTTATAAAATACGTTTTAAAAAGGAAATCGACGAAATATATATAATATATATACATATATATATATATATATATTATATAAATGGCCTGAATAGAATGTGCCACACCGCGGTAGTTCATGAATTTCGACCATTGACTTCGAATTGACGTTGCGGGAGATCCGACCATCGGATTCTCCTAAAACCGGAACCGTTGGGTTCGTATCGAAAAGAGCTTTCCAATGAATATTAGAAATTTGAAATCCAAAGGTTGGATTTGGAATTATGTCCAAATCAAATTTGAAAAAGGTCGCTGTAAGCGCAGTTCGATGGCCGTTGATGGAAATCGACTGCACGTGCCTTGATAAAATTATTAAAAATATTAATAATTTGTGTAAAATCATAATATGTGAATTGGAAAGAACTGGGCTGAAAAATTCCATATTTGAAAAGATAAAAATAGATTTTTATCGAAATGAACTGGTTTTGAACTAGAACTAAAATCAATTTATTTTTGAAATAAATAAATTGAATTTGAAAGTGATTTTAAAAATAATCAATATTCCCAATACGTGGATTACACTGGAGTTGAATCGAAATTATCTTCAGAATATTTCGATGTTGGATTTCGTGGCTATACAGATATTGTTATGGGAATTTGAAAGATATATTTTATATCGCTATTTCCAATACAATATTTGTTGGTTTCAGAATTTGATATTGAATATAAGCGGTATATTTTCTATTCAGAGCCTTGTATTTAATATCAAATGTGATTTGGGTTTGTCGTGAATCGTGTTATAGACGACATTGGTTCTTTAACCCAGTTAAAGACAAGATGTTGATTTTTGAAAAGATTAAAACTAAGTAGAGTTTTAAATGAATCTTTAATTAGATTAAAATGTGAATTGATAATTTAAATTATCAAATCTGAAAGGTGATCGAGAATGGAGTACCACCATTTTTGCTCCAAAGCGATAGTTAAATCTTTAATTAGATTTGAACGGGAAATGGTAATTTATTTTACCGATAATACTATGGTGTTAGATATGGAGTATTACCAGTTTTGCTCCATGGGATGAATAGGTTGGGATTGGGAAATAAAATAAATAATTACTTCGGTGTGGTTCGCTAATCCCGACTAGTTTGAAATGATATCCAAAGGAAGATTAAAGAATAAATTTAGAAGAATTTATCTTGGATAAAATTAATGGGAACCTTTCCCTAAGAATGTGATTTTGTGAATAAAAGAATATTCTGAATTGGAATCAGGCGTTTGTTGTGTTTGTGTAACATTTGTTTATCATATACGTAGGTCATTCAGAAAGGCCGGGTTTATACCCACTCTGAATAACCGATTCGACGAGATGTCGAAGATAAAGACGGTGGTTGAAGACCGGAAGTCTTCACATCGTTTGGGTGATTACTGATGATCTCGATTGGGCTGTACACCCAAGATGAGGTAAATAGTTGGTGATCGTCCAGACGTACTTGGAGATGGATGGATATGCGAGGAAAGTGCCTCCGGTTTCGTTCAGACCCAGAGCGAACTTGTAAATGGATTGTGTGTCTGACATTGGATTTTATTCTGTGTTGATTGATCTCTATTAAATATACATCTGTTTGGCGGCGGAGAATTTATACTCTTGCTTAACACCCTTCTCTGAGATGTACGAGCTCAAAGGTTGTATATCGATGGACATCAGTCGCATGGAGTGAATTGCCAGTGTGGCACGCGTAAGTGGCAATTGATCAAGGCTTCTGTTGAGAAGCAAAGTCTTGTGGTTGATGATCAAAGCACGACCTGTGTGGCATAGCTTTGTGTATAACGTGAATTCGCGAGCCTCACACCTCGGTATGAGTCAAAAACGGGATAGTGACTGTAGGGAGAGCACGACGTTTCTTTCTAGCTAGGGTGGTGTCAGTGACCTACTGGCCCTGACATTTATATACTTTTCACCTGTGTGGTTGTTGGAATGTGAGGCGCCTCGGATATAGGTCTGTAAGTACCGGGAAACGTGTGTTTAGGAATTGCCGATCCTCCAAAGTAAGAGAGGACCGGCCCTGAAGATCCAAGGATCATAGTGGGGTCCTGAGACATTTGCTAGAGTGTCTCGAACGCGGAGAGGAGCTTGCCCCTTGCCTCGACTCATGACGGAAATCCAATTTCCAATACGTGATATTGCGGTTTTAATTGTAGAACTAGTACGGCGACATGATAGATAGTACCCATGCCGCCTATGATTGATATTTATGATTGAAATTGTTTTGACACTATACACCTATAATAGTATCAAGTGATTTGTTTTAAACGTACCAAGCATGTTTGGCTATTATAAGGGAAAACCCTACCCTCCGGCTTGCGTTGCATTGTGTGATGGGACCTGGGTCTTATAGTAGCTTCATTTTTCCAAAGAGCATTGCGCTGTTTTGTTATATGCACTAGTATTCTTGGGAGGAAACCCGTTCCGTGTTATACGGCGTGGTCCCTTGAATTACTATCTTTTAAAATGAAGATTAATAACTGTTTTAGTTCTCACACCAGTCACATGACTGAC
This sequence comes from Allium sativum, assembly GCA_030737875.1. Taxonomy (NCBI): domain Eukaryota; kingdom Viridiplantae; phylum Streptophyta; class Magnoliopsida; order Asparagales; family Amaryllidaceae; genus Allium; species Allium sativum. The sequence goes on from CM060923.1 coordinate 649,746,843, forward strand.
CTGGAGTTTATTGTTTTAACCTAAACTCTAGGTGCCCCTATTTTCGACAAGGGCAGCTAGTAGTTTTGGTTTTGCAGATTTATATTCACAGGATCCTGATTTACAGCTGGAACGATGCTCGGAAAGCTCTGTATCCGTGTATCACTTTCAGTTGTGTTGTATATTTTACCGCTGCTATGTAATTTATTGTAATCTCTGATATTTGTTGAATGTAATTTATTCATTCATACTCTGTATATTCTTGTATCTGATGGAATTTTTGTAATAAACAATGAAATGTTCTTCCGTCTGAGTTCTATTTTGTCTTGTCCTCAACGCTATCCGGGCTTTCCTTACCGGGGAAGATCGGGTCGTGTCAGTTTGGTATCAGAGCTTTGGTTTACAGAGCTCGAGAACAAGACACATTAGAATCATACGAAAGAATTCATCAGATATTGTATTAGTAATATCCAATTAGAATGACTCGTTAGAGATAGGATCAGTAGTATCCTAGAACGAGTGTGAAGAGTATATTTTTCAAATGAAAACAATATTGTTTTGAAAATTTAAATAGCTTTATATGTATTTGAATATTTATTTATTTTGAATTTGGACAATCGAGTATATATAGATTTCGCGTATACGCATCATGAACATATAGTCGAAGTTTTAATATACTGGATAGGTATAGAGTCACATTCTAGACACTCGGGGATAATTCTGGTGATGTGGCCACATCATCAGTATTTATATTCGTGTTTCGAAGGTATGATTTCTATATATTTCCATTAGACTGGTGTGAGAACCAAAACTAATATAGATAGATTTATTGTTGTGAATTGGCATCAAAAACATGATTTTTGTATATGTATGAAAATTATGAATTTGAAACGTTAATCCACTAATTGATTGATGTTTGTGTTGTTTGTTTATTTGTTTGATAATTTTGAACCATTTAGCCTAATTAAACCGAATATTGAATTGTATTGAAAATAGGTCGCATTTGTTTGCATATACATGTACTTACATTGAACAGGTCATAGCAAGGAGGCTAGAGCAGAGAATAAAATTTGTTTGCCCGACAAATAGGTACATATTTACTATAATTTACTGTTTTGTTTGGGTGATGATGATTTTATGAGCCGATTGGCTAGCCGCTTGTCTTTTTCTTTTTCCTTTTGAGATCAGAAGGCCTGTATGGCAATTTTGGGATTTTCCCGTTGCTCCCGGTGCAGGGGAGGTTATGGCGAAATTTTTCGAAAATTTAGGGTGTTAGCCAAATTTTTGAAAAATTTGAAAAGTTCTTAGAAACTGAAAAGTTGAAGAACTTAAGACGTAGTCAAAATAATGGAAGTTGAGTTGATTTGTTAAACAACTTTCAGCTTCGTTCCTTTTCGGCCTTTGATTTAGAGAAAATTAGAATACCATCAATAAAAACCAGAACTAATTTTTTCAATTAAATCACACATTGAACTGATTAGAAAATAGTTAGAAATATATACTTGTGCATTATATATGTTTGAACAGGAAATTGGATAGCTGTTGAGTAAAGATTTTATTTGCGTGCCCGACAAATAAGTAAACCTTAATGAGTTGGATGTGCACTTTTATTATTATATCAACTCCTGTGAGTGCCATTGGATGCGGAGTGCTGGTTATTCTATGTGTAATTAATAAATGTCGCCATAGGATAGCAACAATTAATTTTGAACTACATTACATGGCATACTTCTAGAAGATAGGCATACTTCATCATATACCACATAAGCATTTGGAGCTTGTGTGACGAGGTGGAAGATTTACCATACGAGCGAGAGGCTTGTATGGCGATGACTATATTTTACAGGTTGAACTGATGACTGATATGGACTATTTAAATTGTAACGATAAAATTGCCAGATTAATAAAAACCCCACACGGGTCTAGAGTTGACAATAATCACGTCTCTCTAGTTATTAGATACGACACATGGACTATTTATTTCTTACACGGGACGAGGTGATGAGGATTTATCCTCTGGAGCATTTAAAAGACACTCCCTCAGGCTTTGACAGGGTGACGAGAATTTATTCTCTGGAGTTATTATCAATACACGCTCCCCTGTAAACACCAGAATATATCACTATAAATATGTGTATGCTTATTAGGATTTATTGGGTACCTAATACGGCCCAATAAATTTCCAAACCTCTCCCCGTACAAAGGAGGTTATGGCGATTTTTTTTGAAAATTCCGGGTGTTAGCCAAATTTTTGAAGAATTTGAAAATTCTCATAAACTGAAAAGTTGGAGAATGGAAGCCAGATCGAACGTAGAGTTGATTAATCAAACCACTTTCGACTTTGTTCCTTTTCGGGGATGAAAAGTTTTAAGTGGGGGAGATTGTAACAACCCGGAAATCTGGGCCAGTTTAAAAATTTTATTTTGGCAATTTTAGCGAATTTTGAATATTTAAAATGAATTATTTTAAATAATATTGACGAGAAATTTATTTTGAATAGAATTCGAACGTATATATTATATACGTCGTCGTTAGAATATAAATAATTATATATAATTATAAAAGGAATTGAAAATGGCGCGGTAGTTCGATAATTCGATTTCAAACTTCAATTGAATGTACTGGGTGCAAAATAAACCGGATTTTAGTGAAACCAAAAATAATAGAATCTAATTGTGAATATCTTTCCACGAATCCGAAAAATTGAAATTTCATAGCGGGGATAAAAAGGTATGTCCAATTGAAAATTCTGAATAGTCGCTATGGGATTCAGGCCCTTAAAAATAGGAATTTTGCAAACGACCTCGGATTTCAACGAAACTACTTTTGTTGGATCCGTGACGTCAAATTATTGCTATGTTTCAAATTTCATAATTTTTTGAATCAATGGGTGATCGTGGCAAAGGAAAACGTGTTTGACCAGTTTCAGTTGATTTTAATCGACTGGAAAATGGCCATTTTTCCAACGGTCTCAGAATTCGATGAAACTAGTTTTGTTAGGACCTTATCGTCAATACGAAGCTAGAAAATATTTTTCTGCAATTTATAGAGTTCGTATGTGACCCCAGTAGATAGAAATGCGCGTTCAAATTCAATATATAGAGTTATATGTTGATTTTAACGGAAACTGATCGAAACGGTCGAATCAGCTTATGGTACATATCCCATTGTGTTTGGAATGGGGGTAATTAACTATGGACGACAGGCGGTGGGCCTCGTTTAGAGGTCGTATGTAAAAGTCAACTTTTTGAAATTAAAATAATTGAAAAAATAATAATAAAACCTCTCTCCTCCCCTTCAAAACTGCTGCCCCCCTTTCATCGTTTCATTCAGAACGATTAGAAAAAAAAAGGGAAAATGTTAGCCGCCGTTGCCCAGCCCTCCCCGCCGCCGATCCCTCCGCCACCTCCTCCCCAGGCCGGTGCGCCTCCGACCCCTCAAACCCCCACGCCCCGTCGCGAAACCCTAGACCTCCACCCTCTCTCCTTTTCTTCTCCTTCCCCCACTGCGCCGCCGTTCTTCTTCGCCCCCCTCCTCCTTCAGCTCGCGGAAGCCACCCAACCTGAACGGAAACCCCCTGCCGCCACTCCCAGGGACCACGCCCTCCACCGATGTCGTCCGCCAATGCCCCACCGCGCCCTAGCTGCTCCAACGAAGGGCATAAGGGTGGATGCGTGAGTGTAGTAAGGGGAATTGGGGAAGAACGATAGAAAAGGTAAATTACATTATTTAAATTTCAGATTTACTGTAATTCCCATTGTTTAAATTTCGGTTTTTAATATGGTTCTCATCATTTAAATTTCAGTTTTAATATGAGATTTTTGAAAATGTGAATATGAGATTTTTAGATTTAAAAAGATTGTATTTTTAGATTTAAAAAGATTAGATTTTTATCTATAAGGAGGGACGATAAAAATACGATTTTTATCTATGTGAAGTGACGATATGAGTACGATTTTTATCTTTGAAAAATAGCAAATAAAGATATGATTTTAATTAGAAGATGACAAGATAAAAATATGATTTTTATATATGTAGCGAAATAAAAATCTGATTTTTATTATATATATAGTGAAATAAAAATATAATTTTTATATGAGTAGTGAAGTAAAAATTTGATCTTTGTATAGATAGCGATATAAATGAAAGGCGATATTTTTATAAATGAAAGGCGGTATCTTTATAAATGAAATAAGAGTTGTAAATATATATGAATTCGATATAAAAATAGAATTTTTATTTATTGAAATGAAGTAATAAAAAAATATAATTTTTATTTGAACAGCGTGAAAAGAACTGCATTGGGAGTTCAAACCAATCCTGACGATTCAGCAGTTCAACAGCAAAGCACGGCGGAGTGGATTCCTCTGTGAGAATTTCTCACTCTTCAATCCTAGTTATATATATATATATACTAGGATGCAGACGGTGCTTAGAAGCACCCGACACTCGTCATCCACAGACTATGGATGGCTTGTTTGTTTGATTGATGTGTTGTGAAATTTGTTTGTGATATTGATGTGAAATCGATAATAAAAAGTAGATGGTTGAAATAAATTAATTATCGTTAAAAATATAATTTTTAACGTGAATGTGAATAAATAAATAACTATAAACAAATCGGCCGATTTGTTTATATACACTGATTTGACTGATATTGATTGGGATGATAAATTTTACACATCGCCCAACTACACAAATAAAAATCTGAGTTTGTTGATTTGGAACCCCACACGATTTATAAAATACGTTTTTCAAAGGAAATCGACGAAATATATATAATATATATATTATATATATAATGGCCTGAATAGAACGCGTCACGCCGCGGCAGTTCATGAATTTCGACCATTGACTTCGAATTGACGTTGCGGGAGATCCGACAGTCGAATTCTCCTAAAACCGGAACCGTTGGGTTCGTATCGAAAAGAGCTTTCCAATGAATATTAGAAATTTGAAATCCAACGGTTGGATTTGGAATTATGTCCAAATCAAATTTGAAAAAGGTCGCTGTAAGCGCAGTTCGATGGCCGTTGATGGAAATCGACTGCACGGGCCTTGATAAAATTATTAAAAATATTAATAATTTGTGTAAAATCATAATATGTGAATTGGAAAGAACTGGACTGAAAAATTCCATATTTCAAAAGATAAAAATAGATTTTTATCGAAATGAACTGGTTTTGAACTAGAACTAAAATCAATTTATTTTTGAAATAAATAAATTTAATTTGAAAGTGATTTTAAAAATAATCAATATTCCCAATACGTGGATTGGACTGGAGTTGAATCGAAATTATCTTCGGAATATTTCGATGTTGGATTTCGTGGCTATACAGATATTGTTATGGGAATTTGAAAGATATATTTTATATCGTTATTTCCAATACAATATTTGTTGGTTTCAGAATTTGATATTGAATATAAGCCGGTATATTTTCTATTCAGAGCCTTGTATTTAATATCAAATGTGATTTGGGTTTGTCGTGAATCGTGTTATAGATGACATTGGTTCATTAACCCAGTTAAAGACAAGATGTTGATTTTTGAAAAGATTAAAACTAAGTAGAGTTTTAAATGAATCTTTAATTAGATTAAAATGTGAATTGATAATTTAAATTATCAAATCTGAAAGGTGATCGAGAATAGAGTACCACCAGTTTTGCTCCAAAGCGATAGATAAATCTTTAATTAGATTTGAATGGGAAATGGTAAATAATTTTACCGATAATACTATGGTGTTAGATATGGAGTATTACCAGTTTTGCTCCATGGGATGAATAGGTTGGGATTGGGAAATAAAATAAATAATTACTTCGGTGTGGTTCGCTAATCCCGACTAGTTTGAAATGATATCCAAAGGAAGATTAAAGAATAAATTTAGAAGAATTTATCTTGGATAAAATTAATGGGAACGTTTCCCTAAGAATGTGATTTTGTGAATAAAAGAATATTCTGAATTGGAATCAGGCGTTTGTTGTGTTTGTGTAACATTTGTTTATCATATACGTAGGTCATTCAGAAAGGCCGGGTTTATACCCACTCTGAATAACCGATTCGACGAGATGTCGAAGATAAAGACGGTGGTTGAAAACCGGAAGTCTTCACATCGTTTGGGTGATTACTGATGATCTCGATTGGGCAGTACACCTAAGATGAGGGAAACAGTTGGTAATCGTCCAGACGTACTTGGAGATGGATGGATATGCGAGGAAAGTGCCTCCGGTTTCGTTCAGACCCAGAGCGAACTTGTAAATGGATTGTGTGTCTGACATTGGATTTTATTCTGTGTTGATTGATCTCTATTAAATATACATCTGTTTGGCGGCAGAGTATTTATTCTATTGCTTAACGCCCTTCTCTGAGATGTACGAGCTCAGAGGTTGTATATCGATGGATATCAGTCGCATGGAGTGAATTGCCAGTGTGGCACGCGTAAGTGGCAATTGATCAAGGCTTCTGTTGAAAAGCAAAGTCTTGTGGTTGATGATCAAAGCACGGCCTGTGTGGCATAGCTTTGTGTATAACGTGAATTCGCGAGCCTCACACCTCGGTATGAGTCAAAAACGGGATAGTGACTGCAGGGAGAGCACAACATTTCTTTCTAGCTAGGGTGGTGTCAGTGACCTACCAGCCCTGACATTTATATACTTTTCACCTGTGTGGTTTTTGGAATGCGACGCGCCTCAGATATAGGTCTATAAGGACCGGGAAACGTGTGTTCAGGAATTGCCAATCCTCAAAAGTAAGAGAGGACCGGCCCTGAAGATCCAAGAATCATAGTGGGGTCCTTAGACATTTGCTAGAGTGTCTCGAACGCGGAGAGGAGCTTGCCCCTTGCCTCGACTCATGACGGAAATCCAATTTCCAATACGTGATATTGCGGTTTTAATTGTAGAACTAGTACGGCGACATGATAGATGGTACCCATGCCGCCTATGATTGATATTTATGATTGAAATTGTTTTGACACTATACACCTATAATAGTATCAAGTGATTTGTTTTAAACGTACCAAGCATGTTTGGCTATTATAAGGGAAAAGCCTACCCTCTGGCTTGCGTTGCATTGTGTGATGGGACCTGGGTCTTATAATAGCTTCATTTTTCCAAAGAGCATTGCGCTGTTTTGTTATATGCACTAGTATTCTTGGGAGGAAACCCGTTCCATGTTATACGGCGTGGTCCCTTGAATTACTATCTTTTAAAATGAAGATTAATAACTGTTTTAGTTCTCACACCAGTCACATGACTGACCTGGAGTTTATTGTTTTAACCTAAACTCTAGGTGCCCCTATTTTCGACACGGGCAGCTAGTAGTTTTGGTTTTGCAGATTTATATTCACAGGATCCTGATTTACAGCTGGAACGATGCTCGGAAAGCTCTGTATCCGTGTATCACTTTCAGTTGTGTTGTATATTTTTCCGCTGCTATGTAATTTATTGTAATCTCTGATATTTGTTGAATGTAATTTATTCATTCATACTTTGTATATTCTTGTATCTGATGGAATTTTTGTAATAAACAATGAAATGTTCTTCCGTCTGAGTTCTATTTTGTCTTGTCCTCAACGCTATCCGGGCTTTCCTTACCGGGGAAGTTCGGGTCATGTCAAAGGTTCACTTAGTCCAAGTGCAATGGAGTGGAGATCCGCGAGATTATACTTGGGAAACTGAGGAGAGCATTCAGAAAGCCTATACTAGATGCCGAGTGGATATCTCTGATTGACTCCAGTGCAAGGTACATTTACCATTCTTTGCATTACCAATCAGTTCTCTATTCTGTTGTTATTTTCTTTCCAGGGATGTGCACTTTTAATTCTGTAGTCTGAATGATTTTAAAAGAATGTAGAAATTGATTTGTATGATTTTGAAAAGTTAAAAACAATTTGATTGTTGTTTGTGTTGTGTGATAGTAGATTAGATTAATTAAATTATTAGAACGATAGTTAATTTAATCAATAATAGAATGAAGGGTAGAATTTATTCGATTATACCATACATTTAACTGATTAGAAAATAAATAGAAATATATATACATGTGCATTATATATGTTTGAACAGGTAATTGGATAGCTGTTGAGTAAAGATTTTTATTTGCGTGCCCGACAAATAGGTAAACCTTAATGAGTTGGATACAAAATATTATTATATCAACTCCTGTGAATGCCATTGGATGCGGAGTGATGGATATTCTGTGTGTAATAATAAATGTCGCCATAGGATAGTAACAATTAATTTTGAACTACATTACATGGCATACTTCTGGAAGATAGGCATACTTCATCATATACAACATAAGCATTTGGAGCTTGTGTGACGAGGTGGAAGATTTACCATACGAGCGAGAGGCTTGTATGGCGATGACTATATTTTGCAGGTTGAACTGATGACTGATATGGACTATTTAAAATTGTAATGATTAAATTGCTAGATTAATAAAAACCCCACACGGGTCTAGAGTTGACAATAACCACGTCTCTCTAGTTATTAGATATGGCACATGGACTATTTATTTCCCACACGGGACGAGGTGACGAGGATTTATCCTCTGGAGCATTCAAAATACACACTCCCTCAGGCTTTGACAGGGTGACGAGAATTTATTCTCTGGAGTTATTATCAATACACGCTCCCCTGTAAAAACCAGAATATATCACTATAAATATGTGTATGCTTATTAGGATTTATTGGGTACCTAATACGGCCCAATAAATTTCCAAATCCATCCCCGTACAAAGGAGGTTATGGCGAAATTTTTCGAAAATTCCGGGTGTTAGCCAAATTTTTGAAGAATTTGAAAATTCTCAAAAACTGAAAAGTTGGAGAATGGAAGCCGGATCGAACGTAGAGTTGATTAATCAAACCACTTTCGACTTTGTTCCTTTTTGGGGACGAAAAGTTTTAAGTGGGGGAGATTGTAACGACTCGGAAAATCTGAACCAATTTAAAAATTTTAAATTGGCAAAAATAATGGATTTAAAATATTTAGAATAAATATTTTAAATAATAGCGATGAAAAGTGAGTTAATATAATTAATTCTAATTAAACAAGGCCTGAAAAGGCGCTGTAGTTTCAAAAATTGAATTCAAACTTTGTCGGACTGTATCGGGTGCAAAACAAAACGGATTTGAGTGAAACCAAAAATATTTAAATCTGTTAGTGAATACCTTTCTAGCGAATCTGAAAAATCGAATTTTCATAGCGGAAAGCAAAAGTTATGGCCAAATGAATTTTCAGAAAGGTCGCTATGAAATTTATATAGCCCGTGAAATTGGCCATTTTGCATACGACCTCGGAATTCAACGAAACCACTTTTGTTGGATGCAGGATGTGAAGTTATTGCTAGGTTTCAAATTTCATAATTTTTGAAGCTAGTATGTGAGCATGGCAAAGGAAAATGTGTTTTGGTCAATTATAGTTAAATTGGATCGACCAGAAAAGGGCCTTTTTGCAAACGGTCTCAGAATTCGACGAAACTTGTTTTGTTGGGACCGTATCATCAAAACATAGCTATATTTATTTTTCTGGAATTTTTCGAATCAGTTTGTGGCCCTGGCAAATTGAAATGTACGTTCAAATTGAATATTGAATGTTATATATTTTAATTTGAAGGAAAACTGATTGAAACAGTCGAATGGGCCTATGAAACATATCCCATTGTTTTCGGAATGGGGGTAAAACGCTAGGGACGACAGTCGTTGGGTTTAGATTGGTGGTCGTGTCAGAAAACCCCTTTAAAACCCACCGGCCAATCATATTTTTTATAAAAAAAAAAACTTTTTTTCTCTCTCCCCGATCGAAGGCGGAAACCGCTTTAAACCTCCCCCTCATTTTCCGATCAATCCACGCCGAATTAGCTCGTGCCTCAGTTGAACTTTTTGAAGATCTTCTCGAGATCTTCAAATCCATATAAAGTTTGAAATTTTTCGTGACCTGTGGAGTGAGAATCGACGCCTAGAAGTCGACGACTTCAAATCGCCGCCGCCGCCTGGGACCACCGAACTGGCCCCACCTCCTGGCGCACGTGCGCCTCTCCTAGCCCGACAAGGTGGCGCTGGCTGATCGAAGCAACAATCAACGGATTGGAAGATAAATCGCGACCTAGTTTTGAAGATTTTCAGAGAGGTATGGCTATATATATTTTCAACAGTTTTAACACCTTTAAACCGTTGCAAACTTTGAAAAAACATATCTTTTTCATGTATTGACGAAATTCAGTGAAACAAGAGACAGTGGACTCGTGTGGACGTCTTCTACCTTCTAGAAGAGACCGCATATTTTTCTGAGCCTTCTGCTATTTTTGGTGGAGTGGAACCCAAGGTGAAATTTCTAATTTATAAACGATATGGAAAACGACGATGTATAAATTATATAGTCGATGTATGGGTTATATAAGCATTGTACACCTCATGTATAAGTGTTGTATAAGTTGTACGTTCGATGTATAAGTTATATATGCATTGTAAAAATTATATATGTATTGAAATAGAAGTGAATTGCTATATATAAATATATATATACGCCCCTCGTCCACAAACCATGGACGATATTTATTGGTTGTGATTGGTGTGAAAATTGATTGATAGCGAATGGTTGATTGGAATTGTTTGTGGTTGATATTGATTGATTGTGGTTGAAAAATACCCGTTTGTGGTTGAGAAATATTTGGTTGAAACCACATAGGATTAGTTTGTGGAAATGAAATAAATATACATGCCGCCTGCGTGCGAACTAGATGCATGATTCCCCATTGTCAAAAACCACGAGGTTTTAAGGTAGAGCGAGGAGCCGTACTAGGGACGGTCCCGGTTTTAACTACCCTGCCGTTATGCTGCCGAAATTTTGAATAATATTCATGTGTTTGAATTATTTTCATTTGTTGAAACTATATTTAATCGTTGAATAGAAAGCCTTCATGTGTTGAGTCGATATTCATTCGTTGGATAGAAATTCATGTGTTGAATGGTATTCGTGTTTTAAATATAAAAATCACATTTTTATCATCTATATGCACTATATAAAATAATAGTGTTTTGAAATGAATTGTTTTACAATAAAAATCACATTTTATATTATATACATGAATTGTTAAATATAGTGAAGTGTTGAAATAGAAGACAGTTAGATAAAAATATCATTTTTATCAAATGTATGAAAAGAATATGGTTTTGAAATCGAAGAATCGATATATATATATATATATATTTAAATAGAATTGAAATATATCGAATAACGACGCTGCAGTTCGTATTTTGAAATCGAAACTTCAAACGATGATACCAGGAGATCCGACCGTCGGATTTCCCCGAAACTGGAACCGTTGGATTCGTTTTGAAAAGATCTTTCTAATGATGTAAATTTGGTGAAGATCCAATGGTTAAATTTTCAGATATGTGTAAAACAAATCTGAAGAAAAACAGCACCACGGCCGCGTTATGGCCCGAAGCGTCGTTTTGAATAAATTGGCTATTTTAAAATAAATAAAAATAGCGATAAATCGTTATAAAATATCATAAACGATATGGAATGGAAATAAACTGAATTTGCTTGATTTATGTGGTATTTGATGGTTGAATGTGTTTGTTGTGAAAATTACATTAAAGAACAAAATTGGTGTTGTCGAATGATTTAACCATTGAAATAAATTGATTTGAAATTCTAAATATACGTGAATTATTTGAAAAGGCCGAGTTAATTCTCATTTCAAATAATTGACCGACGATTGAAAGTCGAAGATGAAGACGGTGGTCGAAGACCGGAGATCTTCACCTCGTTTGGATGGTAACTGCGGTCCTGATTGGGAGGCATCCCGAAATATGGATAATGAGTGGTGATCGTCCAGACGTACGTGGTGATCGATGGGTTTGCGAGGTATATTGTGCCTCTGGTTTCGTTCAGACCTAGAACGGACTTGTAAATGGACTGTGTGTCTGACATTGGATTTTATTCTGTGTTGATTGATCTCTGTTAAATATACATCTGTTTGGCGGCGGAGAATTTATTCTTTTGCTTAACGCCCTTCTCTGAAACGCACGAGCTCAGAGGTTGTATATTGATGGACATCAGTCGTATGGCATGAATTGCTAGTGTGGCATGCCTAAATGGAAAATGATCAGGGCCTCTGTTGAAAAGCAAAGTCTTGTGGTGATGATCAAAGCACCGCCTGTGTGGCTAGCTCTGTGTATAACGTGAATTCGCGAACCTCACACCCCGGTATGAACCAGAAACGGGAGAAAGGACCTCAGGGGGGCGTGCGTTTTCTTTCTAGCTAGAAGTGGCGGTAGTGGTTTTACACGCCCTGACGAGTTTGACTTATGTGGTTGTTGCTGTTGCGAGGCGCCTCGGTTAGATCGGACGATCCGGGTCCGATGGAGTCATTCGTTGGCTCGTTGACGCCCCATAGGGCAGAGAAACGCATTGTTCAGGCATTATAATCCACTTCGTGTGGACCGGCCCTGACGATCCAAGGTACTGTTGCGGCTGTGCCTGAGACACGGGCTACAGCGTCTCGAATTCGGTAAGGACTATATTTTGCCTTGGTTCATGACGAAAATCCAATTTCCAAATACGACATCGTGCGGTTTTGATTGTATACCTATATTTGGCGACATAGTGGCATGGGACGCTCATGTCGTCTATGATTGATAGTTATGATTGGAAATTGTTTTTGAAACATATAAATACCAGTAGTAATATCAAATGCTTTTGTTTTATTCGTATCAAGCATATTTTGGCCATTATAAGGTAAAACTCTATCCTCCGGTTTGCGTTGCATTGTGTGATGGGAACTGAGTCTTATAATGGCTTCATTTTTATAAAAAGCATTGCGATGTTTAAAAGAAAGATTTGTTTTAGAGCACCGGCGATCCAATGGAGTAAACCCGTTCCACGAAAGTGGCGTGATCCTGTGATTAGCCATATTATAAATGTGTTGAGTAGATTTCTCATACCAGTCCCATGACTGACTCATAGTTTGTTTCACTTTCAAACTCGGGTGCCCCCTTTTTCTACACGGGCAGCCTTGTGTTCAGGTTTTATCTGGCTCTTTCTGGATAGCTGGAGCTGAAGATGGATTCTATTATTTATCTCTCTTTATGCTGTTCAGCTCCTATTGTACATTATGTTTGTTTTCCGCTGTAGACATTTATGTATATCTGAACTGTATTTGTACTAAGTATGATCCTGTATACTGTGTAACTCTAATGATTACTTTTATCCAGTATATTCTATTGTTCATTATCTGGTGTATTTATTTATTTTTGCTCTGCTTTTATCTGTTTCTGTGTTATATTCCAAAGATTACCCTTGTCTCCGTCTGTGACGATCCCAAAACCCCGTGACACGGTGTTAAGGATAATCATTGGAATATAACACATTAATCATCATTAGCAGATCACAGATAATAGCATAAACATGAAATAGAATAATTTACACACATATGACAGCGGAATCATATAGATATCACCACATCAGAGAGCACAGTGCAGGATACAACTTAGTGCATAATAATACATAATCAGTCACAATCGCCAGAGGCGGAATCGTACATAAAGAGTACACAAAATAAATATCAGTCTACATCGCCAATGGTGGAATCATAATACATATACTGTAATGGCGGAAAGAGTCAAAATCAGCACGGTGTAGTCAAGCCTCGTCATGAGCCAAAAGTGCACCAGATACCTGTAACTAGGCTGCTCGTGTGAAAATGAGGGCACCCGAGTTTGCAAGGTGAAACAAACTACGAGTCAGTCATGGGACTGGTATGAGAAATCTACTTAACTTATTAACAACAATAATAAGGCAAATCAAAGGACCATGCCACTTTCGCGGAACGGGTTTACTCCAATGAGGGCTAGTGCATGAAATAAAGTAAATGATTAAATCATCGCAATGCTTTTTATAAAATGAAGCCATTATAAGACTCAGGTCCCATCACATAATGCAACACAAGCCGGAGGATAGAGTTTTACCTTATAATGGCCAAAAATGCTTCAAACGAATAAAACAAAAGTGTTTGATATTATTACTAGTGCATATATGTTTCAAAAGCGAATTTAATCATTAATATCAATCCTAGGCGGCATAGCTACCATCTACAATGTCGCCATACTAGTAATACAATCACGTCCGCATATTTCGTATTGGAAATTGGATTCCTTCATGAGTCGAGGCAAGGGGCAAGCTCCTCTCCGATTCGAGACACTCTAGCAAATGTCTCAGGACCCCACTATGATCCTTGGATCTTCAGGGCCGGTCCTCTCTTACTTTTGAGGATTGGCAATTCCTGAACACACGTTTCCCGGTCCTTACAGACCTATAACCGAGGCGCCTCGTATTCCAACAACCACACAGGTGAAAAGTATATATAATGTCAGGGCTGGTAGGTCACTGACACCACCTTAGCTAGAAAGAAACGTCGTGCTCTCCCTGCAGTCACTATCCTGTTTTTGACTCATACCGAGGTATGAGGCTCGCGAATCCATGTTATACACAAAGCTACGTCACACAGACCATGCTTTGATCCCACTACGTTGTTGTACTAGGCTCTACAATCAAAACAGAAATGTCACGTATTGGAAATTGGATTTCCATCATGATTCGAGCAAGGGATGTATTCCTCGCCAGCTTCGAGACACTCTAGCAAATGCCTCAGGAACTCCCGCGGTAGACCCTTGGATCCTCCAAGGCCAGTCCTCCCTTACATTTGAGGATTGGCAATGCCTGAACACACGTTTCCCGGTCCAATAGGACCTATATCCATCGGCTCCCGCAGTAGCCGATATATCTGAGACGCCTCACATTCCAACAACCACAAACGTAAAAATATAAAAATGTCAGAGCTTGCAAAACCTCAACACCACCCATAGCTAGAAAGAAACGTCATGTCCTCCTTGGGTTCCCTTATCCCTTTTTAACTCATACCGAGTTGTGAGGCCCGCGAATTAATGCTATACACAAAGCTATGCTATATTAAAGTCGTGCTTTGATCATCAACCATAAGACTCTGCTTTTCAATAGAAGCCTTGATCATTTTCATCTCAGCATGCCATTGAGGAAATTCATGCCATGCGACTGATATCTATCGATATATAACCTCTGACTCGTAAGAGAAGGGCATTAAGCAAAAGAATAAATTCTCCGTCGCCAAACAGATATATATTTAATAGAGATCAATCAACACAGAATAAAATCCAATGTTAGACACACATCCACTTGAAAGCTCATTCTGGGTCTGAACAAAACTGGAGGCACCTTATTCCTCGTCCTATATGTCCAATACAGGGGAGAGGTCCTCGCATATCAGGCCGATCTCCAAGTACGTCTAGACGATCACCACTTATTACCTTGTCTTGGGTGTACAGCCCAATCAAGACATTAGTAATCATCCAAACGATGTGAAGACCTCCGGTCTTCAACCACCGTCTTCATCGTCGACTTATCGTCGAAACAGTTATTCAGAATGGGTATAAACCCGAACTTTCCGAATAACTCGCGTATATTATAAAAAAATGTTATAAAAACACAACATACGCCTCATTCCAATCTAGAATATTCTTTTATTGGAATATTCACGTCTTTAGGGAATAGGTTCCAATTAATTTTATCGAAGATAAATTCTTTTAAAATTTATTCTTTAATCCTCCTTTGGATATCATTCAAACCATATTAAGGTTTTCCAAACTAGTCGGGATTAACACACCTTACCGAAGTAATCATTTGTTTAATTTCTCAATCCCAACCTATTCATCCCAAAGAGAAAAACTGGTAATACTCCATATCTAACACTACGGTGTTATCGGTTAATATTAATTACCATTTCATGTTCAAATCTAGTTAAATATTTAACTATCTCTTGGAGCAAAACTGGTGATATTCCATTCTCAATCATTTCCTAAATTTGATAATTTAAATTATCAATTCACATTTCAATCTAATTAAAGATTCATTAAAACTCCACTTGGTTTCAATCTTCCCAAAAATCAATATTAATGATTATTTAACTTTGGAAACACTAACATGTCACATCGATAATCTACACCATACTATTGATTTCTGCCAATATATAACCTCTGAGCTCGTGCGTCTCAGAGAAGGGTATTAAGCAAGAGAATAAATTCTCCGCCACCAAACAGAGATATATTTAGCAGAGATCAACCCATGCAGTTCGAAATACAATGTTAGACATGTAATCCGTCTTTAACTTTGTTAAAGAACTAATGTCATTTAAAACACGGTTCACAATAAACCCAAATACACTTCAATGAAAATGGAATCTTCACGGAAAATAGATCAATATATAATCGATATCAATTTCCGTATCTGACTAATAATATAAAAGGAATAACGACTAAGCCTTTTAAATTCCATATATATTAACAGCCTCCCTCCACAGAAGCTCATTTCGATTGTTATCAAATTAAATTCCATTCAATTCCAATTTAATATATCAAATTGGAAAACTTTAATTTGGAAAATTTCTGTTAAATCTTAATAAAATGATTTATAAATTCCAAATCACATTTAACTGTAAATCGGGTTAAAGAACAAATGTCGATAAAAACATAGTTCACAACAAAACCTAATTCGCATTCAATTTTCAATTCCAATCAAATGTTAATTAATTGAAAATTCTTCTATAATCTTAATTAAAAGATTTATTCTTTTCACACGGGGTTTAAAAACAGTGTTACTGAAGACCCCATCCCATCAGTCTCTAACCATAAATTAGTAAGAGAACAATTCCATAAGTATTAACCCCGAAGGCCGAAACCGACATCAGATCAATACCCAGGAAACCATTCAACTTAGCTAATGTCCAGTTAGTTTTTAATTTTTTTAACTTCA
The DNA here is from genome assembly GCA_030737875.1 of Allium sativum. NCBI lineage: Eukaryota > Viridiplantae > Streptophyta > Magnoliopsida > Asparagales > Amaryllidaceae > Allium > Allium sativum. The sequence goes on from CM060923.1 coordinate 649,763,673, forward strand.
TTGGGTTTAAGAACAGTATTGTAACGAAAAGGAATTTCGCTCGATCCGAATCAGTCGCTAAACCGATCTAGACCGCTCGAAATGCCTATTTGTTTTGAGAACACGACAAAATAGAACGCAGACGGAAGAACATTTCATTGCTTATTACAACAATTCATCAGAATACAAGAATATACAGAGTATAAACAAATAATATACATTCGATAAATATCAGAGATTACAATACATTACATAGCAACGGAAAATAATACAAAATACAACTGAAGGAGATATACGGATACAAAGCTTTCCGGATATCGTTCCAGCTGTAAACCAGGATCCTGTGAATATGAATCTGCAAAACCAAAACTACTAGCTGCCCGTGTCAAAATAAGGGCACCCAGAGTTTAGGTTAAAACAATAAACTCCAGGTCAGTCATGGGACTGGTGTGAGAACTAAAACAGTTATTAATCTTTATTTTAAAGTTAGGTAATTCAAGGGACCACGCCGTATAACACGGAACGGGTACCCTCCCAAGAACACCACTGCATAAAACAACAGCGCAATGCTAAATAAAGAACAATGAAGCTATTATAAGACCCAGGTCCCATCACACAATGCAACGCAAGCTGGAGGATAGGGTTTTACCTTATAATAGCCAAGAATGCTTGATACGTCTAAAACAAAACATTTATTATTACTATAAGTGTATAGTGTATAAAACAACTTCAAATCATAAATATCAATCATAGACGGCATGGGTACCATATATCATGTCGCCATACTAGGCTCTACAATCAAAACCGCAAATGTCACGTATTTGGAAATTGGATTTCCATCTGTGAACCGAGGCAAGGGATTGTCCTCTACCGAATTCGAGACAATCTAGCCCATGTCTCCGGAACAGCCGCAACTGCCCCTTGGATCGTCAGGGCTGGTCCATACAGAGTGGATTATTATGCCTGAACAATACGTCTCTCCGCCCTATGGGGCGTAATTGAACCAACAAATGACTCCATCGGACCCGGATCGTCCGATCAAACCGAGGGGCCTCGCAACAGCAACAACCACATAAGCCAAACTCGTCAGGGTGTGTAAAACCACTGACGCCACTTCTAGCTAGAAAGAAACGCATGTCCTCCCTGAGGTCCTTCTCCCATTTCTGGTTCACAACCGGGGTGTGAGGCTCGCGAATCAACGCTACACAAAGCTACGCCACATAGGCCGTGCTTTGATCATCAACCACAAGACTCTGCTTTTCAACAAAAGCCTTGATCATTTGCATCTTAGCATGCCACATAGGCAAACCACTCTAAGCAACCGATATCAGTCACACAGAATGAAATACGATGTCAGACACACGGTCCATTTACAAGTCCGTTCTGGGTCTGAACGAAACCGGAGGCACCTAGTACCACGCATATCCATTGAACTCCAAGTACGTCTGGACGATCACAAAAAGATTCCCTCCTCCTGGGTGTACGACCCAATCAAGATCATCAGTAATCACCCAAACGACGTGAAGACTTCCGGTCTTCGACCACCGTCTTCATCCTCGACACCACATCGAATCAGTTATTCAAAATGGGATAAACCTGGTCTTTCTGAATAACTCGCGTATATAATAAACATGTGTTACACAAACACAACATACGCCTCATTCCAATTCATCAGTCACTAACCGTAAATTAATAAGAGAATAATTCCCCAAATATTAACCCCGAAGGCCGAAACCAACATCAGATCAATACCCAGGAAACCGTTCTGCTTAGCTAACCAACATTTAATTTCTAAATTTCACATTCTTAGGGAAAGGTTCCCATTAATTTTATCAAAGATAAATTCCTTTAAATTTATTCTTTAATCTTCCTTTGAATATCACTTCAAACTAGTCGAGATTAGCGAACCTTACCGAAGTAATCATTTGTTTTAATTTCCCAATCCCAACCTATTCATCCCATGAAGTAAAACTGGTAATACTTCATATCTAACACCACGGTGTTATCGGTAAATTCAATTACCATTTCACGTTCAAATCTAATTAAAGATTTAACTATCGCCTGGAGCAAAACTGATGATACTCCATTCTCGATCTTTTCAATCTAATTAAAGATTCATTAAAACTCTACTTAGTTTTAATCTTTAACTAGGTTAAAGAATCAATGTCATTTAAAACACGGTTCACGATAAACCCCAAAATCACATCACATTTCAATCAGTCCCTAACCATAAATTAGCAAGCGAGCAATTCCCTAAGTATTAATCCCGAAGGCCGAAACCAACATCAGATCAATACACAGGAAACCATTCAACTTAACTAATCTCCTGTTAGTTTCTGATTTTTTTTAACTCCTTTAGGTCTAAGATCAGTATTATTGAAGATACCGTTCACGACAACCCAAAATCACATTCCATTAATTATCGGGTTAAAGAATATGTGTTATTTAAAACATTATTCACGATAAACCCTAAAATCAATACCAATTCAATTCCAATTAAATATTATTTAATTGGTACACTTCATTAAATCTAAATAAAAAGATTTAATCTTTTTTCTGAATTGGGTTCAAGAATAGTGTTAATGAAGACACCATTCACGACAAACCCAAATCACATTTGATATTAAATACAAGGCTCTGAATAGAAAATATATCGGCTTATATTCAATATCAAATTTTACGACCAACAAATATCGTATTGGAAATAATGATATATATATATATATCTTTCAAATTTCCATAACAACATTTGTATAATCACGAAATCCAACATCGAAATATTCCAAAGGCAATTTCGATTCAAATCCATTCCAATTCAATTATTGGAAATTCTGGTTACTTTTAAAACCCTTTTCAAATCCAATTTATTTATTTAAAAATAAATAAATTATTATTCTAATTCAAAATTAGTTCTTTTCGATAAAGGTCCATTTTTATCTTTTCAAATATGGAGTTTTCCATCCCAATTCTTCACAAATCATTTCTTATGATTTTACACAAATTATTACTATTTTTGATAATTTTATCAAGGCCCGTATAGTCGATTTCCATCAACGGCCATCGAACTGCACTTACAACGACCTTTTTCAAATTTGATTTGGGCATAATTCCAAATCCAACCGTTAGATTTCAAATTTCTAATATTCGTTAGAAAGCTCTTTTCGATACGAACCCAACGGTTCCGGTTTTAGGAGAATCCGACGGTGGGATCTCCCGTAATATCCGTTCGAAGTCAATGGTCGAAATTCACGAACTGCCGCGGCGCGGCGCGTTCTATTCAGGCCATTATATAATATATATAATATATACTTCGTCGATTTCAATTCAAAACGCTCTTTATAAATCACTATAAATTCATTTTCAAAACGGTTTCAATTTCATATTCAATTTCAAATCAAAATTGAATATTCCAATATAAATTCGTTTTAAATTCATTTCAAATCGGTTTCGATTCAATTTCAATTCAATTTCAATTTAATTCGAATTTCAATTCATTTCAATTTAATTCGAATTTCAATTTGAATTCAATTCCTTTCAATTTCAATTTGACTTTAATTCTTTTCAATTCCAATTCGGGTTCAATTCTATTCAATTTGATTCGAATTTCGATTATTTTCAATATAATTCAAATTTCAAAAACACTTTCAATATAATTCAAATTTAGAAATCACTTTCAATATAATACAAATTTCGAAAACATTTTCAATATAATTCAAATTTTGAAAACACTTTCAATATAATTCAAAATTGAATAAAATCGATATAAATATCGTTCACGTCAAAATGGCGTCAATCTAATCAACATGGCTTCATATATTTCTATTTTCAAATATTCTATTTCAAATATTTCTTTTTCAAATTTTTCTAGTTCAAAACTGGAATGAGGCCCAATCAATTACCATATAATGTTAGTTATATGGATTTTCTATAACACACGTACAAAATAACAACGATAAATAATCAACCATCATCCAGAGTGCGTTCTACACTGTATAAGCATCAAATATAAATATTTAACGCTTATAACAGCCTGTCAATCAATCAATCGACATACAACTAATTATTGGGATTAGTTTATGTCGTATATCATCCCAATACCCGTGTGGGGTTTCAAACAATCAAACACAGATTTTATTTGTGCAGTTGGGCGATGTGTAAAATTTATCGTCCCAATCAATATCAATCAAATCAGTGTATATAAAAAAATCTCCGATTTGTTTATAAATATTTATTTATATACACGTTAAATTCTATTTTCAACTATAAAATATTTTTAACTATATAAATATTTTATTTCATTTCAATCACATCACACAATCAACTACACATCAAAATCAAACAAACAAGCATACAAGCCGTCCATGGTCTGTGGACGACGGGTGTCGGGTGCTACTAAACACCGTCTGCATCCTGGTATATATTATTAACTAGAAAATAAAATTGATAAGCTAAACCAACGCCACGACTCTTCAAATGTAGAAGATCTTTGCAGTGCTCGTCTTTTGCCACTTTCGTCGTCCGCTTTCACTACATGTATAAAAATCGCATTTTTATATTCTCTTGTATATAAAAATCATATTTTTATTATCATATCTATATAAAAATTATATTTTTATATGCCACTAGTATAAAAATTATATTTTTACCTTTTCTATATTATAAAAATTATATTTTTATTCCTTCTATAATATAAAAATCGAATCTTTCACTTGCAAATGAATAAATAAAAATCCAATCTTTCTGTTGCAAATGAATAAATTAAAATCCAATCTTTCCCTTGCAAATGAATAAATAAAATTCCAATCTTTCTCTTGCAAATGAATAAATAAAAATCCAATCTTTCTCTTGCAAATGAATAAATAAAAATCCAATCTTTCTCCTGCAAATGAATAAATAAAAATCCAATCTTATCGTAATCTAAAGACTGAATTTTAAATTAAAAACTGGACTTACATAAACTGATTTATATAAACAAAAACTGATTTTATATAAGCTAAAGACTGATTCATATTTACACATAAAACTGAGATTTAAAATAAAAATAAAACAACAAAAGAACTCATATTTATCGGTATGGATGTCGAGAGCAGGGGGGCTACTGCTCATCGCAGAAATCGAGGATGGGGGAAAGGTCGCCAGGAGCTCGGGATCGTCGGAGGCGGGACTGTCATTTCGATTTAGGGGTTCGGGAGGGAGATTCGAAGGGCTGGAGAAGTGGGTTGGGGGGTTGCAGAGAGAGGGACGCAGGTGGTCGATAGGTGGGTGCGCCGACGGTGGCGTCGCTGCTGGGTAGAGGGAGGCTCGCGGTTTGCTTTGGGGGAGCGGATTCCTTCACGTCGAAGGGGGAGAAGAAGGCGTGAAGGGGGGAGATGATCGGAGGGGCACGGGCGCTGAGGGGACCGCCGTCGATGGCGCGTTAGGTGGGGGAGGGGGGCAATCGCTAGGGTTCGGTGGATTTTCTTTTTTTTTTATTTTTTTCCCTTTAACTGACGTGGGAGAGAGAATCCTGAGGGGAGGTGAGAATATATGTTTTATATTTTTAATTTTAATTTTAAGTCCAAAAAGTTGACTTTCCGTCTGAATCCCAAATCGAACCTACCGACTGTCGTCCTTAGCGTTTCACCCCCATTCCGAACACAATGGGATATGTCACGTAGGCCAATTCGATCGTTACGACCGGTTTTCGTCAAAATCAAAATATAACTCTATATATTGAATTTGAACGCGCATTTTAATTTACTGGGGTCACATACCAACTCGAAAAATTCCAGAAAAATATTTTCTAGCTTCGTATTGACGATACGGTCCTAACAAAACTAATTTCATCGAATTCTGAGACAATTTGAAAAATGGTCATTTCCCAGTCGATTAAAATCAACTGAAACTGGTCAAACGCGTTTTACTTCGCCTCGCTCACATATTGATTCGAAAAACTACAAAAATCGGAATCAAGCAATAACTTGACATCATGGATCCAACAAAAGTGGTTTCGTCAAAATCCGAGGTCGTTTGCAAAATTGCTATTTTTAAGGGCCGAAATTTCATAAGGACTATTCTGAAATTTCAACTGGACATATCTTTTGATTCCTGCTATGAAATTCCAATCTTTCGGATTCGTTGGAAAGATATTCACAAAGAGATTCTAATATTTTTGGTTTCACTAAAATCCGGTTTATTTTGCACCCAGTACATTCATTTGAAATCGAATTATTGAACTACCGCGCCATTTTCAATTCCTTTTATAAGTTAGAATAAATTTTTATATTCTAACGACGATCTATATAATATATACGTTCGAATTCTATTCAAAATAAATTTCTCGTCGATATTATTTAAAATAACTCATTTTAAATAATCAAAATTCGCTAAAATTGCCAAAATAAAATTTTTAAATTGGCCCGGATTTTCGGGTTATTACAATCTCCCCCACTTAAAACTTTTCGTCCCCGAAAAGGAACGAAGCCGAAAGTTGTTTAACTAATCAACTCAACTTTCCCTATTTTCTTTATGGCTTAAGTTCTTCAACTTTTCAGTTTCTAAGAACTTTGCAAATTTTTCAAAAATTTGGCTAACACCCTAAATTTTCGAAAAATTTCGCCATAACCTCCCCTACACCGGGAGCACCGGGAAAATCCCGAAATTTCCATACAGGCCCTTTGATCTCAAGAAGAAAAAGAAAAAGCCAAGCGGCTAGCCAATCGTCTCATAAAATCATCATCACCCAAACAAAACGGTAAATTATGGTAAACATGTACCTATTTGTCGGGCAAGCAGTTTTATTCTTCTGCTCTAGCCTCTTTGCTATGACCTGTTCAATGTAAGTACATGTATATGCAAGCAAATGCGACCAAATTTCAATACTATTCACTTTTTGGTTCAAATTGGCTACATGGTTCAAAATTTAATTAATCAAACAATAATCAAACAACACAACCATCAATCAATTAGTTGATTATCATTTCAAATTCATAACTTTGATACATAGTCAAAAAATCACATTTTTGATGCCAAATCACTACAGTAGGCCCTATCAAATTTGGGTTCTCACACTAGTAAATTGGAAATGTATAGAAATCTCACTTTCGTCACTCGAATATAAATTCTGATGATACTCGAGTAATCATCAGAATCATCTCCGGGCGACTAGAGTGTGATCCTATATCTATCCGGTATATTAAAACTTTGAATATCCGTGGATCAGACGCATATGCAAAGTCTTTATATACTGGACTGTCCAAACCAATACAAATAAATAATCAAATACGAATAATTGATTTAAATTTTCAAAACAAAATTTGTTTTCACTTTAAAGATATACTCTTCTCACTCGTTCTAGGATACTGCTGATCCCATCTCTAACGAGTCATTCTCGTTGGATATTACTAATCCAATCTCTGATGAATTCTTTCGTATGGTTCTAAGGTGCCTTGTTCTCTGAGCTTTGTAAAACAAAGCTCTGATACCACTGTAATGAAAAGGAATTTCACTCGATCCGAATCAGTCGCTAAACCGATCTAGACCGCTCGAAATGCCTCATTGTTTTGAGAACACGACAAAATAGAACGCAGATGGAAAAACATTTCATTGCTTATTACAACAATTCATCAGAATACAAGAATATACAGAGTATAAAAAAATAATATACATTCGATAAATATCAGAGATTACAATACATTACATAGCAGCGGAAAATAATACAAAATACAACTGAAGGAGATATACGGATACAAAGCTTTCCGGATATCGTTCCAGCTGTAAACCAGGATCCTGTGAATATGAATCTGCAAAACCAAAACTACTAGCTGCCCGTGTCAAAATAAGGGCACCCAGAGTTTAGGTTAAAACAATAAACTCCAGGTCAGTCATGGGACTGGTGTGAGAACTAAAACAGTTATTAATCTTTATTTTAAAGTTAGGTAATTCAAGGGACCACGCCGTATAACACGGAACGGGTTTCCTCCCAAGAACACCAGTGCATAAAACAACAGCGCAATGCTAAATAAAGAACAATGAAGCTATTATAAGACTCAGGTCCCATCACACAATGCAACGCAAGCCGGAGGATAGGGTTTTACCTTATAATAGCCAAGAATGCTTGATACGTCTAAAACAAATCATTTATTATTACTATAAGTGTATAGTGTATAAAACAACTTCAAAACATAAATATCAATCATAGACGGCATGGGTACCATATATCATGTCGCCATACTAGGCTCTACAATCAAAACCGCAAATGTCACGTATTTGGAAGTTGGATTTCCATCTGTGAACCGAGGCAAGGGATCGTCCTCTACCGAATTCGAGACAATCTAGCCCATGTCTCCGGAACAGCCGCAACTGCCCCTTGGATCGTCAGGGACGGTCCACAAGGAGTGGATTATTATGCCTGAACAATACGTCTCTCCGCCCAATGGGGCATAAATGAGCCAACAAATGACTCCATCGGACCCGGATCGTCCGATCAAACCGAGGCGCCTCGCAAAAGCAACAACCACATAAGTCAAACTCGTCAGGGCGTGTAAAACCAGTGACGCCACTTCTAGCTAGAAAGAAACGCATGTCCTCCCTGAGGTCCTTCTCCCGTTTCTGGTTCACAACGGGGGTGAGGATCGCGAATCAACGCTAAACAAAGCTACGCCACATAAGCCGTGCTTTGATCATCAACCACAAGACTATGCTTTTCAATAGAAGCCTTGATCATTTGCATCTTAGCATGCCACACAGGCAAACCACTCTATGCAACCGATATCGGTCACACAGAATGAAATCCGATGTCAGGCACACAGTCCATTTACAAGTCCGTTCTGGGTCTGAACGAAACTGGAGGCACCTAATACCCCGCATATCCATCAATCTCCAAGTACGTCTGGACGATCATTAACTGATTCCCTCCTCTTGGGTGTACGGCCCAATCAAGTTCATCAGTAATCACCCAAACGACGTGAAGACTTCCGGTCTTCGACCACCGTCTTCATCCTCGACACCACGTCAAATCAGTTATTCAGAATGGGATAAACCCGGTCTTTCTGAATAACTCGCGTATATAATAAACATGTGTTACACAAACACAACATACGCCTCATTCCAATTCATCAGTCACTAACCGTAAATTAACAAGAGAATAATTCCCCAAATATTAACCCCGAACGCCGAAACCAACATCAAATCAATACCCAGGAAACCGTTCTGCTTAGCTAACCTACAGTTAGTTTCTAAATTTCACATTCTTAGGGAAAGGTTCCCATTAATTTTATCAAAGATAAATTCCTTTAAATTTATTCTTTAATCTTCCTTTGAATATCACTTCAAACTAGTCGGGATTAGCGAACCTTACCGAAGTAATCATTTATTTTAATTTCCCAATCCCAAACTATTCATCCCATGAAGTAAAACTGGTAATACTTCATATCTAACACCACGGTGTTATCGGTAAATTCAATTACCATTTCACGTTCAAATCTAATTAAAGATTTAACTATCGCCTGGAGCAAAACTGATGATACTCCAATCTCGATCTTTTCAATCTAATTAATTATTCATTAAAACTCCACTTAGTTTTAATATTTAACTGGGTTAAAGAATCAGTGTCATTTAAAACAAGGATCACGATAAACCCCAAAATCACATCACATTTCAATCAGTCCCTAACCGTAAATTAGCAAGCGAGCAATTCCCTAAGTATTAATCCCGAAGGCCGAAACCAACATCAGATCAATACATAGGAAACCATTCAACTTAACTAATCTCCAGTTAGTTTCTGATTCTTTTTTTAACTCCTTTGGGTCTAAGAACAGTATTATTGAAGATACCGTTCACGACAACCCAAAATCACATTCCATTAATTATCGAGTTAAAGAATAAGTGTTATTTATAACACTGTTCACGATAAACCCAAAAATCAATACTAACTCAATTCCAATTAAATATTATTTAATAGGTACACTTCATTAAATCTAAATAAAAAGATTTAATCTTTTTCTCAACTGGGTTCAAGAACAGTGTTAATGAAGACACCATTCAAGACAAACCCAAATCACATTTGATATTAAATACAAGGCTCTGAATAGAAAATTATCGGCTTATATTCAATATCAAATTCTACGACCAACAAATATCGTATTGGAAATAACGATATATATATATCTTTCAAATTTCCATAACAACATCTGTATAATCACGAAATCCAACATCGAAATATTCCAAAGGCAATTTCGATTCAAATCCATTCCAACTCAATTATTGGAAATTCTGGTTACTTTTAAAACCCTTTTCAAATCCAATTTATTTATTTAAAAATAAATAAATTATTATTCTAATTCAAAATTAGTTCATTTCGATAAAAGTCCATTTTTATCTTTTCAAATATGGAGTTTTCCATCCCAATTCTTCACAAATCATTTCTTATGATTTTACACAAATTATTACTATTTTTGATAATTTTATCAAGGCCCATACAGTCGATTTCCATCAACGGCCATCAAACTGCACTTACAGCGACCTTTTTCAAATTTGATTTGGACATAACTCCAAATCCAACCATTATATTTCAAATTTCTAATATTCGTTAGAAAGCTCTTTTCGATACGAACCCAACGGTTCCGGTTTTAGGAGAATCCGACGGTCGGATCTCCTGCAATATCCGTTTGAAGTCAATGGTCGAAATTCGCGAACTGCCGCGGCGCGGAGCGTTCTATTCAGGCCATTATATTATATATATAATATATATAATACATACTTCGTCGATTTCAATTCAAAACGCTCTTTATAAATCGTTATAAATTCATTTTCAAAACGGTGTCAACTTCATATTCAATTTCAAATCAAAATTGAATATTCCAATATAAATTCGTTTTAAATTCATTTCAACTCGATTTCAATTCAATTTCAATTCAATTTCAAATTAATTCGAATTTCAATTCATTTCAATTCATTTCAATTTAATTAGAATTTCAATTTGAATTCAATTCCTTTCAATTTCAATTTGAATTCAATTCCTTTCAATTTCAATTTGAATTCAATTCTTTTCAATTTCAATTCGGGTTCAATTCTATTCAATTTGATTCGAACTTCGATTATTTTCAATATAATTCAAATTTCGAAAACACTTTCAATATAATTCAAATTTCGAAATCGCTTTCAATATAATTCAAATTTCAAAAACATTTTCAATATAATTCAAATTTCGAAAACACTTTCAATATAATTCAAAATTGAATAAAGTCGATATAAATATCGTTCACGTCAAAATGGCGTCAATCTAATCAACACGGCTTCATATATTTCTATTTTCAAATATTCTATTTCAAATATTTCTTTTTCAAATATTTCTAGTTCAAAACTGGAATGAGGCCCAATCAATTACCATATAATGTTAGTTATATGGATTTTCTACAACACATGTACAAAATAACAACGATAAATAATCAACTATCATCCAGAGTGCGTTCTACACTATATAAGCATCAAATATAAATATTTAACGCTTATAACAACCGGTCAATCAATCGATCGACATACAACTAATTATTGGGATTAGTGTATGTCATATATCATCCCAATACCCGTGCAAAGTTTCAAACAATCAAACACGGATTTTATTTGTGCAGTTGGGCGATGTGTAAAATTTATCGTCCCAATCAATATCAATCAAATCAGTGTATATAAACAAATCTCCAATTTGTTTATAAATATTTATTTATATACACGTTAAAATTCTATTTTCAACTATAAAATATTTTTAACTATATAAATATTTTATTTTATTTCACATCACATCACACAATCAACTACACATCAAAATCAAACAAATAAGCATACAAGCCGTCCATGGTCTGTGGACGATGGGTGTCGGGTGCTACTAAACACCGTCTGCATCCTAGTATATATTATTAACTAGAAAACAAAATTATAGGTGAGAAGTTCTCACCGATAAGCTAAACCAACGCCACGACGCTTCAAATGTAGAAGATCTTTGCAGTGCTCGTCTTTTGCCACTTTCGTCGTCCGCTTTCACTACATGTATATAAATCGCATTTTAAATTCTCTTGTATATAAAAATCATATTTTTATTATCATATCTATATAAAAATTATATTTTTTTATGCCACTAGTATAAAAATTATATTTTTACCTTTTCTATATTATAAAAATTATATTTTTATTCCTTCTATAATATAAAAATCGAATCTTTCTCTTGTAAATGAACAAATAAAAATCCAATCTTTCTCTTGCAAATGAATAAATAAAAATCCAATCTTTCCCTTGCAAATGAATAAATAAAAATCCAATCTTTCTCTTGCAAATGAATAAATAAAAATCCAATCTTTCTCTTGCAAATGAATAAATAAAAGTCCAATCTTATCGTAATCTAAAGACTGAATTTTAAATTAAAAACTATACTTACATAAACTGATTTATATAAACAAAAACTGATTTTATATAAGCTAAAGACTGATTCATGTTTACACATAAAACTAAGACTTAAAATTAAAATAAAACAACAAAAGAACTCACATTTATCGGTATGGATGTCAAGAGCAGGGGTGGCTACTGTACATCGCAGAAATCAAGGAGGGGGGAAAGGTCGCCAGGAGCTCGGGATCGTCGGAGGCGGGACTGTCATTTCGATTTGGGGGTTCGGGAGGGAGATTCGAAGGGCTGGAGAAGTGGGTAGGGGGGTTGCAGAGAGAGGGACGCAGGTGGTCGGTAGGTGGGTGCGCCGACGGTGGCGTCGCTGCTGGGTAGAGGGAGGCTCGCAGTTTTGCTTTGGGGGAGCGGATTCCTTCACGTCGAAGGGGGAGAAGAAGGCGCGGAGGAGGGAGATGATCGGAGGGGCACGGGCGCTGAGGGGACCGCCGTCGATGGCGCATCAGGTGGGGGGTGGGGGGAGATCGCTAGGGTTCGGTGGATTTTCTTTTTTTTTTTCTTTTTTTCCTTTAACTGACGTGGGAGAGAGAATCCTGAGGGGAGGTGAGAATATATATTTTATATTTTAAATTTTAATTTTAAGTTCAAAAAGTTGACTTTCCGTCCGGATCCCAAATCGAACCCACCGACTGTCGTCCCTAGCATTTCACCCCCATTCCGAACACAATGGGATATGTCACGTAGGCCAAATCGATCGTTACGACCGGTTTTCGTCAAAATCAAAATATAACTCTATATATTGAATTTGAACGCGCATTTTAATTTACTGGGGTCACATACCAACTCGAAAAATTCCAGAAAAATATTTTCTAGCTTCGTATTGACGATACGGTCCTAACAAAACTAATTTCATCAAATTCTGAGACCGTTTGAAAAATGGCCATTTCCCAGTCGATTAAAATCAACTGAAACTGGTCAAACGTGTTTTACTTCGCCTCGCTCACATATTGATTCGAAAAATTACGAAAATTGGAATCTAGCAATAACTTGACATCACAGATCCAACAAAAGTGGTTTCGTTGAAATCCGAGGTCGTTTGCAAAATTGCTATTTTTAAGGGCCGAAATTCCATAGCGACTATTCTGAAATTTCAACTGGACATATCTTTTGATTCCCGCTATGAAATTCCAATCTTTTGGATTCATTGGAAAGATATTCACAAATAGATTCTAATATTTTTGGTTTCACTAAAATCCGGTTTATTTTGCACCCGGTACATTCATTTGAAATTTGAAATCGAATTATCGAACTACCGCGCCATTTTCAGTTCCTTTTATAATTTAAAATAAATTTTTATATTCTAACGACGATCTATATAATATATACGTTCGAATTCTATTCAAAATAAATTTCTCGTCGATATTATTTAAAATAACTCATTTTAAATAATCAAAATTCACTAAAATTGCCAAAATAAAAAATTTAAATTGGCCCAGATTTCCGGGTTATTACAAGTATTATCAAAGATACCATTCCCGACAAAACCAAAATCTCATTCCATTGTTAATCAGGTCAAAGAACAAGTGTTATTTAATACACCGTTCACGATAAACCCAAAAACCAATTTCATATTAAATACAAGGCTCTGAATAGAAAATATATCAGCTTATATTCAATATCAAATTCTAAAACCAACGAATATCGTATTGGGAATATCGATATATATATATATCTTCCAAGTTCCTCCACAATGTCCATATAATCATGGAATCCAATATCGAAATATTCCAAAGATAATTTCGATTCAAATCCTTTACAATTCATATGCTGGAAATTCTGGTTATTTTTAAAGCCATTTCAAATCCAATTTATTTATTTAAAAATATTGAATTATAATTCTAGTTCATATCTAGTTCATTTTGATAAAAATATATTTTTATCTTCACAAATGTGGAATTTTTCATCCCAATTCTTTCCAAATCATTTATTGTGATTTTATACAAATTATCAATAATTTTAATAATTTTATCAAAGCCCGTACAATCGATTTCCATTAACAGTCATCGAACTGCACTTACAACGACATTTTCCAAATTTGATTTGGACACAATTCCAAATCCAACCGGTAGATTTCAAATCTCTTATATCTAGGAAGCCCTTTTCGATGCGAACCCAACGGTTCCAGTTTTAGGAGAATCCGATGGTTAGATATCCCGTAATGTCCATTCGAAGTCAATGGTCGAAATTCGCGAACTACCATGGCGCGGCGCATTCTATTCAAGCCATTAAATACATACAATATATATATTATATATATTTCATCGATTTCCTTTTAAAACATAATTTACAAATCGTTTTAAATTCGTTTTCAAAATGATTTCAACTTCATATTCAATTTCAATTTTAAATTGAATATTCTATATCATCAATATATAAATGATAGTATTTTCAAAACATTAGATTTTGAAATCACTTCCTTTTCTATATTCATTATAAAAATGAATAAAATCGATATAAATATTGTTCACGTCAAAATGGCATTAATCTAATCAACATGGCTTTATATATTTAAATATTTTCGTGTCCATCTCAAATCGAACGTCAAAATCATATTTGAATTATTACTGAATATTATTTTAAAATATTAGTTATCTTAAAACAATCGTTATTTTTAAAATATTCATTCTTTCTAAACTGGAATCAGACACAGTCAATTACCATATAATGTGATTTATATGGATTTCATACAAAACATGTATCGAACAACAATGATAAACAATCAACCATCATCCAGAGTGCACTACACAACTGCATAAGCATTAAATATAAAAATATTTAACGCTTATAACAGTCTACCAACCAATCGATTTACATACAACTAAAAAATTGGGATTAGTGTACGTCAAATATCATCCCAATACCCATGTGGTTTCAATCAACAAATACATATTTTATATGTGCAGTTGGGCACTGTGTAAAATATATCGTCCCAATCCATATCAATCAAATGTGTGTACATAAACAAATCATTCGATTTGTATATGAATATTTATTTTATTCCTATACACGTTAAAAATTATATTTTTAACAATAAAATATTTTATTTCAACAAATGAATATTTTATTCCATTCCACATCACAATCAATTTTCACAACATAATCAAATCAAACAATTCGTCCATGGTTTGTGGACGACGGGTATCAGGTGCTACTAAGCACTGTCTGCATCCTAATGTATATTTAACTAGAAAATAAAATTAAAATGGGAAGTTCTCACCTTTGGGATCCACTCCTCCATTCTTTCTTTCTGAACGGTTCGGATTTGGATTTGATTCCCTAAATTCCAACGCAATCCTTTCCACGTTGTTTATAGTAAAAATCACATCTTTACATAGCTATTATATAAATAAAAATCATATTTTATTTCAACTTCATATATATAAAAATCGAATTTTTATCGCTACTTCATATATATAAAAATCGAATTTTTATCTCTAATTCATATATATAAAAATCGAATTTTTATCGCTACTTCATATATATATAAATAAATCAAATTTTTATCACTACTTAATATATATTATAAATCGAATTTTTTATTATGTTGTCATAAGTATAAAAATTAAATTTTTATCTTCTTAAAATAAATTCCATAATATGACTACTTCATTCATGACATTCATATGATAAAAATCATATTTTTATTCACTAAAAATCGTATTTTTAATTCACTATTATACATATAAAAATCAAATCTTTTCTAGTTCAAAAATCAAATCTTTCATATAATTGAAATTCAAAATTTTCATATGATTAAAAATCAAATTTTTTTTACATTAGAAACTGAGAATTAATTCCACATTTCATATATATATATATATATATATATATATATATATAAATATAAATCAGACTGTCTGTAAATACTATTACATAAAAAAAACTAGAATAAAATAAAAAAAGCTTACTGTTAGAAGTAGGAAGTTCTCCGTCGGCGGTCTGAGGTCGGGGGGGGGGGGATGGCATGCAGGCGGAGGCGGGGGATCACCAGTGGTTAGCGGTGGACTGCAAGTTCTAGGGCTTGGGATTTTCTTTCCCGCCGGAGAAGGGGAGAGGGAGAGGTCCAACACCGTTCAAAGGGAGGAGGGGTCCATTGGCGGAGGCGTAGTGGCACGCTGGAGGGGGGTCGCGATGCTCGATGAAGGCGGAAGAGGGAAATCGCGATGGCATAAGGAGGGAGGCGGGTTTCTTTGATTTTGACTGGGGGGAGTATTTTGACCGACTAAGAGTAAAAAGGGGCCCCAATTATAAATAAATATATATAATATTTAATTATTCTCCATAAAGTTACTTTTTCGTTTGAATTCTAAACTAAACCCAACGATTGTCGCCCTTATATAATTACCCCCATTCCGAACACAATGGGATATGTATCATGAGCCAATTTTATCATTTCGATCAGTGTCGCTTTCATTTAAAATATAAATCAATATATATTGAATTTGAACGTACATTTTAATTTACTGGGGTCACATACTAACACTAAAAATCCCTGAAAATTATTATTAACTTCTTATTGACGATACAGTCCTAACAAAACTAATTTCGTCAAATTTGAAGACCGTTTGAAAAACGGTCATTTTCTAGTCGAGTAAATTCAAACTGAAATTACCAAACACGTTTAAATCTGCCACGCTCACATATTGATTCCAAAAATTATGAAAATTGGAATCAAGCAATAATTTGACATTCTAGGTCCAACAAAAGTGGTTTCTTCGAAAACGGAGGTCTTTTGCAAAATCGCTATTTTTAAGGGTTATATTTCCATAGCGACTATTATGAATTTTCAAATGGACATAACTTTTTATTCCCACTATGAAATTTGGATTTTTCAGATTCGTTGGAAAGATATTTTCAAATCGATTCTAATATTTTTAGTTTCACCAAAATCCAGTTTATTTTGAATCCTATACATTCATTTGAAATTTGAAATTGAATTTTCAAACTACCACGCCATTTCCAATTCCTTTTATAATTAAAATAAATATTTATATTCATATTTCGATTCAAATAAATTCATACATTCTAATTCTGTTAAAAATAAATTTCTCTTCGTTATTATTAAAATAAATCATTTTGAATATTCAAAATTCATTAAAATTGCTAAAATAAGAATTTTCAATTGGTTTTGATTTTCCTGGTTGTTACATTATATTCAAAGCATTTTTTTAGAAAATGAGCACAAAACAGTGATGGATTTGGACTATAATTATAAATTCAAATTAAGTGAACAAATCTATTAATCTCAAATCCCAGTGACTATCAATCAGTAAATCCTAACATATGATAAAATATTAACACATTTCACAAGTATGAAAATGGATTAATAGGATGGTTTTTACACACCAAAGGGGATTTCATATAAATTTTTAGTTATTTAATTTCCGTTTTCTTTTCTTTTCATTTTAATTTTAAGAGCACACTAACCACGCATAACCAGATCTTGGATTTTTAAACGAGGTCAGACGTAGCTTAAATTATAAGTAGTCGCTTAACCATGCATGCCCAGATCTTGGATTTTTAAATGAGGTTAGAGTAACACTTATTATTCAAAATTCTCCTTAGTCTATAAAACCAAGATGGAAGATAGAAATATAAGGGTAAAGAAATGGTTACGAAATAAACTTCTAAATTAGTCGTATTATGAAATATGCTCAACTGTACATGGATTTTAAAAAAAATCAATTATTTCTTATTTTGAAAAATAATATAGTCAAATCTCCATCACCAATTTCGAAACTATAAATTTAAGATGATTTTTTTTAAATAAACTCCCCACATTAATATAAAATCATGATGGATGACAGAATGATGATAAAAAAAAGACGGTCATGAAATATGTGCCAATTAAAAGATATTATAGAAACTATTCAAAAATCATAAGAATTTAAATAAATTTCCTCTTGTTATGAAGTATACTTCAGTCACAACTCATTATAATTTCAAAAATCTGATATTAGTTTTGATGAATTCTAAATACAGTTCAGTTTGGTTATTGATTTCAATTTCTGAATAAATAATCAATAAATGATTTTAAAATTGAAAATATCAATTACAAGAGACATTTGAAAGATATATGCAAGATAAGACTCAATTTAAATCAGATTAATCAAAAATATATGAATGTGGAAAGTTTCCAACATTTCTAAATTGATATCACTTAGGGTCCTAATTGATCCATAGTGGTCAATGAAAAACAAGCACAAAATTTTCAGTTTAGAAACACTAAGCACAAGCAGGCAAATCTAAAAATTTAGTTCCTTTATCAGAGCAGCATAACAATCAGTTTTAGGACAATATTTTCAAATATGAAAATTTCATATTTATTTGTATTAAGCATAGGAGACGATCAGAGATGCACCAAAGAATTTTCTAGAATAATTACATCAAGCATGAGAGATGATTCATGACCCAAGATTAAAAACAGTTTACTTGAAATCACTTGAAGAGATGCGAAATTTCCGAGATTCGATAAATAAATCACACAAGATTATTAATTCAAATCCATGAAGTGTGAGAGATTCTGATAACAACAATGTCAACTGATTTCAAACAAATAAATATTCAATCCTAATGTTCATGAAATAAAAGTGAGTTTCAAGATGCAATACGATGATTCAAGCCAAAAAAATTCAATTCATAAATATCCAAACCAATCCAAAAAACCAATGAAATTATCACAACTAAAAAGTAGTAGTGTATTGTAATGAATATAATTTTATAAGTCTTTCCAAAATGAATTAGAAGAAACTAAAAACAACAAAGGTGTGTGAAATTACATTTATTTTCCAGATCTTCAAAATTTTAGAATTCAAATTAACAGTGTTCAAGATATGATAAGAATGCTTCAACACTGTTATGAATTCATTAAAAAATTAAACATCAAAAGAATTGCAAAATATTTACAATTTTAAATTCAAGATTTGGAAAGGAAGGCATAAAAAATGTTACAAATGATATGGTAGTTTCAAAATGAGTCAGAGTTTAAGCAGAAGAAAGAATAAAAGGAGTAGAAGGAGGAATAAGTAAGGAAAAATAAAAATAAAGAATATAAACCAAAAAATGTGAGTTCAGAGATCATACCTGATTTACATATGACAATATTGATTCTCTAACTCGGTAACCTTGGCTAAAGAACAATGAATGTTTCAAAGATAAGGAATTACTTGAATGTAGTTTGTCTTTTGCAAAGTTGTTCCTCAGCCTGTTTTGATACCTAAGCACTTAGAGGATCGAGTGGTCTAACAAAATTTGTAAAACCACTTATAATTTCATTCACATGTTTTGTTACCCAAGCCTGTTTGCATAACAATCAATCTGTATTTACTTTTGTACCCTTAGGAACCTAAATTGGTTAAAATTTAATCCAACCTGTTTTATTTCTTTTTGGGACCTGTAACGTCCTTATTTTTGGCCGTCAAATATTTTATTCTATTTATTTTTTTAAATATTATATTTGGAATATTAATGGATTTTAATATTTAATTCGATATTAAAAACGAAGGTTGAACGTTATGTATATAAAATTATAAATCGAGTTCGAAATGGCACGGCAGTTCGTAATATTGAATTTTGAACTTCAACTGGATATACAGGATCCAATATAAGTCGGATTTCTGTGAAACAAGAAACGTTGGGACCATATCGATTATAATTTCCATATGAAAGAGAAAAACTCAGATTTCGTATTTTAGATTGTTAGTTATGGTCAAATCAAATTTTGAAATAGTCGCTATGGAAATCGTTATTTAATTATAGGCCTTTTAAATAGCCATTTTGCAAAATGACTCTGTTTTCGACGAAACTAGTTTCGTTGGGACCGTAACGTTAAATTATTGCATGGTGTTAAAAGGCGTGGCAAACCGATGTCGTATGTGGCTACGACAGCCAGAAACGCCTGTTCAATTTCTGTTGCGCGTAGTTAAATTTAATAAAGGGGTTTTGAGTACAACTTGAGCAGACAGTCGAGTTAAGCCGCGAAACCAGTTCCATTGAGTTCGTATTGTCGATTAGAGTCAGGATTGGTATATAGCTTGTTATTTTTAGAGACCGGGTAATTTGGCGTTAAAAATGGTATTGCGGTGCGCAGTAAAAATAGCCTACCGGGCAAACAGCCTCAGAATGCGACGAAACTGGTGCCGTTGGGTTCGTATTGAAAAATTATTGTATGATTTCGAAGTTTCAAATTGATTTGAATTATCTAGTGATCATGAAAATTTTAAACGCGTGTTGATTTCCGGTTTTATAAAGGAATTTTTTTCAAACGATGTCGTATTTCAACGAAACTTGTCCCATTGGGCTTGGAATACCTTTTTACACTAAGATTAGCCTTTTAATCAGAAAACAGAAATTTTATATTGTGGTTTCTAACACGATTTCTCCATGACGAATTTTGTAACATTATAATATTAATAAAACTATCCCACCACTTACAGTAATTTTCCTTTTGGCTTACGTCCCTTTCCCTTTCAATTTCTTGCGCCCAACCCATTTGCTTTACTTGCATCCCAGACAAACACTTTACTTGAGATTCATCACTACCTTGCTTGCCACAGATTGTTTTGAAATTCTCTAGACCACGTAATAGCTAATCTACTCCTCTGCAAGCCTATTTTCCTACAACGTGGACACCACGAAAACTACTGTATAAATACACTAATGCTCAATTCTTTTCTTCGGTGCCTCCATTCTTCTCTTCTTTTGCCTATAATGGAAAACCGCACCTCCTCAGCAACAAAAATCAATATAAAGCCCTCTTTATTTCTATCTTCCTTAAATCCAACCTTCTGCAAACCGCACATCAGTGCAAGAAAAAAAAGGTAAAAGTGATGCAAGAAAAAGAAATGGAAGGGAAGATCGGTGTATGTGGCGAGAAATATAGTGGTGTGGGTTTAAAGTGGGAGGCTTGTTCACGATGGAGTGCAGCATGGACGGGGTATGGAAAGGAGGTGCATCGGAGAGCTGAAATGAAAGGTGGCAGTAGGCCTTGGATTGCGTTTTACAGGAAAAAAAAAAGAGAAGCTGGGCATTGCATGGAAGGAAGAACTTCCATACGTGAGAATGGCTAGTGCGTGAGGGAAGGAAGAGCGAAGAGGCGGGTGGACTGAGACGCATGCTGACTTCGGCCTTGTTCTAAAAAAATGACGTTGGGGAAAGAAGGAAAGGAGGGGAGAGCAACTGTCTGTAGAGGGAAGGTGTTGGGGACGAGCTGAGATGTGGCTGACGTCGTCGGATGGAGCTCCGGCAGTTAGCACAAGGGATGGTGGTAGGCCGGAATATGGAGGTGCGTGATGGGACAAATGGTGGGAGCCGTTGTATTGAATGGCATCAGCAAGATGATGAATAGGGATATGCAAAAGGTGCCCAATCCCTTTTACCTATTTCCTAATCATCATTAATATTAGCCTAATCATTCCTTTTAAAGTATGTTTTACAAAGTTATATCATATTATGTATAATGTAGTAATAATTGTTAATTGGCGAAAACAATTTAGAAGTGCATACCCATTTGCATATGCCTAATTAAAAGTAAAACATGTCTAAACCAGTATACGTAATCTGACCGGTCACTATATTCACGCCTAACCAATTTGCACCACTTTTGACGTTGCATGCCACCTATCCTTCCACGTACAAATATATTTTTATTTAACTAAACGTACAATATGAATTTTGGCAATACTTTTATAACGTTTTTATCAAAGAAACGGTTATATGGTGATCCTAACATTCCATATTATGATTCTTTAAAGCATTGAAATAAGACCAATTAAGGGAATTCAACTACTGATACGTTATAAAATATGTAAACATGTTTTGTAATTTTACCGTCCCTAATCCACGCCTAATGAAGATTTATAATAAATGTTAATGAGTGATTTGTAATTATTATTAAGTTTAAATAATTGTAAGTGAATGTCGTGTTAAAGTTATTTCTTGGCTATACTGTGCAGATTGAACGAAGCAGGTGATGTCGAATCCATATCAACAAGCGCAACACGATGAAGCCGGTTTGGGCAGCGTTAGGCGTTGTTGAGAGTTTTAAAACACTTGTTTTAATGTGACGGCCGGGAATCTCGCTCAATCCGAATCAGTCGCTAAACCGATCTAGACCGTTCGAAACGCCTGATTGTTTCGAGAACACGACAAAGTAGAACGCAGATGGGAGAACATTTCATTGTATATTACAACAATGCATCAGATTACAAGAATATACAGAGTATGAATAAATAAATATTACACAAAAAATATCGGAGATTACAATACATTACATAGCAGCGGAAAATAATACAATACACAACTAGAAGAGATATACGGATACAAAGCTTTCCGGATATCATTCCAGCTGTAAACCAGGATCCTGTGAATATAAATCTGCAAAACTAAAACTACTAGCTGCCCGTGTCAAAATAAGGGCACCCAGAGTTTAGGTTAAAACAATAAACTCCAGGTCAGTCATAGGTGGTATCAGAACTTTGGTTTACAAAGCTCAGGAACAAGACACATTAGAACCATACGAAAGAATTCATCAGATATTGGATTAGTAATATCCAATTAGAATGACTCGTTAGAGAGAGGATCAGTAGTATCCTAGAACGATTGTGAAGAGTATATTTTTAAAGTTGAAAACAATTTTGTTTTGAAAATTTAAATCAATTACTCATATTTGATTATTTATTTATATGAATTTGGACAATCCAATATATAAAGATTTTGCATATATGTCTTGCAAACGTGTATTCGAAGTTTTAATGTATTGGATAGTTATAGGATCGCACTCTAGTTGCTCGGGGATAATTCTGGTGGCGGGGCACCATCGCCAGTATTTATTTTCGAGTTTCGAAAGTGAGATTTCTATATATTTCCAATTAACTGGTGTGAGAACCGAAACTAGATAGGGCTTATTGTTGTGATTTGGCATCAAAAATCTGATTTTTGACTATATATCAAAATTATGAATTTGAAACGATAATCCACTAAGTGATTGATGTTTGTGTTGTTTGTTTATTTGTTTGATAATTTTGCACCATATAGCCCAATTGAATCAAATAGTGAGTTGTGTTGAAAATTTGTAGCATTTGCTTGCATATACATGTACTTACATTGAACAGGTCATAGCAAAGAGGCTAGAGCAGAAGAATAAAATTTGTTTGCCCGACAAATAGGTACATGTTTATCATAATTTACTGTTTTGTTTGGGTGATGATGATTTTATGAGCCAATTGGCTAGCCGCTTCGCTTTTTCTTTTTGAGATCAGAGGGCCTGTATGGCAATTTCGGGATTTTCCCGTGCTCCCGGTGCAGGGGAGGTTATGGCGAAATTTTTCGAAAATTTAGGGTGTTAGCCAAATTTTTGAAAAAATTGAAAAGTTCTTAGAAACTGAAAAGTTGAAGAACTTAAGCCGTAGTGAAAATACTGGAAGTTGAGTTGATTTGTGAAACAAATTTCGGCTTCGTTCCTTTTCGGGGACGAAAAGTTTTAAGTGGGGGAGATTGTAATAACCCGGAAATCTGGGCCAGTTTAAAATTTTTATTTGGCAATTTTAGTGAATTTTGATTATTTAAAATGAATTATTTTAAATAATATCAACGAGAAAATTTCTTTTGAATAAAATTCAATCGTATATAGTTATATAGATCGACAATAGAATATAAATAATTATTTATAAATATAAAAGGAATTGAAAATGGGCGGTAGTTCGATAATTCGATTTCAAACTTCAATTGAACATACCGGGTGCAAAACAAACCGGATTTTAGTGAAACCAAAAATAATAGGATCTAATTGTGACTATCTTTCCAACGAATCCGAAAAATCAAAATTTCATAGTGGGAATCAAAATATATGTCCAGTTGAAATTTCTGAATAGTCGCTATGGAATTCAGGCCCTTAAAAATGGAAATTTTGCAAACGACCTCGGATTTCGACGAAACCACTTTTGTTGGGTCCGTGATGTCAAATTATTGCTAGGTTTCAAATTTCATAATTTTTCGAATCAATATGTGAGCGTGGCAAAGGAAACGCGTTTGACCAGTTTCAGTTGATTTTAATCGACTGGAAAATGGCCATTTTTCAAACGGTCTCAGAATTCGATGAAACTAGTTTTGTTAGGACCGTATGGTCAATACGAAGCTAGAAAATATTTTTCTGGAATTTTTCGGGTTAGTATGTGGCCCCGGTAAATCGAAATGCGCGTTCAAATTAAATATATAGAGTTATATGTTGATTTTGACGAAAACTGATCGAAACGATCGAATAAGCTTACGATACATATCCCATTGTGTTCGGAATGGGGTTAATTAGCTAGGGACGACAGTCGGTGGGCTCAATTTTGAGTTCGAATTAAAAAGTTTCTTTATGAGGGAATTAAATAAATTAAATAAAATATATAAATTTACATATAGCTCCCCTTTCTCTTCTCCCTCCCCGTCAGTTAACAAAAAAAAAATTCCTCGAGCCCCAGACCTAGCCGCCCCCGGACTTCGCTGCCGCCATCACGTCGTACCCTCCCCCCCCCAGTGATCGCCGCCTTCCCTTACCTCCCTCCTTCGTGATCAACGCGATCCTCCTCTCGCGGAACCCAAACTCCGAAGCCCCACCCCCTTAAACCGCCTAAAACTCCACCGCAGGCCATGCTAGGCCCCACCGCCACCACCTCGTCGCTGCACCACCCCATCAGCCGACCCCCGACGCCATCAGCCCCCCCTCCCCTTCGATTAAAACACTGTAAGTTTTGTAACACTCCTTTTTCTTTTTTATATATATAATTCGATTCTCATTGCTTAAAGTTTTCTGAATTTATTTTATTATGTTCAATAAGAATCTAATTTTTATGCTAGGAAAATATATGATTTTTAGTTGTGAAAATATACGATTTTTAAACGAGAAATGGTCGGATTTTTGAAAGAGAAAGGTAGGATTTTTAATTCGAACAAAGGTAGGATTTTTAATTTAAACAAAGGTAGGATTTTTATGATAGTGAGGATTGATTTTTAACATGATAAAAAAATAATAATAGATTTTTATATATTGAATAGCGAAGTAAAAATATGATTTTTATATATTGAATAGCGAAGTAAAAATATGATTTTTATATATTGAATAGCAAAGTAAAAATATGATTTGTATATATTGAATAGCAAAGTAAAAATTCGATTTTTACATATGTAGAGAATAAGGGCAAAGAAAGTGACAAGAGGCAAGAACGGCGAAGATTTCTACATAAGAAGAGTCGTGGGATTGGATTTAGCTTATCTGTGAGAACTTCTCACCTTTTAATTTAATCTTCTAGTTATATAAATATATACTAGGATGCAGACGGTGTTTAGTAGCACCCGACACCCGTCGTCCACAGACCATGGACGGCTTGTATGCTTGTTTGTTTGATTTTGATGTGTAGTTGATTGTGGAATGTGATGTGAAATGAAATAAAATATTTATATAGTAAAAATATTTTATAGTTAAAAATAGAATTTTTAACGTGTATATGGAATGAAATAAAAATAAACAAATCGGATGATTTGTTTATATACACACATTAACTGATATTGATTGGGACGATAAATTTTACACATCGCCCAACTGCACAAATAAAATCTATGTTTGATTGTTTGAAACCCCACATGGGTATTGGGATGATATATGACATACACTAATCCCAATAATTAGTTGTATGTCGATCGATTGATTGACAGACTGTTATGAGCGTTAAATATTTATATTTGATGCTTATACAGTGTCGAATGCACTTTGGATGATGGTTGATTATTCATCGTTGTTATTGTGTAATGTGGTGTAGAAAATCCATATAATTAACATTATATGGTAATTGATTGGGCTTCATTCCAGTTTTGAATAGAAATATTTGAAAAAGAAATATTTGAATAGAAATATTTGAAAAATAAATATTTGAATAGAAATATTTGAAAAGGAAATATTTGAAATAGAATATTTGAAAATAGAAATATATGAAGCCGTGTTGATTAGATTGACGCCATTTTGACGTGAACGATATTTATATCGATTTTATTCATTATATAATGAATATCGAAAGTGATTTCAAAATCTGATATTTTGAAAAGAATTGAAATTGAATAGAAATGAATTCGAATTGAAATCGGATAGAAATGAATTCGAATTGAAATTGAATTTAATTGAAAACGAACTGAAATTGAATTAGAAATCAATTTGAATTGAAATCAATTTGAAATGAATTTAAAACGAATTTATATTGGAATATTCAATTTTGATTTGAAATTGAATATGAAGTTGAAACCGTTTTGAAAATGAATTTTAAAACGAATTATAAAGCACGTTTTGAATTGAAATCGACGAAGTATATATTATATATATTATATATATAATATAATGGCCTGAACAGAACGCGCCGCGCTGCGGTAGTTCGCGAATTTCGACCATTGACTTCGAATGGATATTGCGGGAGATCCGACCGTCGGATTCTCCTGAAACCGGAACCGTTGGGTTCGTATCGAAAAGAGATTTCTAACGAATATTAGAAATTTGAAATCTAACGGTTGGATTTGGAATTATGTCCAAATCAAATTTGGAAAAGGTCGCTGTAAGTGTAGTTCGATGGCCGTTGACAGAAATCGACTGTGCGGGCCTTGATAAAATTATTAAAAATAGTAATAATTTGTGTAAAATCATAAGAAATGATTTGTGAAGAATTGGGATGAAAAACTCCATATTTGAAAAGATAAAAATAGTTTTTTATCGAAATGAACTAGTTTTGAACTAGAATAGTAATTTATTTATTTTTAAAAATAAATAATGTGAGTTTGAAATGGTTTTGAAATATAACCAGAATTTCCAATAATTGAATTGGAATGGGTTTGAATCGAAATTGTCTTTGGAATATTTCGATGTTGGATTTCGTGATCATACAGATGTTGTTATGGAAATTTGAAAGATATGTATATATATCATTATTTCCAATACGATATTTGTTGGTCGTAGAATTTGATATTGAATATAAGCCGATATATTTTCTATTCAGAGCCTCGTATTTAATATCAAATGTGATTTGGGTTTGTCGTGAATGGTGTCTTTATTAACACTGTTCTTGAACCCAGTTGAGAAAAGATTAAATCTTTTTATTTAGATTTAATGAAGTGTCCCAATTAAATAATATTTAATTGGAATTGAACTGGCATTGATTTTTGGGTTTATCGTGAACAGTGTTTTAAATAACACTTGTTCTTTAACCCGGTAATTAATGAATGTGATTTTGGGTTTATTGTGGACCGTGTTTTAAATGACATTGGTTCTTTAACCCAGTTAAAGACAGGATATTGATTTCTGTGAAGATTAAAACTAAGTGGAGTTTTAATGAATCTTTAATTAGATTGAAAAGATCGAGAATGGAGTATCACCAGTTTTGCTCCAGGCGATAGTTAAATCTTTAATTAGATTTGAACGTGAAATGGTAATTGAATTTACCGATAACACCGTGGTGTTAGGTATGAAGTATTACCAGTTTTACTTCATGGGATGAATAGGTTGGGATTGGGAAATTAAAATAAATGATTACTTCGGTGTGGTTCGCTAATCCCGACTAGTTTGAATTGATATTCAAAGGAGATTAAAGAATAAATTTAAAGAATTTATCTTTGATAAAATTATTGGGAACCTTTCCCAAAATATAAGAATATTTGAATAAAAGAATATTCTGAATTGGAATGAGGCGTATGTTGTGTTTGTGTAAAACGTGTTTATTATATATATATATATATATATATATATATATATATATATACGCGAGTTGTTCAGAAAGACCGGGTTTATCCCATTCTGAATAACTGATTCGACGTGGTGTCGAGGATGAAGACAGTGGTTGAAGACCGGAGGTCTTCACGTCGTTTGGGTAGTTACTGATGATCTTGATTGGGCTGTACACCCAAGAAGATGGAAACAGTTAGTGATCGTCCAGAAGTACTTGGAGATCGATGGATACAGGGGGTACTAGGTGCCTCTGGTTTCGTTCAGACCCAGAACGAACTTGTAAATGGACTGTGTGTCTGACATTGGATTTTAGTCTGTGTGATTGATTTCTATTAAATATATATCTGTTTGGCGGCGGAGAATTTATTCTCTTGCTTAACGCCCTTCTCTGAGACGTACGAGCTCAGGGGTTATATACCGATGGATATCAAACGCATGGAGTGAATTGCCTGTGTGGCATGCCTAAGTGGCAATTGATCGAGGCTTCTGTTGAAAAGCAAAGTCTTGTGGTTGATGATCAAAGCACCGCCTGTGTGGCATAGCTTTGTGTAACGTGAATTCGCGAGCCTCACACCCCGGTTGTGAACCAGAAACGGGAGAGGACCTCAGGGAGGGCATGCGTTTCCTTCTAGCTAGGGTGGTGTCAGTGACCTACCAGCCCTGACATTTATATACTTTTCACCTGTGTGGTTGTTGGTGTTGCGAGGCGCCTCGGTTAGATCGGACGATCCGGTCCGATGGAGCCATTCGTTGGCTCAATTACGCCCCAAAGGGCGGGAAAACGCAGTGTTCAGGCATTTTAATCCACATCAGTGGACCGGCCCCGACGATCCAAGGGCCCACCTGAGTCTGGGTCCTGAGACATGGGCTAGATTGTCTCGAATCGGTAGAGGACTATCTTTTGCCTCGGTTCATAGAAGGAAATCCAATTTCCAAATACGTGACATTTGCGGTTTTGATTGTAGAGCCTAGTATGGCGACATGATATATGGTACCCATGCCGTCTATGATTGGTACTTATGATTTGAAGTTGTTTTATACACTATACACTTATAATAGTATCAAATGATTTGTTTTAAACGTATCAAGCATGTTTGGCTATTATAAGGGAAAACCATATCCCCCGGCTTGCGTTGCATTGTGTGATAGGACCTGGGTCTTATAATAGCTTCATTTCTATTTATTTATCATTGCGCTGTTGTTTTATGCACTGGTGTTCTTGGGAGGAAACCCGTTCCGTGTTATACGGCGTGGTCCCTTGATATACCGAACTTTAAAATAAAGATTAACAACTGTTTTAGTTCTCACACCAGTCCCATGACTGACCTGGAGTTTATTGTTTTAACCTAAACTCTGGGTGCCCTTATTTTGACACGGGCAGCTAGTAGTTTTGGTTTTGCAGATTTATATTCACAGGATCCTGGTTTACAGCTGGAATGATATCCGGAAAGCTTTGTATCCGTATATCTCTTCTAGTTGTGTATTGTATTATTTTCCGCTGCTATGTAATGTATTGTAATTTCTGATATTTTCTGTGTAATATTTATTTATTCATACTCTGTATATTCTTGTAATCTGATGCATTGTTGTAATATACAATGAAATGTTCTCCCGTCTGTGTTCTACTTTGTCGTGTTCTCGAAACAATCAGGCGTTTCGAACGGTCTAGATCGGTTTAGCGACTAATTCAGATCGAGCGAGATTCCCGATCGTCACATTTAATTATGATAAGTTGTTCTGACAACAACTGGAAACACAAGGTGAGTTAAACTCACTCAGTTTTTCCCTTACTTATATTTTATATAAGTCGGGTTTTATAATTGTGTGCTATACTTGTTATTGGTTGTTTGTTTGTTGGTTCATAATTGATTTTATATTCATGTATGGATTGAACAGTTATTTTAAACGTTCATTTAATTTAATTGAAACTAATCGTTATTTCAACGATTAAATCCAAGTGAGGTTACTTACCTCAGTGGTTACGTTTACAACACTATAAACGTTATAAATAAATAGTGAATGCTTGAATTCTCTGTTATTAACCCTTATAGTTATTTTTAACTGTTATTATTGAACTGTTATGTTAACTATTTGGATAATTGATTGGCCATATTAAAAGGAGTGATTTGAATTGTGATAACCGTTATTTTGCAGGGAATAACAGGTTGGGTAATATTGATAACATTTATCAATATGATAAAATTGTTGTTATGAAATGTGAAATTAGTGTAGATTTCATGGTTTGGTACTATAGTAGCCATTTTCCTCTTTAGCACCGTCGATGAAAAGAAATGATTTTCGAAATCAATATTAAATGGATTTCGAGCGGTTTCAAAGTTACAAATATATTTTTATATGATTTTAAAACGCAACGCTTATGGCAAAGATAATAGTCGAAGCTAAATTTACAAATTTATAACTAACAGAAATGTAGGAGATTATCAACTAATGTTTAAACAATATAAATTTATCGAATTGGCTATTTAAATGTTGAAATGATTTTGTAAAAGCCTTATCGATCGGAAGGGAAGTTTAAGTGTAGTTCAAAATAGAATCATTGGATCATGAATATACGAGTATGTGTAAAAGGGTTCAAAGAGAAATATTTTGTTATAAATGATCGTTTTTAGTAAACGGTGTTTCAAATTTTATGAAATGTGACTAAATGACATTTCGTGAATGAGATTAACAAATCAACGGATTTGGAAATGAGTGGTGATTTGGAAATGGGATTTCATATTTAAAATGGAATCAAAGTTGAATTTATAAATGGAATTTATAAATGTATTTTATAAATGAGATTTCGTCAAATAAATGAAAGTGAGTTATTCTGAGGTTCAGAATGCAATATTCTGAAGTTCGAAATATTAGCTAAAAGTATGAGAAGTTAAAGATTTGAATAACGACAACGAATGTTAGTTGTCGATAATGAATTGGAAATGGGATTTTAAAATGCAGTTAACAATGTGAAAATGAAAAGGAATGGTAAGGGGTTGTTTACAAAAGATTTTGTAAATGGAAATTTATAGTTTGGAAATGAAATCGAAGTAGTAAATAAAATTAAGGGATTGTAAATGCGATTTGTAACATTTGTTACAAATGAGAGAGCTACTTTAGACATGAGATTTTATAAAGGATTATCATGTTTTAATCAATGACCAAATGGTCGAGCATGAGTTAAAGAGAATGTGGCAAGTAAAATGGGTTTGAAATGAAATTTGTAAACGATTGCTACAGATGATAAATTGAATTGTTTGACAAATATCAATATAAGGATTTGAAAAAGGATTCAACATAGTAATGGTATTGGTATAAGATTTATAAAAGCTTTGTTTTTAACAAATGAAATTAAGTTAGTAAAAATGGTTTGTAATAAAAAAAGGGATATTAAGGAATTTTTATAAGGATTCTATTTATAATAGAATCAAAACTCATATCATATTGTAAATGATTATTAATATAAATCGAAAGAGTTTAATAGGAGTTTACATAATATTGGTTAAGTTAACGTGGTTGAGATTTTATATAGTGTTTCAAAAGGGAAATGTGTGGTTAATAAACTTTTATTTTTCCTGAAGATATGAATGTTGTTGGTCAAGGTCTGAGAGGTAAATAAAATACTCCAACTTGAACGACTTCATGATTATCCAAGAACGATATTAGTTTATAAACGAGAGAGTTGAGGGAAACATAAGTTATGATTTCCGCAGATGATATTATAAACTGTTTTCAAAAAATTTATAAGTTAAATAAAATAAATTTGGAGAATATTCTTATTTTATAATAAAAAATAAAAGCGATGCTGAAATATGGGTAAAATTGAAGAATAAAATAAATAAACGCTTCATTGAAGAGGCTAAATGATACTGAATATTAGATTAGCGAATCCATTTTCTTTTATGGATGAATGATTGTTCTATTTGATAGTTAAATAACCGACTATAAAATTTGTCCCATAAGATTGTTGGTACGGAAAGACCGGGATCGAATATACATTCGAAAACCATTCCGTCCAGCAAATACGAATACGTAAAGATGCTGATTCAAGATGGTGCTATTGAAGACCGTTGATCTTCATAAGCGGAAGGGTTGCTTAAAATATCTGATTGCAAGCAGAGATAAACAATGATTCTGTCGTGGTTGGAATCTACGGATTCGCAAGGACTTCTCGCTACTGATTCTCAGGGTGATTCCTAGAATGCAGTAGGAGGGTACCTTCGGTTCATCCTGTTCCTGGGTGACTTGTATGGATGAATGTCTGACAGAGTATTTCCAGAAAAATCACGTACATTGATTTCTCCAACTGCACCAGGAGTGGAAGCGGAGAAGGAAACTTCTTTTAGCTAACACGTAATGTTTTGTTGTGGACGTCAATTAGTGATTCTGATGGATCTGACGATGTGGCTTTCGAAGTGAATGTGACGTACTGATAAAGTGTAGCCTCAAGCCTCATCAACCGGGAAATGACAAAAATCGGGCAGGCAGCATGGCTATGTAGGTCACTCCCATTAGGGTGTATAATAACCTATCTAGAGAAAATTTAATTCCTTCTTTAATCTATTTCGATGCTGTCCCTTATCGGGAAACGGTGGTTTGAGCCCAACCGTTGGTGATATACATTCGATACACTCAAGCGAAATGAGTGGTCTGTCTTGTGAGGGTCGGGTTGCAAGAAGTTCATGTTGAACCCAGTGTATTTGCCTCTAGAGATACACTATCGGCAGGTGGTCCCATACCTTGTCATAGTTAGAATCCAATCTCCAATAAGTGCCCGCGGTTTTGATTGTATACTATATGTGGAGCGTGAGATGCAAGCGTTCCACTAGATTCTATTTACTTGTATTTAGACATTACTATAATATCAGACAAGATATTGGTTTCAAAATATTTTGGGTTATCGTAAGGTAAAAACCGTCCGTGTTTATGTATGGATTTGGTCTTACGATTATCCTTTTCTTTGAAAAAGATTTTGACTTAAAAATCAAGTTGTGTGTTACCTTAATACTGTGCGAGTTTTGCTCACTCTGGTTCACCAGACTTACCCAGTGTTTTGTAAATGCTCGGGTTAGCCCCAGGTGTACAGGTTCAGGTTATTGAATGTTGTGAAGTCCAGAGACGAGCTGGAGATGTTCAGACGTATGATATTATATAACTACTATTCCGCTGTGTGATTGTATATGAGGACAGGTTATATAACTGTCCAGATATGTTGATGTACTCTGATATTGTAAGTTTCAATTCAAGCTCTCAGTAAAGATTTATTTCTGTATTATATTTTGTTCTGCTGCGATGTGAGACTCTATGTTGTGTTGGTCCTTCTTCTTCTTCTATTCTAATATTTCTTTCTTTCTTATCTCACCCTCTAATATCCTTTCTAATAGCGTTCCAGTGTTTTCGGTGTTGGCAAGATCGACATGAGATACGATAAAGGTATTTATGTTGATTTTCAGGGCCGAAATTCTTCTGGTCGTTACAGTGGTATCAGAGCTATTAGTTTAGTGATAACCTTGGCTCTGTGGTATAACTCGATAGAGATGGGGTTAGTAATACCTTAGATCGAGTTGAGTATTTGTATGAGAGCGTATTTGTAAATTTTATATACAAATGTTTTATGTTTTGTAAAGAGGGTAAATGAAATAATTTTACCCAAAATATATCTTTGTATAGAAAAGAAACGATTTTATTATATTGAGGTATTGGGATGGTTGATTGATTTGAATGATATTCAAATTTGGATTAGGAATTTGAATTGAATTTAACTTGGTTGAGTGAAATTAAACTTGAGAAATGATGTTGAGATCAAATAAAATTAATTTGGATTTGAAATTTTGATGAATTGTTATTGAAATATGTTAAGCCAAAGTAAATATAAATATTGAATACAAATTCAATTGTTTTGGTGGAGCTGGTGATACCTTGGTTGTTGATTGGTGTTGATTGGGTGTTAGATTGGTTGAATATAAATTCATCAATTGTTTACCAATAGAGTTGAATGAATTGGAAACTAAATTCTAGAATTATAAATTCAAAAGAAAACACATATGAAGTAAAACTGGATAATTTAAACTTGTGTTTGCAAATGAATAATAATATATGATTATGGGACTTATCTTATTCATTCTGGTTAATAAATAAAGTGGCATTTAAATATTTCAGTTAATTATCACTTATGTGTTTAATTAAGCAGAGTACAGGTGTCATATGGCCCTGAGATTTGATTTGGTTGAACAAATCGCGATAAATTGAACAGGTATGCTCAACAGCACTTACGAAAGGTACGCCTATATATAAAATTTTCGGGTTTTGATTTTTCTTTTACAACCATGTGGGTCGATGTATACATATTATTTGTTCCTGCGATATCGCATATGTCACTCCGTGCAGGGGAGGCTCTGCCAAATTTTTCCGGGAATTTAATGTGCTAGAAAATTTTCGACATTTTTGAAAATATTTATTTACGATATTGAATTGGTTTCTAATTTTAAATAAATGGGATTTGAAAATTTATGGGTTAGTAACGTTCTTTCTTACCTTAGCAATTTCGAGGTCGAATTTTTTTTAAGGGGGGAAGAATGTAACGTCCCGTATTTTTGGCCATCAAATATTTTATTTTATTTATTATTTTAAATATTATATTTGGAATATTAATGGATTTAATATTTAATTTGTTATTAAAAACGAAGGTTGAACGTTATATATATATATATATATATAATTATAAATGGAGTTCGAAATGGCGCAGCAGTTCATAATATTGAATTTTGAACTTCAACTGGATATACAGGATCCGATATAAGTCAGATATTTGTGAAACAAGAAATGTTGGGACCGTATCGATTATAATTTCCATATGAAAGAGAAAAACTCAGATTTCGTATTTTAGATTGTTAGTTATGGTCAAATCAAATTTTGAAATAGTCGCTATTGAAATCGTTATTTAATTATGAGCTTTTAAAATAGCCGTTTTGCAAAATGACTCTGTTTTTTATGAAACCAGTTTCATTGGGACCGTAACGTTAAATTATTGCACAGTGTTAAAAGGCGTAGCAAACCGATGTCGTATGTGGCTACGGCAGCCACAAACGCCTGTTCAATTTCTATAGCGCGTAGTTAAATTTAATAAAGGGGTTTTGAGTACAACTTGAGCAGACAGTCGAGTTAAGCCGCGAAACCAGTTCCATTGAGTTCGTATCATCGATTAGAGTCAGGATAGGTATATAGTTTGTTATTTTTAGAGATCGGGTAATTTGCGTTAAAAATGGTATTGCGATGCACGGTAAAAATAGCCTACCGGGCAAACAGTCTCAGAATGCGACAAAACTGGTGCCGTTGGGTTCGTATTGAAAAATTATTGAAGGATTTTGAAGTTTCAAATTGATTTGATTTATCTAGTGATCATGAAAAATTTAAACGCGTGTTGATTTCCGGTTTTATAAAGGAATTTTTTTCAAACGATGTTGGATTTCAACGAAACTTGTCCCAATGGGTCTGGAATACCTTTTTACACTAAGATTAGCCTTTTTATCAGAAAACAGAAATTTTATATGGTGGTTTTTAACACGATTTCTCCATGACGAAGTTTGGTACATTATAATATTAAAAAAACTATCCCACCACTTATAGTAATTTTTCTTTTGGCTTACGTCCCTTTCGATTTCTTGCGCCCAACCCATTTGCTTTACTTGCATCCCAAACAAACACTTTACTTGAGTATCAATTCATCACTACCTTGCTTGCCACGGATTGCTTTGAAATTCTCTAAACCACGCAACAGCTAATCTACTCCTCTGCAAGCCTATTTTCCTACGACGTGGACACCACGAAAACTACTGTATAATTACACTAATGCTCAATTCTTTTCTTCGTTGGCTCCATTCTTCTCTTCTTTTGCCTGTAATGGAAAACCACACCTCCTCAGCAAACCAAAATCAATACAAAGCCCTATTTGTTTCTATCTTCCTTAAATCCAACCTTCTGCAAACCGCACATTAGTGCAAGAAAAGAAAAAAAAGGCAAAAGTGATGCAAGAAAAAGAAAGGGAGGATCTGTGTATGTGGCGAGAAATATAGTGGTGTGGATTTATAGTGGGAGGCTTGTTCACGTTGGAGAGTAGCATGGACGGGGTATGGAAAGGAGGTGCATCGGAGAGCTGAAATGAAAGGTGGCAGTAGGCCTTAGGGCATTGCGTTTTACAGAAAAAAAGAGAAGCTGGGCGTTGCATGGAAGGAAGAACTTCCATGCATGAGAATGGCTAGTGCGTGAGGGAAGGAAGAGCGAAGAGGCGGGTGGACTGAGACGCATGCAGACTTCGGCCTTGTTCTTAAAAAAAAAGAATGACATTGGGGAAAGAAGGAAAGAAGGGGAGAGCAACTGTCTGTAGCGGGAAGGTGTTGGGGACGAGCTGAGACGCGGCTGACGTCGTCAGATGGAGCTCCGGCAGTTAGCGCAAGGGATGGTGGTAGGCCGGAGTATGGAGGTGCGTGATGGGACAAATGGTGGGAGTCGCTGTATTGAATAGCATCAGCAAGATGATGAATAGGGATATGCAAAAGGTGCGAAATCCCTTTTACCTATTTCCTAATCATCATTAATATTAGCCTAATCATTCCTTTTAAAGTATGTTTTACAAAGTTATATCATATTATATATAATGTAGTAATAATTGTTAATTGGCGAAAACAATTTAGAAGTGCGTACCCATTTGCGTATGCCTAATTAAAAGTAAAACATGTCTAAACCAGTATACATAATCTAACCGGTCACTATATTCACGCCTAACCAATTTGCACCACTTTTGACGTTGCATGCCACCTATCCTTCCACGTACAAATATATTTTTATTTAACTAAACGTACAATATGAATTTTGGCAATACTTTTATAACGTTTTTATCAAAGAAACGGTTATATGGTGATCCTAACATTCCATATTATGATTCTTTAAAGCATTGAAATAAGACCAATTAAGGGAATTCAACTACTGATACGTTATAAAATATGTAAACATGTTTTGTAATTTTACCGTCCCTAATCCACGCCTAATGAAGATTTATAAAAATGTTAATGTGTGATTTGTAATTATTATTAAGTTTTAATAATCGTAAGTGAATGCCGTGTTAAAGTTATTTCTTGGCTATACAGTGCGGATTGAACAAAACATGCGATGTCGAATTCATATCAACAAGCGCAACACGATGAAGCCGATTTGGGCAGCATTAGGCATTGTTGTGAGTTTTAAAACACTTGTTTTAATTATGACAAGCCGTTCTGACAATGACTGGAAACCCAAGGTGAGTTAAACTCACTCAGTTTTTCCCTTACTTATATTTTATATAAGTCGGGTTTTATAATTGTTTGCTATACTTGTTATTGGTTGTTTGTTTGTTGGTCTGTTGTTGATTTTATATTCATGTATGGACTGAACAGTTAAATTAAACATTCATTTAATTTAATTGAAACTAATCGTTATTTCAATGATTAAATCCAAGTGAGGTTACTTACCTCAGTGGTTACGTTTATAACACTATAAACATTATAAATAAATAGTGAATGCTTGAATTTTCTATTATTAACCCTTACAGTTATTTTTAACTGTTATTATTGAACTGTTAGGTTATCTATTTGGATTATTGATTGGCCATATTAAAAGGAGTGATTTGAATTCTGATAACCATTATTTTGCAGGGAATAACAGGTTGGATAATATTGATAACATTTATCAATATGATAAAATTGTTGTTATGAAATGTGAAATTAGTGTATATTTCACGGTTTGGTACTATAGTAGCCATTTGCCTCTTCAGCACCGTCGATGAAAAGAAATGATTTTCGAAATTAGTATTAAATGGATTTCGAGCGGTTTCAAAGTTACAAATATATTTTTATATGATTTTAAAACGTGACGCTTATGGCAAAGATAATAGTCGAAGCTAAATTTACAAATTTATAACTAACACAAATTTAAGAGATTATCAAATAGCGTTTAAACGATATATATTTATCGAATTGGATATTTAAATGTTGAAATGATTTTGTAAAAGCCTTATCGATCGGAAGGGAAGTTTAAGTGTAGTTCAAAATAGAATCATTGGATCATGAATATACGAGAATGTGTAAAAGGGTTCAAAGAGAAATATTTTGTAATAAATGGTCGTTTTTAGTAAACTGTGTTTCAAATTTTATGAAATGTGACTAAATGACATTTCGTGAATGAGATTAACAAATCAACGGATTTGGAAATGAGTGATGATTTGGAAATGGGATTTCATATTTAAAATGGAATCAAAGTTGAATTTATAAATGGATTTTATAAATGAGATTTAGTCAAATAAATGAAAGTGAGTTATTCCGAGGTTTGGAATGCAATATTCTAAAGTTCGAAATATTAACTAAAAGTATGAGAAGTAAATGAAGTTAAAGATTTGAATAACGACAACGAATGTTAGTTGTCGATAATGAATTGGAAACGGGATTTTTAAATGCAGTTAACAATGTGAAAATGAAAAGGAATGGTAAGGGGTTGTTTACAAAAGATTTTGTAAATGGAAATTTATAGTTTGGAAATGAGATCGAAGTAGTACATAAAATTAAGGGATTGTAAATGCGATTTGTAACATTTGTTACAAATGAGACGAGCTACTTTAGACATGAGATCTTATAAAGGATTATCATGTTTTAATCAATGACCAAATGGTCGAGCATGAGTTAAAGAGAATGTGACAAGTAAAATGGGTTTGAATGAAATCTGTAAACGGTTGCTACAGAAGATAAATAGAATTGTTTGACAGATATCAATATAAGGATTTGAAAAAGGATTCAACATAGTAATGGTATTGGTATAAGATTTATAAAAGCTTTGTTTTTAACAAATGAAATTAAGTTATTAAAAATGATTTGTAATAAAAAGGGATATTAAGTAATTTTTATAAGGATTCTATTTATAATAGAATCGAAACTCATATCATATTGTAAATGATTATTAATATAAATCGAAAGAGTTTAATAGGAGTTTACATAATATTGGTTAAGTTAACGTGGTTGATAGTTTATATAGAGTTTCAAAAGGGAAATGTGTGGTTAATAAACTTCTATTTGTTCTGAAGATATGAATGTTGTTGGTCAAGGTCTGAGAGGTAAATAAAATACCCCAACTTGAACGACTTCACGATTATCCAAGAACGATATTAGTTTATAAACGAGAGAGTTGAGGGAAACATAAGTTATGGTTTCCGCAGATGATATTATAAACTATTTTCAAAAAGTTTATAAGTTGAATAAAATAATTTTGGAGAATATTCTTATTTTATAATAAGAAATAAAAGCGATGCTGAAATATGGGTAAAATTGAAGAATAAAATAAATAGATGGTTCAGTGAAGAGGCTAAATGATACTGAGTATTAGATTAGTGAATCCGTTTTCTTTTATGGATGAATGATTGTTCTATTTGATAGTTAAATAACCGACTATAAAATTTGTCCCATACGATTGTTGTTACGGAAAGACCGGGATCGAATATACATTCGAAAACCATTCCATCTAGCAAATACGAATACGTAAAGATTCTGATTCAAGATGGTGCTATTGAAGACCATAGATCTTCATAAGCGGAAGGGTTGCTTAAAATCTCTGATTACAAGCAGAGATAAACTGTGATTCTGTCGTGGTTGGAATCTACGGATTGGCAAGGACTTCTTGCTACTGGTTCTCAGGGTGATTCCTAGAATGCAGTAGGAGGGTACCTTCGGTTCATCCTGTTCCTAGGTGACTTGTATGGATGAATGTCTAACAGAGTATTTCCAGAAAAATCACGTACATTGATTTCTCCAACTGTACCAAGAGTGGAAGCGGAGAAGGAAACTTCTTTTAGCTAACACGTAATGTTTTGTTGTGGATGTCAGTTAGTGATTCTGATGGATCTGACAATGTGGCATTCGAAGTGAATGTGATGTACTGATAAAGCATAGCCTCAAGGCTCATCAACCGGGAAATGACAAAAATCGGGCAGGCAACATGGCTATGTGGGTCCCTCCCATTAGGGTGTATAATCACCTATCTAGAGAAAATTTAATTCCTTCTTTAATCTATTTTGATGCTGTCCCTTATCGGGAAACGGTGGTTTGAGCCCAACCGTTGGTGATAAACATTCGATACACTCATGCGAAATAAGTGGTCGGTCATGTGAGGGCCGGGTTGCAAGACGTTCTTGTTGAACCCAGTGTATTTGCCTCTAGAGATACACTATCGACAGGTGGTCCCATACCTTATCATAGTCAGAATCCAATCTCCAATAAGCGCCCGCGGTTTTGATTGTATACTATATGTGGAGCGTGAGATGCAAGCGTTCCGCTAGATTCTATTTACTTTTATTTAGACATCACTATAATATCAAACAAGATATTGGTTTCAAAATATTTTGGGTTATCGTAAGGTAATAACCGTTCGTGTTTATGTATGGATTTGGTCTTACGATTATCCTTTTATTCGAAAAAGATTTTGACTTAAAAATCAAGTTGCGTGTTACCTTAATACTGTGCGCATTTTACTCACTCTGGTTCACCAAACTGACCCGGTGTTTTGTAAATGCTCGGGTTAAACCCGGGTGTACAGGTTCAGGTTATCGAATGCTGTGAAGTCCAGAGATGAGCTGGAGATGTTCAGACGTATGATATTATATAGCTACTATTCCGCTGTATGATTGTATATGAGGACAGGTTATATAACTATCCAGATATGTTGATGTACTCTGATATTGTAAGTTTCAATTCAAGCTCCCAGTAAAGATTTATTTCTGTATTATATTTTGTTCCGCTGCGATGTGAGACTCTATGTTGTGTTGGTCCTTCTTCTTCTTCTTCTATTCTAATATTCCTTTCTTTCTTATCTCACCCTCTAATATCCTTTCTAATAACGTACCAGTGTTTTCTGTGTTGGGAAGATCGACATGAGATACGGTAAAGGTATTTATGTTGATTTTCAAGGCCGAAATTCTTCTGGTCGTTACAGGACCCAAAATTGTTCAAATGGATTGTTACAAAACAAGATCTCATCTTGAAATTTCCTTTGATATTTCTAGAACCCAAAAAAACAAGTCAATCTTTTCCAAAGGTTTTTGAAGAATTTTTGAAATCATGGAAACTAAGTCCATATTTTTTTCAGAGTAGTCAATTGATTTTTCAGTAGCAAATTCAATGATTTTTCTCTATTTGAAAATCTATTCAAACTCTGTTCAAGAACTTTAATTTTAGTTTTCAAAATATTATTCTCATTTATTAACATAGAGCAACAGTCGATCACAATTTCACTCATCTCATAATCATTTTGTTTCAAGATTGAATTTTGATTTTTAAAAAGTTTGATTTTAGCTTTAGACCCAGAAATATCATATTCAAATTGATTTTGCCTTTCAAACTCAAGTTCTTCAAATTTCTTGAAATTATCAATTTCATTTTCAAGCTCATTTAAAATCAATTCGATTTTACAAAAAAATTATTT
This sequence comes from Allium sativum, assembly GCA_030737875.1. Lineage (NCBI taxonomy): Eukaryota > Viridiplantae > Streptophyta > Magnoliopsida > Asparagales > Amaryllidaceae > Allium > Allium sativum. The sequence continues at coordinate 649,805,314 of CM060923.1, forward strand.
CTCAAGCACCTCTTGTTAGGAATTTTTCACAGTTTCAAAATTCTCCAATTCCTCTCGCAAAAAATTATTTTTACAAATCAATTCATCCTCTTTTTCTTTTAAATTCATGATTTTTTTAGGCTTTTGCCAGAAATCTCATATTCAAATTGATTTTGCCTTTCAAACTCAAGTTTTTCAAATTTCTTGAAATTACCAATTTCGTTTTCAAGCTCATTTAAAATCAACTCGATTTTACAAAAAAAAAAATTCTCAAGAACCTCTTATTAGGAATTTTTCACAATTCTCAAAATTCTCCAATTCCTCTCGCAAAGAATTATTTTTACAAATCAGTTCATCCTCTTTTTCTTTTAAATTCATGATTTTTTTTGCAAGCTTTTGAAGATTTTTATTTTGATGAACTAAATCATTTTTCAAACTGAAATAACTTTTGCACTCAAAATTTGAAGAATTTTTAGAGTGTTCAAGTTTTGATTCCAAGTCATAATTTTTTCCACTTAACTCATGATTCTCAGATTTTAAGTTTTTATTTTTCAATTCGAGGTTCTAAACAAAATTAGTAAAACCTTTACAAAGATGAATTAGATCTTCATTTGACAAGTCTCCATTGTTTGAATCATCATTTGTTGAGTCTTCATGTGTAACTCCTGTTAAACACACATCTGAACTTAAATCGGTCATTGAGGGTTTTGAGCAATTGTCAATTCTTCCGTACAAAGCTTTGAGAGTTTTCCAGATTACTTGTGAAGTTAAACAATTGGAGATAAGTCTATACTGGCCATCATCAATATAAGAATACAAAATATGAGTAGTCCGAGAATTGAATCCAATGTTGTTCCCATCTACCATATCATACCGATTAATAACAATATCCCAACATTTAATATTAACAGATTTTAAAGAGTTTTGTTAATGTCACTCCAAAAAGGTTAAGGCGGTCATTTTTCTTAAATAAATTTTTTTAATTAAGGGGAGGATCACTGGACATAGCCTCCACATAACAATTTCAAAAATATAAACCAAAATGACCTTTTGTTATTTTAACTTAATTACAATAAAAAGTTAAATAAAAATAAAAAATTCGACAAACGACCACCGTTTTAACATACCACAAGTTACAATAATAGTTCGGCCATAAGAAACCAAATTTTACTCAAAAAAAGGCAGACACTACAACAAAAATACCTTTTTATGATGTTTAAAAACCACTATAAAAACTTTCTATGGCGATTCTATAAACATCATAGATCAACATGTTGTTAAAAGTCAAGTGGATATTATAGCATGCAGTTCTTGCAATGGAAAACCTATTATTGTTGCCATCTTAAAAATGTCATATTGGTGCAACTGCTTTTCTATAACTTGTGAAACATGCTATGAAAAGTTTTTGTGATGCAGCCAAACACGCTATGGAAAGTTTTTATGATGCATCAAAACACGCTATGGAAAATTAACTACTATCTATTACAGCATCGTTTTGTTGTTGTAAAAATTGTTTATTCCCTGAAAAATATTCTGTATAGCAATACAATAATGCTATAATATTACAAAGCTATAACAATTTTTCTTTTCATTGCACAGTTAGAACGCTGTACAAAAACCCTATTGCAACATTTTGCTACAATAACATTCAAAATTTACAATTTCTAATTCTAATAATATTATAACAATTCAAAAAAAAAACATATTTGTCATATTAATCTAAACAGACAAATAGAGTTATAAGCAGAGTCTTCAACATCGATCCCTTTGCTCCACGGGACTAGCCACCCTTATGCAATCCCCTACTACTTCTTCACCAGCAACATACCATCTTGCATTCAACCACAACCATTCTTACTTTATTACCTGCCAATAACTTTTGCCACATTGCCATCAACTGCAATTAACCAGCATAACAAATAGTTATGTGATTATAAGATAACTACAACTTATGCTTATCAATTCGTAATGCAAATAGTTGTGCCTCCACTTAGGATGCAAAATACAGGCCTACTATTTATTGAAGATTACATGCATGCTTATAGAAGTCCATAACAATTGCAAATCAAAACATTCAAATTTGTCATCCAAAAAAACCACATCATCACAAGCCTTGCATACAAAACTGCAACACCCTACTCCAAAAACCCACTTAAAGCAATCTTAAATTGGACTATTTTCAAAGCAAAAATTACTTTCTGGATAGCTAAACATTTTTCTAATCTTATTTCTCCAAAGAACATCCCTATATTAATCCTAATGTACAAAAAATAAAGCTCGACAAGCCTAAAATTTCCTTATAGCCTTGTTATTGACATTGATAGCTGCAAAATTAAATATGAAAAAAGGTGCCAAAAAATTAGGGATTTAGAGATGTGTACATACACTTATCTAATTCAAGCCAATCAATGTTCTATCTGAATACACAGGAACAGTAAAATAATGAGAAGGCCATAAATTAATGGATTGTAAAAAGAAATTCTAACTCAACAATTGTGAGAAGCTATATAGGCATCTGCATACAAAAAACGATGGTGTAATGAATTTTTTCCAAAATGGTATGTAATAATAAATTCAAAAACTGTAGACAATTTTTCTACCCATATGCCGCTTGGGTATGTTGTTAATAGGATCAATTAAATAACCATTCTTCTAACACCCCACCTCCGCTAGGGTCACTCACAAAGGGCATGCACTAGTTTTGGAGGAGCGTTATCGAGGTAAACAATCACAGAAATATTACAAGACAGAACATAAATAAAACAGCGGAAGAATCAAAAGCTAAATTTCATTACTTTCAAAAAGAGTCAAAACCTTTTACATCCAAAGTACCAACTATCATTTTCCATTACAACATGTTCTGCCTTGAATAAATAAAGAAGCATAAAACTTAAAACAACAAAAGTAGCTTAATTCCCCAAAGGTAGCATAAATGCAGCCCTAGCATAGCTTAAGATCAAACCGTACATTAGCTAGACCGAAAGCAAGCGAAATCCAAGCTAAGTGCTAGAGTTTCCTCCCTGCGAACCTAGGGGAACGAAAGAAAAAGAGGCGAAAGAAAATGGGTCAGTCATAAAGACTGGTAACGTAACAACCTGTATTTTAATAACATGTTAAAACCATAAATCAAGGCAGAATTAATTTTTAAGTCAAGAATCAAGGGAAACGGTTGCTTCATTGCGTTCGTCTCGAAATTCTGCTTGGAAACGAGTCCGAGTTTTCGAGAAACGGAGTCAGTATGAGGGAGATATGACCCTACGAAGTTTAAAGGATTTTCAGAACAGAAAAACAGCTCGAATTCAAATTCAAAATTCGAATTCAAACCCCAGCGCAGACTAGGCTAGAATTTTCATGCTAAGGACCAGCTCGACCTGGGGGTCGACACTATGGTCGACATCCCAGAGATCAGGTCGACCCTATGGTCGACCTGGGGGTCGACCTGGTGCTTGAACCCTGTTTTGAGCCTAGGTTCATTCTGATGTTTCTGGTCTCGTTTTTAGTCTAGACTCGTTCACCTAATCCTATATAAACAGCCCCCTAGCCCCATTCTCTTTACACCATTCTTCTTTAAGCTTATGCTGCACAATTTTTTGATGGACATGGCTTCTTCTTCTTAATCAAATTAAAATAAAACACGAAGACTATTTCTTGAAGACTACGGCTAGGAATTGCATATTTGGGATTTTCTTCTACAATCAAATCGAGATTCAACAATTCAATGACTAGTTTCTAGATTTGACTTCTGCATCTCAATTTCTTAGTCCACGATCTGTAAGTTCTAGTTACTTTGAGATTTAAACTTGTTAATTGTAATTTGGACATGAGATAGAGTGAAATTGGACTTAAGTATGATAATCGATTCACATCTATTCTAGTTTCCATCTTGGATCTTGACATTTGGGAATATTGCTATGAAATCAGTTTGGACCTATTCATGTTGTAAATCAAACCCTTTCATGTCCATAACATTATCGTGCCTGTGATGTTGAATCAGTCTATTATTTACAAGTTTGGGACTATCACCTTATGCCATGACTATCACCTTATTATGCTAGATTTGAAATCCTGTTATACTCTATAAGCCAGTGATGTTGTAACCAATTATCTCAAGTTATATCATGCTAGTCTTGTAATCCCTTTTATCACTTTATGCTCGTCCTTTGTTCCTATCATAGTTTTGATGTTATTCCCTTTATTTCTGGATCTGGATTTACTTGTAATTTAGATCGATTCACATTTACATGCGATGGGAATACGATTTGGGTAGATTAGGAAAAACATGAGTTGGTTACGAACAATGAATCATGAACTTGACAATAGGCTTAAGTTGAAACATGGAACTTGGTATGAAACTTGACATGAAACTTGTCATGAAACTTGACACGAACTTGACATGAAATTCGAACATGGACATGACACTAGAATGAACTTGAAAATGGCCAACTCGAGGTTGGGTTGAGTTTGCAGTGTAATTCTGCCTGGAACCGCTTGGCAAATCCAGTGACTGCAAACAGTAGGATCCAATGTGGGTAGTTGGTCATATCGCGCTTGAAACCCGAGGTCAGACTGAGTTGTGGTGTAATTCCGCCCGGAACCGCCCGGCATATCCAGTGACCACAACAACAGGTCTGACGTGAGAGGTTGGGGTGCATTAATGAATTAATGCCACATGATAGGGTTAAGTCGTTAACATGAAAGACAACACTTAACCAACTTGACACATGATTAGTGGGGTTAAGTCAAGAAATTGAAAGACAACACTTAACTAACCTGACATGTTAGACTAATAAGGGTTAAGTCACGAATTTAAATGACAACACTTTAACCTGTTGGTCGAAAACCCTAGTTACGCGTTCCATTTCAGCAATAACCCACTTAGATGTATCAGGGTACCCCGGAATTAGGCAGGGTGGGGCACGATTACTGGGCAGATTGTAAGCGACCAGAACGACGACTGAGTTGGTGCGCTAGTGTAGGTTCAGGCGGACTATGGTCGTGCACGTAGTCGGAGTTGAAAAAGCAGGCATTGGGCATCAATAGGTTTTGCACTGTGCATGCTTGATTCATGTGAAGTAGTTGGCACCCTAGGGCTTGATACACCCTATGGTGTACATAGCATAAGGGACTACATTCATGATAGGGCCATATGACACAGACACACGACGAGCTAGAACTTGTAGGGTGCCGATCGATTAATGGATCGTTCCATAGGACCCCGAAATGGGTCATTTCATGATATTGGGCCAAGGGATCATTTCATGATTAATATATGACATGGGTTTGGGATACTAGTACAGTTCGTGCAGCGAATCTTGAACATGCGATGCTATACTTGATTTATACTTGAATTATCATGTTATCTTAGTCTATCTTGCCCATCTTGCCATCATCCTTATGTTTACTTTCAGTTTATACATGTCATGTTACTTTTACCTGTTTTTATGCTGAAAGTCATTAGGACTTACCAGTCTTTATGACTGACCCATTTTCTTTCGCCTCTTTTTCTTCCGTCCCCCCCCCCCCCCCCCGGTTCTCAGGGAGGAAACTCCAGCACTTAGCTTGGATTTCGCTTGCTTTCGGTTCAGCTCATGTACGGTTTGACCTTGAGCTATTCTATGGATGCATTTCTTCTACCTTTGGGGAATTAAGCTACTTTTGTTGTTTTAAGTTTCATGCTTCTTTACCTACTCAAGGTAGAACTTGTTGTAATGGAAAATGATAGTTGTTACTTTGGATGTAAAAGGTTTTGCCTCTCTTTGAAAGTAATGAAATTTAGCTTTTGATTCTTCCGCTGTTTTATTTATGTTCTGTCTTGTAATATTTCTGTGATTGTTTACCTCGATAATGCTCCTCCAAAACTAGTGCATTCCCTTTGTGAGTGACCCTAGTGGAGGGGGGGGTGTTACACTTTGTATCAGAGCAGAAGGTTACCAGACTATGCAAAAGTTTTTAAAACCATCTAAAACTACTTTCAAAACCATTTACGAAGAAGCATTTTTCAAGAAAAGTTTTGTTGTATTTAAAGGCTATTACCCAAAAGCCATTAGCACTATCCTTTGTTTTCTCGTTTGAATCTCTTCTTTTTCATTTCAGCATGTCTGGGAATCTTAACCTACCAGTGGGCGTGCCAATACCTGGCTGGTTCAGGAGGTACTTAGAGGCTAGGGCCAATGATGCAGGCCCAGCAGATATTCATCTTCCAACTGTAGAGGTTCCTCCTCCTCCTCCTCGTGCAAATGCTTTCTCAAAGATTTGTAGAGATTTGAGGGCTATGTGTGGAAAGGATTTCAAGGGAACTGAATCATTCGTAGAAGCGAGGAACTGGCTCAAAGAAACAGAGGATATGTTCGTTATCTTCGAGGTGGACGATAGGCAGAAGGTACAGTTGGCGGTATGGTTGCTCAAAGACGAAGCTTCCTATTGGTGGGAAGTCACTAATTCTGAAAGACCTGTTGACACATGGATGGATTTCAGGATAAGGTTTGAGATGAAATTCCTCTCACAAGCTGAACGAAGTCTATAGGTGGAAAAGTTCTTATCTCTTAAGGAAGGAAGTATAACGGTCAAGAAGTACGTCAATCAATTCAATCAGTTGGCCCGGTTTGGACTAGACTTAGTGAATACTCCTCTTAAGAAGGCTCTCTGTTTTGTCAAGGGATTGAATGAGCCACTTCACAGCTTGGCTATGACCCACATACCTATGGGGGCTACTTACGAAAGGTTAGTAGACGTGGCACACTAAAATGAGAAAGACAAAGGCAAGAATGAGGCAAAAGCAGAAGTGCCTCAAGATAAGAAGGGAGAAGGGTCACAGAACAAGAAGGCTGATCCAAAGAAAGGATGGAAGAACAGCAAACCCCATGAAAAAAGAAAGTGTAATTTGTGGCATTCCTGGACATCTGGTCAAAGACTGCAGGAAGAAGAAAAGGAAGATGTGTGGCTGTTTCCACTGTGGTGAGGCAGGACACATGGCTAGGGCCTGCCCAAGGAAACAAGGGTAGGGAGCTGGACCATCTTCTGGAGGACAAGTCCACGCTCTCATGATACCTCCGCAAGAACGAGGTAGAATTATTTCTGTCAAAAGTTTAGTCTATCTTTTTGATCATCCTGTTCGAACCTTGTTTGATTCTAGCGCATGCATACTTTTATTTCTTCTGATATTGTTGATACTTTGCACCTAAGTACTAGTCTACTTGAGGATCCCATCATTGTTTCAAATCCAATTGGTGGCTCCGCTCATTTATCTATGATTTGTGTGAATTTGAGGATTTCTATCTTAAGCGTAGAATTCACGTGTAGTGCTTATGTTCTCGGATTTATGGGATATAGTTTGATTCTAGGCATCGATTAGCTGTCCAATAATGGAGCCATTCTCAATTGTGAACAAAGGGTAGTTAGACTCATGACTCGCCTTAGTAGTACCCTTGAAATTTCTTGTAACCCTATGGGTCCTATCATGTTATGTTATCTAGAATCTCTTGACTCGTCTATCGATGATTTGCAATCAGTAAGGTTAGTCCGAGAATATCCCGATGTCTTTAATGAGGTTAAGGGGTTACCCCCTAAACGCGAGAAAGATTTCCATATATATCTTGTTGATAATGCTAAGACAGTTTCTTTGCCCGTTAGACACATGGCCCCGCGAGAGAGAAAAGAGCTTAGTAAGCAAGTTAAGGAGTTGCTTGAGATAAATTTCATTAGGCGAAGCATTTCTGAATGGGGTGCTTCGGTGGTATTTGCTACTAAGGCGGATGGTTCGCTTCGTCTATGCGTAGATTATCATGAGTTAAACAAGATGACTAAGAAGAATAGGCACCCACTACCGAGAATCGACGACTTGTTCGACGAGCTTGTAGGAGCGTTTGTTTTCTCTCAACTCGATCTAGCTACAGGATTCCATCAGCTTAGAGTGGTCGAGGATAGCATTGATAAGACTGCGTTTAGGACTCTGGATGGTTTCTTTGAATGGCTCGTCATGCCGTTTGGTTTAACGAATGCACCCGCGTACTTCATAAAATTGATGAGTAGGGTGTTTAGGGAGTTCCTTCACAAGTTTGTGGTAGTCTTCATGGACGATATTTTGATCTTCTCAAATGATGAGGAAGAACATGCTAGACATCTCAAGGAAGTCATGGATACGCTTAGAGCACACGAGTTAAAGGCTAAGTTCTCCAAGTGTCATTTTTGGAGAAAAGAAGTTTGGTTTCTAGGACATGTAGTTTCTAAGCAAGGTATAGCTGTGGACCCTGCAAAGGTAGCTGCGGTGCAATACTGAAAGTTCCTAAGAACACAACGGAAGTGAGAAGCTTTCTCGGTTTGGCAGGCTACTATAGGAAGTTCATTAAGGACTTCGCTAAGGTTTCAGCCCCTCTTACTAGGTTAACGAAGAAGAACCTAGCCTTTGCATAGGACATAGAGTGTGACGTTGCTTTTCAAAGGCTTAAGAGAGCCCTTACCATAGCTCCAGTTTTGGCATTACACGACGGAGGTAAGATGTTTACAGTGTACACAGATGCGTGCGGCACGGGATTAGGCGTTGTCGTAATGCAAGAAGGGAAAGTGATATGCTACGGGGGCAAACAACTTAAATTTCATGAGAGAAACTATCCCACACATGACTTGGAATTGACCGCGATTGTTTTTGCGCTTAAGTCTTGGTGCCACTATCTTCTAGGTGAGAAGTTCGAGTTGTATACCAATCATAAATCGCTTAAGTACCTCTTTTCGCAAAAAGATTTGAATCTAAGACAACAGAGGTGGATGGAATTCTTGGCATCGTATGACTTCGATATAGCCTATACCCCTGGCAAGGGTAACGTTGTAACAACCCGTATTTTCAATAACCTGTTATAACATAAATCGAGGCAGAATTTAATATCTGAATCAAGGGAAAACGGGCTATGCCATTGCGTTCGTCTCGGAAAAATACGCGAAATAGAGTCCGAGTTTTTGAAAATCGGAGTCCGTATGACCCAGTTAAGGCCCATTGAAGTTTTCAGAAATTTCCATGTCAAAAACAGATTTGAATTTCAAGTTCAAAGTTGGAAATTAGGGCAAACTGGCGCAAGCGGGAAAATTCCCACCAGGACCCCCATGTCGACAGGCATGTCGACAGGGTCCCCAGGGTGTCGACAGCCCTGTCGACAGCCCTGTCGACACGGGGTGGCCGGGCAGTTTTGCCTGGCGCACCATTTTGGGTTTGGTCTGGTCTTGTGGCTTGGTTCTAGAGAATTCCGAAATCTGATGGACCTAATTCAACCTAGGGTTAATCCTATGGTCTAAATCACTAGCCTAATCTATAAATAAGACCCTAACCTACCCTAAATCATTCATTATTCATTCTAGCAACTAAACTATGTCAAAATCAAAACTCTCATGGCCTCCACTCTCTTCATACAATTCCTAAACAAATTCCTAAGAGATTTCCATGCATACAAGTATATTTAGGCTTGTATGATCCTCCTTAACTTGCATTAAAGTCTTGTTTCTCTATTATCATCATAAAGGAGGAGTCTTGATCAAGTTTGCTTGCATTTTGGGGTTTTATTTTGTTGCATAAGGGGTTTCTTACATTTGCTATACTCATTTGAGTTCGCATAAGCGTTGTAAGCCCTCTTACCTTCATTTTAGAAACTCTAAAGTTAATATGTGATGAAAGTTGGGATTTATGCATGTTTAATAAGTTATGCATGCTTATGCGAGTTCACTATGCTATGTTATGCATGTTTAATAAGTTATGCATGCTTATGCGAGTTCGTTATGCTATGTTATGCATGTTTAATAAGTTATGCATGCTTATGCGAGTTCACTATGCTATGTTACACAAGTTTAACAAGTTATGCATGTTTATGCAAGTTCACTATGCCTTGATTTGCAAGTTTAACAAGTTATGCATGTTTATGCAAGTTCACTATGCCATGATTTGCAAGTTTAATAAGTTATGCAAGTTTATTTATGCAAGTATGATATGCAAGTGTCATATGTTGTGCAAGTTTGTTTATGCAAGTTTGTTATGCAAGTATGATATGCAAGTTGCCATAAGTTATGCAAGTTTTATTATGCAAGTTTGATATGCAAAGTTGTCATATGGTATGCAAGTATGCTTATGCAAGTTTGGGATGGTCATGTGGTTCATGTTAACATGTTATGCATGCTTTTGGGCCTAAAAATGTAATATGCAAGTGTATGAACACATGAATCTTTCATATGCCACCATGTTGAACTTGTGGCTCTAACACTTTTTATGTCATGATTATGCCAAGTTCCCTCTTTCTATCCTTTATGCGCTATTGCGTTATGTGAGCGATGGGATTGCGTTTGGGGTTGGGTAAACTTAAAGGACATAAAAACATGAGCTTGGGAATTTACCTATTAAGTTAGGTCTACCCCTTGGGAATTTACCTATTAAGTTAGGTCTACCCAAGTATTTGTTGACTTGTAATTATGTTTTGAAATAAAGTGGACATGACACTTAGGAAACATAAGTGTGGCCAACTCGAGGTTGGGTTGAGTTTGTAGCGTAATTCTACCCGGAACCTACCGGCTTAACTAGTGGCTACAAACAATAGGACCCAATGTGAGAAGTTGGTCATGTGTACCTTGGACCCGAGGTTAGACCAAGTTGTGGTGTAAAGCTACCCGGACCCGCCCGGCTTAACTAGTAACCGCAACAAAGTCTAATGTGAGAGGTTAAGGCACAATCAAATTAATTAATGCCTCATGATTAGGGTTAAGTCAGGGTCCACTAATATTTAATCCGTTTGGGGGTTTGAGGGATTGAAATGAGGTTACACTTAACCAATTTAATCCGTTTGGGGGTTTGAGGGATTGAAATGGGGTTACACTTAACCAATTTAATCCATTTGGGGGTTTGAGGGATTGAAATGGGGTTAAGTTGTGAACTGTCGGTTACACTTAACCAATTTAATCCATGATTAGTAAAGGGTTAAATCGCACTTAACCCTCTTAGGAAACCCTAGCAACGTGGTCTGTTCCAGCAGTAATCCCAGTTTGGTATCATCACAACCCTAGAGGCTGGGCTAGGGCGGGGCACGATTACTGGACTGATGTAAGCGACCAAAGCGACGGCTGAGTGGTACAGCGGTGCGGGTCCAGGCGGGCTACGGACGTGCACGTAATCCGGTATTGGACAAACTCGAGGCACGGGTACCAGTAGGCTTAGACTGTGCATTATTGCTTCAGTGTCTGGGGTTGACACCCGAGGGCTTGATACACCCGAAGGTGGACCCAGCACAGTCTGACTACATCCATAGGTGGGCCGTATGGACACCAACACTTGACGTGTTAGGCTTATAGGGAGCCGATCGACTAGACTGTTTGGTTGGACCTTATATTAAGGTCACTTCATGTTATTGGGTCAAAGCTTGGGCCAAGGGATCAATACCTGTTATGTTGGTTTGCTAGTACACCGTGGTGCAGAACTTAACCTTGTTTATGCGATGACACCTCTATCTATCTTGTAGTTAATTTATCATGCCAGTATGTTGTTATCTATGATCATCTCAGTTTCCATCAGGATGTTAACTTTATTAGTTTATAGACTGATCGTAGCAGGGCTTACTCAGTCTTTTTGACTGACCTGTTTTCTTTCGCCTCTTTTCTTCCGTCCCCCCCCCCCCCAGGTTCTCAGGGAGGGAACACAGGAGCCTAACTTGGATCTTAGCTGCTTTCTTGGATAGCTCATGTATGCTTTGGACTTGAGCTCGCTATGGTTTTTCCACTTTGGGGATAGCTACTTTTATGTTTTCCTTTTCAGTCAGATGATGTTATTTTATGTACTAGACTTGTTTATTTGGGAAATTGACATTATGATGTAGCAGACTTGTTTTTGAAATGGTTTAAAATTCTTCCGCTGTTTTATCTATCTACTTACTCTGTTTATTTACACACACACATATATATATATATATATATATATATATATATATATATATATATGTCATGTCCTGCCTTGTTATATCATTATGCATGTTTACCTTGTTTTAAAACGCCCCACCAAAGTCAGAGTTGCTCGCAAGAGCCACCCTGGCGGAGGTGGGGTGTTACATTTGGTATCAGAGCATATGGTTTACGAGAAGGGATAAAAAGGTTTTTAAAACTTTTGAAAAACTATTTTCAAAACCAAGTATAAAGTATTTTCCAAAGAAAAGTCTAGTTATTTTTAAAAGGCTATTCCCCAAAAGCCATTAGCACTATCCTTTGATCCCTCGTTTGAACTCTTTTCTTTTCGTTTCCAGCTTGTCTGATAATCTCATCTTGCCCGAAGGAGTAACAATACCCGATTGGTTTCGTCGGTACTTGGAAGTCACGGCACCGGTCCCGGGTGTCTCTAATGTTGTCTTTCCAGTCAAGGCCGCTGTTCCTCCTCCTCCTTCCGTATCTGATGTTCCTCTTCTCCCTCAGCCTCCACAAGCGGATTTTGCGAAAACTTGTAAGAACTTTAGGATGATGGGTGGCAAGAATTTTAGTGGAACAGAGACTTTTGTAGAGGCAAGGAATTGGTTGAAAGAGACCGAAGATCTTTTAGCCACCTTTGATATAGGTGACCGCGGGAAGGTTTTATTAGCAGTATGGTTGCTAAAGGAAGAAGCTGCACGTTGGTGGGTAGTCACCACCGCTACTAGGCCAATTGAGACTTGGGATGATTTTAGAGGAAGGTTTGGACTGAGGTTCTTAACACTGAAGCAAGGGGACATGACTATTAGGGAATACATAGATAAGTTTAATCAACTGGCTCGAGTCGATTTGGACTTGGTTAATACAGCTCAGAAGAAGGCCCTACACTTTGCTCTAGGATTAAACGAGCCATTACATGGTTTGGCCATGTCTCATATACCCTTGGGGGCGACTTTCGAGAATTTGGTGAATATGGCCCTACTTCAAGAAGAAGATAACAATGATAAGAAAGAGGTCAAGGCAAATGAGTCTCAAGGCAAGAGGGTAAATTCCGGGAAACGAGGCAAGAATAACAACAACCGCAAGGACAAGCCAAGAGAGAATAGGAAATGCAACTTCTGTGGTAAAGTTGGACATATATCCAGGGAATGTAGGAAGAAGAAGAGAAAGCGGGGCGAATGCTTTCATTGTGGTGAGTTTGGACATCTCAGCAAAGATTGCCCGAAGAAAACAAGGGCAAGGTCAGACTCAGTGTGCGGGACTATCTGGAGGGCGAGTTCATCCCCTCAACACCGTTCTTCCAGCTCATGATAGAGGTAGTGTTTCTGTTGAAAGACTTGTTCTGATTTTTCCTGTTCGTACTTTGTTTGATTCTGGCACATCGCATAGTTTTATTTCATCTAATCTAGTTGAAAGTTTGCACCTAAGTACTAGCCTAGTTGATGATCCCGTATGTGTTTCAAATCCAATTGGGGGTTCCGCCCAATTGTCTGTGGTCTGGGTGGATTTGAAAATTTCTATCCTGAGTATAGAATTCTCGTGGGATGTTTATATTCTCGGTTTCAGGGGATATGGGTTGGTTTTGGGCATGGAATGGTTGTCCTGTTTTGGAGCCATTCTTGGTTTTTGTGCATAGGGTTGTGAGGCTCATGATCCGCCTCGGTAATACCCTAGAAATTTCTAGTAACCCTATGGATCCCGTCATGTTATGTTATCTTGAAATCCCTCGACTCGTCTATCGATAGTTTGCAATCTGTGAGGGTGGTCCGAGAATATCCTGATATCTTGGGTGAAGTGAAGGGGGTTATCCTGGACGTGGGATAGATTTCCGCATTATCTGGTTGGTAATACCAAGCCAGTTTCGTGGCCGGTTAGGCACATGACCTCACGAGAGGAGAGTTGAGAAAGCAAGTCAAGGAGTTGCTTGAGAAGAACTTCCTGAGACGAAGTATTTTCGAGTAGGGTGCTCCAGTAGCATTCGTTACTAATGTGGACAGTTTGCTTCGCTTGTGTTGATTATCGTGAGAAGAATAGACAACCATTACCAAGGATCGATGATTTGTTTGATCAGCTTGTAGGAGCATCTGTTTTCTTTTGATCTAGCTAACGGATTCCATCAGCTTAGGATGGCTGAGGATGGAATTGACAAGACTGCGTTTAGGACTCTAGATGGAATTTTTAGAATGGCTAGTCATGCTATTTGGTTTGACTAATGCACCCGCATATTACATGAACTTGATGGGTAGGGTGTTTAGGGAGTCCTTGAACAAGTTTGTCGTGGTCGTCATAGACGATATTTTGATCTCCTTAAAAGAACGAGGAAGAGCATGCTAGACATCTCAAGGAGGTGATGGATACGCTTAGAGCCACCAGTTGAAGGTCAAGTTCTCCAAATGTCACTTTGGAGGAAAGAAGTTGGATTTCTTGGGCACATAGTTCCTAAGTAAGGCTTGGCGGTGGATTCCGCTAAAGTGGTTGCGGTTTAGGACCGGAAAACTCTGAGGAGGGCAATTGAAGTAAGAAGCTTTCTCCGTTTGGCTAGTTCGTTAGCATTCCCTGAGCTTAGACTTACCCTTCTGGATCAAGAAGGGGGTTTCACAGGAAGAAGACCCGCAGTTAGTCAAGAACATGGACCAGTTGATTCGAGGCGAGATGTTAAGTCACCTCGCTAGATATATTATAGATGACAAGGGATGACTAAGGCGCGATGAGAGATTAAGTGTTCCTCGAGTGGAAGACTTGGTAAAGAAGGTTCTTGAAGATGTGCATCACTCAAGGAGGTGGCCGAGTTGGTCTCAGGATGCATGTTGTGCCACCAGGTTAGGGCCAAGTCATAGAAGCCCGGCGGGCCATTACCTCCATTGGAGGTTCCGCAAGGGAAGTGTGAAAACATCTCGATAGATTATGTGGATAGATTACCTAGATCAAAGAAAGGAAATACGGGTAGGTGGGTCATAATAGGTAGACTCACGAAGAGTGCTCATTTCAGTCCGGTGAAGAGCGAGAGGACTGCATCAGGTTAGCAACGGTTTACCCTCAAGAAGTTGGCCAGTTTTGAAAATAGCCTACAGGAAGCCATGGGTAGGCAACTGAATCTAGGTATGGCCTATCACTCATAGGCAGATGGTTCATTTCGATTAAGCATGAGTTATAGAAAATCACGTTAATAAGGGCAATTGGCAACGTGGATTGGTATTTTCAAGAAAAAGTTCTGCTGCGTGGAATACTTTATAGTAAGTAAACGAGATCCAGGATTCACGAGCGAATTTTAGAGAGCTTGCATGAAATCTTGAGGTTACATTTATGTTTAAGCCAAGTATACAGAAAGAAGAATAAGTGGAAAAGGAAGACGAGAGGCGATAATGAAATGAGTTCCAACTCGAATTTGGGAAATAGGAGTTAGGAAGCCAAGAAGCCATGAAGTAAAAGACGGTCAAAGCACAGTGGAGTTAAGCTCAAGGAAACGTAACTAAGAACAGTGAAGACTAGATACGCGCATCATATCTTTTTAAGAGTGCATCCTTGATCCTTGTTTTCCTGTAGAGCTTGCTTGCAAGTTATCTTTTGTATATATCCTCTCGGTCCCATTCTCGATCTTATTTCTGTTGTAAACTCCATAAGGGAGTTATGACTCATCGGTTAGTACTATATGTCAGAGATGAATGGATTTCTTGTAATCCAAAAAGGAGTTTATCTTGCTTATCTTCTAAGGTCTCTTTTATCCATGTTTATCTAGTTTATCGTGTTTATCTTGTCATGAGAACCTTAGGTAGAATCCTTTGGATGAAACATGTGTTTGAGACATGTTATGTTTGATGGTTGCAAGTGGTTGCAAGTGTTTGCAAGTGGTTGCTCGTGGATGCATTATACACAATTAGGCACTAGATCGGCTCGCACACTCCTCATATTGCACATGCATGAGTGTTTATGCTTATTCATGTATGAAAATTGTGTGTTATCACATGGATGTTGCATATGGGTGTATGTTATGTGCACACATATAGATGATATACATTATGTTAGGAATTGCATACATATGGATTCATTTCACCAACATAATTCGCATTGATGATATTTGCATTAGATAAGTACATATACACACACCTCTGCATATGTTCATCCAGCATTTAGAATCTTGTAAGGACAATGATTGCTCGTGGATGATGCTTTGAGTAGATGGATGATTGGATGGTAGGATACGTTCTTCCTAACTTGAAGATTTCGGGGACGAAATCCTTTAAGGAGGGGAGAATGTTACAACCCGTATTTTCAATAACCTGTTATAACATAAATCGAGGCAGAATTTAATTCTAAAATCTGAATCAAGGGAAAACGGGCTATGCCATTGCGTTCGTCTCGGAAAAATACGCGAAATAGAGTCCGAGTTTTCGAAAATCGGAGTCCGTATGACCCAGTTAAGGCCCATTGAAGTTTTCAGAAATTTCCATGTCAAAAACAGATTTGAATTTCAAGTTCAAAGTTGGAAATTAGGGCAAACTGGCGCAGGCGGGAAAATTCCCGCCAGGACCCCCATGTCGATAGGCATGTCGACAGGGTCCCCAGGGTGTCGACAGCCCTGTCGACAGCCCTGTCGACACGGGGTGGCCGGGCAGTTTTGCCTGGCGCACCATTTTGGGTTTGGTCTGGTCTTGTGGCTTGGTTCTAGAGAATTCCGAAATCTGATGGACCTAATTCAACCTAGGGTTAATCCTATGGTCTAAATCACTAGCCTAATCTATAAATAAGACCCTAACCTACCCTAAATCATTCATTATTCATTCTAGCAACTAAACTATGTCAAAATCAAAACTCTCATGGCCTCCACTCTCTTCATACAATTCCTAAACAAATTCCTAAGAGATTTCCATGCATACAAGTATATTTAGGCTTGTATGATCCCCCTTAACTTGCATTAAAGTCTTGTTTCTCTATTATCATCATAAAGGAGGAGTCTTGATCAAGTTTGCTTGCATTTTGGGGTTTTATTTTGTTGCATAAGGGGTTTCTTACATTTGCTATACTCATTTGAGTTCACATAAGCGTTGTAAGCCCTCTTACCTTCATTTTAGAAACTCTAAAGTTAATATGTGATGAAAGTTGGGATTTATGCATGTTTAATAAGTTATGCATGCTTATGCGAGTTCACTATGCTATGTTATGCATGTTTAATAAGTTATGCATGCTTATGCGAGTTCGTTATGCTATGTTATGCATGTTTAATAAGTTATGCATGCTTATGCGAGTTCACTATGCTATGTTACACAAGTTTAACAAGTTATGCATGTTTATGCAAGTTCACTATGCCATGATTTGCAAGTTTAACAAGTTATGCATGTTTATGCAAGTTCACTATGCCATGATTTGCAAGTTTAATAAGTTATGCAAGTTTATTTATGCAAGTATGATATGCAAGTGTCATATGTTGTGCAAGTTTGTTTATGCAAGTTTGTTATGCAAGTATGATATGCAAGTTGCCATAAGTTATGCAAGTTTTATTATGCAAGTTTGATATGCAAAGTTGTCATATGGTATGCAAGTATGCTTATGCAAGTTTGGGATGGTCATGTGGTTCATGTTAACATGTTATGCATGCTTTTGGGCCTAAAAATGTAATATGCAAGTGTATGAACACATGAATCTTTCATATGCCACCATGTTGAACTTGTGGCTCTAACACTTTTTATGTCATGATTATGCCAAGTTCCCTCTTTCTATCCTTTATGCGCTATTGCGTTATGTGAGCGATGGGATTGCGTTTGGGGTTGGGTAAACTTAAAGGACATAAAAACATGAGCTTGGGAATTTACCTATTAAGTTAGGTCTACCCCTTGGGAATTTACCTATTAAGTTAGGTCTACCCAAGTATTTGTTGACTTGTAATTATGTTTTGAAATAAAGTGGACATGACACTTAGGAAACATAAGTGTGGCCAACTCGAGGTTGGGTTGAGTTTGTAGCGTAATTCTACCCGGAACCTACCGGCTTAACTAGTGGCTACAAACAATAGGACCCAATGTGAGAAGTTGGTCATGTGTACCTTGGACCCGAGGTTAGACCAAGTTGTGGTGTAAAGCTACCCGGACCCGCCCGGCTTAACTAGTAACCGCAACAAAGTCTAATGTGAGAGGTTAAGGCACAATCAAATTAATTAATGCCTCATGATTAGGGTTAAGTCAGGGTCCACTAATATTTAATCCGTTTGGGGGTTTGAGGGATTGAAATGAGGTTACACTTAACCAATTTAATCCGTTTGGGGGTTTGAGGGATTGAAATGGGGTTACACTTAACCAATTTAATCCATTTGGGGGTTTGAGGGATTGAAATGGGGTTAAGTTGTGAACTGTCGGTTACACTTAACCAATTTAATCCATGATTAGTAAAGGGTTAAATCGCACTTAACCCTCTTAGGAAACCCTAGCAACGTGGTCTGTTGCAGCAGCAATCCCAGTTTGGTATCATCACAACCCTAGAGGCTGGGCTAGGGCGGGGCACGATTACTGGACTGATGTAAGCGACCAAAGCGACGGCTGAGTGGTACAGCGGTGCGGGTCCAGGCGGGCTACGGACGTGCACATAATCCGGTATTGGACAAACTCGAGGCACGGGTACCAGTAGGCTTAGACTGTGCATTATTGCTTCAGTGTCTGGGGTTGACACACGAGGGCTTGATACACCCGAAGGTGGACCCAGCACAGTCTGACTACATCCATAGGTGGGCCGTATGGACACCAACACTTGACGTGTTAGGCTTATAGGGAGCCGATCGACTAGACCGTTTGGTTGGACCTTATATTAAGGTCACTTCATGTTATTGGGTCAAAGCTTGGGCCAAGGGATCAATACCTGTTATGTTGGTTTGCTAGTACACTGTGGTGCAGAACTTAACCTTGTTTATGCGATGACACCTCTATCTATCTTGTAGTTAATTTATCATGCCAGTATGTTGTTATCTATGATCATCTCAGTTTCCATCATGCTGTTAACTTTATTAGTTTATAGACTGATCGTAGCAGGGCTTACTCAGTCTTTTTGACTGACCTGTTTTCTTTCGCCTCTTTTCTTCCGTTCCCCCCCCCCCCCCCCAAGGTTCTCAGGGAGGGAACACAGGAGCCTAACTTGGATCTTAGCTGCTTTCTTGGATAGCTCATGTATGCTTTGGACTTGAGCTCGCTATGGTTTTTCCACTTTGGGGATAGCTACTTTTATGTTTTCCTTTTCAGTCAGATGATGTTATTTTATGTACTAGACTTGTTTATTTGGGAAATTGACATTATGATGTAGCAGACTTGTTTTTGAAAATTCTTCCGCTGTTTTATCTATCTACTTACTCTGTTTATTTACATATATATATATATATATATATATATATATATATATATATGTCATGTCCTGCCTTGTTATATCATTATGCATGTTTACCTTGTTTTAAAACGCCCCACCAAAGTCAGAGTTGCTCGCAAGAGCCACCCTGGCGGAGGTGGGGTGTTACAAACGTGGTGGCCGATGCGCTAAGTTGAAAAAGGTTGACTTTGAGTCCTTTGTTTGTTGAAAGGAAAAGTCTGGAGTTTATAGCAATCTTTGATTTCACACCTGTTGTTGTGTCATTGGCTAGCACGTTAGCATCTCTTGAGCTAAGGCCTACGCTTCTAGACCAAGTATGGACTTCACAGAAGGAAGACCCACAGATAGTCGAGATCTTGGACAAGTTGATTAGAGGTGAGATGTCAAGTCACCTCAGTAGGTATGCATGGATGACAAAGGATGGCTAAGGCGTGATGGTAGAATATGTGTCCCACAAGTGGGAGACTTAGTAAAGAGAGTTCTCGATGAGGCGCATCACTCGAAGATGACTATTCATCCCGGAGGGGATAAAATGTACAAGGATATGAAGCGCATTTTCTTTTGGAATGGGATGAAAAAGGACGTGGCAGAATTCGTTTCTAAGTGCATGGTGTGCCAACAAGTAAAGGCCAAGTTGAAAAAGCCCGGTGGGCTATTGCATCCTTTGGAGGTTCTGCAGTGGAAATGGGAGAGTGTCTCGATGTATTTCGTGGATGGATTGCCTAGGTCAAGGAAGGGCAATACTAGCATATGGGTTATAGTAGATAGACTCATGAAGAGCGCTCACTTCGTTCCTGTGAAGAACAAGAGGACCGCATCATGGCTAGCGTCTATATACCTTCGTGAAATTGTGCGGTTGCACGGAGTTCCTTCTAGTATAGTTAGCGATCGTGACCCGATTTTCATTAGCGAATTTTGGAATAGTTTACAAGAAGCAATGGGTACATGACTAAGTTTAAGCACGGCCTATCACCCACAGACAGATGGACAAACCAAAAGGTAAATAGGGTACTAGAGGATCTTTTGAGGCTATGGATTCTTGACTTTGGTGGTACTTGGGAAGATCATCTACCTCTCATTGAGTTTGCGTATAATAATAGTTACCAAGCTAGCATAGGAATGGCACCATTCGAAGCTTTATACAGAAGACCGTGCAAGTCACCAACTTGTGGGTGGGAGTCGACAGACAAGCTCATACTTGGACCAGACTTGATATAGGACACTTCCGAGAAGGTTAAGTTGATACGAAGACGGATGAAAACGGCCAAAGATAGACAGAAATCCTACGTGGACAAGAGAAGGACAGACCTAAAGTTCAAAGTCTTAGATATGGTCTTTATAAAAGTTTCCCCTTTACGCAATGTGGTTCACTTTGGAGCGGTTGGAAAGTTAGCACCTAGGTTCGTAGGACTGTTCCCTATCATCGAGAGGATTGGGCAGATGGCCTATAAGGTAGAGTTACCCGAGAGGTTGGCCTGAGTACACAATGTCTTTCACGTTTTGCATCTCCGAAAGTGCTTACATGAGTCTGCAGAAGTGGTTGAGCCAAGCATCCTTGAAAGCGTAGAAGTGGAAAGGGAAGCAACATTGAGGCGAGTTCCGATTCGTATCTTAGGAACGGAGATCAAGAAGCTAAGGAATCGAGAAGTCAAGCTAGTTAAAGTACAGTGGAGTGAAGCCCAAGAAGACGCAACTTGGGAAACCGAAGAGAAGATACGATCGCTATACCCATTTCTTTTTTAGGGTACTTTCTCGATCTCTTTTTCCTATAATTTTACATACCTTCGTATCATGTACATGCTTTTGCTATCCATGTTTGTCTTGTTATCTTCTCGATCCTGTCTTGAGAACCTTAGGTAGAACCCTTTTGGATGTAAACATGTAATTGAAACGTGTTATGGTTGATGATTGCAAGTGGTTGCAAGTGGTTGCTAGTGGTTGCTTGTGGTTGCATAACACACATTAGGCACTAGATCGGCTCAGTCACATTGTTCATATTGCATATGCATGGGTGCTTATACTTGTATATGGATGGAAATTTGATATGTTGTTATATGGATGTTGCATATAAATGAATGTTTGTGCACTTATGTAGAGATTATAAAATATGTTAGGAATTTGCATACATGTTGGACTAATTACACTAACATATTTTGTATTAAGGAGGTTTACTGAATCAGTAACCGCCTGATCTTTTGCATTAGATAAGTACATATACACACACTCTTGCATAAGTTCATACAGCATTAGAAATCTTTTAAGGACAATGGTTGCTTGTGGATGATGGTTGAGTAGATGGATGTTGGATGGTAGGACACATTCTTCTTAACTTAAAGATTTCGGGGACGAAATCCTTTAAGGAGGGGAGAATGTAACAACCCGTATTTTAATAACATGTTAAAACCATAAATCAAGGCAGAATTAATTTTTAAAATAAGAATCAAGGGAAACGGGTTGCGCCATTATGTTCGTCTCAAAATTCTGCTTGGAAACGAGTCCGAGTTTTCGAGAAATGGAGTCCGTATGAGGGAGAAATGACCCAACGAAGGTTCAAGGATTTTCAGAACAGAAAAACAGCTCGAATTCGAATTCGAAATTCGAATTCAAACCCCAGCGCAGACTGGGCAGGAATTTTCCCGCCCAGGACCAGGTCGACCAGGGGGTCGACACTATGGTCGACCTCCCAGGGACCAGGTCAACCCAATGGTCGACCCTTGCTGAAACCCTGTTTTGAGCCTCGGTTCATTCTGATGTTTCTGGTCTCGTTTTCAGTCTAGATTCGTTTGCCTAATCCTATATAAATAGCCCCCTAGCCACATTCTCTTTACACCGTTCTTCTTTAACCTTATGCTGCACAAATTCTTGATGGACATGGCTTCTTCTTATTAATTAAAATAAAACACGAAGACTATTTCTTGAAGACTACGGCTAGGAATCGCATATTGGGGATTTTCTTCTACAATCAAATCGAGATTCAACAATTCAACGACTAGTTTCTAGATTTGTCTTCTGCATTTCAATTTCTTAGTCCACGATCTGTAAGTTCTAGTTACTTTGAGACTTAAACTCGTTAATTGTAATTTGTACATGAGATAAAGTGAAATTGAACTAAGTATGATAATCGATTCACATCTATTCTAGTTTCCATCTTGGATCTTGACATTTGGGAATATTGCTATGAAATCAGTTTGGACCTATTCATGTTGTAAATCAAACCCTTTCATGTCCATAACATTAACATGCCTATGATGTTGAATCAGTCTATAATTTACAAGTTTGGGAGTACCACCTTATGCCATGACTATCACCTTATTATGCGAGATTTGAAATCCTATTAATTTCTATAAGCCAGTGATGTTGTAACCAATTATCTCAAGTTATGTCATGCTAGTCTTGTAATCCCTTTTATCACTTTATGCTCGTCCTTTGTGCCTATCATAGTTATAGTGTTATTCCCTTTATTTCTGGATCTGGATTTACTTGTAATTTAGATCGATTCATGTTTACATGCGATGGGAATATGATTTGGGTAGATTAGGCAAAATATGAATTGGTTATGAACATTGAATCATGAACTTGATAATTGGCATAAGTTAAAACTTGAAACTTGGCATGAAAATTGACATGAAAATTAACATGAACTTGACATGAAATTTGAACATGGACATGACACTAGAATGAACTTGAAAATGGCCAACTCGAGGTTGGGTTGAGTTTGCAGTGTAATTCTGCCCAGAACCGCCCGGCATATCCAGTGACTGCAAACAATAGGATCCAATATGGGTAGTTGGTTATATCGCGCTTGAAACCCGAGGTCAAACTGAGTTGTGGTGTAATTCCACCCAGAACCGCCCGGCATATCCAGTGACCACAACAACAGGTCTGATGTGAGAGGTTGGGGTGCATTAATGAATTAATGCCGCATGATAGGGTTAAGTCATGAACATGAAAGACAACACTTAACCAACTTGACACAGGCTTAGTGGGGTTAAGTCATGAAAATTGAAAGACAACACTTAACCAACCTAACATGCTAGACTGATAAGGGTTAAGTCACGAATTTAAATGACAACATTTAACCTGTTGGACGGAAACCCTAGTTACGCAGTCCATTTCAGCAGTAACCCACTTAGATGTATCAGGATACCCTCGAACTAGGTAGGGTGGGGCACGATTACTGGGCTGATTGTAAGCAACCAGAACGAAGGCTGAGTTGGTGTGCCAGTGTATGTTCAGGCGGACTATGGTCATGCACGTAGTACGGAGTTGAAAAACCAGGCATTAGGCATCAGTAGGTTTACACTGTGCATGCTTGATTCGTGTGAAGTGGTTGGCACCCTAGGGCTTGATACACCCTATGGTGGACCTAGCACAGGTGACTACATTCATGATAGGGCCGTATGACACAGACATCCGACGAGCTAGAACTTGTAGGGAGCCGATCGATTAATGGATCGTCCCGTAGGACCCCGAAATGGGTCATTTCATGATATTGGGCCAAGGGATCATTTCATGGTTAGTATATGACATGGGTTTGGGATACTAGTACAATTGGTGCAGCGAATCTTGAACATGCGATGCTATGCTTGATTTATACTTGAATTATCATGTTATCTTAGTCTATCTTGCCCATCTTGCCATCATCATTATGTTTACTTTCAGTTTATACATGTCATGTTGCCTTTACTTGTTTTTATGCTGAAAGTCACTAGGATTACCAGTCTTTATGACTGACCTGTTTTCCTTCACCTCTTTTTCTTCCGTTTCCCCCCCCCCCCCCACCCCAGGTTCTCAGGGAGGAAACTCTAGCACTTAGCTTGGATTTCGCTTGCTTTCGGTTCAGCTCATGTACGGTTTGATCTTGAGTTATGCTATGGCTGCATTTCTGCTACCATTGGGGAATTAAGCTACTTTTGTTGTTTTAAGTTTTATGCTTCTTTATCTATTCAAGGAAGAACTTGTTGTAGTGGAAAATGATAGTTGGTACTTTGGATGTAAAAGGTTTTGACTTTCTTTGAAAGTAATGAAATTTAGCTTTTGATTCTTCCGCTGTTTTATTTATGTTCTGTCTTGTAATATTTCTGTGGTTGTTTACCTTGATGACGCTCCTCCAAAACTAGTGCATTCCCTTTATGAGTGACCCTAGCGGAGGTGGGGTGTTATAGGTAAGTCCTAGTGACTTTCAGCATAAAAACAGGTAAAGGTAACATGACATGTATAAACTGAAAGTAAACATAAGGATGATGACAAGATGGGCAAGATAGACTAAGATAACATGATGAATCAAGTATAGCATCGCATGTTCAAGATTCGTTGCACCAACTGTACTAGTATCCCAAACCCATGTCATATATTAACCATGAAATGATCCCTTGGCCCAATATCATGAAATGACCATTTCGGGGTCCTACGGAACGATCCATTAATCGATCGGCTCCCTACATGTTCTAGCTCGTCGTGTTTCTATGTCATACGGCCCTATAACAAATGTAGTTACCTATGCTAAGTCCACCATAGGGTGTATCAAGCCCTAGGGTGCCAACCACCGACACGAATCAAGCATGCACAGTGTAAACCTACTGGTGCCCAATGCCTGCTTTTTCAACTCCGGACTACGTGCACGACCATAGTCCGCCTGAACCTACACTAGCGCACAACCTCAGCCGTCGTTCTGGTCGCTTACATTCAGCCCAGTAATCGTACCCCACCCTTCCTAGTTCCAGGGTACCATGATACATCTAAGTGGGTTACTGCTGAAATGGACTGTGTAACTAGGGTTTCCGTACAACAGGTTAAGTGTTGTCATTTAAATTCGTGACTTAACCCTTATCAGTCTAGCATATCAAGTTGGTTGAGTGTTGTCTTTCAATTTCATGACTTAACCCTACTAATCATGTGTCAAGTTGGTTAAGTGTTGTCTTTCATATTCATGACTTAACCCTATCATGTGACATTAATTCATTAATGCACCCCCAACCTCTCACATCAGACCTATTGTTGTGGTCACTGGGTATGCCGGGCGGTTCCGGGCAGATTTACACCACAACACAGTCTGACCTCGGGATTCAAGCGCAATATGACCAAATACACACATTGGATCCTATTGTTTGCAGTCACTGGATTTGTCGGGCGGTTCCGGGCAGAATTACACTGCAAACTCAACCCAACCCCGAGTTGGCCATTTTCAAGTTCATTCTAGTGTCATGTCCACGTTCAAGTTTCATGTCAATTTCATGTCAAGTTTCATGGCGAGTTTCATGCCAAGTTTCATGTCAAGTTTCACGATTCATGTTCATAACCAATTCATGTTTTGCCTAATCTGCCCAAATCGTATTCCCATCGGATGTAAACGTGAATAGATCTAAATTACAAGTAATTCCAAATCCAGCAATAAAGGGAATAACATCAAAACTATGATAGGCACAAAGAACGAGCATAAAGTGGTAGAAGGGATTACAAGACTAGCATGATATATCTTGAGATAATTGGTTACAACATCACTGGCATATAGAAAATAACAGGATTTCAAATCTAGCATAATAAGGTGTTTTTCATGGCATAAGGTGACTTTCTCAAACTTGTTAATAATAGACTGATTCAACATCACAGGCACGATAATGTTATGGACATGAAAGAGTTTGATTTACAACATGAATAGGTCCAAACTGATTTCATAGCAATATCCTCAAATGTCAAGATCCAAGATGGAAATTAGAATAGATGTGAATCGATTATCTTACTTAAGTCCAATTTCACTTTATCTCATGTACAAATTACAATTAACAAGTTTAAATCTCAAAGTAACTAGAACTTACATATCGTGGACTAAGAAATTGAGATGCAGAAGTCAAATCTAGAAACTAGTCGTCGAATTTTTGAATCGTTGAATCTCGATTTGATTGTAGAAGAAAATCCCCAATATGCAATCCCTAGCCGTAGTCTTCAAGAAATAGTCTTTTGTTTTGTTTTAATTTAATTTTGAAGAAGAAGCCATGTCCATCAAGAATTTGTGCAGCATAAGGTTAGAGAAGAATGGTGTAAAGAGAATGGGGCTAGGGGCTGTTTATATAGGATTAGGCGAACGAATCTAGACTGAAAACGAGACCAGAAACATCAGAATGAACCCAGGCTCAAAACAGGGTTTCAGCACCAGGTCGACCCCCAGGTCGACCATAGGGTCAACCTGGTCCCTGGGAGGTCGACCATAGTGTCGACCCCCAGGTCGACCTAGTCCTGGGCGGGAAAATTCCCGCCCAGTCTGCGCTGGGGTTTTAATTCGAATTTCGAATTTGAATTCGATCTGTTTTTCTGTTCTGAAAATCCTTGAAACTTCGGCGGGTCATATCTCCCTCATATGACATCCATTTCTCGAAAACTCAGACTTGTTTCCAAACAGAATTTGGAGACGAACGCAATGGTGCAACCTATTTCCCTTGATTCTTATTTTAAAAATTAATTCTGCCTTGATTTATGGTTTTAACATGTTATTAAAATACCGGGTATTACATTCACTACAAGAAAAAGACCTTTTTATAGCATTTAAAAAATGCTATAAAAGGATACTATGGCGTTTTTATAAGTGTTGTATATCAACATGTTGTAATATGTCAGGGTTCTATGATAGCAACCTAATAATTGCTATAAAAAACTTGTTATAAATGATGTTACTCATAGCGTTTCAGAATTGCTATTAAATTGACAGTTTGTAACATACAAATTCCTATCTATAGCGTTTGTTTCTTGCTATAAAACTTACATGCAGAGTTGTGGTTTATGCTGCTAATATTTATGACGTCATTTAATTACTATTTATAGCAACTACAAACGATGTAAATTAACATTGCTTGATTATTATAGCAACTACAGATGCTGTAGAAATTTCATAGCCTAATTATTATGGTAACTATAAACACTATAGAGACACCATAGAAAGTTTAATTTAGTATTTTATAGCAGTATTTACTTGCCATAGTAGATGTTTAATCATTACAAAATATTTTTATTGCACTAGCATTATGTTATATTATGTATTGCCATTATTAAAAGTATTTCATGCACAATATTAAACACAAAAATATTTATAATCAAAAGTATGTCATACAAAGTTCGAAGCATATAAATATTTATAATCAAAAGTAACAATTCTTACAATGGTTGCTAACCAAAACGATACATACTAAAAAGAACAATCAATACAACCGTAACTAACCAAAAAGATACATAGTAAAAGTAAAGATGTATGAACATTGACGCAAATTACATTTGAAGGAGAATGAATGCCATAACATATTTTATTTCATGTCTTTCACTATAGCATAAACCTAGAGCATCGTACAACGCCTGTCTAAAAAAAAACATGTCTGTTAGTCATAAAATCCGAACATGCAGGATTTAATGTTTTGTATAAGAAAGCACACTGATCATCTGCAACCAGTACAAACCAATAAGAATGATTTGAAAATTGTAGTCCACTTTCTAATTCTACCCTTACCAAGGACACAACAAAGATGCAAAGAAAAAAAAGTGTCACATCTAAACAAAATTTGAATTATACTTACTAGAAATTGATTCCATTATAATGTTTGTTGTATTAACATGAATGTCTCGTTTTAATTTTGAAACCAACTTCGTTTAATATTTGATCCTTAACATGAATGTTTAGTCTTATGCATTGATGTGTGTAAGTTGTGCTACCGGACAGCTTTCAAATTAGATTTAAAACACAAATGGTCAGTTTGCAATTCAACATCAAACAAATTACCGTACTTTTTTATATTATGCATGGTCTTTTGCACCACTCCTAGCAGCATTATATTTATGAGATATGAACCACCAGCAAGCAGGGAAATAAGTTCCTTTTTCCTATGTGTCCGAACAGCAAGGAGTATGGCTACTTCATTTGAAGATATGAGAAACATAGGCTGCCAAATGCATCCCAAATTTACAGAGAAATAGTAACTACATTAAATCTTAGACTAATGTATTTTCGGTGCTTCAATCAAAGTAATAAAATGTGTAGGTGTGTGGATGGATTTACCATCAATATAGTGCTTTAATTCAAAACACCAATTTTCCCATCAAAGTATTAGATAAACAAAACCAAAATAAAATGATCATGCCAACATTAGCTATAACTTTACTCCTAAGCACTCAATGATACTATTCCTGATTAAATCATGCCAAGGACTCAGATTTGACACGGTATTTAAGTCAAAAGGCAGGCCCAAAAAAACTTGACTGAAATTTCAAACAGCCTACTGCACGTGAGTGTGATAATAAGCTTTAGAAAAAGGACATTACGTGCTTTGAAATGATTATCCAACACACCTGGTGCAGCAGCTGCATGTAACTTGATGAATGTGCCTTTTGTTTCTGAACCAATCAACAGCAAAGGACATGCCTAGATATAACACGTTTTTCCTTGTTGTTTCGCTCTCTGCCCTACATATGTTTATCAGGTAATGTCTTAAATACCAACAGTGCATCGCCGGCTTAAATAAGACAATTGTTCACTAATTATACCTAATAAATACAATAATATGGTTACATAGTTGACAGGATAATATTTTTCTTCTCCTTGAATTTACCGTAATTTCTATATCAAAGGCATGCACTTTGCCTGCATTTGCAGTTGCAAATGCAATATGCCAGGCATATGCAAGTCATGCATTTGCATTGCCAAGAATTTTCAATATTCAATGTGCTATTCATTTGCAATGCCTTGCATTTGCAATACATAAGTCATATGCCACGCATTTGCATTTGCAAGGCCAGGCATTTGTGATGGAGCAAGCAAGTGGTAATCGATTCAAACCGAGTCATACTTTGACAAGTAGAAGATGATACCTTTGGGTTTGAGATGATTATACCCATGACAAAAGTTAGCAGTAGGAAAATTGACTGAAGCGGATTTTAGACTCCACTTACTATGCATCGATCAGGTACGGAAACTTGATCCTGATCAGGTTGTAAAATAATGTTGTAGAAAATAATTATGCGAGAAACAAAATTACTGATATGTCATAATGGAAATATTACTCTATTATCCAAAACAATTCTTTTAGAGATGTGCTATGGTGCTAACACCTTTTAAAGAAAGGGGGGAAAAATACCTACATTTGTTACATAATAGAAAAATCAAACATCCATAATCCAATACGTGATGCTGTCGCACCTCCCATTAGTAACGACTCAGATGTGATGCCGTTTTTTAATCCAAATCAAACCAATGCATGCTTGCAAGAAACAACACTTTACACAAGCATAGAAATAGTTAACAGATTTTTTTAATAATAATAGAAATAATGTATTTATGGAATATCCAACATTCATGTGATTCAGCATCTTAGTTTTTGGATCCACCATGGGTTAACCGTCGTTCATAACTTTAGATCTTTATAACGTACAAGGTTTCCCTCCCGGAAATGCCACTTCCACATGGGAAATTCCCTGATTTTCAACCGGGTTAGAGACAAAATAGTGGAGCCCCTCTAAATTCCACTTTTTAAGGTTGATAAAAAGAATTTCTTATTGCATGCAAATCAGGGGAGAGTACTGGTTTGTTTAGAAATGTTATTTTACTCAAAAGGAAAATAGTGAATGTATTTATATATCGTTTATTTCAGTTTGTATCTTAAGGTAGCATCATTCGTGATATCAAGGAATTTGGTACAAAAAAGACATATTTTACCTGCATTGTTGCTAACAGAAATTATGTGTCAAGAATGCTTTTAGTAAATCAACACTTGATAGTCTAAGCTTGCACACAATGTGTTTTATCATGTGTTTATTTTCATTTACCCACCCCACATTTATTGGCAATTATAACTTGCTTCATAAGATAGATATATCTAATTATTAAAAAATGATTTATTTGGCCAGAGAGGGGCAGCATCTATGTTGGCTACTGCCAATAGCTGCTCGACAACCATATGCTACAGCAGCGAATAATGGGGCAAAATGGAAGGGCTAGGCCACTTCCTGGGACAAATTTTCTAGCGCCTGTCCAATGGGTTTGGCCGTGGAATCCTAATTTTCTCAGCATGTATCCCAATAGCTTAGTTCGAGCTGGGCCCTTGAGCCTAGTCCCAATAAGAAAACTATATTTTGAAGAATATAAGCAAAATTGTAAAATTGAAGAATTACCCATTTGGAAATGATAATAAACATTGATTAGAACGAAAAAAGGAGAATGACCAACGAGTTTGCAACTGAATAAAACACGACTGCATAAATTTTAAGTAGCTTTAGGTGAACAAATCATAAAATAAGTTAGTTTCAGGATTAGTTCTAAGCCTTAACAAGTATAATTTATATTTTTAAATTTTGATTAGGAACTATTTTAGGCTACTGATGAATTTCATTTTTGATTTAGTCGGATATAAAGTAGATATTTGTGGCGTATATGACCTGCTTTGATTTAAGTTGTTAACCATAATTTGTATTAAACTATACATGCGTATCTGCATTAATTAAGAAGACGAGTTTTCTTGATTACACCCACTACAAAGAACAAAGGTTTGATATCTAATCTATCAACAAAAGTAAAGGTAATAGAATATGAATGTAATGTAAATAAAAATTAAAAATTTAAATCAGTTTTGTTACTGCTTGATAAATGAAATGCAAAGAACATATGATTTGTTACTGACTGATAAATGAAATGCAAAGAACATATGAAGTAAAAACCAAGGTTCGGAATTCCGGTTTTTCGTTCCGTTCCGGTCACTAAATTTTTATATTGTTCCGGTTCCGTTCCGGAAATTCCGGAAATTCCGTTAAAATTCCGGTTCTGGATTTTGTTACTTTTTAGAACAATTTTATGTATAAATATGACAACAAACACCATAATTTGTATTATATTAGTTGTAGTCCAATGAATATAAGTAACTGGGCATGTATTTGGGTTATTTATAAGTCAAATAAATTCAGTCCATTGAAAATATGTGAAATAACTTTACTGTAGCCCACTCAAGCCACTTTAAACTCTAAGCCCAATTAGCACATTTTATCAAGGCTATGCCACCTACCAAAGCCAGCACCCCTAAAACCATCGTTATCATCTTGCCGCATTCATCTTCCAGATTTCCAGTATTGTAATTCCTCTCTCGTTCTCAATACTGATCTTTCGCTGCTCAATTTCTTTTTTTTGTCCCTGATTTCTCTTCCTAAATTCCAAAATAGCGTAGCCCTAGACAATTTCCAGTCGTCGATTTGGGGACAATTAACGGAACGGAATATCAACCAGATTCCGGCCCGGTCACTGCCGGAACCGGACCGGAATGGCCGGAACTCCGGTGTGCCGGCCGGAATCTTGAACCTTGGTAAAAACTTAAAAAACAATGGATATGTCAAAGACTGCATATGTATAAATGTCAGATGCGTACCAACTCCTTAGCGTTATGTCATTTCTGCTGTAAGAAAGGTGGAGAAATTTTTAAGGGACGGGTCGACAAAATAATGTCAGTAGTTGCTACATTTCAATCACGCAGCAGCGCTACTTTGCTCAAGTCTTTTTATTGCCAGAATCAATCTATATCTTGCTCTAGTTGTCTCGAAGATCTGTACCAAATGAATTTCCCGTGTGTGTGTATACTATATACATATATACAAACACATATACATATACATACACACACACACACACACACACATATATATATATATATATATATATGTGTGTGTGTGTGTGTGTGTGTGTGTGTGTGTGTGTGTGTGGGAAGGTATTTGACTGTAGTAAAAATTTAGTAAGCAGTAATAGTTATTAATCAAAATTGATAGTGTGCAGGTACCGATATTTAGCTTTAGCTACACCCTTAAACTCGACCTCCATACTTCAAAACTTGTGCATCAGTCTCCACAATTTGCTCATAGAGCTTGGAAATGACCCTTGCTTCTCTTCATAAGATCATGCTTCAACCTGCATTCACAGTACCTTCATTTGTAACATCTATAGGGTAAATAAACTTATGTAGCGCACCTT
The DNA here is from genome assembly GCA_030737875.1 of Allium sativum. NCBI lineage: Eukaryota > Viridiplantae > Streptophyta > Magnoliopsida > Asparagales > Amaryllidaceae > Allium > Allium sativum. Next base: position 649,837,532 of record CM060923.1, read on the forward strand.
ATTGTGTTAGTAGTTTAAATATAGATAAAAATTTAGATTGACTACTGTCTCTTGTAACTTTATACAGTGGTAAGCAAGAATTACATTATTTAAGGCATAGCATCAGCATACCTCATATGAGTATGAAAATTTCATACAAAGTTTATTATTATCTTTGCATTGTGAGTACACAGTCAAAGACACAGATGCAAGTGTGAAACACAACTAATAGAGTAAGTTGCGTAGGTAAACACTGATGTAGTTGGAAATGATTTTCACCTCACCGCACCTTACCCAAACCAAGTAAAGTTTGGCATGTTTTATTTTTATATTAAAAAAAATGTTAGTTTTAAAGTAAGGAACAGGAAATGCAGAGTGCTTTGAGGTGTATAGGTATGTGGACAATTTCCTTAAAAAGTTGTTCGTTCTTACTATAATTGAGTTTGCTAAAGAGTTCAACAATTAACATGCATTTAACTTGAAAAGTTTTTTGATACCACTCCTTGCATAATAAAATAAAAAGGAGGTGAGTAAGTTATGTTTACCCAATGAGCACCATGTTTGTACAAATTAATTTTCATTAGGAACTGCTATGCTGGATTATATCTATTTTTTTAGGAAATGTGTTGCAAAAATTATGTTAAGTAGTTAAAGCTACATTTTATGGGAGTGCATATACACCGTGGTAGTGCAGCAAGAGTACAGTTAAAGTACGCATTACTACCATGTCCATGAAATATCAGACTTGTTAAGCGCAATGTATGAACATAAACTAAAGGTTAAGATGAATTATGGTAGGGAAACAATTTTGAGTGGAAAAATAAATCCACTTTGATATATATATATATATATATATATATATATATATATATATATATATATATATATATATATATATATATATATAATAATTTTTAAGTCATGTTAACCTAAACTACAGTTTACAAAAATTTCTTGCAGGTAGGAAGTGAACAATGTAGTATATCAAGTCCAAGTGTTTGTTCCTAACATGTTTTCATTAAGAAAGTTGACTTCTAGGCATCCATAGTAGCAAGTAAATTATACTGAAGTGAAAAAAGTTCACCTGCTATTTGCTGTTTCTACATTCTTGTTACTGTTAAGACCAACAAGCACTTTGATCAATTTCCTTTCTTCAACATTTATCCTCTTCGGAATCTTAGTCTATGTTTTAACCAGTGGATCCCCTCTAATGTTCTGCTTCCTAATATAAGGAACCTCTTTCTTTGTCATCATCGGAGTGGTATATTCGATATCAAGTTTGCTTCCTAGTTTGGAGACTGAGCCAGAGCTAGTAGATGAGGGCTTGAAACATGTGGTTTCGATCTCCTTCTTGATGCCCAAGATGGCTTCTTTGAAGGTGATGATATGACTATAGGTTTCGTCATTACCTTGGATCTTAAAGTACCAGGTGGCACATGAGGCGGAGCTCATACCACCACCTATTCCTCTACCCATGCCTTCAAACGGTGAGTGGAATATGACTTTTACTGAGAAAGATACTACTAACAATGTCAAGTTTTATTAATTATTAAATCAATCAATCACCATCTTCAACCATTCAACTTTTACTCAAAAAATTAACACTGACCTTTGCTATATACTACACCTGCTCCAACCATCCACTATGTTCCCGAACTAGCCGCATTTTCCACTACCACAATAGTGCGCCGCCTACAAATTCCATTATAGAAATAAAACTGCAACAGCCATCATCTGTAATTTCATCAAAACCACCATCAATAATGGCATTCATCAGAAGTGGAAGATGCATGGACATCTGCATGTTATTTATGAACCCGTTTTGGTGCAGAAGTTCTACCATATGATGAAGTTTTGTGGCCAAAAGATTGGTATTTTTTACATCTACATCGTACATACTTATACTCAACCATAGCCTCCTTTTTAAACCTAGTGTGTAATAGAATAGGCACTTTGGTAATTAAACTAGTCTCTATATTGATGGCAACTTGTTATCTAGCATATTTTGTATATTATTTTTCAGTGGTACTTGAGTCAAGTTGCCATGGGGTACTAATGACACTGCTTACCATGGATAATGGCCTCAACATTCCATCCATATTTAACCCATAAAGTCGAATCCAAATCTAAAACTCTGATATGTTAAATTTGTTGAAGTCATATCCAGGATGCCAAACATCGATCATTAAGTGCTTACCAAAATAGGAGTAAGTCATCGTATCTAGTATTTTGGTAAAATCATCATGATCAGAAAATTGCCCTATAAAATGGTATTCAGGAGCTAATGTATGTGAAATGCACCTTCTGGTTTGCAGACTTATGTACTCTTTTAATTTCTGAACTGAAAGTCCGAACTCTATAGGGTGTAAAACAAGCGTATCGTACCAGGCTTCCTTGGATCGGTTGAATGTTTTTTTTTGGAATGAAAACATATTTTTGAGGCTGCTTCACAAAATGGAGTTTCTGAGCATGCATGCGTAGCAAAATCCGGATGGGAAGTCAAAAGGCAAAGAAAAAGCCGGCTTCTTCTACTTTCAACTTACAGATAATTTCATCCTGCTAATAAAGAAAATAAAAAAAGGGCATGGAAAAATAAAATATATTAAGCATTCAGAAGGCAAGATACTGGCCTCTAGTGAAGAAAATAAAAAAGCAAAACAATTGTCATAAATATTTTGGTGAGGAAACAAATTAAATTTGATGAATTAGATTGCATTGGAAATCAATCCCTGGGATTCAAGTTAGCTGTGAGATGAGTAGAAAGAAAATTAAGGAGCAAAAAATACTGCAAAGTCAGCACTTTTGTGAACGTACAAATGAGGGCATAGTTCCATGCCATGGTTCAAATAAAAACAATCTGAGAAAAGACAACAAACAAATGAATTTTATTACTTTGTATGGAGAGACTTATTGCTAAAAAATCATCATAGAATTTTAAATTAGCTAATTAAAGATTACGGGTAATGAATTCCATTATTGGTAATTGCATGTTATACTCCCACCTATCATGGGTATACTAGTTAATATCACCCAATGAATGCCATTATTGGTAATTGCATGTTATACTCCCACCTATCATGGGTATACTAGTTAGTATCACCCAATGAATGCCATTATTGGTAATTGCATGTTATACTCCCACCTATCATGGGTATACTAGTTAATATCACCCAATGAAGCACCTATTTCAACCATCAATTTAACCTATCGCTTTTCAAAATGATTGAATTATTCAATTAAGCCTAAACTTTGTTAACAACAATATCACTTTTCAAAATGCTTAAATTCTCTATACCCATTACAAATTTCTGACACATCATAGGGATGTCTATCTTCTATAAACAAATATGAAACAAAAAATGTTAAAACTGAATGAACAAGATTAAAAATCATAACCAATAACCTAAAAACTTCTAGTAACAGATGTAAGCATTGGAAAACACCAAACTCCCAACAATAAACACAAATACATGGATAAGATGTAGTTCAAACACAAGCCTTGTCCATAGCATGCGTACTTTGATGTCTCAAAACCTATATAACTGTAATTTATTCAAACCATAATTAAGATCATATGTAGTTTAAGGGACAAAAGCTAGCTGCAAAATGATTATGATTTTCAAATTGATAGGAACAGAAGAATGTTTCTAGAAAAATAATGTTACCGTAGGCTTGTGGGTTGTCAATGAACAAATTGCAACCATTTTACAACCAAGAATGCGAATTTGCTGCAATGAGGTATGCCATAGAATTGTCAAAATATTATATTTATGCTATTAGAAACAACAATATGAATTGTCAAAAATCAACTAGTTTTCTATTTAGTTTTTCTTCTAACCGTTTGGGTTGTTTTGTGCTCCTTTGATTAAGATATTGGGTATTCCCTCAGTATCAAGTAAACATTTCAAATGTTTGCATATAACAAGCAAGTAGATTGTAAATTAAAGTAAAACATTTGATTTCATTTCTAACTAATGGATCAACTAGTTTTAATTTACCAAGGTAAGAGGAATAACAATTTGTTATATAAAAAGTACTGCAAATAACATACCGGATGAGTGCAGTGGTAAGATAAATACTGTATAATTCGAACTAAATTTAAGAACAAATGAATTAATAGCAAACGATAAGAAAAAAGAAGCAGCGTAATATATATATATACACACACACACACACACACACACACACACACACACACACACACACACACACACACACACACACATATATATATATATATATATATATATATATATATATATATATATATATATATATTGCATAACCTTTATAGCTATATTTCAAAACCATCAACTAACTCATGTAATGTTGACAAATCTGATAATGGTATTCGTCGATAAAATAGCCGAATCCTGTATAGGGTACATAATGACTCAATGTGATGGCGCTAAATGATGAATTATTCAGTCTCAAAGTTTTTGCACATGAAAAAAATAACAACCTCGAAACGGATAAATGTAATATTAAAAATGCAATATTATATTCATCACTTCAAAGTGTAGAAAGTTTAAAGATCAATATATAAAGTGAAGTTACAGGATTAAAAATGCAATATTATATTCATTGTCTGAACAAAGAAAGAAAGTTATTTGTGTTCTATGAAAGAGAGAACAACATATGTAATATGTATGATTATGTTTATTCATTCAAGCATCATCTCTATAGTTAATAAGAATTTAACTAGATATTCCTAAGGACATTGGTATGAAAATTCGGTCATTTTGTTAAACAGTGGAGTGGAGGGAATATAAGAAAAGAATTCATGTCTAATTTATGTTCTACCAACATAAGTATAAATCATGTCATGCAGATTAAATGCTAGTGGTATTTACTGGAAGGAGAGAACTTTCGCTAAACATAAGTTGAATAAAGTAAATTCAATTGAAAAATAAGATAGCTCAACTATCAGATCCAATGTCAAAGAAAACGAATAGGCAAAAACTAGAAAAAGAAAATTCAGTTGAATGAAGCAATGATACAGTACAATTATTAATACCAGCCAAGAAAATACTTTTATATTCTGATATTAAAAACAGTCTAAAAAACAAGGTACGCTTCGTATAAAAGAGCAGCAGCAACGAAGAATGCACATTAGTCAAACATTATTAGTGCCATTAATGAAATGAAAACACCTGATCATCCTAAATAAATTTATTGTATGTTTTGTACTACTCTATATTAATAACACAACTGAAAACTAGTGACAACATAATGTAGGTAGAACTTTTTAGCAAAATTGCAATATATTATACGTAACACTGTTGGTGTACCACCTACCTAAATATGTAATCAAAGTATTATTGGGTGTCAATAAATAAATGCAGTATAACATAAATTATAGAAAAATAAAACATACACATGCAAACATGAACTTTGCATTCAAGTCACATGTGCCTTGCATTCCAGACTCGTCGGATCTCTATACCAACAGCCAAGTTAGGCAGCAGCTTTGCTATAAGGCAAGAGGCGGAGCTCTGATGAAAGTTTATGGGTTCATTAAGAGTCAACTATACGCCACCATACAGTCACAATGAATTATCAAAATAGCTTCAAGGATGCTGATTCTCATGATATTTTACTGAAAAAGATCAAAGTTCTCAAATTTGCAATTACATATTTTAAGGCTGTCAAACTTAGAAATTGATTTCAATGTTAGAATTTCCATGTCTACACCTAAAACTAGATTTTCCTCCTCTTCAATTTTTATTTTGCTGAAAGGTTAGAACTGGAACTATGGATTCAAATAAGTATATGAAACATGCCAGCGTGGATCGAATGATTCTTCTAAATTGAGGTTTTAACTAAGCTTAAACCTGAATGTAAATTTAACCATAAAAAGATGCATAGTATTTTAAGATTTTGATAATAGCAGGTAATTAGTTTTAAAACAATTTGTTTCTGTTATTCTTCTTCAAACATGCCCGAAACAATATACTTTCCCATATAAATTAATCAACCCACAATCTGTTAGATGATTAAATCAGCTAATCTAATTTAAAACACACATAAATGATTAGTCACAAGTTTAGCAATAGTACATAATAAATTTAATGACATGCGCATTGTTAAAATTGAACTCATATGTGGTTTAAAGGGTCATGAATTTCATTAGAACATAGTAAAGTTCACAATGAACAGGCAACCATTGCTGAATTTACTCAAAAATTCCAAATGGATTAAGCCTCAATGCCAAAAACCTTTTTTGTAACTCAAGTTAGGCAAAGAGAAAAAATATCATTGATTGTTCGACTTTCTAATGACAATCCAGAAAGTAAACACTAGAATACCTCCAAACAGACGTCGGCGACGAAATAGCGGATTCATAACAAGGCAAATCAACCAAATCAGTTGCATCCAACTCTGGATTCGCAGATACAACTCTCGATTCACAGATACAACCAGAAGAAACCTTGATCCGCCACCTGCGGAAGAACTAGCAGTAATATATGATTGCGATTTCGATTGTGGTGCAGAGCCAGATTAAAAAGGGAGTGTTAACGAGGAAAGGAAATAAAAGACGGAGAGATAAAGGATAAGATAACGAAGAAAAGGGCTAAAAAATTTTAGCAGCAACGGAAATAAAAGACGGAGGGAAATGCCAAAATTTTCATGTAAGTAGTTACAACATGAATATTAATGACAATTGCATCTATGCACGTTATCGTCAACCCTAATAAACTACTAACTACTTAATTATAGCAAGTTAAGATACCTTGCAATCCCTACTTGCTATTAATATAGCATTTTCTTGTAGTGATTCTCTCCTCCTTAAAGGATTTCGTCCCCGAAATCTTCAAGTTAAGAAGAATGTGTCCTACCATCCAACATCCATCTACTCAACCATCATCCACAAGTGACCATTGTCCTTAAAAAATTTCTAATGTTGTATGAACTTATGCAACAGTGTGTGTATATGTACTTATCTAATGCAAAAGATCAGGCGGTTACTGATTTAGTAAACCTGCTTAATGCAAAATATGTTAGTGTAATGAGTCCAACATTTATGCAAATTCCTAACATACGTTATAATCCCTACTTGAGTGCAAAAACATTCATTCATATGCAACATCCATATGATAACATATCAAGTTTCCATCGATATACAAGTATAAGCACTCATGCATATGCAACATGAAAAATGTGACTGAGCCGATCTAGTGCCTAATGCGTGTTATGCAATCACCAACCACCACTTGCAACCACTTGCAATCACTTGCAATCATTAACCATAACATATTTCAATTACATGTTTACATCCAAAAGGGTTCTACCTAAGGTTCTCAAGATAGGATCGAGAAGATAACAAGACAAACATGGATAGCAAAAGCATGTACATGATACGAAGGTATGAAAACTTATAGGAAAAAGAGATCGAGAAAGTACCCTAAAAAAGAATTGGGTATAGCGAGCGTATCTTCTCTTTGGTTTCCCAAGTTGCGTCTTCTTGGGCTTCCCTTCACTGTACTTTAACTAGCTTGACTTCACGATTCCTTAGCTTCTTGATCTCCAATCCTAAGATGCAAATCAGAACTCGCCTCAATGTTGCTTCCTTTTCCACTTCTACGCCCTCAAGGATGCTTGGCTCAACCACTTCGGCAGACTCATGTAAGCACTTTCGGAGATGCGAAACATGAAAGATATTGTGTACTCCGGCCAACCTCTCGGGTAACTCTACCTTATAGGCCATCTGTCAAATCCTCACGATGATAGGGAACGGTCCTACGAACCTCAGAGCTAACTTTCCAACTGCTCCAAAGCGAACCATATTGCGTAAAGGGGAAACTTTTATAAAGACCACATCTCAAACTTCGAACTTTAGATCTGTTGTAATAACCCGGAAATTCTAAGCCAGTTTAAAATTTTTATTTTGGCAATTTTAGCGAATGTTGAATATTTAAAATAGATTATTTTAAATAAAAACGACGAGAAATTTATTTTGAATATAATTCGAATGAATATATTTATATGCGTCGTTGTTAGAATATAATTATATATATAATTATAAATAGAATTGAAAATGACGCGGTAGTTTGATAATTCGATTTCAAACTTCAATTGAATGTACCGGGTGCAAAACAATCCGGATTTTAGTGAAACCAAAAACATTAGGATCTATTTGATAATATCTTTCCAACGAATCCGAAAAATCAAAATTTCATAGCGGGAATCAAAAGATACGTCCAGTTGAAAATTCTGAATAGTCGCTATGGAATTCAGGCCCTTAAAAATGGGAATTTTGCAAACGACCTCGGATTTCGACGAAACCACTTTTGTTGGATCCGCAGTGTCAAGTTTTTGCTAGATTCCAAATTTCATAATTTTTCGAATCAATATGTGAGCGTGGCAAAGGAAATCGCATTTGACCAATTTCAGTTGATTTTAATCGACTGGAAATTGGCCATTTTTCCAACGGTCTCAGAATTCGACGAAACTAGTTTTGTTAGGACCGCATCGTCAATACGAAGCTAGAAAATATTTTTCTGGAATTTTTCTAGTTAGTATGTGACCCCGGTAATTTGAAATGTACGTTTAAAATTCAATATAGTGATTTGAATGTAAATTTAACGGAAACTGATTGCAACAGCCGAATCAGCCTATGATACATATCCCATTGTGTTCGGAATGGGGGTAAAATGCTATACACGACAGGCGGTGGACCTCGTTTCGAGGTCGTATGTAAAAGTCAACCTTTGAAAAAAAAATTAAATAAATTAAAAATAAACTTTCTCTCTCCCTCCCCCCTTAAACTCCTCTGGCCCCCTCTCCCTCGTTATTCATTCATTCTGGAAAAAAAAAATCGAAATCTGAATCGCGCCGTCCCCCCCACCCTAACGGCCGCGCCACCACCCTGCACCATCTCTCTTCTCCTCCGCTCCTCCACCCACCCCGTGTAGGCCGTCGCAAACCCCAAAGCCCCCCCCCCCCCGAACTGACGCAGCCACCCACAGCACACCCACGACCACCCAAGCCACCTCGCACCCTTCCCCGATGCGAGAAAACCTCCTGCGCCGCCACCCAGGGCCGCTAACCCCACCGTCGAGCGCCAAGCTTCCAATTCCGCCGCCAAACCCTAACCTCCCCTCGTCGAAGCCTGCTGCGCGACCCCCGAGACCCCCCCTTCATCCGCCACGTCATAGCACCCCCCCCTCCCCCCCGCGAGCAACCTACGACCATCATTTCCCTCCCCTGCAAACGAAAGGTATAGTTTTATTTATTTATTTATTTTATTTTAATTTATACATTGATTTTTGAATATGAATAAATGCAAAAGATTAGATTTTTAAAATGCAAAAGATTAGATTTTTAAATGCAAAAGATTAGATTTTTAAAAGTGAAAAGACGATATTTTTAAAAGTGAAAAGACGATATTTTTAAAGGTGAAAAGATCGTATTTTTATTTGAATGTAGAAAAGATTTTTATTCAATTAAAAATATGATTTTTATATTTTTAAAGTATTAAAAATATAGTCTTTACTCTATAGACGATGTAAAAATATGATTTTTGTTTATGTAGAGAATTAAAAATATAATTTTTTACATGATAGGAATATTAGAAATATCATCTTTATATGTGTAGAAAAATAAAAATGTGATTTTTATAATGATATATTTGAAAAGGCGAAATCTTTATCTAGAGAATAGCGAGGTAAAAATATAATTTTTATCTATATAGTAGCAATGTAAAAATAGAATTTTTATCCATATAACGTGATAGAAAAAAATTCGATTTTTATATATTGAATAGCATAGTAAAAATTCGATTTTTATATATTGAATAGCAAAGTAAAAATTCGATTTTTATATATGTAGTGGCTACGGGCAATGAAAGCGACAAAAAGGCGAGAATGACGATGATTTCTCTAAATGAAGTGTCGAGATGATTGGAATAGCTTTGGTGAGAATTTCTCACCTTTCAATTTCATTTTCTAGCTATATATATACTAGGATGCAGACGGTGTTTAGTAGCACCCGACACAATCGTCCACAGACCATGGACTTGTTTGTATGATTGCAAAAATTAGTTAGACAATTTGATTGAAATTTGAATTGTTTGGTGAAATGAAATTGATTTGATTGATATGTGAATGGCGTGGGCCTTCACTAGACTGGGGATAAGGCTAGGCCTCGTCCCGTTTCTAGTATCGTGCCGTTATGCCGCCGAAATTTTCTAAAATAAGTTAGAAAAATAAAAATATCATTTTATTTAAAGAATGAACTGAATAGAAATTCATATGTTAGAATAAAATGTTTTATCATTAAAAATATAATTTTTAACGTGAATATGAATATAGTGAATGTGAATAAATAAATACTCATTTACAAACCGGACGGTTTGTTTATGTACACTGATTTGACTGACATTGATTGGGACGATAAATTTTACACATCGCCCAACTGCACAAATAAAATCTGTGTTTGATTGTTTGAAACCCCACACGGGTGTTGGGATGAAATTTGAAGTTCACTCATCCTGATTGATTAAATATGTCGATCGATTGATTGACAGGCTGTTATAAGCATTAGATATCTATATTTGAGGCTTATACGGTGTAGTGCACTTTGGTTGATGGTTGATTATTTTCAATGCTATTATATACGTGTGATGTATGAAAATCCATATAATTAACATTATATGGTGATTGATTGGGCCTCATTCCAATTTAGAAAATAAAGAATATAAAATAAAGGTTCATGTGTTGACTGTACTCATCCGTTGAGATTAGTCATGTGTTGAACGAAATATTTTTATAATAAAATTTACATCTTTATCAATATAAAATAAAGGTTCATGTGTTGACCGTACTCATCCGTTGAGATTAGTCATGTGTTGAACGAAATATTTTTATAATAAAATTTACATCTTTATCAATATAAAATAAAGGTTCATGCGTTGACCGTACTCATCCGTTGAGATTAGTCATGTGTTGAACGAAATATTTGAAAACGAAATATTTGAAACGAAATATTTGAAAAAGAAATATTTGAAACAGAACATTTGAAAATAGAAATATATGAAGCCGTGTTGATTAGATTGACGCCATTTAGACGTGAACGATATTTATATCGATTTTACTCATTTTAAAATGAATATTGAAAAGTGATTTCGAAATCGCATATTTTGAAATGAAATTTGAATTAAATTGAATAGGAAACGAATTCGAATTGAATAAATAACCAATTTGAATTGAATAGATAACGAATTCGAATTAAATTGAATAAATAACCAATTTGAATTGAATAGATAACGAATTCGAATTTGAATAGATAACGAATTCGAATTGAATTGAATAAATAACCAATTTGAATTGAATAGATAACGAATTCAAATTGAATTGAATAGATAACGAATTCGAATTGAATTGAATAAATAACCAATTTGAATTGAATAGATAACGAATTCGAATTGAATTGAATAGATAACGAATTCGAATTGAATTGAATAAATAACCAATTTGAATTGAATTGAAAACGAATTCGAATTGAATTGGAAGCGAATTGAAATGAATTCAAATTGAATTGGAATTGGAATTGAATAGAAATGAATTTTAAAAACGAATTTATAAAAAAGAATACAATTTTGCTTTGAATTGAAATAGAGGTTGAAATTGTTTTTGAAACGAATTCAAAACTATTTATATAATTCATTTTAAATAGAAATCGATGAAATATATATTATATATATTATATATATAATATAATGGCCTGAATAGAACGTGCCGCGCCGCGGCAGTTCGTAAATTTCGACCATTTATTTCAAACAGACATTACGGGAGATCCGACCGTCGGATTCTCCTAAAACCGGAACCGTTGGGTTCGTATCGAAAAGAGCTTTCTAACGAATATTTGAAATTTGAAATCTAACGGTTGGATTTGGAGATACGTCCAAATCAAATTCGGAAAAGGTCGTTGTAAGTGCAGTTCGATGGCCGTTGATGGAAATCGACTGTACGGGCCTTGATAAAATTATTAAAAATATAAATATTTTGTGTAAAATCATAAGAAATGATTTGAGAAAAATTGGGGTGAAAAGCTCCATATTTGAAAAGATAAAAATGGATTTTTATCGAAATGAACTAGTTTTGAACTAAATTTAAAACCCAATTATTTTTAAATAAATAAATTAGATTTAAAAAGGGGTTTTAAATAATCGGAATTTCTAATATATTTGGTTGGATTTGAAATGGGTTTATCGTGAACGGTGTTTTAAATAACACTAATTCTTTAACCCGATAATAAATAGAATGTGATTTGGGTTTGTCGTGAACTGTGTTTTAAATAACACCTAGTTCTTTAACCCAGTAAAAGGAGTTTTAACGAATCTGCAATTAGGTTGAAATATGAATCTATAATCTAAATTATCAAATTTAGAAATGAGCGAGAATGGAGTATCGCCAGTTTTGCTCCAAAGCGATAGTTAAATCTTTAATTAGATTTGAACGTGAAATGGTAATTAATTTTACCGATAACATCATAGTATTAGATATGGAGTATTACCAGTTTTGCTTCATGGGATGAATAGGTTGGGATTGGGAAATAAAATAAATAATTACTTCGTTGTGGTTCGCTAATCTCGACTAGTTTGGAAAACCATAATTTGGTTTGAAATGACATCCAAAGGAAGATTAAAGGATAAATTTGAAAGAATTTATCTTGGATAAAATTAATGGGAACATTTCCCTAAAAATGTGATTTTGTGAATAAAAGAATATTCTGAATTGGAATGAGGCGTATGTTGTGTTTGTGTAACATTTTTTTTTAATATACGCGGGTTGTTTGGAAAGTCCGGGTTTATACCCATTTTGAATAACCGATTCGACGATAAGTCGAAGATGAAGACGGTGGTTGAAGACCGGAAGTCTTCACATCGTTTGGATAATTACTAACGATCCTGATTGGGCTGTACACCCAAGAGGATGGAAATAGTTGGTGGTCGTCCAGACGTACTTGGAGATCGATGGATATGCGAGGAAAGTGCCTCCGGTTTCGTTCAGTCCCAGAACGAACTTGTAAATGGATTGTGTGTCTGACATTGGATTTTATTCTGTGTTGATTGATTTCTGTTAAATATATATCTGTTTGGCAGCGGAGAATTTATTCTCTTGCTTAACGCCCTTCTCTGAGACGTACGAGCTTAGAGGTTATATATCGATAGATATCAATCGCATGGCATGAATTGCCTGTGTGGCACGCTGAGTTGCATGGATCAAGGCTTCTGTTGAAAAGCAAAGTCTTGTGGTTGATGATCAAAGCACGTCCTATGTGGCAGATTTGTGTATAACGTGAATTCGCGAGCCTCACACCTCGGTATGAGTTAAAAACGGGATACAGATCGCTGGGAGAGCACGACGTTTCTTTCTAGCTTTGGTGGTGTCAGTGACTTACCAGCCCTGACATTTATATACTTTTCACCTTTGTGGTTGTTGGAATGAGGCGCCTCGATTATAGGTCTGTAAGGACCGGGAAACGTGTGTTCAGGCATAATTAATCCTCTAACGTAAGTGAGGACCGGCCCAGCCGAATCCAGGATTGCCCAGAGTGTGAGTCCTGAGGCATTTACTAGAGTGTCTCGAACGCAGAGAGGAGCTTGCCCCTTGCTTCGACTCATGACGGAAATCCAATTTCCAATACGTGTATTGCGGTTTTAATTGTAGAACTAGTATGGCGACATGATATATGGTACCCATGCCGTCTATGATTTATATTTATGATTGAAATTGTTTTGACACTATACTTTTATTATAGTATCAAATGATTTGTTTTAAACGTACCAAGCATGTTTAGCTATTATAAGGGAAAACCCTATCCTCCGGCTTGCGTTGCATTGTGTGATGGGACCTGGGTCTTATAATAGCTTCATTTTTCGAAAAAGCATTGCGTTGTTTATTCTATGCACTAGTATTCTTGGGAGGAAACCCGTTCCGTGTTATACGGCGTGGTCCCTTGAATTACTCTCTTTTAAAGTAAAGTTTTAAATAACTGTTTTAGTTCTCACACCAGTCACATGACTGACCTGGAGTTTATTGTTTTAACCTAAACTCTGGGTGCCCCTATATTCCGCACGGGCAGCTAGTAGTTTTGGTTTTGCAGATTTATATTCACAGGATCCTGGTTTACAGCTGGAATGATATCCGGAAAGCTCTGTATCCGTATATCACCTTCAGTTGTGCTTTGTATTATTTTCCGCTGCTATGTAATTTATTGTAATCTATGATATTTATCGAATGTAATTTATTCATTTATACTCTGTATATTCTTGTATCTAATGAATTGTTGTAATAACAATGAAATGTTCTTCCGTCTGCGTTCTGATTTGTCCTGTTCTCAAACGATCAGGGGTTTCGAACGGTCTAGATCGGTTTAACGACTGATTCGGATCGACCGAAATTCCCGGCCGTCACATCTGTCCTTCTCTTGTGTGCGTAGGATTTCTGTCTATCTTAGGCTGTTTTCATCCGTCTTCGTATCAACTCAACCTTCTCGGAAGTGTCCCTTATCATGTTGGGTCCAAGTATGAGCTTGTCTGTCGACTCCTGCTAACAAGTTGGTGACTTGCACGGTCTTTCGTATAAAGCTTCGAATGGTGCCATTCCTATGCTAGCTTGGTAACTATTATTATACGCGAACTCAACGAGAGGTAGGTGATCTTCCCAAGTACCACCAAAGTCAAGAATGCATAGTCTCAAAAGATCCTCTAGTACCCTATTTACCCTTTCGGTTTGTCCAGCCGTCTGTGGGTGATAGGTCGTGCTTAAACTTAGTCGTGTACCCATTGCTTCTTGTAAACTATTCCAAAATTTGCTAGTGAAAATCGGGTCACGATCGCTAACCATACTAGAAGGAACTCCGTGCAACCGTACTACTTCTAGAAGGTTATAGACGCTAGCCATGATGCGGTCCTCTTGCTCTTCACAGGAATGAAGTGAGCGCTCTTCGTGAGTCTATCTACTATAACCCATATGCTAGTATTGCCCTTCCTTGACCTAGGCAATCCATCCATGAAATCCATCAAGACACTCTCCCATTTCCACAGCGGAACCTCCAAAGGATGCAGTAGCCCACCGGGATTTTTCAACTCGGCCTTTTCTTATTGGCACACCATGCACTTAGAAATCAATTCTGCCACATCCTTTTTCATCCCGTTCCAAAAGAAATTGCGCTTCATATCCTTGTATATTTTATCCCCTCCGGGATGTATAAGCATCTTCAAGTGATGCGCCTCTTCGAGAACTCTCTTTAATATGTCTCCCACTTGTGGGACACATAGTCTACCATCACGCCTTAGCCATCCCTTTTCATCTATGGCATACCTACTGAGGTGACTTGACATCTCACCTCTAATCAACTTGTCTATGATCTCGACTATCTGTGGGTCTTCCTTCTGTGAAGTCCTTACTTGGTCTAGAAGCGTAGGCCTTAACTCGAGAGATGCTAACGTGCTTGCCAAAGACTCAACAACAGGTGTGAAATCAAAGGTTGCTATAAACTCTAGACTTTTCCTTTCAATTCCTACTTAGCGCATCCACCACCACGTTACCCTTGCCAGGGGTATAAGCTATATCGAAGTCATATGATGCCAAGAATTCCATCCACCTCTGTTGCCTTAGATTCAAATCTTTTTGCGAAAAGATGTACTTAAGAGACTTGGGATCGGTGTACAACTCGAACTTCTCACCTAAAAGATAATGGTGCCAAGACTTAAGCGCAAAAACAATCGCGGCCAATTCCAAGTCATGTATGGGATAGTTTTTCTCATGAACTTTAAGTTGTCTACCCCCGTAGCATATCACTTTCCCTTCTTGCATTAGGATAGCGCCTAATCCCGTGCCGCACGCGTCTATGTACACCGTAAACATCTTACCTCCATCGGGTAATGCCAAAACTAGAGCTGTGGTAAGGGCTCTCTTAAGCCTTTGAAAAGCGACGGCACACTCTAGGTCCCATGCAAAGGCTAGGTTCTTCTTCGTTAACCTAGTGAGAGGGGCTGAAATCTTAGCGAAGTCCTTAATGAACTTCCTGTAGTAGCCCGCCAAATCGAGAAAGCTTCTCACTTCCAATGCGTTCTTAGGAACTTTCCACTCTTGCACCGCAACTACCTTTGCGGGGTCCACAACTATACCTTGCTTAGAAACTACATGTCTAAGAAACCGAACTTCTTTTCTCCAAAAATGACACTTGGAGAACTTAGCCTTTAACTCGTGTGCTCTAAGCGTATCCATGAATTCCTTGAGATGTCTAGCATGTTCTTCCTCATCCTTTGAGAAGATCAAAATATCATCCACGAAGACCACCACAAACTTGTTAAGGAACTCCCTAAACACCCTACTCATCAAGTCTACGAAGTACGCGGGTGCATTCGTCAAACCAAATGGCATGACGAGCCATTCGAAGAAACCATCCGGAGTCCTAAACGCGGTATTTTCAATGCTATCCTCAGACACTCTAAGCTGATGGAATCCTGTAGCTAGATCGAGTTGAGAGAAAATAGATGTTCCTACAAGCTGGTCGAACAAGTCGTCGATTCTCGGTAGTGGGTGCCTATTCTTCTTACTCAGCTTGTTTAACTCACGATAATCTACGCATAGACGAAGCGAACCATCCGCCTTAGTAGCAAATACCACCGGAGCACCCCATTCAGAAATGCTTCGCCTAATGAAATTTTTCTCAAGCAACTCCTTAACTTTCTTACTAAGCTCTTTTCTCTCTCGCGGGGCCATGTGTCTAACAGGCAATGCAACTGGCTTAGCAATATCAACAAGATATATACAGAAATCTATCTCGCGCTTAGTAGGTAACCCCATAACCTCATCAAAGACATCGGAATATTCTCGGACTACCCTTGCTGATTGTAAATCATCGATAGACAAGTCAAGAGATTCTAGATAACAAAACATGATAGGAACCATAGGGTTACAAGAAATTTCAAGGGTATTACTAAGGAGAATCACGAGTCTAACTACCCTTCGTTCACAATCGAGAATGGATCCATTATTGGACAGTCAATCCATGCCTAGAATCAAACCGTATCCCATAAATCCGAGAACATAAGCATTACATGTGAATTTTATGCTTAAGATAGAAATTCTCAAATCCACACAAATCATAGATAAATGAGCAGAGCCACCAACTGGATTTGAAACAATAACAGGATCCTCAACTAAACTAGTACTTAGGTGCAGAGTTTCAACAATATCAGAAGAAATAAAAGTATGAGATGCGCCAGAATCAAACAAGGTTCGAATAGGATGATAAAAAAGATAGACTAAACTTTCGACAGAAATATTTCTACCTCGTTCTTGCGGAGGTACCATGAGAGCGTGGACTTGTCCTCCAGAAGAAGGTACAGCTCATTGGGCCTGTCCCTGCCCCTGCCCTTGCCCTTGCTTCTTAGGGCAATCCTTGCTGATGTGTCCAGTATCCCTACAATGAAAGCATGCACCCGTCTTCATCCTTTTTCTTCTACAGTCCTTAGCAAGATGTCCAACAATCCCATAGAAGTTGCACTTCCTTGTCTCATGTGACTTGTTATTATTATTGTTGTTCTTGTTGCCTCCTTTCTTAAAGTCCACCTTCTTGTTCTGAGCCTCATTCGCCTTGGCCTCTTTCTTACCAATCTTATCCTTTCTTATATAACATGTTAACAAGTCTCTCGAGAACTACCTCCATCGTACGGAAAACACTTACGTACCTATAAAGAAGATTAGCTGCTGGTGAAAATACTGCGACTACAAATGGAGAAAAGAAGGGATAAGAGATTCAAAACGAGCAAACAAAGGATAATGCTAATGGCTTTTGGGGAATAGCCTTTAAATAAAACAGAACTTTTCTTGAAAAATGCTTCTTTGTAAACGGTTTTGAAAACAGTTTTAGAAGGTTTTTAAAAGCTTTTGCCCAGTTCGGTAATCTCTGCTCTGATACCAAGTGTAAGACCCCAACTCCGCTAGGGTCACTCACAAAGGTAATGCACTAGTTTTAGAGGAGCGTTATCGAGGTAAACAATCACAGAAATATTACAAGACAGAACATAAATAAAACAACGGAAGAATCAAAAGCTAAATTTCATTACTTTCAAAAAGAGTCAAAACCTTTTACATCCAAAGTACCAACTATCATTTTCCATTACAACAAGTTTTGCATTGAATAAATAAAGAAGCATAAAACTTAAAACAACAAAAGTAGCTTAATTCTTCAAAGTTAGCAGAAATGTAGCCATAGCATAGCTCAAGATCAAACCGTACATGAGCTGAACCGAAAGCAAGCGAAATCCAAGCTAAGTGCTAGAGTTTCCTCCCTGAGAGGCTGGAGGGGGGAAAAGAAAGAAGAAGAGGCGAAAGAAATTGGGTCAGTCATAAAGACTGGTAAGTCCTATTGACTTTCAGCATAAAAACAGGTAAAGGTAACATGACAAGTATAAACTGAAAGTAAACATAAGGATGATGACAAGATGGGCAAGATAGACTAAGATAACATGATGAATCAAGTATAGCATCGCATGTTCAAGATTCGCTGCACCAACTGTACTAGTATCCCAAACCCATGTCACATATTAACTATGAAATGATCCCTTGGCCCAATATCATGAAATGACCCATTTCGGGGTCCTATGGAACGATCCATTAATTGATTGGCTCCTTACAAGTTCTAGCTCGTCGTGTGTCTGTGTCATATGGCCCTATCACGAATGTAGTCACCTGTGTTAGGTCCACCATAGGGTGTATCAAGCCCTAGGGTGCCAACCACCAACACGAATCAGGCATGCACATCGTAAACCTATTGATGCCCAATGACTGGTTTTTCAACTCTGGACTACGTGCACGACCATAATCCGCCTGAACCTACACTGGCGCACCAACTCAACCGTCGTTCTGGTCACTTACAATCAGCCTAGTAATCATGCCCCACCCTTCCTAGTTCCAGGGTACCATGATACATCTAAGTGGGTTACTGCTGAAATGGACCGCGTTAGTAGGGTTTCCGTCCAACAGGTTAAGTGTTGTCATTTAAATTCGTGACTTAACCCTTATCAGTCTAGCATGTCAAGTTGGTTAAATGTTGTGTTTCAATTTCATGACTTAAACCCACTAATCATGTGTCAAGTTGGTTAAGTGTTGTCTTTCATGTTCATGACTTAACCCTATCATGTGGCATTAATTCATTAATGCACCTCAACCTCTCACATCAGACCTGTTGTTGTGGTCACTGGGTATGCCGGGCGGTTCCGGGCAGATTAACACCACAACTCAGTCTGACCTCGAGTTTCAAGTGCGATATGACCAACTACCCACATTGGATCCTGTTGTTTGCAGTCGGTTTTCTAGGCGGTTCCGGGCAGAATTACACTGCAAACTCAACCCAACATTGAGTTGGTCATTTTCAAGTTCATTCTAGTGCCATGTCCACATTCAAGTTTCATGTCATGTTCGTGTCAAGTTTCATGGTGAGTTTCATGCCAAATTTCATGTCAAATTTCATGAGTCATGTTCATACCCAATTCATGTTTTTCCTAATCTACCCAAATCGTATTCCCATTACATGTAAACGTGAATCGATCTAAATTACAAGTAAATCCAAATCCATCAATAAAGGGAATAACATCAAAACTATGATAGGCACAAAGGACGAGCATAAAGTGATAGAAGGGATTACAAGACTAGCATGATATAACTTGAGATAATTGGTTACAACTTCACTGGTATATAGAAAATAATAGGATTTCAAATCTAACATTATAAGGTGATAGTCATGGCATAAGGTGATAGTCTCAAACTTGTTAATAATAGACTGATTCAACATCATAGGCATGATAATGTTATGGACATGAAAGAGTTTGATTTACAACATGAATAGGTCTAAACTGATTTCATAACTATTCCTAAATGTCAAGATCTAAGATGGAAACTAGAATAGATGTGAATCGATTATCATACTTAAGTCCAATTTCACTTTATCTCATGCACAAATTACAATTAACAAGTTTAAATCTCAAAGTAACTTGAACTTACAAATCGTGGACTAAGAAATTGAGATGCAGAAATCTAGAAACTAGTCGTCGAATTGTTGAATCGTTGAATCTCGATTTTATTGTAGAAGAAAATCCCCAATATGCAATTCCTAACCGTAGTCTTCAAGAAATAGTCTTTGTGTTTTATTTTAATTTAATTTTGAAGAAGAAGCCATGTCCATCAAGAATTTGTGTAGCATAAGGTTAAAGAAGAATGGTGTAAAGAGAATGGGGCTAGGGGGCTGTTTATATAGGATTAGGCGAACGAATCTAGACTGAGAACGAGACCAGAAACATCAAAATGAACCCAGGCTCAAAACAGGGTTTCAGCACCAGGTCGACCATAGGGTCGACCTGGTCCCTGGGAGGTCGACCATAGTGTCGACCCCCAGGTCGACCTAGTCTTGGATGGGAAAATTCCCGCCCAGTCGGCGTTGGGGTTTGAATTCGATTTCGAATTCCAGCTGTTTTTCTGTTCTAAAAATCCTTGAAACTTCTGAGGGTCATATCTCCCTCATACGGACTTTGTTTATCGAAAACTCGGACTCGTTTACAATTCTTCTAATATTATGTGGGCTGCCACTTAATTATATTGAATGTAAAATCCAAACAAAGCCTACTTATGCAACACAAGAAGATAAGGTGAAAACCTACAAACTTATCTAATGCCTCTGCAATTTTCAAAAATATAAGATGTGGTCTGGCGATAGGACATGTAGGTGAAAAAATCATAATAGAAGTGCCTCTACAACCCTGTAGCGAGGAACAAACTAAACTGCTAACTAAAACTTAAAGGTAAAGAACAATGCAAATACAATTAGAAATAAGAAGTTTTAAGCACATTTTTACTATTCTCACTCTTATTTTCAGGCACATTTAATAAATTTAGTTAAAATATGATCTTATTTTATTTTATAAAACTTAGTCCAGTTAATTTTGAAAGTATTTAAATTTTATAACTATTATAAACCATATTTGGAAAAAAATCATATCGAAAGTGGATTTGAATACAGAATTCTTAGTATTAAAGAATTACAATGTCTTTCACAGAAACTAATAAATAAATTTGTTCCTAACACTAAAAACCTGAATTTCTACAGAATGAACTAAGCAAGCATGGATGATTTATCTATAAACATTATCTAAATAATAAATTCTACCTTATTATTATCTATTATTACTTGAAACATCTTTTTTGTTTATAACTTATTATTACTTGAAACCTCACAAGAAAAAAATCACAGGGATAGGTGAGATTTTGAAAATATTAGCTTAAGCAGCATTTGTAATTACTTATTTATCGAAATTATATCACTGATAAGTTGCTAGATTTAAAATTTCCTTAGTTTGTGTCATTAGTAAGTGGGAGAATTTAAATTTTGCTTAACTTTCGATCTATAAACTATTAGCCTAAAAACAGATGGTCCTTAGTGCTTGCCAAAAAATATAGGGTGTTGAGTTCGTATGACTACTCTGTTGCATGAAAAATTAGGGACCCATTTATAGGGTTATTTAACATAGCATATGTATTCACTTTGTAAAGGTTAAATGATATATAATATATTTTTATAAATTATAGTGCAAGTAAGATTCTTGATACCATCCCAACCTACCTTATTGGCCCTTTTTCCCCCTGAAAACTAATGAAAAAAAAACATAAGAAATATGCTATACTAGGCTAATTTAAACTGTGACTGTATATAAATCTGGAAATTAAAACAACAGAGCAAATGAAAAGTATATATTAAAAAAACGAAGAAATGAATTATTAAAATAAACAAAAGTAGAGAAAGCTAATGATATAGGGCACTGTTAATCACCATTATAAAGTTTTTTTACTCAAACCAGAGATAACTTAGCCAACCGTATTACATTACTGATAAGGGGCACTGGCAATCACTGTTTCACATACATATTTAATAGAAAAACCCCAGTGGTTTTTCATTACTTATATTGTATTTTTGCATATAATGTTCTGTATAACTTTCATAGTCACCCTCCCACCGCTAACCCACCACATTTTAGAACAAAATTTTCCGTATAGTTCAATATATATGTTATATAATCAATTCTCTGCCTAAAAAAATATCATTGCTTTAACCACACTATCACATACTTGAGAGCTTAAAAATTTATTATGCATTTTCAACCCATATTATCCCCTTAACTAGCCTGCTAAAGCAAGTCAAGCTTGTGCATTTCTGATTAATGAACATAGGCACCAAACGAAACAAGCCATTTCACTAATCTAACGTAGTATAAGGAAAAAAATTCATAATATAACCAGCCAAATTGTAACAAAAAAATAAAGACCTTTTAGTCAGAAAGCACATAAGAAAATTACTTGAAATTACTTGAAGCAGAATACATAGAAAAAACTATCTTTCATGAAATTTTTGGATGAAATAGAAAAGTTTTATAAGATAAGTATGAATACCTCGAGTATATTTCTATAGTGATAAAATTCATAATCAACAAACCGTCACATCTCACAAGAAAATTCAAGCAAACAAGCATATCAAATTTCAGACCAGGAAAACATCATGGTTGCATCTCTCAGGCGAAGATAATTGGTCAAATCCGTGGAGACCATGAAGAATTTAACGTTCACCTGAAAATTGAAAAAATAATAAACAATGAGGAAATTGCAAAAAGAAAAAGAAAAAACTGAAATTTTGTGGATCTACATGGAAAATAAATAACTGAAATCCCCCCGCAAATGAAACATGTACGCCAAAAATAGAAACATGTACCTTAACAGTCGCTCTTCCTTCAATGAAGCCCACAATCTCTACATGAACAACCAAGACAAAACTTAATTTGAATGCCTTCCCAAGATTCTTCCCCATAAATTGCAAACTATCTACCTTCACTTTGACCGATAGTGCGCTGTAGCACTTGTAGAAGTGGTAGTAGTGTGCTGGCTGCATAGGGACACAGTGAGGAAGGCAAGTGATACCAATGCTGCTGATATTACTTGCATACTAGGCCTTGGTGGAAAGCTTCTGTTAGCAAACCATCCATGGCTTGCACCGAGACCTCCAATTCAACTAACTCTAACCCTTTTCAAATTTTAAGTGTTGGAGTTCATGGAAGCTACAAAAGCTTCCATTTTTCAGTACTTTAAGTGTTTGGAGTTCATGAAATTAAACTTGAAACAATTGGTTTCTATGAAATAACTCAATTAATCAACCAAGTACAAGTTGACACAATAGATTATGCAAATTACTATGAGTGGAGTAGACAACAAAAGTTCTCATTTTCTATTTCATGGCACGCATGTAACAAACTTACATGTAAGGGGTGATCAATCCCTTTCAGCGAAAAAACCTCAATAGGATCTTGCAATGATGTGATAGAACAAACAGCTTTAAATGAATATAAATCTCAGATCACAGAAAAATAAAGGCAATATAGAACACACAAATTTATAATGGTTCCACTATCGCGAGATAGTGTACGTCCACTTCAATGGGGGAAAGATTTTATTAATATTCAAGAGATTACAGAGTTTTTAAACTAGAGCAAAAGAAATGAAGAATAAAGATGTTCTCGCATATTATTGGAATAACATCCGCTATGCCTCTCTTTAAATAGAGAAAAGATTACTTGGGGACGAGACAATTGATTTATGTAATATAAATCAATTTATAGAAAAAAAAACTAATATCCCATTAATTAATTGTCATATGATTGGTTGATAATTTTCCCTTTTATCCATCAATCAATCCCTTTTCCAATTTTAATCTCTTTACATTTCTTTTCTTCATGAAACATGGCAACTAATTAAATGACGAATATTTCCAATATCCCCTATTCATTAATATTCCTTCCATTTCTTTCTACTCATTTCTTGCACAAAACAGGTAACGAAATTACCACGAATATCTCCAAAAAATCTAATTGATATTTGGAAATATTGTATCGCCAAATTCCAACAATCTCCACCTTGATACAATACCTCCTACAACAAAGAGTCTTCAATGTGAATGCTTACCAATGAGTTCCTGCAAAAGCCACCCCTTATTGCACTTTGTCAGTGAACTCCGGAAAGGCCACCGCCTACCAACAAAGTGTTGGAAGCATTCAAAAAAAACAAGGTAGACATTGTGCAACCAACTCCTATCTCTTCATACAAGAAGAATACCACATCTTCTCTTGACTTCAACCAAGTCACTCTCTTCCCCATTGTGCCACCATGTGGCACCTAGCACTTCATCAAGTGAATCAAGTTCGAGCAATGCTCGAACTTAGTAGCAGGTAATGCCTTCGTAAACATGTCTGCTGCATTTTCATTTGTGTGAATCTTCTAAAGACGAACTAACTTCTACTCATTCACAGAGATAAGGAAAGACTCTCTTACCTCTATACGCTTTGTTCTAGAACTGAAAGCCAGATTTTCAGCTAAATGAATTGCACTTTGAATGTGATAATTCACCAAACAAGCATCTTGCATGAAGCCCAAATCACACAATAACTTCTTCAAATAAAGTGCCTCCCTAGCTGCCTCAACTGCAGCTATCAACTCTGCCTCTGTAGTAGACAAAGCACCTATAGTCTTCAACCTCGCTCTGCAACTAATAGTTGTTCCTCCAAGTTTGAACACATAGCTTGAGGTTGACTTCCTTCTATCTCTATCTCCGACATATTCTGAATCACAGAATCCAACCATGTTGAAATCCTTATTTCTGCCACAAAAAAACAAGCCCATAATCCGATGTTTCTCTAAGATATCTAAAAATGTACTTCAATGCCTCCCAATGCGATTTTCCTGGATTTTCCATATATCTACTAACTAATCCAATAGCTTGAGCAATGTCAGGTCTAGTGCACACCATAGCATACATCAAGCTACCTACTGCACTGGCATAAGGAACCTTCTTCATATAGGTCTTGTCCTTTTCTGAGATCGGAAAGCCCTAATTAGAAAGCTGTATATGTAAAGGCATGGGTGTATTGATAGCCTTTGCACCATCCATGCTAAACCGAGCAAGCACCTTTTGAATATATTCCATTTGAGTAAGTTTCAAAAGTCCAAGCTTTCTATCTCTTTGGATTTCCATCCCCAAAATTTTCTTTGCTTCTCCTAGGTCTTTCATATTGAATTCAACTTTTAATTTAAATTTCAACGCATCAATTTCAGCTCTATCCTTGGAAGCAATCAACATATTGTAACTGTATATGCAGCGGTATAGGATCGTGTAGTATGGAAAATATGATGCAGAGTATATAATAGAATAGTAAGCAGTAAATCACATAGTCGATTTATACTAGTTCGGACCACTGTCCTACGTCTAGTCCCAGACTCGCTTCTGGAATTTCACTAACACTAAAATCCTCACTTAACCCAAAGGAATAGGTTCACAATTACCCGAACAGCCGAACGGGATTTCTTGCCTCAACCACTGGAGAGGTCTTTGTTAATACAGAATAATTGTTGACTCTTTTTGTGTTCTTGACAACACATATTGTCTAATATTAAGTACAACCTTCCTATAGCCTTTCCTTGATGATGATTGTGAAGTACGTGAAGGAATATGGAAGTTAAAAAGGTCTCAAATATGAAAATAGATAGTTTTTAGAATTTAGAGAGCTTTGAGAATATAAGATAAAATTAAAGTAAGAATTGGTGATTGAAACAATTAATCAACCCTCTATTTATAATATATAAAAAGATACAACTGATCATGAAAGGTTTTGATGAAGAAAAATGGTTGTGACTCTTCATAAAAGTTGCAACCTTTCAGAATTAGATGTCTGAGAATAATTTTTAGATGTCTGTTTATAGTTTGAATTTTAAAGCTGAAAGGAAACAGTACGTTTCTGACTAAATTCAGACGTCTGAAATATATGAAACAGACGTCTAAATATTGTCTTTTGAAAACAATCTGTTTCAACAAACAGACGTCTGAAATTTTCAGACCAGACGTATGTTTTCTGTTATCAGACTATTCCTTGCTTGATTTATATAAGAAAAGCTATGTACATATAAAATGTGTGTGTGTGATCATCAAGGAAGACCTTAACATTAATATCTAAGACTAACAGACCTTTATAACATATTTATTCTTCATTTATTGTGTTCTTGAATCTGTTTGCCAAATGGCTTCCTGCAAAATAAGGTTAGATAATAATATGTACGTTTATGTATAGTTGTCATATTTAAAACGCTATGTAGCGAGATGCAACATTCTCCCCCTTTTTGACTAATGGCAACTATATAAACTCCCCCTGTCAATATGCATATTATATAAAATGTTTCTCCCCCTTTGTCATTCGACAAAAAGGAATACTTATAAGAGATGTTAAGTATACACACAACACACAGAGAAACATACATAGAAACAGATAATGAAACAGAGAGTAGCATACCACCGTAACATAAGTAGCACATACCGAAATTTTGTGCGAAGTAGTAGAAAAAATATTACAAACCATGGAAATATTTGGAGAGATTCTTAAGCAAAAGACTAAAGCAAAATACTAACGCAAGATACTAATGCTAGAATTATTACGAACCATGCTTACCAATCTTCCGAAGTAGACCCAACAACAGTCGTTCCACCATCTTTAGGAGAGCCTTCCTCAGAGTCTGGAACTTCGGAGGAGCTTGAAGACCATTGGAACGGAGCAGGTGCTTGAGCTTGGGTCGAAGAAGTACCAGTGCACGAAATTTTTTCCCAAATCTTATTCAAGAAACCTTTGATGGACTCAAACTTCTTGGTTGTCTATTTACGATAATTTCTTATTTCTTTTTGAAGTTTGGCTTGATTTTGAGATAGCAATAGAACGACTTGCTTGGTAGATGTTTCGGGAGAAATGACCTGAATATCACTATCTTCTTCTTGTTGCCTAGGTTGGCGTTGATGAGATGGTTCAAAAATGATATATTCTGGATTGGCAGCTACATGTTCTGACCAGGTTTCAAATGACATAGATTTTAAGGTAGCGGGGTTTTGAGGAATGTCCATAAGCTTCAAGGTTTTGGGACCAATTTCTTTGATGGATAAGGAGGAGATATTGGTGGGTATGTTTATGTCACAAGATGCAAGAATTCTAGTAATGTAGGCACCGTAGTGTAGAGTTTTGTACTTTCGCTTGTACATGATGTCAGTCCATTCGTCCATGATAATTTTGGCCCAGTTGATTTGTTTGTTTGAATATAAAGCATATAGAGCTTGAAAATCCCTTTTGTTCACTTTTTCATAGCTCCCTGCTCGTGGTTGAATAGTGCGTACAAGTATACGATTAAGTAAGCGAGCTTGTGGATGAAGATGAGTGGAGGTAAGATTTTCCATGTTCATTATATTATCGGACAGAAATTGATGAGAAATCTCATCACGTGTATTTATATCAACTTCAATTGTGTCAATATCCAACCCTTGCCCAGAACATTGTAGAATTTGACCCAAGCATTGCAAAGATATTAATACACGTTTACCACATACCCATGACCAAATTGTATCCTTTTTAACATGGGGCTTGGTATGATCAAGGTTCATATTAGCTAAAAACAACTTGATTAGGAGTGGGTAGATTTGGACATTATTTTGTTTGAAATCAGCAAGAGATTCGAAGTGAAAGTGTCTAGCATAGTGTAGTAGACGGTAATTAGAAAAAGCATCGAATTTGACAAATGCACCTTCAAAAAATTTCGAATCCTTCATAGCCTTGTACCTAGCTTTTGCCGTGTCATCCCAAAGCCATTTTTGAATCAATTCTTCGGAAGGTGGAAGAGGTTCGTCTTCGCGTGATCGTTTTCCTCTATTTTCCATGAGTTTGATTTTGGAGAGTAGTAAAATTTTGTGGTAAAAAAGTTATTTTGGGGGCTAGGGTTTTATAGAGTTGGTAAAAGATGAAGAGATAATAAGTGGTAGACGAAACAATGAAGGGTTGTGATGAGTTTGAAGAAGTCACACGTCTATATAAAAAACAGCTGTACACAATTCAGACATCAAAAAAAATAGATAGACGTCTGTTTTTGGATGAATAGGAGGCCGAGAAGAATTAGTACAAAAATTGTGAATTTCAGACGTCTGATATTCTTTATTTAGACATCTGAATCTGGAGTGGGAATAATTATTGATGAGAGAACAGACGTATGAAATTTTGGTGGCAGACGTCTGGTTTGGAGAAAATTTCTTCTCGAAAGAAAATAGTGTATTTTATGCGTATTTTAGACGTCTGATATTTTGTAAACATATGTCTGATTTTAAAGGAAAAATTATATTCATACTGTAATCAGACGTCTGTTCAGTTATATTCAGACGTCTGTTTTTGATAAAAAAAATATTATACGAGTAAAAGGATAGAAAAAATTTATAGACTTAAGAATATACTTAATTATTGGATGGAGGAGTTTTCTTCGGCGTTGATGGGCTCTTTCCTTCATTGGCTTGATAATTTCTATCCCATGAGTTTGGATCGTATGATGGTCGTGAGGGTGAGTAAGTATAATATTTCATTGTTGGATTCACCAGGTCATTTGTTGTTCGATAAGAAGCCGATGGGTCAATAGGATTGGGTGGAGTTGGTAAAGGTGAAATAATATCCTTCTCTTTTGAACCACAAAACTTATATATCATCTTTTCAAGAAGGCTCAAAAGAGTTGATGTTGCTTTTTGTTCAAAATATAATTCCTTCTGTAGCTTGATTTGTTCTTCTTGGTAGTGACAAAGATCATCAATTTTACGTTTCATATCGGAAGATGAAAATAAAGCTCGTTTACTTTCTTTGATTCTGGAGTAAACCTGGTGTGATAGTTACCCCACTTATATTGAGGTTCATATTTAGGTGTAGGTGTGGGAAGATTAATAGAATCAGAGGAGGTACTTGTTGTGAAATGAATACTGATAAAGGAATTTGAATTTCTGGACGACATAATAAATTTGAGATTTAGTATTTTAATAGAACAATAATTTTATTTTAAGAACCCATGTATTTATATACAAAGAAGGAAGTTATGAATTTGTGGATTAGAAATTTACAACTATAAATAAATTAATTGATGAGAGGAAAGTTAAAAGAGTCTAAAAATAGTTAAGAATTTTTGCAGAAACGTAATTAGTTTATAATGGAAGAAAACATGTTTTAGGAAATTTTAAAACATTGTTAAATTATATGTCAGTTACTGAGACAATTCCAAGTTCTCGGCGAAATTTTATAAACGAATTTTCTAATAAAGGCTTAGTAAAAATATCTGCAATTTGATTATCAGATGAAACATAGTCTAAATTTATAATATCTTTTTCTATATTGTCACGAAGAAAATGATGTCGAATATCTATATGTTTTGTTTTAGAGTGATTTATAGGATTTTTTGATAAATTGATAGCACTAGTATTATCACAATATATTGTGATTTAGTTAAATTAATTCCGAAATCTTTAAGTGTTTGTTGCATATAAATTACTTGTGCACATGCTAAACGCAGCAGATATGTATTCTGCTTCACACGTAGAAAGTGAAACACAGTTTTGTTTCTTACTAAACCAAGATACAAGTGATTTTCCAATGAAGTGGCACGTACCACTTGTACTTTTTCTATCCGTCCGTGATCCACCAAAGTTAGCATCACTGTAGGATACTAATTCAAATGGACAACCTTTCGGGTAGAATAGACCAAAGTTCCTAGTATTATTAAGATATCTTAAAATTCATTTTATTGCTCTTAGATGTGATTCTTTGGGGTCTGGTTGAAAATGTGCACATAGACATACACTCATCATAATGTCAGGACGACTTGTTGTTAAATAAAGTAGCGAACCTATCATACTTCTATATAATTTTTGATCGATACTTTTTCCTTTTTCATCTTTGTTAAGATGAATTGACGTGCTCATTGGTGTTGGTTTTCCAGAAGTATTATCTAAACCAAAACGTTTAATTAAATTAGTACAATATTTTTCTTGAAAAATAATAATTCCATTTGAAACTTGTTTAATTTGTAGACCTAAAAAATATGATAATTCACCCATGTGAGACATTTCAAATTCATTAGTCGTTACTGTAGAAAATTCTTTACATAAATTTTCGTTTGTAGAACCAAAAATTATATTGTCTACATAAATTTGAACAATTAAAATATCTTTATTTGTATTTTTAATAAATAGAGTTTGATCTGCTTTTCCTACTTGAAAACCAGAATTTATTAAATATCTTTTAAGTTGTTCATACCAAACACGAGGTGCTTGTTTTAAACCATATAATGCTTTTTTAAGTTTATAAACATAATCTGGATATTTTTCATGTTTAAAAAGGGTGTTTGTTCTACATAAACATTTTCTTTTATAAAACCATTTAAGAAATCACTTTTAACGTCCATTTGATAAAGTTTTAAAATTATGAAAACTTGCATAAGCTAATAAAATACGTATTGCTTCTAATCTAGTTACGGGTGCAAAGGTTTCTTCATAATCAATGCCTTCTTCTTGATGGTATCCTTGAGCAACCAATCTAGATTTATTTCTTGTTATATTTTCAAGTTCATGTGCTTTGTTTTTGTAAACCCATTTTGTACCAAAAACTGATTGATCGATTGGTCGAGGTACTAATTCCCAGACGTCATTTCGTTCGAACTGGTTTAGCTCTTCTTGCATAGCGATAATCCAGTAATCATCCGTAGAAGCTTCTTTCGGATTCTTGGGTTCAATATTTGAAAGGAAAGCTACATGACTTATTTGATTTAATTGACTTCTTGTACGAACGTGTGTGTCAATTTCACCAATAATATTTTGTGTACGATGATCTTTTAATATTCTGGGAGGTGATCTAATATGTTCTATAGGACTATTATTTTGTTCTATAATATTATTATTTGTATTTTCAATATTATCAATAATTTCACTATCATCTTTGTTCTTTATATTTTTATTATAATTTTCATCAAAAGAAACGTGTAAAGATTCTTCTATAACATTAGTACGTTTGTTGAAAATTCGATATGCTTTACTACGTTCTGAATTTCGAACGAAGATCCCATGATCAGCTTTTGCAACAAACTTTCCAAGTTGATCAATGGTATTTAGAATAAAACATCTAGATCCAAAAATCTTAAAATATGAAATGTTTTGTTTTCTTCTGTTAAAATATTCATAAGGAGTATTTTAATTTAAAGGACGAATAGAAATATGATTTAAAACATAACAAGTAGTTGCTACAACTTCTGCCCAAAATTGTTTAGGTAATGTACTACTGTTAAGTAAAGTTCTTACACATTCTTGTAAAGTTTTGTTTTTTCTTTCTACTACTCCATTTTGTTGTGGAGTTTGAGGAAAAGAAAAATTATGATTTATTCCTTTCTTTTTACAGAATACTTCAAAAGATTCATTTTCAAATTCACCACCATGATCACTTCGAATATTTTTAATTTTTAATTTTTTTGAATTTTGAATCTTTTTAACTTAATCTTTAAAATGATTAAAAGTATCACTTTTATTTTTCAAAAACATAGTCCATGTATATCTTGAAAAATCATCAATTATAACAAATACATAACGATTATGATTTAATGACTGTATTTGAGTAGGTCCAAACAAGTCAATATGTAACAGTTCTAATGGTTGTAGAGTTGAAATGATCCTTTTTGATTTGAAGGAGGATTTAGTTACTTTACCTATCTGACAATCTTCGCATAAGTTATTTATTTTAAAATTTATTTTGGGTAGGCCTCTTACTAACTCATGCTTTGAAAATTTTTGTATAGTTTTAAAGTTTATATGACAAAAACGCTTATGCCATAACCAAGAATCATTGTTATTAGCAATCAAACACATTTCTTTATTATTATTTACTTTCATATTTAAAACATAGATATTTCTATCTCTATTTCCTTCAAAAATAATATTTTGATTTTTGTCGAAAATACTACATTTGTTTTCAGAAAAAGTTATTTTAAAACCTTTGTCACATAATTGACTAATACTTAATAGATTATGTTTTAAATTTTTAACTAGAGAAACATTAGTAATAAGAGGAATATTTGAAATACCATAGTTGCACACATTTCCTTTGCCAATGATAAATCCTTTTGAATTATCTTCGAAGGTAACTGAGCCACCATTAAATTATGATATATTTGTTAACATATCTTTGTCTTCGGTCATATGTTTTGAGCAACCACTGTTTAATATCCATTTTCCCTTTTTGAGTGATACCTGCAAAAATATTAATAAGAACATTGGTACCCACTTTTTGATAGGGTCCTAAGAGTTAGGTCTTAGGAAGCCAAACCCAACTGGGTTTAGTGTCCCTTTTATATAAATAATTTTCATTATTATGCACAGATTCCATAAATGAGTTAATGTGCTTCTTCCTAATCAAACTATTATTAGTTTTTGGAACCCATATCTTAATTTTATTAATTGTTTTCGTAGATTTTGGTTTTGCACTAATTTTCCTCTAAAACTTTGTATTTTTCTTTGGAGGAAATTTCAATTCATTTTTGAATCCTAAACCATTTTTGTTTGAACAGGGTTGAGAGTTTTCTATGATTCTTCTTAAATTTTCTCTACCCTTGTTAAAATTTGAAACATTTTTAGAAATGTTTTCTAACTTAGTTTGAATACTTTTATTTTTTATTCTAGTTCTTTTACTCTAATTTTCAACAAATGATTTTCAGAACTAATTTCATCATTCTTCGTCTTTTGAGTTTCAATTTCTTGACTCAAAAGAGAAAGCGGACTATCCGAATTCGTAAGAGTTTCTTGAACTTTTTCAAGTTCTTCTTCTAGAATTATCTTTTCATCTTTTAACATATCTCTTTCGAATTCAGCTTTATCCTGATTTTCAGGAGTTTCTTTAATCTTTTTCTTTAGAGTTTTTATTAAATTTAAAAGTTCAGCATTAACATCTATTAGTTCTCCATAAGATAATTCACTTACCTCAGATTCTTGTGCCATAAAACACACATTTGCTTCCTCCTTATCACTATCACTGTCACTGCTTGATGAATCTGAGTCTGAGTCGTCCCATGTAACAAAAAAGGCTTTCTTCTTGAATTTTTCTTTCTTGCTTTTATTGAAGTTCTTTTGATTTTATTTCATTTCTGGACAATCTTTTACCATGTGACCTTTCTTATGATAATTGAAACATTCTAGTTTTGAAGATGAAGGCTTATTTGAAATATTCTTTTTGAAATTTCCTTTTCTATATTTTAGAAATTTCTTAAAGTTTTTGGAAATAAAAGCTAGATCTTCGTCTTCTAATTCAGACTCCTCTTTATCAGCACGAAAGGCCACATTTTTCTTATCTTGAGCTAGTTCCCTTTTTGCTTGAAGGTTTACTTCATAAGACATAAGATTTTCTATTAGCTCTTCTGGTTTCATTGCTGATAAATCATTTGCTTCTTCAATGGCTAGTACTTTTCTTTCCCAATCGTCAGTTAAAGAATTTAGTACTTTTGAAATGATGTCATAGTCACTGTATTTTTCTCCAAGTCCTATTAATGCATGTAAGATATATTGGAATCTTGAGTACATTTCGTTGATAGTTTCATTTTGAAGTTCAGGAACTGATTTTTAACCATTAAAATTTTAGTTTGTTTGACTTTGTTTGTTCCTTCATGAATAGTTTTTAGTGTCTCCCATATTTGATAAGCTGATGTACAAATGCTAACACGATTGAATTCATTTCGATCTAGGGCACAGTATAGCATGTTCATAGCTTTTGCATTTGCATTTGCTTCATCTTTTTGAATAGTTGTCCAAGTTGCATATTCAGTAGTAGGAGCTGTAAACTCTTTTTGAGTTGCATTCCATGCACTAAAACCACTTGCTTGCATATAAATTCTCATTCTTGTAGCCCAGTAGTTGTAGTGTAGTCCGTTGAATAGTGGTGGTCTGTAAGGACCCGTAACTTCCCCGGCAAGGAAAGAGCGGATACTTTGAGAACAAGCCACAGAATAACGCAGACGGAAGAACATTTCATTGTAAATTACAACAATTCATAAGAATACAAGAATATACAGAGTAATAACAAATAAAACACACATTATAAAATATCAGAGATTACAATACATTACATAGCAGCGGAAAATAATACAATACACAACTAGAAGAGATATACGGATACAAAGCTTTCCGGCTATCATTCCAGCTGTAAACCAGGATCCTGTGAATATAAATCTGCAAAACCAAAACTACTAGCTGCCCGTGTCAAAATAAGGGCACCCAGAGTTTAGGTTAAAACAATAAACTCCAGGTCAGTCATGGGACTGGTGTGAGAACTAAAACAGTTATTAATATTTATTTTTAAAGTTAGGTAAATCAAGGGACCACGCCGTATAACACGGATCGGGTTTCCTCCCAAGAATACCAGTGCATAAAACAACATCGCAATGCTAAATATAGAACAATGAAGCTATTATAAGACCCAGTTCCCATCACACAATGCAACGCAAGCCGGAGGATAGGGTTTTTACCTTATAATAGCCAAGAATGCTTGATACGTTTAAAACAAATCATTTGATACTATTATAAGTGCATAGTGTATAAAACAACTTCAAATCATAAGTATCAATCATAGACGGCATAAGCGCCCCATCCCACTATGTCGCCATATATAGGATTACAACTAAAATCGAAACGTCAAGTATTGGAAGTTGGATTTCCATCTGTGAACCGAGGCAAAAGATAGTCCTCTACCGATTCGAGACGCTCTAGCCCGTGTCTCAGGAACAGAACGCATTGTCCCTTGGAGCGACAGGGCCGGTCCACCGATGTGGATTAGATGAAATCCTGAACACTGCGTTTCCCCGCCCTTTGGGGCGCAGGTGAGCCAACTAAATGACTCCATCGGTTCGAGAACGACCGATATATCCGAGGCGCCTCACAACAGCAACAACCACATAAGTCAAACTCGTCAGGGCGTGTAAAACCACTGACGCCACTTTTAGCTAGAAGAAAACACATGTCCTCCCTGAGGTCCGTCTCCCATTTTTGGTTCACCCCGGGGTGTGAGGCTCGCGAATCAACGCTACACAATGCGATGCCACAAACGCCGTGCTTTGATCATCAACCACAAGACTTTGCTTTTCAACAGAAGTCTTAATCATTTGCATCTTAGCATGCCACACAGGCAAGCCACTCTATGCAACCGATATTAGTCACACAGAATGAAATCCGATGTCAGACACACAGTCCATTTACAAGTCCGTTCTGGGTTTGAACGAAACCGAAGGCACCTAGTACCCCGCATATCCATCGATCTCCAAGTACGTCTGGACGATCACCAACTGTTTCCATCTTCTTGGGTGTACATCCCAATCAAGATCATCAGCAATCACCCAAACGACCTGAAGACCTCCGGTCTTCGACCACCGTCTTCATCTTCGACTTATCGTCGTATCAGTTATTTAGAATGGGATAAACCCGGTCTTTCCGAATAACTCGCGTATATTATAAACAAGTGTTACACAAACACAACATACGTGTAACAACCCGTATTTTCAATAACCTGTAATAACATAAATCGAGGCAGAATTTAATTCTAAAATGGGAATCAAGGGAAACGGGCTATGCCATTGTGTTCGTCTCGGAAAAATACGCGAAATAGAGTCCGAGTTTTCGAAAATCGGAGTCCGTATGACCAAGATATGGCCTCGCGAAGTTTCACGAAAATTCCCAAATTAAAGTATACTTAATTAAGTGAAATGGGTTGTGTAGATATATATATATATATATTGATATATATATATATATATATATATATAATTGAAAATTTAATAAATAAATATGCAAAAATGCTCAAAACAGCGAATTGGGAGAGGGGAATAACCGAACCGGCCGATTTTTGAAGTCGACCCGAGCCCGCTGGGTCGACTAGGGGTTAATCCAGGGTGTTTGGCTGTCAACCCGTGGGCCGATTCGCTCAAGTGCAGATTTTGCATTTGAATGGTTCTCATGGTCCATCTTTAATCTAAAGGCCCTAGATGGTTCCTACACTTGACTTCTTCCCCAAGACATGCTTTGATGGCTTGGATTGAATCTAGGGTTAATCCTATGGCCTAAAACACTTGCCTAATCTATAAATAAGACCCTAACCTACCCTAATTCATTCATAATTAAACCTAGTGACTAAACTATGGCAAAATGCTAGCTCTCATGGCCTCCACTAATTTTATGAAGAGGGTTGCATACTAATCACTCTCTAATCAACTTCTAATCCCTTCTTAGCATCTTAATCTTCTTCATTTGGTGTTCAAAGTTGCTAGTTGTGAGTTTCTATCACTTTGATGATCTTTTGGTAAACTAATTAGATGAGATGTGATGAGATTTATGGTTTTGTATGTGGGTTAATGAGCTTTGAATCATATGATATGATGTTAGCATTAATCTTATGTTTATGCATGTTGAGTATGTAAGCTTATGCAAGTTTAATATGATGTATGTTATGTTTGCATGATGCTAAATATGCAAGTTGTGGGCTATGTAATCATATGCATGTTATGCAAGTTCATGGTAATATGCTATGCAAGTTACATGTTTGTTAATATGCAAGTTACATGTTTGTTAATATGCAAGTTACATGTATGTAAATATGCAAGTTACATGTTTGTTAATATGCAAGTTACATGTTTGTTAATATGCAAGTTACATGTATGTAAATATGCAAGTTACATGTTTCTTTATATGCAAGTTACATGTTTGTTAATATGCGAGTTACATGTATGTAAATATGCAAGTTACATGTTTATTAATATGCAAGTTCATGATGACACATTATGCAAGTCTATAAGCTAATATGCAAGTTTGTTATGCAAAATGAATATGTAAGTTATGTGACATATTATATGCAAGTTATGTGACATGTTATGCAAGTTCCTATGCAAGTTATGTGTTTGTTAATATGCAAGATGGCACCTTTGAAACATGTTCATTCATATGCAAGTTGACACCTTTTATATGTGTTATATCATGAACGAAATTACGTGGGAACGATGGGGTAATTAAATGCATAAGTTAATAAGATTGTGTGAAATTAATATAATTATGCATAACACAAAATAAATAAACATAGTATGGGAATTTGCCTATTTGGTTAGGTGTACCGATACTATGTGTTGGGAATTTACCTATTGAGTTAGGTCTACCCCATGGGAATTTACCTATTAAGTTAGGTCTACCCATGTTAAGAAAACTTGATTAATTAGGGATAATTAATATAAAATTATGAGGGTGATTAATTAGGTGTAATTAATTGACTAAGACACGAGGTTGGACTCAGTTGTAGCGTAAAACTGCCCGGACCCAACCGGCTTAACCAGTTGCTACAAATGTTAGCCCAATGTGAGAGGTCTTAGGCACAAACTAAATACGTAATTAATGTAAAGACACGAGGTTAGACTCTGTTATGACATAAGGCTGCCCGGACCCAACCGGCTTAACCAGCGGTCATAAAAGACAGTCTAATGTGAGAGGTCTTTACAAAGGTTACGTTCTTAATTAATTAATTAAGAAACACTTAACCACATTAGCATGTAGAGGGACATGAGGGGTTAAGTGGGTGCCTCGGGTGGCATGAGAAAATCTAGTGGTTGCCTTGGGTGGCAATAGAAAATACGATTAGAATACTTAACCAAAATAGAACATGTAATTAAAACATGATTAAAGGGTTAAGTGGGATATACTAGAAAAAGGGACAAGCTTAGGTGGGTAGCTTGTGGAGGCCCATTTCAACCAGTAACCCATACGTATCTTTGTGGGCTCGACCCATGTCGAGGACGGGACACACATACTGGGCTTGACTGTAAGAGGCAAACGGGTTAGCGGTGGCAACGCAAGTCCAACGGGCTTCATATGCGTGAGTGGGCCCGGGCTGGTAGGTAAGCCGTTGTTGCATCGAGTAGATATAAGCCGTGCACCTTTAGTTTCATCAGGTTGCCACATTGGGGAATGATACATCCCACGGTGGGGCCAGCACGGGTATCTACGTTAGGGAGCCGATCGAATGGGAAGTAGTGTGTACACCTAGTGGATTGTAGGGCCCCGTGGCGCCTACTTGGTCACCTAGGGGTACGCAGGTACTAATTAGTAAATTTTATAAGTCCTTGGGTGGGATCAACCTTTAAGTTAGGAACGACTGGTGTGGTGCAGTTTAGTAATTTACCTTAGGGAGGGTAGATGCGTCTTTATCCTTTATCTTCGTTTAGTTGACTGCTTAGGGTAGCCATTCATCCCTATATGTTACCGTATATCAGTTTATGTCTTCTCTGGTTACTT
This sequence comes from Allium sativum, assembly GCA_030737875.1. Lineage (NCBI taxonomy): Eukaryota > Viridiplantae > Streptophyta > Magnoliopsida > Asparagales > Amaryllidaceae > Allium > Allium sativum. Next base: position 649,875,749 of record CM060923.1, read on the forward strand.
TAACGATTGTATTGTTAAAGTTATAGGACTCGCTCAGACTTATGTCTGACCCTGTTGTTTTTATCTTTTTCCCAACCCTCAGGTCCTACGGTGGATCCTAGCAGTAGTGGAGCTTGATCGGATTGCTGTTCCAGTCTTTAGGAGCTTGGATAGATGTAAAGCTCCAGTTATCCAGTTATCTTTTCTTTTGTTTGGCTATTGTATGAGAGTGGGATTATGTACTTCTTTATTTTGATGGATATTGTACTTGACCTTTATTGTGGTTTTATGATGTAACCAGACATGTTTTACTTCCGCTGTTATGAGATGATGTTTTAAAATTTCAAGTACTATTTATATCTGTCTTGTTGTAATTTTTCTGTTCTATATTCACTAAAATACTCCACCGATGCTATGGCATTCCCTTAGTGAGTGATCATAGCGGGAGTGGGGTGTTACACGTGGTATCAGAGCTTAAGGTTACCAGAACAGATAAAATTTTTGAGAAAAACTACTTTCTAAGAGTATTTTCGAAGAAAGTATTTTTAAAAGCATGTCTTCTAAGAGAAAAAGTTTTTGAAAAAGAAAAGCATAATCCCCAATAGCCATATCTTTATCTTTCGGAATCTCCTTTTTGAATCTTTCCTCTTTCGTTTCAGCATGGCTGAAGATCTTAACATCCCGGAGGGTTTAGTTATACCACTATGGTATAGGAGGTTGCAAGAGGCTAGGGCCGCGGCTGCGGGTCCGGCCAATGCTACTACACCAGAGACAACCGCTCCTCCTCCTCAGCCTAGAGTGGATAATTTTGCTAAGGTTTGCAAGGAGTTCAAGGCTATAGGAGGAAAACCTTTTCTTGGTTCAGAGACTTTCGTAGAGGCTAGAGATTGGCTTAAGGAAGTGGAAGAGTTGCTAGATATCTTTGAAGTGGAAGAGGGAAAGAAAGTCAAGTTGGCGGCTTGGTTAATGAAGGGAGAGGCCTCATTCTGGTGGGAGGTCACTAATGGAGAACGCCCTGTTGACTCTTGGGCAGATTTTAAGAAAAGGTTTGGGGCTAAGTTTCTCTCAAGGGCGGAAGAGAATCTGTTTATGGAGAAGTTCTTGAATTTGAAGCAAGGGAATCTCACGGTGAAAGAATATGTCAACAAATTCAATCAATTAGCAAGGTTTGGCATAGAGTTGGTGAATACACCGGAGAAGAAGGCTTTGAGGTTCGTTAGAGGCTTGAACGAACCATTGCAAGGAATAGCTATGACTCACATTCCTATGGGGGCCACTTTTGAGAAGCTTGTCTACATGGCACTTATGCATGAGGATGATAAGAATTCTAAGGCACCAGAGAAAAAGGGGGATCAGAAGAAACCGCAACAGCAACAACAAGGCAAGGGCGGAAAAGGCAATGGTGACAAAAAGAAGACGAAGAAGAAGTGCTTCAATTGTGGAACACCAGGACACCTCAGTAAGGATTGTCGCAAAAAGAAGAAGACCGGTTGCTTTCATTGTGGTGAAGCAGGGCATCTTGTGAAAAACTGCCCAAAGAAGGGGCAGAAGACGGGGTCTACCTCAGGAGGCCAGGTGCAAGCTCTTATAGCACCACCTCAGTCAGGGGGGCAAGTTCAGGTTCTCTCAGTTCCACCGATTCAGCAGAGAGGTAGAACTATTTCCGTTGAAAGTCTGGTTTTTCTGTTTGATCATCCAGTTCGTACTTTGTTTGACTCTGGCGCATCGCATTCTTTTATCTCATCATCGTTAGTTGGGTCACTGCACTTAGACACCAGTCTAGTTGATGATCCCTTGGTTGTCTCAAACCCAATTGGGGGCTCCATATATCTGTCTATGATATGTTTGGGTTTGAAGATTTCTATACTTAGCGTTGAGTTTAGATGTGATGCTTTTGTATTGGGCTTCACGGGCTATGGGTTGATCTTGGGCATGGACTGGTTATCCAGTAATGGTGCCGTTCTTGATTGCGAAAGGAGAGTTGTCAGGCTCATGACCCGCTTGGGTAACACTCTCGAGATCTCTTGCAATCCCATGGAATCTGTTTTGCTAAGTTATCTTGAATCGCTCGATGCTTCGGTCGAAAGTTTGTGTTCTGTCAGAGTAGTCCGGGAATATCCGGATGTGTTTGAAGAAGTAAAGGGTTTGCCTCCGAAGCGGGAGATAGATTTCCGAATTTATTTGGTGGATAATGCCAAACCAGTGTCTTTGCCAGTACGCCACATGGCTCCTCGTGAGAGAAGAGAACTTCATAAGCAAGTAGGGGAGTTGCTTGAGAAGGGGTTCATAAGGCGAAGTATATCGGAGTGGGGAGCTCCAGTAGTGTTTGCCACGAAGGCGGATGGGTCCCTCAGACTTTGTGTGGATTATAGGGAACTTAATAAGCTCACGAAGAAGAATAGACACCCATTACCGAGGATAGATGATCTCTTTGATCAGTTGGTTGGCGCGTCAGTATTTTCGCAGATGGACTTAGCTACAGGGTTTCATCAGTTAAGAGTGGCGGAGGACAGTATAGAGAAGACTGCTTTCCGGACTCCGGATGGTTTTTATGAGTGGCTAGTGATGCCATTTGGGTTGACAAACGCCCCCGCATACTTTGTTGATCTCATGAGTAGAGTGTTCAGAGAGTATCTGAATAAGTTTGTAGTAGTTTTTGTGGATGACATCTTGGTCTTTTCCAAGAATGAAGAAGAGCATGCCTTACATCTCAAGGAAGTGTTGGAGACTCTTCGAGCGCATAGTCTTAAAGCTAAATTCTCTAAATGCCATTTTTGGAGAAGAGAAGTGCGATTCTTAGGGCATGTGGTCTCTAAGGAAGGGATAGCTGTGGATCCCGCAAAGATAGTATCTATCCAGGATTGGAAAGTTCCTAGAAATGCTACCGAGGTAAGAAGTTTCTTGGGGTTGGCAGGATATTATAGGAAGTTCATCAAAGACTTCGCGAAGATATCAGCCCCATTAACCCGCTTGACGAAGAAGAATCTGGTTTTCTCATGGGATGTAGATTGTGATGATGCTTTCCGACGGTTAAAGAGAGCTTTGACCACCGCTCCAGTTTTAGTGCTTCCAGATGGGAGTAAGCCGTTTGTTGTTTATACCGATGCTTGTGGAACAGGATTAGGCGCAGTCTTGATGCAGGAGGGAAGGGTAATAGCCTATGGAGGGAGACAATTGAGAGTGCATGAGAAGAATTACCCTACCCATGATCTAGAGTTGGCCGCGATTGTTTTCGCACTTAAGTCTTGGCGCCATTATCTTCTTGGTGAGAGATTCGAGTTGTTCACCGACCATAAATCATTGAAGTACTTATTCTCTCAGAAGGATTTAAACTTAAGACAGCAAAGGTGGATGGAGTTCTTAGCATCCTATGATTTCGAGATAGCGTATACCCCTGGTAAGGGTAACGTGGTGGCAGACGCCTTAAGTAGAAAAAGGCTATCTTTGAGTCCATTGTTCGTGGAACGACGAAGCTTGGAGTTTCTTTCTTTGTTTGACTTCAGACCTTCTGTTGATTTTGTACCTGGTTTGTTGGCATCCTTGGAGGTTAGACCTACTCTTTTGAGACGGATTGGCGAGGCTCAGCGAGACGACCCACAGTTGGTTGTGTTGGTAGAGAAGCTTATAAGAGGGGAGTCGTCCAGCCATTTGGGTAGATACACCATAGATGATAAGGGATGGTTGCATAGAGACGGTAGACTTTGTGTACCGCAAGATGAGGGTTTGAAGAAGGCTATTTTGGATGATGCACATCGTTCAAGAATGACTATTCATCCCGGTGGAGACAAAATGTACCAAGACATGAAGAGAGTTTTCTTCTGGGCCGGTATGAAGAAAGATGTGGCCGAGTATGTGGCTAGATGCTTAGTGTGCCAACAAGTTAAAGTGGAGCAAAGGAAACCCGGTGGGTTGCTACACCCATTGGAAGTTCCACAGTGGAAGTGGGATAGTGTCTCGATGGATTTCATCGACGGGTTACCGAGATCGAGGAAGGGCAATACGGGAATTTGGGTTGTGGTAGACAGACTTACCAAGAGTGCCCATTTTATACCCGTAAAGAGTAAGAGGACCGCTCCATGGCTTGCTTCAGTCTATGTTAGAGAGATTGTTAGATTGCATGGCGTACCATCCAGCATTGTGAGTGATCGAGATCCTATTTTCACTAGTGAGTTTTGGAGAAGTTTGCAAGAGGCGGTAGGGACTCAGTTGTGTTTGAGCACCGCATATCATCCTCAGACGGACGGTCAGACCGAGAGGGTGAACCGTATCTTAGAAGATCTTTTGAGGCTTTGTATCTTGGATTTTGGAGGTACATGGGAAGAACATCTTCCTTTGGTGGAGTTCGCATATAATAACAGCTTTCAGTCCAGTATTGGTATGGCTCCTTTCGAAGCTCTTTATGGAAGGCCTTGTCGATCTCCTACATGTTGGTGGGAATCTACGGATAGGATCTTGCTTGGGCCGGATATGGTTAGAGAGACTTCAGAGAAGATTGATTTAATTCGAAAAAAGATGAAAGCAGCGCAAGATAGACAGAAATCTTATGCGGATCGGAGAAGGACGGATCTTGAGTTTGAGGTTGGGGACATGGTTTTTGTCAAAGTATCTCCATTGAGAAATGTTGTTCGCTTTGGGTCCGTAGGGAAGTTAGCACCGAGATTTGTTGGGCCGTTTCCTATTAAGGAAAGGATTGGACGGATGGCATATAGGGTGGAGTTGCCCGACAGACTTAGTGGTGTTCATGATGTATTCCATGTATCACATTTGAGGAAGTGCTTACATGAGACCGCGGAGGTGGTAGAGCCGAGCTTGCTTAGAGATGTAGAGGTAGAGCGTGATGCGACGATTCGACGAGCTCCTACTCGCATCCTTGGGTCAGAAACTAGGAAGTTGAGGAACAGAGAAGTTCAGCTAGTTAAAGTGCAATGGGGAGATGACGAAAGCAATGCTACTTGGGAGACGGAAGCAAAGATGCGTTCTTTGTATCCATTTCTTTTTGAGAGTATGTCTTTTAACTTCTCCTTTATTGCTTGTCTAGTACTTATCTTATCTTTAGTATATCCTCTCGCTAATACCTATGACCTTTAGATAGGGTAAAACCTATGGTTGAAACATGTGTTTGAAACATGTTATGGTTGATGGATGCATATGGATGCAATTGTTTGCTAGTGGTTGCTCGTGGATGCATATACACACACATTAGGCACTAGATCGGCTCAGTCACTTCATGTTGCATATTGCATAAATGGATGTGGTAGTTAGATTGATGGATGTATCATGGCTGTGTTATCATATGGATGATGCATTTTTGTGTATGGTTGTGCACGCATGTAGAAATTTGTATGTGTCAATAGGGTTTCGCATACATATTGGATGCATGGCACTATCATGGTTTGCATTAAGGAGGTTTACTGTATCAGTAACCGCCTGATTTTCGCATTAGGTAAGTACATATACACACACTTTTGCATATATCCATCCAGCATTTAGAATCTTGTAAGGACAATGATTGCTCGTGGATGATGCTTTGAGTAGATGGATGATTGGATGGTAGGATACGTTCTTCCTAACTTGAAGATTTCGGGGACGAAATCCTTTAAGGAGGGGAGAATGTAACAACCCGTATTTTCAATAACCTGTAATAACATAAATCGAGGCAGAATTTAATTCTAAAATGGGAATCAAGGGAAACGGGCTATGCCATTGTGTTCGTCTCGGAAAAATACGCGAAATAGAGTCCGAGTTTTCGAAAATCGGAGTCCGTATGACCAAGATATGGCCTCGCGAAGTTTCACGAAAATTCCCAAATTAAAGTATACTTAATTAAGTGAAATGGGTTGTGTAGATATATATATATATATATATTGATATATATATATATATATATATATATAATTGAAAATTTAATAAATAAATATGCAAAAATGCTCAAAACAGCGAATTGGGAGAGGGGAATAACCGAACCGGCCGATTTTTGAAGTCGACCCGAGCCCGCTGGGTCGACTAGGGGTTAATCCAGGGTGTTTGGCTGTCAACCCGTGGGCCGATTCGCTCAAGTGCAGATTTTGCATTTGAATGGTTCTCATGGTCCATCTTTAATCTAAAGGCCCTAGATGGTTCCTACACTTGACTTCTTCCCCAAGACATGCTTTGATGGCTTGGATTGAATCTAGGGTTAATCCTATGGCCTAAAACACTTGCCTAATCTATAAATAAGACCCTAACCTACCCTAATTCATTCATAATTAAACCTAGTGACTAAACTATGGCAAAATGCTAGCTCTCATGGCCTCCACTAATTTTATGAAGAGGGTTGCATACTAATCACTCTCTAATCAACTTCTAATCCCTTCTTAGCATCTTAATCTTCTTCATTTGGTGTTCAAAGTTGCTAGTTGTGAGTTTCTATCACTTTGATGATCTTTTGGTAAACTAATTAGATGAGATGTGATGAGATTTATGGTTTTGTATGTGGGTTAATGAGCTTTGAATCATATGATATGATGTTAGCATTAATCTTATGTTTATGCATGTTGAGTATGTAAGCTTATGCAAGTTTAATATGATGTATGTTATGTTTGCATGATGCTAAATATGCAAGTTGTGGGCTATGTAATCATATGCATGTTATGCAAGTTCATGGTAATATGCTATGCAAGTTACATGTTTGTTAATATGCAAGTTACATGTTTGTTAATATGCAAGTTACATGTATGTAAATATGCAAGTTACATGTTTGTTAATATGCAAGTTACATGTTTGTTAATATGCAAGTTACATGTATGTAAATATGCAAGTTACATGTTTCTTTATATGCAAGTTACATGTTTGTTAATATGCGAGTTACATGTATGTAAATATGCAAGTTACATGTTTATTAATATGCAAGTTCATGATGACACATTATGCAAGTCTATAAGCTAATATGCAAGTTTGTTATGCAAAATGAATATGTAAGTTATGTGACATATTATATGCAAGTTATGTGACATGTTATGCAAGTTCCTATGCAAGTTATGTGTTTGTTAATATGCAAGATGGCACCTTTGAAACATGTTCATTCATATGCAAGTTGACACCTTTTATATGTGTTATATCATGAACGAAATTACGTGGGAACGATGGGGTAATTAAATGCATAAGTTAATAAGATTGTGTGAAATTAATATAATTATGCATAACACAAAATAAATAAACATAGTATGGGAATTTGCCTATTTGGTTAGGTGTACCGATACTATGTGTTGGGAATTTACCTATTGAGTTAGGTCTACCCCATGGGAATTTACCTATTAAGTTAGGTCTACCCATGTTAAGAAAACTTGATTAATTAGGGATAATTAATATAAAATTATGAGGGTGATTAATTAGGTGTAATTAATTGACTAAGACACGAGGTTGGACTCAGTTGTAGCGTAAAACTGCCCGGACCCAACCGGCTTAACCAGTTGCTACAAATGTTAGCCCAATGTGAGAGGTCTTAGGCACAAACTAAATACGTAATTAATGTAAAGACACGAGGTTAGACTCTGTTATGACATAAGGCTGCCCGGACCCAACCGGCTTAACCAGCGGTCATAAAAGACAGTCTAATGTGAGAGGTCTTTACAAAGGTTACGTTCTTAATTAATTAATTAAGAAACACTTAACCACATTAGCATGTAGAGGGACATGAGGGGTTAAGTGGGTGCCTCGGGTGGCATGAGAAAATCTAGTGGTTGCCTTGGGTGGCAATAGAAAATACGATTAGAATACTTAACCAAAATAGAACATGTAATTAAAACATGATTAAAGGGTTAAGTGGGATATACTAGAAAAAGGGACAAGCTTAGGTGGGTAGCTTGTGGAGGCCCATTTCAACCAGTAACCCATACGTATCTTTGTGGGCTCGACCCATGTCGAGGACGGGACACGCATACTGGGCTTGACTGTAAGAGGCAAACGGGTTAGCGGTGGCAACGCAAGTCCAACGGGCTTCATATGCGTGAGTGGGCCCGGGCTGGTAGGTAAGCCGTTGTTGCATCGAGTAGATATAAGCCGTGCACCTTTAGTTTCATCAGGTTGCCACATTGGGGAATGATACATCCCACGGTGGGGCCAGCACGGGTATCTACGTTAGGGAGCCGATCGAATGGGAAGTAGTGTGTACACCTAGTGGATTGTAGGGCCCCGTGGCGCCTACTTGGTCACCTAGGGGTACGCAGGTACTAATTAGTAAATTTTATAAGTCCTTGGGTGGGATCAACCTTTAAGTTAGGAACGACTGGTGTGGTGCAGTTTAGTAATTTACCTTAGGGAGGGTAGATGCGTCTTTATCCTTTATCTTCGTTTAGTTGACTGCTTAGGGTAGCCATTCATCCCTATATGTTACCGTATATCAGTTTATGTCTTCTCTGGTTACTTTAACGATTGTATTGTTAAAGTTATAGGACTCGCTCAGACTTATGTCTGACCCTGTTGTTTTTATCTTTTTCCCAACCCTCAGGTCCTACGGTGGATCCTAGCAGTAGTGGAGCTTGATCGGATTGCTGTTCCAGTCTTTAGGAGCTTGGATAGATGTAAAGCTCCAGTTATCCAGTTATCTTTTCTTTTGTTTGGCTATTGTATGAGAGTGGGATTATGTACTTCTTTATTTTGATGGATATTGTACTTGACCTTTATTGTGGTTTTATGATGTAACCAGACATGTTTTACTTCCGCTGTTATGAGATGATGTTTTAAAATTTCAAGTACTATTTATATCTGTCTTGTTGTAATTTTTCTGTTCTATATTCACTAAAATACTCCACCGATGCTATGGCATTCCCTTAGTGAGTGATCATAGCGGGAGTGGGGTGTTACAATACGCCTCATTCCAATTCACCAGTCACTAACCGTAAATTAACAAGAGAATAATTCCCCAAATATTAACCCCGAAGACCGAAACCAACATTAGATCAATATCCAGAAAACCATTCTGCTTGGCTAACCGACAGTTAGTTTCTAAATATCACATTCTTAGGGAAAGATTCCCATTAATTTTATCAAAGATAAATTCCTTTAAATTTATTCTTTAATCATCCTTTGAAAATCAATTCAAACCAAATTTTGGTTTATCCAAACTAGTCGAGATTAACGAACTTTACTGAAGTAATCATTTGTTTTAATTTCCCAACCCCAGCCTATTCATCCCATGAAGTAAAACTGGCCATACTTCATATCTAACATTACGGTGTTATTGGTAAATTCAATTACCATTTCATGTTCAAATCTAATTAAAGATTTAACTACCGCTGGGAGTAAAACTGGTGATACTCCATTCTCGATCTTTTCAATCTAATTAAAGATTCGTTAAAACTTCACTTAGTTTTAATCTTTAACTAGGTTAAAGAATCAGTGTCATTTAAAACACGGTTCACGATAAACCCCAAAATCACATCACATTTCAATCAGTCTCTAACCGTAAATTAGCAAGTGAGCAATTCCCTAAGTATTAACCCCGAAGGCCGAAACCAACATCAGATCAATAACTCAGAAACCATCCAACTTAACTAATCTCTTGTTAGTTTCTGATTTTCTTAACTCCTTTGGGTCTAAGAACAGTATTATTGAAGATACCGTTCACGACAACCCAAAATCACATTCCATTAATTATCGGGTTAAAGAACAAGTGTTATTTAAAACACTGTTCACGATAAACCCAAAAATCAATACCAATTCAATTCCAATTAAATATTATTTAATTGGTACACTCCATTAAATCTAAATAAAAAGATTTAATCTTTTTCTCAACTGTGCTTAAGGACAGTGTTAATGAAGACACCATTCACGACAAACCCGAATCACATTTGATATTCAATACAAGGCTCTGAATAGAAAATAAACCGGCTTATATTCAATATCAAATTCTACGACCAAAAAATATCGTATTGGAAATAACGATATTAATATATCTTTCAAATTCCCATAACAATATCTGTATCATCACGAAATCCAACATTGAAATATTCCGAAGACAATTTTGATTCAAATCCATTCCAATATAATTATTGGAAATCCTGGTTACTTTCAAAACAATTTCAAATCCAATTTATTTATTTAAAAATAAATAGAATTTTAATTCTAGTTCAAAACTAGTTCATTTCGATAAAAATCTATTTTTATCTTTTCAAATATGGAGTTTTTCATCCCGATTCTTCCCAAATCATTTCTTATGATTTTACACAAATTATTACTATTTTTAATAATTTTATCAAGGCCCGTACAGTCGATTTCCATCAACGGCCATCGAATTGCACTTACAGCGACCTTTTCCAAATTTGATTTGGACATAATTCCAAATCCAACCATTAGATTTCTGATTTCTAATTTCTAATATTCTTATAAAGCTCTTTTCGATACGAACCCAACGGTTCCAGTTTTAGGAGAATCCGACGGTCGGATCTCCCGAAATATCTATTTGAAGTCAATGGTCGAAATTCGCGAACTACCGCAGCGCGGCACGTTCTATTCAGGCCATTATATTATATATATAATATATATATAATATATACTTTGTCGATTTCCTTTTAAAACGTGTTTTATAAATCTTTTTAAATTCGTTTTCAAAACGATTTCAACTTCCTTTTCAATTTCAAATCAATTTCAGTTCAATTTCAATACGTTTTAAATTCAATTCAAAACGATTTCAATTATATTTCAGTCTAATCCGAATTTCAATTCAAATCAATTTAATTCGAATTTCATTTCAATTCAATTTAATTCGAATTTCAATTCTATTCAGTTTAATTCGAATTTCATTTCAATTCAATTTAATTCGAATTTCAATTCCTTTCAAAATATCAGATTTTGAAATCACTTTCGATATTCATTGTAAAATGAGTAAAATCGATATAAGTATCGTTCACGTCAAAATGTCGTCAATTTAATCAACACGGCTTCATATATTTCTATTTTCAAATATTCTATTTCAAATATTCTATTTCAAATATTTCTTATTCAAATATTCTATTTCAAAACTGGAATGAGTCCCAATCAATTACCATATATTGTTAATTATATGGATTTTCTACCACACGTATATAACAACAACGATAAATCATCAACCATCATCCAAAGTGCGTTCTACACTGTATAAGCATCAAATATAAATATTTACCGCTTATAACAGTTTGTCAATCAATCGATCGACATACAAGTAACTATTGGGATTAGTGTATGTCATATATCACCCCAATACCCGTGTGGGGTTTTCAAACAATCAAACATAGATTTTATTTGTGTAGTTGGGCGATGTGTAAAATTTATCGTCCCAATCAATATCAGTCAAATGTGTGCATATAAACAAACCGTCCGATTTGTTTATATTTATTTCATTTCATATACACGTTAAAAATTCTATTTTTAACTATAAAATATTTTCCACTATAAAAATATTTTATTTCATTTCACATCACACAATCAACTACACATCAAAATCAAACAACCAAGCATACAAGCCGTCCATGGTCTGTGGACGACGGGTGTCGGGTGCTACTAAACACCGTCTGCATCCTAGTATATATTTTTAACTAGAAATTTAAATTAAAAGTGAGAAGTTCTCACCGACTAGCTAAACCAAACGCCTCGACTCTTCAAATGTAGAAGATCTTCATCGCTCTTCCTTTTGTCACTTTCGTCGTCCGTATTCACTACATATATAAAAATCACATTTTTATATTCTCTCTACTTCACGATAAAATAAAGTTCAGATTTTATTTCACTTCATATATTTACAACGCTTCTTTCTATATAAAAATCATATTTTTATATTTCTACTTCTTATATAAAGATTGAACTTTTATTATCATAACTACATAAAAATTATATTTTTAATCTGCTTCTTATATAAAAACTATATTTTAATATAATTAAAAAATCACTTCTTTGTACGCTGTTCATATGAACAAGAATCAAATCTTTGTCGCCACTTCATATATATAAAAATCGAATTTTTATCTTCGCTTCATATATTAAAAAATACGATCTTTTTCTCATTAAAAATATGATCTTATTCCTCATTAAAAATACGATCTTTTCCTTATAAAAAATATGATCTTTGCCTCATTAAAAATATGATCTTTTTAATTTCAAAAATCAAATCTTTTTAAATTTTAACCACTATTAAAAACTGAAAATAAAAATTAAATTCGGATTTATGTTTAAAACTAAATAAAAATAAATTAAAAACTCACATTTCTTGGTTTGGACGTCGACTGGAAGGGGGGCTGCTCGTTCGTCGAAGGTCGGAGGTGCAGGCGCGTCGGCTTCTGGTAGGAGGGGGGCGGACCGACGTGGGAGGTGATGGATGGAGGCGGGCCACTCCGGTTGGTTGCGTTCGGGTCTGGAAGGGGGTCGCGGGTCTCGATCAGAGGAGGGAGGAGAGAGGGTGCGTGAGAGGGGAGAGAAGTATGGCCGGCGACGGCGCTGGCCGGGGGGAGGCGCGCTTACAGTCGACGCGGGGGGGGGGGGGGGGGAGGGGGGCGAAATTTAGGGCATGGGGGTTTTATTCTTTTTTTTATTCTGAAATGAAGGAGAGAGAATTAGAGAGGGAGGGAGTGAGGTTATAGATTTTATAATTTATTTTATTTTATACGTTCAAAAAGCAACTTTAAATTTCGGACTCGAAATCGGGCCCATCGACAGTCGTCCATAGCTAATTACCCTCATTCTGAACACAATGGGATATGCCACGTAGGCCAATTCGATCGCTTCGATCAGTTTTCGTCAAAATCGAAATATAACTCTATATATTGAATTTGAACGCATATTTCAATTTACCGGGGCCACATACTAACTAGAAAATTCCCGAAAAATATTTTCTAGCTTCGTATTGACGATACGGTCCTAACAAAACTAGTTTCGTCAAATTCTGAGACCGTTTGAAAAATGGCGATTTTCCAGTCGATTAAAATCAACTAAAGCTGGTCAAACGCGTTTTCCTTTGCCACGCTCACATACTGATTCGAAAAATTATGAAAATTGGAATCTAGCAATAACTTGACATCGCGGATCCAACGAAAGTGGTTTCGTCGAAAACCGAGGTCTTTTGCAAAATGGCCATTTAAGGGCCTAAATTCCATAGCGACTATTCTGAATTTTCAACTAGACATATCTTTTTATCCCCAATATGAAATTTCAATTTTTCGGATTCGTTGGAAAGATATTCTCAAATAGATTCAAATATTTTTGGTTTCACTAAAATTCGATTTATTTTGAATCCTGTACATTCATTTGAAATTTGAAATCGAATTATCGAACTACCGCGCCATTTTCAATTCCTTTTATAATTTAAAATAAATATTTATATTCTAACGACGATCTATATAAAATATACGTTCGAATTCTATTCAAAATAAATTTCTCGTCGTTATTATTTAAAATAATTCATTTTAAATAATCAAAATTCGCTAAAATTGCCAATTTAAAAATTTTAAATTGGCCCAGATTTCCGGGTTATTACAATCTCCCCCACTTAAAACTTTTCGTCCCCGAAAAGGAACGAAGCCAAAAGTTGTTTAAAAAACCAACTCAACTTCCATTATTTTCGTTACGGCTTAAGTTCTTCAACTTTTCAGTTTCTAAGAACTTTTCAAATTTTTCAAAAATTTGGCTAACACCCTAAATTTTCGAAAAATTTCGCCATAGCCTCCCCTGCACCGGGAGCACCGGGAAAATCCCAAAATTGCCATATAGGCCCTCCGATCTCAAAAAGAAAAAGAAAAAGCCAAGCGGCTAGCCAATCGGCTCATAAAATAATCATCACCCAAACAAAACAGTAAATTATGGTAAACATGTACCTATTTGTCGGGCAAACAATTTTATTCTTCTGCTCTAGCCTCCTTGCTATGACCTGTTCAATGTAAGTACATGTATATGCAAGCAAATGCGATAAATTTCCAATACAATTCGCTGTTTGATTCAATTTGGCTATATGGTACAAATTTTAATTAATCAACCAATAATCAACAACACAACCATCAATTAATTAGTTGATTAGCTTTTCAAATTCATAACTTTGATATATAATCAAAAAATCAGATTTTTGATGCCAAATCACCACAATAGGCCCTATCTAGTTTTGGTTCTCACACCAGTCAATTGGAAATATATAGAAATCTCACTTTCGAAACTCGAAAATAAATACTGGCGATGGTGCCCCGTCACCAGAATTATCCCCGGGCACTAGAGTGCGATTCTATAACTATCCAATACATTAAAACTTCGAATACACGTTTGCAAGACATATATGCAAAATCTTTATATATTGGATTGTCCAAATTAATATAAAATAAATAATCAAATACGAATAATTGATTTAAATTGCAGAACAAAAATTGTTTTCATTTTAAAAATATACTCTTCACACTCCTAGGATACTACTGATCCCATCTCTAACGAGTCATTCCCATTGGATATTACTAATCCAATTTCTGATGAATTCTTTCGTATGGTTCTAATGTACCTTATTCTCTGAGCTTTGTAAACCAAAGCTCTGATACCAACTGTAAGGACCTGTAACTTCCCCGGCAAGGAAAGAGCGGATACTTTGAGAACAAGCCACAGAATAACGCAGACAGAAGAACATTTCATTGTATATTACAACAATTCATCAGAATACAAGAATATACAGAGTATAAACAAATAAAATACACATTATAAAATATCAGAGATTACAATACATTACATAGCAGCGGAAAATAATACAATACACAACTAGAAGTAATACGCGGATACAAAGCTTTCCGAGTATCGTTCCAGCTGTAAACCAGGATCTTGTGAATATAAATCTGCAAAACCAAAACTACTAGCTGCCCATGTCAAAATAAGGGCACCCAGAGTTTAGGTTAAAACAATAAACTCCAGGTCGGTCATGGGACTGGTGTGAGAACTAAAACAGTTATTAATCTTTATTTTTAAAGTTAGGTAAATCAAGGGACCATGCCGTATAACACGGAACGGGTTTCCTCCCAAGAATACCAGTGCATAAAACAACAACGCAATGCTAAATATAGAACAATGAAGCTATTATAAGACCCAGTTCCCATCACACAATGCAACGCAAGACGGAGGATAGGGTTTTTACCTTATAATAGCCAAGAATGCTTGACACGTTTAAAACAAATCATTTGATACTATTATAAGTGCATATTGTATAAAACAACTTCAAATCATAAGTATCAATCATAGACGGCATAAGCGCCCCATCCCACTATGCCGCCATAAATAGGATTACAACTAAAATCGAAACGTCACGTATTGGAAGTTGGATTTCCATCTGTGAACCGAGGCAAAAGATAGTCCCCTACCGATTCGAGACGCTCTACCCCGTGTCTCAGGAACATAACGCATCGTCCCTTGGAGCGACAGGGCCGATCCACCGATGTGGATTAGACGAAATCCTGAACACTGTGTTTCCCCGCCCTTTGGGGCGTAGGTGAGCCAAATAAATAACTCCATCGGTTCGAGAACGACCGATATATCTGAGGCGCCTCGCAACAGCAACAACCACATTAGTCAAACTCGTCAGGGCATGTAAAACCACTGGCGCCACTTTTATCTAGAAGAAAACGCATGTCCTCCCTGAGTTCCATCTCCCGTTTTTGGTTCACCCCGGGGTGTGAGGCTCGCGAATCAACGCTACACAAAGCGATGCCACAAAGGCCGTGCTTTGATCATCAACCACAAGACTTTGCTTTTCAACAGAAGTCTTGATCATTTGCATCTTAGCATGCCACACAGGCAAGCCACTCTATGCAACCGATATCAGTCACACAGAATGAAATCTGATGTTAGACACACAGTCCATTTACAAGTCCGTTCTGGGTTTAAACGAAACCGGAGGCACCTAGTACCCCGCATATCCATCGATCTCCAAGTACGTCTGGACGATCACCAACTGTTTCCATCTTTTGGGTGTACATCCCAATCAAGATCATCAGTAATCACCCAAACGACGTGAAGACCTCCGGTCTTCGACCACCGTCTTCATCTTCGACTTATCGTCGTATCAGTTATTCAGAATGGAATAAACCCGGTCTTTCCGAATAACTCGCGTATATTATAAACATGTGTTACACAAACACAACATACGCCTCATTCCAATTCATCAGTCACTAACCGTAAATTAACATGAGAATAATTCGCCAAATATTAACCCCGAAGGCTGAAACCAACATCAGATCAATATCCATAAAACCATTCTGCTTAGCTAACCGACAGTTAGTTTCTAAATTTCACATTCTTAGGGAAAGATTCCCATTAATTTTATCAAAGATAAATTCCTTTAAATTTATTCTTTAATCATTCTTTGAAAATCAATTCAAACCAAATTTTGGTTTATCCAAACTTGTCGGGATTAACGAACCTTACCGAAGTAATCATTTGTTTTAATTTCCCAACCCCAACTTATTCATCCCATGAAGTAAAACTGGCCATACTTCATATCTAACACCACGGTGTTATCTGTAAATTCAATTACCATTTCACGTTCAAATCTAATTAAATAATTGGCTACCGCTTGGAGAAAAACTGGTGATACTCCATTCTCGATTTTTCAATCTAATTAAAGATTCGTTAAAACTCCACTTAGTTTTAATCTTTAACTGGGTTAAAGAATCAGTGTCATTTAAAACACGGTTCACGATAAACCCCAAAATCACATCACATTTCAATCAGTCTCTAACCGTAAATTAGCAAGTGAGCAATTCCCTAAGTATTAACCCGGAAGGCCGAAACCAACATCAGATCAATACCTCAGAAACCATCCAACTTAACTAATCTCCGGTTAGTTTCTGATTTTCTCAACTCCTTTGGGTCTAAGAACAGTATTATTGAAGATACCGTTCACGACAACCCAAAATCACATTCCATTAATTATCGGGTTAAAGAACAAGTGTTATTTAAAACACTATTCACGATAAACCCAAAAATCAATACCAATTCAATTCCAATTAAATATTATTTAATTGGTACACTCCATTAAATCTAAATAAAAAGATTTAATCTTTTTCTCAACTGGGCTTAAGAACAAGATTTAATCCAAATAAAACCGTTAGATTTCTAATTTCTAATATTCGTTAGAAAGCTCTTTTCGATACGAACCCAACCGTTCCGGTTTTAGGAGAATCCGACCGTCGGATCTCCCGCAATATCCATTTGAAGTCAATGGTTGAAATTCGTGAACTACCGCAGCGCGGCGTGTTCTATTCAGGCCATTATATTATATATAATATATATAATATATACTTCGTCAATTTCCTTATAAACATGTTTTATAAATCGTTTTAAATTCGTTTTCAAAACGATTTCAACTTCTTTTCAATTTCAAATCAATTTCAGTTCAATTTCAATACGTTTTAAATTCAATTCAAAACGATTTCAATTCAATTTCAATCTAATTCGAATTTCAATTCAAATCAATTTAATTCGAATTTCATTTCAATTCAATTTAATTCGAATTTCAATTCTATTCAGTTTAATTCGAATTTCATTTCAATTCAATTTAATTCGAATTTCAATTCCTTTCAAAATATCAGATTTTGAAATCACTTTCGATATTCATTGTAAAATGAGTAAAATCGATATAAATATCGTTCACGTCAAAATGGCGTCAATTTAACCAACACGGCTTCATATATTTCTATTTTCAAATATTCTATTTCAAATATTTCTTATTCAAATATTCTATTTCAAAACTGGAATGAGTCCCAATCAATTACCATATATTGTTAATTATATGGATTTTCTACCACACGTATATAACAACAACGATAAATCATCAACCATCATCCAAAGTGCGTTCTACACTGTATAAGCATCAAATATAAATATTTACCGCTTATAACAGTTTGTCAATCAATCGATCGACATACAAGTAACTATTGGGATTAGTGTATGTCATATATCACCCCAATACCCGTGTGGGGTTTTCAAACAATCAAACATAGATTTTATTTGTGTAGTTGGGCGATGTGTAAAATTTATCGTCCCAATCAATATCAGTCAAATGTGTGCATATAAACAAATCGTCCGATTTGTTTATATTTATTTCATTTCATATACACGTTAAAAATTCTATTTTTAACTATAAAATATTTTCCACTATAAAAATATTTTATTTCATTTCACATCACACAATCAACTACACATCAAAATCAAACAACCAAGCATACAAGCCGTCCATGGTCTGTGGACGACGGGTGTCGGGTGCTACTAAACACCGTCTGCATCCTAGTATATATTTTTAACTAGAAATTTAAATTAAAAGTGAGAAGTTCTCACCGACTAGCTAAACCAAACGCCTCGACTCTTCAAATGTAGAAGATCTTCATCGCTCTTCCTTTTGTCACTTTCGTCGTCCGTATTCACTACATATATAAAAATCACATTTTTATATTCTCTCTACTTCACGATAAAATAAAGTTCAGATTTTATTTCACTTCATATATTTACAACGCTTCTTTCTATATAAAAATCATATTTTTATATTTCTACTTCTTATATAAAGATTGAATTTTTATTATCATAACTATATAAAAATTATATTTTTTAATCTGCTGCTTATATAAAAATTATATTTTTATATAATTGAAAAATCACTTCTTTGTACGCTGTTCATATGAACAAGAATCAAATCTTTGTCGCCACTTCATATATATAAAAATCGAATTTTTATCTTCGCTTCATATATTAAAAAATACGACCTTTTTCTCATTAAAAATATGATCTTATTCCTCATTAAAAATACGATCTTTTCCTTATAAAAAATATGATCTTTGCCTCATTAAAATATGATCTTTTTAATTTCAAAAATCAAATCTTTTTAAATTTTAACCACTATTAAAAATTGAAAATAGGAATTAAATTCGGATTTATGTTTAAAACTAAATAAAAATAAATTAAAAACTCACATTTCTTGGTTTGGACGTCGACTGGAAGGGGTGCTGCTCGTTCGTCGGAGGTCGGAGGTGAAGGCTCGTCGGCTTCAGGTAGGAGGGGGGGGGGGGGGGGGCAGATCGACGTGGGAGGTGATGGCTGGAGGCGGGCCACTCCAGTTGGTTGCGTTCGGGTCTGGAAGGGGGCGCGAGTCTCGATCAGAGGAGGGAGGAGAGAGGGTGCGTGAGAGGGGGGAGAGGTATGGCCGGCGACGGCGCTGGCCAGGGGGGAGGCGCGCTGGCCGTCGACGCGGGGGGGAGGGGGGCGATTTAGGGCACGGGGGTATTCATCTTTTTTTTTATTCTGAAATGAAGGAGAGAGAATTAGAGAGGGAGGGAGTGAGGTTATAGATTTTATAATTTATTTTATTTTATACTTTCAAAAAGCAACTTTAAATTTCGGACTCGAAATTGAACCCACCGACTGTCGTCCATAGCTAATTACCCTCATTCTGAACACAATGGGATATGCCACGTAGGCTAATTCGATCGCTTCGATCAGTTTTCGTCAAAATCAAAATATAACTCTATATATTGAATTTGAACGCACATTTCAATTTACCGGGGCCACATACTAACTAGAAAAATTCTCGAAAAATATTTTCTAGCTTCGTATTGACGATACGGTCCTAACAAAACTAGTTTCGTCAAATTCTGAGACCGTTTGAAAAATGGCCATTTTCCAGTCGATTAAAATCAACTGAACTGGTCAAACGCGTTTTCCTTTGCCACGCTCACATATTGATTTTAAAAAATTATGAAAATTGGAATCTAGCAATAACTTGACATCGCAGATCCAACAAAAGTGGTTTCGTCGAAAACCGAGGTCGTTTGCAAAATGGCCATTTTTAAGGGCCTGAATTCCATAGCGACTATTCTAAATTTTCAATTGGACATATCTTTTTATCCCCGCTATGGAATTTCAATTTTTCGGATTCGTTGGAAAGATATTCCCAAATAGATTCAAATATTTTTGGTTTCACTAAAATCTGGTTTATTTTGAATCCTGTACATTCATTTGAAATTTGAAATCGAATTATCGAACTACCGCACCATTTTCAATTCCTTTTATAATTTAAAATAAATGTTTATATTCTAACGACGATCTATGTAAAATATACGTTCGAATTCTATTCAAAATAAATTTCTTGTCGTTATTATTTAAAATAATTCATTTTAAATAATCAAAATTCGCTAAAATTGCCAATTTAAAAATTTTAATTGGCTCAGATTTCCGGGTTATTACATGGCCTTTGAGTGGATTGTCCTTCGGCAAAAGTAGTTGAGATAGTACTTAGGTTATTCTCCATTTTATCAAAATATCAAATAACGGTGTTACGGTTATAGGATATCCTTGCTTTGATACCAATTTTAAGTGTATATGCAGCGGTATAGGATCGTGTAGTATGGAGAATATGATGTAGAGTATATAATAGAATAGTAAGCAGTAAATCACACAGTCGATTTATACTGGTTCGGACCACTGTCCTACATCCAGTCCCAGACTCACTTCTGGAATTTCACTAACACTAAAACCCTCACTTAACCCGGAGGAATAGGTACACTATTACCCGAACAGCCAAACGGGATTACTTGCCTCAACCACTGGAGAGGTCTTTGCTAATACAGAATAATTGTTGACTCTTTTTGTGTTCTTGATAACACAGATTGTCTAATATTAAGTACACACTTCCTATAGCCTTTCCTTGATGATAATTGTGAAGTACGTGAAGGAATACGGAAGTTAAAAAGGTCTCAAATACGAAAATAGATAGTTTTTAGAGTTTAAAGAGCTTTGAGAATATAAGACAGAATTAAAGTAAGAATTGGTTATTGAAACAATTATTCAACCCTCTATTTATAATATATAAAAAGATACAACTGATCATGAAATGTTTTGTTGAAGAAAAATGGTTGTGACTCTTCATAAAAGTTGCAACCTTTCAGAATCAGATGTCTGAGAATAATTTTCAGATGTCTGTTTATAGTTTGAATTTTAAAGCCGAAAGGAAACAGTACGTTTTTGACTAAATTCAGACGACTAAAATATATGAAACAGACGTCTAAATATTGTCTTTTGAAAACAATCTGTTTCAGCAAACAGACGTCTGAAATTTTCAGACCAGACGTCTGTTTTCTGTTATCAGACTATTCCTTGCTTGATTTATATAAGAAAAGCTATATACATATAAAATGTGTGTGTGTGATCATCAAGGAAGACTTTAACATTAATATCTAAGACTAACAGACCTTTATAACATATTTATTCTTCATTTATTGTGTTCTTGAATCTGTTTGTTAAATGGCTTCCTGCAAAACAAGGTTAGATAATAATATGTACGTTTATGTATAATTGTCATAGTCAAAACGCTATATAGCGAGATGTAACACATATCATCCACAAATAAAAGTAAATACACCCAATTATTATTCTTTAAATGCTTAAAATAAAAACATGCATATTTAGTACTACGATTAAAACCATGTGAAATCATAAAAGAATCAAACCTTTTGTACCATTGTCTAGGCGATTGTCTTAGACCATGAAGAGATTTCTTCAACTTGCATACCTACTCTGACTTTCCATCTATAATAAATCCTTCTGGCTGCTTCATGTAAATGGTTTCCTCCGAGTCACCATGCAAGAAAGCGGTCTTCACATCAAGTTGTTCTAACTCCAAATCGTAAGCGACAACTATTGCAAGTAGGATTCGAATTGAAGTTTGTCTAACAATTAGAGCAAATATTTCATCACTCTATCCCCTTTCTTTGTGAAAACCCTTTGGCTACTAGTATTGCCTTATATCTACCATCATATTTTACCTTGAAAACCCACTTGCAACCTATGGCTCAGCTTCCTTGAGGCAGTGGTACCAAATCCCAAGTCTTGTTCATTTGCAAAGATTGTATCTCCTCTTCCATAGCGCAATTCCACTTCGAGTTGCCACTTGACTTAATGGTTTCTTCAAGGCTCAATGGTTCATCATGAATTAAATGTAAAGCATATTCAAACTGATCATCAAGGATCAAATTTGCATATTGCCAATCTCCATATCTAATTGGAGCTCTCTTTGGTCTCTGACTAGCTCGAATGACTACATCGTCTGACTCTCCTTTAGCTCCACCTTGAGCTGAATCATCTCTAACTTCATGACCATCACCATCACTACTAGAGGAAATCTGTGGACTATCATGTGATGTATCATTAACTGCTCCGTCACTATTATCAATAGTGATAGCTCTACATTGGGTTTGAAAACTGTAATCTCGGTCTTATCAGGCTTCTCATCAACTGAGTCTGAACCCTCTGATAAACCTTCCAAAGGTTTGAACAATGCTAACTTATCAAAAGTTACATGTCTAGAATATATAAATTTCTTCGTAATTGGATTCCAAATTCTATATCCTTTTATGACATCTGTATAACAAGAAAAATACATTTGGAGGCCCTAGGCTCCAACTTGTCATGTCTAATA
The DNA here is from genome assembly GCA_030737875.1 of Allium sativum. Taxonomy (NCBI): domain Eukaryota; kingdom Viridiplantae; phylum Streptophyta; class Magnoliopsida; order Asparagales; family Amaryllidaceae; genus Allium; species Allium sativum. The sequence goes on from CM060923.1 coordinate 649,898,157, forward strand.
TTGTGAACATAAACTGGACATCCAAATATATGAAAATAACTTAATAAAGTGTGTTTACCTCTCCATACCTCCTCTGAAATCTTCCCATCAATGGCTGAGCACGGAATCTGATTAATAATATGGGCTGCAGTCGAAATAGCTTCAGCCCAAAAACCCTTAGACACATCGCAGTCAATATCAAGAAACGAGCCATTTCAAGTAGAGTCCTATTCATTCTCTCAGCAACCCCGTTGGATTGTTGATCACCAGGTGTAGTAAAATGTCTTCTAATACCATGTTGTCTGCAGTAGTCGAGGAACTCTTTGGTGACATATTCGCCACCATTGTCGGTTCTAAGAATCTTCAGTTTCTTTCCTGTTTGGTTTTCAACAAGAGCTAACCAAACCTTAAATTTCTCAAATACTTCTGACTTTGCCTTCATTACATACACCCAATCCTTGCGCGAGTAGTCATCAATGAAGGAAACAAAATAGTATGCTCCACCATCAGAAGATGTAGAGTATTGCCCCCAAACATCTGAATGCACATAATCAAGTAGCCTCTTAGAAGTATGCACGCCATCACCAAAAGAAACTCTGGTTTGCTTTGCCAATACACACTCCTTGCAAAAGTCCAACTTGTTGAAGATTTCTCCCTTGATCTTTTTCTTCTTACAAAGAAACTCTAAGTTCTTCTCCGAAGTATAACCTAATCTCATGTGCCAAAGCCTTGTAGCATCCAAAGTTTTAGAACTATCGACTTCAACACATAATTCTCCATGGATAGTGGTACCCATTAGCAAATACAAACTTCGCACCATAACACCCTTCATCAGTACAAGTGCCTCTCTAGAAACTTTCAAATCGTCTTTGAAAATGGTTATCTTGCATGCCAATGATGCCAACTGGCCTAATGATATCAAAGACTTCCGAAGACCTGGGACATAGCGAACATTTGAAAGTGTGCGAACAATCCCATGTGAACTGAACCAACTCCCATAGACTTGCATTTAGCATCGTTCCTCGTAAGTGTAACACCCCGTATTTTCTATGAATATTAAATTAACAAATTTAAGAACAACTAATTTTTAGAAGAAGAATTGGGTGAAACTGGTTATGCCATTGCGTTCGTCTCGGAATTCTGCTTGAGATATAGTCCGAGTTTGCGTAAATCTGGCTCCGTATGAAGAAGTTATGGAGTTCAGAAGATTTCAAGTTTAAATAGAAATTAAATTAAAAGAGTAATTAAAAGTCAAAATAGTTCGAAATTCGAAATTCAGTCAGAGTGGGCTGAGCGGGAAATTTCCCGCTCAGAGGTGTCGACCCCCCCCCCCCCAAGGGAGTCGACATAGGTGCCGACCCCCCTATAGGGGTATCGACATAGGTGTCGACCCCCCATGCAGGGAGTCGACGCCTTTTTAATCCAGACCTAGTGATGAATTGTTACAGCCCTGTGCTGATGTGGCCTTCCCTGATTGGCCGATGACTAATTTATGAGGTATTAGGGCTTATGTGTTGTGCTATAGTTGGCTGGATGACACATCTCTTTGGTTTGATGGCTCTGATTTCTCCTAGACTAATCTAAAGGCTAGAATTGAACCTAGACTTCTATATAATACCCCACACCTCAACCCTAGAACTCATTCTATGAAGTCGTCATGCTATTTGTCTACAAACTGGCCTTGCCTCAATCCGTCTACCCCAAACTAGAGAATCAAGTTCAAATTAGGAATCAATTAGAAGAACTAGAGAATCAAACGTCTACATCAAAGGATATATTTTAAAATTCTAAAAATCAGATCCCAGAAAACAAGATCAGTTCTTTTTCTGTAAGTTCATGTTATTTTCAGATTTAAACACCTAATAGTAATCTTGGCATGTGATGAAATGGATCTCAGCCTATGCTTGATGAGACAATCTTTTAGATTTACCCCTATATTTCTATTGAATCTATGATCTCACAAGCCTAAGAAGTTATTATATCGATTCAATCATGCCCATCTTTGTTGAACATCGAATATAAAATCCTTTTTGGTACATGATGCTATTCTTATGCTTACGATAATGATTGTATCAGCTTAACAAAGAATCTATCTTTGTTGGATCTAAATTTCTTGTATTAGGTCTGTTGTTACATGCCTGTTTTTGTGCCTATTCTTATTTTATTCTCCTTTTCTCTCTTCCCCTATTTCCTTTTTCTTTTATGAACCCGGGTTACCTTCGAACCTAGGCTGAAATCACAAAATACGAACGATTGGAATACGAGAAATATTTGAGTATAACCTATTTTGGTGAAATTGTTGGGCATAACATGAAATTGATATTGGGGAATAAACTATTTGGTAATAGTGGAACATATTTGTAACTTGTGATATGGAGACATAATTGTTACTGTTGCGAACTTGGGGTAAGTTGAAATATTAAATCTAGATTGGAAGAAAACTATAAATCGAAATATTAAATCTAGATTGGACGAAAACTGTAAATTGAGATATTAAATCTAGATTGGGCATAACTATTGGTTGGGATGCCAAGCATAATGTATATTGCGATTATGGGGCATGACTATTATTGCAAATTTGGGAGGATTAGGTGTAACACCCCTTAATTTTATAACATTAAATTTCACAAATTAAAGTATACTTAACTTTTAGAAGAAGAATTAAGTGAAATGGGTTGCGCTATTATGTTCGTTTCAAAATTTTGGGTCAAGATAGACATTTAGTTTGCACAAAACGGATACCTTATGAAGATGTTATTAAGCCTTGAAGTTTGTATGTATATGAGAGAAATATATATATATATATATATAGATATATATAAAAAACTAAATAAATAAATAATCAAAAAAGTTCAAAACAGCAAATCGAGAGGGGGAATAGCTGAACTGCACCATTTTTGTAGTCGACCCGAGCTTCGCTGGGTCGATTTGGGGTCGATTCAGGGTGTTTGACTATCAACCCGTAGCCCGATTCGCCCTAAGGGCTGATGTGGTATTTGAGTGGTCCTGATGGTTTCCGGGTTAGTCTAAGCTCTCTAATCGATCCTAGACATCTATATACATAGCTAAACCTAAACCCTAATTCATTGACAAAGAGGAATGGTGCCTCCATGCTCCTAAAACCTAAAGTGACCTAGCCTCCACCCTAATCAATCAATTCAAAAGAGAAGATAAAGATAACAAATCAACGCCTACATCAATAGAAAGCTAAAACAACTCCAGAAAATCAGATCCTAGAATCGTTCTTCTCTTTCTGAAACCACGATTTGTGAGTACAGTTAATTTCAGATATGAAATTTAATTATGATATTGACATGGGTATAAATCTGAATTGGAGATCTATCTTATTCTTGTTTACCAGATCTGTTTTTCTGTGTAGATCCATATTATTCTTGTTTATCAGATCTATTTTTCTGTGTAGATCTATTTTATTGTAACTATTATGTATCTCTTCCTTCCTTCTGTTCTATAGCCAGGCTACTACAATCCTGAGCCAAATCTCATAAGAGATTGACACGCGAACGCTAAATTTGGGAAAAATATTGAATGATGCATAATTGTACATAACTAATTTATGACTAAATTGAGAACACAACATAAGTTGTAATTTAAGATCTGGATCTAAGCATACTATATATGATGGTCTATGATTTGGAAGAAGGAGAATTAATGTATGACAACATATGACTTGTAATTTGGGGACATAATGCACGTTATAATTCAAGATCTGATTTTGAGGACATAATACATGTTGTTGTTTAAGATCTAGATTTGGGGGCATATTTTATATGACGATCTATGACTTGAAAAAAAAAGGATATATAATTTAGGCGTAAAAGATCTATATTAAGATAGGGATAGCTATTAATGTGAATACGCCTAATTCGGATTTTTGGATATTTGAAATACGCGGTAATCAATGGTTATAATTTGGCATAATTTATATTGTGCATCATGATTTGGGGTTTTTAGAGAATATTCTGTACGGCACAAATTTAACAAAAAAATTTGGGACATATGTTATATGGTGAATTATGACCATAATTAGGGCATGTAAAATTAGACTTAATTTTATGATTAGGCGAGGTATGTCAATGGAATTTTAAGGAATGATTAAATCTGTTAAATTGCCCAATCTGCTAAATCTGTTGAAACTGAATACGGTAATTTGGGGTATGAAATATGTAGGCTCGATCTAGAATTGAGCAAAACATGTTAATAGAACTTTGGATAATCTGCTGTAACTTGGGAAGAAGTTAATTTTTTTGAATTGTCATAATTAATTTTATATTGACATAATCTGTGAATGAAAACTTTAGCTACAAATAAGAATGATGAGACATGAGGTTAGACTCAGTTTGCGGTGGAAGCCTGCCCGGACCCAACCGGCTTAACCAGCAACCGCACAATGTCAGTCTAATGTGAGAGGTCGTAGGCATAAGGATGCTTAGACACGAGGTTAGGTCTACCTTGTGGTAGAAGTCTGCCCGAAACTGCCCGACACATTCAGCAGCCACAAGCTACCAACCTAATGTGAGAGGTCTGTGCATTAATATTTAATTAATGCAAATCTAAGATAAATATGATGCCTAAAACGTATTGGGTGGATAGGGTTAAAATAGTTTGACCGATGAATTTAATAAACCCGTTTCGTGAATCTGTAGGCCCAATACAAAGTTAGGTAAAACAGTCTGTAAGTCTGTTAATCTGTATATCTGATCCATTAGTCTGAGAACTTGTTAATCTGTACATCTTATTCGTTAGTCTGAAAACCCGTTAACTTGTATGTCTGATCTGAAAACTAGTTATTTGAACTTTGTACATATGAAATATGTAAACAAGTTAATCTGAAATATGTTAGTCTGGGGACACAAGGTTAGGAGGGATAATTACTTGTGTCATTTGTTGTTTCGGACCCATAATAGTCAGTAACCCTTTCTGGTATCAAAACTACGACCCAACACTAAGAGGGGTCTGGGCATGCTTACTGAACTAATTGTAAGAGGTTCACTCAGGTAATGGCGAGGGATTTAAATTACATTTAAATACATCGCAGCGGAAAAACAATACAAAGCACAACAGAAAACAAATACACGGATACAGAGCTTTCCGAATACCACTTCAGCTGTAAATCAGGATCATGTGAATATAAATCTGCAAAACCAAAACTACTAGCTGCCCATGTCGAAAATAAGGGCACCCAGAGTTTAGGTTAAAACAATAAACTACAGGTCAGTCATGTGACTGGTCTGAGAACTCAAACATTTATTTAAAGCTTTACTTTAAATCAAATATATCAAGGGACCACGCTGTATAACACGGAATGGGTATCCTCCCAAGAATACCATTGCATATAACAAAACAACGTAATGCTTTTTGGAAAAATGAAGCTATTATAAAACCCAGGTCCCATCACACAATGCAACACAAGCCAGATGATAGGATTTTACCTTATAATAGCCAAACATGCTCGGTACGTTAAAAACAAATCATTTGATACAATTATAAGTGCATAGTGTATAAAACAACTTCAAATATAAATGTATCAATCCTAGACGGCATGGGTACCATATATCATGTCGCCATACTAGGCTCTATAATCAAAACCGCAAAGTCACGTATTTTTAAGTTGGATTTCCATCTATGAACTGAGGCTAGGGATCGTCCTCATCGATTCGAGACTTTCTAGCCCAAGCCTCAGGATCAGAGCTTGAGTGACCCTTGGATCGTCAGGGCCGGTCCACCGATGTGGATTAAAATGCCTGAACACTGCGTTTCCCGGCCCTTTGGGGCGTAAATGAGCCAAATGACTCCATCAGCTCCACAGAGTCACCGATATATCCGAGGCGCCTCGCAATAGCAACAACCACACAGGTGAAAATAATATGAATGTCAGGGCTGGTAGGTCACTGACACCACCCTAGCTAGAAAGAAACACATGCCCTCCCTGATGTCCTTTCCCGTTTCTAGTTCACAACCGGGTGTGAGGCTCGCGAGTTAACTTTACACAAAGCTATGCCACACAGGCGGTGCTTTGATCATCACCCACAAGACTTTGCTTTTCAACAAAAGCCTTGATCATTTGCCACTTAGGCATGCCACATAGGCAAATCACTCCATGCGATTGATATCCATCAATATATAACCTCTAAGCTTGTACGTCTGAGAGAAGGGCGTTAAGCAAGAGAATAAATTCTCCGCCGCCAAACAGATATATATTTAATAGAAATCAATCACACAGAAAAAAAATCCAATGTCAGACACACAGTCCATTTACAAGTTCATTTTGGTTCTGAACGAAACCGGAGGCACCTTGTACCTCGCAAATCCATCGATCTCCAAGTATGTCTGGGCGATCACCAATTGATTCCCTCCTCTTGCATGTACAGCCCAATCAAGATCATCAGTAATTATCCAAATGATGTGAAGACCTCTGGTCTTCGACCATCGTCTTCATCCTCGACACATCGTCGAATTTGTTATTCAGAATGGGATAAACCCGATCTTTCTGAATAACTCGCGTATAAAATAAACAAGTGTTACACAAACACAACATACACCTCATTCCAATTCAGAATATTCTTTTATTCAAATATTCTTATACTTTGGGAAAGGTTCCCATTAATTTTATGAAAGATAAATTCTTTAAATTTATTCTTTAATCTTCCTTTGAATATCAATTCAAAACCGAATTATGGTTTATCCAAACTAGTCGGGATTAAGGAGCCTTACCCAAGTAATCATTTGTTTTAAATTTCCCAATCCTAACCCATACATCCCATGAAGTAAAACTGGTCATACTTCAAATCTAACACCACGGTGTTATCGGTAAATTCAATTACCATTTCACGTTCAAATTTAATTAAAGATTTAACTATCGCCTGGAGCAAAACTGGTGATACTCCATTCTCGATCATCTCTATCTAATTAAAGATTCAGTAAAACTCCACTTGGTTTTAATCTTCCCAAAAATCATATTAATGTTTGTTTAACTTGGGAAACCATATCCTGTCTTTAACTGGGTTAAAGAACCAATGTCATTTAAAACACGGTTCACAATAAAACCAAAATCACATTCCAATTCAATTCCAATTAAATATCATTTAATTGTTATACTTCATTAAATCTAAATAAAAATATTTAATCTTTTTCTTAGCTGGGTTTAAGAACATCGTTAATGAAGACGTCATTCACAACAAACCCAAATCCCATTTGATATTAAATACACGGCTCTGAATAGAAAATATATCGGCTTATATTCAATATCAAATTCCACGACCAACGAATATCGTATTGGAAATAATGATATAAATATATCTTTCAAATTTCCATAACAATATCTGTATAATCACGAAATCCAACATCGAAATATTCCAAAAACAATTTTGATTCAAATCCATTTCCATTTATATATTGGAAATCCTAGTTATTTTCAAAACCATTTCAAATCCACTTTATTTATTTTAAAAATAAATGGGATAATAATTCTAGTTCAAAACTAGTTCATTTCGATAAAAATCTATTTTTATCTTTTCAAATATGGAGTTTTTCATCCCAATTCTTCACAAATCATTTCTTATGATTTTAGACAAATTATTACTATTTTTAATAATTTTATCAAGGCCCGTACAGTCGATTTCCATCAACGACCTTCGAACTGCACTTACAACGACCTTTTCCAAATTTTATTTGGACATAATTCCAAATCCAACTGTTAGATTTCAAATCTCTAATATTCGTTAGAAAACACTTTTTGATACAAACCCAACAGTTCCGATTTTAGGAGAATCCGACGGTCGGATCTCCCGTAACGTCCACTCGAAGTCAACAGTCGAAATTCGCGAACAGCCGCAGCGCGGCGCGTTCTATTCAGGCCATTATATTTATATATATGTACATATATATATATATATATATATATATAATTATATATATTTCATCGATTTCCTTTTAAAACTTATTTTATAAATCGTTTTAAATTCATTTTCAAAAACGATTTCAACTTCATATTCAATTTCTAATCGAAATTGACTATTCCACATCACTAATCTATAAATGATAATATTTTTAAAACGTTATATTTTGAAATCACTTCCTTTTCTATATTCATTATAAAAATGAATAAAATCGATATAAATATCGTTCACGTCAAAATGGCGTCAATCTAATCAACACGACTTTTATTCAACACATGAATGTTTTCTTCTATTCAACATATGAATATTTATTTTATTCAACACATGACTATTTATTCTATTCAACACATGAATTTTCATACTATTCAACACATGAATTTATATTATTCAACACATGAATTTCATTCTATTCAACAAATATAATTTCATTCTATTCTTTATTTTCCAAATTAGAATGATGCCCAATCAATTAGTTAATTATATGGATTCCCTACAACACATGTATATAATAGTAACGATAAATCATCAACCATCATCCAGAGTGCACCACACCACTGCATAAGCATTAAATATAGATAAGTAACGCTTACACAGTCTGTCAACCCATTGGTCGACATACTAGTAAACAATTGGGATTAGTGTATGTCAATATCATCCCAACACCCGTGTGGGGTTTCAATCAATCAAACACATATTTTATTTGTGTAATTGGGCAATGTGTAAAATTTATCATCCCAATTTATGTCAGTTAAATAGGTGTACATAAACAAATCGTTCTGATTTGTAAATGAATATCTATTTTATTCACATCAACGTTAAAAAATATATTTTTAACTATAAAATATTTTATTCCATTCCACATCACGCAATCAAATTTCACAACTCATCAATCAAACAAACAAGTCATCCATGGTGTGTGGACGACGAGTGTCGGGTGCTGCTAACCACCGTCTCCATCCTGGTATATATTTCAACTAGAAAACAAATTAAAATAAAAGTGAGGAGTTCTCACCGAGGGATCCACTCCTTTGTTCTCTATTTCTGAATTTCTGAACTATTTGGATTTGTTGGAAATTCCAATGTAGTCCTTACCACGCTGTTCATAATAAAAATTATATTTTTATCGCTTCATTCCAATAAATAAAAATCATATTTTTATTTCAATTTCATACATTTTACAATGCTTATTTATGTATAAAAATTATATTTTTATATTTCTACATCTTATATAAAGATCAAACTTTTATTTCGGTTCATATATAAAAATCTCGCATTTCTTATGATAAAAATATAATCTTTCCTCGCTACTTCATATATAAAAATCGAATTTTTATCACTATTCTATATATATAAAAATCGAATTTTTATCGCTATAAAAATCCTATCTTTTTAACTATAAAAATCATGTCTTTTTATTCACTATCTAGATTTTAAAAATCACCCCTTTATAAAAACAAAAACCATGTTTTTATCTCGCTAATACATGTATAAAAAAATCGAACCTTTCTATGTTAAAGATCTCAACCATTATTCTATGTAAAAGAAAACTGATTTTTTTTTATATATCTTTACTAATAATCGGAATAGGTTTGGTGTCACACTTTTTTGGTGTACACCTGAACTGACGAAAATGCCTTTCAAATGATTAATTTACCTATTCAAATAATTAATTGCCCAAAATTTTAGCCAACTTTCCAAATAATATGCATGTGAGGAAAAAACGAATAAGCATATGTAAATATAAATAGAAATAAATAATATAGAGAGAGTGAATGGAGGGAGAGAGACATGGGGAAATAGCATGAAAAAACGAACAATTAATGCAGACAAAAATGGAAAGGGGAAACAACAAAATGAGGTGGAGTCTAAATTACTACATTACATAACATAAAGGTAAATCTAGACTATAAAGTCACACGTTTAAAAATCACTTTTTTGAGCACATAATCCCAAAATCAATCAATTAATTTATTAAAACCTTCCTTCTACTTTAACATAAACATACATGTTTATTAATAATAAATCATTGATTACAACTAACATACAATTTTTTTAAAACTGAAAGATAACCATCTAGTTGACACAATCAATATCAATTTTAAAATAAACTTATATTATGCATCTTTCTCAATTTAATAGGTTCATCATTAAATCAAAAGCGAGCCTATAAATATCTAATACAGTGAAAACCCACTAATATGCCGCAATTTCAGTAATATAGTTTGAAAATTTCCAGCCATTCATACCATACATGTTTTCTTCTAGAAACTACTCTGTTGTCTTATAAATACTGGTGCTTATATGCTTCACCCTTAATTCTTTTGCTTTCCACGTCTGCTTGGAGCATTTCTCATCCTACATAAATCATGATCCTTCCATATTTGCTTCATATACATTATTGCATAAATATTTTCTTCATATACATTATTATTATTTCACCAAACAATATGATGCTTTTTTCCTCTAATTTAAAGGGTGGAGAGCAGTAACATTTGTAGATGAAGGAGAGGATCCGGAAGGAGGCTTTGATATCGGATAAGCTGCGGAGGCAGGTGCAGGTGGTAGAGATCCAAATATGGTGGTCGACGGAGGTGTGCGAGGGAGGGGTGGTGGAGAGGGTGTGGTTGAGTAGGTAGAGGGTGTCAGTGAAGGAGGGTGCAATAGAGGGCAGCCTTGCGGACCTTATAGGAGCGTGCTTGGAGGAGAGGGCGACGAGGTGGGATTAAATATATTACAAAATTGTGTAAAATTTTCTTAGTTCAAACTGAAGAAAGCTTGCGAAGTAAAACATTTACATTTAAACATATTCATTCGGTTCTTTTTTCATTTTAAACCATGGATAAGTTTTGAGTTAAAATAATAAATTAACATGAATTGGATTTTTTTTTATCTTTTTTTTTGAATTGGGAAATCCACACGTGGAGCGTGTGCCGTCATCACGCGCAAAGCGCGTGCCGTTACGCTCGTAAAAAATAAAGAAAATTGATTTTTATACTTATCCTACAACCAATTTCATTAAATAATACGAAAATAAAGACTCACATTTATTTTCCAGAGGGGGTGGAGGAGACTCAGTTGGAGGCGGGGCGTTGGAGGCGTCGCAGGTGGTCTGGGGTTGTCGGCGGTTTGCTGGCGGTCGTGGATGGTTGGTCTTGGCCAGCGGCGGCGGGCCAGGGACGGTGGCGGCCTGAAATCGCGAGTCTAGGCTTGGGTTGTGCGGATTTGGGGAGGGAGAAGGGCAGCGCATTCGTCGAGGAGGGGGGTCTCTTTTGACGCCGGCGCGATGCGGTGGAGCTCCGCCTGGAGCAACGGAGTGGCGGGTTTTTTTCCGCCACCGCTCTCTCTTTTTTTTTTTTGCTATTTTATTTGATCAATCTGAAAGAAAGAATGGGGAGGGGGTGTTGACAGAGTTAGTGGGGAGAGGGAGGGATTATATTTAATTAATTTATTTTTTAAAAAGTAACCTTTTCCTTCAAAACCCGAATCGAACCCAACGACTGTCGTCCCTAGTGTATTATCCCCATTCCGAACACAATGGGATACGTATCGCAGGCCAATTCGACTGTTACGATCAGTTTTTGCTGAAATTAGAATGTAAACCATTATATTGAATTTTAAACTTACATTTCAATTTACCGGGGTCACATATTGATTCAGAAAATTCCAGAAAAATATTTTCTAACTTCATATTGACGATACGGTCCTAACAAAACTAATTTCGTCAAATTCTGAGATCGTTTGAAAAATGGCCATTTCCCAGTCGATTAAATTCAAACTGAAATGGTCAAACACGTTTCTTTTTCTACGCTCACATATTGATTCAGAAAATTATGAATTTTGGAATTTTGCAATAACTTGACATCCCGGATCCAATAAAAGTGGTTTCGTTGAAAACGAAGGTCGTTTGCAAAATTTCCATTTTTAATGGCTAAAATTCCATAGTGACTATTCTGAATTTTCAACTCGGCATACCTTTTTACTCCCGCTATGAAATTTCAATTTTTCGGATTTGTTGGAAAGATATTCTCAAATAGATTTGAATATTTTTAGTTTCGCCAAAATCCGGTTTATTTTGAATCATGTACATCCATTTGAAATTTGAAATCGAATTTTCAAACTACCGCTCCATTTTAGGCTTGTTATATAATTAAAATAAATTTATTGGTTTTAACTTCGTCGAAAATATATTTTCCGCCGTTATTATTTAAAATAATTCATTTTAAGTATTCAAAATTCATTAAAACCGCCAAAATAAAAAATTTAATTGGCTCAGCTTTCCGGGTTATTACAGAAATAGAATAATCCCTACGGAAACAGAATATTAGAGTTAGGTGTAGTAATGGGCCTTTACCACCCCAATAGACGGTACCACACAGAATCAGACAGGTGTTACCACCCCAACAGAAACAGTCGGTACTCCAACAGAAACAGACCGAACTAAGTGTATCCTAAATTCTACCCCAAGCGATAGGCTCCCTAATACATAAATACCCTGTGCCGGCCCCATAGAAGGGTGTATCACTCCCTAAAGTGGCAACCTATAGACACAAACCTATTTACAGATGTCACGATGTCTTACATCCTCAGAGCAGACCGGATCCATGCACGCACATGACCCGGTTGGAAGTTACGGGTTACTACAGTTGGTATCAGAGCTTTGGTTTACAGAGCTCGGAGAACAAGACATGTTAGAACCAAACGAAAGAATTCATCAGAGATTGGATTAGTAATATCCAATGAGAATGACTCGTTAGAGATAGGATCGGTAGTAACCTAGAACGAGAGTGAAGAGTGATGTTTTTAAAATAAAATTGAAAATCATTTTTTTTTTTTTGAAAATTTGAACTTTATTATCGTACTTGATTATTTATTTGTATTGAATTTGGACAATTCAGTATATAAAGATTTTGCATATACGTCTGATCCGTGTGCATTCGAAGTTTTAATATACTGGATAGATATAGAATCATACTCTAGTGGCCCGAAGATGATTCTGATGATTGAGTACTCGTCATCAGAATTTATGTTCGAGTGACGAAAGTGGGATTTCTATATGATTCCAATTGACTGGTGTGAGAACCAAAACTAGATAGGGCTTATTGTTGTGATTTGGCATCAAAAATGTGATTTTCTGTATATGTATCAAAATTATGAATTTGAAACTTTAATTCACTAATAGATTGCTAATTATGTTGTTTGATTATTGTTCGATTAATTAAATGTTGAACATTTAGCCAAATTGAACCAAATACTGAGTTGTATTGAAAATTAGTCGCATCTGCATGCATATGCATGTACTTATATTGAACAGGTCACAACAAGGAGGCTAGAGCAGAAGAATAAAATTGTTTGCCCGACAAATAGGTACATGTTTATTGTATTTCTTGGGCTTTTGATGATTTTATGAGTTGATTGGCTAGCCGCTTGGCTGTTTCTTTTTATTTTTTTATTGTTGAGGGCCATAGGAGGCTATTTGAAATATCCCGAAGCTCTCGGTGCAGGGGAGGTTATGGCGAATTTTTTCAAAAATTTAGGGTATTGGCCAAATTTTTGAAAAATTTGAAAAGTTCATAGAAACTGGAAAGTTGAAGAACTTAAGCCATAATGAAAATAATGAAAGTTGAGTTGGTTTGTAAAACCACTTTCGGCTTCGTTCCTTTGCGGGGACGAAAAGTTTTAAGTGGGGGAGATTGTAATAATCCGGAAATCTGAGCCAATTTAAAATTTTTATTTTAGCGATTTTAATGAATTTTGAATATTTAAAATGAATTATTTTAAATAATAACGACGAAAAATATATTTTCGATGAAGTTAAAACAAATAAATTTATTTTAATTATATAACGAGCCTAAAATGGCGCAGTAGTTTGAAAATTCGATTTCAAATTTCAAATGGATGTACATGATTCAAAATAAACAGATTTTGGCAAAACTAAAAATATTAGAATCTATTTGAGAATATCTTTCCAAGGAATCCGAAAAATGGAAATTTCATAGCGGGAATAAAAAGATATGCCCAGTTGAAAATTCAGAATAATCGCTATGGAATTTTGGCCCTTAAAAATGGAAATTTTGCAAACGACCTTCGTTTTTGACGAAACCACTTTTGTTGGATCCGGGATGTCAAGTTATTGCAAGATTCCAAAATTCATAATTTTTTGAATCAAAATGTGACTGTGGCAAAAGAAAACGTGTTTGACCATTTAAATTTGAATTTAATCGACTGGAAAATGGCCATTTTTCAAACGATCTCAAAATTTAACGAAATTAGTTTTGTTAGGACCGTATCGTCAATACGAAGCTAGAAAATATTTTTCTGGAATTTTCTGAATCAATATGTGACCCTAGTGAATTGAAATGTACGTTTAAAATACAATATAATGGTTTATATTCTAATTTCAGCGAAAAATGATCTTAACAGTCGAATTGTCCTACGATACATATCCCATTGTGTTCGGAATGGGGGTAATACGCTAGAGACGACAGTTGTCGTGTTCGATTCGGGTTTCGAAGGAAAAAGTTACTTTTTGAAAAATAAAATAAAATAATTAAATATAATCCCTCCCACTCACCACTAACTCGGTCAACACCCCCTCCTCATTCCTTCTTTCAGATCGATCAAATAAAATAGAAAAAAAAAGAGCGGTAGCGGAAAAAAACCCGCCACCGCATTGCTCCAGGCGGAGCACCAACGCGTCGGCTCGGCGTAAGAAGAGACCGCCCTCCTCGACGAACGCGCGGCCCTTCTCCCTCCCCATATCCGCACACCCCAAGCCCAGACCCGCGATTTCAGGCTGCCACCATCCCTGACCCGCAGCCGCTGGCCAAGACCGACCATCCACGACCGCCAGCAAACAGCCGACACCCCCTGACCACCTAGGACGCCTCCAATGCCCCGCCTCCAACTGAGTCTCCTCCACCCACTCTGGAAAATAAATGTGAGTCTTTATTTTTGTATTATTTAATGAAATTGGTTGTAGGATAAATATAAAAATCGGTTTTCTTTTACATAGAATAATGATTGAGATCTTTAACATAGAAAGGTTCGATTTTTTTATACATGTATTAGCAAGATAAAAACATGGTTTTTATTTTTATAAAGGGATGATTTTTAAAATCTAGATAGTGAATAAAAAGACATGATTTTTATAGTTAAAAAGATAGGATTTTATAGCTATAAAAATCCGATTTTTATATATATAGAATAGCGATAAAAATTCGATTTTTATATATGAAGTAGAGAGGAAAGATTATATTTTTATCATAAGAAAGGCGAGATTTTTTTATATGAAGCAAAATAAAAGTTCGATCTTTATATAAGATGTCGAAATATAAAAATATAATTTTTATATAGAAAGAAGCGTTGTAAAATGTATGAAATAAAAATATGATTTTTATTTATTGGAATGAAGCAATAAAAAAATAATTTTTATTATGAACAGCGTGGTAAGGACTGTATTGTAATTTCCTACAAATCCAAATGGTTCAGAAATTCAGAAATAGAGAATGAAGGAGTGGATCCCTCGGTGAGAACTCCTCACTTTTATTTTAATTTGTTTTCTAGTTGAAATATATACTGGGATGCAGACAGTGCGCATTAGCAGCACCCGACTCCCGTCGTCCACAGACCATGGATGACTTGTTTGATTGATGTGTTGTGAAATTTTATTGCATGATGTGGAAGGGAATAAAATATTTTATAGTGAAAAATATATTTTTTAATGTTGATGTGAATAAAATAGATATTCATTTACAAATCAGAACGATTTGTTTATGTACACTATTTGATTGACATAAATTGGGATGATAAATTTTACACATCGCCCAACTGCACAAATTAAATATGTGTTTGATTGATTGAAACACCACACGGGAGTTGGGATGAAATTGACGTACACTAATCCCAATTGTTTAGTAGTATGTCGACCGATGGGTTGACAGACTGTGTAAGCGTTGCTTATCTATATTTAATGCTTATGCAGTGGTATGGTGCACTCTGGATGATGGTTGATGATTTATAGTTGCTATTATATACATGTGTTGTAGGGAATCCATATAATTAACATTATATGGTAATTGATTGGGCCTCATTCTAATTTGCAAAATAAAGAATAGAATGAAAATTAATGTGTTGAATAGAATGAAAATTCATGTGTTGAATAATATAAATTCATGTGTTGAATAGAATAAATATTCATGTGTTGAATAAAATAAATATTCATATGTTGAATAGAAGAAAACATTCATGTGTTGAATAAAAGCCGTGTTAATTAGATTGACGCCATTTTAACGTAAACGATATTTATATCGATTTTATTCATTTTTATAATGAATATAGAAAAGGAAATAATTTCAAAATATAACATTTTGAAAATATTATCATTTATAGATTAGTGATGTGGAATTGTCAATTTCGATTAGAAATTGAATATGAAGTTGAAATCGTTTTTGAAAACAAATTTAAAACGATTTATAAAATATGTTTTAAAAGGAAATCGATGAAATATATATAATATATATATAACGGCCTGAATAGAACGCGCCGCGCTGCGGCAGTTCGCGAATTTCGACCGTTGACTTCGAGTGCATGTTACGGGAGATCCGACCGTCGGATTCTCCTAAAACTGGAACCGTTGGGTTCGTATCGAAAAGAGATTTCTAAAGAACATTAGAGATTTGAAATCTAATGGTTGGATTTGGAATTATGTCCAAATCAAATTTGGAAAAGGTCACTGTAAGTGCAGTTCGATGGCCGCTGCTGGAAATCGACCGTACGGGCCTTGATAAAATTATTAAAAATAGTAATAATTTGTGTAAAATCATAAGAAATGATTTGCGAAGAATTGGGATGAAAAACTCCATATTTGAAAAGAGGAAAATAGATTTTTATCGAAATGAACTAGTTTTGAACAAGAATTATAATCCCATTTATTTTTAAAACAATTAAAGTGGATTTGAAATGGTTTTCAAAATAACCAGGATTTCCAATATATAAAGTGGAAATGGATTTGAATTGAAATTGTCTTTGGAATATTTCGATCTTGGATTTCGTGATTATACAGATATTGTTATGGAAATTTGAAAGATATATTTATATCATTATTTCCAATACGATATTTGTTGGTCGTGGAAATTGATATTGAATATAAGCCGATATATTTTCTATTCAGAGCCTTGTATTTAATATCGAATGGGATTTGGGTTTGTTGTGAATGATGTCTTCATTAACACTGTTCTTAAACCCAGTTAAGAAAAAGATTAAATCTTTTTATTTAGATTTAATGAAGTATACCAATTAAATGATATTTAATTGGAATTGAATTGGAATGTGATTTTGGGTTTATCGTGAACCGTGTTTTAAATGACATTGGTTCTTTAACCCAGTTAAAGACAGGATATGGTTTCTCAAGTTAAACAATCATTAACATGATTTTTGGGAAGATTAAAACCAAGTGGAGTTTTAATGAATCTTTAATTAGATTGAGATGATCGGGAATAGAGTATCACCAGTTTTTCTCCAGGCAATAGTTAAATCTTTAATTAGATTTGAACGTGAAATGGTAATTGAATTTACCGATAACACCGTGGTGTTAGATATGAAGTATAACCTGTTTTACTTCATGGGATGAATAGGTTGGGATTGGGAAATTTAAAACAAATGATTACTTCGGTAAGGCTCCTTAATCCCGACTAGTTTGGATAAACCATAATTTGGTTTTGAATTGATATTCAAACGAAGATTAAAGAATGAGTTTAAAGAATTTATCTTTGATAAAATTAATGGGAACCTTTTCCAAAGTATAAGAATAATTGAATAAAAGAATATTCTGAATTGGAATGAGGCGTATGTTGTGTTTGTGTAACACTTGTTTATTTTATACGCGAGTAATTCAGAAAGACCGGGTTTATCCCATTCTGAATAACTGATTCGACGATCTGTCGAGGATGAAGACGGTGGTCGAAGACCGGAGGTCTTCACATCGTTTGGATAATTACTGATGATCTTGATTGGGCTGTATACCCAAAAGGAGGGAATCAGTTGGTGATCGCCCAGACGTGCATGGAGATCGATGGATATGCGAGGTACAAGGTGCCTCAGGTTTCGCTCAGATCCAGAACGAACTTGTAAATGGACTGTGTGTCTGACATTGGAATTTATTCTGTGTGATTGATTTCTATTAAATATATATCTGTTTGGCGGCGTTGAATTTATTCTCTTGCTTAACGCCCTTCTCTGAGACGTACGAGCTCAGAGGTTATATATTGATGGATATCAATCGCATGGAGTGAATTGCCTGTGTGGCATGCCTAAGTGGCAAATTATCAAGGCTTTTGTTGAAAAGAAAAGTCTTGTGGGTGATGATCAAAGCACCGCCTGTGTGCCATAGCTTTGTGTAACGTTAATTCGCGGGCCTCACACCCCGGTTGTGAACCAGAAACGGGAGAGGACATCGGGGAGGGAATGTGTTTCTTTCTAGCTAGGGTGGTGTCAGTGACCTACCAGCCCTGACATTTATATTATTTTCACCTGTGTGGTTGTTGTTGTTGCGAGGCGCCTTGGATATATCAGTGACTATGCGGAGCTGATGGAGTCATTATACTCATTTACGCCCCAAAGGGCGGGGAAACGCAGTGATCAGGCATTTTAATCCACATCGGTGGACCGGCCTTGACGATCCAAGGGTCACTCGAGCTTTGATCCTGAGGCTCGGGCTAGACAGTCTCGAATCAGTGAGGACGATCCTGGCCTCGGTTCACAGATGGAAATCCAACTTCCAAATACACAACTTTGCGATTTTGATTGTAGAGCCTAGTATGGCGACATGATATGTGGCACCCATGCCGTCTAGGATTGATACATTTATATTTGAAGTTATTTTACACACTATGCATTTATAATAGTATCAAATGATTTGTTTTAATGTACCAAGCATGTTTGGCTATTATAAGGTAAAACCCTATCCTCCGGCTTGTATTGCATTGTGTGATGGGACCTGGGCCTTATAATAGCTTCATTTTTCCAAAAAGCATTGCGCTGTTTTGTTATATGCACTGGTATTCTTGGGAGGAAACCCGTTGCGTGTTATACAGCATGGTCCCTTGATATATCTGATTTAAAGTAAAGCTTTAAATAACTGTTTGAGTTCTCACACCAGTCACATGACTGCCCTGGAGTTTATTGTTTTAACCTAAACTGTGGGCTCCCTTATTTTCGACACGGGCAGCTACTAGTTTTGGTTTTGCAGATTTATATTCACAGGATCCTGATTTACAGCTGAAGCGGTATTCGGAAAGCTCTGTATTCATGTATCTGTTTTCAGTTGTGCTTTATATTGTTATTCCGCTGCGATGTATTTAAATGTAATTTAAATCTCTGATATTTTCTGTGTAATATTTATTCATACTCTGTATATTCTTGTATTCTGATGGAATATTTGTAATATACAATGAAATGTTCATCTGTTTGTGTTCTGATCTGTCTTATCCTCAAAGTATCCGCTCTTTCCTTCACGGGAAAGTTACGGGTTACTACAATTTCGTTCCTGATTCTGTTTCTGTACCGTCTATCTCTGTTCGGGTGGTAAAGGCCCATTTCTAACATCGTGTTTCTGAAGAGATCATTCTATTTTCTGTTTAGACAATAGGACAATACCTAATTCTGTTATACTTGTATTAGTGCAGAGAAGTGAAAACTAAGTAAGGAGTTTAGCTTAGCCTATATCATTCTGTTTTTCTGTTAACCTGCTACTCCTGTTACGGCTATCTCTCATCCAGTTTTATTTACATGTCATGATACTGTTATCTGTTTATATACTGAAAGTCACTGGACTCACCAGACGTATGTCTGACCTAGTTTGTTTCGCCTCTTTTCTTCCGTTCCCCCAGGTACTCAGGTTGGGAACGTAGGATCTTGATTTAGATTTCTCTCTGCTTGAAGTGCTAGAAGTGCTTGAAGTATTGCTTGGCTTTGATTCTACCTATTTATGGCATTTTCTATTAGGAATTATGGCTTTAAAATTACGTACTCTGAAGGCTTTTGTACAAGACTGATATTTATGTACTTGAATACCGATATTGTGGTTTTGAAAGATGTTACCAAACTTACTTCCATTTCTGCTGTAATAAATTTATAAATTTTTCAAGTACTACTTTATGTACCTGTCTTGTAATATTCTGTTCTGTTTACTTATAATGCATCATAGAAGTTAATGCATTCCCTTTGTGACTGACATTAATGGACATGGGGTGTTATACTTGGTATTAGAGCTGAAGGTTACCAGATTTGATAAAAAGTTTTTGAAAACTATTTTCAAAAAGATTTAAAAAAGGAAGTATTTTTAAAAGGAAAGTTATTTTGAAAAACATAGTCCCCAAGGCCATATATCTTTCTTTTGATTTTCTGTTTAATTTATGTTTCCTTCTTTTCTGAGTCTCCAGGTCTCCTTGCTTTCTGGGTGGTAACCTCATCGCGACATGATTCCGTAGGCATGATGAGACTACGGTGCCTGTCAAAGGGCAAAGAATGCCTAACTTCCATCTGTAGCCGCAGTAATTTCACCTACGGCTAATCCTCTTTCAAGCTTCATAGGGTTTTTCGCGCGATGGGGGCAACTTTATAGAAAGACTTGTTAATATGTAAGAAGACTGGTTGTTTTCAGTGCGGTGAGATAGGACATCTGATCAAGGATTACCCCAGAAGGCAAGGGAAAAGGGCAGAATCTTCTGGAAGGTAGGCGAATGCTCTTGCAGTTGGTGGACATGATAGAGGTGGAAAAAATTTCGTAGAAAGTTTAATTTCCTTATCTGATCATTCTGGCATTTTAATTCTGTAGTTGAGTCTCTAGACTTTAATACTATCATGTATCTGATCCCGCTATAGTCTCAAATCCCATAAGGGTTACAACTCATCAGTTTGTGATAGGTTGGGGTTTGAGGGTATCTGTGTTAAGCGTTTAGTTGATTATGATGCATACATTCTATTTTTTGTGGGATATGGTAGGGTTTTATCATGCTTAGTTTCCTAAGAATCATTTGATAATCTGATCTGTACCAGTAGTCTGTAAGTATCCGAATATTTCTGAAAAGGATAGGAGTTTTTACTCGAAGCGTGAAGTAGATTTCCAGTTTTGACATTGTTTAATGGGAGTAATTCACTGAGTGTCAATCTGATGTTAATTTCGGTCTTCGGGGTTGATTCTTAGGGATTTATTTTTCTTAACCGATGTCTAATGGGAACATAACTTTTGTTTTAATTGTACTTGCTTCTATCACTCGGCTGTATCCTATCGATCGAGTCTTCGACCTTTAGGTAGAAACTAATGGGTGTAAACATGTGTTTGAGACATGTTATGTTTGATGGTTGCAAGTGGTTGCTCGTGGATGCATATACACACACTAGGCACTAGATCGGCTCAATAACACTTTCATACTGCATATGGATGTGTGTACATTTTTCAATTTTTGTGGATGCAAAATGATTGACTCATCACATGGATGTTGCATTTGGATGAATGGTTATGCACTCATATAGAAATGATGTGTATCAAATAGGATTTCTTGCATACATAATTGGACTCATGGCACTAACATAATTCGCATTAAGGAGGATAACTGGATCAGTAGAACACCTGATTTTTCATTAGATAAGAAACATATACACACACTCGGCATATGTTCATACGGCATTAGAAACCTTTTAAGGACAATGGATGCTTGTGGATGATGGTTGAGTAGATGGATGATTGGGTAGTAGGATACATTATTCTTAACTTGGAGATTTCGGGGATGAAATCCTTTAAGGAGAGGAGAATGTAACAACCTGTAATTTTATAACATTAAAATTCACAAAATAAAGTATACTTAATTTTTTGAAGAAGAATTAAGTGAAATGGGTTGCGCTATTATGTTCTTTTCAAAATTTTGGGTCAAGATAGACATTTGGTTTGCACAAAATGGATTATAAAGATGTTATTAAGCCTTGAAATTTGTATGCATATGAGAAATATATATATATATATATATAAAATTAAATAAATAAATATTCAAAAAAGTTCAAAACAGCGAATTGGGAGGGGGAATAGCCGAACTGCACCATTTTTGGAGTCGACCCGAGTTCCATTGGGTCGACTGGGGGTCGATCCAGGGTGTTCGACTGTCAACCCGTGGCCCGATTCGCCCTAAGGGTTGATGTGACATATGAGTGGTCCTGATGGTTTCTGGGTAAATCTAAGAGTTCTAATCGATCCTAGACATCTATATATACATAGCTAAACCTAAACCCTAATTCATTAACAAAGAGGAATTGTGCCTCCATGCTCCTAAAACCTAAAGTGACCTAGCCTCTACCCTAATCAATCAATTCAAAAGAGAAGATAAAGATAACAAATCAATGCCTACATCAACGGAAAGCTAAATCAACTCCAGAAAATCAGATCCCAGAATCATTATTCTCTTTCTTAAACCACAATTTTTGAGTATAGTTATTTTCAGATATGAAATTTAATTATGATAATGACATGGGTATAAATCTAAATTGGACATCTATCTTATTCTTGTTTATCAGATCTATTTTTCTGTGTAGATCCATATTATTCTTGTTTATCAGATCTGTTTTTCTGTGTAGATCTATCTTGTTGTAACTATTATGTATCTCTTCCTTTCTTCTGTTCTATAGCCACGCTACTACGAGCCTGAGCCAAATCTCATAAGAGATTGACACGCGAACGCTAAATTTGGGGAAAATATTGAATGATGCATAATTGGACATAAATGATTTATGAATAAATTGAGAACACAACATAAGTTGTAATTTAAGATCTAGATCTAAGCACACTATATATGACGGTTTATGATTTGGAAGAAGGAGAATTAATGTATGACAACATATGACTTGTAATTTGGGGACATAATGCATGTTATAATTCAAGATCTGATTTTGAGGACATAATACATGTTGTAGTTTAAGATCTAGATTTGGAGGCATATTTTATATGACGATCTATGACTTGGAAAAAAAAGGATGTATGATTTAGGCGTAAAAGATCTATATTAAGATAGGGATAACTATTAATGTGAATACACCTAATTTGGATTTTTGGATATTTTACATACGCGGTAATCAACAGCTATAATTTGGCATAGTTTGTATTGTGCATCATGATTTGGGGTTTTTAGAGAATATTCTGTACGGTGCAAATTTAACAAAAAAAAATTGGGTCGTATGTTATATGGTGAAAGTAAAATTAGGCATATTTAAATGATTAGGCAAGGTATGTTAATGGAATTTTAAGGAATGATTAAATCTATTAAATTTCCCAATCTGCTAAATCTGTTGAAACAGAATACGGTAATTTGGGGTATGAAATCTGTAGGCTCGATCTAAAATTGAGCAAAACATGTTAACAGAACTTTGGATAATCTGCTGTGGTATGTGAAGAAGTTAATTTTTTGAATTGACATAATTAATAT
Organism: Allium sativum; assembly: GCA_030737875.1. Classification (NCBI taxonomy): domain Eukaryota; kingdom Viridiplantae; phylum Streptophyta; class Magnoliopsida; order Asparagales; family Amaryllidaceae; genus Allium; species Allium sativum. The sequence goes on from CM060923.1 coordinate 649,921,519, forward strand.
GATATTGGCATAATCTGTGAATGAAAACTTTAGCTAAATAATGCTGAGACACGAGGTTAGACTCAGTTTGCGGTGGAAGCCTGTCCGGACCCAACCTGCTTAACAAGCAACTGCAATCTGTCAGTCTAATGTGAGAGGTCATAGGCAAAAGGATGCTTAGACACGAGGTTAGGTCTGGCTTGTGGCAGAAGTCTGCCTGGAACCGCCCGGCACATCCAGCGGCCACAAGCTACCGACCTAATGTGAAAGGTATGTGCATTAATATTTAATTAACGCAAATCTAAGATAAATATGATACCTAAAACGTGCTGGGTGGATAGGTTAAAACAACTGGATTGATGAATCTAATAAACCCATTTCGTGAATCCATAGGCCGAATACAAAGTTAGGTAAAATAATCTGTAAGTCTGTTAATCTGTATATCTGATCCATTAGTCTGAGAACTTGTTAATCTGCGCATCTGATCCGTTAGTTTGAAAACCTGTTGACTTGTATGTCTGATCTGAAAACTAGTTAATCTGAACTTTGTACATCTTAAATCTGTAAACAACTTAATCTAAAATCTGTTAATCTGGGGACACAAGGTTAGGAGGGATAATTAATTGTGTCATATGTTGTTTAGGACACATATTAGTCAGTAACCCTTTCTGGTATCAAAACTATGACCCAACACTAAGAGGGGTCCGGGCACACTTACTGAACAAATTGTAAGAGGTTCACTCTGATAATGGCGAGGGGTGTTGATGGTGCATTCCAACCGGTTCATATGCGTGCATGGATCCGGTCTTCTCTGAGGATGTAAGACACCGTGAAATCTGTAAATAGGTCTGTGTCTATAGGTTGCCACTTTAGCGAGTGATACGCCCTTTTGTTGGGCCGATACAGGGTATTTATGTATTAGGGAGCCGATCGCTTGGGGTAGAATTTAGGGTACACTTAATTCTGTCTGTTTCTAGGGAGCCGATCGCTTGGGGTAGAATTTAGGGTACAATTAGTTCTATCTGTTTCTGTTGGGGTACTGTCTGTTTCTGTTGGGGTGGTAACACTTGTCTGTTTCTGTGTGGTACCATCTGTTGGGGTGGTAAAGGCCCATTACTAGTGTACACCTAACTCTAATATTCTGTTTCCGTAGGGATTATTCTATTTCTGTCTCTGATTTCGTTCCTGATTCTATTTCTGTACCGTCTGTCTCTGTTCGGGTGGAAAAGGCTCATTTCTAGCATCGTCTTTCTGAAGAGATCATTCTGTTTTCTGTCTAGATAATAGGACAACACCTAATTATGTTATACTTGTATTAGTGCAGAGAAGTGAAAACTAAGTAAGGAGCTTAGCTTAGCCTATATCATTCTGTTTCTTCTATTAACCTACTACTCTTGTTACGGCTATCTCTCATCTAGTTTTATTTACATGTCATGATACTGTTATCTGTTTATATGCTGAAAGTCACTGGACTCACCAGACGTATGTCTGACCTAGTTTATTTCGCCTCTTTTCTTCCGTTCCACCCCAAGTACTCGGGTTGGGAACGTAGGATCTTGATTTAGATTTCTCTCTGCTAGAAGTGCTTGAAGTATTGCTTGGCTTTGATTCTACCTATTTATGGCATTTTATGTTGGGGATTATGGCTTTAAAATTACGTACTCTGAAGGCTTTTGTACAAGACTGATATTTGTACTTGAATTCCGATATTGTGGTTTTTAAAGATGCAACCAAACTTGCTTCTATTTCTGCTATAATAAAGTTATAAATTTTTCAAATACTACTTTATGTATCTGTCTTGTAATATTCTGTTTTGTTTACTTATAATGCATCATGGAAGTTAATGCATTCCCTTTGTGAGTGACATTTACAGACATGGGATGTTACATTGGGTGTAACCCATATTTGAGTAATAACATGTAACTGAATTTCTTGGGAATGACTTGGGAATTGGAACATGAATAGTTTTGTAAAATTTGGGATAATTATTATATAAAATCTAGACTTGGACATGAATGATAAATATGTAAATTGGCTAAAAGATGAACGTGCCTAACCCGAGGTTAGATTGAATTGCGGTGTAAGACTGCCCGGAACTGCCCGGCAGGTCCAGCGACTGCAACAACATAGATCCAATGTGAGAGGTTAGCGCATAAAGCCCAAAACCTAAGGTTAGAATGAGTTTGCGTCAGAAGTTTGCCCGGAACTGCCCGACACATCCAGCAACCGCAAACAACAGTTCTAATGTGAGAGGTCAAGGCATTAATGAATTAATTAATGCTAATGAACAGACATGCTAAGAACGAGCGGGGTTAAGTCAACGGGAAACACTTTACCAATATAACATGATAAATGAAAAAGGGTTAAGTTAATAGGAAATGCTTAACCAAATTCAACATGATGAATGAGTAGGGTTAAGTTAACTAACTTAACATGATGAACGAGTGGGATTAAGTCAAGGGGAAATATTTAACCAATATAACATGATGAATGAATAGGGTTAACTTAATAGGAAACACTTAACCAATACAACATGATGGATGGGAAGGGTTAAGTTAATAGGAAACACTTAACCAATATGACATGTTAGGTGGGTGAGTTAAGCTAACATGGACAAGAAGACAACTTAACCAATATTACATGAACAAAGTGGATAGGGTTAACACAAGCTTAACCAATAATACATTTGGACTTGATAAGGGGAAAGGTTAAGTAGATATTAGGTAAGTGGGTAATATTAGTATATATAGGCCCACAAACTTAACCGTCAACTAAACAAGCGTGAATCAGTGAAAGGGTTCAGTAACATATGAATAGGCAGCACTTAACCAGTACAACATGTTAATTAAGAAAATGGGTAGGGTTAAGTTAAATTGAGAACACTTAATCATTAAAACTTGTTGATTAAGAAACCCTAGTAATGGGGACCCATTTCAGCAGTTACCCACATAGATGTATCTTGGTACCCTGAGCAAGGCAAGGTGGGGCACGATTACTGGGCTGATTATAAGCGGTCAAAATAGTGGCGGGTGGTGTAGCAGTGTAGTTCCGATGGAGTACGGGCGTGCACGTGCTCCGGAGTGGAAAAGCAGGCATTAGGCATCAATAGTATACACTGTGCATCTTGAATCGTGTCGGGTTGCCATCATGGGAATTGATACACCGCAAGACGGGGCCAGCACAGGTATCTACATACAAGCAGGGCCGAATGACACAAGTAATGAATACATACAAGCGAGGTCGAACGACACAAGTAATAAATACATGTGAATTAGGGACCCGATCGATAGGGTAGTAAGGGTACATCTAACATATCCATAGCAATTAGGCAGATTGAGGTGGGATCCTCATAATAGACGTACACCTGGAGGCTACCAAAATTGCAGGGATTGGGATTATATTATCATTTTATATAGATTACTAGTTGGGACACTAGTTAGGTGGTGCAAAGATAAAATAATCAGAATAACAGGGTAGTAGCGAAGTAGAGAAAGTGTCGAAGCGCATTTAGTTTATCTTGCCTTATCATATCTTATACTAATCTTATCTTGTTATCCCTGTTATCACGGTATTGTCTTATATTCAGTTTATTCATGTCATGTGGCTTTTACCTATTTACAAACTGAAAGTCACTGGACTTACCAGGCTTTATGTCTGACCCGTTTTCTTTCGTCTTCTTTTCTTCCGTTTCTCCCCCCAGGTAGTCAGGGAGGGAATAGCTCAGCTTAGTTTGGACCATTTCTCTTTTCAAGCTTGAAGATCCGTTGATGTATTGCTTGTATCCTCTTATCTCTGGCTATGGCCATGTTTGCACTTTAATTTGGGGACTTGTGATACTTTAATTTGGAAGTTTTCAAATCAAGACAGAAGTTTTATGTAATACTTTTAATTATGATTGAGTCAATTATTGTAAAAGCTTGACTGAACTACGTTGCTTTAAAAATGACTTTGTTTTCCGTTGCTTTATTTGTCTGTCTTGTAATTTATCTGCATCTTTTACCTATAACGCTTCACTGAAGTTAATGCATTCCCTTTGTGAGTGACAATAATGGAGGTGGTGTGTTTCAATAAGTATAGTGTAACGTCCCGCCTTTTTGACCATTTCAAATCGGTAATTAAACCAACTTAAAATGTCCAAAACGACGGATCGCTATATAGCTTACGGAGTTTAAAATAGAATCAACACAAAAATACAGAATAAATAACAACACAGTATAGAACAACGAAATAACTTTTATATATATTAATCACAAATTTTGATACAAAAAATTTCCTGTACAGCGGAATTTTAAAAGAATAGTTTAAAATACAAGAAAAATCTTTACTGTATTTAAAATCTTCAGAGTGCGCGTCTCTTGGAATTCCCAGCCTTGAAAATCTTCGAATCCTAAGCTGAAATCTTTAAATCTGCACTGCTCGTGCCTGACCCGAGCATTTCATGTAAAATACAAAATAATCGAGTCGGAATTAAATCATAGTTCAAGTAAATTTACTTTAAGATAAACTACTTTATAATAGTTAACCCTAACATCGAAGAATGTCTAATACAAACAGATACAGTATCCGTCCAGTATCAAGTAAAATATTTGTGCATACTAGTTATTATTTCAGGAATGAATGGTCATGAAGGCCTGCACATACACATGTGTACAGGTACACATGTGCACTGCCCCAGCATTTCGGAACCAAAATATGACAAATAACATAGGTGATTCCAGGAGCTTGCATATACTCATGTGTGCGTGTATATATATACACACACACACGTGTGTATTGCCTCAGCATCCCAAATCAACACGATACGAGCTCCACCCTCATTTCATAAGTGTTCAAGTGATGATACGTGATAGGGCGATTAAGTACAAGGCAGTATTAGAAGGGATAGGGAACATAGAGTTACAACTGAATACAAACCGAAAAGGCTACAGTTTTGAAGTGAGCGAATATGGCATGATGCAACAGTGTACTCATAAGCTACAACCCGATCATGGTGAAGGACAACTGAAATATATATACTGAGCTGTAGGGGTAATTAAAATTCATTAGGAACCTATTCATATGATCCAACTCAAAGAAAAACAAAAGCTGTCACATTAATAATAGGAGATGCATGCATCACAGTGTGCCAAAATGCATTCCAACTAATATTACGAGGTTCAAAAGGAGCACATTCATATAATAAGCAACAACAAGTTGAAATGGCAAAATTTGTAAGACACCAACATAAAAGGCCCAATATAGCTAACAAGTGATATGCTTACATATGCAAGTTCAAGTTTAAAAAAGAGTAAGTTTCAGGTTTCTTATTCACACCAATGTGTACATGTTTTCCAGATGATCTATTTTGATTCCCCAATGAGAAACCATGTTCCAGGACAAGCTAAGTAAAATAGATGTGTATTCCGAAATTTAATACCCAACTAACAGGTTTCACAAATATGAGCTCACAGCATAACATAGTTTATGGAAATATACAATGCCAACTTATAAGTAAATTTCAGACATGTGCCAAACATTTACAACTGGGCTGAAAAATGGATTTAGATTGGAGGATACTGTAAAAACCTATGTCATGCCCAAACAGTTCTGTAAGCAAGCTATGGTTCATGCATGGCCAAAATGGCAACAACCCAACAGGTTGTGTCCATGCAAATACTTTGCATGAAAAATAAAACTGCGTATTAAACGTGAAAAGAAATATTCTTTTGAATGGGTAAACAAGGGCAGGATTTTATATTGCTTTCTCAACATAAATGTTAATATTGGCATGCACGAAATTTTCATAGGAGCATTAACTGCACGTGGTGTTTCAATCAAGGCTGAGGACAACAACTACAAGCTAGGTAATATACATATATGTAATTCAATAATAACCAACTGATGGAACAAAGCAAGTTTTATGATCAATGCCTGACCACCTATGACAAACAATTAATTGCAGACAAATTTCAAGTTGACATGTGAATTAGAAACTTAAATGACAAGTCTACGATGCACTGAATACCGTATGAATCTGCATGATTATATAGAAAATTGCAGCTATAACAAAACAATAAAATTTCTGTGTATATCAACTGTGTTGTTGGAAAGTTTCCTGGCAACCACTAATGTGTATATGCTAAGAACAATGAAATTGATTTCAAAACAATAACATTGAAAAGTTAGAAAATTGGCCTAACACTATGGCAACATTTTGGGATACCTTCACGAAACAATTTAATGGCAACAGATCTTTGACACCATAATAAATTTTCTTTTCCATTGAATTTCATTAGAAATGCATAAGTTGAGCTTCGATATTATAACCCAATTTTGGCTATCCTTTTTCTTCCATGTTAACCATGATTTGTATTTGGTCCTGATAGCAAACATAATTGGCAATATTCAATTTCCACTAACATTGTTGTATAAATGGTCTGAAGCGAAAATGATGTTATAGAACTGATGGTCAAATTAAATTATGTTGACAAAGACCATGAAGTACATATATATTAAGGGAAAATGATTTTCGTAACCATATAATTTATGGCATCATGGTTAGAACCAAGTCAAAAAGTGAATATAAATGAAAAAGGACATAACTTGCACATCGCCTATTGTCTGTAGTAACCTACATGGTATTAATTAACATATCGGCTTTAATAACCTGATTACTAAAATGAACAAGGCATTTAATTTATTTAATAAATAGGTCATACATATGTGTAGAAAATTCATTTATAAGGTTAGTGGAAACAGCAACCAAAACGTAGGAAACCACTTTGTTTTTGCTTCAACACAATCCAACAGCTCGCTTCAATCTTATCACTTATGAATTTCCTTTTCATTGTGGTGAGCTAAAAGAGTTTTCAACTTTTAAATGGATGTTTCACTATAATTTCTTTTTAAATCATTAATTGCAACAAATAATTTTTTAATACACCACATGGTTTCAAGACCTGTATAGGCATACAAAAACTAGTTTAACGAGTTGTTTGACCAACTGAACCTGTTTCTTTATATTTCCAAATTAATGGCTAGTTGATTTTTACTTTCGGAAAGTTAAAAAAAACATGTATAAGTCGTCCAAACAAGAATAAGTGAAATTGGATGAAAATGCAGCACATTGGAATATTTTTTTCTAATCCACCATTCCCAAAGAGAATCTTTATATTGGAATTGAGTAATAGGTAAGCAGTTTATGTTAATAACAAATTACTACCAACGGACAGGTTTATGTTTCATATCCTCTAAAATGGTAGTAACAGAGACACGACTTAAAATGAATTTGTTTAAAACAAAACTGCAAGTGTCTATTTTCTTCATGCAACAAAATGTCCATTTACTCATATGTACCCGTACTGCGGATACACCTTATATATATAGTTAATACAATTACCCAAGTAAGAATCTGTTCTACCGAAGCTAGACCAAGTGAAGTATAGTTCTTAGTAGTGATCCGTTCAAAGCACTTAATTAAATGAAACAGGTTGAAGGCAGTGGGTGGTACCAACAGATCAACTACATATCTATTCCTATCAAAATGCCCAGTGTATTAAGAATTGGTTCCTATTAGTGTTGTCCTTATCAATATACCAGTATCCAATTTAGCCTATTGTGAATGAAATACTTGATGAGTACAATAGATAATCTATATGCAGCATACAATATCAATAACTTACCACAAGACAACCAATGAAAACATACCCAAGCATCACTATTATATCCAGAAAAAATTAAAGTCAACTACTTGAAAAAAGATAAATCGTGAGTGAATGCTCACCTTGAAACTACGAAGAGATATGGAACAGTAAGAGGTCCCGAGTAGCGGACACGACTTGACAGCAGGAGGTGGTGCAAGGGAAATCACTGTACGAGCATGAGGCGCATACTGGCCTCGCGTTCGAGATTGCTGAAAGAAAGAAAAAAGAAGTCTTGCGACTTAGAGGAAAAGAACAACTTGAAGTAGCGAGCATGATTCTGATTAACAACATAGAATTCGGTAGTGGCTTAATTGGAAAGAGAAGTTGTTTTGGTTAAATGATTTACTTTGGGGGAAAGGAAACGATTTTAGGCTTCGGCCACTATTGGGTTTCTGGGAAAAAGGAACGGACTTTAGATTTAGGGATTTTGCTGAAAGAAAAGTGGAAAAAGGTGCAGATTTATAGAATATGCAAAAGAGAAAGAACGAAGTTTAATCAAATAGGTTTTTAGGGTACACAGCGCGTTAGCATAGGTCGGCGAAATTCAATATGAGGAAGGTGAGATTTAAGGTAGGTAATATTTTTTTATTTTAATATTATATTTTACCCCAAATAACTATGTACCACTTTAGTTCGTACCGCTAATCACAATTTATAATTTCAACAAAAATTATATGCATCTCTTTGTTTTTTTGTTCTGAATCCAATAAAATTATTTTAACCGTGATCCGACTCTCTTTGTATATACCGATATTTTAATTATACATCGGTTCATTGATTATGTTCACACACCAACTACGTTCGCTTTCAAGTTTAAAACGTTAAATTTTATTTAATTGTATATATGAATACACACATAACCAAGCCGAATTTCCATATATTTCGACAACTAAAATTTCCATTTTTTTTAATGTTATTCTTTAATAACATTTATTATTAATTCCAACCATTTATATTTTCCCTTCGAATTTCAAATTCGTTTCAAATATATGACCAAATTCAATTCGAACATTAAATATTTGATTTTCAACTAACCATTCTCAAAAAAATATTTGATTTAGTTCCAACCATATATTCGATTTTAAATTTCTAATTCAAGTATCAATATAAAATTGATTATTCATAGTTAAATCTTAAATTAATTTCACATATCAATTGTCGAAATTTCTAGGATGTTACAATCTCCCCACTTAAAATCTTTTCATCCCTGAAACGGAGAGATCGATAGAGTTATACCAATATATACTCCGAGTTTTCATATTCGTGTGTAATTTTCCCAGACCCGATTTAAATATTGATATTGAAGTGATTGATCCTCTTTGTTTATTAATCATATTCAATTTATTCAGAAAGTCAAATTTTCTTTCTTTGTAGGACAACAACACGACTTACTTTATCTACTGAATCGGATTTTAATTATTCAATTTCTTCAGACTAATTTTTATCTCACTTTCCTTTGAGTCATCTCCCAATTTTTATTTTATCTAAACTTCTAATAAATTCAAAGTCATGTAATTTCTTTTCAAAACCATCTCTTTTTAAATTTCAATTTCTGTATAACTTGGATTTATGCACTTCTCATTATTCCAAATTTCAATATAAACATCATCTGTCAATGTTACCTATCCATTTTTGCAAGTGTAATGGGTATTGGCTTAGAAAACCTCAACCCGATCTCTTTACAATCCATTTAATCGTTCCCAATACTCGCTGAAGAGTGTAAATAACATTTACTCTTCAGGTTACAAATTATCGACTTGAAATTTTTTCAAAATTCGGAATCATCTAATTTTTTTATGCATAACACGAAATTCGTGCAGAAATTATTAGTATTATTATCTCCGAGCTATGGACTTGAAAATATTCCGAAATCATTTTTCTTAACATACTTAAGTACATTTTAAATTTCAAATAATTTACTTGAAAATACTTTATAACTCGAAGATTGACAAGTCTATCGTCGTTCATACAGATGTTAGGCATATGCTGGCCAGGCGCACAACTAAAATCTCTTAGTACTATATATTCTTGCTTCAACTCCCAGTGAAAATATTTCAAAAATTATTTTTAAAAACAGATACAGAAAGTTCCAATGTGATATTGATATTTTGGTTGCTCATGAATCACAGATACACAATGGTTTCATCTGCATCCCCCAAAAAACATCTGTATCCGTAGGAATTCACTTCCTTGTGAATTTTGTCATGAACAGATCAATGAAAAATATTTATGAATCAACGAAAAACTGAGGTCACTGAGCATTGACTTCTCTAATTCAAGGTCACAGAAACAAATCATCGAATTATGAAAGTACTTCAAGTCATGAGGATAAACCAAGTCATGGAGACAAATCAGATCACGAAGACTCATCCAGTTACAAAGACAGAGTGCTGCATCAAACAGGTGGCTCCACATCACTAATACATCTCACACATTACATGGCTCCATTCTAGCTTTAGTAACTCTAGTGGTTACATCTCTTTCACTTGTAGATATGCCATGGGGACCGCAGATACACAATGGTTACGCCTAATTCCTCAGGAAACATCCGTACCCATAAGCTTTGACAGCTTTGCGGATTACGCCCTTATCACGATTGTAGATAACAGCAGACACAATGGTTACGCTTGGTTCCCCCAAGAAACATCCGTCTGCCATAGGCCATCTACAGCCCTGTGAATTATGCTATACGATCGTGTTCTTTCAGACAACTCGAGTTTCATGTCCAGACAACCTACCACCACTAGCAGCACATCTCACTTAAGCTCGAGATTCAATAGAGAAGGAAGGTACTTTCCTTATATTTCTTTGAAAACATATAGTACTTTATTTCATACTCATAATCCATACTTATGTCAACTACATAAGATTTTCTCATTGTATAAAATTTTATCTCAATTCATTCCCTTCCCAAAACAATGTTTTCCGAATTCGCTATATCCTTATATATATATATATATATATATATATAAATGTATATATATATATATATGTATGTATATATTCCATATAAGTTTCAAAACTCCTGTATCCAATATCTAAAATCAAATATATCCAAGTTTCATTTCAATTTCAAAATTTCAGTTTTGATCAGTTCTGATATTTGATATCCCTTCAAACTTGGATCTTACGAATCTATTGGTTATAAACCAAATTTACTTCCAAATTCTCCAATTATTGAGTACTCACCAAATTTAAATCTTTATGTTCTTAAAAATTTCAGAATTTTTGCCTTCTTATCACAAATTTCCCCATTATCACTACTTCACATCCAAATCCTTCGACCGTAAATTGGCAAGCGTACAACTTCCTAAGTATCAACCCCGAAGGCAGAAACTAACATCAGATCAACACTCAGGAAATTATTGAACTTATCTAGTCCTCGGTCAGTTCCTAAATTCATTAACTTTGTTTCTTGATTTCTTATCAATCATTGCTCACGAAATTCTCGAATTCAATTTAAAAATCCACTTCTCTTATGTTATGCCGCCCTCACCCTCGATGTACGGCTTTTTGTTCTTCAGTTCTTACCATTCTGATTTGTCAAAACCCATTAACCTTACACGCTATGGAAAAAATATCTCTAATTATCATATTTAAATTTTTACAAATTTTTTTATTACCACTAGAAAACATATCCATATATTCACAAATCTTTATTTTTAATAGAAATTATATTTTATCCATCATTGTAAATATTTCTAAATTCATTATTTGGATTAAAACATATACTAAATAAAACACTGTTATTTTCACTTTGACTGCTGACACTTATTTACTTACTTCACTTAACCGCCCTTGCTATCGAACCTTAACTATTTCTTAGTCAATAATAAAGTCAATCAAGTTGGGGTATATTTACCTCTCAGACCTTAACTTAACAACAATATTAACTTTGAAATAGATAAAATTCTCAACTGCGAATACCAATATAATATTCATTCTCTTAAGAGTTTGTTTCTCTTACGAATATCACTGATTATAACAATAATTTATGCTTTCGAAAATATGTAACTTTGAATTATACTTTATTCATTAATCATTACAATTAATCTAAATTATCAATTAAAACGGAAAATGAGTAGTATTTTTTGAAATTCAAAACAATTGACTTCACGCACAACCTTCTTTCGAATAATCTCGTATTTGATTACATATTCCGAACTTCGGAAAAATACCACTTAATTTATATTCTGAAATTCAGAATAACCTCTCTGTACTGCTTAACACCATTTCCTCTATTTCCAATTTTTGTTTGCCACATATTTTCTTTCAACCATTATTTACTTCTAAAAAATGAATATGATTACTTTTATCGAAATCTGAACTCGTTATATCAGATAAATTTTGATTTCATATGGGTCCAAATCTCTTTAACATCTTCATTCACATTTCGCTTTATCTCATTTTTTATTTTATTCATTTATAATTCTCATTTACAAGCTTATAAATTACCATTGATTTCATATATTCGATTGTGCATTATTAGTTTGGAACCAATTATAAATCAACTTGCCATATTCTGAATAACCTAAGTAAATAACATAATTTGAACACAATCAATTTCCAATTATACTCTTCCATTTCATTCACTTATTTTCCGATTATTGAAATAAAATTTATTGTTTTCATCTTTGAAACAATTTTCAAATTTCTTCTTTTCACCCAAATTCTCATTTGAATTCTTATTCCAATAAATTCAATTATCCTTGATTTCTAAAATACACAACCATTTCTCCTATACTTATCTTACTCTAATGTCGTTCGATGACGTACTCGAGATTCAAATCTAAGAGGGCTTTACCGAAGATTAGCTCTCACAAGCCCAGATCCAAAGACTAGGATTCCGAAAAGAATTTTAAATCTCAAAATAAATTTTTTTTCCTGCTATGTTAGTTAAAAATACAAATTTTCAAATACATTGTATTTCCAAAATAACTTGCCTTTAAAAAAATTATTTTAAAATTACTTATACTTCTAAAATTTTTATTTCAAAATCTTTTTATTCCTAGAATCCGTTTTTAAACCCAATAATCTAAGCTTTGAATAAACCAAAGCTCTGATACCACTTGTAATGTCCCGCCTTTTTGACCGTTTCAAATCGTTAATTAAACCAACTTAAAACGTCCAAAACAACGAATCGCTATTTAGCTTACGGAGTTTAAAATAGAATCAACAAAAAATAAATAATAAATAACAACATAGTATTGAACAATGAAATAACTATATATATATATATTAATCATAAATTTTGATACAAAGAATTTCCTGTATAGCGGAATTTTAAAAGAACAGTTTAAAATACATGAAAAATCTTTACTGTATTTAAAATCTTCAGAGCGCGGGTCTCTTGGAATTCCCAGCCTTGAAAATCTTCGAATCCTAAGCTGAAATCTTTAAATCTGCACTACTTGGGTCTGACCCGAGCATTTCATGTAAATCACAAAATACTCGAGTCAGGTTTAAATCATAGTTCAAGTAAATTTACTTCAATATAAATAGCTATATAATAGAAGAATGTCTAATACAAATAGATATAGTATCCGTCCAGTATCAAGTAAAATATTTGTGCATATTATTTTTTATTTCAAGAACAAATGGTCACGAAAGCCTCCGCATACACATGTGTACAGGTACACATGTGCACTTCCCTAGCATTTCGGAACCAGAATATGACAAATAACATAGGTGATTTTAGGAGCTTGCATATACTCGTGTGTGTGTGTGTAGATATATACACACACGTGTATCCTTAGCATCCCTAATCAACACGATACAAGCTCCACCCTCATTTCATAAGTGTTCAAGTGATGATACGTGACAGGATGATCAAGTACAAGGCAGTAATACAAGTGATAGGGAACATAGAGTTACAATTGAATAAAAATCGTAATGGCTACAATTTCGAAGTGAGCGAATATGGCATGAGGCAACAGTGTACTCTTAGGCTATAACCCGATCATGGTGAAGGCCAACTGAAATATTTATACTGAGCCGGAGCGGTAATGAAAATTCATTAGGAACCTATAAACATGATCCAACTCAAAGAAAAACAAGAACTGTCACATTAATAATAGGAGATGCATGCATCACAGTGTACCAAAATGCATTCCAACTAATATCAGGAGGTTCAAAAGGAGCACATTCATATAATAAGCAACAACAAGTTGGAAATAACATAGTCAATGAGATGTCGTCACAAAAGGCCCAATATAGCTAACAAGTGATATGCTTATATATGCAATTTCAAGTTCAAACAAGAGTAGGTTTTAGGTTTCTTATTCACACCAATGTGTACATGTTTTCCAGATGATCTATTTTGATTACCCAATGAAAAACCATGTTCCAGGACAAGCTAAGTCAAATAGATGTGAATTCCGAAATTTAATACCAAACTAACAGGTTTCACAGATACGAGCTCATAGCATAGCATAGTTTATGGAAATATACAATGCAAATTTATAAGTAAATTTCAGACATGTGCTAAACATTTACAACATGGCTGAAAACTGGATTTAGATTGGTGGACACCGTAAAAACCTATGTCATGCTCAAACAGTTCTCTAAGCAAGCCAGGGTTCATGCGTGGCCAAAATGGCAGCAACCCAACAAGTTGTGTCCATGCAAATACTTTACATGAAAAATAAAACTGTGTATTAAACGTGAAAAGAAATTTTCTTTTGATTGGATAAACAAGGGCAGGATTTTATATTGCTCTCTCAACATAAATGTTAATGTTGGCAAGAACGAAATTTTCATAGGAGCATTAACTTCACGTGGTGTTTCAATCAAGGCCGAGGACAACAACTACAAGCCAGGTAATATACATATATGTAATTCAATAATAACCAACTGATGAAACAAAGAAAGTTTTATGATCAATGCCTAACCAGCTTTGACAAACCTTTAACTGTAGACAAATTTCAAGTTGACATGTGAATTAAAAACTTAAATGACAAGTCTAGATGCACTGAACGCTGTATGAATCTGCATGATTATATAGAAAATTGCAACTGTAACAAAACAATAAAATGTCCGTGTATACCAACTGTGTTATTGGAAAGTTTCCTAGCAACCACTAATGTGTATATGCTAAGAACAATAAAATTGCTTTCAAAACAATAATATTGAAAAGTTATAAAATTGGCCTAACACTATGGCAACATTTTGGGATACCTTCATGAAACAATTTAATGGCAACAGATCTTTGACACTGTTAAAAAATTTCTTTTACATTGAATTTCATTTGTAATGCACAAGTTGAACTTTGATATTATAACCCAATTTTGGCTATCCTTTTTGTTCCATGTTAACCATGATTTGTATTCGGTCCTAATAGCGAATATAATTGGCAGTATTCAATTTCCGCTAACATTGCTGTATAAATAACCTGAAGCGAAAATGATGTTAAAGAACTGATGGTCAAATTAAATTATGTTGACAAAGACCATGGAGTACATATATTTTAAGGGAAAATGATTTTCGTAACCATATAATTTATGGCATCATGGTTAGAACCAAGTCAAAAAGTGAATATAAATGAAAAAGGACATAACTTGCACATCGCCTATTGTCTTTAGTAACCTACATGGTATTAATTAACATAGCGGCTTTAATAACCTGATTACTAAAATGAACAAGGCATTTTATTTATTTAATAAACAGGTCATGCACACGTGTAGATACTTCATTTATAATTTTAGTGCAAACAGCTACCAAAACGTAGGAAACCACTTTGTTTTTTCTTCAACACTATCCAACAGCTCGCTTCAATCTTATCACTTATGAATTTCCTTTTCATTGTGGTCAGCTAAAAGAGTTTTCAACTTTTAAATGGATATTTCACTATAGGCTCTTCTTTTTTAATCATTAATTGCAGTAAATAATTTTTTCAAACACCACATGGTTTCAAGACCTTTATACGCATACACAAACTAGTTTAACGAGTTGTTTGACCAACTGAACCTGTTTCTTGATTTTTCCAAATTAAAGGCTAGTTGATTTTTACTTTCAGAAAGTTAAGAAAAACATGTATAAGTCGTCCAAACAAGAAATAAGCGAAATTGGATGAAAAGGCAGTACAATGGTATTTTTTTTCTGATCCACCATTCCCAAAGAAAATCTTTGTATTGGACTTGAGTAATAGGTAAGCAGTTTAAGTTAATAAACAAATTACTACCAACTGATAGGTTTATGTTTCATATCCTCTAAAATGGTAGTAATAGAGACATGACTTAAAATGAATTTGTTCAAAACAAAACTGCAAGTGTTTATTTTCTTCACGCAACAAAATGTCCATTTACTCATATGTACCCATACTGCGGATACACCTTATATATATAGTCAATACAACTACCCAATTAAGAATCTGTTCTACCAAAGCTAGACCAAGTGAAGTACATTTCTTATTAGTGATCTGTTCAAAGCACTTAATTAAATGAAATGGGTTGTAGACAGTGGGTGGCACCAACAGGTCAAGTACATATCTATTCCTATCAAAATGCCCAGTGTATTAAGAATCGGTTCCTATCAGTGTTGTCCTTATCAATATACCAGTATCCAATATAGCCTATTGTGAATGAAATACTTGACGAGTACAGCAGTTAATCTATACGCAGCGTACAATATCAACAATTTACCACAAGACAACCAATGAAAACATACCGAAGCATCACTATTATATCCAAAAAAAATTGAAGTCAACTACTTGAAATAAGATAAATCGTGAGTGAATGCTCACCTTGAAACTACGGAGAGATATGGAATAGTAAGAGGTCCCGAGTGGCGGACACGACTTGACAGCAGGATTTGGAGCAAGGGAAATCACTATCCGAGCATGAGGCGCGTACTGGCCTCGCTGTAACACCCCATATTTTCTGTGAACATAAAGTAACAAAAAAAAGTATAATTTATTTTTAAAATAAGAATTAAGTGAAATAGGTTACGCCATTGCGTTCGTATTGGAATTCTCCTTGAGATAGAGTCCGAGTTTGCGTAAATCGGACTCCGTATGAAGAAGTTATGACCTTCAGAAGTTTTTAGAAAATTTAAACACCTCAGTCGAAATTCAAAATTCGAATTCAAAATACACACCCGGGCTGGGCGGGAAAATTCCCGCCAAGGACCCAGGTCGACCTGGGGATCGACCTTGGTAGAACAGGTCGACCATGGGGTCGACCTCCCCCCTTTTCCAGATCCGAGGACTGGTCCATTTTTCTGCATTTAGACACCTGTTCTGACCAGATTTGTTGCTCCTAAGAAATTTAAACACCCCCAAACCTCACTTTCTCTCCACATAACTTCATTTCACCTATACTCTGCCCTAACTCATATTAAAATAAATCAACGGCGTCGCTATTAGAACTAGTGCTTCTTCTTATTCCAATCTGAATAGGATTAAAAGATAACAAATCAATGCCTACATCAACGGAAAGCTAAATCGACTCCAGAAAATCTAATCCCAGAATTGTCCTTCTCTTTCTTAAACCATGATTTAAGAGTAAAGTTATTTTCAAATATGAAATCTAATTATGATCTTGACATGGTTATAAATCTGAATTGGAGATTATGCATATTCTTGTATATCGGATCTGTTTTCCTATGTAGATCTATCTTCTTCCGATTTATAAGATCTGTTTTCCTATGTAGATATATCTTATTATTGTAACTATTATGTATCTCTTCCTTCCTTCTGTTCTATAGCCAAGCTACCACGAGCCTGAGCCAAATCTCTTAAGAGATTGACCTACAAATGCTAAATTTGGGGAAAATAATGAATGATGCATAATTGGACATGACTAATTTGTGATGATTTAAGAAATGGGCATATGTTGTAACTTAGGATCTAGATCTAGGCATATTATATATGACGGCTCATGATTTGGAAGAAGTAGAATGATTGTATGAAAACATATGACTAGTAATTTGGGAACGTAATGCATGTTATAATTCAAGATCTGATTTTGAGGACATAATATATGTTGTAATTTAAGATCTAGATTTGGGGGCGTATTTTATATGACGATCTATGACTTGGAAGAAAAAGGATATATGATTTAGGCGTAAAAGGTCTATATTAAAATAGGATAACTATTAATTGTGAATATGCCTAAATGTGGATTTTGGATATTTACATACGCTAAAATCAAAGGCGATAATTTGGCATAAATCAATACTGTATATTATGATTTGGGGTTTCTGGAGAATATTCTGCACTATGTAAGTTTAACAAGAAATTTGAGCATATGTTATATTATAAATTATGACCATAATTTGAGCATGAGAAATTAGGCTTAATTTTATGATTAAGCGTGGTATGTCAATGGAATTTTAAGGAATCGCTAAATCTGTTAAATTTCCTAATCTGCTAAACCTGTTGAAACTGAATACGGTAATTTGGGGTATGAAAATCTGTAGACTCGATCTAAAATTGAGCAAAACATGTTAATAGAACTTTGGATAATCTGTTGTAACTTGTAAAGAAGTTAATTTGTTGAATTGGCATAATTAGTCTAATATTGACATAATCTGTGAATGAATACGTTAGCTGAAATAAGAATGCTGAGACATGAGGTTAGACTCTGTTTGCGGTAGAAGCTTGCCCGGACCCAACTGGCTTAACCAGCAACTACAAACTGTCAGTCTAATGTGAGAGGTCGTAGGCACAAAGATGCTTAGACACGAGGTTAGGCCTGGCTTGTGGCAGAAGTCTGCCCGGAACTGCCCGGCACATCCAGCGGCCACAAGCTACCGACCTAATGTGAGAGTTCTGTGCATTAATATTTAATTAATGCAAATCTAAGATAAATATGATACCTAAAACGTATTGAATAGATAGGGTTAAATCAGTTGGACTGATGAACCTAATAAACCCGTTTGAAAGTCTGTAGGCCCAATACAAAGTTAGGTGAAACAATCTGTAAGTCTGTTAATCAGTAATCTGACCCGTTAAGTCTGAAAACTTGTTAATCTGTATATCTGATCTGTTAGTCTGAAAACTTGTATGACTGGTCTGAGAACTAGTTAATCTGCACTTTGTACATCTGAAATCTATAAGCAAGTTAATCTGAAATCTGTTAGTCTGGGGACACAAGGTTAGGAGGGGTAATTAATTGTGTCATCTGTTGTTTGGGACCCATATTAGTCAGTAATCCTTTATGGTATCACAATTATGACCCAACACTAAGTAGGGGTCCAGGGCACGCTTACTGAACTAATTGTAAGAGGTTCACTCTGATAATGGCAAGGGGTGTTGATGGCGTGTTCCAATCGGGTCATGTGCGTGCGTGGATCCAGTCTGCTCTAAGGATGTAAGACACCGTGACATCTATAAATAGGTTTGTGTCTACATGTTGCCACTTTAGGGGGTGATACACCCTTCTGTGGGGCCAGCACAGGGTATTTATGTATTAGGGAGCCGATCGCTTGGGGTAGAATTTAGGGTACACTTAGTTCTGTCTATTTCTGTTGGGGTACCGTCTGTTTCTGTTGGGGTGGTAACACCTGTCTGTTTCTGTGTGGTACTATCTGTTGGGGTAGTAAAGGCCCATTACTAGTGTACACCTAATTATAGTATTCTGTTTTCGTAGTGGATATTCTGTTTCTGTCTCTATTCGGGTGGGAAAGGCCGATTACTAGCATTCTGTTTTTGTAACCGTCTCTCTGTTCGGGTGGTAAAGGCCTATTACTAGCATCGTGTTTCTGAAGAGATCGTTCTGTTTTCTATTTAGACATTAGTACCACACCTAATTCTGTTATACTAGTATTAGTGCAGAGAAGTGAAAACTAAGTAAGGAGCTTAGCTTAGCCTATATCATTATGATTCTTCTGTTAACCTGCTACTCCTGTTACGGCTATCTCTTATCCAGTTTTAATTACATGTCATGTTACTATTATCTTTTTATATGCTGAAAGTCACTGGACTCACCAGACTTATGTCTGACCTAGTTTGTTTCACCTCTTTTCTTCCATTCCCCCCTTCAGGTTCTCAGGGTGGAAACATAGGAGCTTGATTCCGGTTCCATCTTATTGAAGTGGTAGAAGTGCTTGAAAATATTGTTTGGCATTGATTCTACCTATTTATGGCATTCTTTGTTGGGGATTATGGCATTAAAATTATGCATTCTGAAGGATTTTGTATAAGACTGATATTTGTGTACTTGGGTTTTGATATTGTGATGTAACCAAACTTATTTCTGTTTTGCTGTAATAAAGTTATAAATTTTTCACGTACTACTTTACATATCTGTCTTGTAAACTTCCATTCTGTTTACTTATAACGTTCCACTGAAGTTAAGGCATTCCCTTTGCAAGTGACCTTAACGGAAGTGGGGGTGTTAAGCTTGGTATCAGAGCTGAAGGTTGCCAGATTAGATAAGAGTTTTTGAAACTACTTTTCAAAAAGGTTTTAAAAAGGAAGTATTTTAAAAAGTAGAGTTTATTTTGAAAAACATAATCCATAAAAGCCATATATCTTTCCCTTGATTCTCCATTTTGAATCTCTTCCTTTTTCTTTTCAGCTTGTCTACGGTACCCGAGATTCCCGAGGGCATACCGATACCAACTTGGTTCAGAAGGTATCTAGTGGCAAGGGCCACCGCCATAGGCCCAGCAGACGTTCCTCCTCCTCCTCCACCCCCTCCCCGCGTTGATACTTTTTCGAAGATATGCAAAGACTTTCGGGCAATGGGCAGGAAACCTTTTCACGGATCAGAGACGTTTATTGAAGCTCAAAATTGGCTTAAGGAGGTGGAAGATTTGTTTTGTATCTTCAAGATAGAAGATGGAAGGAAGGTCCAATTAGCTGCTTGGTTAATGAAGGACGAAGCCTCGTTTTGGGAGGTCATGAATAGAGAGCATCCGGAGGCAATGGGCAGGAAACCTTTTCACAAATCAGAGACGTTTGTTGAAGCTCAAAATTGGCTTAAGGAGGTGGAAGATTTGTTTGGTATCTTCGAGATAGAAGATGGAAGGAAGGTCCAATTAGCTTCTTGGTTAATGAAGGACGAAGCCTCGTTTTGGTTGGAGGTCATGAATAGAGAGCATCCGGTAGAGACATGGATGGATTTCAGGCACAGGTTCGAGATGAAATTCCTGTCGCGAGCAGAAAAATTTTTATACATGGAGAGGTTCTTAGCATTGAAGCAAAGGAATTCATCAGTGAAGGAGTACGTCAACAAGTTCAGTCAGTTGCCGAGATTCGGCTTAGGCTTGGTGAACACACCTGAGAAGAAGGCCCTGATATTCGTTAAAAGTTTGAATGAGCCGCTATATGGGTTGGCCATGACCCACATTCCTATGGTGGCTACCTTCGAGAAATTGGTTGACATGGCATTAATGCATGAAGAGGAAGCCAAAAGTGAGAAGAAAGAGGAAAAGCTTAAAGGACCCCAGAACAAGAAAGCATTGCCCAAAAAGGAAACACAAACGAAGGATGAAAAGTTTGAAGACAAGAAGGACAAAAAGTGCTTTACTTGTGGGAGCATGACTCATCTGAACAAGGACTGCAGTAAAAGGAAGGGCGCTTGCTTCAACTGTGGAGAAATGGGACACTTCACTAGGGATTGCCCGAAAAAACATGGGTAATAGCAGAGGGCAGAACCTACTTCTGGAGGGCAGGTGAATGCTCACATGACTAGTAGATATGGTAGAGGTAGGAAAATTTCTGTAGAAGGATTAATTTCCTTATCCGATTGTTGAGTTAAAACTCTCTTTGATTCTGGTATTTTGATTCCATAAATGAGACTCTGCACTTTAATACTAGTCTTGTTTCTGATCCCGCTATAGTCACAAACCCCGTAAGGGTTACGACTCATCTGTTTGTGATAAGTTGGGGTTTTAAGGTATCTGTGTTAAACGTTAAGTTGACTGTGGCGCATACATTCTGGTTTTTGTTGGATATGGTGGGGTTTTATCATGCTTAGTTTCCTAAGAATCATTTAATAATCTGATCTGTACCAGTAGTCTGTAAGTATCTGAATATTTCTGAAAAGGATAGGGGTTTTTACTCGAAGCATGAAATAGATTTCCAGTTTTGGCATTGTTTAATTGGAGTAATTCTCTGAGGGACAATCTGATGTTGATTTCGATCTTCGAGGTTGATACTTAGGGATTTATTCTCTGAACTGATGTCTAATGGGAACAGAACTTTTGTACTTGCTTTTATCACTCGGTTGTATCCTATCGATCGATTCTTCAACCTTTAGGTAGAAACTAATGGGTGCAAACATGTGTTTGAGACATGTTATGTTTAATGGATGCAAGTGGATGCAAGTGTTTGCTCGTGGTTGCTCATGGATGCATATACACACACTAGGCACTAGATCGGCTCAATAACACTCTCATATTGCATATGGATGTGTGTGCATTTTTTTGATCTTTGTGATGGAAAATGATTAACTCATCACATGGATGTTGCATTTGGATGAATGGTTATGCACTCATATAGAGATGATGTGTATCAAATAGGATTTCTTGCATACATAAGTGGACTCATGGCACTAACATAATTCGCATTAAGGAGGTCAACTGGATCAGTAGACCGCCTGATCTTTGCATTATATAAGAGACATATACACACACTTTTGCATATGTTCATACAAAATTAGAAGTTTTCTAAGGACGATGGATGCTTGTGGATAATGGTTGAGTAGATGGGTGATTGGATGGTAGGACACATTCTTCTTAACGTGAAGATTTCGGGGACGAAATCCTTTAAGGAGGGGAGAATGTAACACCCCGTATTTTATGCGAACATAAAGTTACAAAACAAAGTATAATTAATTTTTAAAAGAAGAAATAAAGGGAAGGGTTACGCCATTGCGTTCGTCTCGGAATTCTACTTGAGATAGAGTCCGAGTTTGCGTAAATCGGACTCCATATGAAGAAGTTATGACCTTCAGAAGTTTTCAGAAAATTTAAATAGCTCATTCGAATTCAAAATACACACCCGGGCTGGGCGGGAAAATTCCCGCCCAGGATGTAGGTTGACCAGGGGGTCGACTTGGGGGTTGACCTCGGTAGAACAGGTCGACCATGGGGCCGACCTAGGGGTCGACCTTCCCCCCTTTTCCAGAACCGAGGACAAATCCATTTTTCTGCATTTAGACGCCCGTTCTGACCAGTTTCGTTGCTCCTAAGCTATTTAAACACCCCCAAACCTCACTTTCTCTCCACAGCTTCATTTCGCCTATATCTGCCCTAATTCATATTAAAATAAATCAGTGGCGTCGCTACTCTGCTGAAACCTAAGCTAGAACTAGTGCTTCTTCTTCCAATCTGAATAGGATTAAAAGATAACAAATCAACGCCTACATCAACGGAAAGCTAAATCAACTCCATAATATCAGATTCCAAAATTGTTCTTCTCTTTCTTAAACCACGATTTATGAGTACAGTTATTTTCAGATAGGAAATTTAATTATGATCTTGACATGGTTATAAATCTAAAATGGAGATTATGCATATTCTTGTTTATCGGATCTGTTTTCCTATGTAGATCTATCTTCTTCATGTTTATCAGATCTTTTTTCCTATGTAGATCTATCTTATTATTGTAACTATTCTGTATCTCTTCCTTCCTTCTGTTCTATAGCCAGGCTACCACGGGCCTGAGCCAAATCTCTTAATAGATTGACGCACGAACACTAAATTTGGGGAAAATATTGAATGATGCATAATTGGACATGACTGATTTGTGACTGATTTAAGAAATGGGCATATGTTGTAATTTAGGATCTAGATCTATGCATACTATATATGACGGTTTATGGTTTGGAAGAAGGAGAATTATTGTATGACAACATATGACATGTAATTTGGGAACATAATGAAAAGACGAGTGTGTACGACTTGTGCAGGATCTATAATATGGCTATGCGGAATGTATGTGATAACTTAAGCTATTCAATAGTTATGCAGGTAAAAATTCGCAAACAAGATATATATCACAAATAACTATAAATGCAATAAAGTAAAGTAAAGTAGAGTAACGACACCAGGATTTTTATACTGGTTCGGACCTCCAGTCCTACGTCCAGTCCCGAAGCTCCTCTTCGGCTTTTCACTAAACAACACCCTCGCTTCACCCGGAGGAACAGGTTCACAACTACTTGATTTACGGGCTACAAGTTTACCCACTTGATTTCACGGGCTACAAGCTTACCCACTTGATTTACGGGCCACAAGCTTACCCACTTGATTTCACGGGCTACAAGCTTACCCGCACAGGACAATTACAAGAGTTTGACTTCTGATTGTGTTCTTCTTTCAACACTGATTTGCCAACGATTGAGTACACCCTTCCTATAATCTTATCCTCAAGTATATGATTTGAATGTAAAGATTTAAGGAAGAAAGATTGCTTGTTGAATCAAATGATATAAAACTGATTCAAGGATTAAACAAGTATTGAATATTTGAGAGAGCTTTTAGAATGCAAGAGAGTATAGAGTTAAGATCAGAAAATAGAAGAAGACTCGGTGATTTGAAAGTATGATTTCAAGTCTATTTATAGTGTAGAATAGTTGCATTCCTTCATGAAGAGTTTCTATAAAGAGTTGTGTCCATTTCTCTTGAAATAGAATAGAAATCTCTTCACAAAAAGAAGCATCCTTTCAGAAAAATTACAGCAAGAAAAAAGGTCGACAGGTCGAAACTAACAGGTCGACAGGAATTTGAAAAAAATAGCCGTTATGCACAAAAGACAATAGGACCGGTCGACAGGTCTTTTTTGGGCGGTCGACCATTTTCTTGCTGTGGACCAGAGGACCTCGGTCCACAGTCTATATCACTCTGCACTCTTTCCCGGTCGAAGCCTGGACCGTTTGGGCTTTTTCTGTGACTTTTCAATTCCTCAAATATACAGATTTCAGCCCCAGCTAATTTCAGTTTCTAAATTGTTTTGTGCATTCGTGTTATACTTTGAGGATAGATTTTAACATAAATCTAACACGACTCCATACCTACATATATATAATCTTAGCTCCATGTCATGATTTCCATTGATCTTCACTATGATCTTTATTGATTTCCACTTTGATAAATGTGAATTCAGCTCGTCAATGATCTCTATTTCTATGTTGTCATTAATCAAAATCTTGTGTATCAACATTCTCCCCCTTTTTGATTGATGACAACATCTTGCATATATTTTTGAGATACTGAGTAGCTCCCTCTGAATATATGCTTATATATTTCTATCTCCCCCTGTCCAAAAGCTTTCTGCACATTTTGTTAGTATATATAATAAAAACTTACTGTTTCCTGTAACAAAATGTTCGTGCATATAAAATGAAGAAATATATGATACATGAATATATATATTTATATGCATATTTCTCCCCCTTTGTCATCGATTAAAAAGAATAAACATCATGATAGAACAGTAATCGAACATAAGACATAAATTAAAGTACCTTCGGGAGATATTGGATCATGTGCAATTTGATAAACTGATTTTTGTTTTCAGAGACATTTTGAGAAATCAAAATCGCCTTCCTTTTATTGTGGTGTACCTGCAAAAAAGTAGAATATATATACTTTGGTACCCACTTGCTTTGTTTGGGTCCACGGGTTAGATGGAAGGTAGCCATACCCAAGAGGGTTTAATGGAACCTTTAAAGATAAAATTTTCATTATTAACTACTGAATCAAAATAATCATCAATATATTTTTCTTTGTTTTTCCAACTTACAGGAACCCAAATACTTAAGTAATCTCTATTGATATTCCTTTTCATACTTCTAGATCTATTATACAGATCTTTAGTCATAGAAGTATTGGAATTTCTATAATAATTGGATCTAGGATGAGCATTAGTACTAGCAGTAATATTTTTATTGTACATGAAGGCATATCTAGTACTATTTCTAAGATTAGTTTTATTATATCCTAAACCACTTTTGTCATGTAAAGGTCGAGATCTAGATAAAATCATATTTAAATCATTTTGACCTTTATTAAATTTTGCGAACTTATTTGCACTTTTATCAAATTTATTTCCAAAGTCGCTATTGATATTTTCAAAAGAAATTTTGTTATTCTTTAAATCATCAATTTCCTTATTTAATTCAGAATTTTTCCTTTTTAAAGTACCATTCTCAGTTTTGAGACCTAAAATTTGAGATTCTGAATTATCTAAAGAAGATTGTAACCTTTCAAAATTTTCTTTTGAGTCAGAAATTTCATTTTGCAAAATATTATTATTCACCTTTAAAAACTCACATTCTTTAGATAGTTCTAAATTCTTTTCAGTTAAAGCTCCATTCTCTTTTTCAAGAGACGAAATTAAAGAACTAGAATTATTTAAAGAATCTTCTAATGATATATTTCTATTTTGCAAAAGATCGATTTCCTTTAAAAGAACATTGTTTTTATCTTCTAGTTGCTCGTTTTCTTTTTGAAGGAAATCTTTTTGAGAAACAAGCTCTTCTAAGGTATCTTCAAAACATTTGGCTTGTTTTACCAAACGATTGTTTTCTTCTTTTAAGTTGGAATTTTCTTCCTTATACTTTTTTGACATAGCTAAAACAATTTTATGGAGTTTCAATAATTTTTCATGGTCTAACATAAGATCTTTATATAATGAATCTGTACATACCGATTGTGATCTGACTTTAGCCATGAGACATTTGTTTCCTTGCTCTCCTGATTCTGCTTTGTTGCTCTTCCATTTTCTATATCCCTGACTAGATTTCTTTATTGCCATTTGTTCTAAGATGTTGTTACGATCTCTTGAACAACCTTGCTCTGATACCAATTGAAAAGACGAGTGTGTACGACTTGTGCAGGATCTATAATATGGCTATGCGGAATGTATGTGATAACTTAAGCTATTCAATAGTTATGCAGGTAAAAATTCGCAAACAAGATATATATCACAAATAACTATAAATGCAATAAAGTAAAGTAAAGTAGAGTAACGACACCAGGATTTTTATACTGGTTCGGACCTCCAGTCCTACGTCCAGTCCCGAAGCTCCTCTTCGGCTTTTCACTAAACAACACCCTCGCTTCACCCGGAGGAACAGGTTCACAACTACTTGATTTACGGGCTACAAGTTTACCCACTTGATTTCACGGGCTACAAGCTTACCCACTTGATTTACGGGCCACAAGCTTACCCACTTGATTTCACGGGCTACAAGCTTACCCGCACAGGACAATTACAAGAGTTTGACTTCTGATTGTGTTCTTCTTTCAACACTGATTTGCCAACGATTGAGTACACCCTTCCTATAATCTTATCCTCAAGTATATGATTTGAATGCAAAGATTTAAGGAAGAAAGATTGCTTGTTGAATCAAATGATATAAAACTGATTCAAGGATTCAACAAGTATTGAATATTTGAGAGAGCTTTTAGAATGCAAGAGAGTATAGAGTTAAGATCAGAAAATAGAAGAAGATTCGGTGATTTGAAAGTATGATTTCAAGTCTATTTATAGTGTAGAATAGTTGCATTCCTTCATGAAGAGTTTCTATAAAGAGTTGTGTCCATTTCTCTTGAAATAGAATAGAAATCTCTTCACAAAAAGAAGCATCCTTTCAGAAAAATTACATCAAGAAAAAAGGTCGACAGGTCAAAACTAACAGGTCGACAGGAATTTGAAAAAAATAGCCGTTATGCACAAAAGACAATAGGACCGGTCGACAGGTCTTTTTTGGGCGGTCGACCGTTTTCTTGCTGTGGACTAGAGGACCTCGGTCCACAGTCTATATCACTCTGCACTCTTTCCCGGTCGAAGCCTGGACCGTTTGGGCTTTTTCTGTGACTTTTCAATTCCTCAAATATACAGATTTCAGCCCCAGCTAATTTCAGTTTCTAAATTGTTTTGTGCATTCGTGTTATACTTTAAGGATAGATTTTAACATAAATCTAACACGACTCCATACCTACATATATATAATCTTAGCTCCATGTCATGATTTCCATTGATCTTCACTATGATCTTTATTGATTTCCACTTTGATAAATGTGAATTCAGCTCGTCAATGATCTCTATTTCTATGTTGTCATTAATCAAAATCTTGTGTATCAACAAATAATGCATGTTATAATTCAAGATTTGATTTTGAGGACATAATATATGTTGTAATTTAAGATCTAGATTTGGGGGCATATTTTATATGACGATCTATGACTTGGAGGAAAAAGGATATATGATTTAGGCGTAAAAGGTCTATATTAAAATAGGATAACTATTAATTGTGAATACGCCCAAATGGGGATTTTGGATATTTACATACGTTGAAATCAAAGGCTATAATTTGGCATAAATCAATATTGTATATCATGATTTGGGGTTTTTGGAGAATATTCTGTACTATGTAAGTTTAACTAGAAATTTGGGGCATGTATTATATTATGAATTATGACCATAATTTGAGCATGAGAAATTAGGCTTAGTTTATGTAACACCCCGAATTTCGGTTAATGCTAAAATTCACAAATTAAAGAATAACTAATCCCAGATGTGGGAATTAGGGGAAACGGGTTGCACCATTGCGTTCGTCTCGGAAAAATACGCAAAATAGAGTCTGAGTTTTCGAAAATCGGAGTCCGTATGAAGAAGATATGGACGAACGAAGTTAGGCAGAAAAACCGAAAACAAGCAAGAATGCACTGGCGCACTTGTGAAGTGCGCCAACACAAAAATGCACTGGCGCACTTGTGAAGTGCGCCAACACATTTTTACACTGGCGCACTTGGGAAGTGCGCCCGTGTCGGGACAGGAAACCTGCATAGTTTCTAGAGAGTTCTGTGGTTGGGTGCACCAGTTTGGGGTTTGGGCTTGGTCTTAGGGCTGGTTTCTGGAAGGTTCCGAAATCTAAGGGTCCTAATCTAATTTAAGGTTAATCTAATGGCCTAAAACACTTGCCTAATCCTATAAATAAGACCCTAAGCTAGCCCTAAATGGTCATAATCCTATCTCCTAACTAAACTATGCCAAAATTTTCTATGATCATGGCCTCCACTCAAAACCCTAGCCTCCATCCTATTTCTAAACTATTTCTATGAAGGCTTTCATGTGCATACAAGCATCTTTGAGTTGTATGAGTGATCATTGGCTTGCATTCATCATCAAGTTGCAAGCTTTATGTTCAAGGCTAGAGTTTTTGGGTGATTTGTGGAAAGGGTTTGCTTATTGGAGTTTAGTGGTGAGTTTCTATAGACTTAACAATCAATTGTTAAATTGATTATGATAGGATATGATAAGATATGGCTATGTTTGTGGAATCAATGTGTTTATGCAAGTTTAGTATAGTGTATGTTGTGTGCTATATGCAAGTTTAATGCTATGTTTTATGATGCAAAACACTATGTTGAACATTGATTCATATGTAACATGTTATACAAGCTATATGGGAGATTATATGCAAGTCTATATGTAACATGTTATGCAAGTTATGTATTTGGTTTTATGCATGCTAAGTATTTGGTTTTATGCATGCTATGTATGTGGTTTTATGCATGCTAAGTATTTGGTTTTATGCATGCTAAGTGTTTGGTTTTATGCAAGTTTGTCTCTTTTTATGATATGCATAATATATGCAAGTTTGTCTCTAAGTATGGCATGTTATGCAAGTTCGTATGCAAGTTATGATACATGTTCATATGCAAGTTATGATGCAAGTTCATATGCAAGTTATGATGCAAGTTCATATGCAAGTTATGATGCAAGTTCATATGCAAGTTGTGATACATGTTCATATGCAAGTTATGATGCAAGTTCATATGCAAGTTATGATGCAAGTTCATATGCAAGTTATGATACATGTTCATATGCAAGTTATGATGCAAGTTCATATGCAAGTTATGATGCAAGTTCATATGCAAGTTTATGGGCAAGTTCATATGCAAGTTGTCTCTTTTATGATATGCATAATGCAAGTTTGGGTTAAATACTAGTTGGGTTTAATGTATGTTCATATATGCAAGTTGACACCTTTTGAACCCATGAAAAAGTTACATGCTATGTTGGCTAAACCCATGACCTTTGTGATGAATCTTCCCTTTATTATGTCGTGTTATGAGAACGAACTACGTGGGGAACGATGGGGTTAATATGCATGTTAATAAAATGATGTGAAATGGGTATGATTAATCATACCACAAATTAAATGGACGTAATTGGGAATTTACCTATTAAGTTAGGTCTACCCATATTATGGAGTTGGGAATTTACCTATTAAGTTAGGTCTACCCATACTATGGAATCGGGAATTTACCTATTGAGTTAGGTCTACCCATATTCTTAAAAATGTGTAATTAATTAGGCATAATTAATTCAAATTATGGGGGTGATTAATTAGGTGTAATTAATCAACTAAGACACGAGGTTGGACCCTTTTGTAGCGGAAGTCTGCCCGGAACCGACCGGCCATCCAGCAGCTACAAATGATTGGCCCAATGTGAGAGGTCTTAATCATAAATTAAATACGTGATTAAAGTAAAGACACGAGGTTAGACCTTTTTATGACAGAAGTCTGCCCGGAACCAACCGGCATATCCAGCAGTCATAAAAGATGGTCTAATGTGAGAGGTCTTTATGAGGTCATGATCTTAATTAATTAAGAAACACTTAACCATATTAGCATGTAGAGGGACATGAGGGGTTAAGTGGGTGCCTTGGGTGGCATGTGGAAATCTAGTGGGTTGCCTTGGGTGACAATAGAAAATACGATTAGAATACTTAACCAAAGAGGAACATGTAATTAAACATGGGTAAAGGGTTAAGTAAGTGCTTTGGGTGGCATGTGGAAATCTAGTGGGTGCCTTAAGTGGCAATTGATATATGATTAGATGACTTAACCAAACCTTAACATGTAGGTGGGCATGATTATAACAGGGGTTAAGTGGGATACACTAGATAAAATAACAAGCTTAGGTGGTAGCTTGTGGGGGCCCATTTCAACCAATATCCCAAACGTATCTTAGTGGGCTCGACTCTAGTCGAGTGATGGGACACGCATATTGGGCTTGACTATAAGAGGCCAAAATGGGTTAGCGGTGGCAACGCATGACCAACGGGTTTCATATGCGTGTGTGGACCCGGGCTGGTAAATAAGACGTTGTTGCATCGTGTAGATATAAGCCGTGCACCGTTAGTTTTATCAGGTTGCCACGTTGGGGAATGGTACACCCCACGGTGGGGCCAGCACGGGTATCTACGTTAGGGAGCCGTTCGAATGGGGAGTAGTGTGTACACCTAGTGGATTGTAGGGCCCCGTGGCGTCTACTTAGTCACCTAGGGGTACGCGAGAACTATTAAGTTAATTTTATAAGTCCAGGGGTGGGATCAACCTTTAAGTTAGGAATGACTGGTGTGGTGCAGTGTAGGAATTACCCTTGGGTGGGTAGATCTGGGGTGGTGTAATCCAGTAATTATCCTTGGGTGGATAAATGCGTCTTTTCGGTTATCTTAGTACATCCTGTGTTTAGTTGGCTACTTAGTGTAGTCATTATCCCCAGAGGTACCGTACCTTGTTTATATCATACCCTAATTACTTTAATGATTGTATTGTTAGGGTTATAGGACTCACTCAGACTTATGTCTGACCCCGTTGTTTCTTTATCTTTTTCCCAACCCTCAGGTTTTCAGAGTGGGCCTAGCACTAGTGGGCTTTGATCAGACTGCTTTATCTATCTTTTGGAGCTTGGACCGTGGATGTAAAGCTCAGTTTATCTTTTCTATTATGGCTATTAGGTTATGTAGTGAGATTATGTACTTTCATTTTTATCAGGATGGATATTATGTACTTGACTCTTATTTATGG
Source organism: Allium sativum (assembly GCA_030737875.1). Classification (NCBI taxonomy): domain Eukaryota; kingdom Viridiplantae; phylum Streptophyta; class Magnoliopsida; order Asparagales; family Amaryllidaceae; genus Allium; species Allium sativum. The sequence continues at coordinate 649,952,957 of CM060923.1, forward strand.
TTTTGGTGTAACCAAACATGTTTTACTTTCTGCTGAAATGAAATGATGTTTTAAATTCTCAAGTATTACTTATATCTGTCTTGTTGTAATTTTTCTGTTCTATATTCACTTAAAATACTCCACCGATGTTATGGCATTCCCTTAGTGAGTGACCGTAGCGGGTGTGGGGTGTTACACGTGGTATCAGAGCTTAAGGTTACCAGAACAGATAAATTTTTTAGAAAAACTATTTTCTAAGAATATTTTTGAAAGGAGTATTTTCAAAAACATGTCTTTTAAAAGAAAATTTTTTGAAAGAAAAGCATAATCCCCAATAGCCATATCTATATCTTTCGAATTCTCCGTTTTGAATCTCTTTCTCTCTCGTTTTGAGTTTCCCCTCCGCGTATAGATGACCTTTCTAAGATAGATAAGAACGGAAAACCACTTCAAGGGACTTAGACATTAGTCGGATTAGAAGTTGGTTCAAGAAGGAGGAGGACTGGTAGGTATCTATTGGATAGACGATGGGAGGAAGGCTCAAATAGTTGTTTGGTTAATGAAGGATGAAACCCCATTGGTGGGAGGTTACGAGTGGAGAATGGGAAGAAGAAGGCGAGTAGTTATCCTTTTGGAGGAATGGGACACCGTATTAGGATTGTCAAAAGGGGCATGGGCAAGGTACGGAATCTCCTAGAGGGTAGTTGTATTCCCTCACGACTAGGGTACCAAATGGGGATAGACCGTCTAGGTTGGAATTTGGATTTCTTTATTATCCGATTCGAACTTTATTTAATTCTGACGCATCGAGTTCGTTTATCTCATCATTGTTAGTTGAGTCACTGCACTTAGACACCAGTTAGTAGATGATCCCTTAGTTGTTTCAAACCCAATTGGGGCTCCATGAAGTGGTTGGGTTTGAAAGTTGCTATACTTAGCGTTGAGAGTAGATGTGATGCTTTTTGGGCTTCACGAGCTATGGGTTAGTTTTGGGCATGGACTGGTTATCCAGTAGGGGTGCCGTTCTTGATTTTGAAGGGAGAGTTGTTAGGCTTATGACCCGCTTGGGTAACACTCTCGAGATCTCTTGTAATCCCATGGAATCTGTTATGCTAAGTTATCTAGAATCGCTTGACACGTCGGTCGAGAGTTTGCGATCTGTTAGAGTGGTCCGGGAATACTCGGATGTGTTTGAGGAGGTGAAGGGCTTACCTCCGGAGCGGGAGATTGACTTCCGAATATATCTGATAGACAATGCTAAACCTGTATCTTTACCAGTGCGCCACATGGCTCCTCGCGAGAGGAGGGAACTCCATAAGCAAGTAGGGGGAGTTTCTTGAGAAGGGGTCCATAAGACAAAGTATATCAGAGTGGGGTGCTCCAGTAGTTTTTGCTACGAAGGCGGATGGGTCCCTCAGACTTTGTGTAGGCTAAAGAGAATTAAATAAACTCACAAAGAAGAATAGACACCCATTGCCGAGGATTGATGATCTCTTTGATCAGTTGGTTGGCGCCTCAGTATTTTCGCAAGTTGGACTCAGCCACGGGGTTTCGTCAGTTGAGAGTGGCTGAGGATAGTATAGAGAAGATTGCCTTTAGGACTCCGGATGGTTTTATGAGTGGCTGGTGATGCCATTTGGTTAGACGAACGCCTCCGCATACTTTGTTGATTAGATGAGAAGGGTGTTCAGGGAGTACCTAAATAAGTTCGTGATGATCTTGGTGGATGACATCTTGGTCTTTTCTAGGAGGGAAATAAGTTTTCGTATGTGCTCAATAGGTTGAGCAAAGCCCGTTATGGGATAAACGGTGGTTTTGGAGCGAGACTGGCAAGGACATCCAGAGTTGGACAAGGGCTTAATTATTTAGCCGTTTTTACTAGTATCATCTCACGTAGGTCGTCTGAATTCGAAGGAGGTATCCCTTGGGTGTTTGTCTGATATTGGTTTAGGCCTTTGGGGCTTGCATTTGGGGGATGTCGAGTTCGACTAGGGTGGTCTGCGTGAGAGATGAATAGTTGTGACGATTTTGCATGGGAGAATATCCTAATTTTCTCTAGAAGTGGAGAAAAGCATGCCCTACATCTTAGGGAAGTGTTGGAGACTCTTTGAGCGCATTGTCTTAAGACAACAAAGGTGGATGGAATTCTTAGCATCCTATGAGTTTGAGATAGCGTATACCCCTGGCAAGGGTAACGTGGTGGCAGACGCCTTGAGCAGAAAAAGGCTGTCTTTGAGTCCATTGTTCGTGGAATGGCGAAGCTTGGAGTTTAATTCTATGTTTGACTTTAGACCTTCCGTTGACTTTGTACCCGGTTTTCTAGCCTCCTTGGAGGTTAGGCCTACTCTTTTGGGGCGGATTGGCGAGGCTCAGCGAGACGACCCACAGTTGGTTGAGTTAGTAGAGAAGCTCATAAGGGGGGAGTCGTCCAGCCATTTGAGTAGGTACACCCTAGATGGTAAGGGGTGGTTGCGTAGAGACGGTAGACTTTGTGTACCGCAAGACGAGGGTCTGAGGAAGGCTATACTTGATGATGCACATCGGTCAAAGATGACCATTCATCCTGGTAGGGACAAGATGTACCAAGACATGAAGCGAGTTTTCTTTTTGGGCCGGTATGGAGAAAGATGTGGCCGAGTATGTCGCTAGATGCTTGGTGTTCTAGCAAATGAAAGCAGAGAAGAAGAAACCCGATGGGTTGCTTCACCCATTTGGAAGTTCCGCTATGGAAGTGGGATAGTGTCTCGATGGGTTACCGAGATCGAGGAAGGGTAATACAGGAATTTGGGTTGTGGTAGACAGACTTACTAAGAGCGCCCATTTCATACCTGTGAAGAGCAAGAGGACTACTCCATGGCTAGCTTCAGTATATCTTCGAGAGATAGTTCGATTGCATGGGGTACCCTCTAGTATAGTGAGTGATCAAGATCCTATCTTCACTAGCGAGTTCTGGAAAAGTTTTCAAGAAGCAGTAGGGACTCAATTGTGTTTGAGCACCGCATTTCATCCTCAGACGGACGGCCAGACTGAGAGGGTGAATCGTGTCCTAGAAGACCTTTTGAGGCTTTGTATCTTAGATTTTGGAGGTACATGGGAAGAACATCTTCCTTTGGTGGAGTTCGCATACAATAACAGCTTTCAGTCTAGTATTGGTATGGCTCCTTTTGAAGCTCTTTATGGAAGGCCTTGTCGATCACCTACATGTTGGTGGGAATCTACGGATAAGATCTTGCTTGGGCCTGATATGGTTAGGGAGACTTCTGAGAAGATTGACTTGATTCGAAGAAGGATGAAAGCAGTGCAGGATAGGCAAAAATCTTATGCGGACAAGAGAAGGATGGATCTTGAGTTTGAGGTTGGGGACATGGTTTTTGTCAAAGTATCTCCGTTGAGAAATGTTGTTCGCTTTGGGTCCGTTGGGAAGTTAGCACCGAGGTTTGTTGGGCCGTTTCCTATTAAGGAAAGGATTGGACGGATGGCATATAGGGTGGAGTTGCCCGACAGACTTAGTGGTGTTCATGATGTATTCCATGTATCACATTTGAGGAAGTGCTTACATGAGACTGCAGAGGTGGTAGGGCCGAGCTTGCTTAGAGATGTAGAGGTAGAGCGTGATGCGACGATTCGACGAGCTCCTACTCGCATCCTTGGGTCAGAAACTAGGAAGTTGAGGAACAGAGAAGTTCAGCTAGTTAAAGTGCAATGGGGAGATGACGAAAGCAATGCTACTTGGGAGACGGAAGAGAAGATGCGTTCTTTGTACCCATTTCTTTTTGAGAGTATGTCTTTTAACTTCTCCTTTATCGCTTGTCTAGTACTTATCTTATCTTTAGTATATCCTCTCGCTAGTACCTATGACCTTTAGATAGGGTAAATTTATGGTTGAAACATGTGTTTGAGACATGTTATGTTTGATGGATGCGTGTGGATGCAAGTGGTTGCTAGTGGTTGCTCGTGGATGCATATACACACACTTTAGACACTAGATCGGCTCAATCACTTCATATGGCATATTGCATAAAATTGTGTGTAGGAAGCTATATTTATGGATGTATAATGATTGTGTTATCATATGGATGATGCATTTTGGTGAATGATTGTGCACTCATGTAGATATTGTATGTGTCGATAGTGTTCTCTCGCATACATAATGGATGCATGGCACTATCATGGTTTGCATATGTTCATACATTAGATAGGGAACATATACACACACTTTTTGCATATGCTCATACATCATTAGAAACTGTTTTAAGGACAATGGATGCCCGTGTTTGATGGATTGAGTAGATGGTTGTTTGGATGGTAGGATATGCATTCTCCTTAGCTTAGAGATTTCGGGGACGAAATCCTTTAAGGAGGGGAGAATGTAACACCCCGAATTTCGGTTAATGCTAAAATTCACAAATTAAAGAATAACTAATCCCAGATGTGGGAATTAGGGGAAACGGGTTGCACCATTGCGTTCGTCTCGGAAAAATACGCAAAATAGAGTCTGAGTTTTCGAAAATCGGAGTCCGTATGAAGAAGATATGGACGAACGAAGTTAGGCAGAAAAACCGAAAACAAGCAAGAATGCACTGGCGCACTTGTGAAGTGCGCCAACGCAAAAATGCACTGGCGCACTTGTGAAGTGCGCCAACACATTTTTACACTGGCGCACTTGGGAAGTGCGCCCGTGTCGGGACAGGAAACCTGCATAGTTTCTAGAGAGTTCTGTGGTTGGGTGCACCAGTTTGGGGTTTGGGCTTGGTCTTAGGGCTGGTTTCTGGAAGGTTCCGAAATCTAAGGGTCCTAATCTAATTTAGGGTTAATCTAATGGCCTAAAACACTTGCCTAATCCTATAAATAAGACCCTAAGCTAGCCCTAAATGGTCATAATCCTATCTCCTAACTAAACTATGCCAAAAATTTCTATGATCATGGCCTCCACTCAAAACCCTAGCCTCCATCCTATTTCTAAACTATTTCTATGAAGGCTTTCATGTGCATACAAGCATCTTTGAGTTGTATGAGTGATCATTGGCTTGCATTCATCATCAAGTTGCAAGCTTTATGTTCAAGGCTAGAGTTTTTGGGTGATTTGTGGCAAGGGTTTGCTTATTGGAGTTTAGTGGTGAGTTTCTATAGACTTAACAATCAATTGTTAAATTGATTATGATAGGATATGATAAGATATGGCTATGTTTGTGGAATCAATGTGTTTATGCAAGTTTAGTATAGTGTATGTTGTGTGCTATATGCAAGTTTAATGCTATGTTTTATGATGCAAAACACTATGTTGAACATTGATTCATATGTAACATGTTATACAAGCTATATGGGAGATTATATGCAAGTCTATATGTAACATGTTATGCAAGTTATGTATTTGGTTTTATGCATGCTAAGTATTTGGTTTTATGCATGCTATGTATGTGGTTTTATGCATGCTAAGTATTTGGTTTTATGCATGCTAAGTGTTTGGTTTTATGCAAGTTTGTCTCTTTTTATGATATGCATAATATATGCAAGTTTGTCTCTAAGTATGGCATGTTATGCAATTTCATATGCAAGTTATGATACATGTTCATATGCAAGTTATGATGAAAGTTCATATGCAAGTTATGATGCAAGTTCATATGCAAGTTATGATGCAAGTTCATATGCAAGTTGTGATACATGTTCATATGCAAGTTATGATGCAAGTTCATATGCAAGTTATGATACATGTTCATATGCAAGTTATGATGCAAGTTCATATGCAAGTTATGATGCAAGTTCATATGCAAGTTTATGGGCAAGTTCATATGCAAGTTGTCTCTTTTATGATATGCATAATGCAAGTTTGGGTTAAATACTAGTTGGGTTTAATGTATGTTCATATATGCAAGTTGACACCTTTTGAACCCATGAAAAAGTTACATGCTATGTTGGCTAAACCCATGACCTTTGTGATGAATCTTCCCTTTATTATGTCGTGTTATGAGAACGAACTACGTGGGGAACGATGGGGTTAATATGCATGTTAATAAAATGATGTGAAATGGGTATGATTAATCATACCACAAATTAAATGGACGTAATTGGGAATTTACCTATTAAGTTAGGTCTACCCATATTATGGAGTTGGGAATTTACCTATTAAGTTAGGTCTACCCATACTATGGAATTGGGAATTTACCTATTGAGTTAGGTCTACCCATATTCTTAAAAATGTGTAATTAATTAGGCATAATTAATTCAAATTATGGGGGTGATTAATTAGGTGTAATTAATCAACTAAGACACGAGGTTGGACCCTTTTGTAGCGGAAGTCTGCCCGGAACCGACCGGCCATCCAGCAGCTACAAATGATTGGCCCAATGTGAGAGGTCTTAGTCATAAATTAAATACGTGATTAAAGTAAAGACACGAGGTTAGACCTTTTTATGACAGAAGTCTGCCCGGAACCAACCGACATATCCAGCAGTCATAAAAGATGGTCTAATGTGAGAGGTCTTTATGAGGTCATGATCTTAATTAATTAAGAAACACTTAACCATATTAGCATGTAGAGGGACATGAGGGGTTAAGTGGGTGCCTTGGGTGGCATGTGGAAATCTAGTGGGTTGCCTTGGGTGGCAATAGAAAATACGATTAGAATACTTAACCAAAGAGGAACATGTAATTAAACATGGGTAAAGGGTTAAGTAAGTGCTTTGGGTGGCATGTGGAAATCTAGTGGGTGCCTTAAGTGGCAATTGATATATGATTAGATGACTTAACCAAACCTTAACATGTAGGTGGGCATGATTATAACAGGGGTTAAGTGGGATACACTAGATAAAATAACAAGCTTAGGTGGTAGCTTGTGGTGGCCCATTTCAACCAATATCCCAAACGTATCTTAGTGGGCTCGACTCTAGTCGAGTGACGGGACACGCATATTGGGCTAGACTATAAGAGGCCAAAATGGGTTAGCGGTGGCAACGCATGACCAACGGGTTTCATATGCGTGTGTGGACCCGGGCTGGTAAATAAGACGTTGTTGCATCGTGTAGATATAAGCCATGCACCGTTAGTTTTATCAGGTTGCCACGTTGGGGAATGGTACACCCCACGGTGGGGCCAGCACGGGTATCTACGTTAGGGAGCCGATCGAATGAGGAGTAGTGTGTACACCTAGTGGATTGTAGGGCCCCGTGGCGTCTACTTAGTCACCTAGGGGTACGCGAGAACTATTAAGTTAATTTTATAAGTCCAGGGGTGGGATCAACCTTTAAGTTAGGAATGACTGGTGTGGTGCAGTGTAGGAATTACCCTTGGGTGGGTAGATCTGGGGTGGTGTAATCCAGTAATTATCCTTGGGTGGATAAATGCGTCTTTTCGGTTATCTTAGTACATCCTGTGTTTAGTTGGCTACTTAGTGTAGTCATTATCCCCAGAGGTACCGTACCTTGTTTATATCATACCCTAATTACTTTAATGATTGTATTGTTAGGGTTATAGGACTCACTCAGACTTATGTCTGACCCCGTTGTTTCTTTATCTTTTTCCCAACCCTCAGGTTTTCAGAGTGGGCCTAGCACTAGTGGGCTTTGATCAGACTGCTTTATCTATCTTTTGGAGCTTGGACCGTGGATGTAAAGCTCAGTTTATCTTTTCTATTATGGCTATTAGGTTATGTAGTGGGATTATGTACTTTCATTTTTATCAGGATGGATATTATGTACTTGACTCTTATTTATGGTTTTGGTGTAACCAAACATGTTTTACTTTCCGCTGAAATAAAATGATGTTTTAAATTCTCAAGTATTACTTATATCTGTCTTGTTGTAATTTTTCTGTTCTATATTCACTTAAAATACTCCACCGGTGTTATGGCATTCCCTTAGTGAGTGACCGTAGCGGGTGTGGGGTGTTACAGTTTATGATTAAGCGAGGTAGGTCAATGGAATTTTAAGGGATGATTAAATCTATTAAATTTCCTAATCTGCTAAATCTTTTGAAACTGAATACGATACTTTGGGTTATGAAAATATGTAAGCTCGATCTAAAATTGAGCAAAACACGTTAATACAACTTTGGATAATCTTCTATAACTTGTACAGAAGTTAATTTGTGGAATTGGCATAATTACTCTAATATTGACATAATCTGTGAATGAATACGTTAGCTAAAATAAGAATGCTGAGACACGAGGTTAGACTCTGTTTGCGGTAGAAGCCTGCCTGGACCCAACCGGCTTAACCAGCAACCGCAAACTGTCAATCTAATGTGAGAGCTCGTTGGCATAAAGATGCTTAGACATGATGTTAGGCCTAGATTGTGGCAGAAGTCTACGGGGGACCGCCCGACACATCCAACGGCCACAAGCTACCGACCTAATGTGAGAGGTCTGTGCATTAATATTTAATTAATGCAAATCTAAGATAAAAATGATGCCTAAAACATATTGGGTAGATAGGGTTAAATCAACTAGATTGATAAACCTAATAAACCCGTTTGAAAGTCTGTAGGCCCAATACAAGGTTGGGTGAAACAATCTGTAAGTCTATTAATCTGTAATCTGACCCATTAAGTCTGAAAACTTGTTAATCTGTATATCTGATATGTTAGTCTGAAAACTTGTAAACTTGTACGTCTAGTCTGAGAACTAGTTAATCTGAACTTTGTATATCTGAAATCTATAAGAAAGTTATTCTGAAATCTACTATTCTGGGGACACAAGGTTAGGAGGGGTAATTATTTGTGTCATTCGTTGTTTGGGACCTATATTAGTCAGTAACCCTTTCTGGTATCACAATTATGACCCAGCGCTAGGTAGGGGTCTAGGGCACGCTTATTGAACTAATTGTAAGAGGTTCACTCTGATAATGGCGAGGGGTGTTGATGGCGCGTTCCAATCGGGTCATGTGCGTGCCTGGATCCGGTCTGCTCTTAGGATGTAAGACACCGTGACATCTGTAAATAGGTCTGTGTCCATAGGTTGCCACTTTAGGGAGTGATACACCCTTTTGTGGGGTCGGCAAATGGTATTTATGTATTAGGGAGCCGATCGCTTGGGGTAGAATTTAGGGTACACTAAGTTCTGCCTATTTCTGTGGGGGTACCGTCTGTTTCTGTTGGGGTGGTAACACCTATTTGTTTTTGTGTGGTACCGTCTGTTGTGGTGGTAAAGGCCCATTACTAGTGTACACCTAATTCTAATATTCTGTTTCCGTAGGGTTATTATGATTCTGTCTCTATTCGGGTAGTAAAGGCCCATTACTAGCATTCTGTTTCTGTAACCGTCTGTCTCTGTTTGGGTGGTAAAGGCCCATTACTAGCATCGTGTTTCTGAAGAAATCGTTCTGTTTAGACGTTAGTACAACACCTAATTCTGTTATACTAGTATTAGTGCAGAGAAGTGAAAACCAAGTAAGAAGCTTAGTTTAGCCTATATCATTCTATCTCTTCTGCTAACCTCGTACTCCTGTTATGGTTATCTCTCATCCAGTTTTATTTACATGTCATGATACTGTTATCTATTTATATTCTGAAAATTACTGGACTCACCAGACTTATGTCTGACCTAGTTTGTTTCGCCTCATTTCTTCCATTCCCCCCTCCAGGTTCTCAGGGTGGAAACATAGGAGCTTGATTCCGGTTCCATCTAATTGAAGTGGTAGAAGTGCTTGAAAATATTGGTTGCCATTGATTCTACCTATTTATGGCATTCTCTATTGGGGATTATGGCATTAAAATTATGCATTCTGAAGAACTTTGTATAAGACTGATATTTGTGTACTTGGGTTTTGATATTGTAATGTAACCAAACTTATTTTTGTTTTGCTGTAATAAAGTTATAAAATTTTCAAGTACTACTTTGCATATATGTCTTGTAAACTTCTATTCTGTTTGCTTATAACGTTCCACTGAAGTTAAGGCATTCCCTTTGCGAGTGACCTTAACGGAAGTGGGGTGTTACACTCGCATTCGAGATCGCTGAAAGAAAGAAAACAGAAGTCTTGCGACTTGGTGGAGAAGAATAGCTTTAAGTAGCGAGCACGGTGGTTCTAATTAACAACATAGAACTTGATAGTGGTTTGATTGGACAGAGAAGTTGTTTTGGTTAAGTGATTTACTTTGGGGGAAAGGAAACGGTTTTAGGCTTCCTCCATTATTGGGTTTTCGGGAAAAAGGAACGGACTTTTTATTTAGGGATTTTGCTGAAGGAAAAGTGGGAAAAGGCGCTGATTTATAGAATTTGCAAAAGAGATAAGAACGAAGTTTAATCAAATAGTTTTTAGGGTACACAGCGCATTAGCATGGGTCGGCGAAATTCAATCCGAGGAAGGTGAGATTTAAGGTAGGTAATTTTTTTTTAATATTATATTTTACCCCGAATAACTACGTAACACTTTAGTTTCATACCGCTAATCACAATTTATAATTGTGACAAAACTTATATGCATCTCTTTGTTTTTGCGTTCTGAATCCAATAAAATTATTTTAACCGTGATCCGACTCTGTTTGTATATACCAATATTTAAATTATACATCGGTTCATCGATTTTGTATACCCACCAACTCCGTTCGCTTTCATGTTTAAATCGTTAAATTTTATTTATTTATATATATGAACACACACATAACCAAGCCGAATTTCCATATATTTCGACAACTAAAATCTCCAATTTTATTTAACGTTATTCGTTAATAACATTTATTATTAATTCCAACTTTTTATATTTTCCCATCGAAGTTCAAATCCATTTCAAATATCCGACCAAATTCAATTCGAACATTAAATATTTTATTTTCAACTAACCATTCTCAACTAAATATTTGATTTAGTTCCAACTATATATTTGATTTTAAATTTCTAATTCAAGTATCAATATAAAATTGATTATTCATAGTTAAATCTTAAATTAATTTCATATATCAGTTGTCGAAATTTCTGGGATGTTACAGATAGAATCTTTGGCATCGAAGGAAGAAAAATAATCCTTATTAGGAGTCATGTGAAATGATGCTCCAGAATCTAGAATACAGTGATCTGCAACATCTAATACAACTGCAGTCAACAAATCGATACCACCTTTCTCCATCGCAATAGATGAAGAACCATTAGTCTTCTTCTCCAAATCTAGACAATCTATTCTCCAATGGCCTGGTTTCTTACAATTATAGCACTTTCTATCTTTAGATTTACTCCAGGAATTAGGCTTCCTAGAATTGGAATGCCCTCTATTATTCTTCACTTTCTTCTCTGCTCTTCCTCTCTCTACAAATAAGCATGAACTACTACTTCCTCCACTACTATCACCAACACCAAACTCTTTCATCTGATCTCTTAAATATTCACTGAGCAAACCTGTCTTCACATCACCTAATTTCAATGTGTCTCTACCATAGATAAGACTGTTAGCGAAACTAGTGTATCGCTCTAGAAGCGAACACAACAGAACCATTGCTTTTTGTTCTTCATCAACCTTCAACTCAACAGACTTCATCTTCATCAATAGGTCATCAAACACACTTAGATGTGTCTTAATTGAAGAACCTTCCTTCATCTTATAAGTGAAGAAAGTCTTAAATAGGATCAGGCGGTTGGTTAGGGATTTCTTCATGTAGAGGTCCTCCAACTTCTTCCAAATGCCTGTAGCTGTTGTCTCCTGATTGATTTCATAAATTACATTATTTCCCATATTAAGCTGAAGAGTAGTAAAGGCCCATTCTTCCATCTCTTCTAATTCCACTGATGAAATATCAGCGTGCAATGTCTCTGTATCAAATACTACTCGATGAACGCGATTTCTTCTCAAAATTGCTTTCATCATCCACTGCCACTTCTCAAAATCTCCTTCACCATTCCACTTCTCTATCGTCAACTGTGATCCTGACGCCACATAGGAGCCTCTGACATATGGAGCAACTACTGGCACTGTCGTATTATTTATATTGTTTTCATCTCCTCCTGCCATTCTACCAAACACCTTCTTTGCGAATCTAGCTCTGATACCAGTTGTAAGGGGTGATCAATCCCTTTCGACAGAAAAATATCAATAGGATCTTGCAATGATGTGATAGAACAAATAGCTTGAAATGAATATAAATCTCAGATCACAAAAAAAAAATAAAGGCAGCAGAGAACACAAAAATTTATAGTGGTTCCACTATCGCGAGATAGTGTACGTCCACTTCAATAGGGAAGAGATTTTATTAATATTCAAGAGAATACAGAGTTTTTAAAGTAGAGCAAAAGAAATGAAGAATACAAATGTTCTCACATATTATTGGAATAATATCCTCTATGTCTCTCTTTAAATAGAGAAAAGATTACTGGGGGATGAGACAATTGATTTATGTAAAATAAATCAATTTATAGAAAAAACTAATATCCCATTAATTAATTGACATACGATTGATTGATAATTTTCCCTATTCTCCATCAATCAATCCCTTTTCCTATTTTAATCTCTTTTCGTTTCCTTTCTTCATGAAACATGACAACTAATTAAATGACGAATATTTCCAATATCCCTTATTCATTAATATTCATTCCATTTCTTTCCATTCATTTCTTGCACAAAACAGGTAACGAAATTACCACGAATATCTCCAAAAAATCTAACTGATATTTGGAAATATTGTATCACAAAATTCCAATATTACAGGCATGGCTTATGATAGGTCAAACTTATTAACGTGTAACAGACTAACATGCATCATTTTCCTTTAGCCGTTAAAAATATATATGCACGTTCATGCTTGGGTGTGCCTCTATAGAAACATCTTAAAAGTTCACTGCGAAAAAAATATTCATAGTATAAATATATAAGATTAAGAAACTTACATGAGGCACTCATCAGTTTGAGCCACTAAACCATTAGCAGCAGGACCATTCTCAGCTGTCTTTTCTCAGCAGCTGAAATAACTGACTGGTGCATATACTTACCTGAAACAATTTTTTTAGAAAAGTCAAATCATGAATGGAAAGCATCTGCTCCATTCACCAAAGCATGAATAAAATTTGCGTGTAAATTGACACATATGTACTGCAATATTTGTGACTGTTGTCACTTGCGTTTTTGGGTAAATTCGGTATGTACTAATAGTTATTTTGAGCGATGGTACATATGTACTGCAATTCAAAGTAATCGCTATTGCTCTTGTGACATTTTTATCTTTAAAAAAATAGCCAACTACTTGAGGCAGCAAACTGAACTAAATTGACACATACATTAGATCTATTTTGGTATCATTTTTCTAAATAATCCCCTAAAATTTCATTGTATATTAGTAATAAAAAGCTGTGTTTGGCATTTAAGTACCCTTTTCTTGAAGATGAAGCTGGCTCCAATAAAGGCGGATGAGGCAATGTTGAGAATAAAACTCCCACCATCCCCACAACATTCTACTTGTCCCCGTCGTCACTAGTAATACCCTTACCATCCATAACAACTCAATCAACAAACCTATCCTTTACAATTCAAAATCACCTCCATCTCCCTTCGAACCTCATCAAAACTCCAACATTCCATCTCCACAAAACCATCACCTAAAACTTAAAACTGCTGCACCATTCACAAATAAACCTCTGTTGGTCTCAAACATCCCTTGAATTCAACCAAAACCGCACCCATTTCTCCACCATACTAAACAAACTCTTCCTTATATTCAAACAAATATTCTTGCACATCCAACCTATCCATCTCCCTTCAAACAGCCCGCTTGAAGCACTGCAGTTTGAAAATGACCTAAATTTGTCACTTAAGGCTGCAGAACCCCCTGTTCCGCTTCCTATAGCCATTAGTTACACTCCGCCCTCTGACCAAGAACCAATCGCCCACAAATACATATCTGAACATGAACAAAATGGAGTATTCAAACAAAATAGCATGTACCTAACATTTGAATCTTACTGAAAATTTTAAACTTTACCTAAGCTAGCCTAAATCAAACAAATCTTTGAACTTATTCAATCAAACTAACCAATGAAGAGCGTTTTGATGATGAAATTCAATTATGATATATTGTCATACATCTCTTATTTAAGGGAAAACAAAAGAGCCAATTTGCGATTTTGTATAAACATGCTTAAGTTCCCAAAAATATACCCAAACCCTTGTTTGCAAAGCAAAAAACCATGCTTTAGCTGCTTTTAAGAATCATGCTCCAGTTGTCATGACATATCTCGAAGTTGAAATCGAGCAGCTATCTTGGAGTCGGCAATAATTATGAAATCGAGAAGAGGGTTGCGGTGCGGAGCCAGATTAAAGAGGGATTCGTGTTAAAGAGGGAACGAATGTGAGTAATTTGGAAGTGAAAGAAGAAAAGGGGTAATAGATATTAGCAGCAACGAAAAATAAATGAAGGGAAATGCCAAAAAAAATTCACGTGAGTTATAACGATGTAAAAGTTTAAATCAAGGCAATTAAACAAGTCAACTCTATCCTAATCAACCCCTAACCACATAACTATAGCAAGTCAAGTTCTCTTACAATCCCTACTTTCTATAAATATAACATTTTCTTGTAGTGAGAATAACATCGATTAGTGTAAACGTCGGTGTGAAATCAAAATAAATAGTAATTTTCGAAAGGAAACCGCCGATTACAATACAAATTTTACTTTCCACCAAAGAACAGCTGAAGAAAAAAATTCGGAACTTGTATAATCCAAAAGGTCCTACCTTTTCCACACCTTCTCCATTTTTTTGGATCTGGTCCTTGAGATCAGTGCAACGTTTTGTGCGAACCATCATTGAAATTAAAAAGGGTTTAGAGGAGCGACTTTGTGAAAATTAGGGTTTGGAGTAAATAATCATTTTCACCGTGTTATTTTTTTAATGTTTAACCAAGGGTAGAATTGGGTTTGTTTACTTATTTTTACACTATGTTTATTCCCCTTAACATTTAATAGTTTAATGGAGTGAAAATAAAATATGGTCTCCCTTATCCCTTTTCGGAGTGGCTTTAACAATACTCATTTTAAATAGGATTTAATTTCCGATTAAAAAAATATGTACCATTAAAATTAGTCGGAATACGACTAGACTGACTCTAACTGGATTGACAACTATAAACCATTTCTCTAGAGTAAATGAAAATATCATGCTCTCCCAATTATTCTAACTCTACGCTCGAAACCATGGACTGATCTTTATCCCCAAGATCAGATTTTCCCCGAATTACAGACCCGTAACTCATAACCCCTAGTTTAAAGCAAATTAGTAAACCTATACAAATGTTATTTTAAAAAAAACATTTAAATAAAACAACAACAAAAACCCTTGTTACATTAAATAACTAGCCTCCCCTTTTCTCTTGAAATATTGTTTAATTCAGAAAAATGGTGGCCGAAATAAAGTTAGGGCTTTTGTCCCCAAATTCAAATTGCGACTTCAAATTGATTCTCTGGAAATTGTTCTTTAATACTCTGATCTTTCGATGCTCTTGGTCTAACAATTTGACTTGCACGCGATCAAAACTCTAATTAATTGTGAGTATTCTAAAATTTGATTCTCTTTTGTTTTCTTGTTGTTTTGATAGATGCCAGTGATGAAATAGGTGTGAATATATATAGGGTTTAGAAACCCTTTCAACACTCTGATTTCACCGAATTGAGTTGATCTAATTGTCGCATCTTGCGTGATCTACTTGCCGTGATTCTCAAGTTATTGTCGTGAATGATTTGTTGATTTCTAAGAAACATGCCTAAAAATGAATTTATTCGAATTTCTGGAATGAATTAAAAATATGAATTCATTTCATTCCCTATATCAATTTTGAACCCTTCAACAATTCCTGCGCGTCATCTCCGTAAATAAAAATTGTTTGTTTCTGGAAAGCTTTGAAATGTATTTCTTACCCAATTTTCTTTGAATATATTTCTGGATATATGCAATGCTCTTGCAAAATATTGATCTGCTAGGAAATGCACATTAAATATCTCTTCCATATTTCTTGCATGCTTCATTGTGACAAAAGCCATTTATGATGAATGTTTGTGCCATGTCATTCACTGATTTTTGCCATGATCTTGCTCACCATAAATTTGAAAAAAAATAACTTGCCAAGATATCCATGCCACCGCAGCAGATTGATTCCTTTTCTATACATTCTTGCATGCTGAATTTATTCCATTAATTTGAATCAAAGAATTAAAAAAAATCCTTTCCTTTTTATTGAAATTACTCGACCATTTTCTTTGGCATACCTGATTTGTCATGATCATTTCTGCATAGCCACTTGATATACATACATATGTATACATAAATTGGAATTTCTATGTCCTAAAAAGTATTTCTTTTTCCACTATTCTAGAAATGTATTTAAATCAAGAATTAATACTTGCCCCTAGATAATATTTGCATGACATTTTCGGAAATGAAATTTATTTCTAGAAAACTTTGAAATTCATGCAAGTTGTTTTTTTCATTTTCCAATAATGCAAATAGATATCTTTCCTTTTTGTTTGAACTTGCATGAATTTAAAAACCAATTCTACTCCTTATTCTTGCATGATGTTCGAGGGATTTATCTCCTGATTTGTTTTATACATGCAATGTGCACTTGTTTATACTTCTAGCCTTGTGCATGTTGTCCTTGCTTTGTTGATTTGCATGTATGTTCATTTTGGAAATATGATTTGGCAATAACAAATTGCATTGATTTCTAGCAGTTACTGATACATGCATGACAGATATGGTTTGCCCAAAAATTTCTTGTCGAAAATTAATTTTCCAACATTTAGAAGTTTTTATTCTTTTCATATATGAAACAGTCCATGTAGATTCTTTATCTGTACATAGATTTTTTTTTTTTTTTTTTTTTTTTTTTTTTTTTTTGCATCCTGCTCTGTTTTAAGAAAATAATATGTAATGTTATATTGCCAAATACTCTGTCTCATGAATGCAAGATTAATTTGTTACCATTTCAGATAATTAAAAGAGGAAATATTTTCCCATCATGTTCATGCGGATTAAAATTCATTCTTTTAGAGACCAAACAATTTTTGAAATAGAATTTCACACATTTTTTAACCATTTGAATGTCTGTTGCTTGTGCTAGCACATAAAACCCACTTGTCTTAACATATGTACATATGCTGGAATACACACACACACATGCACATGGTTATGTGTGTGTATGCATATAATTATAGTTTATATTTTCTTCCATGTGAGCTGCCATGTCATGTGACTACACTTGAATTCTTTCTGAGAGTTCATGCATGCGTTATGTATATAAGCTAGTTTGTGCACACATTGCATTTGCAACTTTTGCCTTGTGCTTCGTCTATCCATGCCTTTGTCCCTAGTTAGACTTTGATACATTAGTATACTGCCATGTACATTTGTATGTTGTGCATCATATATATTTTGCCTTCATCCTTTTAAAAAAATTGTTGCATTGACCATACATGTATATATATATATATATAGTTCTATGTGTATATATATATATGTGTGTGTGTGTGTGTGTGTGTAAAATTGAGTCATAAAGTGTTTGTGGTGAGGAACATTGTATCATAATGAAATTGTGTATGAAATTTTAATTCAGATATATCAGTGGAATGTACAAAAGTGGAGTTGAAAAATATGCACTGTTCAAATGTTGAAATAAAATATTGTATTCAAATAAAATATTTATTTTTGTATGTGATATAGTAGAATAGCACAATTACAAACACATTTATAATAATATACATGTTTTTTATTATCATCAGACAAAAATTATATTGTTATATGCAACACAATATACAAATAAATATGAAGTTTCATTGATAGTGTCAATAATCCATGCATTTAGAGTAACATAATATAAAATAACATAATTCATTGATAGCATTAAAAAATCAATCTTAATACAATAAAATGGAATATCTAGTAGAATAGGCGTTGTACAAAACAAGGAGTATAAACAATTTACCGTTACAATAAATACACACTAAAAATTCTAACTTACTAACGACATCACAGCTTCAAGAAGATGTGCTGCAGTATTTACATAATGCAGCTCCCACTCTTAACATAACACAAACTGCCTTAATATAGCCTTCTCACCTGTTACAATTTACATGTTTACTGAAAACCGAAAGATCAATTAAACAAAATTTACATGCAATGAAAGAAATATTGACACATACCACGTACTATAAACAATCAACCATAGTGCAATTTTATAATTAGTCATGTGCATGTTTATGCCTAGTAATAGCTTATTTTTCATAATCAAGGTAAACAGGCTTTGTAAGTCATTTTTCTTCATCATATAAATTTCTGTGTTTTCGAATGACAACCGGACCAAATGGGAATGCAGTTTTATACATTCAAATAAAGAATAAGAAGAAATAATGGTTTATATTTATTCATTTTGACTTTTTCTTATTTTTGAACAAAATTAAATTAAAAGAATAAGAATCATTACTGCAGATTAGGAGTTTTTTTGTTAATTAAATATTTTTTATAGTGGCTTATTTTAGTCCGTAATAGTGATATAGCTCCAGTCTTGTTAAATACGTATGCAAGATATTAGAACGATTGCTTTTAATAATGGCCAAAAATGAGGGTCAAATAATGTCATTACATGTGGTATTCCTCGATAAGCATGTATATGGGTTTAAATCTACTCAAAAATCTAGGGATTATCCAATCATAATGAATAAATAAATGGAGGATTCATCTGAATGTTGATATTTGTTATAAGATTTTTCCAAAAAATATGTGATACATTACAAGACTTCCTTGACATGGATATGTCAAGCATCACCACTAGGAAGAAGATATTATTAAATAAAAATTAAAACTTGTGCTACGAGTACACTCGCAATCTCATTAAATTAGTAGCTTATTATAATATAAAATATGCATGTCAGTGTTAGGGTTAAAGTTTCCCAAAAAACGCCTTTGGAATAAAACCCAAACTTGCGGGAAAAAATTAGGAATAGATTGATGGTGAGAAAAAACAAACAACAAATAGTCACAAACAAAACAATCACATATCAAGAAATAAAAGAAAGAACACAAGAGATTTATAGTGGTTCCACTAATGTCTTGTTAGTGTACGTCCATTTGGTAAGAGGATATTTTATTACTTTTCTAAATAAAAAAATATTACAAGACTGATAATAGAGAAGAAGAAGAGGAAAATACAACTTTTTAGAGATCATTCATACATTTACCTAATCCCTATCCTTATATAAGAATTAATATTTGGTGTTGAAGTAATTGATTTATGGTTATAAATCATTGCCTAATTAATTCTCCAACTTATTTTCTCCTGAAAAGATTTCATGTTTAATAAACCAATCAGAGAATTAATTCCTTACTTCAATATCCTAAAAAAAACTTCTTCCTATTCTTCCACTTATGTAGGTAATTTATTGCCCTATCTAATTTTACAAAAGAGCAATAAATTTTCTGATATCTTCCATATCTTCTGTAGTTGGAAATATTATATTACTTAGATTAACAACATTTCCCAAATCTTCTCTAAATGGAAATATTGTATCACCATAATCAATAATATCTTCCAAATCTTCTGCAAATGGAAATATTTTATCACGAAACCTAACAATCTCCACCTTGATACTATATTTTCTTGAAAGCATACCAACTCCACCTACATCCTCTTACCCTAAGCATCTTCTCGGACAAGACACCATGTGTAACGACCCGGCTTTTTGCCCGATTTTCGCCGGTAATTAAACCAACTTAAACCGTTCATAAAGACGGATTGTTAGGGGCACTTACACATTTGCACAAAATAAAAAGAACTTTTCCATTATCATTAAAATAATATTACATCAGAATTACAAGAGGTACATCAGAGGACATCGGTTGCACAGCGGAAAAGATACTAAACTCTATGAAAGAATGCGAATGCTCCAAGACATAATAGCTCCAGCTAAAACCAGAATCCTGCTCCAACTAACTCCAATGCTAAATCTGCGAACCAAACTACAATGATGCTCGTATAAAAATTATGGGCAGCCAAAGTTTTGGTGTGGGAACAATAAACTCCAGGTCAGTTATAGGACTAGTGTGAGAACTCAAAACAGTTGTTTTTCCGGTTTATTTTAAAGTTTGGTAATTCACCGGACCACGTCGCAAATCCGGAACGGGTTTACTCCATGTGAATACCAGTGCATAGAAATTCGCAATGACTATCTGAAAAAATAAAACTAACATAAGGTCTCGCGGCACACACATAATGCAAACGCACAAATGGGCGAGGTTTCTCCTTATCAAGTCAAAAGTGCTTGATACGTGAAAATCCTCTTTCAATGCTATAATATAGTGTGAAAAAATCCTTTTGAAAGTAAATGTATCAATCTTAGCCAGCATAGGTACCATATACTACATTGAAGTATTGTATAAAATCAAAATCGTACTGGCTCGTAGCGGAGATTGCATTTCCAACAATGACCAGGCAAAGGAACTTCCTTCCGAACATAATTTTGAACACCTCTAGAGGGATGTCCGAGGATCAATAGTGATGCTCCTCATGCCAACATAAGGTCGGGTTACCCCTTAATTAGGTAACGTAGAGTACGCCTGAGTATGTCATCTCCCAGTTGTTACCAACCTATCCTAGCGTGCGCCAATAACAACAACAAAAGTAGATGCTTTTACTACATTGGTTTATACCTCGGCTCCATACCATAATACACCTTTTATCTAGAAGAAGACAAAATCCCATAACCCTGCTGCATTTCTTCCTGTTTTGGCCATTTACCGGGGTGTGAGGCTTGCCAAGGTCCAGATATACACAAAGCTATGCTTAAATAAGCCATGCTTTGATCATCCAAAGCTCACCACATAACTTAAATATGACACACTATCCATTCACAATGCATCACTGATTTCTATAGATATATAACCTCTAAGCTTATACATCTTAGAGAAGGGTGTTAAGAAAGAGAATAATTCTCCACCACCAAACAGATATATATTAACAGAGATCAGTGCTACGCAGTCAATTACAATGTCAGACACACAATCCATAAATGTCTGTTCTGGGTCTGAACGAAACAACAATGCGAAATTCCTTCACATACGTTTGGGCTTCTTGCCACTCAGCTGATATAAAATCCATCTGCAAATGGGAGCTACCCATTTGAGACATTCAGGAAGTCGTCCTTACGATATGAAGGGTCCAGATCTTCAGTATTGTCTTCAATGTCTTCAATTGCTCCACCACGTCGTATTATTACTTGGAATGGTTTTCGGACATACATCGGATACCTGTCTTCCAAAATAATAAGCATAATTTTTTAAAAAAAAATTACCTAACACACAGGCTTTCAACCAAATCTCCTTCCATCTTGGATTTGGTTAAATTAAGCTTGTTTAAATCCATTCCCTAATTATAACATAATCCATATTTTACCTTTCTCTTTTACAACACATCCCTTAAATCAAAGATAATTTAGCCTCAAAGCCTTAATTAATTTTCCATTTAATAACTCGTATCAAAACCCAGTTTCCTTTGAAAATCCTTTAATCCATATTTCAACCATAATTTCCAATTAAATCGATTTTCCAACACTCAATTCTTTAGTCTTAACAAGAAGATTATACTTGGTTCCCAATTTCTTACTTCTAATTTTCTAAAATTAAAGATTTGATTAAATCCCAATTTACGATATGAATTTCCACAACTCAATCTCATTAGGTTTCAAGAATGATATTGTTGAAGATATGATTCACGACAAAACCCAGATCAATCGAAATTGAACATAAGTTACACAGAGACTGTATCTACTTATATTCGGTGTCAATTCTCATAATCACCGAATACTATAAGTAGAATAACGATATAATAACATCTTCCAAATTCCTCAAATAGTATACATTTATACCAAAGAATTCCATATCAAATATCAAAAGATTATTTCAACCCAACTTATCTCAATTAAATTGGGAAACCCATATCTTAATTAAAAGATTTATCCAACTCTTTGACATTAGATCTGGATAGAAATACCATCAAATTATCCTCAATATTAATCTCCCTATCCAACTCACACTATAAGCGGAATAACAGTGAACTACCTTTTACATTCCTCAAATAGTAAGAGTTATCATCTACCGAATTAATATCAAACATCCGAAGATTTATCTCCAACCTTACCCAATTATTTAAAATTGAAAACCCATATTAATATCAATTTAAATTCCATATAAAATATTTCTAATGCTTTTAAAACTTTGAAAACATTCCATAAATCATTACTTATAGTTCGGAAAATAATTTACGTTTTAAAACTTCAAAATAGATTGTTTTCCAAGAAAGCGTTACAATAGGATTTCAAAAGTGTTACAAAAGCATTACAAAATAGTTATCTTAACTATTTTGATCAAAATACCGTTTATCTAAGCCAAAACTTAAACTTTACAATTCAAAACACCTTTTCATAGTTTGTAATGATTTCACAAATTTTTTCCATATTATTACAAGATTTAAAAATAGATGTTTATAGTTATGGTCAACAATTGTTCTTACATCGAACTTTTTTCAAAACAGATTCAAACATAACTTGAAAATCGTAACTCGAATTTAAAATCTGCTTTCACTCATTTGAAAGTTCTTGTTAATGGAAATCAAATGTTTTTCATTTTATGGAAATCCGATTTAGATTGCAAAAGTTATAAGCGTTTAAAGTTTGCATCTAAAATACGTAAATTGCCGTTATGCGACAAGCTCTAACTTGACCATAATAACCATTATTCTACGATACTTCAAAATATCTTAGAAAACCATTGTATCCTTATATAACCCTTTTAAAATCATTTAAATTTACTTTCCAAATTATTTTGGATCTAAAATTCAACTTTTATTTTTTACTTAATAAATCAAATTCCAATTCATTTCTAAACTCAAATAACTTCAAATTAACCATCTCATTCGTTGGATCAGTTAGCGATAGCCAGGGAGAGCAGGAAACTTTATTTCCAAACCCAAGCCTAGACACTATCTTCTCTGTCATCTTAGAATGTTACGGTATTTATTTATTCATTTAAAGGACTTTATCAATATATACGAATTCATACATATGGTTTTTCCAAATTATTAACCTTCAAATTCAATAATGATATTGCTTCTAATTACGAAGGAGATTTGCCAATCACCAATGTGACACCATAATTGTTGTGTCATAATGTGTGCAAAACAACATCAACAACCATTTAAACATCCATAGCAACCATCATCAACATAATTAAATATATCATAACTGAGCACAAGCATTATAACACTAACGCTTCATAGTGTGTGGTCCAAACTATGCATCCACCATCCATCACAACAAACATCAATCATCATTAACCATTGATAATTTGTCACTATATTTAAATTAGTCTAACCACTAATTAAATATATAAATTGTGGTTAAAGAGTTCTCACCTAACAACTTTCCAAATCTTCACGGTTGACGAGCCTAGTTGAGCGAACCATCAGACAGTATTTCAGCGCACCGACTACTTTACCAAAATATACATTATATACCAATCCTTCTCTCTCTATCTATTATAAGAGGAGGAGGAGGATGATGAACTTCAGAAAGGTGGTGGTGGGAAAGAAGAAGACTCATGCCATGGAAACCATGGCCATAAGCTTTAAGAAGAAGATGAAAAGGAGAAAATGGAGTGGAATAGTTAAAAAATGAAGGAAAGGCCTCCATATATAGGGATGGAGGGTTAAGGAGGTAATGACACATAACGGGGCAAGTGTAAGACATGCATGAAAGGAGGCATGCAAAAATATAAGTGTCCTTACACTTGTCTTAAGGAGGTAATGACACATAACGGGGCAAGTGTAAGACATGCATGAAAGGAGGCATGCAAAAATATAAGTGTCCTTACACTTGTCTTAAGGAGGGAAAATGATCTTTTGGTAGCATTTCCTTTAAAATGCTATGAAAACTAAGGACAACACTTAGTTCTAACGCTAGTAATTCATTTTATGGTTTGACAAATCCGATCAAATGACAAATAGTATCAATAAATCCAAACTTATTAATAATCATTCTCATTTATAATTCAAGTAAAATCTATCATATAACTTATCAAAATTATTAAATACTCTAAACTATATATATTTATGTCAAATTCAAATTTAAATTCAAATTAAGTAATAAAAATTCCAATATTAAGTTGGTTAGAAATTCTGGATCGTTACATTCACCCCCCTTAAAACTTTTCGTCCTTGAAAAGGAAAGGGAATCGCAATTACTCATTTTACATCTTGTAGATTTTCAGACACAAGATTAAAATTCTATATACCAAAGCTCCCAGTTCTCATAATGGACATACCGAGTAGAATATTCTAACACACATATTTATGGATAACCATATTTACATGTCCTCCAACGATATCTTCCAATCACCCATTATATTCGATTCATAGTTTACTGGGGAAATTACTTATACTCAACCATTTACCTCCTTCTAGAAAATTCAGAGTTATAAATTTTTTCTCTTAGATCATATCTAGCTAATATAAAGGTTATGAAACTTATTCCTTTTCAGTTTCCAAAATTTACTATTATTCGTTGCACGAAAAACTTGATCATCTCTGAACTCAGCTTGTCCAAATGTTTTAGTTTAGGTAATTTCTTCTTACTATTCCCGCTTGTTAAATATCCTTTAATCAAATTGTGAGACTTAAATTACAAGGTACTCATGCTTACTTAAACAGTTCCTTTTATGACCGGAATATATTTTAGAACTTCTCACCACCGATAATTCATGATTTTAATTCCTTATGTTGTTTAATTTTGGCTATCCTCGTTAATTATTCCTAATTCAAGGTTATGAAACTTATTTCCTTCAAACTTTAGAGAAACATCTTTAACCAATGTAGTCCTTAACCAAAATATCATCAAATATATTATAGTCATATTGTGAAACTGAATTCTCAAGATATTTGCATTTTAACTTTAATTAGTTGCAAAGGACTAATTATACAATATCCTAATTATTTAATTCCAACTTAGCCATTAAATCGTTTCTTAAACTATTTTTTCTACATTTATATTGCTTTTGTAAATTACAACTTTGCGTAAACATCTTTTAATCAACTGAAAAATTCCAATCACAAGACGTCCGTGCTTAAGTTTTAATTTCCAAAGTAACTGCCAATTCTTACTCAAAATTTTGATTTGATTTTTCACATTATACATCTTTTCAAAACCTTTTATATATATATATATATATCACAAATTCACTTTCTCAAAACTCTTTACTGGCTTATGTCTTACCAACAAGTTTACCTGGTATAATTCTTATAACCCAATCAAATTTTCACTTTTTATTTAAGTTCACATAAATTTACCAAATATTTTCAAACACTTATCTAAATTGGTTTAAGTATATATTGATGTTTTAATCGGAATCATATAGTCGTCCCACTTTCGAAACTCGAAAATACATACTGATGATGCTGTAGTCATCAACAGAATCATCTTCAAGCGACTATACTCTGATTCTATATCTATCTTAAAACTTCGTATATACGATGATAAGACGTATATGCAAAATTTTCCTATACTCGATAGTCCAACCTCAATATCAAATAAAATTCTCAAACTCTTATTATTCATTTTGGTTTCTAGACATATTGGTTAGTTTATTTAGAGGAGAATTACCTTAACAATTTTTACTAAAGTTTTTCTCTTAAAATGAATTCTAATATATTATAATCCCAAACTTAATTAATTTTACTTGGAAGGCGCTCTCTCAAACGTAGTACTCCAAAATATCATACTAGGGCATTAATAACCCTATCTCTAATGAGATATTATAACTCTGATGAGTCTTTCCTTTTGTTCAAATGAGTCGTACCCAATAGCTTTGTATAAACCAAAGCTTTGATACCATAATGTAACTACCCGTCTTTTTGCCCGGTTTTCCCCAGTAATTAAACCAACTTAAACCGTTCACGAAGACGGATTTTTAGGGGCACTTACACATTTGCAAAAAATAAAAAGAACTTTTCCATTATCATTAAAATAATATTACATCAGAGTTACAAGAGGTACATCAGAGTACATCAGTTACACAGCGGAAAAAATACTAAACTCAGCGTAAGAATGCGAATGCTCCAAGAGATAATAGCTCTAGCTAAAACCAGAATCCTGCTCCAACTAACTCCAAGGCTAAATCTGCGAACCAAACTACTAGGCTACCCATGTAAAAATTATGGGCACGCAGAGTTTAGGTGTGGGAGCAATAAACTCCAGGTTAGCCATGGGACTGGTGTGAGAACTCAAAACAGTTGTTTTTAGGGTTTATTTTAAAGTCAGGTAATTTACCGGACCACGCCACTAATGGGGAACAAGTTTACTCCATGTGAATACCAATGCATAGAAATTTGCAATGACTATTTGAAAAATGAAACTAACATAAGGTCTCGTGGCACACACACAATGCAAACGCACACATGGGCGAGGTTTCTCCTTATGCAGTAAAAAGCTTGATATGTAAAAATCCTCTTTCAATACTATAATTTAGTATGAAAAAACCCTTTCGAAAGTAGATGTATCAGTCTTAGCTAGCATAGGTACCATATACTATACTGACGTATGGTATAAAATCAAAATCGTACGGGCTCGTAGCACAGATTCGATTTCCAACAATGACCAGGCAAATGAACTTCCTTCTGAACCGAATTTTGAACACCTCTAAAGGGATATTGGAGGATCAACAGTGATGCTCCGCATGCCATCATAAGGCCGGGTTACCCCTTAACTGGGTCACTTATAGTACGCCTGAGTATGTCAACTCCCGGTCGTTACCGACCTTTCCGAACGCGCGCCCACAACAACCACAAATGTAGATGCTTTTACCACATAGGTTAATACTGGGGCTCCATCCCATAGTACACCTTTTATCTAGAAGGAGACAACACCCCATAACCCTACTGCATTTCTTCTTGTTTTGGCCATTAACCGAGGTGTGAGGCTTGCCGAATTCCCTTTATACACAAAGCTATGCTTAAATAAGCCATGCTTTGATCATCCAAACCTCACCACATAACTTAAGTATGCCACATTGTCCATTCACAACGCATCACTGATTTCTACCGATATATAACCTCTAAGCTCATACGTCTTAGAGAAGGGTGTTAAGAAAGAGAATAAATTCTCCGCTACCAAACAGATACATATTTTACAGAGATCAGTGCTACGCAGTCAATTACATTGTCAGAAGCACAATCCATAAATGTCCTTTTTGAGTCTAAATGAAACAACAATCTGAAATTCCTTCGCATACGTTTGGATTTCTTGCCACTTGGCTGATATAAAATCCATTTGCAAATGGGAGCTACCCATTTGAGACATTCAGCAAGTTGCCCTTACGATATGAAGGGTTCCGGTCTTCAGTACTATCTTTAGTGTCTTCAATCGCTCCACTACGTCATATTACCACTTGGAATGGTTTTCGAACATACATTCGATCCTGACCTTTCCAAATAATAGCGATTTTTTTTTAAAAAATATAATTATGGAACACACAGGCTTTCAACCAAATCTCCTTCCATCTTGGATTTTGTTAAATTAAGCTTCTTTAAATCCATTCTTTAATCATAACAAAATCCATAATTAACCTTTCTCTTTTACAACACATCCCTTAAATCAAAGATAATTTAGCCTCAAAGCTATAATTAATTTTCCATTTGATAACTCGTTATCAAAACCCAGTTTCCTTTGAAAATCCTTTAATCCATATTTCAACCATAGTTTCCAATTAAATGATTTTCCAACATTCAATTCTTTAGTCTTAACTAAAAGATTATACTTGGTTCCTAATTTCTTATTTTTAATTTTCTCAAATCAAGGATTTGATTAAATCCCAATTTACGATATGAATTTCCACAACTCAATCTCATTGGGTTTCAAGAATGATATTGTTGAAGATATGATTCACGACAAAATGCAAATCAGTCGATATTGGACATAAGTTCCACAGATATTGTATCTACTTATATTCGATATAAATTCTCATGATAAACGAATAGTATAAGTGGAATAACGATATAATAATAATATATTCCAAATTCCACAAATAGTATATGTTTACACCAAAGAATTTCATATTAAATATCCGAAGATTATTTTTTTCCAACTTATCCCAATCAAATTGGGAAACCCATATCTTGATTAAAAGATTTATCCAACTCTTTAACATTAGATCTGGATAGAAGTACCATCAACTTATCCTTATTATTAATATCCATCTCCAACTCACACTATAAGCGGAATAACAGTGAACTACCTTTTACATTCCTTAAATAGTAAGAGCTATCATCTACCGAATTAATATTAAACATCCAAAGATTTTTCTCCAACCATATCAAAATAATTAAAATTGAAAACCCCTATTAATATCAATTTAAATTCCATATAAAATATTTCTAATTTTAAAACTTTGAAAACATTCCACAAATCATTACTTATAGTTCAGAAAATAGTTTACGTTTTAAAACATCAAAATAGATTGTTTTCGAAGGAAGCATTACAATAGCATTTCAAAAGAGTTACAAAAGCGTTACAAAACAGTTATCTTAACAATTTTGATCAAAATATCATTTATCATAGCCAAAACTTAAACTTTACCATCCAAAACTCCTTTTCATAGTTTGTAATGATTTTACAATTTTTTTTAATATTTTTAAAACATTTAAAAATAGCTGTTTATAGTTATGATCAGTAATTGTTCTTACATCGAACTTTTCCAAAACGGTTTCAAACGAAACTTGAAAATTATAACTCGAATTTAAAATCTTCTTTCACTCATTTGAAAGTTCCTGTTAATGGAAATCAAACATTTTTCATTTTATTGAAATACGATTTAGAATACAAAAGTTGTAAGCGTTAAAAGTTTGCATCTAAAATGCGTAAATTGCCGTTATGCGTCAATCTCTATTTTGACCATAATAACCATTATTCTACGATACTTCAGAATATCTTAGAAAACCATTATATCCTTATATAACCCTTTTAAAATCATTTAATTTTACTTTCCAAATTATTTTGGATCTAAAATTCAACTTTAATTTTTTTACTTAATAAATAAAATTCTAATTCATTTTTAAATTCAAATAACTTCCAATTAACCATCCCATTCGTCAGATCAGTTAGGGATAGCCAGGGAGAGCTGGAAACTTTATTTCAAAACCCAAGCCTAGACACTATTCTCTCTGTCATCTTAGAATATTCTAGTATATATTTTTTCATTTAAAAGACTTTAACAATATATATGAATTCATGCATATGGTCTTTCCAAACTATTAACCTTCAAATTCAATAATGATATTGCTTCTAATTACGAAGGAGATTTGTCGATCACCAATGTGATACCATAATTTTTGTGTCATAGTGTGTGCAAAACAACATGAGCAACCATTTAAACATCCATAGCAACCATCATCAACATCATAATTGTGCACAAGCTTTATAACATTAATGCTTCATAGCGTGTGTGGTCTAAACTATGCATCCATCATCCATCACAACAAACATCAATCATAATTAACCACTAATAATTCATCACTATATTTAAATTAGTCCAACCACTAATTAAATATATAAATTGTGGTTAAAGAGTTCTCACCTAACAGCTTTCCAAATCTTCACGGTAGATGAGCCAAGTTGAGCCGACCATCAGACAGTATTTCGGCGCACCGTCTACTTCACCAAAATATATATTATATAATATATACTAATCTTTCTCTCTATATATATATTATAAGAGGAGGAGAACGAGGATGGCGAACTTAAGCAAGGTGGTGGTGGAAAAGAAGAAGTCTTATTCCATGGAAACCATGGCCATAAGCTTTAAGAAGAAGATGAAAGGAGAAAATGGAGTGGAATGGTTAAAAAATGGATGAAAGGCCTCCTAAAGGAATGTAGGGTTAAGGAGGTAATGACGCATAATGGGACAAGATCAAAACATACATGAAAGGAGGCATGCAAAAATACAAGTATCCTTACACTTGTCTTAAGGATGGAAAGTGATCTTTTGGTAGTATTTCCTTTAAAATGCTATGAAAACTAAGGACAACACTTTGTTCTAATACTACTAATTCATGTTAGGGTTTGACAAATCCGATTAAATGAAAAATAGTATCAATAAATCCAAACTTATTAATAATCATTCTCATTTATAATTCAAGTAAAATCAATCATATAACTTATCAAAATTATTAAATATTCTAAACCATATATATTTATGTCAAATTCAAATTTAAATTCAAATTAAGTAACAAAAATTCCAATTTTAATTTGGTTAAAAATTCTGGATCGTTACACCATGGTTACTTCCCCCAATGAGCTCCGGCATGGCCATTACCAGTTGCACTTTGTCAACAAACTCCAGCAACGCCACCACCCACCAACAAACTGCTCAAAGTACCCCTTCTGGTAAGACCTATCAATCTTCACCATGAAAACAAATGTCTCCATGAACCATCTCAACTCTCTCCCTACACCATGCCACCGTGTGGCACCTAGCATTTTGATAAGCGATTCTAGCTCGAGCAACACCCAAACTTAGCAGTCTGCAAAGACTTATGCATATCAACTGCTTTTTCCTTTTATCTCTGACCAGTCAAGTTTTGACACATAAAAACTTTCGGCCGAATTATCCCTCTTTTTATTTCACAATGGCGACCATCAAATACCCAAATTAGGGCTTTGGTACTCGACCGACTTGCTTTGTCAATAGGCCATCCACCATAGTCCATGGGTTACCATCAGCGCGCACTACCTTCAGCTGACCGACAAAGCCTCAGTCCACCGCTGTCCATCCTTCTCGTCGCCACTAAAGGTGAGTACTAGATCGTGGTCATATTTAAATATGAGTTGGGTTTAAATCAAGGTTAATTTGAATTCGAATTGGGTTTAAATTATGTTTAAATCAGGTCTAATTTGAATTTCCATGCCTTAGTTCAAAAATATGAATGGTAGATACTTGCGTGTGATTGTCTACCTAGAATTCATGCTGCTATTGTGTTTAAATTAGGTACTTTCAGACATTTTTATATTGCGGCAGTGTATTTGCTATCGTTTAATTGTGCTATATCTATCTACCTTGAATTCAGACACTTTTACTTATGTTGCCCTGCTCATTTGTGTGTATTATTGCACCACGTACAATGATCCTTACTGATCTGAAGTGTATTGTCATTTCTCGCTTATGCAAAAAAAAAAATTCATGTGGTATGAATTAAGAACTAAAGCATACTAGTTTTGTTGACTGAGCTGCATGTATTTGATGTTTTCTTCTGTGTGTTTTGTACACTTTAAAACTTGATAAGAAAAGATACTTCATTCTTGCTTGCTAGTTCATTATCTTGTGCATTCAAGTCAGTATTTAGTCTTGCGGATATATGTTCTTTTATGTGTAAATATGTTGCAAGTTAGATTGCAAG
Organism: Allium sativum; assembly: GCA_030737875.1. Taxonomy (NCBI): domain Eukaryota; kingdom Viridiplantae; phylum Streptophyta; class Magnoliopsida; order Asparagales; family Amaryllidaceae; genus Allium; species Allium sativum. Next base: position 649,984,327 of record CM060923.1, read on the forward strand.
TGTAGACGAAGATGATGCATTATGGTTAAGAATTTACTAGGTGATCTAATAGTGAAGCCTCACCAAGCTGAAGGCTTTAACTCTCTTTTTAAGAGTTACTAGGTGATTCAATAGGTGGATGCACTTTAGCTCACGATGCTGGTTCGGGTATTTATCCCAGTTTATTCATTTAACTAAGCACCAAGACTGGTAAAGGGGATAATATCAAGTGTAAAATGATTTTTCCTAACGTATAGTGAAGCAGCATAAAACACTTGATATATTATCCCCTTTGCTAGTCTTAGTGCTTAGTTAAATGCATAAGTTAGGGTAAATACCCGATCCAAGTGCGTGAGCTAAAGTGCATCCACCTGTTGAATCACCCAGTAAATTCTTAACCAGAAAGTTACACCTTCAGCTTGGTGAATGCATTAGCTGCGGATCGAAATACTCGATCGCCGAAGTTGAAAAGCGGACAGTGGTTGATCGCTGAAGTTTACCTTCTTTATTGTAATGTAATTATGAAACGGTACATATCTTCTTTTTTGTAATGTAACATTATGCATCGTCTTTATTGTAATGAAACAGCGTATATATTATTTATTGTAATGTAACCAAATAACATGTGTCAATATATATTGTGATGTAATGAAATAATTCATACAATGGATTCGTTTACTGTTAGAATTATGAATTAGTGTATCATGTGTATAAATTGTGTTATATATGCTTTGTTTTATAAATAAAATGTGCTGTAGTTTCTGCTTATACACACACACACACATATAAGATATGTTTTATAGTCGTATCTACTAATCATTTTTATATGGTCAATAGTCGTATGTTATTACAGTGGGATACGGTTTACAGCCGTATCTAATAATTTAACGCGTCATTCTTTGGTATGCTTGTTATCGTGCCTAACTGCTTTAGATACGGCTAAAAACACAGCCTAATTTGCATATATGGTGTAGTATGCAAAAACTCAAAGTCCCTTCTCGTATGCTTATCTTTCACATCTTTTCCACGAGAACTGTAGACTTTAACCCTTAACTTTCCCAGTATAGTGCTTCCCCTTAGCAGATACAAATTATGAAGCATATCTTCCATCATCACTACAAATGCACCCTTAGAAACCCTTAGTCTATCATAATCAATAGTCACCTCGCATCCTTTGGATGCCAACTGCCCAAGAGATACCATTGACTTCCGAAGACCTGGAACATAATGGACACCTGTCAAGGTACATACTACCTCGTCATCCATGCGAATCTGCACAGTACCTTCGCACATGACTGTACAACTATCATCATTTCCCATAAGAATCTTTTTTGCACCTTTTATTTTATAAAAAAGAAATAATTATTTGTGACGGTCCGCCCCGCACCAGTCGACATTTCCAATGAAAGTGCGATGTGCCAATGCCTGACTAGCATGGGACGGTCGCCAAAGAAAGGTAATGTTGGCTGGTGCGGGGCGGGCAATCATATTTGGTATCAAAGCAATAGGTTGCATAGTTAACCTAGGGAAGACACCAGAGAGAGATAGTACATATATGAGAGCGCGTATTTGTGATATTTTGGTTTTGAAAGCTATATATATATACTATTAGTATATTCAATGATGAAGTCACATTGCACTGGCACCACTGAAGAGATGGTTAATCGTTTTCTCCTTACAGATTGAACGATGAGCCGATATACAAGGGGTACTGGTACATGAGCTAATTATGGGAATGATCCTGATATGAGGATGATGTTCACTGACTTCATGAGAGAGATGCTTAGAAATGTGCAAGGAGCAGTTCCCAATGCTGCAAATGGTGGTGGTGCAGCAGTGTAGGCGCCTAGAGACGATTTCGCTAAGCTTTGCAAGGATTACACTTGTCTTGGTGGGAAGCCGTTCCATGGAACGGAATCGGCTGATTTGCTTGATAGCTATGAGTACATCTTCAAAGATTTGGGTATTGAGGATGCGATAAAGAAAAAGCTAGCATCCCTTCAGCTGCAAGGACGGGCAATGAATTGGTGGAATGCCATAAAGGCAGCTACCCCTGAGGATAAAGTTACTTGGGATCTGTTCAGGACCCACTTTAGCGATAAGTTCATTACAGCTGCCCAGAAGTCAGAACTGTTTAGGAAATTTCTGGAGCTTAAGCAGAATCGTAGGGTGGTCTCGGAGTATATTGTTGAGTTCAATACTTTATCGAAGTATGGATTATCTCTTATTGACACTCCCAAGAAGAAGAATGAAAAGTTCATAACGGGCTTAGATCAATACTCGGGGGAAAGACTTATAAACCATATCGATGAGATGTTTGAATCGATTGTGGGAAAAGCTTTGAGATCAGAGAGTTTATACCCTAAGTCGAAGACTGAGGTTGCATCTATAGAAGAGCCAAAGCCGCAAGCAAGCGGTGAAGGCAAGAATGGTTCTCAAAATAAGAGAAAGCAGAATCAGACCAAGGATGGCCTGAAGAGGAAGAATAAGAAAGATGTAGGGTGCTTTAGCTGTGGCAAGAAGGGCCATTATGCTAAAGAATGTCGAGCAAAGCTCGTGGACCGGAAGTGCTTCAACTGTGGCCAAGTTGGACATCAATAGGATAAGTGTCCGTAACCTCCTAAAGAAAAGCAGATTGTGAAAGCATATGCTCTTAATGATGTTCCTTCTTCGTCGAATGACCCAACTACGATGGAGAAAGGAAAGAATGTCGTCATTCAAGGTATGCTTTCTGTTTATGATGTTCCTGTTCGAGTATTGTATGATATCGGAGCTTCCCGTTCCCTAAAATCCAGTGACCTGGTAGATAGGTTGGGATTGGAACCCAAGATAGTCGATAGACCTTTAGTGGTGATGAAACCGATTGGTGGTTTGACTAGCCTTAGCATGATTTGTCGTAATTCGGTTTTATCGAGTAATGGGTGTATGTTGGCTTGTGATTGCTTTGTTTTGGGCTTTACTGGGTTTGGCATTATTTTGGGAGTCGATCGGCTCCAAAGGTACAGGGTGGTGGTAGACTGTGAGGGCTTTTTGGTGACACTTAGAGCGGATGATGGGTGGAGGATAGTGTTTGGTGGTCTACCTAGTGATGGGGTAATGGCTAGTTTTCTAAATTCCCTCGAAATCCCGCATGATGATTTGTCATATGTGCCCGTGGCTGGCCAGTATCCGGACATCTTCGAGGAAGCGACCGGACTTCCACCACACAGAGAGATTGTGTTTCAGATTGATTTTGTGAAAGATGCCAGACCTATAGTGATGCCACTTCGTCGTATGGCACTAAGGGAGAAGTGAGAGCTCGGGGTGCAAGTAAGCGATCTGTTGAAGAAGGGATTTATCAGAAGAAGTATTTCTGAGTGGGGAGCACCAGTTGTGTTTGCTATTAAGGAAGATGGATCCTATGAGTGGTTGGTCATGCCATTCGGGTTGAGCAATGCACCAACATATTTTGTGGATCTTATGAATAGGGTATTCAGAGATCAGTTGAACAAGTTTATTCTTGTGTTCGTAGACGATATCTTGGTTTATTCGAGGATAGAGGAAGAACACAAGGAACACTTGAGGATAGTGAAGGAGGTGTTGAGAAAACACTAATTGGAAGCAAAGTTTTCTAAGTGTCACTTCCGGAGGAGGGAAGTGAGATTCTTGGGCCATGTTGTTTTAGAAAATGGTATTGCCGTGGACCCTGCGAAGGTGGCTACGGTACAAGATTGGTCTACGCCCAAGAATGCAATAGACGTAAGAAGTTTCTTGGGAATATTGGTTGGATATTATCGTAAGTTTATCCAAGACTTCTCTAAGATAACAGCACCGTTGACTCAGTTGACAAAGAAGAATCAAGCTTTCGTCTAGGATGAAAAGTGCGAGAATGCATTTAAGAGTCCAAAGGAAAAGTTGATATGTGCACCAGTGTTAGTCATTCCTAAAGGGAATGAAGAGATGACAGTATACACAGATGCCTGTAGTACCAGACTAGGTGCTGTATTGATGCAAGGAGGTAGGGTTGTAGCTTATGCTAGTCAGCAACTGAAACCGCATGAGAAAAGATATCCTACCCATTATTTGGAATTGGCAGTGATCGTTTTTGCATTGAAAATGTGGAGACATTATCTCTTGGGAGAAAGATTCGAGTTTTTTACCGATCTTAAATCGTTAAAGTATCTTTTCTCTCAGAAGGATCTAAATCTCCGACAGCAGAGATGGTTAGAATTCTTAGCTTTCTACGATTTCGATATCGCATATACACCAGGAATGGGAAATGCGGTAGCTGATGCACTGAGTAGAAGACATGCCGGTTTAGGGGCTATGATTCTAGAATGGAAGCAACTGGAGTACATCGCTGGGTATGATTTCAGACCAAAGTGCAAATTGGATCCAAAAGTATTAGCAAGTTTGACGATCAGACCCACTTTGATTGAGCGGATTGGTTCCAGTCAGAGGGATGATCCTAACCAATTGGAAATCATCTACAGGTTAGAGATGGGTATCAATAAGGAGATGAACAAGTATGGGCTTGATCGAGATGGATGGCTTAGAAAGAATGGAAGACCAGTTATGCCCAATGTCAATGGATTGAGAGATGAAGTGCTTAGAGAATGTCATCACTCAAAACTTACCATACATCCCGGTGGTAACAAAATGTATCAAGATATGAGGCAGGCCTACTACTGGGAAGGGATGAAAAGAGACATTGGGAAGTTTATATCCAAATGCATGAATTGCCAGCTAGTTAAAGCTGAGCAAAAGAAGCCTAGTGGTTTGTTGCAACCATTAGAAATTCTAGAATGGAAATGGTAACAAGTCTCAATGGATTTCATTGATGGCTTACCAAGGACTAGATCGGGCCATGATAGCATTTGGGTGATTATGGACCGACTAACCAAGAGTGCAAGGTTTATTCCCATCAAGTCAAATAGAATAGCAGCTAAGTTAGCAGAACTATATATAAAGTGGGTAGTGAGATTTCATGGAATACCCAAAGGCATTGTGAGTGACCGAGATCCGTTGTTCACTAGTGGATTTTGGAAGAGCTTACAAGAGGCGTTAGGATCATAATTACATCTCAGTACCGCGTATCGTCCTCAAACCGATGGTCAGACAGAGAGGGTGAATCGAGTATTATAAGATCTCTTAAGAGCTTGCATATTGGATTTTGGTGGATCATAAGATGACCATTTGCATCAAGTAGAGTTTGCATATAATAATAGTTACCAATCCAGTACTGGTATGGCTCATTTGAAGCTTTCTACAGAAGACCACGCAAATCACCGTCATGTTGGTTAGAAACTGGTAAGAAGTTGTGCTTGGACCAGATGTGATAAGAGAAATCTCAGACAAGATTAAGATCATCCGACAACGAATGAAGGCTGCATAAGATAGGAAGAAGAGTTATGCTGATAAGAGGAGAAGAGATTTAAAATTCTCCATTGGTGACTTGGTTTTTGTCAAGATTTCTCCATTAAGGAGCGTGATACGATTTGGTAAGAGAGGCAAGTTAACACCAAGATTTGTTGGTCCATTCCCAGTTCTCGAGCAAGTTGAGAATTTGGCATATAAAGTTGAATTACCAAAGAAGATGGCAGGAGTTCATAAGATATTTCATGTTTCCCAGTTAAGAAAATTCATGCACGACCCTAGTGTGACTATTTTACCTAATCAGTTGGACGATATCGAGGTTGAACCCGAGGCGGTTGGGAACTGCAGGCCTATGCGTATTGTTAGGCATGATACGAAGCAGCTTTGAAGGAAGGCGGTGAAACTCGTAAAAGTTCCGTGGAGTGAGGATGAGAATGAATGTACTTGGGAGACAGAGGAGAGCATTGAGGAGACGTATCCAGAGCTCTTTGCCTGGTAAGATTTTAATTGCGACTTAGTTTTTCGCCTGTTAGGATAGACTTGTTTGTTTTTATATGTTTGATTGTTGTGAATGATTGATAGGCGTGCGGAATCCTTTGCCTGTTTCTTAGTTAAGGAATTTCGGGGGCGAATTTCTTTAAGGGGGGGGGGGTGGGGGGAATGTAGCGACCCGCATCTTACACATCGAAGGATCATAGAATATTTATTTCTTTCACATACGAAGTCGTATGGTCATGTAACTTTGGGAGACGACTATTGGGGTCATTTCCCATGTTCATGATTTTTGCCGATTTTTAAATGACCATTTTGCCCCTAGCCGGTCTTGTTTCGGCCATAACTTTTGATTGGTAAGGAGTTTTGACCTGAAACTACTTCCATTTGATCCGGCTGATGGTTAACCTTTACATAGAGTGGTCACATTAGCAAAACGGGCTTACCGTTTAGGAGATATGGCTAAATTAAGGTTTAGATGGTGAAAAACGGCTTAACCTGGCTTAATTGGTAATTAACAGCTAGGCCCAGTGGGGGATTTCGGGATTTGGGGTATTTAAGGGCTGTTAGGGTTAGGAATTTCGGCTTTAACTCATTTTCCAGTCGTCACATACATTATAGAAAACCTAACAATGGCCTCCAACATCTAGAATCACTCTAATCACTTTCTAATCAAGTATTAGCCTAATCTTCACCAAATTAAGGAGAAATAGCACCAAAGCAACGTTGGAGCTGCTGTTAGACATTGGTCTTCGCGCAAATCAGCGGAGTTTCTGTTTTGAAAGTTTTAATTGTGGCAAAGGTGAGTGATTAGCATTGTTTTTATACTAATTACAGTCAATTTGGGTGATTAATGTTAATTAACGAAATTATGCATGTTAAAAATCAAGAAAAATGTTTAGAAATTCTAAAATGTTATTTTAGGGCTTTGATAAAAATTTGGGATAATTCAGATAAGTTTTGTGAATCCTATCATTAGTTATGCTTAAACATTATTAAAGGGAAAGTATGGGTTTTTGGGTATGTTTGATCCATTTCAACACATTAGATTGTTGTTTATGTGTTTATGGTTGATTATATATGTTGCTATGACTGTATGGTATCCTTTGTGATTGATTAGAAGAGTTAGAATGGTCGAAAATGCCATCATATGGCATACACAGTCGTTGGAATGTTGCAGGAAATGCGTAGAGTTTCGGACCGAATCGGATCGGGTATGTGGCTCAGATCGGATAAGGGAACTAGGCAAGGGGATTTGATTCAGATCGGAATTTGGCACTACAGGAGGCTTGGCAAGTAGGAAGGCCACTCATATTGAGTCAGGGTTGGGATTGGACTGAAGCTTGGCGTGGGGATCGGATCGGACTAGAGCTAGGGGCCGGGATCGGACGAGGCGAGAGGAGCCGGAGTATTCGAACCGAAGTGAATGGAAGGTGGCAACCAGAACCAGATGGAGACTACTGAACCGAACTGACTTGAAGTGGAACACTGAACCGAATAGGAAGCCTAGGGGCGATGTATTCGAATCGAACTGACTGAAGCAAGCCGAACCGAACCACATTTGGAGGGCGAACTGAACCGGATTGGAGCTGTGATTACGCGATGACTCTTCCGAAGTCCAACTCCAATTTGACCAAAACCCGAGATGCAAAGGAAGTCCAGATGGGAGGTTATTACTCAGGATCCAAATGGGAACCAATAAGTTAACTTCATGAGTTGGGCTTTACTTCGGGACGTGTGCTAAGGGGTTATCGATGTCTATAACTTTGGATCACTATGGAGTAGGGGGTAAGTGGACGAATTCAGGGCCACAGTGGCCTAGGTAGGACTATTGGCTATGGACCAATGAGGTGGGGTCATTTGTAAGGATTTATTAATGACTCCATGGGGCAAGCTTGGTGGTAGCAATAGTTATACAAGTCGGACTCCGTCACTACCTCGATGGGTCTAGTGATCAAAGTGGTGGATATCATATACTTTACGCACTGAGTGAGAGATGTGAGGATGGTTGCTATGCTTGATTGATTGACATCACTATGACATGCACACCCCCACCCCCGTATCTTTATACCATATGTTAGTGTCACCTTAGAGTATTGTGCATCTTGTTGTTCTAACTCTTTGGTTGCTGGTCTAGGTTCAGGTATGGTTTAGTATACCTGTTATTATTCTGTTTTGCTACTTATCGCTCATACTAGACTTTTGTATGACGTAGAGTTTTATGTCTCTTCTTATTACTCTGAATGCTCTTAAACGGGTAGACTAGAGACAGGTTAGCTAGTTGTGCACGAGTAGCTGTCCGGAAACGAGCAGGAGGCTTACACGTACTATTCTATATATTCTCCCTGTTTCGCTGCTGGTCACTACTTTAGGCATTAGTAGTGTACCTTTCTTTTGATTTAGAGACATTTGTAAAGTTGTAACAAAGATGATGTGGAACATAAGCTGTAATTTTGGAATTTCCGCTACTATGATGGTTAAAGTTTTCAGCTTACGCACTGTCTCGCCTATTTTATGTCAAGTTATGTCATTATTATATTTTATTCCATGCACTGTGAGATATACTACAGGTTTCTTGTTAGTTCAAATTCCTTTCTTTTCCTTTCTTTGGAGACTGTCCCATGCAAGTCAGGCATTGGCACAGCGCACTTTCATTGGAAATGTCGGCTGGTGCGGGGCCGGCGGTCACATTATTATTAGGTGTCATATAAAAGGACGCTCCCGTATCTAGCAACCAATGGTCTGATACATCTGATACTATCGCTGTCAATAATTCATCAGACAAAAATTCCTCTACTGCAACCAATGAATTTCCAGCTTCAATTTTCTTTCTTCAAGTCCAGACAATCCCTCTTCCAATGGCCTTATTTCTTGCAAATGTAGCACTTTCCATCTCTTGACTTTATTTTCTTCTTCTTCTCCCCTTTCTCCATACCAGCAAATAAGGCTTCCATACCGCTTCCTCCTCTATCTTCACTCAACCCCTTTATCTGATCCTTTAAGTCCTCAGATAGAAGACTTACCTTCGCATCATCTACTATTAGTGTATCTCTAGCATAGATAAGACTGTTAGCGAAACCTGTTTATCGCTGCGGAAGACAACACAAAAGGATCATTGCTATTTGCTCCTCATCCACTTTCAAGTCAACAGTCTTCGTCTTCATCACAAGACCATTGAAAAAGCTTAGATGTGCCTTCACGGAAGTACCCTCTCTCATCCGCATGGTGAAAAACGTCTTCTAGCAAAATCAGACAGTTGGTTAGTGACTTCTTTAAATAGAGTTTTTCCAGCTTAGTCCAAATGTCCTTAGCAGTGGTCTCACCGCTAATCTTTGAAATGACATTTTCTCCCATTGCTAATTGTAAAGTAGTAAATGCCCATCGTTCCAAGTCCTTTCTTTCCACGGCTGAAATATCATCCATCAACTCCTTAGGAGCAAACACATAAGATGAACATTGTTTCTCATCAGGATAGCTTTCATCTTCCATTACCACTTCTCGAAGTCTTTATCCCCATTCCATATTTCTGTTGATAACTGAGATCATGCTGCCATATATCTCCCTTTGACATATGGCCTTGATACAATTGCTGAATTCTTCTCATCTCCTGCCATAATGCCTAACACCCTTTCTCAATCAACCTCGTAGCTCCGATACCAATTATTGGGGTAAAAGTTTCCCGAAAACCCAAACTTGCGGAAAAACCAATAGGAACGGATTGAGGGTAAGGAAAAACAAACAACAGGTAGTCACCAGCAAAACAATACGGATCAAGCAATAAAAGAAAGAACACAAGAGATTTATCGTGGTTCCACTAACGTCTTATTAGTGTGCGTCCACTTGGGTAGAGGAAATTTTATTACTTTTCTAAATAAGAATATATTACAACACCGATAATAGAGAAGAAGAGAAAGAAGAAGAAGGATTTACAATTTTTTAGAGATGATTCATACATTTATCTAATCCCAATCGTTATATAAGGATTAATACTTGGGGTTGAAGTAACTTATTTATGGTTATAAATCAATGCCTAATTAATTCTCCAATTTATTTACTACTGATAAGGTTCCTTGTTTAATAAACCAATCAGAGAATTAATTCCTTACTTCAATATCCCAGAAAAAACGTCTTCATGTTCTTCCACTTATATAGGTAATTTATTGCCCTATCTAATTTTACGAAAGAGGCAATAAATTTTCTGATATCTTCCAAATCTTCTGCAGTTGGAAATATTATATTACTCAAATTAACAACATTTCCCAAATCTTCTCTAAATGGAAATATTGTATCATGATAATCAATGATATCTTCCAAATCTCCTGTAATTGGAAATATTATATCATGAAATCTAAAGTCTAATTTATGGCATGGTACCAGAAATATATACATCTTGCATGTAGATGTTCAATAAACTTACATGGTCAGACAAAATGATTTTAAAACAATTCTCTAAAGATGTGAAGGTAGATTGGCGCATCAGAAAACCTTATTCTAATATTTCAATATTTGAGTCACATATATAAAATAAAATGCATTGTGTTATTTTGATTAAGTCTAACTAAAATGGTTTAATCTTAAACTAAAACCAAGAGTCTTAAAAGATATACTTGCCATGAGTTTAGTATGGAGATATCAAATAATTTTAATTTATGTAGCTAAATTACTAAATGCCAATGTTATAAATAATGAATTATGGTTCAAGATCTATCAATTCATGACTTGTTTAGAAAATTTACGGTGCATAACAAAATCCAGTTTCAAGATCATACTATACACAATCTACGATATTGTAGTTTTATACCATGACCATGACTTGTATAATACAACATAGTGCCAATATGCACTAGACTGGACCAGTTCAAGAAAAAAACTCAGTATATAAGAGATGATGAGCTGTAAGTAGCTCAACTACAGGAGAGGACTCGATTATAATTTTAAATCGCACTGCAGAGACGAGTGAAATTTCTAGAATGTTGAACAAGGTAAATATCACTTCTAGTGCAATAAACTAAATATTATTTTTTATCTGCTAGTTTTTTACTTTAATTACTTACTTTACTTAAGTGCTTCATCAAGTTTAAGTTTACTTAAGTATGCTAGCTGCAAAAACGAATTTGGCAGATAAACATTTTTAAAATAACAAAGGTATACAGAGTGGAGTCATGTTAGAAGCCCAGTTGCTGTATAGAATTGCATGTTATTACAACAAATAACATTTATATTATGTTGTTTGTATTGTTCACCATTTTTATTTAGTAAATAAATTTGTAATTTTGTAAATGTTGTTTTTGTGTAACAGTTGATTTATTCTTTGTAATATAGTAAGTAATTTTTATTCATTCAGTTCGCCTAAATTGTTCCCCTGCTTCTCAACTTATGCAGCAAACAAGAGATTTTTACATCATTAACGCAAATCCAAACTATATTATCCTAACAATTATTTAAGATAAAAAGAACTTATATTTACATTTAAAATGTTTCACTATTAGGATGGCGATGACAAAATTATGTTTTGAAATCTTCCACCTACGGATCAAAAAGGGAAAGGAGAGAAATATTCACTAATGTATGTAAGATTTGTCAACATTCCTGGAAACCGAACTTAAAATTTGAGAGAAACTAAAACTTAGCAAAGACCCGTGCGCACACTCAGTTAAGTAGATGATGTTGTAAATTTTACAAAATGATCATTGCAAACTGCAGATTAAAACTAGAAATTACAAAATCTATAGTTAATAATACTTATATATTTTGATCTACATTAATGAAAGCAATAGAGAAACTCTGGCCTTGCTTTTTCATTATATCATTAATAAACTTTCTATATCATGTTCAACAATTTAACCTATACCCTGATTAACTTTTGCACTAACTACCTTTTCCTACCTGGATGAAATTTTTTGTACTAACTTTCAACATTCTGTAATTTTTATTCTTTCTAATTTATTTACCAAAACTCCTGCACACATTACGCCAGCAGGCACAAAACTCATACACTAAGCACCCATATAAACACACAATACAAATGTTTTATTTATACTAGTCGTCATAATGTAACATATTTTATATATTTAATTACATATGATAACCATTCTCTAAGGCAAGCAAATGGTTTCATGTTAATAGTGAACATATGTTACTAGATAACGGTGTAATCAAAATTTGCATCCAGTTCATCATATATGGCTTAAAAATTAGTCTATGCCAATTATTTTATGTTAATAGTGTATATTCATCAATCTACCGTATCATCATCTTTTGATCAAATATAGTCAACATCAAACTATTTTTAAAAGAAATTTAAGCATATCAGGCTACCAAGTCATTATCTTCAAATATGAAATCAAATTACACTGAATACAGTAGAGTTTATTCACTGTAAACTAAAAAAAGCAGGATATACTTACTAAATCACCACTTTTCAGCCTTAGCAGTCATCAAAATCTTGAATGTCTATTCCAATCGCAAATATTAGCCCAGTACCTATAGTTTTCTTGCATGCGCTCAGTCTTCCATCTGTGTTATAACCTCCAACTCGATCTCGGACGGTCAGGACATCGAAATCTCCCAAAATTAAAAGAAATCGACGTCGTACTCAATATTGATCCTCTCAAAGTTGATTGTAGAATCTTCGAATAGATCGATCGAATCAATCAGACGAAGGGTCGAACTCTCAGAATTTGCACTTGAACATGAAGCTGTAGTTCAAATTAAGCTAGAAGAACGATCTATTAGAGTGAAGGATGATGCCAGCAAACTCTGTGTCCATGTCCATGGTGATCCGCGAGTGAGATTTACTGAGAACAACTAATCCTCGCCTCGCTCCTTTAAAGATTTCTCCATGGCTGATAGTTGGGAACTTAAAAAAGATGCATATGGCAGCTAGTAGGGTTTAGCATTGTGAGAAATAGATCAGGGTGGTTATATATCAGGTAAGAATTGTATGTTAGGAACTAAAAATGAACAGTGTATTCACATGTACATCTAACAATATTTCCAGTGTACTAACGACTATTTATCGGGGTTTTCTAGTTTATTAACTATTAGTAGTATAATTTATTTTATTTCTAATTTATAAACCACCTTTTACTTTTAGTTCAATAAAAAAAAAGTATTGATTATTAACTAAGAACTAAATATATTCACCAATTATAATTTATATGCTTCTAGTTTATTACTTATATTAATTAACTATTACTTATTCGATATGAACATGATTGGTAATTAAATATGTTTACTAATTATTACTTATCTATTAACTATTATTTATCTATTAATTACTACTCATGTATTAATTATTCATGGCTTATTAAATATTATAAAATTTTAAATTTTCTAAAAGTTCCCATTCTCTTTTAGTCTGAAACTTTTTGATCTTTTTTTAAAATTCATGAATTGTTTAAAATTTATTACATAAATTTTTATTAAAATTTCATTTCTTATTATTATTCATTTGATAGTAAATATTAATTATCACTTTATACTAGTTAATTATTACATATAACTTCTTAATTATAATTGACTATTAATTATTTAATGAGTCATTTTTTAATTATTAAACGTAAATAAGATATATTAAATGTAATTTACTAATTATTAATAGTAACTTATAATAAATAATTAAGGGTAAAAAAATAATTTTAGATAATAACTAATAATTATAAATTATTTATCGATAATCATTGACGGTTAATTAAAGTTATGTACCTATACGAGTTTCCATTTATAAATGACTAATTCTTGAAATGTCATTATTAATAACAATTGGTTAAAATTAACTAATACTACATATTTAATATCACTTCATAAGTACTGAATTTTAATGTTAAGTATTAGTATTAACTATTAAATAATTATTGAAATTTAATTATTTAATTATTATTATTTTATATCATAATTTTTAAGAATAAAATATTAACAATAATTATTAATTGATAATTACTAAATACTTATTATGGAATATTGAAAATTACTTCCTAATTAATAAATATAAATTAGTAATTTAATATTAAATGTCAAACATTAACTATTAAATACTAATTATTAATTATTCGGTGTTAATTATTTAATATTAATTATTAATTTCTTTTATTAATTATTAAATGTAATTAATGACTATTAACTCTAATTTACTAAGTATACTAATTATAAAATACAAACTGGAAGAAAATAATAGTTATTGATTAATTATAATAATTAGTAATTTAAGTTACTTGTTGCTACTCATTAATTAGAATAAATTGTTTATCGGTATAATGCATTTGCTTCTGTTCTCAAGTAACAAAGTAAATAACATTATTTGGTTCGGTGTATTTGCTTCAATTCATGAAGAATTAATACAAATAACATTATTTGTTTTGGTGTAATTTGGTACATATTTTAGCACAACAGAAGCAAATCATACTGTTTGCTTTCGTTATGAGCATAACAGAAGAAAATGATAATATTTGCTTTAGTTATATGGAAAAATGAAGCAGATAATCACATTTGCTTTGGTTCTGATCATAACCAAAGCAAATAAGGCTAAATAACTGACCTGATTTGTTGTAGTGGTTGATTGCCATGGGAGAGGGTCATTACATGTTTTGATTTAGAGGCATGAAGCTAGAATTGGTTCATGAACTTCTAACATAATTCTTCAATGTTCAGCACAGATCTAGGTGGAAGTCGAGTAAACCACATCAATGCGACTCCATCTACATATATAGGGAAAACTTTGCACTTAATGGTATCCAAGGCTGAAGCCAAGTGCAAATACAAAGTATATCTCATGAGGTGCTGGCGAGGATTAGTTCTTCCCTAGTAATGATTCACCTGAGGCAAATTGAACCACCAAGGAAATTCGGCATATAGGATGTTGTTAATGAATGGTGTGTAATTCCATTGAATACCATAGTCTTCGTTTTTATATCCTCCGTTGTCGTCCAAATTCTACCTCACAATGGAAATAAGGTTTGGAGTGTTGAAAATAAATCTGTATTTTGTGCTCTTGCCCGTCTAGCCTTATCCACTTTCACCGTAGGCAGCGTTGCCTGAGCCACCGTCTAGGCGGTACTTCCTTGACCCATGTTGTCATGGTCAATCATAGGACACAAGGGAGGAAGCATGGGAGAGCGAGAGGTGCCAGAGGCATCGCGAGTTCTGGGTGGAATTCGGGTCAGTGTCGGAGCCAGCTCGACATTGTCCAACTTGACACAATTCGATTTGTCATTGTCAAGCCATGCCGGTTCGGTAGGTCAAGCGGGTGTCTACCGAACCAGAGCTCTTGCAGGTTATGTTGCCTAACGTACTTTCCCTTCTGTTGTGCTAACTCTTTGCTCCGTCAAGAGAAAGATAAGGCTTCTGTTTGATAGCATGTTGGAGTAGGAGCTCTCTGACTCTTGAATTCATCATATTGAACTACCATGCGATTCATATCCTATTTCAGGGTCATGTTTGCACACATTTATTCATTCAACGCTATTGTTGTCTTGTTCCTTCATGTCACGAGGTCAATTAAGTCAGCACGGGTAGCATATGCAATGGCTAGAGCTTGAACAACATGGAGTGACCGTGGAAGCAAGTTGATATCCACCCCGGTTTGGCAATATCGAACCGGATCTAGAGAAGTGATAACTTGACTAGCTTATTCAAGCGAACAACTTCTAGAGGGTCTGGAGGAGGCAACACTTCCTTGTTACTCCATTTTTTTATGGTGATGAAGAAATAGAGGATTTTCGCTTTGAACTTGGTGATCTAAGCAATAGAGTAAAATAATTCTAAGCTGTTAGAATTCAAGTTTCTCGGTGAGTGCACTAGAATGTTTACACCAAAAAGTGGCGCAAATACCCAAAGACTGTAATAAAGAGATAAAAATAAAGAAATATAAATGAAAAACGAGGAGAAATCACACATAAGTAATTTATAGTGGTTCGGGTATGAGTTTCCTATGTCCACTTTATAACTTTCCTTTAAATATTAATAAAAAAGGGATTACAAGGCTATGAGAATAAGAAATCTCGAGTACATAGTGATTATAGATAGTAAAAACACTAAGAGAGGCTAAAAGTCCTTTTTCTTTAGCTTTAGGTGGCTATGTATAGAAGATGTCCAAAGGCTAACTCGGTAGGGACACCTGGAAGTTGATCTAGAGGAAGAGGAGATTGTGGGCTTGGTCATGATGTAGAAGAGCTGGTCAATAGGTATTATCCGATTTGACCTATGCTTGGATTGACATAATCAGACCGGATGTATGCTGAGCCGAATATGGAATTAATGTCTTCATCGAATCAAGAACATGTTGAACCAGATTTTCACACAACCTAACTTCGTCAAGTCGGACTTAGTTGAATTGGATATGTGAGCTGCTAGTTATCACTTCGTTTGATTCCTTGGTGTATGAATTCATTTGAGTCATGTCTTGAGTGCTTTTGGTTACGAATATTGATGGCCATGACAAAAGACAGGTCAACATGTTTATAATTTAAATTTTTAGAAGAGATTGAAGAAAGGGAAATGGCAAAGCTACGTTGTTGCCTCCAGATTTGTGAGCAAAAGAGTGCGGGTCTAGCGCTTTATTTGTAGGCATAGAAATGACGTTGAATTGTTAAATTTAATTCCAGAAAATCAGTCCGTTATTATATAATTTTTAGATAACTCAACCCTGGCCTCCACAAGTAGACACCAAACAAGAGTCGATGGGCGGTCGACCGCCAGGTCAACCTTTCTCCTATGAGAGAGAGAGAGTAATTAAAGGTAATATTAATTAATATATTACGTTTATTTATTTTCTGTACATTTTCATATTTCATTTATAACTTTTCATACGAGCTCCGTTTGGGAAGTCCTAACATGAAAGTTGACTAGAATTTCGTTACAGACGGAACGGTGCAAGTTTCATGGTAATATTCCATCGTTTGCAAAAGATATATTTTTGAAATATAACTAAATAACTAATTTAATTATCGTCAAATTCTTACGTGTTAGATAACGAAAAAGAAGATGAAATTCATTGTTCATGCTAAAGATGCAAACCGTAAATGCATTTGATACCAGAAATAGTCAGTGGTCATTTATGTTGGTCACTACAAGAAGGCCTTTTCTGATAGCTACAAACCATCGGTGGTCGTTGGAAGCCGTCAGAAGCTCTCAGAAAATCCATTGCATATAAAAGCGTCGGTGAATAGAATTTCCATTGTCTTCTAACTGGAAAAAAATACTCGTAAGCCATTGGAAGCCCTCGCAAAACTTGCATCTATTTTTTATCTTTCTTCTATTTTTTTTCCTTTTAGCCACAATTGGCATATAAACCACTATTCAACCAACAATATATCAAACTTATGTTATATTTTAACCAAATTTCAAAACAAAACCAAGTTCACCAAACTAAACATACATAAAACCAAGCTAAACTTCACCATCAAACCAGACAACTAATTATACAATACATACAATATACATACCATCAAGACTACCATCAAACGATATACATAACATAAAGTCATCAGGGCTAGCATCCACCAATCATGATAAACAAAAAAACATACCTATCAAACTAGTTATCACCTCCAAAAACAATAGAAAAAGGAAAGCAACCACCATATTGTTGCATGTATCCTTCAATATGTTGATCCAGTAGGTGTGTCATCATGACAGTCTGGCGACGGTTCTAATCTTCCAGTTGCGCCATTCTAACCCTTAACTCTTTGTTTTTTGCTAGATTGATATCAGTTCTGTTCTAGCGGGCTCATCTCCACCTACTAGCCTGTAACACTTATTTAGTTTATCATAAAATCTTACTGTCAAAGTTATAACGTAATGTGTTAATACTGCTTTAAATATTATTTTTGAATTTACCACTAAATTGTTGACTCAAGAATAACGCAATGTTTTAGATATTTATTTGCTACATCTAGTAAGGTTTAAGAAAGTTTATTATGTACTATAAGTAATGAATTTTAATACAGTATATAAAATGCTACAACTAATGAAGTTTCGACTAAGTCAAATTATATCTTAATCTTGTAGTTCCACCAAGTTGCACATTTATATTGTAAAATATTATTTTTTTTCACTGAATTTTCAAATCCATGTTATTAAATTCAATTTATATGCGTGATTTAGCTACTTAACAGAAAACATAGGAAAATTTCATATATTGAATTATTAGCTCATAACCAAACTAAATCTATAAACTTAAGACTTAAACTAAAGTGATGCTCCAAAAACAAAAAGTTATAAAAAAATTATATCTTATTATATTATCGAGTACCACTTGACTACCAAAGCCGTATCACTTCTTCTATGATAGAGGATCCATAAATACCTAAAAATGTATAGACTTCTCATCCGTCGTGAGCTGCTCTCGATCGATATCATCCAAGAGTTTTTGGCGTTGTTCCATAAACATTACCCTCATGAAAAAATAAGAATGTTTTTCTTAAACCAAAAGATGCTATGTGTATAACAAAAAGTAGAATAACGCCATCTCCAAAGGCTCACAAAAAACAGAAATGTAGAGATGCCTACAGAACTGTGCACACACAAAAGAGGAATAAAAATACAAGATGACACAGAACAACAAAAGAAGACAAAGATTTATAAAAGACGGGGATCCTGAAGTCCCAAAGCCACTGCCTGGATGAAACCGAGAATCCGAACCATTGGGAACCGTCAAGAGGCAAAAGAGATCAAAAACAGTCCATACTCCAGAGAAGCTCCATCTAGCTTGCCCTGAATCCTGTTAGAAGGAAATAAGTCCTCAGTTCCAGCAATCAATTGCATTCCTATCCATCTTGAAACCTAACTCTTTTTCTACAACGCCAAACCCCATAGGACGCGAATGTAGAACTAAAAAACAAAATCAGTTGAAATACGAGGCGGTAAGGGTAAGAGAAGAAGAGAGCGGAACAAAACCCGCTTTCAACCAAAAAAGGGACTCAACTAATTCCCGCTAAGGTTGTAGCCCGTACCGACGAATATTAAAGATACCAGCTAATCTTAACGAGCGCGATCTGAAAGTCCCCTAAACGGCCTACCCTGAAATGCAAGGAATACATCATCCCTTACCCTTCGGATGATGGTAAGTGGGTCCATCTGTAATTCATCAAAAATTGCCTTATTCAGCACCAGAGATGCTAGCAGATAAGACAAGGAATCAAATGAAAGAGGGACCAGCGAAACGAGGTACCTGAAATTCCAGCCCGCCAGAATCTCAGAAGCTCAGCAACAGAAGACATGTTACTTCGGAAACCAACAAAGTTCCCAAAAAAAATTCCATATTTCACTTGCAAAGAAACCCTAGAGGAAAATATGCACAATGGATTCTATTTTACCATTACCACAGCGTCTGAACGAGAAGATAAAGGAATGCCAATCCTCTAAAGGTTCGCATCTATCAGTATCCCCTCATGCAAGGTTCGCCACATAAACACGGAGACATTAGAAGGTATTCTAGAATCCAGATGAAAGAAAATAGATGGAGACAAGGAGATGGGGTTCTAGTTGAGCTCCACGCTGCCTTTAAAGAAAAAGGACTGCCATCTCATCTAGACCCACCACCATGTAAGAAAAGTCTCTCACGGATTGTGTCCCTTTCCACGTCTCACTAGCATACAATGAGACACTGGAGAAATTCTCTCCCTGAAGTCTGTGGTACTTAGCGCTAAGAAATGTCTCCCATAAAGAATCATTTGCTACAAACTGATCTCATAATTTGCAGGCATAGGAAGTACAGAGATCCTTTGGATTTTGGAGACCTAAGCCCCCTCGTGTTTAGGACGGCAAATGATGTCCCAAGAAATTCAGTGGTGAAGACTAGTGTTGTCCTTTTCCTACAAAAAAAAAGGACAATGCCAACGAGCGATAAGACCGGAAGAAGTCAAAGTCATAGCAGCGAAAATTTGTGATCCTATAGTGTATAACATAGACTTTTTTAGAACCAATCGACATGCTTGAGATAGAAGAGATGCATTCCGACGAATGATCTTTCCCTTAGCTTTGTCAGTTAGGGGATCGAAGATTGCACTGAGATTCCTAGCTCTATATAAAACAATACCTAGGTAAGGTAACGGAAGGAGGTAGCCCTGAAATCGGTGGAGGTTACTATCCATGAAGATCTATTAGAAGGCAAATCTGACGCCGGAACGACGCAACACTTAGCAAAGTTGATGAGCTAGCCCGATCGCCTCTGGTACTAATGGATGAGGCTAAGAAGACGAAGGACTGGTCGATAACTACCATT
Source organism: Allium sativum (assembly GCA_030737875.1). Taxonomy (NCBI): domain Eukaryota; kingdom Viridiplantae; phylum Streptophyta; class Magnoliopsida; order Asparagales; family Amaryllidaceae; genus Allium; species Allium sativum. The sequence goes on from CM060923.1 coordinate 650,004,374, forward strand.
AGTGAAAATGATAATGTCGTTAGTAAAAGATAAAGAAGAAACAAGATGACAACCAGAAGGGATACCAAAACGTTGAATTCAATTCGCTATCGTAAGTGAGTGTAACTCTCATACAAAAACCTAGGCAGTTATGATGAATAACAAAGGGGAAGATGATCTCTCTGATGAAGACCCCTTCCCTCTTGAAAACCCCCTTGGTTGAACCATTGATGAGGACCGAGAACCAACAATTGGAAATATGCCTCCAAATAAGATCGATAAGGTTTTTCAGGAAGCCGAAAGCCTTCAGAACCTTGATGATGAAAAATCAGGACATGCGATCGTAAGCCTTAGCCATGTCCCTCTTTACGACCACATTATAACATATGACCTTCCGATCAATCTGAGAAAACAATTTCTTGGCAAAAAGGACATTATCTGTGATTAGACGTCCATTTACAGACCTAGTATGAGAAGAGGAAATAACACGCTCAAGAAACAGAGCTAGCCGAATGGCTAGAACCTTGGAAATGACCTTGTTAGAGAAATTACACAAGCTGATCGCATGAAAATCTACACACGAGCAAGGATTTTACACTTTGGGATAAGGATCAAATTGGTGGACGTCTAACCTTGAGTGAGAGCTCCACCAGAGAAGGAAAACCTAATTGCAAGGCATAAGTCAGCTGATTAGCATAGAAATGTGTTTATTTTATGCTCTTACATCTTATCTTTTATATATAAATAAATATTACGTTGGGTATTATTTTGTTGTTGTTAATCCCTAAAAATCCATACGCACATTGGGTAGAGGGTACAAGGCAGGTACCACCTGGGTCGTCCATGCACGATGCAACCGCACAGAGCAAGACCCAAATATCGGACCCAGGGCAGGTCAAGTTAACCGATGCGACCTAAGATAATGGCATAACATATCATGAAAAGTGCGACCCAATAAAGATAAAGGTCGCATATCCTGACAACCGCTCAAACACCGAAATAAAGCAAGTCGCCCATTCAACATAAGCGGGAGTGATCTCATAATATACCCATAAAGCCAAACAGCGCAACACAAAGGCGGCAAGAAGACGAGCGCCCTTGGACCGAGAAGGACGATCGCGCAAGGAACGAAGGAGAATCAACTCCAGACCCACATCCTGCTCTTACGAAATCTCCCAAAAGCGCTCACAGGACGCTCGCTTACATGGACCCGCTCAACTATTCAAGATACTCATTCCATCGAGTCGTCCGCACATGATAACTGGACACAACTACAGACAGCTTGCTACAGCTAGCCATTCGCACAATTGTAATTAACAAAACGAATGTTCTACAGCCTGGATAAACGGATTCCAGATCATTTACCAAGGGAAGTTCACCTATAAATGCACCATGGCTACCAACATAAAGGGGGACTTTTTAGAAAAAAAACGCGAAGTGCTGCTGAATTTCATCCTCAACCATAGATTCATTCATGGCGTCAAGGACAATCTTATGGTGAAGGAAAACAAAGACATCCTTCTTCTCAATCATCCATTCATCCTTCTTCTCCTCAAATTCTACTACTCTCTTGTATAATTCCTCAGATTGAAATTTATAAACAAGGGTATATTGAGTTAATATAGAGATGTATGAAGAGAGAAAGCTGATGTACTTTGTAATTCTCATTATAAGTCAGGAAATCACTTTCAAAGTGGACGTAGGCCACGTTAACGGCTGAACCACTCTAAATCTCATCTCTACTTTACTTTTCTCGCATTTTTTACTTTTTATTGCTGATTAAACACGGTTCCATTTATTTCTTACCAAATTTGTATCACCCCGAATTTTTGAATAATCTAATTAAATAAATTAAAGAATAAATAATCTCAGATATGAGAATTAAGGGAAACGGGTCGTGCCATTGTGTTTGTCTCGGAATTTTGGTTGAGATAGAGTCTGAGTTTGCGTGAATTGGACTTCGTATGAAGAAGTTATGGCCATCGGAAGTTTCAGAAAATTCAAAACAGATTTCAGAAAATCCAAATTTCAGAGTCAAAAAGGCTAGGCGGGAAAATTCCCGCCAGGGCCAGGTCGACCTGGGGGTTGACCTACCCTGAACAGGTCGACCTAGGGGTCAACCTGCCCCCCTCCCCCCCCCCCCCCGAGCAGATTTGATTGATGACCTGTTTGTGACTGTGTGCTGACTCATTAGGGTTTCTGATCTGCTCTGATTGGCTGGGATTAATTCTGGGTTGATCGGACGACCTAAACTAATCCTAAACTCTATAAAAACACCTATAGACTCAAACCCTAAATCAAAATAAAATTAGATTCATGGCCTCCAAGCCGTCACCTAGCAACTCAGAATAGCCGCCACCAATTAGAGAGGAAGAAAGCTAGTCTAAATCAATTCTATTCAACTCCAACAACGAATCTTCTTCAAAGGAAAGCTAATACAACTTCAGAACTCCGAACTCAAGACCTTCTTTGAGTTGTGAGTTTGATTTCTTTAATAAAATAATTAGTAATTTAATTGGATTGAGTTATGATGTGGATTATTTGGATATGATGCGAATAATTGACCGCATGTTATTATTTATGTTGTAAAATTGTGATGTTATCATACATGTTGTAAATTCTATGATGTTATGTTGTGATCATCTATGTTGTAAAGTTACGATGCTATCATCTATGTTGTAATTCTATGATTGGCTAATGTATAATCAAATCATTATGTTGTTCATATGCTAGTTTGGTTATGTTGATTCATATGATAAATCATATGTATGTATGCAAGTTTAGATTTTGATTTTAGACATGAATCATATGCAAGTTAGTGAAAATTATGTATAGCCTTACATGTTTCATGACATTATTTTAGATCTAAAGTTAGGGTATGACATGTGTGAGTTATATGCTGAATTCTACAAGCTAGTTTACATGTTTATATGTAAGTTTACACCATTGTTATGTTGCATAAATCACATATGCAGGTTTATATAAATATATGAGTTTGGAATATGAATCATGTTATGCAAGTTCGTGGTTATTACCTATGCAAGTTTACACCTTTAGATGTAGATCCATGACATACATGATTTATGTAAGTTGTGACAATTATCTAAACAAGTTTACACCTTTAGGTATGGATCTATGACATATGTAGTTTTATGCAAGTTGTAACTTTGGCCTATGCAAGTTTTAGATGAAGAACATCATTCACACATGCAAGTTCACACCTATGTTTAGATCTAGTTTTATATATGTGTATGTTGTGATGTTTTCTCTTTATTCTATGAGTTAGACTATTCGAGTCTAACGTATATTTTACGTTAAACGAACGAACATACAACGTAGGGTAATGGGATAGTATTAAAAAGATTTAATATTAAGAATAGGCATAAATGCCTTAAATGGCATAAAATAAATTTTTGATGAAAATTGATATGATTTTGCATACCATAAATGGATGGACATAATTGAGTCAATTATGGCCACAGTTAAATTTGGAATTGATTGATAATTTGAATAGGGAAAGTAATTCAAATTGGGGAATGATTAATTAGAAGAAATTAATCGTCTAAGACACGATGTTAGGCTCTTTTGTGGTGTAAGACTGCCTGGACCCGCCCGGCAAATCCAGCTGCCACAAATGCCAGTCTAATGTGGGAGGTCTTGGGCATAAATTAAATGCATAACCGTTGTAAAGACACAAGGTTAGGCTCGTTCGTGGTGTAAGACTGCCCGGACCCGCCAAGCAAATCCGGCTACCACAAATGCCAGTCTAATGTGAGAGGTCTTTATGAGGTTACGATATTAATGAATTAAGAAACACTTAACCAGATAAACATGTAGTGGGATATGAGGAGGTTAAGTGGGTGCCTTGGGTGGCATCGGGAATCTAGTGGGTGCCTTGGGTGGCATTTGAAATACGATTAGAAACACTTAACCAAAATTGAAACATGTAAGTGAACATGAATAAGAAGAGGGTTAAGTGGGATGTACTAGAGGGGACCAAGCTTAGGTAAGTAATGGGGGCCCATTTCAACCAGTAACCCATACGTATCTTTTTGGGCTCGACCCAAGTCGAGGACGGGACACGCATACTGGGCTTGACTGTAAGAAGCCAAACCGGGTTACCGGTGGCAATGCAAGTCCAACGGGTTCATATGCGTGTGTGGACCTCGGCTAGTAGGTAAGACGTTGTTGCATCATGTAGGTATAAGCCGTGCATTATTGGTGGTATCAGGTTGCCACTTTGGGGAGTGATACACCCCATTGTGGGGCCAGCACGGGTATCTACGAGTTAGGGAGCTGATCGCTTGGGGGTAGTGGGTACACTTAGTGGAGATAGGGGCAGACGGCACCTATGAAGGCAACTAAGGGTACACGAAACTACCATTATCATTATTAAATTCTGTAGGCGGGATCAACCTTAGGGTGACTAGTGGTGGTGCAGTATAGTAGTGGTGGTGCAGTATAGTAAATATATTATAGTGGTTTAGGTGCGCTTTAACGTTATCTTTGTTCATCTTATTTCCTTGTTTACTCTGTCTTACTCAATTGTTCATAGTCATTTCCTTATTTTCCAACTTATGCCTTAGCCTAGTTTTTTTGGTAATTATATTGTTAAAGTTATCGCACTCGCCAGAATTTATGTTCGATCCCCTTTGTTTCCTCCTCTTTTCTTCCTTTCCCCCCAGGTGCTCAGGTTGGAACTAGCACCAGTGGAGCTTGATTTTGGATAGCTGTATTTCTTGCTTTTAGAAGATTGCTTGGATCGCTGAAGTAAAGTTCAGCCTCTCTTAATTATGGCTATTTTGTACTGGGTTATATCTTTCAATTTATGTAATTTGATTTAGTCAAGATGGATATTATGTACTTTGACTCTGGTTTTGATGATGTAATCAAACTTATGTATTTTCCGCTGCAATGAAATAAAGTTTTAAAGTTTTAGTACTGTTTATATCTGTCTTGTTGTTAAGTATCTGTTTTATACACACTTAAAATGCTCCATGAAAGTTAATGCATTCCCTTTGTGAGTGACATTAATGGACGTGGGGTGTTACACGTGGTATCAGAGCTGAAGTTTACCAGAACAGATATGAATTTTGAAAAGTGTTTTTGAAAAGCAACTTTTATAAAGAAGTACCTTCAAAAGTATGTTTTAAGGAAAGTATTTTCAAGAGAAAAGCTTATTTAGAAAAACATAATCCCCAAGAGCCATATATCTTTCCTTTGATTCTCCGTTTTGAATCTCTTCCTTTTTCCCTTTTTGAATCTCTTCCTCCACGCATAGATGCTTTTTCCTAAGATATATGAGGACTTCCATACGATGGGCGGAAAATCGCTTCATGGGACTAAGACGTTTGTCGGGGCTAGAAGTTGGCTCAAGGAAGGGAGGAAGGTTCGACTAGCTGCTTGGTTGATGAAGGACGAAGTTTCTTGTAGGTCGGAAGTCACAAATGGAGAACGTATAGTGGAGGCATGGAAAAGGCACCCGAGAAGAAAGGGGATCAAAAGAAACCGCAATAGCAACAACATAACAAGAAAGGTGGCAAAGGCAACAATGGTAAGGGGAAGAAGAGATGCTTTAACTGTGGGACACCAGGCCATCTAAGCAAAGATTGTAGGAAGAAAAAGAAGACTGGCTGTTTCTGCTGTGGTGAAGCGGGACATCTGATTAAGGACTGCCCAAGGAAAGGGAAGAGGGCAGGGTCTACCTCGGGAGGACAAGTGCAGGCTCTCATGGCACCGGGGCAGGAAAGGGGACAAGTTCAGGCTCTCGTGGTCCCACTGCTGCAAGAACGTGGTAGAGCAATTTCCGTTGAAAGTTCAGTATTTCTGTTTGATCATCCTGTCCATACTTTATTCGATTCTGGCACATCACATTCGTTTATTTCTACATCATTAGTTGAAACACTGCACCTAGATACTAGTCTTGTTACAGATCCCTTAGTAGTCTCAAATCCTATTGGTTGTTCGGCTCATCTTTCAATGATTTGTCGGGATTTGAGAGTGTTTATCTTGGGCGTTGAATTTGAATGCAACGCCTTTGTTCTTGGCTTCATGGGCTACGGCTTGATTCCAGGTATGGATTGGCTAACTAGATATGGGGCCATCCTAGATTGTGAAAGAAGGGTAGTTAGATTGTTGAATCGTTGTGGAAAGACCCTTGATATTTCTTGTGACCCTAGAGGTCCAATAATGCTTAACAACCTATAATCCCTTGATGCATCCGATGATGATTTACATTTTGTTCGTATAATCCGTGAATATGTTGATGTCTTCGATGTGGTGAGGGGTTTACCCCCAAAACGTGAGATAGACTTTCGAATATATCTAGTAGATAATGCAAAGCCAGTTGCATTGCCAGTGCGCCACGTGGCTCCAAGAGAGAGAAGAGAACTCAGTAAGCAAGTGAGGGAGTTGCTTGAGAAGGGGTTCATCATACGTAGTATGTCGGAGTGGGGTGCTCCAATAGTATTTGCCACGAAGGCAGATGGTTCCCTTAGACTTTGTGTGGACTATAGAGAACTCAATAAGCTTACTAAGAAGAATAGACACGCATTGCCGAGGATTGACGATCTCTTCGATCAGTTAGTTGGCGCCTCAGTGTTTTCGCAGTTGGACTTAGCCATGGGTTTCCATCAGTTGAGAGTGGCTGAGGATAGCATAGACAAGACTTCCTTTAGGACTCCAGATGGTTTCTTAGAGTGGCTTGTGATGCCCCTCGTTTTGACAAACGCCCCTGCATACTTTGTTGACTTGATGAGTAGGGTGTTTAGGGAGTACCTTAATAAATTCGTGGTAGTCTTTGTGGACAACATCTTGATCTTTTCTAAGAGCGAGGAAGAGCATGCCCTACATCTTAGGGAAGTGTTGGAGACTCTTCGAGCACATAGCCTTAAAGCTAAATTTTCTAAGTGTCACTTTTGTAGGAAAGAAGTGCGATTCTTAGAGCACGTGGTTTCCAAAGAAGGGATAGCTGTGGATACCGCGAAGGTAATGGCCATCCAAGATTGGAAGGTCCCAAAAAATGCTACCGTGGTGAGGAGTTTCTTAAGGTTGGCTGGCTACTATAGAAAGTTAATCAAAGACTTCGCAAAAATATCAGCCCCATTAAGACGCTTGACGAAGAAGAACCTAGTTTTCACATGGGACGTAGATTGTGATGATGCATTCCAATGTTTAAAGAGAGCTTTGACCACAGACCCAGTCTTAGTGTTGCAGGATGGGAGTAAGCCATTTACCGTTTATACCGATGCTTGTGGGACAGGACTAGGCGCAGTCTTAATGCAAGAGGGAAGGGTAATAGCCTATGGTGGAAGGAAGTTGAGAGTGCATGAGAGAAATTACCCTACACATGACCTAGAGTTAGCCGCTTTTGTTTTCGCGCTTAAGTCTTGGTGCCATTATATTCTTGGCGAGAGATTCGAATTGTTCACTAACCCCAAATCGCTAAAATACTTGTTCTCTCAGAAGGACTTGAACTTAAGGCAGCAAACGTGGATGGAATTCTTAGCTTCCTATGATTTCGAAATATCATATACCCCTGGCAAGGGTAACGTGGTGGCAAACGCCTTAAGTAGGAAAAGGTTATCCTTGAGTCCGTTGTTTGTTGAGCGACGAAGCTTAGAGTTCATCTCTACATTTGACTTTATATCTTCCATTGACTTTGTACCCGGTTTGCTAGCATCCTTAGAGGTCATACCCACGCTTTTGGGACGGATTGGCGAGGCACAGGGAGATGAGTTGGTTGATTTAGTAGAGAAGATCAAAAGGGGGGAGTCATCGAGCCATCTTCGTAGGTATACCCTACATGATAAGGGTTGTTTACATAGGGACGGTAGACTTTGTGTACCACGAGACGATAATTTGAGGAAGACTATTCTTGATGATGCACATCGTTCGAAGATGACTATCCATCCCGGCGGGGACAAGATGTACATGGACATGAGACGAGTTTACTTCTGGGCCGGCATGAAGAGGGATGTGTTCGAGTTTGTCGCTAGATGCTTGGTGTGCCAACAAGTAAAAGCATAGCAAAAGAAGCCTGGTGGGTTGCTTTACCCATTGGAGGTCCCACAATGGAAGTGGGAAAGTGTCTTGATGGACTTTGTTGATGGGTTATCGAGATCGAGAAAGGGTAATACGGGGATTTGGGTCGTGGTAGACAGACTTACTAAGAGCGCCCATTTCATTCCCGTAAAGAGTAAGAGGACTGCTCCATGGTTAGCCTCCATATACATTCGAGAGATAGTTCGTTTGCACGGTGTTCCTTCTGGCATAGTGAGCAACCGCGATCCTATCTTCAGTAGAGAGTTTTGGAAGAGCTTGCAAGAGGCGGTAGGGACTCGGTTATGTTTGAGCACCGCATATCATCCTTAGACGGACGGCCAGACCGAAAGGGTGAATCGTATTCTAGAGGAACTATTGAGGTTGGGTGTCTCAAACTTCGGAGGTACATGGGAGGAACATCTTCCGTTTGTGGAGTTTGCATATAATAATAGCTTTCTGTCTAGCATCGGCATGGCACTGTTCGATGCTCTTTATGGACGACCGTGTCGTTCGCCTACATGTTGGTTGGAGTCTACAGATAAGATCTTGCTTGGGCCCGATATGATTAGAGAGACTTCAGAAAAAATCGATCTGATTCGAAGGAGGATGAAGACGGTGCAAGATAGGAAGAAATCTTATGCGGACAAGAGGAGGACAGATCTTGAGTTTGATATTGGGGACATGGTCTTTGTCAAGGTTCTCCATTACGGAATGTGGTTCGCTTTGGGTCCGTTGGGAAGTTAGCACGAAGGTTCGTAGGGCCATTCCTATTAAGGAGAGGATTGGACAGAGGGCGTATAGAGTGGAGTTGCCCGAGAGACTTAGTGGTGTACACGATGTATTCCATGTATCACATTTGAGGAAGTGCTTGCATGAGACCGCGGAAGTGGTAGAGCCGAGCTTGCTTAGAGAGGTGGAGATAGAGCGTGATGCGACGATTCGACGAGCTCCTACGTGCATTCTTGGGTCGGAGATTAATAAGTTGAGGAATCGAGAGGTCAAGCTAGTCAAAGTGCAATGAGGAGATGATGAGAACAACGGTACTTGTGAGATGGAAGAGAAGATGCGTTCATTGAACCCTTTTCTTTTCGAGGGTATGTCTTCTAATTTCTCCTTGATCGCTTAGCTCGTACTTATCTTATCTTTAGTGTGTCCTCTTGCTTGTATCCTTGACCTTTAGATAGGGTAATCATATGGTATAAACATGTGTTTGAGACATGTTATGCATGATGGATGCATGTGGATGCAAGTGTTTGCTAGTGGTTGCTTGTAGATGCATATACACACACTTTGGGCACTAGATCGGCTCAGTCACTTCATATTGCATATTGCATATAAATGTGTGTGCATATTTAAGTTAATGGATGTATAATGGTTGTGCTATCATATGGATGTTGCATTTTGGTGAATGGTTGTGCACACATATAGAAATAATATGTATCGATAGGATTCTTTCGCATACATAGCAGACGCATGGCATTATCATGGTTTGCATTAAGGAGGTCAACTGAATCAGTAGACCGCCTGATTCTGCATTAGATAAGGATCATATACACACACTTCTTGCATATGTTCATATAGTATTAGGAATTTTATAAGGACAATGGATGCCTGTGTTTGATGGTTGAGTAGATGGTTGTTTGGATGTTAGGATATGCATTCTCCTTAACTTGGAGATTTCGGGGGCGAAATCCTTTAAGGAGGGGAGAATGTAACACCCCGGATTTTTCAATAATCGAATTAACTAAATTAAAGAATTACTAATCTCAGATGTGAGAATTAAGGGAAACGGTTTGAGATAGAGTCCGAGTTTGCGTGAATTGGACTTCGTATGAAGAAGTTATGGCCATCGGAAGTTACAGAAAATTCAAAACAGATTTCATAAAATCCAAATATCAGAGTCAAACAGGCTAGGCGGGAAAATTCCCGCTAGGGCCAGGTCGACCATAGGGTCGACCTGGGGGTCGACCTACCCTGACCAGGTCGACCATAGGGTCGACCTGCCCCCTACCCCCTCCCCCCGGGCAGATTTGATTGATGACTATTTGTGACTACGGCTGACTCATTAGGGTTTCTGATCTGCTCTGATAGGCTGGGATTAATTCTAGGTTGATCGGACGGCCTAAACTAATCCTAAACTCTATAAAAACACCTATAGACACAAACCCTAAAATCAAAATAAAATTAGATTCATGGCCTCCATACCGTCACCTAGCAACTCAGAATAGCCGCCACCAATTAGAGAGGAAGAAAGCTAGTCTAAATCAATTCTATTCAACTCTAACAACGAATCTTCTTCAAATGAAAGCTAATACAACTTTAGGACTCAGAATTCAGAACTCAAGACCTTCTTTGAGTATGTTGTGATGTTTTCTCTTTATTCTATAAGTTAGACTATTCGAGTCTAACGTATATTTTACATTAAACGAACGAATGTACAACGTGGGGGTAATGGGGTAATATTAAGCAGATTTAATATTAAGAATAGGCATAAATGCCTTAAATGGCATAAAATAAATTTGTGATGAAAATTGATATGATTTTGCATACCATAAATGGATGGACATAATTGAGTCAATTATGGCCATAGTTAAATTTGGAATTGATTGATAATTTGAATAGGGAAAGTAATTCAAATTGGGGAATGATTAATTAGGAGAAATTAATCGTCTAAGACACGAGGTTAGGCTCTTTTGTGGTGTAAGACTACCCGGACCCGCCCGACAAATCCAGCTGCCACAAATGCCAGTCTATTGTGGGAGGTCTTAGGCATAAATTAAATGCGTAACAGTTGTAAAGACACGAGATTAGGCTCGTTTGTGGTGTAAGACTGCCCGGACCCGCCCGGCAAATCCAGCTGCCACAAATGCCAATCTAATGTGAGAGGTCTTTATGAGGTTACGGTCTTAATGAATTAAGAAACACATAACCAGATAAACATGTAGTGGGACATGAGGGGGTTAAGTGGGTGCCTTGGGTGGCATGTGGAATCTAGTGGGTGCCTTGGGTGGCATTTGAAATACGATTAGAAACACTTAACCAAAATTGAAACATGTAAGTGAACATGAATAAGAAGAGGGTTAAGTGGGATGTACTAGAGGGGTCCAAGCTTAGGTGGATAGCTTGTGTCAAGTAATGGGTCCCGTTTCAACCAGTAACCCATACGTATCTTTGTGGGCTCGACCCAAGTCGAGGATGGGACACGCTTACTGGGCTTGACTGTAAGAGGCCAAACTATGTTAGCGGTGGCAACGCAAGTCCAACGGGTTCATATGCATGTGTGGACCCGGGCTGGTAGCTAAGACGTTGTTGCATCGTGTAGGTATAAGCCATGCATTATTAGTGGTATCGGGTTGCCACTTTGGGGAGTGATACACCCCACTGTGGGGCCAACATGGGTATCTACGAGTTAGTGAGCTGATCGCTTGGGGTAGCGGGTATACCTAGTGGAGATAGGGGCAGGCGGCACCTATGAAGGCAACTAGGGGTACATGAAACTACCATTATTAAGTTCTGTAGAGGGGATCAACCTTAGGGTGACTAGTGGTGGTGCAGTATAGTAGTGGTGGTGCTATATAGTAAATATATTATAGTGGTTTAGGTGTGCTTTAACGTTATCTTTGTTCATCTTATTTCCTTGTTTACTCTGTCTTAATCAATTGTTCACAGTCATTTCCTTATTTTCCAACTTATGCCTTAGCCTAGTTATTTTGGTAATTATATTGTTAAAGTTATCGCACTCGCCAGACTTTATGTCTGATCCCCTTTGTTTCCTCCTCTTTTCTTCCTTTCCCCCCAGGTGCTCAGGTTGGAACTAGCACCAGTGGAGCTTGATTTTGGACAACTGTATTTCTTGCTTTTAGAAGATTGCTTGGATCGCTGAAGTAAAGTTCAGCCTCTCTTATTTATGGCTATTTTGTACTGGGGTTATGTCTTTCAATTTATGTACTTTGATTTAGTCAAGATGGATATTATGTACTTTGACTCTGTTTTTGATGATGTAATCAAACTTATGTATTTTCCGCTGTAATGAAAAAAGTTTTAAAGTTTTAGTACTGTTTATATCTGTCTTGTTGTTAATTTCCTGTTCTATACACACTTAAAATGCTCCATGAAAGTTAATGCATTCCCTTTGTGAGTGACATTAATGGACGTGGGGTGTTACAAAATTGGTGAAGTACAGTTTAATACCTTGGGTGTTTAGACCATTTTTGGTGTAAACATTTTGGCACCCACCGTGGGGCCGTGTTCATAAATTCCTTTTGCAGTTAAGTGGTAAAAGCATCCTAAAATTGTTCTCTCCTTTGGGAATCATAGTTGGATCAAAGAAAAGCAGTAAATCTACTAAAGTCGTTGCAATCAATGGAGGTGATAATGCTGAGGAAGCTACACCTCAAATCTTGAATCAAGGGGCCGGGGAAACCCCTGGGCCATCTGTGATGCGAGATGAATTGAATGTGATCGTAACCGGCTTGAACGAGAAAATGGATAATACAACGAAGCTGATAATAGAATGGTTTGATGTCCTAACCAATGGTCAAACCAATTTATTACTGCCAAATACTGTGGCTAATGCTGATGGAAAAGAGGACTCATCAGCCTCAGACCCTGGACGACTTCATAGCCCAGTGAGAGACAGGTGAGAAGCCGGCGTTGAGTATCCTAAGGTCAGATCTCCATAGCACAAAGAAGAATGTGCGGCGATTCGTACTAACATAACCTCCCTCAAGAAGGATGCAAGGCGCCGAAGCTTAAGCCACGGTCGTGCTGATAAGAACATCAGCATTGATCCTGATGAATAAGCAGGCGATGAAAGGTGCATCACAGACCTAATCCAGCGAGTAATGAGGGAGAAGGCGACTCGATAGGATGAGGAGAAAGAATGGGAGTTCTCTCCCAGCAAAAATCCATTCACAGAGGAGATCCGTCAAGTGGAATTCCTGAAGAATATTATACCACCAACAATAGAGCCTTATAGCGGAGTTGGAGATCCAACCATTTTCCTATTCAAGTACGACCAGCACATGAATGGAGCTAGGGCCACCGACGAAATCAAGTGCCTACACTTTCCCATGTGCCCAGAAGGTGTGGCCTCGCTATGGTTCACCAAACTCCCACCTTGGTGTATCGATCAGTTTGCAGATCTAGCGAGGAGGTTTCAGGATCAATTCCGACTATAGACCACCAAGGCAAGGGATTTGATGTCACTCAGCGAAATGGAACAAAAGCATAGGGAACCATCAGAGCTTTCCTTACATGCTTCAATGCTGCGGCAGCGGAGGTTATAGAGCCAGAACCTTGGTATCCGCTGGCAGCCCTGAAAGGGGCCATCGATAAGAAGTCAGAATTTGGAAAGTGGCTTAAGACGAATAAACCAATGAATTTAAAGAAGTTCTACAAGAAAGCTGAGGAATACATGAGTGTGGAAAATGAAGCTCTAGGTGTCCAGGAGACTGTAGAAAATAACGCAGCCAGAGAAGGAAAGAGCGATGAGCCGAGGGTTGAGCAGAAGAGCGATGTAGGACAAAAGAGGGTAAACGATGAGAGGGATAACAAAGATTATATGAAGACGCAGATGTACAAACCATCTGAGCTAACCCTCCTGAATGAAACCCCAGAGAGGATTTATCAAGTCACGAAGGACTCGAGCCTTTTCCCTCAGATGAAGCCACAGAAGGTAACTGAACAGCAGGCAAATTCCAGGAAATTATGCCGTTTCCATAGCCAACCAGGGTATAGCACTAACGAATGTCGACACCTGAAGAGTTTGACTGAGAAGCTCATCAGGAAAAACCGACTCTAGCACTATGTGAAAAATCCCTAAAGCACCCCAGCCGCGATGGGCATAACAATGCGGCTAGCCAGCCTAACTCGAGTGAAGAGGACCAAATGCCAGTCGACCCGAGACTAGTAATCAATATGATATTCGAAGGTCCCCACCCAGCCGGGGATAGTTGGGCAGATATGGAAATATACGCTAGCGACTTGAAGGATGTCATGAAAGAGAAAGGGTGCATGATCTTGAACAACGAGCTTCCGACGAAAATGCACAAAACATCGACTGAGGATGTGATATTTAGAGATAAGGATGCAGAAGGCTTAATCACGCCAACTATTGATTCCATGGTAATCACAATTGGTCTCGGGCCTGTAGTGGTAAAAAGGTCCTAGTTGACACTGGGGCATCAGTCAATGTGATCTTTATAAACACTTTCCAAAAGATAAATCTCTCTATGGCAAAGGTGCGCACGTACCCACATAAGATCCACGATTTTACTAGTCAACGTACGCAACCCATCGGAATGATAGATTTACCTGTTGAATTGGAAGATGGGGAGCGTTGAGTTTCCATGGTACAGACCTTTGTCATAATAGACGAGTTATCGTCTTATAATGCATTCCTTGGGAGGCGACTCTTTTGGGTTTCAAGATTGCTTTAGCTCCTTGGTATTTGACCATGAAGTTTCCAACCGAAAGGGGAATCGGTGTAATCAAGGGCGATCAAATTGCCACAAGGGACTGCTATGTGACAGAACTGAAAGTGGCCAAGAAAAAAGAATCAGGAAAGGATGTAGAGGTTCTCCCTCACATTCAAAACTCTCCCTTATAGCAACTAAAGAAAGGTCCATGCACTGGTGAGCATAGAAGAATGCAAAAAGAGATCGATCCTAGAGAATCCAGTGCAGAGGACGAATAGGCGACCTTTGCCAAAGGCACGATTCCTATAGCTATAAATCCAAAGGACCCAAACCGTGTGTTGAATATAGGGTCTCGGCTGAGCCCTGAATTGAAAAATCAATTGATTACCTTTTTAGAGCTAACTTAGATGTGTTCGCATGGAACCATTCCGACATGTGCGTAATATCTCCGGATGTTGCAGTCCATAAGCTAAACATTGACCCGTGTATTCCTGTTGTCAAACATAAAAGGAGAGCCCAGGGACCGAAGAGATCACGCGTCTTAAAAGAAGAAATCGACAGACTAATGGAAAATGGTTTTATTAGAGAATCCACATATCTGAAATGGGTTTCCAACCCGGTGCTCGTAAAGAAATCAAACGGCAAATGACGGGTCTGTGTGGATTATTCAGACCAAAATAAAGCTTGTCCGAAAGATAGTTTCCCTCTACCCAGAATCGACCAACTGGTAGATTCCACGGTCGGCCATGAATTGCTATCTTTCATGGATGCATATTCCGGTTACAATCAAATTATGATGTATGGTCCAAATGAAGAAAACACCAGCTTTATTACTGATCTCGGCCTATATTTCTATAAGGTAATGCCATTTGTTCTAGAAAACGCAGGAGCAACTTACCAATGATTGGTAAACGCTATGTTCAAGAAACAAATCAGTAGGACGACGGAAGTCTATGTCGATGACATGTTGGTTAAGTCAAAGAAAGCAATAGACCATTTGGAGGACCTAGCCCGAATGTTCGACATCTTACGACAATATGGCATGAAGTTAAACCCTTTGAAATGTAGTTTTGGTGTTGGCTCAGGCAATTTCCTTGGGTAGATGGTCAACGCTAGAGGTATAGAAGCTAATCCAGCCAAAATATTAGCTCTGAGAGAAATGCGTGCCCCAGGAACCAAGAAGGAGCTTCAGTGTTTAAATGGGAAGATCACGGCTTTGAATCGCTTCATATCCAGGGCAACGGACAGATGTCTTCCATTCTTCGATGCCCTCAGAAAAGGAAGAAAGGAGATACAGAGGACCACTGAGTGCTAGAGAGCTTTCAAAGAACTGATCCAACATCTGGCAACACCACCTATGCTGCCAAAGCCTAGTAACAGGGAATACTTGTTTCTATACCTGGCGGTTTCTGCCCATGCTCTAAGCGCAGCACTAATCAGAGAAGATTTGAAGATACAAAAACCGGTCTATTACATCAGTAAGAGGTTATCCAGAGTGGAGGTTAATTATCCAAGACTTGAACAACTTACTTATTGTTTGCTCATTGCATCAAAGAAGCTTCGTCCCTACTTCCAAGCTCATCTCATCAAGGTGCTCACAGACCAACCTCTAAGGAAAGTCCTATCCCGACCAGAAACCTCCGGAAGGTTATTAAAATGGAATATGGAGCTTAGCCAGTACGACATTACGTATTACCCCCGGAAAGCGATCAATGGACAAGCACTTGCTGATTTCATTGCAGAATTTACCGATCGAGGGGAAGTAAAGGAGCAAGACGATATTGAAACTAATATCTAGTGGAAGCTATTTGTAGATAGGGCATCGAACGACCGCTGTTCGGGGGCAGGGGTAGTTCTTGAAATCCCTGAGGGTAGATCCTTATGCTATGCACTAAGGTTAGAATTCACTGCAACCAACAACGAGGCCGAGTACGAGGCCCTTATCGCAGGAATAAAGCTATCCAAAGAGTTACAAATAAAGACTATACAGATCTTCAGCGACTCCCAGCTCATAATATGCCATATTCTAGGAGAATTCCAAGCAAAAATGGGTAACTTTCTAGATTATCTTACAAAAGCCTTGGAATTGTTGGAAGCTTTTGAGCATTACACCATATCTCATCTTCCCAGGGAAGAAAATACTAAAGCTAATTCATTAGCCAAATACGCGAGCACAGGAGATGCACAACTAATGGGGTTAGTCCTAGTGGAAGTCCTTTCCAATCCAACTACAAAGCAGATCAAAATGGATTGGATCATGGAAACAACTGAAGATTCAAATTCATGGATGTCGCCAATTAAAGAGTACCTCGCAACTGGGGCACTCCCAGCTGAAACCAAACTCCGAAGAAAGATCTTACGAAAAGCTCCTTTATACCTTATTCAAGACGGACGATTATATAGACGGGGATTTTCTACATCTTTACTTCGCTGTGTTACAGAGAAGGAGTCTAAGGTAATTATGGCGGAACTGGATGAAGAGGAATGCGAAGGTCATACCGGAGGACAAACTTTTGCCAAGAAGTTCCTACGATATGGTTACTTCTGGCAAGATATCAATAAAGATTCCACGGCCTACACTAAAAAACGTGACAGGTGCCAAAGATTTGCAAAAATCCCAAGGATGCCATCTACGACCATAACCCACATCTTCATCCCATGGCCGTTTGCTACTTGGGGCATCGACCTCATAGGAGCCCTTCCCACTGCAAAATTCGGTTTCAAATACGCAATTGTTGTCGTTGACTACTTTACGAAATGGGCTGAAGCAGAACCATTGGCCACTATAACTTCAAAGAAGGTTATTAACTTTGTCTTAAAAAACATCATTTGCAGATTCGGGGTACCACAAAAAATAATCACGAACAATGGAATCCAGTTTGAAAGTGAAGAATTCCAAAGCTTTTGCGGCAAGTATAAAATCCAAAAAAACTTTTAGTGGTCGCTCATCCACAAGCGAACGGGCAGGTGGAGGCAGTAAATAAAATCATCAAGATTACCATCAAGAAGCTACTAGAAAAGTCTAAGGGTGGATGGGTAGATGAAATCCCGCTGGCGTTATGGGCGTATCGCACTACGCATAAAACGACAACAGGGCATACTCCCTTTTCCTTATCCTATGGCTTTGAAGCTATGATACCAGTGGAGTTGGAAGCCCCTACCCATCGAAGAATACATTTTGACCCAAAGAGAATGAGAAGCTACAGCTCGAAGCCCTCGACCAACACGAGGAAAGAAGAAAAGAAGCGGAACTCAGAGTAGCCGCACACCAAAGGAGGGTAGCCATGCACTTCAATTCAAAAGTCAAGCTTAGAACTTTTGAAATTGGGGACCTCGTTCTGAAAAAGATTATGACCGGTACTGGAGTCTTTGGGCCCAATTGGGAAGGACCTTATGTTATAAGTCAGAAACTCCAGGACGGAACCTTCAAATTGGCCACCACAGATGGGAACCAGATTCCACGAGCATGGAATATGTCAAAACCCGTAACTTCCCCGGTAAGGAAAGAGCGGATATTTTGAGAACAACACAGAAAAGAACGCAGACAGAAGAACATTTCATTGCTTATTACAACAATTCCATCAGAATACAAGAATATACAGAGTATGAATAAATATTACACAGAAGATATCATAGATTTAACTACATTTAAATACATCGTAGCGGAAATAATACAAAACACAACTAGAAGAGATATTCGGATACAGAGCTTTCCGGATATCGTTCCAGCTGTAAGCCAGGATCCTGTGAATATAAATCTGCAAAACCAAAACTGCTAGCTACCCATGTCAAAATAAGGGCACCCAGAGTTTAGGTTAAAACAATAAACTCCAAGTCAGTCATGGGACTGGTGTGAGAACTAAAATAGTTATAAATCTTTATTTTAAAGTTAGGTACATCAAGGGACCACGCCGTATAACACGGAACGGGTTTCCTCCCAAGAATACCAGTGCATAAAACAACAGCGCAATGCTAAATAAAGAACAATGAAGCTATTATAAGACCCAGGTCCCATCACACAATGCAACGCAAGCCGGAGGATAGGGTTTTTACCTTATAATAGCCAAAGAATGCTTGATACGCTAAATTTCATGTTTAATTCTTAATCAGACTCCAACCGTAAATTAGTAAGAGAACGATTCCCTAAGTATTAACCCCGAAGGCCGAAACCAACATCAGACTAATACCCAGGAAACCACCCATCTTAGCTCATTTCCAGTTAGTTTCTGATTTTATATACAATCATAAATATCAAACATAGACGGCATGAGCGTCACATCCCACTATGCCGCCATATATAGGTATACAATCAAAACCGCAATTGTCACGTATTGGAAATTGGGTTTCCTTCTGTGAACCGAGGCAAAAGATAGTCCTCTACCGATTCGAGACTGTCTAGCCCGAGTCTCAGGAATAGCCGCAACTGCCCCTTGGATTGTCAGGGCCAGTCCACCGATGTGGATTATAATGCCTAAACACTACGTTTCCCCGCCCTTTGGGGGCGTAAATGAGCCAATAAATGACTCCATCGGCTTCATATAGTCACCGATATATCCAAGGCGCCTCGCAAACCAACAACCACATAAGTCAAACTCATCAGGGCGTGTCAAACCACTGAAGCCACTTCTAACTAGAAAGAAACGCATGTCCCCCCTGAGGTCCTCTCCCGTTTTTGGTTCACCACCGGGGTGTGAGGCTCGCGAATCAATGCTACACAAAGCTATGCCACACAGGCCGTGCTTTGATCATCAACCAAAAGACTCTGCTTTTCAACAGAAGCCTTGATCATTTGCATCTCAGCATGCCACATAGGCAATTCACGCTATGCAACCGATATCAATCACACGGAATGAAATCCGACTTCAGACACACATTCATTTGCAAGTCCGTTCTGGGCCTGAATGAAAACGGAGGAACCTTATTCCTCGCATGTCCATCGATCTCCAAGTACGTCTGGATGATCACCAACTGATTCCCTACTCTTGGGTGTACATCCCAATCAAGATCATCAGTAATCACCCAAACGACGTGAAGACGTCCGGTCTTCAACCACTGTCTTCATCTTCGACTCATTGTCGAATCAGTTATTCAGAATGGGATAAACCCGGTCTTTCTTAATAACTCACGTATATAATAAACAAGTGTTACACAAACACAACATACGCCTCATTCCAATTCATCAGTCACTAACCGATAATTAGTAAGGGAACAATTCCCTAAATATTAACCCCGAAGGTCGAAACCAAGATCAGATCAATACCCAGGAAACTATTTATCTTAGCTAACCTACAATTAGTTTCTAAATTTCACTTTCTTAGGGAAAGGTTCCCATTAATTTTATCAAAGATAAATTCTTTTAAATTTATTCTTTAATCTTCTTTTGAATATCGATTCAACTAGTTGGGATTAGCGAACCACCCCGAAGTAATTATTTATTTCATTTCCCAATCCCAACCTATTCATCCCATGAAGTAAAACTGGTCATACTTCATATCTAACACGACGGTGTTATCAGTAAATTCAATTACCATTTCACGTTTAAATCTGATTAAAGATTTAACAATCGCCTGGAGCAAAACTGGTGATACTCCATTCTTGATCTTTCCAATCTAAGTAATGATTCATTAAAACTCCACTTAGTTTTAATCTTTAACTGGGTTAAAGAACCAATGTCATTTAAAATATGGTTCACGATAAACCCCAAAATCACATCACATTTCAATCAGTCCCTAACCGTAAATTAGCAAGTGAGCAATTCCCTAAGTATTAACCCCAAAGGCCGAAACCAACATCAGATCAATACCCAAGAAATCATTCAACTTAACTAATCTCCATTTAGTTTCTGATTTTCTTAACTCCGTTGGGTCTAAGAACAGTATTATTGAAGATACCGTTCACGACAACCCAAAATCACATTCCATTAATTATCGGGTTAAAGAACAAGTGTTATTTAAAACACTGTTCACGATAAACCCAAAAATCAATACCAATTCAATTCCAATTAAATATTATTTAATTGGTACACTTCATTAAATCTAAATAAAAAGATTTAATCTTTTTCTCAACTGGGTTTAAGGACAGTGTTAATGAAGACACCATTCATGACAAACCCAAATCACATTTGACATTAAATATAAGGATCTGAATAGAAAATTTATCGGCTTATATTCAATATCAAATTCTACGACCAACAAATATCGTATTGGAAATAACGATATAAATATGAAACACCCCACCCTCCATTAAGGTCACACACAAGGACTGCCTTAACTTTGGTGGAGGTTTGTAAGTAATAGTCACAGATAAAACACAAGACAGATATAAACACACACACACACACACACACACACACACATATATATATATATATATATATATATATATATATATAAGCAGCGGAAAACATCAGACTTTTATTTCATAAAATACTTGTTCATACAACACATTTCCATAATTGTCTCATACCAACTTCCAAAACATTACAACATCAATTATGTCTTGGTTTTTAAATAAAGGAGCATAAAACGTGATTAAAACTACATAAATCCCCATAGAGTGTGTCCAACAGCCATAGCCAAGGAAAGAGACTCCAAACCGTACATCAACTATCTTGAAGCTTTTAAAGAATCAGACTAAGCTGGGTTATTTCCTCCCTGTGGACCTGGGGGGAGGCGGGAAACGGAAGAAAAGAAGACGAAAGAAAATAGGGTCAGACATAAAGCCTGGTAAGTCTAGTGACTCTTCGGTATGAGAATAAGAATAAGGGCATGAAAGGTATAAACTAGAAACCGGAAAGTATCATAAACTAAGATAAGGTAGTTCTGAAACGAATATACTATCACACCCCACACTATATCTCTGCACCTACATGCATTAGTTCTAACCTGGCACCCCATGCTGAGGGTGAAGTAATACCCTTATTTTAAAGATCGGCTCCTACTCGCATAATCATCTGTGTCTTACGGCCCCCAAAGATTGTAGACGCCTATGCTGGCCCCACCATGGGGTGTATCAAGTCCCATGGTGGTGACCCGACACAAACCTTAGAATGCATAGGTTATACTACTGTGCCCCCAGTGCCCTGTTTGCCTGCTCCGAAGTGTGTGCATGCCCGCACTCCGTTAGAACCCACACTGTTGCACCCACCGCCGTCGCTTTGATCGCTTACAATCAGCCCAGTAATCGTGCCCCACCCTGCCTAGTTTCAGGGTACCATGATACCTAATTGGGTTACTGCAGAAATAGGTCCCCGTCACTAGGGTTTTCTAGTCAAACATGTTAAGTGGTTAATTGTCTGTATTTACCTAACCCTATCCATCAGTTTAATTAACATGTTGAATTGGTTAAGTGTTTTAGTTAACTTAAACCTACCATCCCGACTTGTCTGTCCTTAGCCTTTTAAAACACCGACCACTCACATTAGACAGATATTGTTACGGTTACTGGATGTGTCGGTCGGTTCCAGGCAGATTTAACCGTAACTCAGTCTAACCTCGGTCCTTATTGGGCTCAATGCTTAACCACCCACATTGGATAGGTATTGTTGTGACTACTGGACAACCGGGCGGGTCCGGGCAAATTTACATCACAACTCAATCCAACCTTGTGTTAAGCATATTCGTATTTTCTAAATTTACATATTTGTCTTTATTTCTGAATATATGTAAATTTGTCAACAATTAAATGTTATGGCCTACATTCCAAGTTTAATATTTTTGGTATAAGAATTTATGCCATTTAAATGCCACCAATTTTGGCATGTGACAAACATGCCAATTTCATATATTTTTATGTCAAGTTTTACTAATATTCCCAACATTACCCCGTTTAAACATTAGACTAACAATCTTAGCCTAATTTTCATTCGCATAGTCTTAACATATAATATTAGGCTAAAAACTTAGCCTAATTTAGCGCACACAAATAGGCATAAGGGAACTCATAAATATAAACATAACATGGTGTAAACTTGGCATTTTTTGGCATAGTCAATATGAACATCGTAGGTGTGAACTTGCAAAATAGCCAACATGAATGTCATAGATGTGAACTTGCAAAATAGTCAATATACATATATGAGAATTTGCAAGATAGCCTAAATCAATTTACATATATTGTGAATTTGCATTGAAATAAGGGTCTAACCAAATAGGTGTCACATGAATTACCATATGATTTAGATAACGTAAGTCTAAACTTGTTTTTGGATCTAGGCATAACATCGAACATCACTAGCACATGACAAGAATATGACATTTTTATAAATATGTATAACTTTATGACAAGGGTGTGAACTAGATCCAACCGCATAACTAATTACAACATGAAACATGTACTAAAGTGGATCTTGACATGGATCAACTTAGAAACTTGTAACTTTTGTATAAACATAAGGGCATGTATATGAACATAACCATTTAAGCATAAAGGTTCTTGCATAAAGTATATACATGAGGTTCTAATCACAAACAACCTATATAATCATATAAACATGAAATAGACAACTTGCTTGTGATGTTGTTGTCATTCTAAAAGTACAATAGGATCAACATCAATCTTAATTATACCACAAACATCCCAATTTCATTCGCAACACAATCATTTCAATACATAGATATTAATTAACATCGTCGTTACATAATAGCACAATTCCACTTCTAATTTACATCGAATCAAGTCTTAGTTTTATTCTCATCGGAAAAACCACTATACTTACAACGAACGACGAACTTGGATTCTGGATTCTAAATTTGATATGCTTTCCTTTGGGTAGACTAACGTTGTTTTGATTCGTGTTTTACTTTAGTATTGGCTTGTCTCTAAGCTTTCTAATTGACGGCCACTTCTAGTTTCTTTCCAGCAGCATGACGGCTTTAGTATTATATTATTTGTGTGAATTTAGGGTTAGACTTGAGTTGTATTTTTAGAATTTTAATCCGATTAGAGTCGTCGATGAAGCTAGAGTGAATCTAGACCATCCATCT
The DNA here is from genome assembly GCA_030737875.1 of Allium sativum. Classification (NCBI taxonomy): domain Eukaryota; kingdom Viridiplantae; phylum Streptophyta; class Magnoliopsida; order Asparagales; family Amaryllidaceae; genus Allium; species Allium sativum. The sequence goes on from CM060923.1 coordinate 650,027,799, forward strand.
CAAGAGAAGCCAATCAGAAAGTGACATGTAAGCCCTAGTGACTCAGCCAAGCCTCAAAAATTGACCAGAACCTGACCAGGCCATCCAGGGCCTGACCAAACAGGGTTTCAGGCATGGGCGCACTTGGCAAGTGCGCCGATGCTAAAATTGTACTGGCACACTTCCCAAGTGCGCCAGTGCAATTTTGTTCTGGCGCACTTCCCAAGTGCGCCAGTGCATTCCGACCCGTTTCTGGTTTTTCTGCCCAACTTCGTTCGTCCATATCTTCTTCATACGATATCCGTTTTACGCAAACTTGGGCTCTATCTCAAACAGAATTTTGAGACAAACGCAATGGCGTAACCCATTTCCCTTAATTCCATCATTTAGAATTAATTATACTTTAATTTGTTAAGTTACAGTTAATAGAAAATTCGGGGTGTTACATTCTCCCCTCCTTAAAGGATTTCGTCCCCGAAATCTTCAAGTCTAGGAGAAAGTAAGTCCTAACATCCAATCGTCCATCTACTCAACCAACAAACACAGGTGTCCATTGTCCTTAAAAGACTTCTAATGCTTTATGATTTATATGCACAGTGTGTGTATATGTAACACCCCGTAGTTCTGTAACACTAAGATTTACAAATCAAGGCAGAATTAAAAGTTAAAATCAAAATCAAGGGAAACGGCCTGTGCCATTGCGTTCGTCTCGGAATTCTACATGAAAACGAGTCCGAGTTTGCGTAAATCGGAGTCCGTATGAGGAAGATATAGCCTCCGGAAGATTCAGCGAAGTTCAAATTTCAAAACAGGTCAAGTTCAAAATTCAAATCGGACCCAGATTGGGCTGGGCGGGAATTTTCCCGCCCAAGGCACCCAGGTCGACTGGGTAGTCGACCTGGGGCACCTAGGTCGACTGGGAAGTCGACCTGGGGGTCGACCCCCCCGCTTTTTCCTGTTTTCTGCACCTGGTTCGTTCTTCTGTATTCGGACGCCCTTCTGACCAGATTCGTTGACTTCTACACTATATAAACAGCCCTGGTCTTCTTCTCTATTCACAATTCTTTTCTATCCTTATGCTGCCTCTGAGAAATAAATAAATAAGTGAGTAAAATAATATATATAAAATAAATCAAGACGAGGAAATGCTGCTAAAAGATTTTCAAGAAGAGGTTCAAGTCAAGCTAGGATTCAAGAGGAGGTTCAAACGACTTCAACGACTGTTTTTCTACGAATCATAGCAACGCCATCTTTTTGTTCTAATCTAATCTCTGTAAGTCAGTTATTTTTAGTTTTGAACGTTTTTCTCTGTTCGTGACATGAAATTAAAGGAATAAAAGAATATGCCAAATCTCTCTCTCTATTCGAATCAGTGCCTATACTCTTGGACCTAATCAAGAACTGTTATGATTCAAGGACAAATGAGACTGTGACTATAAAACTATGGACCTTAAAACCAAATGCCTCTTTGACTATGAACATTGCCTATGACTATGAACATTGCCTATGACTATGGACATTGCCTATGACTATGACTGTGAATATGAGAATTATTTCCCTGACTAAGCCTATGCCTTTGATTAGGAAACATAAACTATTGCTTATGACATAACAAGGACAGTTGTGACTAAACACCTATAATTCATGACTAGGAAAGTGTTGCTTAAGTTTTTGACTGTGAAATTGGGTCTAAACCCAATTATCTACTCTGTCTATTCTTGGTTTTCTTTGGTTTTAGACCTTGGAAATTTACCTATTAAGTTAGGTCTACCCATGTTCTTGAACCTACGTCTCTATTCTGTCTATTCTTGGTTTTCTTTGGTTTTGGACCTTGGGAATTTACCTATTAAGTTAGATGTACCCATGTTCTTGAACCTACGTCGTTATTCAACCCTTTTTATGCCAGTTATTATGTTTATCTTTTGCATAGCATCTTTGGTTCATTCCCTATTTTCTACGGATTTAGATTTATCTATAATCTAGATTGAATCACGATTATACGAACGGTTGGAATACGATTTGGGCAAAATATGAAATTTACTAAAAAGGTAGTTTTTAACTTGGAAATTGGCATAAATTGGGAACACGCATTACGACATGCAAATTGGATAAATTTGACATGAATTATAGGATGTGTAATGTGACGACACGCAATTTCTCTCGATCTGAATCAGTCGTTAAACCGATCTAGACCGTTCGAAACTTCTGATCGTTTGAGAACAAAAAAAACAGAACGCAGACGGAAGAACATTTCATTGTTATTACAACAATTCCATCAGATACAAGAATATACAGAGTATAAATGAATAAATTACATTCTATAAATATCAGAGATTACAATAAATTACATAGCAACGGAAAATAATACAAAGCACAACTGAAGGTGATATACGGATACAGAGCTTTCCGGATATCATTCCAGCTGTAAACCAGGATCCTGTGAATAGAAATCTGCAAAACCAAAACTACTAGCTGCCCGTGCGGAAAATGAGGGCACCCAGAGTTAGGTTAAAACAATAAACTCCAGGTCAGTCATGTGACTGGTGTGAGAACTAAAACAGTTATTACTATTGGTTTTAAAGTTAGGTGAATCAAGGGACCACGCCGTATAATGCGGAACGGGTTTCCTCCCAAGAATACCAGTGCATATCAATAAACAACGTAATGCTTTTTCGAAAAATGAAGCTATTATAAGACCCAGGTCCCATCACACAATGCAACGCAAGCCGGAGGATAGGGTTTTCCCTTATAATAGCCAAACATGTTTGGTACGTTTAAAACAAATCATTTGATACTATAATAAGTGTATAGTGTCAAAACAATTTCAATCATAACTATAAATCATAGGCGGCATAGCTACCATCTACTATGTCTCCATACTAGTTCTACAATTAAAACCGAATTATCACGTATTGGAAATTGGATTCCGTCATGAGTCGAGGCAAGGGGCAAGCTCCTCTCCGCGTTAGAGACACTAGCAAATGCCTCCGGGTTACACACTCTGGGCAACCCCGGATCCTCCAAGGCCGGTCCTCACTTACGTTAGAGGATTAATTATGCCTGAACACACGTTTCCCGGTCCTTACAGACCTATAATCGAGGCGCCTCGCATTCCAACAACCACATAGGTGAAAAGTATATCAATGTCAGGGCTGGTAAGTCACTGACATCACCATAGCTAGAAAGAAACATCATACACTCCTTGGGTCCTTATCCCGTTTTTGACTCATACCGAGGTGTGCGGCTCGCGAATACACGCTATACACAAAGCTACGCCACAAGGGCCGTGCTTTGATCATCAACCACAAGACTTTGCTTTTCAACAGAAGCCTTGATCCATGCAACTCAGCATGCCACACAGGCAATTCATGCCATGCGATTGATATCTATCGATATATAACCTCTAAGCTCGTACGTCTCAGAGAAGGGCGTTAAGCAAGAGAATAAATTCTCCGCCGCCAAACAGATATATATTTAATAGAAATTAATCAACACGGAATAAAATCCAATGTCAGACACACAATCCATTTACAAGTCCGTTCTGGGTCTGAACGGAACCGGAGGCACTTTCCTCGCATATCCATCCATCTCCAAGTACGTCTGGACGACCACCAACTATTTCCATCCTCTTGGGTGTACAGCCCAATCAGGATCGTCAGTAATAATCCAAACGATGTGAAGACTTCCGGTCTTCAACCACCGTCTTCATCTTCGACGTATCGTCGAATCGGTTATTCAGAATGGGTGTAAACCCGGACTTTCCGAACAACCCGCGTATATTAAAAACAAATGTTACACAGACACAACATACGCCTCATTCCAATTCATTAGTCACTAACCGCAGATTAGCAAGAGAACAATTTCCCAAACATTAACCCCGAAGGCCGAAACCAACATCAGATCAATACCCAGGAAACCATTCTTCTTAGCCAACCTACAGCTAGTTTCTAAAGTCCACATTCTTAGGGAAAGGTTCCCATTAATTTTATCCAAGATAAATTCTTTAAAATTTATCCTGTAATCTTCCTTTGGATGTCGTTTCAAACCAAATTATGGTTTTTCTAAACTAGTCGAGATTAGCGAACCACACCGAAGTAATTATTTATTTTATTTCCCAATCCCAACCTATTCATCCCATGAAGCAAAACTGGTAATACTCCATATCTAACACCACGGTGTTATCGGTAAAATTAATTACCATTTCACGTTCAAATCTAATTAAAGATTTAACTATCGCTTTGGAGCAAAACTGGTAATACTCCATTCTCGTTCATTTTCTAAATTTGGAAATTTAGATTACAAATTCACATTTCAATCTAATTGCAGATTCGTTAAAACTCCTTTTACTGGGTTAAAGAACTAGGTGTTATTTAAAACACAGTTCACGACAAACCCAAATCACATTCTATTTATTATCGGGTTAAAGAACTAGTGTTATTTGAAACACAGTTCACGATAAAGCCATTTCAAATCCAATCAAATATATTAGGAATTCCAATTACTTAAAACCCCTTTTTAAATCTAATTTATTTATTTAAAAATAAAAACCCGGGTTTTAAATTGAGTTCAAACTAGTTCATTTCGATAAAAATTCATTTTTATCTTTTCAAATATGGAGTTTTTCACCCCAATTTTTCTCAAATCATTTCTTATGATTTTACATAAATTATTACTATTTTTAATAATTTTATCAAGGCCCGTACAGTCGATTTCCATCAATGGCCATCGAACTGCACTTACATCGACCTTTTTCGAATTTGGTTTGGACGTAACTCCAAATCCAACCGTTAGATTTCAAATTCCTAAGATTCGCTAGAAAGCTCTTTTCGATACGAACCCAACGGATCCGGTTTTAGGAGAATCCGACGGTCGGATCTCCCGTAATATCCGTTTGAAATAAATGGTCGAAATTCACGAACTGCCGCGGCGCGGCGCGTTCTATTCAGGCCATTATATTATATATATAATATATATTTCGTCGATTATTATTTAAAACGAATTTTATACATCATTTTAAATTCGTTTCAAAAACAATTTCAACTTCCATTTCAATTCAAATCAAAATTGAATTCTTCTTTGTAAATTCGTTTTAAAATTCATTTCTATTCAATTCAAATTTCAATTCAATTTGAATTCATTTCAATTTGCTTTCAATTCAATTTGAATTCGTTTCAATTCGATTCAATTCCAAAGTCGTTTCAATTCGATTCAATTCCAAAGTCGTTTTCTATTCGATTCAATTCAAATTGGTTTTCTATTCGATTCAATTCAAATTGGTTTTCTATTCGATTCAATTCAAATTGGTTTTCTATTCGATTCAATTCAAATTGGTTTTCTATTCGATTCAATTCAAATTGGTTTTCTATTCGATTCAATTCAAATTGGTTTTCTATTCGATTCAATTCAAATTGGTTTTCTATTCGATTCAATTCAAATTGGTTTTCTATTCGATTCAATTCAAATTGGTTTTCTATTCGATTCAAATCAAATTGGTTTTCTATTCAATTCAATTTCAATTCAATTTATATTCCATTCATTCCGTTTTCTATTTGAATCAAATTCATTATATATTCAATTTATTTTCTATTCAATTTGATTCAAATTTTATTTCAAAATATGTGTTTTCGAAATCACTTTTCAATATTCATTTTAAAATGAATAAAATCGATATAAATATCGTTCACGTCAAAATGGCGTCAATCTAACCAACACGGCTTCATATATTTCTATTTTCAAATATTCTATTCAACAAATGAATATTTATTTTTGTCAACACACGACTAATCTCAACGAATGAGTACTGTCCACGTGTGACTATTTTTGTTAAATTATTTCGTTCAACACATGACTAATCTCAACGGATGAGTACAGTCAACACATGAACCTTTATTTTATATTGATAAAGATGTAAATTTTATTATTAAAATATTTCGTTCAACACATGACTAATCTCAACGGATGAGTGCAGTCAACACATGAACCTTTATTTTATATTGATAAAGATGTAAATTTTATTATTAAAATATTTCGTTCAACACATGACTAATCTCAACGGATGAGTGCAGTCAACACATGAACCTTTATTTTATAATATTCTTTATTTTTCAAATTGGAATGAGGCCCAATCAATTACCGTATAAAGTTAATTATTTGGATTCCATACAACACATGTATATAATAGCATCGAAAAATAATCAACCATCAACCAAAGTGCACCACACTGTATAAGCATCAAATATAGATATCTAACGCTTATAACAGCCTGTCAATCAATCGATCGACATATTTAATCAATCAGGATGAGTGAACTTCAAATTTCATCCCAACACCCGTGTGGGGTTTCAAACAATCAAACACATATTTTATTTGTGCAGTTGGGCGATGTGTAAAATTTATCGACCCAATCAATGTCATTCAAATAGGTGTACATAAACAAACCGTCCGGTTTGTAAATGAATATTTATTTATTCACATTCACGTTAAAAAAAATATTTTTAACGATAAAATATTTTATTTCAACATATGAATTTCTATCCAGTTCATTCTTTAAATAAAATGATATTTTTCTTTTTCTAACTTATTTTAGGAAATTTCGGCGGCATAACAGCACGATACTAGAAACGGGACGAGGCCTAGCCTTATCCCCGGTCTAGTGAAGGCCCACGCCATTCACACATCAATCAAATCCATTCATTTCAACAAACAATTCAAATTTCAATCAAATAATCTAACTAATTTTTGCAATCCAACAAACAAGTCCATGGTCTGTGGACGATTGTGTCGGGTGCTACTAAACACCGTCTGCATCCTAGTATATATATATATAACTAGAAAATGAAATTGAAAGGTGAGAAATTCTCACCAATAGCTATCCAATCCCACGACTCTTCATTTAGAGAAAGTCTTCGTCGTTATCGCATCTTCGTCATCTTCGTTGCCCGTAGCCACTACATATATAAAAATCACACATTTTTATATTTTGATGTCTTTAAAATAAAAATCACATTTTTATTTATTCACTTTCACTTTAAAATTCATATTTTTATAATCGTTTCATAATTTAAAAAAAATGAATTTTCACTTCGCTATTCAATATATAAAAATCGAATTTTTACTTTGCTATTCAATATATAAAAATCTAATCTTGTTCATAAATAAAAATCAACTCTTTGTTTATTCGAAAATCTTGTCTTTCTATATTTTCTTCAAAATCAAGTCTCTTACATTTTAGAAATCAAATCCTTTATGACAGTAAAAATCAATCCTTTCATATATTAAAATCATATGTCTACTATATAAAAGGAAAAAAAAATGAGTGTTTTCTAATCTAAGGCTTTAAACAAATGAAGATAATCAACAAAAAAAAAGAAAAAAAAAAGGAAAAGCTTACAGTAAAAAGCGGGTGTGGGGCTGTGGTTCATCGTTGGAGGGGCGGAGGCTCGCGCAGGGGGAGGGGATGGTGGTTGCAGCCGGCGGCGGGTCTTCAGGGGACGGAGGCGCTCGTTTTGGGTCCGGGTTTCGGGGGTTAGAGGGGGAAAGAGCGTAGAGAGGAGGGAGGAAGGAGAACGGTCGGAGGAGGAGGGGGTTGCGCCCCACCGTGGTGGCGCCTGTTAGGGGGGGCGACGGTGGAAACCGATCTGGGAGGGAGCGGTTTTGGGAAAAAGGGGGAATAGCGTGTTCTGAGAGGATAAGGGCTTGAGGAGGGATTATATTATATTTATTTAATTATTTAATTTCACCGCAAAAAGCAACTTTTATTTTCGACCTCAAAACGAGGCCCACCGCCTGTCGCCCACAGCGTTTTACCCCACTTCGAACACAATGGGATATGTATCGCAAGCTGATTTGATCGTCTCAATCAGTTTTCGTCAAAATCAACATTTAAATTACTATATTGAATTTTAAACGTACATTTCAATTTACCGGGTCACATACTAACTAGAAAAATTCCAGAAAAATATTTTCTAACTTCGTATTGACGATACGGTCCTAAGAAAACTAATTTCGTCGAATTCTGAGACCGTTGGAAAAATGGCCATTTTCCAGTCGATTAAAATCAACTGAAACTGGTCAAATGCGTTTTCCTTTGCTACGCTCACATATTGATTCGAAAAATTATGAAATTTGGAACCTAGCAATAATTTGACACTGCGGATCTAACAAAAGTGGTTTCGTCGAAATCCGAGGTCGCTTGCAAAATTTCCATTTTTAAGGGCCTGAATTCCATAGCGACTATTCAGAATTTTCAACTGAACATATCTTTTGATCCCCGCTATGAAATTTTGATTTTTCGGATTCGTTGGAAAGATATCATCAAATAGATCCTACTATTTTTGGTTTCACTAAAATCCGGATTGTTTTGCACCCGGTACGTTCAATTGAAGTTTGAAATCGAATTATCGAACTACCGCGCCATTTTCAATTCCTATATATAATTATATATAAATATTTATATTCTAACGACGACGCGTATAATATATACGTTCTAAATATATATTCAAAATAAATTTTCGTCGATATTATTTAAAATAATCCATTTTAAATATTCAAAATTCGCTAAATTTGCCAAAATAAAAATTTTAAACTGGCCCAGATTTTCGGGTTATTACAATCTCCCCCACTTAAAACTTTTCGTCCCCGAAAAGGAACAAAGTCGAAAGTTGTTAGATTATTCGACTCTACGTTCGATCTGGTTTGCATTCTCCAACTTTTTAGTTTCTGAGAATTTTCAAATTTTCAAAAATTTGGCTAACACCCTAAATTTTCGAAAATTTTTGCCATAACCTCCCCTGCACCGGGAGGCACGGGAAAATCCCGAAATTGCCATATAGGCCTTCTGATATCAAAAAGAAAAAGAAAAAGCCAAGCGGCTAGCCAATAGGCTCATAAAATCATCATCACCCAAACAAAACAGTAAATTATATAGCAAACCTGTACCTATTTGTCGGGCAAACAAATTTTATTCTTCGGCTCTAGCCTCCTTGCTATGACCTGTTCAATGTAAGTACATGTATATGCAAGCAAATGCGACCAATTTTCAATACAATTCAATATTTGACTAAATTAGGCATAATGGTTCAAAATTTATCGAACAAATAAACAAACAACACAAACATCAATCAATTAGTGAATTAGAGTTTCAAATTCATAATTTTGATACATATACAGAAAATCATGTTTTGGTGCCAATTCACAACAATGTGTTCTAACTATATAAGTTTTGGTTCTCACACCAGTCTAATTGAAATATATAGATATCACACCTTCGTCACACGAATATAAATTCTGACGACGAGTACTCAACCATCAGAATCATCTTCGGGCCACTAGAGTATGATTCTATATCTATCCAGTATATTAAAACTTCGAATATACGTTCATGACGCGTATATGCAAAATCTTTATATAGTGGATTGTCCATATTCAAAATAAATAAATAATCAAATACGTTTAAAACGATTTAAATTTCAAAACAAAGTTGTTTTCATTTGAAAAATATACTCTTCACACTCGTTCTAGGATACTACTGATCCTATCTCTAACGAGTCATTCTAATTGGATATTACTAATCCAATATCTGATGAATTCTTTCGTATGGTTCTAATGTGTCTTGTTCTCGAGCTCTGTAAACCAAAGCTCTGATACCAAATGTGATGACACGCAATTTCGCTCGATCTGAATCAGTCGTTAAACCGATCTAGACCGTTCGAAACCCCTGATCGTTTGAGAACAAAACAAAACAGAACGCAGACGGAAGAACATTTCATTGTTATTACAACAATTCCATCAGATACAAGAATATACAGAGTATAAATGAATAAATTACATTCTATAAATATCATAGATTACAATAAATTATATAGCAACGGAAAATAATACAAAGCACAACTGAAGGTGATATACGGATACAGAGCTTTCCGGATATCATTCCAGCTGTAAACCAGGATCCTGTGAATATAAATCTGCAAAACCAAAACTAGTAGCTGCCCGTGCGGAAAATGAGGGCACCCAGAGTTTAGGTTAAAACAATAAACTCCAGGTCAGTCATGTGACTGGTGTGAGAACTAAAACAGTTATTAATATTGGTTTTAAAGTTAGGTAAATCAAGGGACCACGCCGTATAACGCGGAACGGGTTTCCTCCCAAGAATATCAGTGCATATCAATAAACAACGTAATGCTTTTTCGAAAAATGAAGCTATTATAAGACCCAGGTCCCATCACACAATGCAACGCAAGCCGGAGGATAGGGTTTTCCCTTATAATAGCCAAACATGTTTGGTACGTTTAAAACAAATCATTTGATACTATAATAAGTGTATAGTGTCAAAACAATTTCAATCATAACTATAAATCATAGGCGGCATAGCTACCATCTACTATGTCGCCATACTAGTTCTACAATTAAAACCGAATTATCACGTATTGGAAATTGGATTCCGTCATGAGTCGAGGCAAGCGGCAAGCTCCTCTCCGCGTTCGAGACACTCTAGCGAATGCCTCCGGGTTACACACTCTGGGCAACCCCGGATCCTCCAAGGCCGGTCCTCACTTACGTTAGAGGATTAATTATGCCTGAACACACGTTTCCCGGTCCTTACAGATCTATAATCGAGGCGCCTCGCATTCCAACAACCAGATAGGTGAAAAGTATATCAATGTCAGGGCTGGTAAGTCACTGACATCACTATAGCTAGAAAGAAACGTCATGCACTCCTTGGGTCCTTATCCCGTTTTTGACTCATACCGAGGTGTGAGGCTCGCGAATACACGCTATACACAAAGCTACGCCACAAGGGCCGTGCTTTGATCATCAACCACAAGACTTTGCTTTTCAACAGAAGCCTTGATCCATGCAACTCAGCATGCCACACAGGCAATTCATGCCATGCGATTGATATCTATCGATATATAACCTCTAAGCTCGTACGTCTCAGAGAAGGGCGTTAAGCAAGAGAATAAATTCTCCGCCGCCAAACAGATATATATTTAATAGAAATCAATCAACATGGAATAAAATCCAATGTCAGACACACAATCCATTTACAAGTCCGTTCTGGGTCTGAACGGAACCGAAGGCACTTTCCTCGCATATCCATCCATCTCCAAGTACGTCTGGACGACCACCAACTATTTCCATCCTCTTGGGTGTACAGCCCAATCAGGATCGTCAGTAATAATCCAAACGATGTGAAAACTTCCGGTCTTCAACCACCGTCCTCATCTTCGACGTATCGTCGAATCGGTTATTCAGAATGGGTGTAAACCCGGACTTTCCGAACAACCCGCGTATATTAAAAACAAATGTTACACAAACACAACATACGCCTCATTCCAATTCATTAGTCACTAACCGCAGATTAGCAAGAGAACAATTTCCCAAACATTAACCCCGAAGGCCGAAACCAACATCAGATCAATACCCAGGAAACCATTCTTCTTAGCCAACCTACAGCTAGTTTCTAAATTCCACATTCTTAGGGAAAGGTTCCCATTAATTTTATCCAAGATAAATTCTTTAAAATTTATCCTGTAATCTTCCTTTGGATGTCGTTTCAAACCAAATTATGGTTTTTCTAAACTAGTCGAGATTAGCGAACCACACCGAAGTAATTATTTATTTTATTTCCCAATCCCAACATATTCATCCCATGAAGCAAAACTGGTAATACTCCATATCTAACACCACGGTGTTATCGGTAAAATTAATTACCATTTCACGTTCAAATCTAATTAAAGATTTAACTATCGCTTTGGAGCAAAACTGGTAATACTCCATTCTCGTTCATTTTCTAAATTTGGAAATTTAGATTACAAATTCACATTTCAATCTAATTGCAGATTCGTTAAAACTCCTTTTACTGGGTTAAAGAACTAGGTGTTATTTAAAATACAGTTCACGACAAACCCAAATCACATTCTGTTTATTATCGGGTTAAAGAACTAGTGTTATTTGAAACACAGTTCACGATAAAGCCATTTCAAATCCAATCAAATATATTAGGAATTCCGATTATTTAAAACCCCTTTTTAAATCTAATTTATTTATTTAAAAATAAAAACCCGGGTTTTAAATTGAGTTCAAACTAGTTCATTTCGATAAAAATTCATTTTTATCTTTTCAAATATGGAGTTTTTCACCCTAATTTTTCTCAAATCATTTCTTATGATTTTACATAAATTATTACTATTTTTAATAATTTTATCAAGGCCCGTACAGTCGATTTCCATCAATGGCCATCGAACTGCACTTACACCGACCTTTTTCGAATTTGGTTTGGACGTATCTCCAAATCCAACCGTTAGATTTCAAATTCCTAATATTCGCTAGAAAGCTCTTTTCGATACGAACCCAACGGTTCCGGTTTTAGGAGAATCCGACGGTCGGATCTCCCGTAATATCCGTTTGAAATAAATGGTCGAAATTCACGAACTGCCACGGCGCGGCGCGTTCTATTCAGGCCATTATATTATATATATAATATATATAATATATATTTCGTCGATTACTATTTAAAACGAATTTTATACATCATTTTAAATTCGTTTCAAAAACAATTTCAACTTCCATTTCAATTCAAATCAAAATTGAATTCTTCTTTATAAATTCGTTTTAAAATTCATTTCTATTCAATTCAAATTTCAATTCAATTTGAATTCATTTCAATTTGCTTTCAATTCAATTTGAATTCGTTTCAATTCGATTCAATTCCAAAGTCGTTTTCTATTCGATTCAATTCAAATTGGTTTTCTATTCGATTCAATTCAAATTGGTTTTCTATTCGATTCAATTCAAATTGGTTTTCTATTCGATTCAATTCAAATTGGTTTTCTATTCGATTCAATTCAAATTGGTTTTCTATTCGATTCATTTCAAATTGGTTTTCTATTCGATTCAATTCAAATTGGTTTTCTATTCGATTCAATTAAAATTGGTTTTCTATTCGATTCAATTCAAATTGGTTTTCTATTCGATTCAATTCAAATTGGTTTTCTATTCGATTCAATTCAAATTGGTTTTCTATTCGATTCAAATCAAATTGGTTTTCTATTCAATTCAATTTCAATTCAATTTATATTCCATTCATTCCGTTTTCTATTTGAATCAAATTCATTATATATTCAATTTATTTTCTATTCAATTTGATTCAAATTTTATTTCAAAATATGTGTTTTCGAAATCACTTTTCAATATTCATTTTAAAATGAATAAAATCAATATAAATATCATTCACGTCAAAATGGCGTCAATCTAACCAACACGGCTTCATATATTTCTATTTTCAAATATTCTATTCAACAAATGAATATTTATTTTTGTCAACACACGACTAATCTCAACGAATGAGTACTGTCCACGTGTGACTAGTTTTGTTAAATTATTTCGTTCAACACATGACTAATCTCAACGGATGAGTACAGTCAACACATGAACCTTTATTTTATATTGATAAAGATGTAAATTTTATTATTAAAATATTTCGTTCAACACATGACTAATCTCAACGGATGAGTGCAGTCAACACATGAACCTTTATTTTATATTGATAAAGATGTAAATTTTATTATTAAAATATTTCGTTCAACACATGACTAATCTCAACGGATGAGTGCAGTCAACACATGAACCTTTATTTTATAATATTCTTTATTTTTCAAATTGGAATAAGGCCCAATCAATTACCATATAAAGTTAATTATATGGATTCCATACAACACATGTATATAATAGCATTGAAAAATAATCAACCATCAACCAAAGTGCACCACACTGTATAAGCATCAAATATAGATATCTAACGCTTATAACAGCCTGTCAATCAATCGATCGACATATTTAATCAATCAGGATGAGTGAACTTCAAATTTCATCCCAACACCCGTGTGGGGTTTCAAACAATCAAACACATATTTTATTTGTGCAGTTGGGCGATGTGTAAAATTTATCGACCCAATCAATGTCATTCAAATAGGTGTACATAAACAAACCGTTCGGTTTGTAAATGAATATTTATTTATTCACATTCACGTTAAAAAAAATATTTTTAACGATAAAATATTTTATTTCAACATATGAATTTCTATCCAGTTCATTCTTTAAATAAAATGATATTTTTCCTTTTCTAACTTATTTTAGGAAATTTCGGCGGCATAACGGCACGATACTAGAAACGGGACGAGGCCTAGCCTTATCCCCGGTCTAGTGAAGGCCCACGCCATTCACACATCAATCAAATCCATTCATTTCAACAAACAATTCAAATTTCAATCAAATAATCTAACTAATTTTTGCAATCCAACAAACAAGTCCATGGTCTGTGGACGATTGTGTCGGGTGCTACTAAACACCGTCTGCATCCTAGTATATATATATAACTAGAAAATGAAATTGAAAGGTGAGAAATTCTCACCAATAGCTATCCAATCCCACGACTCTTCATTTAGAGAAGTCTTCGTCGTTATCGCATCTTCGTCATCTTCGTTGCCCGTAGCCACTACATATATAAAAATCACACATTTTTATATTTTGATGTCTTTAAAATAAAAATCACATTTTTATTTATTCACTTTCACTTTAAAAATCATATTTTTATAATCGTTTCATAATTAAAAAAAAACGAATTTTCACTTCGCTATTCAATATATAAAAATCGAATTTTTACTTTGCTATTCAATATATAAAAATCTAATCTTGTTCATAAATAAAAATCAACTCTTTGTTTATTCGAAAATCTTGTCTTTCTATATTTTCTTCAAAATCAAGTCTCTTACATTTTAGATATCAAATCCTTTATGACAGTAAAAATCAATCCTTTCATATATTAAAATCATATGTCTACTATATAAAAGGAAAAAAAATGAGTGTTTTCTAATCTAAGGCTTTAAACAAATGAAGATAATCAACAACAAAAAAAAGGAAAAGCTTACAGTAAAAAGCGGGTGTGGGGCTGTGGTTCATCGTTGGAGGGGCGGAGGCTCGCGCAGGGGGAGGGGATGGTGGTTTCAGCCGGCGGCGGGTCTTCAGGGGACGGAGGCGCTCGTTTTGGGTCCGGGTTTCGGGGGTTAGAGGGGGAAAGAGCGTAGAGAGGAGGGAGGAAGGAGAACGGTCGGAGGAGGAGGGGGTTGCGCCCCACCTTGGTGGCGCCTGGAAGGGGGGGGGGCGACGGTGGAAACCGATCTGGGAGGGAGCGGTTTTGGGAAAAAGGGGGAATAGCGTGTTCTGAGAGGATAAGGGCTTGAGGAGGGATTATATTATATTTATTTAATTATTTAATTTCACCGCAAAAAGCAACTTTTATTTTCGACCTCAAAACGAGGCCCACCGCCTGTCGCCCATAGCGTTTTACCCCCATTCCGAACACAATGGGATATGTATCGCAAGCCGATTTGATCGTCTCAATCAGTTTTCGTCAAAATCAACATTTAAATTACTATTTTGAATTTTAAACGTACATTTCAATTTACCGGGGTAACATACTAACTAGAAAAATTCCAGAAAAATATTTTCTAACTTTGTATTGACGATACGGTCCTAACAAAACTAATTTCGTCGAATTCTGAGACCGTTGGAAAAATGGCCATTTTCCAGTCGATTAAAATCAACTGAAACTGGTCAAACGCGTTTTCCTTTGCTATGCTCACATATTGATTCGAAAAATTATGAAATTTGGAACCTAGCAATAATTTGACACTGCGGATCTAACAAAAGTGGTTTCGTCGAAATCCGAGGTCGCTTGCAAAATTTCCATTTTTAAGGGCCTGAATTCCATAGCGACTATTCAGAATTTTCAACTGAACATATCTTTTGATCCCCGCTATGAAATTTTGATTTTTCGTATTCGTTGGAAAGATATCATCAAATAGATCCTACTGTTTTTGGTTTCACTAAAATCCGGATTGTTTTGCACCCGGTACGTTCAATTGAAGTTTGAAATCGAATTATCGAACTACCGCGCCATTTTCAATTCCTATATATAATTATATATAAATATTTATATTCTAACGACGACGCGTATAATATATACGTTCTAAATATATATTCAAAATAAATTTTTGTCGATATTATTTAAAATAATCCATTTTAAATATTCAAAATTCGCTAAATTTGCCAAAATAAAAATTTTAAACTGGCCCAGATTTTCGGGTTATTACATGTAATTTGAATCAAGCATTGGCGCGTAAATCTAGCATTGGCATGTAATTTGGCACGGTAAGTATATTAGCATAAATTTGAAATTGGCCATAATTGGGAGTAATTGGCAGGTTTAGCAAAATCATGGTTAGTGACACTTAATTTGGTATAATTTACATACCAAAAAGCATAAATAAGATTTAGAGGGGGAAATGGGCCATAAGAATGAATTTTGACAATTTACATTAAAAGGGAAATTAGGAAATAAGTAAATTAGGAATAATTTACTTATAGAATTTGTCCTAAATGAGAAAATACAAATTTAGACAAATTAAAGGTTTATTAACGACATCTCTTTTAATAACACACCAGAAAGTTCTAGGGTGACAAAGAGGATAGTGTCTAGGCTCGGGTTTGGAAAATACAAGTTTCCTGCTCTCCCTGACTGATTCGACGGACGGAATGGTTACTTTCAAAACCTGATTTGAAAATTAATCAAAACCCTTTGAACTCAGAAAACACGAATATGCCTAACCCGAGGTTAGACTGAGTTGCGATGTAAACCTGCCCGGAACCAACCGGCACATCCAGTAATCGCAACAATATCTGTCTAATGTGAGTGGTAGCGGGTTTAATTTATTTAGTTAAAGCTAGAACAAGAATGCTAGGGTTAAGTTAACTAAGACACTTAACCAATTCAACATGATAACAAGACTGGTAGGTGGGGTTTGGTTCATACAATTAAGCTAGAATGGGAGGGTTAAGTCCATAGGAACACTTAACCAACTTAGCACAGTTAAGCTAGAACGGAGGGCTAAGTCCATAGGGACACTTAACCAAACTCGTGGTAACAAGCCAAGATTTGTAGAGGTTAAGTAACTAAGAAAACACTTAGCCAAATTACCATGTTAACTAGTCTAGAAAGTGGGGTTAAGTAAAGTAAATACACTTAGCCAAATTAACATGTTAACTAGACTAGAGGTTGGGGTTAAGTAAGATTTAATACACTTAGCCAATTTGATATGTTAGCTGGGCTAGACCGTAGGGTTAAGTAAACTTGAACACTTAACCATCAGATTGTGATAAAGGAATAGGGTTAAGTCTAAAACATGAAGGGATAATACTTAACCATTAATAACATGTTAGTTAAAACAGACGGGCAAGGTTAAGTTAAAAAGGAACACTGAACCAATACAGGGTGAATGGATAGGTTTAAGTAATAAGAAATACTTAACCAATATAACTTGGTTTGTGGTGGGGTTAAGTCAACATGAATTACTGATAACACTTAACCAGTTTGATAGGATAAATGAAGAGGGTTAAGTCGGCTTGAATTGACTAATGACACTTAACCAATCCAAATTGACGGGAAAGGGAACTAAGTAGTAAACCTTAGTTAAGAAAACAACGATTCTGGAAACTAAGTGGTAAATCTTAGTTAGTAGAACTAAGTATTAATTCTTAGTATAACACGGGAAGGAGCGAATGTCCGTCTGAGTAAAAAGAAGGCTCCAACTAATTGGGTTACGAAGCCCGAGGCTTCGAGGGGACATGAGGGTACTCTTGGTATCCCTCTGTGAGGCTGCAGATGATCCTCCTGGGCTCACAGAGGTTAAGGTCTGCGTAGAAGAACCAGGGGTATGCCTTGGTTGCAATATATGGCAACCTAAAGACTAGGATGGACCGGCGTGATTCGGCGAGAAAACGGTAGCCCTGTGATATCAACTCGTCGTCTACCATCCATCTTGAGTCAGTCGAGATACGTGAAGCGGAAAGGCGGAGAACTCCAAAAGACCATATACTTGCTATCTAGTTATGGGTGAGGATGGCCATAGGATAGTAGGGCACCAGGGGCCGGCGTATAGTTCTCATTTTTCAAGGTGGGCCTTTCATTAGTTGAGGGAGGGGTCAAGTGGGACCATAGCCACTGGAACAAAAACAGACCTTAGTATCTACATCGGCAGATATCTGAAAGCTCCCGACCGAGTTCTGTATTCCTTGACTTGCCCTGACACAGGACTCGGACTGCACATTACAGGACATGTGCATCTAGACAAGCGATAACGGTTCGCGATACATGCGTGGGGAAGTATAGGAACATATACCACTCTAGGTAGTGTGTCCTAGACTTGGGGGCATCGATTGGACTAGGGGGCATAAACCCTGAATCCGAGAAGCGTTCAGCAGATAGCGTAAACTCTAGTTGAACTAGAAAGCACTTGATAGAAAACCCTAGATTAGATCTAGGTAACAAATAATAAATGTATGCCTGAAGGCAATGGAAACTACAGGGATTGGGATCACGTTATCGTTACTAGTTGGGACACTAGTTAGGCGGTGCAGAGATATAGAAACCAGTATAACAAGGAAATAACGAAGCGGCGAAAGTATTAGAGCATATCCAGTTTATCTTAGCTTAACATATCTTGTGTTAATCTTGTCTAATCTTGCCAACCCTATCATCATGGTGTTATCTTGTATTCAGTTAATTCATGTCGTTTTGTTTTCCCATGTTCACATGCTAGAAGTTACTGAACTTACTCAGGCTTTATGTCTGACTCTGTTTTTCTTTCGTCTTCTTTTCTTTCGTTCCCCCCCCCAGGTAGTAAAGGAGGGAATAGTATAGCTCAGGTTAAGTTGGACTGTCACTCTTTCCCAACTTGAAGGTTTGTCGAAGTTTGCTTGGATTCTCTTTTCAGATGCTATGGCTGGCTCTAGCTAAAGTTGGGGAATATAAATGTTGTTTTATGCTTCTTTATTTTGTAAGACCGATGATACTCTGATATTGTAAAGAAATCATTGTACAAACTATTTTATCAATAAAGCAAAGTTTATTTTCCGCTGTATAATTTCTGTCTGTCTTGTAATTTATCTGCATCTTTTACCCTAAATGCTCCACAGAACTTAGTGCATTCCCTTTGTGAGTGACACTAACAGATGTGGGGTGTTACACGTGGTATCAGAGCTGAAGGTTACCAGATCAGATAAAGGATTTGAAAAATTATTTTAAAAATGGTTTTAAAAGAAGAATTTTCAAAAGAAAAGATTTGTTTTAAAGGCATATTCCCCAAAGCCATACGCACTATCTTCTCTTCCTCTGTTTGAATTCTTGTCTCCTTCTTTCTTGAGTCTCTGGGGCTCCTATCTTTCTGGGAGGTAACCTCATCATTAGGCGAAGTCGTGCCTGGCTTCCATCCATAGCCGTAGTTGTTCCAACTGCGGTTAGTTTTCTTTCAAGCTTAGTAGGTTTTTCTGTACGATGGAAGCAGCTTTCGAGAGATTTGTCAACATGACTACACACGAAAGGAGATGAGGAGTTTGGCAAAGGAGCACAACCCTAGGATGAGGATTTCATGGATGTAGATTTAGCTCACAAAGGAGGAAGGAATTATAAAACCTAAGACAAGAGGAAGTATCTTTACTAGGGTATGATAGGGCATATAATTAAGGACAAGGGCAAGAATGAGGAACAAGATTTTCAAAAGGGCAAGTACATACTTCCACTACCAAGCGTACCTAGGAGTAAGGCCGTAAAGTTCTGTTGGGAGAGTCTAGTTTTGTTGTTCGTACTCTTTCGGTTTTAGCGCTTCGCATTTGTTCATATCCACTTCCATAGTTGAGTCTCTGCACCTTAGTACTTGTATAGTAGAAAGATCCCACTAGAATCTCAAATCCAATTGGTGGTCCGACTAGTTTATTTTTGGTTACTAGGGATTTGAGAATAGCTATCGAGTTTGCTTATATCATCTCACGTAGATCGTCTAAATTCAGAGGAGATATTCCTTGGGTGCTTGTCTGATATTGGTTTAGGCCTTTGGGGTTTGTACTTGAGGAATGTTGAGTTCGACTAGGATGGTTTTGCATGAGAGATGAATAGTTGTGGCAGGCACTCCAAAAAGCACGTAGCAACCTTTCGACCCTTATAGTTATGGCATGGCGGATAAGAGGGAGACCTCTAATCATCTTAGTGCGTATACTTAGTACCGTGATTGACATCTGTTTATTTTGGAAATGGATATCATAAACTTCACAATCGTAAAGTTAAATTAGTTAAGATATAGTGGAGTAAAGCTCAAGAGGGCTAGATACTAGCATCATACCCTTAAGGGTGCATCCTTGATTTCTTTGTTTAGGAGCTTTACGCATAATTGTTTCTCTCTTTCCAAAGTATATCCTCTAGGTCGTATCTTCGATCCTTTTGGTAGAAGCCAATGGATGTAAACATGTGTTTGAAACATGTTATGGTTGGTGGTTGCAAGTGGTTGCTAATGGTTGCTCGTGGATCCATATGCATACGTATTAGGCACTAGCTCGGTTCAGACGCTTTCATATTGCATTTACAGATATGTATTTGTTTGTAAGTTGAGCTTGATATGGTATCATATGGATGTTGCATATGGATGAATGGCTATGCACACATGTAGCATTTACATAACTAGGGATGCTTGCATACATGATTGGACGCATGGCACTGACATGATTCGCATTAAGGAGGTCAACTGAATCAGTAGACCGCCTGATTTTGCATTAGATAAAGACATATACACACACTATGCATATGAGCATGAAAGCTTTAGAAATCTTTCAAGGACAATGGATGCCTGTGATTGAATGGTTGAGTAGATAGGTGATTGGATGGTAGGACAATTCTTCCTAACTTGAAGATTTCGGGGACGAAATCCTTTTAAGTGGGGGAGAATGTAACACCCCGTAGTTCTGTAACACTAAGATTTACAAATCAAGGCAGAATTAAAAGTTAAAATCAAAATCAAGGGAAACGGGCTGTGCCATTGCGTTCATCTCGGAATTCTGCATGAAAACGAGTCCGAGTTTGTGTAAATTGGAGTCCGTATGAGGAAGATATGGCCTCCGGAAGATTTAGCGAAGTTCAAATTTCAAAACAGGTCAACTTCAAAATTCAAATCGGACCCAGATTGGGCTGGGCGGGAATTTTCCCGCCCAAGGCACCCAGGTCGATTGGGTAGTCGACCTGGGTCACCCAGGTCGACTGGGTAGTCGACCTGGTACTAGTCGACCTGGGGGTCGACCCCTCCCCCCTTTTTCCTGTTTTCTGCACCTGGTTCGTTCTTCTGTATTCGGACGCCCTTCTGACTAGATTCGTTGACTTCTACACTATATAAACAGCCCTGGTCTTCTTCTCTATTCATAATTCTTTTCTATCCTTATGCTGCCTCTGAGAAATAAATAAATAAGTGAGTAAAATAATATATATAAAATAAATCAAGACGAGGAAATGCTGCTAAAAGATTTTCAAGAAGAGGTTCAAGTCAAGCTAGGATTCAAGAGGAGGTTCAAATGACTTCAACGATTGTTTTTCTACGAATCATAGCAACGCCATCATTCTGCTCTAATCTAATCTCTGTAAGTCAGTTATTTTTAGATTTGAACGTTTTTCTCTGTTCATGACATGAAATTAAAGGAATAAAAGAATATGCCAAATCTCTCTCTCTCTATTCGAATCTGTGCCTATACTCTTGGACCTAATCAAGAACTGTTATGATTCAAGGACAAATGAGACTGTGACTATGAAACTATAGACCTTAAAACCATATGCCTCTTTGACTATGAACATTGCCTATGACTATGAACATTGCCTATGACTATGGACATTGCCTATGACTATGACTGTGACTATGAGAATTATTTCCCTGACTAAGCCTATGCCTTTGATTAGGAAACATAAACTATTGCCTATGACATAACAAGGACAATTGTGACTAAACACCTATGATTCATGACTAGGAAAGTGTTGCTTAAGTTTTTGACTGTGAAATTGGGTCTAAACCCAATTATCTACTCTGTCTATTCTTGGTTTTCTTTGGTTTTAGACCTTGGAAATTTACCTATTAAGTTAGGTCTACCCATGTTCTTGAACCTACGTCTCTATTCTGTCTATTCTTGGTTTTCTTTGGTTTTGGACCTTGGGAATTTACCTATTAAGTTAGATGTACCCATGTTCTTGAACCTACGTCGTTATTCAACCCTTTTTATGCCAGTTATTATGTTTATCTTTTGCATAGCATCTTTGGTTCATTCCCTATTTTCTACGGATTTAGATTTATCTATAATCTAGATTGAATCACGATTATACGAACGGTTGGAATACGATTTGGGCAAAATATGAAATTTACTAAAAAGGTAGTTTTTAACTTGGAAATTGGCATAAATTGGGAACACGCATTACGACATGCAAATTGGATAAATTTGACATGAATTATAGGATGTGTAATTTGAATCTAGCATTGGCGTGTAAATCTAGCATTTACATGAATTGTGAACTAGAGTAATAAGTCTAGTTTGACATGAATTAGAATGTTAAATCAGAATTGGATTAGCTAATTTGGCACGGTAAGTATATTAGCATAAATTTGAAATTGGCCATAATTGGGAGTAATTGGCAGGTTTAGCAAAATCATGGTTAGTGACGCATAATTTGGTATAGTTTACATACCAAAAAGCATAAATAAGATTTAGAGGGGGAAATGGGCCATAAGAATGAATGTTGACAATTTACATTAAAAGGGAAATTAGGAAATAAGTAAATTAGGAATAATTTACTTATAGAATTTGTCCTGAATGAGAAAATACAAATTTAGAAAAATTAAAGGCTTATTAACGACATCTCTTTTAATAACACACCAGAAAGTTCTAGGGTGACAGAGAGGATAGTGTCTTGGCTTGGGTTTGGAAAATACAAGTTTCCTGCTCTCCCTGGCTATCCCTATCTGATCTGACGGACGGGATGGTTACTTTTAAAACCTGATTTGAAAATTAATCAAAACCCTTTGAACTCAGAAAACACGAATATGCCTAACCCGAGGTTAGACTGAGTTGCGATGTAAACCTGCCCGGAACCAACCGGCCCATCTAGTAATCGCAACAATATCTGTCTAATGTGAGTGGTAGCGACTTTAATTTATTTAGTTAAAGCTAAAACAAGAATGCTAGGGTTAAGTTAACTAAGACACTTAACCAATTCAACATGATAACAAGACTGGTAGGTGGGGTTAGGTTCATACAATTAAGCTAGAATGGGGGGGTTAAGTCCACAGGAACACTTAACCAACTTAGCACAGTTAAGCTAGAACGGAGGGCTAAGTCCATAGGGACACTTAACCAAACTCGTGGTAACAAGGCAAGATTTGTAGAGGTTAAGTAACTAAGAAAACACTTAGCCAAATTAACATGTTAACTAGTCTAGAAAGTGGGGTTAAGTAAAGTTAATACAATTAGTCAAATTAACATGTTAACTAGACTAGAGGTTGGGGTTAAGTAAGATTTAATACACTTAGCCAATTTGATATGTTCGATGGGCTAGCCCGTAGGGTTAAGTAAACTTGAACACTTAACCATCAGATTGTGATAAAGGAATAGGGTTAAGTCTAAAACAAGAAGGGATAATACTTAACCGTTAATAACATGTTAGTTAAAACAGACGGGCAAGGTTATGTTAAAAAGGAACACTGAACCAATACAGGGTGAATGGGTAGGGTTAAGTAATAAGAAATACTTAACCAATATAACTTGGTTTGTGGTGGGGTTAAGTCAACATGAATTACTGATAACACTTAACTAGTTTGACAGGATAAATGAAGAGGGTTAAGTCGGCTTGAATTGACTAATGACACTTAACCAATCCAAATTGATGGGAAAGGGAACTAAGTAGTAAACCTTAGTTAAGAAAACAACGATTCTGGAAACTAAGTGGTAAATCTTAGTTAGTAGAACTAAGTAGTAATTCTTAGTATAACACGGGAAGGAGCGAATGTCCGTCTGAGTAAAAAGAAGGCTCCAACGAATTGGGTTACGAAGCCCGAGGCTTCGAGGGGATGTGAGGGTACTCTTGGTATCCCTCTGTAAGGCTGCAGATGATCCTCCTAGGCTCACAGAGGTTAAGGTCTGCGTAGAAGAACCAGGGGTATGCCTTGGTTGCAATATATGGCAACCTAAAGACTAGGATGGACCGGCGTGATTCGGCCAGAAAACGGTAGCCCTGTGATAGCAACTCGTCGTCTACCATCCATCTTGAGTCAGTCGAGATACGTGAAGCGGAAAGACGGAGAACTCCAAAAGACCATATACTTGCTATCTAGTTATGGGTGAGGATGGCCATAGGATAGTAGGGCACCGGGGGCCGGCGTATAGTTCTCATTTTTCAAGGTGTGCCTTTCATTAGTTGAGGGAGGGGTCAAGTGGGACCATAGCCACTGGAACAAAAACAGACCTTAGTATCTGCATCGGCAGATATCTGAAAGCTCCCGACCGAGTTCTGTATTCCTTGACTTGCCCTGACACAGGACTCGGACTGCACATTACAGGACATGTGCATCTAGACAAGCGATAACGGTTCGCGATACATGCGTGGGGAAGTATAGGAACATATACCACTCTAGGTAGTGTGTCCTAGACTTGGGGGCATCGATTGGACTAGGGGGCATAAACCCTGAATCCGAGAAGCGTTCAGCAGATAGCGTAAACTCTAGTTGAACTAGAAAGCGCTTGATAGAAAACCGTAGATTAGATCCAGGTAATAAATAATAAATGTATGCCTGAAGGCAATGGAAACTACAGGGATTGGGATCACGTTATCGTTACTAGTTGGGACACTAGTTAGGCGGTGCAGAGATATAGAAACTAGTATAACAAGGAAATAGCGAAGCGGCGAAAGTATTAGAGCATATCCAGTTTATCTTAGCTTGCATATCTTGTGTTAATCTTGTCTAATCTTGCCAACCCTATCATCATGGTGTTATCTTGTATTCATTTAATTCATGTCGTTTTGTTTTCCCATGTTCACATGCTAGAAGTTACTGAACTTACTTAGGCTTTATGTCTGACTCTGTTTTTCTTTCATCTTCTTTTCTTCCGTTCCCCCCCCCCCACCCCCCGGTAGTAAAGGAGGGAATAGTATAGCTCAGGTTAAGTTGGACTGACACTCTTTCCCAGCTTGAAGGTTTGTCGAAGTTTGCTTGGATTCTCTTTTCAGATGCTATGGCTGGCTCTTGCTAAAGTTGGGGAATATAAATGTTGTTTTATGCTTCTTTATTTTGTAAGACAGATGATACTCTGATATTGTAAAGAAATCATTATACAAACTATTTTATCAATAAAGCAAAGTTTATTTTCCGCTGTTTAATTTATGTCTGTCTTGTAATTTATCTGCATCTTTTACCCTAAATGCTCCACAGAACTTAGTGCATTCCCTTTGTGAGTGACACTAACGGATGTGGGGTGTTACATTATATGTCCTTAAGTAATGCAAACTCAGGCAGTCTACTGACCCAATTGACCTCCTTAATGCAAATCATGTAAGTGTCATGAATCCATTATGTATGCAAATTTGTCCTTACTCATAATTCTACATGAGTGCGCAACCATCAATACAAATGCGACATCCATATGACAACATATCAAGTTTCAACCACATACAACATGAATACATATATGCATATGCGGTATGAAGTGACTGAGCCAATCTAAAACCTAGGTTGTGTGTGTATATGCATCCACGAGAAACCACTAACAACCACTTGCAACCACTTGCAGCCATCAACCATAGCATGTTTCAAATACATATTTACATCCAAAGGGGTTTCTACCTAAGGATAAAGGATAATATCAAGAGATATACCTAAAAAGATAGATACAAGCACAACTTAAGGAAAAAGAGAGGTCAAAGATGTACCCTCAAAAAGAAAAGGGTAGGCCGCGCGTATTCTGTCCTCAGTTTCCCAAGTCGCGTCTTCCTCGGCGTCGCTCCACTGAACCTTAACGAGCTTCACTTCGCGGTTGCGAAGCTTCTTGATTTCAGTTCCTATGATACGAGTTGGAACTCTCCTCACAGTTGCTTCGCGTTCCACTTCGGCTTCTTCTAGAATGCTTGGCTCCACCACTTCCGCTGATTCATGTAGACATTTCCGGAGATGAGAAATGTGAAAGATGTTGTGAATTCCAGCCAATCTTTCAGGCAGGTCTACTCTATAATCCATTTTCCCAATCTTCTCGATGATAGGGAATGGTCCTATAAATCTTGGTGCCATCTTTCCTGCGGATCCAAAGCGAACGGCGTTCCTTAAAGGGGATACCTTAAGGAAAACCCTGTCCCCAACCTCAAACTCAAGGTCGGCCCTTCTTTTATCGGCGTAGGATTTCTGTCTGCCTTGGGCAGTCTTCATTCTCCTTCGTATCAAGTCCACTTTTTCTGAAGTCTCTCTTATCATGTCTGGCCCAAGTATAATCTTGTCAGTGGACTTCCACCAATAAGTTGGTGATCGGCAAGGTCTTCCATACAAAGCTTCGAAGGGCACCATACCGATGGTGGCTTGGTAACTGTTGTTGTAGGCGAATTCCACTAAAGGAAGGTGATCCTCCGAAGTTCCTCCGAAGTCAAGAACGCGCAGTCTCAGAAGATCTTCTAGTACTCTATTCACCCTTTCTGTCTGACCATCAGTTTGGGGGTGATAGGCCATGCTCAAACATAACTGTGTGCCGACAGCTTCTTGCAGACTCCGCCAAAATTCGCTCGTGAAGATGGGGTCTTTGTCACTCACTATGCTGGAGGGTATTCCATGGAGTCGAACTATTTCCTAGAGATAAAGAGAAGCTAGAGACGAAGCAGTTCTTCTACTCTTGATGGGTATAAAGTGGGCGCTTTTAGTAATCCTATCCACTATTACCCAAATGCTAGTATTGCCTCTTCTTGACGTAGGCAACCTGTCAATGAAATCCATTGAAATGCTATCCCACTTCCATTGCGGGACTTTTAGGGGATGAAGCAGTCCTCCAGGTTTCTTTTGTTCCGCCTTGACCGGTTGGCATGTCACACACTTAGAAACGAAATCTGCCACGTCCTTCTTCATGCTGCTCCAATAGAAAGCTCTCTTTACGTCCTTGTACATCTTATCTCCACCTAGGTGTATTGTCATCTTGGAATGATGGGTCTCCTCGAGAACCTTCTTCACTAAATCCCTAACTCGTGGTACGCATAGTCTTCCATCTCGCCTCAGCCAACCCTTATCATCGATGGAATATCTATTGAGGTGACTGGAAGTTTCACCCCTAATTAGTTTATCAACCACATCCACAAGCTGAGGGTCTTCTCGTTGTGCGGCCCCCATTGAGTCTAAAAGAGTGGGCCGTACT
The DNA here is from genome assembly GCA_030737875.1 of Allium sativum. Lineage (NCBI taxonomy): Eukaryota > Viridiplantae > Streptophyta > Magnoliopsida > Asparagales > Amaryllidaceae > Allium > Allium sativum. The sequence continues at coordinate 650,055,072 of CM060923.1, forward strand.
TCTAGGGATACCAATAAACTAGGTATAAAATCTGAGGAGGGCCTAAAGTCAAAACTGGCTATATACTCCAAGCTTTGCCTTTCTACAAAGAGAGGGCTTAAGGTCAGTTTCTTTCGGCTCAACGCGTCTGCTACTACGTTGCCTTTGCTGGGAATATAAGAAATTTCAAAGTCACACGAGGCAAGAAACTCCATCCATCTTTGCTACCTCAAGTTAAGATCTTTCTGCGAGAAAAGATACTTCAACGATTTATGGTCAGTGTATAATTCGAACTTCTCATCTAGGAGATAATGGTGCCAAGACTTAAGCACAAAGACGATGGCGGCCAACTCAAGATCGTGGGTTGGGTAGTTCTTTTCATGTGCTTTCAATTGTCTTCCACCATAAGCTACTACCCTCCCTTCTTGCATCAGAACAGCGCCTAGCCCCGTACCACAAGCATCTGTATATACTGTGAACATTTTGCTTCCATCTGGCAAAGTCAGAACTGGGGCTGTTGTGAGAGCCCTTTTTAATCGTTGGAAAGCAAACTCGCAATCCAAATCCCAAGTGAACGCGAGATTCTTCTTTGTTAGCCTTGTGAGTGGAGCTGAGATTTTCGTGAAATCCCTAATAAACTTTCGGTAAAAAAACAGCTAGCTCAAGAAAGCTTCGAACTTCGGTTGCATTTCTTGGAGTCTTCCAATCTTGCACTGCCACCACTTTCGCGGGGTCTACAGCCAACCCCTCTTTGGACACTATATGCCCCAGAAATATTACTTCCTTTCTCCAAAAGTGGCATTGGAAAATTTGGCTTTTAGCTGATGTGCACGGAGAGTATCCATGATCTCTTTCAGATGTTAAGCATTTTCTTCCTCATTCTTTGAGAAGATCAAAATATCGTCTACGAAGACCACCACAAACTTATTGAGGAATTCTCTGAACATCCTGCTCATTAGGTCTACGAAATAGACGGGTGCATTTGTCAAACCGAAAGGCATGACAAGCCACTCGAAGAAACCGTCTGGGGTTCTAAACGTCGTTTTACCAATGCTATCCTCAGCTACCCTTAGCTGATAGAACCCAGTAGCTTGATCAAGTTGGGAGAAGACCGACGCACCTACAAGCTGATCAAACAAATCGTCTATTCGGGGAAGCGGGTGTCTATTCTTTTTAGTCAGCTTGTTTAGCTCCCTATAGTCCACACAAAGACATAGTGAACCATCTGCTTTGGTGGCTAACACCACTGGAGCACCTCATTCCGATATACTCCTTCTTATAAACCCCTTCTCGAGAAGCTCCTTAACTTGCTTACTGAGCTCCTCTCTCTCCTTTGGAGCCATGTGTCTAACAGGCAGAGCTACGGGCTTTGCATTATCCACGAGATATATGCGGAAGTCTATTTCCCGCTTCGGAGGTAAGCCATTCACCTCTTCAAAGACATCCGGATATTCCCGGACTACTCTAACCGACTGCAAATTCTCAACAGAAGCGTCAAACGACTCTAGATAACTAAGCATAACAGCATTCAAGGGATTACAAGAAATTTCTAGAGTGTTACCGAGCCGAGTCAAGAGCCTAACCACTCTTTTCTCACAATCAAGAATGGCACCATTACTGGATAACCAGTCCATGCCTAAGATCAGTCCATACCCTGAGAAGCCCAAAACAAAGGCACTACATCTAAATTCAACACTTAGAATAGAGATTTTCAAATCTAAGCAAACCATCGACATATAAGCCGAGCCCCCAATTGGATTTGAAACAACCAAGGGATCTTCTACCATACTAGTGTTTAGGTGCAGAGATTCTACTAAAGCAGATGAAATAAAGGAGTGTGATGCACCAGAATCAAAGAGAGTGCGAACTGGATGATCATACAGATAAACTAAGCTTTCTACAGAAATATTTCTACCTCGTTCCTGTGGAGGTGCCACCAGCGCGTGAACTTGTCCGCCTGAGGTGGATCCAGTCCTCTGTCCCTTCCCCCGCTTCTTTGGGAAGTCCTTAGCCAAGTGTCCAGTCTCGCCACAACTGAAGCAACCACCATTCGTCTTTGCCTTCTTCTTTCTGCAGTCTTTTGCTATATGTCCCATAATGCCACAGAAATTGCACTTTCTATTTTCATGGGATTTGTTGTTCTTCCCGCCTTTCTTGAAGTCTGTTTTCTTAGCTTGTAAACCTTCCTTCTTTTCTTCCACCTTAGTCTCTTTCTTGCCCTTGTCTTCCTCGGGTATCAATGCCATGTCCACTAAGCTTTCATAAGTCGCTCCCGTGGATACATGAGTCATAGCAAGGCTGTGTAGAGGCTCATTCAGACCTTTGACGAAGCGAAGGGCCTTCTTGTATTGGGTGTTTACTAAATCAAGCCCAAATCTGGCCAGCTGATTAAACTGATTGACATACTCCCTGATCGCCATACTCGCTTGCTTAAGTGCTAGGAACTTCTCCTTCTGCAGACTTCTCTCAGCTTGGGAGAGGAATTTCATTTCAAAAATTGTCCTGAAATCTTCCCATGTTTCCACTGGCCTCTCCGCATGCGTAACTTCCCACCAATAGGAAGCTTCATCCTTGAGCAACCACACTGCTAGCTGTATCTTCTGCCTGTCATCAACTTCGAAGATAACGAATAAATCTTCAGTCTCTTTCAGTCAGTTTCTTGCTACCACAAATGATTCAGTTCCATAAAATTCCTTTCCTCCCATAGCCTTGAAGTCTCTATATGTCTTAGCGAAAGTGTTTCCACGAGGAGGAGGAGGAACTGCTGCCACCGTAGGAGGAGGAATGTCTGCTTGGCCCGTACCATTGGCCCTAGCCTCTAGGTACCTTCGGAACCAGCCAGGGATCAGTACTCCTTCTGGAAGGTTAAGATCTCCAGACATGATGGAACAAAAAGGTAAGTATTCAAGATAAAGAGATAGAGGGATAGTGCATATGGCTCTGGGGAATTATGCCTTTTAAAAACAACACTTTTTCTTGAAAAAAGATGCTTCTTTAAACTTCTTTTTGAAAATAGTTACAATTTTTTTTTCTAGCCTGGTAAATCTATGCTCTGATACCAAGTGAAACACCCCACCCTCCATTAAGGTCACTCACAAGGGGCTGCTTTAACTTTGGTGGAGGTTTGTAAGTAAAAGTCACAAATAAAACACAAGACAGATATAAACACACATATATATATAAGCAGCGGAAAACATCAGACTTTTATTTCATAAAATACTTGTTCATACAACACATTTCCATAATTGTCTCATAACAACTTCCAAAAGATTACAACATCATTTCCGTCTTGGTTTTAAAATAAAGAAGCATAAAACGTGATTAAAACTGCATAAATCCCCATAGAGTGTGTCCAACAGCCATAGCCAATGAAAGAGACTCCAAACCGTACATCAACTATCTTGAAGCTTTTAAAGAATCAGACTAAGCTGGGTTATTTCCTCCCTGTGGACCTGGGGGGGTGGGGATGGAAGAAAAGAAGACGAAAGAAAATAGGGTCAGACATAAAGCCTGGTAAGTCTAGTGAATCTTCAGTATGAGAATAAGAATAAGGGCATGATAGGTATAAACTGGAAACAGGAAAGTATCATAAACTAAGATAAGGTAGTTCTGAAACGAATATACTATCACACCCCACACTATATCTCTGCACTTACATGCATTAGTTCTAAACTGGCACCCCATGCTAAGGGTGAAGTGATCCCCTTATTTTAAAGATCGGCTCCTACTCGCATAATCATCTGTGTCTTACGGCCCCCAAAGATTGTAGACACCTATGCTGGCCCCACCATGGGGTGTATCAAGCCCCATGGTGGTGACCCGACACAAACCTTAGAATGCATAGGTTATACTACTGTGCCCCCAGTGCCCTGTTTGCCTGCTCCGAAGTGTGTGCATGCCCGCACTCCATTAGAACCCACACTGTTACACCCACCGCCGTCGCTTTGATCGCTTACAATCAGCCCAGTAATCGTGCCCCACCCTGCCTAGTTTCAGGGTACCATGATACCTAATTGGGTGACTGCTGAAATGGGTCCCCGTCACTAGGGTTTTCTAGTCAAACATGTTAAGTGGTTAAGTGTCTGTATTTACCTAACCCCACCCATCAGTTTAATTAACATGTTGAATTGGTTAAGTGTTTTAGTTAACTTAACCCTACCATCCTGACTTGTCTGTCCTTAGCCTTTTAAAGCACCGACCACTCACATTAGACAGATATTGTTACGGTTACTGGATGTGCCGGTCGGTTCCGGGCAGATTTACACCGTAACTCAGTCTAACCTCAGGTCCTTATTGGGCTCAATGCATAACCACCCACATTGGATAAGTATTGTTGTGACTACTGGACAGCCGGGCGGGTCCAGGCAGGTTTACATCACAACTCAATCCAACCTCGTGTTAAGCATATTCGCATTTTCTAAATTTACATATTTGTCTTTATTTCTGAATATATGTAAATTTGTCAACAATTAAATGTTATGGCCCATATTCCAAGTTTAACATTTTTGGTATAAGAATTTATACTGTTTAAATGCCACCAATTTTGGCATGTGACAAACATGCTAATTTCATATATTTTTATGTCAAGTTTTACTAATATTCCCAACGTTACCCCGTTTAAACATTAGGCTCACAATCTTAGCCTAATTTTCGTTCGCATAGTCTTAACATATAATATTAGGCTAAAAACTTAGCCTAATTTAGCGCACACAAATAGGCATAAGGGAACTCATAAACATAAACATAACATAGGTGTAAACTTGGCATTTTTTGGCATAGTCAATATGAATATCATAGGTGTGAACTTGCAAAATAGCCAACATGAATGTCATAGATGTGAACTTGCAAAATAGTCAATATACATATATGTGAATTTGCAACATAGCCTAAATCAATTTACATATATCGTGAATTTGCATTGAAATAAGGGTCTAACCAAATAGGTGTCACATGAATTAGCATATGATTTAGACAACATAAGTTTATACTTGTTTTTGGATCTAGGCATAACATCGAACATCACTAGCACATGACAAGAATATGACATTTTTATAAATATGTATAACTTTATGACAAGGGTGTGAACTAGATCCAATCGCATAACTAATTACAACATGAAACATGTACTAAAGTGGATCTTGACATGGATCAACTGAGAAACTTGCAACTTTTGTATAAACATAGGGGCATGTATATGAACATAACCATTTAGGCATAAAGGTTCTTGCATAAAGCATATACATGAGGTTCTAATCACAAAAAACCTATATAATCATGTAAATATGAAATATACAACTTGCTTGTGATGTTGTTGTCATTCTAAAAGTACAATAGGATCAGCATTAATCTTAATTATACCACAAACATCCAAATTTCATTCGCAACACAATCATTTCAATACATAGATATTAATTAACATCGTCGTTACATAATAGCACAATTCCACTTCCAATTTACATCGAATCAAGTCTTAGTTTTATTCTCATCGAAAAAAACCACTATACTTACAACGAACGACGAAATTGGATTCTGGATTCTGAATTCTGAATTTGATATGCTTTCCTTTGGGTAGACTAACGTTGTTTTGATTCATGTTTTACTTTAGTATTGGCTTGTCTCTAAGCTTTCTAACTGGCGACCACTCCTAGTTTCTTTCCAGCAGCATGATGGCTTTAGTATTATATTATTTGTGTGAATTTAGGGTTAGACTTGAGTTGTATTTATAGAATTTTAATCCGATTAGAGCCGTCAATGAAGCTAGAGTGAATCCAGACCATCCATCTCAAGAGAAGCCAATCATAAAGTGACATGTAAGCCCTAGTGACTCAGCCAAGCCTCAGAAATCAACCAGAACCTGGCCAGGTCAGCCATGGCCTGACCAAACAGGGTTTCAGGCCTGAGCGCACTTGGTAGGTGCGCCAGTGCTAAAATTGTACTAGCGCACTTCCCAAGTGCGCCAGTGCAATTTTGTTCAGGCGCACTTCCCAAGTGCGCCAGTGCATTCCTTCCTGTTTCTGGTTTTTCTGCCCAACTTCGTTCATCCATATCTTCTTCATATGATATCCGTTTTACGCTAACGTGGACTCTGTCTCAAGCAGAATTTCGAGACTAACACAATGGCGTAACCCATTTTCCTTAATTCCATCATTACAATTAATTATACTTTAATTTGTTAAGTAACAGTTAATAGAAAATTCGGGGTGTTACAAAATATATCTTTTAAATTCCCATAACAATATCTGTTTCATCACGAAATCCAACACCAAAATATTCCAAAGACAATTTCGATTCAAATCCATTCCAATTCAATTATTGGAAACTCTGGTTACTTTTGAAACCATTTCAAATCCACTTTATTTATTTTAAAAATAAATAGAATTATAATTCTAGTTCAGAACTAGTTCATTTTGATAAAAATCTATTTTTATCTTTTCAAATATGGAGTTTTTCATCCCAATTCTTCAAAATCATTTCTTATGATTTTACACAAATTATTACTATTTTTAATAATTTTATCAAGGCCCGTACAGTCGATTTCCACCAACGGCCATCGAACTGCACTTACAACGACCTTTTCCAAATTTGATTTGGACATAATTCCATATCCAACCATTAGATTTCAAATCTCTAATATTCATTAGAAAGCTCTTTTCGATACGAACCCAACGGTTCCGGTTTTAGGAGAATCCGACGGTCGGATCTCCCATAATATCCGTTCGAAGTCAATGGTCGAAATTCGCGAACTGCCGCGGCGCGGCGCGTTCTTTTTAGGCCATTATATATATATATATATATATAATATATTATACATATTTCGTCGATTTCCTTTCAAAACATAATTTATAAATCGTTTTAAATTCGTTTTCCAAACGATTTCAGCTTCATATTCAATTTCTAATCAAAATTGAATATTCCACATTATTAACATATAAATGATAATATTTTCAAAATGTTATATTTTGAAATCACTTCCTTTTCGATATTCATTATAATAACGAATAAAATCGATATAAATATCGCTCGCGTCAAAATGGCGCAAATCTAATCAACACGGCTTCGTAAATTTCTATTTTCAAATATTCTATTTCAAATATTTCTATTCAAACATTTCTTTTTCAAATATTTCTATTTCAAATATTTCTTTATCAAATATTTCTTTTTCAAATATTCCATTTCAAATATTTCTATTTCAAATATTTCTTTTTCATATATTCCATTTCAAATATTTCTATTTCAAATATTTCTTTTTCATATATTTCTTTTTCAAATATTCTATTTCAAATATTTCTATTTCAAAACTGGAATGAGGCCCAATCAATTACCATATAATGTTAATTATATGGATTTTTCTATAACACATGTATATAATAACAACGATAAATAATCAACCATCATCCAGAGTGCACCACACAACTGCATAAGCATTAAATATAAATAATTAACGCTTACACAGTCTGTCAATCCATCGATTCACATACAACTAAACAATCGGGATCAGTGTACGTCAAATCTCATCCCAATACCTGTGTGGGGTTTCAAACAATCAAACACAGATTTTATTTGTGCAGTTGGGCGATGTGTAAAATTTATCGTCCCAATCAATATCAGTCAAATCAGTGTATATAAAAAAATCGTCCGATTTGTTTATAAATATTTATTTTATATACACGTTAAAAATTATATTTTTAACTATAAAATATTTTCCATTATAAAATATTTTATTTCATTCTACATCACACAATCAAATTTCACAACATAGTAACTAAACAAACAAGTCATCCATGGTCTGTGGACGACGGGTGTCGTGTGCTACTAAGCACCGTCTGCATCCTATTATATATTTCAAACTAGAAATGAATTAAAAGTGAGGAGTTCTCACCGAATAGCTAAACCAAACGCCACGACTCTTCATATGTAGGAAATCTTTGCCGTTCTCGCCTTTTGTCAATTTCGTTGCCCGTAGCCACTACATATATAGAAATCACATTTTTATATTGTTGCTATTTATATAAAAATCACATTTTTAATTCGCTCTATATGGATAAAATCACATTTTTATACCACTACTATGTAGATAAAAATTCTATTTTTACATCGCTACTATATAGATAAAAATTCTATTTTTATTTTGCTCACTATATAAAAATTATATTTTTGGTTCACTACCTATATGAAAATCATATTTTTATTGTTTCTATAATATAAAAAATCATATTTTTATTCTTTCAATAATATAAAAATCATATTTTTATTCTTTTCATATATATAAAAATCGAATTTTTATTCTATACATTATATAAAAATTGTTCTTTTTATTCTATATATTATATAAAAATGGAATTTTTATTCTATACATTATATAAAAATGGAATTTTTATTCTATACATTATATAAAAATTGAATTTTTATTTCGCTTTCATATGAATAAAAATAGCATTTTTTTCCATAATCATGTATGCAAAAATCCCACCCTTATTCACCGACCACATCATTAAAAATTGATTCTTTACATCATCAAAAATCCATTCTTTACATCATTAAAAATCCTATGTTCTTACATTAGCAAGAATAAGTAAAAATAAACAAAAATAAGTAAATAATTAAATAACAAAACTTACAGGTTTAAGGGAGGGCGCATGGGGGTTTTGGCGATGAGGGAAGGAGCGATGTCGGAAGCGCCATCAATGGTGGCGAGATGTTGGAGTGCGGCGGCTTTCAGGGTTCGAAGAAGCTAGGGTTCGGGTGGGGTTCAAATTGGGCTTCGCGGTTTACCAGAGGAGGGGGAAACAGCGGAGGAGAGAGGAGCTAATCGGCGGGCGATGGGGCCAGCGTGCGGTGGCGATGGGGGGGGGGGGGGGGGGGAGATCGTCGGGGCGTCGGGCTCCAAGAAGAGGGACGGGTTTTTGATTTAGGTCTAGAAACAGAAAAGAAAGGGGGGATGTATATATATAATTAATTAAATTATTTTATTATTATAATTATTTTCCATATAAAGTTGACTTTGTAACCAAACTCAAAACGGGACCCAACGACTGTCGCCCCTAGCGTATTACACCCATCCCGAACACAATGGGATATATATCGTAAGCTGATTCGATTGTTTCGATCAGTTTCCATCAAAATCAAAATATATATCTATATACTGAATTTGAATGCGCATTTCAATTTACCGGGGCCACATACAAACTCTAAAAAATCCCGAAAAATATTTTCTAGCTTTGTATTGCCGATACGGTCCTAACAAAACTAGTTTCGTCGAATTCTGAGACCGTTTGAAAAATGGGCATTTTCCAGTCGATTAAAATCAACTAAAACTGGTCAAACGCGTTTTCCTTTGCTACGCTCACATAATGATTCGAAAAATTACGAATTTTGGAATCTAGCAATAATTTGACGTCACGGATCCAACAAAAGTGGTTTCGTCGAAAACCGAGGTCATTTGCAAAATGACTATTTTTAAGGGCCAGAATTCCATAGCGACTATTCTGAAATTTCGACTGGGCATAACTTTTGTTTCCCGTTATGAAATTTCAATTTTTCGGATTCGTTGGAAAGATATTCTCAAATAGATTCAAATATTTTTGGTTTCACTAAAATCCGGTTTATTTTGAATCATGTATATTCATTTGAACTTTGAAATCGAATTATCGAACTACCGCGCCATTTTCAATACCTTCTATAATTATAAATAAATTATTTATATTCTAACGACGATCTATATAAATATATACGTTCTAATTCTATTCAAAATAAATTTCTCTTATTATTTAAAATAATCCATTTTGAATATTCAAAATTCACTAAAATTGCCAAAATAATAATTTTAAATTGCCTCGGATTTCCGGGTTATTACAATCTCCCCCACTTAAAACTTTTCGTCTCCGAAAAGGAACGAAGCCGAAAGTTGTTTAACAAATCAACTCAACTTTCATTATTTTCTTTACGGCTTAAGTTCTTCAACTTTTCAATTACTAAGAACTTTTCAAAAAATTTCAAAAATTTTCGAATTTTTTTGCCATAACCTCCTCTGCATCGGGGACTTCGGGATATTTCATATAGCCTCCCATGGCCTTCTTCAATCCAAAAGAAAAAGAAAAAGCCAAGCGGCTAGCTAATCGGCTCATAAAATCATCATAACCCAAACAGAACAGTAAATTATGGTAAACATCTACCTATTTGTCGGGCAAACAATTTTATTCTTCTGCTCTAGCCTCCTTGCTATGACCTGTTCAAAGTAAGTACATGCATGCATATGCGACAAATTTTCAATACAATTCACTATTTGATAAAATTTGGCTAAATGGTTCCACTTTAATTAATCAAACAATAATCAAACAAAACAATCAGCAATCAATTAGTTGATTAGCTTTTCAAATTCATAACTTTGATATATAGTCAAAAATCACATTTTTGGTGCCAAATCACAACAATAGGCCCTATCTAATTTTGGTTCTCACACCAGTCAATAGGAAATATATAGAAATCCCACTTTCGAAACACGAACATAAATACTGATGATGTCCGGACATCATCAGAATTATCCCCAAGTGGCTAGAGTGTGATTCTATATCTATCCAGTATATGTGGGACTTCGTATACACGCTAGCTAGGTGTATATGCAAAATCTTCATATACTAGATTGTCCAAATCAATTTGAAACAAATTATTCAAATACGTATAATACGATTTAAATTTCAAAACAAAATTTGTTTTTCTTTTTATATTTCAAAAATATATTCTTCACACTCGTTCTAGGATACTACTGATCCTATCTCTAACGAGTCATTCCCATTGGATATTACTAATCCAATTTCTGATGAATTCTTTCGTATAGTTCTAATGTGTCTTGTTCTCGAGCTTTGAAACCCAAAACTATGATACCAAATGTAAAAACTCGTAACTTCCCCGGTAAGGAAAGAGTAGATACTTTGAGAACAACACACAAAAGAACGCAGACAGAAGAACATTTCATTACTTATTACAACAATTCCATCAGAACAAAAGAATATACAGAGTATGAATAAATATTACACAGAAGATATCAGAGATTTAACTATATTTAAATACATCGCAGCGGAAATAATACAAAACAAAACTAGAAGAGATATACAGATACAGAGCTTTCCAGATATCGTTCCAGCTGTAAGCCAGGATCCTGTGAATACAAATCTGCAAAACCAAAACTGCTAACTGCCCGTGTCAGAATAATGGCACCCAGAGTTTAGGTTAAAACAATAAACTCCAGGTCAGTCATGGGACTAGTGTGAGAACTAAAACAGTTATAAATCTTTATTTTAAAGTTAGGTAAATCAAGGGACCACGCCATATAACACGAAATGGGTTTACTCCCAAGAATACTAGTGCATAAAACAATAGCGCAATGCTAAATAAAGAACAATGAAGCTATTATAAAACCCAGGTCCCATCACACAATGCAACGCAAGCCAGAGGATAGGGTTTTTACCTTATAACAGCCAAAGAATGCTTGATACGCTAAATTTCATGTTTTAATTCTTAATCAGACTTCAACCGTAAATTAGTAAGAGAACGATTCCCTAAGTATTAACCCCGAAGGCCAAAACCAACATCAGACTAATACCCAGGAAACCACCCATCTTAGCTCGTTTCCAGTTAGTTTCTGATTTTATATACAATCATAAATATCAATCATAGACGGCATGAGCGCCCCATCCCACTATGTCTCCATATATAGGTATACAATCAAAACCGCAATTGTCACGTATTGGAAATTGGGTTTCCTTCTGTGAATCGAGGCAAAAGATAGTCCTCTACCGATTCGAGACTGTCTAGCCCGAGTCTCAGGAACAGCCGCAACTGCCCCTTGGATCGTCAAAGCCGGTCCACCGATGTGGATAATAATGCCTGAACACTACGTTTCCCCGCCCTTTGGGGGCGTAAATGAGCGAACAAATGACTCCATCGGCTTCACATAGTCACTGATATATTCGAGGCGCCTCGCAAACCAACAACCACATAAGTCAAACTCGTCGGGGCGTGTCAAACCACAGACGCCACTTCTAACTAGAAAGAAACGCATGTCCCCCCTGAGGTCCTCTCCCATTTTTGGTTCACCATTGGGGTGTGAGGCTCGCGAATCAACGTTACACAAAGCTATGCCACACAGGCCGTGCTTTGATCATCAACCACAAGACTCTTCTTTTCAACGGAAGCCTTGATCATTTGCATCTCATCATGCCACACAGGCAATTCACGCTATGCAACCAATATCAATCACACAGAATGAAATCCGATGTCAGACACACATCCATTTACAAGTCCGTTCTGGGTCTGAACAAAACCGGAGGAACCTTATTCCTCGCATATCCATCGATCTCCAAGTACGTATGGACGATCACCAACTGATTCCCTCCTCTTGAGTGTACATCCTAATCAAGATCATCATTATTCACCCAAACGACGTGAAGACCTCCGGTCTTCAACCACAGTCTTCATCTTCGACTCATCGTCGAATCAGTTATTCAGAATGGGATAAAGCCGGTCTTTCTGAATAACTCGCGCATATAATAAACAAGTGTTACACAAACACAACATACGCCTCATTTCAATTCATCGGTCACTAACCGTAAATTAGTAAGGGAACAATTCCCCAAATATTAACCCCGAAGGCCGAAACCAACATCAGTTCAATACCCAGTGAACCATTCATCTTAGCTAACCTACAGTTAGTTTCTAAATTTCACTTTCTTAGGGAAAGGTTCCCATTAATTTTATCAAAGATAAATCCTTTTTAATTTATTCTTTAATCTTCTTTTGAATATCGATTCAACTAGTCGGGATTAGCGAACCACACCGAAGTAATTATTTATTTTATTTCCCAATCCCAACCTATTCATCCCATGAAGTAAAACTGGTCATACTTCATATCTAACACCACGGTGTTATCGGTAAATTCAATTACCGTTTCACGTTTAAATCTAATTAAAGATTTAACTATCACCTGGAACAAAACAGGTGATACTCCATTCTCGATCTTTCCAATTAAGTAAAGATTCATTAAAACTCCACTTAGTTTTAACCTTTAACTGGGTTAAAGAACCGATGTCATTCAAAACATGGTTCACGATAAACCCCAAAACCACATCACATTTCAATCAGTCCCTAACCATAAATTAGCAAGTGAGCAATTCCCTAAGTATTAACCCCGAAGGCCTAAACCAACATAAGATCAATACCCAAGAAACCATTCAACTTAACTAATCTCCAGTTAGTTTCTGATTTTCTTAACTCCGTTGGGTCTAAGAATAGTATTATTGAAGATACCGTTCACGACAACCCAAAATCACATTCCATTAGTTATCGGGTTAAAGAACAAGTGTTATTTAAAACACTATTCACGAAAAACCCAAAAATCAACACCAATTCAATTCCAATTAAATATTACTTAATTGGTACACTTCATTAAATCTAAATAAAAAGATTTAATCTTTTTCTCAACTGGGTTTAAGGACAGTGTTAATGAAGACACCATTCACGACAATCCCAAATCACATTTGATATTAAATACAAGGCTCTGAATAGAAAATATATCGGCTCATATTCAATATCAAATTCTACGACCAACAAATATCATATTGGAAATAACGATATAAATATATCTTTCAAATTCCCATAACAATATCTGTTTCATCACGAAATCCAACACCAATATATTCCAAAGACAATTTCGATTCAAATTCATTCCAATTCAATTATTGGAAATTCTGGTTACTTTTGAAACCATTTCAAATCCATTTTATTTATTTTAAAAATAAATAGAATTATAATTCTAGTTCAAAACTATCATGTCGATAAAAATATATTTTTATCTTTTCAAATATGGAGTTTTTCATCCCAATTATTCACAAATCGTTTCTTATGATTTTACACAAATTATTTCTATTTTTAATAATTTTATCAAGGCCCGTACAGTCGATTTCCACCATCGGCCATCGAACTACACTTACAGCGACCTTTTCCAAATTTGATTTGGACATAATTCCAAATCCAACCATTAGATTTCAAATCTCTAATATTCATTAGAAAGCTCTTTTCGATACGAACCCAACGGTTCCGGTTTTAGGAGAATCTGACGGTCGGATCTCCCATAATATCCATTCGAAGTCAACGGTCGAAATTCGCGAACTACCACGGCGCGTTCTATTCAGGCCATTATATATATATATATAATATATATTATATATATTTTGTTGATTTCCTTTCAAAACATAATTTATAAATCATTTTAAATTCGTTTTCAAAACGATTTCAACTTCATATTCAATTTCTAATCAAAATTGAATATTCCACATCATTAACATATAAATGATAATATTTTCCAAAATGTTATATTTTGAAATCTCTTCCTTTTCGATATTCGTTATAATAACGAATAAAATCGATATAAATATCGCTCGCGTCAAAATGGCGCAAATCTAATCAACACGGCTTCGTATATTTCTATTTTCAAATATTCTATTTCAAATATTTCTATTCAAATATTTCTTTTTCAAATGTTTCTATTTCAAATATTTCTTTTTCAAATATTCTATTTAAAATATTTCTATTTAAAATATTTCTTTCTCAAATATTTCTTTTTCAAATATTCTATTTTAAATATTTCTATTTCAAAACTGGAATGAGGCCCAATCAATTACCATATAATGTTAATTATATGGATTTTTCTGCAACACATGTATATAATAACAACGATAAATAATCAACCATCATCCAGAGTGCACCACACAACTGCATAAGCATTAAATATAAATAATTAACGCTTACACAGTCTGTCAATCCATCGATTCACATACAACTAAACAATCGGGATCAGTGTACGTCAAATCTCATCCCAATACCCGTGTGGGGTTTCAAACAATCAAACACAGATTTTATTTGTGCAGTTGGGCGATGTGTATCCCAATCAATATCAGTCAACTCAGTGTATATAAACAAATAGTCCGATTTTTTGATAAATATTTATTTTATATACACGTTAAAAATTATATTTTTAACTATAAAATATTTTCCACTATAAAATATTTTATTTCATTCTACATCACACAATCAAATTTCACAACATAGCAACCAAACAAACAAGTCATCCATGGTCTGTGGACGACGGGTGTCAGGTGCTACTAAGCACCGTCTGCATCCTAGTATATATTTCAAACTAGAAATGAATTAAAAGTGAGGAGTTCTCACCGAATAGCTAAACCAAATGCCACGACTCTTCATATGTAGGAAATCTTCGTCGTTCTCGCCTTTTGTCACTTTCGTTGCCCGTAGCCACTACATATATAAAAATCACATTTTTATATTGTTGCTATTTATATAAAAATCACATTTTTAATTCGCTCTATATGGATAAAATCACATTTTTATACCGCTACTATGTAGATAAAAAATCTATTTTTACCGCGCTACTATATGGATAAAAATTCTATTTTTATTCTGCTCACTATATAAAAAATATATTTTTGGTTCACTACCAATATGAAAATCATATTTTTATTCTTTCTATAATATAAAAATCATATTTTTATTCTTTCTATAATATAAAAATCATATTTTTATTCTTTTCATATATATAAAAATCGAATTTTTATTCTATACATTATATAAAAATTGTTCTTTTTATTCTATACATTATATAAAAATGGAATTATTATTCTATACATTATATAAAAATGGATTTTTATTCTATACATTATATAAAAATGGAATTTTTATTCTATACATTATATAAAAATTGAATTTTTATTTCGCTTTCATATGAATAAAAATCGCATTTTTATTCCATAATCATGTATGCAAAAATCCCATCCTTATTCACCGACCACATCATTAAAAATTGATTCTTTACATCATTAAAAATTTATTCTTTACATCATTAAAAATCCTATGTTCTTACATTAGCAAGAATAAGTAAAAATAAACAAAAATAAGTAAATAATTAAATAACAAAACTTACAGGTTTAAGGGAGGACGCATGGGGGTTTTGGTGGTCAGGGAAGGAGCGACGTTGGAAGCGCCATCAATAGTGGCGAGATGCTGGAGTGCGGCGGCTTTCAGGGTTCCGAGAAGCTAGGGTTCGAGTGGGGTTCGAATTGAGGTTCGCGGTTTACCAGAGGAGGGGGAAACAGTGTGACAACAAGCAATTTCGCTCGATCCGAATCAGTCGCTAAACCGATCTAGACCGTTCGAAACGCCTGATTGTTTTGAGAACACGACAAAATAGAACGCAAATGGAAGGACATTTCATTGTATATAACAACAATTCCATCAGATTACAAGAATATACAGAGTATGAATGAATATTACACAGAAATATCAGAGATTTAATTTACATTTAAATACATAGCAGCGGAAAATAATACAATACATAGCTAGAAGAGATATACGGATACAAAGCTTTCCGGATATCATTCCAGCTGTAAACCAGGATCCTGTGAATATAAATCTGCAAAACCAAAACTACTAGCTGCCCGTGTCGAAAATAAGGGCACCCAGAGTTTAGGTTAAAACAATAAACTCCAGGTCAGTCATGGGACTGGTGTGAGAACTAAAACAGTTATTTAAAACTTGACTTTAAATCAGATATATCAAGGGACCACGCCGTATAACACGGAACGGGTTTCCTCCCAAGAATACCAGTGCATATAACAAAACAGCGCAATGCTTTTTGGAAAAATGAAGCTATTATAAGACCTAGGTCCTATCACACAATGCAACGCAAGCCGGGGGATAGGTTTTTCCCTTATAATAGCCAAACATGCTTAGTACGTTTTAAACAAATCATTTGATACTATTATAAGTGCATAGTGTATAAAACAACTTCAAATCATAAGTATCAATCATAGACGGCATGGGTACCATATATCATGTCGCCATACTAGGCTCTACAATTAAAATTGCAAATGTCACGTATTTGGAAATTGGATTTCCAACTATGAACCGAGGCAAAAGATAGTCCTCAACCGATTCGAGACGCTCTAGCCCGCCCCTCAGGAACAGAACGCATCGTCCCTTTGAGCGAAAGGGCCGGTCCATCGATGTGGATTAAAATTCCTGAACACTGCGTTTCCCCGCCCTTTGGGGCGTAGGTGAGCCAACTAAATGACTCCATCGGACCGGGATCGTCCGATCAAACCGAGGCGCCTCGCAACAGCAACAACCACATAAGTCAAACTCATCAGGGCGTGTAAAACCACTGACGCCACTTCTAGCTAGAAAGAAACGCATATCCTCCCTGAGGTCCTCTCCCGTTTTTGGTTCACCACCGGGGTGTGAGGCTCGCGAATCAATGTTACAAAAAGCTACGCCACACATGCCGTGCTTTGATCATCCACCACAAGACTCCACTTTTCAACAGAAGCCTTGATCATATTGCCACTTCGGCATGCCACACAGGCAATTCACTCCATGCGTTTGATATCCATCGATATATAACCCTTGAGCTCGTACGTCTCAGAGAAGGGCTTTAAGCAAGAGAATAAATTCTCTGCCGCCAAACAGATATATATTTAATAGAAATCAATCGCACAGACTAAAATCCAATGTCAGACACACAGTCCATTTACAAGTTTGTTCTGGGTCTGAACGAAACCGGAGGCACCTAGTACCCCGCATATCCATCGATCTCCAAGTACGTCTGGACGATCACCAACTGTTTCCATCTTCTTGGGTGTACGACCCAATCAAGATCATCAGTAATTATCCAAACGACGTGAAGACCTCCGGTCTTCAACCACCGTCTTCATCTTCGACACCACGTCGAATTAGTTATTCAGAATGGGATAAACCCGGTCTTTCTGAATAACTCGCGTATATAATGAATAAGTGTTACAAAAACACAATATACGCCTCATTCCAATTCAGAATATTCTTTTATTCAAATATTCCTATACTTTGGGAAAAGTTCCCATTAATTTTATCATAGATAAATTCTTTAAATTTATTCTTTAATCTTCTTTTGAATATCAATTCAAACTAGTCGGGATTAGCGAACCACACCTTAGTAATCATTTATTTCATTTCCCAATCCCCACCTATTCATCCCATGAAGTAAAACTGGTAATACTTCATATCTAACACCACGGTGTTATCGGTAAATTCAATTACCATTTCACGCTTAAATCTAATTAAAGAATTAACTATCGCCTGGAGTAAAACTGGTGATACACCATTCTCGATCTTTTCGATCTAATTAAAGATTCATTAAAACTCCGCTAAGTTTTAATCTTTAACTGGGTTAAAGAATCAATGTCATTTAAAACACGATTCACGATAAACTCAAAATCACATCCCATTAATTATTGGGTTAAAGAACGAGTGTTATTTAAAACACCGTCCACGATAAACCCAAAAATCAATATCAATTCAATTCCAATTAAATATTATTCAATTGGTACACTTCATTAAATCTAAATAATAAGATTTAATCTTTTTCTCAACTGGGTTTAAGAACAGCGTTAATGAAGACACCATTCATGACAAACCCAAATCACATTTGATATTAAATACAAGGCTCTGAATAAAAAATATATCGGCTTATGTTCAATATCAAATTCCACAACGAACAAATATCGTATTGGAAATAAAGATATATATATATATATATATCTTTCAAATTTCCCTAACAACATCTGTATAATCACGAAATCCAACATGTTGGATCTAGATTAACCCTAGAGGGGGGGGTGAATAGGGTTTATCACAGTTTTTAAACTGAATTGAAAAATTGACAGGATATTAAAATAATAAACAGATCACAGAATGCAGCAGAAATAAAAGTGCAGAAAATAAATCACACACATATATACCCAGCTTCGGCAAAACCCTGCCTACTGCTGCATTCCTAAGGTTTCTACTAGATGATAGAACAGATCCCGCATACAAGACCTTATACACTCGCGACTCTCTCTCCTATTCTAACTCTACGCTCAAAACCCTAGACTGATTCAAACCCATGAATCAGAATTTCCCCTAGTTTTACATAGACCAGTCAACTGCCAGTTAAACCCCTAACTGGTTCCCCCTAGATTTTACAGAATCTATAAACTGTTCGGTTTACAAAGAAATTAAAACTAAAACAATACAAAATAAAAGAAAAACAAATATAAAACCCTAGACTAAATAAAATTAAATCTCCCTTTTCTTCTTAGCCCTTAAATTAAAAATGGCCGGCCCATTCTTTAGCCCACCCTTATTTCATTTGCACCCGATCCTCTTTGGTCCTTTGGAGATTGAAAATGGCGGCCGTAAGATACTAGGTTTTTTTTTTCAAATCCCTAAATCGATTTGTGTTTGTTTACTTGATAGAAAGATGGATCTCTGAAGGTATAACTCGTTTTGCCTGAACGTCGATTTGGTTTGAGCAATCCCTTTCTGTCTGACGATCAAAAACTTTGTGAGTATTCACTGGTTTAAAAATTTAGCTCTCAAATTGATTTCTGGTTTTTCGATTTTCAATATCTTGCCTATGATGAATTGGTAGGGTAAAAAAAATAGAAAACCCTAAATCATTCTCTGATTTCGGCATATGACTTGTCTGATCAATTGGATGATTTCCCCTTTTGCTTGCGTGATTCTTGCTTGTGAATTTGGTCTTCAATTTGGCCTTCGATAAAACTACAGATTTAAATTTCCCCTTTTGAAACTAAATTTGTCCCTTGTGTAAAATTGACGAATCTGGGAAAAAAAAGTTCGTCACTTTTAAAAATTGCCAAGAATAAAACCTCTGATTTCTTCAAAACAGGAAATTATATTTCACTGTCCCCTTTGAATTTGCTGTTTTGAAATTCCCTTTTGATTACTTGTTGCTGAGTTGGATGATTGCCAAAACATTTGATCTCTGAATTTCTGGAAAGAAATAAAGCCTTGCCAAAACATGACTCTTCAATTTGCTGATGCACTACTTTTCGAATTTGACAAATGAAGACTGAATATTTTGTCATTTATTTCATTGAAAAAAATACTTCTTACCCCTTTTTCATATTCATTTCTAAAAATTGTTTTGGCAAGAAATGAATTCATCCCTTGATTGATCCCATATGTGTGCAATCCTTTTACTGGTTTCTTGTGTGAATATATCGAAGATTTACATTTTGGTGCATGTATCTTTGACATTGTTGTTTCATTGCTGTGTATATACCATCACTACTGTGCATACATGTATGCATTGTCCCCTTGAGTTCTTTGCTGTGTATATATGCAGTATCACCTGTGTATGGTCAGTTTTCACCTGAGTTGATCCACTGCTTAAAAAAAATTGCATAAACATGAACCATTACTAATGTTGCTTGAACATGTTGTTGTAGTTGTACTGAACCATGATGAACTAAAATGTATTCATGTAGCTGCAGTTCTTCTCTAATGTTGTGTCTTCTTGTGAACATGCTTAACCATGTTGTTTCGAGCACTCGTACTTGGATGTTGTTGCTGTAGTGCTTGATCTTGTTGCACTTAAACTTGTGTATATGAAAAACTTGTTTTTGCCATTTTGACACTGCCTTAGCAGTTTGAATTGTGTTCACTGCTCCATGCACATTGCTGCACCATGATTTCATTTCTTGCTTTGTCACATACTGTTCCACCATTGTATAGCTGCCATGCTCCACACATATTCCATATTGCCATGTAACTGTGCATATTAACACTTGAGTTTTGCTGCACCATCTTGTAATCTCCTGTCCACTTGTTCACTTTGAGTTTTGCTGCTTTCTTGAACATTGCTGTTTGTACTTGCTTCTTTGTTCAACTGCTGTTTCTAAAACCAGTTTAGCATTTGACCTTTTCACTTGAAAGTTTGCTGCTTTGATTAGCATTGTCCTCGACCACTTTCTGTTTTGTACCTTCACTTGAAATATGTTGTATTCCTGTGTGAACATTTATATATTGGTTAGAACATGAACATATTTCATTGCATTTCCTTCCAAGTTGTTTCTATTCAAGTTGAGCTGAACCATTTGCTGCCATGTCAATGCTTGTACATTTAATCTTATACTTGAGCTTTGCTTTGAAAATTGTTTGAGCTTTCGACCATATTCATATGCACTGAGTCGAGATGGTCTTTGTGGCTACTCCTCAGATGTTAGCTGGTTGGCGAGGTAGTGCACACGTGTATATTTATGCACGTGTGTATATGCAGCCATCAGTCAAGTTTTCCTGTCCCTGCATTGTATATACATACTGTCTACCTTGTGGTATTTACAGTGTATCACTGTGAATATCACAAGCTGTCTAGACACAGATTGATGGTTTTTATAAATCAGATCAGGTCATGAAAAATGATGAGAAACACACCAGAAATCTGAGGCAAATAAAATTTTAAAAATAAAATTTATATTCGCATATATTTAGTATTGTTTCTATTGCAGTGTACTGTGTGTTTTCTGTTTCATGTGATAGGTAAGCAGACGGTGACTGGACTGACAGTGAAGATGCTGTGAAGACAGAAGACTGAAGACAAGAACAATGTGAAAAAGTGTATATGTATACGAGTCTGTGTAAAAGAATGAATGAGTGAAACTGTGACTGAAAGATAGAGTGTTGTAGTGGAGAACACTGTATATGAAATTGTATTTGATATGTAATACAGTGATGTACAAATAGTGGAGTTAAAAAAATTTGTACTGTTTGAATATTGAAATAAAATATTATATTTAAATAAAACACTATGAATATTTGAATTTCTGTACAGTCGTACTTTATTTAAATATAAATATTATATTCAGGTCTGTAATGTGATATAACAGTACAATAACAAACACATTCAAAATAATTTATACTTGTTTGTTATCATCAAACAAAAATCATATAATTGTGTATACAACACTGTTATATACAACACAACATTGAAATATTCCAAAGACAATTTCGATTCAAATCCATTCCAATTCAATTATTGGAATTTCTGGTTATTTTCAAAACCATTTCACATCCAATTTATTTATTTTAAAAATAAATAAATTATTATTCTAGTTCAAAACTAGTTCATTTCGATAAAAATCTATTTTTATCTTTTCAAATATGGATTTTTTCATCCCAATTCTTCACAAATCATTTCTTATGATTCTACACAAATTATTACTATTTTTAATAATTTTATCAAGGCCCGTACCGTCGATTTCCATCAATGGCCATCGAACTGCACTTACAGCGAACTTTTCCAAATTTGATTTGGACATAATTCCAAATCCAACCGTTATATTTCAAATCTCTAATATTTGTTAGAAAGCTCTTTTCGATAAGAACCCAACGGTTCCGGTTTTAGGAGAATTCGACGGTCGGATCGTCCGCAATATCCATTCGAAGTCAATGGTCGAAATTCACGAACTACCGCAGCGCGGCGCGTTCTATTCAGGCCATTATATTATATATATATATAATATATATAATATATACTTCATCGATTTCCTTTTTTAAAACGTATTATATAAATCGTTTTAAATTCGTTTTCAAAATGATTTCAACTTCTTTTTCATATTCAAATCAAAATTGAATTTTCCCTTTCAAATTCGTTTTAAATTCATTTCAAATTGATTTCAATTCAAATCAATTTTGAATTCAATTTCAGTTCGTTTTCAATTCAATTCCATTTCAATTCGAATTCATTTCTATTCAATTTCAATTCGAATTCATTTATATTCAATTTCAATTTGAATTTCAATTCTTTTCAAAATATCAGATTTTGAAATTACTTTCGATATTCATTATAAAATGAATAAAATCGATATAAATATCGTTCACGTCAAAATGGCGTCAATCTAATCTACACGGCTTCATATATTTCTATTTTCCAATAATCAGTTTCAAATATTTCTATTTCAAATGTTTCTTTTTCAAATATTTCTATTTTCAAATATTCTATTTCAAATATGGAATGATGCTCAATCAATTACCATATAATGTTAATTATATGGATTTTCTACAACACATGTATACAATAACAACGATGAATAATCAACAATCATCCAAAGTGCATTCTACACTGTATAAGCATCGAATATAAATATTCAACGCTTATAGCAGCCTGTCAATCAATCGATCGATATACAACTAAACAATCGGGATTAGTGTACGTCAAATATCATCCCAATACCCGTGTGGGGTTTCAAACAATCAAACACAGATTTTATTTGTGCAGTTGGGCGATGTGTAAAATTTATCGTCCCAATCAATATCAGTCAAATGTGTGTATATAAACAAATCGTCCGATTTGTTTATTTTTATTTCCTTTCATATACACGTTAAAAATTCTATTTTTAACTATAAAATATTTTTAACTATATAAATATTTTATTTCAGTTCACATCACATCACACAATCAACTACACATCAAAATCAAACAAACAAGCATACAAGCCGTCCATGGTCTGTAGACGACGGGTGTCAGGTGCTACTAAACACCGTCTGCATCCTAGTATATATTATTAACTAGAAAACAAAATTAAAAGGTGAGAAGTTCTCACAGATAGCTAATACAATACCACGACTCTTCTTTTGCAGAAATCTTCGTCGTGCTCGCCTTTTGTCACTTTCGTTGCCCGTAGTCACTACATATATAAAAATCACATTTTTATACTGTTGTCTTTAAAAATAAAAAATCACATATTTATTTGTTCACTTCATATGTATTTTTCAACGCTTCATTCTATATGAAAATTATAGTTTTATATTTTTACTTCATATACAAAGATCGAATTTTTATTTCGCTAACCATATAAAACCCGTATTTTTATAATCTCTACTATATAAAGATAATATTTTTATATTCTCCATTATATAAAAATCATATTTTTATATCTCCTACATAATAAAGATTGAATTTTTATTTCATCTCTATAAAAATCACATTTTTATTTCATCATATATATAATAAAAATCATATTTTTTTTATATGCCATTAATATAAAAATTATATCTTTAACCTTTCTATATTATAAAAATTATATTTTTATCCTTCACATCACATAAAAATTATATTTTAAATCTCTTTATAATATAAAAATTTTGCCTTTTCATTTATAAAAATCTTAACTTTCATTATAGAAAAAAAATGAACTTTTTCTATATGAAAATATAGTCTTTACATATATGAAAATCACTTCTTGTCTATGATAAAAATCGCTACTTTCATCGAAGTAAAAATCATATTTTTAACACTAATCTACCTATATACAAATATGATTTTAAATTGATTAAACTAAGCTAAATATTTAAAATAAATTAAAACAAAACAAAACAAAATAAATAAATATATAAATAAATAAAAGAAAGAAGAACTCACAGCGAATGGGGAGGGGGGTTTTGCTGCGAATTTGAAGTGGAGAGGGAGAGGGGACTGCTGTGCTCGTGGAGGCTGAAGGAGGGGGGTGTCGGCCTCTTCAGGTGGTTGGAGGGGCGCGTCGTTCGCTAATCTCCTGTCCACTTGTTCACTTTGAGTTTTGCTGCTTTCTTGAACATTGCTGTTTGTACTTGCTTCTTTGTTCAACTGCTGTTTCTAAAACCAGTTTAGCATTTGACCTTTTCACTTGAAAGTTTGCTGCTTTGATTAGCATTGTCCTCGACCACTTTCTGTTTTGTACCTTCACTTGAAATATGTTGTATTCCTGTGTGAACATTTATATATTGGTCAGAACATGAACATATTTCATTGCATTTCCTTCCAAGTTGTTTCTATTCAAGTTGAGCTGAACCATTTGCTGCCATGTCAATGCTTGTACATTTAATCTTATACTTGAGCTTTGCTTTGAAAATTGTTTGAGCTTTCGACCATATTCATATGCACTGAATCGAGATGGTCTTTGTGGCTACTCCTCAGATGCTAGCTGGTTGGCGAGGCAGTGCACACGTGTATATTTATGCACGTGTGTATATGCAGCCATCAGTCAAGTTTTCCTGTCCCTGCATTGTATATACATACTGTCTACCTTGTGGTATTTACAGTGTATCACTGTGAATATCACAAGCTGTCTAGACACAGATTGATGGTTTTTATAAATCAGATCAGGTCATGAAAAATGATGAGAAACACACCAGAAATCTGAGGCAAATAAATTTTTAAAAATAAAATTTATATTCGCATATATTTAGTATTGTTTCTATTGCAGTGTACTGTGTGTTTTCTGTTTCATGTGATAGGTAAGCAGACGGTGACTGGACTGACAGTGAAGATGCTGTGAAGACAGAAGACTGAAGACAAGAACAATGTGAAAAAGTGTATATGTATACGAGTCTGTGTAAAAGAATGAATGAGTGAAACCGTGACTGAAAGATAGAGTGTTGTAGTGGAGAACACTGTATATGAAATTGTATTTGATATGTAATACAGTGATGTACAAATAGTGGAGTTAAAAAAATTTGTACTGTTTGAATATTGAAATAAAATATTATATTTAAATAAAACACTATGAATATTTGAATTTCTGTACAGTCGTACTTTATTTAAATATAAATATTATATTCCTGTCTATAATGTGATATAACAGTACAATAACAAACACATTCAAAATAATTTATACTTGTTTGTTATCATCAAACAAAAATCATATAATTGTGTATAAAACACTGTTATATACAACACAACATTGAAATATTCCAAAGACAATTTCGATTCAAATCCATTCCAATTCAATTATTGGAATTTCTGGTTATTTTCAAAACCATTTCACATCCAATTTATTTATTTTAAAAATAAATAAATTATTATTCTAGTTCAAAACTAGTTCATTTCGATAAAAAACTATTTTTATCTTTTCAAATATGGATTTTTTCATCCCAATTCTTCACAAATCATTTCTTATGATTCTACACAAATTATTACTATTTTTAATAATTTTATCAAGGCCCGTACCGTCGATTTCCATCAATGGCATCGAACTGCACTTACAGCGACCTTTTCCAAATTTGATTTGGATATAATTCCAAATCCAACCGTTATATTTCAAATCTCTAATATTTGTTAGAAAGCTCTTTTCGATAAGAACCCAACGGTTCCGGTTTTAGGAGAATTCGACGGTCGGATCGTGCGCAATATCCATTCGAAGTCAATGGTCGAAATTCACGAACTACCGCAGCGCGGCGCGTACTATTCAGGCCATTATATTATATCTATATAATATATAATATATACTTCATCGATTTCCTTTTTTAAAACGTATTATATAAATCGTTTTAAATTCGTTTTCAAAACGATTTCAACTTCTTTTTCAAATTCAAATCAAAATTGAATTTTCCCTTTCAAATTCGTTTTAAATTCATTTCAAATTGATTTCAATTCAAATCAATTTTGAATTCAATTTCAGTTCGTTTTCAATTCAATTCCATTTCAATTCGAATTCATTTCTATTCAATTTCAATTCGAATTCATTTATATTCAATTTCAATTTGAATTTCAATTCTTTTCAAAATATCAGATTTTGAAATTACTTTCGATATTCATTATAAAATGAATAAAATCGATATAAATATCGTTCACGTCAAAATGGCGTCAATCTAATCTACACGGCTTCATATATTTCTATTTTCCAATAATCAGTTTCAAATATTTCTATTTCAAATGTTTCTTTTTCAAATATTTCTATTTTCAAATATGGAATGAGGCCCAATCAATTACCATATAATGTTAATTATATGGATTTTCTACAACACATGTATACAATAACAACGATGAATAATCAACAATCATCCAAAGTGCATTCTACACTGTATAAGCATCGAATATAAATATTCAACGCTTGTAGCAGCCTGTCAATCAATCGATCGATATACAACTAAACAATCGGGATTAGTGTACGTCAAATATCATCCCAATACCCGTGTGGGGTTTCAAACAATCAAACACAGATTTTATTTGTGCAGTTGGGCGATGTGTAAAATTTATCGTCCCAATCAATATCAGTCAAATGTGTGTATATAAACAAATCGTCCGATTTGTTTATTTTTATTTCCTTTCATATACACGTTAAAAATTCTATTTTTAACTATAAAATATTTTTAACTATATAAATATTTTATTTCATTTCACATCACATCGCACAATCAACTACACATCAAAATCAAACAAACAAGCATACAAGCCGTCCATGGTCTGTAGACGACGGGTGTCGGGTGCTACTAAACACCGTCTGCATCCTAGTATATATTATTAACTAGAAAACAAAATTAAAAGGTGAGAAGTTCTCACAGATAGCTAATACAATACCACGACTCTTCTTTTGCAGAAATCTTCGTCGTGCTCGCCTTTTGTCACTTTCGTTGCCCGTAGTCACTACATATATAAAAATCACATTTTTATACTGTTGTCTTTAAAAATAAAAAATCACATATTTATTTGTTCACTTCATATGTATTTTTCAACGCTTCATTCTATATGAAAATTATAGTTTTATATTTTTACTTCATATACAAAGATCGAATTTTTATTTCGATAACCATATAAAACCCGTATTTTTATAATCTCTACTATATAAAGATAATATTTTTATATTCTCCATTATATAAAAATCATATTTTTATATCTCCTACATAATAAAGATTGAATTTTTATTTCATCTCAATAAAAATCACATTTTTATTTCATCATATATATAATAAAAATCATATTTTTTTTATATGCCATTAATATAAAAATTATATCTTTAACCTTTCTATATTATAAAAATTATATTTTTATCCTTCACATCACATAAAAATTATATTTTAAATCTCTTTTTAATATAAAAATTTCGCCTTTTCATTTATAAAAATCTTAACTTTCATTATAGAAAAAAAATGAACTTTTTCTATATGAAAATATAGTCTTTACATATATGAAAATCACTTCTTGTCTATGATAAAAATCGCTACTTTCATCGAAGTAAAAATCATATTTTTAACACTAATCTACCTATATACAAATCTGATTTTAAATTGATTAAACTAAGCTAAATATTTAAAATAAATTAAAACAAAACAAAACAAAATAAATAAATATATATATAAATAAAAGAAAGAAGAACTCACAGCGAATGGGGAGGGGGGTTTTGCTGCGAATTTGAAGTGGAGAGGGAGAGGGGACTGCTGTGCTCGCGGAGGCTGAAGGAGGGGGGTGTCGGCCTCTTTAGGTGGTTGGAGGGGCGCGTCGTTTGCAGGGGGGCCACGTCGCAGGAAGGAGGAGGGCGGTTGCTGAGGGGAGGGCGTCGGCTAGGCGGGGGGGGGGGTGTGCTCGTGGTGCGCGTATCGAGAAGGGGGGTGGTCGATTGGAGAAGGGGAGGAAGAAGGAGGGAGTACGGAGGAAGGGGGGTCTCGCGGTGGTCGGCGCCGCTAGGGGGGCACGTGGGCGGCGGCGCTGCTGCGATGAGGGGGCGCGATTTTTTTTTTCTTTCTATTTTCGATCTGAAATGAAGAACGTGGGGGAGGGAGAGGGTGTAAAGGGATGAAAAGGGGGAAATTAAAATTTTATTATTTATTTATTCCCCCGAAAAGTTGACTTTTTATTTCGAACACGTAACGAAACCCACCGCCTGTCGCCCATAGCTAAATACCCCTATTCTGAACACAATGGGATATGTATCGTAGGCTGATTTGATCGTTTCGATCAGTTTTCGTTGAATTTACATTTAAATCATTATACTAAATTTTAAACGTACATTTCAAATTACCGGGGTCACATACTAACTCGAAAAATTCGCGAAAAATATTTTCTAACTTCGTATTGACGATACGGTCCTAACAAAACTAGTTTCATCGAATTCTGAGACCTTTTGAAAAATGGCCAATTTCCAGTCGATTAAAATCAACTGAAAATGGTCAAACACGTTTTCCTTTGCCACACTCACATATTGATTCGAAAAATTATGAAAATTGGAATCTAGCAATAACTTGACATCACGGATCCAACAAAAGTGGTTTCGTCGAAATCCGAGGTCGTTTGCAAAATGGCTATTTTTAAGGGCCTGAATTCCATAGCGACTATTCTGAAATTTCAACTGGACATATCTTTTTATCCCCGCTATGAAATTTTGATTTTTCGGATTCGTTGGAAAGATATTATCAATTAGATTAAATATTTTTGGTTTCACTAAAATCCGGTTTATTTTGCACCCGGTACATTCATTTGAAGTTTGAAATCGAATTATCGAACTACCGCGCCATTTTCAATTCCTTTTATAAATATAAATAAATATTTATATTCTATCGTCGATTCAAACGAATATATACGTTCGAATTATATTCAAAATAAATTTCTCGTCGTTATTATTTAAAATAATTCATTTTAATTAATCAAAATTCGCTAAAATTGCCAAAATAAAAATTTTAAACTGGCCCAGATTTCCGGGTTATTACAATCTCCCCCACTTAAAACGTTTCGTCCCCGAAAAGGAACGAAGCCGAAAGTTGTTTAACAAATCAACTCAACTTCCATTATTTTCATTACGGCTTAAGTTCTTCAACTTTTCAGTTTCTAAGAACTTTTCAAATTTTTCAAAAATTTGGCTAACACCCTAAATTTTCGAAAAAATTCGCCATAACCTCCCCTGCACCGGGAGCACGGGAAAATCCCGAAATTGCCATACAGGCCTTCTGATCTCAAAAATAAAAAGAAAAAGGCAAGCGGCTAGCCAATCGGCTCATAAAATCATCATCACCCAAACAAAACAGTAAATTATGGTAAACATGTACCTATTTGTAGGGCAAACAATTTTATTCTTCTGCTCTAGCCTCTTTGCTAAGACCTGTTCAATGTAAGTACATGTATATGCAAGCAAATGCGACCAATTTTCAATACAATTTACTATTTGATTCTATTAGGCTTAATGGTTCCAAATTTCAAACAAATAACCAAACAACACAAACATCAATTAGTTGATTAGTTTTTGAAATTCATAACTTTGATATCTAGTCAAAAATCGGATTTTTGATGCCAAATCACAACAATAAGCCCTATCTAGTTTCGGTTCTCACACTAGTCAATTGGAAATATATAGAAATCTCACTTTCGAAACTCGAAAATAAATACTGGCGATGGTGCCCCGTCACCAGAATTATCCCCGGGCACTACAGTGTGATTCTATAACTATCCAGTATATTAAAACTTCGAATACACGTTTGCAAGATGCATATGCAAAATCTTTATATATCGGATTGTCCAAATTCAATGTAAATAACTATTCAAATACGTATATGGTTTAAAATTTCAAAACAAAGTTGTTTTCATTTTAAAAATATACCCTTCACATTCGTTCTAGGATACTACTGATCCCATCTCTAACGAGCCATTCCCATTGGATATTCCTAATCCAATATCTGATGAATTCTTTCGTATGGTTCTAATGTGTCTTGTTCTCTGAGCTTTGTAAACTAAAGCTCTGATACCAACTGTTACAACAGGCAATTTCGCTCGATCTGAATCAGTCGCTAAACCGATCTAGACCGTTTGAAACGCCTGATTGTTTTGAGAACACGACAAAATAGAACGCAGACGAAAGGACATTTCATTGTATATAACAACAATTCCATCAGATTACAAGAATATACAGAGTATGAATGAATATTACACAGAAATATCAGAGATTTAAATAACATTTAAATACATAGCAGCGGAAAATAATACAATACATAACTAGAAGAGATATACGGATACAAAGCTTTCCGGATATCATTCCAGCTGTAAACCAGGATCCTGTGAATATAAATCTGCAAAACCAAAACTACTAGCTGCCCGTGTCGAAAATAAGGGCACCCAGAGTTTAGGTTAAAACAATAAACTCCAGGTCAGTCATGGGACTGGTGTGAGAACTAAAACGGTTATTTAAAACTTTACTTTAAATCAGATATATCAAGGGACCACGCCGTATAACACGGAATGGGTTTCCTCCCAAGAATACCAGTGCATATAACAAAATAGCGCAATGCTTTTTGGAAAAATGAAGCTATTATAAGACCCAGGTCCTATCACACAATGCAACGCAAGCCGGGGGATAGGGTTTTCCCTTATAATAGCCAAACATGCTTAGTACATTTTAAACAAATCATTTGATACTATTATAAGTGCATAGTGTATAAAAAAAACTTCAAATCATAAGTATCAATCATAGACAGCATGGGTACCATATATCATGTCGCCATACTAGGCTCTACAATTAAAATCGCAAATGTTAGGTATTTGGAAATTGGATTTCCAACGATGAACCGAGGCAAAAGATAGTCCTCAACCGATTCGAGACGCTCTAGCCCGCCCCTCAGGAACAGAACGCATCGTCCCTTGGAGCGACAGGGCTGGTCCACCGATGTAACGAACCGGGATTTTCGACTCCGAAAATCAACATCAAACTACCATGTTGACCATTCAGACATCGAACATTCCAGATCATTAATAGAAAGAAGTTAGAGGGTGAGAATAGATAAGAAAGGAATATTAGAATAGAAGAAGAAGAAGAAACACCACACAGAGTCTCACATCGCGGCGGAACAAAATATAATACAGAAATAATCTTTATCGAAAGCTTTTGAAATACTTACAATATCAGAGTACACCTCTGGACAGTGATAATAATCTGTCCTCATATAACACACAGCGGAATAGTAATATCATACGTCTGGACTCTTCCAGCTCGCCTCTTCACAGCAGTCGATAACCTGAACCTGTACAACCCGGTCTAACCCGAGCATTTACAAAACACCGGGTCAGTCTGGTGAACCAGAGTGAGATAAACTCGCACAGTAATAAGGGTGAATCATCCAATCATGATTTTAAAGTTCAAAATCTTTTCAAAAGAAAAGGATAATCGTAAGACCAAATCCACACATAAACACGGACGGTTTTTACCTTACGATAACCCAAAACATTTTTGAAACCAATATCTTGTCTGATATTATAATAATGTCTAAATACAAGTAAATAACAATCTAGTAGAACGCTTGCATCTCACGCTCTACATATATAGTATAAAATCAAAACCCGCAGGCGCTTATTGGAGATTGGATTCCAACTTGACAAGGTATGGGACCACCTGCCGATCGTGTATCTCTAGAGACGAATACACTGGGTTCAACAAGAACTTCTTGCAACCCGGCCCTCACATGACCGACCACTCATTTCGCTTGAGTGTATCGAATGTATACCACCGACGGTTGGGATCAGCAACCGTCTGCCCGAAAAGGGACAGCATCGAAACATAGATTAAGAAACAAATAGGATTTCCTCTAGATAGGTGATCATACACCCTAATGGGAGCGACCCACATAGCCATGCTGCCTGCCCGATTTCTGTCATTTCCCGGTTGATGAGGCTTGAGGCTTAGATTAACTTTGAACATCTGGTCGCCATTCACTTTGAATGCCACATCGTCAAATCCATCAGATATCACTAATTGACATCCACAAAAATACTCTAGCTGACAGCTAGAGAATGGCAATTCCCTGCCAACAACTATCGTACGTTTGAAGAAATCAATGTACGTGACCCTTTGGAAATACTCTGTCAGACATTCGTCCATATACGTCATCCAGGAACAGGATGAACCGAAGGCACTCTCCTACTGCATCCAATATAGGAATCACCCCATGGATCAGTAGCGAGAAGTCCTTGCAACCCGTAGATTCCAACTACGACAGAATCACAGCTTATCTCTGCTTGCCAGGCAGAGAATATTAGTGGTTCTTTCGTGTATGATAGTCCACGGTCTTCAATGCTCCATCTCGAACATCTTCTGATATCTTCACGTATTTGTTGGTCGGAATGGTTTTCGAATATAAATTCGATCCCGGTCTTTCCATACCAACAATCGTATTGGACAGATTTGATAGTCGGTGTTTTAACTATCAAAATAAATAGTGTTTCAAACATGACACTCCAATGAGTTCACTGGTTCAGTATTCAGCATCACTTGGCCTTTAACAAAACTGATTTACTTTTAAAAACTTCTAATTTCAATCTTTGAAGATACGATAATTGAATAACTCCAATTTGATTTAACTCTAATCGATTAACTGATATTCGACTTCACTCCATTCGCTTGACTCTAGATCACAGCGATCACAATGGTTACGCCTGAATCCCTCAGGAAACATCCGACCGCCGTAGGCTATCTGCAGCCCTGCGAATTACGCTAGCAGTCGTACAAAATGGCAACTTAGCCGAATAATTATTTTTGGCTAATTCTATCTCGAATAACTATATTCAATTTCCCACTTTGAAATCTCATTTAAAATTCTCCTTTTTACTAGATCTTGTTTCAAATAACGTTAATGTGAAATTAACGTCTTAACACTTTAAATCTCACTTAAATTCTGGTTTATAATAAACCCTTTTATCGTAATCTCCTTTTACTTAATTCATATAATCGAGTACGTTTATTTCCTTTCACCATTCAATTGGCTTGCATCTCACATTCGGTAACCTTTTAAACGAATTCCCATCTAAAAATATATTCCTAACTTCATCATTAATTAAAATAATAACTTATTTCAAACATTAACTACTTTAGTAGTTAATCCCTTTAAATTCAAACAATATTTATTTAACTATTCTAGTCAAAACACATTACTTGGTAAACAATTCTAATTCCGAACGGTCGATTTAATTAACTCAAAAACTTGATCATCTCCTTAACCGATTTCAACAATCCTTGCTTTAAATTAATTAAAAATATAATTAATTTAAATAAATTCCATTAATTGTTTTTCTTTACAAAACAATTACCAAAGTTAACCATTTGATTCAATCTCTTATTCTACCCCCTTGTAAACCTGATTAACATTAGCCTTAAATTTTATAAAATAAATAAATGACAAATCAAGGTCTTAAATAAATAAAATATTTATTTATTTCTCTTAAATAACTTTTATTCAAGTAATATAATTCAAATCTAATTCTGGTTATAAAATAAATTTTATAACCTCGACTCTATCGATTCACATGTCGGTGAATCAATATCTATAACTCGATTGGTTTTAAAGGCCATACTCTGCCAAACACTTAACCAATATCGCCCATTGGTTCAAACCACACAGATGTTGAATATCCAGTCAATAATCAACCATCAAATCAATCACACAAACAGATCAGTTCATATATGATCATATGAAAATAAATAATACATTTGAGGAATCCGGTTGGATCCCTCCAACCTGTTCTTCCCTGTATTCAAAACGGTTATCACAAACCAGGTCAAACAATCCCATTTAACGGATATACCATAGCAATTAGCAACCATTTTATATCAACTAACCAATAAAACATTTTCATCAGTTCCTCCAGTTCAACCGAAAAACACGTTTATTTTATAAACGTGACCAACCAAGGTGAGTTACCTTTATTGGAACCAATCGTTAAAAATAACGATTTGGAATTTCACTGAAATTAAACACAGTTTAATTTCATTGTTTAAATCAACAGTTAAATAGATAACTAGCAAAGCAGTCAACCATTGGCAAGCAGAACACACAAAATAAAAACACCCAATTTATATAAAATATAAAAAGGGTAACTGAGTGAGTTTAACTCACCTTGATCTGATCCATCATCGAAATGGTTTGTATATTTTTTTCCTTTCTTTCACGCCTTCAGTTGTGTTCACTACGTCCGTTTCTATTTCGAAATCTTACGTCCTTCGATACGAACCCAGTGCTCCTTGCTTTGGTTTTATTTCTGTGCACGTTCGATACAGTTAAAATTTTAATATGGTGTTCACTAATTAGAATTAACATTATAAACTTTAAGAATATTTTATTATGTAGATTCTTACTTTAAACGCACACTATGCATGTTTAAATATCGCAGGTACATTCAAAAGTAACAGTGTTCGCATGCAAATGGGTTAGGCCATTCATAGATAATTCCGGTATTATGAAATGTTGATAAGGCATTCGAACTTTCCAAACGTTTTTATTGTATTATATTAACATACTTAAATTAGGTTAGGGCTTAAATATATAATTAATAAATCTAATTTACTAAGTACCTGTATAAACTGGATTAGGACCGATAATCCATGTATTGCTTCGCCATGCTACTGGTACCCTCACGCCCACCTTCCCAAACGTGCCACCACCTCTTGTCTGTTTCATGCATTCACAATTTTTTTTTTTTCACTACTTCACATCCGTTCTCCTCTTACTGTTCTCGTATTCACTTCCATACTGCAAAGACCATCTCGGCCCTTTCACCAACCATTTGCTGTCGCTCCCATTTGGAAGTAGCCCCCCCCCCCCCCCCCACGTTACTACCTTCTTTCCCTAACCCTCTCCATACAGTTGCTACTCCTTCCCGTCCTCAGCTAATCCACCCTTCCCCGTGTGCTCCGACGCCTCCCAAACTACCCCACTTCGCCATTCCCTCTTCTCGTCCCTCTCTTTTCTTCTTCTTCTTTTTTTTTTTTTTTTTTTTGTTGTGGGAAGAGGATATAAAAAAAACACAGTAAGAGAAAAATGGGACGCACAGAAAAAGGAAATGGGGAATGTATATTTATAGATGGTGAAGTTTGGGTGCCAAGTTTCTTTGGTTTGGCATGCACGTTTTAGGGAGAGGTAGGTCTGCTTATGTTCGGCGTAGCTGTTGGCTTTCATATCAGTTAGCTGTAGCGTAGGATTAAGCTTACATTGAGTTGTGTTTTCATCATACATATACAGGTTAGCTGTTGTTTGTTGGGAAAGGTACACGTCTTTTCTTTATTGACTGAAATGAAATGATGCAGCGGGTAATACTTGGGGAAGGGAACAGCGTAGGCTTTAACTAGTATGCGCAATGAAATACTTAAGGATATATATATATATATATGACAAAATAGTTTCATATGGTATACAATAACTCCGAGTACGATCTCGATTTCTGTTTACTGATAAAAAGGCTGTTCTTGATGTAAAACGATATTCCGGATCCAATGGAACAAGTTTCGTCGAAATCCGAGGTCATATGAAAAATTTTCCTTTATGAAACCGGAAATGAACACACGTTTAATTTTTCCACGGTCACCAGATAAATCAAATCCACCTGAAACTGCGAACATCGACAATAACTTTTCGATACGAACCCAACGGCACTAGTTTCGTCGCATTCTGAGACTGTTGCCCCGGTAGGCTGTTTTTACCCCGAACCGCAATACCCCTTTTAACATCAAATTTTCCGGTCTCTAAAAATAACAAACTATATACTTATTCTGACTCTAATCGACGATACGAACTCAACGGAACTGGTTTCGTGGCTTAATTCGATCATCTGCTCCAGTTACACTCAAATATCCTTTTATTGAATTAATTACGCGCTATAGAAATTATACGGGCGTTTACGGCTACCGTGGCCATATGCGACATCGGTTTTCCACGCAGTTTGATTTTCTGACAATAATTTACCTATACGGTTCTAATGAAACTGATTTCATCGAAAACAGAGTCCGTTTGCAAAACGGCTATTTTAAAGGCCTATAATTTAATAACGAATTTCCATAGCGACTATTTCAAAATTTGATTTGGCCATAAATATCAAACTATAACACGAGATCTGGATTTTCCTCTTTCATATGAAAATTATCGTCAATACGGTCCCAACGTGTCTTGTTTCACAGAAATCCAACTTATATCGGATCCTGTATTCTCAGTTGAAGTTATAAATTCAAATTTACGAACTGCACGCCATTTTCAAGCTCGAATTTATATTATATATAAATTATAACGTTCAACTTCGTTTCAATAACGAATTAAATATTAAATTCCATTAATATTCCAAATGTCATATTTAAAATAAATAAATTAAATTAATTATTTGACGGGCAAAAACACGGGTCGTTACATTCTTCCCCCCTTAAAATAATTTCGTCCTCGAAATTGCTAAAGTAAGAAAGAATGTTATAAGCTCGTTAATTTCAAATCTAATTTTACTATAAATTGAAACTCAATTCAATACTGTAAATAAATATTTTCAAAAATACCGAAAATTTTCTAACACTTTAAATTTCCGAAAAATTTCGCCAGCATCTCCTCTGTACGGCTCAATCGGTACAACCACAACTTGCCTTTCTCGGCCTTCTTCAATCCAAAAGAAAATAAAACAGCCAAGCGGCTTGCCAAATAGGCTCATAAATCTCATCAAACTCATATGAATATAAACGTGTACCTTTTTGTCGGGCATATCCTTATATCCTTTCCATCTGCTGTCCTGTCAGCATATGCATTCCCAAAATTCCAACTTTATCCTTCGAACTAAATTCTTCACGTGTCCAAGCCAAATTCCATTCTTGACTCAATTTCCATCCATCATCAATTTCAACTCTTAGCTTACCAGTCCAATGCCATTTTCGATTCTCGTCTCACCATTCAAAATCTGGTTCTGCTCGAAATATATCTCGATTCAATTTCCAGTTAACTGGTTTCAATTCAATTCATATTTGCTTTCCCAAGTTTCTATCTTACTTTTGTCTTGTTCAACAACTTCCCTGGGAGTTTTCAAACAGTTCATCTCTTTTCAAAAATCAAATAATCTTTTTCAGGATTCAAACAACTTGTCTTTCTTAAAGCAATTCAAAACAAAACCTTTGGTAGTAATCCGTCACTTAGAACCCGGAAATGAACACTGATGATGTGGCCAGCATCCTCAGAGTTATTTCCCAGCTATCAAAGTGAGTTCAATACTATATCACCTATCATATTCAACATTTTCATTTTGAAATCTATTTCAAATACCAAACACAATGCTTGTAAACCAATTTAAACTCTCCCAGGATCTTAAATTTCTCATATATTCCATCTAAGTTCATTTGCAATCACCTTTCCACTTTTTGGGGAATTTTAATTCCAATTCTGATTTAGATTTCAGATTTAATTTATCTGATTCCATATATTATACGAATTCTAATTGATTATTTATATAACCATTTCCATTATAATCAACCAACACATCCAATATATTCTAATACTTCAAATATATATCATTCTTTTATATTAAGCTATAATTTGGGTAAAATTATTTCATTTACCCTCTTTCAAAAACATACTGTGTCGAATTATTCTGCTCAAGAGTTTAGAAACACTTATCGACACAGTTTGCATTACTGTATCGACCAGAATTCATAAACTACTCGACAAACCAATCAACACAATATAAGACAGTTTTTATAACAATTTACAAATACGCGCTCATATATATATACTCAAACTCAATCTAGGGTATTACTAACCCCATCTCTACTGAGTCACGCCACAGAGCCAAGGTAATTACTTAACCAATAGCTCTGATACCACTGTAACGAACCGGGATTTTCGACTCCGAAAATCAACATCAAACTACCATGTTGACCATTCAGACATCGAACATTCCAGATCATTAATAGAAAGAAGTTAGAGGGTGAGAATAGATAAGAAAGGAATATTAGAATAGAAGAAGAAGAAGAAACACCACACAGAGTCTCACATCGCGGCGGAACAAAATATAATACAGAAATAATCTTTATCGAAAGCTTTTGAAATACTTACAATATCAGAGTACACCTCTGGACAGTGATAATAATCTGTCCTCATATAACACACAGCGGAATAGTAATATCATACGTCTGGACTCTTCCAGCTCGCCTCTTCACAGCAGTCGATAACCTGAACCTGTACAACCCGGTCTAACCCGAGCATTTACAAAACACCGGGTCAGTCTGGTGAACCAGAGTGAGATAAACTCGCACAGTAATAAGGGTGAATCATCCAATCATGATTTTAAAGTTCAAAATCTTTTCAAAAGAAAAGGATAATCGTAAGACCAAATCCACACATAAACACGGACGGTTTTTACCTTACGATAACCCAAAACATTTTTGAAACCAATATCTTGTCTGATATTATAATAATGTCTAAATACAAGTAAATAACAATCTAGTAGAACGCTTGCATCTCACGCTCTACATATATAGTATAAAATCAAAACCCGCAGGCGCTTATTGGAGATTGGATTCCAACTTGACAAGGTATGGGACCACCTGCCGATCGTGTATCTCTAGAGACGAATACACTGGGTTCAACAAGAACTTCTTGCAACCCGGCCCTCACATGACCGACCACTCATTTCGCTTGAGTGTATCGAATGTATACCACCGACGGTTGGGATCAGCAACCGTCTGCCCGAAAAGGGACAGCATCGAAACATAGATTAAGAAACAAATAGGATTTCCTCTAGATAGGTGATCATACACCCTAATGGGAGCGACCCACATAGCCATGCTGCCTGCCCGATTTCTGTCATTTCCCGGTTGATGAGGCTTGAGGCTTAGATTAACTTTGAACATCTGGTCGCCATTCACTTTGAATGCCACATCGTCAAATCCATCAGATATCACTAATTGACATCCACAAAAATACTCTAGCTGACAGCTAGAGAATGGCAATTCCCTGCCAACAACTATCGTACGTTTGAAGAAATCAATGTACGTGACCCTTTGGAAATACTCTGTCAGACATTCGTCCATATACGTCATCCAGGAACAGGATGAACCGAAGGCACTCTCCTACTGCATCCAATATAGGAATCACCCCATGGATCAGTAGCGAGAAGTCCTTGCAACCCGTAGATTCCAACTACGACAGAATCACAGCTTATCTCTGCTTGCCAGGCAGAGAATATTAGTGGTTCTTTCGTGTATGATAGTCCACGGTCTTCAATGCTCCATCTCGAACATCTTCTGATATCTTCACGTATTTGTTGGTCGGAATGGTTTTCGAATATAAATTCGATCCCGGTCTTTCCATACCAACAATCGTATTGGACAGATTTGATAGTCGGTGTTTTAACTATCAAAATAAATAGTGTTTCAAACATGACACTCCAATGAGTTCACTGGTTCAGTATTCAGCATCACTTGGCCTTTAACAAAACTGATTTACTTTTAAAAACTTCTAATTTCAATCTTTGAAGATACGATAATTGAATAACTCCAATTTGATTTAACTCTAATCGATTAACTGATATTCGACTTCACTCCATTCGCTTGACTCTAGATCACAGCGATCACAATGGTTACGCCTGAATCCCTCAGGAAACATCCGACCGCCGTAGGCTATCTGCAGCCCTGCGAATTACGCTAGCAGTCGTACAAAATGGCAACTTAGCCGAATAATTATTTTTGGCTAATTCTATCTCGAATAACTATATTCAATTTCCCACTTTGAAATCTCATTTAAAATTCTCCTTTTTACTAGATCTTGTTTCAAATAACGTTAATGTGAAATTAACGTCTTAACACTTTAAATCTCACTTAAATTCTGGTTTATAATAAACCCTTTTATCGTAATCTCCTTTTACTTAATTCATATAATCGAGTACGTTTATTTCCTTTCACCATTCAATTGGCTTGCATCTCACATTCGGTAACCTTTTAAACGAATTCCCATCTAAAAATATATTCCTAACTTCATCATTAATTAAAATAATAACTTATTTCAAACATTAACTACTTTAGTAGTTAATCCCTTTAAATTCAAACAATATTTATTTAACTATTCTAGTCAAAACACATTACTTGGTAAACAATTCTAATTCCGAACGGTCGATTTAATTAACTCAAAAACTTGATCATCTCCTTAACCGATTTCAACAATCCTTGCTTTAAATTAATTAAAAATATAATTAATTTAAATAAATTCCATTAATTGTTTTTCTTTACAAAACAATTACCAAAGTTAACCATTTGATTCAATCTCTTATTCTACCCCCTTGTAAACCTGATTAACATTAGCCTTAAATTTTATAAAATAAATAAATGACAAATCAAGGTCTTAAATAAATAAAATATTTATTTATTTCTCTTAAATAACTTTTATTCAAGTAATATAATTCAAATCTAATTCTGGTTATAAAATAAATTTTATAACCTCGACTCTATCGATTCACATGTCGGTGAATCAATATCTATAACTCGATTGGTTTTAAAGGCCATACTCTGCCAAACACTTAACCAATATCGCCCATTGGTTCAAACCACACAGATGTTGAATATCCAGTCAATAATCAACCATCAAATCAATCACACAAACAGATCAGTTCATATATGATCATATGAAAATAAATAATACATTTGAGGAATCCGGTTGGATCCCTCCAACCTGTTCTTCCCTGTATTCAAAACGGTTATCACAAACCAGGTCAAACAATCCCATTTAACGGATATACCATAGCAATTAGCAACCATTTTATATCAACTAACCAATAAAACATTTTCATCAGTTCCTCCAGTTCAACCGAAAAACACGTTTATTTTATGAACGTGACCAACCAAGGTGAGTTACCTTTATTGGAACCAATCGTTAAAAATAACGATTTGGAATTTCACTGAAATTAAACACAGTTTAATTTCATTGTTTAAATCAACAGTTAAATAGATAACTAGCAAAGCAGTCAACCATTGGCAAGCAGAACACACAAAATAAAAACACCCAATTTATATAAAATATAAAAAGGGTAACTGAGTGAGTTTAACTCACCTTGATCTGATCCATCATCGAAATGGTTTGTATATTTTTTTCCTTTCTTTCACGCCTTCAGTTGTGTTCACTACGTCCGTTTCTATTTCGAAATCTTACGTCCTTCGATACGAACCCAGTGCTCCTTGCTTTGGTTTTATTTCTGTGCACGTTCGATACAGTTAAAATTTTAATATGGTGTTCACTAATTAGAATTAACATTATAAACTTTAAGAATATTTTATTATGTAGATTCTTACTTTAAACGCACACTATGCATGTTTAAATATCGCAGGTACATTCAAAAGTAACAGTGTTCGCATGCAAATGGGTTAGGCCATTCATAGATAATTCCGGTATTATGAAATGTTGATAAGGCATTTGAACTTTCCAAACGTTTTTATTGTATTATATTAACATACTTAAATTAGGTTAGGGCTTAAATATATAATTAATAAATCTAATTTACTAAGTACCTGTATAAACTGGATTAGGACCGATAATCCATGTATTGCTTCGCCATGCTACTGGTACCCTCACGCCCACCTTCCCAAACGTGCCACCACCTCTTGTCTGTTTCATGCATTCACAATTTTTTTTTTTTTTCACTACTTCACATCCGTTCTCCTCTTACTGTTCTCGTATTCACTTCCATACTGCAAAGACCATCTCGGCCCTTTCACCAACCATTTGCTGTCGCTCCCATTTGGAAGTAGCCCCCCCCCCCTCCCACGTTACTACCTTCTTTCCCTAACCCTCTCCATACAGTTGCTACTCCTTCCCGTCCTCAGCTAATCCACCCTTCCCCGTGTGCTCCGACGCCTCCCAAACTACCCCACTTCGCCATTCCCTCTTCTCGTCCCTCTCTTTTCTTCTTCTTTTTTTTTTTTTTTTTTTTTTTTTTGTTGTGGGAAGAGGATATAAAAAAAACACAGTAAGAGAAAAATGGGACGCACAGAAAAAGGAAATGGGGAATGTATATTTATAGATGGTGAAGTTTGGGTGCCAAGTTTCTTTGGTTTGGCATGCACGTTTTAGGGAGAGGTAGGTCTGCTTATGTTCGGCGTAGCTGTTGGCTTTCATATCAGTTAGCTGTAGCGTAGGATTAAGCTTACATTGAGTTGTGTTTTCATCATACATATACAGGTTAGCTGTTGTTTGTTGGGAAAGGTACACGTCTTTTCTTTATTGACTGAAATGAAATGATGCAGCGGGTAATACTTGGGGAAGGGAACAGCGTAGGCTTTAACTAGTATGCGCAATGAAATACTTAAGGATATATATATATATATATGACAAAATAGTTTCATATGGTATACAATAACTCCGAGTACGATCTCGATTTCTGTTTACTGATAAAAAGGCTGTTCTTGATGTAAAACGATATTCCGGATCCAATGGAACAAGTTTCGTCGAAATCCGAGGTCATATGAAAAATTTTCCTTTATGAAACCGGAAATGAACACACGTTTAATTTTTCCACGGTCACCAGATAAATCAAATCCACCTGAAACTGCGAACATCGACAATAACTTTTCGATACGAACCCAACGGCACTAGTTTCGTCGCATTCTGAGACTGTTGCCCCGGTAGGCTGTTTTTACCCCGAACCGCAATACCCCTTTTAACATCAAATTTTCCGGTCTCTAAAAATAACAAACTATATACTTATTCTGACTCTAATCGACGATACGAACTCAACGGAACTGGTTTCGTGGCTTAATTCGATCATCTGCTCCAGTTACACTCAAATATCCTTTTATTGAATTAATTACGCGCTATAGAAATTA
This sequence comes from Allium sativum, assembly GCA_030737875.1. Lineage (NCBI taxonomy): Eukaryota > Viridiplantae > Streptophyta > Magnoliopsida > Asparagales > Amaryllidaceae > Allium > Allium sativum. The sequence continues at coordinate 650,098,277 of CM060923.1, forward strand.
TACGGGCGTTTACGGCTACCGTGGCCATATGCGACATCGGTTTTCCACGCAGTTTGATTTTCTGACAATAATTTACCTATACGGTTCTAATGAAACTGATTTCATCGAAAACAGAGTCCGTTTGCAAAACGGCTATTTTAAAGGCCTATAATTTAATAACGAATTTCCATAGCGACTATTTCAAAATTTGATTTGGCCATAAATATCAAACTATAACACGAGATCTGTATTTTCCTCTTTCATATGAAAATTATCGTCAATACGGTCCCAACGTGTCTTGTTTCACAGAAATCCAACTTATATCGGATCCTGTATTCTCAGTTGAAGTTATAAATTCAAATTTACGAACTGCACGCCATTTTCAAGCTCGAATTTATATTATATATAAATTATAACGTTCAACTTCGTTTCAATAACGAATTAAATATTAAATTCCATTAATATTCCAAATGTCATATTTAAAATAAATAAATTAAATTAATTATTTGACGGGCAAAAACACGGGTCGTTACAACCGATGTGGATTAAAATTCCTGAACAGTGTGTTTCCCCGCCCTTTGGGGCATAGGTGAGCTAACTAAATGACTCCATCGGACCCGGATCATCCGATCAAACCGAGGCGCCTCGCAACAGCAACAACCACATAAGTCAAACTCGTCAGGGCGTGTAAAACCACTGACGCCACTTGTAGCTAGAAAGAAACGCATGTCCTCCCTGAGGTCCTCTCCCGTTTTTGGTTCACCACCGGGGTGTGAGGCTCGCGAATCAACGTTACACAAAGCTACGCCACACAGGCCGTGCTTTGATCATCCACCACAAGATCCCGCTTTTCAACAGAAGCCTTGATCATATTGCCACTTCGGCATGCCACACAGGCAATTCACTCCATGCGTTTGATATCCATCGATATATAATCCCTGAGCTCGTACGTCTCAGAGAAGGGCGTTAAGCAAGAGAATAAATTCTCCGCCGCCAAACAGATATATATTTAATAGAAATCAATCACACAGACTAAAATCCAATGTCAAACACATAGTCCATTTACAAGTTTGTTCTGGGTCTGAACGAAACCGGAGGCACCTAGTACCCCGCATATCCATCGATCTCCAAGTACGTCTGGACGATCACCAACTGTTTCCATCTTCTTGGGTGTACGGCCCAATCAAGATCATCAGTAATTATCCAAACGACGTGAAGACCTCCGGTCTTCAACCACCGTCTTCATCTTCAACACCACGTCGAATTAGTTATTCAGAATGGGATAAACCCGGTCTTTCTGATTAACTCGCGTATATAATGAATAAGTGTTACACAAACACAATATACGCCTCATTCCAATTCAGAATATTCTTTTATTCAAATATTCCTATACTTCGGTAAAAGTTCCCATTAATTTTATCACAGTTAAATTCTTTAAATTTATTCTTTAATCTTCTTTTGAATATCAATTCAAACTAGTCGGGATTAGCGAACCACACCTGAGTAATCATTTATTTCATTTCCCAATCCCCACCTATTCATCCCATGAAGTAAAATTGGTAATACTTCATATCTAACACCACGGTGTTATCGGTAAATTCAATTACCATTTCACGCTCAAATCTAATTAAAGATTTAACTATCGCCTGGAGTAAAACTGGTGATACTCCATTCTCGATCTTTTCAATCTAATTAAAGATTCATTAAAACTACACTTAGTTTTAATCTTTAATTGGGTTAAAGAATCATTGTCATTTAAAACACGGTTAACGATAAACCCAAAATCACATCCCATTAATTATTGGGTTAAATAACGAGTGTTATTTAAAACACTGTCCATGATAAACCCAAAAATCAATATCAATTCCAATTAAATATTATTTAATTGGTACACTTCATTAAATCTAAATAAAAAGATTTAATCTTTTTCTCAACTGGGTTTAAGAACAGCGTTAATGAAGACACCATTCACGACAAACCCAAATAACATTTGATATTAAATACAAGGCTCTGAATAGAAATTATATCGGCTTATGTTCAATATCAAATTCTACGAACAACAAATATCGTATTGGAAATAGCGATATATATATATATATCTTTCAAATTTTTCTAACAACATCTGTATAATCACGAAATCCAACATCGAAATATTCCAAAGACAATTTCGATTCGAATCCATTCCAATTCAATTATTGGAATTTCTGGTTATTTTCAAAACCATTTCACATCCAATTTATTTATTTTAAAAATAATTAAATTATTATTCTAGTTCAAAACTAGTTCATTTCGATAAAAATCTATTTTTATCTTTTCAAATATGGAGTTTTTCATCCCAGTTCTTCACAAATCATTTCTTATGATTTTACACAAATTATTACTATTTTTAATAATTTTATCAAGGCCCGTACCGTCGATTTCCATCAACGGCCATCGAACTGCACTTACAGCGACCTTTTCCAAATTTGATTTGGACATAATTCCAAATCCAACCGTTAGATTTGAAATCTCTAATATTCGTTAGAAAGCTCTTTTCGGTACGAACCCAACGGTTCCGGTTTTAGAAGAATCCGACGGTCGGATCTCCCGCAATATCCATTCGAAGTCAATGGTCGAAATTCACGAACTACCGCAGCGCGGCGCGTTCTATTCAGGGCATTATATTATATATATATATAATATATACTTCGTCGATTTTCTTTTTTAAAACGTATTATATAAATCGTTTTAAATTCGTTTTCAAAATGATTTCAACTTCGTTTTCAAATTCAAATCAAAATTGATTTTTCCCTTACAAATTCGTTTTAAATTCATTTCAAATTGATTTCAATTCAAATCGATTTTGAATTCAATTTCAGTTCGTTTTCAATTCAATTCCATTTCAATTCGAATTCATTTCTATTCAATTTCAATTCGAATTCATTTATATTCAATTTCAATTCGAATTTCAATTCTTTTCAAAATATCAGATTTTGAAATTACTTTCGATATTCATTATAAAATGAATAAAATCGATATAAATATCGTTCACGTCAAAATGGCGTCAATCTAATCTACACGGCTTCATATATTTCTATTTTCCAATATTCTATTTCAAATATTTCTATTTTAAATGTTTCTTTTTCAAATATTTCTATTTTCAAATATTCTATTTCAAATATGGAATGAGGCCCAATCAATTACCATATAATGTTAATTATATGGATTTTCTACAACACATGTATACAATAACAACGATGAATAATCAACCATCATCCAAAGTGCATTCTACACTGTATAAGCATCAAATATAAATATTCAGTGCTTATAGCAGTCTGTCAATTAATCGATCGACATACAACTAAACAATCGGGATTAGTGTACGTCAAATATCATCACAATACCCGTGTGGGGTTTCAAACAATCAAACACAGATTTTATTTGTGCAGTTGGGCGATGTGTAAAATTTATCGTCCCAATCAATATCAGTCAAATGTGTGTATATAAACAAATCGTCCGATTTGTTTATTTTTATTTCCTTTCATATACACGTTAAAAATTCTATTTTTAACTATAAAATAATTTTAACTATATAAATATTTTATTTCATTTCACATCACATCACACAATCAACTACACATCAAAATCAAACAAACAAGCATGCAAGCCATCCATGGTCTGTGGACAACGGGTGTCGGGTGCTACTAAACACCGTCTGCATCCTAGTATATATTATTAACTACAAAACAAAATTAAAAGGTGAGAAGTACTCAGAGATAGCTAATCCAATACCACGACTCTTCTTTTGCAGAAATCTTCGTCATGCCCGCTTTTTATCACTTTCATTGCCCGTAGTCACTACATATATAAAAATCACATTTTTATACTGTTGTCTTTAAAAATAAAAAATTTCATATGTATTTTTCAACGCTTCATTCTATATGAAAATTATATTTTTATATTTTTACTTCATATACAAAGATCGAATTTTTATTTCGCTAACCATATAAAACCCGTATTTTTATAATCTCTACTATATAAAGATAATATTTTTATATTCTCCATTATATAAAAATTATATTTTTATATCTCCTACATAATAAAGATCGAATTTTTATTTCATCTTTATAAAAATCACATTTTTATTTCATCATATATATAAAAAAAATCATATTTTTTTAAATGCCATTAATATAAAAATTATATCTTTAACCTTTCTATATTATAAAAATTATATTTTTATCCTTCACATCACATAAAAATTATATTTTTAATCTCTTTATAATATAAAAATTTCGCCTTTTCATTTATAAAAATCTTAACTTTCATCATAGAAAAAAAATGAACTTTTTCTATATGAAAATATAGTCTTTACATATATGAAAATCACTTCTTCTTTATGATAAAAATCGCTACTTTCATCGAAGTAAAAATCATATTTCTAACACTAATCTACCTATATACAAATCTGATTTTAAATTGATTAAACTAAGCTAAACATTTAAAATAAATTAAAACAAAACAAAACAAAATAAATAAATATATAAATAAATAAAAGAAAGAAGAACTAATAGCGAATGGGGAGGGGGGTTTTGCTGCGAATTTGAAGTGGAGAGGGAGAGGGGACTGCTGTGCTCGCGGAGGCTGAAGGAGGGGGTGTCGGCCTCTTCAGGTGGTCGGAGGGGCGCGTCGTTTGCAGGGGGGCCACGTCGTAGGAAGGAGGAGGGCGGTTGCTGAGGGGAGGGCGTCGGCTAGGCGGAGGGGGGGAGGGGGGTTTCATGGTGCGCGTATCGAGAAGGGGGGCGGTCGATTGGAGAAGGGGAGGAAGAAGGAGGGACTGCGGAGGAGGGGGGTCTCGCGGTGGTCGGCGCCGCTGGGGGGGACGTGGGCGACGGCGCTGCTGCGATGGGGGGGCGCGATTTCTTTTTTTTTTCTTTCTATTTTCGATTTGAAATGAAGAACGTGGGGGAGGGAGAGGGTGTAAAGGGATGAAAAGGGGGAAATTAAAATTTAATTATTTATTTATTCTCCCGAAAAGTTGACTTTTTATTTCGAACACGAAACGAAACCCACCGCCTGTCGCCCATAGCTAATTACCCCTATTATGAACACAATGGGATATGTATCGTAGGCTGATTTGATCGTTTCGATCAGTTTTCGTTGAATTTACATTTAAATCATTATACTGAATTTTAAACGTACATTTCAAATTACCGGGGTCACATACTAACTCGAAAAATTCACAAAAAATATTTTCTAGCTTCGTATTGACGATACGGTCCTAACAAAACTAGATTCATCGAATTCTGAGACCGTTTGAAAAATGGCCAATTTCCAGTCGATTAAAATCAACTGAAAATGGTCAAACGCGTTTTCCTTTGCCACGCTCACATATTGATTCGAAAAATTATGAAAATTGGAGTCTAGCAATAACTTGACAACACGGATCGAACAAAAGTGGTTTCGTCGAAATCCGAGGTCGTTTGCAAAATGACTATTTTTAAGGGCCTGAATTCCATAGCGACTATTCTGAAATTTCAACTGGACATGTCTTTTTATCCCAGCTATGAAATTTTCATTTTTCGAACTCGTTGGAAAGATATTATCAATTAGATTCAAATATTTTTGGTTTCACTAAAATCCGGTTTATTTTGCACCCGGTACATTCATTTGAAGTTTGAAATCGAATTATCGAACTACCACGCCATTTTCAATTCCTTTTATAAATATAAATAAATATTTATATTCTATCGTCGATTCAAACGAATATATACGTTCGAATTATATTCAAAATGAATTTCTCGTTGTTATTATTTAAAATAATTCATTTTAATTAATCAAAATTCGCTAAAATTGCCAAAATAAAAAATTTAAACTGGTCCAGATTTCCGGGTTATTACAAACAGCGGAGGAGAGGGGAGCTAATCGGCGGGCGATGGGGCCAGCGTGCGGTGGCGATGGGGGGGATCGTCGCGGCGATGGGGTACAAGAAGAGGGGCGAGTTTTTGATTTAGGTTTAGAAATAGAAAAGAAAGGGGGGATGTATATATATAATTAATTATGTTATTATTATTATTATTATTATTATTATTATTATTATTATTATTTCCATATAAAATTGGCTTTGTAACCAAACTCAAAACGGGACCCAACGACTGTCGCCCCTAGCGTATTACCCCCATTCCGAACACAATGGGATATGTATCGTAAGCTAATTCGATTGTTTCGATCAGTTTCTATAATAACCCGGAAAATGTGAACCAGTTTAAAAATTTTAAATTAGGTTATTACCAAAGAATTTGAATTGTTGAAATAGAATATTTCAATAAAATATAGAATTGGGTATAATATGGCAGTTTGAAATTTTGTATACAAACTTAGTCTGACTGTACCGGGTGGAAAATATAACGGATTTTAGCAAAACTGAAAATATTTAAATCTGTTTATCAATACCTTTCTAACGAATCTGAAAAATCTAAGTTTCATAACGGAAATCAAAAGTTATGGCCAAATGAATTTTCAGAAAGGTCGCTATATAGTATATATAGCCCTTGAAAATAGAGATTTTGCATACGACCTCGGAATTCGACGAAACCACTTTTGTTGGGTCCGGGATGTCAAATTATTGCTAAGTTTCAAATTTGATAATTTTTGAAGCTAGTTTGTGAGCGGGGCAAAAGATAACGTGTTTGGTCAAATTCTGTTAAAATGGGTCGACCTAAAAATGGCCGTTTTTCAAACGAGCTCAGAATTCGACGAAACTGGTTTTGTTAGGACCGTATCGTCAAAACAAAGCTAGATTTATTTTTCAGGAATTTTTCGATTCAGTTTGTGGCCCTGGCAAATTGAAATGTACGTTTAAATTAAATATAGAATGTTATATATTTTAATTTGAAAAATAACTGACTGTAACAGTCGAAATGGCCAACGAAATATATCCCATTGTGTCCGGAATGGGGGTATTTAGCTAGGGGCGACAGTCGTTGGGTTTAAAAAGGAGTCCGTTTGCAAAAACACTATTTAAAATTTCCTATAAAGCATGGACCAATAGGAATTTTTCATTAAAAAAAAAACCTAGCCGCCAGAGCTCGATTGGACGTAGGCCTGGCAATTTGACACGTGACACGCTAACACGAAACGAAACGACACGAAATAAACGGTTATGGGTTTTGATTTTTGGTATACGAAACACGAAAGTACACGAACACGAAATTACACGATAAATTTCGTGTCGGATATGGGTTTTCACTTTCAATACACGAAAGTACACGAAATATTTTATATATAATTTTTATTTTTTATATATCATATAATATATTAATTTCGTGTACTTTTCGTGTACACAAAAGTACACGAAAGTACACAAAAGTACACGAACAGGTAGTACACGAAAGTACACGAAAGTACACGAAATTAATTTCGTGTACTTTTCGTGTCGTTTCGTGTTTACACGAATTATTTCGTTTCATGTTCGGATCAGGTAAACAGGTACACGGAATGATTTCGGGTCGTTTTCAGTTTTAGCTCTGAGTACACGAAAACACGAAAGTACACGAAACGAAAGTACACGAAACGACACGATTGCTAGGTCTAATTGGACGACGCACAGTGCTCAAAACTTCTCGTCGATATCGTCGCCGCCTCGGGCCATTTCACCGCCGACCCCAGTTGAGACTTCTGACCGCCGTAGCCCCTCTCCACATCCGACCAACCCACGACTCCTCCCATCGACTATCGACGCCGGAATTCGAAGAGGAAGGCGAGACCTTCTGAGCGCCGCCGCGACAAGCACAGACCACCGAACCACTCGCCACCACTGCCGTTCTGGAGGTGCTTCGTTGCTCTTCGACGCAGCGTAGCCTGATCGAAGCATAGAGGTACGGATCGACTGAAAATTGGTGACCTAGTTTCGAAGGTTTTAGAAACCTTTCTGATGAAAATTATGTAATGAAAATAACACTTTTAAGTGTTGCAAAACTTTGAAAAATAATATCTTTTTCGTTCTTTAACGAAATTCGATGAAACAGGAGACACCGTGACCGCAAGGAGGCTCTCTACATTCTAGAAGAAGCCGCGGATTTTTCTGACCTTCCTACGATTTTTAGCACCGCAATAACCAATGTGAGGAATCTAAACTATTTGTGTGAATGAAACCGTGTTGTATAAATTATATAAGCGAAGTGTAAATTATATACGCATTGTATACCTCATGTACATGTGTTGTATAAGTTATATTAGCGATGTATAAATTATACAAGCGTTGTTTGAAACATATATGCTTTATATTGTGATGAAATGCAAGTGAATTATTATATTATATATATATACTCCCCTCGTCCACAGACCATGGACGATATTTATTGCTTGCGATTGACGTGATATTATATGGTTTGACGAATGGTTGGAAATGATTGTTTGTGGTTGATATTATGGTTGAAAAATACCTTTGTGGTTGAAAAATAGCCTCTTGTGGTTGAAACAAAATAGAATAGGATTGTGGAATTGAAAATAAAACATGCCGCCTGCGTGCGAACTAGATGCATGATCCCCATTGTCAAAAACCGCGAGGTTTTAAGGTAGAGCGAGGAGCCGTACTAGGGACGGTCCCGGTTTTAACTACCCTGCCGTTATGCTGCCGAAATTTTCTGAAATATTTATGTGTTAAAATAATTTTCATTCGTTGAAATAAATTATACAAACTATATAGAATATTCATGTGTTGAATTGCAATTCATTCGTTGAGTTGAAATTCATGTGTTGAATATTATTTGAATTTAAACAAATGGCTTTAGCGATAAAAATCACATTTTTATATATATACAAACTATATAGAATATTCATGTGTTGAGTTGCAATTCATTCATTGAGTTGAAATTCATGTGTTGAATATTATTTGAATTTAAACAAATGGCTTTAGCGATAAAAATCACATTTTCATATATATTCAAACAATATAGAATATTCATGTGTTGAGTTGCAATTCATTCGTTGAGTTGAAATTCATGTGTTGAATATTATTTGAATTTAAACAAATGGCTTTAGCGATAAAAATCACATTTTCATATATATTCAAACTATATCAAATATTCATGTGTTGAGTTGCAATTCATTCGTTGAGTTGAAATTCATGTGTTGAATATTATTCGAATTTAAACAAATGACTTTAGCGATAAAAATCACATTTTTATATATATACAAACTATATAGAATATTCATGTGTTGAATTGCAATTCATTCGTTGAGTTGAAGTTCATGTGTTGAATGTTATCATCTCTTAAAAATAAAAATGAATCGACAATGAAAACTATATTTTTATAGTGAATAAGAAGTGTTAAAAATACACATGCGTCGAATAAATATTTTTGATGATAATAATATTCTTTTTATCACGTATACGCTTAGTTAAAAATACACATGTGTTGAAATCAATAATAATTTGCTAGAAATATTATGATTAGCTTTGTTCTGCATATATATACATGTGTTGAACAGGAAAAATGGATTAGCTGTAGAGTAAAGAAATTATTTGCGTGCCCGACAAATAGGTAAACCTTGATGAGTTGGCTGCGCAATTTTATTTATATATCAACTCCTGTGAATGCCATTGGATGCGGAGTGCTGGTTTTTCTGTGTGAAATAATAAATAACGCCATAGGATAGTAACAATTAATTTTGAACTACACTACATGGCATACTTCTTGACGATAGGCATACTTCATCATATTCCACATAAGCAATTGGAGCTTGTGTGACGAGGTGGAAGATTTACCATACAAGCAAGAGGCTTGTATGGCGATGACTATGTACTACAAGTTGAACTGATGACTGATATGGACTATATAAATTATAACGATAAATTGCCAGATTAATAAAAACCCCACACGGGTCTGGAGTTGACAATAATCACGTCGCTCTAGTTATTAGATATGGCACATGGACTATTTATTTCCACACGGAAACGGGGTGACGGGAATTTATTCTCTGGAGTGATTATCAGTACATGCTCCCCCGTAAACACCAAAATATATCACTATAAATATGTTAATGCTTTTTAGGATTTATTGGGTACCTAATACGGCCCAATAAATTTCCAAACCCCTCCCCGTACAAAGGAGGTTATGGCGAAATTTTTCGAAATATTAAGGCGTTAGTGAAATATTTGAAGTGAAAACGAAGTTGAAAATATAGAATGAACTATAGTTGAAAATATAGAATGAACTATAGTTGAAATCATAGAATGAACTATATATATATATATAAATATAAATATAATTAAAAGGAATAGAGGCCGTGCAGTTCGCGTTTCGGAATCGTAATTTGAAACGATTAGTACGAGAAATCCGGCCATCGGATTTTCCCGAAACCGCAACCGCTGGGTTCGCCTTGGAAATATCTTTCCAACGGCACCAACATTGTAAAAATCCAACGGTTGGATTGTCCGGAATGTTTAATTCAAATCTGAAGAAAAACAGCGCCAGAATCGTTTATATTTATATATATATATATATAAATATAATTAAATTAAATCGAATAACGACGGCGCAGTTCGAATTTTGAAACCGTAACTTCAAACGACTAATGTGGAAGATCCGACCGTCGGATTCTCACGAAACTGGAACCGTTGGGTTCGCTTTGGGAATATCTTCCCACTGATATAGACTTTGTAGAAGTCCAACGGTTAGATTTTCCGATATGTGTAAAACAAATTAGGAGAAAAACAGCGCCAGTGCCACGGCACGACCTGAAACGTCGTTTAATTAAATATGGCCATTTTTAAATAAATAAAAATGGCGAAAAATCGTTATAAAATATTATAAGCAATATTGATTGAAAATAAACCAATTGGGCTTGAATTGTTTGATATTTGATGGTTGTATGTGTTTGACATGAAAATAACACTAAATAACTGAAAGACGGATGTCGAATAATATAACCATATAAAGAATCGATTTAAATTTCTAATGACGTGAATTATTTGAAAAGGCCGAGCTAACCCTCATTTCGAATAATTCATCGAGCGATTCGAATTGGAAAATGCAAAGACGATTCAAGACTGACGATCTTCGTATCGGTTGGATGGGCGCTACTGAGGTTCCTAACCGGAGTAGCTACCGGAAGGGGACGGAAGTAGTAGCCGTCTGAACGTATATGTTGATTGGACGGATATACGAGGAATTTGACGCCTCCGGTTTCGTTCAGACCCAGGACGGACTTGTAAATGGACTGTGTGTCTGACTTTGGATTTTGTTCTATACTGATTGATCTCTGTTAAATATATATCTGTTTGGCGGCGGAGAATTTATTCTTTTGCTTAACGCCCTTCTCTGAGACGTACGAGCTCAGAGGTTATATATCGATGGAAATCAATCGTGTGGAGTGGACTGCCTATGTGGCATGCCAAGATGCTGTGATCAAGGCTTCTGTTGCAAAGCAAAGTCTTGTGGATGATGATCAGAGCAAGGTCTACGTGGCCTAGCTTTGTGTATTTCATAGATTCGCGAACCTCACACCCCGGTATGAGTCTAAAACGGGATAAGGACCCAAGGAGGGCTTGACGTTTTCTTTCTAGCTATGGTGGTGTCAGTGACTTACCAGCCCTGACATATATATCTACTTTTCACCTTTGTGGTTGTTGGAATGCGAGGCGCCTCGATTATAGGTCTGTAAGGACCGGGAAAGGTGTGTTCAGGCATAATTAATCCTCTAACGTAAGTGAGGACCGGCCTTGGAGGATCCAGGGGTTACCCGGAGTGTGTAGTCCCGAGACATTTGCTAGAATGTCTCGAAGCGGAGAGGAGCTTGCCCCTTGCCTCGACTCATGATGGAAATCAAATTTCCAATACGAAATAACGGACTTGATTGTAGAACTAGTATGGCGACATAGTATATGGTAGCTATGCCGTCTATGATTGATATTTATGATGCTATTCGTTTTTGAAACATATATGCACTAGTAATAATATCAAATGATTTCGTTTTATACGTATCAAGCATATTTGGCCCTTATAAGGTAAAACTCTATCCTCCGGCTTGCGTTGCATTGTATGATGGGACCTGAGTCTTATAATGGCTTCATTCTTTCTAAAAGCATTGCGTTGTTTTAAAAGAATTTACTTTGTTTTAAATGCACTAGCAATCACTGGAGTAAACCCGTTCCGCGAAAGTGGCGTGGTCCTATGATTCGCTTATTACTGTTGTTTAATTGTTAAATAGATTCCTCATACCAGTCCCCATGACTGACTCGTTGTTTGTTTCACTTTGCAAACGCGGGTGCCCTTATTTTCACATGGGCAGCCTAGTACATAGGTGACAGGTTGTTTTTGGCTCTGCACTGCTGCATAGAGTGCATTTTTGGCTCATGGCGAGGCTGACTTCACAGTGATGACTTTGACATTTTCCGCCATTACTGTACTTATATTATGATTCCGCCACGGGCGATGCAGACTGATTTACTTTCCGTATTTCTTATTGTATGTATATGTACCGCCTTCGGCGATGTAGACTGATACCCTTATTATGTCTCACTGCATGTATGTATTTCGCCTCTGGCGATGATGACTGATCACTTTCCTTTTTATTTACTAAGTTATATCCCACGTTATGCTATTCTGATATTCCCACATGTTGTGATTCCGCTGTCATATCCATGTAAAATTATTTTATTTATTGTTTCTGCTATTATCTGTACTCTGCTATGATGATTAATGTGTTATTTCCTAATGATTATCCTTAATACCGCCCCTCGGATTTTGGGATCGTCACAGTTGGTATCAGAGCTTTGGTTAACCTTAATTCCGGGATCTAACACATTAAACACCTCGTCAGAATAGAATCAGTAGTGTTCTAATGCGAGTAGCTCATTAAAGATAGGATTAGCAATGTCCTAGAATGAGCTAAGCAGATTAGCAAAACAATTTGATCAGTACATCATCATTATTTTTCCTTGTATTCCCTTGCTCTATCATTTATGAAAATTATCAAATCTGTGAGCTTGACTCTTTTCTTGCTTATACAGTTCTCTTAGATGGCTACGCGAGGAGCAGCAGCTAGAGGAGGCCGTGGAGGCCGAGGAGATGCAGCAGGAGGACGGGGGAATATCCCCATAGTTGTGGAAATCCCTATTGTTCAGCCACCAGCACCTGAAGACTTTGAGCTAGATAAAGTAGCAAAGAGGTACAGAAATCTTGGGGGAAAACCTTTTACTGGCACTGGTACAGTGACCGAGGCTATAGCTTGGCTGAAAACCTGTGAGAAAATCTTTGAAGGCATGGGTATGGGAACTAACAACAAAGCCCGACTTGGCATTTGGCTCCTTCAAGAGGAAGCGGAGCTGTGGTGGGATGCCATTACCTCAGAAGATGCCGCTGGTACTATCCGGACTTGGGAGCAGTTCAAGATTTTGTTTAATGAGAAGTTTGTACCGGAACAAGCTCTAGAGAGGATGCGAGAGCAATTTTCTAATCTCCAGCAAGGAGATCTCTCTATTCAGGATTATCTAAATAAGTTCACTCAGTTATCGCGCTATGCTCCAGAGCTGATTAAGACCAACAAAGCAAAGAACAAGAGATTCATATTTGGGCTGAAGCGCAAGTACCACGATAGAGCTATGGGCAACATCAAACTCTCCTTTACAGAACTAGTAGAGATGGCTTGCAATTACGAAGACATGGATGAGAGGCATGCTAGCCAAGACCGCGCTAAAAGCCAAGCAGGAACTAAGCGCAAGGCTTCAACAGATCAACCCGAATCTAGCATTACCGCGGCCGCTACTCAGAAACCTGCAAAGATCACGAAAGGAAATTGCTACAATTGCGGGAAGCCAGGTCACTTTTGTAACACCCCACTCCCGCTATGATCACTCACTAAGGGAATGCCATAGCATCGGTGGAGTATTTTAGTGAATATAGAACAGAAAAATTACAACAAGACAGATATAAATAGTACTTGAAATTTTAAAACATCATCTCATAACAGCGGAAGTAAAACATGTCTGGTTACATCATAAAACCACAATAAAGGTCAAGTACAATATCCATCAAAATAAAGAAGTACATAATCCCACTCTCATACAATAGCCAAACAAAAGAAAAGATAACTGGATAACTGGAGCTTTACATCTATCCAAGCTCCTAAAGACTGGAACAGCAATCCGATCAAGCTCCACTACTGCTAGGATCCACCGTAGGACCTGAGGGTTGGGAAAAAGATAAAAACAACAGGGTCAGACATAAGTCTGAGCGAGTCCTATAACTTTAACAATACAATCGTTAAAGTAACCAGAGAAGACATAAACTGATATACGGTAACATATAGGGATGAATGGCTACCCTAAGCAGTCAACTAAACGAAGATAAAGGATAAAGACGCATCTACCCTCCCTAAGGTAAATTACTAAACTGCACCACACCAGTCGTTCCTAACTTAAAGGTTGATCCCACCCAAGGACTTATAAAATTTACTAATTAGTACCTGCGTACCCCTAGGTGACCAAGTAGGCGCCACGGGGCCCTACAATCCACTAGGTGTACACACTACTTCCCATTCGATCGGCTCCCTAACGTAGATACCCGTGCTGGCCCCACCGTGGGATGTATCATTCCCCAATGTGGCAACCTGATGAAACTAAAGGTGCACGGCTTATATCTACTCGATGCAACAACGGCTTACCTACCAGCCCGGGCCCACTCACGCATATGAAGCCCGTTGGACTTGCGTTGCCACCGCTAACCCGTTTGCCTCTTACAGTCAAGCCCAGTATGCGTGTCCCGTCCTCGACATGGGTCGAGCCCACAAAGATACGTATGGGTTACTGGTTGAAATGGGCCTCCACAAGCTACCCACCTAAGCTTGTCCCTTTTTCTAGTATATCCCACTTAACCCTTTAATCATGTTTTAATTACATGTTCCATTTTGGTTAAGTATTCTAATCGTATTTTCTATTGCCACCCAAGGCAACCACTAGATTTTCTCATGCCACCCGAGGCACCCACTTAACCCCTCATGTCCCTCTACATGCTAATATGGTTAAGTGTTTCTTAATTAATTAATTAAGAACGTAACCTTTGTAAAGACCTCTCACATTAGACTGTCTTTTATGACCGCTGGTTAAGCCGGTTGGGTCCGGGCAGCCTTATGTCATAACAGAGTCTAACCTCGTGTCTTTACATTAATTACGTATTTAGTTTGTGCCTAAGACCTCTCACATTGGGCTAACATTTGTAGCAACTGGTTAAGCCGGTTGGGTCCGGGCAGTTTTACGCTACAACTGAGTCCAACCTCGTGTCTTAGTCAATTAATTACACCTAATTAATCACCCTCATAATTTTATATTAATTATCCCTAATTAATCAAGTTTTCTTAACATGGGTAGACCTAACTTAATAGGTAAATTCCCATGGGGTAGACCTAACTCAATAGGTAAATTCCCAACACATAGTATGGGTACACCTAACCAAATAGGCAAATTCCCATACTATGTTTATTTATTTTGTGTTATGCATAATTATATTAATTTCACACAATCTTATTAACTTATGCATTTAATTACCCCATCGTTCACGTAATTTCGTTCATGATATAACACATATAAAAGGTGTCAACTTGCATATGAATGAACATGTTTCAAAGGTGCCATCTTGCATATTAACAAACACATAACTTGCATATGAACTTGCATAACATGTCACATAACTTGCATATAATATGTCACATAACTTACATATTCATTTTGCATAACAAACTTGCATATTAGCTTATAGACTTGCATAATGTGTCATCATGAACTTGCATATTAATAAACATGTAACTTGCATATTTACATACATGTAACTCGCATATTAACAAACATGTAACTTGCATATAAAGAAACATGTAACTTGCATATTTACATACATGTAACTTGCATATTAACAAACATGTAACTTGCATATTAACAAACATGTAACTTGCATATTTACATACATGTAACTTGCATATTAACAAACATGTAACTTGCATATTAACAAACATGTAACTTGCATAGCATATTACCATGAACTTGCATAACATGCATATGATTACATAGCCCACAACTTGCATATTTAGCATCATGCAAACATAACATACATCATATTAAACTTGCATAAGCTTACATACTCAACATGCATAAACATAAGATTAATGCTAACATCATATCATATGATTCAAAGCTCATTAACCCACATACAAAACCATAAATCTCATCACATCTCATCTAATTAGTTTACCAAAAGATCATCAAAGTGATAGAAACTCACAACTAGCAACTTTGAACACCAAATGAAGAAGATTAAGATGCTAAGAAGGGATTAGAAGTTGATTAGAGAGTGATTAGTATGCAACCCTCTTCATAAAATTAGTGGAGGCCATGAGAGCTAGCATTTTGCCATAGTTTAGTCACTAGGTTTAATTATGAATGAATTAGGGTAGGTTAGGGTCTTATTTATAGATTAGGCAAGTGTTTTAGGCCATAGGATTAACCCTAGATTCAATCCAAGCCATCAAAGCATGTCTTGGGGAAGAAGTCAAGTGTAGGAACCATCTAGGGCCTTTAGATTAAAGATGGACCATGAGAACCATTCAAATGCAAAATCTGCACTTGAGCGAATCGGCCCACGGGTTGACAGCCAAACACCCTGGATTAACCCCTAGTCGACCCAGCGGGCTCGGGTCGACTTCAAAAATCGGCCGGTTCGGTTATTCCCCTCTCCCAATTCGCTGTTTTGAGCATTTTTGCATATTTATTTATTAAATTTTCAATTATATATATATATATATATATCAATATATATATATATATATATCTACACAACCCATTTCACTTAATTAAGTACACTTTAATTTGGGAATTTTCGTGAAACTTCGCGAGGCCATATCTTGGTCATACGGACTCCGATTTTCGAAAACTCGGACTCTATTTCGCGTATTTTTCCGAGACGAACGCAATGGCATAGCCCGTTTCCCTTGATTCCCATTTTAGAATTAAATTCTGCCTCGATTTATGTTATTACAGGTTATTGAAAATACGGGTTGTTACATTCTCCCCTCCTTAAAGGATTTCGTCCCCGAAATCTTCAAGTTAGGAAGAACGTATCCTACCATCCAATCATCCATCTACTCAAAGCATCATCCACGAGCAATCATTGTCCTGACAAGATTCTAAATGCTGGATGGATATATGCAAAAGTGTGTGTATATGTACTTACCTAATGCAAAAATCAGGCGGTTACTGATACAGTAAACCTCCTTAATGCAAACCATGATAGTGCCATGCATCCAATATGTATGCGAAACCCTATTGACACATACAAATTTCTACATGCGTGCACAACCATACACAAAAATGCATCATCCATATGATAACACAGCCATGATACATCCATCAATCTAACTACCACATCCATTTATGCAATATGCAACATGAAGTGACTGAGCCGATCTAGTGCCTAATGTGTGTGTATATGCATCCACGAGCAACCACTAGCAAACAATTGCATCCATATGCATCCATCAACCATAACATGTTTCAAACACATGTTTCAACCATAGGTTTTACCCTATCTAAAGGTCATAGGTATTAGCGAGAGGATATACTAAAGATAAGATAAGTACTAGACAAGCAATAAAGGAGAAGTTAAAAGACATACTCTCAAAAAGAAATGGATACAAAGAACGCATCTTTGCTTCCGTCTCCCAAGTAGCATTGCTTTCGTCATCTCCCCATTGCACTTTAACTAGCTGAACTTCTCTGTTCCTCAACTTCCTAGTTTCTGACCCAAGGATGCGAGTAGGAGCTCGTCGAATCGTCGCATCACGCTCTACCTCTACATCTCTAAGCAAGCTCGGCTCTACCACCTCCGCGGTCTCATGTAAGCACTTCCTCAAATGTGATACATGGAATACATCATGAACACCACTAAGTCTGTCGGGCAACTCCACCCTATATGCCATCCGTCCAATCCTTTCCTTAATAGGAAACGGCCCAACAAATCTCGGTGCTAACTTCCCTACGGACCCAAAGCGAACAACATTTCTCAATGGAGATACTTTGACAAAAACCATGTCCCCAACCTCAAACTCAAGATCCGTCCTTCTCCGATCCGCATAAGATTTCTGTCTATCTTGCGCTGCTTTCATCCTTTTTCGAATTAAATCAATCTTCTCTGAAGTCTCTCTAACCATATCCGGCCCAAGCAAGATCCTATCCGTAGATTCCCACCAACATGTAGGAGATCGACAAGGCCTTCCATAAAGAGCTTCGAAAGGAGCCATACCAATACTGGACTGAAAGCTGTTATTATATGCGAACTCCACCAAAGGAAGATGTTCTTCCCATGTACCTCCAAAATCCAAGATACAAAGCCTCAAAAGATCTTCTAAGATACGGTTCACCCTCTCGGTCTGACCGTCCGTCTGAGGATGATATGCGGTGCTCAAACACAACTGAGTCCCTACCGCCTCTTGCAAACTTCTCCAAAACTCACTAGTGAAAATAGGATCTCGATCACTCACAATGCTGGATGGTACGCCATGCAATCTAACAATCTCTCTAACATAGACTGAAGCAAGCCATGGAGCGGTCCTCTTACTCTTTACGGGTATAAAATGGGCACTCTTTGTAAGTCTGTCTACCACAACCCAAATTCCCGTATTGCCCTTCCTCGATCTCGGTAACCCGTCGATGAAATCCATCGAGACACTATCCCACTTCCACTGTGGAACTTCCAATGGGTGTAGCAACCCACCGGGTTTCCTTTGCTCCACTTTAACTTGTTGGCACACTAAGCATCTAGCCACATACTCGGCCACATCTTTCTTCATACCGGCCCAGAAGAAAACTCTCTTCATGTCTTGGTACATTTTGTCTCCACTGGGATGAATAGTCATTCTTGAACGATGTGCATCATCCAAAATAGCCTTCTTCAAACCCTCATCTTGCGGTACACAAAGTCTACCGTCTCTATGCAACCATCCCTTATCATCTATGGTGTATCTACCCAAATGGCTGGACGACTCCCCTCTTATAAGCTTCTCTACCAACACAACCAACTGTGGGTCGTCTCGCTGAGCCTCGCCAATCCGTCTCAAAAGAGTAGGTCTAACCTCCAAGGATGCCAACAAACCAGGTACAAAATCAACAGAAGGTCTGAAGTCAAACAAAGAAAGAAACTCCAAGCTTCGTCGTTCCACGAACAATGGACTCAAAGATAGCCTTTTTCTACTTAAGGCGTCTGCCACCACGTTACCCTTACCAGGGGTATACGCTATCTCGAAATCATAGGATGCTAAGAACTCCATCCACCTTTGCTGTCTTAAGTTTAAATCCTTCTGAGAGAATAAGTACTTCAATGATTTATGGTCGGTGAACAACTCGAATCTCTCACCAAGAAGATAATGGCGCCAAGACTTAAGTGCGAAAACAATCGCGGCCAACTCTAGATCATGGGTAGGGTAATTCTTCTCATGCACTCTCAATTGTCTCCCTCCATAGGCTATTACCCTTCCCTCCTGCATCAAGACTGCGCCTAATCCTGTTCCACAAGCATCGGTATAAACAACAAACGGCTTACTCCCATCTGGAAGCACTAAAACTGGAGCGGTGGTCAAAGCTCTCTTTAACCGTCGGAAAGCATCATCACAATCTACATCCCATGAGAAAACCAGATTCTTCTTCGTCAAGCGGGTTAATGGGGCTGATATCTTCGCGAAGTCTTTGATGAACTTCCTATAATATCCTGCCAACCCCAAGAAACTTCTTACCTCGGTAGCATTTCTAGGAACTTTCCAATCCTGGATAGATACTATCTTTGCGGGATCCACAGCTATCCCTTCCTTAGAGACCACATGCCCTAAGAATCGCACTTCTCTTCTCCAAAAATGGCATTTAGAGAATTTAGCTTTAAGACTATGCGCTCGAAGAGTCTCCAACACTTCCTTGAGATGTAAGGCATGCTCTTCTTCATTCTTGGAAAAGACCAAGATGTCATCCACAAAAACTACTACAAACTTATTCAGATACTCTCTGAACACTCTACTCATGAGATCAACAAAGTATGCGGGGGCGTTTGTCAACCCAAATGGCATCACTAGCCACTCATAAAAACCATCCGGAGTCCGGAAAGCAGTCTTCTCTATACTGTCCTCCGCCACTCTTAACTGATGAAACCCTGTAGCTAAGTCCATCTGCGAAAATACTGACGCGCCAACCAACTGATCAAAGAGATCATCTATCCTCGGTAATGGGTGTCTATTCTTCTTCGTGAGCTTATTAAGTTCCCTATAATCCACACAAAGTCTGAGGGACCCATCCGCCTTCGTGGCAAACACTACTGGAGCTCCCCACTCCGATATACTTCGCCTTATGAACCCCTTCTCAAGCAACTCCCCTACTTGCTTATGAAGTTCTCTTCTCTCACGAGGAGCCATGTGGCGTACTGGCAAAGACACTGGTTTGGCATTATCCACCAAATAAATTCGGAAATCTATCTCCCGCTTCGGAGGCAAACCCTTTACTTCTTCAAACACATCCGGATATTCCCGGACTACTCTGACAGAACACAAACTTTCGACCGAAGCATCGAGCGATTCAAGATAACTTAGCAAAACAGATTCCATGGGATTGCAAGAGATCTCGAGAGTGTTACCCAAGCGGGTCATGAGCCTGACAACTCTCCTTTCGCAATCAAGAACGGCACCATTACTGGATAACCAGTCCATGCCCAAGATCAACCCATAGCCCGTGAAGCCCAATACAAAAGCATCACATCTAAACTCAACGCTAAGTATAGAAATCTTCAAACCCAAACATATCATAGACAGATATATGGAGCCCCCAATTGGGTTTGAGACAACCAAGGGATCATCAACTAGACTGGTGTCTAAGTGCAGTGACTCAACTAACGATGATGAGATAAAAGAATGCGATGCGCCAGAGTCAAACAAAGTACGAACTGGATGATCAAACAGAAAAACCAGACTTTCAACGGAAATAGTTCTACCTCTCTGCTGAATCGGTGGAACTGAGAGAACCTGAACTTGCCCCCCTGACTGAGGTGGTGCTATAAGAGCTTGCACCTGGCCTCCTGAGGTAGACCCCGTCTTCTGCCCCTTCTTTGGGCAGTTTTTCACAAGATGCCCTGCTTCACCACAATGAAAGCAACCGGTCTTCTTCTTTTTGCGACAATCCTTACTAAGGTGTCCTGGTGTTCCACAATTGAAGCACTTCTTCTTCGTCTTCTTTTTGTCACCATTGCCTTTTCCGCCCTTGCCTTGTTGTTGCTGTTGCGGTTTCTTCTGATCCCCCTTTTTCTCTGGTGCCTTAGAATTCTTATCATCCTCATGCATAAGTGCCATGTAGACAAGCTTCTCAAAAGTGGCCCCCATAGGAATGTGAGTCATAGCTATTCCTTGCAATGGTTCGTTCAAGCCTCTAACGAACCTCAAAGCCTTCTTCTCCGGTGTATTCACCAACTCTATGCCAAACCTTGCTAATTGATTGAATTTGTTGACATATTCTTTCACCGTGAGATTCCCTTGCTTCAAATTCAAGAACTTCTCCATAAACAGATTCTCTTCCGCCCTTGAGAGAAACTTAGCCCCAAACCTTTGCTTAAAATCTGCCCAAGAGTCAACAGGGCGTTCTCCATTAGTGACCTCCCACCAGAATGAGGCCTCTCCCTTCATTAACCAAGCCGCCAACTTGACTTTCTTTCCCTCTTCCACTTCAAAGATATCTAGCAACTCTTCCACTTCCTTAAGCCAATCTCTAGCCTCTACGAAAGTCTCTGAACCAAGAAAAGGTTTTCCTCCTATAGCCTTGAACTCCTTGCAAACCTTAGCAAAATTATCCACTCTAGGCTGAGGAGGAGGAGCGGTTGTCTCTGGTGTAGTAGCATTGGCCGGACCCGCAGCCGCGGCCCTAGCCTCTTGCAACCTCCTATACCATAGTGGTATAACTAAACCCTCCGGGATGTTAAGATCTTCAGCCATGCTGAAACGAAAGAGGAAAGATTCAAAAAGGAGATTCCGAAAGATAAAGATATGGCTATTGGGGATTATGCTTTTCTTTTTCAAAAACTTTTTCTCTTAGAAGACATGCTTTTAAAAATCCTTTCTTCGAAAATACTCTTAGAAAGTAGTTTTTCTCGAAAAATTTATCTGTTCTGGTAACCTTAAGCTCTGATACCACGTGTAACACCCCACTCCCGCTATGATCACTCACTAAGGGAATGCCATAGCATCGGTGGAGTATTTTAGTGAATATAGAACAGAAAAATTACAACAAGACAGATATAAATAGTACTTGAAATTTTAAAACATCATCTCATAACAGCGGAAGTAAAACATGTCTGGTTACATCATAAAACCACAATAAAGGTCAAGTACAATATCCATCAAAATAAAGAAGTACATAATCCCACTCTCATACAATAGCCAAACAAAAGAAAAGATAACTGGATAACTGGAGCTTTACATCTATCCAAGCTCCTAAAGACTGGAACAGCAATCCGATCAAGCTCCACTACTGCTAGGATCCACCGTAGGACCTGAGGGTTGGGAAAAAGATAAAAACAACAGGGTCAGACATAAGTCTGAGCGAGTCCTATAACTTTAACAATACAATCGTTAAAGTAACCAGAGAAGACATAAACTGATATACGGTAACATATAGGGATGAATGGCTACCCTAAGCAGTCAACTAAACGAAGATAAAGGATAAAGACGCATCTACCCTCCCTAAGGTAAATTACTAAACTGCACCACACCAGTCGTTCCTAACTTAAAGGTTGATCCCACCCAAGGACTTATAAAATTTACTAATTAGTACCTGCGTACCCCTAGGTGACCAAGTAGGCGCCACGGGGCCCTACAATCCACTAGGTGTACACACTACTTCCCATTCGATCGGCTCCCTAACGTAGATACCCGTGCTGGCCCCACCGTGGGATGTATCATTCCCCAATGTGGCAACCTGATGAAACTAAAGGTGCACGGCTTATATCTACTCGATGCAACAACGGCTTACCTACCAGCCCGGGCCCACTCACGCATATGAAGCCCGTTGGACTTGCGTTGCCACCGCTAACCCGTTTGCCTCTTACAGTCAAGCCCAGTATGCGTGTCCCGTCCTCGACATGGGTCGAGCCCACAAAGATACGTATGGGTTACTGGTTGAAATGGGCCTCCACAAGCTACCCACCTAAGCTTGTCCCTTTTTCTAGTATATCCCACTTAACCCTTTAATCATGTTTTAATTACATGTTCCATTTTGGTTAAGTATTCTAATCGTATTTTCTATTGCCACCCAAGGCAACCACTAGATTTTCTCATGCCACCCGAGGCACCCACTTAACCCCTCATGTCCCTCTACATGCTAATATGGTTAAGTGTTTCTTAATTAATTAATTAAGAACGTAACCTTTGTAAAGACCTCTCACATTAGACTGTCTTTTATGACCGCTGGTTAAGCCGGTTGGGTCCGGGCAGCCTTATGTCATAACAGAGTCTAACCTCGTGTCTTTACATTAATTACGTATTTAGTTTGTGCCTAAGACCTCTCACATTGGGCTAACATTTGTAGCAACTGGTTAAGCCGGTTGGGTCCGGGCAGTTTTACGCTACAACTGAGTCCAACCTCGTGTCTTAGTCAATTAATTACACCTAATTAATCACCCTCATAATTTTATATTAATTATCCCTAATTAATCAAGTTTTCTTAACATGGGTAGACCTAACTTAATAGGTAAATTCCCATGGGGTAGACCTAACTCAATAGGTAAATTCCCAACACATAGTATGGGTACACCTAACCAAATAGGCAAATTCCCATACTATGTTTATTTATTTTGTGTTATGCATAATTATATTAATTTCACACAATCTTATTAACTTATGCATTTAATTACCCCATCGTTCACGTAATTTCGTTCATGATATAACACATATAAAAGGTGTCAACTTGCATATGAATGAACATGTTTCAAAGGTGCCATCTTGCATATTAACAAACACATAACTTGCATATGAACTTGCATAACATGTCACATAACTTGCATATAATATGTCACATAACTTACATATTCATTTTGCATAACAAACTTGCATATTAGCTTATAGACTTGCATAATGTGTCATCATGAACTTGCATATTAATAAACATGTAACTTGCATATTTACATACATGTAACTCGCATATTAACAAACATGTAACTTGCATATAAAGAAACATGTAACTTGCATATTTACATACATGTAACTTGCATATTAACAAACATGTAACTTGCATATTAACAAACATGTAACTTGCATATTTACATACATGTAACTTGCATATTAACAAACATGTAACTTGCATATTAACAAACATGTAACTTGCATAGCATATTACCATGAACTTGCATAACATGCATATGATTACATAGCCCACAACTTGCATATTTAGCATCATGCAAACATAACATACATCATATTAAACTTGCATAAGCTTACATACTCAACATGCATAAACATAAGATTAATGCTAACATCATATCATATGATTCAAAGCTCATTAACCCACATACAAAACCATAAATCTCATCACATCTCATCTAATTAGTTTACCAAAAGATCATCAAAGTGATAGAAACTCACAACTAGCAACTTTGAACACCAAATGAAGAAGATTAAGATGCTAAGAAGGGATTAGAAGTTGATTAGAGAGTGATTAGTATGCAACCCTCTTCATAAAATTAGTGGAGGCCATGAGAGCTAGCATTTTGCCATAGTTTAGTCACTAGGTTTAATTATGAATGAATTAGGGTAGGTTAGGGTCTTATTTATAGATTAGGCAAGTGTTTTAGGCCATAGGATTAACCCTAGATTCAATCCAAGCCATCAAAGCATGTCTTGGGGAAGAAGTCAAGTGTAGGAACCATCTAGGGCCTTTAGATTAAAGATGGACCATGAGAACCATTCAAATGCAAAATCTGCACTTGAGCGAATCGGCCCACGGGTTGACAGCCAAACACCCTGGATTAACCCCTAGTCGACCCAGCGGGCTCGGGTCGACTTCAAAAATCGGCCGGTTCGGTTATTCCCCTCTCCCAATTCGCTGTTTTGAGCATTTTTGCATATTTATTTATTAAATTTTCAATTATATATATATATATATATCAATATATATATATATATATATATATATATATATATATCTACACAACCCATTTCACTTAATTAAGTACACTTTAATTTGGGAATTTTCGTGAAACTTCGCGAGGCCATATCTTGGTCATACGGACTCCGATTTTCGAAAACTCGGACTCTATTTCGCGTATTTTTCCGAGACGAACGCAATGGCATAGCCCGTTTCCCTTGATTCCCATTTTAGAATTAAATTCTGCCTCGATTTATGTTATTACAGGTTATTGAAAATACGGGTTGTTACAACTTTTCTAATGTATGCAAAGCCCCAAGGAAGCCAAAGGCAAATGACTCAGCCGAATGCTACAACTGCCATAAGAAGGGGCATTACAGCAGGAACTGTCCGCTGAAGCAGAATGCTCAAGTGGCTCATGTCTATGACGGGAAGACCCCGCCAGCTATCACCGATGGATCAGGTAAATCCGATGTCTTGGGAGGTACCCTTACTATCAAAAATATTCCTGTTTCTGTACTTTTTGATACTGGTGCATCACGTAGCTTCATTTCTGGTAAAATAGTTCACAAGTTAAAATTGAATCAAAGAATTCTAAAGGAACCAATTAAAGTTCAAAATCCGATAGGAGGTTCTGTTAGTCTCAGTTCATACTGTAGAGTGCCTGTCTCCTATTCCTTCTACAAGTTTCCTATCAACTTAACAATCATGAATCTGTTGGAATTCGATGTTATTCTCGGTCTGGAATGGTTAACAAAGTATAAGGCCGAAGTTAGATGTGCCGAAAGGATTGTTAAAGTCGAAACGAAGCTTGGACCTATATATATACCATGTCATGGCTCAGAAATTAATAGAACAGAATTTTGGGCTTCTTTAGAAGTTACTCCTCCTTCATTAGAAAAGATACCGGTCGTTCAAAACTATGCGGATGTGTTTGAAGAAGTAGAAAACTTACTGCCGCAAAGAGAAATTGAATTTAGGATAGATCTAATTCCTAACGCCCGACCAGTAGTACATCCAATTAGAAGAATGGCCCCGAAAGAAAAGGAAGAGTTAAGTAGTCAAACCCGAGAATTGCTTTGGAAAGGTCTAATCAGACCGAGCTTTTCAGCATGGGGAGCAGTAGTAGTATTTGTCCCGAAATCAGACGGTACTCTAAGACTTTGTGTTGATTACCGAGATCTCAATAAACAGACACTGAAGAACAAATATCCTTTGCCCCGAATAGATGATCTGTTAGATCAATTAAATGGAGCAACAGTATTCTCCAGAATGGACCTAGCTACAGGTTTCCACCAATTGCGTATAGCCGAAGACTGTGTTCCTTTGACAGCCTTCAGGGGTCCCGATTTATTCTACGAATGGTTAGTAATGCCGTTCGGCTTGTGCAACGCTCTGGCATACTTCGTTGATCTTATGAACAGAGTGTTCCGTGGTGTATTGAATAAATTTGTTCTAGTCTTCATTGGTGACATTCTAATCTACTCCAAGACGGAGAATGAACATGCAAAACATTTAGAACAAGTGTTGAAAATTCTAAGGAGAAATGTCTTGAAAGCTAAATTTTCTAAGTGTGTCTTCTGGCAGAATGAAGTTAAATTCCTAGGCCACGTAGTATCAAAAGAAGGAATTGCTGTAGATCCAAGCAAAATTACAGTGATCCAGAACTGGAAACAACCTACTACACCCACTGAAGTTCGAAGTTTCCTTGGACTGGCTAGTTACTATTGGAAATTCGTTCAGGATTTTTCAAAGATATCAGGAGTATTGACAAAGCTTACAAAGAAGCATGAGAAATTCAAATGGACTCCCGAATGTGAAGAAGCTTTCCAGGAGCTGAAACTGAAATTGACAACCGCTCCAGTATTGACAATTATAGAAGGCAACCAAGACTTGACTGTATGGACAGATGCTTCTATTAGAGGGCTAGGCGCAGTGCTAATGCAAAAAGGCCAAGTGATCGCTTATGCCAGCCGTCAACTAAAGCCGCATGAAAGAAACTATGCTACTCATGATCTTGAGTTATTAGCTATCGTGTTTGCTTTAAGAATCTGGAGGCATTATTTACTGGGCGAGAAATTCGAACTATTTATCGATCATCAATCCTTGAAATATCTGTTCACTCAGAAAGATCTAAACTTGAGACAACAGCGTTGGTTAGAATTCCTTGCAGCATATGATTTTGAAATTCTATACACTCCAGGGAAAGCCAATGTTGTAGCAGATGCGCTCAGCAGAAAGAATGAGATCATTGCCAGTTTTGTCATCACGTCTTCATTAATAGACAGGATCTCGACCCTTCAGAAAGACGATGAATTTATTCAAATAATCAGTCAGAGAGTCAAAGGAGGTGAATCCACAAGTTTTCGACTCGATGGCAAAGGAGTTCTAAGATTAAAGGGCAGAATTTGCATCCCAAACCTTCCCGAGCTCAGGAGAGAAATACTTGACGAGTGCCACAAATCCAAATTAAGTATCCATCCCGGTGTGAGCAAAATGTATAACGATATCAAACGCACATTCTGGTGGAGGTCAATGAAAAGAGATATCTCATTATATGTTAGCAGATGCCCCACTTGCCAGCTAGTTAAGAGTGATCAACAGAAATTGGCTGGATTATTACAACCCTTAGAAATTCCAGGATGGAAGTGGGAACAAATCTCGATGGATTTCATCGATGGCTTGTCTCGGACTAAGAAAGGAAACGACAGTATATGGGTAATCGTAGATCGCTTCACGAAGACTGCCCATTTCATACCTGTCCGATCCAATAGAACGGCTCAAAGTCTAGCACAGATTTACTTCAAAGAAATAGTTAAACTTCATGGAGTGCCGCTCAATATAGTCAGTGATAGAGATCCCCTATTTACTAGCAAATTCTGGGAAGCATTCCAGGAAGAGTTGGGAACCAAATTGAATCTAAGCACCGCTTATCACCCTCAGACAGATGGCCAAACTGAGCGGGTGAATAGAATTTTAGAAGATTTGCTGCGGGCTTGCGTTATTGATTTCGGAGGTTCATGGGAAGATCATTTACATTTAGCAGAATTCTCTTACAACAATAGCTACCAAGCAAGTTTGGGAATGTCTCCATTTGAAGCATTATACGGTAGACCGTGCAGATCTCCCGCATGTTGGGTAGAACCTGGCAACAGACTTGTGTTAGGGCCCGATATGATTCAAGAAGCATCGGATAAAGTCGATTTCATTAAGAAGCGATTAAAAACCGCGTAGAGCCGACAGAAAAGTTATGCTGATGCGAGAAGAAGGGATATATCGTTTGCCGTTGGCGATTATGTTTATTTAAGAGTTTCTCCAATGCGAGGGGTAATCAGATTTGGCAAGACTGGGAAGTTGGCACCGAGATTTATTGGTCCCTTTCCTATACTTGAACGGATTGGAACTCTTGCATATAGGGTTTCATTACCTAATTGGTTGCCTGGTATACATGATGTGCTCCACGTATCTCAACTCAGAAAACATGTTCATGATCCCGACCTTATTGTGGAAGAAGTAGCGCAACATGATATTGACATAACTCCAGAATTAGCACTCAGTAGAGAGCCGTTAAAGATAGTTGGCAAAGAAACCAGAGAGCTAAGGAGGAAAAAGATTCATTTAGTCAAAGTGCAGTGGAGTAGTGATCCTAGAGACTGTACTTGGGAGACTGAGGAAAGCATTAAACAAGCCTATCCCAAATGCAGAGTGGACATCTCTGACTAACTCCGGTGCAAGGTACCTTTACAATACTTTGCATTTACATTTTATTTCTTGCTTAACTGTTATTTCCTTTTCGAGGACGAAAAGTTTTAAGTGGGGGAGATTGTAATAACCCGGAAAATGTGAACCAGTTTAAAATTTTTAAATTAGGTTATTACCAAAGAATTTGAATTGTTGAAATAGAATATTTCAATAAAATATAGAATTGGGTATAATATGGCAGTTTGAAATTTTGTATACAAACTTAGTCTGACTGTACCGGGTGGAAAATATAACGGATTTTAGCGAAACTAAAAATATTTAAATCTGTTTATCAATACCTTTCTAACGAATCTGAAAAATCGAAGTTTCATAACGGAAATCAAAAGTTATGGCCAAATGAATTTTCAGAAAGGTCGCTATATAGTATATATAGCCCTTGAAAATAGAGATTTTGCATACGACCTCAGAATTCGACGAAACCACTTTTATTGGGTCCGGGATGTCAAATTATTGCTAAGTTTCAAATTTGATAATTTTTGAAGCTAATATGTGAGCGGGGCAAAAGATAACGTGTTTGGTCAAATTCTGTTAAAATGGGTCGACCTAAAAATGGTCGTTTTTCAAACGAGCTCAGAATTCAACAAAACTGGTTTTGTTAGGACCGTATCGTTAAAACAAAGCTAGATTTATTTTTCTGGAATTTTTCGATTCAGTTTGTGGCCCTGGCAAATTGAAATGTACGTTTAAATTAAATATAGAATGTTATATATTTTAATTTGAAAAATAACTGACTGTAACAGTCGAAATGGCCAACGAAATATATCCCATTGTGTCCGGAATGGGGGTATTTAGCTAGGGGCGACAGTCGTTGGGTTTAAAAAGGAGTCCGTTTGCAAAAACACTATTTAAAATTTCCTATAAAGCATGGACCAATAGGAATTTTTCATTAAAAAAAAAACCCTAGCCGCCAGAGCACGATTGGACGACGCATAGTGCTCAAAACTTCTCGACGATATCGCCGCCGCCTCAGGCCATTTCACCGCCGACCCCAGTTGAGACTTCTGACCGCCGTAGTCCCCTCTCCACATCCGACCAACCCACGACTCCTCCCATCGACTATCGACGCCGGAATTCGAAGAGGAAGGCGAGACCTTCTGAGCGCCGCCGCGACGAGCACAGACCACCGAACCACTCGCCACCACCGCCGTTCTGGAGGTGCTTCGTAGCTCTTCGACGCAGCGTAGCCTGATCGAAGCATAGAGGTACGGATCGACTGAAAATTGGTGACCTAGTTTCGAAGGTTTTAGAAACCTTTCTGATGAAAATTCTGTAATGAAAATAACACTTTTAAGTGTTGCAAAACTTTGAAAAATAATATCTTTTTCGTTCTTTAACGAAATTCGATGAAACAGGAGACACCGTGACCGCAAGGAAGCTCTCTACAATCTAGAAGAAGCCGCGGATTTTTCTGACCTTCCTACGATTTTTAGCACCGCAATAACCAATGTGAGGAATCTAAACTATTTGTGTGAATGAAACCGTGTTGTATAAATTATATAAGCGAAGTGTAAATTATATACGCATTGTATACCTCATGTACATGTGTTGTATAAGTTATATTAGCGATGTATAAATTATACAAGCGTTGTTTGAAACATATATGCTTTATATTGTGATGAAATGCAAGTGAATTATTATATTATATATATATATACTCCCCTCGTCCACAGACCATGGACGATATTTATTGCTTGCGATTGACGTGATATTATATGGTTTGACGAATGGTTGGAAATGATTGTTTGTGGTTGATATTATGGTTGAAAAATACCTTTGTGGTTGAAAAATACCCTCTTGTGGTTGAAACAAAATAGAATAGGATTGTGGAATTGAAAATAAAACATGCCGCCTGCGTGCGAACTAGATGCATGATCCCAATTGTCAAAAACCGCGAGGTTTTAAGGTAGAGCGAGGAGCCGTACTAGGGACGGTCCTGGTTTTAACTACCCTGCCGTTATGCTGCCGAAATTTTCTGAAATATTTATGTGTTAGAATAATTTTCATTCGTTGAAATAAATTATACAAACTATATAGAATATTCATGTGTTGAGTTGCAATTCATTCGTTGAGTTGAAATTCATGTGTTAAATATTATTTGAATTTAAACAAATGGCTTTAGCGATAAAAATCACATTTTTATATATATACAAACTATATAGAATATTCATGTGTTGAGTTGCAATTCATTCGTTGAGTTGAAATTCATGTGTTGAATATTATTTGAATTTAAACAAATGGCTTTAGCGATAAAAATCACATTTTCATATATATTCAAACTATATAGAATATTCATGTGTTGAGTTGCAATTCATTCGTTGAGTTGAAATTCATGTGTTGAATATTATTTGAATTTAAACAAATGGCTTTAGCGATAAAAATCACATTTTCATATATATTTAAACTATATCGAATATTCATGTGTTGGGTTGCAATTCATTCGTTGAGTTGAAATTCATGTGTTGAATATTATTCGAATTTAAACAAATGGCTTTAGCGATAAAAATCACATTTTTATATATAAACAAACTATATAGAATATTCATGTGTTGAATTGCAATTCATTCATTGAGTTGAAGTTCATGTGTTGAATGTTATCATCTCTTAAAAATAAAAATGAATCGACAATGAAAACTATATTTTTATAGTGAATAAGAAGTTTTAAAAATACACATGCGTCGAATAAATATTTTTGATGATAAAAATATTCTTTTTATCACGTATACGCTTAGATAAAAATACACATGTGTTGAAATCAATAATAATTTGCTAGAAATATTATGATTAGCTTTGTTCTGCATATATATACATGTGTTGAACAGGAAAAATGGATTAGCTGTAGAGTAAAGAAATTATTTGCGTGCCCGACAAATAGGTAAACCTTGATGAGTTGGCTGTGCAATTTTATTTATATATCAACTCCTGTGAATGCCATTGGATGCGGAGTGCTGGTTTTTCTGTGTGAAATAATAAATAACGCCATAGGATAGTAACAATTAATTTTGAACTACACTACATGGCATACTTCTTGACGATAGGCATACTTCATCATATTCCACATAAGCAATTGGAGCTTGTGTGACGAGGTGGAAGATTTACCATACAAGCAAGAGGCTTGTATGGCGATGACTATGTACTACAGGTTGAACTGATGACTGATATGGACTATATAAATTATAACGATAAATTGCCAGATTAATAAAAACCCCACACGGGTCTGGAGTTGACAATAATCACGTCGCTTTAGTTATTAGATACGACACATGGACTATTTATTTCCACATAGAAACGGGGTGACGGGAATTTATTCTCTGGAGTGATTATCAGTACATGCTCCCCCGTAAACACCAAAATATATCACTATAAATATGTGAATGCTTTTTAAGATTTACTGGGTACCTAATACGGCCCAATAAATTTCCAAACCCCTCCCCGTACAAAGGAGGTTATGGCGAAATTTTTCGAAATATTAAGGCGTTAGTGAAATATTTGAAGTGAAAACGAAGTTGAAAATATAGAATGAACTATAGTTGAAAATATAGAATGAACTATAGTTGAAATCATAGAATGAACTATATTTATATATATAAATATAAATATAATTAAAAGGAATAGAGGCCGTGCAGTTCGCGTTTCGGAATCGTAATTTGAAACGATTAGTACGAGAAATCCGACCATCGGATTTTCCCGAAACCGCAACCGCTGGGTTCGCCTTGGAAATATCTTTCCAACGGCACCAACCTGGTAAAAATCCAACGGTTGGATTGTCCGGAATGTTTAATTCAAATCTGAAGAAAAACAGCGCTAGAATCATTTATATTTATATATATAAATATAAATATAATTAAATTAAATCGAATAACGACGCTGCAGTTCGAATTTTGAAACCGTAACTTCAAATGACTAGTGTGGAAGATCCGACCGTCGGATTCTCACGAAACTGGAACCGTTGGGTTCGCTTTGGGAATATCTTCCCACTGATATAGACTTTGTAGAAGTCCAACGGTTAGATTTTCCGATATGTGTAAAAAAAATTAGGAGAAAAACAGCGCCAGTGCCACGGCACGACCTGAAACGTCGTTTAATTAAATATGGCCATTTTTAAATAAATAAAAATGGCGAAAAATCGTTATAAAATATTATAAGCAATATTGATTGAAAATAAACCAATTGGGCTTGAATTGTTTGATATTTGATGGTTGTATGTGTTTGACATGAAAATAACACTAAATAACTGAAAGATGGATGTCGAATAATATAACCATATAAAGAATCGATTTAAATTCTAATGACGTGAATTATTTGAAAAGGCCGAGCTAACCCTCATTTCGAATAATTCATCGAGCGATTCGAATTGGAAAATGCAAAGACGATTCAAGACCGACGATCTTCGTATCGGTTGGATGGGCGCTACTGAGGTTCCTAACCGGAGTAGCTACCGGAAGGGGACGGAAGTAGTAGCCGTCTGAATGTATATGTTGATTGGATGGATATACGAGGAATTTGACGCCTCCGGATTCGTTCAGACCCAGGACGGACTTGTAAATGGACTGTGTGTCTGACTTTGGATTTTGTTCTATACTGATTGATCTCTGTTAAATATATATCTGTTTGGCGGCGGAGAATTTATTCTTTTGCTTAACGCCCTTCTCTGAGACGTACGAGCTCAGAGGTTATATATCGATGGAAATCAATCGTGTGGAGTGGACTGCCTATGTGGCTTGCCAAGATGTTGTGATCAATGCTTCTGTTGCAAAGCAAAGTCTTGTGGATGATGATCAGAGCAAGGTCTATGTGGCCTAGCTTTGTGTATTTCGTAGATTCGCGAACCTCACACCTCGGTATGGGTCTAACGGGATAAGGACCCAAGGAGGCCATGACGTTTTCTTTCTAGCTATGGTGGTGTCAGTGACTTACCAGCCCTGACATATATATCTACTTTTCACCTTTGTGGTTGTTGGAATGCGAGGCGCCTCGATTATAGGTCTGTAAGGACCGGGAAACGTGTGTTCAGGCATAATTAATCCTCTAACGTAAGTGAGGACCGGCCTTGGAGGATCCAGGGGTTACCCAGAGTGTGTAGTCCCGAGGCATTTGCTAGAATGTCTCGAAGCGGAGAGGAGCTTGCCCCTTGCCTCGACTCATGACGGAAATCCAATTTCCAATACGAAATAACGGACTTGATTGTAGAACTAGTATGGCGACATAGTATATGGTAGCTATGCCGTCTATGATTGATATTTATGATGCTATTCGTTTTTGAAACATATATGCACTAGTAATAATATCAAATGATTTCGTTTTATACGTATCAAGCATATTTGGCCATTATAAGGTAAAACTCTATCCTCCGGCTTGCGTTGCATTGTATGATGGGACCTGAGTCTTATAATGGCTTCATTCTTTCTAAAAGCATTGCGTTGTTTTAAAAGAATTTACTTTGTTTTAAATGCACTAGCAATCACTGGAGTAAACCCGTTCCGCGAAAGTGGCGTGGTCCTATGATTCGCTTATTACTGTTGTTTAATTGTTAAATAGATTCCTTATACCAGTCCCAATGACTGACTCGTCGTTTGTTTCACTTTGCAAACGCGGGTGCCCTTATTTTCACACGGGCAGCCTAGTACACAGGTGACAGGTTGTTTTTGGCTCTGCACTGCTGCATAGCGTGCATTTTTGGCTCATGGCGAGGCTGACTTCACAGAGATGACTTTGACATTTTCCGCCATTACTGTACTTATATTATGATTCCGCCACGGGCGATGCAGACTAATTTACTTTCCGTATTTCTTATTGTATGTATATGTACCGCCTTCGGCGATGTAGACTGATACCCTTATTATGTCTCACTGCATGTATGTATTTCGCCTCTGGCGATGATGACTGATCACTTTCCTTTTTATTTACTAAGTTATATCCCACGTTATGCTATTCTGATATTCCCACATGTTGTGATTCCGCTGTCATATCCATGTAAAATTATTTTATTTATTGTTTCTGCTATTATCTGTACTCTGCTATGATGATTAATGTGTTATTTCCTAATGATTATCCTTAATACTGCCCCTCGGATTTTGGGATCGGCACAGTTCCGTCAAAATAAAAATATATAATATATTGAATTTGAACGCGCATTTCAATTTACCGGGGCCACATACGGACTCTAAAAATTCCCGAAAAATATTTTCTAGCTTCGTATTGCCGATACGGTCCTAACAAAACTAGTTTCGTCGAATTCTGAGACCGTTTGAAAAATGGGCATTTTCCAGTCGATTAAAATCAACTAAAACTGGTCAAACGCGTTTTCCTTTGCCACGCTCACATAATGATTCGAAAAATTACGAATTTTGGAATCTAGCAATAACTTGACGTCACGGATCCAACAAAAGTGGTTTTGTCGAAAAACGAGGTCGTTTGCAAAATGGTCATTTTTAAGGGCCAGAATTCCATAGCAACTATTCTGAAATTTCGACTGGGCATAACTTTTGTTTCCCGTTATGAAATTTCAATTTTTCGGATTCGTTGGAAAGATATTCTCAAATAGATTCAAATATTTTTAGTTTCACTAAAATCCAGTTTATTTTGAATCCTGTACATTCATTTGAACTTTGAAATCGAATTATCGAACTACCGCGCCATTTTCAATTGCTTTTGTAATTATAAATAAATTATTTATATTCTAACGATGATCTATATAAATATATACGTTCTAATTCTATTCAAAATAAATTTCTCGTCGTTATTATTTAAAATAATTCATTTTGAATATTCAAAATTCACTAAAATTGCCAAAATAAAATTTTTAAATTGGCTCGGATTTCCTGGTTAGTACAGAATAGCTAGCATATCCGTCGTTATTTCTTATAGCATGTTATTCAAATACATAGAAAATGCTGTAGAGATTCATGAAATTTTCGCATTTTTAATGATGTACATGAAGTGACTAAATATGGAGTCCTAATTACATGTACAGGACACTCTTTCACAGTCCTCTACTAAAAGTTGACTTCCTTGTGTAGGAAAACGAGCGATCAGGGAGCACCAACTCGAGGAATTCCTACTTCCATCAGGAAACACTGGACCTCTCAATATAGGACTAACAAAAGCTTGGTGCCAGATTAAAAGAGTCAATGCTGGAGTAAAAGCAACTCAAAAGTCCCACGGATAAAATTGCTAAGCCCACCGAAGAAGCACCTTCTTAGGTGACCTTCCTAGGTGTTGGACAAGGGTTTTCCAACTTGAGAAAAAAAAACTCAATGAGGCGAACCAACATCTGTGTACAAGGTCAAAGCACAAAGTCGAAAAAACCGGCATGTCCCGAAATAGAAAATTGTCAATTTCAAGGGGCACCTACCTTGGTAGGTAAAAGACACAAATTTTTCCCTTATGAGTTAAAAGCTCGATGAGATGAATTAGTGTCCGCTCCTCGGATGAAGCATAAAATGGGGAAGGATTAAACATGCTGGAAAGACTAGTGCAAAAATAGAAACCCGACCGAAAGGAGGTGGCCATTCTTGTTCTTTGTTGTTAACCAATTCAAACAAAGCCAAGGATGGATTACAACAGCAGAAATCCTAGACGTATGGGGGTGCAGAAATGCAAGCCGTATGAGGGTGTCCATTCTTATTCTTTGTTGATTAACCTGTTAGAGTTTGTGCCCTAGAGGCAGTTCATTTGATGAGACTGATAACACTGTTGATGTTATTATTTTATTTGGAATAAAATATTATTCTATTATATTGTATTTACTGCGTAATATAAATAATAATATAATAGAATCCTTAGAATAATAATACGGAATTATATAGTTCGAGTAAGACTGAACTTGAGATTATATAATGTGATAAGTATTATAATTCTTAAATGCCTCTAGTCGAGTTTTATTGTTTATACAGGACAACAATAAAGCGTTGAGACTAATATATTGATTGACTGATGATCACATCTCATTGATCATTAATATACGTGGTATTAAAGTCAAGATATAAATACGTATTGGAGAATAGCGTATTGGGCTGACCCACCGTGAGATAACTCCATGGAATATAATTAACAGTATCATGAGTTATTCTCATAGTGATAGTGATATAATGGTCCTAAGACCTGAAATCATTATAATTTTATTCGAGTATATTTGTGTTTTGATATCATCTAAAGTTATTTCGTAACAGAGTAACGATAACGGTGATTGTTGGATACATCTCGAATCGAATAGAAATTATGAATGATCTAGATGGAATTTAACCCTGCAATTTATTTGTAGTGATGTCCATGGGCCTCTTGATTGAGTCAGACTGTGAAATGCATGGCCGTGCTCAAATATTGATTTGTTTTAAACAGTCCACTCATTGATCAAGAAAATAGATTAAATTATAAAAGGATGATACGATCCATGCCTTTATTTAATCTAGGATATAACGGTTAAAAGGATTAAATTATATTGACACACTATTCACAACAGGTTGTATTGAATCATCACTATTATAGCTTGGGTAACAATGATGTGTTACTAGACGCCGCTCATTGTTTACAGTCTGAATTTGTTTAAACTGTTGCCAACGCTGTCATAGCCTATAGGGTCACACAGAAGAACGTTTAAAAGGGATGAGAACATTTCTTAACAAAAGAAAAATTCAATCGTTGACTTATTCTTTAGTTTTGAAATGGTAAAAAGGAGGATTTTAAGGGTTCCAATTATCAAGGGTTTCAATATTCTTTTAAAAGTGGCAAGCCGACCCTTTTTCAATCGATCCGATTAGATCAGATAGGGCAAAAAATTACAAAACCCTAGAAATGGAAAAGAAAATCCTCCATCGGCTAGTACCGATGTCTTTCCTCATTCATTTTCGTTTGACGGGATAGCAATGGCGTTCGTGGACTCCTCTAGAGGCAGTGGCTTCACCAGTCACGCTAGAATTCGATTCAATCTACAGATCCAAGTTAATTCGAGTTCATAAATCCATGAAGTGTTCAAAAGGTATGATTTTTCTCTTCGATTTACTTTTACTCGTAAGTTCCTGTTATAAATAGTGTTAATTTATAAACTAGGGTCACAATTTTGATTGTATTAACCCTAACAGTGGTATCAGAGCATGGTTATTGCGAGAAATTGTAGATTGAACTTTGTATTTGAGTTTATCCATGTTTGGTTGATTATATATTTCGTGTAATATATATATAAACAAGCTGATTAGATTCTGATTTAATTAGCAAGAGCTTTTCAATCAAATTATTTCTGATGTAAAATTGGTTCAATTAAATTCGATTTAAAAATAGATATTAACTCTGGATCTTGGATGATTAAGACATGATTTATTATTTTAGTATGTAGTGGCAAACTGACTGTGGTTAGTGATCTGTATTTGATACCAGATATAATATATTTTTTAATAAATCAGATTCATATGAGATATGAAATTGTGATATATATATTTGTATTTGGTTAGAAATATTAAATTAGTTTAATATTGCTAATTTATGAACCATAGAAACCAGTAGATTAATCAAAATCTAGTTTTGATTGATCAGAAATGTCAAATCTTTTGAACAGATTATATAAAACCTTTTAAATCTGGTGATATGTGTAATTACAATGTTTGTGTGGATTTGAAATAATATGGCAGGATTATATATATTAATATTCCATATTAAGATATATATATATATATATATATTGATTTGTTGTTGCCTATATATGATTCAATGCACTAATATGCATACCAGGTTTTAAACTGATACGAAACTGTTAGACAATAACTCGGAGAATTGAAAGTCATTAATTTTGAATTAGTGATTTATCAGTTTAAAATTAAACCTGAATACATGTGTATTGAATCGTTTCATACCAGATTTGATATTTAAGGATCCATGATTTTATTTGATCAATTTAGATTGCTGATCATATTTTATGAAATTGTTTAGATAAAATTTAAATTCGTTATATGGGCACTTGGTTTAACTTTGTTGTTAACTGACGAGTTTGCATGACTTAAACTTATCATGTACTATCCTCTCAAGTTTAAAAATGATCCTACTGATTAAGAGAATCAGTAAGATGGTTTTGATTCAGTGAAATTGTTCATTTGAAGATTTGTTAAGACGGACCTTAGATGTGATATTTATACTTGGAAATAAGATCAAAATTTGTTTGATATCCTTACCATGCCATGTTTTATCCATTTTAGAAGTCACATGCTTGCTGGTTACTAATCAGTGATGATTTTATTATTATTATAGTTGGTTTATTGAAATCCATCTATATATATTAATTGCCAAGACATTATTTTCAGTTTTAAGTATGAAAATATTTGGTTTTAATTTTGATTGCGTAGTAGCCTGTATAATATCTTAACAGGAGTTATAAATCCATACCCTTTTCTTTAGCTTTGCATTCAAATCATACTGACAATGAAGTGTATATGTTCAAATTATTTTAATTGTATCATGATTTGTTCATTATATAAAACTTATATATGATATAATCAACTGAGTAAATTACTAATATGCATTGACATACGCTTATTTGATATGCTATGTAGAGATGCACATGGAATTAAGTGAAATCATCCTATATTTATGGTGATAAATAGAAATCAATAAACACTGAATATATATGTATTTGTATAACGATACTGAATTGGTTTTAGAAACAAAAATTCACCTGGCTTGTCTAATTCAGTTTTGAATTTTGATTAGTAAAGAAATGCAGTAATGGTTTCATCTTGAAATGAAAAACTGTTTCATTAAGATATGGTTTAATATCAGATAGTAATTCGACT
This sequence comes from Allium sativum, assembly GCA_030737875.1. Taxonomy (NCBI): domain Eukaryota; kingdom Viridiplantae; phylum Streptophyta; class Magnoliopsida; order Asparagales; family Amaryllidaceae; genus Allium; species Allium sativum. The sequence continues at coordinate 650,137,922 of CM060923.1, forward strand.
TACTGCATATTTCACATTTAAACCATATATAAACAGATGGGCACAGGCCACTGATATCATATTTTGATATGTTTATTTGAATGCATGTTGAAATGACCAAATGTTGTGAACACTGTTATGTATTTGTAAAAGGCTTTTAAAACTTTATTTAGTTCTAATGAAAGTTTGTTTCTTTTAGAATAAAGATTCATGTTTAATTTAAAATTAGAAAACCATTGATACATTGATATTGGATATCAATCAATAATTAATTCATATTTTGTTAATCCTTTTTTCAAATGGATTAATTATAATGGTAAGACTATTGTGAGTTCAATTTTGAATTGAACCTCTAATTATTGATATCAATTCTAAAATCATCCCTATTTTGAATGATTTCAGAAATCAATAAGTTTACCTACTCAGTCAAACACATACTTGGGTCATATTTATTTATTCTATGAACATTTAAAATGTGTTTGTATTTAGAACTGAAATGATTGTCAGAAATGAATCAGTTTATTTCATTGTTGAAATATATATATTGATCAGTAGGATATTTAAAACCATTTGAATGTGTAAAATGTTTACACAGTCACCTGCACCTATTCAGGTCCAAACAGAAGTAACTTATTTTACTTTATAATGATGCAAATCAATTTTATTATTAATTTAGCAAATGTTGAAAGTCATAAGCACATCCTACTGATATGTATACACTGTCATAGCATTATATTTTGAAGGCGAATCCTTATTACATAAAAGCATTTCAAATCATCTTGGAAATTAGCTGATTTACTCAAGTATGTTGAGTTTTTTTATATATATATATATAAATATATGATATTATAATATTATATAACATTGTGTATCTGAACTATCAAGATCGTAATGAATGATGATTATATCATTTTGATAACTATATCACTCGTTCAATCCCAGTTATGTGATGTATCAAAATTGAAAATTGTTTCAAAGATGATGCATATATATACATACGCTGCTGCATGTTTAATGCAACATGATTACTTGCATTCAGATGTGCCGTTAGTGAAAATAACATCAGTATTAAAACTGTTTTAATGTTTCAGGAGTTGATCATTACTGAAATTGTTTTAGTATCAATGGGAACTCCATAATGGGTTTGGCAAAAGCTGCTGCGACGACAAAATGATTTGAGAGGAACAAACAAGTCTGACTTGTTTTAATATTAAAGTTTGTATATGTATCTTATTGTCTTAATGAATAGATATATCTTATTTCAATGATGTACGTGCATTGGAATAAATGTGTAATAACAGTTAACATTGGATTTTGATTGTTTGAAGTGTATTAATTTTTTCGTTTTATATGCTGCGTGTAATCTGCAATCTGATAATGTACAAGTCTTAGCGATATGGTATATGAATTGTCTATTGCATCATGCAATATTGATATACAGGAAGGGTATGACCCTTTATTTGTGTTCTTCTGGTAATTATGATTTAATGTACTATGTTTTAATCTAAATTATAAAACCAGTTGTAGAAATACCTGAAGCTATTTTATTATGCTTTGGAATTGTATTGGATTCTATTATATATATTCCAGACTGAGTTTATGAAATTCAGAATGAAGGGCTGATCCGAATTTGTTGTCTGAATAGGCTTCGAATTATAACAAATGCATCATATGGTGGGTGATTAGTCTATTGCTTTTATATTTAACCAAGTTATAGTAACTTAATCTGGCAGATGATTTGCCATTATACTTGTCAATATGATCCTTTATGCATGTCCAAAAGTTTATAATATTAAGACCCATCATTTTAAAAACATACTCATTTGTGGCATGTCTATCATTGATAAAGTTTCATTTATTGTTCTGAAATGTTCAGAAGCAAATTATGGTTTTGTTTTAGAAAAACGTGTATTAATAATTTTATTGCATGTGCATGCAAACTATTATCAATATAAAATCAGTGTAATTTTAAAATTGTGTAATTAACACTAGATATAACTCGCCGCTACAAATCATAAATTCCCTTTAAAACAATTTTTTCGTTGTTATATTAAGTCATGGTGAAGTTTTCCAATAATACACTCATCAATGTCCAAAGTCACTGGATGTAGGTAATGCCAAAGCATTGTGCATCCTTTTATTTTGGTTATATGCGACGGAGTAAAAGTGATACTTGAACTGTATTATTGGGTCTGACTTAACTAAGCTGCATAATAAGATTATGGCTTAGAGACAACAGCATGAATTATTCTATATTTTGAGCAAATGAATAATACCGAACAAAATGTTCATCATGCGATCCAAGAATTATATACACGATATAATTGACATAAGATGTCTACCTAAAAGGTTGTGTTTTGGGGATTTCCCAAAGCAGAGTCAAAACATGATTAGATATGGATCTTGGAACACCATTATATATATACTGATATATGTACATAAATAAAGGGATGTTAATTTGGGTGGGAGCATATTTTAGTTTAAATTACACGTTTATGTTAGTATACAGTTTGATTGTCAAAATTTGTATTAAATAAATATTAAAGAATCAGTTATTATTTATTATCTACTGTAGATATTAAATAATTAATAACTCTGATAATTTAAAATAATCCGTAAGAAGGATAAATTGAATTGAATCAAATTTGGACTAACATTAAAATTTGTGGATTGTTCTCAAACAAATTAAACGTAATTGTTTTAGATATACAGAGAGGAACTATAATAAGTTAAAGTATGACTTCAACTGAATAAAATATAAATGTTATAATAATCTACTTATACATTCCTAGTATTAGATACTAGATATAAATCACATAAATGTATGTTGATTTAAAGAAATTGCAGAATAAGTAGAAATATGATAAAATGACAAGTGGACTTACGAATGGAAATGAAACAAAAGTTGCTGGGTTATCCATAGAAAGTTGATTCTTGTTTACTGGCTTAAATAAATAAATAAAATAATTATTATTATGAAATTCCACTTAAAATAAATGTTATAATAGATCTTGTTTAGACAAGTTTGAATTTCATTTGCAATAAAAGAATAATTGTTATTCACTTTTTTACTTAAATGAAATATCGTATGGAATTTCACAAATAGTTAATGATGTTTGTAAATCCTTAACTATAATGTACTTGACATTAATAATGAGTGGATTAAATTTAGTGATTTAAATCCACTACACCTTTAGTATTGCCGGTTAGCCAAGTAAACAAGAAAGTATATTAAAACTCCATAATGATGGAATTTTAAAATCATTTGATTTTGAATCATATGAAAAATGCATATCTTCTTTATTAGGCGAAATAGCTGAATCATCTTTCACTTGACACAGTGAATGAGTGATAAGTATTGAGTCTCATACATATTGATGTATATGGAGCAATGAATACATAAACTAGAGGTATGTTTTATTACTTCATTATGTTGATTGATAATATCAGTAGATATAGATATGTATATCTTATGAAATACATATCAAAATCCTTTGAAAAGTTCAAAGAATTCAAAGTGGAGATAGAAACCAATTTTAATAGAAAATAAATTCTATTAGAACAGATCAAAGAGAATGTTTAAGCCAATTAACTAATGACTGTCCATATAAGTTTGAAATTGTTTCGTAACTTACTCCATCTAGAAGACCATATTGCAATGATGTGTCTGAAAGGAGTAATCATACCTTATAAGATATGGTACGACCAAGATAAGTCATATTGATCTTCTAATTAATTAAATTTAGAACAATTGCGTTTGATCCTACCAAAATGATTTTAGAGAAGCCATATAAAATATGGACTAGGAAATGTCCTAGTGTGTCTAATGCGAAGATTTGGGATGCAAAGACGTTTATTAAATGTCCTTCTTCTGATAAGATTGGGTCCAAATCAAATAATCATTTTGCGGAATATCCAAAAGAACCAAGTGGATATTATTTCTATATATTTCCTCTGAAAATAAAATGTTTATTGCTCGAATTGGTATCCTTAATAAAGGAGAGCCAGTCTCTTAGATACCATGGGAATGAAATAGAATTCAAAACGTTTCGAAACCACAAAATTCCACTGAATCTTGTATAGACAAGAAATTGAGTGGGAGTGATACAATAATTCAAATGTTATTTGATAACACATTAATTATTGCAAATAATGTTAGTTAAAAAATAAGAAATAAATACTGATTCTAAGAAAGAAAAATGTTTGGATAAAGAAGTTCATAATTGAACTTAATTCATTGTTGATCCAATGATATACATTGTGATAACAATATGGCTGTTGCTCAGGCCTAAAACATTAAACTCATTATTGATCCAAACATATATTTAAGAAATATAATTTCTATGTGAAGTTGTTCACAGAGGATATAAACATATCTGCAAAGTTAAAAAAAATTGTAATATTGCAGACCTACTAAATTAAATTATGTCGCAGCAGAAATTTAATAGTCACACTAATTCCATAAGTATACGATACGTAAATGATTGACTCTAGTGCAAGTGGGAGATTGTTAGAATTTGTGCCCTAGAGGCAGTTCATTTGATGAGACTGATAACACTGTTGATGTTATTATTTTATTTGGAATAAAATATTATTCTATTATATTGTATTTACTGCGTAATATAAATAATAATATAATAGAAGTCCTTAGAATAATAATACGGAATTATATAGTTCGAGTAAGACTGAACTTGAGATTATATAATGTGATAAGTATTATAATTCTTAAATGCCTCTAGTCGAGTTTTATTGTTTATACAGGACAACAATAAAGCGTTGAGACTAATATATTGATTGACTGATGATCACATCTCATTGATCATTAATATACGTGATATTAAAGTCAAGATATAAATACGTATTGGAGAATAGCGTATTGGGCTGACCCACCCTGAGATAACTCCATGGAATATAATTAACAGTATCATGAGTTATTCTCATAGTGATAGTGATATAATGGTCCTAAGACCTGAAATCATTATAATTTTATTCGAGTATATTTGTGTTTTGATATCATCTAAAGTTATTTCGTAACAGAGTAACGATAACGGTGATTGTTGGATACATCTCGAATCGAATAGAAATTATGAATGATCTAGATGGAATTTAACCCTGCAATTTATTTGTAGTGATGTCCATGGGCCTCTTGATTGAGTCAGACTGTGAAATGCATGGCCGTGCTCAAATATTGATTTGTTTTAAACAGTCCACTCATTGATCAAGAAAATAGATTAAATTATAAAAGGATGATACGATCCATGCCTTTATTTAATCTAGGATATAACGGTTAAAAGGATTAAATTATATTGACACACTATTCACAACAGGTTGTATTGAATCATCACTATTATAGCTTGGGTAACAATGATGTGTTACTAGACGCCGCTCATTGTTTACAGTCTGAATTTGTTTAAACTGTTGCCAACGCTGTCATAGCCTATAGGGTCACACAGAAGAACGTTTAAAAGGGATGAGAACATTTCTTAACAAAAGAAAAATTCAATCGTTGACTTATTCTTTAGTTTTGAAATGGTAAAAAGGAGGATTTTAAGGGTTCCAATTATCAAGGGTTTCAATATTCTTTTAAAAGGGGCAAGCCGACCCTTTTTCAATCGATCCGATTAGATCAGATAGGGCAAAAAATTACAAAACCCTAGAAATGGAAAAGAAAATCCTCCATCGGCTAGTACCGATGTCTTTCCTCATTCGTTTTCGTTTGACGGGATAGCAATGGCGTTCGTGGACTCCTCTAGAGGCAGTGGCTTCACCAGTCACGCTAGAATTCGATTCAATCTACAGATCCAAGTTAATTCGAGTTCATAAATCCATGAAGTGTTCAAAAGGTATGATTTTTCTCTTCGATTTACTTTTACTCGCAAGTTCCTGTTATAAATAGTGTTAATTTATAAACTAGGGTCACAATTTTGATTGTATTAACCCTAACATAACCAAGTCAAATGAAGCCAAGATCGAATTCTACATTGGAGCCCAAGTCCTGGCACGGGGGCACGCATAAAAATGCATCACGAAAATACCCCAAACAAATAAAGAAGGATATTTAATAAAAAATCTAAATGGGTTACTTGCCAAAGTTAAAACAACTAAAGACTTACCAATCAAGCCAAATACTGAAAGCTGGATAATCCCAACCTAATAAGAACAATATAAGACTAGCTGTAATACAATATTAATGTACGAACGAATGCCTCGTGATACGATATTAACGTACGAACGAATGCCTCGTGATACGACGCTAATGTACGGTCGCTGCGAAAAACTTTTAATAAAAATGTATATGTGTATTGTCAAAACAGGGCAGAGAGACATGGCATAACACAGACATGGAAAGCATCACAAAACCAGCCAAGTAACCATTCATCAGGAGCAAAAAAAGTGTCACAGGTCAAACACAAAGTCACAAACAACAACCAGTATGATGTCATAGGCGAAGACCGCACCTGCTTACACAACCGGTCTTAAAATTCAAAAAGCTAAACAACCAAGAGAGAGGGGGTTACAGATCTCTAGCCTTCCTTGGCCTACCTACTTTCCTCTTCGCCTGAGCAGAACAAGATGAAGGCCCTTCAACATGTGCGAAAATCACCGACTCAACCTCCCCAGGGGCAAAGGAAGCGACTATGCTATCCATGGACCTAAGGCCTGGATTAACTTTGCCTTATCGTTTTCCAAAACAGAAATACGCACAAGGTTGTCCTTGTGAAGTTTCTGGAGGTCAGAGGCTAACTTATGCCAGCCAATCATCTGCTTCGCATAATGATTCTTCAGCAAATCCATTTGTTTTCCAAATTGGTGCACAGCAGTCTTGAGGGGAGCCAACATTTGACCTTTCGCTGCAGTCAGATCGTAAGTGAAATTCAGAGAGTCAGCCGAAGATACATCCACATTCGAAGGGACCCCCTACAAGCTCCATCCCCGAAATCGCTTAGCAAACCTGGGACTACATGGCCCAGGAGCATGAGGAGGCCTGTTGATGATAGCTCGAAGTTCCATATAACAAGGTCCGAAAGGAGAATTTACGGACGGTTGACCAACCGATTCAATCTCATCCCTTGAAATGCTCAAATCGACAAAAGTTCCCTTTTGCGTTGTTCTGGAGTTGAGACCACCCTGCATACGGACCAGGGAATAGCTGTAAAGCTCAAAGGAGGAATGAGCACGAGAAAGAATCAACGAACTTGAGTAGTAGTGGAAAGAGATATGATGTTTTTCTTCCAAATTTAAGAGACCTTCCTGAAAGATAAATGGAAGAAAAATTGAATGAAAAATAAGAGAATGAAGGGGAGATTAGAAGGCACACCTCAAAGGAACTCTTCGCCACGTCAGCATAACACTTGAGTACTGAAACATGTGTCCCATCAGAAGATCAGTTGGCGTATTCACTTGACCATAATTTAGCTATTTACAATAAAGACAAAGCATCCCAAACGTCTGGCCCAAAGGTAAAGACACCAATCAGCTACAACAAAGAAATTTCAGTCCCTGCACGAACGACTCATCAACAAGTCAGGACAAACCCACTAACCAATGTACGATCAAATATGTCGAAGCCAGTGATTCCATACAAAAAGAAATCACGGACTTCGAGGGGCAAGTTTTAATCCTTAAAAATCCATACGCACATTGGGTAGAGGGTACAAGGCGGGTACCACCTGGGTCGTCCGTGCACGATGCAACCGCACAGAGCGAGACCCAAATATCGGACCCAGGGCAGGTCAAGTTAACCGATGCGACCTAAGATAATGGCATAACATATCATGAAAAGTGCGACCCGATAAAGATAAAAGTCGCATATCCTGAGAACCGCTCAAACACCGAAATAAAGCAAGTCGCCCATTCAACATAAGCAGGAGCGACCTCACATAGCCGTAAAGTCAAATAGCGCCATACAAAAGGCAGCAAAAAGACGAGCGCTCTTGGACCGAGAAGGACGGTCGCGCAAGGAACGAAGGAGAATCAACTCCAGACCCGCATCCTGCTTTTACAAAATGTCCCAAAAGCGCTTGCAGGACACTTGCTTACATGGACCCGCACAGCTACTCAAGATACTCGTTCCAACGAGCCGTCCACACATGATAACTGGATGCAGCTACGGATAGCTGGCTACAGTTAGCTAGTGCCAAGATTGTAATTAACAAAATGAACGATCCACAACCTGGATAAACGGATTCCAGATCAATTACTAAGGGAAGTTCACCTATAAATACACCATGGCTACCAACATAAAGGGGGACTTTTTCGGAAAAAACCACGAAGTGCTACTGAATTTCATCCTCAACCACAGATTCAGCCACGTGTTAAGGACAAACTTATGGTGAAGGAAAACAAAGACATCCTTCTTCTCAATCATCCATTCATCCTTCTTCTCCTCAAATTCTACTACTCTCTTGTATAATTCCTCAGATTGAAATATATAAACGATGGTATATTGAGTGAATATAGAGATGTATGAAGAGAGAAAGCTGATGTACTTTGTAATTCTCATTATAAGTCAGGAAATCGCCTTCATAGTGGACATAGGCCTAGTTAACGGTTGAACCACTCTAAATCTCGTCTCTACTTTACTTTTCTCGCATTTTTTCGCTTTTTATTGTTAATTAAACACAGTTCCATTTATTTTTTACCAAATTGGTGAAGTACAGTTTCGTACCTTGGGTGTTTAGACCATTTTTGGTGTAAACAGTTGTTTTTACATATGAGTTGCTCATGCCTTATACAACCTTAAAAGTGAAGAAATGATGCCGTATATATGAAGAATTGCATAAGAAGCTGTCATTGGAGGCTAGTTGTGTTCACATTGGTCAACTTGGAAGGAGATTGCTAGAAAAAGATCTTAGGAAATCAATCAGCTGGACACATGTCAAACAAGGATAAGAGGAGGATCGTAGCATAATCTTTGATGAGAAGGCCCATTTGTATAATTAGAGTATTGTAACTCTGCTATAAATACACATGTATACCCATTGTAAAGATATACTTTTTCCGTCGTAATTCTTCTGCCATTAATCTAGTTTTTTTTTTATTTCTCTTTTCTGCATTATTATTTTCTTAGCAATTAGTGTTGTCTACACAATTAGATTTGGTAGAGCACTAATTGTATTTTGCACTTATTTTCATTAGTGATTGACCTTCTGATTATATACAATGGTAATCCTAATTTTGTTTTCTTTTTGTCATTTAATTTCTGTTCTTTTTATTGCTTCCTAGGTCATATTGGTTTGAATATAGATTTGATTAGATTCTGATCTGATTCAATTAAATAATAGTTTTATTGATTTTCAATTGAAAATTGTGATTTGATTGTCGGTTAAATCAGATTTGTTTTGAATCAAATTGCGGTTTCAGTTTCGTTTGTTTTCAAAATCAACCTCCAAGATTTGTCTAACTCACCAAAGAAATATATAAATAATAAAATTTAATTTTCCTCCCTGTGTTCAACCTGCATGCTACACATCTGTGCGCTTGCAGTTATTATTACAAAATTCATGCTTTTCCAGTTCTTAGAAAGCGTCTTTCAAGTTTTTCGTGCCATTGCCGGGGAGGTAACAATAAAACTTTTTATTATTTATTTGATTTCCAATTTGTGTTAGTTTTATTTTTTCCTTTTATTTTCTTGTATATATAGGAAAAATTTCTTGATTGATTAGATTTTGTATTGTTAATGATACCGTAATCTTCAAACTAAGAAAAAAAATACTTGCCAGATTTCCTTTTATTCATTTCCATTTATTCATCTATTTCCTTTCCGTTTTCTTTTCTTTCTTAAAAATTAAAAAAACTGCTAAATTTCTTCCGATTTTTATCCATCTTCAATTTCCTTGCTATTTTTTTTCAATGCCTTCCTTTCTTCTACTTTTACAACAAAAAAATAATATAATATAAAATAAAATCAACAATTTTCTATTCTGTGCTCTTAAATTCTATGCCTCCAACAAAACCTCCACCCCGTCATTCGTCCCCATCATCGACAATCTGTCCATCACCTCCCCCACAAACAACTCAAACACCTTCACAAAGCCTAGCATCACCCTGTCCTCTCCAATCTCCACAAAAACTTCTGGAACCAATATCACAGCCAAAATAATACACCATCGCCTCGCTACTGCCAATCCATCAACCCCTCCCCCCTATCTAATCAAAACCACCACAATTATATATACCTCACTTCCATCATCTCCTTCACGCATCCATATATTCACCACAAACCATCACGCAACGTCCAAACTACCCCTCTGACTAACATAACTCCTTCAAACTCAACACAAACCCGAAACCCATTGACTGCTCATCGAACAGCAAAACCATTCTTCATCAACATCGCAAATCTCCGACCCTACAGTCATCAAAACCCGTAACATACCTCATCCATCATTCACCGCGAGAATTCTAACCCTCAACAACATCACGAACCCTACTTGAAATACCACCAAGCATCAAAAGCCAATACCCACTCTAATCAATTGATCCATTCATTCAAAACCCCACAGCAAACACTCAACTTCTGACCACGTTCATCACCATATCATCGTTCCCTAACCATTATCTTCCTGCACCACAAGCTACCTTCAAAATACAGATCATCATCACTACTCCCGTACTTCCTTCAACCCAGTACAGCGCCTACCCAATTACCCCAATTTGAAAAAACTAGAGACCTAAATACTCAAAAATCAAATCGGAAATTCAAATCGAGATCCATTTCGGCAAAAAGCAAAAATATATTCTTGCGTGACCTGTTCTTGTGTAACGAGGAAAATTATTTTTGGATTTCATTCCTTATTAAGTGCGTGATCCCTTTTTTGTTCTTCGATTTTGTGCGCAATCTAGGGGATTTCTTTATATTTGGGGGATAAGAGAGGTGTAGCCATGTTGTTCTCTGAGAAAAACCGGGCGGCTTGACTATTGTGGTGTGTGAGTAAACATGGCGCGGTTTATTTGTTAAGTGGAGTGCGTGAATTTCTATTTGTGCATGAATTCAGTATGGTTTGAGTTCGCTTATTTTTTTTGTTGAGTCTAGATTTTTTTGTGTTGAGTTAAAGTTTCATTTTTCTTTTATTTTTTTTAAGGCTTAAATATTCTTTTGTTTTCCTTTCTTCTTTTTTTAATTGAGTAGCTTGCTTATTTTAATTTTTTTTTAATCGAGTCAGTTTATTAGTTTTTTTAAAGGATTTTTCTCCTTTCAATTGTTTTTATTTTTGTCTGTTTTACTTGTTTTTCTTTTCAAAAAAAAGAAAGAAAAAAGAGAGAACAAAATAAACAAAGACCAAGCGAGAATAAAGGCAAAAAACAAATCAAGAATTTAGAAGTCAAGCGATTTGCAAACAGTGAGATTTCGACCATTGATACCACTCAATTATTCTGGACGGACTGCCATACCCCATAGTAAAATTTTCTGAACTCTACTAGTGCAGCAGTTGCTTAAAAATATGTAGACATTGCTTCTAGAAAAAATTTGCAGGGGTAGCGGCTTGCTTTTACATTTCTTTTTTAATTCCTGCAATTATTCTTGTCTGATTGTTGTAGCTGGCTAAAATTCCATAACTTAAATCATCACTCTTGTCATTTTCAATTATAAAATTTGATTTGATTTTCAAAATATTTAACCACAAGAGTGTTTTTTATGAAATTGATTCTCTCAAGGGTTTGACTGCGGATATATATTAGTTCAGTTTATTGAACTTCTCGCAAAAGAGGTTGCATACTACCTATAAAACATTGGTCGGATCCCTTAGTATTTATACTATACATGAACGGCTATAAGACCCTCTTCCCCTTTCAAATCGAGATTATCAATTAATAAGATATACTTGACTACATTATTTATTTTGTAATAATAGCTAGTTGTGTCAAATTTAAGTTTCAGATATTCCATATTTGATAACGATGAGTAAGAAAAAGGTTAACCACCATAATTCTCCTAGGTTTTCTCAGATAAACCAAAACTTTCCAAACGATATGGATAAAATTCGAATTAATCGAAATTTTCAAAATCTCAACCTAGAAATGGGTAGAACCTTATCTCTTCGAGATCGATGTTACCCAACTAGGATCGTCCAACCTCCTGTCATTGCATTTCCACCAATTGAAGGAAATTTTGAACTTAAGCATTCTTTTATTCAAGGGGTACCAAAATTTACTGGTTCTGAAAGTGCCTATGAATTTCTAGGTGAATTTGAATCGTGTTCATCCAAAACTAAAATGCAACAATTGTCTAATGAATCAATCAAGCTAAGACTAATTCCATTTGCATTACTTGAAAGTGCTAAAAGATGGCTAAATTCTCTTTCAAGACAATCCATAAAAAGTTGGGATGAGTTGTAACTGTATTCTTGAAGAAGTATTTCCCTTTCCATAAAAATCTAAAAATCCAAACTGAAATACATCAGTTTTCTTAAAATGAAGGGGAAACCTTTTCAAAATACTTTGAAAGATTCAATCAACTTCTATATAGTTGTCCTCATCGTGCAATCCCAAAACATCACTTATGTCAAATTGCATATGAAGGGCTAAACGATCAAACTCGAACACAACTAGAATCAATTTGTGGAGGAGAATTTATGTCTAAGACGGTCGATGAAGCTTGGCAATTCTTAGAAGATTATTCTGAAAAGGACATGCAATGGGAGTCAATTCGTGTTCCTATTTGTACTTCTACTAAAGGAGTGCATGTCGTGGATCCAATTCAATTTCCTTTAGAAACTCAAACTTCTCAGTTCAAAGGACAACCCCACCATTACCGTCAAGATCATGCTAATTCCATAGTTCAAAATGGTCCTTTCTCATCCACGTATAACCCTAGTTGGAGGAGTCACCCAAAATTTTCTTAGTGAAATCCTAATAATTCGGTAACCCATCTCACATGCAACCCTTTATTCCAAATTCGAATTACTAAGCTCCATCTCCCAATTCTCAAACCTCTCAAGCTGGACCTCAATCCAAACAAGTTTATAGGCATCCCAACTTCCAATCATCAATCCAATCCTCTTAATCTTCTCAACCGTCACAAGAAATTGTGTGTTTAGAGAAGAAAGTTGAATAAATGATGAATATGATGAAGGAACTAATGAAAAGTAATAAGAAAGGAAAGTTGCCTAGTCAACCTGAGGTGAATCCAAAATATAACTCTCGTACTTTAAAATTTTGTGAGGACGAAAACCATAATCCGCTTAATGCTGTCCAAACCCTTAGGTCCGGAAAAATGATTGACAACAATGTTGGAAATCCAAACAACCATTAGATTTCGACCCCAATCAAAAAGCTTGACACTGTTCTAATGGAAACCAAGGCCAATTCGTCTGAACCTTCCAAATCTCCGTCTTCTTCAAATATTGGCAATCCCAACAACCCATCTTCTATACCTTTACCTCCTTCACTTCTCTTATCAACACCTTTTCCTTCGAATAACTAAGATTCTAAAACACGACAAGTCGACGTGATAGAAACCATTGTTGATGACATGATAGATTTACCATTTCAGAAAGTCTCTTATACTTCAATAGAATTGTCCACATTGTCTTCGAAGAACTTTTCGAAGATGAACTTTAACTTCTAAATGACGAGAATGAATATATGGAACGTCTCAAAGATAATCCTAATTCCATACCATCGAATGACGTTGTGAGTGAAAACTTAAATTTATGGGATTATGATAATTTTCATCTGAATGGTATAAATCACTGTCACAACCAAATTTGTATGGGGAAGATTTTGAATTCAAAAGTTATTGACATGCCTCCTATATCGTAGAAATCAGATACGAAATCATCATACATCGCTTTTTATAGAGGCAAGCATAAGGGGGAAAAGAAAATTTCATTCTTCTCGAAATGTTCATCATCGTAGATTTCATTTTGCATATGAATTTCATTCGCATATAGTGGTTAAATTGCATTTCGTTTTACATATCATATTGCATTTGATCCACCTTTGGGTACTATCTTTCAAATTTTGAAAAAAATTACAGTGTGGACACTGTTTTGTCCAAGTGTGGGGGGAGTGTGCATTGCATCCTTTATATTTTTCTTTATTTTTTTATTTTACTTTAATTTTTTTTCCTTTTCATTTCCATGCATTTAGATTAGACCATCATGCATTTTAGATCATAGTAACATACCAAATTTTTTTTGGAAAGTACTACTCATTTTAGAATGATACAATAAAATAAGTTAACGATTGTGAATTAGTTGATGGTATTTTTTTCTCTCAACCAAGATCGAATAAGAAATATAATAAAAAGTTGAATTTTGGGGGATAATAGTGCAACTGGTACATAGGGAGATTCTTAGGTGATGGCTATGGAGTTTATTCTAAATTGTAGTCTTTGTTTAAAAAGTGGAGGACTTAAAGTACTTATATCGGATTTTTGAATTTTTAAAACTAAATTAAGTTAAGCTGAATTCGCGTAACTCTATTGTTCTTATATTTTCAATAATAATAATAGTAACCCAAGGGTATCCAACATTGCTTGTAAATCTAGTGTTGGTGCGCAAACCCGCCAAGCTCTATCCGACATGTTGTTGACAAAGCCAGCATCGGTATATCTTGGTCTCGTTTTATGAGATGGACACCTAAGGATTACCGACATGTTGTTGACAAAGTCAGCGTCTGTCTGTGTAACACCCACGTCCATTAATGTCACTCACTAAGGGAATGCATTAACTTTCGTGGGGTATTATAAGAGTATAGAATAGAATATCACAAGACAGATATATAAAATGGTACTTCAGAAAATTCAAAATTTATTGATTGCAGCGAAAAAGAAAAACATGTTTGGTTACAACATCGAAACCACATACTAGAGTCAAGTACACAAATATCCATCTTGTACAAAATTATTATCAAAGTAAATAAAAGTAAAACCATAATCCCACTCCCAATAGCCATAATGGAAAGAGATAAAGCTGAGCATTACTTTCAACACTTCCAAACACTTAAAGAAGAAACAAATCCAAGTCAAGCTCCACTAGTCCCACCTTGAGGACCTAGGGGGAGAAAGAAAAGAGGTGAAACAAAAGGGGTCAGACATATGTTTGGCGAGTCTAGTGACTTTAACAATATGATTAGTAAAGTAACAGGATAAGAACATAAACTGGATATAAGAGATGACTATAACATAAGCAGATATGACAAGGTAAACAAGATAAAACGTTGATTGTGCTTCTAATCACTATATGATAATTCCTACACCGTACCAATACTTGTCCCACACTAAAGTTGATCACTCTTACTAAACATAGTAATAATATGATGATGGTAGTTTCGTGTACTCCTAGCTGCTGTCATAGGTGACGCCTGCTCCTATCTCCGCTAGTTGTACCCACTACACTCCCCATTTGATTGGCTCCCTAGCTCGTAGATACCCGTGTTGGTCCCACAGTAGGGTGTGTCACTCCTAAAGTGGCAATCTGATACTACTAAAATGCACGGATTATATATACACGATGCAAAAGCGTCTTACCTATCAGCCCGGACCCACGCATGCATGTGACTCCATTGGACTTGCACTACCATCGTTAACTCTTTATTGACCTCTTACAATCAACTCCAGTAAGCGTGTCCCAGCCTCGACCTAGTTCGAGCTCACAAAGATACTAAATTGGTTACTTGTTGAAAAGGGTCCACCCTCTTAACACAAGCTTCCCTCCTAAGCTTGGTCCCCACTAGGAATTCCCACTTAACCTCTCTTTATCCCCATGTCTAATCTCATGTCTCATCTTGGTTAAGTGTTATAATTATGTTTCACATGCTACCCATGTTACCCACTTAACCCTTTTATCATTCCCATGCCTTACCACATGTCTTATCTTGGTTAAGTGTTCATTAATTCACTATAATCGTAATCTTGCAAGACCTCTCACATTATATTACCGTTTTGCAGTTGTTGGATATGCCAGGCGGTTCCTGGCAGTCTTATACCACAAACTGAATCTAACCTCGTGTCTTTGCATTATTACGCGTCTAATTTTTGCCTTTGACCTCTCACATTAGATTACCAAATTGTGGTCACTGGATCTGCCGAGCGGTTCCGGGCAGTCTTATACCACAATTCAAATCTAACCTCGTGTCTTAGGTGTTCATTATCACTTTCTTGATTCAAGTCCCAAATTTAAATCTTGGATTAAAATATACTCCAGTTACCCATAATTTCCAATCTAAATTGTGTTTATAATTTTAATCCAAATTAGGCCTATAATCTCATGTATACATGTTATGCCAAAATATGCTCAAATTAATTTGCGTTCATTGTTATTAACAATTCATGCCAACCCTCAAGTATACAAATTATATCCAATTATGCCTAATCCAACTTATGCCAAATCTCATGTATACAATTTATACACAATTATGCTCAAATTAATTTATACCAATAATCTCATTTTATTACAAATTTCCCCAAACTTTTCCCAATCATTCAAACGTTATTTGTACGCAAATCTCAACGCAATATGTTAGGCTCGAAGTTAGCCTAATCTCATAAAAAAGGAAAAGAAGAGGAAAAGAGAATCAACATCAAAATTTGTGTAAAATAGGCATATGAAACATAAACTGGCATAGAACAATAAAATAGATCCAATTAGGCATATGAAAACAGTAATTTGGGTATGAATCTGAATGATAAGAATCTACAAAACTTGATATGGTTCGTCTTACTTACAGGCATGATCATTAAATTCAATTTTCAATCCTATCACAATTACTTTTTAATTATATGTGAAAGTAACATAGACTCACAACGACAGGTTTAGAATAGAGAATAGATCTGAATTCTAAATTCTGAATTTGATTAGCTAAACCGTTGTTGTAGAATTGGATTCTTATCTTCCAATTCGAATACTCCTTTTCTGATTTGCTTTGGAGAAGAGAAGAGAGGCTGGTTTTAATTTAGATTAGAGCAGCATGGAGGCGCCATGGATAAGTGTAATGAAATTAGGGTTAGGTTTAGGTGTGTTTTTATAGATGTATTAAGTAAATTAGGACCTTTAGATAAGATCATCTGAACCATCTGACCAGAAAACATGTCATCCAGCAAATCCCCGAAGGACACGTCATCAGAGAACTCTCCAGAATTCTGTATGGGTTTTTCCACTGCATAGGCGCACTTCCCATGTGCGCCAGTGTATTTTTATTCTGGCGCACTTCATAAGTGCGTCAGTTATCCTAGCCTGTTTTCTGCTTTTTCCACTCAACTTCTATCGTCCATAACTTCTTTATACGATATGCGTTTTACGCAAACTCAGATTCAATCTCAAGAAGAATTCCGAGACAAACGCAATGGCATAACCCGTTTCACCTAATTCTTCTTTAATTATCTCTTATGTCATATTTTAAAATTACGGGGTGTTACATTCTCCCCTCCTTAAAGGATTTCATCCCCGAAATCTTCAAGTTAAGAAGAATTTATCCTACCATCCAATCATCCATCTACTCATCCATCATCCACAAGCATCCATTGTCCTTAAAAGATTTCTAATGCAATATGAACATATGCAAAAGTGTGTGTATATTTTCCTTATCTAATGCAAAGATCAAGCGGTCTACTGATTCAGTTGACCTCCTTAATGCAAAAATGATAGTGTCATGAGTCTATTATGTATGCAAAAGAATTCTAATTATACATATCATATATATATGAGTGCACAAGCATTCATTCAAATGCGGCATCCATATGATAACACATTCAATATACATCCATTAATTTTAAATATTCACACTCATTCATATGCAATATGAAGGTGATTGAGCCGATCTAGTGCCTAATGTGTGTGTAAATGCATCCACGAGCAACCACTAGCAAACACTTACATCCAATTCCGTCCACCAAACATAACATGTCTCAAACACATGTTTACAACCATAGGATTTTCTATCTAAAGATCGAAGGGATAATCAAGAGGATGCACTAAACGATAGAACAAGTATAAACAAAATGGTAGAAAAAGGAGAAGTTAAGAACATACCCACAAAAAGTAAAGGGTACGACGCGTATCTTTTCTTCAGTATCCCAAGTCGCATCCCCTTGATCATCTCCCCACTGGACTTTAACCAACTTGACCACTCGGTTGCATAATTTTTTACCTCCGATCCAAGGATGCATGTAGGAGTTCATCTAATCGTGGCATCTCGCTCCGCTTCCACTTCCCTAAGCATGCTCGGCTCTACCAATTCCGCTGTATCATGTAAACACTTTCGTAAATGCTACACATGAAATACGTCATGAACACCACTGATCTTCTCGGGCAACTTCACTCTGTAGGCCATCTGTCTAATTCTCTTTGTAATGGGGAATGGCCTACGAAACTTGGTGCCAATTTCCCTATAAACCCAAAACGAACTACATTCCTCAACGGTGATACTTTAATAAAGACCATGTCTCCAACACTGAACTCAAGATCCATCCTTCTCTTACCAGCATATGACTTTTGCCGTTCCTGCGACGTCTTCATGCATCTTCGAATCAAGTCTATCTTCTCTGAAGTTTCCCTAATCATCTCGGGCCCAAGCAAAATCTTATCCGTAGATTCCCACCAACAAGTAGGTGATCGACAAGGTCATCCATATAGAGCTTCAAAAGGTGCCATGCCAATACTAGTCTGATAGTTTTTGTTGTAGGCGAACTCTACTAATGCAAGATGTTCCTCCCATGTCCCTCCAAAGTCCAAGAAGCATAACCTCAAAAGATCTTCTAGAATTTGATTCACTCTTTCTGTTTAGCCGTCCTTCTAAGGGTGGCAAGCGGTACTCAAAAATAACTTTGTTCCAACCGCCTCTTAAAAGCTCTTCCAAAACTCGCTACTGAAAGTGGGATCTCGATCGCTCACAATACTAAAAGGTATGCCATGTAGACGAATTATCTCTCGGAGATAAACAGATGCCAACCATGCCACTGTTCTTTTAATCTTAACGGGAATAAAATGGGCGCTCTTGGTAAGTCTATCTACTTGTAATGACCCGGGATTTTTTCGACTTTGGTTATCGCTATAAATTCAATGACGACTAACCAAACATCGAAAAATATCGGTCATTAATGAAAGAAAACAGAGGGTGAGGAAAGATAAGATAGAAACACAGAATAGAAGAAGAAGAAGAACACAACATCAGAGTAACACGAATCTCACAGCGGAACGAATAACATATAATATATATAACATAACTTGCAATATACATCTGTACTTGAATATACATCATTATCAAAGTACAACACTTACAACACAGCGGAAATAAACTATAGCTATATGATCCTGAAGCCTCCTACTCCAAGCTCTTCCAGTATATCTGTAAATCCCGACTACTTGACTGCCCATACATATTTAGGCACCCAAGAGTTTAGGGAAACAAACAAATAAGCTCCGGGTCAGTCATGGGACTGGTATGAGTAAAACAGTTTAAAACAGTTCGAACAAGTAAATGATATCTCATAAGACCACGCCCTATAACGGAACGAGTTTTTCCCCTTATGAGAATCCAAATATCCTTATATCATAAAACCTTTTGATATTATAATAATGTCTATCAACAACAATATAATAATCATCTAGCAGAAACGCTTTCATCTCACATTCTACATATATAGTATACAATCAAAACCGCAAGCACGTATTGGGTAATGGATTTCCAACTATGACAAGGTATGGAACCGCATTTCGCTAGTGTACCTCTAGAGAGGAATAAACTGGGTTCAACAAGAACATCTTGCAACCTGGCCACACCTGACCGACCACTCATTTCGCTTGAGTGTATCGAATGTATATCACCAACGGTTGGGATCAGCAACCGTTTCCCGAATGGGACAGCATCAACAATAGATTTTTAGAAGTAAATGAAACTCTAGATCAGGTGATTATACACCCTACTTCGGTGCAACCGACTTAGCCATGTTGCCTGCCTGATTTCTGTCATTTACCGGATGTGAGGCTAGAAGCTACGCTTTATCATCACACCAGATTCACTTTGAATGCCACATCGTCAAATCCATCAAATCACCGATTGACGTCCTCAACCATACATTATGTGTTAGCTAAAAGAAGTTTCCTTCTCCGCTTCCACTCTTGGTACAGTTGGAGAAATCAATATACTTGATCGTCTGGAAATACTCTGTCAGACATCCGTCCATACAAGCCATCCAGGAACAAGATTAATCGAAGGCACTATTCTACAAACAGGATAGCCCTTGCATAACTCCGTCTTCAATTTCCTTTGGCATATATGATTCGCAACGCTTATGCCAATACAGAGTGGTTCTTTGGATAATAATCCAACCGGTCTCTCCATATTAACAACGTTAAAATGGTCAAAACTTCGATAGTCTGTGATTTAACTATCGAAGAAAAACAGGTGTGCAAACAACGATATTATTTCCAAATGGAAATTTATATCGATCAAACATCATTCAACATTTATCTCTTTATTTCATTAATTTCCTTATCTCCTGTTTCCCTATATTCAATATTTTTTTTTTCTAAATTTGGAAAATATACTTTATTAACAATGGAAAACAATCCCATTTCTTGTTTTCTTTATTAGAAAACATTTCTGGTTCTTAGTTGGAAAACATTTCCAAAACTCCTTCATTGGACTTAGACAGATGTTTAAACAAACATCGCTATGCCAACTCAAACCATTTCCTTTACTGCCGAACCTTAACTATTCCTTAGTTAAAAACGAAGCCAATCAAGTTGGGGTAGAACTACCTCTCAGACCTTAATTGAACGACATTTCTAACCTTGAAATAGGCAAAGTTCACTATAAATTTCTTTAACAACTTCGTTACTTAACCTTTCTTTTGAATAACTATATTCGATTTGACTCTTTTCACTTAACTCTATTCGATTTACTCTATTTGATTTACTCTATTCACTTAACTCCTGTCGAATAAACTATATTCGATAACTCCTCTAACTCTATTCGATTAATCTATATTCGATTAACTCCTCTAATTCCATTCGAATAAACTATATTCGATTAACTCCTCTAATTCCATTTAACTCTATTCGAATAACTAATATTCGATAACTCTATTTAACTCTTCTTCGAATAACTAATATTCGATAACTCCTTTTACTTTATTCGAATTACTAATATTCGATTAACTCAATTGATTCTATTCGAATAAACTATATTCGATTAACTCCTTTATTCTATTTGAATAAACTATATATTCGATTAACTCCATTATTCTATTTCAATAAACTATATATTCGATTAACTCTTTATTTCCATTTAACTCTATTCGAATAACTAATATTCGATAACTCTATTTAACTATTCTTCGAATAACTAATATTCGATAACTCCTTTTACTTTGTTCGAATTACTAATATTTGATTAACTCAATTGTTTTTATTTGAATAAACTATATTCGATTAACTCCTTTATTCTATTTGAATAAACTATATATTCGATTAACTCCTTTATTCTATTTATAAAGATTTCCTTTTTAACAATATTTATTCATTTTAAAGATTTACTTCTAGTAACGGTTCTCCACTTTAAAATGATTTCCTTCTTATAACAGTTTCCTTTTTATAACGTTTTCCCTTTTTCTAGATATCTCCTATTTATAAATATTCCAATTTATAAATATTTCTTATTTATAAATATTCCATTTATAAATATTTTATTTTCAAATATCACTTTGAAAATATTCCCTTATCAACATTTCGGTATGTTATGGTATTCAACATATCAAATCACGATGATCAATATCGTTCAAACACGTATAATCGACAACAGATTATATATATCACATCATATATTACAATATATGAATCACAGTAAAATAAATGTTTGAGGAATCCAGTTGTATTCCTCTAACCTGTTTCCCTGCATCACAGATGTTAAACAATATAGATAACATCACTTTCAGTTCCATATGATATATTCTGTTAAACAGAATCAATATAGAAATTCAACTAACTGACTAGCAGTTCAACCAAACGGTCAACACACAGTCAATCAGCCAATATTTAACAGTTCTAAAAATACAATATGAAATTATAAACTGTTCAGAGTTAGTGAGATTTACTCACATTGGACGATCATCGTTGATAACGATAACCATCTCTTGATTTCGACAGACAATTTATTTTGCCATAAACTGTAACGAGCTCCGATGGACTTCCAGTCATTTCCATTGGGTAGTGCCCTTCCATACGATCCTGTCGGATCTTGTATCCCTGAATTCCGTTAACATACGCATAAGATATGAACATTACAAGTTAAATGATTATTTAAATTAAAAATAAACTTAAACTTTTTGTATTAAATTCAATGGGCCTCAATTCTTTTCCTTTCCCTTAGCCCAAAACCTTCAAGCCCAAAAGATAAAGCCCGCACGTGTTCCTTCTTCCCTCACAAATCCCGTAAGCTCCAGTAAATCATCTCGCTGAACTTTGATACTCACCATTAACGCAAGCTTCCATTACCCTATCTCCCTCCCTACACCATTAAATCCAAAACGAACACCACTGTTTTCCTCTCCATTTGAATCTCGTCGACCCCATCCCCTTATTGTAAAACTCGATCGAACCATGATGGTTCTGTCGTTCAACTGGAAGCCGCAACCTCCATAAAGCCATCGACACAAATCTCTGTTGATTCCACCCAAAATCTGCGTACAAACCCCAATTTCCATTACGAATTCAAATACCAAAGTTAAAACTCCCATCGATGCTTCGAAATCACCAAATCTCGAACCTTAACCTGCGGCTGCAAAACGTCGAACTCCAAGAATGACGTCGGACCCAACAATAAGTACCCAGGATTGAAGAGGATCCATCAATGATTTCAACGATGTTTGAATTGTGATTTATAGGAATTTATTTGGTTTTTTTATTTCTCTTTTGATGGACTTTTGCTGTATGAAAAATGACGACGGCGCAAAAATGGTTGACCGTAAAATGAATTTAGGGTTTAGGAACATTTGAGGGGATTATATAGGAAATTTTAAATATTTTTATATTGAATATTATATTAAATTATAAGCCAACGCTATTTTTCTCTGCCTTCTAAAAGTCCTGAACTCACATACGATACCCAAAAAACATGAAAATTGGCATGCAACTACAGTTCGACATTACGGTCCCAACGAAACTAGTTTCGTCGAATTCCGAGTTCGTATGCTCACATAGCGTATTTTTAACCATCAAAATACTGATTGTTTCTCACTCTAAAAATCCTTATGGCCACACAATGACACCAAAAAACACGGAACTTGGAATCTAACAAAAATTTGACATTGCGGATCCAACAAAATTGGTTTCGTTGAAAACCGAGGTCATTTGCAAAACTGGCTATTTTTAAAGCTTTAATGACCCATTTAAATATATAAATATATTTAAATATAATTAAATTAAATATAAATAAATTTATATTATCGTATATATTCATAGTGGAATACTATACAGCTCTACTGGGATTTATAACTTGATATTTCAAATCCTGATTAAATCGATATTCGATTTATATTGAAATTCCTTTTTAAAATATAAATAATTCCTTTATAAATTATAAATTAATTCCACAGCGACTTTTCTAAAATTTGATTTGGACGTAAATCAAAATCTACCCGACGAAATCCAGATTTTTCTCTTTCACTAGAAAGATATACTCCACGAGCTCCACACGTTTCTTGTTTCACAGAAATCCGGCTTAAAACGAATCCTGTACATTCTGTTGAAGTTCAAATCGCCAAATTACGAATTACATCGCCATTTCAAGCTCGTTTATAATTATATTATAAACTATTTGTTCAGCTATCGACGATTGAATATATTCGTTACTATAATTCAACTTTAAACTGAATTATATAATTCGAATTGCCCAATTCACATACATCGCCATTTCAGCCAATTCCGATTATTTCAGAATTAAATATATTATTTAATTTATTATTTTAATTAAATATTCATCATTATATTATTTCCATGACCATTTAATTCACAATACCACCATTTATATAATTAAATTAATTAATTATAATACCTCTGCCAATGCTGGTCATTACAATCTTTCCCACTTAAAATAATTTCGTCCTCGAAATTGCTAAAAGATAGAGGACGACCCTATCGACTGGTTAGAACATATTTGTTCACTTCTTAACTTCAGTTTCAACTGAACCAATTTAATTTCAATTAAATATTAATTAATTTTTATCAAAGAAAATTTTCAAAAATCCTTAAAATTTTCTAACGCCTTAACACTTCGAAAAATTTCGCCAGCACCTCCTTGGTACTGGTCAGTCGGTCAAACTCCAACTCGCCTCTCTGGGCCATCTCCAACCCAAAAGAAAATCAAACAGCCAAGCGGCTTGCCAATTCGGCTCATAAATCTTATATCCAATATGAAATATAAACTTGTACCTTTTGTCGACATATCATTATATCCTTTCCATTTATTTCACTTCTATACTTTATCCATACCTATCTCATGTATATTTATACCTGCCCAATCTATTTTAACTATACCTGATCGTTTTAACTCAATTCGTTAATTAATTTGTTAATTAACTCTTTAGTCTATTTCACTTTTATATTCGAACATGACATGTTCAAATAAATTTTAACTTCCTTATTAACTAATTTGAATCCAAATTTCAAATTTAAGTTCTATATTCGATTTCGAATATCCATTTACAAATCCAATTCACCTTTCAAAGTTCAACTTCAAATTCAAAACTCGATTAACTAATTCCTCTTCGACTTAGTTAATTCTATTCAATTTATATTCAAATTTTATAGTTTAAATTCCATTTTAATTCTATATTCAAATTCCATTTGAATTTCTATATTCAAATTCTATATCACTTCCATTGAATTTCATATATTCAAACTCCTTCTGAATTTCTATATTCAAATTCCATTTGAATTATCTTTATTCAAATTCTATATTCAATTCTATTTGAAATTCAACACAACTTGTCTTTTCCCAAAAACAAATTAAAAACAGTATCTCTGGTAGTAATTCATCGCTTACAACTCGAAAATGAATACTGATGATGCAGCTGTCATCATCAGAATCTATTTTCCAGCGATCGAAGTGAGTTCAATACTATAAAACCATTTCTAAACATTTCCACTTTGAAATTCATTTCAAAATATAATTCACATTGCTTGTAAAATAATTTAAAATCTCCCCGGATCTTAAATTTTCCTTATTTTTAATCCAAATCCATTTACAAACACTTATCCAATTCTCCGGAGTTTTAACTCAATTTCTGGTTTAAAATTTCAGATTCAACTCATCTGATTTCACGTATTTCAGTTATATGAATTCTGATTGGTTATTTACATAACCATTTAATTTATAATCTTACTCGATTATAATAACAACCAATATATCCAATATATTATAATTTTGATATATATCTTCTCTATATCAAGATATACCTTGGGTAAACTTATTTTAATTTACCTTCTTTTCAAAACATATCGTGTCGACCCATCGTATTCGAGTGTTTATAAACTCCTACCGATACAGT
The DNA here is from genome assembly GCA_030737875.1 of Allium sativum. Taxonomy (NCBI): domain Eukaryota; kingdom Viridiplantae; phylum Streptophyta; class Magnoliopsida; order Asparagales; family Amaryllidaceae; genus Allium; species Allium sativum. The sequence continues at coordinate 650,163,393 of CM060923.1, forward strand.
GGATCAAACTGATCGACCAGAACCCATAAACAACTCAACCAATAAATCTCCACAATATAAAACAAATTTTTATATCAATAAAAAATACGCTCACTCGTATATATACACTCAATCTCAGTCTAGGGTATTACTAACCCTATCTCTACTTAGCCACGCCACAAAGCCAAGGTAATTCTTAACTTAAGCTATGAAACCAACTGTAATGACCCGGGATTTTGTTGACTTTGGTTATCGCTATAAACTCAATGATGACTAACCAAACATCGAAAAATACCAGTCATTAATGAATGAAAACAGAGGGTGAGGAAAGATAAGATAGAAACTTAGAATAGAAGAAGAAGAAGAAGAAGAACACAACATCAGAGTAACACGAATCTCACAGCGGAACGAATAACATATAATATATATAACATAACTTGCAATATACATCAGTACTTGAATATACATCATTATCAAAGTACAACACTTACAACACAACGGAAATAAATTATAGCTATATGATCCTGAAGCCTCCTGCTCCAAGCTCTTCCAGTATATCTGTAAATTGCGACTACTTGACTACCCGTACAAATTTAGGCACCCAAGAGTTTAGGGAAACAAACAAATAAACTCCGGGTCGGTCATGGGACTGGTATGAGTAAAACAGTTTAAAACAGTTCGAACAAGTAAATGATATCTCATAAGACCACGCCGTATAACGGAACGGGTTTTTCCCTTATGAGAATCCAAATATCCTTATATCAGAAAAACCTTTTGATATTATAATAATGTCTATCAACCACAATATAATAATCATCTAGCAGAAACGCTTTCGTCTCACGTTCTACATATATAGTATACAATCAAAACCGCAAGCATGTATTGGGTAATGGATTTCCAACTATGACATGGTATGGAACCACCTTTTGCTAGTGTACCTCTAGAGAGGAATACACTGGGTTCAACAAGAACTTCTTGCAACCCGGCAACACATGACCGACCACTCATTTCGCTTGAGTGTATTGAATGTATATCACTAACGGTTGGGATCAGCAACCATTTCCCGAATGGGACAACATCAACAATAGATTTTTAGAAGTAAATGAAACTCTAGATCAGGTGATTATACACCCTACTTCGGTGCGACCGACTTAGCCATGTTGCCTGCCCGATTTCTGTCATTTACCGGATGTGAGGCTAGAAGCTACGCTTTATCATCACGCCAAATTCACATTGAATGCCACATCGTCAAATCCATCAAATCATCGATTGACGTCCTCAACCATACATTATGTGTTAGCTAAAAGAAGTTTCCTTCTCCGCTTTCACTCTTGGTACGGTTGGAGAAATCAATATACGTGATCGTCTGGAAATACTCTGTCGGACATCCGTCCATACAAGCCATCCAGGAACAGGATGAACCGAAGGCACTATTCTGTAAACAGGATAGCCCTTGCATTACTCCGTCTTCAATTTCCTTTGGCATATATGATTCGCAATGCTTATGCCAATACAGAGTGGTTCTTTGGATAATAATCCAACCGGTCTCTCCATATTAACAACGTTAAAATGGTCAGAACTTCGATAGTCTGTGATTTAACCATCGAATAAAAACAGGTGTGCAAACAACGATATTATTTCCAAATGGAAATTTATATCGATCAAACATCATTCAACATTTATCTCTTTATTTCATTAATTTCCTTATCTCCTGTTTCCCTATATTCAATATTTTTTGTTTTCTAAATTTGGAAAATATACGTTATTAACAATGGAAAACATTCCCATTTCTTGTTTTCTTTATTAAAAAACATTACTGGTTCTTAGATGGAAAACATTTCCAAAACTCCTTCATTGGACTTAGACAGATGTTTAAACAAACATCGCTATGCCAACTCAAACCATTTCCTTTACTGCCAAACCTTAACTATTCCTTAGTTAAAAACGAAGCCAATCAAGTTGGGGTAGAACTACCTCTCATACCTTAACTGAACGACATTTCTAACATTGAAATAGGAAAAGTTCACTATAAATTTCTTTAACAACTTCGTTACTTAACCTTTCTTTTGAATAACTATATTCGATTTGACTCTTTTCACTTAACTCTATTCGATTTACTCTATTTGATTTACTCTATTCACTTAACTCCTGTCGAATAAACTATATTCGATAACTCCTCTAACTCTATTTGATTAATCTATATTCGATTAACTCCTCTAATTCCATTCGAATAAACTATATTCGATTAACTCCTCTAATTCCATTTAACTCTATTCGAATAATTAATATTCGATAACTCTATTTAACTCTTCTTCGAATAACTAATATTCGATAAATCCTTTTACTTTATTCGAATTACTAATATTCGATTAACCCAATTGATTCTATTCGAATAAACTATATTCGATTAACTCCTTTATTCTATTTGAATAAACTATATATTCGATTAACTCCATTATTCTATTTGAATAAACTACATATTCGATTAACTCCTTTATTTCCATTTAACTTTGTTCGAATAACTAATATTCGATAACTCTATTTAACTCTTCTTCGAATAACTAATATTCGATAACTCCTTTTACTTTATTCGAATTACTAATATTTGATTAACTTAATTGATTCTATTCGAATAAACTATATTCGATTAACTCCTTTATTCTATTTGAATAAACTATATATTCGATTAACTCCTTTATTCTATTTATAAAGATTTCCTTTTTAACAACATTTATTCATTTTAAAGATTTACCTTTAGTAACGGTTCTCCACTTTAAAATGATTTCCTTCTTATAACAGTTTCCTTTTTATAACGTTTTCCCTTTTTCTAAATATCTCCTATTTATAAATATTCCAATTTATAAATATTTCTTATTTATAAATATTCCATTTATAAATATTTTATTTTCAAATATCACTTTGAAAATATTCCCTTATAAACATTTCGGTATGTTATGGTATTCAACATATCAAATCACGATGATCAATATCGTTCAAACACATATAATCGACAACGGATTATATATATCACATCATATATTACAATATATGAATCACAGTAAAATAAATGTTTGAGGAATTCAGTTGGATTCCTCCAACCTGTTTCCCTGCATCACAGATGTTAAACAATATAGATAACATCACTTTCAGTTCCATATGATATATTCTGTTAAACAGAATCAATATAGAAATTCAACTAACTGACTAGCAGTTCAATCAAACAGTCAACATACAGTCAATCAGCCAATATTTAACAGTTCTAAAAATACAACATGAAATTACAAACTGTTCAGAGTTAGTGAAATTTACTAACATTGGATGATCATCGTTGATAACGAAAACCATATCTTGATTTTGACGGACAATTTATTTTGCCATAAATTGTAACGAGCTCCGATGGACTTCCAGTCAGTTCCATTGGATAGTGTCCGTCCATACGATCCTGTCGGATCTTGTTTCGCTGAATTCCGTTAACATACGCATAAGATATGAACATTACAAGTTAAATGATTATTTAAATTAAAAATAAACTTAAACTTTTTGTATTAAATTCAATGGGCCTCACTTCTTTTCCTTTCCCTTCCCTTTTCCTTAGCCCAAAACCTTGAAGCCCAAAAGATAAAGCCCGCACGTGTTCCTTCTTCCCTCACAAATCCCGTAAGCTCCAGTAAATCATCTCGCCGAACTTCGATACTCACCATTAACGCAAGTTTCCATCACCCTATCTCCCTCCCTACACCATTAAATCCAAAACGAACACCACCGTTTTCCTCTCCATTCGAATCTCGTCGACCCCATCCCCTTACTGTAAAACTCGATCGAACCATGGTGGTTCCGTCGTTCAACTGGAAGCCGCAACCTCCATAAAGCCATCGACACAAAACTTTGTTGATTCCACCCAAAATCTGCATACAAACCCCAATTTCCATTACGAATTCAAATACCATATTTAAAACTCCCATCGATGCTTCAAAATCACCAAATCGCGAACCCTAACCTGCGGCTGCAAAATGTCGAACTCCAAGAATGACGTCGGACCCAACAATAAGTACCCAGGATTGAAGAGGATCCATCAATGATTTCAACGATGTTTGAATTGTGATTTATAGGAATTTATTTGGTTTTGTTTTTGATTTCTCTTTTGATGGACTTTTGCTGTATGAAAACTGACGACGGCGCAAAAATGGTTGACCGTAAAATGAATTTAGGGTTTAAGAACATTTGAGGGTATTATATAGGAAATTTTAAATATTTTTATATTGAATATTATATTAAATTATAAGCTAACGCTATTTTTCTCCGCCTTCTAAAATTCCTGAACTCACACACGATACCCAAAAATCATGAAAATTGGCATGCAGCTACAGTTCGACATTACGGTCCCAACGAAACTAGTTTCGTCGAATTCCGACTTCGTATGCTCACACACCGTATTTTTAACCATCAAAATACTGACTGTTTCTCACTCTAAAATTCCGTATGGCCACACAGTGACCCCAAAAATCACGGAACTTGGAATCTAACAAAAATTTGACATTGCGGATCCAACAAAATTGGTTTCGTCGAAAACCGAGGTCGTTTGCAAAACTGGCTATTTAAAGCTCTGAATGACCCATTTAAATATATAAATATATTTAAATATAATTAAATTAAATATAAATAAATTTATATTATCGTATATATTCACAATGGAATACTATACAGCTCTACTGGGATTTATAACTTGATATTTCAAATCCTGATTAAATCGATATTCGATTTATATTGAAATTCCTTTTTAAAATATAAATAATTCCTTTATAAATTATAAATTAATCCCACAGTGACTTTTCTAAAATTTGATATGGATGTAAATCAAAATCTACATGATGAAATCCAGATTTTTCTCTTTCACCAGAAAGATATACTCCACCAGCTCCACACGTTTCTTGTTTCACAGAAATCCGGCTTAAAACGAATCCTGTACATTCTGTTGAAGTTCAAATCGCCAAATTACGAACTGCAGCGCCATTTCAAGCTCGTTTATAATTATATTATAAAATATACGTTCAACTATCGACGATTGAATATATTCGTTACTATAATTCAACTTTAAACTGAATTATATAATTTGAATTGCCCAATTCACATATATCGCCATTTCAGCCAATTCTAATTATTTCAGAATTAAATATATTATTTAATTTATTATTTTAATTAAATATTCATCATTATATTATTTCCACGACCATTCAATTCACTATACCACCATTTATATAATTAAATAAATTAATTATAATACCTTTGCCAATGCGGGTCATTACACTACTGCTATCCAAATCCCCGTATTACCCTTCCTTGACCTTGGAAACTCGTCAACGAAATCCATGGAAACACTTTCCATTTCCATTGTGGAACCTTTAAAGGTTGAAGCAAACCACCAGGCTTCTTTTGCTCAGCCTTTACTTGTTGGCACATTATGCATCTAGAAACGAACTCAGCCACATCCTTCTTCATTCCTGCCCAGAAGAAAACTTGCTTAATGTCCCAATACATCTTGTCACCACCGGGATGTATGGTCATGTTAGAACGATGTGCTTCTTCAAGGATTGCCCTTCTCAAACTCTCGTCCTGTGATATGCAAAGTCTCTCATCCCTACGCAACCAACCTTTCTCATCTATAGTATACCTACTAAGAAGGTTCGAAGACTCCCCTCTTATGAGCTTGTCTACTATATCTATCAGCTGTGGGTCATCCTGCTGTGTTGCACCTATCTGTCCCAAAAGCATAGGTCGCACCTCTAACGATGCCAAGAAACCGTGTACATAATCAACAGAGGGTCTAAACTCAAACGTAGAGATATACTCTAAACTCTATCGCTCGACAAACAAAGGACTCAAAGTCATCTTCTTTCTACTCAAGGCATCAGCTACAACGCTACCCTTGCCAGGGCTATATGCAATCTCAAAATCGTAGGATGTTGAGAACTCCATCCACCTCTATTGCCTTAAGTCTAGATCCTTTTGAGAGAACAAGTATTTTAGGGACTTATGGTCTGTATACAACACAAACCTCTCTCCAAGCAAATAGTGACGCCAAGACTTAAACGCAAAAACTATATCAGGTAACTCTAAGTCATGGGTAGGGTAATTCTTTTCATGGGCCTTTAACTATCTTCCACCATAGCATGTCACCCTTCCCTCTTACTTCAAAACTACGCCAAGCCCTGTCCCGCAAGCATCGGTATACATTGTGAACGGTTTACTCCCATCAGCCAAAAGGAAAACTGGAGCTGTCGTCAATGCCCTCTTCAAATGTTTGAAAGCATCGTCACAGTCAACATCCCAAGAAAAGGCCAAATTCTTTTTCGTCAACCGTGTAAGTGGGGATGATATCTTAGCAAAGTCCTTAATGAATTTTCTGTAATAGCCCGCCAAACCAAGAAAACTTCTTACTTTTGTTGCATTCTTAGGAACCTTTCAATCTTGGATTGCTACCACCTTCGCAGGATCCATAGCTATCCCTTCCTTAGAGTCCACATGTCCTAAGAACCTCACTTCCTTCCTAAAATGACATTTGAAGAACTTAGCTTTGAGTTGATGTGCTCGAAGGGTCTCTAAGACTTCCCTAAGATGTAGGCCATGCTCTTCCTCGCTTCTAGAAAATATCAAAATATCATCCACAAAGACCACCACGAACTTGTTGAGAAACTCCCTAAACACCCTACTCATCAAGTCTACAAAATATACGGGTGCATTCGTCGAACCAAAAGGCATGACGAGCCATTCGAAGAAACCATCGGGTGTCCTAAAAGCATTCTTATCTATACTATCCTCAGTTACCCTCAATTGATGAAATCCTGTAGCTAAGTCCAACTGCGAGAAAACCGAAGCACCAACCGAGTGATCGAACAAATCATCTATCCTAGGCAATGGGTGTCTGTTCTTCTTCGTGAGCTTATTCAACTCCCTAAGTCCACGCGTAATCTAAGCGAACCATCAGCCTTTGTAGCAAAAACATCATGAGCACCCCATGTATAAATTCTCCTTCACTTGTGAAAGAAATTAAATTCGAATCTTTGTCTGAAGTCTATTCACGTCTCCAATGGGCGTCGTATATTAGTCACTTCCCACCAAAAGGAAGCTTCATCCTTCATCAACCAAGCAGCTAGTTGAACCTTCCTTCCATCGTCTATCTCAAAGATACCAAACAAGTACTCCACTTTCTTGAGCCAATTCTGAGCCTCAACAAACGTCTCAGTTCAATAAAATGGTTTCCCGCCCATCGCACGGAAGTCTTTGCATATCTTAGAAAAAGCATCTACAAAGGGAGGAGGAGGAAGAGCGGTTGCAGCTGGGGGAGGAGGAACGTCTGTTGGGCCTGCGGCTGTAGCCCATCGCATGGAAGTCTTTGCATATCTTAGAAAAAGTATATTTTGGAAGTTGTCTTATTGGAAAAATCTCCTCATTTGTCATAATATTTATGTGATGCACAATGAAAAAAGATATTTGGTAATGTATAATCAAATTTTAAACATTAGAAGAAATGTGAAGAATGATTTAAAATCAAGACATGATATAGAAGTAGCATGTAATCAACCCGAGCTTCATATAAAGCCAATGACACAAAAAGCAAAAAGCATGCTATGAGCTAGACAATTATCAAGTTAAAATATTTTTAGAATGGATGGAAAGATTAAGATTCTCGGATGGTATTTCTTATAATCATCGTAAAATTTTCAACTATAAGAATGACAAACTTAGTAAAATGAAAAGCCATGATTATCATATAATGATAGAAAATTTGTTGCCCATCATTTTCAAATAACTGTTGCCCATAAAATTTTAGACAGATGTAACAGTACTTAGTCTGTTTTATAAAGAGCATTGTTGCACTACATTAAAAGTTGATCATCTTCGTAAATTAGAGAAGTTGCTGTACAAATAAAGAAAATAATTTCTTCAGATTTTTTTAAAGTAATAGAGCATTTGTCTATTGGATTTGTTGGATGTTGGTTTAGATGTTGCATATAGTAAATTATGTTGTTGTACATTGGACTGTATATGCAAAGTTCTAATTATATATAGTATTTGTTGTACATATGCTTGAAATGGAGCTTTTATGGTGTGAGTGGAAGAAAGCGGGTTTGAATGCAAAAAATACATAATTAAATTTTCAAAAGCTGGTGACGGCTATCAATGGCTTATAGGTTATCAAATACCAACGGTTTCTAATGGCCATTAATTACAATTTCCAAAAGGTTATAACAATATTCAATGACTATTTGGTTAACATGATATGTCAAATATCTAAATTTTTCTTTGATGCCATTAGAAATAATCCGCGGACTCCATTGGAAAGCGTCATGAAACGTTGGTAAAATATCAATGGCTCTTTTAAACGGCCGCCAACAGCTAGTTACCATTGGAAAACACTTTTATTCTTGTTGTGATTACACCAAATAGAATAAAAGAAAGTAATAAAAAGTTATTCATTATTAGAAAATGGGAAGACCGCCCCGTGCCTTCCGTACAAAACAAGGATAAAGTGCATTGTATGACGTGCCAGGCCGATATGGGATGAACATCAAGAGTAGAAACACAAGAGAAAACCTATTGTATAACTCACAGCGCTTGGATAAAATATAATAGAACATATTCAATTAGTAGATAATATTGATGCATAATTGAGCAGAATCTTAAGCTTTCATAGTGATCAATAATCAGGCATACACCATCCTAATCGAGTTCTACATTTCCCAAGCACAAGCCCCGAAGGCCTAAACCAACATCGGACAAGCACCCAAGAAATATCACACTTGACGTCGGATAATCCACACAAGACCATACAACCAACAACATACAGACTTTGGCTATCACTGCCTGACTCGCCTTGAAACCATCGTTAATCTTATGACTGGTCATGACATGCCATCGGTCAAGGGCAAACGCCATCGCCACTTGTATGTTTGCCTTATTCGATGAAGACAAATAGGCCCATCATGACTCCCCAGGGTACTCTACTCACACTAGTCTTTTGGGTGTCCCCATTATACCATTGCTTTGAGTCTGCTAGAACCTCCGACTAACGATTATCTCTCGACCTCCATAACTATATTCGTCATTATCAGTGACTATCCATAAGCTTAGATACTGTCTCGAGCAACCATTATCCACGACCTCAAATACCCTTGGGTCATCTTCACATTCTTTGCATTTCATCAATCAATGAACACTTCACAGCGCTTCGAACATTCCACCTTGAGTTTATCTCGAAGCAACACCCATCGTCGAACCAAAAAAGCATCATTTGGTCAATGTCACATGGATAACATTGGCCAACCAAACCACCTTTTAATCGATTTAAGATATGCTCACGATCCATCCAATATACACAATGTTCATCTTTTTGGTATGTATAAAGATCCATCCCCTTCATAGCATTACAGGAAAACGTTTTGATCCATCAATGCCCAAACTAACGCCGATCCATCAGATCGCTCAATCTATCGGTGCGTAGCTTGCCCAATCCATATTTTTCTCATGCGCTCTACTCCACTTCCACTGATCCACGAAATGGATTGCCTCATCTTTAGTTTGGCCGATCCATCAAGGCCAAGCACAAATCCATCAGCCGGAAAGCCACCAATGCATCGAATGCTAGCCCAACCGATCCATACTTAGCCGCCTTGCCTGATCCAGTGTCTTGAACAAATTCCCCTAGTGCCATGCGCCAATCCCCCTGATTTTTGTAACCAATCCATCCATCTTATGTCACCTCCGATCCATCACCAAATCACAACCGATCCAACTCCAAACATGTTACACCGATCCATCAAATATTTGCACTTGCCAATCCATCATTCCTTGCGTATCAGGACATGATCCAAACTCGAAATCAATCCAACTCTAAACTCGTGCAATTGAACCAAAGTTCACACGACCAAATAACCAATTAACTAGAAATCATCAAGCCAACGCAAACATCACCAATAGTCATCAACAACCATATGATATTCACCGAATCATGATAAACGACAAAATAATCAAACAAATTGATCTAAACTTGTATAAACATATGATTAGCATACGAACTTGCATTTATAATCGTGCCAGATTAAATATACTATAATTCAAATTAAATATATGCTTACCTATATTAGATCTTGATGCAAACAACTTGAAATGATGAATTAAGATCAAAAAACCCCATATACTTGATTGAATTCGTGTGGGAGATGCTTATCACTCAACAAACCCACGAAATAGCTTCAAATCAATGAACCTCTAAATCGGACAACGAAGAACGACTTCTGAATCAATCACTTTGATGCAATCTAACCTTCTTCGATGTTGATCTTCAATCTTCATATGTAAATCTATGAATTAAATGAAGTGGAGAGGTATTTTGGTGGAGTAAGGAGAATCATAAACCCCAACCAAATAGAGAACTAAAGAAACTAAACAATTCTTCGTGCCTCTACCATCCTATTTATAGCCAAATCCCCTAGCCTTAATGAGCCTCACTAATCATCCCACTAATGACTAATTAATCTATCCAGAAAATGTGTAGCGCTAAAACAACGATTCCTTCCAAACCATTGAACCAAATCATTAACATTACCACTCTAAGGAATTAAAAATATCATTTCATTTCCAATGAAATTGATCCGAGCACCTGATTCGATCGCATCTCAAAAGTTATTCCTTGTACAAAACTAACAGGGGAAAAATGGTCATAAATAAAATTGGTAAAAATTACGGACATGTCTCAAATCCCGTAAACAACCTATCAAAATATGAGAATGATCCGACCCTCCGGAAATTAAATAAAAATATCTTATGATCCTTCAATACGTAAAATGTGGGTCGTTACATTTTCCCTCCTTTAGGAATTTCGCCCTCGAAATCCCAAACAAACACAAGCCACCAGAAACAATTTCATATGCCTACCATCCACGAGCAGCCAATCTACCACTCAATCTAACATCCATCCATCCATGCATCAATATCATTAACCTAGCACATAGAATTCTAATTATAGCACAAGTTACAATAGTGTAAGTGTGACACTACATTAATGGGTCATACCAACGAAGACTTCTGGATGGATCAACTTCATACTCTCTTTTGTTTCCCATATACAATCGTTATCATCCTTAATCTATTGCACCTTGACTAGCTTAACCGTCTTCCTCCTAAGTTGTTTTGTGTCATTCCCCACAACGCAAAGCAACTTATGGGTCTCGAAGTACGATCTCGACTTCTAAATCTTCGTACTGTTCTGGAGAAACCAACACATTCGAATAGTACACACACTTCTATAGGAATGACGCATGAAAAACATTGCGCACACTCGGCACCTTATCTGCTATATCCAATCTATATGCGAGCTTTTCAATCCACTCGACTATGAGAAATGATCCAACGAATCTCGAGGTTAACTTTCCCTTGTTTCTGAATTGAACAACATTCTTCAAAGGTGAAATCTTCATGAAAACCATATCTCAAACGATGAACATCAAATCCTTTCAATGCTTATCAAAGTAACTCTTCTGATGATCTTGTGCACACTTCGTTCATTGCCAAAAGATCTCGATACAATTCGAGGTTTCTCTTATCATCCATGGCCCAAGTATCAACTTATCTCCAGTCTCTACCCAACATGCGGAAAATTACATGGTCTACCATACAATGCCTCATATGGTGCCATCTCGGTGCTCGACTGGTAACTGTTATTTTGGGCATACTTAACCAAATGTAAGTGGTCGTCCCACGATCCTTTGAAATCCAGTACACAAGCTCTAAGGAGATACTCCAAAATCGGTTAAATCTCTCGGTTTGATCATTAGTTTGGGGATGATAAGCCATACTCAGACATAACTTGATTCCCAAAGTCTCTTGCAAATTCTTCTAAAATTCTTTTGTAAACAATGGATCTCGATCACTTACTATGCGCTTCGGGATACCATGGAACTGAACTATCCATTTATAAATAGCTCAACCAACTTCGATGCTATCCTAGTCGATCTGACAGAAATAAACCTTGTGCTTTTGGTCAAGCGATCCACTGTGACCTAAATCCCTTCATTTCATGCCCTGGTTTTAGGTAGTCAATCGATAAAATCCATCGATACTTGCTCCCATTTTTCACATAGGAACTTCCAATGGCTGAAGTATTCCACTAGGCTTCTTCTATTCATCTTTCACCAACTAACAGTTCATACATTTAGAAATAAACTTTCCAACATCCCTTTTCATCCTTTCCCAGTAGCAAACTCGCTTCATGTCCTGATACATCTTCTTACAACTTGGATGAGTTGTCAACTTGGGTCATGACATTGCCTTAGAACCTCATCTCTCAATCCATCGATATCTTTCGAAGCAAACCATCTCAATCAGCTTTGAATTCCTTATCCTCTAGTTCCAATTTCTGGATGATCTCGACAAGCTTTCCATCACACTTTTGGCTTTTACTAATCCGTTCGATGAGAGTAAGTCTTATTGATAACTTTGCCAACATTTCAGGTGCTAACTCACACCGAGGCCTGATATCAAATCCATTCAAGTACTCGATGTTCTCCATTTTGAAAACATCCCTCCCAAACTTGCATGTCTTCGACTTAACGGATATGCCACTATCTTACCTTTACCAGGAGTATAGGCCATACCAAAATCATAAGATGCCCAAAACTTTAACCGCCACTCCTACCGAAGACTCAAATCCTTTCGGGAGTAAAAATACTTCAAAGACTTATGATCTATAAACAACTGTAATCGAACTCCCAACAGGTAATGTCTCCACATCTTCAGAGAAAACACAATCGTCGCTAACTCCAAATCACGAGTCAGATAATTCCTTTCGTGCCGCTTTAGTTGTCGACTTGCATAGGCCGCAACTCTATCCTTCTCCATCAGTACTGCTCCAAGCCCAGTACCATATTCCTCGGTTATACCACCATATCTTCATTCCCACTTGGAATAGTCAGAACATGAGCACTCGTCAGTCTCTCTTTCAGGATTCCAAAAGATTGCCCACACTTTGCATCCCATGCCAACACCTGATTCTTCTTCGTCATTCTTTTTAATGGTGCAGCTATCTTGGAGAAATCCTTGATAAACCGTCAATAATATCCCGCCAACCGAAGGAACCTCCTAACGTTTGTTGCATTCTTAGGTCTATCCCGGTCCTAGATTGCTCCCAACTTAAAGGGATTCACCTCTATTTCTTTTCCAGAAACAACATGGCCTAAGAACCTCACATCATTCTTCTAGAAGTGGCACTTTGAAAACTTAGCTCTTAGCTGATGCCTTAGTAAGCTTTTGAAAACAAATCTCGAGTGCATCTTATTCTCTTCTTCATTCTAGGAATAAACTAGGACATCATTACACAAACACAAGCACGAACTTGTTCAACTGATCTCTAAAAACCCTATTCATAAGATCCACAAAATACACTGGTGCATTGGTCATTTCTAATGGCATCAGCACCCACTCAAAGAAATTGGATGGTGTCCTAAAAGTTATCTTTGACACACTATCCTTCGCCACTCTCAACTGGTGAAATCCCGTTGCCAAATACATCCAAGAAGATACCTTGCCTTCTGAAGCTGATCAAACAAGTCATCTATCCTCAGAAATGGATACTTGTTCTTCTTGGTCACCTTATTTAGCTCACGATAATCAACACACAATCTTAAAGAAAATCCATCAGCCTTGGTTGCAAACATAACTAGTGCACCTCATTCGGACATGCTTTTCCGAGTGGAACCTTTTTCTAAAAGGTCACGTACTAACACCTCTAACTCTCGCTATTACTTAGGCGACATCCACCGTAGAGGCATATGTAAAGGTCTAGCACCTTCGACCAAATCGATCCTAAACTCGATCTCGCGATGTGGCAGCAACCTGTTGGCCTTGTCAAAGACATCATCAAACTCACTAGCAATGGACACTGATGACAAGTCTTTCCGTGGAATAGCAAGCAAATACAAAAATCTTACAATGACCACGTCTTCTGACTTATATCAAATCACAACCATTCGCCCTTCCACATTCCCGAATGTCACTTCAAGCTTCTCGCAATCCACTTTAGTCGCATACCTCTTGAGCCATTCCATACCCAAAATAATCCTAAATCCAGTGAAGTTCAAAACAACGCAATCACACGCAAAGTAGCAATCATGACTAAACAAACTAGACCATGACAGGACATACAAAGGTTAGATGTTCCCTTTGCTGGATTAATCACAATTTAAAGTCTAACAACAAGTTTCGGGTTCCAAAACCAACAGGAACACAAGCTTATTACAAGTAAAAGAAAACGATGCCCTAGTATCAAACAGAACCCAAACCAAACACTTCTAGTAGAAATCATACTTAAAAAAACAACACCCTCTCCTAATTCTTATTAGGAATACGATAGGAAATTGGAATAGCTTCCAAAACACATGTTATACCCATTGCTTATTCTTCATAAAATCCGGACAGTCCTTCTTCTCATGCCCAGGCTCACCATAGTTATAATACTTCCTCTCGAGTTTCGGATTCTTACACTCCTTGGAATAGTGGCCCTTCTATTGACAATTAAAGCAGATGATATCCTTTCTAGGTTTCTTCTTTTGGCCATCATTCCCTTTCTGTTGTCTTTTCTTTTTCTGATTTAGCTTCTTTATAGCATTGATGCAAGTAAAAGTCTCTTCAAGAGGTTCATTCCTGCTTCTAAAATCCTCGTCCCAAGCAGCACTGATCTTTTCTACTCGCTCCTTAGCTCGACGTCATAGTTTCTTCAAAGCTATACTTCTTCTCGACTCATCCTCTTCATCTATAGAAGAATAATCTCTTGTTCCTTAGCGAAATCAACACTAGGTCCTTGCATGAGGACACCACATTCTGTAGGATCTAAATTAACCCCGGGGGGTAAATAGGGTTTATCGCAGATTTTCATAGAGCAATTAAATAATAACAGCACAGATAATAATCAGAATAAATGCAGAAAATAAATAACACATAGATATACCTAGCTTCGGAGAAACCCTGCCTACTGCTGCATTCCCCAAGGTTTCTACTAGGAGTTAAAACAATATTTATGCTTACAATCCCCTATAAACTCGCGACACTCGCTCACAACTGTTCTTAACCCTACGCTCAAAACCCTGCACTGGTTTCTATCCCTAAACCAGATTTCCCCGAATTACAAATCCTGTATTTCGTTTCCCTAGTTTTACATATCTAGAAACTGTTCATTTGTTTTTACAAATTAAATAACAACAAATGTAAACTAAAAAAACAAAAAAAGCCCCAAGGATTTAAAGATAAGGTTTATCCCCTTTTATTTAACACTTGGCCAGCCATCTTGCCATTGTGCTTCACCCTTCACTTTTGCTCGGTCTCTTTGATTTCTCTTTGGAAATAAAAAAAATGGCGGCTTAGATGAAAGCTAGTGTTTTTCTTTAATCCCAAATTTCTGCGCTTGAGTGACGAAGTGCGATTCTCTGATGCTCGACTTCGATGTTGCTTTCAGATGCTTTGATTTGGATCCAAGTTGCATGCTTGTTTTCTGTTATGATTTTTAATTCGAATTTCTTCTTTGATGGTGCTTGAACTTGGATGGATGTTAATGCCGATGATGATGTAGGTGTTAAATAGGGTTTCAAGTCTGAAATTATCTCTGATTTCGTTAATAGATTTAGTCTGATATTTAAGTAATTTTGGGCTTGATTTCAGATGAGTTTTTGGCTTTGAATTTGCGTGACTTTTGGCTTGAAATCTTCAAACTCATTCTAGAAACTTGCGTGAGTTTTTCTTGACTTTGAAATGGTCTTTGATCCTTTCGGCTTTGAGTTAGTTCCTTAATATCTGGAATTTTAATCATGAAGATAACTTCATACTGATGCTACACTCGGTCTTCCTTTGAACAAATTTAATATCCTGATTCGAACTAATGTTTGAACAAATACTTCACATTGATTACTTTGAATTTGTGTTATTCTTTGATAAGAACAGATGAACTTATCTGATACTACACTTAGATTTTCCTGAAGTTAAAATATTGTTGCACCATGTTTATATTGTTGCATCCTTTGCTCTACATCATTTTGATGTTCTGTCTCGACCTACTTGACCTGTATGTGTATGCTACTCATGTTTCATGACCTTGTCCGTTTCATATACACTTGAACACGTATTGTTATACGCTTACACCATGCTTATCTCAATTTTTGATATGCTCTTCACATTACTGTGTACACCTCTGTGTATATCCTCCTGCATTTTGCTGTGTTAAACATATTGTCTAGCTGAACCATAATGTTGGCTGTAGCGGTCTCATGTATGTCTTACCATATTTGTGCAAAGCAGTTTGAACAGAATGTTACATTTCCATACTTGTTGTGTATACTCAAGTTTGAAGAAAACTAGTTGTCTTGTGCACTGTAACTTGTACACCCTATTTTGCATTTATGTAGTCACTTTCGCTCCATACATTTGCATATATGCTTGTACACTTGTTCCACCATAATCTTGATACTGAGCTTTTTACTTGCCTTGATCTTGTGTCACTATGATCACTTGTGTTGTGCATGATCATCCTTCTTTAGATTTCTGAAACTATTTTGAGATTTTCTATACACAACATTACATGCACCTGAACTTAAACTTGTATATGGCCTGTGGCATGTTCATTTTTGTTGCCATACTTCTTGTGCTCGGCCCCCCATGCCTGTACTTCTGTGGCCTATCTTTCTGCTCAGTTCTATGCTCGGGTTGGCCAATGGTCTATGATGCTCCATTTTGTTGACAAGCCTGTGTACACCCTTGTGTAGACATTGAAATGCCATTCATGTACATGTTATTTTGAACTGTGCTACTTCTTTGATACTTGTATTCATACTACTTTTTCAATTTTCATTGCTACTTTGTAATTGTACCACTCATTCATGTACACATGCTCATGCAGCACAATTTTGCTACTGTCAGTACATACTTGCATTTCTGAAATTGATTTCTCATGCACTTGTGTTGTCTGAAATACTTGGCTCAACACTTGCTTTGTTAACTATGTTGACTACACCATGCCCCCCAATGATGCACCTGACTTTTGTAACTTGCTCTTCACTGCCTTGAGCCTGTTGTTTGTTCATGCTGACATGTACTTGGTCTGCTATGTTCACCTTTGCTGTTTCGACCTACATGCTGGTTTGCATTTTGATGTTGAGCCACTTTGCTGAGTACACTTGGTTATGTAGTTGCTCCATTCACTAAACTTGTTGTTTTTGCCTTCTCGACCTGTTTTCATTGTTGCTTTGATTTGTACCTTGTTTGTGCTATTTTGAAAATTGATTTGATCTGGACCACCTTTTTTTTGGCTTTTTATTTTTATTTGCTCTTTTGGCTCAACCATTTGCACACTGATTTGCACTGAGTCGAGAAGGTCCTTGTGGCTACGCCTTAGATGCATATTGATTGTCGTGGCAGTGCACACGTGTATATCTATACACGTGTGTATATACAGCCATTAGACTGATTTTCTGTCCCTACATATCAGACCATTTCTAGAAAAATGATGAGAAACACACCGTAATTCTGAGGCAAATAAAATTTAAAAATAAATTTTTATTTGCTTTGATTTAATTTTATTTTTGTTGTAGTCTACTATTTGTGTTCTTCTGTATGTGACAGGTATGAAGATGGACTGCCTGAAAGCTATGAAGACAGAAGATTGAAGATGAAGACAAGAACAGTGTTCGTGTGTGACTGTATTTGAAATGCCAACTGAGTGATAGTGTTAGTGTATAAAAGTGATTGTATAAGTGATGAATGAACTGTAATGATGTAACACCCCACCTCCGCCAGGGTCACTCTTGCAAGTACACCAGCTTTGGAGGGGCGTTAAACGGGGTAAACATGCATGAAGATATCACAAGACAAAACATATGAGTAAAACATAGTAAATAAAGCAGCGGATAAAATTACTATTTCAAAACCATAGTCAAGTTACATCAAAGTACTTATTCATTATTTTCCAACTACTACAAGTCTAGAAACATAAACTGAAAACTGGAAATAACATAAAGTAAACTATTCCCAAAGTAGACGTGGTAAAGCCATAGCGAGCTCAAGTCCAAACCGTACATGAGCTATCCAGAAAGCAAGCTAAAGATCCAAGCTAGGTGCTAGTGTTCCCACCCTGAGAACCTGGGGGGGGGGGGGGGAACGGAAGAAAAGAGGTGAAAGGAAAACAGGTCAGTCAAAAAGACTGGTAAGTCCTACCTACTATTAGTATAAAAACTAATAAAGTTAACTGGACATGTAAAACAGAGATGAAACATAGGATGATAACTGGCATGGTGAAAAGTTAACAAGAGTGGCATCGCATATACAAGGTTAAGTTGCACCAAGTGTACTAGTATTCTAATCCATTGTCAAGTATAAACAAGAAATGATCCCTTAGCCCAATAGGCCCAATATCATGAGATGACCCCAGTCAAGGTCCAACTATACGATCTAGTCGATCGGCTCCCTAACTCGTCGTGTATCGGTGTCATACGGCTTAATCATGGAATGTAGTTAACTGTGCAAGGTCCACCCTAGGGTGTATCCAGTCCTAGGGTGTAAACCACAGACACAAAACAAGCACGCACAGTCTAAACCTACCGGTGCCCATGTTCAACTCCGGACTTAATGTGCACGACCATGGTCCGCCTGAACTTAACTGGTGCACCATTCAGCCGTCTCTTTTGGTCTCTTACAATCAGCCCAGTAATCGTGCCCCACCCTAGCCTAGTCCCAGGGTATCCTGATACTATAGGTTGCTGCTGAAAAGGACCACGTAACTAGGATTTCAAATGGGTTAAGTGTGATTAACCCTATCCTAACCATGTATCGAGTTGGTTAAGTGTGTCCAAGAAATTCATGACTTAACACTATCAATACATCGTGTTCAACTGGTTAAGTATATTCAAGTGGCCCATTACTTAACCCTACCAATCCATCGTGTTTAATTGGTTAAGTATTCAAGTAGTCCATGACTTAACCCTACCGATCCATCGTGTTTAATTGGTTAAGTATTCAAGTAGTCCATGACTTAACCCTATCATGTGGCATTAATTAACTTAATGCACCCCAACCTCTCACATTAGACCTTGTTGTGGTTACTAGTTAAGCCGGGCGGGTCCGGGTAGCTTTACACCACAACCTAGTCTAACCTCGGGTTTTAAGCGCGACATGACCAACTGCTCACATTGGGTCCTATTGTTTGTAGCTACTAGTTAAGCCGGTCGGTTCCGGGTAGATTTATGCTACAAACTCAACCCAACCTCGAGTTGACCACTTTCATGTTTTCTACATGTCATGTCCACGTTCATGTTTTCAAGCATAATCACATGTCATATTTTCAAGTCATGTTCATGTCATTTAAGTTTACCCATAACGTAGCCCCATCGCACGTAAGTTCGCATCAACACAAATAGATCAAAGAGGGAACATAAGAATATGACAAGGTGGGCATAAGATGGCAAAGTCTATCACAAGTTAAACATGGTGATATTTGAGGCAAAGGTGTTCATCATAACTTGCTTATAGCATATTGGCCTTAAAACATGTATGATAGCATAAAGGTGATTTGGCCTCAAACATGACAATAGTATAAAGGGTGACAATCCAAACTTGTGCATAGCAAATAGGTTCAGCGTCAATCATATGCATGTTAAGGGACATGAGGGATTAAGGTTTGTTAACATGCATAAGCCATAATCCATTTCATTGCATTTTTCCCAAAAGTCAACATGAACGGTACTAGTTTCATGATAGATCCACAATCATAGATCAAGAGAGGCATGAATAGATCTATGCATATGATGATGGGTCCAAGGCAAATATTGCACTTAGGTCCAATTCCAATCTACACATGTATGGCATTAAACTTAGCAAATAGGGTGATAAACTTGTGATTAGCATATAGGTCCATCATGGCAAGTTAATATCAAGGTCATGAGGGGTTCTATGTTGCATTTATGCACAATCACCACATAAAGCTCATAGCTTTCCACCCAAAAGTCAACATAAATGGTACTAGATTCATGATAGGTAAACATTAGGTCCACAAACATAGATCAAAAGGGTCATGAATGAATCTATGCATGAAATCCAAGGCAAGCATAACACAAAAGTCTCATTTCAACTTGCTACATGTCATATTAAGTTCATAGTTTAGATCTAAGAGTAGAGGAGGGCTTACAAAGCGTGGCTATGAGAACTAGAACACAATAGAACAAGATAGAGACGTTGTAGAAGCTCTAGGAATGATGTAGCAACGCAAATAGCCTTGAGAATAAGTAGCTCCTTTGATAGAAAGAAGAAAGATGGCTCCTTTTTGCCTTAGAGGCTCTCAAGATGAAGATGGAGGCCATGATTAGGGAGCATTTTGGTAGCACTTAGTTGTAGGATTGATTTGTGTGGTTTTAGGCTAGGTCTTAGGGTCTTTTTATAGAAGTTTAGGTTAGTTTAGGCCATAGGATTAACCCTAGTTTAGATCTGAGCCATCAAATCTCGTCACAGGCCTCAAAACATGACTCAAAGGGGACAGCAGGTGCACCAGGCCAAACTGGCCTGACCACCCAGGTCGACAGGGGTGTCGACTGGGCAGTCGACACCACCTGGGGCAAGTCGACTCCCAAGTCGACTCCCCAGTCGACTTGGGGCTGGGCGGGAAATTTTCCCGCCCAGTCTGTTTGGCTCCAGATTTGATTTTCGAACTGTTTTTAAACTCTGGATTTTCTGAAAACTTCGACGCGCCATAACTGGGTCATACGGACTCCGATTTTCGAAAACTCGGACTCTATTTCGCGTATTTTTCCGAGACGAACGCAATGGCATAGCCCGTTTCCCTTGATTCAGATTTTAACATTTAATTCTGCCTTGATTAATGTTATAACATGTATAACATGTTATTCAAAATATGGTTTGTTACAAATGAGGAGCTATGAGAGAATTGTATTGATTGTATGTAGTAAACAGATTTGGTTGAAATAAAATATTATTTTATTGTGTTCAATCCAATCTGTCTGTTTATATTTGAATTATTACAATTTCATGTGTGATGTGTGATGTCAGAAATATTCAAAGTGATTTGTACATAGTAGTGTTATAAATAGTTGTGCTGTTTGAAAGATTGAAATATAATATTTAATTTAAATAAAATACTGTATGAATATATGAATGTCTGTACAGTCGTATTCTATTTAAGTATAAATATTATATTCCTGTCTGTGATGTGTATATATAGAACAGTACAGTAACAAACACATTTAAAATAATATTTATTTGGTTGTTATCATTGAACAAAAATTATATAATTGTGTATACAACACTGTTATATACAACAATCTCCCCCTTTTGATGATGACAAATAAATAAAAGATTTTGAATGTGTTTGAAAGTGAAATATATTACTCCCCCTTATTTGTTTGCTCCCCCTATGACTAAACACCCCCTATTTGTTTGCTCCCCCTACAACTGAACTCCCCCTATATATGTGGAAAATATGAATAATGAAATTTATTCAACAATTCTGTCTTTAGATATTTAATTTCCAATCTTAATATATTTTTGAATTATATCCCCATCAATCAAAATCTTGACAATTCTCCCCCTTTTGTTATCATCAAAAGGATAATAGAAACCGAAATAGTGATGAATATGGATTAAAAAATATAAATTCAAATCAAGAGAGAGAATATATATCGCAAATTCCATTTAATCAAACAAAAATCATAATATTCTTTATATCAGAAGCCAGAATGAATGAATTTACGATGGATTTTATAAAATGAGGAGATTTCAATAAAATTTAATATTTGAATATGAATTTCAAAGATTTTAAATAAGCTCAAAAATGTGCTAAGCACTTCCTAACCACGCATAGCCCAAAGGTATTTTAAATGGGGTTAGTAGTAACTTAACTTTATTCTCTCTAATGAGTTCCATCCATACACAACCCAAAGGTCTTTTAAGTGAGAATGGAAGCACATAGAAATTAAGGTAATTCACCCATGCATAACCACAAGGACTTTTAAATGGGAGTGAATACCAAGGATAAATTATTTATTTATTTATTTTTATTTTATTTTTAATTCTAAGAATAATTAGAACTCCCCAAATTAAATAAAACCGTGATGAATGACAGAAATATGGTAGATATAGAAGATGGTCATGAAATAAGCTCTAATTCAAAGATATTATAAAGTTTGTCCAATCATCATGAGATTTAATATAACAACTCCTCTAGTTATGAATTATACCATAGTCATAACTCATCACAATTTCATGAATCTATTAATAATTTTGATGAGTCACGAAATAGTTCAAATCAATCGATAATTTCAATTTTTGAATAAATAATCAAAAATAATTTTAAAAATTGAAAATATCAATTTCAAGAGGAGGTTTTGAAAATATCAATGCAAATTTGAAAATCAGCTTCATAAATCAATCTGTAGAAAATGGAATTTTCTAATATTTCTAACACTGATTGCTCCTAGACAATTTTTAAAAAAAAAATTATATATTTAATTCAAACTGCTTATGAATTTTAACTAAATCTAGTCACTGATTTTCCAACTTATCATTTAATCACTAACACACTTAAAACGAATCAAATCAATTTCCTTATCAGAGCAGCTAAAGACTATTTTCAAAACATGAATCACAAGTGAATTTTTCAAAGAATTTTTGGACAAGCACACAAAGCATTCAATGATCAAATCTGAAGATAATTATTTGAAATTACTTGAAAAAAAATCAATTTTTTTAATAATCTAGGAAATTCAACAATCAATAACGAAAGATTTCAAAATCAGCCAAATAAAAACATAAAGAGAATAAAAGAAATTAAAAAAACTAAAAAGAAAAAATAAACTAAAAAGGAATAAAAATACGAGTTTAGAGATCATACCTAACTTACCGTAATCGATGTGATCCAATGAATCTCCAACTCTAAATCTATGACTAAGGAAGTCCAAATAATTTGATAATATGAATCAATTTAAATTTTATCTATCTTAAGCACAGTTGTTCCTTAGCCTATCCTCGGTACCTAAATGTTTAAGGGATCGAGTGGTTTAACAAAAACTGTTTTACCACTCTTATCTTCGTTTACACGTTTTGGTTCCCAAACCCGTTTATACAACAATCCATTACTACCACAAGCATAACCTTTGGAACCCAAATTCGTTTAGATTTATTCAAATTTATTTCGTTATTTCTTGGAATCCAAATTCATTTAATTGAATTGTTTCTAAACGAGTTTTCATATCGTTTATGATTTAAAAACCCTTTGAAATTATTAGAATTTAAAATTTCAATTTGATCAATTCCAAAGCCATTTAAAGGATTTTAAAATCATTAGGATTTTGTTTTTCAACAGGATCAAATCCAAAACCAAGTCCCTTTTTGTTGTGAACAAAAAATTGATTTTCTAACAACATATTCAACCGTTTCTCTCCTTTAGAAAATTTAATCAAAGCTGACTCAAGTCGTTTAATTTTAAATTTAAGATCACTATTTTCTTTCATTAAATCTAAACAACGATTAATAGCGTTTTTCCTCTTTTCCGCATCAGTTTGTTTTAAAATCAAATTTTCATTTTCATGTGCTTTTATTTTAGCATTGGACATAGAAATTTCAATTTCAAATTGTTTTCGCTTTTCAAAATCAAGTTTTTCAGATTCTCTAAGCTTTTCAATCTCCTTCTCAAAATCACGATTTTCGTTTTTCAAATTCACGTTTTCACTTTTAAGTAATTCAAAATCAGTTTTGAATTTCAAAGGATCATTCCTCAAAAATTGACATTTTTCGCATTCTGAAAACGGTGAATTCTTAAATTTTTCAAGTTTTGTTTATAAACTGTTATTTTCTTGAATTATTTTTGACCTATCTGATTTCAATTTCTTAACTTTTAGTTCAAGAGAATCAACTGTTTTTCTGAGATCATGACACATTAAATTTAAATCTTTATAAGTAAAATTCGATACCTCACTTGAATCCTCTTCACTACTTTCTGAATCTAATTGTGCCATAAGACACAAATTAGCTTCCTCTTCATCACTTTTAGAAACTTCTTCTCCTTCTTTGTCATCCCATGTAGCAGCAAAAGCCTTCTTCTTTCTTCTGAACTTCTTCTTCTTCTTTTCATTTTTAAGCTGTGGGAAATTTGGTTTGATATGTCCGGGTTTCTTGCAGTTGTAGCAAAACACTTAATCGTCTGAACTTTCGGATTTGACAGTTTTCTTCTTTTGTGTCTTGTATTTTCCTTTGGCCCACTTTCTCAAAACCATGGCTAGCTCTTCAGCGGGATCATCATCATTACTTTCAACAGAAAGCGATCGTCTTTTTCTTTGATTTAGAATCCTTTCGTTCTTCTCTTGCTTTTAACTCCATCTCGTAAGTAATTAGATTTCTGATTAACTCTTCCATGCTTACTTTATTCAGATCTTTTGATTCTTGTATCACCGTCACCTTAGCTTCAAAATTCATTGGTAGCACTCTCAATATTTTTCTGATCAATCCCACTTCGGTATAGGTTTTGCCAAGAGCTTTTGCATTGTAGACTAGTGAAGAGAAGCGTCCATACATCTCTTTTATATCTTCGTCCTTTTGCATAGAGAAATTTTCATATTCGTTGCTAAGAAGAGCGAGACGAGATTCCTTCACTTGAGATGTACCTTCGTGTGTGACCTCCAACGTATGCCGTATTTCCTGTGCAGTTTCACAATGAGAAATTCGATTAAATTCTGTTTCATTAAGAGCACAGATTAAAGCATTCATCGCTTTGGCATTAGTTGAAAATAATTTTTTACCATTAGCATCCCACCTGTCTTTTGATTTAGGAATTTCAATACCACTAACAATAACAGTGGGAGATCTATAACCCGTTTCAATAATATTCCACACATCATAATCGATTGAACTCAAATAAATTTTCATCCTTGCTTTCCAATATGCATAATCAGTTCCATTAAACATTGGTGGCCTAGCTATGGAATGACCCTCAGAAAAAGCGTTATTAGACAAATTCATGACTCTGGAGTTAAAATAAAATAAAAAATACCTTCTCTGATACCACTTGTAGGATCTAAATTAACCCTAGAGGGGGGGGGGGATGAATAGGGTTTATCGCAGATTTTCACAGAGTAATTAAATAATACCAGCACAGATAATAATCAGAATAAATGCAGAAAATAAATAACACACAGATATACCCAGCTTCGGCAAAACCCTGCCTACTGCTACATTCCCCAAGGTTTCTTCTAGGAGTTAAAACAACCTCTACGATTACAATCCCTGTAAACTCGCGACACTCGCTCCCAACTGTTCTTAACCCTACGCTCAAAACCCTGCAATGGTTTCTATCCCCGAAACCAGATTTCCCCGAATTACAAATCCCGTAATTTGTCTCCTTAGTTTTACAGATCTAGAAATTGTTCATTTGTTTTTACGAATTAAACAAAAACAAATGTAAATTTAAAAAAATAAAAAAACCCAATGATTTAAAGATAAGGGTTATCCCCTTTTGTTTAACACTTGGTCGACCATCTTGCCATTGTGCTTTACCGTTCACTTTTGCTCGGTCTCTTTGATTTCTCTCTGGAAATAAAAAAAATGGCGGCTTGGATGAAAGCTATGGTTTTTCTTTAATCCCAAATCTCTGCGCTTGAGTGATGGAGTGCGATTCTCTGATGCTCGACTTCGATGTTGCTTTCAGATGCTTCGATTTGTATCCAAGTTGGTTGCTTGTTTTCTAGTATGATTTTTAATTCGAATATCTTCTTTGATTGTTCTTGAACTGGATGGATGTTAATGCCGATGATGATGTAGGTGTTAAATAGGGTTTCAAGTCCGAAATTATCTCTGATTTCGTTAATAGATTTAGTCTGATATTTGAGTAATTTTGGGCTTGATTTCAGACGAGTTTTTGGCTTTGAATTTGCGTGATTTTTGGCTTGAAATCTTCAAACTCGTTCTAGAAACTTGCGTGAGATTTTCTGGACTTTGAAATGGTCTTTGATCCTTTCGGCTTTGAGTTATTTCTGGAATTTTAATCATGAAGATAACTTCATACTGATGCTACACTCGGTCTGCCTTTGAACAGATTTAATATCCTGATTCGAACTAATGTTTGAACAAATACTTCACATTGATTACTTTAAATTTTGGTTATTATTTGATAAGAACAGATGAACTTATCTGATACTACACTTAGATTTTCCTCAAGTTAAAATATTGTTGCACCATGTTTATATTGTTGCATCCTTTGTCCTGCATCATTTTGATGTTCTGGCTCGATCTACTCGACCTGTGTGTGTATGCTACTCATGTTTCATGACCTTGTCCATTTCATATACACTTGAACATGTATTGTTATATGCTTACACCATGCTTATCTCAATTTTTGATATGCTCTTCACATTACTGTGTACACCTCTGTGTATATCCTCCTACATGCTGCTGTGTTGAACATATTGTCTAGCTGAACCATCATGTTGGCTATTGCGGTCTCATGTATGTCTTACCATATTTGTGCAAAGCAGTTTGAACAGAATGTTACAATTCCATACTTGTTGTGTATACTCAAGTTTGAAGAAAACTAGTTTTCTTGTGCACTACAACTTGTGCACCCTGTTTTGCATTTATGTAGTCACTGTCGCTCCATACATTTGCATATATGCTTGTACACTTGTTTCACCATAATCTTGATACTGAGCTTTTTACTTGCCTTGACCTTGTGTCACTATGATCACTTGTGTTGTGCATGATCATCCTTCTTGAGATTTCTGAAACTATTTTGAGATTTTCTGTACACAACATTACATGCACCTGAACTTAAACTTGTATATGGCATGTGGCATGTTCATTCTTCCATACTTCTTAAGCTCGGCCCCCCATGCCTATACTTCTGTGGCCTATCTTTCTGCTTAGTTCTATGCTTGGGTTGGCCAATGGTCTATGTTGTTCCATTTTGTTGACAAACCTGTGTACGCCCTTGTTTAGACATTGACATGCCATTCATATACATGTTATTTTGAACTGTGCTACTTCTTTGATACTTGTATTCATACTACTTTTTCAATCTTCGTTGCTACTTTGTAATTGTACCATCATTCATGTACACATGCTCATGCAGCACAATTTTGCTGCTATCAGTACATACTTGCATTTCTTAAATTGATTTCTCATGCACTTGTGTTGTCTGAAAACTTGGCTCGACACTTGCTTTGTTAACTATGTTGACTACACCATGTTCCCCAATGATACACCTGCCTTTTGTAACTTGCTCTTCATTGCCTTGAGCCTGTTGTTTGTTCATGCTGACATGTACTTGGTCTGCTATGTTCACCTTTGCTATTTCGACCTACATGCTAATTTGCATTTTGATGTTGAGCCACTTTGCTTAGTACACTTGGTTACGTTGTTGCTCCATTCACTAAACTTGCTGTTTTTGCCTTCTCGACCAATTTTCATTGTTGCTTTGATTTGTACCTTGTTTGTGCTATTTTGAAAATTGATTTGATCTCGACCACCTTTTTTTGGCTTTTTATTTTTATTTGCTCTTTTGGCTCAACCATTTGCACACTGATTTGCACTGAGTCGAGAAGGTCCTTGTGGCTACTCCTCAGATGCATATTGATTGGCGTGGCAGTGCACACACGTATATCTATACACGTGTGTATATGTAGCCATCAGACTAATTTTCTGTCCTTGCATATCAGACCATTTCTAGAAAAATGATGAGAAACACACCGTAATTCTAAGGCAAATAAAATTTAAAAATAAATTTTTATTTGCTTTGATTTAATTTTATTTTTGTTGTAGTCTACTGTGTGTGTTCCTCTGTATGTGACAGGTATGAAGATGGACTGACTGAAAGCTGTGAAGACTGAAGATTGAAAATGAAGACAAGAACAGTGTTAGTCTGCGTCTGTATTTGAAATGTCAACTGAGTGATGGTGTTAGTGTATAAAAGTGATTGTATAAGTGATGAATGAGCTGCAATGAGGAGCTATGAGAGAATTGTACTGATTGTATGTAATAAACAGATTTGGTTGAAATAAAATATTATTTTATTATGTTCAATCCAATCTGTCTGTTTTTATTTGAATTATCACAATTTCATGTGTAATGTGTCATGTCAGAAATATTCAAAGTGATTTGTAAATAGTGGAGTAATAAATAATAGTACTGTTTGAAAGGTTGAAATATAATATTTAATTTAAATAAAATACTGTATGAATATATGAATGTCTATACAGTCGTATTCTATTTAAATATAAATATTATATTCCTGTCTGTGATGTGTATATATATAGAAAAGTACAGTAACAAACACATTTAAAATAATATTTATTTGGTTGTTATCATCAAACAAAAATCATATAATTGAGCAGAATCTTAAACTTTCATATCATCATGAGATATCCATACATCAAACTAGAACACATCAATAGAATATATACAATCAGCCTCACTACAATGTCACTAAGGGTATCAGTAATCATAACAACAGAAACAACTTATAGCACTTAATAGAAAAACTAATACGTAAACCTCTAGCTCGTTATTACTCTTCAGCATCGTCCTCACTAAGATCTACTACCTATTACCTCCTTTTCAGTTTGCCCATCCAAAACCGGATGAACAACCCAAGGTAATAAGAGGGAAACATAAAACCCTGAGTCAGAAAATAGTCTTAATGAGGGATAAACAATTATCTAAGATCATCAAAAAAGTATATGAGTAATAGGAAGATTAATCATCCAGTCTATCAACACAATAATAGAGAAGAACCACCAACCATGCCCTCCATGTTCGGCAGTGGAAGCCTTTACAACAATCATTAGAGGAACAAAAAACTAACACTCATAGCGACCAATAATCAAGCGTAGACCATCCTAATCGAGTTTGACATTTCCCAAGCACAAGCCCCGAAGGCCTAAACCAACATCACATAAGCACCCAAGAAATATCTCACTCGACATCCAATAATCCACACAAGACAATACAACCAACAATATCCATAAATTAGCTATCACTGCCTGCCTTGCCTTGAAACCATCGTTAATCGTATGACTGGCCACTACATGCCATCGGTCAAGGGCTAATAGTAAACCCTGGTTCTAGCAAAACTTCGTATGCCATTGTGACTCGTATGTTTTCCTTACTTGACGAAGACAACTAGGCCCATCATGACTGCCCAGGGTACTCGAATAGTCATTTGGGTGTCCCCATTATACCTTTCATTGAGTCCGTTAGAACCTCCAACTAACGATATTATCTCGGCCTCCACAACTTTAGTGTCATCATTGGCGACTATCCATAAGCTCAGATACCATCTCAAACAACCATTCTCCACGAGCACAAACACGCGTGAGTAGTCTTCACATTTTTCGCATTTCATCGATCAATGAACACTTCACATCGCTTTGAACATTCCACCTTTAGTTTATCTCGAAGCCGCACCCATCGCTGAACCAAAATAACATCATTTGGTCAATGTCACTTGGATAACATTAGCCAACCAAACCACCTTTTGATCGATTTAAGATATGCTCACAATCCATCAAATAACATACAACGTTCATCTTTTTTCTATGATATCGATCCATTCCACTTTCATTACGTTTCAGGAAAACGCTGTAATCCATTGATGCACAAAACTAAGGCCGATCCATCGGATCGCTCGATCCATTGGTGCACATCTTGCCCGATCCATACTTTTCTCATGCGCTCCACACCACTTCCATCGATCCATGAAGTGGATTTCCCCATCTTTAGTTTGGTCGATCCATCAAGGACAAGCACTGATCCATCAATTGGCAAGCCACCGATTCATCGAATACTAGCTTGACTGACACATCCTTAGCCGCCTTGCCCGATCAAGTGTCTTGAACTAATCTCCCATGTGTCATGCGCCGATCCACGTGAATTTTATAATTGGTCCATCATGCCATGTCACCTCCGATCCATCACCAAATCACAACTGATCCAACTCCTAACATGTTATATCGATCCATCAAATATTTGCACTTGCCGATCCATCATTTCTTGTATCAAGACACAATCCAAATTCAAAATCAATCCAACTCCAAACTCGTGCAATCGAACCAATGTTTACACAATCAAATCAACAATTAACTTGAAATCATCAAACAAGCACTAGCATCATCAATAATCATCAACAACCATATGAAATTCACCTAATCATGATAAACAATAAACTAATCAAACAAATAGATCTAAACTTATATAGACATATGGTTAATATATGAATTTACCATTATAATGTTGCTAGATTAGATCCTTTGGTGACTCATATTAAATATATGCTTACCTCCATTAGATCTAGATGGAAACAACTTGATATGATGAAATTAGGATTAAAAACAAACCCATATACTCAATTGAATCCGTGTGAGAGATGCTTATCACTCACCAAACCCATAAAGTAGCCTCAAATCTGGTTTAGAGAGCCAAAGAAAATCCATGTGATGAAATTAGGAAACAACTTATTAATGGTCATGGCAAGGTCCTTGCGCATGCCTCAGAGAGCCAAAGGAAGAAGATCCCCTTGAAATGATGCCCTGAAGGTGTATTTATAGATGAGAAAGCAATCTGGTTTGGGCATGCCCCATGGAAGCGTCGTGAAGCTAGTGCAATAAGTCGTGCTGACATGCTTTTTGGTTAAAGCTATCACACATCAAGTTTCTGGTTAGCAACGCACTCAAGCGTCAAGAACATCATCATAAAACACAAAGATATTTGGTTGAAGTCGCGTCGCAAACATAAAAATGGCCCAAAACCCCTTTAGATGACCTTTTTTGTGCCAGAAAACCCCATTTATGGTGCTTTGCGCCGTACGCCTTGTAGACCTCTGAATTAGCTTCAAGTGCAACTTTCGTTGGGCCCAAATGGGCTTACGGTTTGAATGTTATACCCGTTTCTTTGAATGCATGTGAATCAACTCAAGAATTTCGAGTCCCTCAAAAATCAAATTACCCTGAAATACTCATGTAGCATCCCCCTTCGTATCCCTCAGGGGATACGAAATTTCGTATCAACCAGAGGGATATGAAAATCCCTATCCCTAGAGGGATATGGAATTTCTAGTATGTAGTCCACAAAACTCACTTACTCCCACCTAACCTCCCTCCTATAAATACCCTAAGGCTTGGTCTTCATTTGGATCATTTTTTCCTTGAATTTATGGACTTCTAGAGTTCCAAAACCCCCATCAATGGTTGTCATCCCCTTCTTCATAGCCATTGGACAAGGCATGAACAATTGAAATATTGTACAAACGTTTTCCATCACTTCTTGAACATCTACAAACATAATTACACTGTTTTTGGATTAAATTGGGCATTTTTGGATTTCTTGAACATTGAAGCTAATTTTTTTACATAATTGACCGAGTCAATGCATTTTCTACTCAACGAAGAAGACAAAGGTCATAAGTTCTGAATTAACAAGGATATTGTTGTTCTATTAACACTTTGTACTCAGGTATTGTCTGAACTCATGCAACAATTGTAAACAAATACTATATAATGAATGATTACTATGGAGTGGATGTAGGCGTTACTGTCAAACGACTATAAAAAGTTGTGTCTCCTATATTTACTTTACTACAAATTTGGATTATTGTGTTCACATTATGCATACCTTCGGGTGTTGGCGTGCGTTGAGTCCACGACAACTTCACAGTCAACATTTTGGTGCACCAGCTAGGGGTTGCATAGCTTTGACCTTTACTTTTGATTAAGTTTTCGGATTTATCTTCAGTTTTCGTCTTTAGTTTTCGACTTTGACTTTGTTACTCGCTTCCCGGCATGGTTAAGCGTAAGAAGCTCGACTCTGTAATGGAAGCTCAAGGTACAGAAGGAGAGGAAGTCAAGAACTCTCCTCGATGCACCTCCATCGAATTACGTCACTCGAGAAGACGTTGATGAAATGATTAAAAACCTAGCTACGAATTTGAACGCTCGATTCGAGTGAAAGGAATATGCTTTTAGTAACTTTCTTTCTCAGATCAAGGACATGATAAGGAGTGCTTGGAGGACAACTGGCTAAGAGGACATTGTTGGAACTAGTACCAATGTTCCTTAACCCGCGACTCATGACTTGGGGAAACCCCACAAACTAATCGGCAGGCCAACGCATCTCCTCGGAACAGTGTCGGTCCAGCTACACTCAGGGGCACCCCTAATCCCAATGTCGCTCCAGCCCGGGACACTTTGGTCGGTGAAGTCGCGGGCTTCGTATTGGTAATGTTGCTCAAGCGCCAGTGCGCGCAGCTTAGCATGGTAGTGCACCTACAGTTCCGGGAGTCAAGATTGTGCCCGATATGGCCCGTCAAGTTGGAATTCAACTGGACATTCTTCCCACTCATCAACTGATTCCTAACTTGGGCTTAAACACTGGGGGTACTAGTGTCGCTTTAGATAGTCTTAACTAGTTGCTTGATTTTGGAAATGGAGCACAAATCCCGGTTGTGATTCGTCCGTTCACTCGAGGCAATGCCTCTACTACAGACTTGTATTGTGTGACTCGCAGTCTACTTTCTTCGGATATTGGGAACTCTTGCTACCCACTGGATTTCAAGCTATTGGTGTTGGATCCCTATGATTGTCGGATGGATCCGACTTCCCATTTGATGAGATATATTCTCCACATTGAAGTCCTCTCTACTTTAGAAAATGTCATGGTGAAGTTCTTTTCGCTTTACTTAACAATTATAGCTACAATGTGGTTCAGCCAACCAGAGGAGGACTCCATTACTTCTTGCAATTCTTTGATTACCAAATTTGTGGAATAGTTTACAGTTAACATCGCTCATCTAAAAAGCCTGATATTCACTACCACATTAGGCAGTGGTCCGGCGATACTCTATGAAAACTCTTAAAACGGTTTAACGCTGAGGTAACTTGATTCGACAAACCCGATCCTTTTGTGGTTTTGATGACCGCAGTGTTAGGTGTTTTGGATAAATCCGACTTCAAGACTTCACTGCACTGGGACCTGCCTAGGGATCTCAATGAATTTTATTTTAATAATAAAAATTCCTTCAGGAAGAAGATTCAAGAACTGACAAAAAGATTCTAGATGTTAATGCTATTAAGGGCGGGAGGTTGTTCAACTCTGAAAAGGCTAAAGAATACGCTGCTGCTAAACAACCCCCCTTGGGGAATGATCGTAACCAAGCTTGGAGGAGACTTAAGTTCCTATCTTATTCTGAACTCACCCATAACCTCGAGGAGATTTTTCGAGAGGTTCAACCCACTTCTACATGCAGAAAGCCTCTCGCAAAAGAGTCAACTCAAAGAGAAAGGGATTTTGGTTGGCATTGCATGTTTCACAATCTCGATGGTCATGACAAAAATGATTGTCAACATCTCACGGATATGATATAAGAGTGTGTCAAGCGCGGAGATCTGTCATGATTTTTTCGAACTTGGGATGTGGCGCCATGACTGGCACAACCCCCTCAAGGGAATTAGGATAGGCCCGGACCAGCAATTGTCCCTGTGGAATTGTCATCATCCAAACTCTTTACTAGCTCTGATGTTTTGGACACAAGCCTTCTTTGCGTTAGTATCTTGCGGCTTGCGGCTTATGGATTTTGGTCTTTCGGCTTTATGGTTCTTTTGGTTATTTTTTCTTGGATATGTTTGGTCTTCTGGATGTGGAATTGACTCTTGTGAATGTTTGGTCTTTGTTTTTGTGGTATCCTTGTTTTAGTCTTCTATGGATTCTTGGATCTTGGTTTTGTGGCCTTTGATGCTTAAGATTTGGATGTGGCATTATTTGGTTTCTTGGCTTCTACGTTTTGCGGTACTTGAATATTGTGCTCGTTACTTACGGCTTTTTCATTCTGGTCCTTTGAATTGTCGATATTCTAGAATTTCTAAACTCTTTGTTTCACTCTATCTGCATTCTCTGGAATTGGTTATTCGGGCTTCGGCCTAGGTTTTGGCTTTATGGACTTCAGTCTTTTGGATGTATCCTTTATTTTAATTATCTTGACAGAATATGGTCAAATCGGCATACCCATGTATGGGAGCTGTTATAATCCCTAGGCATGATCTTTGTTCGACAAAACACCATCACCGCCTTTGGTTATTAATGAAAAGTTACATTTTGCTAGCTTTGGATTTTAATGGTTATATTTGTTTACCTATGTAAAAGGAACTAGCGAGATTCTACGCACGACCTTCACGAACAATAAACCCTTCTCTTTCCTTCACGAATGAATTTGGAATTAGGAAATGACCATATCCTCCTACCCCTGCATAGGGGCAGGCTAACTCCCTCGGCATGCTTTTTACGGATAATGAACCATTGAGCTTTCTTTTGGCTTTACTAAAAAAATCCCTAATTTTGACAACTTTAATAAAATTACTTCAAAAGTATGGATGCTTTTGCTTGTGAAGTATGAAATCGACAACGTGATTGCAAACTCTAATAATCTTCTGGCTATCTTGCTCTTTTTTCCCTTTGCGACAAGAATGCCTTTATTTGTGGCGAGTTTTGGATCTTGAGCGTCTGGTCGGTAGATCCTGCTCGTTTGACTATAGAGTTATCCTGTCAAGATGATCTTGGATTACATCAGGTGCACTTGTCAGTGACGTGACAAGGTTATTCACTAGTAGTTATCTTGGCATCTTGGCCAACTTCGACAAGATTGCCTCGATTTGTGGAGAGTCTCGAGTCTCAGGCGTCCAGTCAGTGCACCCTGCTCGTTTGGCTATTGGATCGTCCTCGCATGACAATTCATCTAGTTATCTGGCTATACAGTTATCAGCTATCCTGGATTAATATATTTCGAGTTACTCTGACTTATCGGCTATGGATTTTCTGGTTGTTCAGGTTATCGAACCCCAATAGTCCTCTGGTTATTCTGGTTCATCTTATTACTCTTGCTATTTCGGTTATCTGTAAAATGATCTAAAATGATCGTCAGCTTTCACTAGATTTCAGGCTTTCTAGTTTTCTGGTTAATGGATAATACGATCTAGAGTGATCATGGGTTTCTATCTTAATATGATCCAGCGCGATCGTGGGTCTTTGGTTTTTTGGTTAAAAAGATAACTTCGTACGTCCCATGCCTTTGGTATCCTTGATTTCTGGTTTCCTCGCAAAACACGCCTTCCTTCAACAAGAAAGATACGTTTTGGGGGACAAAATGTTGATACGCTTTATGGTTAAACTTGTCACATGTCAAGTTCCTAGTTAGCAACACACTCAAGCATCAAGAACATCGTCAAAAAATACAAAGTGATTTGGTCGAAGTCGCTTAAAAAACATCAAAATGGCCGAAATCCATTTAAATTACTTTTTATGGGCCCGAAAGCCTCAATTACGGTGCTTTGCACGGTAACACTTATAGCACTCTAAACTAGCTTCAGGTACAACTTTCGTTTTGGCCCAAACGAGCTTATGGTTTTAAAGTTATTCCCATTTCCTTGAATGCATGTCAATCAACTCAAGAATTTCGAATCCCTCATACTTCAAATCACCTTGGAATACTTGAATCGTATCACTCCTTCATATCGTTCCGGGGATAAGAAAATCCATATCCCCAAAAGGGATATGAAATTTCATATCCCCTAAGAGGAGTATGAGATCTCTACTGCATATGGGGGAAGGATCCAAATTTCTGGGAGTAGCCTCTTCAGGGACCCGAATTTCTGGTATGTGATCCCTAAAACTCACCTACACCCATTTAACCTCCCTTCTATAAATATCCCAAGGCTTGGCCTTCATTTGGATCTTTTTCCTTGAACTTTTGGACTTCTAGAGTTCCAAAACCCACATTAATGGTTGCCATCTCCTTCTAATTGGCCAATTGACACGGTATGAACAACTAAAACGTTGTAAAAATGTATTCTGTCACTTTTTGGACATCTACAAGCATAATTACACTATTTTTGGACTAAATTGGACATTTTTGGATTTCTTGAACATTGAAGCTAATTTTTGGATACAATTGACCGTGTCAATGCATTTTCTACTCAATGAAGAAAATAAAAGGCATTTTAGTCAAAGTTTAGAATTAACAAGGATGTTGTCGTTCTATTGTAATATTTTGTAGTCAACTATTGTCCAAACTCATAAAACAATTGTAATCGAATATTATTTAATGAATGATTATTATAAAGTAGGTGCAGGCGGTAGTGCCGAACCACTATAAAAAGATGTGTCTCCATGTTTACATCATCTTCGGATTATTGTGTTCACATTACACATACCCTCGGGTGTTGATGTGCGCTGAGTCCACGACAACTTCCCATGTTAACATTTTGGTGCGCCAGGTGGGGGATGCGCAACTCTGACATGTGCTTTGGATTAAGTTTTCGGATTCATCTTTGGTTTTCATCTTCAGTTTACAAATTCGACTTTGTTACTCACTTCTTGGCCTGGTTAAGCTTAAGAAGCACGATGCTATAACTGAAGCTTAAGGTACAGAAGCGAGCGAAAGTCAAAAACTCTCCATGACTAAACCTCCATCGAATTATGTTACTTGAGTGTACATCGATGGAATGATTAAGAATCTAACTAAAAATTTGAATGCTCAACTCGAGCGACAGGAAGATGCCTTCAATAACGTTCTTGCTTGGATCAAGGACATGATAAGGAGTTCTTCAATGCCAACTGGCCAAGAGGATATTGTCGGAACTAGTACCAATGTTCCTCAACCCTGCAAACTAATTAGCATGCCAATGCCGCTACTTGGAACCGTGTCGTTCCCGCTACAATCAAGGGCCCCCTAATCCCGATGTCAATCCAAGCCGTGATGCTTTGATTGGTCAAGTCACGGGCTCCACTATTGGTAATGTTGCTCAAGCGTTAGTAAGCACAGCTTTGGAACCCAACTGGACATTCTTCTCGCTCATCAGCCGATTCCTAACTTGGTCTTAAACAATGGGGGCACCATGGTCGCTTTGGATAATCATAACCAGTTGCTTTCTTTTGAAAATGGATAATAGATCGCGGATGTCATCCATTGGTTCACTCAAGGCGGTGCCTTTTCTATGGACTTGGATTGTCTAACTCGCAGTCTGCTTTCTTTGGATATCAGGAACTCTGGCAACACACTGAATTGAAAGCTACCGGTGTTGGACCCCTATGATGGTAGGAATAATTTGACTACCCACTTGATGAGATATACACATGGAAGTCCTCTCTACTCCATAAAATGTCATGGCGACGTGCTTTTCGCTTTACTTAACAAATATAGCTGCAATGTTGTTCAGGAAGTTAGAGGCGGGCTCCATTACTTCTTGGTATACTTCAATTACCAGATTTGTGGAACAGTTCAGGGCCAACATCACTTGTCCGAAAAGCGTGATGACTCTCAATGACATTAGGAAGAAGTCCGGCGAGACTCTGCGGAATTTCTTAAAATGGTTTAATGCTGCGGTAGCTTTGGTTGACATGCCCGATCCTTATATCATTTTGATGGCCACAATATTAGGTGTTTTGACAAATTTGACTTCAAGACTTCTCTACACCGGGACATGCCAAGAGATCTCGAGGAATTTTATTTTGAAGATGAATGATTACTTCGGGAAGAAGATACAAGAAATGACAAAAAGGTTCTGGATGTTAATGCTGTTAAGGATGGGAAGCCATATGACTCTAAAAAGGCTAAAGAATCTTTTGCTGCTAAGAAACCATCTTTAGGGAATGATTGCAATCAAGCTTGGAAGCGACTTAATTTCCCATTTTATTCTACACTCACTCATACCATCGAGGAGATTTTCCGAGAGGTCCAACTCACTGCTCCTTTCAAAAAGCCTCCCGCAAGGGAGTCAACTCAAAGAGAAAGGGATTTGATCGGCATTACACTACACCATAATGGCCATTTTGCAACTCTTATTTTTTTCAACTGCCAACATTTATATGTGTTATAGACTAGTGACACTAATATGTGTTGCAGTAGTAAAAATGTGCCACCAAAAATGTGCCGACACTTATTTGTGTTGGTATGCCTAGTCAACCCTTATATTCTAAGGACAAAATGGTAAGCTCTCTCACCCATAACCTAATCAGTACCTCAATTCTTTCCACCCAACGCTTATTCGTATGAAGGCCGCGACATAATCAAACTAAAAAAAAGACTTCGATGAATTGATACCACCGATTACCTAATCGATATCAATATCAGATACTAAGGACATTGGATTTCTCAAATCAGTGTTAGCCTCTCAAATCCTCTCTCCATGTCTTCGAATTAGGGCTTCTAAGAATTGGGGCTTCTAGAAAATTGGTACGGTGTTCGGCTCCTTTCTGATTTTTAATTTGCTCGAATTGATGGATTAAATGCCAATGATGAATGGATTTATATCGATTTTTCTTTTTTTGTAGGTGTATTCAGGGCCAAGGGGTTGTGAAAATTTGTAAAGGCAAAGGCAGTTTTGATAAAATGTATAGATGTATGGCTTGTGAAGTTGGTGAGGGAACAACGCTAGGAATCAGGTATTATTACTGAATCCATTTTTAACTTATTTTTTTTTTATTTTAGTTGTAGTTTTGTTTAGATAGATTGTACCATAATTAATTAATTTTTTTGTGACTTCTAAGACTGGGATTGCTATACAATTTTAGGACCAATTCCTTGCATCAGTTTCTTAACTATCTTCTTATGTCACAATGATATATGATACTATCAATAAAAATCTAAAGCTGGAATTTGAATACAACATTGCCACAAGATTTGTAAGAAACCAACAACCGATCTTAAATTTTCTTATATTTACTGGTTGGTAAGTCAATGGGCTTTTTACTCATCCTTTGTTGGTGTTGCTTGTACGATCCCTTGCTGATAGTGTGAGGTAGTATAAAGTGGGCAAAGATAAATTCAATTTGTATTAGTCTATCTATCAGGTTTTGTTAGGCATCACACTTGAACTTTTTCAACAAGTGGGGTCTGGTATCAATTAAGAGCCTTCAAGAGACCTACTATTATTATTTTAAATTATAATCATTTTTTTCTATTGTTAGTAGGTTATTGCTAAAACATCTTACTTTCTGCATTTAGGACCTCTGGTTTTGAAGTAGGTACACAACATGTCTATAAATTATAGTCGTGTGTTTTCCTATCAAATACATCTTCTACATTTTCAAAGTAAACTATTTTCACTTGTTCTAACTGATTTCTAGTGAACATTTTAATAATGGTTATGTGATCTTGATTATGCTTTGGTGGATGGGAGGAGGGTTTAACGAAGACTTCATCATATTTGATGAGTAATCTATTATGTCATCATGTTGTACAGCAGGTGTATTAGCTAAAGGAATGTGAGAATGTTTGTTAGAATGTTTGTTGTACAGCAGGCGTTTATGTCATTATTTTCATTATTGCCGGGCATGTTAATGTTTATTCTGAACATGTTAACTATTATTGTTGCATACTATGTAATAATATTTACATAGCTAAATAACTGAATAATTAATAATATGAATCTAAATTATATCAGTTGATGTGGAGTTTCATCTAGGCTTCACCTACAATCCATTGGAGTCTATGTCTAGCGCTTAGCTGTCAAACAAAATGGCTCTCTAGTTTCTCTTCTAATTTTATGTTTTAGACAATATATCAAAAGTATAACATTTAGCTATCCGAGCATTGGAAAAAAGAAAGAGGGTGCGGAATTGCTACAAAATTTAGAAACAAGTTATTGATGGTACAAACAAGCATGAATGGATGCATATATGTAAATAGCAACACATTCCAATGTAAATATAATACATTCTCTTTTGCATCAGCATTTGTGTTCCAAATAGTCAGCCATTTACATATATGCAAAGCAGTATGACAAATTTCCCACTAACTCTCTCATCACTCATCCATTTATTTTGCTATATGCAATTGGATTGCTCCCTAACAGTGTTGTCATGCAGAGTGCCACACACATACACACACAAATATATATATATATATATATATATATATATATATATATTGTGTGTATCTACATGCATATATACACACATGAAGTTTCCTAATAATATTCACTAGTTAGAAGCATCTAGTTTATACAAGCTAAGGGTGGCAGGATAAGGAAGAGCATGCACAATTCACAGTTGTAAGTGTACAAGTATGAGTTAAAAAATACATTGGGCACAAGTTTGGATGAACACATAATTCACTACTGATAAGATTAATTAAATAATAAATCAAATACCTTCAAATTAAACAATAAGAGCTAAACTTACTTGAATGGGAACATCAATTGATCCTATGACAACTACTTTGAGAATCTCCAGCAGGACTGATTTCTTTTTTTGAGAAGCTAAGACAGATTTGAAAATGTAGCATAAGCAAACCAATATAAGTAAAATAGTTTGATCAGAAATCCTGATATTTGTAAGAATAAACAAATTTAAGTACATGAATTTCGCTGAAATCCAATTTAACATCAAAGCATATGGCAGTTTCCCCTGAATCTTCGTACGAAATTCCTTTGCTATATCTCAGCCAAATTCCCATCACATTGTTCTCAAAAGAGAGGCCTCATTCCAGATTAGTAAATTTAACATTTAGCCCAGGAAAATTGAAGCTTGCTACATATTACTAGCAAACCATACTTTGTATAGGCACACATATAATCAATACCCTTTATTTGATCGTAATAAATGAATAGTAATAATCAGTTGCAGAATTTATCTTACAAGCATCAGTTAGTCAGCAGTAAAGCAGTCAAATAATTGAGTATCTTATAGACTAATCTGTCCACTTGTGTTTCTTTGCTGTTGATTTTACAAATGTTACAGGTCTAGATAAATTATCGCCTCTTCTCTATTTTGTTCCATGATATGCATGTTATATAGTTATATTCCTGATATGAGTTTTGATAAATAAAAAGAATAAGACCATCTGCAAGTTGATTCCTTGATTTATTAAATCTACTACCTCAATCATTTGATAATGCATGTATGAGCACTTAATCTAGTACATATATGTATTTTTTGACTTGCCTAAACCTGTATATATAAAAAGATAAAATTATGTATGAGCAGAGTAAATTAAGGAGGCTACAACAGCTCCATTAACGTTGGTTATCCTCGGCAGTATACCCAACTACTGGACCAAAGCTGAAAACCATGGTGTTCAAGTTGTAAGTTCTTTAAACTAATTTGTTATGCTTAAGTATTACATTGTGACTTTATTATATGACAAAAATGGCTTCATAAGTGGCGATGTAGGCTTTGTAACGGTTTGTGGCATGGGAGATTACAACACCGTTTTAGGATATGACACACGGTCATTGCTAAGGATGGCGGTGCAGTGTAGGGTGTAGATTCTGTTGATTCCAGGAAGTTCACTTGTTAATTTTGCATTATGGGCCTGTGGCAGTATAGTTCTCGTATGTATCTTTGCTTGTTTATTTGTCATAACGTGTCTTATTTTTGAAACCTGTGTAATTCGTTATTTGATTACAAAATTAGAATGCAGATTGTATTACAAAATTAGATATAGTATAAAACTGTATTATTTTGTTAATTATTCCTATTGGATGTAGCCATTTTCAAAAATGTAACCATTTCTCAAACATATAATACATTAGTTGACTGTGATTTCTATAAGTGAACTTATTTTTTTCACATAAAATGTATCAACGTGTCCTTTAAGGTGCAAGTTGAAGTTCACTTACTTTTTTATTTTTGATCATTTGATGCAGGTTGACACATTTACTCGATCCACCAGGATGACAGTGTTAATTTCATCATCGCAGAACATACATTACTGTACTAGGTAATAGTTCTCTCTTCCATGTTACATCTATGACTAGTGCCGGAAACCAGCGGGGGTTGGTATGTCAAGGAATGTTGAGTCCTCAGTTTTTCGAAACTGAGCAATGCTCAGTTTCAAACAAAACTGAGCAATGCTCAGTTTTTCGAAACTGAGCATTGCTCGGTTTGTCGAAACTGAGCAGCGCTCGGTTTCAAACAAAACGGAGGATTGCTCGGTTTCAAACAAAACTGAGCAGCGCTCAGTTTGTCGAAACTTAAAAATAACTATTTAGAACATCATATAGGCTGGTTTCATTATTTTGTTGCTCAATATTCTAGCTTTTGTCCATGTTCATGGGTTAACTATTATTAAATGCAAGTATTAGGCCAGTCTCTATAAAATTTTGAGATGGTGTAACGTTAGATTCTCGCCCTTCAATAAATTAGCAAGTGCATTAGCCTTTTGTTGATTTAAATGAAATTTTATGTTTTTCTGTGCTACCTTTTTGGCATACATGTAATATGCTTTGTGCTATATTTTTCAGAAAATCACTGTGATGATATTGAATGCAGAACATCGGAGAGCTCTATCTCCTAACAAGGTATTTATTCATCGTGACATTTCTTACAAAAATATTTGTACTGAGTTCTATCCTATTGTATTTAATTGTAAACATGGTTGTTTATGTGAATTTCATAGAATGGGTTTTATTCAGTTATTAATACTTATACCCTTTTTCTTTGCCCTTATGTACATTTTTATTCATCTTTTAGTGTACAATTAGTTTATCATCTTTTTTTTAATCTCCATAAAGCAACATATTCTAAATTTCAATTGTGCACTTAATTGCCCAACAAGGTTATTACAGTTTAACATCGACTGCCCGACATAATTCATCTCATACTGTTAATATATTTAACTGCAAACTACATCGACTGCTTGACATATTTTACTGTTAATAGCCTGACATGAGTGCGTTTATATTTTGTAGGCACTTGTGGAGGAGGAGGAAAAAAAGTAGAATTTGGAATGTAATAGCAACGGGAAGGCAAATATGTTTGATCTTGACAATGGTCTATCGAATTACAAAATCAAGTTGCAAGTCAAGTGGCGAGTCAAGTGTCAATCCAAATCCCGATGCTCTTAAATCATTTGCTTCATCCTTTCTTACTATGGTACCGGGATTGCAACATAACATTAATGGCAGTGTTGTGACGCCTATGACATTTTTGAATTTGAAATATGGAAGTGTACCAAATACGTTAATGGCGGTGTAATTTGAACTTGATATTATGGTATTTTGAAATTGGAAGCATTATGCAAAAGTGACATTATTGAATTTGAAATATGGAAGTGTACCAAATACTTTTATTTGAATTGATATGTTGAATTATATATGCGATTGAAAATCATAAAAACAAGTTATATAAGTGTTAGCAGTTTATGTATGCCAACATTTATAAGAGTTAGTAGGATTATGATACCGACATTTATAAGTGTTACCATATCTTATGGTTCCAACATTTATAAGTGTTAGCAATGAATATGTTTGTAACTCTTATAAGTGTTACCATATTTTATGGTTCCAACATTTATAAGTGTTAGCAATGAATATGCTTGTAACACTTATAAGTGTTAGCGGTTACTCTGTTCGTAACACTTATAAGTGTTACAGGAAATTCCTCACAGGCCGTTGGTGACACATAAAAGTGTTACAAACAGAGTTTGTAACACATATACTTGTTGGGAATCCCCTGTTTTGGTGTAGTGTTACATGTCTCATGATCTCGATGGTCATGTTACAAATGATTGTCGACATCTCAGGAATATGATAGAAGAACGTGTCAGCCACGGAAATATGGCACGGTTTGTTTGAACTCGAGTTGTGGTGCCAGGGTAGGCACAACCCCGTCAAAGGAATCAGGATAGGCCTGGGACCACTAATCTTCCGGATGTCATTGTTATCAGCTAAACTCCTTACTGTCTCTGATGTCTTGGACTCAAGTCTGCTTGGCGTCAGTATCTTGCAGCTTGCAGCTTATGGCTTTTGGTATTTCGGCTTTATAGATATTTTGGTTATTTGGTCATGTATTTGTATGGTCTACTTGATGTGTACTTGACTCTGTGGATGTTTGGTCTTGGATTTTGTGGTATTTGGGTTTTACTCTTCTGTGGATTCCAGGATTTTGGTTTTGTGGCCTTCGATGCTTAGTCTTTGGATGTGGCTATATTTGGTTTCTTGGCTTCTACATTTTGCGGTTCTTGAATAATGAGCTCATCACTTATGGCTTTATCATTCTGGTTCTTTGATTTGTGGATATTCTGGACTTTCTGAACTCTTGGTTTGGATGTCTCGGCTTTCTCTTGACTTTGTTATTCGGGCTTCGACCCATGGTTTTGGATTTGTGGACATCAGTCCTTTGGACGTATCCTTTCTTTTGGTTATTTCGGTTGTAAGATGGTTGATTCGGCGTACCATGTATGGGAGCTATTATAATCCCGCAACATGCTCTTTGCTCGACAAAACGTCATCACCCCCTCTTGTTATTAATGAAAAGTTAACTCTTCTCGGCTTTGGAATTTGAATGGTTATGTTCGTTTACCTATGTAACAGGAACCGACGAGATCCTCGGCATGCCCTTCACGAACAATAGACCCTTCTCTTTCCAACATGAATGAATTTGGAATTAGGAAACGACAAAGTCCGCTTACCTCATGCATGGGGGAAGGTCATCTCACTAGGCATGCTCTTTACGGATGACGAACCGTTGAGTTTTCTTTTAACTTTGCTAAAAAATCCCTAACTTTCGCAACTTTAATAAAATTACTTCACAAAGTAAGGATGCTTGCATGTGAAGTATGAAATTGACAACATGATTGCAAACTCTAATAATCATTGTGCTATTTTTGCCTCTTGTCCCTTCATGACAAGATTGCCTTGATTTGTGGCGAGTTTGGATCTTGTGCGTATGTTCGGTAGATACTGCTTGTTTGGTTATAGGGTCGTCCTTTCAAGACGATCTTGGATTACATTAGGTGGACTCGTCGGTGCCACAACAAGGTTATTCACTCATGGCTATCTTGGCCCCTTGTCCCACATCGACGTGATTGGCTCGATTAGTGATGGGTCTTGGGTCTCAGGCATCCAGTCAGTGCACCATGCTCGTTTGGCTATTGGCTCATCCTCACACAATGATTCATCTAGTTATCGGGCTATACATTTATC
The DNA here is from genome assembly GCA_030737875.1 of Allium sativum. NCBI lineage: Eukaryota > Viridiplantae > Streptophyta > Magnoliopsida > Asparagales > Amaryllidaceae > Allium > Allium sativum. The sequence goes on from CM060923.1 coordinate 650,208,365, forward strand.
GACTATCCTGGATTTGCGGATTTCGGGTAGCTTCGACTTCTCAGCTATGGATCTACCGATTATTCTGGTTATCAAACCCCTGAAGTCCTCTAGTTATTCTGGTTCATCTGTTTACTTTTGCTATTTTAGTTATCTCTAAAACGATCTGAAGTGATTGTCTGCTTTCATTGGATTCCAAGCTCTCTATTTTTCTTGTTAATGGATAATATGATCTGGAGCGATCGTAGGTTTCAAGCTTAATACGATCTAGCGTGATTGTGGCTCTTTGGTTTTCTGGTCGTAAAAGTTGACTTCAGACCTCTCTTAGCTTTGGTTTTCTGGACTTATTGTTTCCCTTCAAAACACACACCTTCCTTTAACAAGCAAGATAAATTTTGGAGGGAAAATGTTGACATTCTTTTTGGTTAAAGCTCTCACAAGTCAAGTTCCTTGTTGGCAACACACTCAAGTTTCAAGAACATCGTCAAAAAAAAAAAAAAAAAATAGGTCGAAGTCGCATTGCAAACATAAAAATGGCCTGAAGCCCATTTAGATGGCCTCTTTTGGGCCCGAGAACCTCAATTACGATGCATTGTATCATAACTCTTATAACCTCTGAATTAGCTTCAGATACAACTTTCGTTTGTTCCAAACAGGCTTACGGTTTGAAAGTTATTCCTGCGTTCGTGAACACATGTCAATCCACTCAAGAATTTCATACCCCTCATACTTCAAATCATCCCAGAATACCCGTGTTGTATCACCCCTTCATATCCCTCAGGGGATACCAAATTTTGTATCCTCCAAAGGGATATGAAATTTTGTATCCCCTAAGAGGAGTATAAAATCTCTACTGCATATGGGGAAGGGATCCAAATTTCAGGGAGTAACCTCTTTAGGGATCCGAATTTTAGGTGTGTGGTCCCCAAAACTCACCTACACCAACCTAACCTCCCTCCCATAAATACTCCAAGGCTTCTCCTTCGTTTGGATCCTTTATTCCTTGAATTTTTGGAATTCTAAAGATCCAGAGCCCTCATTAATGGCTGCCATCTCCTTATTCATGGCTATTAGACATGCCATAAACAACTAAAACATTGTACAAACATTTTCCATCAAATTTTGGACATGTACATGCATATTTAAATTGTTTTTGGACCGAATTGGACATATTTGGATTTATTGAACATTGAAGCTAATTTTTAGAAACAGTTGACCAAGTCAACACATTTTCTACTCAACGAAGAAGAAAAAGGTCATTTTAGTCAAGTTTAGAATTAACAAGGATATTTTGTTCTATTTTTACACTTTGTACTCAACTACTGTCTGAATTCGTACAACAATTGCACTCGAATACTATATAATGAATGATTGTTATAAAGTGGACGTAGACATTAGTGCCGAACCACTATAAAAATATTTGTCTCCCGTATTTACTTTGCTAAATCTTTTGATTATTGTGTTCACATTAAACATACCTTCGGGTTATGGCGTGTGTGACGACCACCCATAACTCCTGCACTTAACAAGGGAAATAAGGCGCTAAAAGATATGCCCAGAAGCCATGGACGATCATCAAGGTATGATAACACAAGAGGAACTTGTCGTATAACTCACAGCGCAAGGACAAAATATAATATAATAAGTATAACTGACAATAACGGTAAAACATATTTGAGCGGAAACATGAACTTTCATAACAACTAGAAAGAATATCCATACACCCTTGGATAACAATATAAGTGTCTATACAAATTTGCTTCACTACAACGCCAATAGTAAACATCAAATAGCGGAAACGGAAAAGGAAAAGTACTAGATAGTAGTAAGAAACCAGTATGTAAGCCTCCTATAATTCATCGCATAATAGCATCATCTCACAAAGCTATCGCCTGTCACCTGCTACTTAGTCTGCCCATCCACATGAGGACGAACAAACCAAGGTAATAAGAGGGAAACATACAACCGTGAGTTAGACAATAGTCTTAGTGAGCGATAAAACAACTATCTAACATCATCAATAAAGTATATGAGAATAGGAAGATTAATCAACCAATCTACCAATATCAACACAGAACAACCCAGAGTCGTATTCCCTATATCCAACAGTGATATCCTTTACAACAATCAAATAGGAACAAGCAGTACATTCATGACAACCGGTTATCAAGTGCAGACCATTCTAGTCGACATTGATATCCCCCAAGAACAAGCGCTAGAGGCCTAAACCAATATCGCTGCCAATCCTACTTCAAAACCATCGTTAATCGTATGACTGGCTCAACACTTGTCATCCATCAAAGGCTAATGGTAAACTCCGGTTCTAGCAAAAAATCCATATGCCTTCGCGACTCGTATCTCTAGGCCCATCGTGACTCCCTAGGGTATTTCTAGGCCTATCGTGACTGCCAACTATACCCTTGCTTATAGTCCGCTAGAAACCACAACAATAATCTCTCTGCCTTCATAAACTCTAGTCGTCATTACCGACGACTATTTAGAAGCTCAAATCACCTTGAGCAACCATTATCCACGAACTCAAAACGCACTTGAGTTATCTACGTATTCATTGCATTTCATCAATCAATGAATAGCTCATCACACTTTGAACATTCCACCTTGAATTCACTTTGAAGTCACATTCATTACTGAACCAAAACAACACCAATATAATGGTCCAATACAGTTAGGTCGTCCACCTTAGGTCGTCCCTCGACCTACCATTCTCATGACCTAACTCAACCCATCATCAAGCCCTTAGGTCACCTCTCGTCCCACGGCCTACCAAATCATGGCCTAGAATCAAAGGCCCTTTCACATTCCTTCCTTGCTTCGCCCCTAACGACCAAACACATTAGATCATTCTAACGACTTGGAGCCTCTTAAGTTCCGCGACCCATCAAAACGACCTGACTCCCAGTTGTATGTGTGCCCACCAACCAACCTGCTTCAGAATATCCAACCCCTTAGGTCGTGCCATGACCCAAGCCATAATGATCCAAACTTTCTATCTTGGAGAATAAGCCACGACCCAACCTATCTCCAAACGACCCAACTCCAGATCTGAAAAATTGCTCCAATCTTGACCAAATCATCACCAAACGTCAACACCGATTCAAATAACTCATCCAATTCATTCGTTTCAACAATTAACATGTTATGAAATCAACAAAAACACCAAAATGACAATAATCATAGAAAAATTCACCAAATCATGATAAATCGATGAATAATCTTAAACGATGGATCTAGCTTGTGAAAACATATAAATTTACATAAGAATTATCGATTAAAATTTGCCAGATTAGATCCTATGGTGATTCATATGAAAATATACTTACCATGATGTAGATCTTGGTGAAGACAACTTAAAATGATGAAAATATGATCATATAACCCATATACTTAATTGAATCTGCATGAGAGATGCATAACACTCACCAAATCTTCAAACAAGCTTGAAAACAATGAATATCAAATCCAAACAGTGAAGAAATCTCTTTAAACCTCTCAATTTGATGAAATCTCTCGCCACTGACGTAGATCTAGCTTCAAACGATGTAGGTCTTCGATTATCTTATGTTGATCTAGAATTTTAATTGTGGAAAGGTGTATTTAATTGAGCGAGGAGTATCACAAGCTCAAGGAAATGAGAGAATGAAGAAAGTAAAATGTTATTCATGCCTCTAACCCCCTATTAATAGCTTCCCATCAGCCCACTAACAGGCCACTCCAAATCAGCCCATCATGGCTCTAAAAACCTGAATAGAATTTGTGAAACACAAAAGCAGTGATTCCTCCCAAACCGCTGAACCCAATCTTTAATAAGACCACTCTACGAAATTGGCAACACCATTTTCTTTCCAATGAAACCAACCTCAACACCTGATTCGGTCCCAGTCAAAAGTTATGCCCTGTACAAATCTGACAGGGGCAAAATGGTTACAAATAAAATTGGTAAAAAAACTATGGACATATCTCACATCCATATAAAAAAACATATCAAAATACGAGAATGATCCAACCCTTAGGGAATTAAATAAAAATATTTTATGATCCTCCGATAAGTAAAATGCAGGCTGTTACATTCTCCACCCCCTCCCCCCTCGCACCCCCTTAGGAATTTTGCCTTCGAAATTCCAACAATACAAGAAACCAAATCAATTTCGTATGCCTATCATCCATATGCAACCAATTTACGATGCAAACTAGCATCCATCACGCCATGCATCCATAGCCTTATCCTAGTACACGAAATTCTAATAACAACAAGAATACAAGTTACAATGGGGTAAGAGTGACACAATATGTAATAACCCGGAAATCTGGGCCAGTTTAAAAATTTTATTTTGGCAATTTTAGCGAATTTTGATTATTTAAAATGAATTATTTTAAATAATAACGACGAGAAATTTATTTTGAATAGAATTCGAACGTATATTTTCGTTTGAATCTACGATGGAATATAAATATTTATATATAATTATAAATAGAATTGAAAATGGTGCGATAGTTCGATAATTCGATTTCAAACTTCAATTGAACATATCGGGTGCAAAATAAACCGGATTTTAGTGAAACCAAAAATAATGGAATCTAATTGTGAATATCTTTCCAACGAATCCGAAAAATCAAATTTTCATAGTGGGAATCAAAAGATATGTCCAGTTGAAAATTCTGAATAGTCGCTATGGAATTCAGGCCCTTAAAAATGGAGATTTTGCAAACCACCTCGGATTTCGACGAAACCACTTTTGTTGGATCCGTGATGTAAAGTTATTGCTAGGTTTCAAATTTCATAATTTTTCGAATCAATATGTGAGCGTGGCAAAAGAAAACGCGTTTGACCAGTTTCAGTTGATTATAATCGACTGGAAAATGACCATTTTTCAAACGGTCTCAGAATTCGACGAAACTAGTTTCGTTAGGACCGTATCGTCAATACGAAGCTAGAAAATATTTTTCGGGGATTTTTCGAGTTAGTATGTGACCCCAGTAAATTGAAATGCGCGTTCAAATTCAATATATAGAGTTATATGTTGTTTTTGACGAAAACTGGTCGAATCAGCCTACGATACATATCCCATTGTGTTCGAAATGGGGGTAATTAGCTATGGACGACAGGCGGTGGGCTTCGTTTCGAGGTCGAAAATAAAAGTTGCTTTTTGAAAATAATAACATAATAATATATAATATATAAATTATATATAACCCCCTATTCTCCTTCTCTCTCTTCCTTCAGTTCGATTCAGGAAAAAAAAGAAAAAAAACGAAATTGCGCCCCGTCGTTGCAGCGCCGCCCACGCCACCGCCCCCCCTTCGCCTGGCGCTGCCGTTGGCCACTCCAGCACGCCCTCCGATGACCTCAGCTCCTCCCCCTTCCACTGTTTGAACCCCCGAAACCCTAGAAACCCCATCACCCAAAAGTCACCGCCTCCACTGCTTGAACCCGACGCCGGAGCTCCACCAGCGCCGCCACCTCGATGCCGAAACCCACCTCTTCCTCCCTCTTTAAAATGTAAGCCTTTGATTTTTTGTTTTCGTTCATAAAAATATGATTTTCTTTTTAGCTTTTTAAAGTGTATATTTTTAGTTAAGAAAAAACCATAATTTTTATAGGAGAAAGAATAAATTTTTAATAGAGGTTGAATTTTTATAATGTCAATGATTGAATTTTTATAATATTAAAGACGAGAATTTTATAAAATAGAAGTAATAAAAATATGATTTTTATATTAGAGAAGTAATAAAAATATGATTTTTATATAGTAGAGATAATAAAAATATGATTTTTATAGGATAGAGAATATAAAAATTCAATTTTTATATATTGAATAGCGTAGTAAAAATTCGATTATTATATATTGAATAGCAAAGTAAAAAACTCGATTTTTATATATTGAATAGCGAAGTAAAAATTCGATTTTTATATATTGAATAGCGAAGTAAAAATTCGATTTTTATACATTGAATAGCAAAATAAAAATTCGATTTTTATATATCGAATAGCGAAGTAAAAATGTGACTTTTACATATGTTGAGGATACGGGCAAAGAAAGTGATGAAAGATGAAACGACGAAGATTTTTGCATAAGAAGAGTCGTGGGATTGTGTAACACCCCACCTCCGCCAGGGTGGCTCTTGCAAGCACTCTGACTTTGGAGGGGCGTTTGAATCAGGTAAACATGCATAATGATATATCAAGGCAGAACAAGAACATATGTAAATATGTAAACAGAGTAAATAACATAGATAAAACAGCGGAAGATTTCAAACCATTTCAAAACCAGTCTGGTACAACATAATGTCAACTTTCCAAATAAACAAGTCTAGATAAAACAACATCAACTGAAAAACTGAAATACATAAGTACTAATCCCCAAAAGAAGTGATAGCCATAGCTAGCTTCATGTCAAACCGTACATGAGCTAAATCCCTCAAGCAAGCGGTCAGAAATCCAAGCTAAGCTCCAATATTCCCTCCCTGAGAACCTGGGGGGGGGGGGGGGAACGGAAGAAAAGAGGCGAAAGAAAACAGGTCAGTCAAAAAGACTGAGTAAGCCCTACTACAATCAATGTAAACTGATAAAGTTAACTGGCATGATGAAAGCTGAGATGAACATAAGGATAACTACATACTAGCATGATGATTAACTAACAAGGTAGATAAAGGTGTCATCGCATAATCAGGATTAAGGTTTTGCACTACAGGTGTACTAGCAAACTAACATGACTTGAATAAACAAGTATTGATCCCTTGGCCCAAGCTTTGGCCCAATAACATGAAGTGACACTAATACGAGGTCCAACCAAACGGTCTAGTCGATCGGCTCCCTATAAGCCTAACTCGTCACGTGTTGGTGTCAATACGGCCCAAACATAATTGTAGTCAAACTGTGCAGGGTCTCCCGTCGGGTGTATCAAGCCCTAGGGTGGCAACCCCTGGACACCATAAACATGAGTGCACAGTCTCGATCTACTGGTAACCGTGCATGCTTTCCCCGGCTTCGGACTATGTGCACGACCATTAGTCCGCCCGGAACTACACCGGCGTACCCTCTGCCGTCGCTTTTGGTCACTTACCTCATAGTCCAGTAATCGTGCCCCCTCCCTAGCCTAGTCCCTAGGGTCTTGATGATACAAACTTGGGATTACTGCTGGAGTGGACCCCCATTGCTAGGATTTTCTAGTGGGTTAAGTACGGTTTAACCCTCTTGCTAATCATGGATTAACTTGGTTAAGTGTAACGATGAGTTAACGACTTAACCCCGATTAATCTACCAAGCCCAAATTGGTTAAGTATTAAGTGGACCATGACTTAACCCTAATCACGAGGCATTAATTAATTTAATGCGCCTTAACCTCTCACATTAGACCTTGTTGTGGTTACTAGTTAAGCCGGGCGGGTCCGGGTAGCTTTACACCACAACTTGGTCTAACCTCGGGTTCAAGGTACAACATGACCAACTTCTCACATTGGGTCCTATTGTATGTAGCAACTAGTTAAGCCGGTCGGTTCCGGGTAGGTTTACGCTACAAACTCAACCCAACCTCGAGTTGGCCACACTTATCTTTTCTAAGTGTCATGTCCATCATGTTTCCAAAACATGTTACAAGTTTTCAAGCAATTGGGTAGACCTAACTTAATAGGTAAATTCCCAATGGGTAGACCTAACTTAATAGGTAAATTCCCAAGCTTGTGTTTTATGTCTTTTAAGTTTACCCAACCCCAAACGCCATCCCCTCGCTTACATATCGCAATAGTGCATAAAGGATAGAAAGAGGGAACTTGGCATAATCATGACATAAAGGTATTGAAGCCACAAGTTTAACATGGTGGCATATGAAATGTTCATATGTTCATACACTTGCATATTACATTTTTAGGCCTCAAAAGCATGCATAAAACCAAACTTAGCATATTGGTGATACATGGTGATAAATGACATGTAGAAATGGCCATAAGTTCGCATTTAGCCTCACATGCAAGTTATCATAAGAGATATGATAACTTACATGTTGCCAAAATGCAACCTTTAGCATAAAGCTTGAAGCTTTATGTTCATATACTCAAGATAAGCTTGCATAACATGATAACATGAACCAAATGATCATCCCAAACTTGCATAACATAACTTGCATATCATATGACAAACTTGCATATCAAACTTGCATAACATAACTTGCATATCATATGACAAACTTGCATATCAAACTTGCATAACATAACTTGATAAACTTGCATTTCATAGCATAGTAAACTTGCATATAAACTTGCATATCATACATGATAAACTTGCATATCATAGCATAGTAAACTTGCATATCATACATTTAACTTTAGAGTTTAAGTATGAAAGTAGAATAGGGCTTACAATGCTTAAGAAGTCACAAAAATATGACAAAGCCCTTATGAAATCAATCAAACCCAAAATGCAAGCTCTAACATAAAAACCCTTGAGCCAAAATGATCAAAACTCTTTCTTTATGATGCAAATATAGAAACTTGACTTGAATGCAAGCTAATGATGCTCATACAAGTTTGAAAACACTTGTATGCATGGAAAATCACTTAGAAATTTATTTAGGAATTGTATGAAGAGAGTGGAGGCCACGAGAGGATTGATTTTGCCATAGTTTAGTTGTAGGATAGATTAATGATGATTTAGGGCTAGGTTAGGGCCTTATTTATAGATTAGGCAAGTGTTTTAGGCCATAGGATTAAACCCTAGTTGCAATCTCAGCCCTTAAAACCGAATCTGGCCCCCAAGCTCAACACAATCTCTAAATGGTGCACCAGGCTAAACAGCCCGGCTGAGCCAAGTCGACAGCCAAGTCGACAGGGCTGTCGACTTGGTCCAACCAAGTCGACTCCCAAGTCGACAGGGCTGTCGACTTGGGTGTTCTGGCGGGAATTTTCCCGCCTGGCCTAAACTGGCCGAAATTTCCAAATTCAAACTTGAATTTGAAATCTGTTTTTACTTTAGATTTTTCTGAAAACTTCGTTGGGCCTTAATCGGGTCATACGGACTCCGATTTTCGAAAACTCGGACTCTATTTTGCGTATTTTTCCTAGACGAACGCAATGGCATAGCCCGTTTCCCTTGATTCAGATTTTAGAATTTAATTTTGCCTCGATTTACATCATTACAGGTTATTGAAAATACGGGTTGTTACAGATTGGATTAGCTATTCTGTGAGAACTTCTCACCTTTAATTTATTTTTCTAGTTGAAATATATACTAGGATGCAGACGGTGTTTAGTAGCACCCGACACCCGTCGTCTACAGACCATGGACGGCTTGTATGCTTGGTTGTTTAATCTTGATGTGTAGTTGATTGTGTGATGTGATGAGAAATGAAATAGAATATTTATATAGTTAAAAATATTTTATAGTGAAAAATAGAATTTTTAACGTGTATATGAATGGAAATAAAAATAAACAAATCGGACGATTTGTTTATATACACACATTTGACTGATATTGATTGGTACGATAAATTTTACACATCGCCCAGCTGCACAAATAAAATCTGTGTTTGATTGTTTGAAAACCCCACACGGGTATTGGGATGATATATGACATACACTAGTCCCAATAATTAGCTGTATGTCGATCAATTGATTGACAGACTGTTATAAGCGTTGAATATTTATATTTGATGCTTATACAGTGCAGAATGCACTTTGGATGATGGTTGATTGTTCATCGTTGTTATTGTATACATGTGTTGTAGAAAATCCATATAATCAACATTATTTGGTAATTGATTGGGCCTCATTCCGTATTCGAAATAGAAATATTTGAAATAGAAATATTTGAAGAAGAAATATTTGAATAGAAATATTTGAAAAGGAAATATTTGAAATAGAATATTTGAAAAAGAAATATTTGAAATAGAAATATTTGAAATAGAATATTTGAAAATAGGAATATATGAAGCCGCATTGATTAGATTGACGCCATTTTGACGTGAACGATATTTATATCGATTCTATTCATTTTATAATGAATATCGAAAGTGATTTCAAAATCTGAATTTTCGAAAAGAAATGACTTCGAATTGAAATTGAATATAAATGAATTCGAATTGAAATTGAATATAAATGAATTCGAATTGAAATTGAATTGAAATCGATTTGAAAAGAATTTAAAACGAATTTATATTGGAATATTCAATTTTGATTTGAAATTGAATATGAAGTTGAAACCGTTTTGAAAATGAATTTAAAACAATTTATAAAGCACGTTTTGAATTGAAATCGACGGAATATATATTATATATATTATATATATAATATATAATGGCCTGAATAGAACGCGCCGCGCCGCGGCAGTTCGCGAATTTCGACCATTGACTTCGAACGGATATTGCGGGAGATCCGACCGTCGGATTCTCCTAAAACCGGAACCGTTGGGTTCGTATCAAAAAGTGCTTTCTCATGAATATTAGAAATTTGAAATCTAACGGTTGGATTTGGAATTATGTCCAAATCAAATTTGGAAAAGGTCGCTGTAAGTGCAGTTCGATGGCCGTTGATGGAAATCGACTGTACGGGCCTTGATAAAATTATTAAAAATAGTAATAATTTGTGTAAAATCATAAGAAATGATTTAGAAAGAATTGGGATGAAAAACTCCATATTTGAAAAGATAAAAATAGATTTTTATCGAAATGAACTAGTTTTGAACTAGAATTATAATTCTATTTATTTTTAAATAAATAAATTGAATTTGAAATGGTTTTGAAAATAACCAGAATTTCCAATGATTGCATTGGAATGGATTTGAATCGAAATTGTCTTCGGAATATTTCGATGTTGGATTTCGTGATTATACAGATGTTGTTATGGAAATTTGAAAGATATAGATATATATATCGTTATTTCCAATACGATATTTGTTGGTAGTAGAATTTGATATTGAATATAAGCCGGGATATTTTCTATTCAGAGCTTTGTATTTAATATCAAATGTGATTTGGGTTTGTCGTGAATGATGTCTTGACTAACACTGTTCTTGAACCCAGTTGAGAAAAGATTAAATCTTTTTATTTAGATATAATGAAGTGTACCAATTAAATAATATTTAATTGAAATTGAATTGATATTGATTTTTGGGTTTATCGTGGACAGTGTTTTAAATAACACTCGTTCTTTAACCCGATAATTAATGGAATGTGGTTTTGGGTTTATCGTGAACCTTGTTTTAAATGACACTAATTCTTTAACCCAGTTAACGACAAAAACTAAGGGGAGTTTTAATGAATCTTTAATTAGATTGAAAAGATCGAGAATGGAGTATCACCAGTTTTACTCCAGGCGATAGTTAAATCTTTAATTAGATTTGAACGTGAAATAGTAATTGAATTTACCGATAATACCGTGGTGTTAGATATGAAGTATTACCAGTTTTACTTCATGGGATGAATAGGTTGGGATTGGGAAATTAAAACAAATGATTACATCGTTAAGGTTCGTTAATCCCGACTAGTTGAATCGAAATTCAAAAGAAGATTAAATAATAGATTCAAGGAATTTATCTTTGATAAAATTTATGGGAACCTTTCCCTATGAATGTGAAATTTTGAAACTAACTGTCTGTTAGCTAAGCAGAATGGTTTCCTGGATATTGATCTGATGTTGGTTTGGGCCTTCGGGGTTAATATTTGGGGAATTATTCTCTTGTTAATTTACGGTTAGTGACTGATGAATTGGAATGAGGCGTATGTTGTGTTTGTATAACACATGTTTATTATATACGCGAGTTATTCGGGAAGACCGGGTTTATCCCATTCTGAATAACTGAAACGACGATAAGTCGAAGATGAAGACGGTGGTCGAAGACCGGAGGTCTTCACGTCGTTTGGGTGATTACTGATGATCTTGATTGGGATGTACATCCAAGAAGATGGAAACAGTTGGTGATCGTCCAGACGTACTTGGAGATCGATGGATATGCGGGGTACTAGGTGCCTCCGGATTTGTTCAGACCCAGAACGGACTTGTAAATGGACTGTGTGTCTGACATTGGATTTTAGTCTGTGTGATTGATTTCTATTAAATATATATCTGTTTGGCGGTGGAGTATTTATTCTCTTGCTTAACGCCCTTCTCTGAGACGTACGCGCTCAGGGGTTATATATTGATGGATATCAAACGCATGGAGTGAATTGCCTGTGTGGCATGCCTAAGTGGCAAATGATCAAGGCTTATGTTGAAAAGCAAAGTCTTGTGGATGATGATCAAAGCAAGGCCTGTGTGGCATAGCTTTGTGTAGCGTTGATTCGCGAGCCTCACACCCCGGTTGTGAACCAAAAACGGGAGAGGACATCAGGGAGGGCATGCGTTTCTTTCTAGCTAGGGTGGTGTCAGTGACCTGCCAGCCCTGACATTTATATACTTTTCACCTGTGTGGTTGTTGCTGTTGCGAGGCGCCTCGGTTAGATCGGACGATTCGGGTCCGATGGAGCCATTCGTTGGCTCATTTACGCCCCAAAGCGCGGGGAAACGCATGTTCAGGCATTTTAATCCACATCAGTGGACCGGCCCTGACGATCCAAGGGTCACTCGAGCTCTGATCCTGAGGGGCGGGCTAGAGCGTCTCGAATCGGTTGAGGACTATCTTTTGCCTCAGTTCATAGATGGAAATCCAATTTCCAAATACGTGACATTTGCGGTTTTATTTGTAGAGCCTAGTATGGCGACATAGTGGGATGGGGCGCTTATGCCGTCTATGATTGATACTTATGATTTGAAGTTGTTTATATACTATGCACTTATAATAGTATCAAATGATTTGTTTTAAACGTATCAAGCATTCTTGGCTATTATAAGGTAAAAACCCTATCCTCCGGCTTGCGTTGCATTGTGTGATGGGAACTGGGTCTTATAATAGCTTCATTTTTCCTTATTTAGCATTGCGCTGTTTGTTTTATGCACTGGTGTTTTTGGGAGGAAACCCGTTCCGTGTTATACGGCGTAGTCCCTTGATTTGCCTAACTTTAAAATAAAGATTAATAACTGTTTTAGTTCTCACACCAGTCACATGACTGACCTGGAGTTTATTGTTTTAACCTAAACTCTGGGTGCCCTTATTTTGACACGGGCAGCTAGTAGTTTTGGTTTTGCAGATTTATATTCACAGGATCCTGGTACAGCTGGAACGATATCCGGAAAGCTTTGTATCCGTATATCTCCTTCAGTTGTGTATTGTATTATTTTCTGCTGCTATGTATTTAAAGGTATTGTAATCTCTGATATTTCTGTGTTATATTCATTTGTACTCTGTATATTCTTGTAATCTGATGCATTGTTGTAATTAACAATGAAATGTTCTCCCGTCTGCGTTCTGTTGTGGCTTGTTCTCGACTCAATCCGCTCTTCCTCATCTCTTCGGAGACCGGGGAAGTTCGGGTCGTTTCAGCATGGTATCAGAGCTTTGGTTTACAAAGCAGAGAACAAGGCACATTAGAACCATACGAAAGAATTCATCAGATATTGGATTAGTAATATCCAATTAGAATGACTCGTTAGAGATGGGATCAGTAGCATCCTAGAACGAGTGTGAAGAGTATATTTTTAAAATAAAACCAAATTTTGTTTTGAAAATTTAAATCAACTATTCGTATTTGATTATTTATTTATATGAATTTGGACAATCCAATATATAAAGATTTTGCATATATGTCTTGCAAACGTGTATTCGAAGTTTTAATATACTGGGTAGTTATAGAATCATACTCTAGTGCCCGGGGATAATTCTGGTGATGGGGCACTGTCGCCAGTATTTATCTTCGAGTTACGAAAGTGAGATTTCTATAAATTTCCTATTGACTGGTGTGAGAACCAAAATTAGATAGGGCTTATTGTTGTGATTTTGCATCAAAAATCTGATTTTTGACTATATATCAAAGTTATGCATTTGAAAAGCTAATCAACAAATTGATTGATGGTTGTGTTGTTGATTATTTGTTGATTAATTAATTTTTTTAACCATTTAGCCAATTGAACCAAATAGTGAATTGTATTGAAATTTGGTCGCATTTTCTTGCATATACATGTACTTACATTGAACAGGTCATAGCAAAGAGGCTAGAGCAGAAGAATAAAATTGTTTGCCCGACAAATAGGTACATGTTTATCATAATTTACTGTTTTGTTTGGGTGATGATGATTTTATGAGCCGATTGGCTAGCCGCTTGGCTTTTTCTTTTTCTTTTTGAGATCAGAAGGCCTGTATGGCAATTTCAGGATTTTCCCGTGGCTCCCGGTGCAGGGGAGGTTATGGCGAAATTTTTCGAAAATTTAGGGTGTTAGCCAAATTTTTGAAAAATTTGAAAAGTTCTTAGAAACTGAAAAGTTGAAGAACTTAAGCCGTAGTGAAAACAATGGAAGTTGAGTTGATTTGTGAAACCACTTTCGGCTTTGTTCCTTTTCGAGGGCAAAAAGTTTTAAGTGGGGGAGATTGTAATAACCCGGAAATCTGGGCCAGTTTAAAATTTTTATTTTGGAAATTTTAGCGAATTTTGATTATTTAAAATGAATTATTTTAAATAATAACGACGAGAAATTTATTTTGAATAGAATTCGAACGTATATATTCGTTTGAATCTACGATAGAATATAATTATTTATATATAATTATAAATAGAATTGAAAATGGCGTGGTAGTTCGATAATTCGATTTCAAACTTCAATTGAACATACCAGGTGCAAAATAAACCGGATTTTAGTGAAACCAAAAATAATGGAATCTAATTGTGAATATCTTTCCAACAAATCCGAAAAATCAAAATTTCATAGCGGGAATCAAAAGATATGTCCAGTTGAAAATTCTGAATAGTCGCTATGGAATTCAGGCCCTTAAAAATTGAGATTTTGCAAACGACCTCGGATTTCGACGAAACCACTTTTGTTGGATCCGTGATGTAAAGTTATTGCTAGGTTTCAAATTTCATAATTTTTCGAATCAATATGTGAGCGTGGCAAAAGAAAACGCGTTTGACCAGTTTTAGTTGATTTTAATCGACTGGAAAATGGCCATTTTTCAAACGGTCTCAGAATTCGACGAAACTAGTTTCTTTAGGACCGTATCGTCAATACGAAGCTAGAAAATATTTTTCGGGGATTTTTCGAGTTAGTATGTGACCCCAGTAAATTGAAATGCGTGTTCAAATTTAATATATAGAGGTATATGTTGGTTTTGACGAAAACTAATCGAAACAGTCGAATCAGCCTACGATACATATCCCATTGTGTTCGGAATGGGGGTAATTAGGTATGGATGACAGGCGGTGGGCCTCGTTTCGAGGTCGGAAATAAAAGTTGCTCTTTGAAAATAATAACATAATAATATATAATATATAAATTATATATAACCCTCTATTCTCCTTCTCTCTCTTCCTTCAGTTCGATTCAGGAAAAAAAAAGAAAAAAAAAACGAAATCGCGCCCCGTCGTTGCAGCGCCGCCCAAGCCACCGCCCCCCCCCCCTTCGCCTGGCGCCGCCGCTGGCCACTCCAGCACGCACTCCGATGACCTCAGCTCCTCCCCCTTCCACTGTTCGAACCCCCGAAACCCTAGAAACCCCATCACCCAAAAGTCGCCGCCTCCACTGCTTGAACCCGACGCCGGAGCTCCACCAGCGCCGCCACCTCGATGCCGAAACCCACCTCTTCCTCCCTCTTTAAAATGTAAGCCTTTGATTTTTTGTTTTTGTTTTAGTTCATAAAAATATGATTTTCATTTTAGCTTTTTAAAGTGTATATTTTTAGTTAAGAAAAAACCATAATTTTTCTAGAAGAAAGAATAAATTTTTAATAGAGGTTGAATTTTTATAATGTCAAAGATTGAATTTTTATAATATTAAAGACGAGATTTTTATAAAATAGAAGTAATAAAAATATGATTTTTATATTAGAGAAGTAATAAAAATATGATTTTTATATAGTAGAGATAATAAAAATATGATTTTTATAGGATAGAGAATATAAAAATTCGATTTTTATATATTGAATAGCATAGTAAAAATTCGATTTTTATATATTGAATAGCAAAGTAAAAATTCGATTTTTATATATTGAATAGCGAAGTAAAAATTCGATTTTTATATATTGAATAGCGAAGTAAAAATTCGATTTTTATACATTGAATAGCAAAATAAAAATTCGAATTTTATATATCGAATAGCGAAGTAAAAATGTGATTTTTACATATGTAGAGGATACGGGCAAAGAAAGTGATGAAAGATGAAACGACGAAGATTTCTGCATAAGAAGAGTCGTGGGATTGGATTAGCTATTCTGTGAGAACTTCTCACATTTAATTTATTTTTCTAGTTGAAATATATACTAGGATGCAGACGGTGTTTAGTAGCACCCGACACCCGTCGTTAGGGGTGGGCATAAATGGACCGCTAAACGGAAACCGCCCGACCCAAACCGAAGAAATGGTGCGGAAAACCGCTCCGTTTTTTTAATCTAAACCGAATATACAAAACCGATCCGAACCGTTTCTATACGGTCCGGTTGTGGTTTGAAGGGTGAAACCGGCCGTATTAAACCGGACAGAATTGCTTTGCAAGAAAAATTATCTACAGCCTATTTGCTCTATTCAATGTAATTGTTAACAGCGAGACAGCAACCCAACATTTATTTTTATTCACATCCCAAGCCCACTTACTGAGTATTCACGGTCTTGACTCTTATCTTCTAGTCAAAAACCCAATTGTTCACTTCATTTCTGTATTACTTCTACTAATTAAGTTGATCGAGAGACATGCTCCTGAGGTACTGTACTGCTGCTACAAAATGCATAGAATATTGATTCCCTTCCTTGTGTCCATACGGTAACTGTGACTCTCTCATTTGTGCAATGATACGTGTCCAACATGATCGTTTCCACCTTAGAATGGTAGCAGCAGGATGCCTTTTCTGTCTTATATATTAAAATGGTGTATTATGTTGCATTAGGATGCCTTTCTACCTTAGAATGTCTGCATCTTTTTGGAGTCAGTGGACTATTTTAGATTGTTGTTTTCATATACTGTGTTGGCTTTATAAGCTGTTGCAGTAAGAGTGTGTTGGCATTACCCGATTGCATTTGTATAGAGATGTATGTTTCAAAATCAAACCGGACCGAACCGAATGCACTTGAAACCGAAACCGAACCGAAGTAAAATATAGCATTACGGTCCTCATTTTCGTTTAACCGTATGTTGCGGGCCGGTAACGGTTTGAGCTTCAAACCGGACTGAACCGACCCGCGCCCACCGCTACTCGTCGTCCACAGACCATGGACAACTTGTATGCTTGGTTGTTTAATCTTGATGTGTAGTTGATTGTGTGATGTGATGAGAAATGAAATAAAATATTTATATAATTAAAAATATTTTATAGTGAAAAATAGAATTTTTAACGTGTATATGAATGGAAATAAAAATAAACAAATCGGAAGATTTGTTTATATACACACATTTGACTGATATTGATTGGTACGATAAATTTTACACATCGCCCAGCTGCACAAATAAAATCTGTGTTTGATTGTTTGAAAACCCCACACAGGTATTGGGATGATATATGACATACACTAGTGCCAATAATTAGCTGTATGTCGATCGATTGATTGACAGACTGTTATAAGCGTTGAATATTTATATTTAATGCTTATACAGTGTAGAATGCACTTTGGATGATGGTTGACTGTTCATCGTTGTTATTGTATACATGTGTTGTAGAAAATCCATATAATCAACATTATATGGTAATTGATTGGGCCTCATTCCATATTCGAAATAGAAATATTTGAAATAGAAATATTTGAAGAAGAAATATTTGAATAGAAATATTTGAAAAGGAAATATTTGAAATAGAATATTTGAAAAAGAAATATTTGAAATAGAAATATTTGAAATAGAATATTTGAAAATAGGAATATATGAAGCCGTATTGATTAGATTGACGCCATTTTGATGTGAACGATATTTATATCGATTCTATTCATTTTATAATGAATATTGAAAGTGATTTCAAAATCTGAATTTTCGAAAAGAAATGACTTCAAATTGAAATTGAATATAAATGAATTCGAATTGAAATTGAATATAAATGAATTCGAATTGAAATCGATTTGAAAAGAATTTAAAACGAATTTATATTGGAATATTCAATTTTGATTTGAAATTGAATATGAAGTTGAAACCGTTTTGAAAATGAATTTAAAACGATTTATAAAGCACGTTTTGAATTGAAATCGACGGAATATATATTATATATGTTATATATATATAATATATAATGGCCTGAACAGAACGCGCCGCGCCACGACAGTTCGCGAATTTCGACCATTGACTTCGAACAGATATTGCGGGAGATCCGACCGTCGGATTCTCCTGAAACCGGAACCGTTGGGTTCGTATCGAAAAGAGCTTTCTCATGAATATTAGAAATTTGAAATCTAACGGTTGGATTTGGAATTATGTCCAATCAAATTTGGAAAAGGTCGCTGTAAGTGCAGTTCGATGGTCGTTGATGGAAATTGACTGTACGGGCCTTGATAAAATTATTAAAAATAGTAATAATTTGTGTAAAATCATAAGAAATGATTTAGAAAGAATTGGGATGAAAAACTCCATATTTGAAAAGATAAAAATAGATTTTTATCGAAATGAACTAGTTTTGAACTAGAATTATAATTCTATTTATTTTTAAATAAATAAATTGAATTTGAAATGGTTTTGAAAATAACCAGAATTTCCAATGATTGCATTGGAATGGATTTGAATCGAAATTGTCTTCGGAATATTTCGATGTTGGATTTCGTGATTATACAGATGTTGTTATGGAAATTTGAAAGATATAGATATATATATCGTTATTTCCAATACGATATTTGTTGGTCGTAGAATTTGATATTGAATATAAGCCGGGATATTTTCTATTCAGAGCCTTGTACTTAATATCAAATGTGATTTGGGTTTGTCGTGAATGATGTCTTGACTAACACTGTTCTTGAACCCAGTTGAGAAAAGATTAAATCTTTTTATTTAGATTTAATGAAGTGTACCAATTAAATAATATTTAATTGAAATTGAATTGATATTGATTTTTGGGTTTATCGTGGACAGTGTTTTAAATAACACTCGTTCTTTAACCCGATAATTAATGGAATGTGGTTTTGGGTTTATCGTGAACCGTGTTTTAAATGACACTAATTCTTTAACCCAGTTAACGACTAAAACTAAGGGGAGTTTTAATGAATCTTTAATTAGATTGAAAAGATCGAGAATGGAGTATCACCAGTTTTACTCCAGGCGATAGTTAAATCTTTAATTAGATTTGAACGTGAAATAGTAATTGAATTTACCGATAACACCGTGGTGTTAGATATGAAATATTACCAGTTTTACTTCATGGGATGAATAGGTTGGGATTGGGAAATTAAAACAAATGATTACTTCGGTAAGGTTCGTTAATCCTGACTAGTTGAATCGAAATTCAAAAGAAGATTAAAGAATAGATTCAAGGAATTTATCTTTGATAAAATTTATTGGAACCTTTCCCTATGAATGTGAAATTTTGAAACTAACCGTCGGTTAGCTAAGCAGAATGGTTTCCTGGATATTGATCTGATGTTGGTTTGGGCCTTCGGGGTCAATATTTGGGGAATTATTCTCTTGTTAATTTACGGTTAGTGACTGATGAATTGGAATGAGGCGTATGTTATGTTTGTGTAACACATGTTTATTATATACACGAGTTTTTCGGGAAGACCGAGTTTATCCCATTCTGAATAACTGATACGACGATAAGTCGAAGATGAAGACGGTGGTCGAAGACCGGAGGTCTTCACGTCGTTTGGGTGATTACTGATGATCTTGATTGGGATGTACACCCAAGAAGATGGAAACAGTTGGTGATCGTCCAGACGTACTTGGAGATCGATGGATATGCGGGGTACTAGGTGCCTCCGGATTCATTCAGACCCAGAACGGACTTGTAAATGGACTGTGTGTCTGACATTGGATTTTAGTCTGTGTGATTGATTTCTATTAAATATATATCTGTTTGGCGGCGGAGAATTTATTCTCTTGCTTAACGCCCTTCTCTGAGACGTACGCGCTCAGGGGTTATATATTGATGGATATCAAACGCATGGAGCGAATTGCCTGTGTGGCATGCCTAAGTGGCAAATGATCAAGGCTTCTATTGAAAAGCAAAGTCATGCGGATGATGATCAAAGCAAGGCATGTGTGGCATAGCTTTGTGTAGCGTTGATTCGCGAGCCTCACACCCCGGTTGTGAACCAAAAACGGGAGAGGACATCAGGGAGGGCATGCGTTTCTTTCTAGCTAGGGTGGTGTCAGTGACCTACCAGCCCTGACATTTATATACTTTTCACCTGTGTGGTTGTTGCTGTTGCGAGGCGCCTCGGTTAGATCGGACGATCCGGGTCCGATGGAGCCATTCGTTGGCTCATTTATGCCCCAAAGGGCGGGGAAACGCATGTTCAGGCATTTTAATCCACATAGGTGGACCGATCCTGAAGATCCAAGGGTCACTCGAGCTCTGATCCTGAGGGGCGGGCTAGAGCGTCTCGAATCGGTTGAGGACTATCTTTTGCCTCGGTTCATAGATGGAAATCCAATTTCCAAATACGTGACATTTGCGGTTTTATTTGTAGAGCCTAGTATGGCGACATAGTGGGATGGGGCGCTTATGCCGTCTATGATTGATACTTATGATTTGAAGTTGTTTATACACTATGCACTTATAATAGTATCAAATGATTTGTTTTAAACGTATCAAGCATTCTTGGCTATTATAAGGTAAAAACCCTATCCTCCGGCTTGCGTTGCATTGTTTGATGGGAACTGGGTCTTATAATAGCTTCATTTTTCCTTATTTAGCATTGCGCTGTTTGTTTTATGCACTGGTGTTCTTGGGAGGAAACCCGTTCCGTGTTATACGGCGTGGTCCCTTGATTTACCTAACTTTAAAATAAAGATTAATAACTGTTTTAGTTCTCACACCAATCACATGACTGACCTGGAGTTTATTGTTTTAACCTAAACTCGGGGTGCCCTTATTTTGACACGGGCAGCTAGTAGTTTTGGTTTTGCAGATTTATATTCACAGGATCCTGGTACAGCTGGAACGATATCCGGAAATCTTTGTATCCGTATATCTCCTTCAGTTGTGTATTGTATTATTTTCCGCTGCTATGTATTTAAAGGTATTGTAATCTCTGATATTTCTATGTTATATTCATTTGTACTCTGTATATTCTTGTAATCTGATGCATTGTTGTAATTAACAATGAAATGTTCTCCCGTCTGCGTTATGTTGTGGCTTGTTCTCGACTCAATCCGCTCTTCCTCATCTCTTCGGAGACCGGGGAAGTTCGGGTCGTTTCATAATATCAATGGGTCATACGTATGAAGATTTCTGGATGGATTGCCTTCACCATCTCTTCCGTCTCCATGTACAATCGTCATCATCCTTACTCCATTGTACCTTGACTAGCTTAACTGTCTTCTTCCTAAGCTGTTTCGTGTCATTCCCCACAACGCGAAGCAGCTTATTATGTTTCATAACTAAGGTCTCTACTTTTAGGTCTTCATACTGCACTGGAGATACCACCACATTCGAATCATGCACACACTTTTAAAGAAACAACACATGGTAAACATTATGCACACTTGACAACTTCTTGGGTAACTCCAACCTATACGAGAGCTTTCCAATTCGCTCGACTATTGAAAGTGGTCTAA
Organism: Allium sativum; assembly: GCA_030737875.1. Lineage (NCBI taxonomy): Eukaryota > Viridiplantae > Streptophyta > Magnoliopsida > Asparagales > Amaryllidaceae > Allium > Allium sativum. The sequence continues at coordinate 650,230,118 of CM060923.1, forward strand.
CAAACCTAGGAGATAACATTTCTTTACTTCTGAATCTAACCACATGCTTTAACAATGAAATCTTTATGAAAACCATGTCGCCAACATCGAATTCCAAATCTTTTCGATGATTTAACTCTTCTGACGATCTTGGGTTGCCTTCATTCGCTGTCGAATGATCTCGATACAATCCGGTGTCTTTCTGATCATCTTTGGCTCAAGTATCAACTTATCTCTAGTTTCTAACCAACAGGCTGGAAAATTACACGGTCTACGATGCAATGCCTCGTATGGTGCCATCACAATGCTCAACTGGGAGATGTTATTATATGCAAACTCAACTAAATGTGGATAGTATTCCCATGATCCTCCGAATTCCAATACACAAGCCCTCAAGAGATCTTCCAAAACTCGGTTAACCCTTTCGGTTTGACCATCAGTTTGGGGATGATAAGATGTACTTAAACATAACTCCATTCCTAAAGCTTCATGCAAGCTCTTCCAAAATCAACTCGTAAACAACGGATCTTGATCACTCACTATGCTCTTTGGGATATCATGGAATTGAACTATCCATTTCATATAAAGCTCAGCCAACTTTGATGTTGTCCTAGTCGATTTGACAGGAATAAACCTTGCACTTTTGGTCAAACAGTCCACTATGACCCAAATTCCCTCATTTCATGCCCTGGTACTAGGTAGTCCATCGATAAAATCCATTGACATATGCTTCCACTTCCTCGTTGGAACTACCAATGGCTGAAGCAATCCACTCGGCTTCTTCTATTCAACTTTCACCAACTAATAGTTCATATAATTTGAAATGATCTTTCCAATATCTCTCTTCATCCCTCCCCAATAGTAAGCTCGCTTCATGTCCTGATATATCTTATTACCATCAGGATGAATCATCAACTTTGATTGATGGCATTCCTTCAAAACCTCATCTATTAATCTGTAGATATCAGGAACAACCAGTTGCCTCATTTTCCGAAGCCAACCTTCTCAATCGACCTCGAACTCTTTATCCTCTAGTTCCAGCTTCTAGACGATCTCAACAAGCTTTGCATCACGCTTTCGGATCTTGCCAATCCTTTCGATGAGATTAGGTTTATTGATAAGCTTGCTAACATTTCAAGTTCAAACTCACATCGTGGTCCAAAATCAAATCCTGCCAAGTACTCGAGGCTCTTCCCTTCTAAAAACATCGCTCCCAAACATGCATGTCTTCGACTTAACGCATCAGCCACTGCATTACCTTTACTAGGAATATAGGCTATACCAAAATCATACGATGCTAGAAAATCTAGCCATCGCAGCTGGCGAAGATTTAGATCCTTTTGGAAGAAAAGAAACTTCAATGACTTGTGATCCATGAACAACTCTAATTGAACTCCAACAGGTAATGTCTCCACATCTTCAGCGCAAACACGATCGCCGCCAACTCCAAATCATGAGCTGGATAATTCCTTTCATGCAGCTTCAGTTGTCGACTAGCGTAGGCCATAACTTTATCCTTATACATTAGCACTGATCCAAGTCCAATACCACATGCATCAGTGTATACCACCGTCTCTCCATTCCCACTTGGAATGGTTAAAACGGGAGCACTCGTCAGTCTCTCATTCAGGATTCCAAAAGCTTGCTCACACTTTGCATCTCATGTGAACACTTGGTTCTTCTTCGTAATTCCTATTAATGGTGTAGTTATCTTGGAGAAATCCTTGATAAACCGTTGGCAATAACCTGCCAATCCAAGGAAACTTCTCACATTCTTCGCATTATTAGATCTATCCCAGTCCTGGATTGCTTCCACCTTAGCGGGGTCAACCGCTTTTCCATTCCCAAAAACAACATGGCCTAAGAACCTCACTTCACTCTTCCAAAAGTGACACTTCGAAAAATTAGCTCTCCGCTGATGCTTTCGCAAGATTTCCAAAACCATACTCAAGTGCGTCTTATGGTCTTCCTCATTCCGAGAGTAAACCAAAATATCATCCATGAACACAAGCACTAAATTGTTCAACTGATCTCTGAAAACCCTATTCATAACATCCACAAAACACGCTGGCGCATTAGTCAACCTGAATGGCATCATGAACCATTCGAATAAAATGATTGGTATCCTAAAAGAGGCCTTTGGCACACTATCCTTTTCCACCCTCAACTGGTGGAATCCCGTTGCCAAATCTATTTGAGAAAATACCTTCGCTTTGTGAAGTTGATAGAAAAATTCATCAATCCTCGGCAGCGGATACTTATTCATCTTGATCACCTTGTTCAGCTCACGACAGTCCACCCACAAACTCAACGAGCCATCTGCCTGGGCTGCAAACACAACCAGTGCCTACTATTCAGAAACATTTCTCCAAATGAATCCTTTTCCCAAAAGGTCTCGTAATGGCACCTCTAACTCCTGCTGTTCCTTGGGCGCCATCCGCCTAAGAGGCATGACGACAGGTCTAGCACATTCGACCAAATCAATCCTGAAATCAATCTCTCGATGTGGAGGCAACCCTTTGACCTTGTTAATGACATCCTAAAATTCATTTGCGATCGGCACTAATGACAAGTCTTCATGTGGAATCACAAGCGAATATAAATAGCTCACGAAGACCCCGTCTTTGGGCTTACATCAAATTAAACCTTTTTCCCTTCCACATCCTAGGCTCTCACCTCAAGCTTCAAGCAACTCAATCTTGCTGCATGCCTCTTGAGCCAGTCCTTAACCAAAATAATCCCAAACCCAGCGAAGTTCAAAACAAAACAATTACATAAAAAGAAGCAACCATCACCCGACAACACTAGACAACGACGTATCATACATAAACTGGACGAACCCCCAACTGGATTAGTCACGATCAATGGTTTATCACACATCTCGGGTCCCAAACCCAATCAACAAACAATCTCATTACAAATAAATCAATGCGATGCTACAGTATCAAACAACTCGAATTGACACATCCCAAAAAAAAAGAGTACCTTGGACGATAACACCCTTTCCCATTTCCTCTGCAGTAGGAACCCTCGAACATGCTGGCACAATTTCAAAATCATATGCCTTTACAACCTGAATTCCATTTGCTGGTTCTGGATAGTCCTTCTTGAGATACCCAGGCTTGCCAAAGATCTTTCAACCTTTGATTTCTTACAATCCTTGGAATAATGGCCCTTCTACTGGAAGCTAAATCAAACCACCTCGCTTTTCTGCTTCTTCTGGACATCCTTGCCTTTCTGTTGTTGCTGCTTCCTCTTTTTGTTGTTTCCAGCCTACTTTGGTTTCTGTTCTTCCTTAGCCGCAACAATAGGCTCTTTCATAGGAAACAGACTTTCATGCCTCGAAACCTACTCGACAATCTTCTCATAAGTGTCATCTAGATGATGAACAAGTTGATTCCCAAGATATTCGTCCAACCCATGCCAAACTTCTCGTTCTTTTGTTAAGGAGTATTTGCATATGAACGAGCATACTTCGACAAAGCGTCGAAGTCAGAAACATAATCAAGCATTGGTCAACCATTATGCTTAAGCTCGACAGACCTCTTAGACATAATAGACATCTACACAGTAGAGATAAACTTTTCCTCGAACTTGACTTGGAACTGCTCCAATGAAATATCATCTTCAGGAGTCTCAAGAGTGATAGAGTTCCACCAGGTCATGGCGCTGCCCTCCTGCTGTCTCGATGTAAGCTTCCTCTTGGTTGCATCATCAATGCCCAAGTCTTTAAAGATCCGAATGAAAGTATCTAGCCATCTTTGAGCCATTTCAGTCGGCTTTGTTCCCTTGAACTGCTTTTCGACTAGAGATATGAAGTCTTTACACAGCTTCGCAAAATCCACAGCCATAGGAACTTGCACACAAACTCCTACATCTATCGCGGCTGTCTCTAGAGCGGGGTCGTCCTCATGATTGATGCCGCCATGGCCTCAAACATAGTTGGGTAGTCTGGTATACCTCCATTTCCCCTTCCAGGCACAGTCTCCTCCTTAGCAGTGGGTCTCGATGTTCTTTAACTCATTCTAAATCTAAAAAAAATGATTATACCATACTGGAGAAAAACAAATGGAGTTTGAACACTACTATACTATATACCACCATATAGTATACATCCATCAGAAATCTACAAATACATCTCTCTTACGTAATTACGTCTTCGAACTTTGGTTAAAACCTATAATCATAGCCCTGAATGTGACGATCGCTCGTAACTCCTGCACTCAACAAAGGAAACAATGCACTGAAAGATGTGCTAGGAAGCCATGGACGACCATCAAGGTATGATAACACAAGCGGAACCTGTCATATAACTCACGGCGCAAGTACAAAGTATAATAAAATAAATATAGCAGGCAATAACAGTGAAGCATATTTAAGCAGAAACTTGAACTTTCTTAATAGTTAGAAAGAATATCCATACACCCTTGGATAACAAAATCAGTGTCTTTAAAAATTGGTCTCACTACAATGTTGGAGAATGGAGTTTTGATGACAACAACCTTATTTCAATATTAATTGATTATTAAATATATACTAACACTTTTGTACAGAATATATATATATATACATATAAGAAGGATTTATATACAGGGAATATTACTCAAGACTATACAGTTTAAAGATATTATAGATTCGGTATTCAGAGAAATTTCAAGACCCATGTGTATTGAAGATTTTAAAAGTTCAAGATTAATACAGTTATAAAGTCTATATTATGTAAGGCACTAATGTCACTCTAGGTTCAAATTCAAGTTCGAATTCTGATTTTCAAATTCTGTTTTCAAATTATATCTTTAATCCTCTCAATTTTATTTTCTATCTTTTCTACTTTACTTTTGTTTCCAAACTTAAGTTTTATATATTTATATTCTTATATTTTATATAGTTTTAAACTTTATAATTTAATAAATATGTTTATATAGTTCATATTTGTGTCTTCATATGATTTTCTATTTTACAATATTAATTTATGACACTTTATATTAATTCAAGAATTTCCAGAATTATATTTATATCAAAACACTTGAAAAATGCTCAAAAATTAAATTTACACCAAGCATATGTCGACATATATAAAACACTATGTCGACATATAACTGTCACTTTTTTAATTTTGAAAGGAAGTATATTTTCACTAATTGTGACTGCTATGAAGCGTTGCAACCTTTCGCACAGTATAAAAAGGGCTTGAATTCGAATTTTTAATCATCTCTTCTTCTCCACTTTCACTCTACTTCGTTACACCATTAGTTCTTATCATTTTTATGATTGCTACACCAGTACTCTACCAAATTCAATTTTGTTTTTACTAGTCTTCTTCTCTCTACACTCCCTACTTATTACTATCTGAATCAAGTGCTACTGAAGAGATATAGGTTTGTTTGTTATTATTTTGGTTGTATTTGGGGAAACAGTGGTATCCCTTGTAGCCGTGAAATCAAGGACGGATAATCAGTGGTATCCCTTGTAGTCGTGAAATCAAGGAGGCTGGAATCGTTGGTATCCCTAGTAATTATGAAATCAAGAAGGTTGTAATCGGATTATGATATAGTATTAAAACTCTACGCAATCCAGCGTTACGTGATTGGATGTAGGAGCAATCTGAACCAGTATAAAATCCGGTGTGTTCTTTCCTTTTCACATTTTTATTTCTATTTATTTTGCATCTGTATTTGATTCTGTGTCGGTGTTTATTACTATGGTGTTTCATTCATATAGTTTATCACATATATATTAGATTTTATATAAATTCTCAAAAACACTATTCTCCCCCCTTTAGTGTTTGTTTTTCCTTAATGACCCTTTCCGCAATCCCTAACAATTGGTATCAAAGAAAGGTCTTTCAAAAAGTTCATAATCTTATTTCCAAAATAGTGATAATGGCAACCAACACTGGTAGCAATAATAATTTTTTTGTAGAGGGTCAGTCCACCATTAGACCACCGCTGTTTAATGGTAGTAATTATTCATATTGGGCATGTAGAATGAAAATATATTTATAGTCAGTAAGATTAGACACATGGAATAGTACACAAAATGAATTTGTTGAACCCACAACTGCTTTTGCACAATGGACAAATAAACAAAAGGCAGCACAAAGCAATTCTAAATCCATGAATATGTTATCCTGTTTCATTATATAGGAATGATTTTAATAGAGTCTCAGTATGTAAACCTGCTTATGAAATTTGGAGAACTTTACAAGCTACTCATGAAGGAACTAGTAAAATTAGACAAATTAAAATAGTAGTGTTAGTTAATCTGTTTGAGTTATTCAAAATGAATGAGAATGAATCTATTTCCTATATGTATTACATATTTCAAGAGATAGTGCATTTATTAACAGCACTTGTAAAAACTTATTCTGAAGAAGATCAAGTTAGAAAAATATTGAGTTCATTAACTCCAAAATGGGATTAGAAAAATTTGGCAATTGAAAAAACCAATAATGTCAATGAAATGAAAATTGAGGAGTTAATCGGAATTTTGATGTCTTATGAAGTCCAACTACAGAAAAAAAAAGAAAACATATCAACTGAAAAGAAATGTATTGCATTAAAAGCAATAGCAAATGATTCTGACTCGAGTAGTGAAGATGATTGACAAATCAGTTTAGAGGATTTCTGAGATATAGAAAGAAGATTTATAATCGAGGAAGTTCAAGAAGTAATGGCGGTCGATGTTATGACTGCAACGAACCAGGCCATATAAAGAAAATGTGTCCATATCCAGGCAAATCGACTCAACAAACAGACAACAGAAATTCGTCAAGAAAGAGAAAGAAAGCATATGCGGAAACATTAGATGATTCCAATTCATTATCAAGTGATGAAGAACCAGAAATCGAAAATATAAATATATGCTTTATGATAATTAAGTATTCAAAAAATTTCGAAGAAAAGTATTTAAAAACATGGTACGCCTTAATTAATTTCTAATTTTATTTGGTTGAATTGTTGCTTTGTTTTTTTGCTTTGATTTGAATTAAAAAAAAATTAAACTTGAAATTTGAACTTTTAAATTGATAATAATAATAATAATAATAATAACAATAATAATAATAAATAATAAATTAATAAAATAAATTGTTTATATATTTATTAGGATTAGAATTATTTCATTAAACCTGAAATATAATCGATAATATAGATTTCCATTCACAAAATTTTAATTTCTTTGAAAGTAGGCATACATGTCAATATAAAAATATGTCTATGTCAACATATCTGACCAGTTTTGAAATTCAAATTTTGAATTTCAAAGGTTTAAACTTTCGAACTTCCCTCCAACTTTACACCAACTCCCAAGGTTTGAAAAGGTATCATTTTAATTTGAAAAGTTGTGCCAATTCAATTCATATCTATTCAATTCATATCCATTCAATTTCTATATATACATCTATTCTTTCTACCTTTCATTCACAACTCAAAATAATACTCTTCATATATATTCTCTTTAAGACTATCAGTTCAATGGCCTCTACTTGTTCATCTCAAAAACTGAAGATAACCAAAACCATCAATGGTTGTCTTTATAATGACAAAGAGGCTATCAAAACCTAAGTTAACTATTTAGCAAGTGCAAAATTTAATACCGGTGCTTTCATCATCTTTAGAAAATTTCCCTCCTATGATCTTACTTCTCTCTTTCATCACAACGAAGTCTTGAGTCTAATTGATTCACATGATAATGACGAAGTGTGTTATCCCAAACTCGTCAAGATGTTCTATGCGAATCTCAATTGCAGATTTTACGAATGCAATGAAAACCAAATTAGGGGTCGTGTTAAAGGCACTCAATTTTTCTCGATGTCGAACTCCTAGGCACTATTCTAAATTGTAGAAGCATAGGCTCGGATTTTTCGGATTTTGCTATCGATGAAATCGATTTGGAAATCTTTCACAACATAATTTGAAGATGGTGCTCCAATGCAGTTCAAAAATCGTTCCTTTCGTCCAAAAAAAAGAATTGTCAACCGTCTACTTCAACATCCCATCACTCCCCGTTCTCGAAATTTCAATAATCCAACTCTCAAAGTACAAAAGGCTCTCTTTGCTATTATGGGTAGCTATATTATCAATTGGGCCGAAATGATATTAAATTAAATTAAACCCATAGAATTATCATCAAGAGAAAACACTCTCTACTATGGTGTTTATCTCATTCGTGTTTTCAAGTACTTTAATGTTGATCTTCAAGGAGAAGAATTTGTACCTAGGAAAGTGTTTGACTCATCAAGCATTCATCTCATGGAAATTCCTCTCATTTTCAAACCGTATGAGACATTCAAAGCTAAACAAGCTCGAATGCGACAAGAACAAGAGCCAATGGAAGTTGAAGAAGAAAAAGAGGCTTCTATAGAAGGTAATGAGTATCTAACCGATACTAAATGCATTTACGAAGAGACAATTATTTAAAATCAAGTGAAAATCATGAAAATTCAAAAGATGCTTAACAAGAAACTTTCCAAAGTGGCCAAATTCATGGTCAAGATAGGAAGAAAGCTTGGAGTCTCGCCTCCCTCATCATCATCAGAAAACTAGTATATCTAGTTTAATCTATCTTTATGTATTAGCTTATATTTCCATTCAAATCTCGTATTTTAGTGTGTCTTGATTAGTTGGATGTATTTGCTTTCTACTAAGTAGTGAATGAAGTTTTACTTATGTTAAAATCATCTTTATGTCTTTGTAAAAACTTTAGAACTAATTATAATATAATAGAGTTCAAAAGAATTAAAAGTTTGAAAAAGTCCAAATGTTTCACTACAGTATGTCGACATACAAATAAGTATATGTCAACATATAACTGCCATATTTTCAAATTGTGTCAAATTATAAAATTAAAATAACTACTCACATCCATTCAAAATCCAATGAATTCCAGACCCTATTTAAACCTATTTCTTCCAGAAAAATTCATTATTCTATATCTCCTTCTTCCTTATTCATTTCTCAATGGAAAATCCTATTCATAACAAAAGTGAAAATCTTGATGACTCTTTGAATTCTTTTAAGAAAATTCTCCCCATAGTACTACATAATCAGAGAAAACTAGAGTTAATTCAAATGAGAATGGTTGAACATGAAGAGAAACATTTTGCTGTGATTCGTTTGGATATCTGTTCTCATTTCAGAGATGAAAACAACCAAACATCACAAAACACTGACGAATAATGGAAGGACATCAAGAAGAACCCAATCATTGGACAAGATGAATGGGCTGAAGTCCCAAGAAACATTTAATTATTCTGTACGATTTGATTGATTTGGATTCTATGACTCGTATATATATATTAAAACATATGGTGTGGTGTGATTTGATTTGATTTGGTTTGTATATATAACAAACAAGCATATGTAATTATAATACTTGAATTGGTTTGTATTATTTTGTATAGATTAAGGGGGAGTATTCTTCTTTGAATTAGTTATAGATTAAGGGTGAATATCACTAGATTAGTTACTTAATTTCTTATAGGTTTTATTTAGATAGCTATACAATTTAGGGAGAGTTGTTTTAGAATTTCTTTTTGATAATGCCAAAGGGGGAGAAAATATAAAATATAGAGACATAGTTTATAGGATTCTTATAGACGGGGGACTATTAGAAGGATCATCATCAACAAGTATATATATGGATATGATATTTTATAAACTAAGGTTGTCATCATCAAAAAAGGGGAGATTGTTGAAGAATGGAGTTTTGATGACAACAATCGTATTTCAATATTATTTGATTATAAAATATATATTAACACTTATGTACAAAATATATATGTATGTGTGTGTATATATACACAAACACACACATATGTAGGATTTACGTAACAGCCAGCATTTTCCGCATCGGAAAATCATAAAATATTTTTATTTTATTCCTTTAGGATTGGATCATTCTCATCTTTTAATATATTGCTTATGGGGATGTGAGACATGTCCATAATTTTTACCGATTTTGTTTGCGACCATTTTAACCCTGTCAGTCTTATACATGGCATAACTTTTGACTTAGGTCGAATCAGAGGGTGAGACCTGTGCTGTTGGAAAGGAATTGATGATTGCCTTAGAGTGGTTACAATACAGATTTGGCTCAGCAGTTAGGGAGGAATCGCTGTTTTAAGGTTTTTCAATAGGCTGTACAGGTTTGGTAAGCCATAATGGGTTGGACTGGAGAGGCCCATTAGTGGGCTGATGGGAGGGTATAAATAGGGGTGAGGGATATGGGAAATGTTTTAGTTTTTCATTTCCTCATTGGGTGACCTTGTGCTCCTCCTTCCTCTAACACCTTTCCACCATTAAAAATTCAAATCAAAGGAGGGAAATCATAGATCTACACCACTAGAGGCAAGATCTACATCATTTCAAGGGCGAATTCATCGGATCGAGGAGTTTGGGTTAAATTGCTTGTTGTTCGGATTCATAATTCTATCATTTTAGCTTGTTTTGGAGAATCGGTTAGTGATTTATATCTCTCACATGAATGCAATGAAGTATACGAGTGTTTGTGCATGTTTTTCATCAATTGCAAGGGCTTTACCATAGATCTATATAATTATATGGTCATTTTCATATGAATCACCCTATGATCTAATTTAGCAAGTTTAGCCGGTTGATTTCATACCATTTCATATGTTTATGCAATTTAGATCTCTCATTTTTATCATATATTCATTTTAATGTTTTTCGGTGAAATTTACATCATTTTTGTGATAATCGTCAAATTCATGTTGGTTAGCAATGTTATGACATGTTTATGATTGTGTTTGATGATTTGGTTGAGTTGGCTTCGTCGTTTGGCGAAGATTTTGTCGAAATAGGAGTTGAATTGCAATATGCAAGTTTTGTGTCGACCATAAGTTGGATCGGCCAAATGTTGGATCGACCTAATGTTGGATCGGCCTAATGTTAGATCGGCCATAATTTGGGTCGGTCTAGTCAGAAAAATTGGGTCAGCCTAGTCATTCAGAGGTGAGTCGGCCTAGTCAGAAGAAGTTGGGTCGACCATCGGTTAGGTCGGACTAAAGTTGGGTCGGCATACAGTGGTTCGGCATAAAGTTGGGTTGGCTTAAAGTTGGGTCGGCCTATTCTGGTCAGCCGTTTTTGCCATTTCTTGTCGGCTATTTTTGGTCGGACCTTTCTGGTAATGATGTGACATCAAAATAAATTCAATTGGGAAGTTTGGAGGTGTTCAAAAGTGTCCTAGATGGGGTGATAATGCTATAGACTATATTGAACCTTATATGTGAGTTGTTTGGTTCAATGGTGATGGTGGCTTCGACGAGAGTCCAGATGAGGATTTTCGAAGTCATGTGATATGTCCGTTGATGGGTGTAGAGCAACGAATTGGAAATCAGCTGAAGGATGTATTGAGTTTGTGGATAATGGATGCTCAAGGGGGACTTGAGTTAATAAATAGTCATTGCAGTTGATGGCTAGAGATGCAAAGGCCGAGAGATTATCGTTATTGTAAGTTCTAGCAGACTCAAAGCAGGGGTACTCTGGGTAGTAATGAAGGGCCTCGTACATTGGGCAGTCGTGAAGGGCCTAGATGTTGAGATTTGAGAAGACAAACATACGGGTCATGATGGCGTATGGAGTTGTGCTAGAACTAGGGTTACCATTAGCCCTTGACATATGGCAGTCATAATGGGTCATTATACGATTAACGATGGTTTCAAAGCAGGATTGGGGGTGATAGCCAGAGTCAATCATGGACGATTGGTTGTTCTGTTTGTGGCATCTCATATAGGTTGTACAAAGTCAAACAAGATGTCTCTTGGGTGCTTGTCTGATATTGGTTTAGGCCACTGGGGCTTGTACTTGAGGGATGTTGAATTCAATAAGGATGGTCTACATGAGATATATATAATCTGGATGTTATGAGTGCTTTACCATGATTAAAGAGTGTTCTGATTTCCATGGATGAATGGTTGAATTTCTTAATGCAAAGGCTATCACTGTTCGATGTTGGGGAAGACATAAGTTGATTTCTTCTCTAATGGTTGGTAGATTGGTTTGTAAATCTACCTATTCTCATATACTTTATTCTTGAAGTCTGTTAGTTGTTTTATCACTCACTAAGATTGTTGTCTAACTCAAGGTTTTATGTTTCCTCTTATTTCCTTGGGTTGTTCATCCAGTTGTGGATTGACAGACTAAGTAGCAGGTTACAGGTTATTATTGAGGAAAATGATGCTGTGCGAAGGCGAGCAGAAGGCTGGCATACCAGTTTTACTACTATCTAGTATTTCTATTTCTGCTGTTGAGTGATCTATAAGTGTTGTAGTGAGGCCTTATGTACAAACTCTTGTATTCGTTAGATAATCTTTCTATATGTTGTTAAAGTTTGAAAAGTTTGCTATATGATGCTTCATTACTATTACCATTTGTTTAATTTCTATTATATTTTATCCTTGCTTTGTGAGTTCTACGACAGATTCCACTTGTGTTTACCTACTCTGATGATCGTCCATAGCTGCCTGGCACACCTTTCTGTGCATTAATTCTCTTGTTTAGTGCAGGGTTATGGAAGGTCATCACATTTTGTATCAGGGCTCTGGTTAACGATTTTAGCCAAGGTTCTAAGACGTAGTTACGTATGAGAGACGTACTTGTAGATTTCAATTGGATGCTTACTATATATTAGCATATATAGTAATAGTGGTTGTATCTCTTTAGCAGTTTTTCTTAAAAGTGTCTAATTATTCTAAATTGCAGATTTAGAATGAGCAGACGAGAATCAAGACATGCTGCTAGGGAAGCTGATACTAGAGGGGGAAACGACGGTGAACCTAATTACCCTTCCATGTTTGAAGCCATGTCAGAAGCAATTATGCGAAGGGTAACTGCTCTAGTGGAAGCATTGGCAGATTTTGGCCTGCGAGTTCCTAGAGTAGTAGATTTTACAAAGCTATGCAAGGACTTTACATCTCTAGGGGAAAAAAATTTAACGGAACTAAACCAGCTGAAAAGGTTCAGAGGTGGATGGATTCGTGTGTCTGAATCTTTAGAGACTTGGGTATTAAGGATGCAATAAAGAGAAAGCTTGCATCAAGGCAACTGTAGGGCAGGGCCACGGAATGGTGGAATTATGTCACACTCGAGACTCCAGAGGAAGAGATTCATGGGAGAAATGCCAAGCTAAGTTAGAAGCAAAGTTTATCTCCACTGCTCAGAAGTCCGTTCTCTTCAAGAAGTTTATGGAATTGAAGCAGAATGGCAGATCAGTTGTTCACTATATTTCTAACTTTGAAGCTTTGTCTAGACATACTTGTTCATACATTGATACACCCTTTCAGAAGAATGAGAAGTTTTTCTTGGGTTTGGATGCTTATATTGGAAAGCCGTTAGTGGACCATCTTGATGATTCATTTGAGAAGATTGTGGAAAAAGCCATTCAGCATGAGAGCTTGTTTCCCAAGGAAGAAAATGTTATTGCTGCAAACTAGGAGGCTTAGAAACCACAGCAAGGTGGTAATAATAAGAAGAGGAAGCAGCAACAACACAACGGAAAAGATGGCCAAAAGAAACCTAAGAGTGAGGTGGTTTGCTTTAACTGCAAAATGAAAGGCCATTTTGCTAATGAGTGTAAGAATTCGAAGGTTGAGATGAAGTGTCACAATTGTGGCAAGCAGGGCATCTCAAAAAGGCCTGTCCGGAACCAGCTAAAGGGAAGTATATTGTTAAGGCATATGCTTTGGAAGTCATGCCATCTTCTTAAAAGGCTCCTATTGCTGAGGAAAAGGGAAAGGGTGTCATGGTGCAAGGTACTCTTTCTGTTAATGGTGTTTCAGTTCGTGTGCTTTTTGATACTGGAGCATCGCACTCTTTCATTTGCAATGAGCTTGTGTGTCTCCTGGGTTTGGAACCTGAGATTTGTGATAGACCCGTCGTAGTGACAAATCTATTTGAGGGTTCATCAAATCTTTGCATGATATGTCATGGTATAGTGTTGTCAAGTCATGGTTGCTATTTTGTGTGTGATTTCTTTCTTCTTAACTTCGCTGGGCTTGGGATCATCTTGGGCATGGATTTGCTCAAGAGGTATGCGGCAAGGGTGAATTGTGAGAAGCTAGAGGTGAGGATCGGGGATGTGGAAGGGCGAAAAGTATTGATTAGATGTAAGAGCGAAGAGGGTGTCTTTGTTAGCTATCTATATTCGCTTGGGATTCCATAAGAAGACTTGTCATCAGTGCTGATCGCTAATGATTATAAGGATGTCTTTGGCAAGGTCAAAGGGTTGCCGCCGCATCGTGAGATCGAGTTTAGTATCGATTTGGTCGAGGGTACAAGACCAATCATTATGCCTCTTAGGAAGATGAAAGCGATAGTTGGATGTGCAAGTTCATGACCTTTTGGAAAAAAGAGTCATTCGGAGGAGTGCATCCAAATGAGGTGCACCGATCGTGTTTGCAACCAAGGTAGATGGCTCGTTAAGATTGTGTGTGGACTATCATGAGCTGAACAAGGTAACTAAAAAGAACAATTATCCGTTTCCATGGATAGATGACTTGTTCGATCAGCTTTATGAGGCCAAAATATTTTCTCAGATGGATTTGGCAACGGGATTTCACCTGTTGAGAGTGGCTAAGGATAGTGTACCAAAGACTTCTTTTACGACACCATCCGTTTTCTTTGAATGTTTGGTGATGCCATACGGGTTGACTAACACGCCAGCGTTTGTGGATCTTATGAATAGAGTATTCAGAGAGCAATTGAACAAGTTTGTGCTTGCGTTCATGGATGACATTCTGGTTCACTCCAGGAATTAGGAAGAACATAAGACGCACTTAAGAGTTGTGTTAGGGATATTATGAAAGCATCCGCTGAGAGCTAAGTTTTCAAAGTGTCACTTCTGGAAGAATGAAGTGAGGTTCTTAGGGTCATGTTGTTTCTGGAAATGGGATAGCTGTTAACCCCGCTAAAGTGGCAGCAATCCAGGACTGGGATAGATCTAAGAGGACGACGGATGTTTGGTGTTTCCTTGGGTTGACAGGATATTACCAACGGTTTATCAAGGATTTCTCCAAGGTAGTTGCACCGTTGACATGATTGACAAAGAAGAACCAAGTGTTTACATGGGATGCAAAGTGTGAACAAGCGTTCGGGATCTTGAAGGAGAGATGAGGTTCTGAGAGAATGTCATCACTCGAAGTTGACGATTCATCCCGGTGGCAATAAGATGTATCAGGACATGAAGAAGTCTACTACTAGGAAGGGATGAAGCGAGATATTGGAAAGTTCATTTCCAATTGCATAAACTATCAGTTGGTGAAAGCTAAACAGAAGAAGCCGAGTGGTTTGTTTCAGCCATTGGAAGTTCGTACATGGAAGTGGGAGCAGATATCGATGGACTTTAACGATGGACTACCTAGAACTAGGCCAAGAAATAAAGGAATTTGGGTCATCGTGGATTGCTTGACCAAAAGTGAAAGGTTCATTCCTGTCAATTCGATTAGGACGACATCGAAATTGGCTGAACTTTATGTGAAATGGATAGTTCGATTCCATGGTCTCCCTAAGAGTATAGTGAGTGACTGAGATCCATTATTCATGAGTGGATTTTGGAAAAGTTTGCAAGAAGCTTTGGGAACCAAGTTGTGCTTGAGTATGACATATCATTCCCAAACTAATGGTCAGACCGAGAGAGTCAATCGAGTTTTAGAAGATCTCCTGAGGGCTTGTGTGTTAGAATTCGGAGGATCATGGAAAGACCATCAATTCTGTTGAATTTGCATATAATAATAGCTATCAGTCTAGCATTGGGATGGCACCAGACAAAGCGTTGTATGGGAGGCCATGTAATTCTCTAGCATGTTCGTTAGAAACCGGAGATAAGTCGGTACTAGGGACAGAGATGATTAGAGAAACCTCGCATTGTATTAAGGTAGTTCAACAATGAATGAAGGCAGCCTAGGACCGCCACAAGAGTTATGCTGACAAACGTCGTAAGGACTTGGAATTCGACGTGGGCAATATGGTTTTCATAAAAGCTTCGCCGTTAAAGCACATTGTTAGATTTGAAGAAAGGAAAGTTAGCTCTGAGGTTTGTTGGACCATTTCCGATAGTCGAGCGAATTGGAAAGCCCGCATATAGATTGGAGTTACCCGAGAAGATGTCGAGTATGCATAATTTGTTCCATGTGTCGTTTCTACAGAAATTCGTACATGATTCGAATGTGGTGATATCTCCAGAGCAGTACGAAGACTTAGAAGTAGAGACCACAATTATGAAATCTTCTAAGCCACTTCGTGTTATGGGAAATGGCACGAAATAGCTTAGGAGGAAGGCAGTTATGATAGTCAAGGTACAATGGAGTGAAGATGGAAATGATTGTACATAGGAGACAGAAGAGAGCATGAGAGCGGCTCATCCAGAACTCTTCGTCGGTAGGACCCTTTGATATCGTCGTATCTCATTGTTGTTTGTTAGAATTCCACGTGTTAGGATAAGGCTATGGATGCATGGCTTGATGGTCGCTAGTTTAGACGATAAAAATTTGCTTCTCATGGATGGTAGGCATGCGGAATTTTTTTAGTTGCTTTTGTTACTTGGAATTTCGGGGGCGAAATTCTTTAAGGGGAAGAATGTAATAGCCCGCATTTTACACATCGGAAGATCGTAAACTATTTTTATTTTAGTACCTGAGTGTTGGATCATTCTCATCTTTTAATATGTTGCTTATGGGGATGTGAGACATGTCCATAATTTTTACCAATTTTGTTTGTGACCATTTTGCCCCTATCAGCCTTGTACAGGGCATAACTTTTGACTCAGGTCAAATCGGAGGGTGAGACCTGTGCCATTGGAAAGGAATTAATGATTTCCTTTCCCTAGAGTGGTAATATTAAAGATTTGGCTTAGAGGTTTAGGAGGAATCGTTGTTTTAATGTTTTTCAGTTGATTGTCCAGGTTTGGTAAGCCATAATGGGTTGAATGGAGAGGCCCATTAGTGGGCTAATGGTGGGGTATAAATAGGGTGTGAGGGATATGGGAAATGTTTTAATTTTTCATTTCCTCATTGGGTGGCCTTGTGTTCCTCCTTCCTTTAACACTTCTCCACCATTAAAAATCCAAATTTAAGGAGGGAAATCACAGATCTACACTATTGGAGGCTAGATCTACATCAATTTAAGGGCTAATTCATCGGATCGAGGAGTTTAGGTTGAATTGCTCGCTGTTCGGATTCATAATTCTATCATTTTAGCTTTTTTTTAGGAGAATCAGTGAGTGATTTATATCTCTCACATGAATGCAATGAAGTATATGAGTGTATGTGCATGTTTTTCATCAATTGCAAGTGCTTTACTGTAGATCTATATCATTATATGTACATTTTCATATGAATCACCCTATGATCTAATTTAGCAAGTTTAACTGGTTGATTTCATACCATTTCATACGTTTATGCAAGTTAGATCTCTCATTTTGATAATATGTTCATTTTAATGGTTTTTGGTTAAATTTACATCATTTTTGTGATAATCGTCATATTCATGTTGATTAGCAATGTTATGAAATGTTTATGATTGTGTTTTATGATTTGATTGAGTTGGTTTCGTCGGATTCGTCGTTTGGCTAAGATTTGGTCAAAATCGGAGTTGAATTGCAATATGCAGGTGTTGGTTTGGCCGTAAGTTGGATCGGCCTAATGTTGGATCTGCCTAATGTTGGATCGGCCATAAGTTGGGTCGGCCTAGTCAGAAACAGTGGGACGGCCTAGTCAGAAAAAGTGGATCGGCCTAGTCATTCAGAGGTAGGTCGGCCTAGTCAGAAGAAGTTGGGTCGTCCATAGGTTGGGTCGGACAAAAGTTGGGTCGGCATAAAGTGGGTTGGCATAAAGTTAGGTCAGCCTATTCTGGTCAGTCATTTCTGCTTAGCCATTTTTACCATTTCTGGTCAACTATTTCTGGTCGGAAATTTCCGATGATGATATAACTTCAAAGTGAATTCAAGTGGGAAGTTTGGAAGTGTTCAAAAGTGTCCTAAATGGGGGTATAATGCTACAGACTATATTGAACCTTATACTGAAGTTGTTTGGTTCAATAGTGATAGTGGCTTTGACAAGAGTCCAGATGAGGATGTTTGAAGTGATGTGATATGTTCGTTGTTCGGTGTAGAGCAACGAATGGGAAGTCGTCAAGGATGTATTGAGTTTGTGGTTAATTGATACTCAAGGGGGACTTGAGTTAATAAATAGTCATTGGAGTTGATGGCTAGAGATGTGAAGCCCGAGAGATTGTCGTTATCGTAAGTTCTTGCAGCCTCAAAGCAGGGGTACTGTGGGCAGTCACGAAGGGCCTCGTACCTTGGGCAGTCATGAAGGGCCTAGTTATCAAGATTTGATAAGACAAACATAAAGGTCATAATGGCATATGGAATTGTGCTAGAACTGGGGTTACCATTAGCCCTTGACATATAGCAGTCATGATGGGTCGTCATACGATTAACGATGGTTTCAAAGCAGGATTGGCGGTGGTAGCCAGAGTCAGTCATGGATGATTGATTGCTCTGTTTGCACCGTCTCATGTCGGTTTTCCAAAGTCGAAGGAGACGTTTCTTCGGTGCTTGTATGATATTGGTTTAGGCCTCTGGGGCTTGTACGTAAGGGATGTTGAATTCGATAAGGATGGTCTATATGAGATATATATATAATCTAGATGTTATGAGTGCTTTACCATGGTTGAATGAGTGTTCTGATTTCCATGGATGAATGGTTGAATTTCTTAATGTAAAGGACATCACTATCTGATGGGGGGAAGGAATGAGTTGATTTCTTCTCTGATGGTTGGTAGATTGGTTTGTTAATATACCTATTCTCATATACTTTATTGTTGAAGTTTGTTAGCTGTTTTATCGGTCACTAAGACTGTTGTCTGACTCAAGGTTTTATGTTTCCTCTTATTACCTTGGGACGTTCATCCGGTTGTGGATAGGCAGACTAAGTAGCAGGTTAAAGGTCATTAGTGAGGACGATGATGCTGTGCGGAGGCGAGCAGGAGGCTGGCGTACCAGTTTTATTACTATCTAGTATTTCTATTTCCCCTGTTGAGTGATTTATGATGGTTGTAGTGAGGCTTTATGTACAAACTTTGGTTTTCGTTGGATAATCTTTCTGTGTGTTGTTAAAGTTTGAAAAGTTTGCTATATGATGCTTCATTACTATTACCTGTTGTATAAGTTCTATTATATTTTATCCTTGCGCTGTGAGTTCTAAGACAGGTTCCGCTTGTGTTTACCTACTCTGATGATCGTCCGTAGCTTCCTGGCATACCATTCAGCGCATTAATTCTCTTGTTTAGTGCAGGTGTTATGGGTTGTCGTCACAATTTATGTACAAGAAACATTACCGAAGACTGTATAGTTTAAAGATATTAGAGATTCAAAGTTTAGAAAAATTTCAAGACTTATAAGTATTCTGGATTTCAAGAGTTCAATAGTTCAAGACTAAAGTAGTTATAGAGTCTAGATTATGTAAGACTCTAAATAGCACTCTAGGTTCAAATTCGAATTCTGATTTTCAAATTTTATTTTCAAATTATATCTTTTATCCTCTCTATTTTATATTCTATCTTTCCTATTTTCCTTCCTTACTTTACTTTTGTTTCCAAACTTAAGTTTTATATATTTATCTTCTTATACTTTATATAGTTTTAAACTTTATAATTTTATAAATATGTTTATATAGTTTATATTTATGTTTTCGTATGACTTCCTACTTTACAGTATTAATCTATAACACTATATTTTAATTCAAGAATTTCAAGAATTATATTCATATCAAAACACATGAAAAATGCTCAAAAATTAAATTTACACTAAGCATATGTCGACGTATATAAAACACTATGTCGACATATAACTGTCACTTTTTCAATTTTGAAAGGAAGTGTCTTTTCACTAATTGTGATGGTTTTGAAGCATTGCAACCTTTTACACACTATAAAAAGGGCTTGAATTAGAATTTTAATCATCTCTTCTTCTCCACTTTCACTCTACTTCATTACACCACTAATTCTTATTATTATTATGATTCGTACACCAATACTCTACCAAATTCAATTCTATTTTCACTAATCTTCTTCTCTCTACACCATCTACTAATTACTCTGTGACTTAAGTGGTATTGAAGAGTTATAGGTTTTTGTAATTATTTAGGTTGTATTTGTGGTAAACGGTGGTATCCCTTGTAACCGTGAAATCAAAGAGGTTGGAATCGGTGGTATCCCCTGTAGCCATGAAATCAAGGAGGTTGTAATTGGTTTTTGATATAGTAATAAAACTATGCACAATCGACCGTTGCTTGGGCCTAGACGTAGGAGCAATCTGAACTAGTATAAAATCCGGTGTGTTCTTTCCTTTTTTGGATTTTTATTTCTGTTTATTTTGCATCTATGTTTGATTCTGTGTCAGTGATTATTTCTGTGGTGTTTGATTCATACAGTTTATCACATATATTTTAGATTTTGTTTAAATTCTCAAAAACACTATTCACCTCCCTCTAGTGTTTATTTTGCCTTAGCGATCCTTTCCGCAATACCTAACATATAACACTCAGAGTAAACATCAAATAGTGGAAACTGCAAATTACTAAATAGTAGTAAGAAACTGGTAAGCAAACCTCTGCTCGTCATCGCACAACAGCATCGTCTCACCAAGCTATCACCTGTCACCTACTACTCAGTCTGTCCATCCACATCAGGATGAATAGCCCAAGTTAAGAAGAGTGAAATATAAAACCTTTAGTCAGACAATAGTCTTAATGTGCGATAAAATAGTTATCTAACAACATCGATAAAGTATATGAGAGTAGGCGGATTAATCAACCAATCTACCGATATCAACAGAGAAGAACCCATAGCCATCTTTCCCTCATTCAACAGTGATAGCCTTTACAGCAATCAAATAAGAACAAGTAGTACATTCATAGAAATTGGTTATCAAGCATAGTCCATTCCAATTAATAGTGACATCCCCTAAGCACAAGCCACATAGGCCTAAACTAATATCAGACAAGCACCCGAGAGACGTCTATTTCGATGTTGAAAAATCTACAAGATGATGCAAGCAAAACTATCATCATCCATGACTCTAGCTACCACCGCCAATCTTGCTATGAAACCATCGCTAATCGTATGACCGGCTCAACACTTGTCATCCATCAAGGGCTAATGCTAAACCCCGGTTCTAGCAAAAAACCCATACGCCTTCGCGACTCGTATCTCTAGGCCCATCATGACTGCCCAGGGTATTTCTAGGCGCATCGTGACTGCCAACTATACCCCTGGTTTGAGTACGCTAGAACTTATGACAATGATAATATATCGACCTACATCATCTCTAGTCGTCATCACCGACGACTTTCCAGAAGCTCAAAGCACCTTGCGCAATCATTAACCACGAACTCAAAACATACTTGAGTTGTCTGCATATTCGTTGCATTTCATCGATCAACGAACACCTCATCACATTTCGAACATTCCGCCATGAATTCATTTTTAAGTCACATTCATTACTGAACAAAACAACATCAATATAATGATCTAATATGGTTAGGTCGTCCACCTTAAGTCGTCCCACGACCTGCCATTCTCACGGCTTAACTCAACCCATCATCATGCCCTTATGTCATCCCACGGCCTACTGACCTACGGCCTAAAATCAAGGCCCTCTCACAATCCTGCCTTTCTTCGCCCCCAACGACCCAACACCTTAATTCGTTCTAACGACCTGGAACCTCTTGAGTTCCACGCCCCATCAAAACGACATGACTCCTGCTTGTATATTTGCCCACCATCCAACCTTCTATGGCAGATCTAATCCCTTAGGTAGTGTCACGACCCAAGCCACCATAATCCGACCTTCCTTCCTTTTAGTACAAGCCATGATCCGACCTATCTCCAAATGACCCAATTTCAAATCTGACCAAAATAGCTCCAATCTTGACCAAATCATCACCAAACCGATTCAAACAACTCATCCAATTCAACAGTTAACATGTTATGAAAGCATCAACAACAGCAAAATGACAACAATCATAGAAAAATTCACCAAATCAAGATAAATCAATGTAAAATCTTAAACGATGGATCTAGCTTGCATAAACATATAAATTCACACAAGAATTACCTATTTAAAGTTCCTAGATTAGATTCTGTGGTGATTCATATGAAAATATACTTAGAATGATGTAGATCTTGGTGAAAAGATGAAAATATGATCATACAACCTATATACTTGATTGAATCCGCATGAGAAATGCATATCACTCACCAAATATTCAAACAAGCTTAAAAATAATGAATATCAAATTCGAATAGCGAAGAATTCTCTTCAAACCTCTCGATTTGATGAAATCTCTCTTAACTTGACGTAGATTTAGCTTTAAACTATGTAGATCTTCGATTCTATTACGTAGATATAGAATTTTAATGGAGGAAAGTTGTACTTGATTGAGCAAGGAGGATCGCAAGCTCAACCAAATGAGAGAATGAAAAAAGAAAACTATTTTCCATGCCTCAAACCCCCTATTTATAGCTTCCCACCAACCCACTAATGGTCCACTCCAAATTAGCCCATCATGGCTCTAAAAACATGAACAGAAATTGTGAAACACAAAAACAGTGATTCCCCATGAACCGCTGAACCAAATCATTAATGTGACCACTCTACGGAATTAGAAACACCATTTCCTTTCTAATGAAACTTATCTCAACACCTGACTTGATCCCAGTCAAAAGAAAAACTGGCATGGGAAAAATGGTCATAGATAAAATTGGTAAAAATTATGGACATGTCTCACATCCCCATAAACAACATATCAATATATGAGAATGATCCGACCCTTGGGGAATTAAATAAAAATATTTTGTGATCCTCCGATACATAAAATGCAAGCAATTACAGCGTGTGTTGAGTTGATGAAAACTTTCCACGTTAACATTTTGTCGTGCCAGGTTGGGTACGCACAGCTTTGACTTCTTCTTTGGATTAAGTTTTCAGATTCATCTTCGGTTTTCGTCTTCAATTTTCAACTTCGACTTTGGTACTCGCTTCTCGAAATGGATAAGTGTAAGAAGCTCGATGCTATAACTGAAGCTCAAGGTACAGAAGGGGAGGAAGTCAAGAACTCTTCTCAAGTGGACCTCCAACGAATTATGTCACTCGAGAAGACGTTGATCGAATGATTAAGAATCTAGCTACGGATTTGAATGCTCGACTCGAGCAATAGGAAGATGCGTTCAATACCTTTCTTGCTTGGATCGTGGACAGGATAAGGATTGCTTCGAGGCCGGCTGGCTAAGGGGGCATTGTTGGAACTAGTACCAATGTCCCTAAACCCGTGACTCTGGACTTGAGGGAAACCCCGCAAACTAATCAGCAGGACAACGCAGCTCCTCGGAACGGTGCTGGTCCCGCTACACCCGTGGGCATCGCTAAACCCAATGTCCCTCCAGCCCATGACGCTTTGGTTGGACAAGTCATGGGCTCTTCTGTGGTAATGTTTCTCAAGCACTGGTGCACACAACTTTGGATGATTGTGCTGCTTCAGTTCTGGGAGTTAGGGCTATGCCCGATATTGCCCCTTGGGTTGGAATCCAACAGGACATATTTCTCGTTCATCAACCAATACCTAACTTGGAATTAAACACTGAGGGCACCAGTGTTGCTTTGGATAATCTTAACCAGGTGCTTGCTTTTGGAAATGGATCACAGATCGCAGATGTCATCCGTCGGTTTTCTCGAGGCGGTTCCTCTTCTATGGATTTGGATTGTGTGATACACAGTCCGCTTTTTTTGGATATCAGGAACACTCGTAACCTACTGGATTTCAAGCTACTGATGTTGGACCCCTATGCTGGTCAAAAGGATCTGACTGCCCACTTGATGAGATATAATTGCCACATGGAAGTCTTCTCTACTTCATAAAATGTCATTGCGCAGTGATTTTCACTTTACTTAATATATTTAGTTGCAATGTGGTTCAGGAAGCTAGAGGCGGACTTCATTACATTTCGAAATTCTTTGATTACCAGATTTGTGGAACAGTTCATAGCCAACATCGCTCATCCAAAAAGTGTTATGAATCTCAATGGTATTAGGCAGAAGTCCGACGAGACTCTGCGAAAATTCTTAAAATGGTTTAACACTGCAGTAGCTTCAGTCGACAGACCCAATCCTTATATGGTTTTTATGGCTGCAGTATCAGGTGCTTTGGATAAATCTAAGTTTAAGACTTCACTAAACTGGTAACCCCTGAGGGATCTCAGGGAATTTTATTTTGAATCTGGAAGATCTTTGGGAAGAAGATGCGAGAACTGACAAAAAGGTTCTCAACATTAATGTTCCTTAGGGCGGGAAGTCGTCCGACTCTGAAAAGGCTAAAGATTTTGTTGCTGCTAAGCAACCATCCACGGGGAATGATCGCAACCAGGGTTGGAGGTGACTTAATTTCCTGTCTTATTCTGAACTCACTCATACCCTCGATTAGATTGTTCGAAAGGTTCATCCTACTGCTCCTTTCAGAAAGCCTCCCGCAAGGGAGCCAACTCAAATAGAAAGGAACAGAGATCTGGCATGATTTGTTCGAACTTGGGATGTGGTGTTAGGACAAGCACAATCAACTCAAATAAATCAGGATAGGCCCGGAACCAACAATCACCCTGATGGCATTGTTATCAGCTAAAATCCTTACCTGCTCTGGTGTCTTATACACAAATCTCCTTGGAGCCAGTATCTTGCGGTTTGCGGCTTATGGCTTTTTGTCTTTCAGCTTTATGGATATTTTGGTTATTTAGTCTTAAATTTTTTTAGCTTTCTAGATGTCGATCTAACTCTTGTGGATGTTTGGTCTTGGCTTTTGTGGTATCTTGGTTTTGGTCTTCTTTGGATTCTTTGATTTTGGTTTTGTGGCCTTCAATGCTTAGGCTCTGGATGTGGCTTTATTTGGTTTATTGGCTTCTATTTTTTGCGGTTCTTGAGTAACAAGCTCCCCACTTATGGCTTTTTCATTCTGGTTCTTTGGATTGTGGATGTTCAGGACTTTCTGAACTCTTGTTTTGGGTCTCTCGGCTTCCTCTAGACTTGGTTATTCGGGGTCCGGTCCATGTTTTTGGCTTTATGGACTTCGGTCCTATGAATGTATCCTTCTTTTTGGTTATTTTGGCAATTTTGGCTATAAGAAGGTTTAGTCGGCATACCTACGTAAGGGAGCTGTTATAATCCCTAGGAATGCTCTTTGCTCAACAAAACACCATCACTCCCTCTGGTTATTAATGAAAAGTTTACTCTTCCCAGTTTTGGAATTTAAATGGTTATGTTTGTTTAACCAAGTAACAGGAACCGACGAGAACCTAGGCATGACCTTCACGAATAATAAACCCTTCGCTTTCCATTACGAATGAATTTGGAATCAGGAAGCAACCAAGTCTGCCTACCCATGCACGGGGCTAGGCCAACTCCCTAGGTTTTCTCTTTACGGATGACGAACCATTGATTTTTCTTTGGCTTTACTAAAAATCCCTAACTTTCAAAACTTTAATAAAATTACTTCACAAAGTAAGGAAGCTAGCTTGTAAGTATGAAATCGAAAACAGGATTGCAAACTCTAATAATTGTCTGGCTCTTGTCCTTTTGTCCCTTTGCGATAAGATTGCCTTTATTTGTGGCGAGTTTTGGATCTTGTGCGTCTGGTCAGCAGATCCTGCTTGTTTGGTTATAGGGTCGTCCTATTAAGATTATTTTGGATTACATTAGGTGGACTTGTCAGTGACGCAACAAGGTTATTCACTCGTGATTATCTTGGCTTCTTTTCCTACTTAGACAAGATTACCTCGATTTGTGATGAGTCCTGAGTCTCAGGCATTCAGTTATTGCACCCTGCTTGTTTGGTTATTGCATCATCCTTACACGATGATTCATCTGGTTGTCTTGCTATACAGTTATCGGCTATCCTGGATTTCGGGTTACTACGACTTTCCGACTATGGATTTTCTAGGTTTTCAAGTTATCGGTCCCTTGCATTCTTCTGGTTATTCTGGTTCATTTGGTTACTCTTGCTATTTTGGTTATCTTTAAAACGATCTAAAGTGATCCTCAACTTTCATTGGATTTCAGGCTTTCTGGCACTACAAGAAAACATTGATTTTACATTGGAAAAATCCGTCACTAAACCCTCGCTAAAGGCTAGTTAGAGACAAATTTGCTATAGAAAACGACTGCTGCTATAAAACAAGTCGATATTTTTGGTACAATTTTGCGATGGAAATTAACTTCGATTCTTCATCAATTCACCATCGTTTTCTGATATATTATCATTTCATTTTAAAATATTTCACCGGCGTTTTACGGACGGATATATATAATATAATAAAATCAGTAAATATTTTCCCGTCGATAATTGCACGCTATTTAGTGAGGGATTACCGATGGAAATATAAAGAAAACATTTTGCATTCCAGTTATCTGTTGGTAAACCGTTGCTATCTTTAAATTATCAGTTTCTGCTTAGCGACATTTTAGTGTTGATTTTGATAAAAATTCCGTCAGTATTCCCTTTTTGCCTTGGTTATATAATCTTTTTTTTCCAGCCACCGTTATAGCTATATATGTGTGTATATATATATATGTATGCACATAAAATAAGCGACATTAACAAAAAAGGAAATGCAATCATTGGTTTTTTATCACATCAGTATTTTTTTTATTAGAGCGAATATTCATACAAAAAGCAATACTGTCCACAATCATCAATCAATTCATATATACACTAGACTGTATTATAACTAACAAAACTATTCAACTAGTGCTAGTGGTATTCCATACAGAAACATCATCCTTAATCATAATACCCATATAATGAAAAAACACATAAAAGAAGTATTAACAAAATATAACCAGTTACCATACCCGAGTAACTCATGAAGATGACGATGGCGAAGGATCTTCATGATCAGACTCAACTTTGTCTGAAGCATTGCCATCACTTTTTTCATTTGTGCTTGAAAGTATTCTCTGTCTTCATACTCAGAATTTAGCAACAGAGAGTATTTGTTCCAAATTTTGACCATAATATTTCTATTCAAACCATGCATGTCGTACCTTTAAGAAAAATCTACAATGAAAACCACAAACCAAATGCCAATATAATTACTTTATTTTACATTTAAAATTTTGGAATGATGTGAATTCATTTTGTATCTACTACAGTCTACAAATGAAATTATGTTGATTTATATTTACAACAGCAGAAAA
This sequence comes from Allium sativum, assembly GCA_030737875.1. NCBI lineage: Eukaryota > Viridiplantae > Streptophyta > Magnoliopsida > Asparagales > Amaryllidaceae > Allium > Allium sativum. Next base: position 650,257,355 of record CM060923.1, read on the forward strand.
AAGAGGGTATGGCTGAAGAAGTCATATTTTAATTAACACATGAATTTTTAGCTAGATTCTTAGAAAAAAAGGGTATCTCTTATGTTTCACCAATGTGAACTCAAAATTACTCCTTTCCTGTCTACTTCTACGTGTATCTCGTATACTAGCACTTTCAATAATTCGAGTATTATAATTATATGCTTTATTATCAGAATTTGGAACAGTAATCATCACCTGCTTAGTTGAAGATGGATTCTCCACATTGTTCATATTGCATCAGTATTTGATTGGTTTGCCATAGTTTTAGATTGATTGAAAGTCCATTCGTTAGAACTATCACATATTTTATATATAACTCTAGAATGATTAACATAATTTGTTTTTATACTATTTTTCTTCGTCAAATATGCATTTACATTACTAGACTTATTTGCAGTATGTTCTAGAATTGCTAAAGCAATATTTGTAGCATCTTCATCAATAGTATTTATTTTCATTTGATTATCCAAAATATTCACTATGATGGCATGTTTTGGCAACTAAATCTTAACAAAGTAATATTTTCTCTGGCATATTAGTACTGTAGTGATTGTGTTACCTATTTTATAATGCAAAACAATGTATTAAAGATTTGCAAGAAGAGAATAGAATTAGTGGCAAATACCTTGGGATTGGAAGGCATTTTAGTTGCAGCAGTGGAGAGAGGGCCTTCATGGAGAATCCAAATTACCAAAGTCGATAACTCTTGCATTAGGACTTCCTTCCTTTAGGTTACACTTACGTTTCCCTTGCATGATCAAAAATACATAGCTGAATAATCGCTTAAAACTGAAATCCAAATTTTGCCATTTTATTGACCCAAAACCATTAATTGATATAGTTTTATCATCAATGAACAGGTATTATTTTGTTTGAAAAAAATACACTTACAGTGGAGGAAGTACAGGCTAAGAGGCAGCTATTAGATCCATGGTGATGTTTCTCGCATTGTACCTTTTTTTAATAGCTTCTTATTTTTTTTCACTTAGCAATTTGTTTATTAGGATTTTTTGTGCGTAGTGTAAGCTTGACAAAATGCCAAGAAAAATGGGATCTTTATCACCCAATCACTTGAAGATGAGTTTGATTGGAAAAAAACAACAACACAAATAATATCGGAAATATGAGCACATGATATTCCACCCAACCACCCTCTTTATTGATTCACTAATAAAAAATTGTTTACAATTGATCTCAACTATCGTTACAAACAATTACAACTTGAATCAATAACCTTATTGAGAAATAGGTAGAGAATATCTAATGGTTAACAAATTTGAAGGAGAACACTAACTTCGGAATAGCTAGAATGGTCACTCTTGGTGGCTCTCACCCCCACTCTTGATGGCTCTCACCCACTCTTAGTGGCTCTCACCCACCCTCTTGGTGGCTTTCACCCACCACCCTTGGTGGCTCTCACCCACATCTAATGAAGATGTTAGCTGGCCGTTTCTATAGAAAGAATTGCTTCATGCCCAAGAATACTTGGCATCCAAATTATCTTCATATATGTTATAAAACTATTTGGATAAGCACCAAATATCCTTGGAATAAATGTCCACAAATATAGCAACCAATATCTCTCCATAGAATCTAGCACCAAATCTCTTCATCAAATCTTGCACCAAATCTCTTCATCAAATCTAGCACCAAATCTCGACATAAAATCTAGCAACAAATCTCTCCACAAAATATGTAAGATTATTTATTTCCCAAAATGTAATTTGTGTATCACCGATTTCAACACTCCACCTTGATACCAAATCACAACATCTCCTACACTCAAACGATAGCCCTTAGCTCTCGCTTTCAACCTCTTCTTTCTTAATTATCACCATCTCGATTTTAACGGCTACGAGATAAAACCATCCTGTCTTCTCTTCAAGTCCAGGCTCAATTGATTTACAGGCTCAATTACACCTTCTTGATTTCATCAGGCCACAAGATTACCTAGTTGATTTTCAGGCTCAATCACACCTTCTTGATTTTATCAGGACACAAGATTACCTAATTGATTTCCAGGCTCAATCACACCTCCTCTTTATCGATATATGCCTACCAATTGATCCCTCTTCATCTACATGGATCCCTCGAGAATTATCAACATGAAGACAACAATCGATAACATGATCCTCACCGGATCCTCAGCAGTGATCAAAGCCAACCTCTCCACCTAGCTGCGGACTAGGTTCTTCATTCCAAATTCTCAAAATCTCCTACTCCACAATATCCATCCATGAAAGAAACATCATCTCCGACATCTACAATCTTCAATCCAAAATCTCTCCAAGCTATGCGATGAATTGAGCTCCGATACCAAACTGTTAGGGTTTTTGTGTGCAGCGGAAGCTTGACAAAATGCCAAGAAAATTTGGATCTTTATCACCCAATCACTTGAAGATGAATTTGATTCGAAAAAAACAACAACACAAATAATATCGGAAATATGAGCACACGATATTCCACCCAACCACCCTCTTTATTGATTCACTAATAAAAAAATTGTTTACAATCGATCTCAACTATCGTTACAAACAATTACAACTTGAATCAATAACTTTATTGAGAAATAGGTAGAGAATATCTAATGGCTAACAAATTTGAAGGAGAACACTTACTTTGGAATAGCTAGAATGTTCACTCTTGGTAGCTCTCACCACCACTCTTGGTGGCTCTCACCCACCCTCTTGGTGGCTTTCACCTACCACTCTTGGTGGCTCTCACCCACTCTTGGTGGCTCTCACCCACATCTAATGAAGATTATTTGTTGCCCAAAAATGTTATTTGCGTATTACTGATTTCAACATTGTTTTCTTCAAACAATGCCTTAACCTTCAAAATTTGAAAGGTAAATTGTCATGACAATATAGCGGGAAGAGCTTGAAAAAAACAAGAAAAAAAGACCTAACAAAGGTAGAAAATTAATACATCATCTTCAGCTTCAAGGAGCTTGATTCTCAACTGTTCCTTTTCTTTTGTAAAGTTCAAATCCCAGTGTTTAATGCAGCAACCTTTGTTTACATAGCAGAAAGTAGAATAGGTTATGATTATTGCAATAAACATCAAAAAAATCAGTACCACAAATTCACTCTTATCAGAAGAAGATACTTCATAAGATAATGATCCAAAGTGTATCATATTTATTCCTGAACATGGAAACCCAAGTTAATATTTTTCTGCATATGAAGCATTAATACTCCCAGTGATTTTAATAAGTAATAATGTTTACATCATAAAGATGTACATAAAAAATAATTTCAATGGTTTCGTAATTGTTGGGTAATGAGGCTAACAGCCATTGAGGACGTCAATAGTCGAAGTATTGTAAGATCATGTATTGATGCATTTATTAATGTTCGCAGCGGAGAGGTAGGCATTTTATTAAGTGTAGACTTAGACCACCTCTTTTTTTTGTGTTTGATATGCGAATCATTTTTTTTCAAAAACATATTTTAAATAACATCCAAACAATTATTATCGACAAATTATTTTTTCTAAAAATCTAATTTGCACTTAATCTACAATTAATATATTATTTTTCTACCTTTTTTAATATAAAATTGCAAATAATTACATTCTGATTAAAACTAAAAGCAGCGATGCTTTTTAAAATATGTTTTCGAGAAAGGATAATCACACATTCTGAGACTTAACATACGATATTTTAAGAAAGTTCCATTTTATTGAATTGTCATGAATTTCGCCTATGCATATAAGAGAGCATTTTCACACATGAGAGCTTTCAGTTACTTATTTTATATGCTAATAGCTCAAACATGAAACTATTGATATATGGGTACGAAATCATACATATGTATCAATATTATTAATGCTTAAATTTAATCAACAAAAAGATGCAAAAAATAGTGTAGGATAGTCAGTAATAAGAAAGTAGGAAATAAATGAGAAAACAACAATCAATGCATAATATTAGGTTCTATGTAAAATAAAATTAAAAAAAGAATTTAACTTTTAATGTATGCTTGAAAGGATGGCTGTCAGCTATATTAAACACAGAACTTGTTCAATATAGAGTATCCAGCATAGAGTAGAAAAGATACTGAAGAATCATTGCAGATTAAAGTGTATTAAAATGCGATTATTGGAAACCTATTATACATCCAATGTGTAAGATAACGCCATGTAGAAATAAATAAGCCAGCAATCCTAATTTGTTTCAAATGGTTAAAATATGATGACGATACAAATGTAAATTTATTAAACTGATGGTCGGGTATGTATACAAAGATAAGAAAACTGTACCTTTGTATTTTTCGTAAAATCGGCTAAATCTCATCTTAAATTTGACAAAAATTCATATGATTAATAAGCCATGCTTATATAGGCTATAAATGACTCCACCTGAATTGGCAATATTCATTTTGCATTATTGCAATAGCAGGCAATTTATAGTATATTTTATATAATTAAGTGGAAATCCTAGACTGTTATGATAACAAAAAATCCAGAGCCCAACACTCTACTTGCAAATTCTACATATTAATTGTTTTAAAATTTACTAATTCCATTAAAATTTCTGGCAATGTTCAAATGATTGATAGAACCATGTAGAATTGCTATAAATGATTCAATTAAACTATGGCAATATACATTGAACATTATTAAAATCAGGTGATTCATAGTGTTTCTGCATATTTTAAAAGTAAGCAACTCATGCTATAATCCTTATTTGAAGTTAATGACACCTACGCTCATGTTTTTAGATCGAATCGAAGCAGAAAATTGAAATTTTCACTTATACACCTCATAATCAAATCTATAGCAAATAGTTTTCACTTATTAAAACGTTAGATTGATTAACATAGTCCAACTAATTTTAAGACAGAAAAATACGTTGTCTGTTTATTGATCATTTATTGATGTCTGCCAACAAAAGTTGTGTAATATATATATATATATATATATATATATATGTATATATATATATGTGTGTGTGTGTGTGTGTGTGTGTGTGTGTGTGTGTGTGTGTGTGCATGTGTGTGTGGTGTATTCAAATGACACAAAATTGATTTTCAATTTGTTTATACCGTGCGACTATGTGGAGAAGCATAAAATTCATCAAAACTAATCGATTGCTTAATTGCTATGTTATGTAAACAATTTGAGATACTTTCACTAACAACTTTTTGTATACTTTGATAATGCATACAACTATCCGACTTTTAGTACATCTTAAGTACATACAGTATACTATTGTATTTATTATCTTGAAACTTATAAAGAGGCTAAAACTAATGATCTAGTTCATTAATTTGCTATCAAGAAAGAAGAACTGAACATAACATTAGTGAGGGTTATATCAAACAGCTACAAAGCTGCCACGATAATTTCTTATTTTCTATTAATTACATTTGGTTGTTTATAGCCTTAGCTAAAAATAGATTTACCTCCTTGGCTGCATTTTTTCCATTCAGCTAGCCACTACTGTAAATGGAAAAAGTTACTCTACCTCCAGTCAGCTGCTTTTCTCCTCACTTAAGAATAAACGTTGTAATCCTTATGTGATAAATCACCATGATGCTCGAAGTAAGTGCAAAACCTTTTCCACTTTTACGTTGTCATTAACCTATTTTCAACAACTTGTAACATTCGGTTTACTATACTAAACTAACAACGGATATTTTATATTAAATGTAAATCATGAGGATAACTAACATGAAATAGTTGCCAATAATAAGATATGTGCAGTCTAATTTTTACGGTTAACAAAATTACCTTTGGACTCTTATGCTCATTAATAATATAAGATATATGCTCATCGTCATAATCGTTGCTAGTAATTGACAATGGTACTGATGTTTATTTTCAGCGCATTCATCTGCTCCACCATGTGCCCCATGATATAAGACTCCAAAAATGAGAAAAATAGTAACATAGTTTAATTCAAAATCATAGGAAAAAAATATAAAAAGAAGATGAAGTTCGATTTTCATTTCAAAGCTTGAACAATTTCAAATATACAAAATAAATTATTTTTTGGTAGCATTCAAAGATCATTATTTAGACAAATAACCATGAACATTTTCCATTTCCTTGTATTGAAAGGAAGATGAAGACATGCTTAAAGATGCTACTTCTTTTTTTCTAAATGTGCATAACAGGGCATATTCTCCTCCCAAAACAAAAGTTGTACCAGGTATTTATTAATAGTTGACCTTATATTCTGTGATATTGACAGAGGAAAAAAATTGGAATCGTAGAAGCTTACATTTAACAAAAGTTGCATATTTCAGCTGAATATATATACGGTAAAGATTTTGAGTCATTTTAGTGGTAAAATGCTAAATTTATTAAATATTTCTCGATTTATACAATGTAATATAATTTAAAGTTAAGAAAAATAACAATAAAACAGAAACCAGGTTAATAAAGCAGCTAAAATAGCTGCTAATAGCATATCAAAAATTTTGACCAAGTAATTTAATGTACAAGCAGAAGTATACCTCGTTTACAGAAAGTTTTGAACAACATAACTTTGCACCATCAAAATCAATGACATATGTAACACCCCGCATTTTTAACTCAAGATAATAAAATAAGAATAACTTAATTAAATATTCATAATTAAGTGAAACAGACTGCGCCATTGCGATCGTCTTGGAATTCTGGTCAAAATAGACACCTAGTTTGCGTAAAACGGACAACGTATGAAGTTGTTAAGCCTAGAAGTTTGTATACGCACAAGAGAGTTATATATATGCAAACAAATAAAAATAATAAAAAATCAAAACCAGTGAACGGAAACCCCTATAGCCGAACCGTCACATTTTGGGGGTCGACTCGAGATCCGTTGGGTTGACCCAAAGGTCGACCCAGGCTCTTTGGAGTCGACCCATGGGTCGACCACGGGGTTGACACCCAAAGGGAGGTCGACCCCTATACAGATTTGGGCGGAATTCGGTTTTGTTAATGTGGATTCGTTTCTTGACCAAATATGTTGCTGAACACCTATAATAGCCTATAGAGCCAACCCTAAGTCTCATATTTCCGAGACAACGCAGAAGCTCTGCCATTCCTCTCCCTCCTCAAATCTATATAGAAAATTAAGATTATATGTTTAGGAAAAATTCTGTATCCAAATCTGAAGGAAAGGAACATATGTTTGTAAATGCATGTTCACATCTCTTATCATAGTAGGGTAATTATCTGTATCCAATCTATTCAAATTCCTTAATCTTTCTTTCCTTTCTCTTTTAATGAAAATAATCAATCCATGGTCGTTATGTTTTGAATCCGATTAAGGGAAAAACCATGGATGCTAAAACTGGATCAGAACCAGAATTGGGAAAGCATTCGAGGTGAGTGGGTTTAAGCTATAGCATTATAATAATATGTTAATGTTTACCATTCCCAATTTTGTATAATTGAATTTGGCAGAATAATTAAGAATTACTGTTATAACAAGATGAGATATTAACATGAATAATTCACATGTTGAATCAGTTAAAGTGTAGAAATGATTACTGTTGAAAACAAATCTGTTAGAAAATGGGTAATGACTACTGTTATTATAATCACATGATTCACTTGTATTATATTATTGAGTAAATTACATGTTTAACTTGTTGGATTTGAACAATTACCCGATTAAATATTTACATGTCAAAATAGAATTAAATACATGTTAAAAAGGACATGCGACAAAATATAGGCATAATTTGATGACATGTAAATGGATTATAGTAAACATATGAAAAGGACAATATGCCTAAAAATTTACATGAAATAGGAATAATGGTTAAAGAACGAACATTCCTAGATTCATAGTAATTTGACAGTGTAACGCTCTTAGACATGAGGTTAGATTGCACTAGTGATAGAAGTCTTCCCTGAACCACCCAGCATATCTAGCATTCACAAGTGGGAAATCTAATGTGAGGGGTCTAAGTGCATAATTAAAACATGAAATGGTACTAAGACACGAGGTTAAGTCAACTTGTGGTAGAAGTCTCCCCGGACCCGTCCGACAAATCCAGGGTCCACAAGTGTAGGCTTAATGTGAGAGGTCTAGTATATATATATAAATATATATATATATATATATATATATATATATATAACAAGATATTAATAAATGGCAATGATGGTAATTAAATGTCTAACTCAGAAAATAAGAATGGAAGGGATGAAATGGGCTGAGTTAGTGTGATGCGAAGGAAAAGTGATGTATTTCCCTAAATGACTTATTTCTAAGAATGTGATTGCAAGTAAGACACAATGAATAAGTAAGAAAGAAGGAAGAAATAACTTGCCACCACGAATTTAGATGGGAATACGTTATGAAAATAAATCACTGATTCCTTTTATAAATCAAACTGATAAGGTGCATGAAGTGTTTTCCTTAATAAAATAAGGAACATATATTACAATGAATGAAGAAAACGGATTACAACAGTAAATGGTTTAAACGGGGAATGATAATAACCTATTATAAATAACATTAATGAAAACGTTGTATAATAGGTTGACTTGTCATAGGGACAAGTGAAGATTATAACTTAGGTTATAATAAACTAGTATGTGAATGGGACAACTAATGAAATGAGATAAAGGACACTAAATGGTAAACTAAGTAATCGATAAACATGGAAAACCGGAACCAGTTGGGAAAAGGGGGAAAATTTATGAAATATAAGACGTTATACTTAATTATAAATTAAGTAACCTATAAACTAGGAAGTCTAAAACCCGTAGATAAGAATAACATGTTTGGACTTGTCCTGGGGACAAGAGAAAATTATAAAATAGGTTATAATAAATGGGTAAAGAAACTTATTAATGGACCTTAGTTAAGAGAACTAAGTTAATAAGTAAACAATAATAAGTTGTAGTAACAGTGTAAAATATAATTATGATTAAATAAGAAAGAATGAGGAAAATTTATGAAATAAGTTATATTTAATCATAAACAATGATTGACATGATAAATAAGAAAACATGTGAATTGAGATATACTTAATTACATATTAAGTCGAACATGTTATTGTAACAGTGCAAACAAGAATATAAAAGAGATTATGGTTACAGACCTTGGGCCACAATCTAGTGAATTACATGTTGTAAGATTATTAATAAACTTAAATAGGTTAAGTTATATAACTGAAATTAATAAGCAAGAGGAACTTGGTAACTTGATTAAGAATTCAATATGAATGGGAATAACCAAGTTAAATGGAAACCTGATGAGGTAAGGCAAGCACGTAAAAGAATGTTTAGACATAAGGTCTAACAACATATTAAAGTGAGGTGCTTGGATCAGTCCGCACGTTTGAGGGTGAATAACCCAATGTGGTAGATCATCGTGGTGTTATAAGACACAAAGGGAGCGCACATTCATCTGATTAATCTTTTGGCTCCGAAGCACTGGAAGGGGAAGCACGCGGCTTCTAGAGATACGTAAGGTGCTCCTAATAGTCCTCTGTGCAGTGGCAGATGTTTAGGCCGTGCTCGCAGAGGTTGGATCTGCGCGTTACTACTAGGTGGGTGGGCTTCGACTGCAAAAGTAGGGTTGGAGTCCGAATGTTGTGATGCGGTGACACCAGGGTGATTCGGTGGTCGCCTTGACGGGGAGGCGAAGGGTCACAACCAACAAGGATAGTAGATCGTCGGATACCCATCATCGACAGCCAGTGAGATGTGGAAAGACTAGAGCTAAAACCAATAAACCATTCACCTTTCACTATCGGGGTATGGTGGTTGAGGGAAGACGCCAAATGGATGTTTAGATTATTTATTTAGGGGCAGTCGTTTAGCCCTTGTAGTCTTTACTAGCTGAGGGAGGGGCCTAGGTGGGGCCATAACCACTATGAAAATAGACCCTAGGAATATCTGTATATAGAGGCTCTTAAAGGCGGGCTTGTACTGATATGGAAAAGTTCCCGACTGAGTTATGTGTTCCTTGTATCGCCCTGCCACGGAACTCGATGCACATTAGAGGACGTGCGGTTAAGGCATCGAGCTACAATTGAGGATATGTATGTTGGACAGTCTAGATACATGCATGTCGGCTCTGGGTGGTGTATCGTATACTTGAGGGCATTACTCCGGTATGAATTCTGATTCGATTGACGATGGCAGTCCGTATGATTACGTGGCGTAGTAATGACAGATATATGCGGAACGTAACATTGTTATGTAGAGATCCGTATGTCACTTCCGTGTAGGATGAGGAAGTGCGTTCACTTTTGTGGCATTATGGTGGAGACCGTGCGAGTGGGGTACCATGGGGTGTACCTCGGTATTAAGGAGTAGCTACATATATACTGTATTAGGTTAATCTACTGGAAAGTAAATGAGTACAATGTGTGTGTAAGCCTTGAGTGCTATTAATCCAAGTAACCTAAAAAATAAGAAAATATGATTGAACGGTATATGTAGGATTATCCAAAGTGTATAATTTAAATCCAGTCACAAGAACATGTGTATTGACCCCCTCCTCATAACATACTCGTAGGTTAAATTTGTGGCAAAGACATGAGATATTATATCTTTGAATACTGGTTAGACAGGTATTATTAATACAGTAAGGGTATACTTTGATTATATTATATTTTATCCATTCTGCCGTGCGATATTTTTTGATTTCTGACATATTTTATGTCTCTGTCTTTTCTGCAGGATACCAAAGCAAACCAATCAAAGTTTCGATAGATTGGAATTAAAAAAAAATCGGTCTATCGGAATTCGGGTTGATACAACATATTTAGTTGGTTAGGAACTGAAAGGAACTTTGATTGGGCAAATACTATCAATTAAGGATCGAAATAAGGAATGGGTTTCAGATCAAATGTATATATATTATGGACAAAAAAAAGAATAATATAATCTGAAAATACTTTAAAATGTCGAAGAGTGACGTGGCCAAACAACGAATAAAAAAAGCAGGCATTTTTTGCATGTTATAGGAATACCAAATGTAGAAGAAGATCTATTAGCAATAAAATGACTTTCCCCCTATTTGAAGATAAAACGGGAAAAAAAACTTAAACAAGGCAAGCAGCAAACGAGGCGAGCAACGCAAGCGAGTAGATGGCGGAGAGTGGCAGATTTACAAGAGGGCTCCGACAATTTTTGCATGACATCGAACCCCAGAAAAGGAGATTGTAACGACCCGCATTCTACGCATCGGGGGATCGTAGAATATTTATTTCTTTCCCATATGAAGTCGTATGGTCATGTAACTTTGGGAAACATCTATTAGAGTCATTTCCCATGTTCATGATTTTTGTCGATTTTTAAATGACCATTTTGCCCCTAGTTGGTACTATTTTGGCCATAACTTTTGATTGGAAAGGAATTTTGACCTGAAACCACTTCCATTATATTCGTTTGATGGTTTACCTTTCCGTAGAGTGGTCATAATAGCCAAACGGACTTACCGTTTGGGAGATATGGCTGAAACAAGGTTTGGAGGGTGAAAAACTGCTTAACCGGGCCAAATCGGGTGATTAGTGAGTAGGCCCATAACCCATTTCGGGATTAGGGTTATGCGGAGGCTGAAATGAGATAGAGGATCATTCCATTTCAGTTTTCTAGCCTCCACTTATCACCAAGGAACCCTAAAAATGGCCTTCAATCTCTAAATCACCTCCAAATCACCTTTTGGTCAAGGATTTGGCTTAGCAACCTCTAATCAAGGAAGATCTACACCAAAGAAACATTGGAGCTGCTGTTTAGCATTGAGATTCACATCAAATCAGAGATTTATTTCAGATCTTAGTTTATTTTGTGGCTAAGGTGAGTGATTTGAATAGTTTTGCACTAATTATGGCTAATTGGAGATGATTATTGTTAATTAGCGAATTTAAACATGATAAAATTCTGGAAAAATGTTTATAAAACTCGGAATGATGTTTTAGACCTCTGATATGAATTTGGGTTAATTTGGTTAAATTTTGCTAATCCTATCATTAGTTTCACCTGAACATCCTTAAGGGGAAATATGGGATTTTGGGGTATGTTTGATCCATTTTAACCTATTATATTGATGTTTTGCTGTTTGTGGTTGACTATATATGTTTCTATGACTGTATGGTATGCTTTGTGACTGATTAGAATAGTTGGAATGGCCGAAAACGCCGTCGAGGGTCGTGAATAACTCGCTGGACGAGGTGCAGGAGTTCGGATCGGATGGGGGTTGAGGGTCGATCGGATCGCCCTATGGGATCGTGCGACATCACCACGAGTCGAGTCATCTCCTCCAAGCCGAACCATCTGCGCTAGGCCCACGAGCACCAACCGTGTACTGCTACCCGATCCGATCCACTCGTGCTTCGTATCACGATCCGACTAGAGGAAAGCAGCATCCACGATCCGATGCACTACGAGACGCCGATCCGAACCGGGGAAGCCATGAGCTGGAGGAGCATGACCCGACCCATATGTTGTATTCCGATCCGAACCGAGGAGAGGAGCACGATCTGAAGCAAAGAGAAAGAGGACCGCGATTACAATCCGAACCGTGGCGTGCTGAAGAGCCGATCTGATCCACATGGGGTATGTAAAGCCGAACCGAACCAATGAAGACGGATAACCCGAGATGCAAAGGTAGTCCAAATGAAGGGTATTGACTCAGGATCCAGATAGGAACCAATGAGTGGACTTCATGAGTTGGAATTTTCTGCGGGACGTGTGCTAAGGAGTTGTCGACGTTCATAACTTCGATTCACCACTAAAAATGAATGATGGCTACTTATCAGTGCAGTAGGGTCATTATGACCTGAGGGGCAAGGTGATGGTAGCAAGACTACGTTATCAGTGCAGTAGGGTCATTATGACCTGAGGGGCAAGGTGATGCGTAGTAAGACTATGAGCCAGCGCAGATGGGGTGAACAACTCCATGGGGCAAGTGGAAATAGTAAGGATTGGTAAGGCTATGAGCCAACGCAGATGGGGTGAATAACTCCATGGGGCAAGTGGACATAGCGAGGAATTAGTGGCTACGTTATCAGTGCAGTGAAGCCATTTATGACTTCATGGGGCAGAGTGATCGTAGCAAGGTATGTTGGGTGATCGAAGTGGTGAATATCGTATGCTTTATGCACTGAGTGAGGGATGTGAGGATGGATGTTATGTTTGATTGTTTGCCATCTCTATGACATGCACACCACCCCCACCTCCGTATCTTTACACCGTTTGATATGATACCTTAGAGTGTTGTACAGTATGTAGTGCTAACTCTTTGGTTGCAGGTCCAGGTTCAGGTATGTTTTAGTCTACCTGTTATTGTTCACTTTAGATGCTTATCGCTCATACCAGGCTTTATGTCTGACCCAGAGTTTTATGTCTCCTCTTATTACTCTGGGTGCTCACACGAGCAGACTAGAGACAGGTTAGCTGGTGGTGCGCGAGTAGCTGATTCGGAGGCAGGCAGGAGGCTTCCACGTATGATATATATACACACATTCTCCCTGTGTCGTTGGTGGTCGCTACTTGGGCATTAGTAGTGTACCTCCTTTATCTTACTTTTGCTTTGAGACAGTTTGAAAGTTGTAATAAGCTATATTTTGGATTTCCGCTGCTATGATGCTTAGTTCTGTTTTTAGCTTATGCACTGTCTCTCCTGTTTTATTTCAAGTATGTTATTATTATATTTTGTTCTATGCGCTGTTAGACATTCTACAGGTCCTTTGTATGTTCATTTCCTTCTTCCCTTTCCTTCTGACGACCCGTTCCGTGCTAACTGGACATGTGTACAGCGCACCTTTGGAGTAAATGTCGGTTGGTGCGGGGCGGGCCGTCACACTTGGTATAAGAGCTCTAGGTTGCGTAGTTAACCTAGGGAAAGACACTAGGGAGAGTTAGTACGTATATGAGAGCGCGTATTTGTGATTACTTTGGTTTTCAAAAGCTATATATATATATATATATATATATATATATATATATACTACTAGTAGTATAAGAATGAAGTCGCACTGCACTAGCACCACTATGGGGTCGTTAATCGTTTCCCTTTTTCAGATTAACGATGAGCCGAGACACGAGGGGTGCTGGTAGAGGGACCAACCAAGGGAATGCCGCTGACATGAGGGCAATGTTTACTAACCTCATGAGAGACATGCTTAGAGAAGTGCAAGGGGCAGTTCCCAATCCCGGAGTTGGTGTTGGCCCAGTAGTGCAGGCGCCTAGGGTCGATTTCGCCAAGTTGTGCAAGGATTACACTAATCTTGGTGGAAAGCCGTTCCACGGAACGGAGTCGGCCACAGATGTTCAAGATTGGATGGATAGTTGTGATCGTATCTTTGACGACTTAGGACTTAAGGATGCGATGAAGAGAAGGCTAGCGTCTCGTCAGCTGCAAGGGCGAGCGATGAATTGGTGGAATGCCATTAGAACAGCTACTCCAGAGGACCAGGTTACTTGGGTTCAGTTCAAGGCTCGCTTTAGCGACAAGTTTATCCCAAATGCCCAGAAGTAGGTGTTGTTTAAGAGGTTCTTGGAACTCAAGCAGAACGGAAGGGCAGTTTCTGATTATATTGCTGAGTTTGACACTTTGTCGAAATATGGACTATCTCTTATCGATACTCCTGAGAAGAAGAATGAGAAGTTCATTACTGGTTTGGATGGATACTTGGGGGAAAGGCTTATCAACCACATCGATGAGACTTTTGAATCGATTGTGGGGAAAGCTTTGAGATCAGAGAGTCTTTACCCTAAGTCAAAGACTGAGGCTGCATCTACAGAAGGGCCAAAGCCGCAAGCAGGCGGTGGAGTCAAGAATAACTCTCAGAATAAGAGGAAGCAGGACCAATCTAAAGGTGGCCAGAAAAAGAACAAGAAGGATGTTGAGTGCTTCAGCTGTGGTAAGAAGGGCCATTATGCTAAAGATTGTCGGGCCAAGCCAGCGGATAAGAAGTGCTTCAACTGTGGTCAAGTGGGACATTTCAAGGATAAGTGTCCGCAACCTCTTAAGGAGAAACAGATTGTGAAATCATATGCTATTGATGCTGTTCCTTCTTCGTCGAATGTCCCAACTGCGGCGGAGAAAGGAAAGAACGTTGTTATTCAAGGTATGCTTTCTATTTATGATGTACCAGTTCAAGTTTTGTTTGATGCTGGGGCTTCCCATTCCTTCATATCTAGTGATCTGGTAGATAGGTTGGGACTGGAACCCGAGATAGTCGATAGACCATTGGTTGTGACGAACCCGATTGGTGGTTCGACTAGCCTTAGTATGATTTGCAGGAATTTGGTCTTATCGAGTCATGGATGTATGTTTGTATGTGATTGCTTTGTTTTGGGCTTTACTGGGTATGGCATTATATTGGGAGTCGATTGGCTCCAAAGATACGGGGTGGTGGTAGACTGTGAGGGCTTTTTGGTGACAGTGAGGGCGGATGATGGGCGGAGGGTAGTGTTTGGTAGTCTACCTTGTGATGGGGTTAGGGCTAGTTTCGTAAATTCCCTCGACATCCCGCAGGATGAGTTGTCAGATGTGCCCGTGGTTGGCCAGTATCCGGACGTCTTCGAGGAGGTGACCGGGCTTCCACCACACCGAGAGATTGAGTTCCGTATTGATTTAGTGAAAGATGTCAGACCTATAGTGATGCCACTTCGTCGTATGGCACCAAAGGAGCAGCGAGAGCTCGGGGTGCAAGTCAGCAATCTTTTGAAGAAAGGATTTATTAGAAGGAGTGTCTCCGAGTGGGGAGCACCGGTTGTGTTTGCCACTAAGGCAGATGGTTCCCTTCGTTTGTGTGTGGACTATCGCGAGTTGAATAAGGTAACGAGGAAGAATAAGTATCCTCTACCGCGGATAGATGATTTGTTTGATCAACTGGAAGGAGCAAGAGTGTTCTCCCAGTTGGAACTCGCGACATGATTTCATCATCTTAGAGTAGCAGATGAGAGTGTTCCGAAAACGGCATTTAGGACGCCGTCTGGATTTTATGAGTGGTTGGTCATGCCATTTGGGTTGACCAATGCACCAGCCTATTTTGTGGATCTTATGAATCGAGTATTCAGATATCAGTTGAATAAGTCTGTTCTTGTGTTTGTGGATGATATCCTTGTTTACTAAAGGACAGAGGAGGAACACAAGGGGCACTTGAGGATAGTGATGGAGGTGTTTAGGAAACACCAATTGAAAGCGAAATTCTCTAAGTGTCATTTTTGGAGAAGGGAAGTGAGATTCTTGGGTCATGTTGTTTCCAAGAGTGGTATTGCCGTGGACCCTGTGAAGGTGGCTTCGGTACAGGATTGGCCTACGCCTAAGAATGCAACAGATGTGAGAAGTTTCTTGGGATTAGATGGATATTATCGTAAGTTTATCCAGGACTTCTCCAAGATAGCAGCACCGTTGACTCAGTTGACTAAGAAGAATCAGTCCTTCGTCTGGGACGGAGTGTGTGAGGATGCCTTCAAGAGTCTAAAGGAGAAGTTGACGCGTGCGCCAGTGTTAGTCATTCCTAAAGGGAATGAAGAGACGACGGTATACACGGATGCTTGTGGTACCGGACTGGGTGCTGTATTGATGCAAAGAGGTAGGGTAGTAGCTTATGCTAGTCGATAGCTAAAGCCGCATGAGAAGAAGTATCCTACCCATGATTTGGAATTGGCAGCGATTGTATTCGCGCTGAAGATGTGGAGACACCATCTCTTGGGAGAAAGATTTGAGTTGTTTACCGATCATAAATCGTTAAAGTATCTCTTCTCTCAGAAAGATCTGAATCTCCGTCAACAGAGATGGTTAGAGTTCTTGGCTTCGTATGATTTTGATATCGCATATACACCTGGGAAAGGTAATGCGGTAGCCGATGCCTTGAGTAGGAGACATGCCAGCTTAGGGGCAATGTTTCTTGAGTGGAAGCAACTGGAGTATATCGCGGGGTTTGATTTCAGACCAAAGTGCGAATTGGATCCAGTCATGCTAGCTAGTTTGACGATCAGACCCACTTTGATAGAGCGGATTGGTTCTAGTCAGAGAGACGATCCTAATCTATTAGAAATCATCTCCAAGTTAGAGATGAACATCGACGGTGAGGAGATGAATGTGTATGGGCTTGATCGAGATGGAAGTCTTAGAAGGAATAGAAGGCTAGTTGTACCGAACATAAATGGTTTGAGGGATGAAGTGCTTAGAGAATGTCATCACTCAAAACTGACTACATCCCGGTGGTAATAAGATGTATCGAGACATGAGACAGACTTACTACTAGGAAGGGATGAAAAGAGACGTTGGGAAGTTTATATCCAAATGCATGAATTACCAGCTAGTTAAAGCCGAGCAAAAGAAGCCTAGTGGGTTGTTCCAACCATTAGAAATTCCCGAATGGAAATGGGAGCAAGTCTCGATGGATTTCATCGATGGTTTACCAAGGACTAGATCGGGATATGATAGCATTTGGGTAATTGTGGATCGATTGACTAAAAGTGCAAGATTTATACCAGTCAAATCGACCAGAAAGGCAGCCAAGTTGGCAGAATTGTATATGAAGTGGGTAGTGAGATTTCATGGAGTACCCAAAAGCATTGTGAGTGACCGAGACCCGTTGTTCACTAGTGGGTTTTGGAAAAGCTTACAAGAGGCTCTAGGGTCAGGATTACATCTCAGTACCGCATATCATCCTCAGATCGACGGTCAGACGGAGAGGGTGAATCGTATATTGGAAGATATCTTGAGAGCGTGTATATTGGATTTTGGTGGATCATGGGATGACCATTTGCATCTAGTAGAGTTTGCATATAATAATAGCTACCAATCTAGTATCGGTATGGCTCCATATGAAGCTTTGTATGGAAGACCGTGCAACTCACCATCATGTTGGATAGAGACTGGCGAGAAGTTTGTGCTTGGACCAGATGTGTTGAGAGAAACTTCCGATAAGATCAAGATCATTCAGCAACGAATGAAAGCTGCCCAAGATAGGCAGAGGAGTTATGCTGATAAGAGGAGAAGAGACTTGAAATTCTCCGTTGGCGACTTGGTGTTTGTCAAGATCTCTCCGTTGAAGAGCGTGATACGATTTGGTAGGAGAGGCAAGTTGGCACCAAGATTTGTTGGCCAATTCCCTGTTCTTGAATTAGTCGGGAATTTGGCATATAGAGTTGGCTTACCAGAGAAAATGGCGGGAGTTCACAATGTATTTCATGTTTCCCAACTAAGGAAGTTCGTTCACGACTCAGATATGACTATTTCACCTGATCAGTTAGAGGACTTCGAAGTAGAACCCGAGGCGGTTGGGAACCGCAAGCCGATTCGTATTGTGGGGCATGATACGAAACAACTTCGAAGGAAGGCGGTGAATCTAGTCAAGGTTCAGTGGGGCGAGAAAGAGAATGATTGTACTTGGGAGACAGAGGAGAGCATTAGGAAGGCATATCCAGAACTCTTTGCCTGGTAAGATTTACTTTGCGATTTAGTTATTCCGCATGAGACTTATTTTACTTGTTTTGCATGTTTGATTGTTGTTCTATGATTGATAGGCATGCGGGACCTTTGTGTGTGCTTTGATTAGGGAATTTCGGGGGCGAAATTTCTTAAAGGGGGGAGAGTGTAACGACCCGCATTCTACGCATCGGGGGATCGTAGAATATTTATTTCTTTCCCATATGAAGTCGTATGGTCATGTAACTTTGGGAAACATCTACTAGAGTCATTTCCCATGTTCATGATTTTTGCCGATTTTTAAATGACCATTTTGCCCCTAGTTGGTACTGTTTTGGCCATAACTTTTGATTGGAAAGGAATTTTGACTTAAAACCACTTCGATTGGATTCGATTGATGGTTTACCTTTCCGTAGAGTGGTCATAATAGCCAAACGGACTTACCGTTTGGGAGATATGGCTGAAACAATGTTTGGAGGGTGAAAAACTGCTTAACTGGGCCAAATCGGGTGATTAATGAGTAGGCCCATAACCCATTTCGTGATTAGGGTTATGGGGAGGCTGAAATGAGATAGAGGATCATTCCATTTCAGTTTTCTAGCCTCCACTTATCACCAAGGAACCCTAAAAATGGTCTCCAATCTCTAAATCACCTCCAAATCACCTTTTGGTCAAGGATTTGGCTTAGCAACCTCTAATCAAGGAAGATCTACATCAAAGCAACATTGGAGCTGCTGTTTAACATTGAGATTCACATAAAATCAGAGATTTATTCCAGATCTTAGTTTATTTTGTGGCTAAGGTGAGTGATTTGCATAGTTTTGCACTAATTATGGCTAATTAGGGATGATTAGTGTTAATTAGCGAATTTAAACATGAAAAAATTCTGGAAAAATGTTTATAAAACTCGGAATGATGTTTTAGACCTCTGATATGAATTTGGGTTAATTTGGTTAAGTTTTGCTAATCCTATCATTAGTTTCACCTGAACATCCTTAAGGGGAAATATGGGATTTTGGGGTATGTTTGATCCATTTTAACCTATTATATTGATGTTTTGCTGTTTGTGGTTGACTATATATGTTTCTATGACTGTATGGTATGCTTTGTGACTGATTAGAATAGTTGGAATGGTCAAAAACGCCGTCGAGGGGCGTGAACAACTCGCTGGACGAGGTGCAGGAGTTCGGATCGGATGGGGGTTGAGGGTCGATCGGATCGCCCTATGGGATCATGCGACATCACCACGAGTCGAGTCATCTCCTCCGAGCCGAACCATCTGCGCTAGGCCCACGAGCACCAACCGTGAAATGTTACCCGATCCGATCCACTCGTGCTTCGTATCACGATCCGACTATAGGAAAGCAGCATCCACGATCCGATGCACTACGAGACGCCGATCCGAACCGGGGAAGCCCCGAGCTGGAGGAGCGCGACCCGACCCGTATGTGGTATTCCGATCCGAACCGAGGAGAGGAGCTCGATCTGAAGCAAAGAGAAAGAGGACCGCGATGACGATCCGAACCGTGGTGTGCTGAAGAGCCGATGTGATCCTCATGGGGTACGTAAGGCCGAACCGAACCAATGAAGACTGATAACCCGAGATGCAAAGGTAGTCCAAATGAAGGGTATTGACTCAGGATCCAGATAGGAACCAATAAGTGGACTTCATGAGTTGGACTTTGCTGCGGGACGTGTGCTAAGGAGTTGTCGACGTTCATAACTTCGATTCACCATTAAAAATGAATGATGGCTACTTATCAGTGCAGTAGGGTCATTATGACCTGAGGGGCAAGGTGATGGTAGCAAGACTACGTTATCAGTGCAGTAGGGTCATTATGACCTGAGGGGCAAGGTGATGCGTAGTAAGACTATGAGCCAGCGCAGATGGGGTGAACAACTCCATTGGGCAAGTGGACATAGTAAGGATTGGTAAGGCTATGAGCCAGCGCAGATGGGGTGAATAACTCCATGGGTCAAGTGGACATAGCGAGGAATTAGTGGCTAAGTTATCAGTGCAGTGAAGCCATTTATGACTTCATGGGGCAGAGTGATCGTAGCAAGGTATATTGGGTGATCGAAGTGGTGAATATCGTATGCTTTATGCACTGAGTGAGGGATGTGAGGATGGATGTTATGTTTGATTGTTTGTCATCTCTATGACATGCACACCTCCCCCACCTCCGTATCTTTACACCGTTTGATATGATACCTTAGAGTGTTGTACAGTATGTAGTGCTAACTCTTTGGTTGCAGGTCCAGGTTCAGGTATGTTTTAGTCTACCTGTTATTGTTCACTTTAGATGCTTATCGCTCATACCAGGCTTTATGTCTGACCCAGAGTTTTATGTCTCCTCTTATTACTCTGGGTGGTCACACGAGTAGACTAGAGACAGGTTAGCTGGTGGTGCGCGAGTAGCTGATTCGGAGGCGGGCAGGAGGCTTCCACGTATGATATATATATACACATTCTCCCTGTGTCGTTGGTGGTCGCTACTTGGGCATTAGTACTATACCTCCTTTATCTTACTTTTGCTTTGAGACAGTTTGAAAGTTGTAATAAGCTATATTTTGGATTTCCGCTGCTATGATGCTTAGTTCTGTTTTTAGCTTATGCGCTGTCTCTCCTGTTTTATGTCAAGTATGTTATTATTATATTTTGTTCTATGCGCTGTGAGACATTCTACAGGTCCTTTGTATGTTCATTTCCTTCTTCCCTTTCTTTCCGACGACCTATTCCGTGCTAACTGGACATGTGTATAGCGCACCTTTGGAGTAAATGTTGGTTGGTGCGGGGCGGGCCGTCACAGAGATCGAAAGGGGGATTAGGTCAAGAATCGCCATTCACAGAATAGAATTTGGGGAATTTGGAGGCAAATAGTGTGAAGAGAGGAAAAACGAAAATTTGGAGGAAAAGCAACGAAGGAAAATCAGATGACCTGGATTAGTAACCTAGACCATCTGTAATAACCCGGAAATTCTGAGCCAGTTTAAAATTTTTGTTTTGGCAACTTCGACGAATTTTGAAGATTTAAAATGAATTATTTTAAATAATATCAACGAAAAATTTATTTAGAATATAATTCGATGTATATATTTATATACATCGTCGTTAGAATATAATAATTATATATAATTATAAAAGGAATTGAAAATGGCGCGATAGTTCGATAATTCGATTTCAAACTTCAATTGAACATACCGAGTGCAAAATAAACCGGATTTTAGTGAAACCAAAAATAATAGGATCTATTTTAGAATATCTTTCCAACGAATCCGAAAAATTGAAATTTCATAGCGGGGATCGAAAGATATGTCCATTTGAAAATTCTGAATAGTCGCTATGGAATTCAGGCCCTTAAAAGTAGACATTTTGCAAACGACCTCGGATTTGGACGAAACCACTTTTGTTGGGTCCGTGATGTAAAGTTATTGCTAGGTTTCAAATTTCATAATTTTCCGAACCAATATGTGAGCGTGGCATAGGAAAACGCGTTTGACCATTTCAGTTGATTTTAATCGACTGGAAAATGGCCATTTTTCCAACGGTCTCAGAATTCGACGAAACTAGTTTTGTTAGGACCGTATCGTCAATACGAAGTTAGGAAATATTTTTATGGGATTTATAGAGTTCGTATGTAACCCCGGTAAATTGAAATGCGCGTTCAAATTCAATATATAGAGTTATATGTTGATTTTGACGGAAACTGATCGAAACGATCGAATCAGCTTACGATACAGATCCCATTGTGTTCGGAATGGGGGTAATTAGCTATGGACGACAGGCGGTGGGCCTCGTTTCGAGGTCGAAGATAAAAGTACCTTTTTGGAATTAAAAATTAAATAAATTAATAAATAAAAATCTTCTCTCTCTCTATACCTTGGCCCCCCCTTCAAAATCGTAACAGAAGGACAAAAAAACAAAAAGGGCGGAGCCCTAAATCGCTCGATGGAGCTTCCATCGCGCCGCCGCGCGAGGCCCCCCCCCCTCCTCAACTGCCGCTCCTCCCTCTTCTTCCTTCTCCTTCCACGCCACCGCCTGTACCTCGCTCCGCCCTCCTGGAGACCCCCACACGCGCCGCCCAGACACCCACCGCACCTCCCCCATCACCTGCCGAGCCCGACGCGCCCACCCTCAGCCACCATCACCGGCTGAGCGCCCTCCGTTCGATTTAAAGGTGATTTTTACTCTATTTTATTTTATTTATTGAATTTAAATAGATTTTAGTGATTAAATAAAATCAGTTTTATAAATATCATGACATGGATAAACATAAATGATTTTTATTTATATATTTAGAGTATAAAGAAATGATTTTTACTTGAAAAGCTTTGATTTTAACATGATAAAGCTTTGAATTTTTAGACGAGTAAGGTTATGATTTTTAGATAATGAAAGATATGATTTATCATATATGAAAGGGTGATTTTTATTCATATGAAAGATTACCTTTTTATAGGAAGAAATATAGAATTTTTATACGATGAAAGATTCGGTTTTTATATTATAGCGAAATCTTTATTGTTGAAAAGGCGAAAATTTTAAAATAGAAAAGATATGATTTTTGAATAGAAAAGATATAAAATTTTAAAATAGAAAAGATATAAATTTTTAAAATAGAAAAGATATGATTTTTAAAATAGAATTTTTATCTATATAGTAACGGAGTAAAAATTCGATTTTTATATATTGAATAGCAAAGTAAAAATTCGATTTTTATATATTGAATAGCAAAGTAAAAATTCGATTTTTATATATGGAATAGCAAAGTAAAAATTTGATTTTTATATATTGAATAGCAAAGTAAAAATTCGATTTTTATATATTGAATAGCAAAGTAAAAATTCGATTTTTATATATTGAATAGCAAAGTAAAAATTCGATTTTTATATATTGAATAGCGAAGTAAAAATTCGATTTTTAGATATTGAATAGCAAAGTAAAAATTCGATTTTTATATATTGAATAGCGATGTAAAAATGTGATTTTTATATATGTAGTGACTACGGGCAGTGAAATTGGCAAAAAGGCGAGCACGACGAAGATTTCTACGTAAGAAGAGTCGTAGCGTTTGGTTTAGCTATTGGTGAGAACTTCTCACCTTTTAAAATTCCTTTCTCTAGCTATATATATATACTAGGATGTAGACGGTGTTTAGTAGCACCCGACACCTGTCATCCACAGACCATGGATGGCTTGTTTGTTAGATTGATGTGTTGTGAAATTTGTTTGTGTTGTTGATGTGAAATCGATAATATAAATTAATGTGTTGAAATAAATTAATTATCGTTAAAAATATAATTTTTAACATGAATGTGAATAATAAATAATTATAAACAAATCGGCCGATTTGTTTATATACACTGATTTGACTGATATTGATTGGGTCGATAAATTTTACACATCGCTCAACTGCACAAATAAAATCTGTGTTTGATTGTTTGAAACCCCACACGGGTATTGGGATAATATATGACATACGCCAATCCCAATAATTAGTTGTATGTCGATCGATGGATTGACAGGCTGTTATAAGCGTTAGATATCTATATTTGATGCTTATATAGTGTAGTGCACTTTGGATGATGGTTGATTATTTATCGTTGCTATTATATACATGTGTTGTATGGAATCCATATAGTTAACGCTATATGGTAATTGATTGGACCTCATTCCAATTTAGAAAATAAAGAATATTATAATATAAAGGTTCATGTGTTGACTGTACTCATCCGTTGAGATTAGTCATGTGTTGAACGAAATATTTTAACAATAAAATTTATATCTTTATCACTATAAAGTAAAGGTTCATGTGTTGACTGTACTCATCCGTTGAGATTAGTCATGTGTTGAACGAAAGATTTTAACAATAAAATTTACATCTTTATCATATATAAAATTAGAAACTAATTGGAAATTAGATAAGATGAGTGGTCTCCTGGACAATGATCTGATGTTGGTTTCGGCCTTCGGGGTTAATATCTAGGGAATCGTTCTCTTACTAATTTACGGTTGGAGTCCGATTTAAATCAAATGATAGATACCATAATTTTTATAAAATATATTGAATAACAAAATTAGTCACACGTGGACAGTACTCATTCGTTGAGATTAGTCATGTGTTGACAAAAATATAGATTCATTTGTTGAATAGAATAATGGAATTATTGAAATATATAAAGCCGTATTGATTAGAGATGCGCTATTTTGACGCGAACGATATTTATATCGATTATATTCGTTTTTAAATTTGAATTGAATCGAATAGAAAACCAATTTGAATTGAATCGAATAGAAAACCAATTTGAAATTTGAATTGAATTGAATAGAAATGAATTTATAAGGAAAAATTCAATTTTGATTTGAATTGAAATGGAAGTTGAAATTGTTTTTGAAATGAATTTAAAACTATTTATAAAATTTGTTTTAAATAGGAATCGACGAAATATATATTATATATATTATATATATAATATAATGGCCTGAATAGAACGCGCCGCTCCGCGACAGTTCGCGAATTTCGACCATTGACTTCGAACGGATATTACGGGAGATCCGACCATCGGATTCTACTAAAACCGCAACCGTTGGGTTCGTATCGAAAAGAGCTTTCTAACGAATATTATAAATTTGAAATCTAATGGTTGGATTTGGAGATACGTCCAAATCAAATTTGGAAAAGGTCGCTGTAAGTGCAGTTCGATGGCCGTTAATGGAAATCGACTGTACGGGCCTTGATAAAATTATTAAAAATATCAATAATTTGTATAAAATCATAAGAAATGATTTGGGAAAAATTGGGATGAAAAACTCCATATTTGAAAAGATAAAATTAATTTTTATCGAAATGAACTAGTTTTGAACTAAAATTAAAACCAATTTATTTTTAAAATAAATAAATTGGATTTGAATTGGGTTTTAAATAGAATTGATTTGTGGGTTTATCGTGAAGGGTGTTTTAAATAACACTTATTCTTTAACCCGATAATAAATAGAATGTGATTTGGGTTTATCGTGAACTGTGTTTTAAAGGACATTAGTTCTTTAACCCAGTAAAAGGAGTTTTAATGAATCCGCAATTAGATTGAAATGTGAATTGATAATTTAAATTATCAAATTTGGAAAATGAGCGAGAATGGAGTATCACCAGTTTTGCTCCAGGCGATAGTTAAATCTTTAATTAGATTTGAACGTGAAATTGTAATTAATTTTACCGATAACACTGTGGTATTAGATATGGAGTATTACCAGTTTTGCTTCATGGGATGAATAGGTTGGGATTGGGAAATAAAATAAATAATTACTTCGGTGTGGTTCGCTAATCTCGACTAGTTTGGAAAACCATAATTTGGTTTAGTACGACATCCAAAGGAAGATTAAAGGATAAATTTTAAAGAATTTATCTTGGATAAAATTAATGGGAACCTTTCCCTAAGAATGTGGAATTTAGAAACTAGCTGTAGGTTAGATAAGAAGAATGGTTTCCTGGGTATTGATCTGATGTTGGTCTCGGCCTTCGGGGTTAATATTTGGGAAATTGTTCTCTTGTTGATTTACGGTTAGTGGCTGCTAAATTGGAATGAGGCGTATGTTGTGTTTGTGTAACATTTGTTTTAATATACGTGGGTTGTTCGGAAAGGCCGGGTTTATACCCATTCTGAATAACCGATTCAACGATGAGTCGAAGATGAAGACGGTGATTGAAGACCGGAAGTCTTCACATCGTTTGGGTGATTACTGATGATCTTGATTGGGCTGTACACCCAAGATGAGGGAATCAATTGGTGATCGTCCAGACGTACTTGGAGATCGATGGATATGCGAGGAAAGTGCCTCTGGTTTCGTTCAGACCCAGAACGAACTTGTAAATGGATTGTGTGTCTGACATTGGATTTTATTCTGTGTTGATTGATTTCTATTAAATATACATCTGTTTGGTGGCGGAGAATTTATTTTCTTGCTTAACGCCCTTCTCTGAGACGTACGAGCTTAGAGGTTATATATCGATAGATATCAATCGCATGGCATGAATTGCCGGTGTGGCTTGCTGAGTTGCATGGATCAAGGCTTCTGTTGAAAAGCAAAGTCTTGTGGTTGATGATCAAAGCACGGCCTACGTGGCAGCTTTGTGTATAACGTGAATTCGCGAGCCTCACACCTCGGTATGAGTTAAAAAGGGATAAGGACTGCAGGGAGAGCACGACGTTTCTTTCTAGCTTTGGTGGTGTCAATGACTTACCAGCCCTGACATTTATATACTTTTCACCTATGTGGTTGTCTGATGAGGCGCCTCGATTTTAGGTCTGTAAGGACCGGGAAACGTGTGTTCAGGAATTGCCAATCCTCAAACGTAAGAGAGGACCGGCCCTAAAGCATCCAGGGGTTACCCAGAGTGTGTAGTCCCGAGGCATTTGCTAGAGTGTCTCGAAGCGGAGAGGAGCTTGCCCCTTGCCTCGACTCATGACGGAAATCCAATTTCCAATACGTGTATTTCGGTTTTATTTGTAGAGCCTAATATGGCGACATAGTGGTATGGGACACTTATGCCACCTAAGATTGATATTTATGATTGAAATTGTTTTGACACTATACATTTACAATAGTATCAAATGATTTGTTTTAAACGTACCAAGCATGTTTGGCTGTTATAAGGTAAAACCCTATCCTCCGGCTTGCGTTGCATTGTGTGATGGGACCTGGGTCTTATAATAGCTTCATTTTTCGAAAAAGCATTGCGTTGTTTATTTATATGCACTGGTATTCTTAGGAGGAAACCCGTTCCGTGTTATACGGCGTGGTCCCTTGAATTACTCTCTTTTAAAGTAATGTTTTAAATAACTGTTTTAGTTCTCATACCAGTCACATTACTGACCTGGAGTTTACTGTTTTAACCTAAACTCTGGGTGCCCCTATTTTCGACACGGGCAGCTAGTAGTTTTGGTTTTGCAGATTTATATTCACAGGATCCTGATTTACAGCTGGAACGATGCTCGGAAAGCTCTGTATCCGTGCATTACTTTCAGTTGTGTTTTATAATGTTTTTCCGCTGCTATGTAATTTATTGTAATCTCTGATATTTATCGAATGTAATTTATTCATTATACTCTGTATATTCTTGTATCTGATGGAATTTTTGTATTAATAATGAAATGTTCTTCCGTTTGCGTTCTGATTTGTCCTGTTCTCAAACGATCAGGGGTTTCGAACGGTCTAGATCGGTTTAACGACTGATTCAGATCGAGCGAAATTCCAGGCCGTCACACCATCGGATGTATTCACGCGGATTGATAATTTAATATAAAATAAACATCTTTTGCAAATCTGTTGGAATTCTGCTACAAAATAACTTCGATAAATATATGTCAGTATTCTGCCTGAATTTGTAGTGGAAAACAGCGGCACAAATTTTTTATTGGTAATTTAACGCAATTAGCATCGGCTTAGCGAGGGATGACAGAAAATGATAGTGATTAATAAAAGAAAAAAAGTTGAAAAAAAGAACAAAAAATTATCTCTTGTATATCACATGGAAATATGTCGCAAATTAGCGACGGAAATTTCCGCTTCTAAATATTTGATGCTAAATCAGTGTTTTCTTTTAGTGTGGTTCACCGGTTAACAGATGATACGATCTAGAGCGATCATGGATTTCTGGCTTAATGCGATCCAGGCTTATTGGGATCCAGCGCAATCGTGGCTCTTTAGTTTTCTGGTTATAAAAGTTCACTTCGGACTTCTCTTGCCTTTGGTTTTCTGGATTTCAGGTTTCCTCGCAAAACACACCTTCCTTCAACAAGCAAGATATATTTTGGGGGCAAAATGTTGGCATGTTTTTTGGTTAAAGTTGTCACACGTCAAGTTCCGGGTTAGCGACGTACTCAAGCATCAAGAACATCGTAAAAAACACAAAGTGATTTAGTCGAAATCGCGTCGCAAACTTAAAAATGGCCTGAAACCCCTTTTAGATGACCTCTTTTAGGCTCGAACACCTCAGTTACAGTGTTATGCATCATAAATCTTGTGGCCCTCTAAATTTGCTTCTGATACAACTTTCGATTAGCCCAAACGGGCTTAAGATTTGAAAATTATGTCTCTTTCCGTGAACGCATGTTAATCAACTCAAGAATTTTGAATCCCTCATACTTCAAATCACCTCCGAATATTCGACTTGTATCCCCCCACCCCCTTCGTATCCCTTAGTGGATACGAAAATCCGTACCCCCAAGGGGTTACGAAATTTTGTATCCCTTGAGAGGGGTGCGAAACCTCTGCTATATATGAGGGAGGGATCTGAATTTCAAGGAGTAATTAGCTCTTTAGGGTTCCGAATTTCTGGTATGTAGTCCCGAAAACTCACATACTCCCACCTAACCTCCCTCGTATAAATACTCCACGGCTTGGCTTTCATTTTGATCATTTTTTTCCTTGAACTTTAGGACTTCTTGAGCTCCAAAACACTTATTAATAGGTGTTATCTCCTTCTTTATGGTCATTGGACATGGCATGAACAACTAAAACGTTGTACAAACGTTTTCCGTTACTTTTTGAACGTCTACAAGCATAATTACGTTGTTGTTGAGCTCAATTGGGCATTTTTGGATTTCTTGAATATTGAAGCTAATTTTTGGACATAGATGACCGAGTCAACGCATTTTCTACTCAACGAAGAAGAAAAAGATCATTTTAGTCAAAGTTTAGAATTAACAAGGATATTGTTGTTTTATTGTAACACTTTGTACTTCACTATTGTTCGAACCCGTACAACAATTGTAATCAAATATTATATAATGAATAATTACTATAAAGTGGACGTATGCTTTAGTGTCAAACCACTATAAAAAGTTGTGTCTTTCGTATTTACTTTGCTACATCTTTGAATTACTGTGTTCACACTAAACATACCTCCGGGTGTTGGCGTGCGTTGAGTCCACGACAACTTCCAACATCAACAAGTGGGTTTGACTAGGTTAGCAGAGGAGAACGTGGGGGCACGTTGCTGAAACGTGTTCCGATTTGGCATGGTCGAGCCAAGGACATCGATCCGGAGTATAATTTGATAAAGTGAGGGTAGGCCCATGCCGAACCGAGGAAGGTCTAACCGAAGCTCAATTGGCTTATAGTTGGTGGGCCCCACATTGAGCTTGGGGGGCTTGGCCGAACTGAGATGATCGAACCGGATTACCTGAACCGAGAAAGCATGAACTAGAATTCCACGCGTCTAAAATCTAAGTCTTTGGGAGTTTCAATGCGTCTACCAAGTATATCCAGGCTCGACCAAGTCAATGCTCAAGTGTTGAGTGATCCAGAGATGGAAAGTTCAAAGTGTGACGGCCTTGGAATAATGCGGATCAACACACCCTAAAAGAGCTTATTATAACTGGAGATCCTATTATAAACTTATTATGAAAATAAACTTGATCCAACCATACAATATTTTATGCTTGAGAATTATTAATTGCCCAAGAAAAAAAAAAGTTGGACTGCGCATGCATGGATTCCAAATTTCTATCTGCTCAGTGTTAGTAGTTGTAGTAGAGGAAATAGTTGAATAGTTGTTGTGGATAAATGATTGAAATAGTTGAATAGTTGAAAGAAAGTTTGATGGAGAAATTACTCAATGGTTTTTGTAATACAACAATTTTATTGCTTATAGTTTTTGCTACAACCTTACAATGTGCCCATGCTCATATTTATAGGCATCTCATTACAATTATGTAGAATTCTCTAGAGAGAACATTCTACATTCATCAAGTAATTTATTTAATAATAATACATAAGAATTTCTAGATACAATACTCTAGATAAAGCAAGAAATAATTATTTAATAATACAAAGCAATTTATTAATCTCTTGAGAATTCTAGAAATTTGTATTATCTTCAATACTTTGGAATTCTCTAGAAATTTGCAGCATTCTCAATACTCCTCCTTGATGCAAATTTCGGATACTCCAAGCATAGTTCGTAGTTGCTCAAATCTTGTTCTTGGCAGTGCCTTTGTGAAGATGTCTGCAACTTGATCTTCTGTTCTGCAGTACTTGAGCTGAATTTCTTTTGCCGCTTCTGCATCTCTGATGAAGTGATACTTGATAGCTATATGCTTAGTTCGATTATGATGAACCGGATTCTTTGTGATTGCTATTGCTGATTTGCTGTCACAGTAGATTGTAGTAGGTTGATCTTGATGCTCACCTATTTCTTCAAATATCCTCCGAAGCCATGTAGCTTGACTTGTTGCTTCCGCTGCTGCCACATATTCTGCTTCAGCTGTTGATTGTGCAACTGTTGCTTGCTTCTTTGATGCCCATGAGAGTATTCCTGATCCAAGTGAAAAGGCATAGCCCGACGTGCTTTTCATGTCATCTACTGAACCTGCCCAATCACTATCAGTGTAGCCAATCAACTTTGAGTTGGTTATGGTCTTGTACCATATTCCATACTCCTTTGTTCCTTGCAAATATCTTAAAACTCTTTTAGCAACTCCAAGATGAATTTGACTTGGACTTTGCATGAATCTTGATAGAAGACTTGTAGCGTACATGATATCCGGTCGCGTAGCAGTAAGATATAAAAGACTTCCAATCAAACTTCTGTAGCGAGATGCATCAGCTTCTGGGGCTCCGTTATCCTTTTGCAACTTCTCATTTGTTACGAGTGGAGTAGCTACTAGTTTGCAATCATTCATTCTAAATTTCTTTAATAGTTCTTCGGTATATTTCTTTTGAGAGATAAATATACCTTTCTTATGTTGTTTCACCTCGATGCCAAGGAAGTAATTCATCAAGCCAAGATCGGTCATCTCGAATGTTTTCATCATGTCTTCTTTAAATGCAGTTATCATCTTCATATTATTTCCCATGTAGATAAGATCATCTACATATAGAGTGAAAATGAGAGTATCATACTGACCTTGTGTCTTGATGTATAATGTAGGCTCACTCTTGCTCCTCCTAAATCCTTGATTAATGAAGTATTGGTCGATTCTATTGTACCATGCTCGAGGTGCTTGCTTCAAGCCATATAAAGCTTTTCTTAGTCTTAGCACTTTGTCTTCATTGCCCTTACTTATGAAGCCTTGTGGTTGCTCCACATAGATCTCTTCTTCGAATACTCCATTTAAGAAGGTTGATTTGACATCTAGTTGAAAAACATTCCATCCTTTCTGAGCTGCAAGAGCAACTAAAGCTCTAATTGTATCCAGACATGCAACTGGAGCAAATGTCTCATTATAGTCGACTCCATATTGTTGCGAGTAGCCCTTTGCTACGAGCCTAGCCTTGTGTTTTTGTATTGAGCCATATGGATTTAGCTTTGTCTTATAAACCCATTTCACTTCAACGATTTCTTTATCTTTAGGACAATCTACAAGCTCCCAAGTATTATTCTTTTCAATCATTTTTATCTCTTCTTCCATTGCTTTGATCCATACTTCTTGTTTAGATGCTACTTCATAGCTTTCGGGTTCAAATATAGCCATGTTGCAAGTTTCATATATGTATCTACTAAAGATCTAACTCTTCTTGGAGTAGACTCCGGTGAAGAATTTTGTTGTTGAGAAGGTGAAAGGGGCGTACCTGGTTCTTCTGTTGGTTCTTCCATTTCTTCCACTTCTACATCTTCATGAGATTGATGTACTGGAATAGAAATGTTTCTTTTTTCAACTTTTTGTTCATCCCAATACCAAGAAGCATTCTCATCAACTTCGACGTCTCGACTAATCGTCAGCTTCTTTGTTTGCAAGTTATAAACTCTATATCTTTTTGATTGTGTGCTATACCCCAAAAAGATTCCTCGTATGGTCTTCTCTTCTAGTTTGTGTCTCTTTTGGTCTGGAACATGTATGTAGCAAATCGATCCAAAAATTCTTAGATGATTGGCTGTTGGCTTTCGTCCACTCCATGCCTCTATAGGAGTCTTGTCTTCAACTGCTCTAGTTGGACATCGGTTGAGTATATAGACAGCAGTATAAACTGCTTCTGCCCAAAAAGTGTTGGGTAAGCCCTTCTCCTTCAGCATTGATCTTGCCATCTCCATGACTGTGCGATTTTTTCTTTCAGATACTCCATTTTGTTGTGGAGTATATGCAACTGTAAGTTGCCTCTCAATGCCTTCATCATCACAAAATTTATCAAACTCATGGGAGTTGTACTCTTTACCACGATCACTTCGAAGCTTCCTTATACGTTTTCCACTTTGATTTTCGACAAGAGCTTTAAACTTCTTGAATATTCCAAAGACTTCTGATTTTTCTTTAATGAAGTAGACCCATGTCATTCTAGAAAAATCGTCAATAAAGAGAATGAAATACGTGTTGTTATGAAGTGAAGGTGTTCTCATTGGTCCACAAACATCGGTGTGAACTAACTCCAAAAAGTTTTTTGCTCTCCAAGTGCTTCGTGATGGAAATGATGATCTGTGTTGCTTTCCGAGAAGACATCCTTCACAGGCTTCATTATTTTCTTTTATGCATGGAAAATCTCTCATCATATTCTTTTGATATAACAATTTCAAGGCTTGAATGTTGAAGTGGCCAAATCTTCGATGCCATAACCATGAATCATCAACTTGTGCTTTCATGGCTATATTAGTAGCATATTTAAAACTTATTGGAAAACTTCTATTTCTCTTCTCCATTTTTACTTGAGCTATCTCTAGTCTTTTATTGTTGTTATCATATATTTTGCAAATGTCTCCTTCGAAGTGAAGAGCGTAGCCTTTCTCCATCATCTGACCAATGCTCAACAAATTTTCTTTTAAATTTGGAACAAGTAAAACATCTTTGATAAATTTTGTACCTTTCTTTGTTTCCACCATAACAGTGCCTCTGCCTTTTGATTTCACGACGGTGCCATTCCCCAATCGTACTTTTACTTTGACAGTATCATCAATATCCTTGAAGATGCTCCCATCTTTAGCCATGTGATTGCTGCAACCGCTATCCAAGTACCAGTTTCCTCCATTTTCTTCACTAGAATCTTGGGTAGCATAAAAAAGATGTTGATCTCGATCATATTGATGTTGTTCTCTGTCATGCTCTTCAATGAAATTTGCTTGATGCTTATTTAGGCTGAAGCAATTTTTCTCCAAATGTCCAAATTTCTTACAGTGTCGACATTGCGGCTTTCCACGATTCTGACAGAACTTCTCCAAGTGATTTGTCATCTTACAAATTCCACATGGAGGATATTTGCCTTGTTTATTCTTTGAGAAATTTCTAGAATTTCCTTTGTTTCTAGAATCTTCTCCATCATTCTTATTTTCTCCATATGCTTTATTTTGGGATGATAGCTTGAGTTTCGACTGAAAAGCATTTTCAATCGAGTCTTCATCATGCCTGCTCATTCTTTATTCAAATGCTTCAAGGGAGCCCATTAATTCAGTCACCGATAAGGTAGACAAATCTTTAGTTTGCTCGATCGTAGTCACGATTGAGTCATACTTACGGGAAATTGAAATTAAAATTTTCTCAACAATCCTCTTGTCAGGAATATTATCCCCGTAAGCCCTTATTTGACTAAATATTTCTTTTATTTTGGAGTAATAATCCTTTACGGTATCCGACTCCTTCATTTTTATTAATTCAAAACTCACGCCTTAATGTTTGAAGTTTAATGGCGCGTACCTTTGCACTTCCTTGAAACTCCTCCTGTAATGTGGTCCATGCTTCTTTGGCGTTTGAAGCTCCCATTATTCTAGGAAAGATAGCGTCGGTTACCGCTTGTTGCAGAAAACTTAACGCTTTTGAATTTTTTAGTTTATTTTCCTTTATCTCCTTTTTCTGAGCTTGGCTAAGAGTTGAAATATCTTCAGGAATAGTGAACCCTTCATCTACAATATCCCATAGATCTTGAGAGCTAAGAAATGTCTTCATTTTTATGCTCCAAAAGTCATAATTTTCACCGGCAAAAATAGGGACAGAAGGTGATGGAGATTGAGCAATGTTTGCCATAGCTGATAATTGGAGCAATGTTTTTTCGCCCAATATGCGAACGAACGAAGCTCTGATACCACTTGTTAGTAGTTGTAGTAGAGGAAATACTTGAATAGTTGTTGTGGATAAATGATTGAAATGGTTGAATAGTTGAAAGAAAGTTTGATGGAGAAATTACTCAATGGTTTTTGTAATACAACAATTTTATTGCTTATAGTTTTTGCTACAACCTTACAATGTGCCCATGCTCATATTTATAGGCATCTCATTACAATTATGTAGAATTCTCTAGAGAGAACATTCTACATTCATCAAGTAATTTATTTAATAATAATACATAAGAATATTCTAGATACAATACTCTAGATAAAGCAAGAAATACTTATTTAATAATACAAAGCAATTTATTAATCTCTTGAGAATTCTAGAAATTTGTATTATCTTCAATACTTTGGAATTCTCTAGAAATTTGCAGCATTCTCAATACTCAGTCCAAAAATGTGCTAAGTGCAAATTCTCAAGTTATAAAATGAAGACCTATTTTTATAGTAAGTTTCCAGCAAGGCATATTCTTCCAACAGGTTTTCTCTAAGTAGCTCTTTGAAATTGTCCTTTTATATATATATTATGTTGAATATTAGTTTTGGTCTCTGTCTAAGATAACTGAAACGTAAAACAGGTCAATAATTAGGTTTTTCTCCTTCAACGTTACAACCGACAGAAAACTGTCACCTGCTAATTCATTTAGTTTGACGTGTGAGAATTTGCAATGCAGTTTAAACCGCCTTAAGTTAATACAGTAGATAAACTGCAATGCAGCTATAATTTTGACTTGGTATATTACATTGAAACCGACTTTTAGCTTCTATCTTTCAAGGAACTTGAATATATTTTTGGTAAACTATTTTAGTGATGTAATGATTGAATAATTTAATTGCAAGTATATAAATGAAGCTTGATTAACTATTTGAATGATGCCATAATAGTTGCATACCGCGTTTATATAAATAAACCAATTATATATTATTCAAGTACTGGCATTTTACATGTGAAATATATTTTCAAATGCGTATTAATTATACGTCAACTACGTGAATGGATTTTGGTCAACTTCTTTATGCAACATAACAGCCATCACTGTTCTGAGACACAAATTTAAAAATAAGCGGTTTGAACTTTGAAGCAGTTCTTTGATTTAAAATTTCCGTGGTTAATATAAAGAAGGAAAGATGTGTTCCATGCGCAGCCTTGATTTAACACCCATTTTATGTTGATTAGGTGAAGTAATTCATCAGTCTAAATAACGTCTAATATACGTAGCTACCATGCATGTGGTTGGCATTGATATTGGAGTAGTAGACTTGAATATATATATATATATATATATATATATATATATATATATATATATATATATATATATATATATATATATATATATATATATATATAGCATTTATGTTTGGATAAGGCATTGGAGGATGATAACCATAACCTGACCACACCACAGCTGGGTAATTTGAAGATGAAGCAAGAAGATCATGAAATCCCCATTTTCTGATGGTTTGCCTTTTTGTTTGGAACAAATTGTATACGGTTAGATTGGACTTTGACAATGGTTCTGCTCAATTTTTACGCCAGGTTAGTGTTACTTGGCCGGTAGTTGATGGCTTGATCTAGGTGAGTTTATATATTGAAGGATTTGTTCCCAAATTGTTGCATGGGATTTTTCGAGTAACGCGCAACCTTTAGTTATTATATATCGTATAGGGCCCATATTCCAGTAGTTCATGCATTGTATGTATCACTAATATTACCACCAAAAGGGACGCAGCTCGCAAGGCTGATTGATCGCAGTCTCAAAGACAAGAGGAACAAACTAACCAGCTGGAAACGTCCATACTGAGTTTCTCTCATATTTTTCTTCTCAGATTTTAATTAGGAAATATGAGAATTGAGTTGAAGTCGCCATTTTTGTTGAAGGTATATATGAGTAACCCTAGCTTTTGATGTCTGCTGGGGTTATGAGATGAGTTGTTTACTATGTCGCTCGAGTGTTATGTGTTTTGTACCACTAGATAGCGGGTTTGGACCATGGGCCGAACTACGTTCTTTCTATCTATTTGTTTTTTTTCAAAATAAAAATCCTAACGTTGATCTTGAGAGATTTAAAGTCACCGGCAGAAGAACCGTAAAAATTCTTAAACTTAAAACTACCAATTATAATTAATGTTTGCTTTAGTGACTTCTTTCAAACGAGATATGAGATGAAGAGGAAATGAGGGCGATCAAAATTCATTTTTCAAACGATATACATGTTCTATTTATAAGCAAATCGATTAGCAGAACCAGATGCCAAAACAAAGTTCCAAGTCCAAATCCAGATCTAATAGTGTGGAAGAGAATGATGGGCCACTCAAAGCCATAAACTTTACTTGGTACAAACATGAATTCTATTAGGGTTTTGCGGTTGGGGGTTGGGGAGCAGCCATAAATCTACTCAATCATGGCCATCAGTACTTTGTCTTCGCTTTTTTACTAGAAGACGCCATGGTCACCTGACCTTTGTTGTCGATCCTCTAAGTGCTCAACCTACATCACCATCCTTGACTCCTAGTCCCGATCTAAAACTCTATGTTGGTTGTCATTGACCATTAAGCCATTATCACTATTGGGTGGTCAATCGATGGAAGCGACGATTTGGGGGCAATTGCATTGAGTGAAGTTCTAATGGAAAGGCTTAAGTACTCTTAATGAACCACTCAGGTCCAACCTCGGTTGAGCTTAGCTTTATTTGGCTTTACTTGGTCAATCCTTTGGAATGCATTTTTCTCAAGTTTTGACATTTCGAAGCTCTTTGCTTATTAATCTTTATCAAGACCTATATTATTGCATATCTTTGGCTAAGAGTTTGCGGTTTTGTTTGTATTACCTGCCATACGTAGAATTTAATAATGGTAACAATATCGCATAGCTAGATTTGGTTTATTTTAAAAGTTTTATCCAGCAAGTTATTAAAGATAAAATCAGAGAATTTTACATAGCAAAGATTTGTTTATCATAGGAGGAAATACATTCTATGTTTATGTATTGTCGTAGTCTTATAGGATACTTCTTTATTTTAAAGCAACAACTTGAATTTCTTACACCAGTCTCATGATTAATCCAAAGTTTATTTTTATTTTTCTTTAAACTCTGGGTGCCCTATTTTTTTTGGGAAACCTAGCTGCTCAAGTTTTACTTGGAATGATTGGATGGAGCATGAAGCTGAAGATTATATAGATAATTGTCTATTCTCACCCTCACTTACTTAGTTCACCATTTGTGCGGATAAGATTTATAACTGTCCAGGCTGACATTAGTTACACTTCGACACATATGATTAAATTTCCATTGTAACGCTTTTGCAAACTGAAACAGATAAACATTTTCCACCGTGCAAAATTCTATTCATTCTACTTTTTTCTATTTTATTTCTTACCACAAACGATCTGCTTCTTCGGCATGCAAATACCAAGGACGTAGCCGATTTCCGAGGTCGAGGAAGCAAATTGTTTCATTTGGTATTAGGTCTTAGGTTGAGCGAATATTTAAGGCTACTTCAGCAGAATAAAAGACTCATCAAGGAATGGGATAATAATACCTTAGCATTAGTACATTAGAGATATGGACATCAGTACTATAGAATGAGTTGAGGGTGATACACACGGGGTGCATATTTTTAAATATAAATCACTATCTTTGAAATTTGGTAAAGAATTAGCTTTACCTACGTTCTAATTTCAATAAAAGCAAGTCTTTGTATAGAATAGATATTAATCTATAAATAGGCATAACTACAAAAAATAATCATCTTTTGATTAGAATATCACAATTTAGTTATAAGATGTTTGTGTTACCACTCTTGGAATTAACGAAAGGAAAGGGATAGGTAACTTGCCTTAAGAAAACACTAAAAAAAACAGTTACACCTGCAATATTATCAATTACGATATGTCATTGATAAGTTGTACTTTATCTTTGTAGAAACAACAATGGAAAGAAATTCTACAAAGGAGAATCTCCCAAGGCATAAGAAAATAAGACCATCATCATCTCCAACGATGATGAAAAGATCATCCTCTTACCTCTTGATCAAGTCATCCCATATTCTCCCTCTAGCCAGGATGGTCATATCCCTACGAACTATATGTTGATTCCTTCCAAGACTCTCGAGCTTATCTATAACAACCCAAATTCCAACATATCGAATTTTTTTCTTTAAAATTCTAATATATCGAAACTTGTGTTGGTTTGTCTGGTATCCTGCACAAAAAACAGAAATATAAAATATATCAGAGCTCAGAAAACATCTCACAGCGGAATGGATAAAATATAATATAATTAAAATATAGCCTTGCCTATATGATGATAATACTGCCTAACCAGTATCCGAAGCTACCATATCTCTGCCACAAATCTTACCTATGAGTATGTAATGAGGAGGGGGACATAACACAAGTTAGGGTGACTGGATTTAAACTACACATTTTAGATAACCCTACATATACCGTTCAGTTACATTTTCTTATTTATTATATTACTTGGGTTATCAACACTCAAGGCTTACACAGACGTCGTACCTATCTACTTCCCAGTGGATTAACATAATACAGTATATATGTAGTTACCCCAACATTAAGGTACACCTCATGGAACCCCACTCGCACGGTCTCTGCCGTAACGCCACAGAAATATATGCAGTCCCTCATCCTACGCCGGAACGACGTACGGATCTCTATATAACAACGCTACGTTCTGCATAGAACTGTCATCGTCATGCTATGCAAGTGTATGGACTGTCACCTTCGAACCACACGATCGAATCAGATTCTGTCACAGAGTAATGCCCTAGATTCTACGATACACCCACCCGGAGCAGGCATGCATGTATCGAGACTTCCTCACGTACGTATCATCATACATACTCGATTCCTCAACCTCTACGATATAGCATTCAGAAACGGTATGCATGTATCTGTACGTATTATCTACTGTGCACCGAGTTCCGTAACTGGGCTGTATCGGAAACACGAAACTCGGTCGGGTGATTTTTCAGATATATGTATAAACAGGTGCTATGGTCTGCATTTTCAGTGGCTATAGTCCCACCTGACCCTCCCTCAATTAGTGAAAGATAAGCTCCCTCAATTAGTGAAAGATAAACATAATTGAGAGCTAATGACGTGGTTCAGAAACAAAACAATAAACGACATCTTAATTGGCCTATTCCGCAACCAAAGCCTTGATCAAGAAAGGTCGATGATCTATAGGCTCAGCTCTCCGTCCTACCGCATCATGTATCACGCTTCATGTTGGCTATCGGTGGTTGGTACCCGACGACTGCTACCAAACAAATGGTTAGACCCGCCAAAGGAAAACAGATAATATGGTCGCGACCCGCCTAATCACAAGGCAACCGGATCGTCGAATCACCTATGTCACTCTACGTCCTTCTGACTGACCCATATTGTGGCAGTCAAGGTATACTCACTGGGTAGTAACGCGCAGATCTAACGTCTACGAGCACAGCCTAAACGCTGTCACCGCACATAGGACTATTAGGAGTGCCCTCCACGTCCCAGGAAGCCGCGTGCTTCCCCTTTCAGTCCTTCGAAGAAAGCAGAATATCAGCAGAACATGTAGAATAATCAGATGGACGTGCGCTCCCCTCATGCCTCATGCACCATGATGATCTGCCCCGTTGGGTTATTCACCTTCAGATGTACGAACTGGTCCAAGCGCCTCCGGTTAAAGTGTTATTAAACCCTATGTATAATCATTTAATTATGAGCTTGCTCTACCCCATCAGATTTCCGGTTAACATGGTTATTTTAAGTCATTTTGACATCTTATTCATGTTATCACGCTCCTCTTGCTCATTAATCTCAGTTATATAACATAACCCATTTAAGTTCATTAATAAGCCTTCAACATGTTATTCTTATCAGCGGATTTCCGATTCTCAAGTTTACATTTAACTTGTTCTTCTCATCAGCATGATTCAGATTCTCAACTTTACAGATTACTTAATGTATAACTAAGTATAATTTATTGCATTTCATAAGTTTTCCCCCTTTTTCTATGCTTATTACAAACAACAGGTTCAGGTTTACAGATTTACTTATTGATTAATTTGTAATTAAGTGCAACTTATCTTATTACATAAGTTATCACATTCCCTATATCATTTATTATAACCTAAGTTATAGTTTCCACTTGTCCCTAGGACAAGCCAACTTATTATCTTTCCATTTTCACTTTCAGGTTTGCTCATAGTAGGCTATTATCATTCCCCGTTCATTCCACTTCTTTTACTGTTGTAACATTCATTCATTTCCATTAATTACAATTGATGACACTTATTTCTATCCTGTTATATACATATATTCGTATATATATGTTTATGCACTAGACCTCTCACACTAAGCCGACCACTTGTGGATGCTGGATTTGCCGGGCGGTTCCGAGCAGACTTCTACCACAAGTTGGCTTAACCTCGTGTCTTAGCACCGTTATATGCATGTTTATGCACTAGACCCCTCACATTAAATTAACCACTTGTTGATGCTGAATTTGCCCGGGGGGGGGGGGGGGGGGAGGGAGGGAGGGGGGAGGGTAGACTTCTACCACAAGTTGAATTTAACCTTGTGTCTAAGTGCGTTTACAATTTTCTATTCACTGTAATATTAGGCATATTTATTCTTCCAATTTTTATTGTAATTTTTATTCATAATCTTTTGGAATAATAATATTCTTAAACAATTATTCATGTTCATTGCAAATTTCCTAATTACAACATTTATAGTAAATTCCAACTCAGGCAGATGATTAATGGAAAACGGGTCTTATACAACATTACAATTATTCCCAATTTCACTGTAACTTAACTTACAATATCGAATAAACAGGTTATTAGAACATGTATATATATAACAGTAATCCTTTCCACCTATTTTAATAGGTTTATACATTTCAGCAAATTTACATTTCGATAGATTAACCATTTTAGCAGGTTTACTATACATATTAACGGGGAATGTCAAATGATAAATATACCATTATCAAAAAGACATAGCTTAAATCCACTCACCTAATTGCTTTCCAATTCATGAATCTGGTCTAAACTTAACATTCCATGACTCCCCTAACTGAATCTAGAACCTAAATAACCATGGATCCACAATTCTCAACTAAAAGAAAAATGGAAGAAAGAGAAGAAATTTGAATTGACCAGATCCTAGAATTTACCTTACTTCGAATAGAGTTCTGCACACCAATTTGTAGATATACATTCTTTTCCTCCAGATCTTGAATCGGAATTTTTCTTAGACTAATTATTCGTTTTTCTGAAGAGGTTTGAGGAGGAAGAAGAATAACAGATTCTAGACAGCCTCTCAGAAAATGTGAGATTTAGGCTAGGCTCTGCTAGCCTATTTATAGGTGTTCAAGATCTTATCATACACACAAAGATGAGTCAACAATGAACGTGGATAGAAAAAGAGTCCAGATTCATTAGATGAATCTGCCCGGATTAGGGGTTTGTTGACCCACATACCACCCTGGGTCGACCATAGGGTTGATCTAGCCCCCCTTAGCTCGACGCATGGGTCGACCCAGGCAGGTGTGGGTCGACCCATTTTGGGTCCAGCGAGCTGTTTTGTTAACGTTATCAATTTTAAACGTTTGTCACTTTCTTTGCTTTACTACTCTTGATTTATTTACATATAAACTCCTTATATGTATACAAAACTTCTAATGCCCATTTTACACGTATATATATGCCCAACTTTTATTTCATTTTCAAAATTCAAAAGGCGTTATGCTGTTATTTAATTCTTACTAGATTTCTCTTGTGTGTGTATATATATACACATACATATATATTTGCACATATATTTGTATATACCTACATATCCATGCATACACATATTTTTGTTCTTCCTTATATGTGTAATTTTCCTTATATGTGCATATATACCTATTTTCTTCTTAGAACATGTATTATTTTAACTGTTCCCTTGTAACAAAAATATGGCGTCGGCGGTAATCGAACTCGCGCCACTCTCTTGAAAATCACATTCTCTTACCAACTGGACTATAAAAAGATTTTGTTAAAAATACAAAAAACAATGATGGTCATTATTCTTTTTCTTTTACCTTCTTTTCGTGTTTGTTACAATATTTCATTTAAAGGTATCCCTTTCATCTTAAATTAGTTTTCCGCAATCCATAGGTCCAAATTGACCAGAAAATTGTCACGGATGCAATGACGCTAATACCGTAACCAAATTTTGGAAGCTCTTAAAATTTTATTTATTTTACTTAATTAAAAATGTGGGGTGTCACATTCTCCCACCCTTAGAAAATTTTGTCCCCAAAATTTGGTAAGGGTAAAATCAAGTAATTCCTTGCGTAAATCACAACCATCATGTGTGCATCCAATTTTGCAGCCATTTGTGTACTGGTGTAAAGTGTAATTCAACATAATAATACATGAATGAACTGAATGCCTAAGCGGTACCTCCTATATGAATGCAATTTTTTATTGAAAATCTCTTTGAAAACATGATCCACACATCCTAAATATACTAGCAATTTCTATATGAATGCAATATTTAAAAACCAAAAATACATTTTCATCCAAGCTTTCCCACACTCTGACTGAGCAAGAGCGTAGTTCATCCATTTTTTGCATCTAAAACCCTACCAACCAACTTTATTTTTTGAATTTCAGAAAAATCTAATATTCTAAATTCTATTTCTTGTGTTATAAAAAGGTAGAAAATGGAAAGCGTCACATCCTCTATTTTTCTTTTTGTAACCCTTTCTATTCGTACTTGGAAGATTCCCTATTTTCCCACCCAAGCACATCCCACATAAGAAAACTTTCTTTATTGCAGGTATTCTTTTTCATCTTATCTTGAAAATTTTACTCTTCTTCACCTTTTCTCAGAATTTTCCATTTTTCTTTAACTGTCATGTTTGTTGCTATACTGAATTTGTTGTTTCCTTTTTAGTTATACCATTATTCTTTTCTTAGCTTATTTAACTTAATCCTCTGATCTAATTTCATTTTCAAATAAGTCTTCTAGCCCTTCAACTAAAACCGAAAAACAAACTCTCTACACAGCTACTGCCAAGGGACAAGAATCTCAGGACAATGTCCCCCTCAGACAAGAAAGTTCAAATCAAGTTTAGGTGTTATCCTCACTACCCAACAGGAACAAATTAGTCGAACAATCCCAACAGAAATGTAATAACGGGTTTTACCCTT
The DNA here is from genome assembly GCA_030737875.1 of Allium sativum. Classification (NCBI taxonomy): domain Eukaryota; kingdom Viridiplantae; phylum Streptophyta; class Magnoliopsida; order Asparagales; family Amaryllidaceae; genus Allium; species Allium sativum. The sequence continues at coordinate 650,300,971 of CM060923.1, forward strand.
AACAGGAAAATTAGCAAGAGGACCTAAACACTTACTTGCCCTTCACTATCTAGTAGTCATCACTAGTCCTAGCTGTGTATCAACAGTCATTTTCAAGCAACACCTTAGGCTTCTCAATGCTTATGCATTCTATGGGAACTTACCATTATTCTAAGATAATTCTCGTTCTCTATTTCAAAGCCTCAAAACTTTTCCCGTCTTCCCTGGGCACTAATCCTTACCTACTCCATACTTATTTAAAATACAGTTTGGTCTTTTCATTTCACTTTTCTTCTAAAATTTAAAAGTGTCAAAACTTTACTTTCCTCACCAAAACTTACTTTTGCCAAACCATAAAAACATATTATCTCATAAAATTGTAAAACAATTTTTTTTCATATCACAAAAATCGGAGTAGACAAGGACAACTATTACTCAATCAGGTTTACAAGTATTCTTACTTAGAACTAGGTGCAAGCAGCTGCTTTATTCATAATTTCTACAACTTATTTTGTCTGCCCAACAATTTTTTTTGTTAAAACAATTATGAAAAATGATTGTCAAAAGAATAGAAATTTCAAAACTTTCTTTACTGAAAATTCTATCTGTCAACAAAATGCAACACCTTTTCATACCGTATAACTTGAAAACTACGAGCTATACATGCTATATAATATGCACCTTTTACCAAGAGAATTTATTTTAGACAAAATTTTCACAAGAAATCAATATTTCCAAAATATACCCCATTTTACTTCAAAACTCAGTATGTACTTTTCGAATTTGTTCCTTACATATTTTTTTTTTCAAACATCAAGACACTTTTAAGATTAAAACTTGAAAACATCGTAAACCATCTTCCAAAAGCTTTTACAATTTCAAGCCTTTAAAAGTTAACAATGGCATTAGACTACAAGTGGGTTCCGAACTTAACTAGGCTTTCCTAGACAATCCCACAAAGTCAATTCTCTCAACTATATATATTCCTAATCCATTTTTCTCTTTTTAACCTTTTCCAATATATAATGTTTTACTGCCAAACCAGCTAACCTGAAATACTAACACATGAGATTCACCTTTCTTCCATACAAACTATATTGTACACTTCCCTCCCAAATTACCAAAGGGTCTCAAATTTCCATAATCGTCTTTTATTGTACAAAATAGAAATCCCAATTCCCACCATATTATGCTCTTTCTATTTACTGGGTTCCTTTATGGATCTAGTAATACACATAATATATTTATATTTTAAACAAAAAACAAAAATATATTTGCTCACTATATATACAGGAATCCTAAACCTAGGCTCTAATCCCAAATGTAACAACTCAAATTCCGACAGACCGATTTTTTTCTTTAAAATTCTAATCTATCGAAACTCGTATTGGTTTGTCTAGTTTCCTGCAGAAAAGACAGAGATATAAAATATATCAGAGCTCAGAAAACATCTCACAGCGGAATGGATAACATATAATATAATCAAAATATAGCCTTGCCCAGATAATAATGTTGCCTAACCGGTATCCAAAGCTATCGTATCTCTACCACAAATCTAACCTGCGAGTATGTTATGAGGAGGGGTCAGAACACATGTTCTAGTGAGTTGATTTTAAACTACACATTTTAGATAACCCTACATATACCGTTCAGTTACATTTTTTATTTATTAAGTTACTTGTGTTATCAGCACTCAAGGCTTACACACACGTCGTAGCCATCTACTTCCTAGTGGATTAACCTAATACATCATATATGTAGTTACCCCCAACATTAAGGTACACCCCATGGTACCCCACTCGCACGGCACCGTAACACCATAGAAATATATGCAGTCCCTCATGTTACGTCGGAACAACATACGAATATCTATATAACAACGTTACATTCCGCATAGAACTTCCATCGTTATGCTACTTAAGCATACAGACTGCCACCTTCGAAGCATATGATCGAATTAGATTCCGTCACTAAGTAATGCCCTAGAGTATACGATACACCACCTGGAGAAGACATGCACGTATCTAGACTTCCTCACGTACGTATCGTGATTCGTACTCGATGCCTCAACCTCTACGATACACCATCCGGAAACGGTAGGCATATATCCGCACGTATTATCTACTGTGCACCGAGTTCTGTAAAAGGGCTGTATCAGAAACACGAAATTCGGTCGAGAGCTTTTTCAGATATCTGTATACACAGATGTTATGGTCTACATTTTCAGTGGCTATGGTCCTACCCGACCCCTACCTCAACTAGTGAAAGACAAACAGAATTAGGAGCTAGTGACGTGGACTAGAAACAAAGCAACAAATAACATCCTAATTGGCCTGTCCCGCAACCAAACCATGATAGCAAAAGGTCGATGGTCTGTAGGTTTAGCTCTCCGTCATTCTGCATAACGCATCATGCTTCACGCTGACTATCTATGTAACGGCCGGAAATTTCGCTCGATCCGAATCAGTCGTTAAACCGATCTAGACCATTCGAAACCCCTGATCGTTTGAGGACAAGACAAAACAGAACGCAGACGGAAGAACATTTCATTGTTATTACAACAATTCCATGAGATACAAGAATATACAGAGTATAAATGAATAAATATACATTCGATAAATATTAGAGATTACAATAAATTACATAGCAGCGGAAAATAATACAAAGCACAACTGAAGGTGATATACGGATACATAGCGTTCCGGATATCATTCCAGCTGTAAACCAGGATCCTGTGAATATAAATCTGCAAAACCAAAACTACTAGCTACCCATGCGTAAAATAGGGGCACCCAGAGTTTAGGTTAAAACAATAAACTCCAGGTCAGTCATGTGACTGGTGTGAGGACTAAAACAGTTATTAATATTGGTTTTAAAGTTAGGTAAATCAAGGGACCACGCCGTATAACACGGAACGGGTTTCCTCCCAAGAATACCAGTGCATAGAATAAACAGCGCAATGCTTTTTCTAAAAATGAAGCTATTATAAGACCCAGGTCCCATCACACAATGCAACGCAAGCCGGAGGATAGGGTTTTACCTTATAACAGCCAAACATGCTTGATACGTTTAAAAACAAATCATTTGATACTATAATAAGTGTATAGTGTCAAAACAATTTCAATCATAAATATAAATCATAGACGGCACGAGTGCCCCATCCCACTATGTCGCCATACTAGGCTCTACAAATAAAACCGAAATACACGTATTGGAAATTGGATTTCCGTCATGAGTCGAGGCAAGGGGCAAGCTCCTCTCCGCGTTCGAGACACTCTAGCAAATGCTCAGGACTACACACTCTGGGCAGCCACTGGATCGGTTGGGCCGGTCCTCTCTTACGTTTGAGGATTATTTATTCCTGAACACACGTTTCCCGGTCCTTACAGACCTATAATCGAGGCGCCTCATTCCAACAACCACAAAGGTGAAAAGTATATAAATGTCAGGGCTGGTAAGTCACTAACACCACCAAAGCTAGAAAGAAACGTCGTGTTCTCCCAGCGGTCCGTATCCCGTTTTTAACTCATACTGAGGTGTGAGGCTCGCGAATCCACGCTATACACAAAGTTGCCACGTAGGCCGTGCTTTGATCATCAACCACAAGACTTTGCTTTTCAACAGAAGCGTTGATCCATGCAACTCAGCATGCCACACAGGCAATTCATGCCATGCGATTGATATCTATCGATATATAACCTCTAAGCTCGTACGTCTCAGAGAAGGGCATTAAGCAAGAGAATAAATTCTCCGCCGCCAAACAGATATATATTTAACAGAAATCAATCAACACAGAATAAAATCCAATGTCAGACACACAATCCATTTACAAGTTCGTTCTGGGTTTGAACGAAACCGGAGGCACTTTCCCCGCATATCCATCCATCTCCGAGTACGTCTGGACGACCACCAACTATTTCCGTCCTCTTGGGTGTACAGCCCAATCAGGATCATCAGTAATTATCCAAACGATGTGAAGACTTCCGGTCTTCGACCACCGTCTTCATCTTAGACATATCGTCGAATCGGTTATTCAGAATTGGTAAAAATCCGGACTTTCCGAACAACCCGCGTATGTTAAAAACAAATGTAACACAAACACAACATACGCCTCATTTCAATTCAGCAGCCACTAATCGTAAATCAGCAAGAGAACAATTTCCCAAATATTAACCCCGAAGGCCGAAACCAACATCAGATCAATACCCAGGAAACCATTCTTCTTAACTAATCTACAGCTAGTTTCTAAATTTCAATTCTTAGGGAAAGGTTCCCATTAATTTTATCCAAGATAAATTCTTTAAAATTTATCCTTTAACCTTCCTGTGGATGTCATTTCAAACCAAATTATGGGTTTTCAAACTAGTCGAGATTAGCGAAACGCACCGGAGTAATTATTTATTTTATTTCCCAATCCCAACCTATTCATCCCATGAAGCAAAACTGGTAATACTCCATATCTAATACTATGGTGTTATCGGTAAAATTAATTACCATTTCACGTTCAAATCTAATTAGAGATTTAACTATCACTTTGGAGCAAAACTGGTGATACTCCATTCTCGCTCAATTTCTAAATTTGATAATTTGAATTATCAATTCACATTTCAATTTAATTGTAGATTCATTTAAAACTCCTTTTACTGGGTTAAAAAACTAATGTCATTTAAAACACAGTTCACGATAAACCCAAATCACATTCTATTTATTATCGATTTAAAGAACAAGTGTTATTTAAAACACCCTTCACGATAAACCCATAAATCAATTCTTTTTAAAACCCATTTCAAATCCAATTTATTTATTTAAAAATAAATGGGTTTTAAATTTTAGTTCAAAACTAGTTCATTTCGATAAAAATCTATTTTTATCTTTTCAAATATGGAGTTTTTCATCCCAATTTTTCTCAAATCATTTCTTATGATTTTACACAAATTATTATAATTTTTAATAATTTTATCAAGGCCCGTACAGTCGATTTCCATCAGCGGCCATCGAACTGCACTTACAGCGACCTTTTCCAAATTTGATTTGGACATATCTCCAAATCCAACCGTTAGATTTCAAATTTCTAATATTCGTTAGAAAGCTCTTTTCGATACGAACCCAACGGTTCCGGTTTTAGGAGAATCCGACGGTCGAATCTCCCGTAATGTCTGTTCGAAGTTAATGGTCGAAATTCGCGAGCTACCGCGGCGCGGCGCGTTCTATTCAGGCCATTATATATATAATATATATATATATTATATATTTCGTCGATTTCTATTTAAAACGAATTTTATAAATAGTTTTAAATTCGTTTCAAAAACATTTCAACTTCCATTTCCAATTCAAATCAAAATTGAATTTTTCCTTATAAATTCGTTTTAAAATTCATTTGAATTCAATTCAAATTTCAATTCAATTTGAATTCATTTCAAATTGATTTTACTTCTATTTCAATTCGTTTTCTATTCGATTCAATTCAAATTGGTTTTCTATTCGATTCAATTCAAATTGGTTTTCTATTCAATTCAATTCAAATTCGTTTTCTATTCAATTCAATTCAAATTCGTTTTCTATTCAATTCAATTCAAATTCGTTTCCTATTCAATTGAAATCAAATTCGTTTTATATTCAATTCGAATCAAATTCGTTTTCTATTCAATTGAAATCAAATTCGTTTTCTATTCAATTTAAATCAAATTCGTTTTAATCGATATAAATATCGTTCGCATCAAAATAGCGCATCTCTAATCAACACGGCTTTATATATTTCAATAATTCCGTTATTCTATTCAATAATTGAATATTTATCCTATTCAATACGTGAATCTATATTTTTGTCAACACACGACTAATCTCAACGAATGAGTACTGTCCACGTGTGACTCTTTTTGTTATTTAATATATTTTATCTACGATAAAGATGTAAATCTTATTGTTAAAATATTTCGTTCAACACATGACTAATCTCAACGAATGAGTATAGTCAACACATGAACCTTTATTTTCTAATGATAAAGAGGTAAATTTTATTGTTAAAATATTTCGTTCAACACATGACTAATCTCAACGGATGAGTACTGTCAACACATGAACCTTTATTTTATAATATTCTTTATTTTCTAAATTGGAATGAGGCCCAATCAATTACCATATAAAGTTAATTATATGGATTCCATACAACACATGTATATAATAGCAATGATAAATAATCAACCATCATCCAAGGTGCACTACAATGTATAAGCATCAAATATAGATATCTAACGCTTATAACAGCCTGTCAATCAATCGATCGACATACAACTAATTATTAGGATTAGTGTATGCTGTATTTTATCCCAATACCCGTGTGGGGTTTCAAACAATCAAACACAGATTTTATTTGTGCAGTTGGGCGATGTGTAAAATTTATCGTCCCAATCAATGTCCTTAAAATAGGTGTACATAAACAAACTGTCCGGTTTGTAAATGAATATTTATTTATTCACATTCACGTTAAAAATTATATTTTTAACTATAAAATATTTTAAACTATATATATATTTTATTTTCTTTCAACACATTAATTTCTATTTAGTTCATTTACACAATAAAATGATATTTTTATATTTCTAACTTATTTTAGAAAATTTCGGCGGCATAACGGCACGATACTAGAAACGGGACGAGGCCTAGCCTTATCCCCGGTCTAGTGAAGGCCCACGCCATTCACACATCAATCAAATTCATTCCATTTCACCAAACAATTCAATTTCAATCAAATAATCTAACTAATTTTTGCAATCAAACAAACAAGTCCATGGTCTGTGGACGATTGTGTCGGGTGCTACTAAGCACCGTCTGCATCCTAGTATATATATATATAACTAGAAAATGAAATTGAAAGGTGAGAAATTCTCACCGATAGCTATCCAATCATCTTGACTCTTCTTTGATAGAAATCTTCATCGTTATCGCATTTTTTTGTCATCTTCGTTGCTGTAGCCACTACATATGTAAAAATCGAATTTTTACTTCGCTATTCGATATATAAAAATCGAATTTTTACTTCGCTATTCAATATATAAAAATCGAAATTTTACCTTGTTATTCAATATATAAAAATCAAATTTTTACCTTGTTATTCAATATATAAAAATCAAATTTTAACTTCGCTATTCAATATATAAAAATCGAATTTTTACTTCGCTATTCAATATATAAAAATCGAATTTTTACTTCGCTATTCAATATATAAAAATCGAATTTTTACTTCGCTATTCAATATATAAAAATCGAATTTTAACTTTGCTATTCAATATAGATAAAAATTCTATTTTTACACCGCTGCTATACAAAAAGATTTCGCCTTTTCAAAAATATAGATTTGCCTTTCTATAATATAAAAATTATATTTTTCTCGAAGTAAAAATCATATTTTTACTTCACTACTCATCTTAAAAATATCGTCTTTTCATATTTAAAAATATCATTATAAAAATCAATCTTTATTTTGCTACACATATAAAGATGCTATTTTTAATATTCCTATCATGTAAAAATTATATTTTTACTTCTCTACATAAACAAAAATCATATTTTTACATCTTCTACTTAATAAAGATCGAATTTTTATTATCTATACTATATAAAAATTACATTTTTAGCCTTTTTATAATATAAAAATATCACCTTTTCAACTATAAAAATCTAATCTTTTGCCTTTTAAAAATCTAATCTTTTGCATTTTAAAAATCTAATCTTTTGCATTTTAAAAATCTAATCTTTTGCATTTTAAAAATCTAACCTTTTGCATTTTAAAAATCTAACCTTTTGCATTTTAAAAATCTAACCTTTTGCATTTTAAAAATCTAATCTTTTGCTTGAATCAAATCTTTCATATATATAATTTCTGATTTTTAACAATGCCATTTCATTTAAAAACCATATTTTTAAGTACTGGAATAAATAAAAATGGAAATATAGACTTACCGGAGGAGTTGGGGGTGGGGGATCGTCGATTTTGGATCAGGGAGGGGGCGTCGGGTGCTGTTGTGTGCGAGGAGCGGCGGGAGGCTGCGCTGGGCCCACGGTGGCCAGAGCCGGCGGTGCTGGGCGGTTTGAGGTTGCAGTTTGGATTGGGGAAGGAGGGGGTTCGAACTAAGAAAGGAAGGAACGACAAGAGGTGGAGGGGAGCGGGGCGATGGCGTCGGCCTTGGGAGGCTCGCGGTGGACGGAAAAAGGGGGCGATGGCATCGCGTCACCATTTTTTTATTTGCAGAGGGGGCGCTTTGATTGGAGAAACTGAACGGGGGAGGGGGTATTTGCAAAGGGAATTATATTTTATAATTATATATATATATATATATTTTTCTTCAAAAATGTTGAATTTCTTTCGAACTCTAAATCAACTTCAACGACTGTCGCCCCTAGCTAATTACCCCCATTCCGAACACAATGGGATATGTATCATAAGCCAATTCGGCTATTTCGATCAGTTTTTATCAAAATCAAAATATAAATCAGTATATTCAATTTGAACGCGCATTTCAATTTACCGGGGTCACATACGAACTTTAAAAATTCCAGAAAAATATTTTCTAGCTTCGTATTGACGATACGGTCCTAGCAAAACTAGTTTCGTCGAATTCTGAGACCGTTTGAAAAATGGCTAATTTCCAGTCGATTAAAATCAACTGAAACTGGTCAAACGCGTTTTCCTTTGCCACGCTCACATATTGATTCGAAAAATTATGAAAATTGGAATCTAGCAATAATTTGACATCACGGACCCAACCAAAGTGATTTCGTCAAAATCCGAGGTCGTTTGCAAAATTCCCAATTTTAAGGGCCTGAATTCCATAGCGACTATTCTGAATTTTAACCTGGACATATCTTTTGATTCCCGCTATGAAATCTTGATTTTTCGGATTCGTTGGAAAGATATTATCAATTAGATCCTAATGTTTTTGGTTTCACTAAAATCCGGATTGTTTTGCACCCGGTACATTCAATTGAAGTTTGAAATCGAATTATCGAACTACCGCGCCATTTTCAATTCTATTTATAATTAAATATAATTATTTATATTCTAACGACGGCGTATATAATATATACGTTCTAATTATATTCAAAATAAATTTTTCGTCGATATTATTTAAAATAATTCATTTTAAATATTCAAAATTCGCTAAAATTGCCAAAATAAAAATTTTAAACTGGCTCAGATTTTCCGGGTTATTACAGTCTCCCCCACTTAAAACTTTTCGTCCCCGAAAAGGAACAAAGTCGAAAGTGGTTTTATTAATCAACTCTACGCTCGATCTGGCTTGCATTCTCCAACTTTTCAGTTTCAGAGAATGTTCAAAATTTCAAAAATTTGGCTAACACCCTAAATTTTCGAAAATTTTCGCCATAACCTCCCCTGCACCGGGAGCCACGGGAAAATCCCGAAATTGCCATATAGGCCTTCTGATCCCAAAAAGAAAAAGAAAAAGCCAAGCGGCTAGCCAATAGGCTCATAAAATCATCATCACCCAAACAAAACAGTAAATTATGTAGTAAACATGTACCTATTTGTCGGGCAAACAAATTTTATTCTCTGCTCTAGCCTCCTTGCTATGACCTGTTCAATGTAAGTATAAGTATTTGCAAGCAAATACGACTAATTTTCGATACAATTCAATATTTGGTTCAATTAGGCTAAATGTTTCAAAATTATCAAACAAATAAACAAACAACACAAACATCAATCAATTAGTGGATTAGAGTTTCAAATTCATAATTTTGATACATATACAAAAAATCATGTTCTTGATGCCAATTCACAACAACGTATTCTAGCTATATTAGTTTTGGTTCTCACACCAGTCTAATGGAAATATATAGATATCATACCTTCGAAACACGAACACAAATTCTGATGATGATATATCAATCATCAGAATCATCTCCGGGTGTCTATAATGTGATTCTATATCTATCCAATATATTAAAACTTCGAATATACGTTCATGACGCGTATATGCAAAATCTTTATATATTGGATTGTCCATGTTCAAAATAAATAAATATTCAAATACGTTTAAAACGATTTAAATTTCAAAACAATATTGTTTTTATTTGAAAAAATATACTCTTCACACTCGTTCCAGGATACTACTGATCCTATCTCTAACGAGTCATTCTAATTGGATATTACTAATCCAATATCTGATGAATTCTTTCGTATGGTTCTAATGTGTCTTGTTCTCGAGCTCTGTAAACCAAAGCTCTGATACCAAATGTAACGGCCGGAAATTTCGCTCGATCCGAATCAGTCGTTAAACCGATCTAGACCGTTCGAAACCCCTGATCGTTTGAGGACAAGACAAAACAGAACGCAGATGGAAGAACATTTCATTGTTATTACAATAATTCCATGAGATACAAGAAAAAACAGAGTATAAATGAATAAATATACATTCGATAAATATCAGAGATTACAATAAATTACATAGCAGCGGAAAATAATACAAAGCACAACTGAAGGTGATATACGGATATAGAGCTTTCCGGATATCATTCCAGCTGTAAACCAGGATCCTGTGAATATAAATCTGCAAAACCAAAACTACTAGCTACCCGTGCGGAAAATAGGGGCACCCAGAGTTTAGGTTAAAACAATAAACTCCAGGTCAGTCATGTGACTAGTGTGAGAACTAAAACAGTTATTAATATTGGTTTTAAAGTTAGGTAAATCAAGGGACCACGCCGTATAACACGGAACGGGTTTCCTCCCAAGAATACCAGTGCATAGAATAAACAGCGCAATGCTTTTTCTAAAAATGAAGCTATTATAAGACCCAGGTCCCATCACCCAATGCAACGCAAGCCGGAGGATAGGGTTTTACCTTATAACAGCCAAACATGGTTGATACGTTTAAAAACAAATCATTTGATACTATAATAAGTGTATAGTGTCAAAACAATTTCAATCATAAATATAAATCATAGACGGCATGAGTGCCCCATCCCACTATGTCGCCATACTAGGCTCTACAAATAAAACCGAAATACACGTATTGGAAATTGGATTTCCGTCATGAGTCGAGGCAAGGGGCAAGCTCCTCTCCGCGTTCGAGACACTCTAGCAAATGCTCAGGACTACACACTCTGGGCAGCCACTGGATCAGTTGGGCCGGTCCTCTCTTACGTTTGAGGATTATTTATTCTTGAACACACGTTTCCCGGTCCTTACAGACCTATAATCGAGACGCCTCATTCCAACAACCACAAAGGTGAAAAGTATATAAATGCCAGGGCTGGTAAGTCACTGACACCACCAAAGCTAGAAAGAAACATCGTGTTCTCCCAATGGTCCGTATCCCGTTTTTAACTCATACCGAGGTGTGAGGCTCGCGAATCCACGCTATACACAAAGCTGCCACGTAGGCCGTGCTTTGATCATCAACCACAAGACTTTGCTTTTCAACAGAAGCCTTGATCCATGCAACTCAGCATGCCACACAGGCAATTCATGCCATGCGATTGATATCTATCGATATATAACCTCTAAGCTCGTACGTCTCAGAGAAGGGCGTTAAGCAAGAGAATAAATTCTCCGCCGCCAAACAGATATATATTTAACAGAAATCAATCAACACAGAATAAAATCCAATGTCTGACACACAATCCATTTACAAGTTCGTTCTGGGTCTGAACGAAACTGGAGGCACTTTCCCCGCATATCCATCCATCTCCAAGTACGTCTGGACGACCACCAACTATTTCCGTCCTCTTGGGTGTACAGCCCAATCAGGATCATCAGTAATTATCCAAACGATGTGAAGACTTCCGGTCTTCGACCACCGTCTTCATCTTTGACATATCGTCGAATCGGTTATTCAGAATGGGTATAAATCCGGACTTTCCGAACAACCCGCGTATGTTAAAAACAAATGTAACACAAACACAACATACGCCTCATTCCAATTCAGCAGCTACTAATCGTAAATCAGCAAGAGAACAATTTCCCAAATATTAACCCCGAAGGCCGAAACCAACATCAGATCAATACCCAAGAAACCACTCTTCTTAACTAATCTACAGCTAGTTTCTAAATTTCAATTCTTAGGGAAAGGTTCCCATTAATTTTATCCAAGATAAATTCTTTAAAATTTATCCTTTAACCTTCCTGTGGATGTCATTTCAAACCAAATTATGGGTTTTCAAACTAGTCGAGATTAGAGAAACGCACCAGAGTAATTATTTATTTTATTTCCCAATCCCAACCTATTCATCTCATGAAGCAAAACTGGTAATACTCCATATCTAATACTATGGTGTTATCGGTAAAATTAATTACCATTTCACGTTCAAATCTAATTAAAGATTTAACTATCACTTTGGAGCAAAACTGGTGATACTCCATTCTCGCTCAATTTCTAAATTTGATAATTTGAATTATCAATTCACATTTCAATTTAATTGCAGATTCATTTAAAACTCCTTTTACTGGGTTAAAGAACTAATGTCATTTAAAACACAGTTCACGATAAACCTAAATCACATTCTATTTATTATCGGGTTAAAGAACAAGTGTTATTTAAAACACCCTTCACGATAAACCCATAAATCAATTCTTTTTAAAACCCATTTCAAATCCAATTTATTTATTTAAAAATAAATGGGTTTTAAATTTTAGTTCAAAACTAGTTCATTTCGATAAAAATCTATTTTTATCTTTTCAAATATGGAGTTTTTCATCCCAATTTTTCCCAAATCATTTCTTATGATTTTACACAAATTATTACAATTTTTAATAATTTTATTAAGGCCCGTATAGTCGATTTCCATCAACGACCATCGAACTGCACTTACAACGACCTTTTCCAAATTTGATTTGGACATATCTCCAAATCCAACCATTAGATTTCAAATTTCTAATATTCGTTAGAAAGCTCTTTTCGATACGAACCCAACGGTTTCGGTTTTAGGAGAATCCGACGGTCGGATCTCCCGTAAAGTCTGTTCGAAGTTAATGGTCGAAATTCACGAACTGCCGCGGCGCGGCGCATTCTATTCAGGCCATTATATATATAATATATATATATTATATATATTTCGTCGATTTCTATTTAAAACGAATTTTATAAATAGTTTTAAATTCGTTTCAAAAACATTTCAACTTCCATTTCCAATTCAAATCAAAATTGAATTTTTCCTTATAAATTCGTTTTAAAATTCATTTGAATTCAATTCAAATTTCAATTCAATTTGAATTCATTTCAAATTGATTTTACTTCTATTTCAATTCGTTTTCTATTCGATTCAATTCAAATTGGTTTTCTATTCGATTCAATTCAAATTGGTTTTCTATTCAATTCAATTCAAATTCGTTTTCTATTCAATTCAATTCAAATTCGTTTTCTATTCAATTCAATTCAAATTCGTTTTCTATTCAATTGAAATCAAATTCGTTTTATATTCAATTCGAATCAAATTCGTTTTCTATTCAATTGAAATCAAATTCGTTTTCTATTCAATTGAAATCAAATTCGTTTTAATCGATATAAATATCGTTCGCGTCAAAATAGCGCATCTCTAATCAACACGACTTTATATATTTCAATAATTCCGTTATTCTATTCAATAATTGAATATTTATCCTATTCAATACGTGAATCTATATTTTTGTCAACACACGACTAATCTCAACGAATGAGTACTGTCCACGTGTGACTCTTTTTGTTATTTAATATATTTTATCTACGATAAAGATGTAAATCTTATTGTTAAAATATTTCGTTCAACACATGACTAATCTCAACGGATGAGTATGGTCAACACATGAACCTTTATTTTCTAATGATAAAGAGGTAAATTTTATTGTTAAAATATTTCGTTCAACACATGACTAATCTCAACGGATGAGTACTGTCAACACATGAACCTTTATTTTATAATATTCTTAATTTTCTAAATTGGAATGAGGCCCAATCAATTACCATATAAAGTTAATTATATGGACTCCATACAACACATGTATATAATAGCAACGATAAATAATCAACCATCATCCAAGGTGCACTACACTGTATAAGCATTAAATATAGATATCTAACGCTTATAATAGCCTGTCAATCAATCGATCGACATACAACTAATTATTGGGATTAGTGTATGCTGTATTTTATCCCAATACCCGTGTGGGGTTTCAAACAATCAAACACAGATTTTATTTGTGCAGTTGGGCGATGTGTAAAATTTATCGTCCCAATCAATGTCCTTCAAATAGGTGTATATAAACAAACCGTCCGGTTTGTAAATGAATATTTATTTATTCACATTCACGTTAAAAATTATATTTTTAACGATAAAATATTTTTAACTATATATATATTTTATTTTCTTTCAACACATTAATTTCTATTTCATTCATTTACACAATAAAATGATATTTTTATATTTCTAACTTATTTTAGAAAATTTCGGCGGCATAACGACACGATACTAGAAACGGGACGATGCCTAGCCTTATCCCCAGTCTAGTGAAGGCCCACGCCATTCACACATCAATCAAATCCATTCCATTTCACCAAACAATTCAATTTCAGTCAAATAATCTAACTAATTTTTGCAATCAAACAAACAAGTCCATGGTCTGTGGATGATTGTGTCGGGTGCTACTAAGCACCGTCTGCATCTTAGTATATATATATAACTAGAAAATGAAATTGAAAGGTGAGAAATTCTCACCGATAGCTATCCAATCATCTTGACTCTTCTTTGATAGAAATCTTCATCGTTATCGCATTTTTTTGTCATCTTCGTTGCTGTAGCCACTATATATGTAAAAATCGAATTTTTACTTCGCTATTCAATATATAAAAATCGAATTTTTACTTAGCTATTCAATATATAAAAATCGAATTTTTACCTTGTTATTCAATATATAAAAATCGAATTTTTACTTCGCTATTCAATATATAAAAATCGAATTTTTACTTCGCTATTCAATATATAAAAATCGAATTTTTACTTCGCTATTCAATATATAAAAATTGAATTTTTACTTTGCTATTCAATATAGATAAAAATTCTATTTTTACACCGCTGCTATATAAAAAGATTTCGCCTTTTCAAAAATATAGATTTGCCTTTCTATAATATAAAAATTATATTTTTCTCGAAGTAAAAATCATATTTTTACTTCACTACTCATCTTAAAAATATCGTCTTTTCATATTTAAAAATATCATTATAAAAATCAATCTTTATTTTGCTACACATATAAAGATGCTATTTTTAATATTCCTATCATGTAAAAATTATATTTTTACTTCTCTACATAAAAAAAATCATATTTTTACATCTTCTACTTAATAAAGATCGAATTTTTATTATCTACACTATATAAAAATTATATTTTTAGCCTTTCTATAATATAAAAATATCACCTTTTCAACTATAAAAATCTAATCTTTTGCCT
The DNA here is from genome assembly GCA_030737875.1 of Allium sativum. Lineage (NCBI taxonomy): Eukaryota > Viridiplantae > Streptophyta > Magnoliopsida > Asparagales > Amaryllidaceae > Allium > Allium sativum. Next base: position 650,316,389 of record CM060923.1, read on the forward strand.
TTTAAAAATCTAATCTTTTGCATTTTAAAAATATAATCTTTTGCATTTTAAAAATCTAACCTTTTGCATTTTAAAAATCTAACCTTTTGCATTTTAAAAATCTAACCTTTTGCATTTTAAAAATCTAACCTTTTGCATTTTAAAAATCTAATCTTTTGCATTTTAAAAATCTAATCTTTTGCTTGAATCAAAGCTTTCATATATATAATTTCTGATTTTTAACAATGCCATTTCATTTAAAAACCATATTTTTAAGTACTGAAATAAATAAAAATGGAAATATAGACTTACCGGAGGAGTTGGGGGTGGGGGATCGTCGATTTTGGATCAGGGAGGGGGCATCGGGTGCTGTTGTGTGCGAGGAGCGGCGGGAGGCTGCGCTGGGCCCACGGTGTCCAGAGCCGGCGGTGCTGGGCGGTTTGAGGTTTCAGTTTGGATTGGGGAAGGAGGGGGTTCGAACTAAGAAAGGAAGGAACGACAGGAGGTGGAGGGGAGCGGGGCGATGGCGTCGGCCTTGGGAGGCTCGCGGTGGACGGAAAAAGGAGGCGATGGCATCGCGTCACCATTTTTTTTATTTGCAGAGGGGGGGCTTTGATTGGAGAAACTGAACGGGGGAGGGGGTATTTGCAAAGGGAATTATATTTTATAATTATATATATATATTTTTCTTCAAAAATGTTGAATTTCTTTCGAACTCTAAATCAACTTCAACGACTGTCGCCCCTAGCTAATTACCCCCATTCCGAACACCATGGGATATGTATCATAAGCCAGTTCGGCTATTTCGATCAGTTTTTATCAAAATCAAAATATAAATCAGTATATTCAATTTGAATGCGCATTTCAATTTACCGGGGTCACATACGAACTTTAAAAATTCCAGAAAAATATTTTCTAGCTTCGTATTGACGATACGGTCCAAACAAAACTAGTTTCGTCGAATTCTGAGACCGTTTGAAAAATGGCCAATTTCCAGTCGATTAAAATCAACTGAAACTGGTCAAACGCATTTTCCTTTGCCACGCTCACATATTGATTCGAAAAATTATGAAAATTGGAATCTAGCAATAATTTGACATCACGGACCTAACAAAAGTCATTTCGTCGAAATCCGAGGTCGTTTGCAAAATTCCCATTTTTAAGGGCCTGAATTCCATAGCGACTATTTTGAATTTTCAACTGGACATATCTTTTGATTCCCGCTATGAAATCTTGATTTTTCGGGTTCGTTGGAAAGATATTATCAATTAGATCCTAATGTTTTTGGTTTCACTAAAATCCGGATTTTTTTGCACCCGGTACATTCAATTGAAGTTTGAAATCGAATTATCGAACTACCGCGCCATTTTCAATTCTATTTATAATTAAATATAATTATTTATATTCTAACGACGGCGTATATAATATATACGTTCTAATTATATTCAAAATAAATTTTTCGTCGATATTATTTAAAATAATTCATTTTAAATATTCAAAATTCGCTAAAATTGCCAAAATAAAAATTTTAAACTGGCTCAGGTTTTCCAGGTTATTACAGTCTATGGTTGGTACCCGACGACTGCTATCAAATAGATGGTTAGACCCGCCAAAGGCAAACAGATAAAATGGGCGTAACTCGCCCAGTCACAAGGCAACTGGATCATCGAATCACATGTGCCACCCACAGCCTTCTGACTGCCCCCTGTTGTGGCAATCAAGTTATGCTCACTGAGTAGTAACGTGCATGCCTAACTTCTACGAGAAGAGCCTAAACGTTGTCACCGCACAGAGAATTACTAGGAGTACCCTCCACATCCTAGTAAGCCTCATGCTTCACCTTCCAGTCCTTTGGAGTTAACAGAATTTCAGCAGAATAATCAGATGGACGTGCACTCCCTCGTACCTCATGACACCATGATTACCTACCATGTTAGGTTATTCACCTTCACACATACGGACTGGTCCAAACGCCTCGGGTTAATGTGTTATTAGACTACATGTCTTATCATTTAATTACGTGCTTGCTCCACCTCATCAAATTTCTGGTCAACTTAGTTATTTCAGTTTATATAGACTTCTTATTCAAGTTACCAAGTTCCTCTGCTTATTAATTTTAGTTATATAACTTAACCCATTTAAGTTCATTAATAAGCCATTAACATGTTATTGTAATCAACAGATTTCAGATTCTGAAGTTTACATATAACATGTTCTTATTATCAGCAGGATTCATACTATCAAGTTTACATATTACATAATGTATAATTAAGTACAACTTATTGCATTGCATAAGTTTTCCCGCTTGTTATCTACTTCTTACAAACAACTGGTTCAGGTTTCTAGGTTTACAAATTACTTAATTTATTGTTAAGTACAACTTATCCTATTACATAAATTATCACATTCCTCTATCGTTATTATGACCTAAGTTATAATTTCCACTTGTCCCTAGGACAAGCCTACCTTTCCTTTTTCTCTTTCAGGTTTGTTAATAACAGGTCATTATCATTCCTCTTCTTTTATTGTTGTAACTTTCATTCATTTCCATTAGTTACAATTAATGCCACTTATTTTTATCCTGTTATGCTCATATATTCATACATACATATATATATATATATATATATATATATATATATATATATATATATATATATATATATATGTTTATGCACCAGACCGCTCACATTAAACCAACAACTTGTGGATGCTAGATTTGCTGGGCGGTTCCGGGCAGACTTTTACCACAAGTTGGCTTAATCTCGTGTCTTAGCACCACTATATGTATGCTTATGAACTAGACTCCTCATATTAAATTAACCACTTATGGATGCCGGATTTGCCCGGCGGTTCCGGGCAGACTTCTACTTCAAGTTGAATTTAACCTCGTGTCTAAGTGCATTTGCAATTTTCTATTCACTGTAAATTTAGGCATATTCATTCTTACAAATATTACTGTAATTTTTATTTACAGTCTTTTTGCATAATAATATTCTTAAAAAATTATTCATGTTCATTTCAAGTTTCCTAATTACCGCATTTACAGTAAATTCCAACTCGGACAGATGGTTAATGGAAAACAGGCTTATATAACATTACAATTATTCCTAATTTCGTTGTAACTTAACTTACATTATCCACTTAACAAGTTATTAGAGCATGTATATATACAATTGTAATCCTTTCCACTTATTTTAACCGGTTTATTCATTTCAGCAGATTTACATTTCAGTAGTTTAATCATTTCAGTAGGTTTACTATACATATTAACGAGGAATGTTAAACGATAAATATACCATTATCAAAATGGCATAACTTAAATCCACTTACCTAACTGCTTTCCAATTCATGAATCCAGTACAGACTTAGCATTCCATGGCTCGCCTAACTGAATCTGGAACCTAAATAACCATGGATCCACAATTCTCAACTAAAAGAAAAAGGAAGAAAGAGGAGAAATTTAAATTGACCAAATCCAAGAATCTACCTTACTTCGAACTGAATTCTGAATATCCACTTGCAGATGTACATTCTTTTCCTCTACATCTTGAATCAAAATTTTCCTTAGACTAATTATTCTATTTTCTATAGAGCTTTAAGGAGGAAGAAGAATGGCAGAGTCTAGACAGCCTCTCAGAAAATGTGAGATATAGGCTAGGGTCTGTTAGCCTATTTATAGGTGTTCAAGATCTTATCGTACATGCAGCGCTGAGTCAGCAACAAAGTGGTCAGAAAAACAATCAAGATTCATCAAATGAATCTTCCCGGATCAGGGGTGGTTCGACCCACGTGCCCCTTGGGTCGACCCTAGGGTCGACCCATCCCTCCTTGTGTCGACGCATGGATCGACCTAGGTTGGTGTGGGTCGACCCATTTTAGTCCCAGCAAGCTGTTTTGTTAACGTTGTTAATTTTAAATATTTGTCACTTTCTTTGTTTTAATTCTCTTGATTTATTTACGTATAAACTCCTTATATGTACATAAAACTTCTAATGCCCATTTTACATGTATATATATGTACGCAGAACTTTTATTTCACTTTCAAAATTTAAACAACGCTATGCCGTTACTTAATTCTTACTAGATTTCTTTGATTGCAGCCTTATTTTGAACTTTTCTTTTATGTTTATATATATATATATATATATATATATATATCTGCACACACACACACACACACACACACATATATATATATATATATGTGTGTATGTGTGTATATATATGCATATACCTACATATCCATGTATACATATATTTTTGTTCTTCCTTATATGTATATGTACATATATACCTGTTTTCTTCTTAGAACATGTATTATTTTAGTCGTTCCTTAAAAACAAAAATATGGTGCCAACGGGAATCGAAATAGCGCCACTCTATTGAAAGACACATGCTTTTACCAACATGACTACATAGGCTTTTATTGACAAGAATTAAAATAATGGTGGTCACTATTCTTTTTCTTCTACCTTCTTTTCATGTTTGTTACAATATTTCATTTAAAGGTATCCCTTTCATCTTAAATTAGTTTTCTGTGCAATCCATAGGTCTAAATTTACCAAAAGATCACCACGGACGCAATGATGCTAATGCCGTGACCAAATTTTGGAAGCTCTTCAAATTTCATTTTATTTTACTTAATTGAAAATGCAGGGTGTTACATTATCATCTCTACAAGCGATGAGGAGCTAGAACTGATTATGGAGATTGAAGAATAAATAAAGCAAGAGGCTAAGAAAAACAGCAAGAGATCTTAAAGAGTCAAAACATAATGATGGAAAGTCAAAACCCATTGAAGGAGAGCCAAAGCAAGAGGCTGAGCTAAACAACCAGAATTCTATTTTTTGTGATGCCTAGATGGACGACATCTCTGAAGATGATATCAATAGTAGTCAAAACAAAAACGTTGTCAGTAGGAGAAGACTACATTTAGCAGCAAGTTGAGGTAAAAGTGGAGACGGAGGAAGAGGTGCAGGAAGCAATCCCCATTAAAGAAGCGACAATCCTCAGAATCGAGGAAATTAAAGAAGGAAATATTTTGAAAGGGACAACTATAGTAGCGGGACACATCCCAAGGAACTAACCTGCTTACACTATGTAGAGAACCCACACCAAGAAGAAGGGGATGAGAATAAGGTCGATGATGAAGAGGAGGAAGACAAAGAAATGTCTTTTGAGGTAGATTAGTGGTATGGTAGAGCCACATCTGATTCAAAGGAGTAGATAGGGCGATTATAAGTTTGTAATATTTAATTAGTGATATGCATCAGTTAAGTACGGGTAGAAGGATTTATAATGTGATAATAGTGATGTTATTTATTGAAGGATTTGTTTCCATTGTTGCATGGGATTTTTGAGTAACCTGCATATTTTGATTATTATGTCTTATAGGGTCCGTACATATTCCGAGAGAAAATTACCTAAAACTAAATCCTCTATCCCTTGTACCTTACTAATCAGAATTTTGTGATTCCATCCTTTTGCAATTAAGTCAGAAAGAGAAAGATGACTTAATTGCAAAAAGGTGGAAATAAGGGGTCCCAATTGGCTAAATACAGGGGAATAGGGTATTTTGGGTATTTGGGATTTGAGTCCCCATATTCCAGTAGTTCACTTAAAAAGTAGAGAAAAGATTTATCTACTCTTGTTCATATATTGTATATATCACAAATATTACCACTAAAAGGGGCGCAACATGCAAGATCGCGTAGAGCTACTGAAACGTAACAACAGATAAAAGGAAATAAAATAGAACCACGATTTCTGTTGATGTCAAAAGTTGGTCTTGTGACGTTCAACCCCCAACCTGTGTTGAGTACACACGAAAAACAATCACAGAGATGCAATAAAATTAAAAGAACAAGGGAGACAAAATAATTTATAGTGGCTTGGCTTCTATCAGTGCCTACAACCACTTATAATCTTTATTTATACTATCGATTACATGTTACAATAGTTTTCAGTGGAATAAAGTAATTATTTCACATAACCCTCGTGTTGTTTGAACTGCATGGTTGGATGTTTCCAGTATACCGAGCATAAGTTATTGGTGGAGAATTCAACATGCCTTTCCATTTTCATCAATGTTGTATTTATAGGTGAAGAAGGTGGGTTGAGTCATGTTTCGCGTGGCTTGCATCTTTTTCGGAGTATGGACACGTGGAGCTCGACCTATTAAAGTAGTTGGGCGGGGGGACCCGGTCTACTGTCGATGAATAATTCTCCTCAGAAATCGCTGTCGACGTAGAGCTTGATATTTGGCGTACCAAAGGAGAGCTGGTCAGAAGCTAATCTGAATCAACAACCTTGGGAGTAGGACTTCGTCCGATAGCGCATAGATACTTCAGGTGAGATCATAGGCTTGACCTAGTATTACGGGATCAGCCCGACCCACTAGTAGGCGACTTGGTCAGTCGATCTGCTAATGATTCGAATGATCAGTTTGATGCTGTTGTGGCTTGGGGTCAGCTTATTTTTGGCCGACCCACGATAACAAACATCCCTTAAAGTCTGGAATGAACCGACGACTTCATCTTTTGGTTGGAATGGCTTTTGCCAAAAAGTTGGTCAACACTTTTCCCTCTAGAATACATCTTCTTGAAGAAAGGAGATGTGTTTTGGATCTTCTAAAGAATGTTGAATAGCAGAGATTCGAGAAACCATGGTTACACCGAACATTATAAAGGCCAGAAAACCGACGATCGACAATGGTTGTATCAAGGCCAGAAATCCGACGACCGCTAAGGAACGTATCAAGGCTGGAAACTTATGAATAAGCCAATCATTCCGAGTTGGTCTTCGATAGAATTAGAAGAACGGGTATCCCGCCAATTAAATGATATCCATAAAGAAAGAGGGTACAAGCATTGTACAAGTTGGTTTCTATTGGTAAGACGGTACAGTCTGAGGGATGAACATAAGCCATGTTCGGTTCTTGCAAAGTTGGCGAGTATCAACCATACTCGGCTTAGGGAACTGGAGAGTATTAGCAATACTCAGCTTAGAGAACTGGTGAGTATTAACCATGCTCGACGTAGAGAACTGGCGAGTATTAACCATACTCGGCTTATGGAGTTGGCGAGTATTAACCATACTCGGCTTATATAGTTAACGAGTATTAACCATACTCAGCTTATATAGTTGGCAAGTATTAACCATACTCGGGTTATCGAGTTGGCTAGTATTAATCATACTCGTCTTAACAAGTTAGCGAGTATTAACCATACCTGGCTTAAAGAGTTGGCGAGTATTAACTGTACTTGACTTATGGAGTTGGCGAGTATTAACCATACTCGGCTTAAAGAGTTGGCGAGTATTAACCATACCTAGCTTATGAAATTGATTATATATGGTGGTGGGCATTGACCATATTCAGTTAAGAGATGGTGGCTAGCGCTGACCATTTTGGGCCGACGTGCATCAATCTTTCTTAGCCTGAATCATTCAAACATAATCCATGTTCGAAAAAGAAAGTATAATACTGCTAAAGAGTTATTACAGAGAAATGAAAACAAATCCTATGAGGGTTATAGTTGAATCCAGAGCATGCCTGGGGGCTAAATCTTAACCACATACGTGTGTACTTCAATATAATCACATTATTGAAAAATAATAAAAGTACATTTCTTATATCCTAAAAAATGGATAAAAATCCATGAACATTTGACTAACTAATGACGGTGCCACATTTTTTAGGCTTAGGGTCCTTTCCGTTTCGAGGAGCAGAGGACCAACATGAGGAGCTTGGGGAGAAGGTTGTTGCGGCATGGCTTGTGTAGGTTTATTGACATACTCAGATAGTTCTCCATGCCTAATCCTATCCTTGATGAGATCACGAAAATGCTTGCACTCGCTGGTGGCGTAGCCTGCAATGTTGTGATACATGCAGTACTTTCTAGAGTCGAGTTCTTTTTGGTCGGCTCCCTTCGAGGTGGTTTTATGGAAATGTAAAGATCCTCGTACGTCAACGTAGATGTCGGGAAGGGATGAGTTAAGCTCGGTGTATTGATCATACTTGTTCTTTCTCATGAGTCGTACGTTGCGATCATTCTTTTCCAAGACTTTTCATTTTCCTTTATTCTGGCCATTGGTGTTGGATGGACCTCCGTCCTTGGTGGCGAGCATCTCGAGGCTTTCCATCTCGATGTTAGCATCCTTCTTGTTGGAGGAATCTATCGGCTTCAGCGTAGAAGTCTTTGATGTCCTTTGGGGGGATCTCTGGTTAAAGAGATTCTAAATTCTGATTGGTTCTGGACACTAGCTATGGCGGCCATAAGCACCATCGATGGCTCAGGTCGATCGACTGAGCTGTGACCGTATTGAACCTTTCTAAGGACCGGAGGGTCTCATCGGATCGCTGCTTGATGGAGGTAAGGAACAAGATGCTCTTTGGTCAGGAGATGTGAACTCTGAACCGCTCGATGAAGCAGGCGACCAACATATTCCAGTTATTGATTGACTCAGTTGTTAACTGTCGGAACCCATGCCATCTATGTCAGTGAGGAAGAGAGGGATACATTTTGCCATGACGTTGGTCAATGTAGTAAGTAATTTCATGTGATGCATGTATCGCATGAGATGATTGATCGGGTCGGTTCTGCCGTTTTAGGGCTCCAGGACCGGAAGCTTGAGGTCTGGCGGGTTTCTGGAGTTTTTAATTTCCCATGTGAATGGACTGCGATGGATGTCATCTACATCTTGTTAGGAAGTTCCTCTAGTAAAGCATTTGATGATGCTTGAAAACTAGCTTCGATCTCTGAGGAGTCATTGCCATGAATCCAATTCTAAATTGGGGACATCATTGAGAATCATAATACTAGCATGGTGTAGAAGCTTTCCCCAAGCGCATGAGATCGATTCGGTTTGTCCTCCGAGAGTTAAGTGAAGGTGACCCCTAGACATAAGTCTTGCAACTAGAGTCGCTTTCTTATTAGTAGACTAAACAATATTTGCTCCGATTGGAAGTGATTAGCCCAGGGGAGTTGTTTCCATCTAGGGGTTGGTATTGCGCCCACTCGGAGCGATTTTATAATGGTTTACGGTAGTGTTTCCCTCTGTCACGTTAGGGACCGGTATGGTAGAGTGGACTAAGTGACATGGAGGGTTGACATCACCAACTCTTCATTGAAGGGGAGGCTGCATAAAATGGGTTTGCAGTCTGACGTTGGGTCGAACCTGATGTGACAATGTTCCTAGTTCTGGACGACCAAAAGGTTGCACTAGCTCTGGAGCAGTCTGTCCAGGGAGTTAGGTCGATCCCTAGACTGAGGCAAACTGGTCAGCTGGTTGTGATCTTAACCAGGGTCGTCCTAAGAATTTGCAGCTACCAAAGCTCCGCTTAACACTGGAAATGATGCCCTTGGCTGTGGCCGATATAGAAGTGAAGTTAAGCTAGAAGGAAGCAAAGGTGTGGACAGATCCGGGGCTTGGTTCTCCACAGAAGGAAAATCGGTTGTTGTCTCAGCTTCGCCCGGTGTAGGAAATGATAATGGAATGTGAGGTCCCTTTTCTACCTGAGCGAGGAGGTTATTCGTCACTTCCTGCTAATGTTTGAGAAGTTCACCCTGAGATGCCATCTGATTTCTGACGTTAGCCAAAATTTTATCCGTGTCGCCCCTGGTGAGATATTGGGATGTGTCTTCGTGTGAGGAAGCCTCATGGCTAACCTCTGTTGCTGATGTTTTTGCTGCATCGGCAGGTAAAGGATGGGAAGACGAAGCATCCTTATTTCGGTTGATTGCCCTTGTTGGCTTAGAAATTGCTAAAGGTGGTCGAAGCTCATAAGGCATGTCTGTGTACCATCCTACGTGGCGCGCGAATGTGATGACGTCAAAAGTTGGTCTTGTGATGTTCAACCACCAATGTGTGTTGAATACACATGAAAAGCAATCACAAAGATGCAAGAAAAAGTGAATGAATTAAGGAGACACAATATTTTATAGTAGTTCAACATATATCAGTGCCCACGTCCACTTATATTCTTTATTTATACTGTCGATTATAGGTTATAGCAGTTTTTCAGCGGAAGAAAGTAAAGATTATACAAAATCCTTTTATGTCTGAAGTGCACGGTTGGATGTTTCTAGTATACCGAGCATAAGTTGTTGGTGGACAATTCAACATGCCTTTCCATTTTCAACAATAATGTATTTATAGGTGAAGAATGTGGGTTGAGCCATGTGCCATGTGGCTTGCATCTTTTTTGGAGTATGGAAACATGGTGCTTGATCCATTAAAGTAGTTGCGCCAGAGGGACCCGATCTACTACTGATGAATAGTTCTCAGAAATCGCTGTCAACATGGAGCTTGATATTTGGCGCCGGTAAAAAGCTAATCTGAATCAGCAACCTTAGGAGTAGTACTTTGTTCGGTAGCACATAGATACTTCAGGTTAGATCCGAGACTTTAGTCTTGACCTGCTATTATGGGATCGGCTTGACCCACTAGTACACGGCTTGGTCAGTCGATCTGCTGATGATTCGGCAAATCAGTTTGGTGTTATTGTGGCTTGTAGTCGGCTTATGGTTGGTTGATCAATGATAACAAACATCCCTTGAAGTCTGGAATAGGTCGATGGCTTCATCTTTTGGTTGGAACGGCTTTATCCAAAAAGTTGGTCAACAATTTTTATAGTGATTATGCAATTTCTAACTCTACCCTTGATTTTTTGAGACATAAGATAGGGTTCAGTTATGGGCTCGGTTAGCACTACCTTAAACTGCCAATAATGTTTCCATTAGTGACTTTTATCAATCGAGATATTGGATAATTTGTTTTCCTATTTCTCTTTTTAAAGATCAGACCAGCAAAACCGTATGTTTCTATAGTCAGAATTAGTGTTTTTTTTGGATTTTATTTTGGAAATGTACTGATATTTTCAGTTTTGGTATTTTCAAAATACGAAATTTAACAAAATTTGTTTTAAATTATATATGCAGGATAATTTTTCGGAAAACACCCAAAGAAAACTTATTGCAAATTTAGATTTTATTATAAACTTAGTACACAAATATGCCACATTTAAACCATGTAATTATTTTTTACTTGCACATTTTTGAAATGCATAAACACTATAAAAGGGGGTCTATTTTAATGGTAAGATTTCAATGATGCATATTCTAGCAACAAGAATTCTTGGGGTATTTTTTGAAATTAAGTCCTTCTATATATTATATATTGAATATTATTTTTTGTCTTAGTCTAATATTGGAATGTAAAACAGGTCAATACTTGAATAAACTAGGTATTCTTCTCTGATGTAATAACCAACCAATAACGTCATCCTCATCCACTAATTCGTGCAGTTTAAATCTTTAAAGTGCAACTGTTTATAGATTTGTTGGATTTAAGAATTGCTTTGACCAATAACTTAAAGTTTTTATTACATTTCCAATGATATCCAACGTTGAAATCTAAAGATGAATGTTTGAGAATCATAAATTTTATAAAACATTTTAAACCAAATTAAGATAATACTGTAAATTAAGGATAAGGGAGTTATAATTTTAACTTTGTATCACATTGAAATTGACTTCGAGCATAAATCTTTTCTCTTGTCAGCGTACTTGGTTGTATATTAATAAGGGGTATTTAGTTTTAAGGACACATTTCAAAAGAAAATTAAATCCATAAACAACTAAGTTTATTAAATAGATCGAGGACAAAGACTAAATTCTATTATATCAGCATAAAGTTCACTGTAGTTTCTCACTACTATTAAATTAATTAAAAATAGAAAAGTCCCCAATATTGAAAGGAAAACAGTGATTTCAAAATTATTTTAATCGATTGATATTATTATTGTTATACCAAAAAGTGGTTGTAACACCCAATTGACTAATAATTTTGGAAGATAACAACTCAAAACAGATAAAAAAGGTAATCAACACACAAGATTTATAGTGGTTTGGCGTTAACAAGCCTATATCCACTTTATCTTTCTTTAATTGATGAATCGATTACGTGTACAATAATAATAACCTCTCAAGTACAATCAAGTATCTCTCAATAATTTGTGGAATTTTACTTAGCAACTTGGAGTAAAATCTAAATAAACAAGAGATGGTGTGATGATGGTGGATTTAGAGTAAGTAAAGTGCCAAAAGATCCTTCAAAATGGTGTGTTAGGGTGTATTTATAGGCTAGGAATGCAGACGGGTCGGATGTCCCGTGGGTCCCATCCCTTAGATCTCTGGAATGAATGCATTATGATGAAGACAACGCATAGACATCGGTGGTAAGTGGGTTGTGACCATCCCGTGTGTATAGCGATGTGGAATGTAACTGTTTCAGGATAGCAGTTATCGGATGCGTAAAAAAGGACACTGAACCGACCCAACGTTCCTCAGCTAGTTCTAACAACTTGATGAGTAAATTGAGGCCGGTCCAAGCAATCCGATCTGATCCTACTTCCTGGTGTTTGGTTAAAGCAAAGGTAATAATCCTTTCAATCCGATAAGTCATCTCACAAACGTTCCCATTGGTTCTTCTTCTCGATTGACTATGTCTCTCAATTTTAAGTAAACCCAACGTTTGATTCCCAATCAATGTGTAGCCTGGTTATAAAGCAAGCTAACATTTTGCCTCTTCGAAGTACGTTTTCATTGGAGATGGGACGTGCTTTGAAATTTTCTACCTATCTATTCTTAAATCATTGTTAATCAACAGTCATGTCCATCTGCAGAGTCGCGTTTCTTGGTGAAATCTTGTTTCCTGATATTTGTGTCATGTATAAATACAGGATCCAATTCATGGTCATTTATATTGCATTCAACAAACTGGAGCTTTCAACCAGGATATATATGAGTTTCCAGGTAGATTCTTTAACTTATGTTACCCCAAAAAGTTTCAATTACTACTCAATTCTATAAATACTATCTCATTTGTCTATGTTTACATATTTATGTAACTTCGATTAACTTCCTTGAATACCCATTGTTTTTAGCCTTGTTCGGGTTTATCTATACATCGTCAGTCGACATTTATACGATGGATCAGTTTGAGACGGTTCGACCCACGTACATACTTAATCCGCTCGCTATTGGGTTGCTTCCATTACTTTGATTAATGGGTCAGTTCAGCCCATCTTGTCAAAGAATACGCAAAGCCCTCTTGATCCATTATATAAGTTGCTCTTCTCTTCTTTTCTATTCTAACTTTCTAGATATCGTCTTCCTCAAATCTAATCTAGAAACCCAGATTTCGAAAGCTAAAATCTTGTTCAATCCCTAAATTAAGATCCATAGGTAGGTGCGGAATTATATTTTTTCAATTTTCGGTCAAACAATGTTCGAATTTCATGTCAGTTTGTGTCATTTTATCCTCGTCGACGTTGAAACTGACGCTGGTAGTCTTCAGTCTGCCGCAACCATTATTGGGTTCATCATCGTCTCGAAGTGGCGATGTTGTGGCTTACGCCAAGCGTCGAGAGTATTGATTCAAGGGTATGTGTAATTTTTATAAAATAGGAGAAAAGTTGAGCCTGGGCTTTGGGTGGAGTGGAAGATAAGAGCAAATAATGGATTGGAGCGAGTAGGTGCGGGTCGGTTTGAGAAATTGATGACTTTAAATCAAATTCATAAATGTTAAAGTGAGGTCTTTGGGTTGCGGCTGGTTGGGTCAGTTCATATTGGGTTTCACTAGTCCGCCTCGGGGGTTTCATTCCGATCTGAGTAGACATGACCTTTCACAGGATTCTGACCCGACCTGAAGCAATCTTATTTACAAGTTCTGACCCGAACCATTATTCATCCTTTTATAGCTCTAAGCCGATTCGCTGCTATTTCCTCCCTACTTCTGGCCCGAACTGACACCATCAATGTTGAACATATGCGTTACTTGACATTATCATGCTTGGTTGAAATTAAGACTTTGACAATGTTGATTTGTGACAAAGCCTTGTTATATGAATTTAATCAAACTCAAATACGATTTTCATATTCGCGAACAGTTAGGATAGAGCCTGCTAAACTAGACATTCTAGATTCTATGAACACTTAGATGCTCGACTACTTAACGCATATTGAATAACTGCTTTCTTTCCTACTTACTCTTTATCTTTTAATTTCATCACTGCACACACTGGCACAGATTAGCACGCACACACATGGGGGGCACATACAACTATACTTTAGCCTTTGCCATCTTTTGGATAGTACAACAGTCATATCTGGGAGACGATCTTTAAGATTGTCGGAGAAGACTACGACTCTTGGGCCATCTGATAACCCTCATTCGAAGATATTTCATTTACCTCAGATCTAGAATGGGATAGTGCAAGTTCAGACTTTGAAATAGAAATCCATGGGGATGTAGAATTGTCTAGATATGAGGTTTCTGTGGATGGAGAGGAGAAAGGAAGAAGGGGGAGTAAGAGATAATCGTGCACTTGACAAATTTGGAAATGCAATTATATTAGAAGCAACTGACGATTCTGTACAACCGATAATCGTTGAACCTAAGTTTAAATGCATATGTTTGAGACATGTGATTATTTGCGACAAGATCAAAGTAGCAAATAAAGCAGATCGGCCTCATAATCCACCAGAAGGATATATGGAGATTAGTCGATTGATGTGCATTGTAGGAGCCATCCCTCCGTTTCCACCATTTGTCATCGATTTTCTAAGGCGAATGCGGATTTCCCCCATGCAACTTCATCCCAACGCTTACGCCTACATATATACATTTTACATCGCTTATAGGGAAATTCTGGGGGTGGAGCTTACATTCGAAGACGTAAACTTCTTCTATCACTTCAAACATCGAACAAAGGAAACCCCGTCTTTTGTATACTTCGAGTCTATGCTAAAAAAGAAAATTACCAATGAAGCATTTAGCAGCAAAGTAGGTGACGTGAAGCCTGAATGGTTTTATATCAAGCAACAAACGGGATGCGCTTGGCGATGGCTCCAGTCAAGTAAGCTTGACGTTCTAAACTTAATCTCCCCACGAACATACTAACATGTCTTATTCTTTTATAGTTACAAACCTAAGGAAAGAGGAGCACCAAGTATATTGGGATCGTTTGAACCTTTTGCTAAACAATGAACCAAATCTGTTAATTGCCAAAAATGTTTAGTAGACGACTACCTTCATCGTCATTGTCTACTTGCCATGACTCGGAGTATATGCCATAGCGGAGGTGCTTATGTATATTTGCCCTCAACTAAGGGACAGGTTGCAACTTTGGTCGAGAGGGGGGAGAGTTCAAAAGATAAAGAACTTGGGGGCTCTAGCCAAAAATTGCAATTAGGAGGTAAAGGGTCGACAGAAGAAGAAAATCTAATCATAATCCTGAAAAGTCCTACTCAATTGCCGATTCAAGATGATAAAGCTTTGAACATACCTGCCTGAGATAAACAACAAGGCGATAATATGTAAGATGCCTCTATTGTCGAAAGGTGGCCTTCTCCAAGGACTCCATCTCCTACTATGTCTTGTATTGGTGGATCTTCTCGCATATATCCCATATTTGGGGGTTTATCAGAACTTGTATGCCTGAACAAATTTATAATTCCAAGGATATCGGCACAGGGTCAGTTTTCCTTTCTTCCGGGGAAGAAACCACTCCCGTGAAAGATGGGTGGACTATGCAGACAAGCCTAGCTCTAGGCTCTGGTCTGTCGGGGAGATCATTTAGGAAATATGCGGTACATTTGCACTACACATCACAACACTTTTGCACTATAGTAACCCTGATTTTTAATGTTTATGTAAGAAAATTCGTAGGAGATATGTCGTGTCGCCACTACCCCTTTAGTGACATTTTCTCAAGTACGCCTAGGTTAAATTCAGATACGGAGTATGATCGAGGCGATAGTCATGGGAGAGACAGCAGAAAACATCATGATTCAAACTATCCTTATTCTTCACGCACTCGTTCCCCATGCAAATCAGATACTGATAAGCACAAAAGCCATCAGGATCGTCGTGGAAGGGATATGCCACCACCACCCAAAGCCCCAGTTCTTCCGAAGGAAACACATTCTCAGGACAAGCATGACCAAAGCTCTCTGATCCACAGAACAAAATCAAGGATTCGGGTAAATAGCAAGAAAAAGGAAAAACGACTCTCGTGCCCTCCAGTCGACGAAACATCGACATCACTACGATGAGGCCCATGAAACTTAACACCGAGAATGAAGCGAAACTGGAAATTATGAAAAAGCAATATATAGAATGGGCAAGTACTTATGAAATCTTTCAAAAATATAGAAATGAAAACACCGAGAATGAAGCTCTCGAGCCAGTACCTTCAAAGTGGGCAGAAGAAGTTAAGGCTAAGATCGATTTGGTGGATAAGCAATATACAGAAATGTGCAATTACTCACGAAATCTTTCTAGAGTCATTCGATACTTCTTAGCTGATGTGGGCAAGATGAAGAATATGGATGAATTTGACAAGAAAGCTATACAAAACACAGAAAAATAGCCTAAGGATGCACAGTCTCAACTTGCTTTAGCGCAGCGCGACATCGATAACCATAAGAAACAATTTGAAGAGCTGCAAAAGAACTACTATTATGAGCTTGATTCTCATAGTTAAGAGCATGCTACCTTGAAAAAGCAAGTAGAAGATGCGAAGTCGGAGAGTACCGATGCAAAGCAATTTGTTCTTTCCTTGATTAGGAGAAAGCAGAGTTGGCGAGAAAGAATGCTAAATTAAAGGCCAAATTAGCAGAGGTTGAAGAAAGGGCAGTCTTAGCCAAGGGGAATGCAAATGTTTCTCTTATGTCCACCACTGATTCTGATGTACAGATCACCAAGGCCAAAAAAGAGTTGGACGAATATGGTGAGATCATGATAGAGTTCCTTGCTCAAGTGATCTGATGCTGTGATATTTCCTGGATCAACGATTATCCAACGAGCCTGGTCGATGTATGGGACTAGATTATTGATTCGGAAAACGATAGCTTAAGATGGATATTATTAACGAGGAAGAGCTCATGAGAAAGTAGTTAAAAGGAGAGGAACCAGAGCGTCTGGTTGAGGGCAGGAGACTGATTCAGGTAGCTATGGAAGAGTAAAGACGCCAAGCTAAAGGGAAGGAAACTAACGAACTAGATTCCACTTCTCCATCTGCTGCCCCTGGGGCTACTGAAGCAGAAGGGTATGATCCTGACCGTCTTGCGTTCCCAAGGAAGATCTCCTATCTCCAATCATTGAATCTGCTCCTTAGACCTCTGCTGATCCCGCCAAGAAGTCGTCTGACGGTATCTCCACCTTTTCTCCTTAATTTATTAAATCCATTTCAGGTTACCGTCATATTGTTGGGTAAATGTTCAAAGAGCCCGAGTTTTCTCCTGAACTAGTAGCCATTGCTTCTCATTCTTTAAGTGCAAAACCTGCTGGAGAGGTCGACGTGAAGCAAGAAGAAGTTTCCGATAAAACTATCATGTCATCCACTACTGAGGATCCAAGGATGGAGATATGATAGAGGCTTTGGAGAACGACGATGACGGTTGTGGAAACGAGGGAGATGAAGGCGTTATTGTAACTAAGGATTCAGGAGAGTCTGAAAGCATGACTTTGGCTAAAATGAAGGCAAAGACTTATAAGTTTTTGAAAGCTAAAGTGGAGAAAAAATTGAAGAGCCCATCAACATCAATCCCCTCCTAGAAGTTTCTCCCCCGTCCAGATTAGTTGTCAAGCTTTCTACTCGATCCATCACTGGATGCTTAATTCATAAATCCTCAACTGATCCAAGTGCAACTCATTCGGACAAAGGAAGAAAAAAGCGTCTTCTCACCGATGTTGAACCAGAAGAGAAAGCGTGGCTTAAAGCTACCAAAAAGCCCAACGCTTCCCCAAAGCCCAATTGAAACGTAGTTTAGTCTTTTCATTTTGTTTTCCACTGGCCTTCTATTGTCGTGGCGAGTGCGGCCGTCGCATCTTTTGATTGGTTTCTGTATGTAAACCTACACTTGTGTAAATAAAGTTGTTTGATTCCCTGCAATGTCAAATATTTGCAAGTTTTTCATTTGTTTCAATTAAGTGCATTAGTAATAAAAACATTATTAATCTAAGTAACAAAAGATATATCGCATCAGAGATCAAACAAAAGTCCCATAAAAGCTTCCCTGCAAACTAATATATGCAATATAAGACCATTATTAAACTAAATAGTAAACAATAGGGGTGTGTGATGTGTATGTTCATGCCCCCAATCAATCTTGAATAGAGTGCCTGGCCAGGGCTTGTTCGGGATTGATTAGGATCGACATTAAATTTTCCTCAATAAATCTATGGGAAATGCGAGCTCGGATTCCATTCTTACCCCCGATCCTTCAACGGAGTAGGAGCCCATCTTCATTGGCACTTACTCTCAGTGCCTTTATATGCTCCTGTTATATGTGCAGGTTAGAGTGTGGTCAAGGCGGTCTTTTATTCTAGTGCACCATCTCACCTTGCTGACGTCATCTTCCCATCCTTTATACACTCTCTCGGATCATGAGAGTTAGAGTTGATTAAGCAAATGGTCATCCCGTTTGTTATGGCTTTCCTTCTGCACCCTATTTCTTACGGCGGGATCTTGTTGGTTCAAGTGCCATACTTGCTCTAGATTTTAATTCAAGTCCTATGCTTCAAACCCAGAGCAAAATAATCACTGAATATAAAGAAATAAATGCAAGTAAGATAAACGACATGCGATATTTTTATAGTGGCTCGGCCAAATTATAGCCTACGTCCATTTATAATCTTTTGTTTATATCAACTAGAATATTCTAGGCAAGTCGTTCCTTTCTACATAATTTACAAAACCAAAGAATCAATACAATCTTATGTCAAATAGCACCGCAAGGGCTGGGCATTCCATACCCTAGGGATTTTGTCGCCATTTATAGTAGTTAGCTTGAAAGCACCTTTATTATGTTTCTGCTGAATGACATATAGTCCCTCCCATTTCGAACCTAGGAAAGTGGGGGTTGGGAAGACATGTTTCAAGACCAAGTCTCCAAGTTCCAAGGTCCGAGGTTGATCCTTCCTGTTGTAGTATCGTGCAACTTTGTGTTTATGCCTCAAGGCACGTAAGTGTACTTCATCTCTCTTTTCCTCAACTACATCCAAGGACTCGAGAAGGAGGGCTTTATTTGTTGTTGGATCATAATAGGTCATTCTGTGAGAAGAAACTTCCAATTCCACTGGGATGACTTCTTCAGATCCAAAGGAAAGTGAGAAAGGAGTATGATTAGTCGCTGATTTGTAGGTCATTCTATATGCCTACAATGCTAAGGGAAATTCATCGACCCACATGGTTTTTGCCTGCTTCAATCACTTCTTAAGAATGGATTTAATAATTTTGTTTACTGCTTCAACATATCCATTCGATTGTGGGTAATCTACTACGGTATATCTCTTCTCTATTTTGTATTTTTGGTAGGAATCTTTGAATTCAGTACTCTCGAACTGGGTTCCATTGTTAGTTATTAAGGCCTTAAGAATTCCGAATCAGCAGATTATATTTCTAACAACAAAATTGATCACTCGCTTTGCCGTGATCGTGGTTAATGGCTCGGCCTCCGCCCATTTGGTAAAGTAATCAACGTCAACAATTGCGTACTTCGCTCTGCCTTTAGCGATTGGTAGGGTTCCAATGATGACTATTTCCCAAAGGGTGAACGACCATGGACTCACCATTGACTTAAGTTGACTAGGAGGTGCTCTAGGAATCTTCGCAAATTTCTCGCACCTATCGCAGCGTCGTGAATAATCTACTGCATCCCAGTTTACGGTAGGCCAGAAGTAGCTATATCATAGTATTTTCTTTTGCCAATGTCTGGCCTCTGGTGTGGTCCCCGCATTCGCCTTCGTGCACTTCTCTCAATACATGTTTAAGGTCGTCATGGGCTATGCACGGGAGTAGGGGCGCAGAAAATCCCTGTCGGAAAAGGATTCTATCATGTATGACATATCGTGAAGCTTTACGATCTATAGCCTGTCTTTCACTCTTTCTCATCAGTAGTGTTCCATTCTGTAGGAAGTCCTTTATCAGTGTCATCCATGATTCTCTTACCGATTCGGTCTCCAACACTGGATCAACTTCTATCTGATCAATGCTTGGAGATTTTAGCACTTCAATTGGGACCAGTTGTGTTTTTCTGGATTATAGCTAAACTATCAGCCTTTTGATTCTCTACTCACGGAGTATGAGATACGCTATAACTTTCCATGTCGTCCAACAACTTCAATATTTTTCCAAGTAAGCAACAAATCGAGGTCCTTTTGCTTGAAACTCCTTCCGAACCTGATAAACAACAATTTGACAGTTGCAGAAGATATCCATTGTCTCTACTCTCAATTCCTTAGTGAGCTTCAGCCCATCAATTAGGGATATGTGGCACCCCACGTCCGTTACTGTCACTTATTAAGAGAATGCGTTAAGTTTCATGAAGCGTTATAGGTAAACAGATACAGAAACATTACAAGACAGATATAAATAGCAGCGAAATTTAAAAACTTTATTAATCATAAAGCATTGTGGTTCAAAACACCATAAGTCTGAAAATACATAAACCCGCTACATACTTAAAATTTCTTTCTTGTACTTAAACATCAGAGTAAAGTAATAAAAATAGAATAATACCCAAAAGAAACAGCCATAGCAGAAAAGATAAGAGCTCGATCAATACATCTAAGCAGCACCAAGCAAGACAATAACAGAATCCTGATCAAGCTTGAGTATTCGTACCCTGACAACTTGGGGGGAGGGGGGACGGAAGAGAAAGAAGAGAAAACAAAATGGGTCAGACATAAAGTCTGGCAAGTCCAATTACTTTTAGCATATAAATAAGTAAAAGTATCATGACAGGCATATAAAGGGGATAAGAAAGGTAACAACTTAAAAGGTAGGTATGACAAGGTAAACAGGATAAACAAGATAGAGTGTATACCCTAACTACTACCCTAATCGATTGGCTCCCTCCTTTGTAGATACCCTGTGCTGGCCCCACAGTAGGGTGTATCACTCCCTAAAGTGGCAACCCTTCATTTCTTGGATGTGCACAACCATATCTACTGATGTCACAGCGTCTTATTTTCCCGAGTAAGCGGAGCCATGCACGCGCATGACCCCAATGGAATGCGCCGTCAGACACCATCCCCACTTTTGGATCTCTTACAATTAGCCCGGTAAGCGTTCCCCGACTTCGATCTAGTTCGGGGCACTCGTTTGATACATATATATGGGTTACTAACTGAAACGGGTCCCACGCACAAGATGATGCAAGCTCTGCCCTTTGTCTCGCATCCCCACTACTAGCTTTTCAACATATTATGCCTACCTACTGGTGTCATAAAATTGAATAATCCCAACAGGTTAAGTTTGTGTGCCTATATATATAAATATTACCCACCCAGATATACTTAACCCACCCACTATTTCAATCAAGTTTACTTAACTCCTATTCAATTTAACATGTTCATACATTCCTTATGGATTCAACTAGGTTAAGTATTAAAATTTATTGTCATATTCATTTATGGTTATAATGTGCTAGACCTCCTACATCAAGCTTGTCACTTGTGGATGCTGGATATGCCGGTCAGTTCTGGGAAGACTTCTTCCACAAGTCGTACTTAACCTCGTGTCTTAGCACGTCTCGTGTTTATGCACTTAGACCACTAACATTAGACTCACCACTTGCAGTCGCTGGATATGTCGGGTGGTTCTGGGCAGACTTCCACCACAAGTGTAAACTAACCTCATATCTAAGCGCGGTTACAGTTTCTAATTACTGTAATCCTAGGCATTTCTATTATTAACCAAATTTACTTATGTTGTTATAGGTTTTCATGCCCCTTTTCCCAAGTTATGTTCATAATGAACCATACGCCCCAGATTAATATTATTTATTCAAGTTATGCCAAAATTCCCAATTACAAGTTATGCCCCCCATTCAACGTTTTCCCCTCGTTCCCAAATCTAACGCATTTGCATATTTCAGCGGCATGCCTGGCTCATAGGTAGCTGGCTATATATAAAAATAAAAGGGAAAAGATTAGATGATCACATTAACATAATGGACATATAATGGTAGAAACAAGCATAAAACATATAGTGGCATAATGACAAGGTAGGCATATAAGAACAGATTTAATGAACATATGATAATAGAACTGATTCTAACATAATATAGACATGCATGATGTGATCTAAACAATGATTTAGATGTCCAACTAACAACATATCTTATTTGGCCATAAAAATAATAGATAGGTATAAGGTAATCTAAACATTGAATTAGATCTACAATCAAATGCAATTCTGGCATGATAAATAGGTATAGGTTCAGATCTGTTCATAATCATGTCAGAATAACTAAGATAAACAGGTTATAATAGATCTGATGTTATTCAAATGGTCATAGGCATAGATCCAACTTATAGTCATATCAAGATTAACTTTTTAATTATTTAAATCTAAAGGTAACTTAAACTCACTGTGTTTGGATCTAGAAAAATAGAGAAGGGATTGCTAGCATTGCATCACAGATCTCTAACCATAAATAACTTGATTGCAGAAGAAAAAACACTTGATTTGATCTAGGCAGAGGCAGCTTCTAGTTCTCCATTATTTTTGGTGTGCAAAAACATGAGAAATAAGGCCATATTTATAGATGCCCCGAAACTCTAATATGCTAGATCTGACGCATGGGGGCCGACCTATGGGTTGACACCCCCTTAAGGGGTCAACCCAGGGGTCGACACCCCATTGAGGGGTCGACTCTTCTGAGCGAGATTTTTTCTGCCTTCCCAAATTTTGATTTTTGAACTAATTTCTGAATATCTGGATTAATATATATTCTTCTTGTGCATATAAAAACTTCATACCTTCATAACTTCTTCATACAGTAGGTGTCTATTTTGACCAGAATTCTGAGACGAGAGCAATGGCACAATTCGTTTCCCTTAATTATGAATATTAAATTAATTATTCTTTAATTTGTCCTCTTTAGTGTTGTTAAAATTACAGGGTGTTACAGGATTCGTACTCATAATCGTTGTTAGTAGCGGAAAATTCCAGTCGGAGAGCGTAGTAAATCGGTCGTTTTTCAGGAGTTATTAATACAACTCCAGCACTGGATTGTCGGTCATTTATAGCACCGCCTGTGTACAACTTCCATGTGCTAGATTGAAACTTTTGTTCAGAGAGGCTAGCTTCTTCATCAGGTACACCATCCTCAGGGATCGTGAATTCAGCAATGAAGTTAGCTAATTCATGCCCACTTATTGATTTTCTGGGTTAAAAGTTTATGTCGAACTAACTTAGCTTAATATTCCACTTTAGCAAACGTCCAGACGCCTTAAGATGTCGTAGGACCTGTCTGTAACACCCCGTATTTTCTGTGAACATAAGAGTTATAAATCAGAGAATAATTAAATTGTAACAAAATAATTAAGGGAAACGGGTTATGACATTGCGTTCATCTCGAAATTCTACTTGGAATAGAGTCCACCAAGTTTGCGTAAATTGGACTCCGTATGAAGAAGATATGGCCTTCAGAAGTTTCAATAAAAACCAGCCAGAAATTCAAAATTCAGATTTCGAAGTTCAAAACAGACACCCGGGCTGGGCGGGAAAATTCCCTCCCAGGACCCAGGTCGACATTAGGGTCGACCTAGGGGTCGACCAGGGTAAACAGATCGACATTAGGGTCGACCTTAGGGTTAACCTCCCCCCTCCCTTTTCCAGATCTGGAGACAGATCCATTTTTCTTCACATGGACGCCTTTCTGACAGGATTCGTGAGCTCTAACCTATTTAAACACCCCCATACCTAGCTTTCTCTCCACATAGTTTCATTCTTCCTATACTCTGCCTCTATTCTAATTAAAAATAAAAATGGCGTCGCTAATCTGCTAGAATCAAAACTAGGATTAATGCATCTTCTTCCAATCTGAATAGAATTAAAAGAGAATCAAATCTAAAATGATTAGTCTGCATCAATTGCGAGCATTTCTGTTTCAGAATACAGAATCAGGAATACAAGAATCGTTCCTTTTTGTGAGTACAGTTATTTTCAGATATGAAATTTAATAATTATCTTGATATTTTTGTGAATCTGAATCTGAGGTTATGCATACTTTTATGTGGATCTATCTTGTTAATATTATTGTGATTGTTCTGTATCTGTTCCCTCTTTTCATCCTTTTTGTTTATAGCCAGGCTACCATGAGCCTGCGCCAAATCTCATAAGAGATTAACGCACGAATGCTAAACTTTGGGACAAATAATGGATAATGCGTAAATTGGACATGACTGATCTTTGACTGATTTGAGAAAAGAACATAGGTTATAAATTAAGATCTAGAATCATTACATGCTATGTATGATAGACTGTGATTTGGATGAAGAATTATTATATGATAGCATATGACTTGGAATTTGGAATATAATGCATGTTATAATGTAGGATCTGATTTTGAAGACATAATACGTGATTAAAATTTAAGATCTAGATTTTGGGCATATTTTATATCACGATCTATGACTTGAAAAGAAAAGAAGGATACGTGACTTAGACATAAAGATCTATAATAAAATAGGATAACTATTAATGTGAATGAGCCTAAGTATGGATTTTGGATATTTGGCATCATTTGGCGTAATTCATATTGTTGGGGCTTTTAGAGAATATTCTGTACTGTGCAAAGTTTAACTAAAAATTTTGGGCATATGTTGTATAATGAATTATGGCCATGATTTAGACATGTAAGTTTAGGCTTAATTTACGATTAGGCAAGATATGTAAATAGAATTTTAAGAAATGTAAATATGCTAAATCTGTTACCTGCTAAATCTGTTATTTGTTCTACCAATCTGTTGAATTGCCTAATCTGTTGAATTGCCTATTCTGCTAATCTGCTGAATCGCCTAATCTGCTAGATCCGTTATCTGTTGAATTGCCTAATCTGCTAGATCTGTTATCTGTTGAATTGCCTAATCTGTTGAAAGCTAAATAATTGTATTTTGGGTATGAAAATCCATAGGCTCGATCTAAGATTGAGTAAAACATGGAAATTTGATTAATCTGCTGTAACCTGTAAAGAAGTTTAATCTATTAAATGGACATGATTAGTCTGATATCTGTATAATCTGTATTGGAGTAAATTGGCTATGACACGAGGTTAGACTCTATTTGCGGTAGAAGCCTACCCAGAACCAACCGGCTTAACCAGCTACCGCCAACTGTCAGTCTAATGTGAGAGGTCGTAGGCATAACTAAAATATGCTTAGACACGAGGTTAGGTCTGGCTTGTGGCAGAAGTCTGCCAGGAACTGCCCGGCACATCCAGCGGCCACAAGCTACCGACCTAATGTGAGAGGTCTATGCATTAATATTTAATTAATGCAAATTTAAGAGAAATGTGGTGTCTAAAAACATGTCGGGTAGATAGGGTTAAACCAACTGGACTGATGAATCTAATAAACCCGTTTCGTGAATCTTAGGCCCAATACAAAGATAGACAATCTGTAATTCTATTAAATCCGTACATCTGATCTGTTAATCTGAAAACTAATTAACTTGATTGTCT
Source organism: Allium sativum (assembly GCA_030737875.1). Classification (NCBI taxonomy): domain Eukaryota; kingdom Viridiplantae; phylum Streptophyta; class Magnoliopsida; order Asparagales; family Amaryllidaceae; genus Allium; species Allium sativum. The sequence goes on from CM060923.1 coordinate 650,341,909, forward strand.
GATCTGTGAACTAGTAATCTGAACTCTGTCTGAAACTTGTAAACAATTTAATCTGAAATCTGTTAGTCTGGGGACACAAGGTTGGGAGGGGAAATACTTGTGTCATCTGTTTTTTGGGACCCATATTAGTCAGTAACCCTTTCTGGTATCAAAAACTTTGACCCCACGCTATGTATGGGCCCGGGCACGCTTATTGAACTATTTATAAGCGGTTCATTCTAATAATGGCGAGGGATGTTGATGGCGCGTTCCAACCGGGTCATGTGCGTGCATGGATCCAGTCTGCTCTGAGGATGTAAGACACCGTGACATCTATAAATAGGTCTGTGCCAATAGGTTGCCACTTTTGGGAGTGATACACCCTACTGTGGGGCCGACACAGGGTATTTATGTATTAGGGAGCCGATCGCTTGGGGTAGGACTTAGAGTACACTTAGTTCTGTCTATTTCTGTTGGTACCGTCTATTTCTGTTGGGTGGTAACACCTGTCCGTTTCTGCGTGGTACCGTCTGTTGGGTGGTAAAGGCCCATTACTAGTGTACACCTAATTCTAACATTTTGTTTCCGTAGGGATTATCCTATTTCCGTCTCTGATTCCGGTTCCGATTCTGTTTCCGTACCTTCTATCTGTTGGGGTGGTAAAGGCCCACTAGTTAGGTGGTAAAGGCCCATTATTAGTATTATGTTTCCGTACCATCTGTCTGTTGGGGTGGTAAAGGCCCATTATTGGTATTCTGCTTCTGTACCTTCTGTTTGTTCGGGTGGTAAAAGGCCCATTACTAGCATTCTGCTTCTTTAGAGATTATTCTGTTTCAGTTGAGACATTAGGGTAACACCTAATCCTGTTATACTAGTATTAGTGCAGAGAAGTGAAAAGCTTAGCTTAGGCTATATCATTCTGTTTCTTTTGTTAACCTGCTATTCCTGTTACGGTTATCTCTCATCCAGCTTTATTTACATGTCATGATACTATTATCTGTTTATATATTGAAAGTCACTGGACTCACCAGACTTATGTCTGACCTAGTTTGTTTCGCCTCTTTTCTTTCCATTCCCCTCCGCCCCCCAAGGTTTTCAGGGTGGAAACATAGGAGCTTGATTCAGATTCTCTCTGCTTGAATTGTTTGATGTATTGCTTGGCTTTGGCTCTATCTTTCCATGGCAGTTTATATTGGGATTATGGCTTTAAAAACTATGCATTCTGAAGGCTTATGTACAAGACCATTATTTATGTACATGAATTCCAATATTATGATTTTGAAAGATGTAACCAAACTCATTTCTGTTTTTGTTGTAATAAAGTTATAAAATTTTCAAGTACTACTTTATCTGTCTTGTAAATTTCTGTTTTGTCTACTAAAAATGCTCCACCAAAGATAAGGCATTCCCTTTGCGAGTGACCTTAACGGAGGTGGGGTGCTACACTTGGTATCAGAGCTGAAGGTTACCAGATTTGATAAAATGTTTTTGAAAACTATTTTCAAAAAAGGTTTAAAAAGGAAGTATTTTCAAAATTAGAGTTTATTTTGAAAAACATAATCCCTAAAGCCATATGCCTATCTTTCTATCCTTTGTTTTGAATCTTTCCTTTTCTTTCTTTTCAGTCTGTCTGGGGATCTTAACCTTCTGGAGGGCGTACCGATACCTGGTTGGTTCAGGAGGTACCTAGAAGCTAGGGCTAATGATGCGGGCTCAACAGACGTCCCTCCTCCCCTAGCTACAGCGGTTCCTCCTCCTCCTCCTCCTCTGTGCATGAATACTTTCTCGAAGAAATGTAGAGACTTTCGAGCCATAGGTGGGAAGAACTTTAATGGAACTGAATCCTTCGTGGAGGCAAGGAACTGGCTCAAAGAAACTGAGGATTTGTTCATTATCTTCGAGGTGGACCATAGGCATAAGATACTGTTGGCGGTATGGTTTCTTAAGGACGAAGCTTCTTTTTGGTGGGAGGTCACAAACGGAGAGCATCCGGTAGGGACATGGATGGATTTTAGGCATAGGTTCGAGATGAAATTTCTCTCACGAGCGGAAGAGAGTCTATACGTAGAGAGGTTGTAACACCTCGAATTTCCTGTTAACCGTAACCTAACAAATTAAAATATAATTAATTCTAAATGATGGAGTTAAGGGAAATGGTTTATGCCATTGCGTTCGTCTCATAATTCTGTTTGAGATAGAGTCCGAGTTTGCGTAAAACGGATACCGTATGAAGAAGATATGGACGAACGAAGTTGGGCAGAAAAACCAGAAACGAGTCAGAATGCATTGGCGCACTTGGGAAGTGCGCCAGAACAAAATTGCACTGGCGCACTTGGGAAGTGCGCCAGTACAAATTTGCACTGACGCACCTGCCAAGTGCGCCCAGGCCAGAAAACCTGCTTGGTCAGGCCCTGGCTGGCCTGGTCGGGTTCTGGTCGATTTCTGAGGCTAGGCTGAGTCACTAGGGCTTACATGTCACTTTCTGATTGGCTTCTCTTGAGACGGATGGTCTGGATTCACTCTAGCTTCATTGACGGCTCTAATCAGTTTAAAATTCTATAAATACAACTCAAGTCTAAACCTAAATTCACACAAACAATATAGAAATAAAGCCGTTATGCTGCTGGAAAGAAACTAGGAGTGGCCGTCAGTTAGAAAGCTTAGAGACAAGCCAATACTAAAGTAAAACATGAATCAAAACAACGTTAGTCTACCCAAACGAAAGCATATCAAATTCAGAACTCAGAATCCAGAATTCCAGTTCGTCATTCGTTGTAAGTATAGTGATTTTTCCGATGAGAATGAAACTAAGACTTGATTCGATGTAAATTGGAAGTGGAATTGTGCTATTATGTAACGACGATGTTAATTCATATCTATGTATTGAAATGATTGTGTTGCGAATGAAATTGGGATGTTTGTGGTATAATTTAGATTGATGCTGATCCTATGGTACTTTTAGAATAACAACATCACAAGCAAGTTGTATAGTTCATGTTTATGTGATTATATAGGTTGTTTGTGATTAGAACCTCATGTATATACTTTATGCTAGAACCTTTATGCCTAAATGGTTATGTTCATATACATGCCCCTATGTTTATACAAAAGTTGCAAGTTCCTAATTGGATGGATGTCAAGATCCACTTTAGTACATGTTTCATGTTGTAATTAGATATGCGATTGGATCTAGTTCACACCCTTGTCATAAAGTTATACATATTTATGAAAATGTCATAATTCTTGTCATATGCTAGTGATGTTCGATGTTATGCCTAGATCCAAAAACAAGTTTAGGCTTATGTTATCTAAATCATATGCTAATTTGTGTGACACCTATTTGGTTAGATACGTATTTCAATGCAAGTTCACATATATGTTGATTTAGGCCATGTTGCAAGTTCAAATTCATGTTGACTATTTTGCAAGTTCACACCTATGATGTTCATATTGACTATGCAAAAAATGCCAAGTTTACACCTATGTCATGTTTATGAATTCCCTTATGCCTATTTGTATGCGCTAAATTAGGCTAAGTTTTTAGCCTAATATTATATGTTAAAACTATGTGAACGAAAATTAGGCAAAGATTGTTAGCCTAATATTTAAACGGGGTAACGTTGGTAATATTAGTAAAATTTGACATAAAAATATAAGAAATTGGCATGTTTGTCACATGCCAAAATTGTGGCATTTTAAACGGTATAAATTCTTACACCAAAAATGTTAAACTTGAAAAGTGGGCCACAACATTTAATTGTTGACAAATTTACATATATTAAGTAATAAAGACAAATATGTAAATTTAGAAAATACGAATATGCTTAACACGAGGTTGGATTGAGTTGTGATGTAAACCTGCCCGGACCCGCCTGGCTGTCCAGTAGTCACAACAATACCTATCCAATATGGGTGGTTAAGCATTGAGCCCAATAAGGACCCGAGGTTAGACTGAGTTACGGTGTAAATCTGCCCGGAACCGACCGGCACATCCAATAACCGTAACAATATCTGTCTAATGTGAGTGGTCGGTGCTTTAAATGGCTAAGGGCGGACAAATCAGGATGGTAGGGTTAAGTTAACTAAAACACTTAACCAATTCAACATGTTAATTAAACTGATGGGTGGGGTTAGGTAAATACAAACACTTAACCACTTAACATGTTTGACTAGAAAACCCTAGTGACGGGGACCCATTTCAGCAGTAACCCAATTAGGTATCATGGTACCCTGAAACTAGGCAGGGTGGGGAACGATTACTGGGCTGATTGTAAGCGGTCAAAGCGACGGCGATGGGTGCAACAGTGTGGGTTCTAACGGAGTGCGAGCGTGCACACACTTCGGAGTAGACAAACATGGCACTGGGGGCACCAGTAGTATAACCTATGCATTCTAGTGTTGTGTCGGGCCGCCACCATAGGACTTGATACACCCCATGGTGGGACCAGCATAGGTATCTACAATCTTTGGGGGTCGTAAGACACATGTAATTATGCGAGTAGGAGCCGATCTTTAGATAAAGGGGATCACTTCACCCTCAGCATGGGGTGCCAGTTTAGAACTAAGGCATGTAGGTGCAGAGATATAGTGTGAGGTGCGATAGTATATTCGTTTCAAAACTACTTTATCTTAGTTTATGATACTTTCCTATTTCCAGTTTATACCTATCATGCCCTTATTCTTATTCTCATACTGAAGAGTCACTAGACTTAGCAGGCTTTATGTCTGATCCTATTTTCTTTTGTCTTCTTTTCCCCCCTCCTGGTCCACAGGGAGTAAACAACCGAGCTTAGTCAGACTCTTTGCAAGCTTCGAGATAGCAGATGTATGGTTTGGACTCTCTTGCTTTGGCTATGGCAGTTGGACAAAATCATGGGGATTTATGCAGTTTTAATCACATTTTATGCTTCTTTATTTAATAACCAAGACAGAAATGATGTTGTAATGTTTTGGAAGTTATTATGAGACAATTATGAAAATGTGTTGTACGAATAAGTATTTTATGAAATAAAAGTCTGATGTTTTCCGCTTCTTATATACATGTGTTTATATCTGTCTTGTGTTTTATGTGTGACTTTTACTTACAAACCTCCACCAAAGTTAAGGAAGTCCCTTGTGAGTGACCTTAATGGAGAGTGGGGTGTTTCACTTGGTATCAGAGCATAGATTTACCAAACTAGATAAAAGTTTTTGAAACTATTTTCAAAAAAGAAGTTTAAAGAAGCATCTTTTTCCAAGAAAAAGTGTTTTTTTTAAAAGCATAATTCACCAGAGCCATATGCACTATCCCTCTATCCCTTTATCTTGAATACTTTCCTTTTTGTTCCAGCATGTCTGGAGATCTTAACCTTCCAGAAGGAGTACCGATCCCTGGCTAGTTCCGAAGGTACCTAGAGGCTAGGGCCAATGGTGCGGGCCAAGAAGACATTCCTCCTCCTACGGTGGTAGCGGTTCCTCCTCCCCCTCCTCCTCCTCCTCGTGGGAACACTTTCGCTAAGACGTGTAGAGACTTCAAGGCTATGGAAGGAAAGGACTTTTATGGAACTGAATCATTTGTGGTAGCAAGGAACTGGCTGAAGGAGACTGAAGATTTATTCGTTATCTTCGAAGTTGATGATAGGCAAAAGATACAGTTAGCAGTGTGGTTGTTCAAAGATGAAGCTTCCTATTGGTGGGAAGTTACGCATGCGGAGAGGCCAGTGGAAACATGGGAAGATTTCAGGATGAGGTTTGAGATGAAATTCCTCTCCCTAGCTGAAAGAAGCCTGCAGATGGAGAAGTTGCTAACTCTTAAGCAAGGGAGTATGACGATCAAGGAGTACGTCAATCAGTTTAATCAGCTGGCCAGATTTGGGCTGGATTTAGTAAACACCCAACACAAGAAGGCCCTTTGCTTCGTCAAAGGCCTGAATGAACCTCTACACAACCTTGCTATGACCCATATGCCCATGGGGGTGACCTATGAAAGCTTGGTGGATATGGCGCTGCTACACGAAGAAGATAAAGGCAAGAAAGGGGCAAAGGCGGAAGTGCCTCAAGAAAAGAAGGAGGTTTTATAGGCCAAGAAAACATACTTCAATAAAGGTGGGGAGAATAACAAATCCTGTGAAAAGAGAAAGTGAAATTTCTGTGGCATTGTGGGACATATAGCAAAAGACCGCAGAAAGAAGAAGGCAAAGATGAATGGTGGTTGCTTCAGTTGTGGCGGGACTGGACACTTAGCTAAGGACTGCCCAAAGAAGCGGGGGCATGGACAAAGGACTGGATCCACCTCAGGCGGACAAGTTCACGCGCTGGTGGCACCTCCACAAGAACGAGGTAGAAATATTTCTGTAGAAAGCTTAGTTTATCTTTATGATCATCCAATTCGCACTCTCTTTGATTCTGGTGCATCACACTCCTGTATTTCATCTGCTTTAGTAGAATCTTTGCACCTAGACACTAGTATGGTAGAAGATCCCTAAGTTGTTTCAAATCTGATTGGGGGCTCTGCTTATTTATCGATGGTTTGCTTGGATTTGAAAATCTCTATTCTACCTGTTGAATTTAGATGTAGTGCCTTTGTTTTGGGCTTCTCAGGATATGGACTGATCTTAGGCATGGACTGGTTATCCAGTAATGGTGCCATTCTTGATTGTGAGAAAAGAGTGGTTAGGATCTTCCGGTAACACTCTAGAAATTTATTGTAATCCCTTGAATGCTGTTATGCTTAGTTATCTAGAGTCGCTTGACGTTTCTGTTGAGAATTTGCAGTCGGTTAGAGTACTCCAGGGACATTCGGATGTCTTTGAAGAGGTGAAAGGCTTACCTCCGAAGTGGGAAATAGACTTCCGCATATATCATGTTGATAATGCAAAGCCCGTAGCTCTGCCTGTTAGGCACATGGCCCCAAATGAAAGAAAGGAGCTCAGTAAGCAAGTGAAGAAGCTTCTCGAGAAGGGGTTTATAAGGAGAAGTATTTCGGAATGGGGTGCTCCAGTGGCGTTCTCCACCAAAGCAGATGGTTCACTACGTCTTTTTTGTGGACTATAGGGAGCTAAACAAACTGACCAAATAGAATAGACACCCTCTTCCCAGAATAGACGATTTGTTTGATCATCTTGTAGGTGCGTCGGTCTTCTCCCAACTTGATCTAGCTACTGGGTTCCATCAGCTAAGGGTAGTTGAAGATAATATTGATAAAACGGCGTTTAGAACCCTAGATGGTTTCTTCGAGTGGCTTGCATGCCTTTCGGTTCGACAAACGCACCCTCTTATTTCGTGGACCTAATGAGCAGGGTGTTCAGAGAATTCCTCAATAAGTTCGTGGTGGTCTACGTAGACAATATTTTAATCTTCTCAAAGAATGAAGAATAACATGCTCAGCATCTGAAAGAGATCATGGATACTCTCCGTGCACATCAGCTAAAAGCCAAATTATCCAAGTGCCACTTTTGGAGAGAAGAATTAAGATTTCTGGGGCATATAGTGTCCAAAGAGGGGTTGGCTGTGGACCTCGCGAAAGTGGTGGCAGTGCAAGATTGGAAGACACCAAGAAATGCAACCGAAGTCCGAAGCTTTCTTGGGCTAGTCGGTTTTTACCAAAAGTTCATTAGGGAATTCGCGAAAATCTCAGCTCCACTCACAAGGCTAACAAAGAAGAATGTGGCGTTCGCTTGGGATTTGGATTGCGAGTTTGCTTTCCAATGATTAAAAAGGGCTCTCACAACAGCCCCATTTCTGACTTTGCCGGACGGAAGCAAAATGTTCACAGTATATACGGATGCTTGTGGTATGGGGCTAGGCGTTGTTGTGATGCAAGAAGGGAGGGTAGTAGCTTATGGTGGAAGACAATTGAAAGTGCATGAAAAGAACTACCCAACCCACGATCTTAAGTTAGCCACCATCGTCTTTGCGCTTAAGTCTTGGCGCCATTATCTCCTAGGTGAGAAGTTCGAATTATATACTGACTATAAATCGTTGAAATAACTTTTTGTCGCAGAAAGATCTTAATTTGAGGCAGCAAAGGTGGATGGAGTTCCTTGCCTCGTATGACTTTGAAATTTCCTATACTCCTGGCAAAAGCAACGTAGTAGCAGACGCGTTGAGCAGAAAGAAGCTGACCCAAAGTCCTCTCTTTGTAGAAAGGAAAAGCTTGGAGTATATAGCCAGTTTTGACTTTAGGCCCTCCTCAGATTTTATACCTGGTTTATTGGCATCCCTAGAAGTACGGCCCACTCTTTTAGACTCGATAGGGGTCGCACAACGTGTAGACCCGCAGCTTGTGGATGTGATCGATAAACAAATTAGGGGTGAAACTTCCAGTCACCTCAATAGGTACTCCATCGATGATAAGGGTTGGCTGAGACGGGATGGAAGGTTATGCATCCCACAAGCTAAGGATTTAGTGAAGAAGGTTCTCGAGGAGACCCATCATTCCAAGATGACAATACACCCAGGTGGAGATAAGATGTACAAGGACGTAAAGAGAGTTTTCTATTGGAGCGGCATGAAGAAGGACGTGGCAAATTTCGTTTCTAAGTGCATGACATGCCAACAAGTCAAGGCGGAACAAAAGAAGCCTAGCTGACTGCTTCATCGTCTAGAAATCCCGCAATCGAAGTGGGATAGCATTTCGATGGACTTCATTGATGGGTTGCCTAGGTGAAGAAGAGGCAATACTAGCATTTGGGTGATAGTGGACAGGCTTACTAAAAGCGCCCACTTTATATCTATCAAGAGTAGAAGAACTGCCTCGTGTCTAGCATCTCTTTATCTCAAGGAAATAGTTCGACTCCATGGAATACCCTCCAGCTTAGTGAGTGACAGAGACCCCATCTTCACGAGCGAATTTTGGTGGGGTCTGCAAGAAGCTGTCGGCACACAGTTATGCTTGAGCACAGCCTATCACCCCTAAATTGATGGTCAGATAGAAAGGGTGAATAAAGTACTAGAAGATCTTCTAAGACTGTGCGTTCTTGACTTCGGAGGGACTTGGGAGGTTCACCTTCCTTTAGTGGAATTTGCCTATGACAACAGTTACCAAGCCACCATCGGTATGGCGCCCTTCGAAGCATTGTATGGAAGACCGTACTGATCACCAACTTGTTGGTGGGAGTCCACTGACAAGATTATACTTGGGCCAGACATGATTAGAGAGACTTCAGAAAAAGTGGACTTGATACGAAGAAGAATGAAGACTGCCCAAGACAGACAGAAATCCTATGCCGACAAAAGAAGGACCGACCTTGAGTTTGAGGTTGGGGACAAGGTTTTCCTTAAGGTATCCCCTTTAAGGAACGTCGTTCGCTTTGGATCCGCAGGAAAGCTAGCAACAAGATTTGTAGAACCATTCCCTATCATCGAGAAGATTGGGAAAATGGCTTATAGAGTAGAGCTGCCTAAAAGATTGGCTGAAATTCACAATGTCTTTCACGTTTCTCATCTACGGAAATGTCTACATGAATCTGCGGAAGTGGTGGAGCCAAGCATTCTAGAAGAAGCCTAAGTGGAACGCGAAGCATCTGTGAGGAGAGTTCCAACTCGAATCATAGGAACTGAAGTGAAAAAGCTACACAACCGCGAAGTCAAGCTCATTGAGGTTCAGTGGAGCGACGCCGAGGAAGATGCGACTTGGGAAACTGAGGACAGAATACGCACGGCCTACCCTTTTCTTTTTGAGGTTACATCTTTGACCTCTCTTTTTCCTTAAGTTGTGCTTGTATCTATCTTTTTGGGTATATCTCCTCGATATGATCCTTTATCCTTAGGTAGAAACCCCTTTGGATGTAAACATGTATTTGAAACATGTTATGGTTAGTGGCTGCAAGTGGTTGCAAGTGGTTGCTAGTGGTTGCTCGTGTATGCATATACACACACAACCTAGGTTTTAGATCGGCTCAGTCACTTCATACTGCATATGCATATATTTATTCATATTTGTATGTGGTTGAAAACTTGATATGTCATCATATGGATGTTGCATTTGTATAAATGGTTGCGCACTCATGTAGAATTATGAGTAAAGACAAATTTGCATACATAATGGATTCATGACACTTACATGATTTGCATTAAGGAGGTCAACTGGATCAGTAGACCGCCTGATTTTGCATTAGTTAAGGACATATACACACATTGTGCATACAATCATAAAGCATTAGAGGTCTTTTAAGGACAATGGACACCTGTGTTTGTTGGTTGAGTATATGGACGATTGGATGTTAGGACTTACGTTCTCCTAGACTTGAAGATTTCAGGGACGAAATCCTTTAAGGAGGGGAGAATGTAACACCCCGAATATCCTGTTAACTGTAACCTAACAAATTAAAGTATAATTAATTCTAAATGATAGAATTAAGGGAAAAGGGTTATGCAATTGCGTTCGTCTTGGAATTCTGCTTGAGATAGAGTCCGAGTTTGCGTAAAACGGATACTGTGTGAAGAAGATACGGACGAATGAAGTTGGGCAGAAAAACCAGAAACGGGTCAGAATGCACTAGCGCACTTTGGAAGTGCGCCAGAATAAAATTGCACTGCCGTACTTGGGAAGTGCGCCAGTACAAATTTGCACTAGTGCACCTGCCGAGTGCGCCCAGTCCAGAAAACCTGCTTGGTCAGGCCCAGGCTGGCCTGGTCGGGTTCTGGTGGATTTCTGAGGCTTGGCTGAGTCACTAGGGCTTACACGCCGCTTTCTGATTGGCTTCTCTAGAGACGGATGGTCTGGATTCACTCTATCTTCAACGACGGCCGTAATCAGTTTAAAATTCTATAAATACAACTCAAGTCTAAACCTAAATTCACACAAATAATATAGAACTAAAGCCGTCATGCTGCTGGAAAGAAACTATGAGTGGCCGTCAGTTAGAAATCTTAGAGACAAGCCAATACTAAAGTAAAATACGAATCAAAACAACGTTAGTCTACCCAAAGGAAAGCATATCAAATTCAGAACTCAAAATCCAGAATTCAAGTTCGTCGTTCATTGTAAGTATAGTGATTTTTCCGATGAGAATAAAACTAAGACTTGATTCGATGTAAATTGGAAGTGGAATTGTGCTATTATGTAACGACAATGTTAATTCCTATCTATGTATTGAAATGATTGTGTTGCGAATGAAATTGGGATGTTTGTGGAATAATTAAGATTGAAGTTGATCCTATTGTACTTTTAGAATGACAACAACATCACAAGCAGGTTGTATAGTTCATGTTTATGTGATTATATAGGTTGTTTGTGATTAGAACCTCATGTATGTACTTTATGCTAGAACCTTTATGCCTAAATGGTTATGTTCATATACATGCCCCTATGTTTATACAAAAGTTGCAAGTTCCTAATTGGATCCGTGTTAAGATCCACTTTAGTACATGTTTCTTGTTGTAATTAGTTATGCGATTGGATCTAGTTCACATCCTAGTCATAAAGTTATACATATTTATGAAAATGTCATAATTCTTGTCACATGCTAGTGATGTTTGATGTTATTCCTAGATCCAAAAACAAGTTTAGGCTTATGTTATCTAAATCATATGCTAATTTGTGTGACACCTATTTGGTTAGATCCGTATTTCAATGCAAGTTCACATATATGTTGATTTAGGCCAGGTTGCAAGTTCACATTCATGTTGACTATTTTGCAAGTTCACACCTATGATGTTCATATTGACTATGCCAAAAATGCCAAGTTTACACCTATGTCATGTTTATGTTTATGAATTCCCTTATGCCTATTAGTGTGCACTAAATTAGGCTAATTTTTTAGCCTAATATTATATGTTAATACTATGCGAACGAAAATTAGGCTAAGATTGTTAGCCTAATGTTTAAACAGGGTAATGTTGGGAATATTATTAAAACTTGACGTAAAAATATATGAAATTGGCATGTTTGTCACATGCCAAAATTGGTGGCATTTTAAACGGTATAAATTCTTATACCAAAAATGTTAAACTTGGAAAGTGGTCCACAACATTTAATTGTTGAAAATTTTACATATATTAAGTAATAAAGACAAATATGTATATTTAGAAAATACGAATATGCTTAACACGAGGTTGGATTGAGTTGTGATGTAAACCTGCCCGGACCCGCCCGGCTGTCCACTAGTCACAACAATACCTATCCAATGTGGGTGGTTAAGCATTGAGCCCAATAAGGACCCGAGGTTAGACTGAGTTACGGTGTAAATCTGCCCGGAACCGACTGGCACATCCAGTAACCATGACAATATCTGTCTAATGTGAGTGGTCGGTGCTTTAAAAGGCTAAGGACAGACAAGTTAGGATGGTAGGGTTAAGTTAACTAAAACACTTAACCAATTCAACATGTTAATTAAACTGATGGGTGGGGTTAGGTAAATACAGACACTTAACCACTTAACATGTTTGAGTAGAAAACCCTAGTGACGGGGATCCATTTCAGCAGTAACCCAATTTGGTATCATGGTACCCTGAAACTAGGTAGGGTGGGGCACGATTACTGGGCTGATTGTAAGCGGCCAAAGCGACGGCGGTGGGTGCAACAGTGTGGGTTCTAACGGATGCGGGCGTGCACACAATTCGGAGCAGACAAACAGGGCACTGGGGGCACCAGTAGTATAACCTATGCATTCTAGTATTGTGTCGGGCCGCCACCATGGGACTTGATACACCCCATGGTGGGACCAGCATAGGTATCTACAATCTTTTGGGGCCGTAAGACACATGTAATTATGCAAGAAGGAGCCGATCTTTAGTATAAGGGGATCACTTCACCCTTAGCATGGAGTGCCAGTTTAGAACTAATGCATGTAGGTGCAGAGATATAGTGTGGGGTGCGATAGTATATTTGCTTCAAAACTACTTTATCTTAGTTTATGATACTTTCCTGTTTCAGTTTATACTTATCATGCCCTTATTCTTATTCTCATACTGAAGAGTCACTAGACTTACCAGGCTTTATGTTTGACCGTATTTTCTTTCGTCTTCTTTTCTTCCGTCCCCCCCAAGGTCCACAGGGGGAAACAACCCAGCTTAGTCAGACTCTTTGCAAGCTTCAAGATAACAGATGTACGGTTTGGACTCTCTTGCTTTGGCTATGGCAGTTGGACAAAATCATGGGGATTTATGAAGTTTTAATCACGTTTTATGCTTCTTTATTTAATAACCAAGACAGAAATGATGTTGTAATGTTTTGGAAGTTGTTATGAGACATTTATGGAAATGTGTTGTATGAACAAGTATTTTATGAAATAAAAGTCTGATGTTTTCCGCTGCTTATATACATGTGTTTATATCTGTCTTGTGTTTTATCTGTGACTTTTACTTACAAACCTCCACCAAAGTTAAGGCAGTCCCTTGTAAGTGAACTTAGTGGAGGGTGGGGTGTTTCAGAGGTTCTTGGCGTTGAAGCAGGGGAATTTATCAGTGAGAGAGTACATCAACAAGTTTAATCAGTTGGCGAGATTCGGATTAGATTTGGTAAATACACCGCATAAGAAGGCACTAAGGTTTGCTAAAGGTTTGGATGAGCCGCTACACATATTGTCAATGTCCCACATTCCTATGGGGGTAACCTTCGAGAAATTAGTTGACATGGCATTGATGCATGAAGAGGAAACCAAAAGTGAGAAGAAAGAAGAAAAGCTTGAATGACAACAGAACAAGAAGGCGGCGCCCAAAAAGGAAACACAAAAGAAGGATGAGAATCTGAAGATAAGAAGGAGAAGAAGTGCTTTACTTGTGGAAGCTCGACCCATCTGAATAAGGATTGCAGAAAGAAGAAAGAGCACTTGCTTCAACTGTGGAGAAATGGGGCACTTCACTAGGGACTGCCCAAAGAAACGAGGACAAGGGTAGAGGGTAGAAACTACTTCTGGAGGGCAGGCGAATGCTCGCGAGGCTGGTGGATAGGAAAGAAATAAGAAAATTTATGTAGATGGTTTAATTTTTTTATTCGACTGTGGAGTTAAAACTATTTCTGATTCTGGCATTTTGATTCTGCAATTTAAACTCTGCACTTTAACACTAGTCTTGTTTCTGATCCTGCTGTAGACTCAGACCCATAAGGTTATGACTCATCTATTTGTGATAAGTTGGGGTTTGAGGGTATCTGTGTTGGGCGTTAAGTTGACTATGATGCATACATTCTGGGTTTTTATCATGCTTAGTTTCCTAAGAATCGTTTGGTAATCTGATCTGTACCAGTAGTCTGTAAGTATCTGAATATTTCTGATAAGGTTAAGGGTTTTTACTCGAAGTGTGAAGTAAATTTCCAGTCTGGCATTGTTTAATGGGAGTAATTCACTGGGTGTCAATCTGATGTTGATTTCGGTCTTCGGGGTTGATACTTAGGGAATTATTTCCTTAACCGATGCCTAATAGGAACAAAGCTTTTGTTTTAATTATACTTGCTTATGCCACTCAGTTGTATCATATCGATCGAATCTTCGACCTTTAGGTAGAAACTAATGGGTGTAAACATGTGTTTGAGACATGTTATGTTTGATGGTCGCAAGTAGTTGCTAGTGGTTGCTCGTGGATGCATATACACACACTAGGCACTAGATCGGCTCAAAAACACTCTCATACTGCATATGGATGTGTGTGCATTTTTAAAATTTTTATGGATGCAAAATGGTTGACTCAGCACATGGATATTGCATATGAATGGATGGTTGTGCACTGATATAGAAATGATATGTATCAAATAGGAAAATTGCATACATGTTGGACTCATGGCACTCACATAATTCGCATTAAGGAGGTCAACTGAATCAATGGACCGCCCGATCTTTGCATTAGATAAGGAACATATACACACACTTTTGCATATATTCATACAACATTAGAAGTTTTCTAAGGAAAATGAATGCTTGTGGATGATGTTTGAGTAGATGAGTGATTGGATGGTAGGACGCATTCTTCCTAACTTAAAGATTTCGGGGACGAAATCCTTTAAGGAGGGGAGAATGTAACACCCCGTATTTTCTGTGAACAAAAAAGTAACAACTCAGAGAATAATTAAATTGTGACAAAATAATTAAGGGAAACAGGTTATGCCATTGCGTTCGTCTCGAAATTCTGCTTGGAAAAGAGTCCAAGTTTGCGTAAATCGGACTCCGTATGAAGAAGATATGGCCTTCAGAAGTTTCAATAAAAACCAGCCAGAAATTCAAAATTCAGATTTCGAAGTTCAAAACAGACACCCGGGCTGGGTGGGAAAATTCCAGCCCGGGACCCATGTCGTCACTAGGGTCGACCTTAGGGTCGACCTCTCTACCTTTTCCAGATCTGGAGACAGGTCCATTTTTCTGCACATGGACGCCTTTCTGACCGGATTCGTGAGCTCTAACCTATTTAAACACCCTCAAACCTAGCTTTCTCTCCACACAATTTCATTATACCTATACTCTGCCTCTATTCTAATTAAAAATAAAATTGGCGTCCCTACTCTGCTAGAATCAAAACTAGGATTAATGCAACTTCTTCCAATCTGAATAGAATTAAAAGAGAATCAAATCTAAAACGATTAGTCTACATCCAAGGCGAGCATTTCAGTTTCAGAATACAGATTCCAGAATACAAGAATCGTTCCGTTTCGTGAGTATAGTTATTTTCAAATATGAAATTTAATAATTATCTTGACATTTTTGTGAATCTGGATCTGAGGTTATGCATACTTTTATGTGGATCTATCTTGTTAATATTATTGTGATTGTTCTGTATCTGTTCCCTCTTTTCTTCCTTTTTGTTTATAGCCAGGCTACCACGAGCCTGCGCCAAATCTCATAAGAGATTAACGCACGAACGCTAAATTTTGGGACAAATAATGGATAATGCATAAATTGGACATGACTGATCTTTGACTGATTTGAGAAAAGAACATAGGTTGTAAATTAAGATCTAGAATCAGTACATACTATGTATGATAGACTGTGACTTGGATGAAGAATTATTATATGATAGCATATGACTTGGAATTTGGAATATAATGCATGTTATAATGCAAGATCTGATTTTAAGGACATAATACATGATTAAAATTTAATATCTATATTTGGGTCCTATTTTATATCACGATCTATGACTTGAAAAGAAAAGAAGGATATGTGACTTAGGCATAAAGATCTATATTAAAATAGGATAACTATTAATGTGAATGCGCCTAAGTATGGATTTTTGGATATTTGGCATCATTCATATTGTTGGGGCTTTTAGAGAATATTCTATACTGTGCTAAGTTTAACTAAAATTTTTGGGCATATGTTCTATTATGAATTATGACCATGATTTAGGCATGTAAGTTGAGGCCTAATTTATGATTAGGCAAGATATGTAAATAGAATTTTAAGAAAATTAAATACGCTAAATCGGTTGTCTGCTTTGCCAATCTATTGAATTTCCTAATCTACAAAATCTGTTGAATTGCTTAATCTGCTAATTTGTTGTATCGCCTAATCTGTTAGATCTGTTATCTGTTGAATTGCCTAATCTGCTAATCTGTTGAATCGTCTAATCTACTAGATATGTTATCTGTTGAATTGCCTAATCTGTTGAAAGCTAAATAATTGTAATTTGGGTATGAAAAACCGTAGGCTCGATTTAAGATTGAGCAAAACATGGAAATTTGATTAATCTGCTGTAACCTATAAAGAAGTTTAATCCGTTAAATGGACATAATTAGTCTGATATTTGTATAATCTGTATTGGAATAAATTGGCTATGACACGAGGTTAGACTCTGTTTGTGTTAGAAGCCTGCCTGGAACCAACCGACTTAATCAGTAATCGTAAACAGTCAGTCTAATGTGAGAGGTCGTAGCCATAACTAAAATATGCTTAGACACAAGGTTAGGTCTGCCTTGTGGCAGAAGTCTTCCCGGAACCGCCCGACACATCCAGCGGCCACAAGCTACCGACCTAATGTGAGAGGTCTATGCATTAATATTTAACTAATGCAAATTTAAGAGAAATGTGGTGTCTAAAAACGTGTTGGGTGAATAGGGTTAAACCAACTGGACTGATGAATCTAGTAAACCCGTGAATCTTAGGCCCAATAAAAAGTTAGACAATCTGTAAGTCTATTAATTCCATACATCTGTTCTGTTAATCTGAAAACTTGTTAACTTGATTGTTTGATCTATGAACTAGTAATCTGAACTCTGTCTGAAACTTGCAAACAAGTGAATCTGAAATCTGTTAGTCTGGGGACACAAGGTTGGGAGGGGAAGTTCTTGTGTCATATGTTGTTTAGGACCCATATTAGTCAGTAACCCTTTCTGGTATCAAAAACTTTGACCCCACGCTATGTAGGGATCCAGGCACGCTTACTGAACTATTTATGAGCGGTTCATTCTGATAATGGCGAGGGGTGTTGATGGCGCGTTCCAACTGGGTCATGTGCGTGCGTGGATCCGGTCTGCTCTGAGGATGTAAGACACCGTGACATCTATAAATAGGTCTGTGCCAATAGGTTTCCACTTTAGGGAGTGATACACCCTACTATGGGGCAGACACAGGGTATTTATCTATTAGGGAGTCAATCGCTTGGGATAGGACTTAGGGTACACTTAGTTCTGTCTATTTCTGTTGGTACCATCTGTTTCTGTTGGGTGGTAACACCTGTCTGTTTCTGCGTGGTACCGTCTGTTGGGGTGGTAAAGACCCATTACTAGTGTACACCTAATTCTAACATTCTGTTTCTATAGGAATTATCCTATTTCCGTCTCTGATTTCGTTTCCGATTCTGTTTCCGCACCTTCTATCTGTTGGGGGTGGTAAAGGCCCATTAGCTGGGTGGTAAAGGCCCATTATTAGTATTCTGTTTCTGTACCTTTTTCTGTTGGAGTGGTAAAGGCCCATTATTAGTATTATGCTTCTGTACCTTCTGTCTGTTCGGGTGGTAAAGGCCCATTACTAGCATTCTGTTTCTGTAGAGATTATTCTGCTTCCGTTTCTGTTTCAGTTGAGACATTAGGGTAACACCTAATCCTGTTATACTAGTATTAGTGCAGAGAAGTGAAAAGCTTAGCTTAGCCTATATCATTTTGTTTCTTCTGTTAACCTGCTATTCATGTTACGGTTATCTCTCATCCAGCTTTATTTACATGTCATGATATTATTATCTGTTTATATGCTGAAAGTCACTGGACTCACCAGACTTATGTCTGACCTATTTGTTTCGCCTCTTTTCTTTTCTTTTCGTCCCCCCCCCCCCCCCAGGTTTTCAGGGTGGAAACATAGGAGCTTGTTTCAGATTCTCTCTGCTTGAAGTGTTTGAAGTATTGCTTGGCTTTGGCTCTATCTCTCCATGGCAGTTTATATTGGGGATTATGGCTTTAAAAACTATGCATTCTGAAGGCTTTTGTACAAGACCGATATTTATGTACTTGAATTCCAATATTGTGATTTTGAAAGATGTAACCAAACTCATTTCTGTTTCTATTGTAATAAAGTTATAAAATTTTCAAGTACAACTTTATCTGTCTTGTAAATTTCTATTCTGTCTACTGAAAATGCTCCACCAAAGTTAAGGCATTCCCTTTGCGAGTGACCTTAACGGAGGTGGGGTGCTACACTGTCGGAGCGGTTGATCGGTATATACAACAATTGGATGAGCTTGGAAATAATGGCGGATCTTTTTGGAAGAAATCAGTAGGCTATAAGAAAGTTTTCCTATCTTTAGCTAGTTGCGTACTGCTGCCACCAATTTCTTTCTCACATAATATGTAACAGCCCTAAGTCCCACATCATGGAAGCCTGTGTGAATTGGGTACTTATATAGTAGAGCCTACCTCTTACTAACGCCGAGGCCTTTTGAGGAACAAAACCCCACACCTATACAGTGGCTAAGTTGGGGACAATATCTTGCGTGAATGGAGGTATAAGTTGTTACAGTGGTATCAGAGCCAATACCCAGCCGGAATTGTGGCTCCTATGTGGACCACAGCGCCTGGGTGAGGTGTTTGTGAGCCAAGGGGACATTGGGCTCTGTAGGAGGGGAGAATGTAACTCCCCTAAGTCCCACATCATGGAAGCCTATGTGAAGTGGGTACTTATATAGTAGAGCCATCTCCTACTAACGCCGATGCCTTTTGAGGAACAAAACCCCATGCCTGTACGGTGGCTAAGTTGAGGACATTATCTTGGCACTATTACAAAACAGTCCTATTGCTTCGCCTTATTTGCATCGGTTGTTGTAACAATTGATGCAAATTGTCTATTTGCATCGATTTTAATTAAACATGCGATGCAATTATATCAAAAAAGCAATAAACCAAGCAAATGGCTACTTTCTTCAGTTGTTTTTTAACAACCGGTGCAATTTATAACAGCAAATGACTGCCCCTCCTAGATTAGCAGTGGTTGTTTCTTGACCGGGCTATAAGCGATGCAATTTATACCAGGTGGGTTAAATAGATTTGGTGAACTGGGTAAAATTTTAATTGACCCATTATTTAAAGCATAGATGTAAATATTTTCCATTGTTTCGTGCTATACTTTTCCTTTGCCACGTACGTTCTTTCAGCAGATAACAAAAAAAGAGAAAAGAAAAAAAAATTAAATCAATGAAAACCAAGGAATTAAATTAAACACGCTGATATTTTCGACCTTGATTTCAATATGTGTTGAAGGATTTGGATTTCGCCTCATCTTCAATCAAAGGTGCGACATTTCTAAGATTTGTAACCCTATAGTTTTATGTCAATTTTGATTTTGGCTTTTAAATACACTGATATTTTTAGCCTTGATTTCAATCTTTGTTAAGGGTTTTGATTTTGCCTCATCTTCTTACAACAAGGGTTCGACATTTCAAAGATTTGTAACCCTAGTTTTACATTAATTTTGATTTGTTTTTTTTTCGCTTTAATTTTAAATCGTTCGATTTATTTGTATATATTCATCAATTTTGAACGAGTCATGGATATCGCTTTACTTGATTGATTTATTCGTTTTATTTGTAAATATGTTGTTGATTGATGTGGGTATTAAATTTTGATTCCAGTGGTAAGCGATATTGATTTAGTAGTTAATTATGAAACTAATTGGTCGAATGATAGTGGCTATTGCAAATGATTTTTCTATATTACATACTCTTTCTTTGAAATAAGATATAAGTATTGTAAATGATACTAGATAACATAGCAAAATAAGCAAAGAGTGATTATTTATATCGGCTCACCAGACATCAATAGTAACTGATAACTACCTAATATTTTTAATGTCATGCAAATCATTTGTCAACGATTTCGCTTGGAGTGTATTTTGTACACACTTGAGGAACTAATTTAATGATAACTAAAATGTCTTTTGTTATGGTTAATAAAAATATTTTACAAAACTATATTATTTCAGTTCAAAATTTTCAAAAGTAACGTTAAACTCAGACAATCAAATAAAGAAAGAACCTATAGGGTGGTTAACAAAATTTTATGAAAAAGGGAAATAAGAAAAACAAACCTGTTGCAACACCGTCCAAAGTAAAAAGACGAAATGTTTGATAAAATATGCATATGGGTAGAATCAAAGCTGTTTTTTGGGTTAGATTCTTTAATGTTTAATTTATTCACATAGTTTAGGATTGTAACTGGTTCCTAAAATTGGATGGGTTGTTGGTCGTTCAATTTAATAAGCATATTGGTAAGAACCAAAAGATTATGATATTACATAACTTTTTTAAATTTTTTTTGGTAGACATGCACAAATAGATATATCCCGACTATTTTACCCCAACAAATGCAAGTTCAAGATAGATGTTATCAGAATTGTCCTTGTTCTTCCACTGATAAAGTCATAATTACCCCTAACAAATTGTAATAACCCGGAAATCTGAGCCAATTTAAAATTTTCATTTTGGCAATTTTAGTGAATTTTGATTATTTAAAATGAATCATTTTAAATAATTACGACGAGAAATTTATTTTAAACAGAATTAGAATGTATATATTTATATAGATCGTCGTTAGAATATAAATATTTATTTTAAATTATATAACGAGCCTGAAAAGGGCGCGGTAGTTTGAAAATTCGATTTCAAATTTCAAATGAATGTACAGGATTCAAAATAAACCGGATTTTGGTGAAATCGAAAATATTTGAATCTAGTTGAGAATATCTTTCCAACGAATCCGAAAAATTGAAATTTCATAATGGGAATTAAAAGATACGTCCAGTTGAAAATTCAGAATAGTCGTTATCGAATTCTGGCCCTTAAAAATGGAAATTTTGCAAACAACCTCGGTTTTCGATGTAACCACTTTTGTTGGATCCGTGATGTCAAGTTATTACTAGATTCCAAAATTCGTAATTTTTCAAATCAATATGTGGGCGTGGCAAAGGAAAACGTGTTTTGACCATTTCAGTTGAATTTAATCGACTGGAAAATGGCCATTTTTCAAACGAACTCAGAATTTGACGAAATCAGTTTTCTTCGGACCGTATCGTCAATACAAAGCTAGAAAATATTTTTTAGGAATTTTTAGATTCCGTATGTGGCCCCGGCAAATCAAAATCTGCGTTCAAATTCAATATATAGAGTTATATTTTGATTTTGACGGAAACTGATCGAAACGATCGAATCAGCTTACGATACATATCCCATTGTGTTCGGAATGGGGTAATTAGTTATGGACGATAGGCGGTGGGTTCGATTTTGAGTTCGTTGTAAAAAGTTACTTTATGAGGATTTTAAAATAAAATTAAATAAATCAAAATATCTCTCCCTCCCCTCCCCCCAGGTCAACGGTCAAACAGTTAAAAACCCTTACCCCTTCATTCGTTTCAGAACAAATCAGAAAAAAAGGGGGGGAGGAATCGCGTCGCCCCCCTTCTGCCGCCGCCGCCGCTTCTTCTTCTTCCCCCTCCTCCCCTCGTCGCTCCGCCCCTCTCCATCTCTCTCCCCCTAAAACCCGAAGACCCAAGCCCTAGCAGCCGTTCCAGCCGCCGTGGGACATCATCCCGCCGTCGTGGAGCCCCTGGTGCCGCCACCGACCAACCAAGGCGCCCCACCACCTCTGCTCTGCTACCTGCCCTACCCCGTCCTCCCCTCCTCCGCGTTAAAAACCACAAACACCCCCTCCGATCAAATTAGTAAGTGTTTATATATTTATTTTATGCTATTGTTTTAAATAAAATCAGTTTTAATATATCATAGAATTCATGAAATCAGTTCTTTTATTTTTGGAATAACATTAGAAAGATACGATTTTTAAACTATGAACAACGCTATAAAAGTTGAGGTTTTTAATGATAGAAAGGTTTGATTTTTAACTTTATAAAGATTGGACTTTTAACTCTAGAAAGATCTAATTTTTATAAACGAAAAAATTGAATTTTTATTATATGAACAGAATAAAAATATAATCTTTATACAGAGAGTAGCATTTTAAAAATATATTTTTTATATATAATGAAAGAACAGATTTTTAGCGTGTAAAGATTCGATTTTTAATGAGCTAAAAATATAATTTTTATTATACTAGAAGATTAAAAATATGATTTTTATTATAGTAGAAGATTAAAAATATGATTTTTATATTAGTGGAAGATTAAAAATATGATTTTTGTATTATAGAAGTATTAAAAATTCGATCTTTATTATGTAGAAGGAGCAAAGATGTGATTTTTATATGAATGGCGATATAAAATTATAATCTTTATTATATGAACACCGTTATAAAAATAGAATTTTTATCTATATAGTAGCGGTGTAAAAATAGAATTTTTATCTATATAGTAGCGGTATAAAAATGTGATTTTTATATACATAGCAACAATATAAAAATGTGATTTTTATATATGTAGTGGCTACGGACAATGAAATTGACAAAAGGCGAGCACGATGAAGATTTCTATATATGAAGAGTCGTGGCGTTTGGTTTTGCTAGTCAGTGAGAACTCCTCACTTTTTATTTATTTCTAGTTTGAAATTTATACTAGGATGCAGACGGTGCTTAGCAGCACCCGACACCCGTCGTCCACAGACCATGGATGACTTGTTTGTTTGATTGCTGTGTTGTGAAATTTGATTGTGTGATGGTGAATGAAATAAAATATTTTATAGTTAAAAATATGATTTTTAACATGTATATAAAATAAATATTTATAAAAAAATCGGACGATTTGTTTATATACACTGATTTGACTGATATTGATTGGGATGATAAATTTTACACATCGCCCAACTGCACAAATAAAATGTGTGTTTGTTGATTTGAAACCTCACATGGGTATTGGGATGATATTTGACGTATACTAATCCCGATTGTTTAGTTGTATGTCAATCGATGGGTTGACAGACTGTGTAAGCGTTAATTATTTATATTTAATGCTTATGCAGTTGTGTGGTGCACTCTGGATGATGGTTGATTATTTATCGTTGCTGTTATGTACATGTGTTGTATGGAAACCATATAATTAACATTATATGATAATTGATTGGGCCTCATTCCAATTTGGAAAATAAGAAATATAAATTCATGTGTTGAATAGAATAAATGTTCATGTGTTGAATAAAATAAAATATTTATGTGTTGAATAAAAGCCGTGTGGATTAGATTGACGCCATTTTGACGTGAACGATATTTATATCGATTTTATTCATTTTTCAATGAATATTGAAACTGATTTTGAAATTCGAATTAAAATGAAATGAATTGAAATTCGAATTAAATCGAAATTCGAATTAAATTGAAATGAATTGAAATTAGAATTAAATTGAAATGAATCGAAATTCAAATTAAATTGAAATTGAATTGAAATCGATTTGAAATGAAATTAAAACGAATTTATATTGTAAAATTCAATCTTGATTTGAATTTGAAAAGGAAGTTGAAATCGTTTTGAAAACGAATTTAAAACGATTTATAAAATTCGTTTTAAAAGGAAATCGATGAAGTATATATTATATATATATATATATTATATATATTATATAATGGCCTGAATAGAAGGCGCCGCGCCGCGGCAGTTCGCGAATTTCGACCATTGACTTCGAATGGATATTACGGGAGATCCGACCGTCGGATTCTCCTAAAACCGGAACCGCTGGGTTCGTATCGAAAAGAGCTTTCTAACGGATATTAGAAATTAGAAATCTAATGGTTGGATTTGGAATTATGTCTATATCAAATTTTCAAAAGGTCGCTATAAGTGCAGTTCGATGGCCGTTGATGGAAATCGACTGTACGGGCCTTGATAAAATTATTAAAAAAAGTAATAATTTGTGTAAAATCATAAGAAATGATTTTTGAAGAATTAGGATGAAAAATTCCATATTTGAAAGGATAAAAATAAATTTTAATCGAAATGAACTAGTTTTGAACTAGAATTATAATTTTATTTATTTTTAAAATAAATAAAGTGGATTTGAAAGGGTTTTGAAAATAACCAGAATTTCCAATAATTGAAGTGGAAATGGATTTTAATCGAAATTGTCTTTGAAATATTTCGATGTTGGATTTCGTGATGATACAGATATTGTTATGGGAATTTGAAAGATATATTAATATCATTATTTCCAATACGATATTTGTTGGTCATAGAATTTGATATTGAATATAAGCCGATATATTTCCTATTCAGAGTCTTGTATTTAAAATCAAATGTGATTTGGGTTTGTCGTGAATGGTGTCTTCATTAACACTGTCCTTAAACCCAGTTGAGAAAAAGATTTAATCTTTTTATTTGGATTTAATGAAGTATACCAATTAAATAATATTTAATTGGAATTGAATTGAAATTGATTTTTGGGTTTATCGTGAACGGTGTTTTGAATAACATTTTTTCTTCAACCCGATAATTAATGGAATGTGATTTGGGTTGTCGTTAATGGTATCTTTAATAATACTGTTCTTAGACCCAACGGAGTTAAAAAAATCATAAACTAAATGGAGATTAGTTAAGTTGAACGGTTTCTTGGGTATTGATCTGATGTTGGTTTCGGCCTTCGGGGTTAACACTTAGGGAATTGCTCACTTGCTATTTTACAGTTAAAGGCTGGTAGAATGGAATGTGATTTTGGGTTTATGGTGAACCGTGTTTTAAATGACATTGAATCTTTAACCCAGTTAAAGATTAGAACTAAGTGGAGTTTTAATGAATCTTTAATTAGATTGAAAAGATCGAGAATGGAGTATCACCAGTTTTGCTCCAGGCGATAGTTAAATCTTTAATTAGATTTGAACGTGAAATGGTAATTGAATTTACCAATAACACCATGCTGTTAGACAAGAAGTTTGACCAGTTTTACTTCATGGGATGAATAGGTTAGGATTGGGAAATAAAATAAATGATTACTTCGGTGTGGTTCGCTAATCCCGACTAGTTGAATTGATATTCAAAAGAAGATTAAAGAATAAATTTGAGGAATTTATCTTTGATAAAATTAATGGTAACCTATCCCTAAGAATGTGAAGATTAGTTAAGATGAATGGTTTCCTGGGTATTAATCTGATGTTGGTTTCGGCCTTCGGGGTTAATATTTGGGGAATTGTTCCCTTACTAATTTACGATTAGTCACTGATGAATTGGAATGAGGCGTATGTTGTGTTTGTGTAACACTTGTTTATTATATACGCGAGCTATTCGAAAAGACAGGGTTTATCCCATTCTGAATAACTGATACGACGATAATTCGAAGATGAAGACGGTGGTCGAAGAACGGAGGTCTTCACGTCGTTTGGGTGATTACTGATGATCTCGATTGGGCCGTACACCCAAGAGGAGGGAATCAGTTAGTGGTCGTCTAGACATACTTGGAGATCGATGAATATGCGAGGTACAAGGTGCCTCCGGTTTCGTTCAGACCTAGACGGACCTGTAAATGGACTGTGTGTCTGACATTGCTTTATTCGGTGTGATTGATTTCTATTGAATATATATCTGTTTGGTGGCGGAGGATTTATTCTCTTGCTTAACGCCCTTCTCTGAGACCTACGAGCTCCGAGGTTATATATTGACGGATATCGAACGCATGTAGTGAATTTCCTGTGTGGCATGCCTAAGCGGCAACTGATCAAGGCTTCTGTTGAAAAGAAAAGTCTTGTGGTTGATGATCAAACCATGGCCTATGTGGCATAGCTTTGTGTAACGTTGATTCGCGAGCCTCACACCCCAGCTGTGAACCAGAAACGGGAGAGGACCTCAGAGAGGACATGTGTTTCCTTCTAGCTAGAAGTGGCGTCAGTGGTTTTACATGCCCTGACGAGTTTGACTTATGTGGTTATTGCTGTTGCGAGGCGCCTGGGATATATAGGTGACTATGTGAAGCCGATGGAGTCATTTGTTGGCTCATTTATGCCCCAAAGGGAGGGGAAATACAGTGTTCAGGCATTTTAATCCACATCAGTGGACCGTCCCTCACAATCCAAGGGTCACTCGAGCTCTGATCCTGAGATTCGGGCTAGATAGTCTCGAATCGGTAGAGGTCTATCTTTTGCCTCGGTTCACAGATGGAAATCCAACTTCCAATACGTGTCTTTGCGGTTTTATTTGTAGAGCCTAGTATGGAGACATAGTGGGATGGGGCGCTTATGCCATCTATGATTGATACTTATGATTTGAAGTTGTTTTATACACTATACACTTATAATACTATCAAAATAATCTGTTTTAAACATAACAGGCATTCTTTGGCTATTATAAGGTAGAAACCCTATCCTCCGGCTTGCGTTGCATTGTGTGATGGGACCTGGGTCATATAATAGCTTCATTCTTCTTTATTTAGCATTGCGCTGTTGTTTTATGCATAGGTATTCTTAGGAGGAAACCCGTTCCGTGTTATACGGAGTGGTCCCTTGATTTACCTAACTTTAAAATAAAGATTAATGACTGTTTTAGTTCTCACACCAGTCACATGACTGACCTGGAGTTTATTGTTTTAACCTAAACTCTGGTTGCGCTTATTTCGACACGGGCAGCTAGTAGTTATGGTTTTGCAGATTTATAATCACAGGATCCTGATTTACAGCTGGAATGATATCTGGAAAGCTCTGTATCCGTGTATCTCTTTCAGTTGTGTATTGTATTATTTTTCTGTTGTAGTAATGTATTTAAATCTCTGATATTTTCCGATGTATAATATTCATTCATACTCTGTATATTCTTGTATTCTGATGGAATTGTTGTAATAAGAAATGAAATGTTCTTCTGTTTGTGTTCTGATTCGTCTTGCCCTCAAAGTAATTCGTTCTTTCTCTTCTCTTCGGAGACCGGAGAAGTTCGGGTCGCTTCACAAATGCAAGTTCTGCTGCTACTGCCAATAATAAAGTCATAATTGTCCTTGTTTTTCCACTAAGAGCCACTTTGCATTCGCACTTTCATGTGATATTAAAATTGCTTAATTACTACACTAAGTGTGACCAAGCATCGTAAAGTTATCCATAATAGTAATGTTTTAAAATTTGTAGATGTGTTTGTTCATGTATATCACAATGGAAAATCTTTATTAATAGTTGAATTAAATATGCAATATTTCGATTTATCCGTGAAATGTTAAAAATATTCTTATAAGTAAAAAAATACGCGAGAAGTTTAAATGCGATAAATACAATATATTAAAACAATACATTTATGTAAGTTTACGAACTTTTTAGACAAGTGATTTCTTATTTTCAGTCTTTTATCTTTATTGTTAATCTTTTGTGTTTTTGTTGTTGTAGTTGGGCATCAAGCAAAATTGTAACTCATAGCCTCATATTTGTCCATGGGTGGGGCCTTTTACAAATTTGCTGGTAATATATTTACTCCTCCGTGTTATAGTTTCTTAACATCAGTTTGAGTACTTCATGCATTTGTGCTCGATTATTGGACAGTGTGCAAAACTAAATTCAAAAAAATAGTCACTAGCTATTAGTTATAAGTAACTTTATTTCATTTAATGATAAAAATAACACGAGCAATGAGTATGATGTTTGCAATCCTTAGATACAATAAATGATTTAAAATGACTGACTTCATTTAACAATAGAGATGGTAGAGCTGTGCTTACATAAATCATGATAATAGTACATCATAGTTTACACCTATAATAAGTGGCGAAATTAGCCACTTTCATTGTCCTTGGAGTTAATAAGCAGCTGCCAACTTCAAATTTGATATAACATTAAGCCAATAAACTTATCACTGAATGAGTAATATTATTATATGTTTGTCGACGTCTGGAAGTAATTGAATTAGCTTTAAGTTTGTGATGTTCTTTTATACGATACTAGCAGCTGAAAGAATTAAGGTAGGCAAGAAGCAGTCTACTTAAGAATTCTCTCAGCTATTTTTGACATCAAAATTTAAAGAAATATCTATGAGACAAGTTAGGCTAGTTTTGAATTCCATTGCTTGCTATCTTTACTAGCTGAATCTCCCACGATTGCCATCTGAATTCATAAACAAGCAGGCTGCGGTTGAACTAAAGTATCAATCATTTCGCAAGATGGCTTTGAGCAGTTTTTGCTCAAATGTGAGTTATGTAACAATTTTTTCCTTCACTTTCGATGTAATTTAAACCTTTGATCTTTAACGTTCTTATGTCTTTCCCTTTTATTGGTATATTAGGGGAAATGCGCACATAATTCTGTTGCATGAATGAATAGCAGAACCAAAACAAAAAGTAATTCATTTTCATGCTAAATTTTGACTAATTCATTTAACCACTTCACATTCCTTTCAATTCTACTGTCCATGTGTTAAGCATCGGTTGGAAAAAATAATTTAATTTTTATTCTTACACCAAACACTATATTTTCGAATTTGATACTAGATTATATTTTAACAAGCCGGCTAAAAGAATTCCTGTAGAAAATCCAAAAGAACTGTCCAAATTCTAAACTAAAATAAATGTAACATAGTTAAAACAGCATTTTTTTTTTGTAATTTCGATCTCAAATCAAACAATTAACTCAACAAACATTAATCAAACTCAACTAAAATTGAAAATAATTTGATTTTAAAATTTCCTTTGAGAGATGGAGATTTTAGATGGAGGCTGGACTTGTTGCTTGAATTTGTTAAGGCATCATGGTTTTGAGCGGAACTCAAAGGCTGGAGTTGTCGCTTAAGGCGCAACTAATTACACGTTAATTATTTAGTTTTGAGCAGGAGTGAAGGTTTTAGGGCCATGATTTTAAATTCTTTTTCATTATTATTTGCTTTGTTTTAATTCCTGGGAGGGTTAGTTGACCTCACCAAGTTGTAAGTGGCTCCGCCCCTGTCTGCATAGCCAAATGAAAATGTATGTTGTTATATATTACATTAATACAAAGAATTGCGATGATAAAAATGATAATTTCCTTTTGACTTTATCTATATTGTGTATTTGCACTTAATTGATTACTAGTAGGTTTTCAAAATAATCTCAAGTTAAGAAGTAAATGCCATAAGCTTATAATAGTTTAATAGTATAACCTAAATGCCTATTATTGTTTTTTTCCTTCCTGAATACAGTTCTGATCTTCAACTGGCTATTGCGCCCCAACAACAAGAATCTGAATAGTAGCCCTAACAACAGCAGCATTAATAGCAGCAACAACCCCAACAACATTCAACAGCAAGTTATTTTGGTATGGATCATCGTTTTGTTAACTATTACAGTGCAAAGTGTTCCCTGTTATGATAGGCTGTAACCACCCTATAGCCACTAGTACTAAAGCGAACTAAAATAGCATTCACTATGGGCTCAAATATGATATAAACCCCGGTAATGCACTTTCTAATCGAGTTTGAATGTTCAATTGAATATTTAGTTCGAACTTCAAAAAATTGAAGCGACCCTACTAGTTCATTAATTGAACATTTGTCCATTTAAATGAGTCCTAATGCATAAACGTCCATTAGATGATATGTTTTTTGACATGCGTATACATGCAGTTTCATTGTTGGATGGCCTGAAATTTGGTATTGCTATGTGGCACACTATCAAAATAAACACATAGATACATATATCACACGCACCTAGTTTGTGTGGAATGCCCAGGCCTTGTGGCTTATGTACTGTTCACTGCCTGTTTCACTAGGCATTGCATATATACACTTTATACCAGCTGTGCATTATTTGCATTCATTCCTGGATAATAAGAATATAACCATGTAAGTTGCGGATGTTTTGAACCTTTATACTTTCCTTTTAGTAGCCTGTAGCATGAGCACTATAAATGTATTTGTTGCTTTCCCTGAAAGTGAGTATGCATTCCTGCTGCCAATTGTGTTCATGAGATTCATTTCCATGTATTTGACTATATTGTGCACGTTGGTTTCTATCGCTCCACCCTTGATGCAACTGTTTATGATGAGTATTTCGTCACTGTTATTATAGGAAGGTATGCTTTTATAGTGGCAGTTATGTTGTGACATCACCTTAATAACCTAAGTCATGGCTCAAAAGATACCATTAGTGAAATGAATAAACTAATATTATATGCTTCATAACTAATCTTAACATTTTATGCATTTAACCCGAGCGAGTTTTTTTCTTCCAGTGCACATTAAATGATACAAGTTTCGATAATGCATATATAGTAACTTATCATGAAATTTTAAAATTACACCTTTAACATTGAGAATATTTTAATCTGATATTGTAAAATAAGACTGTTGGTACAATGTAGAACACTATTTTCATTTTTATTTTTGTTTAAGTTAATAGTTTTTTTTGACATGGATAACTGATAATAGTGTGAATAGATCTCAATCGGTCTACATTAAAAATAATCAAGAGATATATCAGCAATCCCTAGGGTGCCTATAAAAAAATACAATAAATTAAGCATTAACTCCAAATATGTTATTTCCTTATCTTACCTTATACATCAGAACTATTAAAACAACTTCAAATGCAAGCTGTGCTGATCTCGTATATGTAGCAATGGCAAAAGAAATAAATTATAATTGGTAATATAATAATCATGTTGAATTTTATATATATGTTTATGTGATAGTAGCCATTCCTTGTTGATAAATAGAAGATGTTCCTTAATCTACTTAAACTGATCATTAGAGAAGTTTGGCTATTATAATATTGCAAAACATAGCTGTGTGAAGTATAACCAACAAGAAACATGTTAACATATGTCTTACATCTCTTCAATGTTATCTGCTTCTTTTCTTTTCACAAACGTCTTATTAATTCAAAAAATATATCTATGAATTATCACTTAATGTTTAACTAAACTAATAAAAAAATTAAATGTTGTTGCTCTAAAATCATGTATCCTAACAGCCATGTATTTAATAGATGATTTAGACGCACATTCCCAGTTAAGCTGCATGCACCATCAGTCACATACAACCAATACCAAAAACAAAATGACATCAAAGAGGGCGGGATGTGACAAATATTTGGAGTCTAAAGTTGTTTAAAGATTTTGCCTCCCTTGAACAATCTTAGAAAGAGGATAACTATAATGTTGTAACGTTTTCGAATTATATGTATGGTTATAATGTTAAAATTAGCAGGTTAATATGTCTATAGCATTAGCGGTAAAGTATTGATTAATACCTAAATTTCAGTATTAAATATTGTTGTAATGTTTTGAGTAATAAATACGATTGTACCATTTTAAGTCAGAAATATTATTAGGTATACTTACATTTCAATAAGAATAGGTCATTTTCATTAGACTAACGGCATTGAACCTATTGGTTTCAAATTGATACAATTTTACTCTAAGTTACCAATTTTGTGCATTTCTGATTATGTGGATGAAAATAAGTAAACATACAGTGTCTTCGCATTATTCTTAGTATTTTCATCCATTCAACTTTATTTTCATCATTTCTATGAGAAGAAATTTTCTTGATATCAAACCATTTAAGTTAATCTAGAATTGACAGGTGGCAATATAATAATTAAATGTTTTTCTAGCACAATTACACCCTATTTTATTTTCTTCCACATTATGCTTAGTGGTCTAATGATGCTATTATATTTTCGAATTCCTAATCATTTCCAATGCAGTAATCAGTAACCAATTAGCTGCTTCAGAGTTATATTTCACAACTGCTATAAGTTTATTTTAATTAATCATAACATTTTACAAATTTGTGATGTAGAATACTAAGTAGAAATTTTATGGTTTCATATCATAAATACACAATTTACAGTGTTGCTATTACTACTTTACAAAATCTTCCCTTTGGTAATTGCTATTGGATTGGTCAGTTAACCTATTAAAAAAAATTAAGATCACATTTTTTTTTTGAAATATCTCATATCTAAGTATAAAAAATGGGTAGTGTTTATTACTGCAAATATTATTGTTATAATTCACTTCCCTTTTACTAAGTCGCTTGACTTTTAGTGATGAAAAATTGTAGTAAATAATTAATATGGATTATAAACTGAAGCATGCTCCCACTGCATTTGATGGCTTTGACAAAGTTTAGAGTACCTGTAGAAACACACATCAGAACTGAATTCACGTGATGCTACTCATCGCTGCTGTATTCGCCAAGGACTTCAATTTGCTTGCTTTTAGACTAAAGTTCTCCCTTTTCTTTTTTACCACATCATGTAAAATCAACTTCTGTAAAAATAAGGTCTTACTATTTGTTGAATTCTAAAATTACCGAACGTCTGTCTACATGCTAAACATGAAAATTTGAAAATCTGCTTTATTTAGATATTCCATTTTTGCATTTATTAGATAGAGTATGCTCAACCTTGATACCCATAACCCAAAGGGAGTCTGTAAGCTCTTTTTGAGTTATGACTATGTACTCATTCATGTTCTGCATTGATCGTTTGCTGCTTACATCATTCTGGAAAAGAGCAATTAGTTAACTATTCTATATACCAGCCTAATTAGGATTTCAATTCGTAAGTTGTGGTTTGACCTAATTGTGTAATGAACTTGTTTTTGCATTGATGATTTACACTGTTCACACCTGTAGCAGTATTGGTTATGTGAGGGGATTGGGTCTATTTTCACTAAATATAGTCCAAACGTAAGAAATAAACTACAAAATTTAGAGAAAAGAAATACAAGTTTATGCATGTCCAACAATGCCTTAATTCAGCTTGATCCCTTTTGTTTTTACCGCATATTCCAAATTAAATAATACAATCGATGGTGTGACGGCCCGCCCCGCACCAACCGACATTTACTCCAAAGGTGCGCTGTACACATGTCCAGTCAGCACGGAACGGGTCGTGAGAAGGGAAGGGAAGAAGAAAATGAACATACGAGAACCTGTAGAATGTCTCACAGCGCATAGAATAAAATATAATAATAATAACATACTTGACATAAAACAGGTGAGACAGTGCATAAGCTGAAAATCAGAACTAAACATCATAGTAGCGGAAATCCAAAATACAGCTTATTACAACTTTTCAAACTGTCTCAAAGCAAAAGTAAGATAAAGGAGGTACACTACTAATTCCCAAGTAGCGACCACCAATGACACAGGGAGAATGTGTGTATATATATATATATATATATATATATATATATATATATATATATATATATATATCACACGTGGAAGCCTCCTGCCCGCCTCCGAATCAGCTACTCGCGCATCACCAGCTAACCTGTCTCTAGTCTGCTCGTGTGAGCACCCAGAGTAATAAGAGGAGACATAAAACTCTGGGTCAGACATAAAGCCTGGTATGAGCGATAAGCATCTAAATAACAGGTAGACTAAAACATACCTGAGCCTGGACCTGCAACCAAAGAGTTAGCACTACATACTATACAACACTCTAAGGTATCATATCAAACAGTATAAAGATACGGATGTGGGGGAGGTGTGCATGTCATAGGGATGGAAAACAATCAAACTACATACTGTACAACATCTCTCACTCAGTGCGTAAAGCATACGATATTCACAACTTCGATCACCCAACATACCTTGCTACGACCACTTTGCCCCATGAAGTCATAAATGGCTTCACTGCACTGATAACGTAGCCACAAATTCTTCGCTATGTCCACTTTGCCCCATGGAGTCACAAGAACCCCACTGCACTGGCTCATAGCCTTACTAATCCTTACTATGTCCACTCTGCCCCCATGGAGTCGCAATGACCCCACTGCACTGGCTCATAGTCTTACTACGCATAACCTTGCCCCTCAGGTCATAATGACCCTACTGCACTGATAACGTAGTCTTGCTACCATCACCTTGCCCCTCAGGTCATAATGACCCTACTGCACTAATAAGTAGCCCATCATCCATTTTCAGTGGTGAATCGAAGTTATGAACGTCGACAACTCCTTAGCACACGTCCCGCAGCAAAATCCAACTCATGAAGTCCACTCATTGGTTCCTATCTGGATCCTGAGTCAATACCCTTCATTTGGACTACCTTTGCATCTCGGGTTATCAGTCTTCATCGGTTCGGTTCGGATCATAATGCTCCTTCTTCACTGGATCGGGTCGCATCGCCGTCACCCCTGGCGGATCAGGTCGGGTCTCCAGATTGCCACGGTTCGGATCGTATCGCGGTCCTCTTTTTCTCTGCTTCGGATCGTGCTCCTCTCCTCGGTTCGGATCGGAATACCCCACACGGGTCGGATCGCGCTCCTCCAGCTCGTGGCTCCCCCTGGTTCGAATCGGCGTCTCGTAGTGCATCGGTTCGTGGATGCTGCTTTCCTTTAGTCGGATCATGACGCGAAGCACAAGTGGATCGGATCGGGTAGCAGTTCGCGGTTGGTGCTCGTGGGCCTTGCGCAGATGATTCGGTTCAGAGGAGACGACTCGGCTCATGGTGATGACCCACGATCCCATAGGGCGATCCGATCGACCCTCAATCCCCTATGCGATCCGAATCCCTGCACCTTGTCCAACGAGTTGTTTACGCCTCTCGACGGCGTTTTCGACCATTCCAACTATTCTAAGCAGTCACAAAGCATTAAATACAGTCATAGCAACATGCATAATCAACCACAAACATCAAAACATCAATATGATAGGTAGAAATGGATCAAACATACCCAAAATCCCATATTTCCCTTTAAGCATATTTAGGTGAAACTAATGATAAGATTAGCAAAACTTAACCAAATTAACCCAAATTCATATCAGAGGTCTAAAACATCATTCCGAATTTTATAAATATTTTTCCAGAATTTTATCATGTTTAAATTCACTAATTAACACTAATCACACCTAATTAGCCATAATTAGTGCAAAACTATGCAAATCACTCACCTTAGCCACAAATAAACTAAGATCTGAAATAATTCTCTGATTTGATGTGAATCATAATGCCAAACAGCAGCTCCTATGTTGCTTTGGTGAAGATCTTCCTTGATTAGGGGTTGCTAAGCCAAATCCTTGACCAAGAGGTGATTTGGAGGTGATTTAGAGGTTGGAGGCCATTTTTAGGGTTCCTTGGTGATAAGTCGAGGCTAGAAAACTGAAATGGAATGATTCTCTATCTCATTTCAGCCTCCCCATAACCCTAATCCCGAAATGGGTTATGGGCCCATCCACTAATCACCCGATTTGGCCCGGTTAAGCAGTTTTTCACTTTCCAAACCTTATTTCAGCCATATCTCCCAAACGGTAAGTCCGTTTGGCTATTATGACCACTCTACGGAAAGGTAAACCATCAAACGAATCCAATGGGAGTGGTTTCAGGTAAAAATTCCTTTCCAATCAAAAGTTATGGCCAAAACAGTACCAACTAGGGGCAAAATGGTCATTTAAAAATCGACAAAAATCATGAACATGGGAAATGGCTCTAATGGATGTTTCCCAAAGTTACATGACCATACGACTTCACATGGGAAAGAAATAAATATTCTACAATCCTACGATGTGTAGAATACGGGTAGTTAAACTCTCCCCCCTTAAGAAATTTCGCCCCCGAAATTCCCTAATCAAAACACACACAAAGGTCCCGCTTGCCTATCAACCATAAAACAACCATCAAACATGCAAAACAAGTGAAATAAGTCTATCCTAGCATGCGGAATAACTAAATCGCAAAGTAAATCTTACCAGGCAAAGAGTTCAGGATATGCCTTCCT
Organism: Allium sativum; assembly: GCA_030737875.1. Taxonomy (NCBI): domain Eukaryota; kingdom Viridiplantae; phylum Streptophyta; class Magnoliopsida; order Asparagales; family Amaryllidaceae; genus Allium; species Allium sativum. The sequence continues at coordinate 650,377,820 of CM060923.1, forward strand.
AATGCTCTCCTCTATCTCCCAAGTACAATCATTCTCGTCGTCGCCCCACTGAACCTTGACTAGTTTCACCGCCTTCCTTCGAAGTTGCTTCGTATCGTGCCCCACAATACGAATCGGCTTGCGGTTTCCAACCGCCTCGGGTTCTACTTCGAAGTCCTCTAACTGATCAGGTGAAATAGTCATATCTGAGTCGTGAACGAACTTCCTTAATTGGGAAACATGAAATACATTGTGAACTCCCGCCATTTTCTCTGGTAAGCCAACTCTATATGCCAAATTCCCGACTAGTTCAAGAACAGGGAACGGGCCAATAAATCTTGGTGCCAACTTGCCTCTCCTACCAAATCGTATCACGCTCTTCAACGGAGAGATCTTGACAAACACCAAGCCACCAACGGAGAATTTCAAGTCTCTTCTCCTCTTATCAGCATAGCTCTTCTGCCTATCTTGGGCAGCTTTCATTCGTTGCTGAATGATCTTGATCTTATCGGAAGTTTCTCTCACCACATCTGGTCCAAGCACAAACTTCTCGCCAGTCTCTATCCAACATGATGGTGAGTTACACGGTCTTCCGTACAAAGCTTCATATGGAGCCATACCGATACTGGATTGGTAGCTATTATTATATGCAAACTCTACTAGATGCAAATGGTCATCCCATGATCCACCAAAATCCAATATACAAGCTCTCAAGAGATCTTCCAATATACGATTTACCCTCTCCGTCTGACCGTCGGTCTGAGGATGGTATGCGGTACTGAGATGTAATCCTGACCCTAGAGCCTCTTGTAAGCTCTTCCAAAACCCACTAGTGAACAACGGGTCTCGGTCACTCACAATGCTTTTGGGTACTCCATAAAATCTCACTACCCACTTCATATACAGTTCTGCCAACTTGGCTGCCGTTCTGGTCGATTTGACTGGTATAAATCTTGCGCTCTCAGTCAATCGATCCACAATTACCCAAATGCTATCATGTCCCGATCTAGTCCTTGGTAAACCATCGATGAAATCCATCGAGACTTGCTCCCATTTCCATTCGGGAATTTCTAATGGTTGCAACAACCCAGTAGGCTTCTTTTGCTCGGCTTTAACTAGCTGGCAATTCATGCATTTGGATATAAACTTCCCAACGTCTCTTTTCATTCCTTCCCAGTAGTAAGTCTGTCTCATGTCTCGATACATCTTATTACCACCGGGATGTATAATCAGTTTTGAGTGATGACATTCTCTAAGCACTTCATCTCTCAATCCATTGACATTGGGTACAACTAGCCTTCCATTCTTCCGAAGCCATCCATCTCGATCAAGCCCATACACATTCATCTCCTCATCGATACCCATCTCTAACTTGGAGATGATTTCTAATAGATTAGGATCGTCCCTCTGACTAGAACCAATCCGCTCTATCAAAGTGGGTCTGATCGTCAAACTAGCTAGCATGACTGGATCCAATTCGCACTTTGGTCTGAAATCAAACCCCGCGATATACTCCAGTTGCTTCCACTCAAGAAACATTGCCCCTAAGCTGGCATGTCTCCTACTCAAGGCATCGGCTACCGCATTACCTTTCCCAGGCGTATATGCGATATCAAAATCATACGAAGCCAAGAACTCTAACCATCTCTGCTGACGGAGATTCAGATCTTTCTGAGAGAAGAGATATTTCAACGATTTATGATCGGTGAACAACTCAAATCTTTCTCCCAAAAGATAGTGTCTCCACATCTTCAGCGCAAATACAATCGCTGCCAATTCCAAATCATGGGTAGGATACTTCTTCTCATGCGGCTTTAGGTGTCGACTAGCATAAGCTACAACCCTACCTCCTTGCATCAATACAGCACCCAGTCCGGTACCACAAGCATCCGTGTATACTGTCATCTCTTCATTCCCTTTAGGAATGACTAACACTGGCGCACGCGTCAACTTCTCCTTTAGACTCTTGAAGGCATCCTCACACACTCCGTCCCAGACGAAGGACTGATTCTTCTTAGTCAATTGAGTCAACGGTGCTGCTATCTTGGAGAAGTCCTGGATAAACTTACGATAATATCCAGCTAATCCCAAGAAACTTCTTACATCTGTTGCATTCTTGGGTGTAGGCCAATCCTGTACCGTAGCCACCTTCGCAGGGTCAACGGCAATACCACTCTCTGAAACAACATGACCCAAGAATCTTACTTCCCTTCTCCAAAAATGACACTTTGAGAATTTCGCTTTCAATTGGTGTTTCCTCAACACCTCCATCACTATCCTCAAGTGTCCCTTGTGTTCCTTCTCTGTCCTTGAATAAACAAGGATATCATCCACGAACACAAGAACAAACTTATTCAACTGATCTCTGAATACTCGATTCATAAGATCCACAAAATAGGCTGGTGCATTGGTCAACCCAAACGGCATGACCAACCACTCATAAAATCTAGACGGCGTTCTAAATGCCGTTTTTGGAACACTCTCATCCGCTACTAGAAGCTGATGAAATCCTGTCGCGAGGTCCAACTGGGAGAACACTCTTGCTCCTTCCAGTTGATCAAACAAATCATCTATCCGCGGTAGATGATACTTATTCTTCCTCGTCACCTTATTCAACTCGAGATAGTCCACACAAAAACGAAGGGAACCATCTGCCTTAGTGGCAAACACAACTGGTGTTCCCCACTCAGAGACACTCCTTCTAATAAATCCCTTCTTCAAAAGATTGCTGACTTGCACCCCGAGCTCTCGCTGCTCCCTTGGTGCCATACGACGAAGTAGCATCACTATAGGTCTGGCATCTTTCACTAAATCAATACGGAACTCAATCTCTCGGTGTGGTGGAAGCCTAGTCACCTCCTCGAAGACGTCCGGATACTGGCCAACCACGGGCACATCTGACAACTCATCCTGCGGGATGTCGAGGGAATTTACAAAACTAGCCATAACCCCATCACTAGGTAGACTACCAAACACTACCCTCCGCCCATCATCCGCCCTCACTGTCACCAAAAAGCCCTCACAGTCTACCACCACCCCGTATCTTTCGAGCCAATCGACTCCTAATATAATGCCATACCCAGTAAAGCCCAAAACAAAGCAATCACATACAAACATACATCCATGACTCGATAAGACCAAATTCCTGCAAATCATACTAAGGCTAGTCGAACCACCAATCGGGTTCGTCACAACCAATGGTCTATCGACTATCTCGGGTTCCAGTCCCAACCTATCTACCAGGTCACTAGATATGAAGGAACGGGAAGCCCCAGTATCAAACAAAACTCGAACTGGTACATCATAAATAGAAAGCATACCTTGAATAACAACATTCTTTCCTTTCTCCGCCGCAGTTGGGGCATTCGACGAAGAAGGAACAACATCAAGAGCATATGCTTTCACAATCTGCTTCTCCTTAAGAGGTTGCAGACACTTATCCTTCTGATGTCCCACTTGACCACAGTTGTAGCACTTCCTTTCCGCTGGCTTGGCCCGACATTCTTTAGCATAATGGCCCTTCTTTCCGCAGCTGAAGCACTCAACATCCTTCTTACTCTTTTTATGGCCACCCTTAGATTGGTCTTGCTTCCTCTGATTCTGAGAGCTATTCTTGCCTCCACCGCCTACTTGCGGCTTTGGCCCTTCTGCAGATGCAGCCTCAGTCTTTGACTTAGGGTAAAGGCTCGCTGATCTCAAAGCTTTCCCCACAATCGATTCAAAAGTCTCATCGATGTGGTTGATAAGCCTTTCCCCCCAAGTATCCATCTAAACCAGTAATGAACTTCTCATTCTTCTTCTCAGGAGTATCAATGAGAGACAGTCCATACTTCGACAAAGTGTCGAACTCAGCAATATAATCAGAAACTGCCCTCCCATTCTGCTTGAGTTCCAAGAACCTCTTGAACAATACTGACTTCTGGGCAGCTGGAATGAACTTTTCGCTAAAGCGAGCCTTGAACTGAACCCAAGTAACCTGATCCTCTAGAGTAGCTGTTCTAATGGCATTCCACTAATTCATCGCTCGCCCTTGCAGCTGACGAGATGCTAACCTTCTCTTCATAGCATCCTCAAGACCCAACTCATCAAAGATACGATCACAGCTATCCATCCAATCTTGAACATCTGTGGCCGATTCCGTTCCGTGGAACGACTTTCCACCAAGATTAGTGTAATCTTTGCACAACTTGGCGAAATCGACCCTAGGCGCCTGCACTACTGGGCCAACACCAACTCCGGGATTGGGAACTGCCCCTTGCACTTCTCTAAGCATGTCTCTCATTAGGTTAGTAAACATTTCCCTCATGTCAGCGACATTCCCTTGGTTGGTCCCTCTACCAGCACCCCTCGTATCTCGGCTCATCGTCAATCTGAAAAGGGAAACGATTAACGACCCCATAGTGGTGCTAGTGCAGTGCGACTTCATTCTTATACTACTAATAGTATATACATACATAGCCTTTGAAAGCCAAAGTAATCACAAATACGCGCTCTCATATACATACTAACTCTCCCTAGTGTCTTTCCCTAGGTTAACTACGCAACCTAGAGCTCTGATACCAAATGTGACGGCCCGCCCCGCACCAACCGACATTTACTCCAAAGGTGCGCTGTACACATGTCCAGTCAGCACGGAACGGGTCATGAGAAGGGAAGGGAAGAAGAAAATGAACATACGAGAACCTGTAGAATGTCTCACAGCGCATAGAATAAAATATAATAATAACATACTTGACATAAAACAGGTGAGACAGTGCATAAGCTGAAAATCAGAACTAAACATCATAGTAGCGGAAATCCAAAATACAGCTTATTACAACTTTTCAAACTGTCTCAAAGCAAAATTAAGATAAAGGAGGTACACTACTACCCAAGTAGCGACCACCAACGACACAGGGAGAATGTGTATATATATATCATACGTGGAAGCCTCCTGCCCGCCTCCGAATCAGCTACTCGTGCATCACCAGCTAACATGTCTCTAGTCTGCTCGTGTGAGCACCCAGAGTAATAAGAGGAGACATAAAACTCTGGGTCAGACATAAAGCCTGGTATGAGCGATAAGCATCTAAAGTGAACAATAACAGGTAGACTAAAACATACCTGAACCTGGACCTGCAACCAAAGAGTTAGCACTACATACTGTACAACACTCCAAGGTATCATATCAAACAGTAAAAAGATACGGAGGTGGGGGAGGTGTGCATGTCATAGGGATGGCAAACAATCAAACATAGCATCCATCCTCACATCTCTCACTCAGTGCGTAAAGCATACGATATTCACCACTTCGATCACCCAACATACCTTGCTACGATCACTTTGCCCCATGAAGTCATAAATGGCTTCACTGCACTGATAACGTAGCCACGAATTCTTCGCTATGTCCACTTTGCCCCCATGGAGTCACAAGAACCCCACTGCACTGGCTCATAGCCTTACTAATCCTTACTATGTCCACTCTGCTCCATGGAGTCGCAATGACCCCACTGCACTAGCTCATAGTCTTACTACGCATCACCTTGCCCCTCAGGTCATAATGACCCTACTGCACTGATAACGTAGTCTTGCTACAATCACCTTGTCCCTCAGGTCATAATGACCCTACTGCACTGATAAGTAGCCCATCATCCATTTTCAGTGGTGAATTGAAGTTATGAACGTCGACAACTCCTTAGCACACGTCCCGCAGCAAAATCCAACTCATGAAGTCCAGTCATTGGTTCCTATCTGGATCCTGAGTCAATACCCATCATTTGGACTACCTTTGCATCTCGGGTTATCAGTCTTCATCGGTTCGGTTCGGATCAGAATGCTCCTTCTTCACTGGATCGGGTCGAATCGCCGTCACCCCTGGCGGATCGGGTCGGGTCTCCAGATTGCCACGGTTCGGATCGTATCGCGGTCCTCTTTTTCTTGGCTTCGGATCGTGCTCCTCTCCTCGGTTCGGATCGGAATACCCCACACGGGTCGGATCGCGCTCCTCCAGCTCGTGGCTCCCCCTGGTTCGAATCGGCGTCTCGTAGTGCATCGGTTCGTGGATGCTGCTTTCGTTTAGTCGGATCGTGACGCGAAGCACAAGTGGATCGGATCGGGTAGCAGTTCGCGATTGGTGCTCGTGGGCCATGCGCAGATGGTTCGGTTCGGAGGAGATGACTCGGCTCATGGTGATGACCCACGATCCCATAGGGCGATCCGATCGACCCTCAATCACCTATGCGATCCGAATCCCTGCACCTTGTCCAGCGAGTTGTTTACGCCTCTCGACAGCGTTTTCGACCATTCCAACTATTCTAAGCAGTCACAAAGCATTTCATACAGTCATAGCAACATGCATAATCAACCACAAACATCAAAACATCAATATGATAGGTAGAAATGGATCAAACATACCCAAAATCCCATATTTCCCTTTAAGCATATTTAGGTGAAACTAATGATAGGATTAGCAAAACTTAACCAAATTAACCCAAATTCATATCAGAGGTCTAAAACATCATTCCGTATTTTATAAACATTTTTCCAGAATTTTATCATGTTTAAATTCGCTAATTAACACTAATCACCCCTAATTAGCCATAATTAGTGCAAAACTATGCAAATCACTCACCTTAGCCACAAATAAACTAAGATCTGAAATAATTCTCTGATTTGATGTGAATCTCAATGCCAAACAGCAGCTCCTATGTTGCTTTGATGAAGATCTTCCTTGATTAGGGGTTGCTAAGCCAAATCCTTGACCAAGAGGTGATTTGGAGGTGATTTAGAGGTTGGAGGCCATTTTTAGGGTTCCTTGGTGATAAGTGGAGGCTAGAAAACTGAAATGGAATGATCCTCTATCTCATTTCAGCCTCTCCATAACCCTAATCCCGAAATGGGTTATGGGCCCATCCACTAATCACCCGATTTGGCCCGGTTAAGCAGTTTTTCACCTTCCAAACCTTATTTCAGCCATATCTCCCAAACGGTAAGTCCGTTTGGCTATTATGACCACTCTACAGAAAGGTAAACCATCAAACGAATCCAATGGGAGTGGTTTCAGGTAAAAATTCCTTTCCAATCAAAAGTTATGGCCAAAACAGTACCAACTAGGGGCAAAATGGTCATTTAAAATTCGACAAAAATCATGAACATGGGAAATGGCTCTAATGGATGTTTCCCAAAGTTACATGACCATACGACTTCACATGGGAAAGAAATAAATATTCTACAATCCTACGATGTGTAGAATACCGGTCGTTACAGATGGAAGGAGAGGAAATATAATATTATTTAATACAGAGTGGGGTGAAAATCAGAGATGATATCCGCCCCAGATGTGAACTATAGTTTTAAGGATAAACATACCATCAATCTCATATGCTCAAAAAGCATTTACATTTACTCACAAACCAAAGTGGCATCATTTTTTTAATGAATACCAACAAACCCAGGTGGGAAAGAAGTTTGTGTTTATTAAAGTACTTGAGTGGATCTGGTTAAATGTTGATATCATTGATGGTTTTTGTTGGTATTCATTAATTTTTTTCTTTGTGTAGTGTGTCTCTAGCATTTGCAAATGCATCGTAGTTGGATGTACAACATAAAACGTAGCGATGATGTGTTTCTAAAAAGAATTGAAGAGTTCATCAATTGTGCACTAAATGATTAATTAAGAAGAGGGGAAGAAACTACTTTTTTCTTGTAACACCCCGTATTTTCTGAGAATATATAAAAGAAATGGTTAATTATGAAGAAGTTATTAAGCCTTGAAGTTTATATGCATATGAGAGAAATATATATAGATATATATAAAAACTAAAATAAAATAAACATGCAAAAAAGGTTCAAAACAGCAAATTGGGAGGGGGAATAACCGAACCGGCGCATTTTTGAGGTCGACCCGAGTCCTGCTGGGTCGACTAGGGGTTAATCCAGGGTGTTTGGCTGTCATCCCGTGGGCCGATTCGCTCAAATGCAGATTTTGCATTTGAATGGTTCTCATGATTCAGGGTTAATCTAATGGTCCTAAATAACTTCCTACACATATATATACATCCCTAACCTAAACCTAAATCTCATATAGAATTCTCTAGCCTCCATTGCTCTCTTTCTCTCTAAAAATAAATAAATAAATCAATGGCGTCTCTACTATGCTGAAACCTAAGCTAGGACTTGTGCTTCTTCTTCCTCCAATTCTGATTAGGACTAAAAGAGAACAGCTACAACACCTTTTTCTTTTAGAATCCAACCAAGGCAAGTACAGTTATTCTCCGCTATAAACGTTAATTATAATTTTGATATGCCTTTAAATCTGAGTTTGAGGTTGTATATATATTCTCTTCTGTTAGATTTGTTTTCTGTGACTGTTCTGTATTCCTTTCTTCTTTTCTGTTTCTATAGCCAGGCTACCACGAGCCTGTGCCCAATCTCATAAAGAGATTAACGTATGAACGCAAAATTTGGGACAATTAATGAATGATGCAAAATTTGACAAGACTGAATTGAACGTATGACATTAGATCTGAAGCATAAAATATATTGGACATGTGACTTGGGATTGGATGCATAAATTTGACTATGAACATGTAATTTATATATTGCATGCATAAAGTATGTTGCAATTTAGATCTGTAACTAATTAGAGAAATGAACATATGTTATTTAGATCTGTAATTAATTAGAAAAATGAGCATATGTTGTAAACTAGATTTAGATCTATGCATATTCTGTGATAAAAGAAAAGAGGAACCATTGTATGTTTACATATGATTGGAGACTTTGGACAAAATGCATATAAAAGTCAAGATCTGATTTTTAGAAGATATAATTTAAAGATTTAGATTGTTGGGTATATTTTGCATTATGATTCATGACTTGAAAAGAAGAAGGATATGGAAAGTTAGGTGTAAAGATTTACATTAATTAGGATATCTATTATTGTGATTACACCTAAATAGGAATTTTTGGATATATGGCATGCATTGTAATTAATGATTATATTTGGTATAATTTACATGTGAATCTGCTGTAAAATGCTAGTTTAACAAAAATTGGAACATATGTTATATGGTAAATTATGTCCATATTCTGCGCTATGTAAATTTATGCAAACATGGAATATATGTTCATATTGTGAATCATGACAATTATGTAGGCATATGAATTTAGGCCTAATTTATGATTAGGCAAGGCATGTAAATAGAACCTTTAGAAATATTAAATCTGCTAAATCTGCTAATTTGCTAAGTTGCCTAAACTGCTAGTTCTGTTATATGGCCTAGACTGCTATTTAGATTGAAATGCCTAATCTGTTAAATTTGTCTGTTGAGATGCCTAATCTGTTATGTGCTAAAATCTGCTAAGTTGCTTAATCTGCTAAATCCGTTAAGTCGCCTAATCTGAAAAATCTGTTATATGTTAAATCTGTTACCTGCTATATCTGTTGTTTTGATATAATTAGTCTGGCGTAATTTGAATTGACTATAGTAATGAATAATTGACATGTATATTAGGCATAGGCATAAATGCTAAACTATTAATTAATTGACCGCAAAGATAAACATGGCTAACTCGAGGTTAGAATGAGTTTGCGGCGTAAACCTGCCCGGAACCGCCCGGCACATCCAGTGGCCGCAAACAATAGGTTCTAATGTGAGAAGTTAGTCATAACATGCGCAAGACACGAGGTTAGGTCTGGCTTGTGGCAGAAGTCTGCCCGGAACCGCCCGGCATATCCAGCGGCCACAAGCTACCGACCTAATGTGAGAGGTCTGTGCATTAATAATTAATTAATGCAAATCTAAGATAAGAATGACGTCTAAAACGTATTGGGGAAAATAGGGTTAAACCAACGGGATTAATAGGTGTAGTAAAACCCGTCCATGAATCTGTAGGCCCAATACAAAGTTAGACAAATCTGAAAAATCTGTACATCTGACCCGCTAGTCTGAAAACTTGTTAACTTAATTTGTGAACTAGTAAATCTGAATTCTGTATGTCTGAACTTGTAAACAAGTTAATCTGAAATCTGTTAGTCTGGGGACACAAGGTTAGGAGGGGAATTACTTGTGTCATCTGTTGTTTGGGACCCATATTAGTCAGTAACCCTTTCTGGTATCAAAACTTTGACCCAACATAAGTAGGGTCCGGGCACGCTTACTGAACTTATTATAAGAGGTTCATTCTGATAATGGCGAGGGGTGTTGATGGTGCGTTCCAACCGGGTCATGTGCGTGCATGGATCCCGTTCTGCCTCTGAGGATGTAAGACGCCGTGACATCTGTAAATAGGTCTGTGCCAATTGGTTGTCACTTTAGGGAGTGATACACCCTACTGTGGGGCCGACACAGGATATTTATGTATTAGGGAGCCGATCGCTTGGGGTAGGGTTTTAGGGTACACTTAGTTATGTCTGTTTCTGTTGGTACCGTCTGTTTCTATTGGGTGGTAACACCCGTCTGTTTCTGTGTGGTACCGTCTGTTCGGGTGGTAAAGGCCCATTACTAGTGTACACCTAATTCTACATTCTGTTTCCGTAGGGATTAATCTGTTTCTGCTTCTGTCTGTTTCTGATCGGGTAGTAAAGGCCCATTATTAGTATTCTGTTTCGGTTAAAGTATTCTGTACCCGTTCCTGCTTCAATTTAGACATTAGGGTGACACCTAATTCTGCTATACTAGTATTAGTGCAGAGAAGTGTAAAGCAATAGTTTATGTCATTCTGTTCTTCTGTTATATCTGCTACACCTGTTACAGTTATCTCTCATCCAGTTTTATGTTCATGTCATATTATTATTATCTGTTCATATGCTGAAAGTCACTGGACTTGCCAGACTTTATGTCTGACCCTTGTTGTTTCGCCTCTTTTCTTCCGTTTCCCCCCCCAGGTTTTCTAAGGAGGGAATACTCTAGCTAGATTCGGACTTCTTCTGCTTGAAGTGCTTAAAGTATGGCTTGTCTTCCTCTGTGGGGATTATGATTTTAAACCATGCATTTTGAAGACTTTTGTACAAGACTGGTATTTTGTACTTGAATTCTGAGATTTGAAAGGATGTAACCATATTGATTTCTGTTTCCGTTGTAATAAAGTCAAAAACTTTCAAGTACTGTTTTATCTGTCTTGTAAGTTTATGTTCTGTTTACTAAAACGCTCCACCAAAGTTAAGGCATTCCCTTCGTGAGTGACCTTAACGGAGGTGGGGTGTTACACTTGGTATCAGAGCTGAAGGTTACCAGATTTGATAAAGAATTTTTGAAAACAATTTTCAAAAAAAAAGTTTTGAAAAGGAAGTATTTTCAAAAGTAAAGCTTATTTTGAAAAACATAGTCCCCAAAGCCATATATCTATCTTTTGATCCTCTGTTTGAATCTTTGTTTCCTTCTTTCCTGAGTCTCCGGGGCTCCTGGCTTTCTGGGAGGTAACCTCATCGCGGCATGGTTCCGTAGGCTTGATAAGACTACGACACCTGTCAAAGGGTAAATAAGCACCCGCTTCCATCTGTAGCCACAGTAGTTTCACCTACGGTTAGTTTTCTTCCGAGCTTTGTAGGATTTTCCGTGCGATGGAGGCCGCTTTCAAGGGACTTGTCAACGTGTTACACAAGGGTAGTAAAGACGAGAATGAAGGAGTTTTGCTAAGGAGCACAACCCAAAGATGGGAAGCTCATGGATATGGACTTGGTTCACAAAAGGGAGGCAAAAAAAAAAAAAAGGAAACACAAAAGAAGGGTGAAAAGTCAGAAGACAAGAAGGAGAAAATGTGTTTTACTTGTGGAAGCTCGACTCATCTGAACAAGGATTGGCGAAAGAGGAAGGGCACTTGCTTCAATTATGGCGAGATGGGACACTTCACTAGGGACTTCTCGAAGGAACGAGGGCAAGGGCAGATGACAGAACCTACTTCTAGAAGGCAGGCGAACACTCTCGAGGCTAGTATAGAAATAGGAAAACTATCTGTAGCAGGTTTAATTTCTTTATCTGATTATTGAGTAGAACTCTTTCTGATTCTGACACTCTGATTCTGTAGTTGGGTCTCTGCACTTAAATACTAGTTCTGTTTCTGATTCCGCTATAGTCTCAGATCCCATGAGGGTTACGACTCATCTGTCTGTGTTAAATTGGGGTTTGAGGGCATCTGTGTTGGGCGTCAAGTTGGCTGAGACGCACACATTCTGAGTTTTTATCATGCTTTGCTTCCTAAGAATCATTAGGGGACCTGATCTGTACCAGTAGTCTGTCTGTAAATATATGAATAATTCTGATTTCCAGTTTTGACATTGTGTAAAGAGGGTAATCCTCTGGGTGTCAATCTGATGTTGATTTCGGTCTTCGGGGTTGATACTTAGGGGAATTATTTTCTCAACCAATGTCTAATGGGAACCAAATTTTTGTTTTATCTGTACTAACTTCCATCCCTCGACTGTATCCTATCGATCGAGTCTTCGACATTTAGATAGGAATCCTATGGATGTAAACATGTGTTTGAGACATGTTATGTTTGATGGTTGCAAGTGGATGCAAGTGGTTGCTAGTGGTTGCTCGTGGATGCATATACACACACTAGGCACTAGATCGGCTCAAGAGCACTCTCATACTGCATATGGATGTGTGTGCATTTTTCAATGGATGCAGAATGATTGACTCATCACATGGATGTTGCATATGGATGAATGGTTGCGCACACATATAGAAATGATATGTATCAAATAGGAAAATTGCATACATGTTGGACTCATGGCACTGACATAATTCGCATTAAGGAGGTCAACTGAATTAGTGGACCGCCTGATCTTTGCATTAGATAAGGAACATATACACACACTTTTGCATATGTTCATACAGCTTTCAAAATCCCTAAGGACAATGGATGCCAGTGATTGATGGTTGAGTAGATGGGTGATTGGATGGTAGGACACATTCTTGTTAACTTGAAGATTTCGGGGACGAAATCCTTTAAGGAGGGGAGAATGTAACACCCCGTATTTTCTGAGAATATATAAAAGAAATGGTTAATTATGAAGAAGTTATTAAGCCTTGAAGTTTATATGCATATGAGAGAAATATATATAGATATATATAAAAATTAAAATAAAATAAACATGCAAAAAAGGTTCAAAACAGCAAATTGGGAGGGGGAATAACCGAACCGGCACATTTTTGAGGTCGACCCGAGTCCTGCTGGGTCGACTAGGGGTTAATCCAGGGTGTTTGGCTGTCATCCCGTGGGCCGATTCGCTCAAATGCAGATTTTGCATTTGAATGGTTCTCATGATTCAGGGTTAATCTAATGGTCCTAAATAACTTCCTACACATATATATACATCCCTAACCTAAACCTTAATCTCATATAGAATTCTCTAGCCTCCATTGCTCTCTTTCTCTCTAAAAATAAATAAATAAATCAATGGCGTCTCTACTCTGCTGAAACCTAAGCTAGGACTTGTGCTTCTTCTTCCTCCAATTCTGATTAGGACTAAAAGAGAACAGCTACAACACCTTTTTCTTTTAGAATCCAACCAAGGCAAGTACAGTTATTCTCCGCTATAAACGTTAATTATAATTTTGATATGCCTTTAAATCTGAGTTTGAGGTTGTATATATATTCTCTTCTGTTAGATTTGTTTTCTGTGACTGTTCTGTATTCCTTTCTTCTTTTCTGTTTCTATAGCCAGGCTACCACGAGCCTGTGCCCAATCTCATAAAGAGATTAACGTATGAACGAAAAATTTGGGACAATTAATGAATGATGCAAAATTTGACAAGACTGAATTGAACGTATGACATTAGATCTGAAGCATAAAATATATTGGACATGTGACTTGGGAATGGATGCATAAATTTGACTATGAACATGTAATTTATATATTGCATGCATAGAGTATGTTGCAATTTAGATCTGTAACTAATTAGAGAAATGAACATATGTTATTTAGATCTGTAATTAATTAGAAAAATGAGCATATGTTGTAAACTAGATTTAGATCTATGCATATTCTGTGATAAAAGAAAAGAGGAACCATTGTATGTTTACATATGATTGGAGACTTTGGACAAAATGCATATAAAAGTCAAGATCTGATTTTTAGAAGATATAATTTAAAGATTTAGATTGTTGGGTATATTTTGCATTATGATTCATGACTTGAAAAGAAGAAGGATATGGAAAGTTAGGTGTAAAGATTTACATTAATTAGGATATCTATTATTGTGATTACACCTAAATAGGAATTTTTGGATATATGGCATGCATTGTAATTAATGATTATATTTGGTATAATTTACATGTGAATCTGCTGTAAAATGCTAGTTTAACAAAAATTGGAACATATGTTATATGGTAAATTATGTCCATATTCTGCGCTATGTAAATTTATGCAAACATGGAATATATGTTCATATTGTGAATCATGACAATTATGTAGGCATATGTATTTAGGCCTAATTTATGATTAGGCAAGGCATGTAAATAAAACCTTTAGAAATATTAAATCTGCTAAATCTGCTAATTTGCTAAGTTGCCTAAACTGCTAGTTCTGTTATATGGCCTAGACTGCTATTTAGATTGAAATGCCTAATCTGTTAAATTTGTCTGTTGAGATGCCTAATCTGTTATGTGCTAAAATCTGCTAAGTTGCTTAATCTGCTAAATCCGTTAAGTCGCCTAATCTGAAAAATCTGTTATATGTTAAATCTGTTACCTGCTATATCTGTTGTTTTGATATAATTAGTCTGGCGTAATTTGAATTGACTATAGTAATGAATAATTGACATGTATATTAGGCATAGGCATAAATGCTAAACTATTAATTAATTGACCGCAAAGATAAACATGGCTAACTCGAGGTTAGAATGAGTTTGCGGCGTAAACCTGCCCGGAACCGCCCGGCACATCCAGTGGCCGCAAACAATAGGTTCTAATGTGAGAAGTTAGTCATAACATGCGCAAGACACGAGGTTAGGTCTGGCTTGTGGCAGAAGTCTGCCCGGAACCGCCCGGCATATCCAGCGGCCACAAGCTACCGACCTAATGTGAGAGGTCTGTGCATTAATAATTAATTAATGCAAATCTAAGATAAGAATGACGTCTAAAACGTATTGGGGAAAATAGGGTTAAACCAACGGGATTAATAGGTGTAGTAAAACCCGTCCATGAATCTGTAGGCCCAATACAAAGTTAGACAAATCTGAAAAATCTGTACATCTGACCCGCTAGTCTGAAAACTTGTTAACTTAATTTGTGAACTAGTAAATCTGAATTCTGTATGTCTGAACTTGTAAACAAGTTAATCTAAAATCTGTTAGTCTGGGGACACAAGGTTAGGAGGGGAATTACTTGTGTCATCTGTTGTTTGGGACCCATATTAGTCAGTAACCCTTTCTGGTATCAAAACTTTGACCCAACATAAGTAGGGTCCGGGCACGCTTACTGAACTAATTATAAGAGGTTCATTCTGATAATGGCGATGGGTGTTGATGGTGCGTTCCAACCGGGTCATGTGCGTGCATGGATCCCGTTCTGCCTCTGAGGATGTAAGACGCCGTGACATCTGTAAATAGGTCTGTGCCAATTGGTTGTCACTTTAGGGAGTGATACACCCTACTGTGGGGCCGACACAGGATATTTATGTATTAGGGAGCCGATCGCTTGGGGTAGGGTTTTAGGGTACACTTAGTTCTGTCTGTTTCTGTTGGTACCGTCTGTTTCTATTGGGTGGTAACACCCGTCTGTTTCTGTGTGGTACCGTCTGTTCGGGTGGTAAAGGCCCATTACTAGTGTACACCTAATTCTACATTCTGTTTCCGTAGGGATTAATCTGTTTCTGCTTCTGTCTGTTTCTGATCGGGTAGTAAAGGCCCATTATTAGTATTCTGTTTCGGTTAAAGTATTCTGTACCCGTTCCTGCTTCAATTTAGACATTAGGGTGACACCTAATTCTGCTATACTAGTATTAGTGCAGAGAAGTGTAAAGCAATAGTTTATGTCATTCTGTTCTTCTGTTATATCTGCTACACCTGTTACAGTTATCTCTCATCCAGTTTTATGTTCATGTCATATTATTATTATCTGTTCATATGCTGAAAGTCACTGGACTTGCCAGACTTTATGTCTGACCCTTGTTGTTTCGCCTCTTTTCTTCCGTTTTCCCCCCCAGGTTTTCTAAGGAGGGAATACTCTAGCTAGATTCGGACTTCTTCTGCTTGAAGTGCTTAAAGTATGGCTTGTCTTCCTCTGTGGGGATTATGATTTTAAACCATGCATTTTGAAGACTTTTGTACAAGACTGGTATTTTGTACTTGAATTCTGAGATTTGAAAGGATGTAACCATATTGATTTCTGTTTCCGTTGTAATAAAGTCAAAAACTTTCAAGTACTGTTTTATCTGTCTTGTAAGTTTATGTTCTGTTTACTAAAATGCTCCACCAAAGTTAAGGCATTCCCTTCGTGAGTGACCTTAACGGAGGTGGGGTGTTACATTTCTTGTGTAGATTCTGCAAAAATAAGAGAAGACTTCGTAACATAGATCAGATTAGAGATCATATAATTCGATATGGGTTTAAAAAAACTATACTCGGTGGATATGGCATGGTGAAAGTATACCTAGTGGAGCTAGTTCTAGTAGTCATGCGAATGATAAGAATGACAAGAATGACCAGGAAAATAACGTGAATAATGAGACAAATAGTGAATATGATGAGAATGCTTGTGTGCAGGAGATGTTTCATGATGTTGAAGATCATTTGATGGAAGAGCCAAAGTTGTACGATAAATTATTAATTGATGCCGAGAAGCCTTTGTTTCCTGATTGCACCAAGATTACAATATTATCTGCTGTGATCAAACTTTTCAATTTAAAAGCAAAGCATGGGTGGAGTGATAAAAGTTTTACATCATTTCTAGAACTTCTAAAAGACATGCTTCCAACAGATAACGAGCTTCCTACTTCTACTTATGAAGCAAAGAAAATTATGTGTCCAATTGGCATAGGGTATAAAAAGATACATGCATGTCCAGACGATTGTAAATTGTATCGAAATGAATATGCAAAGCTGCATGAGTGTCCCAAGTGTGGATTATCTCGTTACAAGTCTTCAGGGATTCATAATGACTTAAATAAAAAAGGATCTCTAGCAAATGTTTTATGGTATTTGCCCATTATACCAAGATTAGAACGCTTATTTGTAAATGAAGAAAATGCAAAAAATTTAAGATGACATGCAGATGTAAGGAAAGATGATGGATTACTAAGACATCCAGCCCATTCTCCATTGTGGAGAAACATTGATGCAATGAATTCTGATTTCGGTAAGGAAAGCAGAAATCTTAGACTCGGTCTTTGCACAAATGGCATAAATCCGTTTGGCAACCTAAGTAGTCAACATAGCACTTGGCCTATTCTTTTGGCTATTTACAATCTTCTACCTCACTTGAGTATGAAGCGCGAATATATCATGTTGTCTCTTTTAATCTATGGACCACGACAACCTGGAAGCGACATCGATGTTTACTTAGCTCCTCTTACTGATGATCTAAAACTTCTATGGGACAAAGGCGTGCGCGTGTTCGATGCATATAGTAGAAGTGATTTTACATTGCATGCCATGATTTTTTGTACTATGAATGATTTCCTCGCGTATGGTAACTTGTCTGGCTATAGTACAAAATGTGCCAAAGCATGCCCGATATGTCAAGATGATATGATTGTTGAGCGTTTGCATCATTTCTAGAAAAAATGTGTATATGCATTATCGTAGATTTCTCCCTCCTGATCACCCTTATCATAAAAAGAAGAAACCTTTTAATGGGGAGATAGAGGATAGAGTTTCTCGTTTTCCATTAAAAGGAAATGATGTTTATGAACGGGCCAAGGACATTGAAAATGTATTCGACAAAGTTTTTCCTCTTCTAGAAGGCTGATGGAAAAAGAAATCTATACTTTGGGAACTTCCGTATTGGAGAGATTTGCAGGTTAGACATTGTCTAGATGTAATACATATAGAAAAAATGTTTGTGTTAGTATCATTGGGACACTTTTGAATATACTCGGTAAGACAAAAGATGGCGAGAAAATCAGACAAGATATGGTGAAAATGGGTATTCGGAAGGCCAGTGCAAAAATGGAAACGCACCTATTTGCCTCCTTCATGTTATACACTATCTAAAAAAGAAAAAACAAGTCTATGTGAGTGTCTTCGTGGTGTCAAGGTTCCAACAGGTTATTCATCAAACATTAGCAGTCGTGTGGATTTAAAATTGACTAGCATGAAATCTCATGGCTGCCACTTGTTAATGCAACGTTTATTACCTGTTGCAATTCGAGGCATATTGGCTAAACACATTAGACATGTTATTACAAAGCTTTGTATCTTTTTCAATGTAATATGTGGCGAGGTAATTGATCTTGATACATTGGACGCTCAACAAGCTGATGTTATCATTACCTTATGCCGATTTGAGATGTATTCCTCCCCCTCATTTTTTGATATTAATGTGAACTCGATTGTTCATCTAGTAAGAGAAATCAAAGTTTGTGGTCCTGTGTTTATGAGATATATGTATCCATTCGAAATGCACATGGGAACTTTAAAAACAAAAACAAAAAATAGATATAGACCTGAAGCTGGTATCGTAGAAGGTACTGTAGAAGAGGAGGTTATTGAATTTATTACACAATACTTAAAAGATGTTGAGCCTATTGGATTTCGCAGATCTCGGCATGTAGGACGACTTGATGGTCAGGGCACACTTCGGTTAAAATCGATTTCAATTGGTGATGAAATGTTTCATAAAGCATAACTACTTGTTTTACAACATTTTAATGAGGTTCATCCTTACCTGGAGGAGCATATGGCGATGCTAAAGTCTAAAAATCCTTCAAACAACGAAAGGTGGTTAACATACGAGCATAACCGCTCCTTCGTCAAATGGTTTAAAGAAACGGTAATGGATCGATTATCTAAACAGATCATAATATTTCTGATACAATTAAGTGATTGGCATATACACCTAGATTTAAAGTTAACTCTTATGAAGGATATGATATCAATGGGTATGTTTTTTATACGAAGTGCCAAGATGAGAAGAGCAAAATGCAAAATAGCGAAGTTAGTGTCGTGGCATCTTCAAGAGAATTTTCTAGTGTTAAGATAATAAGCCAGTAAATGCAACAATGTCATATTAATATTTTGGAGCTTGAGTATAAGGAGCTCACGATTTTGCTATTTCGATGTAGATGGGCTGACAACCATCATGCTGTACGAGTAGATGAGCATGGATTCACACTTGTTTACTTTGGTCGAGTTAGCAATGATAATGAGCCACTCATCTTGGTATCTCAAGCAAAACAAGTTTTTTACGTGACCGATCTAGCCGATAGTAAGTGGTCTGTTGTTCTTCCCGGCAAAAGATGCATTGTTGGGATTGATGATGTGGTAGATGAAGAAGAGTATAATCAATTTGATGAGAATCTGCCTTTCTCTGTTGGAGTAAGAGTACTGGAAGAAGAAGTTGAATTAAATGCTAATTATGCACCTGTTGATCATAACGAAGGAGTTTGGATAGTGGGGTAACAATTTTTCTTGGTTATCATGCTTTAGTTGCCACTGGAAATATTATATTTGAAAATCTTACATTTTATGTGATATTTCTAATATTTTAGGAATAACTACTATATTACTTTTTTTAAGGATACTTGACTGATCCTAAGGTTGAGAAAGCGGCTGCTAACTAGTGTTTACGGTATTTTCATAGTATATATTGCTAACTAGTGTTTACATATCCAAAGTTTGGGATTCTTATACTTGTACCATTTTATTATATAATAAATCTTGTTTTCAAGACGATGCCATATTGCTACATAATTTCTTATCCTTTCAAGTAACTCATATAATTCAGTCCTAAGTCATCATTTTCTTTTCTTTCTTGCAGCCCAAGCACAAGTTGTTGAATTTTCATGTAACTCAAATAAGGGGCATCATGATTTAGTCACACAATATATTGTCGAATTCAGACCAGATTTCAAGTGAATATCATAACAAATCATCACCAGCTAATAGGCTTCTGGTAAGTTGTGCTTCTAATCCCTTATTTGAATGTGACTATAATATGTTTATTGAGTATAGTGCACTAGATGGTATCAATTTTTTTAGCAGTAACAATATGTATATATCTTGTTGATGCTAAAGTCTGTAATACAAAAAAGTAATAGTTAATTGTCATTATATATTTACCAGTTATATTTATTTTCGTATCATAGTTATTTCTCGTAGCACTCGGGGTCTACTTAGATAAAGATTTTAATAATGAATCAGAATTTCAGAATTTAAAAGACCCCATAATTCTACTGAGATCGACTATTAATAGTATCTAATAGTTTGATTTAGCATAGTAACTTAGTAATGAGTGCATTTGAACTCAATAAAATAATTTTAACAACGTTAGGATCAAAATGCTAATATTTTACATTTCTATTTTATTATGTGGGGAATAGGAATTATTATGGTAAATGAAAAAGCTTATTTCATTTAATCTGAGGGAAATCAGAAGACTTAAAATCATTGTTTCTGATTGTTCGTGAAATACACTTGTTGCCAGTTTGATTTAACTTTTTGTTGATCGACTAAGCTGTTAATTGATATGTTTGCATTTCTGGTCTTGTCATATGTTTTCACAGTCATAAGGGTTTACAATAAATACTAGCTGAATAAGTAAATAGTTGTGTTATGTTGTATTTACCTTTAGACTATTACTTTTTAGCAGATTAAAAATAACTGAGAATTACTAATTATTGTTATCAAAATAGTTGTCAAGGTAGCTATAGGTAGTGCTACTGCATATAACTTCAAGGTTCAACAAACACTATAATCGTGAATTTCAAATACTATGTCTTTTTTACCAACACAAACCAATGTATACAATTATATTATAACTGATGTTGTAAATTGATTCGTAAATATCAAATGTAAATTTTTCTAAATGTCTTAATAATGATAAATTTTTAATTGAATATACATAAAAGTTCACGACAAATGATTAAAAATAACTGCTAATTTGCATTGCAAATTCTCATTGCCTATAATAATTTAACTTTATAACATTTAATTCATTAAGTAGTTAAAATCTCACATCAGTTTCGGTTGTTTTATTGCTTGATCATATATATGCTTAGTTGCTCGCTCACTTCAGTTTTGGCACATATCATTACTAATTTCAGTTCCACATGCCTCGCATCATTAGAGAAAAAACCAAATGAAAATTAAATTATAAATGTAATTATCTAAGTCACAGTCTATGCTTTTGAGAGTTTCATATTTTGGTGCTAAACTATTTTCCTTATGAACATAATTTTAATTTCTTTGCATACCCATAAGCAAGAGCAATGGAAATACAACAATATGGAAACAATGATGAGCGTGGCTCTTCTACTTCACATATGCCAATTACAAAGAGGCGAAGTGGTCCAACCACCGGAAAGAAATATAGAGCCAAAATACATTGAGTGGAGTGTTAATGGAAAACCCATTGGAAAGTTGGCATAGTCTTTTAAGGCGGATGTATCTACAGCTAGGTCCAAAATTGATATTACTATTAAAAATTAGGACAGCGTTAGTTAAGGACTCAAGACACTATTTGGGAGGATGTTAAGGTATTATAAATTCATCAGTTAACGTATTAATGTAATTGACCATTGTTTGTCTCAGATAAAGCTTCTTTCAAGTAACCTTAAATAAAACTACTTCGAATGTCTATTAAACTTCTTATGTTTCATATTTTGTTTTCTCAGACCGAGTACCATATGGAGGACAAAATGAAGGACATTGTGTTAAGGTATGTTTGTGAACGTTGGAAGGATTTCGAAACAAAATTGGTAAGTGGTTGGATTACGAAGACATGAAAACTTCCGGATGACCATAAAGAGTCGTACGAGTTATACGATTGTATTTCACAAGTACAATGGGAAATGTTTAAAAAGAATTGCGAAAATGAGGCATTTAAGATATATATATATATATATTCACTATTATATTACTTCAATATTATCTAGGTTCATTCAAAACTGAAGAATTGCAAAACTCGAAGTTCATTCAAAACTCAATCTAGAGATCATATACCTTTTTTCTAGTGTACATAAAGCAACATTACAAAATGAAGGATTGTTCTGTTAGTTTTTGAATAATCAAATCATACAAGCAATCCAATATATTCAAAAATATCAGTGCAATTTTAAAACATTTAAATCTGTTTAAATGTACCAGTTCTAGTAAAACACTACATTTTTTTCTAGTTACATATAATGTTTCAATGGTTCTAAAAAAGCTGAAGCTTTTGGATTTTCACTTTGATCTAGGGTAGTTTTCATGTTTACATTTTTAAGTAAGGGTTTTAGATTGACAACTACAAAAATTGCATTTGGCAGTTAACTAGTATGCTGGTTTAAACTGGAGTATATCATTTTACCATTACTAGCTAATTTTATATTAAGGTTCCATGAAATTTTGGACTATAAATATAAAATTCTCTGTTTATTTCGTTTTCTAAAATCCAGTAGAATCCTAGTTGAATATACTAGTCTAATCCTAATGCAGAATTCAGAATAGTGTATAGCGTCAAATTACATATATTTTTAATCCACACAGATTACAGTTTTCCACTGCGTAGGTTTCTTATAATACATAGGATTTATATATTATAGGTAGAAGCATCTGGAAGCAAAATGATTTTTATGTTAAAATAATTTGTAGAGACTAGTTACAAAATATGATCATAAGTCATAAGCAAAAAATTGTAGCTTCTCATATTTTAAGTTGTTAGCCACTTTGTAAGCATCTTATAAGAAGTTGTCAAACATTTAATTATAATAAATGACTTATAAATAATAAGTGACAAACATCCTGCGAGTGTTTTCCTCTCACAGTTCCTTTATCACACTAATTAGGAGAGTAACAACGCTCAAATTAAGTTACTTGCTTAAAATGTCTAACTTCAGCTTTTTTTTCTAACTGTGATGTTATCAGCCATCTAATTTATGCATATGTATCTCTAATATTATGCTTGTAATTAATTTGCAACGACACTGATTTCGCCCAGACCTAATCGATCGCTAAACCGACCAAGACCGTTCGATTTCCGCATAAGCTAACTTTGGGTATACAATACATCAGAACAAATAACAGAAGACTTTTATAAACATCATAATAATGTTACATCAATTTTCACACAAAATACAATCAAACAAGTCGTCCATGGTCTGCGGACGACGGGAAGCAATTCATATATGCAGTTATACAATAAATAACTGTACAGAAATAATATAGTGAGAGAATTCTCACAGTCAGTTCTCGCCGTCATTATTTAAAATATATCATTTTAAATATTCAAAATTCATCACAATTGACAAAATAAAATTTTTAAATTGCCTCGGATTTCTGGGTTATTACATAATTAATGTCTAAAAATACCTGGGTTTGAAAACTTGAATCTGATAGAAATTAATATATAGAAACATATTGCTTCAACACTTGAATCTTGTTGAGTCAACGGTTTCAATGCTTATTTTGATTAATGACAAGAAGGAGCTTTATATACGACAAAAAGAAGATTCAATGCTTTATAGGTTATAAGACGGTTATTTAGAGTTATTTATGTTAAAATCTATCCTCAAATAATCATACTTCTTATTCTCTTCAAAAAATATACATGAAAACTCATTTTTTATATGTTGACAAAAACCTGTCAACCTGTTAAATTTAATAGGTCAACGACTTTTTAAACTTAACAGGTCAATCTGTTAAAATTAACAGGTCAACAACTTTTTGAAATAATGGTCAAAAACCTGTCAACCTATTAATTTTTCTTGTTGACCTATTTTTGAATTTCATGAAGAGTCATCTTCTTTCTTGAAAAGTTGCATCCATTTCTCTTCATTAAAAATCACTCCTTCTGATTGCAACTTTTCACTAATAATTACAACTTCTCATTTGCTATAAATACATCATCGTTCATTCATCCAAATCACCGATTCTTGCTCTAATTTCTGATCTTACTTTCTAAATACTCTTTCATTCTAAAAGCTCCTAAATTCAAGTTACTTATTGAATCCTTGATAATATTTCTCATATTTTGATTCAACAAGCAACTAACTTCCTTCAAATCTTCGCATTCAATTCATATACTTGAGGATAAGATTATAGGAAGGGTGTACTTAATCGTTGACAAATCAGTGTTGAAAGAAGAACACAATAAGAAGTCAAACTCTTGTAATTGTCCTGTGTGGGTAAGCTTGTAGCCCGTGAAATCAAGTGGGTAAGCTTATAGCCCGTGAAATCAAGTGGGTAAGCTTGTAGCCCGTGAAATCAAGTGGGTAAACTTGTAGCCCGTAGATCAAGTAGTGTTGTGAACCTGTTCCTCCGGGTGAAGAGAGGGTGTTGTTTAGTGAAAAGCCGAAGAGGAGCTTCGGGAATGGACGTAAGACTGGAGGTCCGAACCAGTATAAAAATCCTGGTGTCGTTACTCTACTTTACTTTACTGCATTTATAATTATTTGTGATATATATATTGTTTGCGAATATTTATTCGCATAACTATTGAATAGCTTAAGTTATCACATACATCCTGCATAGCCATATTATAGATCCTGCACAAGTCATACACACTCGACCTTTTCAATTGGTATCAGAGCCTGGTGTTCTAGAGATCGTAACAACATCCTAGAACAAATGGCAATAAAGAAATCTAGTCAAGGCATTAGAAAATGGAAGAGAAACAAAGCAGAATCAGGAGAGCAAGGAAACAAGTGTCTCATGGCTAAAGTCAGATCGCAATCTGTATGTATAGATTCATTATATAAAGATCTTTTGTTAGACCATGAAAAATTATTGAAACTCAATACAGTCGTTTTAGCTATGTCAAAAAATTACAAGCAAGAAAATTCCAAATTAAAAGAAGAAAACAATCATTTGGAAAAACAAGTCAAATGTTTTGAAAATACCTTAGAAGAACTTGTTTCTCAAAAAGATTTCCTTCAAAAAGAAAATGAGCAACTAGAAGATAAAAACAATGTTCTTTTAAAGAAAATCGATCTTTTACAAAATAGAAATAAATCATTAGAAGATTCTTTAAATAATTCTAGTTCTTTAATTTCGTCTCTTGAAAAAGAGAATGGAGCTCTAACTGAAAAGAATTTGGAATTATCAAAAGAATATGAGACTTTAAAAGTTAATAATAATATTTTGCAAAAAGCAATTTCTGAATCAAAAGAAAATGTTGAAAAATTACACTCATCTCTATATAATTCAGAATCTCAAATTAGTTGTCTCGAAAATGAGAATAGAACTTTAAAAAGGAAGAATTCTGAATTAAATAAGGATATTAATAACAAAGTTTCTTTTGAAAATATCAATCGCGACTGTGGAATCAAATGTACAAATAAGTTCGCGAAATTTAATAAAGGTCAAAATGATTTAAACATGATTTTATCTAGATCTCGACCTTTACATGACAAAAGTGGTTTAGGATATAATAAAACTAATCTTAGAAATAGTACTAGATATGCTTTCATGTACAATAAAAATATTACTGCTAGTACTAATGCTCATCCTAGATCCAATTATTATAGAAATTCGAATACTTCTATGACTAGAGATCTGTATAATAGATCTAGAAGTATGAAAAGGAATATCAATAGAGATTACTTAAGTATTTGGGTTCCTGTAAGTTGGAAAAACAGAGAAAAATATATTGATGATTATTTTGATTCAGTAGTTAATAATGAAAATTTTATCTTTAAAGGTTCCATTAAACCCTCTTGGGTATGGTTACCTTCCATCTAACTCATGGACCCAAACAAAGCAAGTGGGTACCAAAAGTATACATGTCATATAATTTTTGCAGGTACACCACAACAAAGAGAAGGCTATTCGGTGTCTCTAAATATCTTTGAAAATTTAGCTTATCAAAAAGCACATGTTTCAATATTTCATCATCATCGAGGATACAAAATTCATGGGATAGGAATTACAACAAAAATAAAGGCGGAAGCGGAAAATATTCTCCATGGGAACCAAGAAAATAATTTTAATATATCGGATCTAAGGAGATATTTTATATTCCTTTTAATATTTGTTTTATTTCTTTCTTCATGTATTTAATATATATTATTATAATAAAATGTTGTTTGAGTTTGATTTTTTTCAAAATAAGGCAGAAAAACAATTTTTGACAAATTAGGTCGACCTGTTAAAAAATATAGGTCAGCCTGTTCTGAATATTTTCAATACAGAGAAAAATTAGGTCGACCGGTGGCAAAATATAGGTCAACCGGTCAAAAACTATAGGTCGACCGGTTTTGCCTTATTTCCTCTATCTCGAACCCGAGAGTTTTTAGATCGACCGCCTTGATTTTATAGGTCGACCGGTCTCTCTGAAAACTGTTTTTTTTATAAAGACACATCGTTTCAAATTCCAAACTCAAACACCATTTCTTATACTATTTTAAAACTATACTACTCTCGATTATTGAGGTTATTACGATACTTATTCTTTTTAATCGATGACAAAGGGGGAGAAATATTTTACATATACTATTTAAAATATATGTGCTTAATATGGTAAAAGTATATGTGTGCTAACATTTGTTAATGCAGGAATCAAAAGGTAAGATTATATACTAACAAATGTTGCAGAAATTCAGGGGGAGCTTTATATTCAATGGGAGAAAATCCAAGGTGTTGTCATCAATCAAAAAAGGGTAGAATGTTGAGACACGAGAATTTCGATTGATAACAACAAAATAAAGATCAATGGAAATCATGACATAGAGCTAAGATTGTGGATATGTAGATGTTTAAAGGGAGACAGAGCTTATATACAGGGGGAGATAGCAATAAAGATTAAAATATCAATCTATATTGTCATCAATCAAAAAGGGGGAGAATGTTGAGTCAACGGTTTCAATGCTTATTTTGATTAATGACAAGAAGGAGCTTCATGATCGACAAAAAGAAGATTCAATGCTTTATATGTTAGAAGATGGTTATTTAGAGTTATTTATGTTAAAATCTATCCTCAAATAATCATACTTCTTATTCTCTTCAAAAAACATACATGAAAACTCATTTTTTATATGTTGACAAAAACCTGTCAACCTGTTAAATTTAACAGGTCAACGGCTTTTTAAACTTAACAGGTCAATCTGTTAAAATTAACAGGTCAACCGCTTTTTGAAATAACGGTCAAAAACCTGTCAACCTATTAATTTTTCCTGTTGACCAATTTTTGAATTTCATGAAGAGTCATCTTCTTTCTTGAAAAGTTGCATCCATTTCTCTTCATTAAAAATCACTCCTTCTGATTGCAATTTTTCACTAATAATTACAACTTCTCATTTGCTATAAATACATCATCTTTCATTCATCCAAATCACCGATTCTTGCTCTAATTTCTGATCTTACTTTTTAAATACTCTTGCATTCTAAAAGCTCCTAAATTCAAGTTACTTATTGAATCCTTGATAATATTTCTCATATTTTGATTCAACAAGCAACTAACTTCCTTCAAATCTTCGCATTCAATTCATATACTTGAGGATAAGATTATAGGAAAGGTGTACTCAATCGTTGTCAAATTAGTGTTGAAAGAAGAACACAATCAGAAGTCAAACTCTTGTAATTGTCCTGTGTGGGTAAGCTTGTAGCCCGTGAAATCAAGTGGGTAAGCTTGTAGCCCGTGAAATCAAGTGGGTAAGCTTGTAGCCCGTGAAATCAAGTGGGTAAACTTGTAGCCCGTAGATCAAGTAGTGTTGTGAACCTGTTCCTCCGGGTGAAGAGAGGGTGTTGTTTAGTGAAAAGCCGAAGAGGAGCTTCGGGAATGGACGTAGGACTGGAGGTCCGAACCAGTATAAAAATCCTGGTGTCGTTACTCTACTTTACTATACTTTACTGCATTTATAATTATTTGTGATATATATTGTTTGCGAATATTTATTCGCATAACTATTGAATAGCTTAAGTTATCACATACATTCTGCATAGCCATATTATAGATCCTGCACAAGTCGTACACACTCGACCTTTTCAAATCTGATAGAAATTAATGTATTGAAAATACCTGGGTTTTGTCTCTATGAAGACTGACATCTTATTTATATAATAGGAAATCAATGAGAAGACTGGCAATGTCAGATACACAACGAGCATCCTCACTATTTTGGGCAAGCTGCATATGCGGGGAAGAAGCCGACATGGATAATATAAGGACATACTTCCTCAACAATATTATCAAGTGGAGAATGCTTTAGAGATCGAAATATTGATTGGGTCTTGGCAAGATCAAAAAAAGGAGGCGATGGAAATTATACAATCCCTAATGAGAAGACTAAGATAATTGCAGATAAAATGGTATGATTAGTTTTTATGCATTTTATCTCCTCTGATTAATATGTTGCAAAACATAGCTAGGAATTATTGAAAAAACTTTTTTCAATGATACAATGATTGGAGAGAAAAAGTTAATGAAGGAACATGGGTTCCGAATAGACATGATGATGTCTTAAGTCGTGCTCTTGAAAAGACAGAGCATCCGGGACGAGTTAGAGGGATTGGCGGCACAGTTGGTATTATAGATGTATTTGGGAAGACAGGGAAAAGAAATAAAGGTCCAAGTAGTTTAGTATCAGCAGATGATCTATATCGTATCACCCAAGACATAAAGACAAAATTATGCGAAGAAATAGAGACAAACGAAAGCTAAAGAGTCAAGTCCATGATTTATACTATTGTTGAAAATAGGATTGCGAACATTTTGAGAACGATTGATATGCAGATGCCCAACAATTTGGAAATCAATAACACCCCATCGACTGGCCGTCGTAGTAGCTGTTAATCAGTACAAATGGATAAATTTCAAGCTGCAAGCCAAAGTCCAAAGACGGATCCCTATGTAAACTTGGAGGTAACCTATTTAAAGGGTTTTTCTATTGTAAACGTATATGGTTTTGTGCATTTGACACATACATGATAAATGTTAGTTTTGTATTTGTTATTCTAGAAACCAACAAAATGCCATTTAGCCGTGAATTGCGACTCAAAAATAATCGTAGTGGTTCGCGGTATGGCACATCCTGCTTCTAAGCTCGAGGACCAATGTTACAGTCAACCAATGTTGGCTGATCATGTAAAATTTGGAGTTGATTTAGTCGAGCCTAATTATGAAGAAACCCCATGGCTGACTCCAAATAAATATAACACCACGATAGGAGAAGCACTCTGAAGTTTTGTTTGATGGCCCAAAAATCTTTTGCTTTTAGGGGACGATGAAACGGTAATTAAAACAATTTATTGTTTAAACCTTCCACTTGTTGAATTTGTTTATTTTTTTTGGTTCTGCAACATTCTTTCTTGGCTACATGAAGTTGATAATAAGTCATAGATAGATATCTAAACAAAGTTATAGTCTGTAATGATGTTTTTACCCCACGTGCTTTGTTTCTAATTTTGATTGTTGTAATAAGTTCAGCTGGTTTTTTTCTTTTTAAAAAAATGATCCTTGTATGTATATGTATTTATTTTTTAGAAGAAATGAATTTTGCATGGTATTCTTCAATTATTGGATACTTGTGTACAACAATTAAATTAGAAACTATCTGGTTATTCAAGAAATTGAAAATTATGGCATTGAGTAATAATTCAGAGAAATGGCTGACTTGAGCCGCTGGCCTAATCTTAGAAGAAAACTAAAATGTTAGTCTTTTTATAGTCGTTTGTCTAACTTTTTGTCTCTAATAGTTTTACTAAGATGAAAAGAAACCTAATGGTTTTGCGGTCTGACTAATAACCAACCTTCATTTCACTTCCTCAAAGTCATATAATTTTAATTACTAATTCAACCCTTGAAATAAATCATATTCAATATAAGTTAATTATGTCAATCATTGTATGCAGGCTACACCTATTGTGAGCAAAAAAATAGTGAAAGAGCATGTCGCTAAGGTCGTGGAAAATAATGAAAAGGTCATGAATACGTTGAGAAATGAGCCTACAAAACGAAAACCAATCATGGATGAAGAGATACTTAGAAATTTAACGAATGAGTGTATATATTTACATGATCTGATAGTTCAAGCACCATGACATCAATACAATTCATGTGAGCAAGGATTTACTTATGCACGGCGACAACTTTGAAATCCGTATCACAGTGGACGACGTCATCCAATTTCTTAGCATGTCATCGTTGAATAGATCATGGTTGCAGGTTTATATCGTGTACGTATTTTTTTCATCCACTCTATTGCTATTTGGATATATTCAGTACTTTAAAGGGTTATAATCAAGGTTTAACCTTACTTAATACTTTAAAGCGCTATTTGGAATTTTTTTTCAAACTCATTCAAGTCCATACTCCAACTATGTCTATTGTCCACGAAATTGAAATAAAAAAAAAAATCTAAAAGCAGTATGATTACAAAATTTTAACCTTACTTCGAGCTGTGTACATATGATATTTCAACGTTGAAGCAGGATATTTCACTCTGGGTTTGGAGCTTCTATCAACATTCAAAAATAATAATTGTTAGTGTAAAAAGCAGAAATATTTTTATGATAAAGGATTTAAGTGATGTTTATATTTTGTAAGATTATTGGGTGTCCAAATTCCAAATTTTGCTATAATTTCAAGTAACTACTTCACATGTTTCACTACATTGATATGTTACCTATGACAAATTTTGAAAAGAAAATACATATCACAATTAGCTAATATTGTAACTTTGTTTATCATAGTTTCACTGTTATTTTTGCAGTAACTAATATGTGTCTCTATCAGAAGATGTACTAGTCTACTACACAAATGATTTTTTTCTGGCATCTAAAGTATTTTCTTAAAAAGTTAAAGTAAGAAAAAAAATTGTTAAAATATACCCCAATTAGTTGAAATATTTGAATATTAAAAATTACCAATATATATAGAAGCTAAGACTGATATTTATTCTTGACTGATATTGTTAAGATACCAATATACGTTGTTAAGATACCATACGTTCTGTAGTCGTTGAGGATGTATGTCATGCTCTGACATGACATCATCCCTTCTGTAGCATAATGTTGGTATTTTTTTCTTGGTTTACTTGACAAAAATTTTGATAGCTGAAAATACCCGCGTCGTTCCTACTATAGTCCATCACAATATAAATAAATACATTATACCAACCGCTAATTAGTTCCGACAGCAGATACTGTAAAAATATGCTAGAAGTTCTAATATTGTCAAAGTAGGCCAGATGTTTTCATTCCCTTTAACCAAAATGGAATCCCATGAGAGCTTGCATAACAAAAGCGGGCTATTGAGTGAAATTTCAGAGACTCGTTGTTATTGGAAAACCAATAAGTGACAGTTTACACTCTCAACTAGTCTATTAGCTTTGACGGTTCACTTGACATTGTAGCAAGTCATTAAATCAGGGTTCTTTGTCCTGTTGCGATTATGTAATTCATTTTCCAATGCGCATTTGTTTGGTTCATAGGTGTGGTCTTTCCTATTTCACAGTAGATCTGATTTTTGAGTCAGTCTAATAAGTTCAATAAAAGAAAAGTCTATATGCTTTCTGAATTTAAATTATAACAAGTTCTAGGTGATCAATATACATCAATAATTGACATTTTTTAATTTTTTTAATGTTTTTAGTCATCTTCTTTGCATTTCCATATGAGATGCAAATAGTTTTATGTTGGAGTTCTGCATACGCAGTCTTAGAAACGCATTGGTCCAACTATTTACTTTTGCTTTCCCTATTTACTTAATAAATTGGGCCTTTTATTCCTGAGAGATATTTGTGTAAATAACTAGCTTTAATTTGACCAATTGATTCATACTACAAATATTGCTCAAGTGAAGCATGCTTGACATTTAATAAACACTAATATCTTATTCCGTATTTGGATATATTTAGTATTTTAAAGGGTTATAATCAAGGATTAAAATTTGGATAAATAATTTAGTATTTTAAAGGGTTATAATCAAGGCAAATATTGTTCGACTCAAAATCACAATTGAGCAATAATGATAATTATATGTTTAAATAATGTGTAGGTGCTTAGACCAATTGTGCAATGATCTTGGAGTGGAGACTATCGGATTTATGTGTCCTTGTAAGTTTTCCCAAATGCGAAGATTATTGGATGTGACCAATACATATATCTCGAATACATGGCATGCGTTGCAATCTAAGACCTTATTCTTAGCCCCATACTACGATGAGTATGAACGTTACACTTTTAGAAACTATTTTAAAATTTTGATGTTGATTTTAAATTTCGATAATTCTTCCAATGTAGGAAAAATTGTCTATTGCTTGTTTTCCGTATAGAAAAGAGTGAGGTTTATGTTTTGGATTCCAAAGCCGAAGAACACAAACCTAAACTAGAAATTAAGCCGCAAGCGAACATATATGTTATATTTATTCGTTCTTTGATATCTTTTTTGCTAGATGCATACATGATAATATAAATTAAAGTATAAGTTATATTTAACATTTTCTTTCATGCATGTGTAGGGCTTATAAAAAATACAAGCAATTGGGCGGCAAGGGTCGATGGGCTTCCTTGAAATGGAATACCGTTCAGGGGATTTGTTTTGTTAAAAAAAATTGTATGCAGTTTGTGATATAAATACATTTTAGACTATTAAATCTTGTATGCTATAGTGTCATAAACAATCTACAGCGATGAATTGTGCATACTATGTGATTAGGTATATGTATGATATCGTAAAAAACCACCGTCAAACAATTGATTTATACGAGGTAACATTTTTGTTTTTTTTCCTTTATACTTTATGTTAAGTATTCATATGATTAATGTTTGAAATTAATTGTAGTACTTTGGACAAAATGATTCTTATAGAAAACAAGACGTGGACAAGGTTCGTGATAATTTGGCTAGAGAAATCATGCACAATTGGATGTAGTCTTCCTATATGCTACAACATGGTGAGTTTGTTTATGACTCTGTCTTACTTTCAACATTACATAAGTTAAAATGGTTAGTATAAAGAAGGTCTCACACTACACCAAAACAATAAATTTGGCACTCTACAATGCAGAGATTTGATATGGTTTTAAGCCGTATCGAATTTGGTAGGGCTCATAGCCGTATTAAATTTTCTTCTGTAATCCGCATCCTCTCCAACACTAAAATCTAACCCTACATCGCATATGATTTGGATCAGTTCATTTTGGTACGGGTTCAAGCCGTATCAAATCCGCTTGAAATTTTCTTCGTTCCTTCTAACTTTTGTTTTTCGTTTCCCCCCTCCACTTTTACTTTTCGGCCGAAATAATATAATTTCCCAAACCAAAGAAACGGGGTTCCTTAAAATCGCCATGCCTCTCCCTTCTACGGTAAATCAAGACTGCATCCCCAAATTCGTAACCTCCCTCAAATCAATTCGTAAACGTCCCTCAAAATTTTACTATTGTACGATTTCCACTGGAGTCGCCTGTTGTTCGATCCCCAAATTCGTTAACATCAGAGATCGTCATGGTTCTTGAAATATGGTGATGGAGTGAGGCTCTATCTTCCATCGATTTGATTTTCAGGTGAGCACTAGATTTGATTTTGAATTCTAAGATGTTGTTCGATTTGTTCTCGTATCGTTAATTTTGTTCCAGTTATTTGAAATATCATTGTGTTCGATTTTTACTATTGTCAGATTATTTTTAGGCACACTATAGATTAACTGGATCATCACTGCATAGCATATATCCTTTGGTCGTTGGAAATTATTG
Organism: Allium sativum; assembly: GCA_030737875.1. Lineage (NCBI taxonomy): Eukaryota > Viridiplantae > Streptophyta > Magnoliopsida > Asparagales > Amaryllidaceae > Allium > Allium sativum. The sequence goes on from CM060923.1 coordinate 650,411,553, forward strand.
ATTAGCTAGAATTTATAATAGCTAGAATTTTCCTTGTTTCCAACTAAAATATTTAGATACACTAATTCTCAGGTAAAATAAAGATGAAAAATATACTATTTTTGAAGAACACATCTTCGGAGTGAGGATTATTAGTTAGAAATAGGGAACAGAGTGAAATATTGTTAAGATTTGCATAAGAAACTCATTAATACTATGAATATGCATTAAAGAGTATGTATTATATATGCATCGTAGACCGAGATCATTTCGAGATGTACTTCAGGATCTAAGATGTAATTTCAAGATGAACACCCATATATGTTTGTTTCACCTGAGATCTCACCCAATTCAAAATCAGGTTTCTAAGTTCTCCATGACGAAACGTAACCAAATCTGAGATTTAAACCCTTGGTCATCATGTAATCTAAACTATAAAAATGTGATTCGCAGTTGTTCCAACCCTGTAAACCTTTTTGCGTCTTTTATTAAGTTTAATGTTTTTATCTGTCAGCTGCATTTTGGGTAATTCATTTGTCTAATGTCACAAATAAAAAGTGCAACCAACAAGGTTATTGTTGATGCTTTCATATTGTCAATTTATGTTGACTGTTGAGATGGACCTGAGATGAAATTTATAGATTTATCTGAGTATTTGAACTGTGAGATATCTAAATACACTTGTCCGAGCCTGCTTCTGAAATGAGTCCATCAGATGTTTTCTACTGATTCCTTTGTCGATTCAAGAGGTAAAACCATTAGGTCCATCAATGTTAACAAACCGTGTGATGTTAACTGAAATTAGCCAGTCTAGCTAGGTGGTTTAAAACACATAGTATGTTTTGGTAATGGCAAAGGAATATAAAGTACAAGCTTAATCCAATATCAGAGCAGAATTGCATGATCTTGAATTTAAACCAGCCTAGCACATAAGCGTATTAGAAGTAATTGGTTGATATCGCTTCAAAGACAAGCATTTGTTAGATGCTGATTTGCAAAACATACGGAATTTGTATTAAAATTGCAATATAAATCTTTATACATAAATGTTAACACTGGTTCAGATATTTTAATTGGAAACTTGGCAGTTCAGCTTAGTGGAATAGAATTTGAATAACCAATTATGTGGTAGAAGATGACAGAAATACGATCTTTATTTAAACTACTACATTTTCATGATGTAGATTTAGTTATTAATTTTTGAAATTAGCTTGTTCTTTTGTGCATAGTCTTCAACATTATTTATCTTTTTAATGCACATATATAAAAGTGGTTTTATGTTTTATTTTCAAAGGTTGAGGGTCTTGTCCTTGATCATGGTTCTAGACCCCCTGATATGAAACGGAGGGTGGAAAATTGCTATATATTAACATGCAATGTATCTTTGGATTTTGAGAAAAGGTAACCAACCACCCTGTGTTGCTTGTTTATATGATAATTTTGATCAACTTTTTCTTTTTTTTATATGAAAATCCAACTGTCATGTTTTACTTGCTTGTGTTTAGTGTCGGTTCAGTTGTTGGATGTGCCTTGTATTTCTTTTGATAACGTTTCTGCGGTTCATTTCAAACTCATGTTCTTTTTTATATTTTGTTTTCGAAATAGGTTTTCATCTCATCTTATATTTTAATGTATGGGTAATTGCAATTTTTTTAAAACTTATATTGTCGAACTTATAAAGAGGATATTCTTAAATCCGCTTCTAATAATCTTTATCGTCTTCGGCAAAATGGAAATCGCTGTACTCATTTACCATCATTTCTTGCATACTGCATCATGCTAGTACAAATGATTTTTTTTTCTTTTTTGGCAAAGCAATGCTAGTACAAATGATCATTGTAGAATACATATATTGCTAGTACAAATGATTATTGGAGAATACATATATTAGGAAACTTAATGAGAGATGGAAAATATGTCTGATAGCCAAAATTACGTGCAGGACAGCACACAAGTGATGTCCCCTATTGATGATTACCAAGAACCCCACTCATGTATTATTAACTGATCACATGTCGTATTTATGGAGATTGTTCAACCTTGTAAACTTTCATGCATCTTCCATTCCAGGACCTTTAATTATCTAATGAATGGATCTTTTTAGTTTACTTAATATGATACGTAGAGCTTTATTTTAGATGTATTATTGTTGATTAATGGTTTGTTTCCTTCTAACATTTCTTTGCTTAGTGAAGTGAATGCTGGTTATTTTTTTCTCAAATGCCGTGTAGCGAGAGAAGATGGTTTCTGCCGAAAGGCGCCAAGTTGACGAGAGAGTTAAGAAGATTATTGATCTAAAGAACAAGGTTGGAAAATATGCGCTTTTACTACTGCTTCTACCCAGCATTTTTCACATGTTTATTCATTTCTTTTTGTCATTCAGGTTTGCGCTGGAATTGATAAGAACTTTTTGTTGTCATCAATCAAAAAGGAATTGATCCTCCATCGTTGAACCTTCTTGCAAGAGCAGGGGTTGGTGATTCTATCATATGTATTACTAATAATAAATCTTTTGTGCCATAATTTTTTTATATTCTAATTGTAACTATAATATTTTATCTCTCATGCTCTTTTATCTAAATGCAACTCATTTTATAGTTAACGGTTATGGGCCCTATGATTGTATCAATTTCCTACACTTAAAATAATTGGTAGTTGTTATCGGTGTGCGTGCAAACTTCACATACGGGTGTAGAATATGTGTGGTTTAATTAAATACCAGAATATACTATTTAAGTGGCTACCAGTCTTGCCGTTAATTTTTTATGTGCATGCGCACACACTGATAAAATTAACGGCAAGACACAGTCATGTAGGCAAATTCTTGATTTACATCAACCTTCTCGATTTACGGCAAGACACGGATGAAGTAAACATATGTTTAACTTCTCCCTGTATGTATATTTGTCCCAAAAGCCAGAGTATATTTCTTATCTGTAATACATTAACTTGTGTATATGGTTTAACGTTACTGGATTTTGGCATCTTATATTTGTTGGTAAACAACACTACTACAACTTGTGTAATATAGGGTACCTTCATGGAAGTTCATCTTAGAAGTTGGTTTTAAATCCAAAATATTTTATGGACTTAGATGTACAAAATGCAGGCACAAAACTCCTAAAGATATTTGTACTCTCGTTTGTGGGCTCGAAAAAGTTTTTGAATGACTTCTATAGTGTAGGACATGGCACACCATTTTCCATACATAATCCATTTTCAGTTTCTAATATTTTCCGAGGATGTACCTCTGAACACATGAACCTGGCATTTTAAATGGTAAAGATATGAATTGCACCTTTAAGTCATCATGAGACTCTTTTAGCTTATAACTGAAATAGTATTGTTTTGTAGATAGTTGCACTTCGAAGGGCAAAGAGAAGAAATATGGAAAGACTAGTTTTAGCATGTGATGGAGAGGCTGTTAACTCTGTTGATGACTTGGATAAATCTTGTCTTGGCTGGGCTGGACTTGTTTACGAGCACATCCTTGGCGAAGATAAGTATACATTTGTGGAGAATGTGAAAAATCCTCACTCGTGCACCATCCTGAACAAAGGTTTCTAAATGACCTTGGTGAACTTATTTTTTGCCAGTTTTTCTTCGAATTGTACAAAATTAGTCTAATAAGAAATTATGATCACAATTCACAACACATAAAATATGCTGCAGGACCTAATGATCATACCATTGCACAAATCACGGATGTTGTTCGTGATGGTCTTAAATCCGTCAAGAATATAATTGAAGATGAGGCTGTTGTTTTGGTGAGTATTTGATGTTGCCTAATATTGAATTGTTATTGGTGAGTGTTTGTTGTTACCTAATATTGAATTGTTATTGTTCATTGCAAATTGATTCTTTGGATTCTGGGATTGCCAGATATTCTTTGGCCAACTTTAGGATATGTTAATCTCCTTTATGCTAATAAGCACATGATCCTTGTAAAGTTCAAATTCTGGAACAATAATGAATTATAGTTAAACAGAAACCAATGATTCATACTGAGATGTGTATTTATTTTGTAGTTTTATACCTGAAGTGTTTGCTCTGCAGGTTACCAAATGACAGTTTTAACACCCATTGATTCCCAGAGGAGCAATCCATATTGTAAACATGATCTGATTCTTAAATAAATGTAACACATCGTATCAACAGATGCACCTTTTTCGTGATAAAATTAAGAGTAAGGTGTGCATTATAAACATTTACATGGTATGATCTTTTAGGGAAATTAAAATCTACCTTACCTGTACGTACCAAAAATAAATAAATAAATCCTGTTTGTTCCTCCTAGGAAATTGATCAACTGCTGCAGCAACTTCAGAAACCTTGAGTCGCTTCGACTCAGTTCGCAAACTAAGGCTCAACTCAGTTTGCAAACCGAGTCGCAGTGACTCAGTTTTGCTGTTTATAAATGCACTTGTTATTTATTTGTTTATTGGTTTTCACATTTCTGCTTATTAGCTACTTCTTCACGAAGTTTACAGGAAGTTACTAAACATCAAATTTGAAATAGGTACTACAGCTTTTATCAATTTCTTCAGGCTTTTGTTTTTCCTCCGTCAACAGCATGTGTTACTGCAGGAAAATTCAATTGGAGGTAGAAATATAGAGAGTTATTATTGTGAAATTAGTTAGTTGACATTGACAAGCCTAAATGGCGGGAGGAGCAGCTCTGGCACCAAAAGCAGATGAGAGGACAGATATTTGGTCTCTAGGATGTAATTTATATGCCATGATGTGAGTACAACTTTTTTCCAGTGTATTTCAATTTAAAAATAATCAATCTAATTATAACAGCATAATGCATGCAACTTCTATTTTCCAGAATTACATTGTATGGCATTTCACAATGCAAACAGTCTTCTCAAAAAATTTGGACATTATACAGGCTCAACTGCTTAATCTTTTATACTTCTAGTATTCTTCTAGTGGTAGCTTTAATGTGCATGCAAATATGGTTTTTATCTGAAATTACATTAGCAGGCATTTCATAATGCACTAGTGTATTCTTAATTGGAAATTGGGAAGTCTCAATTGCTCAAGCTTTTATAGTTAGAGTTTGAGTGAATTTTAATGGAAAACATCGGAACGGACATATATTGACGTGTACAGAAGTATAGAGCTCGTTTCCCCCCAATTTGTAGAAGATTAGCGAAATGTTGTATATCTACTGATTCGAATGAATCTGAAGTTGATAGGAACTTTGATAACTTTGAAAATATGAGAAAGAGTTAGAAAATAGTGGCTGCCTAAAACCTAAAAATAATCATAAAATGATCAGTGTGGCACATATTTTGTTAACAAAACTTGACAATCTGATCTATTTTTGAATCATTTTGGTACAAAGATGTAATATGCACATTAGTCCTTTCTCATGGTTTAATCTGATAGATTACATCATGTTCATACATGACTTTTATTTGATAATTTTTTCCTCCACTTAAATGCTGTTGAAAGCTGAGACTGTTTCCACGGTAACTTCTGTTTTATTTTTAATAGGAGGAGGAGAAAATTATTGTGAGTGGCATGCATCTTTAATTGTGTTAGTTAGTACTATTATATTTGAACAGTTTGGAGAAGCTGTTCATCGTGATGTGTTACTCTGTCATTTACTCTTAATCTTCTTTAGCATTATAATTGTTTATCAGTTGTTAAGGGGATAATAGCAGTGCTATTGTCCTAATTAGTATACAGAGTCATTTCGGCTTCTTTAAGTAAGGTCTTACATAAATTCCACGCCTAGATAACTAAATGATCAAAATCTGTATGTTTTAAGATCTTACTAAGAATTAACCTTGTTACTTCGGTGGAAGTAAACCCAGATAGGTACATTAGTTACTTAGAAGTGGAGTAGCTTGGACATAGTATACACACAAGAGTGATATGCTTTTTTTATTTTGTCTATGCGTTGGTTGTTTGGCAAAGTGACCTAAAGCAACAGAAAATCATAACTCTGAGGTGGATTTAGTCCATAGTAAACGATATGTATTTTTTGTTTTGTTTTGTTTTGTTTTTTTTTTTTTTTTTTTGCTGCAAGAAAGGACCTTTCCTTCATCGAATAGAAAAACTTGCAATTCAATATTTCTATCTTTTATTGTATTATCCAATTAAAGTGTTATTTAATACTTCAGCAACAAGTCCAAAATCACAGCAGTTAATTTTCTAATTTTATTGTAATTTTTGTAATAGAAGACATGTTCTTGTTCCGGACCAGTTTGTATCTAATTAAGAAAAACAATGAATGTAAAGTGCTACTACTTTGAGTATTGTTATGGCATTATGCTTCTATTCTTCAATGCAGTGATTGGCATACTTAGCGCTCTTGGTTCTGGACATTGATGATATATTTTCCGGTTGCATTGCACAAAGATCTAACAAATATCATGCAGATAGCTGAGGACGTGCTGCATGATTACTTTGTTGTACGCTTCAGTTTGATAGTGTTGTGTTATTGGTTTGCGTATACATGTAGTCGTGTAACTGTAATTTGCAGATTTGGTGATTGATGTCATGTTACATTAATAAAATGGTTTATAGATTTATTTCTTGGATTAGTTTATGTTTGTGTTGATGATGAGTTTTGAAATCCATAAATGTTTGTGCTGATTTTTCTTTGTGTAAATTCAAATAGTAGTAAATAGTATATTTTTTTAATTAGATACGGCTCAAGGCCATATCTAATGATCAATTTGATACGGCCATTAGCCGTATCAGTATAGGAATTTGATATGGTTTTAAGTCGTATCAACATAGGAATTTGATACGGTTTTAAGCCGTATTAAATTTCTATATTGATACGGCTTAAAACCGTATTAAACTATGAATTTGATACGGTTTTAAGCCGTATCAAATTTGTAAATTGATATGGCTTAAGACCGTATCAAATATCAAAGACGCCATTTTTTGATACGGCTCTGAGCACTGCCAAATTGCATTTGATACGGTTAAAAGCACAGTTTAATCTGCAATTATGGTGTAGTGTCAATTTCGGTTTTTGGAATATAAACTGTTGAAATTAGGCTTCATACATCAATTTCAGTAGTTGTGACTCGCTGGTGACCTCTCTAACATACAAATTGATAGAAAAATATGTACATGCTAAAATTAAATAGTACTACATTACTATCTTGTATATAGTTCTCCACTGATGCAGATCGAGAATAATATTACTATTCAGATGGAGAATTATCTTATGGAGTTTGTATAGTTTTCTAATCTATAGAAAACATATACCGCAGGACGAGTGTGACGGCCCGCCCCGCACCAGCCGACATTTCCAATGAAATGCGTTGCGCCGACGTCCAACCAGCACGAGACGGTCATCAAAAGAAAGAAAAAGGAAGGAATTTGAAGCTATGTATCATCAAAGAACCTGTAGTATATCGCACAGTGTATGGAACAAAATATAATAATAACATAACTTAATATAAAACAGGCGAGACAATGCATAAGCCGAAAACTAAACCATCATAGCAGCGGAAAGATTCAAATTACAGCTTATGATATAAACCATCATTATTAAAACTTTTAAAACTGTCTCTAAAGCAAAATAGGAAGGTACATTACTAATGCCCAAAGAAGTGACCAGCAACAACACAAGGAGAATATATGGGAATAATATGTGTAAGCCTCTTGCTCGTCTCCGGACATCTACTCGTGCATAACCAGCTAACCTGTCTCTAGTCTGCTCGTTTAGGAGCACCCAGAGTAATAACAAGAGACATAAAACTCTGGGTCAGACAAAAGTCTGGTATGAGCGATAAGCATTAAAATAGAACAATAATTGGTATACATAACCATACCTAAACCTGGACCTGCATCCAAATAGTTAACACAATAGGATGTACGATAATCTAAGGTGACACTAACACATGATGTGAAATTAATTGGGCGGGGGTGCGCATGTCATGGTGATAGCAAACATTAAACATAGCAATCAACCTCACATCTCTCACTCAGTGCGTAAAGTATACGATATCCACCACTTTGATCACCCAATTCTTTGTTACGATCAGTCTGCCCTATGGAGTCATGATGGCTCCACTGCACTGATCCGTAACCACTAATACTTTTCTATGTCCACTCTGCCTCAGGGAGTCCGGACAACTCCACTGCACTGGCTCATAGCCCTGCAATGATCACTTTACCCCCATGGAGTCATAACAACTCCACTGCACTGATCCATAGCCAATACTCGTCTCTCAGTGGTGAGTCAAAGCTATAGACATGGATAACCCCTTTGCACACGTCCCGCAGTAAAGTCTAACTCATGAAGTTAACTCCTTGGTTCCCATCTGGATCCTGAGTTCTAACCTCCCAATTGGACTGCCTTTACATCTCGGGTTTTGGTCATCATCCCGATTTGTGACTCTTCAGTTCGGTTCATGGCACTCCAAACTTCGGTTTCGGGTCGTGATTCGGATCATGACACCTTGTTCTGGTTCGTGGGTCCCCCTCTGGTCATCGGCTCATGGTCTCTCTCTGTTTCGGCTCGTGGTCCTCCCTTGGTCTGGCTCGTGGTGCACTACCCGAATCTGGTTCGTGGTGAATGGCTCGAGGTCAAGGCTCGGATCGTTATGCTTCATTGTGACTCGTAGGTGACATCCGGTTCGTGACTCGTGGAGGGTGATCGGCTTGTGAGGTGGGTTCACGATTGGGTGGCTCGTGATGGTAGTGTCACGATCGGGTCGAGGTGGTGCCTCATGAACGGGGAATGACCAATTTCCTACAACTTTTCCAGCAAGTTATTTATGCCATTAGTGTTTTCGACCATTCTAACCCAACTATTCAATCACAAAGCATTCCACAGTAATAAAAACATGTGTAATCATCCATAAACACCAAAACAACAGTATGACATGTTTATACGGATCAAACATATCCAAAACCCATGTTTTCCCCTTAATCATATTTATCCATAACTAATGATAGGATTAGCAAAACATATCCAAATTAACCCAAATTATTATCAGAGCCCTAAAATAATATTTAAGAATTTTTACATATTTTTCCAGAAATTTAACATGCATAATTTCGCTAATTAACACTAATAGCCCCTGATTAGCCGTAATTAGTGAAAAACAATGCAAATCACTCACCTTAGCCACAAATAAAACTTTAGATCTGAAACTCTACTGTTTTGGGGTGTTTTTCAATACGACACAGCAGCTCCAACTCTGATTTGGCACTAATCTTCCTTGATTTGGTGTACATTAAGCTAATACGCGATTAGAAAGCGATTTGGGATGAATTTAGAAGGTGGAGGCCATTTTTAGGGTTAAAGAGTGGTAAGTGGCGGCTGTAAAAATGAATAAAAATTGAATTCACTAACCCTGTCAGCCCTCTCATAACCCTAATCCCGAAATGGGTTATGGGCCTAGCTGCTAATCACTCTAATTAGGCCCGGTTAAGCTGTTTTTCACCTTCCAAACCTTATTTGAGCCATATCTACCAAACGGTAAGTCCGTTTGACATATCTGACCACTCTACGGAAAGGCAAACCATCACTCAAATCCAATGGAAGTGATTTCAGGTCAAAACTCTATACCAATCGAAATTTATAGGAGAAACAAGATTCTCCAGGGGTAAAACAATCATTTAAAAATTGGAAAAAATCGTGAACATGGGAAATGACAACAATAATCATTCCCCAAAGTTACACGACTATACGACCTCGTATGAAAATGAAATAAATATTCTATGATCCTCCGATGCGTAGAATGCGGGTCGTTACACTCTGCCCCCTTAAGAAAATTTCATCCCAGAAATTCCTAAATCAAAACATACAAAGGGTCTCGCATGCCTAACAGTCATTTACAAGCAATCAAACATATATAATAACACAACAAGTCTATCCTAGCATCGGTTTGCTAACAAGGGAATAACTATCGCTATTAAAATCTTACCAAGCAAAGAGTTCTGGGTGCGACTTCCTTATGCCCTCCTCTGTTTCCCAAGTACAGTCATTCTCATTCTCGCCCCAATGAACCTTGACCAGTTTCATCGCCTTCCTTTGAAGTTGCTTCGTGTCGTACTCGACAATACGGATCGGCCTGTGGTTCCCAACCGCCTCTGGTTTTACTTCAATGTCATCCAACTAATCTGGTGAAATAGTCATATCGGGGTCGTGCACGAACTTCCTTAACTGGGAAACGTGAAATACTTTGTGAACTCTCGCCATCTTGTCAGGTAATTCAACTTTATATGCTAAATTCCCAACTTGTTTGAGAACTGGGAATGGAACAACAAATCTTGGTGCTAACTTGCCTCTCCTACCAAATCGAATCATGCTCTTTAACGGAGAAATCTTGACAAACATCAAGTCACCAACGGAAAATTAAAGATCTCTTCGCCTTTAATCAACATAACTCTTCTGCCTATCTTGGGCAGCCTTCATTTCCTGTTGGATAACCTTGATCTTGCTTGAAGTTTCTATTATCACATCTGGCCCAAGCACGAATTTCTAACCGGTTTCTAACCAACATGATGGTGAGTTGCACGACTTTTCGTATAAATCTTCATATAAAGCCATACGAATACTGGACTGGTAACTATTATTATATGCGAATTCAACCAGATGCAAATGGTCATCCCATGACCCTCCAAAATCCAATATACAAGCACTCAAGAGATCCTCCAATACTAGATTCACCCTCTCGGTCTGACTATCGTTTAGAGGATGGTAAGCGGTACTAAGATGTAATTCTGACCGTAAAGCCTCTTGTAAGCTCTTCCAAAACCCATCAGTAAACAACGGATCTCTGTCGCTCACAATGCCTTTGGGTACTCCATGAAATCTCACTACCCACTTCATATATAGTTCTGCTAACTTAGTTGACGTTCTATTCGACTTGACAGGTATAAACCTTGCACTCTTGGTCAATCGGTCCACAATCACCCAAATGCTATCATGGCGCTATCTAGTTCTTGGTAACCCATCAATGAAATCCATTGAAACTTGTTCCCAATTCCATTCTGGAATTTCCAATGGTTGCAGTAAACCACTAGGCTTCTTTTGCTCGGCTTTAACTAACTAGCAATTCATGCATTTTGATATAAACTTCCCAACGTCTCTTTTCATCCCTTCCCATTAGTAGGTCTGCTTCATGTCTCGATACATTTTATTACCACCGGGATGTATAGTCAGTTTTGTGTGATGACATTATCTAAGCACTTCGTCTCTCAATCCATTGAAATTAGGCACTACTAGTCACACATTCTTTCTAAGCCATCCATCTCGATCGAGCCTATACTTGTTCATCCCCTCGTTGATTCCCATTTCTAACTTGGAGATGATATCTAATAGATTAGGATCGTCCCTCTGACTGGAACCTATCTGCTTAACCAAAGTGGGTCTGATCGTCAAACTTGCTAAAAATTCTGGATCTAATTCGCACTTTGGTTAGAAATCACACCCAGCGATATACTCCAGTTGCTTCCCTTCCAGAAACATAGCCCTTAAACGGGCATGTCTCCTACTCAATGCATCAGCTACAGCATTGCCCTTTCCTGGTGTATGTGCGATATCGAAATCATAGAAAGCCAATAATTCCAACCATCTCTGCTGACAGAGGTTTAGATCCTTCTAAGAGAAAATATACTTTAATGATTTATGATCGGTAAACAACTATTATCTTTCTCCCAAGAGATAATGTCTCCACATCTTCTACGCGAATACGATCGCTGCTAACTCCAAATCATGGGTAGGATATCTTTTCTCATTCGGTTTCAATTGCCGACTAGCATAAGCTACAACTCTACCTCCTAGCATCAATAAGCACCTAGTCCGGGACCACATCCATCTGTGTATACTGTCATCTCTTCATTCCCTTTAGGAATGACTAACACTGGCGCACGCGACAACTTTTCCTTTAGACTCTTGAATGCATTTTCAAACCTTCCATCCCAGACGAAAGCTTGATTCTTCTTGGTCAACTGAGTTAACGGTGCCTCCATCTTGGAGAAGTCTTGGATAAACTTACGATAATATCCAACCAATCCTAAAAAACTTCTCACGTCTATTGCGTTCTAGGGCGTAGACCAATCCTGTACCGTAGCCACATTTGCAGGGTCCATGGCAATACCATTATCTAAAACAACATGGCCCAAGAATCTCACTTCCCTCCTCCAGAAGTGACACTTAGAAAATTTCGCTTTCAATCAGTGTTTTCTCAACACCTCCATCACTACTCTCAAATGTTCCTTATGTTCTTCCTCCGTCCACGAATAAACAAGCGTAACGTCCATGAACACAAGAACAAACTTACTCAATTGATCTCGAAATACTTTGTTCATAAGATCCACAAAATATGCTGGTGCATTGGTCAACCTTAATGGCATGACTAACCACTCATAGAATCCAGATAGCGTCCGAAATGTTGTTTTAAGAATACTCTCAGCTGCTACTCGGAGCTAATGAAATCCTGTCGCGAGGTATAATTGGGAGAACACTCTTGCTCCCTCTAGTTGATCAAACAAATCATCTATCCACGAAAGAGGATACTTATTCTTCCTAGTCACTTTATTCAACTCGCGATAGTCCACACATACACGAAGGGAACCATCTGCTTTAGTGGCAAATACGACTAGTGCTCCCCACTCGAAAACACATCTTCTTATAAATTCCTTCACCAGAAGATCACTTACTTGCACCCCGAGCTCTCGCTACTCCTTTGGTGCCATACGACAAAGTTGCATTACTATAGGTCTAGCCTTTTTCACTAAATCAATATGGAACTCAATCTCTCGGTGTGGTGGAAGTCCGGTCACTTCCTCAAAGATATCAAGATACTGGCCAGCAATGGGAACCCCTGATAACTCGTCCTACGGGATGTCGAGGGAATTTAGAAAACTAGCCATCGGCCACCAAACACTACTCTCCGTCCATCATCCACCCTAATAGTCATCGAAAATCCCTCACAGCGTACCACCATCCCATTTCTTTAGAGCTAATCGACTCCCAAAATAATGCCAAACCCAGTAAAGCCCAAAACAAAGCAATCACAAACATACATCCATGACTCGATAAGACCAAATTTCACCAAACCATCGGAGGCTAGTCGAACCACCAATCAGGTTCGTCACTACTAAAGGTCTATCAACCATCTAGGGTTCCAATCCTAACCTATCTAGAAGGTCACTAGATATGAAGGAACGGGAAGCCCCAGTATCAAACAATACTCGAACCGAAACATCATAAATAGAAAACATACCTTGAATGATGACATTCTTTCCTTTCTCCGCCGCAGTTGGGGCATTCGACGAAGAAGGAACATCAATAATAGCATATGCTTTCACAATCTGCTTCTCTTTAGGGGTTGCGGACATTTATCCTTGTGATGTCCCACTTGGACGCAGTTGAAGCACTTCCTGTTCGCTGGCTTTGCTTGAAATTCTTTGGCATAGTGGCCCTTATTGCCACAACTAAATCACTCAACATCTTTCTTATCTTTCTTTTTCTGACAATCCTTTGTGTATCTCTGCTTCCTTTTATTCTGCCTACGGCTTTTGCCCCTCTACAGATGCAACAACGGCTTCAGCCTTGGGCTTAGGATAAAGCTCTCGGATCTCAATGCTTTTCCAACAATCGATTCAAAAGTCTCATCAATATGGTTTATAAGCCTTTCCCCCAAGTATTGATCTAAGCCTTTTATGAACTTCTCATTCTTCCTCTCGGGAGTGTCAATAAGGGATAATCCATACTTCGATAAAGTATTGAACTCAGCAATATACTCCGAGACTGCTCTACCATTCTGCTTAAGCTCTAAGAACTTCCTAAACAATTCTGATTTCTAAGCCGCTAAGGATAAACTTATCACTAAATCGGGCCTTGAACTGATTCCATGTAACTTGATCCAATGGAGTAGCTGCCTTAATAGCATTCCACCAATTCATGGCTCACCCTTGCAGTTGACAGGATGCTAGCTTTCTCTTCATCACATACTAGATACCCAAATCTTTGAAGATGCGCTCACAGCTATCAAGTCAATCCCGAAATTCTGTAGCTAATTCTGTACCGTGGAACATCTTCCCACCAAGACTAGTGTAGTCCTTACAGAGCTTGACGAAATCGGCCCTAGGAGCCTGCACTGCTGCACCACCAACATTTGCTACATTAGGTACTGCCCTCTAAACATCTCTAAGCATCTCCCTCATGAAGCCAGTGAACATCGTCCTCATATCAGGAGCATTCCTATTATTGGCTCTTGAGCCAGTATTCCTTGAATATCGGCTCATCGTTCAATCTGTAAGGAGAAAACGATTAACCATCTCTTCAGTGGTGCCAGTGCAGTGCGACTCCATCCTTAGATATACTAATATTATATATATATAGCTTTTGAAAACCAAAATATCACAAATGCGCGATCTCATATACGTACTATCTCTCCCTGGTGTCTTTCCCTAGGTTAGCAACGCAACCTAGAGCTCTGATACCAAGTGTGATGGCCCGCCCCGCACCAGCCGACATTTCCAATGAAACGCGTTGTGCCAACGTCCAACCAGCACGGGACGGTCATCAAAAGAAAGGAAAAGGAAAGAATTTGAAACTATGTATCATCAAAGAACCTGTAGTATATCTCACAGCGCATGGAACAAAATATAATAATAACATAACTTGACATAAAACAGGCGAGACAATGCATAAGCTGAAAACTAAACCATCATAGCGGCGGAAAGATTCAAAATACAGCTTATGATCTATTCCATCATTATTACAACTTTTAAAACTGTCTTTAAAGAAAAATAGAAAGGTACACTACTAATACCTAAAGTTGTGACCAACAATAACATAGGAAGAATATATGGGAATAATACGTGTAAGCCTTCTGCTCGTCTCCGGACATCTACTCGTGCATAACCAACTAACATATCTCTAGTCTTCTCGTTTAGGAGCACCCAGAGTAATAAAAAGAGACAAAAACTCTGGGTCAAACAAAAGTCTGGTATGACTGACAAGCAGTAAAACAGAACAATAACATGCATACATAACCATACCTGAACCTGGAACTGCAACCAAAGTGTTAGCACAACAGGATGTATGATACTCTAAGGTGACACTAACACATGGTGTGAAATTAATGGGGAGGGGGTGTGCATGTCATGTTGATAGCAAACATCAAATATAGTAATAAACCTCACATCTCTCACTCAGTGCGTAAAGTATACGATATCCACCACTGTGATCACCCAATTCTTTGTTACGATCACTCTTCCCTATGGAGTCATGATGGCTCCACTGCACTAATCCGTAACCACTAATACTTTGCTATGTCCACTCTGCCCCATGGAGTCATGACAACTCCACTGCACTGGCTCATGGCCCTGCTACGATCACTTTGCCCCATGGAGTCATAACAACTCCACTGCACTGATCCATTACCAATACTCGTCTCTTCGTGGTGAGTCTATTCTATGGACATCGATAACCCCTTTGCACACGTCTCGCAGCAAAGTCCAACTCATGAAGTTAACTCATTGGTTCCCATCTGGATCTGGAGTTCTAACCTCCTATTTGGACTACCTTTCCATCTTTGGTTTTGGTCATCATCCCGATTCGTGACACTTCAGTTCAGTTCATGACACCTCAAACTCCGGTTTTGGGTCGTACTTCGGCTCATGACACCTTGTTCCGGTTCGTGGGTCTGCCTTTGGTCATCGGCTCGTGGTGCTCCTCTAGTCCGGCTCGTGGTCCTCCCTTGGTCTGGCTCGTGGTGCGCTACTCGAGTCTAGTTCGTGATGATGGGCTCGAGGTAAAGGCTCGGATCATGATGCTTCATTTTGACTCGTTGGTGACATCTGGTTCGTGACTCACGGAGGGTGGTCGGCTCGTGATGGTAGTGTCACGATCGGGTCGAGGTGGTGCCTCACGAACGGGCCATTACCAATTTTCTACAACATTTACAACAAGCTATTTATGCCATACGACGACGTTTTCGACCATTGTAACCCAACTATTCAATCACAAAGCATTCCAAATAGTAATAACAACAAGTATAATCAACCATAAACACCAAAACAACAATATGACATGTTTATACGGATCAAACATACCCAAAACCCATGTTTTCCCCTTAATCATGTTTATCCATAACTAGTAATAGGATTAGCAAAACATATCCAAGTTAACCCAAATTTTTATCAGATCCCTAAAATAGTATTTAAGAATTTTTGCATATTTTTCCAAAATTTTAACATGCATAATTTCACTAATTAACACTAATCATCCCTAATTAGCCGTAATTAGTGAAAAACAATGTGAATCACTCACCTTAGCTACAAATAAAACTTTAGATCTGAAATTCTATTGTTTTGGGGCGTTTTCCAATGTAACAGAGCAGCTCCAACTCTGGTTTGGCACTAATCTTCCTTAATTTGGTGTAGATTAAGCTAATACGCGATTAGAATGCGATTTGGGATGAATTTAGAAGGTGGAGGCCATTGTTAGGATTGAAGAGAGGTAAGTGGCGGCTATAAAAATGAATAAAAACTGAATTCCTTAACCCTATCAGCACTCTCATAACCCTAATCCCGAAATGGGTTATGGGCCTTGCTGCTAATCACTCAAATTAGGCCCGATTAAACTGTTTTTCACCTTCCAAACCTTATTTCAGCCTATCTCCATAATGGTAATTCCGTTTGACACATGTGACCACTCTACAGATATGTAAACCATCATTCGAATCCAATGGAAGTGGTTTTAGGTCAAAACTCCGTACCAATCAAAAGTTATAGGCGAAATAAGATTCTCTAGGTGTAAAACGGTTATTTAAAAATTGGCAAAATCGTGAACATGGGAAATGACCCCAATAGTCATTCCCCAAAGTTACACGACTATACGACCTCGTATGAAAATGAAATAAATATTCTATGATCCTCTGATGCGTAGAATGCGGGTCGTTACAATGAGTGTATGGCATACCGTGTATAAGGTTAACATAGTAACATTGGAGCTTTTGTCTTAAAATAATCGTCGTTTGGAATACCATGTATAAGGTTAACATGTTAATTAATTGATGAAAGAACTATTGTTTTCAAGTTTATAATATAAAACCTGCCTCCAAAAACATGTTATTATAATATAAAAACTATTGTTTTCAAGTTTAATTATATTTGCAAAGAAAATTATGCAAATATTAGCATGACTCAGCAAATTTTCAAAGAAAATGGATTGTTTTGATATTAGGAACATGAGCTTATTGTTCTAGGTCAATTCAAACAAGATTAAAAATATGGATGTAATTAAAAACATGTTTTTGAAAAATAATAATTCATGTATCAGAATTGAAAGTAAGAGGCTAAACCAAATTTCCACTATTAATTAAGCATTAGTAATAAATTCATGAGACACCAAGCTGTCAACTTTGTTCAAAAGGTTACCAATGGAAGTAACAGAAAATTTTGATTTCCTAAATTCAACTCCATAAATTCTGGGAAATTATTTCTGTTACAGTTAAAATCAAATTAGAGTAAGATTTGTGTTTGATATATGCACAGAAGGGGAAATAGTGTGATGAAGCATTTTATTTCTTAGGAAAAAACTATGAACGGGTATTTATAATGAATTTTTTGATGTCCATTTATTTACGGATATTTATGCATAAGTCAGTTGAGAGTTAGTTGGTACATCGCTCTGAGACTGGAGCTTTCCCTTTACTCGTCTTTGTTCTTTTGGATTTGCGCGACTTAATGTTTCGCTGATATTTTATGAAATTTTAATCCATTTATTAAGGTGCCAGTGATGTTTTTTGGACATCATATGTTATTTGATTTGTGTGGACATTCTAAATAAAGTTAAGTATTTCAACCCATCAATTCCAAATTAAAATCCATATATTATTTTTTACTTTTTTTGCTCGTCTCGTTTATTATCTGGTTAGCGGTTAATATAATTAAAAACTTGCGCATTTATCGATTTGATTTCATCTTTCTATGTTGTTTAGTTAAACAAACATGCCATTTACTTTCGGTTCATATTTTAAGTACAAAATAAACCTTTTAAAGCCAATTTCAAGATATGATTTTATTAAATGTTTAAATGGCATTAGGAAAGTTTGAGTGGATGTAAATAGTTCAATTACGATCGATGCCATGATTTTCTCCTTCTACGAGCATCATACACTAGGTAGAATAATTGTAGACTGGTAGAATATATTGCAGACTGGTTTCAATTAATGGTTTAAACGGTGTTAGTAATGTTTGAGTGAATGCGTTTATTTTAGAATCCTAACATGTTAAAACAACATAAAATTGGTTTCTTTATTTTGAACGTGATCTGGCCTGGAATACAACCGCTATTAGTTAGTTATTAAACTTTGAGTCTGTTAAATAAGCCAACGACGTAGAATATATTGCAGACTTGTTGGGTTTCATTGAGATGGACGTTCAATGCCTATTGATATTGATGTCCAAATCTCCTTCCTTTACCATCGGAAGGTAAAATGGATACCGCAGCAGTTCTGGTTTATGTATGCATGAAGACTGAAAATGCATTTATGTGTTTTTTTAGGGCTTGGTGGTGGTGTATATGAAGACTGAAAAAAGGCATTACTTGTTTTGCTCTAATGTCAAATGGTATGTCCTAAAACTCAACTGGCTCTTTATTGTTATTACATTCTTGCGGAACTAGCCATGTAGTGTCAGTCAAACCATGTAGAAACCTTTGTTATTGAACCAAGTTTAGGATTTCAGTGGCTAAATCACGCTCCAAATGTATACTTGCAACTTTAGTAAATAAGTGTCACTTATTTAAGTCCATTATTATGCAAAACATGTTAAATTATGAGTCACTAGGAATTTTAGTACATTGTGTAGTAAATATATCATCAGCTTAGTCTCTTCTTTATGGGCCAGACGTGTAAAGAATTTACAACTTCAAAGGGACAGCTCATGTAGCATACCTATTTCAATACGTGTAAAGAATTTGCAAATGGGTCTTGCACTTATCCTATATTAAAGAAGATGGTAACTAGTCTATTATTTGTTTGGAAATAGCTCGAATATTTCCAATTGCTAGTTGTTGATCTCAAGTGAGTGATTCCTTATGAGGATTCTATGAGTTCTTGCTGTTAGCTCAACATACATGATAAACTGTGATGTCGCATATCTATAGTGTCAATCTATTGTTTGTCGCATATACATTTTGAACAAAGAAGGTAGTAACTTCTTGCTGTTAGCTCAATAATAATTTTGAACAAAGCTTAGCCTGATCGCGCATAGACGTTGCCATTTTGGAAAAATGGATTTATCCCCAAAAAAATTGTACTAGATATGAACTTGTTGGCAATAGCAGTAATATTACACTATACTAGTAATATAACACTGTAGTACGATTCATTTCCTCGCAGAATATGTTTAGAATTTGGAAGATGTGGAATTGTGAATAAATGAATTCAAGTGTATTTTTTGTTTGAATTTCCTGGCATAATATGTTTATCATGCTGAAATGTTTGTGTCAGATATTTTATCTTTTTATGTTGAATAATGTGCAATAATTCAATTTTATCATGCTGAAAATATACATCGCTGATTATATCTTTGTTACTTCATTTCAGGTTCTTGTTTTGGATTGAAGTTGTTGCATAGAAGGACAATATTATCTATAGATTACATTGATTGCTACATAATTATGTTGGTGAACTATATTATATCTTAGTGATTGTACTTGAAAACGTTCTATTTCAGGTTCTTGTTTTGAAACATATTATTGTTTTATATGGATTATGGAAACATTAATTAACTGAAATTAATATATATGTTCAATTTGTATTTCATTTAGTTGTATTTTAAATGATTATGCAATTACCAGCAACTTGTCAACTATATATATATATATATATATATATGTGTGTGTGTGTGTGTGTGTGTGTGTGTGTGTGTGTGTGTGTTGGGCAATACAAATTAAAAATTTCAAAAATGATTTTTACACATCACCTAAAATAAAGTTTGATGCAAAAAGGGTAAATTTTTTGCATCGGATTTTTTAAACAACCAGTGCAAAATTTCAGATTTTACTAAGCGAAAAAGATATTTTTTCGTCGACTGTTTTTGAAATGCAAT
Organism: Allium sativum; assembly: GCA_030737875.1. Lineage (NCBI taxonomy): Eukaryota > Viridiplantae > Streptophyta > Magnoliopsida > Asparagales > Amaryllidaceae > Allium > Allium sativum. The sequence continues at coordinate 650,431,593 of CM060923.1, forward strand.
GAAAAAAAGTTATATCTTGCGTTGGTTTATTTTAAACGGTCAATGCAAATAAATGGTTTTGCATTGGTTTCGTAACCGATGCAACATGAAAATGTTTTTTGCATTGTCTGCAATTGCATCGGCTGTTGAACCAATGCAATTGCATCGGCTGTTGAACCGATGCAATATGGGGGTAAATAACCGATGCAATATGGGGGTAAATAACCGATGCAATTGGTCTGTTTCGTATGCGTGAACGGAGGTGCGGGTTGTTACATAATATATTGACCTTTGTATTTTATCCTCCTTGCGTACCAGGGTTGAACTAATAGCAAGAGATGACGCTGCCAAATATACAAACAAATCTTCATGGTCCACCAACTTAGACAACATTGGAGGTTACTCTAAAAGATCCAACAGGTTTTGGAAGGCATCTATACAATTTGGGGTCCACTCAAAATTGTGTTTTCCACGTTTTATCAAGTTGAAGAAAGGAACGCATTTGTCTATGGCCTTAGAAATAAACCTACTTATGTCACTACCTTCCCTGCTAAGCTTTGGGCATCTTTAATCTTTCGTGGCTCTTTAATATTTCTGATTGTTGTGATCTGATCAGGATTAATTTCAATTCTGCGAGGGCTGACTATGAAGCCGAGTAATTTCCCTAATGCTACCCCAAATGAGTACTTCAGCTTCCCATATCGTCGGAGTATACCGAAAATTTCCGCTAGATCCGTCGTGTGGTCAGATGATCGCCTGGATTTCACGAGCATGTCATCCACATAACTTCCATCGTCTTCCCTATTTGATTATAAAACATTCGATTCACCAGTCATTGGTATGTTGCTCTAGCATTCTTCAATCTGAAGGGCATCACCACATAGCAACACAATCCCAAATCTGTGATTAAACTTGTATGCTCCTGGCCTGGTACATGCATGGGAATCTGATTGTAACCTGAATATGCATCTATAAAAGAGAGAAATTCATGTCTCGCCATTGAGTTCCCAAATTGGTCAATCTTGGCAATGGGAAGCTATCCTTCGGGCATGCCTTATTTAGATCTGAAAAGTCAACACACGTGCACTGATTCCTGTTAGCTTTTTTGACTAGGACAGTGTAACACCCCACCTCCGCTAGGGTCACTCCCAAAGGGAATGCCCTTGTTTTGGAGGGGTATTATCTAGTAAACAGGCACAGAGATAACACAAGACAGAACATAGATAAAATAGAGTATATAAGGCAGCGGATATAAACTTTAAAACCAAATCTCATTACTGAAAAATAGAGTCAAAACCTCTTACATCAAAATGCCAAGTCATTATTTCATTACATCAAGTTCTAAAGAAGCAAAGAACTTAAAACAACATAAGTAACATATTATTCCCCAAAAAGTGCATGAGTGCAGCCATAGCATAGCTCAAGACCAAACCGTACATGAGCTGTCAGAAAGCAAGCAAAGTCCAAGCTAAGAGCTAGAGTTTCCTCCCTAAGAACCTAGGGGGAACGAAAGACAAAGAGGCGAAAGAAAACGGGTCAATCAAAAAGACTGGTAAGCCCTAGTGACTATCAGCATAGAAACTAGTAAAGTTAACAAGACATGAATAAACTGGAATTAAACATAGAAATGATGATAAGTCTGACATGATAACTAAGCTAACAAGATAACTCAAGTCTAACATTGCGTATTCAAGGTTCGCCATACCAACTATACTGGTATACTAACCCCGTGTCAACTATAAATCAAGAAATAATCCCTTGGCCCAATATCGTGAAGTGACCCAATTCGGGGTCCAACGGTATGATCTAATCGATCGGCTACATACAAGTCTAGCTCGTCGTGTGTTTGTTTCATACGGCCCTATCACGAATGTAGTCACCTGTGCTAGGTCCACCATAGGGTGTATCAAGCCCTAGGGTGCCAACCACCGACACGAATCAAGAATGCACAGATAATTCTACTGATGCCCAATGCCTTCTTTTTCAACTCCGGACTAAGTGCACGACCCTAGTCCGCCTGAACCTACAATGGCACACCAACTCAGCCGTCGTTCTGGTCGCTTACAATCAGCCCAGAAATCGTGCCCCACCCTGCCTAGTCCCAGGGTACCGTGATACATCTAGTGGGTTAATGCTGAAAAGGACCGCGTAACTAGGGTTTCGTTTAGCAGGTTAAGTTGTGATTTAAAATCGAGACTTAACCCCATCTACGTGTCATGTCAAATTGACTAAGTGTGTCGTTCTAGTTCAAGACTTAGTCCTACGAATCATGTGTCAGGTTGGTTAAGTGTGTTCAAGCGGTTCATGACTTAACCCTATCAAATCAACGTGTCAAATTGGTTAGGGTGCGTTTTTTAGAGATCCCTATTAAGTTTCAAAATATAAAAAAAAACCCGGTCATAAACTTATTGTAAATTAGGTCCCTATTTTTTGAAAAGTAATAAAAAAATCACGTAAATTCGTATTTAAATAAAACATGTAAACACTAAAAAATTCAGAACAAAAAACCATCAACGAAGGCGTCAAAAATCAAAAAAACAAAAAAAAAAAACGAAATTTCCAGTTAAATGCATAATAGTATGCACATATATCACTTTCCTGCATACATCCGTGCATATTTTTCACTACATACATCTTCGTTGATTTTTATTCATGCAAATAAATGCATACATGTGCGCAAAAATTTCAAATACTTGCATACATTTGTGCAGGTTTATTTTCAGATTTTAATCTGAAAACAGCTTACAGAAAAGTTGCATACATATATGCAATTATCAGTAATAATTGCATAAATGTATGCAACTATTTTTTTTCGATTTCCGTAGATTCCTGACATTATTTCCATATTTTAGAAATTTTTTTTTTATGAATGTACGCACATTTTTTTTTTAAAAAACACTAAAAGGCGGAAAAAATAAAATAGGGGGCGGGTTTAAAAATTTTCAGAACTTTGTTTTTTTTTATAAATTAGGTCCCTACTTTTTATCCTATAAAAATGTTGCACACATGTGTGCATTTTTTTGAGAAATTTGCACATTTGGATGCAAATAAAAATGAACTGAAAAATTATGTTAAATCTATCCGCAGGAAGAACTGCAATAATTGCATATATGCATGCAATAAAATCAAAAAGGTGCATAATATTATGCATTTAACTGCAGTTTTTTTTTTTTTTTCTGTTTTCTTCCTTCTGACATTATTTTTGTTGTTTTTTGAACTGAATTTTTTTTATAATGCGTAATATATTTTATTACTAATTTACGAATTTTTTTTGTTTTTTTTTAAATATTATTTTATAAGTTTTGAAAACAGGGACCTAATTTACAATAAGTTTATGACCGGATGTGAGCCTAATTAAGTTTCAAAATAGGGACGTGAGCCTAATATTCACAATTGGTTAAGTGTATTCAAGTGGTCCATGACTTAACCCTATCCAGTGGTATTAATTTACTTAATGCACCCCTAACCTCTCACATTAGACTTGATTATGGTTACTGGATGTGCCGGGCGGGTCCGGGCCGTTTTACACCATAACCTAGTCTAACCTCGGGTTTCAAGTGCGATATGACCAACTACTCACATTGTGTCCTATTGTTTGCAGTTACTGGATTCGCCGGGCGGTTCCGGGCAGATTTATACTACAAACTCAACCTAACCTCGAGTTGGCCACGTTCGAGTCATCTAAGTGTCATGTCCCAAATTCATATTTTCAAGTATAATTTCATGTCAAGTTCATGTTCCTATCCAAGCTCAAGTTATAACGATATTCATGTTTTCAAGTTCATACTAAATTCAGGTTTTCCTAAACTACCCAAATCGCATCCCCAACGCTCGTGAATTCGAATCAAGGCAATAGATGTAACTAGGGAATAACATAACAAGGATCGGTATAAAGTGGCAAAGGTGATTTCAAGGCAAGCATGGTGTAACTTGAGATATGATCATAACATCACTGGCATATGAAATAGGGTGATAAACATAGCAATAAATGACATAAGACGATAATCCTAAACTTGTGACTAGCAATAGTTTCAACATCACAACATCACAGTCATGTTAAAATAATGATAGGGTTTAGGTTATGACATGAACATGCCCCTAAATCATGTTCTTATCAGTATTCCACAAATCAAGGTTCAATACGAATGGTACTAGGTTCAAGGTGAATAGATCTAGGGTGAACAAGAGTAGATCTAAAATAATAGATCAAAAAGGAATAGTCATAGATCAAAGATATACAAGAGTAGGTCTCAAGTAGTTATCATGTTTATGTTCAACTTCAATTTACACATGTCCATATTAAGTTTAGAGTTTAGATCTAAGAGTAACTGAGGCTTACAGATCGTGGTTTTTGAGAACTAAGAACAGAAATTGTCGTAGGATCGTTGTTGAGATGTTGATCTATTCCGTTGAATTGTTGTAGAAACGTTGGCCTTCGATTTGGATCTAGTTTGAATGTTTAAGCTTCAAGTTGGAGGCGGCGGCCATGGTTCAAGAGGAGACTTAGCAGCATAATGGTGTTAGAAAGATTTGTTGTGGATTAGCCTAGGTCTTAGGGTGTTTTTATAGTTGCAACAACTAGTTTTAGGCCATTGGATAAACCCTAGAATCGATCTGAACCGCCAAAAATCATCACAGGCCCTCAAACAAGCCAACAGGGTCAAGCAGGAGCAACCGGGCCCAAACCAGGTTCGGGGACCAGGTCGACACCCAAGTCGATTGCGCAGTCGACCGGGTCCTGGGGGTGTCGACTGCCCAGTCGACTCCCCAGTCGACCTGGGGTGCTGGGCGGGAAATTTCCCGCCCAGTCTGTGTGGGTTTTGAAATTCGAATTTGAACTCGAATTCAAACTGTTTTGAACTCTAAAAATTTCTGAAACTTTGGGGAGCCATAACTTGGTCATACGGACTCCGATTTTCGAAAACTCGGACTCGATTTCATGCAGAATTCCGAGACAAATGCAATGGCGCAACCTGTTTCCCTTGGTTCTTATTTTAAAATTTAATTCTGCCTAGATTTATGGTTATAACACGTTATCAAAATACGGGTTGTTACATTCTCCCCTCCTTAAAGGATTTCGTCCCCGAAATCTCTAACCTAGGAAGAACGTATCCTACCATCCATCATCCATCTACTCAAAACATCATCCACAAGAAAACACTGTCCTTAAGAGATTTCTAATGCTGTACGAACATATGCAAAAAGTGTGTGTATATATTCCTTATCTAATGCAAATGATCAGGCCTGATTGATCTTTCTAATGCAAAATATGTTTAGTGTCATGAATCCAACATGTATGCAAACAAATCGTAGTCACGTAAGCACTATATGTGTGCACAAACATTCATCCATATGCAACATTCATATGATAAAACATTCAATTTCATCCATAAATAAGTATAAACACTAATGCATATGCAATATGAAAATGTGTCTGAGCCAATCTAGTGCTTAATGTGTGTTATGCAACCACGTGTAATCACTTACAACCATTCGCAAACATCAAGCATAACATGTTTCAAATACATGTTTACATTCATAGGATTCTACCTAAGGTTCTCAAGACAGGATCGAAAGGATATACAAGATAAAACAGAGTATCTAGGGAAAAGAAGTTAAAGATGTAACCCTAGAAGGTCCTTCTTGCGGGGCTTGCCCTTGCTTCTTAGGGCAGTTCTTGCTGATGTGTCCAGTTTCATCGGATTGAAAGCATGCTCCTATCTTCATCTTCTTCTTCCTACAGTGTTGGACTATATGCCCGTCAATACCACAGAAGTTGCATTTTCTTTTCTCACGTGACTTGTCATTCTTGTTGTTGCTGTTCTTTCGTCCTTTCTCGGAGTCTACCTTCTTGTCTTGAGACTCATTCGCCTTGACCTTCTTCTTGCCATTCTCGTCTTCTTCATGAAGTAGGCCCATATTCACCAAGCTTTCAAAGGTCGCCCCCATGGGTACATGAGTCATGGGCATAGTGTGGAGTGGCTCGCTCAATCCTCGAGCAAAGCGTAGAGCCTTCTTCTCAGCCGTGTTGACTAAGTCCAAACCAAACAGAGCGAGCTGATTAAACTTATTCACGTATTCCCTAACTGACATGTCCCCTTGCTTGAGTGCCAGGAACATCTCCATTTGAAGGCTCACTTCTGCGGATGATAAAAACTTAAGCCCAAACCTCTGTCTAAAGTCTTCCCACGTCTTAATTGGCCTGGTAGCGTTGGTGACTTCCCACCAAAATGCAGCTTCCTCTTTCAACAACCATGTTGCCAACTGAACTTTCCTATGATCCTCCATATCGAAAATAACAAACAAGTCTTCAGTCTCTTTTAGCCAGTTTCGCGCCTCAATGAAGGTTTCAGTTCCAACGAAGTTCTTGCCGCCCATTCCTATAAAGTCCTTGCATATTTTGGCGAAGGCGGTACCCGGAGGAGGAGGAGGAGGAGGAACCGTGGCCACCGGGGGAGGAGGAGGAGGGATATCTACCGGGCCCGCGCCGTTGGACCTAGCTTCTAAGTATCTTCGGAACCAGCCAGGTATGGGTACTCCCTCAGGAAGGTTAAGATCAGATATGCTGAAAAGCGAAAAGGAAAAAGATTCAAACGAGGAAACAAAGGAAAGTGCTAATGGCTTTTGGGGAATAGCCTTTTCTTAAAAATAAAACTTTTCCTGAAAAATGCTTCTTTATAAACGGTTTTTAAAATAGTTTCAGAAGGTTTTTTAAAAATTTTCCCAATCTGGTAACCTTCTGCTCTGATACCAAATGTAACACCCCACCTCCGCTAGGGTCACTCACAAAGGGAATGCCCTAGTTTTGGAGGGGTATTATCTAGTAAACAGGCACAGAGATAACACAAGACAGAACGTAGATAAAATAGAGAATATAAAGCAGCGGATATAAACTTTAAAACCAAATCTCATTACTGAAAAATAGAGTCAAAACCTCTTATATCAAAATGCCAAGTCATTATTTCATTACATCAAGTTCTAAAGAAGCAAAGCACTTAAAACAACATAAGTAAAATATTATTCCCCAAAAAGTGCATGAGTGCAGCCATAGCATAGCTCAAGACCAAACCGTACATGAGCTGTCAGAAAGCAAGCAAAGTCCAAGCTAAAAGCTAGAGTTTCCTCCCTGAGAACCTGGGGGGGGTAAGCGAAAGACAAAGAGGCGAAAGAAAACGGGTCAGTCAAAAAGACTGGTAAGCCCTAGTGACTATCAGCATAGAAACTAGTAAATTTAACAAGACATGAATAAACTGGAATTAAACATAGGAGTGATGATAAGTCTGACATGATAACTAAGCTAACAAGATAACTCAAGTCTAACATTGCGTATTCAAGGTTCGCCATACCAACTATACTGGTATACTAATCCCGTGTCAACTATAAATCAAGAAATAATCCCTTGGCCCAATATCGTGAAGTGACCCAATTCGGGGTCCAACGGTATGATCTAATCGATCGGCTCCCTACAAGTCTAGCTCGTCGTGTGTCTGTGTCATACGGCACTATCACGAATGTAGTCACCTGTGTTAGGTCCACCATAGGGTGTATCAAGCCCTAGGGTGCCAACCACCGACACGAATCAAGAATGCACAGATAATTCTACTGATGCCCAATGCCTTCTTTTTCAACTCCGGACTAAGTGCACGACCCTAGTCCGCCTGAACCTACAATGGCACACCAACTCAGCCGTCGTTCTGGTCGCTTACAATCAGCCCAGAAATCATGCCCCACCCTGCCTAGTCCCACGGTACCGTGATACATCTAGTGGGTTAATGCTGAAAAGGACCGCGTAACTAGGGTTTCGTTCAGCAGGTTATGTTGTCATTTAAAATCGAGACTTAACCCCATCTACGTGTCATGTCAAATTGACTAAGTGTGTCGTTCTAGTTCAAGACTTAGTCCTACGAATCATGTGTCAGGTTGGATAAGTGTGTTCAAGCGGTTCATGTCTTAACCCTATCAAATCAACGTGTCAAATTGGTTAAGTATATTCAAGTGGTCCATGACTTAACCCTATCCAGTGGCATTAATTTACTTAATGCACCTCTAACCTCTCACATTAGACTTGGTTATGGTTACTGGATGTGCCAGGCGGGTTCGGGCAGTTTTACACCATAACCTAGTCTAACCTCGGGTTTCGAGTGCGATATGACCAACTACTCACATTGGGTCCTATTGTTTGCAGTTACTGGATTCGCCAGGCGGTTCCGGGCAGATTTATACTACAAACTTAGCCCAACCTCGAGTTGGCCACGTTCAAGTTATCTAAGTGTCATGTCCCAAATTCATATTTTCAATTATAATTTCATGTCAAGTTCATGTTCCTATCCAAGCTCAAGTTATAACGATATTCAAGTTTTCAAGTTCATACTAAATTCAGGTTTTCCTAAACTACCCAAATCGCATCCCCAACGCTCGTGAATTCGAATCAAGGCAATAGATGTAACTAGGGAATAACATAACAAGGATGGGTATAAAGTGGCAAAGGTGAGTTCAAGGCAAGCATGATGTAACTTGAGATATGATCATAACATCACTGGCATATGAAATAGGGTGATAAACATAGCAATAAATGACATAAGATGATAATCTTAAACTTGTGACTAGCAATAGTTTCAACATCACAGGCATGTTAAAATAATGATAGGGTTTAGGTTATGACATGAACAGGCCCCTAAATCAAGTTCTTATCAGTATTCCACAAATCAAGGTTCAATATGAACAGTACTAGGTTCAAGGTGAATAGATCTAGGGTGAACAAGAGTAGATCTAAAATAATAGATCAAAAAGGAATAGTCATAGATCAAAGATATACAAGAGTAGGTCTCTAGTAGTTATCATGTTTATGTTCAACTTCAATTTACACATGTCCATATTAAGTTTAGAGTTTAGATCTTAGAATAACTGGGGCTTACAGATCGTGGTTTTAGAGAACTAAGAACAGAAATTGTCGTAGGATCGTTGTTGAGATGTTGATCTATTCCCTTGAATTGTTGTAGAAACGTTGGCCTTCGATTTGGATCTAGTTTGAATGTTTAAGCTTCAAGTTGGAGGCGGCGGCCATGGTTCAAGAGGAGACTTAGCAGCATAATGGTGTTAGAAATATTTGTTGTGGATTAGCCTAAGTCATATGGTGTTTTTATAGTTGCAACAAATAGTTTTAGGCTATAGGATAAACCCTAGAATCGATCTGAACCGCCAAAAATCGTCACAGGCCCTCAAACAAGCCAACAGGGTCAAGCAGGAGCAACCAGGCCCAAACCAGGTTCGAGGACCAGGTCGACACCCAAGTCGACTGCGCAGTCGACCTGGTCCTGGGGGTGTCGACTGCCAAGTCGACTCCCCAGTAGACCTGGTGTGCTGGGCGGGAAATTTCCCGCCCAGTCTGTCTGGGTTTTGAAATTCGAATTTGAACTCGAATTCGAACTGTTTTGAACTCTGAAAATTTATGAAACTTTGGGGAGCCATAACTTGGTCATACGGACTCTGATTTTCGAAAACTCGGACTCGGTTTCATGCAGAATTCCGAGGCGAACACAATGGCGCAACCCGTTTCCCTTGGTTCTTATTTTAAAATTTAATTCTTCCTAGATTTATGGTTATAACACGTTATCAAAATACGGGTTGTTACAGATAGGGTTTGATATCCAATCAGGATATGTCAAGTCTTTGATGAACCCGTTATCTCTCAACTTCTCCACTTCTTCTTTCAAGGCAATGACCTCTTTGGGCCCAGAATACGCCTTTTTTGTTTCATAGGAGGATTCTTTTGTTTTATGCTTAGTGAATGGCTCATAATTGAAGGAGAAATCCCACACATATCAGCGTGGGTCCAGGCGAACACATCCAAGATTGCTTTCAAAAAGTCTGCTAATTCCCTCATCCGGAGTGGGTCCAAGTGAGATCCGATTTTTAAGACCTTTGTCGGGTCGTTGTTATTGATCGGAATATCCATAGTTGCTTTGTTATGCGTCGCCTTCCTGCATCACGGTTCTTCATCATCTCTAGAATCGACGTCTTCGGGTTGGTCGTCAGGTGACTCCCTAAGCGATGTCCTCTTTAATTTTTATGCTGAGCCCTCCTCAACAGGAGGGGATGCATTCTTAGGCTCTATGTCTTTTCCATTGTGTAGCATTTTTAATTCTACTATATAACAAGCTCTTCAAATGAATTAGTCAACACAAACCATTCTCACTTCAGCTTCGATCGGGAACTTCATTAGTAGGCAACAGGGTGCAATATAGGCTTTGAACTCTGCAAGGTCTGGTTGGCCTAAAAAGGTGTTGTAGGGTGAATCAATGTCCATAATCACGAACGGGCGGATCCTTACTCTTCGACGATCTCCCTCCGCCAACTTTACATATAAATCCGCCATACCAATTGGAGCCATTGACAATCCATTAAAACCAAGTATCCAGCCTCCACATGGCTTTAAATCAATCATTTCTAACTTCATTTGGTCAAATTCTTTTTTGAACAAAATATTGACAAAAATCCTGCAATCCACGAGGACTTTCCGTACTAATGTAGGTCCGACGGTACTATTTATCACCAATGTTATCTTTTGTTGCTTCACGGGAGCAGTGTATTCAAGATTGCTACACTCACCCACTTCTAGGTTCTTAGCGGCGTTAATGTAACACCTACATCCGTTAGTGTCACTCACAAAGGGAATGCACTAAGTTCTGTGAAGTATTATAGGTAAAAGATGCAGATAAATTACAAGACAGATAAATAAAGCAGCGGAAAAGTGAATAAAACTTTATTTCATTTATAAACAGCTTGTACAAAGATTGTTTTCCAACAACAAAGTATCTATCTTGTTTAACGAAATAAAGAAGCATAAATATACAATGATATTACCCAATAAAACATTAGCCAGCCATAGCGGTGGGAAAGAGAGTCCAAAGCAGCACATCAAATAGTCTTCAAGCTTGGAAAGAGTAACAGGTCCATACAAATCTGAGCTATTCCCTCCCTGACTACCTTGGGGGGAAACAGAAGAAAAGAAGACGAAAGAAAACATAGAGTCAGACATAAAGCCTGGTAAGTCTAGTGGTGCTTCGGTATATGAATAAGGAAAAGGACGTGGCAGGCATAAACTGAAAATGGGAAAATACCATAAACTAAGACAAAGCGGTTTAGAATCGAAATTACTATCGCACCCCATACTAATCTCTGCACCACCTAACTAGTATCCCAACTAGTAATCTGTATAAAATGATAACGTTATCCTAGTCCCTGTAATTGTGGTTGCCTTCAGGCGCACATCTATTATCTATTACCTAGATCTAATCTAGGGTTTTCTATCGATAGTTTCCTAGATTCAACTAGGGTTTATGCGACTTATCTAATACTTCACGGATTTAGGATTTATGCCACCTAGGTCCAACTAGGGATTAGACTACCTGTCGAACAATGCCCCTAGTCTAGGACACACTACCTAGAGTGGTATATGTTCCTAGACTTTCCCCACGTATGTGTCGCGAATCGTTTATCGCTGTCTAGATGCACATGTCCTGAAATGTGCGACCCGAGTCCCGTGGCAGGGCTAAATCAAGAAATTACGGAACTCGGTCGGGAACTTTAGGTTATCTTCCGATGCAGATGCTAAGGTCTGTTTTTCTACCAGTGGTTACGGTCCAACGTGACCCCTCCTTTACAAAAGAACTAATAAAAGGCAATCCAAGAAAATCAAGCACGAGAACTATACTCCTGCCACCTATGCCCTACTTTCCTATTGGCCAGCCTCACCCATAACTAGATAGCAAGTATATAGTCTGTTGGGAGTTCTCTACCTTTCCGCATGCGTACTACGATTGACTCAAGATGGTAGGTAGACGACGGGTTGCTATCACCGGGCCATTTGTCCCGCCGAATCACGCTGGTCCATCGTAGTCTTTAGGTTGCCTCATATTGCAACCCAGGCATACCCTTGGTTCTTCTAACGCATACCTTAACCTCTGTGAGCCCAGGCGGATCATCTGCAGCCTCACAGAGGGATACCAAGAGTACCCTCATGTCCCCTCGAAGCCGTGGGCTTCGTTCCCCAGTTCGTTGGAGCCTTCTTTAAGATCAGATGGACGTTCGCTCCTTCTCGTGTCGTACTAAGGTTTACTACTTAGTTCCTTTATGTAAGGTTTACTACTTAGTTTCCTGAATCGTCGTTTTCTTAAGGTTTACTACTTAGCCCCTTTTAACTAAGGTTTACTACTTAGTTCTCTTTCTCATCAAGTTGGATTGGTTAAGTGTCATTAGTCGATATAAGTTAACCCATTCATTTGTCATGTTAAACTGGTTAAGTGTTATCAGTAATTCACGTTAACTTAACCTTATCACAAACCAAGTTATATTGGTTAAGTATTTCTTATTACTTAACCCTACCCATTCACCTTGTATTGGTTAAGTGTCCCTTTTAATCTAACCTTGCCCATCTGTTTTAACTAACATGTTATAACAGTTAATTGTTCCCTTAGTTAACTTAACCCTAACATCTATTTAATTAACATGTTCTAATGGTTAAGAATTGTCCCTTCATGTTTCAACTTAACCCTGTTCAATTTATCACACTATGATTGTTAAGTGTTCTAAGTTTACTTAACCCCACCCTCTAGTCCAGCTAACATATTAAATTGGCTAAGTGTATTTACTTAACCTTGCCCACTTATCTAGCTAACGTGTTATAATGGTTAAGTATTCTAAATTTACTTAACCTCACCCACATATCTAATTATCAGGTTATAACGGTTAAGTGTTCTGAATTTACTTAACCTCACCCTCTAGTCTAGTTAATATGTTAAATTGGTTAAGTGTATTAACTTTACTTAACCTCACCTTCTAGTCTAGTTATCAAGTTAAATTTGCTAAGTGTTTTCTTAGTTACTTAGCCCCTACAAGTCTTGTCTTGTTAATATGTTAAGTTGGTTAAGTGTTCAGATTAACTTAACCCTACCAATCCTAACTTAGCTTTAATTGTCTTATTAAAGCACCAACCACTCACATTAGACAGGTATTATTGTGGCTGCCTGTATGCCGGTCGGTTCCGGGCAGTCTTACGCCGCAAATCAGTCTAACCTCGGGTCTTTATTGGGCTCAATGCCTTAACCACCCACATCGGATAGGTATTGTTGTGATTACTGGACAGCTGGGCGGGTCCGGGCAGGTTTACATCACAACTCAATCCAACCTTGGGTTAAGCATGCTCGTATTTTCTAGATTTATACATTTGTCACTTTTCATTTTTGTATGTAAATGTTTATGGCCCAATTATCCAAATTCACTAATTTTGGGTATAACAATTTTTACCGCTTTAAATGTCACTAGTCATTGGCATGTGTCAAACATGCCAATACATGTATTTTATTTGAAATCCAACGTTTGTTTCCCCCGTTTGTACGTACGCAACATTATAACATATGTTGGGCTTAACATTTCAGCCCAACTCGTAAACAAAAAAAGGGGAAGCACAGAATCATGTATTGTTCTAAAATACATTAAAGTGTGTAGCGCATGGACTTGCAACATAGCGTTTTCACTAACATAGATTGTGGGTCATGCGAACTTGCATTCAATAAGCATATAACTAAATTGGTGTCACATGAAATGGCGTACTTTTATACTTGTTTAAACATGGTTTTATACACATATAACTAGGCATAATGTCAAAACCCAAACTAGCATAAAAATGTCCACTTTTTGACATAACACAAAGGTGTAAACTAACTTTACATCAAGTAGCCTATTTCAACATGAAACTAGTATAATTTGTGTAACCAAAAGGTACTTGCATAAACCCAATTATCACTTGCAAATAAACATAACAATGTATACAACGATTTTGAGTCGTGTAGGCATAAAAGGTTTCATCTTGGAACATGTTTACATGAGTCTCAACTTAGGCATAAAAAGAATGTATGCTAACCATGTTAACGACATAACATAAAGATGTCAATTCTAGTTTTTACTACAAACTTTGCAAGTGATATTTATTTTCGTATACAAATGTCAGTAGGCTCGCATCAACCAATTTATGCCACAAACACCCAATACAAAATATAACATAATCATAGCAATACACAGAATTTACATCACTATTTTACAATAGTAAAACCCCAATTTCAATTACATCGAATCACATCGCAATTTCTATTCATATTTAGAAAACCACTATACTTACAATGGGCGCTGAAACTTGTTTTCTGGTTTCTGTTATTCTGAATTTGCAAAGCTTTCCCTTGGAGTAGAAAACGTTGCGTAGAAATTAGATTAGACTTTTGCTTCTTAAACCGTTGTTCATCTCTTTTCAAGCGGAGGCTCTCCTTAGTTTTCGTCTGACAGTATAGCGGCTCAACTTCTTATTTTTGTGTGAATTTTAGTTGGAGACCTAGGGTGTTTTTATAGAGTTGCAAGCTAATTAGAGCCGTCGATGAAGCCAGGTTCATTCAAAGCCATCCGTTCTAAGGAGAAGCCAATCAAAAGAAGACAACTCAGCCCTAGTGACAAGACATAGCCCAGAAATTCGACCGGAACACAGACCTGACCAGGTCGACAGGGGAGGTTGACCCTATGGTCGACCTGGGTCAACGAGGTCGACCCTATGGTCGACCTGGGTCAACCAGGTCGACCCTGTGGTCGACCCTATGGTCAACCTGGGCCCTGGGCAGGAATTTTCCTGCCCAGCCCGGGTCTGTTTCTATTTTTGAATTTTAAATCCGATTTTCGAGCTGTTTGAATTTTAAATAAATTCTTAAACTTTCGGAGGTCATATCTCCTTCGTACAGAGTCCGATTTACACAAACTCGGACTCTATCTTAAACAGAATTTCGAGACGAACGCAATGGCATAATCCGTTTCCCTTAATTCTCCTTCTAAAATTTAATTATACTTTAAATTTGTGAAACTTAATGTTACAGAACTACGGGGTGTTACATTCTCCCCCTCTTAAAAGGATTTCGTCCCCGAAATCTTCAAGTTAGGAAGAATGTGTCCTACAATCCAATCACCCATCTACTCAACCATTAAATCGCAGGCATTCATTATCCTTAAAAATATTTCTAATGCTTTCATGTTCATATGCATAGTGTGTGTATATGTCTTTATCTAATGCAAAATCAGGCGGTCTACTGATTCAGTTGACCTCCTTAATGCGGATTATGTCAGTGCCATGCATCCAATCATGTATGCAAACATCCCTAGTTATGTAAATACTACATGTGTGCATAGTCATTCATCCATATGCAACATCCATATGATAACATACCAAGTTAAATCCGTTAAGCAAATACATATATGCGAATGCAATATGAAAGTGACTGAGTCGTTCTAGCGCCTATGGTGTGTATATGCATCCACGAGCAACCATTTGCAATCATCAATCATAACATGTTTCAAATACATGTTTACATCCACTGGCTTCTATCTAAGGATCGATGATACGTCCTAGGGGATATACCTTAAAGGCTAGAAAGTATGTATAAAATTCTTAGAAAAAGAGATCAAGGATGTACCGTTAGGAAAAAGGGTATGATGCGTGTATCTAGTCTTCAGTCTCCTAAGTCGCATCTTCTTCGGCTTCACTATTCTGTACCTTATCTAATTAATCTTCACGATTGAGAAGTTTCTTGACCTCCATTTCCAAAACTGTCATCGATCGGATAGCTGGTTTTTCATTGTCAACTGGATATATGCGGAAGTCCATCCCGCGTTTTAGGGGTAAACCCCTAACTTAATCAAAACATCTGCGTACTCATGGATTATTCTAACGGATTGCAAACCATCGATAGATGTACCAAGTGGTTCTAGGTAGCTAGGCCTAACTGATCCTTTAGGATCGCATGAAATCTCGATGGTATTTCCAAGGAAAATCAAAAGTCTAACTACCTTTCTTTCAGAATTACCAACCAACCAACCCATGCCTAGAATCAACGCATAGCCCATGGAACCAAAAACATAAGCATTACGCTTAAACTCAACACTTAATATAGTTATTCTCAAATCCTTATAAACCAAAGATAAACGGTCCGAACCACCAATTGGATTTTGAGACGCTAATGGGATCTTCTACTATACAAGTGCTAAGGTGCAGAGACTCAACTATGGAAGTAGATATGAACAAACGCGGAGTGCTAAGATCAAAAGATTACTAACTGGTTGATCAAAAGCTAAACTTTTCCAACAAAGACTTTTACTATCTCTCTCTCAGGTATGCTGGTGTTGAGAGCACATACTAGTCCTTCTAAGAATCATGTCCCTCGTTCTTGCCCTTTGTCCCTATAATACCATAGCAAAGATACTTCCTCTCAGCTTAGGTTTTACATTTCCTTCCTCCCTCGTGAGTCAAGTCCATATCCATGAATTTCTCATCCTCTTACTTGTGTAATATGTTGATAGGTCCCTCGAAAGCTGCCACCACCGCATAGAAAACCCTACAAAGCTTGAAAGAAAACTAGCCGCAGGTGAAACTACTATGGCTATAGATGGAAGTCGGGCGCTTCTTTGCCCTTCGATAGGTATCGTAGTCTTATCAAGCCTACGGAACCGTGCCGCAATGAGGTTACCTCCCAGAAAGCCAGGAGCCCCGAAGACTTAAGAAAGAAGGGGATAAGAATTCAAACAGAGGATCAGAAGATAGTGCATATGGCTTTGGGGAATATGCTTTTAAAACAAAACTTTTCTTTTGAAAATGCTTCTTTTAAAACCGTTTGAAAATAATTTTTCAAATGTTTTATCTGATCTGGTAACTTTTAGCTCTAATACGACGTGTAACACCCCACATCCATTAGTGTCACTCACAAAGGGAATGCACTAAGTTCTGTGAAGTATTATAGGTAAAAGATGCAGATAAATTACAAGACAGATAAGTAAAGCAGTGGAAAAGTGAATAAAACTTTATTTCATTTATAAACAGCCTGTACAAAGATTGTTTTCCAACAACAAAGTATCTATCTTGTTTAACAAAATAAAGAAGCATAAATATACAATGATATTCCCCAATAAAACATTAGCCAGACATAGCGGTGGGAAAGAGAGTCCAAAGCAGCACATCAAAGAGTCTTCAAGCTTGGAAAGAGTAACAGGTCCATACAAATCTGAGTTATTCCCTCCCTGACTACCTGGGGGGGAAACAGAAGAAAAGAAGACGAAAGAAAACATAGAGTCAGGCATAAAGCCTGGTAAGTCTAGTGGTGCTTTGGTATATGAATAAGGAAAAGGACATGACAGGCATAAACTGAAAATGGGAAAATACCATAAATTAAGGCAAAGTGGTTTAGAATCGAAATTACTATCGCACCCCATACTAATCTCTGCACCACCTAACTAGTATCCTAACTAGTAATATGTATAAAATAATAACGTGATCCTAGTTCCCTGTAATTGTGGTTGCCTTCAGGCGCACATCTATTATCTATTACCTAGATCTAATCTAGGGTTTTCTATCGAGCGTTTCCTAAATTCAACTAGGGTTTATGCGACTTATCTAATACTTCTCGGATTCAGGATTTATGCCACCTAGGTCCAACAAGGGATTATGCTACCTATCGAACGATGCCCCTAGTCTAGGACACACTACCTAGAGTGGTATATGTTCCTAGACTTTCCCCTTTTATGTGTCGCGAATCGTTTATCGCTGTCTAGATGCACATGTCCTGAAATGTGCGACCCGAGTCCCGTTGCAGGGCTAAATCAAGAAATTATGGAACTCGGTCGGGAGCTTTAGGTTATCCGCCGATGCAAATGCTAAGGTCTGTTTTCCAACCAGTGGTTATGGTCCCACGTGACCCCTCCCTCAACTAATGATAGGCAATCCAAGAAAATCAAGCACGAGAACTATACTCCTTCCACCTATTCCCCCACTTTCCTATTGGCCAGCCTCACCCATAACTAGATAGCAAGTATATGGTCTGTTGGGAGTTCTCTGCCTTTCCGCATGTGTACTACGATTGACTCAAGATGGTAGGTAGACGACGGGTCGCTATCACTGGGCCATTTGTCCCGCCGAATCACGCTGGTCCATCCTAGTCTTTAGGTTGCCTCATATTGCAACCAAGGCATACCCTTGGTTCTTCTAACCCGGACCTTAACCTCTGTGATCCCAGGCGGATCATCTGCAGCCTTACAGAGGGATACCAAGAGTAACCTCATGTCCCCTCGAAGCCGCATACTTCGTTCCCCAGTTCGTTGGAGCCTTCTTTAAGATCAGATGGACGTTCGCTCCTTCTCGTACCGTACTAAGGTTTACTACTTAGTTCCTTTAACTAAGGTTTACTACTTAGTTTCCTGAATCGTCGTTTTCTTAACTAAGGTTTACTACTTAGCCCCTTTCAACTAAGGTTTACTACTTAGTTCTCTTTCTCGTCAAGTTGGATTGGTTAAGTGTCATTAGTCGATACAAGTTAACTTAACCCATTCATTTCTCATGTTAAACTGGTTAAGTGTTATCAGTAATTCACGTGGACTTAACCTTATCACAAACTAAGTTATTTTGGTTAAGTATTTCTTATTACTTAACCCTACCCATTCACCTTGTATTGGTTAAGTGTCCCTTTTAACCTAACCTTGCCCATCTGTTTTAACTAACATGTTATAACGGTTACTAATGGTTAAGAATTGTCGCTTCATGTTTCAACTTAACCCTGTTCAATTTATCACACTATGATGGTTAAGTGTTCTAAGTTTACTTAACCCCACCCTCTAGTCCAGCTAACATATTAAATTGCCTGAGTGTATTTACTTAACCTTGCCCACTTATCTAGCTAACGTGTTATAATGGTTAAGTATTCTGAATTTACTTAACCTCACCCACTTATCTAATTATCAGGTTATAACGGTTAAGTGTCCTGAATTTACTTAACCTCACCCTCTAGTCTAGTTAATATGTTAAATTGGTTAAGTGTATTAACTTTACTTAACCTCGCCTTCTAGTCTAGTTAACAAGTTAAATTTGCTAAGTGTTTTCTTAGTTACTTAGCCCCTACAAGTCTTGTCTTTTTAATATGTTAAGTTGGTTAAGTGTTCAGATTAACTTAACCCTACCAATCCTAACTTAGCTTTAATTGTCTTATAAAAGCACCAACCACTCACATTAGACAGGTATTGTTGTGGCTGCCTGTATGCCGGTCGGTTCCGGGCAGTCTTATGCCTCAACTCAGTCTAATCTTGGGTCTTTATTGGGCTCAATGCCTTAACCACCCACATTGGATAGGTATTGTTGTGATTACTGGACAGCCGGGCGGGTCCGGGCGGGTTTACATCACAACTCAATCCAACCTCGGGTTAAGCATGCTCGTATTTTCTAGATTTACACATTTGTCACTTTTCATTTTTGTATGTAAACGTTTATGGCCCAATTATCCAAATTCACTAATTTTGGGTATAACAATTTTTACTGCTTTAAATGTCACTAGTCATTGGCATGTGTCAAACATGCCAATACATGTATTTTATTTTAAACCCAACGTTTGTTTCCCCCGTTTGTACGTACGCAACATTATAACATATGTTGGGCTTAACATTTCAGCCCAACTCGTAAACATAAAAGGGGAAGCACAGAATCATGAATTGTTCTAGAATACATAAAAGTGTGTGGCGCATGGACTTGCAACATAGCGTTTTCACTAACATAGATTGTGGGTCATGCGAACTTGCATTCAATAAGGATATAACTAAATTGGTATCACATAAAATGGCATACTTTTAGATTGTTTAAACATGGATTTATACACATATAACTAGGCATAATGTCAAACACCAAACTAGCATAAAAATGTCCACTTTTTGACATAACGCAAAGGTGTAAACTAACTTTACATCAAGTAGCCTATTTCAACATGAAACTAGTAAAATTTGTGTAACCAAAAGGTACTTGTATAAACCCAATTATCACTTGCAAATAAACATAATAATGTATACAAAGGTTTTGAGGCGTGTAGGCATAAAAGGTTTCATCTTGGAACATGTTTACATGAGTCTCAACTTAGGCCTAAAAAGAATGTATGCTAACCATGTTAACGACATAACATAAAGATGTCAATTCTAGTTTGTACTACAAACTTTGCAAGTGATATTTATTTTCATATACAAATGTCAATAGGCTCGTATCAACCAATTTATGCTACAAACACCCAATACAAAATATGACATAATCAACGCAATACACGGAATTTACATCAATATTTTACAATAGTAAAACCCCAATTTCAATTACATCGAATCACATTGCAATTTCTATTCATATTCAGAAAACCACTATACTTACAATGGGCACTGAAACTTGTTTTCTGGTTTCTGTTATTCTGAATTTGGAAAGCTTTCCCTTGGAGTAGAAAACGTTGCGTAGAAATTAGATTAGACTTTTGTTTCTTGAATCGTTGTTCGTCTCTTTTCAAGCGAAGGCTCTCGTTAGTTTTCTTTTGACAGTATGGCGGCTCAAGTTCTTATTTTTGTGTGAATTTTTGTCGGAGACCTAGGGTGTTTTTATAGAGTAGCAAGCTAATTAGAGCCGTCAATGAAGCCAGGTTTAATCAAAGCCATCCGTTCTAAGGAGAAGCCAATCAAAAGAAGACAACTCAGCCCTAGTGACAAGACCAGGCCCAGAAATTCGATCGGAACACAGACCAGGCCAGCCAGACCTGACCAGGTCGACAGGGGAGGTCGACCCTATGGTCGACCTGGGTCAACCAGGTCGACCCTGTGGTCGACTCTATGGTCGACTTGGGTCAACCAGGTCGACCCTGTGGTCGACCCTATGGTCGTCCTGGGCCCTGGGCAGGAATTTTCCTGCCTGACCGGGTCTGGTCCTACTTTTGAATTTTAAATGTGATTTTCGAGCTGTTTGAATTTTAAATAAATTCTTAAACTTCCGGAGGTCATATCTCCTTCGTACGAAGTCCGATTTACACAAACTCGGACTCTATCTCAAGCAGAATTTCGAGATGAGCGCAATGGCGAAACCCGTTTCCCTTAATTCTTCTTATAAAATTTAATTATACTTTAAAATTGTGAAACTTAATGTTACAAAACTACGGGGTGTTACAGTTAACATACTACCCCTTGGTCTTATTGCTAAATCCAATCGGATGTGGTCCTCCGATAATGGTATTGATGGCTATGCCTTTTCCCACTTGCTGGGCAGTAGGCTTAGAAGTAGGTTGGTTCAGGTTCAGAGTTGCTCCACCTTGCCCACTATCCCAAGGGCAATTCAAATTAGAATTACTCATAATCGTTTACATTCGCAATCCCCAAATCATTGACAAGCGAGCAACAAAACTCAAGCAATTGAAGAATATTTTTTCCATAGTTGAAGATGCAAAACGATTTGGGAAGAAAACCCATGGTCACTATTGGAAAGGAAGAGCCGACATTTTGTAGTCAAAGTGACAAAAGAAAAATAAGTGGACCGACATTTTTCTTCTTGGTTAAACTAATCAGTTCATTTTTAAAAGGCAAGATTTTCATTTTTTTTAATTTATAGTGTTTTTAATTTCTTTTCTAATCGTCATTTGTTTTTCTAGTTTTCTGTAAAACAAGGGATTTCTAGTTATAGGATTTATAGCTAGGGTTTACGAGTTACGAGATTGTACTTCAAGGAAAATCTAACCTTGGGTATGAAGATCATGGCAGGGTTTTGAGCGTAGGATTAAAATAGGTAGGAGAGAGTATTGTGAGTTTAAAAGGATTTTGTAAGCGTAGAGATTGTTTTAATACCTAGCAGAAACCTTAGGGAATGCAGCAGTAAGCAGGGTTTGCCAAAGCTGGGTAAAATCTGCATCATTTACTTTCTGCATTTATTTTCTCTATTACAATCTGTGCTGTGATATTTTTAATATCTTGTAAAACTCCAATAAACCTTATTCACCACCCCTCTAGGGTTAATCTAGTTCAAACAAAAGACACTAGTTTCAAGCAATTCTGTTATGAGCACAGAATCAAAATAGAGAGAACCATGCCGGGTACACCTCAACATAATGGTGTAGCCGAGTTTATGAATCGAACGTTGACAGAAAGAGCTAAAGGCATTCGTATACAGTCAGGTCTACCAAAGTACTTCTAGGAAGAAGCAGTCAACACAGCTGCTTATTTAATCAACAGAGGTCCTTCTGTTCCATTAGAGCACAAAATACTAGAGGATCTATGGAATGGAAAAGAGGTAAAACTATTGTATTTAAAAGTTTTTGGTTGTGTTGC
Source organism: Allium sativum (assembly GCA_030737875.1). Taxonomy (NCBI): domain Eukaryota; kingdom Viridiplantae; phylum Streptophyta; class Magnoliopsida; order Asparagales; family Amaryllidaceae; genus Allium; species Allium sativum. The sequence continues at coordinate 650,453,754 of CM060923.1, forward strand.
ATATGTGCATATTAGTGATCAAGGCAGGAATAAACTTGATCCCAAATCCAAGAAATGCACTCTAATCGGCTATGGAAAAAATAAGTTTGACTACCACATTTGGGATAATGAAAACAAGAAGGTGATCCACAACCGAGATGTGGTTTTTAACGAAAGAGTAATGTACAAAGACAGACATAAAACAGAAATCAACCACTCAGAACAAAATGAGCCAATATTTGCTGATTCAAATTATATTCCAGATAGTCTCATAACAGAAATGATTATATCAAATCCACAACCTGATGAAATCGTTTAATTAAGCAGTGTGGACCAGTCTGACACACTACAGCATCCTACTCCAGCTCCTATACTGAGAAGGTCTCCTCGACCTCATGTACCAACCAAAAGATACATGAACTATTTGTTGATGACTAATGTAGGGGAGCTTGAATGTTACGATGAAGCTACTCGGGCCAAAGATGCTAGCAAGTGGGAGCTTGCCACAAATAATGAGATTAAGTATCGTATCAACAACAAGATATGGGGAATAACCGAGTTTCCCATTTGAAAGAAGGCACTTCATAATAAATGGGTGTATCGGGTGAAAGAGGAGCATGATGGTTCCAAGAGATACAAAGCTCGACTAGTTGTCAAAGGATTCCAATAAAAGGAAGGAGTGGACTACAATGACATTTTTTCTTTTGTTGTGAAGCTCAATACTATCAGGTCAATATTAAGTATTGTTAATACTGAAGACCTTCATCTTGAATAGTTAGATATGAAGATTGCATTTCTTGATGGAGACTTGGATGAGGAAATATACATGTACCAACCAGAAGGTTTCTTGGAGAAAGAGAAAAAGAACATGGCGTGCAAACTAAAGAAAAGTATGCATGGCCTGAAACAAGCCCAAAGACAATGGTACAAAAAAGGTTGATGAATTCATGTACAAAGAAGGCTTCCAAAAGTGCAATGTTGATAATTGTTGTTACTTCAAGAGATATAGGTTCAGTTATATCATTTTACTGCTTTATGCTGATGATATGTTAGTAACAGGATCAAATATGGATGATATCAGAAGGTTGAAGTAGCAACTGTCAAAGGAGTTTAACATGAAATACTTTGGTCCAGCAAAGAAGATTCTCGGAATGCAAATCTTTAGAGATAAATAGAGAGGACTCTTGCAGCAATCTCAGGCAGATTACATCAACCGTGTTTTACAACGATTCAGCATGGACGATGCTAAGCCAGTCAGTACAGCATTGGCCAGTCACTTATCGCTTATCCAAGGATCAATCTCCTCAAATGGAGGAAGACAGAAATTTCATGATTGAAATTTCTCATTCCTCGGCTATTGGAAGTTTGATGTATGTCATGGTCTACATGAGACCAAACATTGGCCATGAAGTGGGTGTTATTAGCAGGTTTATTTCAAACCCATGGAAATCTCATTGGGAAGCAGTCGCATGGATTTTGAGGTATCTACGAGGCACCATGTAGAATGGTTGTACATTGTAAAAGGACAGTTAAAAGCTCAAGGCTATGTAGTTACAGACTTCGGAGGCGAAGTCGATCATCGAAAAAGCATTAATGGTTAAGTATCCACGATTGGAACTACAGCTATTAGTTGGATGTCATAGATACATTAGACTGTCAATTTATACATTATAAAGGCTGAGTACGTAGCGATCACCAAAGCTAGTAAAGAGATGATATTGCTTCAAGGTTTGTTAACTGAGTTGAGATTCAAGAAGGAATAGAATATCTTATACAACAATAGTCAAAGTGCAATACGCTTGGTGAAGAATTCAACATTACATTCCAAAACCAAACATATTAAGCTTCGTTATCACTTTATCGGATCTCTACTAGAAAATGATGTGTTAACACTGGAGAAGATTGAAGGAAGCAAGAATCCAGCAGATATGTTGACAAAGACAGTAATTATCAATAAAATGAAGTTGTGTTCAACTTCAGTTAGTCTGCTAGAGTGAAAATATCAGAATGGTTGTTACATCGATCAAGGTGTGAAGACGGAATCAAATCAGCCTTCAAGTGGGGATTGTTAGAATGGCTGGTGCTGCAGCCAGGAGCCCATGTAATAAACATGAGGCTGCCACCAACCATGCCACCAACCAAGCCACCAACCTCAACCAACCATCTTCTCACCATATAAATACATTCTTCTTCTTCATAAATTTCAACCCCCCTCAAATCCAATAAGAAGAGAAGGAAACAAGCTTAAGATTGAGATTGAGTGTTGAGTGGAAAGTGTTTTGTGTAATCACATTACAATATTCTCTTAAATAAAAGATCTATAGCAACCCGGAGACGTAGGCATAATTGGCCGAACTCCGTTATCAAGTTTATGTGTCTTACTATTCAACATTTTATTTCTTTCCTGCACAAATTAAATTATAGGTAATTTGCATGATTTCCCAACATGTCATACTATATAACAAATTGTCTAGCAAAGAAAACTAAAAATAACAATAATTAATCAAGCTTTTGAAGTATTGACAGACCAAAGTAGAAGACACATTTTACTTTTCAAAGTTTATATCCCATTAAAGTTCTTTTTCCAATACGGAGTAATGTGATTTACAGGCTTGATGATTGTTTACTAATGTTGAAAAGATGTAACTCACTTTCATTGTTTATTCAGAAATTCAAGTCCCACACTTAAGGAAAAACTGTTCCAGCTTTTGATGATTTCCAATCTTTCTTATATTCCTTTATTCATACCAATGTTTTGTGTAATATTACCAAGGATTCTAAAAACATTGCATTTGTAATTTTTAAATCACCCCTCTTTAATTGGTTATAATGTTCATCATTTCAAAGAACCTGAATACTAAAATAATAATGGCTGTACTTGAATTTCGTTCAGTTAATTCGTTGCAAAACCATTTATTAATTTAACATAGTATAATAAATATATTTTTCACTTTTTCTAAGAAATCAACATAATAAATTAAATTGTTGTTGCTCTGCAGTTACAAAGATATTAAGCATTATTATGATGAGTCTATGAAGTTGGATAAACAAAAGATAATTCTAATGATCAATTTGTAGAATACTTCAACCTATATATATTGGAAATATATTTAATTTTCGTCAATATCCGAGAGTTCCAAAAATTTGAAACTAAATATCCAGAGCAAAAATGTATGGGAGATGCAGAAATTATATGCGGGAAAGTAAAGGACATAATTATTTATATTGGTTCGGCCCATCTGGGACCACATACACTGTGAAGGTTGTATTGATTTTATTCCATTACAACAAAGTACAATAAGACACTATTACAAGAAGTTACAATGATTAGCAATATCCTATTAGCTCTTGTTGTCAAGCTTCCTTGCTATTGATCTTCCTTGCTAAGCAAAAGTAGTCGAGGAACTGTCAATGATATGGCAGAGTTGAGGGATTCGAAGGAAGCGGAGCCGAAGTCGAGGGACTCGAGGGGGCTAGTCGAAGTCGAGGGATCTAAGGGAGTGAAGTCGAGGAATCCGAGGTTCAGGGTCAAAGGCTCGGGTTCCGAGGTGAGGGTGTTGAGTCCTTCTTCTTTTCGTCGAGTGGAACGGGTATTGACTTGTTCAGCAATGTCCGAGGGATCCGGAAATATCCAAAGGTAATGTAAAGACCTTGTAGATGTATGAAAGCATGGCTAATCCTTCATGTGTGTGCTCATAGGTCCGAGCATATACGTCTTTTTCCTTATATGAATAAGGACGGTGCCTCGGGGCTTTGGGAAATAATATCTTCTTCCTAGGAAGCTATTAAAGCTTGGGAGAGAGTTTGGACCAACCCATTTTACGTAATAAGTGAAGGGGTATTTATAGTGGAGTGGCTAGGCGGGAGTAAATTGGAGCAGGGGACCATAATAGTTCATTTCAGACCCCAAAGCACGTCCCTTCTGTCGTGCCCAGGAAATTCATACCTCATTCTAGTAAATAGTTCATATCGTTGGGGAATAGTTTGGGAAATATTAAATATTTGATATTATGTAATTGGCATACATTTGTTAGTAACCATGTAATTAACTTGAGACCTAAATTGGTATAGTTTATATACATGGTAATTATGGACAAAATTTAGATGATAATTATGAACATAGCTAGAATTGGAAATTATGGACAATTTGAAATAGGGATATTAATTCAAATTGTGGTTGAATAATAAAATGAGATATTGAACATGCCTAACCTGAGGTTAGATTGAGTTAAGGTGTAAGACTGCCCGGAACCCCACGGCACATCCAGCAACAGCAACAACTGTTCTAATGTGAGAGGTTAGTGCATCAAACACGAAACCCGAGGTTAGAATGAGTTTGCGGTAGAAGTCTGCTCGGAACCGCCCGACACATCCAGCAACCATAAACAACAGATCTAATGTGAGAGGTTGGTGCATTAATAAATCAATTAATGCCAATGAACAGACATGCTAAGAATGGTAAGGTTAAGTAACATGAATAGGTGACACTTAACCAATACAACATGTTATTAAACAAATGGGTGGGGTTAGGTTAAATTGAGAACACTTAACCATTATAACATTATGATTAGGAAACCCTAGTAACGGGGACCCATTTCAGTAGTAAACCACATAGATGTATCATGGTACCCTGAACTAGGTAGGGTGGGGCACGATTACTGGCCTGATTATAAGCGGTCAAAATAGCGGCGGGTGGTGCGTCAGTTTAGGTTCCGACGGAGTACGGGCGTACACGTGCTCTGGAGTGGAAAAATCAGGCACTGGGCATTAGTAGTTATACATTGTGCATCTTGAATTGTGTCGGGTTTCCATCATAGGGATTGATACACCCCATGGTTGGACCAGCACAGGTATCTACAAACAAGCAGGGCCGAATGACACAAGTAATAAATACACACGAGTTAGGGAGCCGATCGAATGGGGAGGGTAGTGGGTACAACTAGTAGAGATAGGGGCAAGCGGCACCTATGATAGGAGCTAGAGGTACACGAAACTACCATTATTATTATTATCATTATGATTAGTAAGAGGGATCAACTTTCAGAGTAAATAGGTTTGGTGCAGTGTAGTAATTATCCTATAGTGATTAGAAGCGCAATCAACGTTTATCTTATTCATCTAGCTTACGTTGTCATACATGCTTATGTTACAGCCATTTCTTACTTTCCAATTTATGTTCTTATCCGATTATTTTAATAATTATACTGTTAAAGTTATTGGACTCGCCAGACTTTATGTCTAACCTCGTGTGTTTCGCCTCCTTTTTTTCGTACCCTCCACCCAGATTCTCAGGGTGGGCCTAGTGGAGCTTGATTTGGATCTCTTTCTCTCTCTTTTGGAAGTGCTTGGGTTGCTGAAAGTAAAAGTTCAGCTTATCTCTTTTTATGGCTATTTATGTTGGGGTTATGCTTTATGTTTTACGTACTCAGAAAATAATTTGTCAAGATGGATATTAAGTGTACTTGGTTTTATTGCAGGATTTGGTGTTGTAACCAAACTATTTTTCCACTGCAATGAAGTTGTTTTAAATTTTGAAGCACTAATATATATATATATATATATATATATATATATATATATCTGTCTCGTTATATTCTGTTCTATACACTTATAATACTCCATGAAAGTTAATGCATTCCCTTTGTGAGTGATATTAATGGACGTGGGGTGTTACACGTGGTATCAGAGCTGAAGGTTACTAGAATAGATAAAAGATTTTGAAAAACCATTTTTCAAAAGCATTTTTATGAAGAAGTACTTTCAAAAACATGTTTTAAAGAGAGTATTTTCAAGAGAAAAGTTTATTCTGAAAAACATAATCCCCAAGAGCCATATATCTTTCTTCTGATTCTTTGTTTCGAATCTCTTCCTTTTTCCTTCTTGTGTCTCTTTCCCTATGTGTAGATGCTTTTTCTAAGATATCTAAGGACTTTCATCCGATAGGCGGAAAACCGTTTCATAGGACTGAGATGTTTGTCGAAGCTAGAATTGGCTCAAGGAAGTGGTGGACTCGTTTGGTATCTTTGAGATAGATGATGGAAGGAAGGTTCAGCTAGCTGGTTGGTCGATGAGGAAGTTTAGGCTAAGGAGCACAACCCAAGGATGAGGAATTTGTTGACATGGCTTTAATCCACGAACAAGGTAAAGGAGAAAGTGGAAAGAATAACTAACCCCATGACAAAATAAGGTGTCTTTATTGTGGTATAACGGGCCATTTAATTAAGGACTATAGGAAGAAGAAGAAGCCAAGTTGTTTTCATTGTGGTAAGGCAGGACATCTGATTAAAGACTGCCGAGGAGGCAATGGCAATGGTAGAGGACAAGACAGGTTCATGCTCTCTTGGCACCAGGACAAGAGAGAGATAGAAGCGTTTTTGTTGAAAGTTTGATTTCTGTTTTTGATCACCCTATTCGAACTTTGTTTGACTCTGGCACTTAGCATTCGTTCATATCTTCTTTTTTAGTTGAAACTCTGCACCTAAATACTAGTTTAGTTATGGATCCCATTGTAGTCTCAAATCCTATTGGTAGTTCGGCTCATTTATCTATGCTTTGTCGGGATTTGAGAGTGTCTATCTTGGGCGTTGGGGTTGAATTCAATGCCTTCGTTCTTGGTTTCATGGGCTATAGCTTGATTCTAGGGATGGATTGGCTAGCCAGATATGGTGTAGTAACCCGTAACTTCCCCGGTAAGGAAAGCCCGGATTGCATTGAGGACAAGACCAATCAGAACATGAACAAAAGATCACTTCATTGTTTATTATAACAATTCCATCAGAATGCAAGAATATACAGAGTACGAATAAATATTACATAGAAAATATCAGAGATTTAAATTACGTAGTAGCGTAAAAATAATACAAAACACAACTGAAAGTAATACATGGATACAGAGCTTTCCGAGCATCGTTCCAGCTGTAAATCAGGATCCTGTGAATATAAATCTGCAAAACCAAAACTACTAGCTGCCCGTGTCGAAAATAGGGGCACCCAGAGTTTAGGTTAAAACAATAAGGTCCAGGTCAGTCACGTGACTGGTGTGAGAACTAAAACAATTATTAATTCAATTTTTAAAGTTCGGTAAATCAAGGTACCACGCCGTATAACACGGAACGGGTTTCCTCCCAAGAATACCAGTGCATAAAACAACAGCGCAATGCTAAGTAACGAAAAATGAAGCTGTTATAAGACTCAGGTCCCATCACACAATGCAACGCAAGCCAGAGGATAGGGGTTTACCTTATAGCAGCCAAAGAATGCTTGATATGCCAAATTTTATCTTTTGATTCTTAATTAGACTCCAACCGTAAATTAGTAAGAGAACGATTCCCTAAGTATTAACCCCGAAGGCCGAAACCAACATCAGACCAATACCCAAGAAACCATCCATCTTAGCTCGTTTCCAGTCAGTTTCTGATTTTATATACAATCATTAATATCAATCATAGGCGGCATGGGTACCATATGTCATATCGCCATACGAGGCTCTACAAATAAAACCGAAATATCACGTATTGGAAATTGGATTTTCGTCATGAGTCGAGGCAAGGAGCAAACTCCTCTCCGCTTCGAGACACTCTAGCAAATGTCTCAGGACTACTCTCTCTGGGTAGCCTCTGGAGTCGGCTGGGCCGGTCTTCTCTTACATTTGAGGATTAGTTATTCCTGAACACACATTTCCCGGTCCTTACAGACCTATAATCGAGGCGCCTCACAATCCAACAACCACAAAGGTGAAAATAATATAAATGTCAGCCAGTTTAAGCACTAACACCACCATAGCTAGAAAGAAACGTCGTGTTCTCCTAGTGGTCATTGTCCCGTTTTTGACTCATACCGAGGTGTGAGGCTCGCGAATTCACATTATACAGAAAGTTATGCCACATAGGCCATGCTTTGATCATCAACCACAAGACTTTGCTTTTCAACAGAAGCCTTGATCATCTTCCACTTAGGCATGCCACACAGGCAATTCACTCCATGCGACTAATGTCCATCGATATACAACCTCTGAGCTCGTACGTCTCAGAGAAGGGCGTTAAGCAAGAGAATAAATTATCCGCCGCCAAACAGATGTATATTTAATAGAGATCAATCAGCACAGAATAAAATCCAATGCCAGACACACAGCCTATTTACATGTTCGTTCTGGGTCTGAACGAAACCGGAGGCACTTTCCTCGCATATCCATCGATCTCCAAGTACGTCTGGACGATCACCAACTGATTCCCTCCTCTTGGGTGTACAGCCCAATCAAGATCATCAGTGATCACCCAAACGATGTGAAGACTTCCGGTCTTCAACCACCGTCTTCATCTTCGACATATCGTCGAATCGGTTATTCAGAATGGGTATAAACCGGGCCTTTCTGAATAAACCACGTATATAGTAAACAAATATTACACAAACACAACATACACCTCATTCCAATTCATCAGTCACTAACCGTAAATTAGCAAGAGAACAATTCCCCAAATATTAACCCCGAAGGCCGAAACCAACATCAGATCAATACCCAAGAAACCATCCTTCTTAGCTAACCTACAGTTAGCTTCTAAATTTCACATTCTTAGGGAAAGGTTCCCATTAATTTTATCAAAGATAAATTCTTCTAAATTTATTCTTTAATCTTCCTTTGGATATCATTTCAAACCATGTTAAGGTTTTCCAAACTAGTCGGGATTAGCGAACTACACCGAAGTAATTATTTATTTTATTTCCCAATCCGAACCTATTTATCCTATGGAGCAAAACTGGTAATACTCCATATTAAACACCATGGTGTTATCGGTAAAATTAATTACCATTTCACGTTCAAATTTAATTAAAGATTTAACTATCGCTTTGGAGCAAAACTGGTAATACTCCATTCTCAATCACTTTCCAAATTTGGTAATTTAAATTATCAATTCACATTTCAATCTAATTACAGATTCATTAAAACTCCTTTTACTGGGTTAAAGAACTAATGTAATCTAAAACACATTTCACGATAAACCCAAATCACATCCTATTTATTATCGGGTTAAAGAACAAGTGTTATTTAAAACACCGTTCACGATAAACCCAAATCCCATTTGATATTAAATACAAGGCTCTGAATAGAAAATATATCGGCTTATATTCAATATTAAATTCTGAAACCCACAAATATCGCTTTAGAAATAATGATATAAAATATATCTTCCAAATCTCCTCCAAAATATCTGTATAATCGCGGAATCTAATATCGAAATATTCCAAAGACAATTTCGACTCAAATCCATTCCAATTCATATATTGGAAATTCTGGTTATTTTCAAAACCATTACAAATCCAATTTATTTATTTAAAAATAATTGGATTTTAATTCTAGTACAAAACTAGTTCATTTTGATAAAAAAAACTATTTTTATCTTTTCAAATATGGAGTTCTTCATCCCAATTCTTCACAAATCCTTTCTTACGATTTTACACAAATTATTGATATTTTTGATAATTTTATCAAGGCCCGTACAGTCGATTTCCAATAGCGGTCATCGAACTGCACTTACAACGACCTTTTCTAAAATTGATTGGATGTATCTCCAAATCCAATTGTCAGATTTCAAATCTCTTGTATTCATTAGAAAGCTCTTTTCGATACAACCCCAACAGTTCCGGTTTTAGGAGAATCCGACAGTTGGATCTCCCGTAATGTCCATTCGAAGTCAATGGTCAAAATTCACGAACTACAGCGGCGCGGCGCGTTCTATTCAGGCCATTATAAATATAATATACATATATATTATATATTTCATCGATTTCCTTTTAAAACGAATTTTATAAATCGTTTCAAATTTGTTTCGAAAACAATTTCAACCTTCATTTCAAATTCAAATCAAAAATGAATTTTCCGTTATAAATTCTTTTTATATTCATCTCCATTTGATTTCAATTCAAATCAATTTGAATTCAATTTCAATTCGTTTTCAATTCGATTTGAATTCATTCCAAATCGATTTCACTTCGATTACTAATTGCATTTCAATTTATTTCAATTATAATTCTATTTGAATTCATTTCAGTTCGAATTCATTTTATATTCAATTCAATTCGAATTCATTTTCTAAATATTCGATTTTTAAATCTCTTTTCAATATTTATTATAAAAACGAATATAATCGATATAAATATCGTTCGCGTCGAAAGAGCGCATCTCTAATCAACACGACTTTATATTTTTCAATAACTTCGTTATTATATTCAACAAATGAATATTTATTCTATTCAACACATGAATCTATATTTCTTTCAACGCATGACTAATCTCAACACATGAGTAATGTCAACCCGTGACTATTTTTGTTATTTAATATATTTTATAAAATTATGATTTCTATCATTTAGTTTTATATCAAACTCTAACCGTAAATTAGCAAGAGAGCAATTTCCTAAATATTAACCCCGAAGGCCGAAATCAACATCAGATCAATACCCAGGAGGTCACTCATCTTATCTATTTTCCAGTTAGTTTCTAATTTTATATGTGATAAAGATGTAAATTTTATTATTAAAATATTTTACTCAACATATGAATCTATATTTCTTTCAACACATGACTAATCTCAACACATGAGTACTGTCAACACATGAATCTTTATTTTATAATATTCTTTATTTTCCCAATTGGAATGAGGCCCAATCAATTACCATATAATGTTAATTATATGAATTCCATACAAAACATGTATATAATAGCAACGGTAAATAATCAACCATCATCCAAAGTGCACCACACAACTGCATAAGCATCAAATATAAATAATTAACGCTCACACAATCTATCGACCAATCGATCGACATACAACTAAATAATTGGGGTTAGTGTACGCCAAATATCATCCCGACACCCATGTGGGGTTTAAATCCACAAACACCGAATATTATTTGTGTAGTTGGGCGACGTGTAAATTATCGTTCCAATCAATATCCTTCAAATAGGTGTACATAAACAAACCGTCCGGTTTGTAAATGAATATTATTTATTAACATTCACATTAAAAAATTATATTTTTAACGATAATTAATTTATTTCAACACATGAATTTTTATTTTCTATTTCACATCAACATCACAAACAAATTTCACAACACATCAAACAAGCATACAAGTCGTCCATGGTCTGCGGACGACGGGTGTCGGGTGCTACTAAACACCGTCTGCATCCTAGTATATATTTTTAATTAGAAAAAAAGATTTAAAGTGAGAATTTCTCACCAACTAGCTAAACTACGCCACGACTCTTCATATGTAAAAATCTTCGTCGTGCTCGCCTTTTTTCAATTTTGTTATCCGTAGCCACTTTCTTCGAATGGAGGAGGGGTTTTCCCTGCCGGCAGTGGAAGGAGGGTAGTTCGCGAGTTGGAGGAGTGGTGGGGGAATGAATCCAGGTAGCGGCGGCCTTGAACTCGCGGGTTTGGGACTGAGGAAGGGCGTGCTGGGTAGGAGATGGTCGGATTCATAGGGAAGGGGGAGTTCAGAGCGTCGGTGAGGCTGTGGGGAGCTGGGCGGTGGTTCATCGCGACTGGAGGAGGGGGTTTGGGGCGGTAGACCATTTGCAAGAGGGAGGGAGAGAATAGAGGAAGAGGAGGAAGAAAGGGGGGATCAGAGGGGTGCGGCGCCTGAGGGAGGCGCGACGGTCGGTGGTTCAATCTGGGGAGGAGGGCGGTGGGAATTGGGGAAGCATGTTTTTATTTATTTCTATTAACTCAAGAGAGAGAGAGAGAGGGTATAGGTTGAAATATATATATATATATATATATATTATATTAATTAATTTCAAAGAGGGTTGACTTTTCTTCCCGAACTCGAAACGATACCCAACGACTATCGCGCCTAGCTAATTACCCCCATTCCGATCACAATGGGATATGTATCGCATGCCAATTCGACCGTTACGACCTGTTTCCGTTGAATTTAAAATATAAATCTTTATATATTCAATTTAAATGCACATTTCTATTTACCGGGGCCACATACGAACTCTAAAAATTCCCGAAAAATATTTTCTAGCTTCGCATCGACGATACGGTCCCAACAAAACCAATTTCATCGAATTCTAAGACCATTGGAAAATTGGCCATTTTCCAGTCGATTAAAATCAATTGAAACTGGTCAAACACGTTTTCCTTTGCCACGCTCACATATTGATTCGAAAAATTATGAATTTTGGAATCTTGCAATAATTTGACATCGCGGATCCAACAAAAGTGGTTTCATCGAAAACCGAGGACGTTTGCAAAATTTACATTTTTAAGGGCCAGAATTCCATAGCGACTATTCTGAATTTTCGTCTGGGCATAACTTTTTATCCCCACTATGAAATTTCAATTTTTCAGATTCGTTGCAAAGATATTCACAAATAGATTGAAATATTTTTTGTTTCACTAAAATCCGGTTTATTTTGCACCTGGTATGTTCATTTGAACTTTGAAATCGAATTATCGAACTAACGCGCCATTTCCAATTCCTTTTATAATTAAAAATAAATATTTATATTCTAACGACGATTTATATAAATATATATGTTCTAATTCTATTCAAAATAAATTTCTCGTCGTCATTATTTAAAATAATCTATTTTAAATATTCAAAATTCATCAAAATTGCCAAAATAAAAAGTTTAAATTGGCTCGCATTCCGGGTTATTACATATGGTGCCATCCTAGACTACGAAAGGAGGGTAGTTAGATTGTTGACTCACTGTGGGAGGACCCTTGATATTTCTTGTGACCCTAGAGGTCCGGTGATGCTTAGCTACCTAGAATCACTTGACACATCCATCGATGATTTGGAATCTGTTCGTGTAGTCTGTGAGTATGGTGACGTCTTTGATATGGTTTGGGGTTTACCTCCGAGGCACAGGATAGACCTTCGTATATACTTAGTAGATAATGCAAAGTCAGTTGCATTACCAGTGCGCCACATGGATCCGAGAGAGAGAGAGAAGGGAACTCAGTAAGCAAGTGAAAGAGTTGCTTGAGAAAGGGTTCATAAGAAGAAGCGTTTTGAAATGGGGTGCTCCAGTTGTTTTTGCTATAAATGCTGATGGTTTGCTTAGATTGTGCGTGGACTATAGATAGCTGAATAAGCTCACGAAGAAGAACATAAACCCATGCCGAGAATAGACGATTTGTTCGACAAGTTGGTTGGTGCTTCAATTTTCTCGTAGTTAGATTCAGCTATAGGATTTCATCAGCTAAGGGCGGTTGAGGACAGCATAGATGAGACTGCTTTTAGGGCTCCCGGTGGTTTCTTCGAGTGGCTCGTCATGCCTTTTTTTTGACTAATGCACCCGCATATTTCCTAGACTTGATGAGTAGGGTGTTTAGGGGGTTTCTAAACAAGTTTGTGGTAGCCTTTGTGGATGGTATTTTGAAGTGAGGAAGAGCTTGCTCTTCGTCTTAGGGAAGTCTTAGAGACCCAACAAGCGCATCAACTCAAAGCTAAGTTCTCCAAATGTCATTTTTGGAGCAAAGAAGTGAGGTTCTTAGGACATGTCGTCTCTAAGGAATGGATAGTAGTGGATCCCGCGAAGGTGGTAGCAATCCAATATTGGAAGATTCTTAAGAATGCAACAGAAGTAAGAATTAGTTTTCTTAGGTTGGCGGGCCATTATAGGAAGTTCATTAAGGACTTCGCGATGATATCAACCCAACTTACTCAGTTGATGAAGAAGAACTTGACTTTCTCTTGGGTTGTTGACTGTGATGATGCTTTCTAATGTTTGAAGAGGACTTTGACGATAGCTCGAGTTTTAGTTTTGCTAGATGGGAGCAAACCATTCACAATATATACCGGTGCTTGCGGGATAGGGCTTGGAGCAGTTTTCGATGCTAGAGGAAAAGGCAGTAGGTATGCAATTATATTTGAGCATCGCATATCGTTCACAGACGAATGTACGGACAGAAAGGGTGAATAGAATCCATGAAGATCTTTTGAGGTTATGTATCCTAGATTTTGGAGGGACATGAGAAGAGCACCTTCCATTGGTGGAGTTCGCTTATAACAACAGTTATTAAGCTAGTATTAGGGTTTTTATGGATGACCGTGTCGATCACCAACTTGTTAATGGGAGTCTACGGATAAGATTTTGCTTGGACCTGAGCTGATTAGATAGAAACTTCGGAGAAGATGGACTGGATTCAAAGATGAATAAAGACGGCACAGGGCTGACAGAAGTCAAATGCTGACAAGAGACGAACCGATCTTGCGTTCGATGTTGGATACATGGTTTTTATTAAAATGTCACCGTTGAGGAATGTAGTTCGCTTTGGGGAGTGTGGGGAAATTAGCACCAAGGTTCGTAGGACCCTTTCCCATTACAAAGAGGATTGGACAGATGGCGTACAAAGTGAAGTTGCCATGGTGTTCATGGCGTGTTTCACGTGTTGCATTTGCAGAAGTGTTTACATATTATCGCGAAAGTAGTGGAGCCGAGCATTCTTAGAGAAGTGGAAGTGGAGCGAGGTGCCATAATTAGACGAGCTCCTATATGCAACCTTGGATCGGAGATCAATAAGTTACGCAACAGAGAGGTCAAGTTGGTTAAAATCCAATGGGGAGATGATCAAGGAGACGCGACTTGGGAGATGGAAGAAAAGATGCGTACGCTATACCCTTTCCTTTTTGAGGGTATATTCTTAACTTCTCCTTTTTCTATCACTTTGTTTATACTTGTTCTTTCAATTGGTATATCCTCTCGATTATGTCTTCGATCTTTAGGTAGGAAGATCCTATGGTTGTACACATGTTTTGTTTGGTGGATGAAAGTGAATGCAAGTGTTTGCTAGTGGTTGCCCGTGGATGCATTTACACACAGATTAGGCACTAGATCAGCTCAATCACTTTCATATTGCATACGAATATGTATGCATATTTAATTTAATGGATGTATATTGAATGTGTTATCATATGGGTGTTGCATTTAAATGTATGTTTGTGCACTTATATAGAAATGATATGCATCAATAGGGTCCTTTTGCATACATAAGGGACACATGGCACTATCATGAATTGCATTAAGGAGGTCAACTGAATCAGTAGACCGCCTGATTTTGCATTGGATAAGGAACATATACACACACTTTTGCAAATGTTCATATCGCATTCGAAATCTTTTAAGGACCTTGGATGCTTGTGATTTATAGTTGAGTAGATGGATGATTGGATGGTAGGATATACATTCTTCTTGACTTGAAGATTTCGGGGACGAAATCCTTTAAGGAGAGGAGAATGTAACACCCCGTAATTCTAAATATTAAAACTAACAAATTAAAGAATTCTTAATTTTTAGAAGAAGAATTAAGGGATATGAGTTGCGCCATTGCGTTTGTCTTGAAATTTCACTTGAAATAGAGTCCGAGTTTGTGTAAAACGGATACAATATGAAGAAGTTATGGAGGTTAGAAGATTTCAGTTTAAAACCAGAATTAAAATAAAATATTCAAACAACGAAGGCGGGAAAAGGAAACGCGGAACATACCACGTTTGGTGTGTCGACCCCTACGCGGAACAGACCCGCTTGGTCGACACCACTGTCGACTCAGGCTCTTTGGGGCCAACACCGGGGTCGACCCCCCATAGAGGTCGACCCCATCGGCCAGATCTAGGCAGTGGCGATTTTTGATGGATAAGGGCATATGTGGCATTCTCTGATTGGCTAGGTGATGTGTATTTTTGGTTTGGATGGTTTAGTTGGATCCTTACCTAATCTAAAGGCTCTAATTAATCCTACACATCTATATAAACACCCATAAACCTAAATCCTAATCAAAACTAAATTCATTCATAAGCCGCCATGCTGCTGCATCCTAAACTAAGCTAGTCTCTTCTCCAATGAATTAAAGCTTAGGAATTGTGAAAAGGGATTCTAGAACAACAATGAATTAATCTATTCTTTCTTCTATCACAGTGAGTACAGTTGCTTTCACAAGATAATTAATTAAAATAATTATGATAAGTTATGATCTGGACTGTATGAATATGCCTGTTGAATCATATGCTAGTTCTGCTATCAACTATTTTGTTAATATATTCTAGTTTGTTATCATATGTAATTAGATTCATTTTATGATGTTAATTCCTATGTCTAATTACATATGCTGGATTAGATTCATCTAAGCAAGTTATGTTTGTCTATGCAAGTTATGCAAGTTTATATGCAAGTTATGTTCATCTATGCAAGTTATGCAAGTTTATATGCAAGTTATGTTCATCTATACAAGTTATGCAAGTTTATGTGCAAGTTATATTCATCTATGCAAGTTTATATGCAAGTTATGTTCATCTAAACAAGTTATGCAAGTTTATATGCAAGTTATGTTTGTCAATGCAAGTTTATCTATGCAAGTTTATACGCAAGTTATGTTTATCTATACAAGTTATGCAAGTTTATATGCAAATTATGTTCATCTATGCAAGTTATGCAAGTTTATATGCAAGTTATGTTTATCTATGCAAGTTATGCGAGTTTATATGCAAGTTATATTCATCTATGCAAGTTTATATGCAAGTCATGTTCATCTATGCAAGTTTGTGCTTATATGTTTAGATCCATGCCAGTTCTTATGTTTAGATCTATGTCAGTTTACATTGCATATGTTAATTGGATCCATCTTATATGATAGTTCACGTTTATATGCTTAATTAGATTTATGTTGTTCTATGCCAAGTTTGTGTTACACATGCTTAATTAGATCTATATTTTTTATGCTAGTATGGATGTCATATCCCTCTTTCTTTTCCTTTTCTTATGAGTTAGGCTAACAACGAGCCTAACGTATTATGTGAATTATATGTATGAACGACGAGGGAACGTTGGGGAATAGTTTGGGAAATATTAAATATTGGATATTATGTAATTGGCATACATTGGTTAGTAACCATATAATTAACTTGAGACATAAATTGGTATAGTTTATATAAATGGAAATTATGGACATAATTTGGAGGATAATTATAAACATTGCTTGAATTGGAAATTATGGACAATTTGAAATAGGGATATTAATTCAAATTGGAGTTGAATAATAAAATGAGATAATGAACATGCCTTAACCGAGATTAGATTGAGTTGCGGTGAAAGACTGCCCGGAACCACCTGGCACATCCAGCAACCACAAAAATATGTCTAATGTGAGAGGTTAGTGCATCAAACCCAAAACCCGAGGTTAGAATGAGTTTGCGGTAGAAGTCTGGCCGGAGCCGCCCAGCACATCCAGCAATCGCAAACAACAGTTCTAATGTGAGAGGTTGGTGCATTAATAAATCAATTAGTGCCAATGAACAGGAGTGCTAAGAATGGTAAGGTTAAGTAACATGAATAGGGGACACTTAACCAATACAACATGTTAATTAAACAGATGGGTGGGGTTATGTTAAATTGAGAACACTTAACTGTTATAACATGTTGATTAGGAAACCCTAGTAACGGTGACCCATTTCAGCAGTAACCCACATAGATGTATCATGGTACCCTGAACTAGGCAGGGTGGGACACAATTACTAGACTGATTATAAGCGGTCAACATAGCGGCGGGAGGTGCATCAGTGTAGGTTCCGACGGAGTACAGGCGTGCATGTGCTCCAAAGTGGAAAAATCAGGCAGTGGGCATTAGTATTTATACACTGTGCATCTTGAATTTTGCCAGGTTGCCATTATAGGGATTGATACACACCATGGTGGGACCAGCACTGGTATCTACAAACAAGCGGGGCCGAATGACATAAGTAATAAATACACATGAGTTAGGGAGCCGATCTAATGGGGAGGGTAGTGGGTACAACTAGTAGAGATAGGGGCAGGCGGCACCTATGACACCAGCTAGGGGTACACAAAACTACCATTATTATTATTATCTTTATGATTAGTAAGAGGGATCAACTTTCAGAGTAAATAGGGTTGGTACAGTGTAGTAATTATCCAATAGTGATTAGAAGTGCAATCAATGTTTATCTTATTCATCTTGCTTACCTTGCCATACATGTTTATGTTACAGCCATTTCTTACTTTCCAGTTTATTTTCTTATCCTATTACTTTAATAATTATATTTTTAAAGTTACTGGACTCGCCAGACTTTATGTCTGACCTCGTTTATTTCGCATCTTTTCTTTCCGTTCCCACTAGGTTCTCAGGGTGGGCCTAGTGGTGCTTGATTTGGATCTCTTTCTCTCTCATTTGTAAGTGTTTGGATTGCTGAAAGTAAAAGTTCAACTTATCTTTTTTTATGGCTATTTATGTTGGGGTTATGTTTTTTTGTTTTATGTACTCAGAAAATAATTTGTCAAGAAGGATATTAATGTACTTGGTTTTATTGCTGGTTTTGGTGTTGTAACCAAACTATTTTTCTGCTGCAATGAAGTTGTTTTAAAATTTTAAAGTACCAATATATGTATCTTTCTCGTTATATTCTGTTCTGTACACTTATAATACTCCATGAAAGTTAATGCATTCCCTTTGTGAGTGACATTAATGGACGTGGGGTGTTACATATATGGTGGACGCTTGCCAAACACATAAGCAGCAATCGAAAACCCCCATTTACCTTCTATTCTGTTGCTAATCTCTTTGCTCATTACAAAAATTCGTTCATCGCCAATGGTCTCTGTCAGAGGGATAAATTTGAGGTCAAAATCAAAAGATTGACCCCCTTTCTTTATCAAATCGTCCAAAGATGAAGGTTTTGAGGCAATCGGAATTGAAATCTTTGTCAATTGCCTTGAATTTTGACCGTCTTTCCTTGGCAATTTAGTATAATATCTCTTGCCGTTTGATGCCAGAAACAGTTTCATATTTGTCTTAAAGGGATAACCATTGAGTTTCTCTTTCCCTTTTTGAATATTCACAGCAGCATTATATTTCATTGCTTTTCGTCGATTCTGAACAATCGTAGACCTTTCTTTATCGACAGTGAACATGGATGAATTTTGTGAAATACCAACGTTGTGGCTGGCAATAGAGGAGGATGGAGGTGGGGGATGAGGTGAAAAACCCCTTCTCTTGTCAGGGTTTTCGTTAACCGGAGGACTAATAATTTTCTTGGTAGCCATGACTATTGAGAAAGAAAGCCCTTTTTAAAGGTTCCCTTTTTTATTCATAGAAAACTTTATCAAATCTCAAAGTTAACTCTGCAAATATTTAACAATATACATATGTACATACTCCAAGGAAACTAAAATAAAACAAGTTGTACTGGTAGACGATCAATCTATATATAAATTCTTTAATTAATATGCTTCAATATTTTTGTGTGAGTACTGCTACTTAGACCGAAGGATGCTCGGTTGGAACATGTGAAATAGGGTAAACATGTGTAATTCAGGGGTAGATTTATCATTTGTCCTGGACCCCTCCTCATTTATTGTCTCCAGTCGTACTATTTGACTACTTCCTGATTGGTTCGTTTAGCAATTCTGTTTTAGTACTATAGCCGTTGATTTCATGGACGGTTATAAATTTTGGCAATATCAAGTTCAAACAAAACAGATGACATTGATTAACTTACTTTTGTGCAATGGCAACCAACGGTCAATGCCATGCACACATGCAAAAAATGTCACAACGATCAAAAGAAGTGGACCAATCCAACTCAAGGTCTTATGTCATTGGAAGAAGACAAAGTGCACACCTCTTATAAATATACCAAACAAATTAGAACTTCTAAATTGCCATAAAGAAATTATAGGTTAGAGAATCAATAATAAAACCCTAGTAGTACTCTAAAAGCATTCTCAGCACCAGAGCATTGATCTGGGTAGGAATCGTGCCACGTATATGAGACAATCCTATCTAGGCATAAAGAAAAAATAGTAATGTAGACAAAATTAATATCATTATATTTTATTTTATTATAATTTTAACAATTACTACAAATAATACTTACACAAAATGAATTCTTACCAAGCTCTTCCTAGATTTGTCATCGTGCCACGTATATGAGACAGTCCCATCTGGATTGACATGCTCGATGGCATACGTACGAATGAACGCATCCATATACGGGACTAAATCCTGTCTCTAAGTCTCATGAATTTGATTATTACATTCAATTATTACACATTCAAAATTATATAACATATTAATTTTTTATAAGTCACATTTATAAAATTTACTAACTCTTGCCGATACTATTGAAAGGACTTAGATTCTCCTCATGCGTGACTGGATTTGCATTACTATTTGCAGAGTTTTTTTGCCTCTTCGTATACAATCAAAATTTGATACATTACTTATCGATCAAATATATCTTATACTAAAAAAAATTAGTACACTTACCTTCATCTCATTAGTATCCCAATATTTGGGAAAACCTTCCCACACGGCTGCTCCCATCCAACTAGGTTTTTTTCATGTTTTTCTTTAATGTAGATATGTCATTCTTGTAATTCTTCCTCATTTTTTGCATCCAGTAGGTTCGGGCCAATTGTAAGTCGTGTGCCTATATATTAACCTCGGCTTGTATTTCACGTTAAACAATCATTAGCAGTAAAAATATGTACTGTATATTAGTGATTAAAAAATTAAAATGGAAAATATATAGAAAAATATACTTACAAGGACGTCGTGCCAAATGCACTCCATAATGTGAGGTGGGATGGAATCCCACTTCGGCCAACATGCCGACATCTTCGCTCTGTAAGCTGCTCTCGATACATCTAGAATATCCATTGAAGGTTGTAGGTCGAAACCCCTGTGTTAAATATGATATACATAAGTGTATAGTTGATTAAAAAATTAACATAATAAATAAAGACTACTTTTCACCACATTGACATAGGCACCAAGGAGACAATGGGACGTAGTGAGTGTTGCAATAGACTGGAAACATCGCCTGAAGAAGTATCTCTCGATGACATACCTGTCACATACAAATCATTTTAAAAGATAACAATAACATGATATTGAAATTTATTTTATAGTTAACTGACACAAACGATATACGTTGCTAAATAAATGACACAAACGGAAATGAAATTGTTTATACCTGTAATATGGATTGGTTCTCATGTTCTAAAGATAAACATATTACATTGCAGCTTTAAGATAAACAAATTGGAAAAACTTCATATGACATGATGAGTGTAAATAATGATCATAATATTCAAGAATTTAAAAAAGTTACATGAATTGCAAAATATACGTTGTATACTCCATAATTGCGTTACAACTAGAAAGATGATACTCATCATCTACATCAGTCATCATCGTCTTCTGATTTAGAATCGGTCTCAGATTCTATGATATCTTCCTACATACTCTCTTACGTTTCTACCAAAACATTTGATTCATCGATCAGAGGTCCAAAATCTATATGATCGTGTTCAATTATTATTTCATTGTTCTGCTCAAGATCTACATGATAAACTTCTTTGTTTGGAGTATTTTTCCCATCGAACGTAAATGTAGCCTTTGTTTTAAAAATTGTTGACCAATCAGCTTTTTCTTTTTTTAGAGACGGATAAGGAGTGTAATTAACTTAAAATGCTTGTTTGGCTTGTATAAAAGGATCATACTTGTGATAGTGTGATGTATGCTTTATTTCAACCAGATTATACTCCTTGTGCATATTAATCCCAGAACCTGAAACACTGCTAAGCCAATTGCATTTAAGTTGAAAGACCTCATTCACCAGTCGTGATAAATATGCCAGTTACAAAATTTGTGTTAAAACACCATAAATGTCATTTATTTGATTATCTGGATCGTCACTGTCTTTAACGAATAAACCTGTATTATTCGTTAATTTCTTAGCACCGTATTCATTAGTGTCAAATTTATATCCATTAACAAAGTATATTGGATATGTCTTGACCACTCGTTCTGGTCTCACCACAAGATGTTTCAACCCTTCATCAACAACACAATTTTTGAGTTTGCAAAGGTAATTTGTAAACCAACTAGAAAATTCTTTACTAAGATCTTCATTTGGATGTTCACGTTCATAAACATTTTATATATAAATAAGATATTACATTGGATTATACATACGCAAGCACTGTAAAAATGAATAAAACACTTATCGATATTTCATATTACCTAACAAATGTTGCAACTTTAGCACAATTTAGAAGAATATAAATGTGTGCTATATGAAGATCTTTATTGTCTAGCCATATGTCTACACATATCCCAGAAGGTCGACCATGCTATCTAAAAATAGATAACATTGTTTGAAACAATTCTTGTTCATCGCTTTCGTCATTACGAGAGACCCTTTCAAATGATATATTCACATGATCACTGAAATAATGAGAAAAAAGAATGAAGCTTCTTCTTCAATGTATGATTTACATATCGAACCTTCAACTCGTGCTTTTTATCATACTTTTTTCTTCAGATGATCCATATATCTATGCAAAATTAATTTATGTTATTTCATATTTTAAGTGCAATTAAATTAACAGGTAACATATTTATATATACTTCTCAAATGGATATTTCCATCCATATTGGACAGGATCTCGAAGTCTTGCCTCAGTTGGGAGGTGATCAGGTAAATGCTCCATTACATTGAAAAAATCTGGACGAAATATTTTCTATAATTTGCAGAGAAATATAGGAATATCTACTTCAAGTTTGCATAAACGTTGCACTTTTAAAGTAGTCAAATAAAGCTCTTTGTAAAACATACTAAGCTTTGTTGCTACCTTTCAAACTTTTAACGACTGTAATTCTTTAAACATAACGGGAAATAAATGCTCCATCATAATGTCACAATCATGACTTTTCATTCCGCTCAATTTATCATTTTTAAAGTCAACACATCTACGAAGATTTGATGAAATTGCATCAGAAGTCTTAACATTTAATCCATTTTAACACAACTTTTACTTGATTGTTATATAATTCATACATGCTTTGGGTTTCCTACTGTCATTTGGTTTTATATGAAGCTTGGGACATTTCCATAATTCTTCTATATCGCACCTTGATTTCAAATCATCTTTAGTCTTCTCTTTGACATTCAAAAGTGTGTTGAAGACATTATTAAATACATTTTTCTCAATGTGCATCACATCAATATTATGAGGACGCAGAAGATGTTTCCAATACGGCAACTTCCAAAACAGTAGACTGTTTGTACCAAATATGAATAGTCGATTTGCCTTCAATTTATGTTTGAACTCCAGTTTCATATATTTTTGGGTAATCCTTAACCAGTTCATACATGTCTTCGCTAGAACACATCGTTGTTGGTTGTCTGATTTCTACTATGTTAGCTAAAAAGTTTTCTTGTCTACTCTTGCAGGATGATTTACATGGAGAAAACATCGATGATAATCAAACCACGAATTATTTTCCCATATAGTAAAGAAAACGCTTGTGTTTCTTCCATGTAATATGGACATGTTAGACGACCAGCAGTACTCCATCTTGAAAGTATTTCATAGGCACGAAAATCACTTATAGTCCATAGCAAAGAAGAAAACATATGAAATTTTTTCTTCTTTGAAACATCATATGTTTCTACTCCATTGTTCCACAATTTTTTTAGTTCTTTAATCAGCGGTTGTAAATAAACATCAATTCCTTGTGTTGGATCGTCGGGGCCAGGAACAACAACAGTAAGAAACATATATTGCATTTTCATAGACATCCACAGATGTAAATTATAAGGTGTGATAATAATGGGCCATGATGAATATTTAGCTCTAAAGTGAGAAAATGGTGAAAACCATCTATACAAAATCCTATTCTGACATTACGACTCTCCACTGAAAAATTGCGTAAGTTTTATCGAAATGCTTCCATGCTTCCTCATCGGCCGGATGAGTCAACGTACCTTCCTCCTCCGATATCACCTTATGTCATCTCATCTGAGATGTTGTTACAGAAGATGCACATAAGCTTTGAAGCCTTAGAGTAATGAGTAAGTAATGCATACATTTGTATTCCTTTCCCTTTTTCTTTCTTGATTTCGTGATTACATATTTTACAATTTCTGAGGCTTACATCATCTTTCCAAAACAACATGCATCCAGTTAAACATGTATCTATTTTCTGATAAGGTAAACTAAAAGAAGACATAAGTTTTTTAACTTCGTAATGATTTTCATACATTAAATTATCGGATAGGATGTTCCTTTTTGCAGCTTGTACAATAGTCATAAACCCAACTTCAGTGATGTTGTATTTCGATTTCATCGCAACGTATTCTACGATTATTGACATCTGAGTGACGTTTTTACAACCATCCCAAATAGTTTTTTTAGTAGCATCCAGTAAATCATAAAAAAATTTAGCTTTAGCATTCGGTTCTTCAGCATTTCCATCATCGTCTTCAACTGTAACCACAGGAAACATTCGTGTTGCATCTTCAACTATATTTTAAATACGGGTTGTACTATAGCAACAATTTCTACTTCAGACACTAAATAAGTGTTTGCTACAACTTCTCCATGACGATCACAAAAATAATACTCAGGTACGAATATGTTTTTGCACAAATAGACTTTCATAATATCGGGTAATAAATACTTCAAATGTCTACACTTGCTACATGGACAACGAATTTCTGGATCGTCTCTGTTATTACTTAAAGTGAATTCAACAAAGACATTCATACCATTATAGAAATATTCTTTTCTTGAACCTCTTTGTCCTCTTCTTTGGTACATTCAACTCCTCCGATCAACAAAATAATCAATCATTTTTCCTGTTTGAGAATTCAGTCAAAAGTTCAAAAATTAATACTCCTTCCGGTTCATAATATAAGAAGTTATATGAAGTTTGTTTTGTTTCAAAATATAAGATGTTTAAGCTTGTTATTCCAATTTTATCCCTATCCATAACAAATGACATACACCCAAAAGCAACTCTGTGAGTATTTTTATGCAAGAAAAAGTAAGCAAGTGGTTGATGGGAATAGGAAAATTAATTGACAACACATGAAAAGAGAAATTAATGTGTAAGACAAAACTAATTTAATCAAGGGTTAAAGTGTCATATAATTTTTTTCTTAATACTTGTGCAAACCACTAAAACTTCATATATTATGAATCGGAGGAAGTATTTATTTTCAAGAATACAAATTCAAAAAAACTTATTTTTATGGTCGTACAACACATGTATATTTAATGGTTGAAAGCAAATAACACTTTCATAAAGTTAAAAATAATTTCAAATATGATACATTTTTTTAATGTAACTTCTTTACATGGTTAGGCATCCTACTTCCCATTATAAACACAGTAAGCATTTACATTTTGTATATTACTTCAACTCAAACAATTCAACAAAATTTTGGAAGCATTTCCCTTTCGTTTTCCTGCATTGTACACATATGAATTTATGTAGGAAACAAAAAGAAAAGTTAAATTGAAACTTTGTGAATCTTTTGAAACAATGTAGTATAAAAATGTAGATGCTTAGTCCAGTACAAGGACAAATCCAACAAATATTGTACAGATGAATATAAATGGTCACTTTTTAATTTGATAAAAACGACTATTTATATAATGACCATGTACAACACTTATCGGCGGGACCAAAAACACTCTAAGGGGTATTAGCCAATTAGATGTGCGCATTTTACTAGAAAAGTACAGTTTCACTACAAAAAAAATATTTTAATTTATCACGTTTGTCCGACGTATCAATCAATTTAAAGCTAATTTATTATTATTGTCGTTCCAGTGGACTCAGTTAGAATTTAGACTCATACTTTTTCTATGCATGCGTCAAAATGTGCACAATATACTATTCCAAGCTCGTGCATTTAGTTTTTCCTATATTGACAAACACGATACATGAATTACGCTTACACAACGGTGCACATGTACAAAATTAACCACAATTATACAGTGGTCAAAACCAAGCTAAGGGGGACATATGCACAAATAACGAAATATTGCACATAAAATTTCACTATAAGAAAAGTGGTTATCTACAATAGCAAAAGATAGCATTTTCTTCTCTTTGTCGTGAAAATCAAAGGTCCGTACGTGGTTTTAACTTGAGAAATGCTAAGGTAAATTGAAGTGGGAAATTATTTTACTTCCCTCTACTTCTACTAATTTCGGCCATTAAAAATCCCTAAATTTTTAATTACCGATCCATTTCCCTCTTTGTCCATTTTCATTTTCTTTCCTCTCAATTTTAATTTCAATTCGCACTCAAGAAAATATGTTAATATATTATTGATAACACCATTTAACAACACATTATTCTAAAGTGTTAATGTTTATGTTTAATTATTGAGTTATTTTGGCTTTTTTTTCACTTTATTATAGACGTAATGTTTGTTCAGCTATATTGTCTCAAAATGAAACTTCGTCTCCTAAAATTTTCATTTCCCTCTCAAAGTTCTTAATCGTTCTTATCTTCCTCCCAAAACCCTTAATTTTTGTCCCATCGGTCTTCAATAGTTTTGATCTCCATTGACCAATCATCACTCATCACTCGCCATCTCCGATCTTAGGTCATCGCTCTTCAGATGTTCCCAATCCAATGCATCAAGAAATTTAAATTATCTGCTTGGATTTCTAGGTTAGAAATTTTTAGGTTATTTTTGTTAACTGTTTTAATTTGGATTCATCATTTGGGTATGATTATTTTTGCATTACATTCATAGCTGAAACCCTACAAATCTTAAATTTAATGATTCTAAGATAATGATGAATTTAGTTTCTGATTGTGGGAATTTATTGTATAAATCGAGCTGAATAAAATTTCATTGTCACTCCTACTATGATGTCAAGTTTGCATGATTTTGTACTAGTTTGATTTTTTATAATTAAAAGGGCTTTCATGTATAATGAATGAAATAATACGGCTAATTTTAAACTTGTCTAATAGTCCATAATCAATTGAAGCATGCCAATCAATAAGGAAAAAAGGACCTACGGGTGAATTGTAAACATTATTTTTGGTTTTAACATGTTACAAAGTACAAGTGATGTAGTAACATCTTTTCAAATAATAGGTGGAGAGGCCTAGATTGTTCAGGTTATATCTGTAGTATAATTATATCATATTCTTGTTCACCCAGCATATTTTTGGAAGTTGATTATCTTTGCCGATTTTCTCAAATAATGGTAAAATTCCAAGAGAAAGTTATCGCAAAACCAGGTGAGTATTGGCCAATTACTACGTAATTAGATCATATTTCTATTTTAGAATGCTTTTTCAGCATATTAATGTTTAATTTGTGCAACCAGTATATGTAGCTTGAGGACTATTCCATTCAATTTCCATTTAGTTCGAGTTAGATAATTAAATAGTTGATAGTTGTAACACCCCACCTCTATACTCGCATTAGCCAAGGTCATTACAAGAAATAATGTCAACTAACCCGAAGAATAAGGCTGTTGAGGAGCGACCATCTGTATAATAGCATTGAATGAGTGTTAAATGTCTCGGATAATGTGTTCCTACTTTTCAAATCTCATGTGGAAGTCCAACACATCTAATTCAAGTTTAAAACTGCTACATAGCGGCTGTGCAAAATTCGGAAAGCAATCTAAAACACATAACAAATAATCAAAGTCATACACAGATATTCACATCACTACGGTGGAAATAGATATGAATATAACACATGCGTGTAAATACAAGATAGTGGTCATAGTCGATCCACTATACAACAAAAGAATAGGTACAAGGCTACTCAAAAATAATATGTATACAAAGGAGTCTCATATACGTATAACTCAAAAAGTGCAACACTAAAGTATTTTGCCAAAAAGCGGAGGATAGTCCATGCTGGAGTCAAGAAGAATCACCTAAAATACCTCAGTCTGACTTGAGTATTATTTACCAAAGATAAACAATAAACGAATCAGTCTAATTGTACTTATCTCATAAACTTGGATATAATAAGAGATGTAAATAAATGTTGACATAGACATAAATACGATAATAACAATGTCACGTATAAATGTGTAGCCCAGAAATGTCTATGGTATATCTCAATTCTATATCAGAGCTATAAAAGAATATCTCATTCAAAATGATATAGCGACTCATAGGAAATGATAACTCATATCAAATCAACTCAAAAATTGATAACACAATGACGATAAATCTCAAACTGGTAACATAGTATTAGTAAAACTCAAAATTCCAGAAATCGATAAATTAGAAATCCAGAGAATCACAAAGAGAGGGGGCAATGCCTTCTCCAAACGGGAGTCCGTAGACTCAACCAACACGTGTATCTCGAATGAGACGCGATCTCTAGGTAGCTAGCCTAATATGTTTAGCCGAGGCTCCTCGAATGGTCTAAAGACTACGAGTAGCGAACCTGCAATAACTATCCGAAAGCCGTCAAAAGCATAAATCCATAAAAGGATCATAATTAAGCAAAGTAGTGAAATTCCACAAAATGAACCGAAGTTCCTCGAAAATATCCGGAGATCATTCAAATATGGAATAAATTCCATAACTCGGAGACATCGCATAAAGCTAGTCCAAATCACAGAAAGATCATAAATGATCAAGAAAAGTGTAAATTACTCCAAGCCAGTTATTATAAGAGTTTAGATATATGTCCCATAAGCACTAGCTTTACTCGAATACTTACAAACGAATCATAGATTTCCACTTCAAACATAAAATGAACATTGCCACAGTTTTCAATTGGACGAGTCCAAGAATTAACCGTCGAAGCAAAAGCAAGGGTTCATAGTCCTTGTTTTACAAAGGCATTTAATTAGATTTCACATACGTGCAAGAAAAAGGTTTATAAAATATATACTAGTAGATTTGAAAAAGATTTATAAACTGATTTCGTAAAATAGCTTCGTATAATGAAGTAAGATTGGAAACCATTTTGGTAAAAGAAATAGAAATGGGCCGAAACTTTGCTAGGAATGAGCTTAAATGGCCCTAAATTGTTGACCATGATTTCCACCAATCAAAAGCAGAAATTCTATACTCAAATGTCTGACCACTTAGGACAGATGTCTGAGCTGAAAACCTGTAGTTTTTATTTTTTTCCAGAGAGGTTGGTCAGACATCTGACCTTTGGATAGATGTCTGACCTGATGCAATTATTTTGTTTGCTTGCCAATGGCCTTAAAATCAATATCAGCCAAGCCTGGACCTCCCGTGTTGATTCTAAATGTTTAGAAAGCTTGCAAACACTCTTTAAAGCACAAAAATTACATTCATACACACACATTTATAAAAATGCAAAGTTTTGCTTTTAAAATGTCAAAATGCACAAATTTTTAAAAACAAAACAATACATGCACAATGCACACATGACACAAAGGTGGAAGAGCACATGCACAACCTTGACAGCTTGTATACATAAATATGAGTACCCAAGAACTCACAACTCAACTCTACACAAGAATTTACCTAGGAATTTGCTAGGAATGAGCTTAAATGGCCCTAAATTGTTGACCATGATTTCCACCAGTCAAAAGCAGAAATTCTATCATAGATGTCTGACCACATAGGATAGACGTCTGACTTGAAAACCTGCAGTTTTTTATTTCTTTCCCGAGAGGTTGGTCAGACATCTGACCTTTGGATAGATGTCTGACCTGATGCAATTATTTTGTTTGCTTGCCAATGACCTTAAAATCAATATCAGCCAAGCCTGGACCTCCCGTGTTGATTCTAAATGTTTAAAAAGCTCGCAAACACTCTTTAAAGCACAAAAATTACATTCATACACACACATTCATAAAAATGCAAAGTTTTGCCTTTAAAATATCAAAATGCACAAACTTTTAAAAACAAAACAATACATGCACAATGCACACATGACACAAAGGTGGAAGAGCACATGCACAACATTGGCAGCTTGTATACATAAATGTGAGTAAAAAAGGACTCACAACTCAACTCTACACAAGAATTTACCTAGGAATTCATTGAAATGAAACCGTAACTCATAAATTGGAGATCTTAACACACAATTCAATCAACCCAATTAATTAACACACAAGAAAACGTGCCAAGGGCACACTAGAAAAGCATGAATGCTTGAGGCATAGATATGAGTTCATAGGAACTCACCTTTGGTGATTGCAAGTGAAGACATGAATGAAGACTTTGCCAAATCAACCTCTCTTCGAACATAAACACACAATTCTCTAATCTACACATGGATATACTATTTGCACCAAAAAATGGCTTAAACACCAAATGTACTAAAATTGTAATTTACTAAAATGGTAGGGAAATAAGTGGAGCCATACTTAACAATAATCGAAACGAAAATGCGAGGAAGATAAAATAGAGACATGGTTTAGAGTGGTTATATTAGGCCAACATCCACTAAGAAGATAGCTTGCATTCTTATAATGAGGATTACAAAATACATAAACCCTCTTTTTCATACATCTCTATACCCACTCAGTATTCTATCATTCATACATTTCAATACTGGGATTTTATCAGAGAATGGTAGATTTGAGGAGGAGAAGGATGGGTGAATGATTGAGAAAGAGGATGTCTTTGTTTCCCCTAATTACAAGGTTGTACTTGACACCATGGCCAAATGGATGATAGAGCTTCGAGTGAAGAAGCGGATCATTACTTCCAAGTGTTTGAGGAGTCACCGATGATAGAATTTAGCAGCACTTTGTGGCTAGAATGATTGGATCCCTTTTACGTTGGCAGCCATGGTGTATTTATAGGTGAGCTCCCTTGAGCAAGTGATTTGAAATCTGTATATGCAGGCTAAGGGTCGTTCATCCCATTAATTGCAAACGTGTCATCACCTAGCTGTAACCAGCTGTCCGTAGTTGTTTCCAGTTGTCATTTGCGAGCGATTCTATGGGAGCGAGTGTTTTGGGTAGACCGATGATCATGATTTTCTGATGCGGCTATGTCTGATCCTGAGTGAGAAAGCGATGACCTTTTTAGTCTGGAGATGACTGACCAAGGCTTCCAACTTGAGACGTAAGTGCGCTCTTTCTAAGAACTGGTGTATGACCGACCGGTAGGTGGTTTCTGATCAAAGTATTGGCGTTCGACTAGTAGGAACATATGAGAGATAGGAGTTGCAATCCATGAGCGGTTGTTAATTGCACGCGCGACTTTGACTCCTGCTCTGATACGTATGACCGAACTTTGATATATTAGGTCAAACGTCTTCCATTGCTGTGGGTGACTTGCTTCGTTTTGATTCACGAGCGGCTTTGTTCCGATATGAACGACTGACCTTTGCTTCTGCGCCAGAATCATGACTTTCTTCGGGCTTCGGCCTTGCTCTGTGTAGTTGCTTTCTGTCCTTTATGAGTCGCTCTAAAGCCTTGGACAATACTATGCGCGATCGACCCTATAGTTACTTTCTGTCCTTTATGAATTGTTCTGTAGTTCCTACTCAAATCTTGTAACTTAATATGCATATGGATTTTTTGAGGGATTAACACTTGCCCCCTCGAACTCTGTAATTTCATTTAGCAAAGAATTACTGGCTTCGACATAATTTATCGCAACATTTTTTGGCAGGTCTAATTCGGCTCATCGAAGGGTCGTCCATGCAAAGCTTAAGACTACTTCTTTATGGTTGATTGATGTCATTTTGTTTGGGCGAGACGTTTGAACTATCTTGAACTATCCTTTGGGCACGTTACTATTAGCGTTACTAATATGTCGTTATGATTGGTTTTATTATGGATTTATTGAGCTGGGATCGTCCAGCTTTTTAGTACTTGTCTTATTTAGTGAGTTTCTCGTTGTTTTTTAATCTTGGCAATTAAGCCATACAGCTTTTCTTGTAATTAAAGGTATGTTTGTATATATGTTATGGTTGTTTTAGGAAGCATTTTTAATGCATGCCCCCATGGGAGGACTTTGGTTTCAATGTTGTAATCCAATCTTGGCTTTGTTTGACTTGGTTAACAATAAAGAACAAGAATGGATACCCCCTTTCGGCTGGGATTTCTACTTTGCCCCAATGGGGGGACTTTGGTTTCAACGTCGTAATCCAATCTTGGCTTTGTTTGACTTTTTTAACAACAAAGAACAAGAATGGATACACCCTTTTGGCTGGAATTTCTGCTTTGTGCTGGTCTTTCCAACATGTTTGATCCTTCCTCATTTTTATGTTTCATCCCGGAGAGCGGACACTTATTTATCTCGTCGAGTTTTGACTCAATTCAAAGAACTCGTGTCCTTTACCTAACAAGGTGCCCCCTGTTTTTTTGGACTAGCAATTTTCCTTTTCAGGACATGTTGGTTTTTTCCGACTTATGGTTCACCCCAGAAATCGGACACTAGTTCACCTTATCGGGTTTTTTCTCCGGAGAACCCTGTCTGCACCTAAAAAGGCGCCCCTTTTATGGGCTCAGCAATTTAACTGGACCGTGGGACATTTTGAGTTGCTTTAACCCCAGCATTGATTTCTTAATCTGGTGTCAAGCCTTTTGTTGTTCGTGTGACAAAAGATTCGGTATTTCTTGATGAAAGTCGGAACTCCTTGAATTGGCGCCCGCTGGTCGCTTGTTTACCTACACAAAGAAGTCAACTTTTAGTAGGGACTTGTGAATGAGTGATCTATACATGCAAACAGAATTCCTTATTCATTCATTTTATGTACCAAATGCAAAATTTTGTAAATATTCACAGCCCTTTTTTATGTATTCGAGCAATGTGTTATAAAAAATAACGACGAATATGCTCGTTGTTCCATGCTCATGGAATCTGGATTCCACCTGTGGTGGCCAATTTGAAAGTACCATCCTGGAGTTTTTGGTTTTAACATAAGGCCCGTCCCAATTGGGTCCAAAAACACCAGTACCAGTCATTATCTTTTTCAGAACAAGATCTCCAATTTTGAAAGTCCTATGTCTGACTTTTGAATTGAAATGCCTCGCCACCCTTCTTTGATGTGAGGCTACTTTGAGTTCTGCTTCCTTTCTTCTTTCCTCAAGCTGGTCGAGGGCTTCGAGTTGTAGCTTCTCATTTTCTTTATTGTCAAAGTATATTCTTCTATGGGTAGGGACTTCCAGTTCCACTGGTATCATGGCTTCAGAGCCATAAGACAAAGAAAGCGGAGTTTGCCAGGTCGCAGTTTTATGCGTGGTGCGATATGCCCATAATGCTAGCGGTAGTTCATCTACCCAACCACCTTTAGATTTTTCTAGCTGCTTCTTAATGGTCGTTTTGATGATTCTATTTACTGCTTGCACTTGCCCGTTCGCTTGTGGATGAGCGATTACTAAAAAGCTTTTCTGGATTTTATACTTTGCGCAAAAGTTTTGAAACTCTTCACTTTCAAATTGGGTCCCGTTGTCTGTGATTATCTTTTGTGGCACCCCAAAACTTCATATGATATTTTTCAAGACAATGTTAATAAATTTTTTCGAAGTTATCGTGGCCAAGTAATCAATGGCGACGGTTGCATATTTAAAAATGGATTTTGCAGTGGGAAGGGCTCCTATGAGGTCGATACCCCATACAGAAAATGGCCATGGGCTGACCATGTGGGTTATAGCTGTGGATGGCATCCTTGGAATCATGGAAAGTCTTTGGCATATGTCACATTTTTTAGTGTAGGCCATAAAATCTTTATTGATATCTGGCCAGAAGTAACCGTATCGCAGGGATTTTCTTAGCCAAAGTTTGTCCTCCAGTATGACCTCCACATTCCCCTTCATGTAATTCCGCCATGATCGCCCTTAACTCCTTTTCTATAGCACAACGAAGTAAGGATGTAGAAAATCCACATCTGTACTACAGTCCGTCCTGAATGAGGTAAAAAGAGGCTTTTCGCAAAATTTTCCTTCGCTGTTTGGCTTCCGCCGGGAGCTTACCGGTGATGAGTTATTCTTTGATTGGCGTCATCCATGAGTTTGGTTCATTAATCATTTCCATGATCAATTCCATCTCGGTCTGCCTTGTG
Organism: Allium sativum; assembly: GCA_030737875.1. NCBI lineage: Eukaryota > Viridiplantae > Streptophyta > Magnoliopsida > Asparagales > Amaryllidaceae > Allium > Allium sativum. The sequence goes on from CM060923.1 coordinate 650,487,561, forward strand.
CTTGGGCTGGAAAGGACTTCCACTGTAACTAACCCCATGAGTTGTGCGTCTCCTGTGCTTGCTTATTTTGCCAATGAATCAACTTCGGTATTTTCTCCTCTAGGAATGTGAGATATGGTGTAATGCTCGAAAGCTTTCAATAGTTCCAAGGCTTTGGAAAGATAATCTGGCAAGTTATCCACTTTGGCTTGGAATTCTCCTAGAACTTGGCATAATACGAGCTGGGAGTCGCTGAAGATTTTTATAGTTTTTATCTGTAACTCTTTTGCTAATTTATTCCTATGATGAGGGTTTCATACTCAGCTTCGTTATTTGTTGATGGAAATTCTAGCCTTAGTGCATAGCATAAAAATCTTCCTTCAGGGGTTTCCAGGACTACCCCTGTCCCAGAAAAGTGATCATTTGAGGCTCCATCAACAAATAACTTCCACTAAACATTGGTTTCAACATCATCTTCCTATTTTATCTCCCCTCGGTCGGTAAATTCTACGATAAAGTCAACGAGCACTTGTCCTTTAATCGCTTTTCAAGGGTGATACGTAATGTCGTATTGACTAAGCTCTATATTCCACTTTAGCAACCTTCTGGAGGTCTCTGGTCGTGACCAAACTTGACTCAAAGGCTGGTCCGTAAGAACTTTAATAGGATGAGCCTGAAAGTAGGGCCGAACTTTCTTTGATGCAATAAGCAAAAAATAAGCGAGTTATTTAAGCTTTGGATAATTCAGCTCTGCCGAGATAATCTCTTACTGATGTAATAAACTTGTTTTTGTACCTTCAAATCTTCCCTAAACAATGCTGCACTTAGGGCATGAGCAGAGACCGCCAGGTATAGAAACAAGTCTTCTCTGTCACTAGGTTTTGATAGCATAAGAGGCGTTGCCAAGTGTTGGATCAATTACTCGAAGGCTTTCTAGCATTCAGAGGTCCATTGTATCTCCCCCTTCCTTTCCTGAGGGAATCAAAGAATGGAAGACATCTGTCCGTTGCCCTAGATATGAAGCGATTTAAAGTTGCAATCCTCCCATTCAAACACTGAAGTTCCTTCTTAGTTCCTGGAGCACGCATTTCCCTCAAGGCTGATATTTTGGCTGGATTAGCTTTTATATCCCTAGCGTTGACCATGAATCCAAGGAAATTGCCCAAACCAACTCCAAAAGAACATTTCAAGGGATTCAATTTCATGCCATATTGGCATAAGATATCAAACATTTGGGCAAGATCCTCCAAATGGTCTATTCCTCTTTTTGACTTTACCAACATATCATTGACATAGACTTCCATCATCCTACCGATTGCTTTTTGAACATAGCATTTACCAGTCGCTGATAGGTCGCCCTTGCATTCTTTAGACTAAACATCATCACCTTATAGTAGTATAGGCCGAGATCAGTAATGAAACACGTGTCTTCCTGGTCTGGGCCATGCATCCTGATTTGATTGTAGCCGGAATATGCATCCATGAAAGACAACAACTCATGACCGACCATAGAATCTACTAATTAGCCAATTCTGGGAAAAGGGAAACTATCTTTCGGACATGATTTGTTAAGGTCTGAATAATCTACACAGACTCTCCATTTACCATTTGATTTCTTTATAAGCACAGGATTAGAGATCCATTTTGGATAGGTAGATTCCCTGATAAATCCATTTTCCATTAACCTGCCGACTTCCTTCTTTTATGGTGTGCGACCTCTCTGGCCCCTGGATTCTTCTTTTCTATTTGACAGCTGGAATGCGTAGGATAATGTTTAGCTTATGGACCACAATGTCGGGAGATATTCCACACATATCAGAATGGTCCATGCGAACACATCCAAATTAGCTCTTAAAAAGACAATCAATTGATTTTTTAGCTCAGGGCTTAACCGAGATCCTATATTCAACACACAATTTGGGTCTTTTGGAATTACAGCTACAGGAATTATGATTTCGGCTGATGTTGACCTTTCGTCCTCTACACTAGCTTTCTTGGGGTCGATTTTACTATGTTTTCCAGTGCAGGGACCCTTCTTTAATTGCTATAAAGGGAGTTTTTGGATGCGGGGAAGAGACCCCGCATCCTTTCCCGAGTCTTTTTTCTTAGCCGCCCTTAGCTCTGTCACATAGCAGTCCCATGCAGCGATTTGGTCGCCTTTAATCAAACCAATTCCCTTTTCAATTGGGAACTTCATAATCAAACACCACGGAGCTAGTGCAACATTAAAACCCGAAAGAGTTGTTCTCCCAAGGAATGCATTGTAAGACAAAAAGTCGTCTATCAGGACAAAAGTTTGTATCATAGAAACCCTTTGCCATCAGCCAATTCCACAGGTAAGTTTATCGTTCTGATGGGTTGCATAGGTCGACCCATAAAACCGTGGATCTGATTTGGATATGTGCGCACTTCCGCCATAGGGAGATTCATTTTTTGGAAGGTGCTTATGAAAATCACATTAATAGATGCCCCTATGTCAATTAGGACCCTTTTTAAAACTGTAGGACCGAGACCAATTGTAATCACCATGGCGTCAATAGTTGGTTTAACTAGTCCATCTGCATCTTTATCCTTGAATATCACATCACCGATTGAAGTTTTGGGCATTTTCATTGGGAGCTTGTTGTATAAGATCATGCATCTTTCCTCTTTCGAGGCATCCTTTAATTTGTTAGCATACTTTTCCATATCTGTCCAACTGTTCCCAGCCAGGTGGGCCCCTCCAAATATCATATTGATTACTAGCCTCGAATCATCTGATATTTGAGCTTCCTCAATTGAGTCAGGTTGGTAACTATATTATTATGCCCTTGTGCGGCTGAATTATTTTGAGGATTTTTCACATACTGTTGGAGTTGATTCTTTTTGATGAGCTCTTCAATTAAACTCTTTAGGTACTGACATTTGTTGGTGCTGTGTCCTGGTTGGTTATGAAACTGGTAGAATTTGCCGGAATTTGCTTATTGCTCAGTTATCTTCTACGGCTTCATCTGAGGAAAGATACCTGAATCCTTCACGGCGGAGTTAATTCTTTCTGAAGTCTCGTGTAGGAGGGTTAATCTGGATAGTTTATACAGCCGTGTCTTTGTATAGGATTTGTTATCCTTCTCATCACTTCCCCTCTTTTGTCCTACGTCATTCTTGTGCTTAATTTTGGGTTCATTGTTTTTTCCTTCCTGGTGGCATTATTTTCTATAACCTTCTGGATGCTTGGAGCTTCATCTTCTACACTCATGTATTCCTCAGCTTTCTTATAAAACTTCTTTGAAGTCTTTGGTTTCTTCATCTTGAGCCACTTCCCAAATTCTGACTTCTTATCGATAGCTCCTTTCAGAGCTGCCAATAAGTACCAAGTCTCTAGTGCTATAACTTCTACTGCAGCAGCATAGAAGCGCATAAGTAAAGCCTTGATGGTTTCCCCAGGCTTTTTTTCCATTTCTCATAGTGACATCACATCCCTTGCCTTGGTGGTTTGTAGTCGGAATTGATCTTGAAACCTCCTTTCCATGTCAGTGAAATAATCAATACACCTAGGTGGAAGTCTAGTGAACAAAAGCGAGGCCACCCCTTCTAGGCACACGGGAAAGTATAAGCACCTGATTTCATGAATAGCTCAAGCTCCATTCTAGTGTTGGTCGTACTTGACCAGAATAATGTTCAGATCTCCAACTTCGCTATAAGATGCTATTGTTGGGGGCATGAATTTCTTCGGGAATTTTGCTTAATGGATTTTCTCTATGAACGGATTTCTGCTGGGTGAGAACTCCAACTCTTTCTCTTCATCTTCTTGGTTCGCTTTCTCCTTCATGATTGTTGGATCATGTCTACGATGCGCCTCTCATTACCTTCTTGTTCATCGGGGTTGGTATCGATGTTTTTATCAAAGCGACCACGATTTGAGCTTTGACGCCTTGCACAGTTTTTGGGAAATATTATATTGGTGGGACTTGCTATCGTCTGATCCGCACGTTTTTCTCTATGTTGTGGAGATCTGGCCTTGGAGTCCTCAACGCCGGCCTCTCCCTTGTCTCCCACTAAGTAGTGAGATCGACCAGGGTCTGAGGCTGATAAGTCCTCTTTTTCACCAGCATTATTCACATCATTTGGTGGCAGTAAACTGGTTTGAGCATTATTCAGGACATCAAACCTTTCCATCATCATCTTCGTTGTAGCATCCATCTTTTTGTTCAAGTTGGTTACAACCACATTCAACTCATCTTGCATTACATATTGCCTTTGGGTTTTCCCATCCCCTTGGTTCAGAGTTTGTGGTATAGTCTCATCAGCATTATTATTCTCATTAATTGTGGGAGCTTTGGCAGATTTACTGCCTTTCTTTGACTCGGCCATGGCTTCGAAGGAGGAAGCAATTTTGGATTTTTTTTAAGGTTGCTGAACTCTAAAAGGAAGTACAAAGAAAGAAATTATGAACACGGCCCCACGGTTGGCGCCAAAATGTTTACACCAAAAAATGGCTTAAACACCAAAGGTACTAAAATTGTACTTAACCAAAATGGTAGGGAAATAAGTGGAGTCGTACTTGAAAATAATCGGAAAAAAAATGCTAGGAAGATAAAATAGAGACAAGGTTTAGAGTGCTTCAGCCTTATATTAGGCCTACATCCACTACGAAGATAGCTTGCATTCTTATAAGGAGGATTACAAAATACATAAACCCTCTTATTCATACATCTCTATACCCACTAAGTATACTCTCATTCATACATTTCAATATTGAGATTTTATAAGAGAACGATAGATTTTGAGGAGGAGAAGGATGGGTGAATGATTGAGAAGGAAGATATCTTTGTTTTCCCTAATTACAAGGTTGTACTTGACGCCATGGCCAAATGGGTGATAAGCTTCGAGTGAAGAAGATGATCATTACTTCCTAGTGTTTGAGGAGTCATTGAGGATAGAATTTAGCAGCACATTATGGCTAGAAAGATTGGATCCCTTTTACGCTGGCAGCCATGGTGTATTTATTGGTGAGCTCACTTGAGCAAGTGATCTGAAATCTGTTTATGCAGGCTACGGGTCCTTCATCCCATTAATTACAAACGTGCCATCACCTAGCTATAACCAGCTATCCGTAGTTGTTTCCAGTTGTCATGTGCGAGCGATTCTATGGGAGCGAGTGTTTTGGGTAGACAGATGACCATGATTTTCTGATGCGGCTATGTCTGATCCTAAGTGAGCAGGCGATGACCTTTTTAGTCTGGATATGACTGACCAAGGCTTGCGACTTGATATGTAAGTGCGCTTTTTCTAAGAACTAGTGTACGACTGATCGGTAGGTGGTTTCTGATCAAAGTATTGGCGTTCGACTAGCAGGAACATATGAACGACAGGAGTTGCAATCCATGAGCGGTTGTTAATTGCACGTGCGACCTTGACTTCTGCTCTGATACGTACGGTTAAACTTTGATATTAGGTCAAGCGTCTTCCATTGTTGTGGGCAACTTGCTTTGTTTTGATTCCCGAGCGTCTTTGTTCCGATATGAACGACCGACCTTTGCTTCTACGCCCGAATCATGACTTTCTTCGGGCTTAGGCCTTGCTCTGTGTAGTTGCTCTTCGTCCTTTATGCGTCGCTCAAACGTCTTGGACAATACTATGCGCGATCGACCCCGAAGGTGTTCGTTCTGTAGCTCCTACTCAGATCTTGTAAGTCAATATGTGTATGGATTTTTTGAGGGATTAACATATACCATATTTACAAGGAATTACGTTTAGGAAATCATAAGGATTGGAGAGGAATTGAGTTGGAGAAGATAAAGATTAAGCTTACCTCTCTTTCTCTATGATTTTCCACTTGATTTCAACATGAATTGAATTCCTAAGACCAAGCTAGGGCTTAGGGAATTTTAATTTCCCTCCCCACATTTATAATTTTGTGGAGTATGAGGAAATGAATGAAGGAGGAGTGGGTTGTGGGAGTTTTAAGGATGAGCTAGGTTGGCTAACCCAAACCCAAGACCAAAGCCCAAATTTTGACATGCTCGAAATATATCAAAGCTTATAGTAAAAAAGTTGTAAACGATGATCCGGACTCAATGGAAATAGTTTCGAGTCCAAATTCATCCATATGCAGAATGTGACTTTTTGGTTATACACACAATTAACGATTAACGATGTTATATTCAAATAAAATATTTAAATACATTATCGTTAAATATGCGGGTTGTTACAGACTTCCCCCCTTAAACGAATTGTGTCCTCACAATTATTTAAGGAAAAACTCAATATAGATAACAATTTAGCATTAACAAGATCTATATATAAGTAGATTAGCTCAAAAATTCAATTTCGAACAAAATTTTAACGTCGAGTTATAAAACACTATATAACTTAAGGTTATAAACGTATAATGTTCAGATAAAAGTCACGAACATATACGAGAAACTAACTTATTTTTCTTTCAGTAGAAAACTATAATCCAATAGAACTGGATAATTCTTGTTTCGAAGAATTCCGACTTGTATTGGATTATATATACTCATTTGAAATCCAAATCCAAATTTAAGAACTATCTTTACGCGGCAAGCTCATTTTAATAAAATTTGATTAATTCGTTTAACGTTCAATATGTTCATAAATTATAAACCTATACTCTTATGTTTTCAACACAAACTAATTAATCAATCAAATTAGAAAGTTGGAAATTTTGACTATCCAAAATCGTCGAACATTCCTTATCAAGTTCTAGCTAGAAAATTTTATCCCTTTTAAAATTTCTTAGAAGTACTCTAGCTTATAAATTTTTCTTACATTGAATATGATGTATATATTGGTCATATACATCCCATTCGCAAGGATAAGTGATCTCGTTGGGGAAACAAGATCAAGAAATAAAAATCCGTGTTATACACCCTTAATTGGAAATATTAGCACATTCTCTAATATTTTTAAAATAGATAAATTGGAACTTTAAGTTTCCATTAAACCCCAAAAATCTCAAATTTGAAATATTAGCACGTCCTATAATATTTTACGAACGACGTCTAAATCATGTAAACATGATAAATGGTAGAAGTTGAAAAAATTCCATCAAGCTTGAAAACTTTTGGTTTTCAAATACACAAAAATATCACCTACCAAGTGAGGTTAAACCCATCGAGTTATGACCTCAAATATTCATATCATTAATGGGTGACAAATAAAACTGGAGTATTTGTTAGCCACAATGATAATACAAGCTCAAAAGTAAAGGATTGGTGAAAATCGATCGCTAAGTCAAAAAGTGAAATAATTATAGCACAACTAACTTACCGAATTGATCATCAATCTGAAATATGGAATTTGCTAAGCTTGCTGTAGTCCCAAAGCTAAAATATTCTATCAAATTTCTCCATAAATAACTCCCCTTTTATCCTTAGTGGACGATCACTAAGGAAACAATCAAATAATAGATCGAGCCAAAAATGAAAAATAAATTTTCAAACTCAATCACCACGAAGCCAAAGCAAACAGAACATGCAAATAAGAATGCAAAGAATAGTTTCATAAAAGAGACTTAATCTTCCATAAAAATATGATTTGTTTTTTTTAAATCAACCCAAGTTAGTCTCAAGAACAATTTCTGAAAGGAATAACAACTTATTGCAAAGTTGATCTATCAAAATACTAAACTCAATTTAGTATACGAAAGACAATGGGAGGGAATTCATGCAAGATCCCCAACTACAAAAGCCCGAAGATCGAAAATTGAAATCCGGAAACAAGAGGCTAAGATCAATAAGAAAAATATAACTTACTGCTTTTCAAAAAGAAGATTTGAGGTAATTTCTAGTGAAAGAATCGAATCATCCAAGCTCTAGAAATCACTCAAAGATATCTAGAAAATGTAAAATGGAAAGACACTCAAATCATAATAAGTGCGAGCGTATAAATCCATATATCAAAATGTTGTTCAAAAATGATTCTCATAACACAAAAATGGGTACACCTCCATAAATGAACATGTTAGTAATTCGTGTCATTGATAAATAAAGAGAACCCACAAATGACAGAAATCACCATATAATCAAAAATACTTCGATGTCTTTGAAGCAATGTAAATATATATAAGGTTGTCATCAAAAAAGTTGAGTTCATGAATAGCACAAAAACGCACAAACAATATGAAGTGGGTCCAAATTGTCTACAATGGCCTCGACAAGGTCGCTGGCACCTCCCAAAAGCAGTTTCGCGAGCTACGAGATTGGAAAAACATAAATTCTCCATACATGATCAGAAGATCCAAAACCATAAAGTGATCATCAATGATCAACAAAGAATGCGTAATTTACATTAAGCTAGTAAATAGGAAAGTTTAGCCAAATGTTCCATAACCATCAAGTTAACTCAAATATTTATGAACAAATTGCAAACTCCACTGTAAAACTCAAAATGATCAAAGCAAATTTGCAAAATCATAATCCAAAGTTTTCTCATGAAATTTCAGAATGGCCGTTATAACCGAGCATAAGTAGAATGGAAAATAATTCAAACAATTCTTGCTTAGAAATATGAAAATGAATCTCGATGATGCTGTAGTCATCACCAATATTTTTTTTAAGTATATCGAGATTGACATCCAATAATGAAATTAAGTTTCAATTGACCAAGTCCAAAAATTAACCAGCAAAGTAAATGCAGGTGTATCGACCCACTCGTTTTTAGTAAGTCATTTAAGTAAATTCCTTATTTAATCGAAAAGACAAAATTACTTGTTTGAAATAAGTAACACTCAAAAGAAAAAGAGAATACTAAATCATTACCCAAATAAAACCAAAGTCATCTCGATAGAAAAATAAATGGGTAATGAAAACTCAAGGTAGCATGTATGAATTTTCACAAAGCATAGGTTTGGAAAATCTACACAGTTAGATATAAAACAAGCGCCCTCTAATTCCTAAGGACATTGTGCCCTTAAGATACATTGACGCAAGGAAAGTGGATGAATATAATTTCAAAAGAACTCAAATGAGATGACCACAGTAATCATCATCATAAATGATAAAGAGGATGGTACTTTTATAGGCATTATTTCTCTTACCAAAATAAGATATCTCAAATTCATAGTTAAAAATTCAAACTATGGAAGGTGTAAAGAATATATACGATGGTCGTATATATCCTATACTCAAATCATTATCTTATTAATATCCGTATGGTTGCAAATTAAAAATCAATACTAATGATTTGCCTCGCCATTTATTTATATCGAAATTCTAATGATAAGGTTTAATGGCGATGTAGATCATTGATATTTAATATAAGGTTTGTGTTAGAATCATCTCATTGAAGTGTTCAGAAACTCGTATCGATATCTTGGCGTTACACTTCTTTATAGAACTTCCAACATACTCAATGGACAACTCAACACGACATAACAAATTACGTTCAAATAGGGGCACAAATTTGTAAATAAATAATCAAAGGTGCAACCATTAATTCATGAATTAAATTAGTAATCATAAATAAATAAATGAAAACATTTCACATTGCATAGTGGAAATAATTTATTCGTTTTTACCTCGCAAAGCTAATCTTAAGCGGATTAGTATTTTACTTGGCCTAAATTATTTTATTGAACTGTTTTATAAAATAATTTAGAGATCATCAAAACTAACTCGCAAAAGTTATTAGCACTTAAAAATTGGAAATAATTTGAATTCATTCCTAAGAAAAGGGACGGGACACTATGTTTCTCAGGGCCAAGATGTCACAAAGAAGAATTCAAATTAATTTGATTGGTCAAACAAGGATCACGCTATAAGATAGGATATGACGGCTCCTAAGAGTCGAACTAAATCCTAAAACATGATTTCCTATGAGCGACTTAGGACAATGACCCTCGCAATAATATTTTATATTATTCCGAACTTAGCTCTAATACCAAGTTGTAACACCCCACCTCTATACTCGCGTTAGCCAAGGTCATCGCAATCAATGATGTCAACTACCCGAAGAATAAGGCTGTTGAGGGGCCACTATATGTATAATAGCATGAATGAGTGTTAAATGTATCAAATAATGTGGTCATACTTTTCAAATCTCATGAGGAAATCTGACACATCTAATTCAAGTTCAAAACTACCACATAGCGGTTGCACATAATTCGGAAAGCAGTATAAAATACATAACAATCAGAGTCAGACACAGATATTCACATCACTAAGGAGGAAATAGATATGAATATAACACATGAGTGTAAATACAAGTTAGTGGTCATAGTCGATCCACTATACAACAAAAGAATAGCTACAAGGCTACTCAAAAATAATATGTATACAAAGGAGTCTAATGTACATATAACTAAAAAAGTGCAACACTAAAGTAGTTTACCCAAAAGTGGAGGATAGTCCATGCTGAGTCAAGAAGAATCACCTAAAATACCTCCGTCTGACCCGAGTATTATTTACACAAAGATAAACAATAAACGGATCAGTTTAGTTGTACTTATCTCATAAACTTGAATATAATAAGAGATATAAACAAATGTAGACATAAATATAATAATAACAATGTAATATATAAATTTATAGCCCAGAAATGTCTACGGTATATCTCAATTCTATATCAGAGCTATAAAAGAATATCTCATTCAAAATTATATAGCGACTCATAGGAAATGATAACTCATATCAAATCAATTAAAAAATTGATATCTCAATATCAATAAATCTCAAATTGATATCATAGTATCAATAAAACTCCAAATCCCAAAAATCAATAAATTAGAAATCCAGAGAATCACAAAGGTCGGGGGTAAGACCTTCTCAAAACGAGAGTCTGAAGACTCAATCAATATGCGTATCTCAAATAAGACGCGATCTCTAGGTAGCTAGCCTAATATGTTGAGCCGAAGCTCCTCGAATGGTCCGAAGACCGTGAGTCACGACCCTGCAAAATGGTCTGAAGGTCGTCAAAAGCATAAATCCGTAAAATGATCATAATTAAGCAAAGTAGTACAATTCCACAAAATGAACTGAAGTTCCTCATAATGATCCGGAGATCGTTAAAATATGGAATAAATTCCATAACTCGGAGACATTGCATAAAGCTAGTCTAAATCTCATAAAGTCATAAATGATCAAGGAAATTGTAAATTACTCCAAGCCAGTAATTATAAGAATTTAGCTATATGTCCCATAACCGCTAGCTCTACTCGGATATTTACGAATGAGCCATAGATTTCCACTCAAAACATAAAACAAACATTGCCACGGTTTTCAATCAGACGAGTCCAAGAATTAACCATCAAAGCAAAAGCAATGGATCATAGTCCTTGTTTTACTAAGGAATTTAACTAGATTTCTCATACGAACGAGAAAAAGGTTTATAAAATATATACTAGTAGATTTGAAAAGATTTATAAACTGATTTCGTAAAATAGCTTCGTATAATGAAGTAAGATTGGAAACCATTTTGGTAAAAGAAATTGATATCTACTAATAACATAAAACCTTTTTATATAATTTTGAAGTGGAAAATCTCGCGTAATATCGATCGAAATGATGATCGAACTGAGAATCCACGTTTTAATAACGTAAACTAAATCTCATAAATATCGATTATAAAATTCATTCACAATGAATGAATCGAAAATCCATAAAAATCGAGATGTAGAAATCTGTGCTGTAGGGAAACTGAAAAGTCACAAAAAAAAATTGAAATGGGCCGAAACTCGGCCAGGAATGGTCTCAAATTCTTGCTAACCTGTAGTTTTTATTGTTTTCTCGAGAGGTTGGCCAGATGTCTGACCTATTTGGACAGACATCTGACCTGATGCAATTATTTTATTTGCTTGCCAATGACCTTAAAATCAATCTCGGCCAAGCGCGGACCTCCCGTATTGATTCCAAATATTTAGAAAGACCGCAAACACTCTTTAAAGCACAAGAATGACATGCGTACACACACATTCATAAAAATGCAAAGTTTTGCTTTTAAAACGCCAAAATGCACAAATTCTTGAAAACAAAACAATACACGCACAATGTACACATGACACAAAGGTGGAAGAACACATGCACAACCTTGATAGCTTGTATACATAAGTGTGAGCACCCAAGTACTCACAACTCAAATCTACACAAGAATTTACCCAAGAATTCATTGAAATGAAATCGAAACTCATAAATTGAAGATGTTAACACACAATTCAATCAACCTAATTAACTAATAAACAACAAAACGTGCCAAGGGCACACTAGAAAAGCATGAATGCTTGAGGCATGGATGTGAGTTCATAGGAACTCACCTTTGTTTATTGCAAGTGAAGAGATGAATGAAGACTTTTCCAAATCAACCTCTCTTCGAATATAACGCACAATTCTTTAATTTACACGTGGATATACCATATTTACTAAGAATAAAGTTTAGGATATCATAAGGATTGAAGAGTAATTGAGTTGGAGAAGATAGAGATTGAGCTTACCTCTCTTTCTCTATGGATTTCCACTTGATTTCAACATGAATTAGAATACTAAGACCAAGCTAGGGCTTAGAGAATTTTAATGTCCCTTTCCTTCTCCCCATTTCTAATTTTGTGGAGTATGAGAAAACGAAAGAAGGAGGAGTGGGTTGTGGGAGGTTTAACGGTGAACTAGGTTAGCTAACCCAAACCCAAGTCCAAAGTCCAAATTTTGACATGCTCGAAATATATCAAAGCTTATAGTCAAAAAGGTTGTAAACGATGATCCAGACTCAATGGAAGTAGTTTTGAGTCCAAATTCATCAATATGCAAAATGTGACATTTTGGTTATACACACGATTAAGGATGAACGATGTTATATTTAAATAAAATATTTGAATACATTATCATTAAATATGCGGTTGTTGCATGATAGTGTTAGTTTTACTTTACCAATTGAGTCAGCTCTAAACATACTATATTTAACACTATGAACTTCAAACGCCTGATTGATGCAATTGTTAGGTAATCTGTGCAGTTCACGCTTAACGCACATTGTGAGCCATTTCTTTCATTGTCATTTGTTTTTAAATAGCTTTTTACAAGTATTTAAGCTAGTCATACATGATCATAAATTATTTATGTCTTGTAACATAATTTCATGGATGAGATCAACCAACAATCTAAAACCATATGAATGCTCCATTTGCGGGATTATTATTTTATTCTTTTGTAATAAGCTGGATATGTTAATACTAAAGGTCCTACCTTAGTAAATTCTTACATGTTTACTAGTTGCTGTATGTGAATATCTATTTCTTTCTTATGCACTCAAAATTATCGATTTACCATGCCTTATCTGAGTTTTTCCTCATATTTGATATCATGACCTTTTATTCGCATTATCTGGAATCTCAAAGAAAACATGTTTTCATTTTCGAAAGCAGATTTCCGCACATCTATCAATAAAAAAATTCAATAATTTTATTCTTTCATGGTGCTACGTGGTTACCTTTGACTTTACGGTTTTACGTGTAAAGCATGATTGTTAATCTTAAATTCACGACTGCCTAAGATGTGTTTTCAGAGTAATCACGCTAAAGAGTCAAACATTACAGCAATTGCCAAGTACAATTCTTATTGCTTGAGCGATTAGTTGGATTCACTCGATAATTAAGTGAAGGTTGATTTACCAATAATAATGTAATTAATTTGTTTTAGTAATTACTGTGTCCATATTTGTTTTGTGTGAATGTAAGTGGGTCCAATCATATAATTGTGGAGTAGAGTTTCAAGTATGTCAATTAGTGTATTTATTTGATTGAAATGGCCCATTAAAAACAAACTAATAGTCAAAAATTTAGTTTATAGCTGGCTTTGACAGATAGGTGCAATTTGGTGATTTTTTCATCATAATTGTCGAGTTATTTAAATTAATTATTACAAGCTTTCATCTGCAATAATTCTGCTAACTGTTAACTTATTATCAGGAACCATGTATCCTATATCTAGGTTAATTCAGATGGACAATATCTTGTTCCTGGGGAATGAAGGAGGTTCATTGTGGTGGTTACTTGGAATAAATGTAACCAGCATAGTTCTTACAAATGTCGGCAATGAAGACAGATTTGTTGGAATTGCAGCGCTATCTCCCACTAGAATAATCCCTGTTAGTTTATAAGGAAAACTAATTTTGAATGCATAATATTAACATCAAGTATTTTTTAAAATAAAATCTATATTTCAAAAATAACAATAACAGTGATAATAATAAGAGGCATGATAATATGTTTGTTTGTCTTGGAATTGAATTCCATACATGGTTTCTGGAAATATTACTTGTTTCTAAGGAAAGTCCGGTTCACAATGACAATCCTTCCAAACCCACACATTTTGAAAAATGTCTACAATAGATTACATCATACACAAACAAAGCATTTGTAGGGGTGTGCACACACATACATGCACATCCAAATTTTTTATTCGTAGGCTTTTGTTTGATTTTCCTTACACTTGTATATTAAAAACTATCACATTTTTAAGTTCACAGTATTATTAAAGATACGAAATTGCATTTGTTAATTGATTACATTAATAGTAACACGTTGATCATAGCTTTTTCTATTTAATATAATCATATCGTTTTTTTCTATTTCTTTTCTAGATTGATCTAGCAAGCATTGGTGGAGAACTTCTCATCCAGGTAGGTCCTATTTAACATTACCTTTGTATGTATCACTTTGCTAATTATTTGTAGCACTCTTTTATTGCTTGCGTCACATTAGAAAGTCATAGGCCATTTATCAGTAATCTTAGGGAGCCTGCAAGTGATTAACCCTAATCCGTGAATTTTAGGCATGATTTTAGGGTATAGCGGTGTACAATAGCGTATAATTGGTTGATTCTCATTTTTTAAGTCTGAACTATATATAACATCGCATTTCATAGGCAAATAAACATGAAAAGAATGGACCCATGACTGTAATTTATTACGTATTCAAATATTAGGGGTAGTGTTATATTCACTATAGAAAGAAGAGTGAACAGTCTATACATTAACTTATTTTTATATTTCATATTTTCAAATTTCAAGTTATGTAATTTAAGAGTCAGCCAAACCATAACCATCTGCACATTGCCTTACTTTAAGATTTTAGGATTTCAAGTTTCATGTAACTGTTAAGTGTCCATTCCTGTTCTAAGCTTTGAAAAAAAGTACCAGACAAGATAATGCCACAATTATACATGGACTTGGAGTTATGGGGTAGATATTAACAATACCATATAACCACAAAAAAAGGGAACATTCTACTGCGCAACCTACCAGGAGTTTGATCTACATTAAAAATGACATAATACAATAGTCTAGACAAAAAAACTCATAACCAAATGAAGAAATTGCTCATGCTTATAGGACTAAGAGGAAAGGATAGAAGTGTAGCTAGCTAGTATTCGATAACAAAAATACTTATCTTTTGTCATTCAACAATATATTTCCAGAATGCAAAAATATGGGTTTGCCAATTTTGAATATTGAATAACCATATCGAAATTTTGGTAATTTGGATATCTGAGAATATTGTTGTAAATAATATTAACATCCTATGATTTGAATCTTGTTTTAAATCGAATCCATCCCTTTATGATTCGATTTATTTTTTGATTCAAATCAGGCTAATACCACACTTAAAAATAGCATTCAATTCAAATTAACATATTCAGTATACTTATTTGGGCTTACAATTCCAATTTTAATCATTTAAAAAAAATCAGAATAAGAGAGAAAAATATATAGTATTTTAGGTTAAGATGTAGAAGTTTAAACATCAAAATTAATTTCAAACGGTGTGCCAATTATAAACTGCATGATCTTTGAATCAATGATTTACGATATAAATCCCATTTCGATACATAATTCAAATTTATGATTTACGGTTTGAATCTTATTTTGAAAATCATGTCTGAGATAAGCTATTCCATTTATGTCCGTTGTTCAAAAACAGCTTTTATAAGTAGAGATAGTATGAAGTTCGTATGTTTTGTTGCTAAGAAGTTGTGAGATAGAGATGTTTATATAAGTTAGTCTTCTGTCTTCATCTTTAAGAAAGCTGTTTCACATTTGTGAATTATATGCTATAGCCAGATACATTTCTTTGCTCTGTCAATGACATGACAATAGAAAGCACAGTCGACATAAGAGCTTGCAATGATTTGTTTGGTTTTGCTGTAAAATTTTCATTATTTCTAAATCAAACTATATTGCTATATGTGTGCTAGTTTTTTATTTTTCACCGACTGTCTCCCTGGAAATATGTTCCCCACTCATGAACTATCTTTATTTAAGTTATATTTAAAATAAAAGCTTGTTTGTCAAGGCCTTGCATTTTTTGTGGTAGTGGATCTGGTATGTAAACATCTTTTTTCCTGATTGTTTTTTCTGTGTTCACTTCATCCTGTCTTATGAACTTCACACACTCTTATAATCTAGAAATTTAACTATGCTGCAAGTTTGAATAGCCTAATACTGTAAATTATCTCTTTTTAATTCCTATTGGATCCTATCAACTATAGGTGCTATAGTAAAGTCACTGGTTCCAAATATTCCACGTACTTGTAGGAGATATTTTCATAGAGAAGTAATGTTATGTTTTCCATCATCTAACAAATATTTTTCTCTGTTTTGATTTTTTAAGATACTATTACCTAAATCTCCACTATAGTATAGTTATTTATACGCTTTCAGCTATTTTGTTCCCATGACGGTCAATGTAACGACCCATAATTTTAACAACACTAAAGATGATAAATTAAAGAGTAATTAATTTAGTACTCAGAATTAAAAGAAATGGACAGCGCCATTGCATTCGTCTCGGAATTCTGGTCAAGATAGACACCTGGTTTGCGTAAAATTGATACCGTATGAAGAAGTTATTAAGGTTTGAAGTTTGTATATGCATGAGAAGAATATACATATAATTAGTCCAGAATTCAAAAATCAGTTCAAAACAGTTCAAAATCGCATATTTTAGGGGAGCAGGAAAATTCCCACCCAGGGGTGTCGACCCCATCAAGGGGGTGTCGACCCATGGGTCGACCACATAAGGTGGTGTCGAACGAACGGTCGACACCATAAGGGAGGTTCGACCCCCCTACGGCAGATCTGGGTAGATTTTAGAGTTTCGGACAGGTATATATATGGCCTCATTTCTCTTGTTTTTCAACACCAAAAATAATGGAGAACTAGATACTGCCTCTTCCCAAATTAAATCGGGTCTTTTCTTCTTGAGCAATCAACTAGAGTTTAGAGATCTATGATTTAACATCAGCAATTCTTTCTTCTGTTTTTCTAGATCCAATCATAGCGAGTCAATGTTAATTTTAGATTTAAATATTTAAAAAGTAAATCTTGACATGACTATATCTTGGATCTGTGCATGTGACTATTTGCATCATATCATATCTGTTGTAATCTTTGTATTTGAGTTATTCTGACATGAATACAAACTAGATCTAAGCCTATACCTATTTATCATGTCAGATCTTCCATTGTTAGTTGATCTAATTTATTACCTAGATCTAATCATGCTTGTTTATGATGTCTCCATTATATTTGAATATGTTCTATTGTCGTATGTTCATCACATATGTTCCTATATGCCTATCCTGTCATTGTGCCACTATGCATTTATGCCTATTTCTTCCATTATATGTCAATCTTGCTAGTATGAACAAGTATGATCATTGATGTCCTCTTCCCTTCATGTTTTCCCTTTTATTTTTATAACCAGGCTACCTTCGAGCCTAGGCATGTCACTGAAATATGCGAACACGTTAAATTGGGAATGAGGGAAAACATTAAATTAGGGAATAACTTGTAATTGGAATTTAGGCATAACTTGAATGAAATATACAAACATGAATTTAGGGCATATGGTTCATTATGAACATAACTTGGGAAAGGAGCATAAAAACCTATAACGATATAGGAATAATTGATCAATAATTGAAATGCGTAGAATTATATTAATTATAAGCTGTAACCGCGCTTAGACACGATGTTAGATTACACTGGTGGTGGAAGTCTGCCTGGAACCGCCAGACATATCCAGCGACCACAAGTGGTGAATCCAATGTGAGGGGTCTAAGTGCATAAACACGAGACGTGCAAAGACACGAGGTTAAGTCCGACTTGTGGAAGAAGTCTGCCAGGAACCAACCGGCATATCTAGAATCCACAAGTGGTAAGCTTAATGTGGGAGGTCTAACACATTATAACCGTAAATGCATATGGTAATAAATTGGAAATACTTAACCTAGTTGAATCCATAGGGATTGTATGAACATATAACTTGAGTACAGGTTAAGTAAACTTGTTGGAAATAGTGGGTGGGTTAAGTAAATCTTGGGTGGGTGGGTAATATTTATATAGGCCCACAAACTTAACCTATGGGGTTACGCTATCTTTTACTCTAGTATGGCATAACCTGTGGAAAACCTAGTAGTGATGCAAGCGTGGGGGAAGCTTGTATCATCTTATGTGTTAGACCGGTTTCAGTCAGTAACCCATATGTATGTATCAAACGAGTAATCCGAACAAGGTCGGAGTCGGAGCATGCTTACTGGGTTGATCGTAAGAGATCCAAACATAGGGGATGGTGAGGGTGGCGCATTCCGACGGGGTCATGTGCATGCATGGTCCCAAAAGAGGAGTTTTAGATGTCGTGACACCTGTAGATATGGTTGTGCACATCCTGAAAATGAAGGGTTTCCACTTTAGGGAATGATGTACCCTACTGTAGGGCAAGCACAGGGTATCGATGGAATAGGAAGCCGATCGATTGCAGCAGTAATTAGGCCACATTTAGGCTCCGACTTGTTGGGGAGCCCGTTAATACCCTTAGGTGTAACTTCGTTGTGTTAGATTGTCTGTTGATTGTATAGGGTGCAAACCTCTTAATGGAAGTACACCTAAGTCTACCATCATATACTGGTTGGGGATCAACTAGTTAATAAGACAATAATATTGGTGCAGAGAAAGAGAAATCATTAAATAATCATAGTATACACTATCATGTTATCTTGTTTACCTTATCATACCTGTCTTTTATGATGTTATCTCCCTTATCCACTTTATATGTCTTTCATGATACTTTTACTTCTTTATGTGCTAAAAGTAACTGGACTCGCTAGACTTTATGTCTGACCCATTTTATTTCCTCTTCTTTCTCTTCCATGTCCCCCCCAAAGGTTCTTGGGGGGAGGGGAGGAAGGGAGGGGGAATACTCAACCTTGATCAGGATTCCACTTAGAGCTGCTTAGATGTATTGCTCGAGCCCTTATCTTTTCTACTATTTCTATGTTTATAATTGGGGAATTATGCTTCTTTTATTATTGTACTATGATGTTTTAAGTACAAGACAAAAAAATTAATGATGTATTAGGTTTTATGTTTTCAAAAATATGATGTAACCATGTTTTGAACTATGATGTTATGCTTTATGATTAATGAAGTTTTAAAATTCCGCTGCTATTTTATATTTGTCTTGTAATGTTTCTGTTTCTATTTACCTTTAACGCTTCATGAAGCTTAATGCATTCTCTTAATGAGTGACACTAACAGACGTAGGGTATCACACTTGGTATCAGAGCTGAAGGTTACTAGATTAGATAAAAGTTTTTGAAAATTATTTCCAAAAGGTTTTAAAAGAAAGCATTTTCAAAAAGAAAAGTTTGTTTTGAAAAACATATTCCCCAAATCCATGTGTACAATCTTTCGATCCTTTGTCTGAGTCCCTTTCCTTTTCTTTTCAGCATGTCTGGGGAACGTAATATTCCTCAGCCCCTTATGATACCAGGCTAGTTCCATAGGTATCTAGAGGCCACGGCGCCTGCCGGTGGTCAAACTGACGTTCCTACCCCAGCTGCACCTGTCCTTCCTTCTCCTCCTCCCCATGAGATAATTTCTCAAAGATCTGCAAAGATTTCTATGCTATGGGAGGAAAGCCATTCCATGGAACTGAGACATTCATAGAGGCAAGGAATTGGCTCAAAGAGACGGACGATCTGTTTGAAATTTTCAAAGTGGACGATCGTAGGAAGATTCAATTAGCCGCCTAGCTACTGAAAGATGAAGCTTCGTTCTGGTGGGAAGTGATTCAAGTAGGGCGTCCGGTGGAAACTTGGGATGATATTAGATAGAGATTTGAAATGAAGCTTCTTTCTAAAGTTGAGAAAAGCAAGCAAATGGAAAGGTTTCTGGCACTCAAGCAACGAGGCATGACTGTTAAAGAATATGTTAACAAATTCAACCAACTGGCAAGATTTGGGTTGGAGCTAGTGGATACTCCACATAAGAAAGCTTTGGGATTTGCTAAAGGACTAAATGAACCCCTCCATGGGTAAACTATGTCTCATATTCCGATGGGAGCAACTTTTGAAAGGCTCGTTGACATGGCCTGGATGCATGAGGAAGATAAAGTTAAAAAGAAAGGAATTAAGTTGAGGAAACACAAACAAGAAAGTATGGCCCAAGAAGGGACAACAGCAACAACAAAAGAATGGTGGAAAGAATGACAAGACCAATGATAAGAGGAAGTGTCATAATTGCGGATGTGAAGTTCATTTTATCAAGGACTGCAAAAGAAGGAAGAATGCTTGCTTCAGTTGTAGAGAGGTCAGACACTTTTCTAAGGAGTGCTTGAAGAATTAAGGACAAGGTCAGATGGCAGGAGCTTCTAGAGGGCAAGTACATGCTCCCGCGATTAGTGGTCCATATCGAGGTAGGAAAGTTTCCATGGATGGTTTTATTTATTTTTCCAATCATGCTATTAGAACTCTTTTTGATTCTGGCGCTTCATATTTGTTACTACCAAAATCAACATTGAAGGAAGCTGACAGTGAAGGGGTATCGGTTGACCAAAAGTTCACAGAAGGCTCAATAGAAAGTGGGCCTAACAATGTGAAGAAAAAGAGCGGGAGGACATAATCCAAAAGACCATATCAACCGCAATCTTTTATTCCTCCTAAAGGAGAAAGTCGGGAAGGACTAGAGAACAAATCCAACAGGATCCCTATGCTATATTCAATCCGACAGGACTCTCTCGACAGTATCGACCCGACTAAAGGCTCCGCGTAAAGAACCACTCGGACCTGGAACAGAAGAAATTAAAGGTGACAAACCCGACAGGCAAATCTCGAGAGGAAATCTTCAATAACAACATATCCATACAATGATACATCCAGAGGCGAAAGCACTAAAAGCACTAAACCAAAGGAGCATGAGTGATACCCGGAACCAACCCCCGGAGTACTTGCCGCATGGACACCGAAAGAATGAAGTCACAAATAACAGGAGTATCATTGGGAGCTTTCCCTCGAGAATCCAGTCTACTACAGAAACCCCACCGAAAGGTCAACCGAGACCCAAGCGGATACGCGAGCTACCCGTACTAATTCACTTAGTACCGAAACCTGTGGAGGTTTCAAACCGGCAGACATCAACATACACCGTGAGGCCCCGTTCCTCCACGTATTCACGATAAAGTCGGAGGCCTACATCCGGAAGCACATATCCGCAAGCCTATTCATGAGTCACTTTCACAGATTCAAGTATTGTTCAGGGACCGTGACCAATGCACCAAAAGCGACCAAAGATCTCACACCCGAAACTGAGATGGAAGCGACCGAGAAGGATCCTTATGGGCCCACCAGCCCATTGACGAGGGGAGTCTTGGATCATTATAAATAGGGCCCCAAATGCCATATTGAGGGGGGACCTTCTTCTTACTTTTTGTATCCTCTGAAACAAATTAGAAAATCATCGATGGAGAATTCTTTTTCCACAACATCTATGTATTCTCATTAAAAGCTTAATAAAGGGAGGACTTCTTGATAAAATTGCTTTGTAAGGGTGCACATTTATTTCCTAAATTGTTATCATCGCAATCTATTATCCATTCAACAGAGGAGCTCACGTTTACGCTCATCAGACCCTTGAATGGCGACCGAATTCCATTCGCTGAGCTTAGATCCAATCTGGTAGATCACATTGATCCTACGCGAAATATCCTTAGCTTCCCATCCCATCACTAAAATCGAACGGAAAGAGAAATAACCCACCTGATTTTCCCTTAATATTTACCCCATTGATCCATTCTCGGTGTTGACGAAAAATATCGTTAACATTTTGGCCTTAGAAGGAGGGCCTGAACCTCCGACCTTGTGGTTAACAACCACAAATCTACCAGTGTTGTTCTGTCCCATATTCGACTAGCTTTGAAGAATCAAGGATATGAC
Organism: Allium sativum; assembly: GCA_030737875.1. Lineage (NCBI taxonomy): Eukaryota > Viridiplantae > Streptophyta > Magnoliopsida > Asparagales > Amaryllidaceae > Allium > Allium sativum. The sequence continues at coordinate 650,509,739 of CM060923.1, forward strand.
CAAGAGACTCAGACGAAGGTTCTCAGGATCCTGAACGGATAAACCGAGAACCACTAGCCGTAGGTTGATGGAAGAGCAAGAGTTAAGGGCAGAGGCTTTACGAGAAATAAGGGAAAAGAGGAAGATGGAATTACGTGCCTTCGAGGCAGGGAATAGCAGCTCTTCCTACATAAAAAACCCTGGTGACCTCACTCATTGGATCTACATCAGAAGACATTAGCGTTTTCGCTCGCTTGAAGGATGCTCTCTACAGGCAAGTTAAGGGAATGACACTCGAACGCGAAATATTGGACGACTTCAACTGCTTCGCTGACAGATGGGCCAAAGAGGTGACAACTTGATCCCGATATGTTCCAGAAAGAGAGTACGAGAGTATAAGAACCATAACTGAAACAATTCGCAAAAGGATTAGACCTCGTCGGTGAAAAGGGAAGTGTACGCCTAAAATACCTCAGGAATGCCACCTCACTACTAAGGAGAATATTTACTTCCTAACCAAACACGAACTCAACTATTGGACCTCCAAGAAGAAGTGACCTAAATACGAAAGAAACACAGGAGGGCCTTACTGTCATTATCACTTGATGAATGGACACGAGACTAATCACTGCAGAACTCTAGAGAAAGACATTGTCAGATTCGCCAATCAAGGCCGACTACGGGAATTTATCAAGAAATTGAGGTAAATTTAAGAAAATCCTTAGGAAAATCCTTAGGAAAAGGGTTAATGCAAGTGTGTCAGTTTACGAAAAGCCTATTCCTCAGAATTTTCTAAAAAAAAGGAAAACCTAAAATGGGTCCAATTATCAATGGATTAAATCCCTCGCCATCGCCAAAATTGGCCAGGGTAAGGCATCCCCCCGAAGAGGGGATGATTATGTTAGTCTTTCTCCTTGCCCAAACCAAAGAGGGAAGGGTTAAAGCATTGAAAGCGTAAGCCGTCGTTTCACAACAAAAATGGTCACGGTGGTGCATCTAAAAATTAGCATGCCTTGCCTCTGCTCGTAGAAGAGTACGCCCTACCTCTGCTCGAACTAAGCACGTCCTACCTCTGCTCGCACAAGAGCATATCTTACCTCTGCTATTGTTCTGTGTTACCCGCAGAAGGGAGCGCAAACTCCTATCATCGCGTACGATGGTCAGGATAGGGCACCCCTTGGGTGGGTGGCTATGAGCCTTTATCAGTGGCTACAATGGCCCTTGTAGAGAGTCAAAAGAGTAAACCTTAGTTCTGTGCCTATTATGGTCCTGTCTTTGTTTCTAAGCCCTCATCATCGCCTACGATGGTCAGGATGAGGCGCTTGCTGGAGGGAGGTTGGGTAAGTCCTTGGGCCCTGCTTGTGGATAAGCTAGCCAAGCGCACCAGACACACAGGCCCAGAGAGTGGCCGACAAAGCACGTACATATCCTCTACTTTGAGGATGAAAGCCAAAGGGGAGGCTCAAGAAGCACGTGCAACCTCTGCTTCCTAAATCAAAGCAGAAGGGGATACTCGTTCTATTAATGCCAAAAGAGGTTTCGGTTCTCTATGCTAATACCCGAATTTGGGTCGATTTGACGCTCTATTAATACCGAAAAAGTTTTCGGTTCTCTATGCTAATACCCGAATCTGGGTCGATTCGGTGCTTTATTAATACCGAAAGAGGTTTTGGTTCTCAATTCTAATACCCGAATCTGGGTAGATTCAGCGTTCTCTTAATACCAAAAGAGTTTTCATTTCTCTATGCTAATACCCAAATCTAGGTCGATTCGGCGCTCTATTAATACCAAAAGAGGTTTCGGTTCTCTATGCTAATACCCAAATCTGGGTCGATTTGGCGTTCTCTTAATACCAAAAGAGGTTTCGATTTTATATACTAATACCCGAATTTTGGTCGATTCGGCACTTCATTAATACTAGAAGTGGTTCCGGCCGTCTATGCTGAATTCCCATTTCTGGGTCAATCCGACACTTTACTGCTACCCGAAGGGGTTCCGGTCCTCTGTGCTAATACCTGAATCTGGATCCATTCAGCTCTTGAACAAAGACAAAATGGGTTTCGGCCGCTCAATTCCCGAATCTTTGTTAAATCGATTTCTCAACAAAGTCCCAGAGCAAGCTGACGATCTCACGTGTCATAACCTGGGGAAATTCCAAAAAAAGAAAAATTTCCACCAGAAGTGGAGTCACCAAGGCTGCACCAAGCATATGAATACAATTCTTGACTCAAATAGAAAAGGAATCGCTTGTCCCTCTCGGGAATTCCAGTGAGGGTTCAAGGTTTGACACTAATAGTGGGCTTACAAACCCCTTAGGGAAGTACCTTCAATTTGTATATCTGTTAGTCATTTTCCTTTTTGCTAGTATATCAAACCCTTATGCATCTCTAAAAAAAAGATCCCATACGATTTCAATAACATCCTATGAGTAACTAGCCCCTTTAATTTAGTTCTAAGCGATTTATTATTAGGATATATTCCAAGAACAGCTGTTTCGAGAAGGAATCTCTTAATAGACACATAGTAAAGGTCCGCTAGAAATCATGGTCATTCCCAGTGTAGTAAAGCTATACCAGGCTACTACAACATCGAAAGCAAACATGCCACACCGTATGCACGCTACAACCACATGGTCGGCAAAGTGAATGGTGATGCAAGTACAACATGCAAAGCACAAATAACACTATGATAAAATGGAGTGAAAGACCGTGATATGATAAATAGAGGTAAATTCGCATACTAACAAAGTCACAACACAGACAAACACAAAGTTAAACGCGAGGACCGACACTCGCTTATACAACCGATCTAAAGCATAGTTCGCAAAAAGGCAATTATCGGCGAGATAAGAAGATTGCAGATCTTTGTTCTTCTTGGGCCTATCAACCTTCCTTTTAGACTGATTAGAGAAAGAAGGAGGTTCACCATCCAAGGGCTTTCTGCGTTCTGGACCTGCTAACTCAGTGTCTCCTTAAGCGTAAGAGGTAACAACACTATCCCGGGATCGGAGAGCTTGAATCAACTTCACCTTGTCTTTCTCTAAGATGGAGATGCACTCAAGAATATCCCTATGTAACCTTTAGAGGTCATAGGTTAGTATGTACCAATCGCTCATTTGTTTCGCGATATGGTCCTTGAGCGTGTCCATGTTTTCCACGAACTGATGCATGGTGGTCTCAAAACTAGCAAGAATCTTGGACTTCGCAACAACCATCTCATTGGAAATTGTTTGTTGGTCAGATAGAGAAATATCAATATCAGAAGATATTCCCTACGGGTCCCAACCCCTGAATCGCTTGGCAAGCTTAGGATTGCATGGCCCTAGGGCATAGTGGGGCCTACCAATGATTATTTTAAGTTCCGCATGGGTAGAACTGACGAAGGGGGAATTTATGGATGGCTGGCCATTGTTTGAACTTTGGTTGCCTGGGCGTCTATATCAAAAAGCTTCTCCCACTCACAGCACTTTTGAGATTTGTCCATCCTGTACAAATAAACCAATGAATGATCACGCAATTCAGGGATTTAAAGGTCGGCCAAGATGAAAACAAGCAATGCGAACGAAGGAAAAGCCACGAATGATTGACCCCTCTAGCCCTGGCCCCGCATAACAAGATCATATTGTACTCGCATACTTAACGACAAATGGTCGCTCATGCAGGACCGTTCAGGACTGACTCGGGGTTGAATGGAAATAACCCTATGCCAAATAAGCTTGAGCAAAAATAAAAATTGAACCAAAAGCGTAAATGATAGCAACAATGTCAAGCCCAAACAGGACTACGTGACTCAACAGTTTGCACTCCTTCGGATGCAACGACTGGAGCAAAACCGTGTGCACATTATCATAAATTTGGAAGTCGTAAGAACTGAAAGGCTGTTTAAAGTGTTTCGGCAGGCATACCATATGTACAAAATTCATGATCAAGAGAAGAGGGGGATCAACAACAACAAAAACTACGTCTGATAACCATATGGAAAAAGGTTCAAGGGATCATAAAGAAGAACTTACCCCTAATAAACCGTGTGCTACCAAATCAAAGGAAAACAAGGATTTGCAAAGCCACGTTCCGCAAATTGATAATATAAAAGGTAAAATGAAGCGGCTACCATTAATTTGTTTTCTCTAAAAAAAAAAGAAGAAAAAACGAATTAAAAGTGAAGAGCAAGCAAATAAAAGGTGAAAGTCCACACGCCAGCTACAAATGGCCGAATCCTTCTGAGAAATACCTAAGGAAAGTTGGAGAAGCAGCAATCCCAGCAATCACGCCTACTATGCCAAATCCATCCAATATGGCATTCGCAGGCTATTAGATAAAAGCAAGAACGGCTTAGACACAAACACCTCCTTAGGGAAGGAAATCGTGGAACTCATGGCCTCCCCCGTAGCAGAGCTTTTATCAAACATGATTCTGTCGGGTAACATCGTTTCATAGTAATATGATCAGTACGCATATCCCTTACACAAATACACATACCATGGGCATTCTTAATGTTATTAAGTGTCATCACACCTCAATTAACAGGGGTCAAGTAGGCAAAACCCTAAATCAAATCCAGATGAGGGGACGCGGGGAAAGTCACATTCTTATATACTATAACTAGTATATGATTGTTCCTAGCGCAAATGTCTTAAAGACCAAAGCATAGCCTAAGCTAACCATTGTTTCAATTCTAACACGTAACTAGAACCACTGTTTATAGAAGATGTAAAAATACTCACTGGTAATCAAGCTCGAGTCTTCAAGAAAGAGGAGAATTCGAGTACTTTCTTTTGTAAGAATAGTGATCTTGTTTATAGTTTGATTTGCAGATGAAAGATGGGAATGATGAAGAAGAAAGAAGTTAGGTTCAAATTTCAAGATCAATCTGGGCAGGACAAATAAAAGCCAATTGACGCTTCCAATCGGAGATGACCAGGAGACTCTAACATGACATTCCGAAGAAAAGGCAAAAGTTTGACTTAAAACCTCGAGAACACCCTTCACTAAAGGGGGAGTATATACTACTACCAAAATCAACATTGAAGAAAGCTAACAGTGAAGTGGTATCGGATGACCAAAAGTTCGCAGAAGGCCCAATAGAAAGTAGGGCCTAACAATGTGAAGGAAAAGAGACGGAGGACATAATCTGAAAGACCGTATCAACTGCAACCTTTTATTCCTCCTAAAGGAGAAAGTCAGGAAGGACTAGAGAACAAAACCGACAGCACCCCTCCGCTATAATCAGTCCGGTAGGACTCTCTCGACATTATCGACCCGACGAAAGGCTCCGCGAAAAGAACCACTCTGACCTGGAACCGAAGAAATCAGAGGCGACCAACCCGATAGAAAAATCCCTAGTGGAAATCTTCAATAATAACATATCCATACACCGATACATCCAAAGGCGAAAGCACTAGAAGCACTAAACTAAAGGAGCATGAGGGCTACCCAGAACTAACCCCCAGAGTACCTACCGCATGGACACCGAAAGGATGAAGTCACAAATAATAGGAGTAGCGTTGGAAGACGTCCCTCGAGAATCCAGGCTACCACGGAAACCCCATCAAAAGGTCAACCGAGACACAAGCGGATACACAGGCTACCCATACTAATTCACTTGGTACCGAAAACCGTGGCGGTTTCAAACTGGTAGATATCAACATACACCGCGAGGCCATGTCCCTCCACATATTCACAATAAAGCCGGAGGCCTACATCTGGAAGCTCATATCCGCAAGCTGACATTCACGGGTTACTTTCAAAGATTCAAGTATCATTCAGGGACCGTGACCAATGCCCCGAAAGCGGCGAAAGATCTCGCACCTGCAGCCGAGAAGGTAGCGAACGACAAGGATCCCTACAGACCCACCAGCCCATCGACAGGAGGAGTCCTGAACTGTTATAAATAGGTCCCCAGATGCCACATTGAGGTGATACCTTCTTCTTACTTTTTGTATCCTCGGAAATAACTTAGTAAATCATCAATGGAGAATTCTTTCTCTGCAACATCGATGTATTCTCATTATAAGCTTAATAAAGGGACAACTTCTTGATAAAATTGCTCTGTATACGTGCTTATTTATTTCTTAAATTGTTATCATTGCAATCTGTTATCCATTTAACGGAGGAGCTCAGTTTACACTCATCACACCCTTGAATGGCGACCGAATTCCATTCGCTGAGCTTAGATCCAATATACTAAATAATAGTGAGCCCACGCCAAGTAGCCTTAGCTTCCCAACCCATCACTAAATTCGAATGGGAAAGAGAAACAACCCACCTGATTTTCCCTTAAGATTTACCCTATTGATCCATTCCTGGTTTAAACGAAAAATATTGTTAACATCATTCTTTTATATCTGATTCTGTGGTTGAGTCTCTGCACCTTAATACTATTATGATAGTGGATCCCATTGTTGCCTCAAACCTCATTAGTGGATCAACTCGTTTGTCCATGTTTTGTCGGTGTTTGAGAATATCTGTGTTAGGCGTCGAGTTTGAGTGTGACGCATATGTGCTCGGTTTTATGGGCTATGGTTTGATTCTGTGATGGATTAGCTAGCCATGTATGGTGTCATTCTGTATTGTGAGAGTAAGATCATTAGACTTTTGACTTGCTATGGGAGGGACCTAGAGATTTCTTGTGACCCAAAGGTGTCTATCATGCTTAGTTTCCTAGAGTCACTTGATGCATCTATCGATGATCCACGATCTGTACCAATAGTGTGTGAGTATTCTAATTTTTTTGAGGAGGTTAACGGCTTACTTCCGATTTGCGTGATTGATTTTCGTATATGCTTGGTAGACAATGCAAAGCCAGTTGCATTGCCTGTGCACCCTATGGCTCCAAGAGAAAGGAGGGAGCTCAACAAGTAAGTAGGGGGTGCTACTTAAGAAAGGGTCTATTAGGCAAAGCATATCCGAATGGGGTGCTCCGTTGGTATTCGCAACTAAGGCAGATGGTTCGCTTTGCTTATGTATAGACTATAGAGTGTTGAATAAAGTCACAAAGAAGAACAGGCACCCACTCCAGAGGATTGATGATCTGTTTGACCAGCTTGTTAGTGCGTCAGTATTTTCTCAGATAGACCTAGCCACGGGTTTTCATCAATTGAGGGTGGCCGAGGACAATATAGATAAGACCGCTTTTAGGACTCCAGACGGTTTCTTCGAATGGCTCGTTATGCCTTTTGGGTAGACAAATGCACCCGCCTATTTTGTTGATATGATGAGTAGGGTGTTTCGGGAGTTCCTAAATAAATTTGTTGTAGTCTTTATTGATGACATCTTGATCTTCTAGAAGAGCAGGGAAGAGTTTGTCTAACATTTGAGAGAAGTTTTGAAAATTCTCCGTGCGCATCTGCATAAGGCAAAGTTCTCCAATTGTAACTTTTGGAGAAAAGAGGTGAGATTTCTAGGGCATTTGGTCTTTAAAGATGGGATAGTAGTAGATCTCGCAAAGGTAGTTGTAGTTCAAGATTGGCAAATCCCAAAGAGTGCAACGGAAGTGAGAAGCTTTCTTGGATTGGCAAGCTATTATAGGAAGTTCATGAAGGACTTCGCAAAGATATTAGCCCCACTCACTTGGCTGACGAAGAAGAATTTGATGTTTCATGGGATATAGATTGTGATGTTGCTTTCCAATGATTGAAGAGGGCTCTGTCAGAAGCTCCACTCTTGACCTTTCCCAATGGTAGCAAAGTGTTTATATTATACACCGATGCATGTGGTACTAGGCTTGATGCGATTCTGATGCAAGAGGGAAAGGTAGTATGTTACGGGGGTAGACAGCTAAGGGTTTATGAGAAGAACTACCTTACCCATGACTTAGAGCTAGCTCCCACAGTATTCGCGCTTAAGACGTGGCGTCATTTTTTGTTTGGAGAGAAGTTCGAGTTGTACACTGATCATAAATCTTTCAAGTACTTGTTCTCACAGAAGAATCTTAATTTAAGGCAACAAAGTTGGATGGAGTTCCTAGCATCTTATGACTTTGAGATTGCATATATCCCTGGCAAGGGTAATGTGGTGGTAGATGCACTAAGTAGGCATAGGATGGCATTAAGCCCTTTGTTTGTGGAATGGAAAAGCTTGGAGTTCATATAGGCCTTTGACATTAGACCCTCCACCGAGTTTTTACCTGGTTTGTTTGCATCACTGGAGATACGACCTAAACTTATGGATCAAATAGGAGCTTCACAGCAAAAGGATCCACAAATTTCAGAAATCTTGGATAGGTTTAGTAAATGGGAGACTTCTATTCACCCTAGTAGATATTATCTAGATGATAATGGGTGGTTGCGACGAGATGGAAGGCTTTGTATTACCCAAATTGGGAGTCTGTTGAAGACATTCCTAGAAGAAGCCCATCATTCTAAGATGACTAATCATCCAGGCGGTGATAAGATGTATGCAGATATGAAGAGGGTTTTCTTTTGGGCTGGGATGAAGAAAGATGTGGCGAAGTTTGTTTCTCAATGTTTGGTTTGTCAGCAAGTTAAATTCAAGCAAAAGAAGTCCAGTAGTTTACTTCATCCTTTGGAGGTTCCACAATGGAAGTAGGAGACTGTCTCTATGGATTTTATAGATGGTTTTCCTAGATCAAAGAAAGGCAACACCAGTATTTGGGTTGTAGTAGACAGACTTACTAAGAGCGCTCATTTCATTCCAGTTAAGAGTAAGAGGACGGCGGCATGGTTGGCAACAGTTTACGTTTATAAGATAGTCCATCTTCATGGAGTACCTTCCAGTATCGTGAGTGATCATGAACCAATTTTAACAAGTGAATTTTGGATGAGCTTGTGAGAAGTATTAGGTATGCAGTTGTGTTTGAGCACCGCTTATCACCCATAAAACGATGGACAGATAAAAAGGGTGAACAGAGTTCTTGAGGATCTTTTAAGACTGTGTATCCTAGACTTCAGAGGGACTTGGAAAGAGCGTATTCCTTTAGTAGAGTTCGCCTACAATAGCAGTTATCAAGCTAGCATTGCCGTGGAACCCTTCGAAGCATTGTACGTACAATATTGTATATCACCAACTTGTTGGTGGGAATCTACAGAAAGACTACTAAATGGACCAGATATGGTTAGAGAAACGTCCGAGAAGATTGATCTTATTAGACGTCACCTTTGAGGAATGTGGTTCGCTTTGGATCTGTAGGGAAATTGGCTTCAAGATTTGTAGGGCCATTTCCCATAACAGAGAAGATTGGACAAATGGCCTATAGAGTAAAGCTACAATAAAGACTATCCGGTGTTCATGATTTTTTCCACATTTCTCATTTGCAGAAATGCTTACATGATACCGCTAAAGTAGTTGAGCTGAGTATATTGGAAGAAGTAAAGGTGGAACGGGTGGCGACAGTTAGGCGAGTTCCTATCCGTATTCTTAGATCAAATGTCAAGAAGCTACGCAATAGAGAAGTCAAGTTGATGAAAGTTCAATGGGGAGATAACCCAGAGGATGCAACTTGGGAGACCGAAGATAAGATTTGCGCTTCGTACCCTTTTCTTTTTGAGGCTATGTTATTAACTTCCTTTCCAAAGCTTTTGTTTATGCTTGTTTCTGTCATTTAAGTATATCCTATCAATCGAATCTTCGACCTTTAGGTAGGAAACCCATGGATATAAACATGTATTTGAGACATGTTATGTTTGATGGATGCAAGTGGTTGCTAGTGGTTGCTCGTGGATGCATATACATACACATTAGGGATTATATCGGCAGAGAGCGCTCTCATACTGCATATGGATGTGTGTGCATTTTTCTTCTTTTAATAGATGAAAATGGATGTATCATCTTATGGATGTTGCATTTGGATGAATAATTGTGCACGCATATAGAACTTACATGTTATAATAGGATGATTTGCATACATGGTGGATTACGACATTAGCATATATTGCATTATGGTGGTCAACTAAATCAGTAGACCGCCTAATCTTCGCATTAGTTTAAGGACATATACACACAATTTTGCATATGTTCAAATAAGCATTAGAAATTTTAAAGGACACTGGATGCTTGTGATTGGTGGATGAATAGATGAACGTGGATGGTAGGATTTAAATTCTTCCTAACTTAGAGATTTTAGGGACAAAATCCTTTGAGTAGGAGAGAATGTAACACTCCGTAATTTTAACAACACCAAAGATGATAAATTAAAGGACAATTAATTTAATATTCAGAATTAAGAGAAACGGATTGCGCCATTGCGTTTGTCTCGGAATTCTAGTCAAGATAGACACCTGGTTTGCGTAAAATGGACAATACATAAAGAAGTTATTAAGGTTTAAAGTTTGTATACGCATAGGAAGAATATACATATATTAGTCCAGAATTCAAAAATCAGTTCAAAACAGTTCAAAATCAAGGAATTTAGGGGTGCGGGAAAATTACCGCCCAGGGGTGTTGACCCTATCAAGGTGGTGTCGACCCCTGGGTCAACCCCATAAGGGGGGTATCGACCCATGGGTCGAACCCATAAGTGGGAGGGAGGTCGACCCCCCTACGGCAGATCTGGGCAGATTTTAGGGTTTCAGACAACTATATATATGGCCTTATTTCTATTGTTTTTCTACACCAAAAATAATGGAGAACTAGATGGTGCCCCTACCCAGATTAAATCAAGTCTTTTCTTCTTCAGCAATCAACTAGAGTTTAGAGATCTATGATTCAACATCAGCAATTCTTTCTTCTGTTTTTCTAGATCCAATCACAGTGAGTCTATGTTAATTTTAGATTTAAATATTCAAAAAGTAAATCTAGACATGACTATAACTTGGATCTATTGCCTGTGACTATTTGAATCATATCAGATCTGTTATAACCTGTGTATTTGAGTATTTCTGACGTGAATATGAACTAGATCTAAGCGTATACTTATTTATCATGTCAGATCTGACATTGTTAGTTGATCTAATTTATTACCTAGATCTCATCATGACAGTTTATGATGTCGCTATTATGTCAGAATAAGTTCTATTGTCGCATGTTCATCAGATCTGTTCCTATATGCCTATCTTGTCATTGTGCCACTATATGTTTATGCCTATTTCTACCATTATATGTCAATCTTGTTGGTATGATCATTTCTGTATTCTTCCATTCATCTTTTCCCTTTTATTTTTATAGCCAGGCTACCTTCGAGCCTAGGCATGCTGTTGAAATATGCGAACGTGTTAAATTGGGAATGAGGGGAAAACGTTAAATTGGGGGCACAACTTGTAATTGGAAATTTGGGCATAACTTGAATGAAATATATAAACATGAATTTGGGGCATATGGTTCATTATGAACATAACTTGGGAAAGGGGCATGAAAACCGATAACGACATAGGAATAATTGATTAATAATTGAAATACCTAGAATTACAGTGATTACAAACTGTAACCGCGCTTAGACACGAGGTTAGATTACACTGGTGGTGGAAGTCTGCCCTGAACAGCCCGGCATATCCAACGACCACAAGTGGTGAATCTAATGTGAGGGGTCTAAGTGCTTAAATAAAAGACGTGCTAAGACACGAGGTTAAGTCTGACTTATGGAAGAAGTCTACCCGGAACAGACCGGCATATCCAGCATCCACAAGTGGTAGGCTTAGTGTGGGAGGTCTAGCACATTATAACCATAAATGAGTATGGTAATGAATTGGAAATACTTAACCTAGTTGAATCTATAGGGATTGTATGAACATATAACTTGAGTAGGGGTTAAGTAAACTTGTTGGAAACAGTAGGTGGGTTAAGTAAATCTTGGGTGGGTGGGATGCAAGCATAGGGGAAAGCTTGTATCATCTTGTTTGTGGGACCCGTTTTAGTCAGTAACCCATATGTATGTATCAAACTAGTACTCCGAACTAGGTCTGAGTTGGGGCACGCTTACTGGGCTGATTGTAGGAGATACAAACATGGGGGATGGTGTGGACGGCGCATTCCGATGGGGTCATGTGCATGCATGGGTCCGACAGAGGAGGTTTAGATGTAGTGACACCTGTACATATGGTTGTGCACATCCTAAAAATGAAGGGTTGCCACTTTAGGAAATGATAAACCGTACTATGGGGCCAACACAGGGTATCTAGCGGAGTAGGGAGCTGATCGATTGGGGTAGTAATTAGGGTACATTTAGAATCCGGTACGTTGGGGAGCCCATTAATATATTTAGGGGTAACTCCGGTATGTTGGGCTGTATGTTGATTATATGGGGTGCAAACCTCTCAGTGGAAGTACACCTAAGTCTACCATCTTATACTTGTTGGGGATCATCTTGTTAATAAGACAATAGTATTGGTTCAGAGAAAGAGAAATCATTAGAGAAGCGTAGTATACTCTGTCATGTTATCTTGTTTACCTTGTCATACCTGTCTTTTATGATGTTATCTCCCTTATCCACTTTACATGCCTGTCATGATACTTTTACTTATTTATATGTTAAAAGTATCTGGACCCGCCAGACTTTATGTCTGGTCCATTTTATTTCCTCTTCTTTCTCTTCCGTTCCCCCCTCCCCCAATGTTCTCAAGGTGGGAATAGTCAAGCTTGATCAGGATCCTTCTTGAATTCTGCTTAGAGCTGATTAGATTTATTGCTCGAGCCCTTATCTTTTCTACTATGGCTATGTTTTTATTTTGGGAATTATGTTCTTTTATTATTATACTCTGATGTTTTATGTACAAGACAGAAATTTTAATGATGTACTAGGTTTTATGTTTTTCAGACAAATGATGTAACTATGTTTTGAACCACCATGTAATCCTTTATGATTAATAAAGTTTTTAAATTCTACCGCTATTATATATCTGTCTTTTAATGTTTCTATTTATGTTTACCTATAACGCTTCGTGAAACTTAATGCATTCTCTTAGTGAGTGATATTACTAGACGTAGGGTGTCACAGTCAATTTATAAAACTAACCTTAATACTTAAAATTGTGGGATGTGACCAATATCTGGTTTTTGAGGCTTATCTTCTTTTGCGAGTCTAGTAATATTTTATGTCATCTAATTGCTTTACTTCTAACAAATTTTATATTTATACAGAAATGCTAAATAATGTTACTTTTCCAATCATGAAATTTGCCCAGTCGTTGCTATATCCATGGCTATGTTAGTTTTGGAGATACCTCTCTTTGTTCCTTGTACACTACCAGTCCTCCATTATAAGGAGAATAAATTGTTTTTATGTGTCAATAAGACCGGAATTCTTTATAGTTACACACCATCTTGATTATCAGTTATACAACTTATAGCTTTTTCTATGTTGCTAGTTTATATAGCCTATCTGATCACTTAACATTACAACTAGGTTAGTAAACAGAAACTTTCAGATACACATAGTGTCATATTTGCATCCATACCGGAAATCATTTCCAGATATCGGATATCCATATCCTCGGATATGAATGAAGATCAGATAATTATTCTATTTTCTAACAACTGATAAAATTGAGAAATATAAATAGAATATTTTGATTTAACATAATTTTTTCAGTCACATTGAGTGGAATTATGAAAAATGAACAAATAAATGATAATAAATAGTTTTGATCAAATATTATGCATTAAATTCATATAATACAAACTATTAGCTTGAAATTTTTTTACACATATCTATCGTTGTATTAAAATTTAAAATACCCAAAAATTTACTATAATTTGACAAAATTCTAATGCATAGTTTTCTGATGCAGCGTATCCCTTTTTTCTGAATATCGTATATTATTGTGTCATTGCATATAACGAGTTTGCCGTTGGAAGATTGATTGGTTGTACATATCAAATTATATCATAAAATATTTATTGGGCTATCTGTTTCTTGGTTTTTAGATCGAATCAATTAATAACAGGCTGATGCAAAATCCATCATGAATGATAGCAGAAGCGAAGATGTTGCTCTGATGAAGAACCAACACAGTCTCGGAAACAAGTAAGGCACCTTCATCTTGACATGTTATTATCATTATTTGAACGTTATTTCGGTATGTTGAATTTGCAGGTTATTACTGCCAGGACCGAACCTGTGGAAAGCTCAGAAGATAGCAGCAGTTGAAGGGAAAACATGGGCACGGTTGAAGGAAAGACACATGATGAATCTAAATGTGATCAGGTATTTAGATTCACTTATTATTTGAGATGTGATCAGGTATTGACACATGTTTTTGTTGACCCAAAGTAAAATATATAAGATATTTCTTTTTCCATGTCCTTTGATCCGAGCTATCGGATGGTAAACTCTCTATAATAATTTGGTTGCTGCAGTGGGGCTTCACATTTGTTGTTCGCCATTTGGACTTAACGCAGTACACAAGGACATAAACATATTGTAATAAACTAGATGACATGATCCCCCAAATAAATGCAAATTGAAACAATATTAAAACTATTTATGCATTTATGCTTCAACCTTTATCATCAACTATGTAAAGACAGTACATATGGTAATAAATTAGATGATATGAGTGTCCAGAGATATCTGTAGTCTATTTTTCTACATGTATAAATATTTGTTACTATTTTAATATAAATGTAAATGCATTTATGTCGAAATCATTTCAATACCAGTTGATATGATTGACTATTAGCATAGTGCAGAGACATTAATTTTTAATGTTGAATGCCAATTCACTTTAATACTGAATAATTTTTTTGCATTGAGGAGCCATGTTCACGAAGCCATGGCGGAATAATGAATAATAACACTTTAGATTCACTTATCTATCTTTAATGAGAAGATATAAGATAATAACTTATCCCTTATGCACACAATAATGCAAGCACAAACTTCCACTTAGAGAGGTCTATCATCCCTCTATTTTCAGTCAGTTTGTAGCCACTTTATGTTATCCATTGTATTTAATGAATTAGCATATGTTTTTGATCTATACTTTCATTACTTATTTAATTCTTACATTATCACCAAAATCATCCATTAATTTATAAGATTCAGTGACTAATTTAAAGGGCAATCTGTAAGTTACCCGATGCTGGATTGTCTATAACATATTTTTCCATATTAAGTATTAACATTGACATAGGTCCTTAAATTAACTACTTATGGCTTTTCTTGTTTGTATAGTTACCCTAGATGTATTACTAATGTTACATTCTCCTATCTGCAGGTCAGTCATGAAGATGATCTCCTAAATTTTTTCATCGGATTGGTAGCATGGCTGTGGAAGTTTGATGGAGGAGAGCGGTTGGTTGGTGTTTTATTATAGACTTTGAATTTGAACTATGTTTTTTTGTTAACTCAAATTTACGTCAATATGAAACTGAAAACATATGTGTTGAACTTATTTTTTGTTAGTTGATCATTTATCTTGCTACCATGAATATGTGTTACATTTGTTCAGTATTATCATTTTTTGGGTTATATATTGCTTTTGAAATTGTCGTGAAGATTCATTTGATTGCTATTATTATAATATATTTAAAAGCATTATAAAAGATAATGTAATACGGGAATGAATAAGTGTTATATCTCCATATTTTATAGCAACATAGGCAGTAAAAGGATTTAGAAATGCTGTCATGTTGGTTTGTAGTGCGATAAACCCGCTACTGAATTAATAATTTATAGCAGCTATACAGTGTAATAGAAATTCGTTATTTTCATGAAGGATGACATGTATTATAGCGACAATAGCGAGCTACTATCCTGACGTACCATAGCGGTATATAGCCGCTTTAAAATCATACCCTTTTATAGCGGCAGTTTCTATGTTATAATTATTCAATTGTTTTTTATAACATGTTAATATACAACGGTTTTCGATTCACTATGTTATTGTTTAATAGCTGCTTTAGGCTGCTATAAAAGACTATTTCAATTGTAGTGTCGCCTGCTCTAAAAACCACGTCTTCTTTTGTCCTTTGCTTTTGATTTTAATTAAGCATCCCCCTTGTTGGCCTTTCTACGAGTGTCGAAAGACTTGAATTGTTTTCGTGGGTCTGGAGTGGGAGAACTAACGAAGGATAGGCCTGAATTTAGTTGCGAGATTCAAAAATGGGGAAAGCATTTACGAAGGCGAAGACTTTGAATTGCTTTTGGTTTGTTTCATAATGGAGAAAAACGCAAAGCTTTGACTCGTCGAAACTGGTGAGTTTTTTAATTCTTAACCCTAGTTTCTTATTCTGATATTTGTTGAATTTTTATCTTAGACGATATTTGACCATCATTTTAGAATATCAACACCACTACAAGTTGCTCTACCTGAAAATTTTGTTGTAGTTATTGGTGCACAGGCTCTACACAGACGACCTTTATCAACTCACTTTCTTGAGTGATGAGATAAAATTTCTATTAAGAAAGAAACAACTCAAATAATAAGAAGTTTCTGATGAATTGTCTCCATAAGTTGCAAGTTTTTGAATTGTTGTTAAGCTTGAAAGTTTGGCTCTGATACTAAGATAGAAATATAAGTTTTTGTATTTGGTCATTTGATCAGAAATTGATTGAGAAAACTATATTGTAGAAAATTGTTTTGTTGCAAAAATGATTGGTACAATCTTTTGGCTATTACATGCGATATATATAGTGATTGACGATACTTTTAAAAAGTTTAATCTGATAACTTAATAGTTAGAGAACTATAGAGAATCATAGATTGTGGTAATTCTCGCATTCATTGATAAGTTATATTATATATCTTTTAGTGGCATGAATTTTCTTTTCAAACTATTATGTTTTGCACCTCCTCTTTTTGGAATTCACTCTTATTGCATTGTTTCACTTCTCGATTTAATAGTAATATAAATTACAATTTTCAGTTTCGTTGACGGTGCCCTAATTAATTCTTTTATTCAGTAATTGTTTTTCACTGGCTTCACTCAAATTTTATTCGTCAATGCTACATATTTCTCAGTATCCACATATAATTGATTTGTTGTCTGGATTATATAGGAGGAAGAAGAAGTCCGATGTTTATTTGGTGATAGGCTTGGGTTATCCATCATTTTCGGATGTTGAATACTAAGACTAGTTATGATTTTTTTTTTTAATTACAAGTTGTTTTCTCCACAGTTCAATAATCGACTTTCCTGTAGGTTGCATCGAGACGAGCACATCTTCTATCTTCCTTTCAACTCCGTCCGCATTTGCTTTTGAAAGGTATCCGCTCAATAACACACAACTGTATGTATGTGTAAATAATAATCTCTTGGGTATTTTTTAATATTACTCTGAATAAGACATTGCAACAATTAAGACAAGAATTTTATAACAAAACTTCCATAAAAATATGTGAACAATTAAAGAAAGAGTGATCAATTCATACAAGAATACAAGATTACATTAACATAAGTTCTCAATTGCCTTGGGTAAAGATGACAGTACAATAGCCGCGACACAGACACAGGATAACTGCTGAGAAACATCCACCTTTACTTAGCAATAAGTAAATAAATGTTCTCTTTTTATTTTTTGAGATCAGATCCTCTTTGAAATAAGACTTTGTTCACATAAGAATGTATTTTCAGTTGCCGCATTTTACAGACTTTGGGACTTCGTTAAGCTTTTGGCGGGTTCTGGTGTCATGATTTGGCAAGTCTTCAGTCCTAACTAAATGACCATGGAAAACAGTTGATACTTTGACAATTTGAGCCAGGTTCTGCTTAATTTTCAAGAATACCCATAGTTGTGACTAACCAGGTACGAAGACACGACGAATTTTCTTTCTAATCATTTCAAGGTTTGGATTCATTTTTTTTTTCAACTAAGCTCATTTCATGCATTATTTATCACAGAAGAAAGTTTAATTCTAATTCATGCACAGGATGTAGTAAAGATTCTATCAGAAACTCTGAAGGATCCCATCTTGTTGCTGCTTTGGGAATCCAGTGGGCACATGCCATTAATATCCATCTGATTTTTTTTTTCTCATTCAGGTAAGTATAAGGATTGTAGAATACTGGAATTTAAGTATCTATACCTATGACATGTAAATGTGATAATTACTCAAATTAGGATCACACTTGCACATATGAACACACTTATATAGGAGAAAAAATAATTCTTGACCCATTGTTAATTGTATATAGCGAGCCAGTAGAAAAGTGATTGCTATAGCTATAGCCTACATATATAATTACTAATAGTTACCATTAATTCGCGAATCAAATGATCAAATCCAAAGGGCATGTGGGATAGAATTCATAATTGGCTCTTGATTTTTATTTTATTTGTAGAAACACACTGCTATTTTATTTTTGTTTTCTATTGATGGATGTCTGCTAAAGCTCAATTTGTTAAAAAGGAGACGCATTGTAGATGGATTTGTGAAAACTACGATTGCTGGTCAAAGATTCATAAAGATGGCAAAATCTCCTATTTCTCCACCAGTTGCATTTCGTTTTGTTATTAAATCAGCAGGTATTAAATTACTAAGCGATGATGGCTTTGATGTCATGGGACAAAACATAAACACCATTAGATGCCAAGGTATCCAAGGATAGGAGATGTTTTTTCTTCATCTTCTTTTCCGTAATACCTTTTCTGTTTGATTATTTATCAATAAACCTTCTTCCAAATTTCAGGGCAGGATGTTTTTTACATTTAAGTAGTTGCAAATTCTTCTTAAATACAACTCTTCAAGCAAGGTAAGTTCAAATAATATTAGTCTGAATGTTGGTGTAATGTGTTCACCGCCAAAATAGAGAGAAAACGGTTACTGTTATTATAGAAAATAATTTTGAAATTTTAAATAGTCGAATTGGTGTGGCCTTTTGATTTTGAGGTTGCTTTGCAAATATAAGTGTTGTTCATTCCTGTATCATCCCGCATACATGAAGGGTAGTTGTTCAATATTCATTAATATCTAAATAAGATTAATTTATGCAATCACACCATGCAATCACACATTATTTATAATAGGTATCACAAAACGAAAGTTCCTCACCTAAGTTTTGTGTTCTGATATGATAGTTTATTGGGATAACATAGAGTTCATATGCGGTGAGGCTGCCTCTCTTAAGAAATTTACAAATACTGAATGTTTGAAAGCATATAGATTGTTTTTGTCACCAAATTACCAGGTGTGAGATTTGCAGAACTCATCATTGAAGAAGAACAGCAAGAGGCATCTTCATATTAATCAAAATTTTAATGAGATAAAAAGGATTTTACGTAACTTCCCTAGATGCCAACATATGTTTTCAAATGCAAGTCTACTAATCGGATTAACATTAGATATTGGCATATTATTGTGATAAATTTCAGTGTAATTGGTGGGTCTGGAGTATTGTTTAGGATGTTTGAGATTATGCAAGCTAGGGTATGGTTTGTTTTATTCTATGATCAAGATGGAGTTGCTGGAAATATTGGTCTTGCCTGATTTTGAATCTAGATATGTGCAAGTACACTGACTTGTTGTAATGACCCGTGTTTTCGCGATACTGAGTAATCGACATAAGCTCAATGTCGACTATCAAGCATTGGAAACACCGGATAGTGTAACAACCCGGAAAATCTGAGCCAGTTTAAAATGTTTGTTTGGCTATTTTAGTGGATTTTAAATATTTAAAATAAGTTATTTTAAATAATAACGACGAAAAGTATGTTTGAATCGATGCTTGAAAATAACTATATTTATTTTAAATTATAAACATGGCCTGAAATGGCGTGGCAGTTTCAAATTTTGAATTCGAACTTTGACTGACTATACTGAGCGCAAAATAAAACAGATTTTAGTGAAACCAAAAATATTTAAATCTGTTTATGATTATCTTTCTAACGAATCTGAAAAAAGTTTCGTTGCGGGAGTCAAAATTTATGGCCAAATGAATTTTCAGAAAGGTCGCTACAGAGAATATACAGCCCTTGAAAATAGACATTTTGCAAACGACCTCAGAATTTGATGAAACCACTTTTGTTGGATCCGGGATGTCAAATTATTGCTAGGTTTCAAATTCCATAATTTTTGAAGTTAATATGTGAGCGTGGCGAAGGAAAATGTGTTTGGTTGATTTTAGTTAAATTGGATCGACCAGAAAATGGCCATTTTTCAAACGGTTTTAGAATTCGATGAAACTAGTTTTGTTAGGATCGTAACGTCAAAACATAGCTAGATTTATTTTTCTGGAATTTTTGGGATTTGTATATGGCCCCGGCAAATTGAAATGTATATTCAAATCAAATATTGATTGTTTTATATTTTAATTTGAAGAAGAACCGACTGAGACAGTCGAATGGGCCTACAAAACATATCCCATTGTGTTCAGAATGGGGGTATTTAGCTAGGTGTGACAGTCGTTGGGTTTGAATTGGTGTTCGTGTGAGAAAACCCTAATTTTTTGAAATAATAAATATCGGCGACTCAAATTTTTTCTTTCATAAAATAAAATAGAATATCGAGAAACCCCCCCGACTCTCTTCACGATCGACGGTGATACGAGCTCCCTCCTTCCCTTCCATTTTCTGGTGAATCCATTCATCATTAGCCCTTCCCCCTGTTGAGCTTTTTGTAGATCCCACCCTCCTCTTCAAATCCATAGCAGATACGCCCTCCCTCGCCTCGTCTTCATCGAGAACGGAGCCTGCAAAGTTTGATGGCGTCGAACAGGATTCCGCCGCCACTTGAGCTCGATCTGAGCAAAACCCTCCTCGCTGGAAAGCCCTCTCGTAGGCAGAGGTCGTGGTCAACCGCGATCAGCCTCTAACGCGACGGATTTCACGAAAAATTGAAACCTAGTTTCGAACAAATCAGAAAGGTAACGGATGTTTCTAATTTTAACTGATTATAGCACTTTAAAGCGCTACGGTTTATGATTTTACAATATCTTTTTGCTATATGGTCGAAATCCAGTGAAACAAGAGAAAGTTGACTCGTGCGGACGTCTTCTACATTCTAGAAGGGGCCGGATATTTTTCTGATCCTTCTACAATTTTTGTTGGAGTGGAAATCAATGTGAGATTTCTAATTTATAAACGATATGGAAAACAACGATGTATAAATTATATGGTTGATGTATGAGTTATATAAGCGTTATACACCTCATGTATAAGCATTGTATAAGTTGTATGTTCAATGTATAAGTTATATATGCATTGTAAAAATGATATATGCGTTGAAAAGAATTGAAATGATATTGAAATGAAATCGAAATATAGTTATATACGTATATCTATATATATATATATATACACACACTCCTCTCGTCCACAGACCATGGACGATATATATTGGTTGTGATGTTGTTTGGATTATTGGTTGATGTGAAATTTGGTGAATATCATGAATGGTTGAATTGAAATGATTGATTGTGATTGAAATCCCAATAGGATTAGTATATGGGAAAATTCGTCTGCGTACGAACTAGATACTGAAAATCCCCATTGTCAAAAGTTGTGAGGCTTTAAGGTAGAGCGAGGAGCAGTACTAGGGACGGTGCCGGTTTTAACTACCTTGCCATTATGCTGCCGAAATTTTCAATAATATTCATGTGTTAAATTATTTTCATGTGTTGAAACTATATCCATGTGTTGAATAGAAATTCATATGTTGAATGAAGTTCATGTATTGAATAAATTCTTTGAAAGATAAAAACAACATTTTTATCATATATATAGACTATATAAAATACTAGTGTTTTAAATAAATTGTTTTACAATAAAAATAACATTTTTATTATATATATAGACTATATAAAATATCAGTGTTTTAAATAAATTGTTTTACAATAAAAATCACATTTTTATTATATATATAAACTAGAGAACATTCATGTGTTGAATAAAGGACTAGAACGATAAAAATCATATTTTTATCGTATGTGTGAAGTCGAAAACATTCATGTGTTGAATATGTAGATTGAACAATAAAAAATCTGCATTTTTATTGTGAATATGAAGTGCTAAAAATATTCATGGGTTGAATAAATATTTTTGATGCTAAAAATATCATTTTTATCAAATATATGAAGTGAATATGGTTTTGAAATCGAAGAATGAATATTATATATATATATATGTTTGTATAATTAAAATATATCGAATAACGAAGCTGCAGTTCATGTTTTGAAACCGTGATTTCGAACGATTATTGCGGGAGATCGGACCATCGGATTTTCCCGAAACCGAAACCATTGGGTTCGCTTTGTAAATATCTTTCCAACGACACCCACTTTGTAAAGATCCAATGGTTGGATTGTCTGGAATGTTTAATTCAAATATAAAGAAAAACAGCACTAGGGTCGATTATATATATATATATATATACATATAATTAAATTAAATCGAATAGCGACGCTGTAGTTCGTGTTTTGAAATCGTAACTTCAAACGATTGTACCGGGAGATCCGACCGTTGGATTTTCCCAAAACTGAAAACGTTGGATTCGTTTTGAAAAGATCTTTCTAATGATATAAAATTTCTGAAGATCCAACAGTTAGATTTTCAGATATGTGTAAATCAAATCTGAAGAAAAACAGCGCCACGACCGCGTTATGGCCTGAAGCGTCGTTTTAAAGAATTGGCTATTTTTCAATAAACAAAAATAGCGATAAATCGTGATAAAATATTATAAATGATATGGAATGGAAATAAACTGAATTTGCACAGTTTATTTGATATTTGATGGTGGAATGTGTTTGGCATGAAAATTACATTAAAGAACGGAATTATCGATGTCAAATAATTTAACCATTGAAATGAATTGATTTGAAATTCTAAATATACGTGAATTATTTTGAAAAGTCTGAGCTAATTCTCATTTCAAATAATTGATCGACAATTAGAAGTCGAAGATATGAAGACGGTGCAAGACCGATGATCTTCACATCGAATGGAGGGATGCTACTGATGCTCATGATAGGAGTAGCTACCTTGAAGGGGCTGAAGTAGTAGCCGTCCAGACATACTTGTTGATTGTACGGATGTGCGAGGTATTAAGTGCCTCCGGTTTCGTTCAGATCCAAAATGAACTTGTAAATGGACTGTGTGTCTGACATTGGATATCATTATGTGTGATTGATGGATATCGGTTTCAAGGAGTGGTTTGCCTATGTGGCATGCTATGATGCAAAAGATCAAAGCTTTTGTTGAAGAGTAGAGCTTTGTTGTTGATGATCAAAGCATGGCTTTGAATAGCTAGCTTTGTATTTAGCGTTGTTACGTGAGCCTCATACCCCGGTATGAGCCAGAAATGGGAGAGGACCACAGGAAGGACCTGCGTTTCTTTCTATCTAGGATGGTGTTTTGGGTTTGACACGCCCGGACATTTTAATTATATGGATGATTGATAGCGAGGCGCCTCTATTAGATCGGTCTCTTCGGAGCCAATGGTTTGGTCGGTGGATGACCAGTTTATGCCCCATAGAGTGGGGAAACTATTGTTCAGGCATTTTAATCCACATCGAGTGGACCAGCCCTGACGACCAAGGTGCAATGGCGGCTGTTCCTGAGACATGGTAGGCTAGATTGTCTCAAAGAGGTAAGGACGATCCCTTGCCTTGGTTTAGGACGGAAATCCAATCTCCAAATACGACATCGTGCAGTTTTGATTGTATACCTATATATGGCGACATAGTGGTATGGGGCATTAATGCTGTCTATGATTGATACTTATGATTGAAATGGTTTTTGAAACATATAAACACTAGTAATAATATCAAATGCTTTTGTTTTATTCGTATCAAGCATATTTTGGCCATTATAAGGTAAAACTCTATCCTCCGGTTTGTGTTGCATTGTGTGATGGGAACTGAGTCTTAAAATGGCTTCATTTTTATAAAAAGCATCGCGATGTTTAAAAGATTTACTTGTTTTAAAGCACTTTCAATCCAATGGAGTAAACCCGTTCCGCGAAAGTGGCGTGGTCCTGAGATTGGCCATATTATGAAGTAAGTTAAGTAGATTTCTCATACCAGTCCCATGACTGACTCGTAGTTTGTTTCACTTGCAATCGGGTGCCCCTTTTTCTACACGAGCAACCTTGTATTCAGGTTTTGGCAAGCTCTTTCTGGATAGCTATGGAGCTGAAGATGGATTCTATCATTTATCTATTTTTTTGTTGTTCAGCTCCTATTGAATATATTATGTTTTGCTTTCCGCTGTAGACATTTATGTATAGCTGAACTGTATTTTGTACTAAGTATGATACTGTATATTGTGTAACTCTGATGATTATGTTTATCCAGTGTATTCTATTGTATATTATCTGGTGTATTTAATTATTTATGTTCTGTTGTTATTTGTTTATGTGTTATATTCCAAAGATTACCCTTGCCACCTTGGAACGGGGTTTGGGGTCGTCACAAACGTGGTATCTGAGCTTTGTTTAAGCTTAGCTCAGGAATATAACATATTAACGAATTCGGCAGAGATAGAACTAGTAGATTTCTAGGACGAATAACTCATTACAGATAGGATCAGTAATATCCTAGTATGAGTATAGCAGAATCAGAATAACTCGTTAGAGATGGGGTCAGAAATGCCCCAGAACGAGTTGAGAGTTATATGTTTACAAATAACGTATTTGTGATTATATATATAGTCTAGTTTTAGAAATATGATTTTTGAATATATAAAAGATATATATTTGAAAAGTTAATAAATAAATTGATTGTTGTTTGTGTTGTGTGATTGTGAATCTGATTAACCAAATTATTAGAATGATAGTTAATTTAATCAATAAGAGAATGATGGTAAATTTATGCAATTAAATCAAGTATTGAATTGATTAAAAATAACTAGAAATATATACATGTACATTATGTATGTTTGAACAGGTAAATGGATTAGCTGTTGAGTAAAGAATTTATTTGTGTGCCCGACAAATAGGTAAACCTTAATGAGTTGGATGCACAATTTTATTATTATATCAACTCCTGTGAATGCCATTGGATGCGGAGTGCTGGTTGTTCTGTGTGTAATAATAAATGTCGCCATAGGATAGTAACAATTAATTTTGAACTACACTACATGGCATACTTCATGAAGATAGGCATACTTCATCATATACCACATAAGCATTTGGAGCTTGTGTGACGAGGTTGAAGATATACCATTCAAGCGAGAGGCTTGTATGGCGATGACTATATAATACAGGTTGAACTGATGACTGATATGGACCATAAAAAATATAACGGTAAATTGCAAGATTAATAAAAACCCCACACGGGTTTGGAGATGACAATAAACACGTCTCTCTGGTCATTAAGGCACAAAAACCATTTATAGGGTGATGAGAAATTATTTTCTGGAGTTATGATCTATACACACTCCCATGTGGATACCGGGATATATCACTATAAATATGTGCATGCTTATTAGGATTTATTGGGTACCTAATATGGCCCAATAAATTTTCAAACCCCTCCCCATACAAAGGAGGTTATGGCGAAATTTTTCGAAATTTTAGGGTGTTAGCCAAATTTTTGAAAAATTTGAAAATTCTTAGAAACTGAAAAGTTGAAGGATGGAAGCCAGAATGAAAGTTGAGTTGATTTGTTAAACAACTTTCGACTTCGTTCCTTTTCGGGGACGAAAAGTTTTAAGTTGGGGAGATTGTAACAACCCGGAAAATCTGAGCTAGTATAAAAATTTTAATTTGGATATTTCAGTGGATTTTAAATATTTAAAATAAATTATTTTAAATAATAACGATGAAAAGTATGTTTGAATCGATGCTTGAAAATAAATATATTAATTTTAAATTATAAACAAGGCCTGAAATGGCGCGGTAGTTTCAAATTTTGAATTCGAACTTTGACTGACTATACCGGGTGCAAAATAAAACGGATTTTAGTGAAACCAAAAATATTTAAATTTGTTTATGATTATCTTTCTAATGAATCTGAAAAATTTAAGTTTCGTAGCAGGAATCAAAAGTTATGGACAAATGAATTTTCAGAAAGGTCGCTATAGAGAATATATAGCCCTTGAAAATAGACATTTTGCAAATGACCTCAGAATTCGACGAAACCACTTTTGTTGCATTTGGGATGTCAAATTATTGCTAGGTTTCAAATTCAATAATTGTTGAAGTTAATATGTGAGCGTGGCGAAGGAAAATGTGTTTGGTTGATTTCAGTTAAATTGGATCGACCAGAAAATGGCCATTTTTCCAACGGTCACAGAATTCGACGAAACTAGTTTTGTTGGGACCGTATCGTAAAAACATAGCTAGATTTATTTTTCTGGAAATTTTGGGATTAGTATGTAGCCCCCGGCAAATTGAAATGTACGTTCAAATCAAATATTGAATGTTTTATATTTTAATTTGAAGAAAAACTGACTGAGACAGTTTAATGGGCCTACGAAACATATCCCATTGTGTTCGGAATGGGGGTATTTATGTAGGGGCGACAGTCGTTGGGTTTGAATTGGTGTTCGTGTGAGAAAACACTAATTTTTTGAAATAGTAAATATCGGCGAATCAGATTTTTTTTCTTTCATAAAAAAAATAAAATATCGAGAAATTCCCCTCGCTTCTCTTCATGATCGACAACGATACGAGCTTCCTCCTTCTCTTCCATTTTCTGCCGAATATGTTCATCATTAGCCCTTCCCCTTGTTGAGCTTTTTTTAGATCCCACCCTCCTCTACAAATCCATAGCTGATACGCCCTCCCTCGCCTCGTCTTACTCGAGAACGGAGCCTGCAAAGTTCGACGGCGTTGAACAGGATTCCTCTGCCACTTGGAGCTCGATCTAAGAAAAACCCACCTCGCTGGAAAGCCCTCTCGTAGGCGGAGGCCGTAGTCTACCCCGATCAGCCTCTAACGCGACGGATTTCTCAAAAAATAGAAACCTAGTTTCGAACAAATTAGAAAGGTAACGGTTGTTTTTAATTTTAACTGATTATAGCACTTTACAGCACTACAGTTTATAATTTTACAATAAAAATCTATCTTTTTGCTATGCGGTCGGAATCCAGTGAAACAAGAGACAGTGGACTCGTGCGGATGTCTTCTACATTCTAGAAGAGACCGGATATTTTTCTGAGCCTTCTACAATTTTTGTTGGAGTGGAACCCAATGTGAGATTTCTAATTTATAAACGATATGGAAAACAACGGTGTATAAATTATATGGTCGATGTATGAGTTATATAAGCGTTGCACACCTCATGTATAAGCATTGTATAAGTTGTATGTTCGATGTATAAGTTACATATGCATTGTAAAATGATATATACGTTGAAAAGAATAGAAATGATATTGAAATGAAATCAAAATATAGTTATATACGTATATCTATACATATATATATACACTCCCCTTGTCCACAGATCATGGACGATATATATTGTTTGTGATGTTGTTTGGATTATTGGTTGATGTAAAATTTGGTGAATATCATGAATGGTTGATTTGAAATGATTGATTGTGATTGAAATCCCAATAGGAATAGTATATGGGAAAATTTGTCTGCGTACGAACTAGATATTGAAAATCCCCATTGTCAAAAGTTGTGAGGCTTTAAGGTAAAGTGAGGAGCCGTACTAGGGACGGTGCCGGTTTTAACTACCCTGCCGTTATGCTGCCAAAATTTTCAATAATATTCAAGTATTATAATTATTTTCATGTGTTGAAACTATATCCATGTGTTGAATAGAAATTTATGTGTTGAATGAAGTTCATGTATTGAATAAATTCTTTGAAAGATAAAAACAACATTTTATTCATATATATAGACTATATAAAATACTAGTGTTTTAAATAAATTGTTTTACAATAAAAATAACATTTTTATTATATATATAGACTATATAAAATATTAGAGTTTTAAATAAACCGTTTTACAATAAAAGATCACATTTTTATTATATATAAAAACTATAGAAAACATTCATGTGTTGAATAAAGGACTAGAACGATACAAATCATATTTTTATCGTATGTGTGAAGTCGAAAACATTCATGTGTTAAATATACAGATTGAACAATAAAATCTACATTTTTATTGTGAATATGAAGTGCTAAAAATATTCATGGGTTGAATAAATATTTTTGACGAAAAAAATATCATTTTTATCAAATATATGAAGTGAATATGGTTTTGAAATCGAAGAATGAATTATATATATATAATTAAAATATATCGAATAACGAAGCTGCAGTTCGTGTTTTGAAACCGTGATTTCGAATGATTATTGCGGGAGATCCGACCATTGGATTTTCCTGAAACCAAAAACGTTGGGTTCGCTATGGAAATATCTTTCCAACGACACCCACTTTGTAAAGATCCAACGGTTGCATTGTCTAGAATGTTTTATTCAAATATGAAGAAAAACAGTGCCAGAGTCAATTACATATATATATATATATATATATATATATATATATATATATAATTAAATAGAATAACGACGCTGCAGTTCATATTTTGAAATCGTAACTTCAAACGATTGTACCAGGAGATCCGACCATCGGATTTTCCCAAAACTGAAACCGTTCAATTCATTTTGAAAAGATCTTTCTAATGATATAAAATTTATGAAGATCCCATGATTAGATTTTCAGATATGTGTAAATCAAATATGAAGAAAAACAGTGCTACGGCCGCGTTATGGCCTGAAGCGTCGTTTGAATGAATTGGTTATTTTTAAATAAATAAAAATAGCAATAAATCGTGATAAAATATTATAAATGATATAGAATGGAAATAAACCGAATTTGCTTAGTTTATTTGATATTTGATGATTGAATGTGTTTGGGGTGAAAATTACATTAAAGAACATAATTATCGATGTCGAATAATTTAACCATTGAAATAAATTGATTTGAAATTCTAAATGTACGTGAATTATATGAAAAGGGCGAGTTAATTCTCATTTCAAATAATTGATCGACGATTAGAAGTCGAAGATATGAAGACAGTGCAAGATCGATGATCTTCACGTCGAATGGAGGGGTGCAACTAATGCTCATGATAGGAGTAGCTACCTTGAAGGGGCTGAAGTAGTAGCCGTCCGGACGTACTTGTTGATTGTACGAATGTGCGAGGTATTAAGTGCCTCCGGTTTCGTTCAGACCCAGAACGAACTTGTAAATGGACTGTGTGTCTGTCGTTGGATATCATTCTGTGTGATTGATGGATATCGGTTGCATGGAGTGGTTTGCCGGTGTGGCATGCTAAGATGCAAATGATCAAAGCATTTGTTGAAAAGCATAGCTTTGTGGTTGATGATCAAAGCGTAGCTTTGAATAGCTAGCTTTGTGTTTAGCGTTGTTCCGCGAGCCTCACACCCCGTTATGAGCCAGAAACGAGAGAGGACCACAGGGAGGACCTGCGTTTCTTTCTAGCTAGGAGTGGTGTTTTGGGTTTGGCACGCCCGGGCATTTTACTTATGTGGATGATGGATAGCGGGGCGCCTCGGTTAGACCGGTCTCTTCGGAGCCGATGGTTTGGTCAGTGGATGACCAGTTTACGCCTCATAGGGTGGGGAAACGCGGTGTTCAGGCATTTTAATACACATCAACCCCCAGCCCTGACGATCCAAAGTGCAGTTGCGGCTGTTCCTGAGACATGGTAGGCTAGATTGTCTCGAAGCGGTAAGGACGATCCCTTGCCTTGGTTCATAACGGAAAT
The DNA here is from genome assembly GCA_030737875.1 of Allium sativum. Lineage (NCBI taxonomy): Eukaryota > Viridiplantae > Streptophyta > Magnoliopsida > Asparagales > Amaryllidaceae > Allium > Allium sativum. Next base: position 650,539,233 of record CM060923.1, read on the forward strand.
CCAATTTCCAAATACGACATCGTGCGGTTTTGATTGTATACCTATATATGGCGACATAGTGGTATGGGGCATTAATGCCGTCTACGATTGATACTTATGATTGAAATGGCTTTTGAAACATATAAACACTAATAATAATATCAAATGCTTTTGTTTTATTTGTATCAAGAATATTTTGGCCATTATAAGGTAAAACTCTACCCTCCAGTTTGTGTTGCATTGTGTGATGGGAACTGAGTCTTATAACGGCCTCATTTTTATAAAAAGCATCACGATGTTTAAAAGATTTACTTGTTTTAAAGCACTGGCAATCCAATAGAGTAAACCCGTTCCGCGAAAGTGGGGTGGTCTTGTGATTGGCCATATTATGAAGTAAGTTGAGTAGATTTCTCATACCAGTCCCATTACTGACTCGTAGTTTGTTTCACTTGCAAACTCGGGTGATCCTTTTTCTACACGGGCAGCCTTGTATTCAGGTTTTAGCAGGTTCTTTCTGGATAGCTATGGAGCTGAAGATGGATTCTATCATTTATCTCTTTTTATGCTGTTCAGCTCCCATTGAACATATTATGTTTTGTTTTCCGCTGTAGACATTTATGTATAGCTGAACTGTATTTTGTACTTAGTATGATCCTGTATACTGTGTAACTCTGATGATTATGTTTATCCCGTGTATTCTATTGTAGATTATCTGGTTTAATTCCCTTTATAAATGTTGATAAATGTTGAGTCCACATTCTACTTAACATATCGGTGTCAAAACCGATTTCTACTTCTATATATAAGTTTTGACTTATATATTCTATTTATCAAATGATAAATATTTTGCTTAATTTATAAAACATTATTTATAAATTAATCTTCTCCATTTATCTATTGAAATATATTTCTATTAATTATTTACTTTAAATCCTTATCACGTTATAACCATGTTCGAAGTACCAGTCTAAACCATCCAAATGTTACACAATATAATTCACAGATGTTACACACTATAATTCACATCAATTTCATTTCAATATGAAATATTCTGATAAACAGAATCAATATTGGATTAACGATTTATATATATATATATATATATATATATCGTTATCTAAAATTTCAACCAATACATAAGCAATTCAACCAAACAATCATCACATAGCAATCAATCAGCATTTATCTTTACTAGATTACATTTATAGAAATATAAACTGACAGAGTTAGTGAGTTTTACTCACTTTGGCAGTTCATCGTTAAATAATGATAAACTGTTGTTGATTCAGATCAGACAATTTATTTTGCTATAAATTGTAGCGAGCTTCAATTCACTCCCAGTTAGTTCCATTGAGTAGCCCCTGTCTATACGATCCTAACGGATCTTGTTTTGTTGAACTCCGTCAACATATGAACAAGTTATGACAACGGTAAGTTAATACACATTTATATATACAATTTATATTAAATTTCAAATCTTAATGGGCCTCACCATTTATGAAACCGGCCCACCCCCCAATTGAATACACAAGCCCATCTACTGCTTTCTTCCCCGATGACTAAAACCGCAGCTCCTCACAACAGCCATTTCTGATCATTTAGCCCATTCAAACTCCTCCATCGCTCCATCAATCCACAAACAGACACCACCAGACTACTTCTCATCAAATCCTCATCCAACTCATACCATTTCTATCAAGTTCGATCACCGTCCCTGAATCGCGACACCCAGCCATTTCGCACTTCCTACAGTAACACACCGACACTAATACCCACCACACCCCTTGAAACTATGCATACCAGTGCGTTTTCACTTGACAAATTCGATTTCAACATCCACACTTCCAATAGAATCCTCAAACTCCAAAAAATCAAGCCCTAGGATCGCCTTAACCGACGTGTTCCATAAAACATGAATCGCACCTCATAAATCTGGTGCCAATTTGAAGCCCTTCACTCACCGATCCCATATATATATATATATATATTTGTTTTAAAAATTATAAGAATTTATATGATTTTATTTTGATTTTAGAAGTTCATGTTTTTGGGTTTCCAAAAGATGACATGTGGCGGATTTTTCTTTGATCGTGGAAAGAATAAAATTAGGTTTAGATGGAAGTATTTATTGGAGATGATAGCTTAGAAGTTAAGCTATTTTTTTTATGTTAGTTTATATTCAATTTTCTATTTGTATCTGCACTCTAAAAATCCCTACGAATACACACGATATCTAAAAATCAAGAAAATGGACATACAATTAGAGTTTGACATTTTGGCCCATACGAAACTTGTTTCGTTGAATTCCGACTCCGTTTGCTCACACAGCGTATTTTTAATCGTCGAAATATCAACTGTTTTCCACATTAAAAATCCGTACGGCCACATGCCGACTCCAAAAATTATGAAAATTGAAATCTAACAATAATTCAATATTCCGGAATAAACAAAATTAGTTTCATCGAAAACGGAGGTCATTTGCAAAACTGACTATTTTTAAAGCTCAAAATAAACCCATTTAAATATTAATATATTTAAAAATAATTAAATTAAATATAAATAAATTTATATTATCGTATATATTCACAATAGAATATCATATAGCTCCAATTGGATTTATAACTCGATATTCAAATCCCGGTTGAATCGATATTCAATTTATATGGAAAAATCCATTTATAATACAAATAAATCGCTATAATTTATAAAGGAATTCCATAGCGACTTTTTGAAATTTTGATCTAGACATAAATCAAATTCTACGCGATGAAATCCTGAATTTTCTCTTCCATTAGAAAATATACTTCATTAGCTCTGATTGTTTCTTGTTTCATAGAAATCCGACTTAAAACGGATTCTATATATTCGTTTAAAGTTCGAATCGCCAAATTATGAACTGCAGTGCCATTTCGAGCTCGATTATAATTATAATATAAATTATATGTTCAAACTTCGTTTAAATAATATATTCGTTATTATAATTCAATTCTAAACTGAATTTAATATTATAAATAATCCAATTCACACACTATTGTGAATTCTACTATTTCCGACTATTTCAAAAATTAAATATATTATTTTATTATTTATATTAATAAAATATTCAATATAATTTAATTAAACGACCATTTAAATCTCTAAATTACTATTTAAATAATTAAATTAATTAATTATAATACGGTAAAAATACGGGACATTACACTTGTATAGGAGAAGAGTTTGACTTAAAAAATATCTTGTTTCCTATTTTTTCTCAAAATTTTCAAATGCTTTTCTGGAGTCCTAAACATATCACCATTAACAATATATCATATACTATATAGTTTCTTTTATGGGTAATAGCAGGATATGTTCAATAGGAAGCTTGACCGCCTTCATTGTATAAAGAACATGGTCGTTGTTGGCAGCAAAACAAATCTGATATAGATACTCCAATTGTCATATGTATTGATGTTAAATACTTAATTTTTTTGATTGTGGATTGCATGTTTAATATCTGAGCTTTGATATGTTTCATTTGAGTTTTGGTTGCATTTCTATTGGTTACCGTGATTTATAAACTTATATTTCACTGACATGCTGCTTGTACCGGCTAAATATATGTTGCTAGAGAATAGTCTCCTAAGTAATTACTAAAATCATAAAATATGAAAAATAGTCTCTTAAGTAATTCAGTTGGATAACAATATAGTGAGATTATTTCCTATAGTCATGAATATGAATATGTAGTGATTTGAGAGAAAGCTCATATTATATTTTAGGCTCAAGATATAGTAAATGTTTTCATCAACTACTAGTTGTCTTATTTCTAATCGATTATGTCATTGCATCCTTTGAACATATAAAATCAGAGCTTACAACGAGCCAGTCAAAACGGTTGTAGCTTACAACGTCAAAGTATTTGTCAACTCTGGAAAGAATGGTATGCTTAATGTTCTACATAATCACGAATTTCAATTTAAGCTCTTTACAAGTGTTTCATGGATGTGCATATTGGTGAAGCTTATGAGCAAAATCATTTCCATTGTGGACAGCTCTGCTTGAGTTTATTCACCATGGTGCATGCATTTGCAAAGAGCTAGCCCCTATCTTGAATGAGTTAGTTGTTGACTTTGAGAAAGCAACCGATGTTGTTTTTGCAAAGATGGTAAAATTTCTTTTACAAGTTTTAAGTTAGATACTCAGATATTATTACACAAAATTTTGAATGTAATTTTATCGACGTTATAGGATGCCACAACAAATGATGTTCTAGTTCAGTATGACGTAGAGTGCTATACAACTTTAATATTCTCTTCTGCTATATTGAAATGTAATTTATTTGTGATGTCCTGTACTACTTTTCATGGAGATGATCAAATAGATTAAGCAATGCTAAAATGGATATTCTGGAGCATGGTTAACTTACAGACTTACTATACCGTTAGAGTCATAACTTTCCTTTATGTAAGTCACAATTCATCTATTTTCTAATAAATTTAATTTCATCTATTACCAGAGTCGTTTTTATTACAACAAGCGAATTCTTCCATATACCTTGATTTCCATATACATTTCATATTTCATACATCTGGTTTTTAAAATCAGACGTTTGATTTAGGGTTATATTCAAGCCGAGTAAATTTTCAGATGTCTGTGGTCTACAATTCAGATGTCTGTTTGGGAACCTGAATGAATTTCTAAAATATTTTTTAGACGTCTGGGCATAGCTTTAGACGTCTAGTTTTAGTTTTTTTCTGATTTTTTGAACCGAATCAATTTTCAAATATCTCCTTTATTAATTCAGACGTCTCCTTCATAAAAATTAACTAAGTATTATAAAAATTAACTAAATATTATAAAAAATTAAATAAGTTTACTAATCTTATAAAAATTAAGAAGTTTAGTTTATAAAAGTTAACTAGGCATATAAAAATACAAAATATTACAAAGTATTCTATAATAAATAATAGCAATAATTAAAAATTAACTAACTATTATTAAAAATTAACTAAGTTTACTAATCTTATAAAAATTAAGAAGTTTAGTTTATAAAAGTTAACTAAGTATATAAAAAATAAAATATTACCATGTATTCTATAACAATAATAGCAATAACTAAAAATTAACTAAGTATTACAAAAATAAACTAAGTTTACTAATTTTATAAAAATTAAGAAGTTTAGTTTATAAAAGTTAACTAAGTATATAAAAATATAAAATATTACCAAGTATTCTATAATAAAAATAGCAATAATTAAAAATTAACAAAGTACTGTAAAAATTAACTAACTATTATAAAAAAATTAACTAAGTTCACTTATCTTATAAAAATTAAGAAGTTTTTTAATTTTTTTCTGAAAATTGATTATTATGCCACTATCGTAGTCAGGGTAGGCCTCGAACTCCCAATCTTTTACCAGGCAGGAGGACGTTTTTCCACTAGACCACACTATGTTGGCAGAAGTTTACTTTATTAAAAAAGTATATAAAAATATAAAATATTACCCAAGTATTCTATAATAATAGTAGTAGTAATTAAAAGTTAACTAAGTATTCTTCGACTTGGTCCTTCTTGTATTCTTTTTTCTTGTTGTCGGGCATTGTTTTCTTGTTAATGTGTAAGCATGACAAAATGTTAACATGAACACACATGTGTATAGGTATTGGAGATGGGAATCGTTGTGTATTCGGCTATAATCAGAATATCGTTAGGCACTTCTGAAGATCCATCGACAATAAGAATGCTTGTTGCAGCTGATTATGGAGAAAGTAGTAACTTTTAATTGTTCATTTTGTTGGTATTCAACGCAAACTCGATTTTTGGATATTTTGTTTTATTCATAGATATTGTGTCTTTGTTCGACATATATTGAGTAAATTTAGTTTATGGTGTTATTTTTGCTTATGGGAATTATGTGAACTTGATTTATTGATGATGTAATCTTTGTGTATGGATATTGTGTTATATAATTTGTTGGCTGATATATATTTACATGCTGCTGATATGTACATGCATGAATATTTTGATACTACAATATGTAAATGCTGTGATAGATGTAACAAAAATGCTATAATATGTGGCAAAACGTTGTAGAATAAAGAACATGTAAACTTCCAGAAATGTTGTGATATATGGCAAAACGCTGTAGGATAAAGAACATGTAAACTTCCAGAAATGTTGTGATATTTGGCACAACGGTATTGAAAAGGGAAGATGACAACCTTTTAGAAACAATATAAATGTTGTATAAACATAAGAACAACACCATTTGAAATGTTGTAGTATATCAATTTTCTGCAGCGTTTTTGAATGTATTGTGATATACCCATGACCTATAACAACTTGTTGGTAGACAGTGTTCATCAAAATACTGTTAAAGGATATAATAGCATTTTTCCAATGTTGTCAATAGGCACTTTTGTTATAGTGTAATTTCCAATTTCACTATATCACAGAAAATATGCATATGATATAAACAACATTTAAAGGCTATACATGCATATTGTTGCCTCCTCGGCCAGCTTTGACAGCGTGGTCCTAGGCGGCCGTTTTGACTACCTCCCCATGGGTCGGGCCTGCTAACGGTATCAATGACAAATTTGAACACGTAGCATATCCTGCTGACCACATAGCTTCTGAAAACTGTTAGAACCTATTGGAAATTGTTTTTAATAGTCATTAGTATTTGATGATCTATAAACCAATGATAGTTATTACTAGCCGTTGAAAATATCGATTTTTTGCCCCTGCATTCAGACTTGCTTCCTTTCTGCCACACCAATCAACAAATAACCATAGAAGGTCCATTTCGTACATACGTATAGAAACAATAAGCACAAATATTGCCAAATACAATATTTAGCCCAAATCATGCACATATAATCCAAAATACACACATAATTCAATGTAAACAACATTCAAACTAGGGGTGGGCGCAGTTCGGTCCGGTGCAGTTTGGAGGCCAAACCGCTTCCGCACCACATCAAACGATTTATTAAAAATATAAACCGTTATACTAACTATTCAAACGATTCAGTTTCCAATTGATTTTTATATAATACGATCCGGTTTTGGTTCGGTCTGGTTTGAACCCGTATTAATTACCAAATAAGAAGATTACTTCCATTAAGGCATCAACAATCAATTTACGATTGTGTGATGTTGTGTCACTTAAAGATTAAAATATAATGTTATCCTAAATTGAAAGATTTGTTTCTAATTATATGAATACTTCAATTTTACAATTAATGAAAGATTAAATTTTCTTAATACATTAACCAAGTATTAAGGTTAATCAATGCATAAACATTAAGTAAGATAACTCAAATAAGATTATAATTAGCGTTATCCAAAAAAATTATCCAAAAAAATGATTTGGAAATTAATATACTAAAACTATATTTTTTTCTTTGTGCTAATGATTATTATTAATATAACAATATCATGCGCTGAAAATAGAATATATATCGTTAAAACAAAAAATTAGATAGGAATTAATTATATTTTTATCATAACATTAATAGTGTAGGTGTAACGACCCAGAATTTTATTCAATTAATTTTAAATATTTAATATGGTTTTAAATATTGAGTTGATAATATAAAGGATATTTTATATTGAGTTATCGATTTAATAACTGAAATACGATTTATTTCGAATGTAAATAATTATCGTAATACGAGAATCTGAAATAATTTAATTCGAAATTTATAATGGAGTCAAAATGATTCAAATGATTTATAGAAATAGTATTTGAATATGAACGATAATAAAAATAATTTATTATTAAAGAATCTGATTATTTCTGAATTTAAATTATGTTATATAATTTAATATGGTATAAACTTTCAAAATAAATTTCAGAATATATTCTATTCAGTTCAGAACTGTGTTATAATATTGAAACATCGGCCGGTACGTTAAAATAGCGGTTCATGATTTCAGGTTATGGACCCTAAGATATTTGATTTGTGGATAAGATCGAGATCAAATCAGAATCCATTTAAATAAAATAAAAATCGCTTTAAATCAAATCACATTAAATTCATTTATATCTTAGCCTACCCTACCTATACATACAATTCCTTAACAACTAAGTATTCATCCGTTTATAAATGAAGCAAGACCCTCTTCATCTCTTATGATTTTCGCTTTTCAGTTAATGGAAAAAAATGGCTGATCCTTATTATTAAAAAAACTCAATTATTTAGCTTTAAAACATTTTCTCCTGTTTCTATGAAATCGAAGCAGTTCATTTTACTTCTCAAATTAAAATGAAAACTCCACTAAAAACTTGCCGCCTTCGAATAGATCAAATATTGCACCTTTAAAATCTTCCTCCTTTTATTTCTCGAATCAATGATCTCATTCAAATCTTCTGGAGCACGATTGGGATGTCACGACTGGGAAAGGCTCGATCTTGGGCATTCGATTTTGGGGTTGAATTGTGATCTATTATATGTCGTAAGGGTTGGTTTCGATACCAGGTGAAGCGCGAAATTTAGGAAGGTTCGATGCAGAACGCGAGGCCAGGAGGCGCGATGCTATTCCACACATCGAAATCTTCAAGTTCGAACGAGAGTTGCAAGTTGGTTACAAGGGAAGCACGCTACTATGTTGAGGCCGAGATCGGTTTCTACTTTGGGAAAATCGAATTGCTGACACTAAATGAGGCAAATATGGAAATCACGAACAGGAGGAGGCTGAGAGTTTGTATATTGAAATTGTGGAATTCAAAAGTGATTGTCGAGGTGAGATTTGCTTAAGCATTTCGAATAGGAAATATGGTTCTGGACTTGTGCGATTTACCTGATTGTTGAATACGCGACGTAAAAGGGTGGAGTTTGAAGTAGTAAGCTCTCCAGTGTCTCAGATGTGGAACTTCATGAAAATATAACGAAAGGAGGGATGCTGTCTGAGTTTGGCAAGGGAAAATGGGTTACAAATATAGTAGTTCGATCATGGAAGGTGAACCTGTAGCCAGACAGTGAGATGGCGAAAAGCAGTGAGGAGCAGCGGGTGCTCAATGGAATGCTGTAGTGGATGTGTAAGCTGTTAAGGGAGTAGTGAAGGTGAGACGATGTTCAAACTATTACTTAGTTTAAAATTTAGTTTAATATTTAAAATGGTTAACTTATATATGCCGGAAATGAATTTATTCGAGGTCCAAAATTCATGAACAAGACGAAATTGGGTAAAGCATTGAAATTTACAATATGGAATTTTATCAAGAAAACAATTGTAATCAATGCAAAGGAGTATCAATTTGGAATCGAAAAGGAAGGCAAAATAAAAACCACAGTGAATAAAATATCACTCATATTTTTATTTCGAATTATTTTATTCGTTAAAATAATTGTTCGTTGGTTGTTTGCATGCATTGAAATATTATTGTGGCTATTAAATATATGTTAGTTATTTAGGATTGGTGTTTTTGGTTATTATATATATATTGGTGATTGGATAGTTTCCGCAGTACCATTAGCGGATGCCCGTAGTATAATTAACGGATG